>OX459113.1:104251493-107137356 GCA_949775065.1 Brachyopa scutellaris
TATATCAAACGAAAGGGCTAGAAGCACAGTACACATAACCAAGGTAGTACAACAAGATGGCTGCCATACGTGTCCTGCCAATATTTGTTTACATTCAGAAACAAAAACAAATGAATTTGGACTAAACGCCAAACTCAGAAATTAATTTAAATTAAACGTCAAACTCAGTACAATTTATACATAATAGGTTTGTATGATGTCGCCAACCGCAGGGCGCACTCACTTCTGTCAGTGTATTTTTCATGGTTGTCAAAAAACCAAGTGCAACCACCATTTCATCGAACGCAAATAGCTTGCCCTGACCACTGTCATTCTAATTATATTAAGATTTTAATGAATTTTATAAATATTTACTATTTTGAAATAATTTCCTTTCTTCAATTCAAAAAAACAACCACAAAAAAAAGTTCGCGATATGAAAAAAATAATCGAATAGAATTTTTGACAGCCCCTTTTTCTTGCACTGAAGAAATACACAGGGCGAATACAGCATTTTCAGTGCGTTTTCAGTGTAGCACTGACTGACATCGAACACATCAGTGCGTTTTCAGTGTGCCCCAGTCCGCCCTGAGGCTGACATCATACAAACCTAATATTACCTTAAATACGTGCATTGTGGGCTAGAAGCAAGAATTTCAAAAAACATTTTTTTTTCTTTAACAAACATTGGAAGTGAGAAGTGATTGCCGAATATGTGTAAGAAATACCATTCATCCCCCATTTTAACTGAAACTACTTAAGTCAAAAATATGAAAGAATTATGGTTAGTAGATGTTGAGATAAATAATGAACGAAAACTATAGCGATGATCATAAGTTGCATAGTTTTTGAGAAATTCACATCAAAATATTCAATTTCGTGACCGATAAACTCGAAAACTACTGGACCGATATTAATGAAACTGTCACTAGAAGATCAATATTTCTTAAAGGAGTATTATAGTCTATTCAAAATTGCACTAAAATGAAAATAAATATAAGAAAAAAACATGATTTTTGCTGAGACTCGAAACGAGTCTATGTTTGATTCGGCCTTCCTCCTCCAAGAGTCAGGAAAAGACTTCCTTCAAATATTTGGAAGAGAATACATGATGGACAGCGGAATATGAATTACGTTGCAAACCATGGCCAGACAATGATCTGCAAAACTACCATATTATCCATTTTGCCTATTTTTTTCATTTTTATCTTCCTCCTCCTTTTCTTCTCACTCTTTTATTACCAATTTGTAACAATAACATTAAGTTCGTTGAGCGATCTAAAACAATAAATAAGTTCAATTTCAATCCATTTTACACTTAATCAGAACAAATGCATTATAAACAACACAGTTGGCAACACTTGTTCAATTCACATTTTTGGTTGCACAAAACAGTAAATTCAGTTCTCACCCTAAAATGCATTGTTGAGATTGAAAGCAACAAAAAGCACTACCAAACATAAACAAAATATTTTGCAGGGAACTTCGAAAAAAGGTCAATGTGACATAAAAAAAAAAAAAAAACAAATGTAACAAAATGGGTCAAATTTTAAAACTAAAGTAGCAAATTGAAAAAAATTGGACAAAAGTAGCATTGTGGCAACGCCGACCGTGAGTTGCTTCTTTTCATTACTGTAATCTTATTTGTAACAAAAACATTCATATCTCTTTAATACATATAATTTTGCTCTTCTGCTCTCATATGAACTTCAAGTACATACCTATCTCGTCGTCGTCCTTGAGCGATGTTTGATGTAAACGTGGCTTCAATTGCGCCAACATACCCCCGTATCTCTTATCTTGGAGTTCAAAATGAATTTCGTTGTAATGGATTTCCCTTATCACGGTAAATGTCACGGGCGGACAAATATCTAAGCTCAATGTCCATGACCATGTGCGCATAAGATATACAAAACCAAGTCGGAATAAAAAAGAAAAAATTAGCTTGCAATCGGCCTTGGTACTTATCCCACACACAATTAGCCACCAATTTGCACAGCACAGCGCCTAAGTGCAAACTCACACACTGACACACGTATGACTACATACATACATATGTATCTGAAAAGGCTATAAGTATTTCCTTTTTATTAGATAATCATTTTGCCATTACCTGGAGCGTGTTTTGCCTCTCGGTTGTTGGTCGTCCGTTCGTCCGTCCATCGAGTTGCTGCTGCTCGATATTCATTCGAAAGAGTTCGTCAAAATATTTGCCGCGCGTACTTTGGCTACCTTGGCTTCGAAGTCTACCGGACTGGTCGGTCAAGTAAAAAAACAAAAAAGAAAAGAAAACAAACTGCACCTGAACTTCAACGCGATCGAGCTTTAGCAAGCCGAGACTGCAGAGGTGCGACGAGTAAAGATACATACTCGTAAATAGTTTTATTTTTCTCAGGTTTATTGCTGCTGTCTTAGCATGTGCGGGTGTTTAGCGAAGCCGTGCCCTAAAGCATCAAGGAATCGCCGCGCAATGGAAATGCAGGCTTCGCGGGCCTAATGAGTGTTGCCTCGCGCAGGGTAATGTGAGTGTGTTGTGTATGCAACAACGCCATGGCACGCCATTCAGTGTGTTAATTAAAAGCGAGAAAAATTAAAAATAAAAAATAAATATATTTTATTGTTAACACGAACATTTGTGGAGGAAAAACTGCAATTGAATTGGAAATTGCAATCACGGTTGGCGGAGCTCTATTCTGACCAATTCCATGGCATCTCTCGGAGTTGTCTTCCTCGGCTTTAATTATTTCATTAGCTTGCTAGTTTTCATTTTACGTATTTTTTTTTTCTCAGGCGAGGGCTTGACTTAAGCTTTGGTTCGCCATGTGAATCGAAAGGGGGAGTATATAATTAATTTGTTATTTTTTTTTAGTTATGATTTATTCACTGACAAATGCGTTGCGCTTTCAAAAGTTTCACACGCGTGTAGCTGATCATTCTTTTGTTTTCGA
Organism: Brachyopa scutellaris; assembly: GCA_949775065.1. Classification (NCBI taxonomy): domain Eukaryota; kingdom Metazoa; phylum Arthropoda; class Insecta; order Diptera; family Syrphidae; genus Brachyopa; species Brachyopa scutellaris. The sequence goes on from OX459113.1 coordinate 104,254,421, forward strand.
TACACGCACCGCAGTAGGGGTTGGAGCGAAATAGAGTTGCAGCGCCACAGATGTTAAACACGCAGCCGCAATGACATGATAATTGTAAAATGGCAGAAAGTTTCCAGCCAACAGGTCGTATGTCTTAATTAAATATTTTATGGATGAAAGGATGGGCAATTGGGTTTGCGCTAAGGCGTCAGTCAGTGATCGGAAGTTTTAAGCATGCGGACACGACATATTTTGAGAATGTTGAAGAATTCGCACTAAAATAGGAGCAGGACGGGTGAAGAGGAATCTTCGCCGGAAGGGAGACGAATTCCAAATTCAAAATGACTTTCTTACTGTCATACTTATGTGTAGAGCCATTGACATATTATATATGGACTGCTAGTACCCAACTTCGCGTTGGTTCCAACATATTATGCTTATTAAGCACTAGCCCTCTTGTTTCGTAGCGGAGAAATGTGGAAACTTACATTGTGTTGGAATTCACGTAAGCCGTTGCTTTGCGATTTAAGCAACAAAACAAAATATTAATCAACAGAAAAAATTAATTCGATATAAATTTACCATATCTATCCAGTTTCTGGGTCACTAACGGCTATTTTAAAATTGTTCATCAAATCAAAAACACAGTATTACTCTTGCCAATCGCTCTTTCCTGGTGCTAAGGATTGAGTAGTAAAGCCCTCTCCTGATCAACTAAGGAGACTCTATATACGACCATTATCATCACAATCCCGCTATATGGAGCTGAAGCATAGACTTTATTGAAAGCGGCTGAGGATTTCCTTGATCGCTTCGAGTGAAACATCCTTCAGTAGACATTTGGTCCCCTTAGCGTTGACCGGTGTTGGAGGAGAATATTCAAACATGAACTATACGAGTGACATCAACCTAGTTAAAAATTTATGATGGCTTGGACATATAAAGCGAATGGACACCAACAATTTGGCTCGCAGAGTATTTGATTCCAACCCAGAGGGTCAGCGCAAAGGAGGACGACCCCACCTAAGATGGAGCACACAAGTGAAAAAAAACACTTGAAGTAATTTTTTGGAAATAAATGATATTCATTTCTCGGTTTGGAAAACGCAAAATTTTGGAATTATTTTCTCATTTTTGATAATATATTATCATAGTACGCTCACATCGAGTTGAAATCCAAGATGACACCTAAAAAGATTTCTGCTGAGATCTTGCAATGTCGCCATACATAGAGGACATACATACATGGTCCTATAAGCCCAATTACCCTTTCATCGGTCTTACTGCAATGTGGTATACGGAGAAAAAGCTAAGAACAATGACCTGAGTATTAGATATTAGCACAATAAATTCGTTGGTTCGGGCGTGTACATAATAAGGATAAGAAAAAATAGAAAATTATGAATGTCCATAACATAGAGATTCCGTATTAGAATGCACCTACAAGCTTAATGCATATTGTTACTCTGCGGATCTAGCTTTTTTATTCGAGATCAGTGAAATAACTGCTAAGCTGTGCTTCGTTGATACTGTGCAGTAATAATTGAAATCACTGTGTTCGATGCACTGATTTACAAGAGAGCAAAGTTTAAGAGCCTTCTAACGTTTTTTTTGTTGAAGAAAACAACAAAAACCCAGTAGAAAAAAAAGTTTTTGGATTTATTTTTTATTGAATATATTTTGTAAAATCTTTGTTTCATTATAACGAAAAGAAACTTCACTTAAGTCAAATTAATAGCATATCATAAAGGATACGCAGGGACTTAGAATAAAAGTTAAGTATTAACAAATTAAAAATTACTATTAAAAACAAGAACCAACTCAAATGCATACAAAAACTAAATAAACGTATGTATACAGAGGCAAACAAAAACAAATCCTTCAAATATATTAAGGAATAATATTTACTTCAAATTATATCTATTAAATCTTTATTTATAAACTAGCTGATTAGCTCGGCTTCGCCCGTGTACGCAAACATTCATGTTACTCACATGACAGATAATTGCCAACGCCACCTGTGGGAAGTTTTTGTGAAATTATATACGGGGAAAACTACATTTTCGTAAATATCTGCAGCCCACTTATCGGGTCGAAATTTTGTGGTTTTCTGCCTTAGCACCAAAACAACATATGTTCTGAATATGAGTCCATTTGGTCAATAAATATAGAATTTGTTAATAGCTTGACTTCAGCGCCACCTATCGAATTTTTCTTTCCGTTAAAACCTCATTCGGACAATAGGGAACATTTAAAAAAAATTAGCCAATTCGGTCTAACCCTTCTCAAGTTATGCGCTTAACAACGATCATCATTTCATTTTTATTAAATAGATTTATAAACTGGTTCCTCTACGAAAATGCATGTATTCGTTGACTGAAGGCAGATTTTTGTAGTATCGCTAGACGTATTCTTTTTTGCTCCTGCAGAGGGCGCAAATCCACATTACCATTCGTCAATATACTCGTACAAAACAAACATCACTGTCAAATAATTATTTCGGATTTATTTGGAGTTTAGTTTTGGTGTACGTTCAGAACATGGCAAGTCGACAAGTCTAAAATCACTTTTCAAAGTCTAAACTCTAAATGCTTATCCGACAAGTACAAATTATTTAGTTGTCAAAATAATTAATTTCCTGACTTGTCGGCATTCTTTGACAAGGGTTTAGCAAGTGAAAATAGCAAAAATCACGGCGGACAAATAAATGCTACTAGTGTGCCCGTGCGAAAACTCTCGCAAGAGAAAATCAAACCCCAAAATCCAAACTCCCCATTGAACATCCAAACTTTCCATATGATTTCCATCTGTCAACTGTTTGAAATCCCATGGAAATCATACGGGAAGTGTTAGCCCATTTTGGGTAGAGTATTTGTTTTGATCGCTTTTTTGATTTGTTAAAATTTATAAATTGAAAGTGAGATTCGTCAGTGCTTAAGGAAATTCTCTTTCTTTTGACACATCACTTGTTAAGATCTGTTATATATGAGAGCTGCAAATGGTACCTATACTACAGAAATAATATACATATACGAGGGCTGTTCGATAAGTCAGTTACTTTAATACAAACTGGCGCCCGGATCGCATTGACAGATCTGTCAAACATTGATTTTTTTACAGTGATCGAAAGACTTTGATTTGTGGAAATGGAAAAAAGTGAGTTTCTTTTTTTGATAAAACAGTACTTTTTGCGCGGTAAAACCATTAAGGACACTGAAGATAGACTTAAAAAATATTATGGAGACTCTGCTCCCTCGCATGGGATGGTGCAAAAGCGGTTCACTGAATTTCGTACGAGCTTAAAAGACACTGAGCGCCCAGGACGTCCAAATGACGTCAAATGGTCAAAAAATCCACGATATTGTGTTGGACGATCGCAAGTCAAGGTTCGTGAGATAGCTGAGACAGTAGCCATTTCAAATAATAGCGTCATTCGAATCCTGCATGATCATTTGGGCAAGATAGTTGCAGCGTTTGCTGACGATTGATCAAAAACGGATTCGGGTGCAGTTTTCAAAGCAGAATTTGGAACTTTTCCAGCGTAATTGTGAAAGTGAATTTTTACGGCGGGCGGTTCGTAAAAGTCGGCCGGAAATGCCGGGACAACGGTTTTCTGGGATTCCCACGGCGTAACCTTCATTAACTACTTGGAAAAAGGAAAAACGATTACCGGACAGTACTATGCCAATTTATTGGATAAATTTAATGCAGACTTGATTGAAAAACAGCCACATTTCAAAAAGAATAAAGTGCTCTTTCATCACGATAATGCACCGGCTCATTCACCGCAGTAGCAACCGTTAAATTAGCTGAATTGCGCTATGAGCTGCTTTCTCATCCACCCTATTCTCTAGATTTGGATCCTATTGATTATTTTCTTGTTCCCTAATTTGAAAAAATAGCTCGGCGGAAAAAGATTTTTATCGAATGATGAGATTGTCGATGCAACAAATGCCTATTTTATAGAGTTCTAAAAATCATTTTTTTTGGAAGGGTTAACAAAATTGGAAAATCGTTGGGAAAAGTGTATCACGCTAAAAGAAGACTATGTTAAAATATAAATTAAATTTTGAGAAAAAAAATATGAGTTTTTAGTTTCAAAGTCACTGACTTATCGAACAGCCTACGTATGATGATGATTTTAAGTAGTGGATTATATTTTACTGCTTAGTCTGGCAGCAAGATGATTATGTCCAGTTGATTTCGATAAGCGAACTTTTTAAATAAACAGATGATCACTTACATCGAAATTAATTCTTGGCTTAAAAACTTTCAACCTGCTACGAGGTTCACTAGTATATAGTGTGATTACTATCAGCGTCATTACCAAACTCAAAAATGGAAATTTTTGATAAAATATTATTAAATTTCTATATTTATAAAAAAAAATTATATAATTTCCCACTTGTCATCTTTCTTCGCGACAGCTGTCAAAGTATTCACGGACTTGTCGTCTTGTGTTATACAATTTCTATTCTTACAAGTTGTCGAAATTCACTTGTCCTACTACAAGTACTTGTCGCGTTGTGTTAGGTCAATTTTGTTTGGCCGTCATTTCGGCCATTTCGGATGACATTTGTCAGTTGGTCGATAACAATTTACTATGGAGCAGCTAACGTCCAATTAGAGTGCTCGAGTCTTACAGCTCATTGTAGACGACCTCCAATTTTGGGAAAATATCATCATGAGCGACGAAGCACATTTCGACTTGGCTGGCTTTTTTAATTTACAGTATGACCGCTATTGTGGCACCGAAAACCCTCAATTGATACACTTATGACCACTATACCAGTACACCCTCGTAGAGTAACTGCATGGCGGCATCATTGGACCCTATTTCTGTGAGGATGCTAGAGGCAGTGCTGTAACGGTAACTGGTGACCGCTATCGGCAGATTTTGGAAAACTTTCTTGTGCCCGAATTGAGTCAATTACACGTACAAAACATGTGGTTCTAACAAGGCGTCACTCACAGCTCGTGTTGCGATGCAAATGTTTCGACACATCTTTCCCGGCCGATTAATGTCAAAAAGTAGTGATATCGAGTGGCCCCCACGATCCCCTGATTTTTTCCTATGGGGGACTTGAAGGAAAAAGTGCACACCAACAAACCATCCATAACGTTGATGCTTAAGGAAAACATTCGAAATAAAATTGCTGGAAAAACACAAGTCTGCGAAATTCGTTATGCAAAATGTGCAAAGAGCTCGCCTTTGTGCCACGACCAGAGGCGGCCAATTGTATTACATTAAAAACCCAATTAAATTATTATGCTGACTGATTTTGTGAACCAAGTAATTCCAACTTGGCAGTGACATTTAAAAGCCTAAAGTGGTTGTGACATTTGACTCGTGCTTAGAAGCTTTTAGCGAATCCAACATAATTGGCCACCATTTTGTTAGACATGCAAGTAGTACCTTTACATAAGCACTAATACGGCCAACATTTCCCCCCTTTGAATAACTGTTTACATGTGCATCAGCATTTCCGTCCATATCATCGCTCATTTAGAGAAATTCCTAACATTCAGCTGATCGTACCGACCCTTTAATTAAATGGAATGCCTTCCATAACTTAAGATTTATCTGATAGATTATTGTCTTGGATTACAGTTTTGCCTGCGCTCTTTTTTTTCGGTTTTAAGTTTTTATTTTTTTTTATTAGCCATTTTGAGTTGAGTAGTGGCCGGAGGGGTTTAACTGGATTCCACCTATCATGGGCGACATTACAGAAATTTGGAAACTCGTATCGAGAAATGGGAACTCAATGTTGCCATTGCCACTGCTGCAGGTGGAAACTAAAGAAAATTCGGTTATATTTTCAATTTATAGCTGAGGCCATGGGTATCTGTTATACGAGAAAAAGGCTGGAGTTGGGACACCCCACGGCTGTGGAGCGACGAGGCATCGGTTGAGTTCTGTTGCTTTTTTTTTCTCTTATTTTATTGTGGTGTCTCCCTGTCAGATCTATGGCCATTTAATGATTCTTCTTTGTCTATGATTTGCTTAGTACATATACTTTTATGGTCTGTGAAAGGTTTGACTTTCTGTTGTTTGGGGTTTTTTTTTGTTGTTTTATTTTAGAGCGGGAAATTATAGGTTTAGTGCTTCTATGGTGCCACATGTTTACCATTTTTAATTAGTCAAATGTGGGCAAAAGTTTTCGTTTTGTTGTTTTGTTTGAGTTCTTGTTCTGTTGTCGTTGTTTGCTTGGGGTACTGTTGCGTTACCTCGTTCATGTAGAAGTGTAAAGCGTAGACTGCAGACAAATCTCAGGTAATGGTGGAACTTTTTTATATCCATAGATACATATCTGTCTGAAGTTGATCATAAAATTGGCAATTGATTTGAAGTCGATGTTAGAATTTTGGACCCGAAGCAGGGTAATGGATACCGTTTTTGAAGTTGCTGGTCGAGTAAGACTATCATGTTTCCAATATCTCATGACATGTAGGTATTTGTGGTGAATGATAGGTGAGTGTCTATGATTGTTATAATGTCAATAATATTTAATTTGACTACGTTAAACGCGTCAACGTAAAAACACACCAACTTAAATTACGCGCACGTTAGCAAAATTTCTAGTGGAGTAATTACGGGATTTTACCATACGGGGACGAAAAACCAAACGGTTTATCTTATATCGGAGATTTGTAACTCACATTTCATAGCAGCGGTGGTGGCGGGGGTGGAGCTCTCACCGGTTAGCTCAGTGGTACCAGGTTCGAATCTCGGCCGGCCGAGTTTTTTTTTTTTCAATTTTTATTTCATTCGTGATGGCATTCGTGATGGGTTTCTGGAGGAGAAGATTCAACCACGAACTGTACGAGCTGTATAGCGACATCAACCTAGTCAAAAAACTGCACATTTGGCATCTAAGATAGCTAGGACATGTAGAGCGTATGAGCATCAACGCTCCGGCTCGGAGAATATTCGACTCTTATCCGGAGGGTCAGCGCAGCAGAGGACGACCTCGCCTTAGGTGGCGCGCACAAGTAGAACAAGACCTCAACCAACTTGAAGTGCGCAACTGGAGGCGGTTAGCTAAGGACCGGGCGAGCTGGAAGAGGTTGTTGGTTGAGGCCTTGGTCCACCCCGGACTGTAGCGCCACCTAAGTAAGTAAGATTTACTTTTTCCTTTTCCGTGAATTACAGTAGATATGGGGCGGATTTTTTTGGTTTTGTTTTCTACTTTTCTCATTTGTGATGAGATGACAGAACAGAGTACCTACAAGCTGATATTATTTATGTAAGAACTTGGATGAAAAGTTTTTATAACCGCGGCGGTTGAGTGTGTAGCGCGTCGGTTTTTCTCCTTTTGACGCAGTACTACTGCGTTTAGGGGTCCCAGGTCCGTTTCTTGGCGAAATCCGTACTTTTTTTTGTTGTGTAAACATCTAAGCGCGCGTTAGCAAACTTTCCAGTGGATGCGATGCGTACAGATAAATAAATGATTGGCTTGAATCTTATGGAACATAGACTGGTCATGATTAACTTTCTTTTCAATGTAGTGGAGCTACACACCTCATCCGCGTGATGTTTACACATAGCTCGGGACTGTTGTGTTCAGTCGCATAATTTTTTTTGTTTGAATTCTTTGATTTGACTGCTGGAGTACCTCAGAGTGCTGATCTTTCTCCAACTCTATTTGAATTGCATATTATGGTCTTGCTTACAGGAACAAAAAAAAAAAGATGAATGCTTAAACTTTTGGGGGCACCGTAGCGCAAGTGGTTAGTGCGTCGGACTACTGAGCCAGCGGTCTTGGGTTCGAATCCCGCCGCAAACACCTGAAAAGTTTTTCACAGTGCCCACCTCTTTCGAATGTCTGACAAGCATCAAAGAGTATCATTTGTCACGATTAAGCTTCTCAACTCGCCGTTCGGAGTCGGCAAAAAACTGTAGGTCCCTTCCATTTGTGCAAAAATATAACACGCACACACAAATGGTTGCGAGAAGCAGGCCCAGGTTCACCTCGAGCTGTAGCGCCAACTAAGTAAGTAAGTAAGCTTAAACTTTTGACACATAAATTCATGCAGTGAAGGTCGTAACGCAAATTTTGCAGAATGGATAGCATGGCTGATTTTAATATGAAGAAACTCCAAAATTCCAAAAAAAGGTCTACTGTCATCTTTGTTGCTTCAAGAGTTGGCTATTAAAGGCTAGAAGCAAACTTGTGTTTTTAAAATTGCAACTTCGACAGTAGATGTTTTGAAAACAATGCAAAGATCTGGTTATTCTTATATTGGTGCTGTCAATTAGGCAAGCAGTTCCAGAGGAATGGGCGAAGTTCTAAGAGTTATGTTCCATCGCTTAAGGTCATTTTCTTAGAATGAGCACAATAGCTGACTAAAATATGTATGATGGTGTTTCTTCTACTGTTCCTACTACAGTCCTAAATGCCTGGAAATGGTACATACTACTAAATACTTCTACTACTAATTCAAAGTGCGGAGGAACCTCTTTTATCCGGAATGCTCGGGACCAACGGTGTTCCGGATAAGCGATTTTCCACACTTACACATTTCCCGAAATTACTAAGAATGTAATTTTTTTCACAAATGCTTAGAACTTTTCTTGCCCATTTTGATATGGTTATACTCTTCAACGCACTTAAAGCGGGAACACATCATCCAACGAGAGTGTCACGCAAAACTGATGTCATTCTTGCGTGATTCAGAGAGTGTCCAGACTTTAGAGGTTTTGTATGACACTCAAATCATCATTCAAGTTGTTATTTTTTCGTTGTTGTTGTTCTTCGTTCATCTCTACCTATGCTTTCTTTTTGAATGCCAAAATTTGTGTACAAAAAATGGCCGCTGAGGATCACGCAGTAGTAAACATTTTTGTGAGTATCATATTTTAGCTACGCTCCATCACGCAATTGTACACATCATCAGTTTTGCATGATATCAGCTTAAACTGACACTATTGTTAAGCGGGGTACACACTATCATACAAGAGTGTCACTCAAAACTGATATCATTTTTGCATTATGAAACGAGCGTACACACTATAAGTTTTGTATGACACTCAAATCATCGCTGTTGTTGTTGTTTTTCGACTCTCTCTACTTGTGTTTGCTTTTTGGATGACGAAATTTGTATACACACAATCGAAGAAAAACAAAGTTGGCCGCTGAGTGTCACTCAGTATCAAAAAAATTTCGTGAGCATCATTTTTGAGTGTCATCCCGAATTTCGAGCGTACACATTATCAGTTTTGCGTATTATCATTCAAAACTGACATTCTTCTATGGTGTGTATGTGTATGCGTACCCGCTTTGAAACCAAATAAAAGCACACACCGTTACGACGTCACTTGCAAAATAAAAAGACATCTTCTGCAAATACGCACGTGTGCACGGACTAGACATAACGGTTAATCCACTATGTGCGAACACATTTCCGTATATTAGAGGTTTTGCGGATAATAGAGGTCAAAATTAAAAATAAAAATGGAGTTCCCGATAAAAGAGGTTTATCTGTATCACGTACGTATGTATGTAACTGTTCTACGTCCTTCATATTTCTGAAGAGCATGATATTCAAATTTAATTTTAAGTGGAGTAATTGGATACTACATACTATGGCTACCGTTCAGAGTGAAGCCCAATCCTTAGTACGCACATATTTTCTAACACCAACGACAATGATCATCGAAAGCTGTTTCCAGCTTTAAGACAGATGTTGCCACCATTTGACAGCCAGATTCCACTTTTAGGTGCAACAATTGAACAATTGAGTGCCAAGTAAAATACCTGCTTTTATCTCCGCTTTAATGACCCGCCACTGGCCGAAACCGTGTTACTGCGTTCGCTTCGTAAAGAACAACGGTTTACTGTCAAATTGAGAACGGACTTCCTTCAGCGTCAAAACAAATAGCCTGTGAATGTTCCGTTAATATACTTTTCTCATACGATCAGCTGTGTGCGATGTGATGCGTTTTTTTTTGGAGCCCGCGCAAACCGGAACATTCAATTTGATTGCTCGCGCTCGGTGGTGGATTCGTCCAGCACTCGTTCAATTGCCTCGGCCATTCGCTGTTCAGGCGCGATACGGCGGCGGCGGCGGTTGTAGTGGTGGATGTTGATGGGCGCATGATCATAAAACTTAATGCACTCATCACCCTCAGTGTGTGTGCGCTTACATTTATCCGCGAGTGCCATGACAGCGCCGCAGACGGGATACACTTGGAACAGCAGGAATCATTTTGAAGTGTGATCCCATTAGTTTGGCATTTAGTTGTTGTTGTTGTTGTGTATTCACGTTTATCTTTGGATTCTCACTGGATTGGATTGCGGAGTGCGGGACGGGCACTGTGCTAACCTTAAAGTGATTAAGACTTAAGTATCATTTAGCTGACATCTTTATACACGCGGCTGACTCTTTCCACTACAGTTGGGTTAATTTTATTTTTTTTTTTCTCTCTCTCCTGTTAGCCGGCTGGCCCCGGTCCAGGGTGCGCATATAAGTAACTGGAGGGCCTGATTGCCCTCCACAGTCGGCTAGGTAAACACCTGAGGGGACGACAAGAGGAATCCATCGAAACATATTATTCGTTCGTTTGTCTCTCATGCAGGTGAAGTGCTAACCGAGCATTGCAATCAAATTACCATCTTACGCTCTTAGAAGGCGGGTGTTGCGGCGCGGACTGACGACGCGGCTCCAACACTTGACATTTATTTGTGTGTATGTGCATTATTCTAGATTCCATGGCTCATAAAATGTAAGATGTATCGTGTCGTGGACTCATTATATCGTGGTGTCTTTTCTGGCCAGATAGACAGAGATGGCGACGCACAAGCTACGGCACAGCCTCAAGCAATGAGACCGTAAACGAGAGATCGACCTTCATGGAGAAGTTTTTTTTTTTTTATTCTTTGTTCTTTCTTTTCCCGGTTTTCTTCTGGCGTCGCTGGTTGTGTCCTCTGGTGAGTTAATTGTTCTAATCTTGGGAGGGCCAAGTGATCGAGAAGAATCATTTTGTCTTCTTCTTCTTTTTCATCTTCATCGTCTGTTGTTGCTCGCTTTTGAGGGCAAATTCCTATTTATAATGAACGTCTGGAAAAGCCAGCTTCATATATGTTAGAAGGGTGAGGACTCGCCTTGGAAGGCGGAACGGAATTTGCACAACGCGTCAACTATGCCTGTGCGTCGGTTTTAGAAGTTCATCTTCAGCGGTCATAAATCAATCGAAGTTAATGAAACTCAACTTTGCGTATATGTATAATAGGCCATTCGTTGAACATTAAAAAAGAGGGGCCTCATTCGTTTGATACTTACGGCCGCCGATCCGTTCGGTGAGTGAGTATTTAAAAAGTATACGTTCGAAATATTATGATTTTAGGAGTAGCTAATTGCACATTAGGTGTTTGTTAGAGGTGGCAGTGGAGCTTATTCCTTTTCATTAATGAAGCCGGAAGAGTGTTGCTTTGCTTTTTACACAGCGAATTTCCATATCTCTAGGAAAAAGACATGTAATGGCTCTTAAATTGCACGAGATTTACAGCTCAATTAGGTTTTTTTATATGACCATAGAAACGCTAAGCTTCTGAGGCAACTTTAATTCGTTAAAACTTGTCTTTAGCGTCGCGTGTATGTCTTAATCTTGTCCAGCAATCACATGAAGGAATGAATGACGGCCTAAAGAATTTTTTCGAAGCTGTCTGTGAAAATGGCAATGTCCAGAGCAGATATTGAGTTCCACGGAAGGAGTTTAAATTCCATGGTAGGGTTGTAGGCAATAGGAGTATGAGCTACGATAATTTTTCAATCATTTTCCTTCACTAAAATCGTCACCCTTTGCGTTTCTCTAATCGAAGAGCTATTTGCCATACCTGTCATGATATCTAATATGAAGGTCGCTGTCTTCTGTCAAACTTCAGCTAGGACTTCCGGAGTATGTTCACAAATGCATCACACCTCGCCCCTTCTTGAGCTTGGCCTCTTAGGTCAAGAGCTTGTCTTCGGAAGGCCAGGCGTTAAAGTTGTTGCCTCGATCAATGTGAACCTTGAGCGAGGCGTCTTTTGGATCTTGACGATTACATCGTTTATGATTGACATAACCCGGTATGGCCCATCACAATCTGATTGAAGTTTTGGGCAGACTCGAACTCTCCCCCGGGGCTTGTGGAACCACACACAACTTTCAATCTGGAATTAAGGGGAAGTTAGCTTTTAAATCACACCTAATTTTCATTTTTTGGGTCGAGTGTCGTAATTCAACTCGGTCATGAATCTCTCGAAGCTGGGCAAATCCTCAGTACGTCCTGGGATCCAAATCTGGTGGTGTTTTAAAAAGTCACGACTATATATCATTGCAAACGGTATTTCTTTGATTGATTCTTGGGTCGACGAACGGTAAGCCATTGCAAAGAGTGGAAGAAGGTCATCCCAGTCATCCTGCTTATCGTTGACGAATTTACCGAGATAGTGGAGTATCGCTCGATTCATCCGCTCAACCAGAGCATTGGACTGAGGGTGAAGCGACGTTGTTCGGGTCTTGCTTATACGGTATAAGGTATAAGTTATACCCATAATTTCCATCCTATTTTGAAAAACCTCAGATTCAAAGTTACGGCACTGATTCGAACATAGTTTCGTGGGCACACTATAACGGCAAAAGACTCCATGGACTAATAGACTATTGGACTATTGGTTGTTCGATCAACGATTGGAAATACTTCAAGCCATTAAGATAAATAGTCCATCATCACCAACACATATTTATTTCTATGCTTTGTTCAGGGTAAAGGTCCTAGAATGTCGATGGCTACACGTTGGAATGGTTCACCAGTCAGGTTAAAGAATAGCATTAAGGATTTAAAAACCGTGCGATAGGCTCTTACCTTGAAAGTTTAACAGCGAAAAAAGATTCCAATTACTCCCTTTGGAAAGCCGTAAAAGGCACCAAAAGGCCCAAAATCCCTGCGCCGCCACTTAAAATAAATCAAAATGAATGGGCAAGGGAAGATAAAGAAAAAGCGGATATTTTTGCCGCCCATTTGGAAGAAACCTTTAAACCGAACGATAGTCAGGTGGTTCATGACAACATCAACCTCACAAGGATGGTAGTTCCACCATCTGACGATTTAACGCGCAGATCTGCAACGTTTAGAGAACTCGAACGTGAGATCGCTAAACTAAAACCTAAGAAAGCTCCTGGTTATGATTTGATTATCGGAGAAATTCTCAAAGCCTTACCTAGAAGAGCATTTATTAAGCTTCTCCATATTATAAATGCTGCACTCAGATTAAAACACGTGCCGAGCCAATGAAAAGTTGCGGAAGTCATTATGGTTTTAAAACCAGGAAAACCGTCATATGAAGTAAAATCATACAGACCAATCTCGCTTCTTCCAGTCGTATCAAAAATTTTCGAGAGGATATTACTAAGGCGTCTCCAACCGGTTATAGAAGAAAATAATCTAATCCCTGACCACCAGTTTGGGTTCAGAAGTAAGCATTCGACAATTGACCAGGTGCATAGAATTACTAACGTAATCGAAAAAGCACTAGAAGAAAAAAAGATATGCTCAGCCGTATTTCTTGACGTCTCGCAAGCCTTTGATAAGGTGTGGCACGATGGCTTGAACTCACGACAAGTACTCCCCGTGTACCTATACGAGATTTTGGATTCATATCTCGGAAATAGACTCTTCCGTGTTAGAAATGGAAACGAATACTCAGAGCTCAAAAATATTTCGGCCGGCGTACCGCAAGGAAGCGTTCTGGGGCCGCTTCTTTATCTGTTATATACTCGTGATATACCGAAAGAAGATGGCACTATACTTGCTACGTTTGCCGACGACACCGCTATCCTAGCAGTAGGTAAAACAATCGAGGAAACGACTGCCAAACTGCAAAACGCATTAAATAAAGTAAATGAATGGACGAAGGACTGGCGGATCGCCCTTAACGGAACTAAATCTGTTCACGTGAATTTCACTTATAGGAAAATTAATGACTTGCCCATTTTTATAAATTTGGCCCGAATACCCTTTGCAAATGAAGCCAAATACCTGGGAATGACACTCAACGCAAGGTTGAAGTGGAATTCGCACGTGAAAATGAAACGTAAAGAACTAGATATCAAATATAGAGAAATGTACTGGTTGATCGGGAAACATTCCCACCTCAGTACCGAGAACAAACTGCTTTTATACAAGCAAGTGCTAAAGCCGGTGTGGTCCTACGGTATACAACTTTGGGGTTGTACCAAGAAAACAAATGCCAATATTTTACAGACCTTTCAAAATAAAGTGCTTAGAGAAATTGTCCAAGCACCGTGGTATGCTAGAAACGACGATATCCACAGGGATCTCGGAATTCCGACAATCGAAGCTGAAACTAGAAGCTTCGCGCGAAAACATAGAAACCGACTAATCGGACATGTTAATAATACAGTCCTACTTATTTTGGATGAGAGCAATTTATTGCGCCGACTACAAAGGACAAAACCTTTCGACTTGGCGAGATAAGGATTAACCGCATCTAAATTGCGGAATATGCAGGATCTTTCATTGGAAAGTAACCTGCCAAACGTTTATATTTCGTGATAGAAAAATTGCTTGATAAGTAGTATAACTTAGTTGCAGTATCTAACAAATTTATATCGAAGGGAGGTGTTTTTGGTCAGTAAGAATCTGACACTACTATGAGCACGCGCTTGCTATTCTCATAGTGTCTATGGAAGATTTTCACCTACCCTCGAGAAAAAAAAAAAACCAGTCAGGTAAATCTGTAGCGTTCTTTACGTTCTTCTCTGAAGGCCCCGCTTTGCTGCGCAAATATCACATGCGTTCTACATCATTTTTTTGCTTCAACCCAATAGAACCGGCATCTCCATTTCGCGAACGTCTTCTTCGATACGAAATGTCTTCCAGATACGGTATCGTGAACGTGATCCAACGTACTGTGTGAACGTCTGGAGCCTTTCTGCAGCACACTAATCGGCACGTACTAGCGTTGCTTTCGGCCCGGCAGATCGACGACCGACCAAATTTTTACATCTAAGCAGATCCTGAAAAAGACCAACGAACTTCAAGTCGAGATCTCTTCATCGACATCAAAGCATTCATCGTCTTGAGCTTAATAAGGCGATGATGACCGAACTCGGGACTCCGGCTAAACTATGCTGCCTGACGCTTGAAAACACGCGGTGCAATGTGCGATTCGGAAAAAGTTCCTCCGAACTAAGCATGCACCGGATTTCGGCAAGGAGATGCGCCATCATGTGACTTCTTCAATCTTGTGCTGGAGCAGATAGTGCGCAGGGCAGGTGTGAACACGGAGGGCACTGTCTTTAACAAATCTGTCCAGCTGCTGGGATACGCAGACTACATCGATATCATCGGTCGCTCCCAGCGCGCCATGTTAGAGGCTTTTACGGCAATTGAAAAGCAAGCGAAACGTGTTGGCCTTGAAGTGAATGAGGACAAAACCAAGTACATGTAGTCACTGTTGGCAACAGTAACTAAGTGGTTAAAGAGTTCACTTACATCTCGGAGTAAATATCAACTCCACGAATGACACCTTAGTGGAGATTCGACGAAGACTTACCCTAGGAAACTGCTGCTTTTTCGGTTTGCCAAAACAAATGGGTTCAAAACTTCTTGCTCGGAAGACGAAATGCATGCTCTACAAAACATTGATCCTACCAGTCCTGCTGTATGGAGCCGAGTGTTGAACGATAAGCAGGAAAGCAGAGCAGATTCTGTATATTTTCGAGAGAAATATTCTTCGTCGGATATTCGGTCCCGTATGCGAGGAGGGCGAATGGAGGAGAAGATACAACCGCGAACTCTATGAGCTATACAAAGATGTGAATGAAGTCCAAAACACGTCGACTACACTGGTTCGGCCACATCGAGCGAATGAACAACAATGCTCCAGCAAAGAGGATCTTCGAATCACAGCCCCCCGGTTCGAGACGACAAGGAAGATTGAACCTCCGTTTTAAGGATCAATCTATCATGGATGCCAGAGCGCTTGGTCTAGACAACTGGAAGCAGCGTACCTGGGATCGAAGAGAGTCGAAGACGGCCATGTCTAAGGCAGAGACTCTTCACGGGTCAGGAGCCCGATAAGTAACTGAGTAGAACGTAATACAACATGATGACTTCTTTAAATAGTGATAGAGGGATGATTGGAAGCAAACGTCCTGGCTATTGTCTTTTTGTTGGTACCCACTTATTGTACAAAATGGCATTCGGCAGTTTAAGACTGGCAAACTGCGCCCAATATACTTTAAGCATATTACACTCGCTCGAGATCTCACTCCAAATAGGGCGATTTTCAGATTTTATCCAGCTTGTTACCTGAGCAAGGATTGAATCTGATCTGTGTGCGCTGAAGCTTCTCGAAATCGAAATCGCTGTCAACCAATCGAATGCCGTGAACTGAAATTTCATTAGCTGAACTGAGCCGTTTTTATTTGACATCACACTGCTCGAACATAATGGAAAGTCGCAGCAGCACGTTCGAAAGTTGAAGTTGACTCAACTTGCGCTTCTGCATATCTATTCATACTACAGCTGTAACTTCGCATTGTGTTCGGCCAGACCATGATTGCAAAAATCCTCCGCATAGGGTCGACGTGAAAGCGCATCGGCATTTATGTGTTTTTTTTCCGCTCGATGGTGAGCTCGGAAGCTGTACTGTTGAAGACGCTCCATCCACTGGGCGAGTTGACCTTCAAGGTTCTTAAAAGACTGCAACCAAGCAAGCAGAAATCGTGAATGTTCATCAAATACAGTGAAACCTTGGTAAGTTGGACACCTGCGGTGCCAGATTTTTTGTCCAACTTACGCAGGTATCCAACTTATAAGGGTGTGCATTTTTATTTTCTATTTTTTGACATAAAAATTAAAGATCGATATATTGCACACGATGAAACAAGAACGAACATTATGTAACTTTACCGCTATGTCTAGACGTTTTGTTCAGTTGTCAACCGAAAATATGGAGCAAAATCCATCACATACATACATGCATACACATCACATACCCTTGGCCAACTTTCGCAGGTTATTTCATATGAGAGATGACATAAAGTGTTCAAATTTTGCAGACAAGTTCCAAGATAGGCAGGTGGACAAAATATAAAGTTGTCCATATTTCGCGGGGTATTTAATATGAGAGATGAGAAAAAGTATGAAAATTTGTGTCCAACTTCCAAGGTAGGTCAAAATATAAAGGTATTTTGAGGAATATTTGTATGGAATTTTCTTGGTGCAGTCAAATATTGGCCAACTTAGCCAGGTGTCCAAATAGACAGGTTTCACTGTATGTATGTGTATAAATCGGCAGAGACAACTGCGTTGGTAGTCCTTGGCCATTAGGTTTGCTCTTCCTTTTCCTGCCTAAGCATACAAAGGGCTAAATAAAATGTTTGATTTTGCATAGTCCAGTCTGGCCAACCGTTTCCCGCTCTAAATTCGAAATAAAATCACTCGCATTTTTAAGTGAACAAAAAAAAATTCCTAACAACTGTACAACTTCAAATGTAAGAAAAGCTTATAAACAAATTTTATTTGTTAATCAAATTCCATCGCTTGGAATCGCATAGACAGCAACAATAGATCGAAGAATCATTTCGTTTCTTTTCTTTTTTTTTTATTGTATTTTATGTTTAAGGTGTTCCTGGACCAGTTCTGTTACCGCTCAAGCTGATGGCTCTGCGATGCTGTGACTATGTGTGCTGTATGCTGTATCCGTCGCCACTAATGATAGTAATTTATGTGGGGTGTGTGTGTCACCTGTAACAAAATCCCAATCGATTATATTATGTAGGCAGGCCAAGACATTTCGAAAGCTCTCGCCGAGCCCGAAACCAAACCGAGCCGAACCGAACAACATAACAGGTAACAGGTCAGAGCAGTCGACGACTCTTTAACTAATCAAGATCGGGGGGCTATCCATAGAGTGGTGTCATAAAACGCTTAGGATCGCATGTGGGCCGAGATCAAATTTATTGGGTCTTCATTAGGTTTTTTTTTCGGTTTGTCTCTTTGGCGCTGTTTTTTTTTTGTTGGTGTCTTCTCCGTGGTATCTTCTGCTTCTACCGCTTCGGACAGAGCAGCAGAGTTAATGTTGTTGTCTCGCAATCCCAATCAATTTAAGAATTTGAGTTTCGAAAAGAAACCACTTTTTCTTGTCTTTTTGGGATTTTTTTTTCTTGACCAAAGATTTAGATTTCCATTTCCACCTGATCACGACGATGATGCTGATGATGATGATGATGATGGGTTTCGCGTCGTTCGATGGCTTTTGGGGACGGACGCACCTTTTTTTTTTAGTTTTTTTTCTTCTATCAAAAGGGGAGTGAAGGAAAAATAAGGAAAAAAAAACGCAACTTTATGACTTTTCGAATGGAAAAACAGTTATATGAAAGTGACAACGGGACTTGGTAGGGTACTCCGGCTGCGTTTGCTGCTGCTGTGCTTCTTTTGTCAGGCAAATTAAGTTGCAGGTCGAACAAACGGTGGATGAGTTTCACTCGGTTGGATTGTCAAACGGGGACACATGGCGGTTAGATTAAGCAAATTTTATTTATGTGACTGTTTTTTTTGTTCATCTTTGCTTTTAGTCTTTGGGTACATCTTCTCCTATGTTTACGAGTATTTCTCTTCGATATAGGGTTATATAAGTGAGGATTTGTCTTCTGACAGTGATGATAACGAGCTGGTCAGTGGAAGTTGTGCGATTGTTCACGTATACCTTTTCCTAGAGACTGAAGAACATCCCTGGGCAAGGGCAGAATCCCCAAGAGATTAGAGGCCAACAGAAGATTTGTGATGATTTTTTTTTAATCCGGCCGCTTTTGAAATAGAGCCAAAGATCTGATTACACAAGATCACCGGATGATGCATCAATACGCTTTAGAAATATTGAACTGCAACAATGGTTGAAAACGCTACAGACAGCAGGGCAGTCTTGCTAATCCGGCATCGATGTGTTCCGAAAAACTTCAAAGTACTTTGAATACGCGTAAATGTGATGCTGTGTATGTATGGATAATGCCTTTTTCCATAGTTCTATGGCAACAAGGAAAAACAGCATAAGTAGTTTTTTACAATTTTTCGAGAGAGCAGTGGAAAGGTTTGACTTGAGGTTTGACCAAAAAACTATCCATCAAGTTTTTGAAACATAAGTAAAGATGAGAAAAAAAGACTTTCATTGCATAAATACTTACGCTTGCGAAAGCTTCCTTAACGGTTGGAGCACAAGAGCATATGTCAAAGATGTATGGGAAACCTTTACTTAAGCTGGTTTCCGCTTATTTGCGGGAAAATTACTAATGTTGTTTTTTTTCTGGTCTATAGCCCAACAACGAAAAAAATTAGGACAATAGAATCAAGTATAACGTATCCGGTGGTATCGATAACTCAATTTTGACTTAAGTCGACTTGTGCTGTTTTTTCTTGTGGCTACTTTACTTCGGGGGCCTATTTCACCAACTTACAAATTGTGATTTACAAGAGTATTTTCACAAAATTTGTAGAAAAAGTGGGAAATTTGGTTTCACAAAATTCCTGCTTCACAAATTTTTAATTGTTTTTCACAAGGGGAAATTTGTGAGAATTTTTCGCGATTTGTTTCACCGAAAACAATTGATTGACGTAGTTTACAAGTTATAAATTTGTGAAATTCCAAGTTTTTTTCACCAAAGGAATGGAATGGGATTTAAAAGTTTTGTGTCATTTGTGAGAATTGTTCACACGATCAAAGACGTGTGTGTAATTTTTGCTACAAATTTTGTTTTGCTTCAAAAAGTGATCGCAAAATGGCTTTGCGAAGTTGGGGTATGGTATAGCACGCGGTTTTTTCTCACATTTTGGTATTTCGCTGCGATCATTTTAAGACCCATTTTGAAAATTACAAATAGGTACTATAATGGATCGATGCAATCGAACACATAAATCAACTTGAAGAGTTATTGAAAATGTCCTTGTCTCATAGAATGCTGCATTATATTAAGCAACATTTCACGACAGTTAAAACACAACAACTTCGAAATGCCTACCAGTGCAGACTAACCACATATATTTTAAACAATTTCTCATACGCAAGTTAAATGATAATAAAAATAATGTGTATAGTTATTGTATTTAAAGAAAACTATAGCGAACCTCATAAGTTGTATAGTTTTTGAGAAATTCACGTCGAAACATTCAATTTCTCAACCGACTCGTAAGCTACTGGATCGATTTTAAAGAAATTATCACGATTCGAGTAGATAATATTTTTACAAACATCCCGATAAAATGTGGTGTTATTCACACATTTTTTAGGTATCACAAATAATTTTCAATAAAATACCGTAAGGCTAGGCGCTTTATTATGATTTATCCAAATTTATATTTTCCAACAAAATTTACTTCTTCGGTAATATCATGCAAAAATAGGAACACAGAACCCTTTTTGAGAGTCAGACTCGCACTTGGCTGGTTTTTTTGTGCATCTAACTTCATATTGCACACCTCCAACTTCAGTTTCATCGATAAAACTACTGTCCATACCGTCATACCGTCGATTACCCTATTTTTGCGCTTTGTTGACAGTCTTCGTGTATTTGTTTTAATAAGTAAATACAAATATTATATTTAAGCCTTTGTTAAACATCTTTTAAGCCTTAATGAGGGAAAAAAGTATAACATTTTACTTGGTTTGTCCATTATGAATTATTTCCATGAACTCCACAAAATTTGTGATAAAACACTTGTGGTTAACAAGTTAAGAAAAAAATTGGTGAAACAGTTAATTGCAGCACTTGCAATGTGAAATAAGCCCCAGGTGGCGCTACAGTTCGGGGTGAACCAGGGCCTACTTCTTACAACCATTTGTGTGTGCGTGTTATATTTCTGCACGAATGGAAGGGACCAGCAGTTTTTTGCCGACTCCGAATGGCGACTTGAGAAGCTCCTCATGACAAATGATACTCTTTGAATGCTTGTCAGAGATTCGAAAGAGATGGCACCGTGAAACAATTTTTAGATGTTTTGCTGGGATTGAACCCGGGCAGCATTGCGTAGTAGTCCAACACACTTACCACTACACCACGGTGGCCACAGAGTTTATGATATCAATTTCTGATTCCAAGCAATACGATTGTCCGTCATTTAAACATTCGCCATTTTGTTGGTTCAACTCTTAAATTGCAAATTTTTTAACGAAAGTACGGACATATTTATCTTTGGATTGTGTACAAGTCTGCCATCCACGTATCTGGAGGAGGGTTATCCTAATTAATAATAACAAGGCTAAGCTATGCAAGGTTATGTTAAGACTAAGTTATTATTATTATTGGAAAAGGTGTTAGCTGGCATTCGCTTCCAAAATGACAGTTACTGGCCTCGGTGCCTGAGCATCTCATTCATTGTGTTCATTGTGAATACCCTAGCTGTGCATGTAGAAATATGCATTTAACAAAATTATTTCGGTCTTATAATAAATCTCTTTAGGTCTGTAAGCGGTATTTTAGTCAGGTCATCAAGGCAGTCGAAGAACCGTGCTCCCATTAAAAAAGCCCCGATCTTGAAGATCCGGGCAGTCACACAGAAGGTGTGCTAAAGATTCTATTTCATTCTCATCCATGCAGCTTCTACAGAAGTCATTTGTAAGGATGCCGTATCTTCTGGTCTTGTTTCTTATTGTACAGTGTCCGGTTATGATACCAATGGGTACGTGGATTTGGCTTCTCCACATGGACAGTAGGGATAATATTCTTTTCTGGTTTACTTCGGGCCACAGGTTGTGGGTTATGGCATAATCGCTGGCGTTGCGCCATCGCTCCTCTGCTAAATTAGTGGTGATGCGGTCTATTAGATTTTAAGCTTTAGTGAAAGCCGGTAAGACCTGTCTCTCAGCTGGTGTTATATCTATATTAGAGCCTTTCCCAGTCAGTCCTTCTGCTGTTTCGTTCCCCAAAACTTACATATTACTGCCATACGAAAGAATCACTGCACCTCATCTGATTTGATAAAATTAACGAATTGCCATAAAATACTTCGTAATCGATTGCGATAAAAAGTTATTACCAGCGATCTGCATTAAACCTTCATTAAAAATATTAGCGAAGAATTTTATGACCTCCCAGATGGAACCTATCCGGAGTATGGCATCACTATCGTAAAATTGTGATAACTTGGAAAAGTTGTTTGCAGAATTGAAACCACAATGTATTGATCGGGATTGATGCAGGTCGTGCACTAACAAGTCCTATGTCAATTTTCGAAATATCAGTCGCCAGTCAGTCAGATTTAAAAACTTCCACTGGAGTAGTGGAATGAAAAGTTATGTTAATCGTATCTTAAGCAACTTTCAGCGATAGATTTAATCGAATAAAAGGGCTTATGGCCGCCGAGTCCTAGAAATAGGTAGAATACTCTGTCCCAACCGAATTGTCAGTACAGGCCTTATGGGGGAGCTTTTCTTTAAACTCTGGTCCTGGTGCCTATAAATGTCTTCACGGCACTCTATTAGAAAAATTACCGTTGATATAAAAACCAAACCACTGGCTTAGGCTTGGTGCACATGATGTGCGCGCACTTACATTAAAACCTATGTGTTCTATTTTTTGCGACTGAATAGTCGTGCGACTGCCATCGCATGTGTGTACCAAGCCTTACACAGCTTTTGTTTTTGTAACTTTCCTCAAATTCTCATGCATCCCATTATGACCAGCCTTCCACAAAACCGATAGCACAATGATTCTGTGATAGCCATTAACCCTCGCCGCCCTCGCTATGTGTATGGGAAATATGAACATCAAAACAGTGTTACCATTATTAAATTAAAGGAAATTGTTACTTCTTTTTCTGTGGTTTTTGTCAAAGAGCTTTTGGATTTTGTGTTTTGAGAACCAATAAATGAATTTGAGTATGGGAAGGCTGGTTTTTGTTTTTTCCTTTTTCTAATCTGGGAAGATAGTTAAAATGCAGTTAAACCATTTTTCGCTTTTTGTTCTTTATAATGAAGGTTTATTTGCGCGAGGACGCGGAAACCAATAGTGAGTACCGAAACGAATAGTGAGTATTTTATATGGTTCTTAGGTCATCGTAAACTAATCATTTCCGATAAATAACATATATATGTACATCAAAATACTCGAAAAAATTCCCTCTACAACATGTTTAAATTTCACATGAATCGAGTCGGTATCAACTTTGTAAGCAATTATCTTTATTTCGTTCAACAAATCGTGTTGTTTTCAAATCAGCAGATGGTAACCCTTCTGCCTTGCTCTCCGATTTGTGGATATTTGTCATGCATACGGTAACACACGGTAACACAGTCAGATCTTAAAAAAGGGACAGGTTTATGCAAGCTATTGCAACAAGACTGAGAGGCAAACGTGTTATCCTCCCTGTACTGACAATTCGATTGGGACAGAGCTAATTAGCATTTGTCAGTGCTTTCGGACGTTCTGTTTACATGGCTTTCAATAAATTTATGAATTGCAAGTCAGGGCCAGAGTCTAGTCCAAACAAGAAGATAAGAGTTGACCTCGGGGTCTTGAAGTAAACTCACGATATACTGTCCTTTAAATCTGAATCAATTCCTATAAATTTATCCCTTCGCAGGACGGAGTCGTCCGTAAATCTGTTGCTACAGCAATATTAGAATACTCGAAATGGTTGTTCTTGAAATTGGTCAGAATTTTACATCTTGGCAATCTTTTCAAGTTCATATTTTTGGTCTTGTAGTTGAGGAGGTCACGACTTATAAACAATTCTGAAAACAAAGCGGTTCATTAGGAGCTAACGATCAATGTTTGCATAAATCAGGCGACAAATACCCAAGGTTTTTGTGTACGAAACGCATAAGGCTCCATTGGTGCTGATACCATTTGGAGAGATCAACAACGTTCCAGTTAAGATGATTTTCCAACCCCAGCCAGCAAGTCCAAGATGGCAACAAATATCAATTAAGGGGGTATTCTAGTCTAGCGGTATGAATTTTGGGTGTTTTTTAAAATTCGATAAAAAAAAACTTAGTATATTTTTACTAGTCAGTCTTTTAGATATTTACTAATATTTTAGCAATACACAAAAATTAAAAAAAATATATTAAAAAATTGAAAATTTAAAATATAACAGGCTGGGAAAGTGGGGCGGTGAAAAATAAGGGTACGTCCTTGTTGACATGATTCCAACCTTTTTGGTGATACGAAAAAAAAAAAACAAAAAGATTCTTAATCAGTAAGAAAGTCGCTATCGTCTGAGCTGCGGAAATAAAAAACAAAATTTTTTTTCACAAAATGGCGGCTGCTTGATTTTTTGCCCTTTTTTTCAAAGTTTTTAATTTATTAAAAATAGTAAAAAACACAATTTTTACATAATTCTAGTTCCTGCGATAGAGGGATATATAAAGAAAATCCACGCCAAAAGTTCATCGGTTCATTAGAACTTGAGAAATCATGTCAGACGTGTTGGAAAAAGTAGTTTCGAGAAAAACGCGTTTAAAGAAATACGATACAACGACCTTCACATAGAGACTTTCTGAGAATTCATGGTGTATAAGAGACTTTCTGTAGGATAATTCAGGAAACGTTTGGAGGATGCATTTTTGAAGGTCTAATCTTTAAAAATATAAAATAAACAAAAAAAGATTTCTTTAAAATTCTAGACTAGAATACCCCCTTAAGACTATTCCGTCGTTAGTCATGTTCTCTTTAATGATTTGGCTACGTAATGTATGTCTAAGAGGTTATTAGCGTTTTCGTCGTGTATTGTTTGTCCTTTGCTGGGGAGGAGATTTATTATATCCACTTACGTCTAAGGATATAACAGAGTCAATATCCAGGCTCGTTTTGCGTTTTTCTGTAAGTCACCAGAGATTTATACTTAAATCCCAAGACCGCTCCTCACCTTGAGAGGAGATTGTAGCCTTCTTAGTCTATCAATGCTAGGAAGCTGATGCTTACAAATCGATTCCTTCTGATCGCTCCCACTCAGACCAGAATAGTTTCTGAATTTAAGTTGGAAAAATAACCAGGAAACAGTCGTACATAAATGTTGGGGGTAGGTATATTTAGTCACAATTCATCGGCTACTACATATAGTCCACTTCGGTGCATGCATCGCATCTCTGGTTGCAGCCACCCGCCACCGATCATCGTTCGCTTAATGGGCTGCAAAAGCAATTGCTAAATTCAGTCTGCTCTACAGGCTTACATACATATGTTGTTATGTACGGCAAATCTAATTGAAATAATTGCATCTTACAGGTCTCGTTGAGTTAATTAAACCGTGTAATTGTACAACAAACGGTTGTGTGCTGTGTTGAGGCGTGGAATCCAATGGAAAACATTTGCTCGCCAGCGGATAGCATCGCAGATGTCTAGAACTATTCTGCCAGAGTATTCACTTTATTAGTCACCGATTGAGCCGGTGGTTAATGATATAGACGTAGTCAGTTTGTAATTACACATTGGGTTACATTACTTAACAATTACTTGGCGTTCAATGTCTGAAAAGGCGGGCTTTGTCAGGCTGCTTTCGTCTGGTGTAAATTATGGGCCTCCACTGCGACGTCAGATTATTGAAACCGCTCCTTTTTGGGGCGAGGGTCCTTACATAACTTATAACGCATTAACACCTACATGGTATCTCAATTTGACTGAGGCTACACGTTGCTGCGCGCCTTAGATGCGAGGATGAACAAAAAATAAGAGAGAATGAAAATTGCTCCGATTGTACTGCGCGTTCACGGTGCGTTCCCCATTTTTGTGTGTGTGGCGTGTGTCAGTACTAGAGACGTCTCCGACGTGAAGTATGACCTCATGCAGTGATTTCAGGGTTATAGATGTCTCCGCAAAGATATGTTCCATTAAGTCATTTTGTTCTGTGGAAGAGACAGAGGAGTTGGCTTATGATTGCATTGTGCAGTTGTGCAGACGCCTACGCTATTGTGACTGTTTTTAGTTTTTTTTTTTTTTTTTTATTTATTTTTGGGTTGGTCTCGTGCAAACTGCAAATATTTTGCTAGAGTTTGATGACAAACTCAACTGTAATGCATTTTTTCCATCTATCAACGTCAGTCACTGCCGCACGCTTTTCTCACTTTACGATGACTAAACACAGTCGAGGTGGGTACGACTAATGTCGAACTTAATCGAAGAAAAAATATTCATGTGCACATAAGGTTTAAACACATTACTAGTTATCACCTATAAAGATATGATTCGAGTGGAATAGATTCTAAAGGTTGGTTCTCGCGTCATCATGTACATGACTGACTTTACAATCATTTCAATCAGCACCGAGATGTAATTAAACAAGAAATATTGATAAATAGAAAAATACTTGACAGCAAACTCCTAAGATGGTCATTGCTTTTACGGAAGAACATATAGATTGGCAGGTAGAGCAGTCTTCCATCAAAACTTTAAAATTTTAGAATCAGAATAATCCAACTCGAATAGAAACCGACCAAATGGACTTTCCAAACTCCTTCCAATCTGCACTATGAAAGAAATTACATAAATTTTTCCTACAGATGGAGCTGTTTTATGTGAGTACGAAGGTGTAGCAGTAAGTGCGTTGCATAAGCTGAACTGCAGCCAATAGCAGGCTGAGGACCGATAAAAGAGGTAGCTGATCTAGTACTAGCCAGAGCATCAGCTTTATCGTTTCCCGGGATGCTAGAATGTCCCGGGACCCAGACTAATGTGATCTTATTACATCGCCCAAGCTGGTTCAGTTTATTGACAGCTTCCTCAACAATTTTTGAGTTGATCAACGCTGCTGAACAGGCTTTAATAGCTGCTTGGCTATCAGAGCAGATGTAGATGGACTTGCCTTTCCATCTCTTGTTAAGTGCAATGTGCGCTGTACTAGCGATAGCATACACCTCTGCCTGAAAGACAGTTGTAAATCTACCCAGTGGAATAGATTACTCAACGTGGCATTCTTTTGAGTAGACACCTGCTCTCCGCTCATTCATTAAGAACCCGTCCGTATAGAAGACCATTCCATTCAGAGCGATCTGGAAGGAAACATTGAAACCTTCGCCCGATATTGTATTTAGAGCTTGTGGTGTCCAGAGCTCCCCCCAAGGCTCCTGGTTAGTTTAGTTTAATCTTGCGACGACTCGTCGCTCCCGATTGATTACCATTTTAATTTGTTGGTCTTTTCGTATTCATATTGTTTCGAATACATAAAAGTTATATTTTTGGAACATAGTTTGCATTTTTCTCGGCGACCAAATATATATATCTTTACCTTTGAGACTTCTATTGAAATCCTACGAGTGATTGTCTAGCAATGTGCCAGTTTGGTACGATTTCAGGGATCGCGGTTTCAGCAAAATCTAATAACGAAGCTAATACCACCGCTCCGTCAGAGTCAATCTATTGTGCTACGGAAAGCTGATTACTGGCTGAAAAAACTAAGCTTATGCTAGGTTTCCACTTGTCGATTTGAAATTGATCAACGAGTGGAAATAATGAAAAACTGCATATTTATCATTATTTCCAATTGCCAATTTTTATAATTGACCTAAAAAGACGTCGTTTATCAATTTCAAATCTACAAGTGGAAACCTAACCTAGATCACGTAACTGCGTATAAAAGTAGTGCGCGTATCATTTTGAGACGCGAAGACTTCATTCGTCTGTTAAAGTCGTTTTTACATCGCTGGACTTCCCTCTTAAGCGTTAACACATTTAGTGATGGACTAACAAGAGCTTTGGCTGATTCCAAAATTCAGAGACGGGTTAGCGATGTGGTGACTCCTCATCAATGATGAAATGGAATTGTAATGTATTTTGATTGGCTTTAGACATGTAGATATTTAACATCTCTGCTCGTCAATAATAACATATAAAAAAAAAAAATTAAATGCTGACTGGACATTAGGGTATGGCTCATCCCGAATTCCATGGACCATGAGATCATCATCATCAACTAAAATCTACGCAAGCACTGAGCCACGCCTGCCTGTTTAAACATGCATAATACAGCTCCAATCCAAGGGATTGGATACTCCTAAACCTCTACAAGCCGTTGTATCTTCAGTTTAGTTGAAAGCTTTTTTTTTTAGTCAAGTGTAGTCTATATTATTGCTTCAAACAAAAATTCAACAATCAATTCAAATTAAAGTCAACGTTTTTGTTTTTTACGATCACTGATAAATCCCAAAGGTTATTCCACAAGCATAACTGAAACGATCAGTAAGCAACACAAATTCTAATTATTTCCCTTCTGTCTTAAACGAAAAATGTAGCAGAAAACTAATTTGCTTGTAGCAGCTGTCATACAACCATATACTCGGACAACATTCCATAAGCAGAACGCCGCGCCGCCCGCCGATCAATGAATGAACCTGCGTACGCTAGCCGGAGCCCCATCCATCTCCATAATTGCCCGAAATTAATCACTGCCTGAACCCATTCACCCACATTAAATGTCGAACAATAAATCTCGAGAAACATTTTTGCATATCTACGAGTAGGTACATATACATATGTATATGTATATGAAGATACATATGTATGTCGGGTTAATGAATTCATTCACAGAAAATGAAGGAACTGATCGAGCGAGTGGTACCTGAAGGCGTGTCAAACTGACATTAAATTTTTATTTTCTTGCGAACCGGAAACAATTTTTGATTTTTTAGGAACGAACAAATCGAACGGAACTACTTGTATGTAGACTCCATCCATTGCACATCTTGTGTGCTTCTGCTAATCTTTTGTGACATTTTTTTTTTAAGTGGCCGTCGAATTTAGTTTGTGAATATTTTATGCGAGAGCAGTTAGAAAAGACATGAGGACCAATTTGCATACATACATAAATTGGATTGGATTGTACTTTGATCGTATTAAAAGCGGCCACAATGGGTGCGTTGTGCCCGATTATGTTCCTCTTGATGAAGATCGGTGATCTCGATGTGGTTTTCATCTCGAAAGCTACTTCTCCTCCTTAGAACATAAATACAAAAACCAAAAACAACCTGTTTCAGTGAATAGCTGAATACTTTAACTCGATTTCGAATTCGAACTCGCTCTCGCTCAGTATGACGTTATTTACTACACACAATGTATCTGTCCAATTAATTACGAATGGTGGATGAATACATTATCGATATATTTTATGTGTTATCGAGAGAAGAAGACAATGATGTTTTTTTTTTCTGTCTTTTATTAAGGAACTAATCAAATTTCTATGCGCGGCATAACAGTTTCATGACCTTGCATAGTCGTGTTGATCTTGCAAATACATTTTATCTGACGGTTTTTATTTTTAGAGAAATTCGGCACGTGTACGGGTGACATTTTTTTTTTCGATTTTACTTTTACAGTTACACACTCGATGGGCGGTAACATCGCAATCGATGGGCGAATATCAGTAAAGATAAATCGATGAAATTTTGCGGCATTGGCAACAATAGCCGTTATCAGAGAAAGTGGTGGCTAGCGAATGGATATGTGAATTTACCGAACTTAGATTAATCAGAAAACGGGATTAATGCAAAAAGAAATAAAAAAGACCAAAAGTCACTTGTGAAATCTTCATTGAAAGAAAGCAAACAAAGCTACCATAACGCACGCCATGTTTAGTTTCGGCAAGTTTTCGTTAACTTATTCGAGTGACAGTGAAGTGAGTTTTCATTAGTTGATTACGTATGTATACATTTTTGAAAAGGGTTCAGCCTTCAGAAATATTACACAATAAGTGGAGTCTTGTAAGTGTGACTATGTCTGAGCGAGCCATTCCTTGTTCAACAGCGCTGTTCGTCAAGGGCTGGTCTTTAAGTACCTTTTAGCTTATTTCGGGCATTGGGACATTGGAAGTCAATTTGAAAGTGGCACCCCAAATTGCCCCTAACAGTTCTCAATAATAGTTATCTTATAAAAGAAATACAGCCATGGACATACATATTTATAAATGGCACATTTTCTTATTTTAGTTTTTAAAGAGAAAAAAATCGTGTTAAAATTTCATTTGTTGATTTTTGGTGTGTACAAAGTAGAAAAATTTAAATAAATTAATAGATTGTGCTGCAGCCTTTATTTCTGATGACAGCTCCACACCTGCGACCCATATTCTCCATGAGTATTTGGCATTTTGCTTTGTGTATGGAATACCAAGCTTTCTGTGTAGATCAATCAAAGATCATCCATATTTTTATAATTTTTACAGGTTCTCTATAGGATTTAAGTCAGGACTCTGGTCTTTACTAGTTTGGAGGAGTGTTTGGGGTCATTATGTCCAAATACTGAAAATTGTCCATTTTGCCTTTGATTTTTATAAGCGAACCTACGGCCATGACAAGACCATAATGTTTCCACCCCCGTGTTTTATAGTCTTCTGGGTGAACCTAGGATTGTACTGTTGGCATTTAGGACGATGTTCAAAGGTTCTATAATCTGGTCCTATCCTATTGATCTTGCTTTCGTCAGTCCACAACACCTTTTCAAAAATTGATGGTTTATTCTTGATGGGTTTTGGCGAAAGTTAATCGCTTTAAAATATTATTTGCCTCCTTCAATCGTCTTCTGACATGTCTGCTGGATATCTCTAAGTCTAATGACTGATTAATATCAGATGCTATCTGCCGTGATGACTTGAATGGATCCTTTGTCGACATTCTAACTATGGATCCATCTGTATGCGCATCTATTTTTTAGGCCTCGGGTTCCGGATTTCGGGTTTGCTCAATATATCGGGATTCTCTACGCATAATTGGGTTGTACACTTTTTTTTTGGGAACTATGCACAAGTTTAGCAATTTCCGCCACTTTTTTCGCGTCTTCATGCATTCTCCATATTATCCGTCTTTCCTCAAGTGTGGTATGTTGGCAGAACATAACGGAACTATTGTAGCACCAACCTGAACGCAAAAAACTTATATTTTAATAAACTTTTAGTTGAAAAATTTCAACATTTATTCGAAATCTAATTTTGTGCCATTTATACCTACATATGTCCATAGTCCATGGCTATAGGAATGACTCACTAAAGGAATCTTGAAGTTATTTTTTAAAACACTTCGCGATGAAATTATTGCGGTATGAGTGTTGTGGAGTCTTTAAATGTAAGTGCATAGGACTACAACAAAGGTCTATTGGGGTTGTACACTATTCCTCAGAAACTGTGGGAATCACCCAAATAGCAGGTCCCACCATTACATCGCAGACAACAAACTGTTTAGCTCTATTTTCCCATGGAAATTCTGTCAAACTAACTGTAACGTCAGAACTGACACCTACTAATTTCTTCCTTACAATGAACTTTCTTTTCAATTATATCATAGAATCAGAATTGCAATCGAATAACGGTAACCGTCACTCTGTTTCCATCTTTTCAAGATCTCAAATGACACTTTATTGCATAAACACTATACCACGTTCTCATCCATTTTACCCCCTTCTATCAGATAAAGGATTGTACTCCAACAAAAGATATGTACCTTCGCATCGATTTAATGTCCAAGATCCTATCGCATCCCCGAGCGTAGTATTTTGATTGTGTACACAAAAAAAATAAAAAATAAAAAATCCACAAAAGCAGGTGCAACTTGCTCTGCCGCCACCCGATCCCGATGCACCTCACACGGATCCTGTATGAGCAGAGTCAGTGACCTTTTTTTTTGTTGATTCTCCCTCTCATAACATATCCTCACACCACACTGCATCCTTTCCATCATCTATGTCTGTAGCTCTATGTTCCCATAACCATCTGTGTATGTAAAAACAAAATTCAATCGATACACGCACATACACGGAATCTCAATTGTGAGTTTGTGACGACGACGATGGCGCAGAATGTAGTTCCAGGACCAGGATATACGATACGAGTACGACTACAAGTATCCCACAACAGAGAATAAGGTCGTTCGTTTCTTAGAGTGTATGGGTGGCTGCAATGCGCACACACCTGACCATTCCAAAGAGAGTACATATCCTTATACACTCACGCGCCCCCAATTCTCATTGCCGCCACCGTTACCGTTGCCGCGCATATCTATGAGTAGTGGTGCGGCCTCCTTAGTTGGTATTCACAGTGCATCGCGTGTTTTGAATGTCCTGTCCCTCGGTATGAATTATTCAAAATTTTGCAGGAGCTGGGCGAAAATATACAGAACAGCAGAGCAGCAGGAGCAAAACAAAAAAAGTGAAGGAATATCGTTCTCAATTCTGGCTGAAAGTGAAAGTCAAGGTTAATCCGTCTGGGGGAAGATTTAATAATTCGTGCAGTCTGCATTTGGGAAACAGGAACACCAGTCAGCTTTGGCCTCCCGCCCAAACAACCACCCCCACCCTCTGCATCGCCTGTCAGTCTTTTTGTGTGTTTGCTCGGCGGCATTCAAAGTTTCGTGTAACTAAATTATTGGAGCGCTATTGTTTCATAAAATACTTACTATTTTGCTCACTGACTAGTCACAGAGTTGTATAAAACAACTGAAAAGAATCGTTGGGTTTTAGTAGGACATTGGCTTTGTTCGACAGGAAATTGTTATTACTTCGCTTCATTCGAGGTAATAAAAGAACAAAAAAATAAGATAAAAAATATTCGTTCGTTACTGATTTCGGGAGAAGTAATAAAAGTCGCCAAGTATCTAACGTAAAATTATGAAATAAGGTTTAACCAGCGAAAGTAGTTGTATCCATAGTAGACAGTCAATTATTTTCCGATCCAAGGATAAAGATAAAGCAATCGATCCAAATAAGATAAGGCGAATACTAACAGGGGCTGAATTACATAATTTAGCTGAAGTCACTCCGCTCCGCTGTGTTGATCTGATATAATATAATGGGCGCGTTCTTTGTTTTTTATATTTCTTGTTAGATTGGGTGACATTTTTTTTTACCATAAACACTTGGCAGCACAGCCGTCGGCCGTTATGACATATCGCGAAGACATTGTTTGTTCCAAAATCCTCTTTTACTTAATGCTTAAGTCTCATATGTCAGTTTTGACGTTTCTATACAAACTATCGGAAACATAAGTAGAAATAAGTCTGGCAGCACAGGTTAAAGGAAAAAATAAAAGCAGTGGTCGATTTTGTGTCGACTTAAATCTTAAATGAACGTTTTTTAATTCATTTAAAGCGAAATTTATTTAATTATGATTCTAACAACATACTACATATGTACCTAATGTTTCAGGTGGCAACGATTTACTTTTTTTTTTGGAAGATGCCTTTTATCACTTATAATAGCCCAGTCGAGTTAGATCAAAAGAGGGGCTGACACGGCAAAAATTCCGCGCAGCAATTTTCTTTCGGAAATCGTTGCGGGGGCTCACTGGCAGTCTACATTTTGGTTTTCGGGACTCTAACCTGGTTGCGTCATACGCCATCTTGAATTTGAGGGTGAATTTTTGTTTATTGAATAACTCGTTTATTTTCAATTTTACACGAAAAATGATCATAACCAAAGTTGTTTGGAATTAAATTTCTTATAATTTTGGTTCTTATCAATTTTCGCTAGGATCTATATTTTTCGATTTAGACCCGAAAAGAGGGGCAATTACAACTTCGGTTATACCCATTTTTCGTGTAAAATTGAAAATAAACGAGTTCTTCAATAAAAAAAAATGTGTACAGGCAATTGAAATTCCTTGCAAATCCAAGACTTTTAGATGATGGACCCGGGCTGGGATTGAACCCGGGCAGCATTGCGTAGTAATCCAACCTCTACACCACGGTGCTCATCACATATACCTAGTAATAAGGCCGTAAAGTGAAAATTTAATCGAAAGCGGAACGGAATAGAACCATCGCAACTCACTTTGGACTGAGGTGAGGATAAAAGCTAAAGTAATTGCCAGTGGGGCCAAGATGTGAGACACACATTATTCCTCTATAAAGATGCCACAATTTTCCAAGCGGAACTATCTGCCATCAATACAGCCGCACAAATCCAACTGGAGATAAACTTAAACAAAAAAAAAACGATAAGCATAATGTCTGACAGCCAAGCTGTACTTAAGGTTTGAAGCCACAACTACAAATCAATTGAACCAGATCCTCACTATGGCTTCACAAGAGAAGACCCGCATAGTAGGTGATAGGGGGATTCCTCCTCATCCATGCAGCTGTGACAAAAGTCATTGGCGAGTATTCCCAGCCTAATGGCATGTCTGCCTATTGCACAATGACCCATCAATACCACAACCAGTATGCTGATATGTGCTCTGCTAATAACAAACCAACCAAAAAGTTACTGGAACAACTAAGAGGGACTGAAGCACTCAAAAAAGTTCCCCAATTATAACAATAAAAGAACAAATGAAATACGGTTTCTAAACAGAGGACATTTAAAAATTCTTTGCGTAGGTCTGACGGGACATTCAATCTGCGACAGCCACCTCTACAAAATCAGCAACACAGACACCTGCAGAATCCGTCAACAAACAAAAGAAACTATGGAGCCCTTGATTCCAGAGTGCCCTTCAAACACTAGGCAAATACACAAATATGAAAGAAGATTACAAAAGAATTCCAGTCAAAGGGATGTGGAGATCAGGGATGGAAAAGTCGATACAATTGTATCGAATTCGATACAAATGAGTTAGTTCGAGTACAAAAGTACAATTTGTCTTAATTCGATACAATATATCAATCAATCAATATTGAGCACTCTTGCCTTCTGACCGACGAGACGGTTCTTAAACCAGGTCATTATAGACTGGAATAATGTAATGCAATGTAAAATGGAAATGTTACTAATTACTACTACCACTACTACCACTAGAGCACTCTTGCCGACTGCAAAAAATTCAGCAATTCAAAAATTACTCAATTTCAGATTTTTAGAATGAAATACTTTTAATACAATCAGCAGATACACAGATATTTTGAGATATTTTGAGTATGTGAGCGCAAAAATCGAAAAGTTAAAAATAATTTATTCACCTGCATAACCTAAAATATACTTTTTGCTATTCATAGGCCGTTTTCGAAGACGTCATTAGCATCAAATTGATTTTCTCAAAATGTTCTTAAGCGCAAGCTGCCAATAACGTAACCCTTAGTGCTGCAAATGTTGATCGTCATGTGATCAAATTGACGATCAAATGACGTTTTCGAAAACGGTCATAGTCAGTTTATAGTCGACTTTAAACTTATAGCCGGCTCGAAATTTAAAATGACCCAAACGTCAGTTATTAGAGTCGGCTCTAAATGGCCGGCTTTTTTATTTAGTGCCGGCTGTAACTAAAGTAGAGACTATTCATGGGCTGACTTTGCTGGATTGGCACCAATGTTTTAAGAGTGTGTAGGTAATTTTCGCATTTTGTGTTCTTTTTACACTTAAATTTGAACGTGATTGACCCTTTAAACCCGAAGAGCTTATAGACTCAACCATGAACCATGAACATAAACTAAAGTACTTTCGTTTGAAGGTTTTGTTATAAAGTAATTAATGTTTATTTATGTTAATGTATTTGTCAATTTATTTTTGTTTTTGAAAATAAAATATTTTGAGTTTACTTTGAATTATTTTTTCATGCGTAAAATAGTTTTCAATACAATTGGAACCATTTCAGTACAATCTTAAAACAGTTTTCAGTACATCTCAAAAATGTAATTTTCCATCTGGACTTAAAAGGCGGCACAATAGACCAGTGGCGTACGCAGGGGGGGGGGGGCTCAAGGGGCTAGCGCGGCATATGAACACTATTTTCCATTTTCACCTCCGACTATTTTTTTTCCATAACCTCAGCTAGCCTTTCCTTATTGCGAACATTTTTCTCTATAATTATGTATTATATCATGTTTGTCTGCTATGTCCACTTTTCCACGTTGAAACAAATCGCGGCGAGCAATGTATTTTGTTGGTAAAATTCGAAGTCGAAATGGGAAAAGGAAAAAGGAAAAATCTCCCCGGTCAGCGTTTGTGGCGATTTTTTTGACATTTCTCTTTACACTTTTCGTATATTTTTCATATTATTGCTTCATATTTATTTTCTGCTTTCTACCGTTTGATTGTGCATAGAAATTCAAAGTTAGGCAGTTTTACGGAATGTCAAATCAAAGCAGACATAAAATTTTTCGTACCTACTCGCAATTTGAACGTGTAAAAGGTACAGGCAATTTCAAAAGAAAATTCGAAAAAATCGCCTACTTCGAATCTCTGCATGTAATAGGCGACTAAGCAAAAAATTCTAACGTTACTACTACTACTACTACTACTACTACTACTACTAATACTACCTACTACTTCATAAACCAAGGCCTGTTTTTTTTTCATTTTCAGTAAGACAGCTCAATGCTTTTTTTGAGTTCTTGTTGGGTTTTTACTAACTGGGCGCCGCGCCGGCTGTGGCTAGTGCATCAGACTACTGAGGGCGCTGCTGTCTGTGTTCGATTCCTGAAAACACTTAAACGTTTTTCCACGGTGCCCACCGCTTCCGAATGTCTGGCAAGCATTCAAGAGAATCATTTATCGTGAGAAGCTACTCGCCGTTTGGAGATGACAAAAAACTGTAGGTCCCTTCCATTCGTGCAGAAATATAACACGAACACACATATGGCTGACTGTTAGCCGGTAGACTTGGTTCCTATATGGGACTGCTGACGCCGAATATTTACTTTTTTTATTTCAGTTTTTTCACTAACTGAAATTTTCTTTCCTGTACCTAACATTGCAAAAATAAGGCTTATTCATTTTAGGTTAAAAAAACAAAACAATCAAAACGTCTTATATTTTGTCTGTTAAAAGAAATATGTCACAGGTAAATCATTAAAACCGAGTCATAGTGAAAACCCAAAACAGCTCATTAAAATCAAGGCTAAGCCCTCCCCCCCAAAAAAATCCTGCGTACGCCACTGCAATAGACCAACTCTGGTCGCAGTGCTAGCGGACTCCTCTAGCGTACCCTAAATTTATCATATCAAATCAACCACTACGCCACAGTGCCACATTGGGATTGCTGTGCTGTTTTTACATTTTAAGTGTCTGGACGAAAGTTCCATCTCAGGACAGTTCCTGTGATAATTGTATCACAAGTTGCCATTCCTTTTATTTATATGTTAGGGCATATTGTGAGCACCGTGGAGTAGTGTTAAGTGCTTTGGACTACTACGCAATGCTGCCCGGGTTCAATCCCAGGAAATCACCTAGAAGATTTTTTCACGGTGCCACCTCTTTCGAATGTCTGACAAGCAATAAAAGAGTATCATTTGTCACGATTCAGCCTCTCAACTCACCGTTCGGTGAAAAACTGTAGGTCCCTTCCATTCGTGCAAAAATATAACACGCACACACATACGGTTGCGAGAAGCAGGCCCTGGTTCACTCCGAGCTGTACCGCCACTTCAAGAAGATTAGGGCATGCTAGAGGTTCCAGTGCGGAAAGAGTTGCTGTACCACAAATAAGTTGTCAATTAATTTGAATGCACAAAGCGTCGTCGTCTTAAGAAGGCTTGAAATTTGAAAATCAGTTCAAATCTCGTGACCATCTGGCAAATGAAAGCCCAATACTTTTATATGCTTAATACTGTAAAGTGTGACAATTTTTCGTAAGATTTTCAAGATTCTTCTCACCTAATTCTGAAACCCCTTTTAACCGATTTTAATGACAATCAAATTAGGGCATCTACACGCGAAGTTGGAACCAAAAAAGTGCGTGATATTGTCGTGGTCGCCCATAAAATCTAATGATATGAAATGCCTACATATTCAATGATACATTCCAGCTGTCCTTTTACTTATAAAAGATTAAAGGAATATAAGGATCGTACTTTCATCGGAAATCGGTTTGCGTTTGAAGTCATAAGATGGGTAGTGTTTGAATAATGAACGATGGTTAATTTACCTTTTTATCGTAGAATGTTGGTCCTTACAAGACCTATGTAAATACAATCACCAAGCTCATTTTGCATTATTGGTCCTTCGAGCTGAATAATTTGCGAAATGATTAAGTAGTCAATACGTAGCTCCCCTGATCCTTAAGCCGGTTTTACTTACGCACTTCTCACTGTGTCTGGCCAAATCGAACATCGCCATACATACTTTTTCACTCGGCCGAGTTACACAGTTCTTACGGTTTATGGCAATTATTTATTTTAATTGTTTTTCGTGGAGAAATTTATTAACTGCATTGTGCCATTCATTGCGAACGTGCGCCAGTTGCCAGTCGATCCCAAAGTGTATACTTTTGCTCTTTGTAAAACAAAAACAAGACGAGAGCTCAATCCGTTCTAAGGACACACACACAAATACACATTGAAGGCAACGCAATGCACAGATGATTGTTTATGCACTCGATGCCATTTTAAATTTATGACCAATGTTCAAATAAATGTTTGATAGCACTTATAATAAGTTCGCGTCGCTGTCCTGCAAAAAGAAAACACACACACACGCACAGAGGACGGAGGGGGAGGAAAAGGCGCATCAGCATTATACAGCGGGCCGACAACACCACTCCTGCTGCATGGCCCAATCCTTTCTCCTTCTCTCTCCTGGCATACACGAGTACATATTTGGTAAAAATAATGGATGTGAATGTCCCTTGAGGCGCCTGGTTTGGCTGCGATTCAACTATTCCTCAAAATGCTACATGAGATGTGTGCTTCCTCGTCGTTGTCGTCCTCCCTGTTGGTTGTCTCTCTACTTGCATCCTGGGACAGGCTCAATGGAATGGCTCTGGTGTGGATATGCACGGATATGTCCCCACTATTGGAGGAGCAGCACACTGTGGTGTATGGTTTGGACCGTTTTTGTGTGTGCGCGCTCAGTGGTTTTGTTCGTGGGCAACATTCGTGGCCATGACGATGGTAATGATGACTACAACGGCGTCGACGACGCAAAACGACGACCACGACGACGACGGCGATGATGATGATCGGCGGTGATACTACTCCTGGCTGGTGGTGGTGTAGTTTTGGATTTTCGGTTTACCTCCCCGGCAAGTAGTACTCGTACCTACCTTCATATGGAGTGCGTGTACATCGCGGAAAGGGTGGTGGATGTTGTGCCGTTGTGGGCTGTATGAGCGCTCATTCCACACCCTGTATGTAGGTGAGACATTAATAACAATATTCCTGGCTGGCACTGGGCTCTGGCCCTGTGCTGTGTTGTTGTTGTGGTTAATAATGTTGATGTACGCGATGATGTTTTTTGGCGCTGCCGTTGTTGTAGTATTTTTGTTGGCCGTGATTTATAACTGAAAGCGGAACGCGTCGACAACGACTACAACCGAGTTGGCCGGAGTTGGTACGATTGAAACTAATTTTTATTATGTTGCAGATTGTTTTCTTATGTGAGATGGATTGATAGATGGCACCCGTACCCGATTCGCAGACTGAGCAGACACAGAGCAGCGTGGGAGACACATGAATTGCAATTTGTTGATTCCACGCAGACGCAGTCATAGTCGCAGCCTTATAGTCGTCTACCTACTGTTTGCGCAAAACTGTTGCTTGCTCTCAAGTGCAATCAATCTTTCAATCTGACAAGCTACGGTTTCGGATAGGAGACACCAACAAGAGGTGGCCCACTTAAGGCGAGGAGTTTTTCTTTTTTTTTTTGGGACCATGGATGTTTGAAGATTTTTGTTTTTCTTATAGTGTCCTGGAGAGTCCAACTAACGATGACTGTATTGGCAGGAAACTTCACTGTCAATAGTAGCCTTGACCAGAGCTGGTCTATAACATACGTTCAGAAAGGTTTGAGAATCCAGCGTTCTAAACGGTTGTTGGCTTCTTTCGATCGCAGGTTGATTCTGTTTGGGACAGCAACGGTAAGCTAACGAATATTGAGGTGTAAAATAAAAGCTTTTTAACGCAGCGCCGCTTCGCCCAAGACCACGTGGTACTAATGAAGTTGATTTTCTTATTTCTCCATTAAATTGTAAATGGTACACGTACTTTGCCCTGGAAAATCTCTGCTTGTGGTTGTTGATACCTATGATTCAAACGATACGATAAAAAATATATTTCCGGCCAGACTGACTTCTCAATTTGTTGTACCCGATGCAATATAGGTCATATGCGACAGATAAGATACATCTTTATGGTTTCAGCAGCTGAGTATTAGTATTGTCTTCATCTAGGAGAATGTCAAATAAAAGCGAGTAAACTTTGAATATAAACCACAAATATCTATACATAGTTATAGATTTTAAACGTATTCAATAAAAAAACCTTGTCACTTTTATAAATTCGTGATCTACATAATATACCTACGTAATGTTGTTCATTTTCCTTCGACTACGCATTGTGATAATATTGTATGTTTTGGTGCAAAGGATATATGTGAGTTATTTGTGTCTTTTTTTGAAACTGTGTATTCTGATCCTATTGAATTTAATAGTGATGATTTTTGTCATATTGAGGAAAACAGTTTTGACCTCAGCTCTTTGCTAATCACTAGGTCCAACCTCGTTAGTTCCCTCAAAGCTATGGATATTAGCAAGGGCAGTGGTTCGGATGGTATCCCTCCATTCTTTTAAAATAAACCGCAGAAAGTATTGCAAGACCTTTGCTCTCACATTTCATTCATTCAAGTGGGATGTTCCCCAATTTCTGGAGAAATTCTTATTTAAGGCCGATATTTAAAAGTGGAGACAGGTCTAACATTAAAAATTAGCGTGGTATTGCAATTTTGTCGGCAATACCCAAACTTTTTGAAGAACTGGTCACTGAAAAATTAAGTGCTTTGCTGAAATCGGTCTCAACATGGTTTCTTCAAATGTAAATCTACAACTACTAATCTTACAGATTTTACATCATATTTTCTTTTGGAGATGGAAAAAAGTGATCAGATTGATACTTTCTATACTGACTTCAGTAAAGTCTTCGACAAACTTGACCATGACCTGCTTGTATTTAAATTAAAAAAGTATGGTATACATGGCAGTTTGCTTAATTGGATCAAGTCGCATTTGTCGAAAAAAACGCAAGTTGTCAGTTTTTGTGAAGTTAAAAATAAATAAATATTTGGCTTCAGCAGTCCTAGGTAGAACCAAGCCTAACTTCCCGCAACCATTTGTGTGCGCGCGTTATATTTTTGCACGAATGGAAGGGAGAAGACAGTTTTCTGCCGTCTCCAAACGGTGAGTTGGAAAGCTTTACATGACAAATGATACTCTTGAATGCTTGTCAGGCATTCGGAAGAGGTGGGCACTGTGAAAAACTTTTAGGTGCTTGCGGCGGGATTCGAACCCACGACCGCTGGCTCAGTAGTCCGACGCACTAACCACTTGCGCTTGCGCTACGGTGCCGTGT
Source organism: Brachyopa scutellaris (assembly GCA_949775065.1). Taxonomy (NCBI): domain Eukaryota; kingdom Metazoa; phylum Arthropoda; class Insecta; order Diptera; family Syrphidae; genus Brachyopa; species Brachyopa scutellaris. Next base: position 104,295,581 of record OX459113.1, read on the forward strand.
TTCGTTTCAAGGTAGTCACCTTCTGCCGCTCTTATTTTTATTATTTATTAATGACTTGCCCTTATTGTACAAAGCGTCTTCTTTATGTCAAAGATCTTAAATTATTTTTTAATGTAAACAATACAGTGGACGGTCTTTTCATTCAGCAAAGCTTGAACACCCCTATAAGCTTGTGTAATATGAACGGAATAAAGCTAATTTGAAAAAGTGCAATATTATTTCATTTTTGGAAAAAAGTGCGATAAATTTTGATTATTTTATTGATGGACAAAAGTTTGTTATTAACAAAGTATATTCTCTAAAAGTATGTGTATGCTTGTTTTCGTTAAACGAAGATCAAAAGAATTTAACGATCCTTATATCACAAAGTCGATCTTCTTCTTCTTGATGCGTCCTTTAATGGAATATTGTAGTGTCATTTGGTCTCCATTGTAAGATGTTGATATTAAGAATCTTGAATCTGTCCAAAAACAAATTCTTTTGTTCGCGGTGAGAGGTCTAGGTTGGAGCTTTGACTCTTCTGTGTTGCCTCATTATTCTCATCGTTTAAAACTCATAAATATGTGCAGTCTTGTTAAGCATAGAAAATTATCTGAAGCGTTATTTGCGTTCGATCTTTTGAACGGAAACATTAGGTCTGTTTGGCAACCCACGAATTCGTACATATTTGTAAGATTCTTACGAATTTCGTGTTTGTTAACCGAAAATATTTGTAAAAGAGAGAGCCAAATGACAGTCCAAAAAATTTCCGTTCCACTGAGAGCGCAGATAAACTTACGCGGTCTTTTTCTTCGCGTAGTTTCATCGATTCTGTCCAACCAGCTATTCTGACAAATGTGAAATGTCATAATCTTCATTGTTAGTGGAAAACAAAAACAAATTTGGAGGTTTTACGAAAACGTGTTTGTTTACTTTGCTTACGAATTTTCCACTGCTGAGAGGATTTTCCCCCACTTTTCACATTATTTTATTATTTGAGAGCGAGTGACGACTTGCACAGAAAAGACACCAAACAGACCTATTGACTCGAGCTTTGTATGTTCCAAAAATATCTGTAAATTAAAATGTTCGTCCTTTAAGCCATACCAGATTTTTAAAGGAGAGGATCTCATCTCATAAACCTTTTAATTGGTGTTTCAAGACTTTTAATAAATTTTCTGATATTTTCAATAACAAAATTAGCAGAGCTAGTTTCAAGAATAGTATATGTAGTTGCTCAAATCATGGCTAAAGTATCTTTATGAAGTTTTTAATTAATTTATCAACCTTTTCACTTTTTTTCACTTACTTACTTAAATTTTTTATTCAATTATTGTATTCTTAAATTAATTTTATCTATTTTTTATTATTTTGGCAAAATAAATAAATAAAAATAAAAAATAAAAGATCTAAATAACATTTTCTAAAATCGACACGAGCTGTTCAAAAGTAACGAGCTCCATACTTGAACTCAAGAAGTTGCTTTAGCCCTTGGCTAAATATAATGTTTTAAATCATTTAAAACCCTTAAGTCGTTCTCGAGCTGAGCCGAAACATCGGAAAAAAACGGAGTCTTATAAAAGCTGACAGAATTTGTTCGCATTTGCTTGCCTTTGGGCGCCAATAGAGATTTGGAAATCGTGGATAAATCGGATCTTCGATGAGGTCTTCTTTTTTTCCTTTTGTTCACCGGTTGAATAGTATAGGTTTCTTAGTAATAAAATAGGTTCCTTAATAAAATCAACAATCAATCTTATTATCCTTGAGTAGACCTTAAATTTTTGCTGGGCTTCGTGCAAAGTATCAACCATTTTACGTTGTGTAGATAACTGCAAGACTAATAAGTTGAAAAATTCTACAATGAAGTAGAAGGTCTTTGTTTTTGAAGAAAGCAAGGTGACTTTTCCTTTTCAGCTCAAAGGGGGTTTCCTTCTGTTACACTGCCTTACGGGATGCACATAAAATCCAGAAATGTACTTCGAAGCCTAAAATTTGTATCTATAGATAGATACATCCATGTAAGCAGGTACGAACATAATTGATTGGATTGTAATACTCGTAATTGCCCAACACACACTAGACTGATCAATCACACTCAACGGGCTTCTCGCTGGGCAATGGAGAAAAGTCCACTGCCACACTCTTGTCAAGTGGCAGCAATACCTTTCTATTAATGACGCGACGACCTTGTCTAATTGGATCATAAAGAGATAAACAAATAAAGATGAAATGCGCGTTCGGTGATTTTTCTCTTGCTCTTCGGTGCGGTGTACCACTTGACGAGTTGTCGGGTGAGCGCGCAATAATGATCGGTGCGCGCCTAGCTAGAAGGTCATCGAAAATCAAATTAAGACCTGCCGCGCTGCCTCATACGAAAGGAACTTTTATTGACTCCTAATAGACTCATATACGAGTGTGGAATGGATTTCCCCACTGCTCATGTAAATCAATCCAACAACGGTGGAGTCAGCGTGGAAGCGATGTCACCTCTCGCCGATCGTGAGCACTATAACTGTGACTGTGTCTAGAGAGTGGCACTTCACACACAGAGCAGCAGAAGGTATGTTCAGTGGATACGAATACATGACGGAGCGACGAGTATAAATCTTCTTTTAATTTGTGACAAGATGAACGAGTTCAAAGTTGCTTCGATCAATTGACCTCTGCCCATGGGCTATTGTACGGTTATGAGAGTGGCTGCCCGAGTGCTGCCAGACAAGCGTCTGTATTGTGGTGCTTTGGGGGAATGTGGAATTCGAAAGGTGGGCGATTTTTTGGGTTTCATCTTCGACTTGGCTTTTTGTTTTTGGGTTCGAAATGCGTAGCTGTAGGCCAAAACGCTTTTTTCAAATCCGAAGACTGCCAACTAACACGTTGCGTCAATCGCGATACCAAAAGTACATCTGGCCGAACGTGCGGATGCATTCGGATGCGTGTATTCGCATTTTCTTCAATTTACAGTTCAAGTGAAGAGAGACGACAAAGTGCTACTTTAGCCGAGATAATCTGCTGTAAATTGTGCAATCATCGCGATCATCTCTCATCTGGTGTGCCAGTCCAGCGGGTTGTAGTTGTGCTTTGTGTAGTGTATGCATCTGCAGTGGACACTCGGTACTCGGCACTCGGTAGACAACAACAACAGAGACGTAGACCGTAGACGTCGACTATGGAGACACGATTCGCCAAGTATGTACGCCGCCAACTGAATGGCAGAAGTGGTGGCGATCGAGTGTGGCATACGAAAGCTGGATCGTACTCGGTACTCGTGCGTCGCGTCGTCGTTCGTACATCAATCAAATTATTAACCCAATTTCCAGAGATCAATTTTCTGCCCTTTTGCAATTTTTGTGTGAATAAAGAGAGAATCGGTGGCACTGGAGCAGTGGCCAGCTGATCTCGTCTAGATGCAGATACAGTGTCGGCACATGGAAGGCTAATCCGCGGGTTCAGATGAATGGGGCTTGTAGGGCATGGTTTGAGTTAAACGATTTGGATGTGCGATGACAGATAGATTAAGTGCGAATGAGTTGAGGTAGGAGCGATGCTTGGAGATTGTTGCAACAAACTGTTGAGCGGTTTTTCTGTAGCTTGCAGTTGAATTTAGGTTTGCACAATTTCGTAGACCATATAGGTTGTCCTGTGTTGAGAATTGGAGGCTAGCAACACTGAACTATTGTTATTCGGTTTAGAAGGAGATGCTGTCATTTCGCTGTGGATTGAGGTCAGAGAAAGGGGGTTGAAATTATCATACATCCGGCAAGAATCAGTGCACTCTCCCGGTCGTCAGATTAAGAATAGACGAACGATGCAAGCAACGACTCGCATTTTCAAACCCGACACCGATTCATCGACTTCAAAGCTAGAAGTTATGAACAACGAATCCCTATTTGATCTCAACTCGTTAATCGGATTTGGAAAAAGTGATCATCTACAAACGATATATCACAGAAGAGTGAATGGTTGTTACAGAATTATTACGGAACAGATGCCTGAGCCAGATTTCTTTAAGGGTGAAACAGTCAACTGTCTCTAGGCGTAGATATACAGAAATGAAATGCTTTCTTTACAATTCGGGATAGCGCGGAGTACAAGGTTTATTGCTGGCCTTTTGAACGCAGAGATGTGACTTTGAATGGCTTTGAATATAAATATGTATGTAGATCCTTTGGTAGTGGGCACCGTAGCGCAAGTGGTTAGTGCGTTGGACTACTGTGCCAGCGGTCTTGGGTTCGAATCCCGCCGCAAACACCTAAAAAGTTTTTCACAGTGCCCACCTCTTTCGAATGTCTGACAAGCATCAAAGAGTATCATTTGTCACGGTTGAGCTTCTCAACTCGCCGTTCGGAGTCGGCAAAAAAAAAACTGTAGGTCCCTTCCATTCGTGCAAAACTATAACACGCACACACAAATGGTTGCGAGAAACAGGCCCAGGTTCACCTCGAGCTGTAGTGCCAACTAAGTAAGATCCTTTGGTTCTTTGTGCATATTTCCTCAAAGCCCAGTGTATTGGCAGATGTCTGGCAGGATCGCCATGTAATGGAATATGTTTGTTGCAAAGGTCCCTACTTGTAGAGGATTTATGGCTCCTCTATGCCGAAATAATGAAGGTGGCTACCCACAAGGAGTTCACCGATATTGTTTAGTGAAACTTGCCGCTCTGTATGAGTTTTAAGAATAATTTTATTAAATTCAAATTTGGGTCTTATGTACTAAACTTCTTATTACTAGTACAATACTGCAGTTATTTCGCAATCATTCTGCTTACTCAGTTAAATTCACTCGATCACCAAAATATAAATTATATCCTAATCATCGGTGGTTCACCTATGCGGAAATAGGTCAGGTATATTAAAGCTATAAGCATGTCATGTTACGGTAAAGTAATTAAGCGGCGCTTACGAATTGTGCATAAATAAATGGAAAAGCGCTGAATGTGTAAGTTGATGTTTGTTTATCGAATGTTACATTGGGTTTTGTTTACTTATGTTTACAGGGTGGATAGTAATGTTCATTGTACACAGTCAATAGAGTCCTGAGCTGGTATCCCAGTAACCAGTGTCTTATCGAAAAATGAGTTAAAACCTTTAGGTCTCAAGTAGCTTTTTATCTTTTCCACTAGCTGGGTTAATGAATTGTTTTTGCTGGTTGAGCTTGCGATAGACAGATTAAGGTTAGAGGAGAGCCCTAGTGTTGTCTTTTCAAAACCGAGCTTCAAGGGAGAGAGAATTCTTTACTACCTAAAGTTCGAAGTTAAAGGGTGTATTGCTCCGAGAGCTTAGGGCCTACAAGTCTACAACGTCTACATGACGTCTCTACATGAAGGAACATCCCACTTGTCATTATTCCTCGCGTAACTTGACTTGGAACCTCATACAGACCAATTCACTTGAGAGAGCGAAGTATAAGATAAGTAGCAGATTCCATATCTTAAGTTGAACGCTCTGGGGTTACACTGGATTCATTACGGAGTCTGCATGGGCCTACATCTTAGAAACCCAACTTCTTGGGGTGTTCCTTGAGTTAACCATGTCCCGTAAGGAACTCAATTTGAATGTGCAATTTGTTTTTGTCAAGACTAATACAAGCTTTGAATCTCTTCAAGTTATAGTTACCCAGAAGTTTCTTCGGCTGTCTTAGACCCTGGGTATTTATCCAAGACTAAGCCATGTTAACATTGCCCAGTATATGGTATGTTGCCTCTTACCGCAGGAAGGTTCAGGACCCATGAAGGGGGTAGCAGCCTCTTTTGTCGCAAGTTTGCGCGCCTCCTCATTACCGTCTATCTCCAGGATGTCCTGATTATCCGGTGGATGGTGACATTGTGTCCATCACGTAGTCTATTGAATTTATCTAGGCATTCCTAGTCAATTGTAGATTCGATGACTCGAGCTCCGATTGCTTGGCTATCTGATGTAATTGCCATGTCGTTTCTGTTGTACCGCTTATCCAGACTGAGTTGGTCACATCGGTCAATAGCGCAGATTTCAGCTGGAAAGATGATGGTGTAGCTGCCCATGGCTTCAAATAGTTTGGTTCCGGACCCAAAAACTGCTGTACACGTTTTTTCCTTAGTTTTGGATTTATCCGTGTTCTATTTAAGGGTATGACGATTCAGTTTATAGAGTCTATATTCGTTGCTTCTGTCTGTCTTATTACTGAGTTTGATATGGGTTTGCCCACGCCATCGTCTCTGGAGAGGACCAGAAGGAGAAGCTGATCTTTGTGATAAATTCTGTGACCATTATTAGAAACGCAATGTTTGCGGTTTCTAGCCCCTTAAATGCTGCATTGGACAAGTCCTTATTGTATCTGTTTGGCATACATATGCCAATCTCTGCAATTTATCCAGTGTATCTCTCACTGGCTCCTTTTGCCTGTGCTATTGGGTTCATAATTATGGGATCATAGGTGAGGTTAGGTTTACAGGCTGATGAGAATGTTTACATCCTCATCACACTTAGGTTCATGTGGATCCATTGTGGTACCTATCGTGTGTTCCCGTGGTATCACTGTCTAGGTTTCAACGAACCCGACGTCAGATGATGATCCATCTGATAGCTCGTCAATGTGACCAAAGAAGAATTTGCTCAGGGTTCTGGTTCTCAGGTGATTGAGGTTAGGGCTGTGTCCTCATAGGCCCCTTCGTCAGCGCATCCTCAGCAAATATCATCACCATTCAGTCGTAATTTTTTCATTTGGTATCTAAGAGTGTTGTGCCCAGTTAGCACTCCCAACGACTTCCTATCTTTTTGTAGGAGTTTCCTTGTTCTTGTTTTTTTCTTATTAGTGTCACAATCTTCTTGATACCTCACAGCAGCTATTGCTTTTATGGCTGCCTGGCTATCAATGTAAATGGTGATATCCTCTCGGGATATTGTCGTCATTGACATCTTTGACCCGTCGCGCGTGTAGATGGACTTAGCGTCCCGTGCTACCTCATTTATCTTTTGCTTCTCTCTGCTTGGAAAAGTCCACGAGAAGAGTTCTTCGAAGTCCAGGTATGGTACAGTGTAGTCTGAATTAATGTCACCATTGATGTAATTGCCAAGTATCTGGGTGTGTCCAAATAATGGGACCATAGTTCTCACTACGGCAATTTATAGGTACATCCATCTGAGAATATGGCGTCGACAGCCCCATGGCCTTTGGGTATGCTTTTATATGTCATGACCTCATTTGTGTGCTTTCCACATTTAACGGGATGCATGCACTTTAATCCGGGTATGACCGAACTGAAAAGTTGCTTGGTTCCTGATTTCGTAGTCTCCGACGATTTCTTCTTTCTTGAGGAAGTGGACCCATACGTTTTTCTGGGAACTAAAAGAAAACTGAGCTGATCTTAGTGATCGCAATCTAGCCAAAAGGAATATTAGGCGTGTAGCGATCGCAGTTCTCATGCTTTACAAATTGCGTGGTTAATCCGATTCAGTTTCCATCTAATTTCAACCGTTTAACTTATAAGCTGGCCAAAGCTCTTTAAATGTGTCAACAAGAACTCACTACTGGCCGGATGTAAACTAATGACGACCTCATACTCTCTACTCCATACACCCACTATCGCCGGCACTAATCGGACTGCGTAAGATTTGTCGTTAAAAATCAAAATTTCCACAAGGAAATGGAAAAATCTCAATCGTCGTCGTCGTTGTGTGGCTCGCCATGCCCGCCCGCGTTCTTCCTGCTTTCGCGAGCATAGTAGCTGGTTGCACTAAAATTGATTTCTTAACTTGTCGAGACCTCATTGCTGCAGTTCGCAAAACAGTAGCCAGGGGCAAAGAAAATTGCACACACTACTGTCAGATACAGATTGTTGCATTGTCACTGTCGTCCACCGGTTCGTGTCGGGTCGAGTCGGTCAGACAGACCAACCAACCAACTAACCAATATCTTTCAATCAAATTCATTTGCCATTTGGCTTCCTTCAACGTTGCCTCCACTCCATTGATATATGCATAAGTGTGCCAAAGCAAACGTAGAACGTTCCAAAGTCGAGCATTATTCACTTCTGGTCAGATTGCTTAATGCTATTAAGCTCATCCGCTACACATGCACTCCGGTTGCATGTGCAACTGTGTGGCGTAGGCACTATTTGCCCGTTGTCATTATTTGTCGTTCACAATGGAGCAATGGCAAACGGTAGCAGCTGACGCTGAGCACTGCTTTAGCAAATTGACAACAATAAGTGAATGTCCATCATGCCAAACGGCCGATTGCTCTGTGTGTCAATGATGTCTGATTGCTTGTGTTCGGCACTGTTTTGCAGATGTGCGCCCTCTACGTTCTAAGTAATTGCAGGCCACTAACCGAACCAAAGATCTACGAGTAGTCCCGTGTAATTTGGGACTCGTAAAGAAAAATTAAATCGCGATCACTTTTATCACGATCTTGCCACGGCGCAGCGCGGCGCGGCGGTGCGACCACGTTATGATTGCACACGGCTACTGTTAGCAACCGGGCAGCAAACCGACGCGACCGATCAAGCAACCTTTGCGCATCGTTTGTACAGCTAACAACAACTTATTGAATAATTTCTTATTACATATACTTTTGTTGTTGGCTGTTGCACGAGGAGCGAGGACATCCCTCTGGTCAGGGCAAGGGAGGGGTGGCAACACAGCAACACAAAACTTGGAAGTCATGATTTTTGTGTTCGAGGCGCACAGAATCGACACGATCGCCACATCGCTCGATCGATTGTTTACCCATTTAGTCGTCGTCGACGACCGACGACTACGATACGAATACGAATCTACATTGGCGGCCGGCATTGTTATTGTCCATCGCGCGCCGCGCCACCCCACCACGGTACCGAGTCCCGGGCCGTAAGTACTACGGAGGATACGCGCTAAACAATGCACCACGATGAGTCGGGATTGAATCGACTTGTGGTACTGGCATTTATGAAGTTTTTGGTTTTTTTCCGCCCTACGAGTAATTTCTATTCAAAAAGTATCTATTATGGGCTAACAATTCTGCATCTATTATGGGCCAACGAGACCCAATGGATACTTTACCGCGTAAGATCGCACCCACTTGTAGACTGAAGTGAATCGGTCCTGTTCGGCGCGGCGTGATTCAGTAGCATGGTCATGTAGGGCCAATTATTATTGGAGAAGATGTCATATGAGTTATGTTCTCGAGACATGATACAGTTAGGCTCGCAGTCCGTAGACTGTCCTTGACAATGGGCGCATTAATCGCCTGACACCGGTCCGCAAATACCAATCTGTCAAAGGGAGTACAAAAACAATAAAAACGCACCAGCAGCATTTTGTTTTTGTATCTTTTTATGTATCTTTCGTTCCGATACGTTTCTAATGAAATTTCGTGCTCAAAGAATGCCGTCAAAAATGCAATATCGAACAATAGGCGAGGAAAGAAGCAGTTCGCGCGTGTGCTGAACACGAGACTTCCACGAACTTGTATCGGTACCTAACCTCTACCTCCTTTGTACCGGTTAATGGTTTCACTTTTTTTTGTGTTCGACGCGCTGGAATTCTTATGCCGCCGGCAAATGGGCCATCGTGGTCCATCTAAAGCGGTATTTTTACGGTCACTTTAGGCCCACAGTCCGAAGATGGTCTAGAGAGGACATAAAAATGATCGCGTGGAGTAAAAATGATTTTGCCGTCGGTTTTGGATTTGACTGTTGTTTTTGTTGTTGCTATTGGGGTCTGTCACCAAAGTCGCCATGTCCGTATTTATGACCAGTACGAATCTTGTATTGTATGCGATGAAAGGAACTGGCATCGGTCGCGTCGTCGTGTGGATCCGTGTCATCCGTGTCGCGGTGGATCCCTTGCGGATTCCACGACGACGTGATCCAGCATAAAAGTGCAACCAAATCCCAGCGACAAATTCTTTGCGTTCACGACGAGAGAATGAAAGCAATACACAGCTACAGCAGCAGCGTAGCAGCGGGACAATTACCACATGAGTGAGTGAATGGCCTGACACCTCGATCATCATTGTCGTCATCGTCATCGTCATCTGTGACCGATCGATGGCGATGCTCATACAAAATGCACTCCCTGCACGTCTCCTTTTGTTTGCCTTTTTCAGTGCTGTGCTGCTGATGTAGATAAAGCTTCCTCATGGGCGGAACCCTCAATTTAGGAATATTAACCCGAACAACACACTTCAGTCTGAGTTGACCCCAGTCGCAGTTTTCCTATCGAGTATTCGAATCTCGTGAGTTCCTTTGGAAAAAATCACACAAAACTGTTGGATGTCAGAGATTCAGATTCACAGATCAATCTCATTTACGTATCTGTGCGCTATGTTCTGTCTCGGTGCGGTGGTTGGTTTTGTCGACCGGCTGTGTATATCTGCTTTGTACATCCGACAAAATCCTAAAAGATACATTCGCAGTTCATACAGAAAAAAAAGAAAATGGGGCACTCAATCGTAGTCAACGTTGTCGTTGTCGTTCTCGGCATATCCAGGGGTCATCAGCAAAAGAAATCTGTGACAGCAGAGAGTAAAACTTTCTTTGTTTGGAGGAGAAAAATGAACAACAAAAAAATAAAACACAAACGTAGATACGACGAGTACACAACGCTCGTCCAATTCGAATCACAAGGTCTACCAAAAAAAAAAAAAGGAAAAGAATGAAACAAGGGAGTATCGAACCGATGTGTGGCAGGGATTAACGTGTAGGTTGTGTTGGAACAGTTAGGATGTGCTAAACTGAGTTCGGATGTCATTGTTCAGATCATGCTCTTCTCCGCCCTCAAAACATGATTTTTGTTTTTTACTCAGAAATGAAAATTTCAAAGTTAGAAAAGTAGATTTGACTGCTGTGGTTATCGGGGGTAGAATCTTTCCCTTATCCAAATGGAAGGTAATCTATTACACTCTGTTTTTTTGATTGCATTTTAGATTTAATGCGATATTACAAACTCTTTGTCTTAACATTCACCCTAGCGCCACCTATCGGGTTGAAATTTTGCCAAAACTTTCTTTTTATTTAAATATTATATGGTGTGAATTTGAGCCAATTCGACCCATGAATAAGAATTTAGAAAAAGCGACCCCAGCGCCACCTGGGGGGTTCTAACATAAACAAAAACCATCCGGAATAAAAGGTGGATAGCTTCAGTGGTTCAGCCGTGATAGTCGGACATACATACGCACTAACGTTTTTACATACAAAGATTAGTTTAGCCTTGATAGGTATGGGGTATTATTATAAGCAAAGCCGTGATGAAATCTGTGCTCCCAAATTTCTTTTATCGAAAAGTGTTATGCAAAATGTCAAATATACCAAGACGTCATGTCAATTATGTATGAAAAAATTGGGCAGAGAACGATGTTTTCAAAGGAGAAAATGTTATAATCAAAAATAAAAGCTAGATTGAAAAATGTCTGAATACAAATAACCTTTTTTCTAACTATGAAAAGAAGAATAAATAATGCAACTGAAGTACTACTATGCCCAGTAGTGCCAGGTGTACATTAAGAAAACCTAAACCGCGATAAACGTTTTTTATGCGCACTTTTTCGTATGTAGGTTACAAAAAAAAAACGCCTAATGTTGGAAATGCTATAATTTGGTGTCACTTTTCACGATTTGGAATGGAATGCTATTTGGGAGACGGAGGTTTGTCTTCATCGAAGTTTTCTTGGTATCTCAATACTAGTTTTCCCCAACTGCCGCAAACGAGCTACTTCGCGTCTTCAGCAGCCCTTTTGTCGTCCAACACAAGTCTCTTGATACTGCAAGATGAGTCTGATAAAGCTGTTGAGTGGTGTCACGACAACCAGCTTGTATAGAACTCCTCCAAAACCGAGATGATGCATATTCGCGGGCCACATCATAAGCTGACTCAACAAATGATCAGGTTTCGTAGCAATATCTGCCAAAGTATAATTTAGAAGTGGCTAAAAGTCACCATAGACAGCCACTTCATTTGGGACAAATACATTAGGGGGGTACACACGATACGACCGATCTGACGGACTTGGTCTGTCCGGCCAAGTCTGACGTGTGTGTACGCTCGAAACGACCGCCGGACGGACATGTCGGATGGTTTTCAAATTTTTTTGATATTTTGGTGGTCGGACGGACATATCTGATAATGTGTACACTTGTCCGTCCGACCTAGAGCAATTTTCATTTCCGAAATGTATTTCAAGCGGTATGGTTGTTGGCGGAGAATTAATAATGGCTGTGTACAGAAATTTTGAATTTTGGAAAAAAAAAAGAAATATAAAAAATTCTGATAATCGTCTGGAGAATTCAATCTCGTTATTTTGTTAGCAAATAAATATAAAAAAAAACTTTCTTAGCTTTCTCATCCATTCCTGTACCCAAATTCGATTCCTTTTTCTTTCTTAGATGTTTTCTTTAAAATTTTATCAATCATAAGCGCTGCTCTCAGAACGTCCGACATCTTTCAAATCCACTTGCAAAGTGAGATCGGACAACATGTCGGACAATGTGTACGCTAACGACATCGGTCTATCAGACATCCATCCGACCAGGTCCGTCAGATTGGTCGTATCGTGTGTACCCCCCTATTGACGAATTTCGGTCGGATGTCAAAAAGGCAATGTTTGCTCTGTATCATCTGGAAAACTGTTCAACGCTTCAGGTCCAGAAACAAGTTTACTATGCTTTAGTCGAATTAAAATTTAGGTACGGGATACTTGCTTAGGGCAATGCATCAAATACGCATATTAACAAGCTATAAAGACTTCAAGATACCATCCTAAGGAAGATTAAAAGAAGACACCCAACAGGCATATCGGTGAAAAAAACTCTTAGAAGGTACTAACAATAAAACTGATTTTCAAGCTGTCACTATGTCTGGAAAACTATGATGACATCCACTTCAAAAGACGCCATATTGTTGTATAGAGTTTTTCTTTTAACAGCTTATTGCTCTGACGTTTCAAGTGGCAACGCTGTCATTCTCTGACGTTTGTGTTCTGTCAAAGTCACCATTTTACGATGGAGCGCTATAGCATTCAACAGTGCTCTGTTCGTCAAACTTTTCGCAAGCTACGAAATATTTACGGCCGAAATGATTTTTGGGTGAACGGGTTCGTGAGCAAGCAAAATTGCCGACTTTGGGGAGAGAATAATCCACAGCAGTATCAAGAGTCTCCAGTGCATCCGGAAAAACTTATTGTTTGGTGTGGATTTTGGTCAGGCGGCGTCGCGTCCTTGGGCTATACATCTTCCGAAACGGAAATGGCCAGACGGTAAATGGCAAACGGTATCGGGCCATGATAACTGCAATTCGATGACATGAACCTGGGCGATATGTGGTTCCAATAAGACCGCGCAACGAACCATACATTGGGTCTTACATTGGAGTTGTTGCAAGAAGAGTTCCCAGAACGCGTTATTAACCAGAATAGGTGATGTGGAATGGCCATCTAGATCGTGCAATTTAACGCCTTTAGACTTTTTTCTCTGGTGATATGTTAAGTCGCTGGTTTATAGTAAGAAACCCACAACAATTGACCAACTGGTGAACAACATTATTCAAACCATTTCACAGTGGCCCCACGTCCGAAGAAATGTAATCATAATAAAATTCTGTTCTTTTTTTTTTGTGAAATATCTTGTTTTTTTTTAAACTAATTTTTGGGGTTTTCACAAGCAGTTCTAGCAGTTTTCTCAATCCACTAATATCTGATCTGAATTAAGAAAAAGACGATGAAAGCGATCGGTATTAGTTAAAACTCGCCATTTTGGGGGTATATTATAAACAAAAGCTTAACTTAAGGAGGTAGTCTACGAAATGGTCTGACATCTTATGTTGCAGCTTGACGCAGTTGAATTTTGATTTCCAAAGGACTACAAGTTCTTAGCTTTCTTTTTATGTCAGATGTCGGCAAAGTTGTTAAAAATCTAATCATAAATCAAAAACAATTTCATTTAATCATTATAAACCTAAACCCTAAACAGTCCAATCCCTTTTTAACTGCCCTAAACATAACATATTCGCTTATTTTTTTTTACTGCTAGAAAGGTCGTAAGGAGGGGTAGTGCATTGTGCCCATATCTTGTGTCTAAGTCAGGTTAAAACAGGATAAAATAATATATATTAAAACATGCGTTTCTCCCGTACAATTGGTCGAATTTCGACCACAGGCGATACTAGTATATAATTAAAAAGACGTTTATAAATATTCGTCAAATGCATATTAATAGTGATGTTATTTTTATATATTAAAGCACAAACTCTTTTCTTTAAAATCCATGACTTTAATACAACCAAAGCTTCTTTATTAAGAAGCGTACGTCTTCGGCAAACTTGCATGACTTATTGGGTCATTTGGACCCGTTCACTTTCGTTAACAAAAACAAAAGTACCGTTATATCTCATCATTCTATTTACTTTGGACATTCGTGGTCGTAGAAACAATAATAACGTCTCATGTTATTGATATTGTCTTTTTTGAATTATGGCCTACGGCGGGACCACTGTGCATTTGTGAGACCCAGCCCGACTAATGCAACAGAGTAATACAAAATTGGACCAAATTGACCATTTGAATGATATCATTTTTTAAATCTAATGGTTTTGAATGCACTTTGATTTGCAACAAAGATTTCTGTCATATCTCACACATAACCCATTTTATTGAATTTATCGTTAAGACACGTTTAATGAAAAAAACCCTTTACAAACGTCTGTCCCTACAGCCTTTATAGTACACTTTGAGAGTAATTTTCGAAATTCTCTGATATTTGGTGTAAGAATTTGATGTTCACGTGCGTTCAAGGATTTTTTTTTTAATCAAAATACGCTTATCCTGCGCGGAAAAAACAACCAAACCGATTTTAGGCGCCAACCGAGAAAAACGAATCTAATTAATTTTTACGGAGCATCCAGAGCACCCAAGTCGGTTTAGCAATAAGCCGCATATTCGTTTACCTTTTTTCTTTTTGGTTATTCCCATGTCTTAACAGAAATGGAAATAACCGTCACTTGTTGTGGTTCATTTCTGTACGAATGTGGGTTGATTCCAATCCCAGGTACATTCCCAACCGAAAGGGGATAAGAATATTGTAGGTGTCCATTCGAACAAAATTCAAACATCGAAACACTCACCTTGATCCTCCATTCCCTTTTCAATTAACTACAACAAAATTAAAAAAACAAAAAAAAAACCTCAAAGTAACAACTTGGTCCCTAGAAGATAATCAGAGGAGCCCGCGTGGTTGGTAAACTCTGCAAAACACGGCGGAAGTCTATGTCCTGTAGATGGACTTCTTGTGTTACACTTGATCATGGCACGCATCGACATCGCCAATAACATCCGAAACCAGGCGAAGCGAAGACATTTTAATTTAATTTGATGCTGGATGTGGTCACTCCTTTGGCCCTTTTATTACTTCTCGCCTTGATTTCTCGACCAGCAGTCAGTGTGTATGTGTGTGTGTGTGTGTCAGTGTCACTGTCAGTGAATGAGTCCCTCGGCCTCTGCGGCTGAAGAAGAAGATGTTCTCATTAGCATAAGTTCTGAGGAAGGTCCGGTGTATTTTATTTGGCTACTGTATGAGCAGCTTGTGAGGTGATACCGAATCCCAAAGAATTGGGACAGTTTATTGCCTTGATTTGCTTATTTTGTAATCGGTTTCGTTTTTATTTTTTTTCCCTCTCTTTCTTATGTGTAGACTGTAGACATCCGAATGAAGGAGTTAATTAAGATACAGAGGTCGGTTGGTGGGTCCGTTTTGTGCACATTTCTTATAATTTTAGACTGGATGTTTCCTGCGTTTCTTGTTGTTTTTTTTTGTTTGCACTTTCCTTTTGGTGGTCATTCGTGGCATTTGTTTTGGGATAAAATGCATTTCATGTTGGAATTCTTTTGACAAGTCATTCCTGACAAATGTACAGGAGAATGCATAGGGCTTCAATAGAGAGGGATTCTGCATGTAGGTATTGTTCACCGGGTATCCGTGTCAAGTCGATCATTATCCACATATGATAGAGAATTGTAATTGACCTGACCCTCTCCTTGTGTATACGGTATTTCTGATCGACGAGGAGGGTTGTCGATGAAGTGCAAATATTTTGGTGATTTTGGTGTTCGCAAGTGTTATGAGGACATATGTCACCTTCTGGACTCATCTGCCAGCAGAATGAAACCAAAATGAATTGAAAGTGATGTATTTAGGTTGACAGGCAATTAATTTATCTGCACTTGCCGTTTAAAGGTTACAATGGATATTGAATGGATGCACACATTTGAACATATGTATGTATACAAGACTAGTGAACCAGTGTGAGGAATCTCGATTGTAAAAACCCTATATCCGTAGGTTTTTTTTTTACGACGAAGACCCTGGGTATTTCCCCAATAGGAAATAGACATGCTGTTTTCCCAAATTTTGATTTTGAAGGTAATAGCTGCATTTGGAATGTTGCAAAATGGCTCAGGACCGATAGCAGATTCAGCCGAACCTTTCCCAGCTAGTTCCTCAGCTTTTTCGTTTCCATCAATACGTGTCCGTGCACACACCAAAGTTTGACTTTGTTTCTATGGGAGAGCTCTTGGAGAGTATTGAAGCAGTTGAGGACTGCTTTTGAGTCAATCAGTTTGAGCCTAGTGCTTTTATAGCTGCTTGACTATCCGTGAGTATATGGATGAGGACATCTTTTATTACCGATTTAAGAATGACATTGGCGCACAGTTGAATGGCATGAATTTCCGCTTAAAATACACTGGGATTTTGTCCGATTGATATTGATATTCTAGCGCTTGGCCCAAATATACCAGCACCTACCCCGGTGTCCATTTTTGATCCATCCGCATACGACTTGTTACCTTTTAGGTCTGATGTAGGATTTTTATAGTTCCATGCTTCACGGCTTGGGATCACTGTATCGAACCTCTTGCCGAGTCATACATTTTTAGGTAAGCGGTCATTTACTGCGCAGATCACGTCAAGCACTAGGATTTCGGAGAGAAGATCCACTGGGTGACTGATCAACCCGTAGGTCTTGGTAATAATGTTTTTTCGTAATAACTTTACTCATATGCATTTTTTCACTTACACTGACGAACAAAGTTCAATTAATAAGCTTTCGACCAGTGTTAGAATCATTGAAATCGATGCAGAAATAAACTCTCAGGAGGAATAACAAGCTCTTGCGCTAGCGATTTAATTATAAAGATAGATAGAAGATAGATGGTAAGTTAGAAGACTACCAAATGATATCCAGAACAAGAAAATGAAAGCTTTTACCGGTGATGGGTTCTGTAGGCAATCTTCTGACAAACCGAAGACATAAAGAAAGACATAATATTTTGTAAAAAACCGCCAGCAAAACAGGAATCGACAGCTCTAGCTAGTTCGTCTGCTATCTCGTTCCGTTCGATATTGCTATGTCCGGGTACCCAGCACAGTCTAACCTTGTGGTGCCTTATAGCATTTAGTGCATTGCGACATTTTCGGACTGCCGTTAATTTGATTGTGTTTGATTGATTTTAAAGCTTGCTGACTATCCACCAGAATGGCTTTCTCCGACGGAGGGAGGTCGCTTCCCGTTATGAATATTGTAGCCTTCTCAATCGCCAGTAGTTCCGCCTAAAAGAAACTGCATGTACCCGGTAGTAACGGAATAGAACCCTGCTCCAGTACCGAAGTCCATTTTTGAGCCGTCGCGTCGGCGTCGGTGAAGAGTGCTATTTTTGATCACCTTGTTTGACAGCCAATCTTCCCTACTGGGAATCAGAATTGGTACGTTCAAGTTGAAGTCGTAGTGAGGAGTAATATAGTCTGAAGTCGTGGCTAGAATGTCAGGGTTGTATCTCTTCAGTTGCTGTATTTCTCCGAGTATCGCCGCATGTCCATGCGTGGTTTATTTTAGCAAATCGAATTCTCTTAGTCTGAGGGCTCCCTTTGCTGCTGCGCCTTTCATGAAGGGGAAGGTAATGAAGAATCATATCCAATCCCGCTTGTGGTGTACTTTCTTATAGCTCCTGTTACGCTGTGTGCCACTAATCTTTGTACTTTGGCGGGCTTGATTATGTAGCTTTTTTACTTTTGTAGCAGTCCACTATACAGTGAATCCATAGGTGATGATGGGCCTGATGATTGCAGTGTACATCCAGTTAATGATGTACATAGAGTTGCAGTCCCCGTCTTTTGCCGAAGATCCTTTTACTGGCGTTAAAAGAATTTAATCCTTTCTTCATTCTTATTCCCATCTCATCTCATCTCATCTCATCCCCAGGATAGTTTGGAGTCTTAAAAAATTCCTAAGTATTTCACCTCCTTTAAGAGGTTAATTGTGGATGTGGTTCCTTCGAGCTGTCGCAGGGGAAAGTTTGTAATCTTCAGTCTTCTGGTGAAGAGGACAAGATCGGTCTTTTGTGAGTCCTCAACGAAGTGTACTAGATAAGGTCCGTGCAGATATGAATAAAGGTCAGTAAAATAAATTTAAAGTTGGCAGGTATGTACAATTGTACGTTTGTATAATAATCAGGGTAATATGAGTAGATAGATTGAAATCAGATTAGCATATTAGTTGCATTTGCTGTTTTTTTTTTTTTTGTTGATACGGTAGTTTTCACCTAGCCAAGAGATTGAAAAATTACGAAATTTTTACCCAAATAAAGATTTTGGAACAGTCCAAGAATTCCAAGATGAAACCCAGCCTCAAATCCACAGTATAGAAGTACCTAACTTAATCATTAACCAACATTCTGGAAAACATCAATCATAGACATAAACAATCCTGAAACTACATAGATCATCATGCAGAAGCTAAGATTCGATATTTAATATCTGACGCCAAATATTATAGTTTATTAGTGGTTACCCAGTGCGCTTCGCTGCACCCATTGAAAACAGTGTTTATGTCATAAATGTAATGAAATTTTTTCGAGGAACTTTTTGTGAATAGTAATGATTCTGGTTGAGAATTAAAGGCCGACAACTCTGTTTGGATTTAAGAAAACTGTCCAATCAATAATATCCTAAAAACTCAAAAACTTACCACCTGATTGAGCTGAAACTTAGAAAATACATTTGTTATGAAGCGAGAAGTACACGTTACGAAAATCAGAAATTGGCTGTTAGCTGTCACGCGTGCATTGCTGTAGTAATAATTTTGAGATTTTGGTTTTAATAACCATCTATCAGAAAACTTGAAAACTTTTGATTTACAAACATTTCTCACTTCATTGCAAATATATTGTGTAAGTTTCAGCTCAATCGGGTGGTTTTGAAATTTTGGAGATCCAGCACCATCTATCGGGAAACTTGAAAACTTTCGATCCACGAACATTTCTCACTTCATCACAAATATATTGTGTATGTTTCAGCTTAATCGTACGGTGAGTTTAAACATTTTTGAGTTCCAGCGCCATATACCGGAAAACCTGAAAACTTGATGTACGAACACTTCAAACATCAGAAAAAGTACATAGTGTAAGTTTCAGCTCAATCGGATGGTTAGTTTATGAGTTTTGAGGTATCAAACGAACAGCTCATTTTTATAAAGGGTGATTTTTTTGCTGGTTTGGTTTTGGCAACACTGGTTTTGACAGCTGACGTGTGTTTAGTACCTTGTGTCACTGTCAAACAGCTTCAGTTTGGTTTGCAATTTAACCATGGATCGTCTTACAAATGAACAACGCTTGCAAATTATTGAATTTTACTATCAAAATTCGTGCTCGGTTCGAAATGTTCATCGCGCGCTGCTTCCATTTTATGATCGGCATTCTCGACCTTCTGAGCAGTCTATTCGGAAGATTGTGACCAAATTTCGCACCAAATTTACTTTGTTGGACATTAAACCACCAACACGTTTACGTACTGTGCGTAGTGAAGAAAATATTGCGGCCGTATCAGCTAGTGTGACGGAAGACCGCGAAATGTCGATTCGGCGCCGTTCCCAGCAGTTAGGCCTTTGTTACAGCACTACGTGGAAAATTTTGCGGAAGGATTTGGGCGTAAATCCTTTTAAGATACAGCTGGTGCAAGAACTAAAGCCAGCCGACCTACCACAACGCCGAATTTAATTTAATTAATTAATTTAACAGTTAATTTCACGTTTCGGGCCGGTCAATTGGCCGCCTAGATCGTGCGATTTGACACCATTAGATTATTTTTTGTGGGGGTATGTCAAGGCTAATGTCTATAGGGACAAGCCCGCTTCGATTGACGCACTGGAAGCCAACATCCATGCATTCATTCGTGAGATACCGGCCGATATGTGTGAAAGAGTATGCCAAAATTGGACTCAGCGGATGGGCTACCTGAGACGCAGCCGCGGTCAACATTTGCATAAAATTATCTTTAAACATTAAATTGCAAGGTTCAAACTATCGATTCAAATAAATATTTCATTCATTTTTTCGAATTTTTTGTGTTTTTTTTTTAAAAAAAGTTCTCAACCTCTTAAAAAATCACCCTTTATATGAAGATAAATAGCTGTGTTGAGTATAATTAAAGAATATATCTTTCAATCAATTGACAGTGATAGACTTCAGCAGATAAAAACATGTAACACTAATAGTCGATTAAAAAATATAAATTTCTTGCAAAAACAAGTCATTTTAGTCATTTATAAAGCTGTAGCTTTGCAAGAAATATCTAATTTTATTTATAAAATATCTACACGATTCCAACATCTGCCGAAAAGCGGATATACGCTTGTTTGTAATTTCTCACTGGATTTTTAAGGATTTTAGTGATCCTGGAAAATATTATTGGATAGATCCTGGAATATTATTGCGTTTTTTTGAATGTATCGTATTTTACACTGTTTATTTGAAAGGAAATGAAAGAATTCAAACGACATTTACAGATTTATAGTGAACCAACAAGATTGTAGCAATGCCTTCATATAAGCGAGGTAAGATGAAATCTTAGCTAAATAATCGCCATCAAGGAGTTCATTTCTAGGAGTGCAAAATCTGTAGTTATTTTTTCCAGATATTATTAATTTTGAAATATTAAAGGGTGGGCCATCTTCTGGTTTCTTTTTGAATTAGAAACCAGAAACCAGAAACTCGGTATTATATTTTCGCAGTACTAAATGAATCGATTTGAACAATGTTGGGAAATATCTAAGGTGCGCGGCAGAAGGAGTATTATAGGTAAGTAAAAATTTTTATTTTTTCCAAGAGTGGGAAAAAGTTTAATAAACCAACTATGTACTATGTCCCATATAGTAAGGCTACTTTGCACTGCCTTTTTTAACGATTTGTGCGTGCAATAGACTAATACCGCTTTTACCAAATATGACATAAAATTTGCAATCGAATGGTGTACTTATCTTCATCCTTCAACCGCGCGCACCTTAGATATTGCAAAGTTACTTCCAAAGTTGATGCTGTGTTGCCGAAGCAGTGCGAATTTTGAGAAGAAATTTGGCTCGAAACTATGCAGTAACTTCAGCTGGTGAAGAAAGTTCGTAAGAACTTTGCAGCTGTTGCCGAAAATGTGTGCCTTAGCACGAGAACATCAACGGGCCAAAGAACTCAGCAACTAAGCATCAGTCGCACCAGCCTAAAGGGAATGTAGCATAGAGATCTCAGGCTATTCGCTTAGAAGGTCCAATGAACTCAGGAATTGAAGCAAAATGACCAACCGCTTCGCCATCGCTCAAAAAAACATTTTTCCAGATGGGGCGCATTTCCATCTCGGCGGCTACATAAACAAGCAAAGTGTCCGTATTTGGGGCTCGGAACATCCACACGTAGTCCTAGAGAAGCCAATAAAGTGGATCTCGCTTATTTGGGACACTTTGGTCCAGATCGATGTTGTCCCAATTTAGCAGCTGTCCCAATAATTCGATATGAACATCAAGTAAAAAATCAATCTGTTCTGTTCTGTTCTTGACCATTTGTCCCAGTTAAGCGGCTATCCCGATTATTCGCCGTCCCAATAAAGCAGAATCTACTGTACATTCTGAACGTGTGACTGTTTGATGTAGTTTTTTTTCGATGGGCGGCATTATTGGCCCATTAATCTTCCAAGACGACAATGGAAGAAACGTTGCAGTCAATGGAGAGCGGTACCGAGGCATGAAAACCGATTTTTAATCGCCAGAAATTTAGGATGTGGACTTGGGCCAGTTATGGTTTGGCTACGTGCCACACAAGCCGTCCAAAAATTTAGTTTTTGCACACTTAGTGCAATAATCATATAATCAGTCGTTTTGGTGATGTTGACGCATTTGAATAAAATTCAATAAAGAAAAATATTGAACAATGTTTTTTCTAAAGCCTTTTTTAAAAAGATTCCAAATCGAATGCCAATATTTCGGAATGAAATGAAAGCAGAGGTATGCCACCGATTAACTAAAACCTCACAAACCCATAGAATAGTCGGCTTCAAAAACAGCAGCTGTTAAGAGTTATTGTAAGATTTGCAAATGACCCGTGTTCAAAAATGTGCTATTTGTGGATTTAAAAAAGAGTAGAAGTAGGTGTCGCAACGGGGGCTCATTTTTAATAACTCTATTGCCTAATAAACTGAGTTCCTGCAGACTACGGATTATCCAATCGTGTACTAAAAACCATATTCTTCTTAACCCCATAACGGGATGGATTTTAGGATGCTCAATTTTTTAAGTAAAAATACTTCAAAACTATCTCAAATGATGCAGAAATATCCACACCCATTACGACAAAAATTGATTCGCATAATTCACACCCTTGAGACACTAATTGCGAAAAACATAACTAACCCTCTAAGACGCAAACTCAACGGAGGGATATGTCGATTATAATCCTCACACTAGGTGACCGAAATACCAAAAGGATTTCTTTCCTATTCAAATTCGAAATTCTTTCTTAAAACAACGCAATGAGGCGTAGCAAAGGGTGTATGCACATATGAGAATGCCATAAATCACCGGGGCACTCTGGGATGTTATTGCCATCAGAATCGTACCGCCTTAAAAAGCCTGAGAAGATGGACCAAAAAAATAGAACAAAACAATCTCAACTCATTAAGGTCACCTGAACAAAACTACTCGTACTCGTAGATGAAAGGAAATCGAACGGAGAAACCCATCCACACAAGACAAAAACTAGAAAATGTCACCCAAATCTCACCGCAGCACTATAGATATCATTTTAAATTATTGTCCACGAGAGAAATTATTGCTCGAGAAATGGAAAAAAAAGAACAAATGGCCATGCGATAGATACTTAGTCTCCGAAGCCGACATAGGTGTAGCCATGGTTGTGGTCATTTTATCTGCGGCGAACATCTCTTTCCTGTATCCCGAGAGCGGAGTTCAAAGCCCTGACAGGTTTCCAAAAATTTCATATAAATTTCCCAGAATGAATGTTTCTCACAGATTTCTTTGGTTTTTTTTTCCATCTTCTAATTTTAAGAGGAGGAGATCCACCACCAACAAGCAACAAGTATTGCCTAACTGCGATTTGAACCAGTTTCCACAGTCCACCAAGTCAGGTTGTATGGGAAATTAGGAGAGATTTTTTTTTCGGCATGTTGTCCCAAAGTTTCGGTTTTTTTTTTTTTTTTTTTTTGAAAATTTATCTGTCGCATAGTATCGAACACACAGGGGGAAAAAGGTATAAAAAAAAATACCGCTCACTTATGGCGCGTATTAGATACGCTACAGAGATAGGCTCTAGTCTATCGTCTATCATGGTCAAGTGAAATACATACATTGACCCGACCAGGAGGCGGAGGTGAAACGCGGAGACATCGGTAAAATTTATGGAACTACATGAAGATACAAAACGCGTTTTCAACCAATTTCCCTCCGATACGAAATTAATAAATTTCATTCGGATGGGTGTAGCATAACGTGTGTGTTTGTGTGTGTGTTGCATCTGACCCTTTGGGGTTTTCCCTAATATTCTTCGGCGGGCACGGGCACCACTAACTGATACGAAGACCTCTTCTAGTATTGTTTGGTAGGTATTTTTATTTTTTTTTGGTAGAACCTGTATCGCAGAGTTTTTCTTGAACAACTAACGAAGCAGCGCGTTATTATTTGTCGGTATCGAACGCACAGGTACCCTGCAGCTTTAATGGCTATCAAAAGATCCAATAATAATCGCGCGGTGCGGCATTTCTTCCCAAGACACACACAAAATAGAAAGTCTCCAAAAAAAAAAGAAGATACTAAAGGAGAAGTAGAAAAAATAAAATACAAAAAAAAAAAAAAAATTAAAATGATCATCTCCGATTCAGGCTCAGTATTCTCTTTTGATATCGAAACTGTGACTTAGCCAGAGGGACACCGAAGAACAAGAGACCGGCCACCGGTAGCTGTCAAATTGAAAATTTCTTCTTCTTCTTGGATTATAAACAACGAAAATTTATTGCCTTTGCGTAGCTGTTTTTGTTTCTTTCCTCTTTTTCAAATCAAAGATACTCTGTCTGTATCTGTGACTTGCGACTTGCGACTTGCGACTTGGATTTGTACTTGGATTAACAAGTCACATGGTCATTCCATCAAGTTCTCCTGTTTATAATTGTATCTATTTTCACCGCGTGTTCGGGATACAGGTAATAGATACAAAGAATTCATCACCGCTTCGCTCAATTATCTTGGAAATTTCTTCATTTCGAGAGAATAAAACACATTTTTATTTGATTGACAGCTCCTTTGGCGCGAGGACTTACCACTGGGCTGGATAACCCTAACAAAACAAACACCAAACTCAGTAGCCAGCTCGTCAGTGTTAACTTCATTAGGCTGTTGGCTGCAAGAGGAGGAGTATGGGTAATTCCTTTTAAGCCCAATTACGTCGCTTACGCTTAAATCGATTTGAGAACTGACGATGGATTGGGACTTGAATCAACTCTTATGGGGCACTTTGGGTGAATGACAGCAGGACATAGCCGTAGTCAATGGCATACCATCGACACATCAACACTTTGGACTTTCAAATTGAATGAGATTGAGTAATGGAATTGAAGCCAACGAACGAGAATAAATGAACACTGGGATAATAAAATCATTAGGATGAGGTATTTTGTTGCGATCACTTGATGGCTCCTAATAAATACTTTGAGGCACGAGTCAATCCGAACTGTGTTTAACGAGATAAGAACGTGTGCCGACGAGAGGATTTCGTGGGTATAGGCGGTAAGGTGATGAGGTTATGAGATGTGCAAGATTTGCGAATGACAATCGTATTCGCACTTGGTGACCGTTTCTGTGGATGTTGTTAATATTTTTTTCTAGTGTGTACATATTCATTATTCCACTTCCAGTTAATCGATACACAAAACTGCAAATCTGTGAATTTTTATCATGAACAGATTTTGTTGAAGAAAACATTTTGAAGTTCTCTGGTAACAATCGCCTGCGACTGCGATTATCTCTCAGGCCAAAGCCTTGAATGAACGGAAGGATCCAAGGGCGTACGCAGGAATTTGTTCAGGGGAGGGCAAGATTTTAATTTAAGAAATTTTCACTTTAAAATGGGACATAAGTGCTTGTATTTTTATTGTTATTGCAAGTTCAATCTTCTAGGATCTGAAGCGAATCCGTTTAGTAGTTCCTCTTGTATGGTGCTTTTGTTTTCATGTACAATTTCCCAATGAACGCTAAAAACGCACAACCCTGAAACACACATTTGATACAATTTTGTCCAAATTTATGTGTATAATACTTTTTTTTTACTATTGAGTCTATCTTCGCCCTATAACAAATAATAAAGCTAAAGACTCACTGATACAATAAAATTTTCAGCTTTTTAGAACAAACTTTAGTTCACAATTGAAGAAAATGTGATTATTTCCTTGGAAAAAATCCAAACATCTGAAGCATAGCCTACGCCTATGCGCATGGGCAGAGACTAGATAAAAGATGCAACGTCATTGACTTTAATTTTTGAGTCCAAGTTGGAGTTTGCAGCGCCCATTTTCTTCATTTACTGAAAAAATGGCGAACAATTTAGTCATCATATCTTCAGCTACTTGCCCTTTAGCTTGTTGTTATTTCTCCTCGATCCCGTTCCTAATTATTACGCATTGCACTAAGATCAAATGTTCAAATTAAAATACAAATACTAGGACTCATCTGTTATTTGTAAACTCTAAATATGTGCTCTTTCGGGCCGACCAAAAATCTTTACCCACAAAATTTTGCAATTAGCTTGAATCTTTTCACTGGTCTTGGGACTTATTCACTTTCAATGACAAGCAAACAAATATTTTGGGAACAGCACCCATTTTAGCAGACGCAATATTCAACAGACTAGTACTAAGCATGACCAGTCTGTTACGAAGCTACAAAGCGCAACATTGATGGCCACTTTCGACTTAGGGCTGCCTCTCCATATTTCTCATAAAACGCACCACAAAGTGCATATTCTTGAATAGTTGCATAATTAAAATGCCATTTATCATTTGCGAGATTTCTGCCTTCACATCTTATTGGAAAAGTTCTTAAATTTACAACCAGATGCCACATTTTAGAGTAATCGAAAAGCCGGGTAATCGATGATTTGCTTGCTGAACTACGCAATTCGGGCTATGAAGCCATCGGCTACGCTGATGACCTAACTAACAGCTCTGGGAGCTATGATGGGCATCTCGCCATTTTAGATCTTTATAAGGAAGTCAGCCGGAAGTCAGTACAAAGCAGGTAATCTACCGGGTCACCTAAACATTATCAACAGTATTTCCGATCAGGAAATGCTTTGCACTGCCGCTGATGTTATGATAAGTGAATACTGCTTTGGCAGAAAATTCGAAATTCATATTGAGGAACGTACCACATGATCGAACGGCGAACCCACCCTAGACCCGAAAAGTCTAGTATGGTATGAATCGAAAATGGCTTCTGCCTAAATTAACAAATGGGAACATAATCTCGGAATCTCTCATTGGAGAAATGTCCCAAGGCTTAGACAATCCAAACTGTTAATTAAGCCTTATTACATGGAACTTCTAAACTACAATAAGAAGGTATCTAACAAATTTTCTCTCCGGCTATTGCCAGTTGCGATACCACCTAAACAAGATAGGCCTGTCTAGCGAGACCGATTGTCGACTCTGTTTAGAGGAGGTCGAGACAGCCCAGCACGTCCTCTGTGATTGCCTTGCACTTTTCGGGTTGAGACAGCGTACCCTACATAACCAATTCCTCAGATCCTATGATTTAAAAAAATACACGAAAAAATGCGACTACTTAGAATCCTATGATACAATAGATCTTTTAGGTCGCAGTATCAGCCTTGGGGCAGGTTCCAGTAGATCTAAAAAAAATAAAAATAAAAACATATAGGGAGTGATCGAAGTGGTTTTGCTTCCCTTTTTTGATCTGAGGTACACTTCGGAAAATATCAAAACACTTCACTTTATTAAAACCGAAGCGATAAGTATCATTCATTTGGTGTAGAAATATGACAAAAATAAAATATGCTCAATTTTAAACCTCTGAGAATGGTTAATTGAAGCGTTAGGCTGAAATACACCGGAGCAGTCAAAACGTTTTTGATTCAGAAGGCAAGAAAACGATTTTTATTTCACACGCCAACCGAAACACAATGTAACAAAACAAATCATTTTAATTTTCTGCTTCGCTTGGTGTGTCTTGAGAATTTTGTTTCCGTAAAACATGTCCAGCTATTGACAAAGAAACATCCCAGTCGCTGATGGCATGCATTCCATAACTAGTTCTGGAAGTACTTCTAGGGAGTCGGAACTACTTCTCAACTCGATTACAGCACATATAAAAAAGGCTTTACATTTAGCATTGCATGTCATAGGAAAAAAACGATCGCCTCTCCACTCTGCAATACCCAGAAGTTGTGTCAGAAGTACTTCCAAAAACACATTACAAAGAAGTAGTGCTTTCATGCCTTTTTCTGCACTTCCCAGTTATTTTCATAATTTTGAAATAAAATTTCTATTTTTGGGGTTATTTTTTTTTCAACTCAGTTGAAAATCTATAAATCAGAGTTTTATAAAAATAATCTTACATAGCATATACCATACCTAGAACGTTTCAAATACTTTGAGTTTGAACCGAGAACATAGCATATCCGCACTTAAAATTAAAATCTTCAATCAAATGTTTGCGATTGGCATTGTTAAACAAACAAATGCAATTCTGTAAATGCGACAAGCAGGCGACCATCATTAACAACGTGGTGAGATCATTTTACAGAAAAGTATACTTGTTGAGTCCTTCCTTGGGGCATTACCTCGCATTCGTACGGTAATGCCCTCATGCATAAAGTATATATGTATATATATATATACTAATTCCACCCTGGATTACTCTTCACTAGTTCTGTAATTTCACTATAGTTCTAGGTTCAATGAACAGTATTGCATTGTGGAAGGACTTCTTTTATAATTGAAACATTTCATTGCCTGTAATGCGGCCTAATTCTATGTTCACTACTTCTAGAAGTAGTTCCAGAGGTAAAGTCTTGCAAAACAGCGACTGGGATGTTTTTCTGTTTTTTTTTTTTTTTTGTTTTGCCGTATGTGGTGTGTCTTGTGCCATAAGCAAGTGTGCAACAATCTGCAATGACGCTGGTTTAAAACGTTTTTGTTTTATTCGGTGTGTGTTGGCCGTATGCAAAGCCATGTACTTTCTATAACCTGTCATGAAGCGCATCGAAGCAAAAACATGTGTTTCGTTTGGCCTTCTTTGGTGTGTATTATCTCATAAGAATCTATATACACTTGCCAGAAAAAGTCTGCGTACAAGGAAAAAAATTAACAAAACTTCATAAGAAAAAGCTTTAAAATGTTCTTGCAAGAACCTAAAAACATATTTTATTTATTAATTATACTTCAGTCTTTCAGATAGTATTATAATCAAAAAACAATAAATAAACAAAAAAGAGCAACAAAATAAATAAAAAACTTCAAGAGAAATGTTCGTCAGAAAAAGTCTGCGTACAAAGTAAAAAAACTTAATAAAAATGCTTTTCTGTTCGGAATTGATCACGATTCAATAGCTAGTTGGGTATCCTTTGCGTTTTAGAACCTCTGCCAATCGTTTCGGCATAGATTTAACAAGCTTAGATGTGTCTTCGTAGCTGATCTTGTTCGATTCTTCGATAATTATTTCCTTCAGCATGTTTTTGGAGGTGATGTTGTGTTGACGAATCCTGCGTTCCAACAAATCCCAGAGATGCTCAGTGGGATTTAGATCAGGTGATTGCGGTGGCGTACGAAGCTGTTTCGGCACATTATAAATCAACCAAAGCTTGACGATTTCTGCTGTGTGCTTTGGGTCATTGTCTTGCTGGAAGTAGTAACTTCCATCAAGACCCAGTTTTACAGCACTTTGCTTTAAATTGGCTTTTAAAACATCCAGGTAGCCCCACTTATCCATAATTGATTCAATGAATGCCAATTGGCCCACACCTTGGCTAGCCATGCACCCCCAAACCATTATGCCACCGCCTCCATGTTTCACCGTTGGCCTAAGATTCTCTTTGTTTAAGGCAGTACATGGCTTTCTCCATACTAACTGACGTCCTTTTATGCCAAAGATGCAGAACTTGCTCTCATCTGAAAAAATCACCTTGTCCCAAAACTCTGGAGGCTTGTTTATATATTCATTAGCGAAGGCGATTCGCTTCTGCCAGTTTGTTACGGAAATGAACGGCTTCCTTCGTGCCACGCGACTATGATTTTTTAAAATTTTGCAAACGGTATCATCACAAATTTTCGTTTTAAACCGTTCCCTTATGTCCTTAGCAATTTTGGATGGAGTTAATTTGGAATCCTTCTGAACTGATTGAAGGATGTGTCGTTTCTCTTGGTTCGTTAATTTGGAACGACGCCCAGAACGTGGCTTTGATACATAAATACCAGTCGTTTTAAAATGTTTTATCACCCTTTGAATGGAGGAATGCGTTCTGCCAACTGTTTGACCGATATCCCGATACGTTTTCCCCGCTTTCCATAACTTTACTATGATTTACCTTTCGCCGGCGTTTATTTCTTTTCTTTTTGAATTCATTATAGTATTTCACTAAAAACTTTTTGTAAAATAGAGAGAAATTGTTTAAGAAATCAATGAAAACAAAAATGCAACTCGTTTCACAAATTACTTTGAACAGCAACTTGAAGCAATTCCCGTTATCACACATGTACGCACACTTTTTCTGAGCAGCTGAAGGGACTTTTACCAAACATTTATCCATAAATAGGGTGTTGCCAGATTTTTTCTCTTAAAATCAATTTTATAACGTTAATATACACTTAGATTAAACGTTAGAAGGACATTAATAAGCATAAACAAACTTATGATCGCAATTACATGCTATGTAACGTAACAAATTACTTTGTACGCAGACTTTTTCTGGCAAGTGTATGTAGGTACTTACTAATGTTTCATTAGTCACAAAAAACATTTTGACTGCTCCGGTGTGTTTCAGCCTAATTGGCATAGTGTCGCTATGTCGAAGTGTTGTAATGGCAAATGCTTAAATTGGGTCTTATATCACGAAACATTTTGCATCACTTCACTTTTTCGGATTTTATTACCTTTTTCACTTCACTTTTTGAAAATTAAGTGGCTGCATGCCAACATCACTTTGTCGAAGGTATTTTACTAGCACACCTCCCGGTATGTCAACGTAAAAAGAAACTTTCTATAAAAGCTCAGCTTTAAAACATAGTTTTTGGAAAGCATATCATTTAACAATATCATGTAACAGTACCCCGTTTTTCTCTGTCATATTATATTACTTAGTTAAAAAAAAACTTACACAGAAAGAAACAAATCTATTAAAACAAATTAAAACGAAAAACGCTTGTCGTCTAATTTTAGATATTGGAGTAAATTTGGGCCACACTTTGAAAGACAATGCATCGGATCTTGTTTTGAACTCGATCATAATGATACAAATCCAAGTTTCATCTCCGGTTTAAATTGTGTTAATGGCACCTGTTCGATTGTCGCTAAATCGATCTGTTCATAAAAACCCACATGTCCACATGTATCTCGTATCTTGTAGCTTATTTTATGCGGCGTATGATAGCGCATTCGAGTTATTTGGAAACTTGTTTCGGACATTTGATTCGATTATCTACGATTTCTTTAAGACCCAGACCAAATTTATTCATAAGAGTATATTGTTGATTTTTGAATCCATTTTATGCAATGTGTTGTTTCTTAGGGCCGTCATCATCTTCTGATAAGTTTCAGCTAACTTTTCGTACAAGTAGATATTTACCTATAAACCTGTTGAAGTCGATTTTCTATTTTCCAAATTTTTCTTACTTGTTCAATGGAACTTACACCCCGAGTCGAACGTTCGATACGAATCGAACTTTTTTGCGAATCACAATTTGGTATAATAGTTAGCGAACGTGTTCATTCGCCTGTGAAACAACTGCTGCCACAAAAAAAAATTAAATGACAGTTATGCATACGATCAGTGAACCGGGATTGCTAGTGCATGATCAAGTCAATATCAAAGTGCTGCTCTAGGAACAGAAGCATGTCTATCAGGATAAAGTATCAATTCTTATTTATTTATTTTTATTTATTTATTTATTTATTTATTTATTTATTTAGCACATGTTTGCTATTTAACTTCAAAAAATAATTTACAATTTAAACTTATCCTACTTTACATTATTTATATATGAGGAAATTTACATTTAATGTATTCAATTGTATCTCTCTTGAATTTCTTAAGATTACATTCGTTCTTAATACTAGGGGGTAGTGAATTAAAAAGTTGGCAGCCTTTGTAGACTATACTATTTTGCGTTACATTTTCTAGATAGTGCGGCAATCTAAAATCATCTC
Source organism: Brachyopa scutellaris (assembly GCA_949775065.1). Taxonomy (NCBI): domain Eukaryota; kingdom Metazoa; phylum Arthropoda; class Insecta; order Diptera; family Syrphidae; genus Brachyopa; species Brachyopa scutellaris. The sequence goes on from OX459113.1 coordinate 104,327,266, forward strand.
TATTTCTTAAATTATAGGGTTGCGAGTCCCGAACATACTTTAAATATCTTTTTAAATAATTTGGCAAGAGATTATATTTAATTTTAAAAATAAAACACAGAACATTGACTTTAATTCGTTGCTTAACATTTAACCAAAAGAGCGCGTTTAACATCAACCTGATTGGTGTGAATCGGTTACATTTTAAAATAATTCTCATGGCCCTATTTTGCAAACGTTGTAGCTTAGTTAGTAAAGTTTCATTACACAGATATATAATTGATGAACAGTATTCGAAATGTGGTTTTATCATTACGTTATATACATTTATAGCGCTCATTATAGGTATCTTTTTTCTAATTCTATTCAGGAATCCAATTTTTTTCGCGACTTTCTTAATAACATATTCTAAATGTACGTTAAAGTTTAATTTTGAATCAATAATTATTCCCAAATATTTTATTTGTTCAATTTGCTCAATTATTTCATTTTCCATACTGAGATTTAGACTTAATTGATTTTTAAGCAGCATGCATTTAGATTTTTTAACATTTAATTTTAATTTATTTGATCTGAGCCATGTACTAACCCTGTGAAGATCATATTGCATCCTTATAACACATTCGTCGATATTACTTCCTGAAATGAAGAGAAGGGCATCGTCGGCAAAAAGGGCTAATTGTGTGTATTGGAGCTCAAGCTTAATATCGTTGATATAGATGATGAAAAGCAATGCCCCCAGAACGGATCCTTGAGGCACTCCGATAGTAGTTTCCATACTGCTAGACATTTCTGCATTCACACGAGTTGTCTGGGATCGACCACTTAAAAATGAGTGAAACCATTTTAATTCCTTACCAGCAACACCATAGCTTTTTAGTTTAACCAGAAGAATATTTCTATCGATGGTCTCGAACGCCCTCTTGAAGTCCAGGAAAACAGCTATCACATTATTTCTTGCGGCAATCTCCTCTTTCCAGCTAATAATTACGTTATTTAACGCTGATTCGCATGAATGTTTTTTCCGAAAACCGGACTGGTTTTCGATTAATAAATAATTAGTTTCAAAGTACTCCTCGAGTTGTATTTTTACTATTTTTTCAAGAAGCTTTTCGTACACTGGAAGCCCGTTAACAGGTCGAAAGTCCTCACACTTAACACTTCCTTTGACTTTCTCAATAGGTGTTAATACCGATTGCTTCCACGATTCAGGAAATACTCCACAACCCATGGATTGGTTAATTAACCGCACGAGCACTGGACCGATTGTGCACATTGCATCCATCAGAATTTTTGCACTCAAAAAGTTAAAGTCCCTTTTTTGGTTCATCAACTTTAGCACTTCTTTAATGTTTTGTTCATTTATCAACCTAAATTGGAACGTCGTATTGGTATCAATGGTTCTTAGGACAAACTGTGCAGGTGGGATCAATTCATTGATCTCCGTTATACTATTTACATAGAACTTATTGAATTCTTCAGCTATGTTCTTGTCTCCTTTAATACAGACTCCATTGAAATATATATCCTTTAACGATCGTCTGCTTTCATTCAATACATGTGATTTTATAACTCTCCACATAGATCTCTGGTCGTGGGCATTAGCGATTAAGTTCTTGATGCTGCTGTTCTTCGCCTTAACTATCTCAGCTTTGTAGTTATTTCTCGCATGAGTGTAGCTTATCCAATTGGCTTCAGAGTTAGATGATCTGTACTCCTGATATTTTATTATTTTTTGATGCTTCATCCTCCTTAATCTTTCATTGAACCAGGTATTAAGGCCGTTAGGAATCACTCTTGTACGAACTTGCGTTCTAATTATTCGCAGAATCTCATCCTGGAGTACTCTTCCGAGAATATCTGGGTCTTCAGTGTTCGTATGTATTGTGCTGCACCTTAGCTGCCACAGGAACGACGATCTGTTATACCTAAGAGACTCTGATTTTATTTCTTCGCCTTTTCTAACAGGTGGCTTTTTGAAATTAAAATAGATAAGAAGTGTTTCATGGTCACTTATCTTAAGATCAATCTTCGTCTCCGCAGATGCTGAATTAATATCTGTTATGACATAATCGATAATAGTTCTGGAAGTATTTGTTATCCTGGTTGGCTCTGCAACAATTTGTCTACACAGATTTTCTGCTTCTATTGTTTTTTTAACATCTTTTGTATATGTATTCGATTGGTCGAGCCAATCAATATTCATATCACCAGCTAATATGAACTGTGTGTTACAATTGACTAGCTCCTCAAGCCATTCTTTAAATATTTCACAGAATGCACGTTCTGAGGAGCTGGGCGATCGATAAACTCCAGCAATAAGGGCCGATTGATTGTTATATATAATTTTCACTACAAGCCAGTAAATGTGCCTTGGCATAATCTCTCTTCGTACAACTCTTAATTCAAATTTCTTTTTTACATAAATACACAACCCACCGGTATGTCTTGACTCACTATTGCATCTAATCAAGTTGTAATCGTTCAATTCGATCTCGTTATCATCAATCTCTTCAGTTACGTGGGTCTCAGACATTATCAAAAAGTCGAATTTATTACATAAAAAATTTTGTTCAACTTCAGCAAAGTTACCCGTTAATCCCTGAACATTGCAATAGACTCCCTTTAATTTATTTGGTTGCTACATAACAAATTTATTTTTTTCAGACTGAACCAGTCTTTTATAAACTGAACAGTTTATATCTCTGCTATCATGCTTAGTGTCCAAGTTGAGTGAAAACTTTTCATTATAACGAACACAATTAACACATTTCGGTTCGGCCGAGCTACACTCTCTGGTGTCATGATCATCGCCACATTTTGCACATTTCATGCTGTTCTTGCAATTCTTAGCAATATGGTAAAATCCACAACAATTGTAACATCTGCTTATATTCAAGTGTTCGAATACCCGGCATTTTTCCCAACCAATGTTTATTCTACGATTCTCCAAAACAAATTTGTGGTCACATTCATCCAGTTCAATGACCGCATAATATGCTTCTCTATTTTTGTTTTTAAAATCTTTCACGCATGAGACATTACCATTCAGATTGTTTTGTTTCTTAACTGCCACTTCTAATTCTTCCTTGTTCCATTTTTCGCTCATGTCCGTTATCATTAGTTGCGGGCGTTTCTTGTTAAAAATTCTTACTTCGTATTTTTCTCCTAACTTTTCTTTCACTTCATTCTCAATCTTCTGTGCTGTTTCTTCCCCCCTACAGTTAATTGTTATTGCCCCTTCTTTTCTATCCGAGACGCTATCTACTTGGAGAGAAAGGGATGCAGGGTTTATTTTTTCTTTTATTTCCTTCTTAGTTTTGGCATTTTCTTGTTTGCTTTTTGGTTTAATGTAAATTGCTTGCTTCAGCTGATCGGCGTAATTCAGTTTTTCAACCACCTTTGATATATTCATTTCTTTTACTCCTAATTGGATATCATTTTTTAACTCTTTCACACTATTTACGACCATTTCATTATCTAGTGACATCTTCTTCACACTTTCGCTAATATTCTCGCTTTGTACTTTAAACGACTCGGTAAACTCCTTCATCTTTTGCACTTCTCTTACACTCCTTTCGCATGTTTCTTGAGCTTTCACAATTGCTGACAGTCGCTTGGCATATCTCCCCTCGATCGCTTCTAGCAGGACTTTTATTTCTGTTTCATTTTTTTTGAGTGATTCTTCGAATTCCGTTTTGTACTCCTTTAAATACACTCCATTCTTATTTACCAGTTCTTGTATATCTTTCAATACCATATCCACATTCTGTATATATGTTAAACAATCATCACATATAAACTTTACAAGAGTAGTTGTTCTTAAAACATTGGCACTACATGAGTCCAACCCGCTACATTTAACTGTGCTGTGATACACCTTACCACAAACTCCCGCGCATCCAACACCAGTTTCACCTCGAATTGCAGCTTTGCATTTAGCACAATCCATCCTTTTTTATGCGAAAATCCCAAAGAAAATCACAAGAAATCGTCTTCGGCTTCTTATCTGGTCGATTAACCAAAGCCCAGCCCTATTTTTGTACTTATCTGGTTTTAAATTAAGTCCAAACTCGCGCTGATAAATATGTGACCTCCACGAAAAAAGATGCCGTACTTGTTGTACGTTTGAAAGACGAATAAGGGCATTCGTTTCTGTGAATATACAGTGAATTCTCTTATTAGTGGACACCCCCGTTTAGTGAACAACTCGAATTAAGGGACACCTTTTTGGAGAACCAATTTCTAATTTCCCATACAAAATGCGTTCTTAGAAACGGACATCTCTCATAAGCGGACAAAAAAACTTCGGTCCCATGGCTGTCCACTTCTAAGAGAGATTTCACTGTATTATAGAAAGCATTCTTCTGCAGACAGCAATGACTAGTGACAGGGAAGGGTGTCACTTTACCTGAAACATTGTGTACAGTTGGGCTAACCTGATGATGAGTAAAAGTAACAAGTAACTTAAATCGGCAATTGTAGACGGATGTCGCTCTGTGCTCAAATCACTAAGCAGACACAACAGGTTCAAACTATGTTGGGTGCCTGTACATTCTGGCATAGAGGGAAATTAACTTGCAGATGAACTAACAAGGAAGGGAGTGGGGGATGGTTATGAACATAGTATCGCCATCATGCGGCTTCGGGGCAAAACGTAATAACACAATCATAAGTATGGCGGACCACAGATGGTCAAGAATAGAGGGACATATGGTATCCGAGGCTCTTTGGCCGGCCATAGACCGAAAAGGGAACAGGGTAATGCTTGGGCTGAATAGGGCAATGTTAAGAGCTCTAATAGGAATACTCTACGGGCACTGTCTCTTGAGGATACCTGCCAGAAGAATGGGTCTTTCAAACACGGACGAATACAGATACTGTATACTGCAATGACATGGGAACATCGGTGGATATCGAACATATCCTTTGTGATTGTCAGGTTATTGCTCGTTCTCGAAAGAAATTTTTAGGGAATTAATTCTTTAATACACTGGAAGAGTTTGGCCAAACTGGCAACGAAATTAAATGTTTGGACACAAATGTTTAGGTATCATCATACGATGGTCCTAGGGGATCGCGGTGTTTTATGATGGCCCAGCTTCATAACCTAACCTAGGTCATTATGAGTGGTAGGAGGACTTTCCCGATATTTTTGATGTCAAAAATGTTACACGATGATGTGGTTACACAAAACTTACAGCGTTCAATCTTACTCACTTACTTACTTAGGTGGCGCTACAGTCCGGGGTGGACCAAGGCCTCAACAAACAACCTCTTCCAGTTAGCCTGGCCCTTAGCTAACCGCCTCCAGTTGCACACTTCAAGTTGGTTGAGGTCTTGTTCTACTTGTGCGCGAGTTATGTATGGTACATACTACAACCATCGAACAAAATTAACAAATTTCGGCGTTTCTTTTTATTTCCACGACATAGTACTTTAACTCGCGCCACCTTAGGCAAGGTTGTCCTCTGTTGCGCTGACCATCCGGGTTGGATTCGAGTACTCTGCAGGCCGGACCGTTGATGTCCATTGGCTCTACATGCCCTAGCCATCTTTTTGGACCAGGTCAATACTGGTGTACAGCTCGTATGGTTCGTGGTTGAATCTTCTCCTCCAAAACCCATCAACGCAAAGGGGACCGAATATCTTACGAAAGATATCTTCATCCGCTTTTGATAAAGTCCATGCTTCAGCTCCATATAGCAACACTGGGATGGTAAGGGTCGTATACAGAGTCTCCTCAGTCGATCGGGAAATCTTGCTGCCTGTATTTAGATCAATGAAGCTCTAAAACTAAAAGACTTTTACATCGAATCTTCAGATTCGTTAGCTCTATGGAAGGGATTGGATACACGGAAAACATTTGAAGATAAAGCTCCGTAAAGACACCTAAACTTGTGCTGATGCAAACACTTTTGAAGAAGATTCCTTTGCTGGGTCCTTGGATCTTTCATCACTGCATTACGACCGATGTGATAGAAATAGTCGGGAAAATCCAAATCTAGCCGCGAAACCTAAACACAACTCCATATCTATGTCACTCGAAGCCTTCAAGTCATGCTTGTCCAAAATTTGCACACGAAAAAACCATGTTCGAAGCGTCTCATCTCTCACTTAGCAACTTCTTATAATCGGCACCATCAGTCATCGTCATCACTCGCTAATAAAACACGACAGCGCTGTGCATTGCGTGTGTTTTGTTTTATTTTCCATCGCGCTAATGGTGATCGATCTCACTGTGGATTTGGCCCACTCTCCGCGGGTTAATATGTGTGGTATATTTGTGAAACCATTCACAATACCATTAATTTGATAACCTTGACCGCAGACCGAACGAAAGTCATATAGGTACGCCAAGAGTTGATGTCCAACAAGATGAGCTATGACCAGCGAGAAGACCACCACACACGTCAAGAGGGCGCTTAAGGTGATTTTGTAATAACCTGGCGCGCGCATTTCTCCACCACATACTAGGTGTGTCAGCCTGAAGAACCATCAACATCATGATAGTGTTCGTCCCAAGTAGTACCCCATATCGACCAACGACGACGTCGCGACGAGGTTGCTTCCCAAATAGAAACCTTAAGTGCCTCTGACCCAAATATTGGCAGCGAGCGGTGTAATGTGTCGTGTTTACCTGGCCATGTTTGACATTAGGTTGTATTTGATTTATGATGCATGGCATCCGTCTGTGATTAAAGACATTACTCTCAAGCGTAACCAGCACTCGCACTCGGCGTGTGTCATAAGTACAAACATATGTACAGTACATATGTATGTACATGTGTGCCCCTTCACCCAATCGCTGCTACCGTACTTACGCCCCATCATCAGCAGGTTTAAAAAAAAACTGTTCTAAAAAAAAAAGGAAATTAAAATTCAATTGAAACCATTTTCGACACAACGATGATCATGACCTACGATACGCGACGCCATACATTGAAATTCGTCCGGAGTGCTGGGCAGGTTCATTGGCATTGCCTGAATCGGCATACATAGATGGATGGATTCTTTTCCTTCTCCTTTGCCGTCACCACCACCACCACCAGCACCACCACCAGCACCACCACCAGCACCACCACCACCACCATTGTGACTGTGAATTTTGAGCGGAAAGTGTGTTAAACTGATGCGAAAAAGCCTTTTTGCATAATTCTCCAATTTCAAGGTCGTAAAAAATGCATACATTATCATAAATACACAGCGATAAACAAGGAGAAAATGTGTGTTCTGTCTTTTTGTATGAGTGCGAGTTTGTAAGTCTGGCGGGAAGCGGGGGCACCCGAGGTGATAATGGAGTCATTTCAACCCTTATTGGGCTCTGGTTGGAACCGATTTCGGACGCTAATTTACGGGCTATTGAAAACGCATATCTTCGGCTATCGGTCTCTCAACATTATGCAAACGTAATCGCAATAAAATGTAAATAAGATTTGCGGTCCACGAGCCTGACTTGAAATCGGTATGTGGGGTGGCACCGCACACACATAGATATGTTGCTTTGTTGTGAACTAGTGTGGCGCTCCTGTCGTGCTGGGTATCGCTTTGGCATTGTGAATGCGACATGCAATGGAAATGGTATCGGAATGTTGAATCGACATCGACACCTCACCGATTTCGCTCTGGCTTATAGCATGCGACCTTGACAATGTGCTGAGGGAAAACCACTGGCAATCATCACCAACGAGAGCAATGCGCCACCAACACCACCCGCTACCACCCAATCAACTAGTTGTTGTGGTCTACATACGAGTGTAGGTCTATATGCAATTGTAAAGTAATGGCGCGGAACTTGTTATAGAACTTAGATAAACGGTTTTTGATTGCCATAATACAGTGCTTCTTGTTTTCTTTTTTTTGTTATACGGCAAGCGATTTGCGTCTATTGGTGACACCCTGCGTTGAGACTTCTGACAGTTTGGTTAATTTTCAACCGTAAAGGTCTGACCAGATTCCCATTTTGGCGTTAAACAGAAATTCACAGATGAAGACCACTTTGGCCACAGAAATAAGCAAAAAAGCGATATTGACATGGCAGCTGTATATCATTGCAAAAAGCTCTTAGATTCTCTTAGAACTAAGTAGCCCTCTAGGATCTACACAAACATATGCAGGCGAAGCAACAGATTAGGTCGATCAAAGCAGCATCTATCTATCTATCTATATAATTAAATCGCTAGCGCAAGAGCTTGTGATTCCTCCTGAGAGTTTATTCCTGCACCGATTTCAATGATTCTAACACTGATCGAAAGCTTATCAACTGAACTTTGTTCATCAATATAAAGAATTTATATTAAAACTGTGAAGTTTTGTGAAAATCGTATGTGTGGATTTTGAGATTTTTGTGTATGAAGTTCGTATTGCGGAGAGATCTTCTGATGATTTTTGTCCGTTTCTATGCATATAAAATCATAAGATCATAAGAACCGTAAGACGCACTGATTTCCGATTTCTCGCACTGGTCCACTAGTATGGCCTTATTTCAGCACCTTGAGATGAGTAGGTTGGTTTTTTCTACCACACGAAGCAGCAAGGATTTAACTGGAGTATTTGTTCAAAAGGTGACAAAAACATTTCGTTGTGGAAATAACACTTTAGGGACATAAAAGGATATTGATTGATATTGGAACTGTTCTCTGTATTTCAACATTTCAAATGAAATTGATATCTTTTCAATCTTCAAGGCGATCAAACCATACCAAACACCAAGTATGATGGGTGTGGGTGGCTGTGGCGTAGTGGTAGTCGCCGTCGCTTGTCATGCTGAAGGTTCACGGTTCAAATCAGAATAAAAATGTTTTATTTTTTATAATACACGCGAGCTGAAGGGGTTATGAATACCCTTAAAATACTTTGCACAGCGCGGGGCATAGGAAAATTTAAGGAGGATGACAGAGGAGATATCGATGCGCATTGGTCTGAAATGCTTGTAGATCGTAATGGGAGGGAAAAATGTGTTTGGTAAAGCATTTCACATTCGTCGTGAGCGGTCAAAGAAAGAATCTCTATATTTTACTGTACGTTCGAAGTTGGGCTTAAGGGTAAACTGATGGGCATTCCTTGCGAGACGTGTGTGGCGAGAAAATTGTTGAAGGGGAGGAATGCAACTGGCTATTTCGCTGGAGCACTGTTTGTGAAAGCAGCGATAAAACAGGGAAAGACAAGAAACATTACGACGATGTTCAAGGGAGTCAATTGACTCAGTGATGTTTCTATCCCCTATAGGTTTTATCGCGCGTTTTTGTATTCTATCGATCAGATACAGTGAAGTTTTAAAAGCACCTGACCAGATATGAGCATTGTACTCGAGCTTGGGGCGAATAAACGCCTTATAAATTGTAGCTAGATCAGAAGGGGTGAAGAATTTCTTACATCATTGGAGGAAACCTAGGCATTTCGCGGCGTTTTTGGCGACTTCGAATATGTGGTCGTTCCAACGTTTCAACACATACCGAGAATGGAAAGCTTTTCGGTTTCAACGATACAAGAGCCATTCATGGATAATGGCTGATGGGTAAGATTACACTTTAACGATATAAGACAGCATTGAGTTTTTGAAGCATTAAATTCCACTCTATTATTTATACCCCATTTGGTTATGCTGTCAAGGTAGGAATTTAATGAGCTTAACATACGCAACGGTTCCAGTTCCACAGCCGAAGAGCAGAGACGTGAATCTGTAAACGAATATGTAAAGCTGAGGGTGCTGTCGTCAGCGAAGGAATGTATTGGATTAGATGTGGCAGACAAGAGATCATTTATGAAAATAAGAAAGAGTGTCGGAGATAAAACTGAGCCCTAGGGGACACCAGCATTTATAGTGTGAATTGTAGACTTGAAACCGTCCAAAACAACATGAAAGGCAGTTTCTAATCCATTGAAGAAAATGTTCACCGAAGCCATATGCACGCATTTTCGACAAAAGAGCTTGATGCCAAACTCTGTCAAATGCTTTTGAAATATCGAGTACAAAAATCTTACACTCACCAGAGTGATGAAGAGATTTGTTCCACTTTTCGGTGAGATATGCCATCAGATCACCAGTGGATTTTTTACTACCGAAGCTGTATTGCCGGTCGCCGAAATATGAATTTCTCACGAAATAAAAACTAGTTGACCAGTTTCAGAATCTCATATCAAAAACCTAATGTGAAGGCATAACAATGGCAGTAGGAGGGTGGTATGACTGAAGAAATTGATCGCACAAACTATAATAGGAAGCATCTGGAAAAAACTTCTGTGAATCATAAGCAATGGCATAACTTTTACTAATGCACAACTCTCCAGTTATCCTGGACACCACCCATAGAGTTAATTGAAACCTAAAACATCTGATTTTCCTATCAATACGCCGATCTGTCTGTCTCTCGTTCTTGTTCTTCATGTGCTCGCGCTGTGTGTAAACATTATAAGGGTATTCGTATCCCCTTTAGCGTGTGTAAATTATAAAAAAAAGATAGTCAGGGCAGAAAGGTTGAACCTTCATTGGATAAAAATGACTAAGTCATTTTTGTAGCTCCTAATTGGGCAGATTGAAACAATAAAACATCGAAAACTACCTACAATCTGTTCGACTTATTAAATGCCACATGAGATTTGTAAAGGGATAAAAAATACAGGAATGCATGAAAATCGATTGCAGTGCTGGCGTTGTCCTAGCAGGAGCTTGTACAAAAGACGGTCTGTGAGCTTTGGAAACAATTCCTATAGAGGCCTATAGAGGCACATACCAAGGATCTTGGTGATGTGTATTCTCACTACTCATGAGCTTTGTGCAAAGCAGAATAGGCTTTCAACGTCTTTTTGTACTAGGTCATTAAGATCGTGGAAGAATATATCCTTGATATACAGCTGGGCATGAACAAAGGAGGTGTATTGGGTTATTTTCACCTTCCTCGTCTCTGCAACTTCTACAGATCTCGTTGACAGGACTCCAAGCCTAGTTGCTCTCTCTCTATGAGAGATTGACGGCAGCTGGAGGTGGTCTTAGAAGTGGATGAGACTGATTCCCAAGATTTCAATGCCGCCTGACTATTCGAGAAGATGCTAATATCGTTAGTGGATATTACATTCCTCTTGATCCAGTACAGTGGTTCTGAAATCACCATAATCATCGCTTGAAACCCGCTACAGTGATCAGGGAGGCGGAAAGAGAGATCGAGATTTAATCTGCTTAAGAGAACACCTCCTATACCTACCATCATTGGTTTTAGAAGCATCTCAGTAGAAGTGTACAGACTTACCTATCTGTTTTAGCTCCTAATTCATACCAAAATAACTTATCGGGAATAGCATGCGGATAGAATGAGAATGTGTTTTGAAATTTGTCCTAAACGGGCATTTCTCCCATGCCACATCTGTTCGGCAGTTGACCATAGAAAACAGTGACTTTTGACGTCTGAGTATTGTTCAAACTTTTTGTTTGAGGACGACTAGATACGCGATCTATCCTGAATCCTTTGGTACCTATCTAGTGTCAGCGAGAGTCCGTTCAAGACAAAACCCACTTTCATGCATGAGTTGTTTTTTCTTAGAGAGAAAATCGAACAGGTTGCGGGAGTCACCTGCTCATAGCTGTGCTGTAATAATTCTATCCAGATACAAGTATCTATCATTCTATGGATCAGAGATTTTAAAAATCACCAAAGTATGCCCGCGCAGCTCTGGCACTTCCGCCGCAAAGGATAATGTATCAAGCCAGAGATAAGCATCTCGTTTCCTCATATATGAAGAGGAGTGTCGTGCTAGTATCTTTTTATACTCGAAAAATAAATCGCTATCGGCCACGGAAATCAGGTGCTACGCGCGGCTGCTGTTCAGAGAGCAAAGCTACGACCGGTGTGTGTCACCGGTAAACACCCAGCCTAGCAAATAGAGGTTGCGCACACAATGCGAGAAATGCCATAAATTACTCCCGAAAAATAAAGGATTCCCAAATGCCAACAACTCTACCTGTGAGTGCACCTCTTCTCCTTCACCTATGTATACGTGAAGTGGTGTACACTCACGATTTCATCTGTCCAACTGTCCGTTGCGGGTTATTTTTTTTTTTTGTGTTCAGTTCTGTTTCTGTTTCCACTTTTTCTTTTTCTCCCTAAGTAAGTCCGATACTCTTCATCGTCGTTGTCTCCGTCGTTGTCTTCACAAAACACAAAAAAGGAGCGCAGCAAATCCATAAAAAGGAAAGGAACCCCTAAAATGGAGATAAGACGCAACATAACTCAAGCGTACGTATATATACTGTGCGCTGTGCTGTGTGTTGGATGACCGACCAAACGAACCATTTTTTTTTGTTATTCAATTCTGAGCGTTGCAGCTACTTTAGGACGGATTTTCATTTCTCAATGAACATAGATCTGGAAATTTATAAAAAAAGTTATATGTATGTATGTACAGGCCTGCCAACTACAGAAACAACAACAACAACAGCAAAAACAACTGGGCAGGGCATGCGGTAGCGGTAGCAGTGTGTGACAGGCAGGCAGCTCAGCCCAGCTCAGTAACCAAGTCGACGACAATCACAAAGACGTCACCATCAGAAAAGCGACATGAATCGAGTTGAATTCTCTCTACCGGAAGCCCCCAAACGTGATCTACCGAATAGGTTGGTGGAAAGATGGTACGTGATTCAACAGAAGGAGCGATGACTTTGAGGCAAAAAAGTGACATTACGAACATCAAAACCATCAAAAACGTTTTACGTTCTACGATTCTTTCTATACATACACATACTCGTATATTTTTTTTTTCGCTTCTCTCTCCGTTTTTTTTTTTTATTCCAGTGTCGAGTGAGTTGAGTTCTGCTTGGTTTTATATTTATTTTTCACTTTAAAGTCTTTATAAAAATCCGATGCGTACGCGTATGTGTGCTGTGCTGTGATGAACCCTTAACAAGAGGTAATGCTTTCCAAAACAAAAGAACTGGCCCTGAATTCGGCAAGAAGTGGCTCAACGAAGGATATCGAATCGCAGTTGAGAACTTGAAGGTCCCGCTTTTGGTGGTGGTTGTCATTTGAATTATCTTCGCAGTCAGTAAAACTGACCAAGTGACCAGTCCAGTGTTGTCTCTGTGTTGGTGTTGTGTACAGAATTGCATACGAGTCGAATGGGCGATAAAAAAGAACAAGAAGTCGACAGTTGATATTAGAATGGGGTATATGTTATATGCTGTCCCCTAAGTCTACTGCTTTGGAAAAAATGTCACAACCATCAAATCTTCGAATTCCAGTAAAAAAAACTGGAACCACCAAAATACTGTTGGGAAATGTACACTACAGTCATACTTGAAAAGTTATTTTGCAAAAACCTAGCTCTCTTTGAAGTGTATAGTTTTAGGACTGTTTTAGTTTCATCAAAATGTATGTATGTGAAATTCAACTGTATAAATGCAGTGTTAAACATTTACTTCAAGGACTATTTGTGGTATACCGTGAGCAAAGACGATCCTGAGTTTTTCTCTCATTCAAATTTCAAAACTGTGCGATTTTTTTCTCCAAACATTGGTTAATCTCTTTGTTACGCGTAAAATGTGCAGACTCGCTGTTCCGATGGGAAGCTCGAACTCTACCGCTTGCGACTATGGAGCAGCGTTGCCGCTTGACTTTGGATAAATGTAGCCCAAGAAACTGTGAAAAGTAGCAAATGTAGCAAAATCTCCCATTCTGAAGAGTAGCCTAATGTAGCAAAAACAAAAGAAGAACGTTTGTAAGAGCTTTACAAAAAATGATTGTTTATAGGTTATACTTGCCGTTTTCGTTCTAGCACAAGTTGTATGTTGTGCTACATTGGAGTTAGGAAAACACTTCCTTAAAACTTTTGGAAGAGAATCCATGTTGGACGGCGGAACATGATTTACGTTGCAAAACATTACCAGGCAATGCTCTTCGAAACTTCCATACCATCTATATTTTTTTTACTTGTTTATTTCTAATAATCAACAATTACATAAAGTTGTTGAGCGATCTATAAGAATTTATAAGTACAATTTATCATCTTTCTGATCCAATTTAAACTTAACAGAAGAAATGCAACAATTTACATACCTGTATGCTTCAGACAACACAGTTGGCGGTTTACCATTTTTTGATTACTGACAGAATAAATAAACGACGAAAGGCAACGCATGTTTTGGATGCACAAAACAGAAAACTCAGCTCTCACCCGCAAATGGATTAGCTTTGTTCAATGAGAAAAAAAGGTAGATCAGAACAACACAGATTTGTAAAAAATGTCAGATCAAGTCAGCAAAGAAATTTTACAGCCATATGTCCAGAATGATAACTGCATTTGTTATTATCATTATATAAATAGGCGAGGAAAAAACTGTTCAACCCCTTTTTAATTGCCTTAAAATCAACATATTCGCTTGGTTTTTTTTTTCCCCTACACGTTGTGTCTAAGCCAGGTAAAAATCAGGTGCGTTTCTCACGCACAATTGGTCGAATTTCGACCACAGGCGATACTTGTTTTACTTAATGCTTTCTAAATTATTTATAGCATTTTACAATAAAATAATCAAATGTGCAACAAGCTGATTTTAACATTTCTCACAAATCTGTTTTACCTCGAGTAGGTGCAGAAAAGTTGTCCAGAACAGAGTCGTTGAACACAAAGCAGATCAGTTTTGGACACAAACTTTTCTCATTGAACACAAAAATCTTGTACTTTTCTGTTCTTCTCTGTCCAGCAATGCTTCATTGGACAGACTTATTGTTGGGATTGAAAGCAACAGAGAGCATTACCAAACAGAAACAAAATATTTGGCAGGGAATTTCGAAAAAATAAAATATAGCAAAATGGGGCAAATTTTGAAATTAAAGTAGGAAAGTAGCAAAGTAGCAAATTGAAAAAGCTGAAAAATAATGTAGCACTTTTGCTACCAAAGTAGCATTGTGGCAACGTTGCTGCGGAGCTCAATGATGGACTATTTACCACTTTGTTGCGGGCGGGGTGCAAAAAATGATCCTTCCCAGGGGATATCCAAGATTTCGCGGATGCCAACAACAATTCAATTGTGATAGACTGGCTAAAAAACTTAGATGTTGTACTATAGCTTTGACTGCAATATTTTTATGTTTGTGAATACTTACTGCATGTTAGTTTTTAAAATGATTTCATGTGATTATACATATATGTGTGTAAATATGTGTATACAGTACGACTTCAACAAAAGCAACCCCCGATACGCGCAACTCCTAAAATCTTAGCAATGTAAGGCGTGTTTTTTTTCAAATCGTTGTTGTGGTGGTTCGAAAACAACCCAATTAGCTCTACAAAGGCGTCGTTTTATTCCACAGTTGGTAGATATTTATGTATATCCATCCTGTGGTGCTGAAGAAAAGGACTGGTTCTCTAATCTTCTTCTTTTCTTGGACCGTTAATGAAAGATTGTAGTTTGTAGTTATTAGCTGATGTTAGGTAAGGTTTGGTTGAAAGGGGTTATGAGGCTGGGCCATCATAAAATACAAGGCACCATAATAGGCCCTTAGCGATCCCCTGGGACCATCGTATGGTGGTACTTAAACCGAAACATTTCCGTTCAAACCTTTAACTTCCCTGCTAAATTTTAAGATTTCATTGAGACCAGTTTGGCCGGCCTCTTCTAGTGCATTTAGGAAGTTATTTCCTATAAATTTCTTTAGAGAACGAGCAATAGCCTGACAATCACAAACGATATATTCGATATCCTCCTATGTTCTTATGTCATTGGAGTATCTGCATTCGTCTGTGTTTGAAAGACCCATTCTTTTGGCATGTTTTCTTAAGAGACAGTGCCTGGAAAGTATTCATATTAGAGTTCTTAACTTTGCCCGATTTAGTCCTAGGAATACCCTGGTCCTTTTGTGCTTTATGGCCGACCAAAAAGCCTTGGTCCTAAGTCCCTCTATTCTTAACCATCTGTGGTCTTCCATACCTATGATTGAGCTATGAGGGACTTTTCTTTCTTAGCTAAGCCCATGTATTCAAATAAGGGCCGATGAAGTCTAAAACGCGGGCTTAGTGAGGCTAAGTGATACGATTGGTATGTATGCCATATTCAAAGTCATTAAGGTACCTCCGGTTTAAAGGCATGTGCAGGTTCACTTTATTGTAAGGGTTGTCACTCCACCCTATTCCTTTCTCGGGTTAGAATCTGGTTGTGGAGTCAACCTGAAGTTTCGACAACTGCTACTACTGGGCTTCATAGTTCTCGATTCGCTTCGAATTTTCCTTTCAAGCTAAATTAAAAAAAAAACATTGATATGTATAGGCAAATAAAGAACAAACTCTCATTGAAACTCGTTACTCTTCGTCAATCATACTCGCACTACTACCTAAGTAGCGAATGATTTGAAAAGTTAAATAAAATGATTCACGCAAAACGCTCAAAGGACGAAAGTTAATAGTATGTATACGTCTATAAATTTTCACCGGCATATTCATAAGCGTGTAGTCGTTGTCGTAGGATATTTATCATGTCAAAACTCCACTGCGTGTTGTTCGGAACGCCATTTCTTTAAAGACGGATTTGCATTTAGCACGAAACGAAGAAATTTCTGTTTTTCACACTGTTACTTAGGTTTTAAGGAATTATTGTTCCGATAATCGTGAACCCTTTCTCCGCAAAGCTGTAAACACCAACTGCCCCCAAAGAGTAAAATAATACACGAAACACATTACACCTCATAAATTATAAAATATTTAACGCACTTGCTGCTTATTAACAAAAAAAAAAAAAACTGTCCACCCTTTCGAAATGCAAAAAAGGAACCACCAAACAGAATCCACTAATTCTAAAAATTTAATTAAAAACCCGGGTCTCGCTGTCAATGCGAACTGTAGGTTGGTTTAAATGTGTGCCTGTGCGCGGGGAGAGTGCGTTTAATGAGCGCGCTACCTAAGAGCATCACGTCTACACTTTCCAAATAAAGAAATGATGGTGCAAAAAAAAAAAAAAACAAAAATATTACCATCAACAATACGTGATTTGACAAAAACAAAAAAAAAAACAACACATTTCCAACAGGAATAAATTATCCTTGACGTCGCGTCTTCATCGTTGTGTCAGATGAAGAAACGGAAACCCTTCCACCAATGATGATGCTACGAAATGTAAATTACTCGCGTGCCAACAATCAATTTTTGACCTACATAATTATTAAGTTGTTTCCCGAATCCTTGAAGAATTAACAAATAAAATACAAAAAAAAAAAAAATATGAATCCCCAGTCACACCATCATCGAAAAGAAGGCACCATACAAACAACAACAACAGAAATCCCTAATTAGATGGATTCGGTGCCGCATTAAAAATGCACTGTCCACGCAATAAACCCAAGGAAAAGAGATACAAAAAAAACTGATGAATTTTTATAGATAGGGATACACGGTTAGACGCCCCTAGGTCTTGTCTCGTGTCCCGCCGTTTCCAATTTGCATAATTCGCTTCGGCTGCCGCGATCAATGATGATGATGATGATGGGCATGGGACCCACAAATGCACACCGAAAGGTGATTATGATTATAAAAAAGAGAGAGAAAACGATCGTGGGTTACTGGAATCCCATCCATCTGCTGTGCAATTTGTCTGCACGAGATAAAGATTTCTTTTGTTTTCCTTCGTGGCGAAGATACCTACTCTTCGAAGGAGCCAACGCGAAGAGTTACCCCCCGCCCCCCGCCTACATAATTTATTGCGATAATCATCCTTTTATTCGGAACAATTAAAATTAATAAATTTGAGTGTTAGACCTCCGGGCTTTTATCACAACAACCGTGCGGATAGGGTGTAGATACAAAGATACACTCGTTCATAAGAATTTTAATATTTTTTCCTGCCAAATGAAAATTAATTTTCCCCAAACAATTTGACGGTGGCAGCCAGCCCCTTTTATGAACGAAGGCAGTGTCACCCTACGACGACGACAAACACACTTCGAAAGGGTTACATACCAACCCCATTGGGTGGTGGTGGTGGGTGTATTGTGGCTGAATCTAGATAGTGTGCGTTTTATATCCATAAAGTTTCCACCGTAAAGATAATGTAATAACTGAGTGTGTGCCCGCCCGCCCGAAGCCATTCGATCTGGGGTTGAGGTTAAAATTGTGATACGGTCACACTATATGACACGTCTTGCTTATCGGGGCAGCTAGCGAGATGCTCACAGTTCCATTACCCATCTCTTGGGTAACGGAGCGTACGCTCTAAATTCCTTTTACAAGGTGCAAAAAAGGGTTAACTCTGATTTCGAGAGCAATAAAACTTTTTCCGGGTGGGGTGGAGGCTGAAACCGCAATTCCCAATTTTTTTTATTTTTTACCGTCACATATGTGGATGGTGTCCTGGATACGGCTCCTAAGGGGCTGTAAATTGCTAGATTTTATTGCGTTTATGGTCTGCTCAACGAATTATTTTTGCGAATATCGGTGTAATTACACGCACAGGACATCCAGGCACAATTTCCAGATAAATCGGGGATAAATTTGTGCTTTGGAATTGACACACTTTAAGCGTGGGGTTTGGGGGCCGAGAGGGAAGTATCTTTTTGTGGATATTTAAATGGCATTAATCATGGGACATAATACCCGCCTGTCATTGAAGCGGAATCAACATCTTAGGAACAGTTAAGAGTCTTTAGTCTCGGCTGCCTGATAGGAACGAGTAAATGCAGTGATGTATGTTACGTATAGCTTCTGTTTGAAAGGGTATACGCGACTGTGTGACTATGGCGTTCTTCCCTTATGAATTTAAATGGAAGTAATTTTTAACGCAGATGAAAACAATTCTCGAGATAAAATTCGTTCGTTATTACAGAGTGCTCCCCTGGGGCCTGTTGGGAAATTAAAAGTTACACAACAGACAAATGGCATTGTTTCATAGTATCTATTCAGACGGGGTAGGGTGGTATGGTGTGATATTTTTGGTATTAAAGAATGCTAGATGAAATTGAAATTTTTGAAACTCAAATCATCGGTGAAAAGTATCTATTCAGTTTCAGTGCTGTCTTGCTTAAATTAATTTAGGTATAAGTTAGTAGCTGAAGACACGTGTGTTAATTTTGATTTTTGTGGTGATTCTTCGGAAAAAGTTATTTATTTTTGCGAACATTTACAATCAAAATTTGAAGATAATTAACGTTGTTTCTCTCAGTTTTCGTACTTCTTGTTCAGATTTCTCCATTTCTCCATGACCCTCTTGGTCTTCCTGGCCTTTTGCTTCCTTGGAGATTCTATTTTAAACATCGGAATCCTCTTATGACTTAGTTGGCTATGCACATCCGTAAACGTAATTAATGCAGCTCGAAATAAGAAACTGTATTTCACTATAAAATATTTTAAATGCATCTTAGGCACTTGTAGAGAAGTCCTTTACTACAACTTTGAGGTGATAAAGGACTTTGTCTACATCGGCTCTGCTATAACATCAACAAATGGTCGGAAATCAAACGATGGATTACTCTATACTCTTCCCAATCGCTGGTTCTTGGGGCTAAGAAGGTAATTGAGTAGTAAAGCCTATACTATAAAACTAGCTAAGAAGATGCATATGTCAATATGATGGATGCGATGGATAGTAAAATTCGCAATTGTCCTGCAGGATTAATTATCCCCGATGTGGGGTCTTAGCTTATGAAGAACAATCTCATCCTGCTTAAGCCCGTATGACAATACATTTCTTTCCACTTTTTAATGCATTAAAACGTACGTAAATGTCAGCCGCGCGTAAAAGAGACAGAAATATTTTTGCACGAAAAATGCTAATAGAACTTGTAGCAAAAAAATACACTCCTCAAAAAAAAAGAATACCAAATTAAATGGAGTGATTGTTTTTTTTTTAAATGATGAGAGTGCAACCAATTGTACACATAATATTATATATGTAACCAGTTATTGTGTTAAAGAACTTAAAAAAACTTAATTTAAAAGTTGTTTAAAAAAATATAGTAAAAAACAACTTTTAATTGAACGAAATAGTGATAAGATCCAATAGCATAATACAATAAAAATGTATAAAAAAAAAAAACAAAATCGATAATTTTGGTAGTGTTTATAATAGTTTACTGTAAATGCATTGGCATTGAACTTGTAAGGTTTTGGATCTCATTTTGATAAATGTTTTCCCTTAAATCTGGATTGCTTCTTTCAGTTCAAGAGCTCTTTCGAACTTTCGACCATTTTGGAAAACCCGCTGTGATAACACATGCCTGCTAACAGAAAATTTACGGGCCATTAAAATTATTTTATTGAAAGTGCAAAAAACCACGTGTGGTCCATCAATATTTCGCACAGTGATGCTTTTTCTTTCCTTTTAAAAAAATAACGGAAACATTAAATAAAATAAACAAATAAACAAATACCATTACATAGTGCCAATAAGATTAAATGATAGAATACAATTTACCACGAGCACTTATCTTTATATTAAAACGCATTACCAACACAAACGTTTTGGTCCTTTTTTTTTGTTTTGCGGAGTGTAAACGAAATAACAATCTGTCAAAAAAAAGCGAAAACGTCAGCGCAGCGGCTGGAAAAAGTGAATTGAAATACATTTTTAATGTATTTTTTTTTTTGACAGTTTCGTATGTTTTTGGTGGTCGCCGTGGCCGTGGTGGTTAGTACGTTGGACTACTATGCAATGCTGCCCGGGTTCAATCCCAGCCAGATACTGGTCGCTGCCCACCCGTGCTTGGCTTGCTGAATTTATAAGCGCGAGTGCGGATGAAGAGAAAAAAGCATAGAGAAAATATAAACACGTCAGTGGACGAATTTCCTCGATGGAACCAACGGTGGCGTTAAATTTCCAGAACGGAAACAACACCTTATCTGAGCTACTCCGACATACTCGGAGCCCAGGTCGATAAGGATTTCTATGTACTAGTCAGGGTTTTGGAAAAGAGATGGTGGCCGGAGACCTGTCAGTTTTCAAATAGCAGCTAGAATCTCATCTGTCATCAGTTCACTTTGAAAGCTTTGACATATTCCAGCTAACACAGTTATGCATGCATGTGTGCTAGCTTAGCCAGCATTTTACTGTCAAATAATATTGCAACGTTAATTTACTGAATGTCATCTGTCAATTAAAAAATCACTTTTGCTACATACGGGAGCGGGATGTGTCATCTATCAAATCCAATTTGCCTGACACAATTAAAAAAAAATCACTGCGTGTTGTTTTTTTATTATTATTATTATTTTTTATCCACGAAGAATTCACTATAATCATGTTTATATTTTTATATACGAATATATATATTTTTTAATTTTATTTTTAGAATAATAACAGCATCGCATATAGAAGACCGGGTTGGTGTTGCAACTGATTGCCATTTACTTCGTCGCATGATGAACAAAAAGGGGCAAAATAAAATGCAAAAAAAAAAACGTAATTAAATATGCAAATGGCGTTTGCATGAAGCAAAGTGTGTGTAATAGCTCTTTGGGCCTAAATGCAACTGGCATGAGGAAGTAATATGGCCGCTATTAGTCAAAGGGCATTTTGATAGCGCTCCAATGTGTGCCGTCACCATCGTCATCGTGGTTGTCGACATTGCCGTTCGTCCGTCCGTCCGTCCATTGATGTTGTCGTCGTTGACGTTGGTTATATAGAGTGTATGTACATACATGTGCATATATATGTATGTATAAAAATGCGGTCGCTTAAAAGGTGTTGTTTTCCTCGAAATAAAATACACATAGTTCCATTGTGGGGTGCCATTGAACCTAATGTAGATATACCGACATGTTTCCCATTCTTTCCAGCTAAGCCCCAACTTAATTTGCTTACGGATGAAAAAGGATATGAGCAATTCGGTAGAGCATCGTTCAGTACCTGTTCACCGATAGATACAGTCGATCCGCTGGATCCGACTTGGGGCAATAAAAATGATTTATTCGTTTTATAAAGAAACACACTCTTTTTTTTTAGAGCACATTAAAGCCCGAGAGATAGGTCAAACCCATAATTATTGGTTCAATTTCTCGATGAACGTTGAATATTTAAAAACATTCAAAAGAAAAAAAAAAGAAAATTGTTTATCTCTTATTTTTTGGTTTTTGCTTTTGTTTTAATGTTAAACGTGCAGCGGCGATTTCACACATAGTTATGTCATAAGAGAGAAAGATATAGGCACGAGTATGTGTACCAACATGCGTAGGTACCTTGGATCCGAAAACCGAGAGCTGAGATTGTTATAAGCGCTTGGGCATCGAATCGGTCGTCGATAATTATAGGTTTTAAGATACAAGATACCTACGAAGTATATAGACATACACATGTACATATGTATGTATATTTTGTCGACTTTTTTTTCTTTTTTTTATATCCGCTAGCGGTTACACTCAAGGGCGGCAGTATTTTTAAGGTTTTTTTTTACGGATCCCCCCTTCCTGTTCAGATAGACATTAATTGGGCCACGGAAATGTTGGTCTAACTTTTACTACCTACGAGGAATAATAGAAGTTGTCTGGCAGGTACATACATAAAATCTAGCACCTACTCCAGAAACTTCCAGACGGCAAAGAATATAAGACCAGACCAGAATCTAACGGCAATATGGGTAATTGTGTGTGTTAATTTATTTAGTTATATTCAAAAATATCGTAGTATAAAATGTTGACCTATGAATAAGCCAAATAACGAAGAGTCACAGTGTCTAAGGATGAAGTGGAAGCTATATCTAGTTATAATCATTTCTCAAGTTGCAAAAAGCTATTTCGTGATTAAGGACTCATATTTCGAGAAGTAGCCCAGTCGAATTAGAATTTGACACTAGGGAAAAATTGATATTGACCGAAATTGTAGGAAATTTAATACTTTGGTAATTTTCGTAGAAAATTGAAAATATATGAGTTATTCAATAAACGAAAATTCACACTAATATTCAAGATGGCGGATGAAGCAACAGGTTTGGAATCCCGAAAACCGAAATGTAGACTGCCAGTGAGCCCCCCAACGATTTCCGAAGCAAAATTGCTTCTCGGAATTTTTTCCGTGTCAGGCCCACTCTTCGAAAAACAGTCGAAACAGACCGTCATCGTCTCTCTATCGTATGTGAGAACCGAGCCAAAAACCTCTGCACTGCACTTGTCCACCGAGTAGGGTTGCCAGGAAATGTTTCGAGAAACTAGTTATCGAGCTTGAAAATCCCGGACTTTCCCGAACAAAATAGGATCGAAAAAAAAGAGTACAAAACAAAGACCAAAACGCATATACTTTTTATTAAAAAAACACACATTAATTGCTGTACTTCATGTTTGAAATAATAAATTATAATTATCGCTTTATATTTGGGAAGGTACATTGTACTAAGCAAAACAAAAACACAAATAAATTTATTAAGGTAGCTACTTCGTGTATATCATAGACTAAATAGTTAAACAAATAAATCACATTTTTGCAAGTCAAACTAAAAAACAAAACTGTTTTAGTCATATACTCCATATTTTGAATATTCTATAAACAAAGAGTGCCCCAAAATTCACGAAAGAAGTAATTGTAATTTTTTATTGATTCATAAAGTATACAGTCTAGGATAGATGGCCTTCACGGCTTTGCTGGCACACGCGCACTCTTTTGCCGAAATGTTCTATGAGCATTTAGCATAAATGAGGCTTAGTTACGTTGATACATCGCTCAATTTGCCCCTAAGGCGTGGCTGTTCGTGGACTTATTGGCATAAACCTAAGATTTTAAAAGACCCCAAAGAAAAAGTCCAACGGTGTTAAATCGCATGATCTGGGGCCTATAACACAGAACAACAAGTCAACAATTCAACAAGTACTTGTTTAACTATACTTGTTCAACAAGTGAAAATCATTCCTGTAACACAGCAAAAATCGTAACAATTGTTGGAAATAAAAATTTCCCTCGACTTGTTGAATTATTTCAACAAGTGAATCTTACGCGATGAGCTGGAGAATTAGCGAATATTCTTATCTTAAATAAGAGAAAACAAATATAATTTTGCTTAGTGCTTTCTGTGGTTAACGAAAAATAACCAAAGCGGTAAATAGCGAGAGATATTTACATAAGGGTGATTTTTTAAGAGGTTGAAAACTTTTTTTTAAAAAAAAACACAAAAAATTCGAAAAAATGAATGAAATATTTATTTGAATCGATAGTTTGAACCTTGCAATTTAATGTTTAAAGATAATTTCATGCAAATGTTGACCGCGGCTGCGTCTCAGGTAGCCCATCCGCTGAGTCCAATTTTGGCATACTCTTTCACACATATCGGCCGGTATCTCACGAATGAATGCATGGATGTTGGCTTCCAGTGCGTCAATCGAAGCGGGCTTGTCCCTATAGACATTAGCCTTGACATACCCCCACAAAAAATAATCTAATAGTGTCAAATCGCACGATCTAGGCGGCCAATTGACCGGCCCGAAACGTGAAATTAACTGTTAAATTAATTAATTAAATTAAATTCGGCGTTGTGGTAGGTCGGCTGGCTTTAGTTCTTGCACCAGCTGTATCTTAAAAGGATTTACGCCCAAATCCTTCCGCAAAATTTTCCACGTAGTGCTGTAACAAAGGCCTAACTGCTGGGAACGGCGCCGAATCGACATTTCGCGGTCTTCTGTCACACTAGCTGATACGGCCGCAATATTTTCTTCACTACGCACAGTACGTTAACGTGTTGGTAGTTTAATGTCCAACAAAGTAAATTTGGTGCGAAATTTGGTCACAATCTTCCGAATAGACTGCTCAGAAGGTCGAGAATGCCGATCATAAAATGGAAGCAGCGCGTGATGAACATTTCGAACCGAGCACGAATTTTGATAGTAAAATTCAATAATTTGCAAGCGTTGTTCATTTGTAAGACGATCCATGGTTAAATTGCAAACCAAACTGAAGCTGTTTGACAGTGACACAAGGTACTAAACACACGTCAGCTGTCAAAACCAGTGTTGCCAAAACCAAACCAGCTAAAAAATCACCCTTTATTAGCATAGTTTAAAAACGTGGTTTCTTAAGGAAAAGGCTGGACGTACATTAGGGATGAGTTTTGGCAAAATTATAGAAAATATGCCATAGTACGTATTGATTTTTGGAAAAATATCTACATATAGTTTTGGACATGGAAATCCGGATAGTTGGGAAAAATGCTTTAATGAGTTGTATACTTTTATTATCTTGGGAAACCGCAGATAGTATTTAAGGACTTTTAACTTTTGATTTTACTTCACTTTGATTCTAATAATTCGAAACCTTTACGGTAAGCAAAAAGAAGCTCTCGATAGTATAAAAAGCTCATGGCACGATAAACCAGGACAGTACTTTACACACATAGAACAGGTCTAACCCACAGCTCTAAGTTCCAACCGCACAGCACAATGTAAAACTCTGCTGGGTTTCTGACCACAAAATTATCATTGATTCACATTTACTATTAAGTATTAACTACTATTGTATTAGGTATTTACTTGTATTATTACATCGTTATAACATTTACATTCATACTTATGTCAGATTGCTACTGCGCGCAAAGCAATCATTTCTGAGATTAACGTTAACATTTGCCAAGACTAGACGCTTCCTCTTCCACTTCGCTCGAAACGATAATTTTAATTATTAAGTTTTAGTTTGAAGAAAATAATGAACGTGAATTATATTGGAAACATTTATTTGATTCGTTGTTCCACTCGATCTCCACAGGTCTGTGTGGTAACGAAAAGGCTGATGAACTCGCCAGAAAAGCCGTAAACTCTTGCGTTACAACAAAAAAGCCAGTGCCATGCTAATATAAAAACAGAACTGTCGATATCCTGCTCAAGAATAGGGGCTCTTAATCAGTCTAAGTGGATATAACTACCGGGCACATACCCCATTTCTTTTGTCACTTCCCAACACTGTACCACACTCCTTCTAATATTCTGGGGAAGCATTTCCTTCAAGATTTAGAGAAAATCTTGTCCATATCCATATACTGCCTACAATTTACAACGAAAACTGAGTCATTATTTGAAGATGCCTCAATGTTGATCAAAATGACATGGTTCGCCCCGCAAACTTCCGGCATTTCATCTTTCCCAGAAAAGCCTTGTATACTGTATAGTAAGGTGTACATTTTAAGGCCAACACACTTGTTTCTGAAATTCGACTTCATTTATTGCAGACTTTTTCTGACTTTTTACTAATACCATGAACGTCATTTATAACATGGTACTGAGATCCTGACCCAAACCAATGCAAGACTATCAATATTCTTCAATATTCTCGCTTTGTCTTTTGTTTTGCTTTTATTAGCTGTCAAACGTTATTTGTAAGAAAGACTCAGTAAGATAATAATCAACAACTTGCTGTCCTTGTCCTTGTGCGATTCAAAATCAAGTAAAACATTTTGAAAATCAAATTATTATTAACTGAATACATTTTAAATGACTCCCGGTATTATCATTTGGTAATCGTTGGTCTATTACAAATGTTTACTTCTAACTTGTTAACTTCTAACAAGTCAGACACCGTCGGTTAGAATTTATCAACTTTTCAACAAGTCACTGTCTCTTTTTTTCAACACTTGTTGTTTCCAGTTACAGAAATACTGGATTTATCAAATTTCCCACCTATTAAAAGATTCCATAACAATTGTTCGAGTGCACGCAGACTTGTTGTTACGTGTTACAGAAATTCTCAACAGTTGTTCAATTTCAATTGTTTCACAAGTACTTGTTGTTCTGTGTTATAGGCCCTAGGCGGCAAATTCAATGCAATTCAATTCAATTCAATTTTATTTGGCATGGTACAAATAAGAACAAGTCTTTTATAGTACATGAAAGCTCATAACAAGATATTTGAGCACATTAAATTAATTAATGCAAATAAGGAGCACAGCTAAAGCATTAAGTGAAAGTAAAGGTACAATTTAAGGAGTGAAAATTAAATCTTATCTTATCTATCTTTCCCAAAAATTAAATCTAAAAATGAACATCTAAGGACATGGTTATGGTCATGAGATATATATGCTCATATCTTCTTACTCCAAAGCCATATCGAACCGTATCATTAAAGGCGACAAGTAATATATGTATGCTGTGAGTTCGAATCTAATTGACAAAAGATAACTACAGCATAATCAAATATTGGCAAAAGAAGGGACTTTATCAACCTCAGTTTGGTGTTAACAGGTGTAAGACTAGAGAACAGCCAGAGCTTTCGCAATTCTGCATAAATACGCGCTATAATGTAGTTAATATAATAAGTGGCGGAAAGGTACCGATTTAGTCCAAGACCCACTGTATCAGAAAAAGTGAGCCTCGTGGAATTGAGAGAAATAGGCGGCACTCTTCAATACTGTAAAGTTTCTTTGAAATCAAAATTAACTGATTCTTTTTTGAATTTAAAATCAGACCATTATCTAGACTAGAGACCATTTTGCAATAGAAGATAAGTCAGAGTTAAATCTAGCCACAAAATCTTCTACCAGCCCAGTAGGTGGAGAAAGGTATATCTGCGCGTCATCGGCATACAGATGTACAGATATATTTCGACACACATGTGTGCAAATCGTTAATAAAGAGACAGAAGAGGATCAAGAACTGAACCTTGAGGAACTCCAGAAAGTATGGCTGAGTTCCAAAACATCAAAAATATGCGCATCGGGAATGCATCACTGCCATTGTTATGCGATGTTACGATGCTTTCATTTTGCAATGCATCATGATGCTTTAAAAATTTTGACTTTTTGGAACGGTTTGTCCATTTCATTTCATCAAAAAAAATTTAAAAAATTCTGTACATTTTTTCTGAACATTTTTCAAGAAAATATCAAAATAACAAATAACTAAGCTTAAAATAAACATGGTAGTGTTTTTTTTTATTTTGTTTTGTCGCAATAAGAAAAAAAAAAATCCTCAAGTCACTGTTTATTGTGATGCGTTGTTCGCTTTTGCTTGCGCAGTGGTTGCTTTTATGATGCGATTTGGAACGCGATACATTGCATCACTGCTATATATTGACGATATGGAACGCTTGACTTTGCAGTACTGTGGAAGAACTGCGTTTTGGAATTCAGCCTATATTTTTTGGTTGAGAGTATTTTAGATTCGCAATATTCCTTGGAATACGATTTGAAAGATAATTCCTAATCAGGCACACTGAGCAATCACTCAAGCCAAAGTAAAGTTTTAATTTTGTGCAAAGAACGTCATGATTGACCATGTCGAAGGCCTTCGAAAACTCTAGTAAGCACAGCAGTGAAAGATATTCCTTGTCATATTGGATTCTAATACCGTCCAGCACTTTGATCATAGCTGTAGAACAGCTATGGCTAGGTCGGAAACCTGACTGCACTGACAATAATAAATTAAAACGGCTGAGATGGTTAGAAATCTATTTCGCAAGAATTTTTTAAAAAATTTTAGATAAACATGGTAA
Source organism: Brachyopa scutellaris (assembly GCA_949775065.1). NCBI lineage: Eukaryota > Metazoa > Arthropoda > Insecta > Diptera > Syrphidae > Brachyopa > Brachyopa scutellaris. Next base: position 104,355,608 of record OX459113.1, read on the forward strand.
CTTATTGGACGAAAATCGGTGGCTTAAAGGGGATTATTCCATTTTGAGCACAGGGATGACCTTTGCTTTTTTCCAACAATCCGGAAAAGTTGAAGTGGTAATGCAGAAATCAAACAAATGTGTTAGTACGCTTATTAAATTGAGAAGTATTATTTTTATAAAACGCACATCTATTCCGTCCACACCAATCGCGTTCGATTTAAGGGCACGAACCTACAGGATCACGTCCGATTCAATATTCAGATACTACTTTAAATTCCATGGAGGGTGATCCACCACAAATTTAAATAGTACTGGTAAAGACGGAGCGATTAAAAACACGTCTATTCACTTAACATTCTCTTTTTTTTCTGATCACCAAAACGGGAGATTACACGACCAGAAAATAACTCATGCAGTAATGCAAATAAACTGGGTAGTGATTACCATTAACTGTTATCGCCTGACCAGCCGCATTTTCAAAGAACAATGGTCCGATGATGACTCCAGCTCAAAATTCGGACTAAACAGTGACACGTTGTGGATGCATTTGTTTCTCAACAATCGTTCGTGGATTTTCTGAGCCCCAAATTTGACAACTCTGACGATTAACAAACCTATCAAGATAAAAATGAGCCTAATGGTTGAAGATGAAAATTACGAATTGTAAACAAAGAAAACGCGTAGATTTTTCGTGTAGAATACTCAATTTGTAATAACTGGAGCTGTCAGCCGTTTTTTTTTTTTTTCGTTGACAAAACTTTACCGCCCAATTCAAATCTTGTGTGAATTTTCGGATACGCATTATTTAATAGATCATTTCTATTGGCAATAAATAATAAATGTGAGGCAAATATTTTGAAGAATATTGGAAAACTCGGTCAAACCCGAACAATTTAGAAAAACTATCCCGGACGTTCACCGCATGGGCGAAAAAGAGTACATGTCGGGAATACCCGGCACTACCACCAAGGCGGCTTTCGAGAAGACTAAAAAGTAACCAATTCATTTTAAAATGGAATACCAAAGATGGAACAAAAGTGGACTGCAGTCAAAAACCTTAGTAGAAGGTGATCCAAAAGCAGTCAAAGTCGTTTAAACAAATTTATGCCTAAAAAGGAAATTGCATAAACATAACTTACAGCCCTATTATGTTTAGTGAATCGAACGAACAATTTAGCGAATGTGATAGTTTGGTATTATGGTTAGCGAATCGATCAAATTGCATTCCCTTCAAACGTCAAAAACTAAGCGAATTGAGATATCACCTTATTATGGTTAGCGAATATTCGCTAAACTTATCATTTCGTATGTCAAATCGAGCGAATGAAAATATTCGGTGATATCGAATAATTGTTTGTTATACAGTCGAACCCGGATATAGTCACATCAACCGGGCAGCCGAACTTTGTGACTATAAGCGGGTTGTGCTCTTATCGGGAAAGGAACTATAACTAAATTTTTAACAGTATATGAGGCACATAATTTCATCCTGTTGATTACTGATTAGAATCTAAACATTTTTTATTCAGAGAGCAACAAAACCTTTTTCAATTTGATATTGAAAACAAGAATCCAATAAGTGACAGTCCTAAGAAAAAAATACACAGAGAATGTAAAGTGAAACTTAAGTAGGTATAGTCGTTTCAAATCACGGTGGACTTTTGAACGGATGTTTTCTTTTTTTTTTGCGCACTAGGGTTTGCTGGAAGAGAAAGAGCATGCGCGTGGAAAAGAGATAACATGCGGACAAAAGTTCACCATGATATGAAAGCCAGTGTTGGCATCGCGAAAATGTGAAAAAACAGGAGATCTTCTGTTGGACTTACCAAAGTAGCAGGAGATTTAAAATTTCATCAAAAAACATCTAAAATACGAGGTTTTTTTTAGTGGCCCCGTTCAGATAGGGCGGGAACCGTGCGGTTTCAAACCGTTAACACACACAACCGGGCGGTTTGGCAAACCGCGCGGTTCTCGCAAATCAACCGCCCGAAAATAGAACCGCCCGGAAACCGCGCGGTTTAAGTTCTATTGCGTTATATGAGACTGTTCAGTTTATTTGCGGTTTTCGTGCGTTTTGGATGATTTTTTAAATTTTTATGATATGATTCGTTTGTACACAATGTTTGAATAGTGTTTTAATACTAATGGATGGACAGGGCCTAAATGTCTATTTGATTAGGAAAAAGTTTTTTGACACTACATTATTTGATTTTGCGCTGGCTGACTCAATTCTATTGATACGTCGTTTCCCTTCAGCATGTCGTATAATAGTCCACTTTTGTCAGGTTCGTCGAAAAAATGTTTGTTGCGTTGCAAACAACGCTTTTGGATTCCATAAAATTGTCTGGATTTTCACTGAGCCAATTTTTAAAAAGCGGTTCCTCTAGCCATTTCTTCCTGTTCATACTTTGTCTTTTACCTGAACATAGCCAATTAAAACTAAAATCACCTCGGTTAACTTTACTTTATTCAAATTTTGAAAAAAAGATGTGCACTTCAAAGAAGTGTCAATGTCAATATCACTAGGTCCGTTCGTGTACTTTTTGCACCAAATATGTGTTTTGTGAAATTCTCTCAAAGATAGGAAAGTTACGAAAAATTAAACGAACGCGTTGAACAACAAAAAATGCAAAATGTATGTGATTTGACAGCTTTGACAGTTTTCATGTAATCTGCCCCAAGAAATTCCTTGTGCTTAAATTCGCAGTCTGGGGAGATTTCCTACACTCTCTTTTATGAAAAACTACGAAATTTTTGCGTAAAGGAACGGGTTTTCGTAACTTTTCGTAGTTTTTCGTAGTTTTGGGAACGTACGCGAACGGACCTACTGTCATTGTAGACTTGTAGTGCCAATCAACAACCCAGGAATGTAATTGCTTTGGGTTTACACAGTAGATTACTTGTTGCTTTTTTTTTTTATATTAGCGTTCCATTTCGAACTTTGTATTAGCTTTGACTACACATAAAATTATACTTCCAAGCCAATATGTGTTGCAACTGCATTTTCTATAATAATGTGTGATATTAAGCGGAAAAATTTACTAACCCCCCTGTTCTGCATTTCGAGTGAAAGTGGATTGAAATCGAAATTATATTCACTCGGAATGGAATTCAGTGTTCTGCATTCCGAGTGATTTCGAATTTTTGAAATCCACTTCGAATTCATTTGTTTGAAACGTCAAACACAGCTGTCAAATCATTGGAGATTTTTAGTTCCTGGTTTTTGTTTTGTGCAAGTGAATTAAACATTTAAGAAAACATATATTTTATTAAAAAAATGGATTCAATTTTGTTTTAAATGATTGGTGAAAACCGAATGGAGAGAGTTCGCAGGAAGATTTTGCAAGACAAATCTAACATTCTGGATCTTCCCGAAGCATTGTGAGCAGAAGTTAGACAACTCACACACTTAAAATCGGAGCAACACTCCATTTTTTTTTGGCTGAAAAATGTTATCAAAGGTCAGTGGGAATGGATTTTAATCTTCGCGTTGGTAGATCCACAGTCGGCAAAGTTCTCGGCGAGATGTAAAACATTGTGCAACACAAGTTGGGATCGAAGTGGACTGAACTGGAAAATACGCAGATGATAGAAAAAAAGATGTTTGAATAATGAGGGATTCCGGGGATTATAGAATACTTGGATGATACAAGCATTCACCTTCGCCCATTAAAAAAATAAAATGTTTTATTTTGTTAAAAAAAATTGTTAACTTCAATTTATTATTGTTTTCCATCCAGTCGTTAGAAAACCTACACTCTTCAATCGTTGTTCTAACTCCGTCCATAAATCCTTGGTATACGCTTTGTCCCGTTTAACAAAATCTTGATCTTCTTTCATGTAATTCAAGAGAATACTCTTTTGCCTCTAATTTTTGTATTGTACTATATTAAACAAAGCAATTATTTTAATACACTAATGGAAAGTCTTGTTATTCATTCTACTCATATTTTTCACAATAATTCTGATCAACAAATTAATTAATTATTTCACTTTACAACGGCATGTGAATTCAATTCACGTCAAGAATCTCAAGTGAATTCAATTCACTTAAATCACAGGATTTTCGGAATGCAGAACACGAATTTAGAGCTGTCATCTTGAGTGGAATGCAGAACACCAAAATATCCACTTTCGAACATACAATCCACAATTCATAGTTTCGTTCGGAATGCAGAACACCCAATTCCACTTTTGGTGGTTGAATTCACTAAAAGTGGAATGCAGAACAGGGGGGTAAGAAATTATTTTGTCAGGCTTATTTTTGAATGACTCTATGCAGGTTGTGATATTAAACGAAATGCTATAAAGAGGTTTAATTCCAATATGAATTATGTAAAAAAGACATCTGGCTTCAACATTTTGTGATATAAAGCGATTTGTGCTTCTAAGCGATGTGATATTATTCGGGTTCGACTGTAATTGTTTTTTGTTTATTTTTTTTGTAATTTTTGCTTAGTGTTGCTGCTAAATATGTGAGCGGCAAAGGTACATGTATACAAAATTATAAACATAGCATATAAATCACTTCAAAAATTGAAAATAACTTTCAAATTTTAAAAGAACACAGAAGTAGCAAACGGAGCACGGCCGTGTATGCGTTTCTTTGCCACCTTTGGATCTGGGCTGTGGATAAGCTACCCAGTCTTCAAAATGCAGTCAGTACTTCGTATTGTTTTGGCGCAAGCGTGAACACATCTCCTTTATGAGATATTGAAGAGGATCTGCAACAGCACAATTCATATCATCGTGAAACTCACTTGCCAAGTCGTACCAGACCATGGATTAGAATTATCCCGAATTATTCTTCGTAGTCTACGCATTGTGATTGTCCATAATACTCAACGTGTTCATCACAAAATAAATCAATCAGCATATTATATATTTTCAGTGAATTTTTTAATAATTAAAAATTCACTATTAAATCCCATTCTAAATGAATATACTCTAGAATACAATTACACTACACAAATAAACCAAAACAAATTTGCTTTTGACGTTCGCTAAGTAGGAACCGGAGCAGGGCCGTGTATGCAGGTTTCTTTGCCACCTATGGAGCTGGGCTGTGGATGAGCTGTCCAGTCTTCAAAATGCAGTCAAAACTTCTGATAGTTGTTTGCGTGGACACTTCTCCTTTATAAGAAATTGAAGAGGATCTGCAACAACAAAATTCTTATCATCGTGAAACACTTGTACCGAACCATGGATTAGATTTATCCCGAATTATTCTTCGTAGTCTACCTATTGTGATTGTCCTAAAATAGCTTATCATATATTTTCACTATATTTTTAATAAATTCACTATTAAATCCTTTTAAATGAAAACACTCTAGAACACAATAACACGAATAAACCAAACCAAATGTCCTTTTGACGCTCGCAAGTGTCATTTAATTTGTTTTTTTGTTGTGGTAGCAGTTGTTTCACAGGCGAATGAAAACATTCGCTAACCATAATACCACGATACGGGTGATTCGCAAAAGAGTTCGCTTCATATCGAACGTTCGATTTGCTAACCATAATAGGGGCCTAAAGCTCCTTTTTTTCTCGTTCAGAGGACTTTTGAATCTGCATCGCTATCTTCAATAAAAAAAAAAACCAATCGGTCATAGGATACAGCGGTATCCTTAAATAATATTTTATTTTCTGTACACAATTCAAAGCAATTCTCTTCGATAGAGGAACTGGAACAAGCCATTTTCAGTTTCGTCAAATGTTCGTTCAGTTAAGTGCACTAAAAAGAGGTATCATTCACTTATCAAGTAGAACCTTCTTTTGACAGTAGGTTATCTTTCAGCGGTTTTATAAAAGTTAGATAATTTATTGTAATTTGGTAATTCTAAAAAATCTTAAGCGTGCCTTTTGTCCGACAATGCCAGCTTGGCCCTTTAGTCGCAGTTAAAGGAATGCAATTTCGTCATAAGCATCATGACCGCGCAGTTAACGTGTGTCACACACAGTCTCACTACACGGTCATCAACGACTCTGACATGGGTTTACCACTGGTGACTACCATCAACAGATAAACCCTCAACGGATAGCACCGACCGGTGAACGTTAAGTTGTGCCTTCCAAGCGGAGCGTAATTTACTTGAAAACGTGTAAATAAAACACAACCGACAGTCATAACTCATACGCAAAACATCTTCCAGCTTGATCGTTGTACGTGAACCCTATGCTTCTGCCGATACGTGTTGACAGCCAGAAGACAGTTCCCGACGTGGATCCTGCTTAACAAAATACGATCACCGGCCCGGCCGGTTGGGGTTGACACATGCGATGTCGCCAAGTTAAAAGCGAATACGTGTTTGCATCCCCTTTCAAGTGAGTACAAAAAAACATAAAATCCTTAACCGATGACGAAGATGTCCCCTCACTCCCCCAGTGTTGGTCAGGTTTTTTTTTGTTCGCTTAAAAGATACATTTCTATTTTCTCCCTAAAATATCAAACCCGGATCTAATTTATTTACTGAAGGAGAGATGCGAGGAATGCGAGAAGAGGCGCAAAAACAATGTTAGATCGTAAAATGAAAGAACACGAACTCAACCACAGCTTTATGACATTTTTTTTGTGGTCGTCGTCTTTAGTGTTTTATTTTTGTTGTTGCTGCTGGTGTTATTGTTTTGATTGTTTTTTTTTTTGGGACTTAAGCTAATTTGAGTAAAAAAAAAAAAAAACTTGTTGGGCTGCCAAGTCAGAGAAGAATATTTACAATCCGGAAGTAATCCTTTGGCTAATCGAATAACCGGTTGAATGGATAAACGCTAGCACGCTTTTGTTTTAATTCCCCATACTTTGGAGTTTATGGGCATATGATATGTTTTTTTTTTCCGAACGCATTTCATGTGGTGTGCTGATGATCTAACATATACTCGAATGTATGGCACCTGCAACTGGGAATAATCAATTATTCTAACAGGAACTATAGTGGCTAAGGTTGGTGAGACAGAAACATAAATCAGGCAAAATAAAACTGGACAAGATTAGAGATAGCGAAACGGAATATTTTGGAAAGATGTCAAGGATATACTCGCATTAGATACGAGTGTGTTGTCGCCTAGATGGAAAAAATTAATAAATACGAGTATATAACGATGCGACGCTACTATTAGACGTGTTTTTTTTTTTTGATTGAGAATCGCGGATTTGTTTGGCTATTTGAAGCTAATGCCAATGACATTGCTAGGCGGATTTTGACTTGAATTTCGTCATCCAAAAGTGATAAGAAAACAACAACTAAATTTGTTGTTATTTTGGCAATCGTAAAATGTGCGGTTTTAGCGATTTAATGTGGCAATAGAGCTTTAGCAATACTACGAAATGGATTGTCACTTTTTGCTCCTTTTTTTGAACTAATGTTGATTTCGATTGGGCAAAAAAAAAACACTTTTTTTTATCTCGAGCAAGTTTTATCGCCAAAAAAGCATTTTCCTCTGGATCAATTGTTGTAAATCTCGGATTCAGTTCGAGATTTACACCTACTTGCACTAACATCAGCACATTTTACATGAAATGTCAACGCAGTACATCAAAATAAATATCAATCAACAAAAATAGTTATTTTCAGAAACTGTGTAGAATATTTAGAAAATACCTGTGAAGAAAGTGTTTTAAAATTGTATTTATTATTTTTCTTTTCCTTATTTATTTTCTTTTACGAACAAGATGTGAAATGTCACACTAACACAATTGCAGAAAAACAGATCAATCTCGATTGTTTTCCATCTAGCACGAACAATCTGAAATCTGAGATCAAAATCTGAAAAGCACAATCGAAAACGACATAATCTAAAGTATTGAAGACAGTGCAGCCACTTAACTTTCAAAAAAAGAAGTAAAAAAGGAAGTAAGATCCGAAAAAGTGAAGTGATACAAAATGTTGCGTGATATAAAGCCAAATTCTAGCATTTGCCATTATAACACTTCAACATAGCGACACTAGGCCAATTAGACTGAAAACACACCGGAGCAGTCAAAACGTTTTCTTGTGCCTAGTGAAACATCAGTTGGTGCATTGGATTTTTATGAGACAAAACACACCAAAGCAGGCAAAACAAAACACGTGATATTGTTTCGATGCGCTTCATGACCGATTGTCAAAAATACATGACTTTCATAGGTACAGCCAACACACACCGAATGAAACAAAAATGTTTCAAACCAGCACAACACATACCGCATACGACGAAACAAAAAAACAAGTCGATTTGTGTTTCAGAAACAAAATAATTCTCAGAAAAGAAAATAAAAGTAAAATGATTTGTTTTGTGTTTCGGTTGGTGTATGTTGAAATAAAAACGTTTTCTTACCTTATAAATTAAAATCATTTTTACTGTTCCGGTTGTGTTTTCAGCCTAAGCCTATATGTCACCTTGCATTCCAAATACAATTGTGGTTACCTGATAAGCATAACGTTTCACTTTACCATTCTGAGAAGTTTAAAATTGAACATTTTTTTGTTTTGTTAGCAGCTTTATTTCTACACCAAAGATGATACTCAACGCTTCGGTTTTAATAAAGTGAAGTATTTTACCTTTTTCCGAAGTGAGGTAGTAGATCAAAAAAAGGGAAGTAAAATCACTTCGATTAAAGTAGAAGTGGCTGCACTGATTGAAGAATATTTGTAAATGTACCTACTCGCATCTTCCAAATAATTTGCAGTGCAATTGACAACGTTTTTGGAGAGGCTGTCTTAACGAATTAGCAAAACAGCAATAAGAAGCAATACGTGGAAAAAATAAATACCATCTGTCAATTTTCTTTGTCGATTGATCGAAGCGGATTACTAAGATGTGACTTCTCTCTAAAGACTTAGAAATGATAATAACCAAGGCTCCTCTTTTGTGCGATAAAATGGTTATACCTTCCTAGCAATGTAATAAGTATACATGGTGTAAATGTTAACTGGAAAAGAACTGGGCCTGCACTTAAGTTTACTGCTTAATAAACAAGTTTTAGATTTTACTATATAAGACTTGCATAGGATTTTCTAATACAGTGAAACTTGTAAGTTGGCCAATATTTAACTGCACCAAGAAATACCTTTCTACCTACATAATGTAGGTAGAACCTGCCGATCTTGGAACTTGACCACACATTTGTATACTTTATCTCAAGGGTATGTGATGGATTTGGTTCCATATTTTCGGTTAGCCACTGAAAAAAACGTCCAGAAGTAGCGGTAAAATAACGAAATGTTCGTTTTTGTTTTATCGTGTGCAATATAGAGATGATTTTAGTTCTTTTTCTTCGGTTTGTGATTAACTTCAAGGATTAAAGTGCTTTTTGTTCAGTAGAAAACCAGAGAATATAAGCGGTGTTTCTAAAGATAAACCTATGACCACAAGTTGGCCCAAAATTCTTGCATCATAGGTGGCGAAGATTTCACTGTAATTGGTTTTTCATTTTAAATAATCCATATTTAATATAATTCTGTCATCTGTCAAAAAATCTGTGGTCACCAGGAAAACCGCTAAAATCTGTTTTACTCATTTTTCAGGAGAGCAGTTTAAAGTTTTTGACAAACGCGTGAAATTGCAAATGATTGGAAACTCCGATCGTGTTGAAACAAAAAGTAAAGTAAGTCTTATGCTAGGTTTCCACTTGTCGAATTGACAAACAACGTGTTTGTATGTCAATTAGAAAATTGGCAAGTGGAAATAATGAAAAACTGCTTATTTATCATTATTTCCAATAAATTTCAGTTCCAGCGCCATCTAGCGGAACACTTGAAATTTTTTGATGTACGAACACTTCAAATATCAGAAAAAGTATATAATGTAAGTTTTAGCTCGATCGGATGGTTAGTTTATGAGTTCTGAGGTATCAAACGAACAGCTCATTTTTATATATAAAGATACATATTTTCTTGATTAATCATAATGAAATCAATTATTAGAAAACCTTTTACCTACTTACGCTGCTTGAGCTTCCATTCAAAATGGTTCCGGAAGCTACCGTTTAGCAGTGCGGTACACTTTACTGGATTTTTGCTTCCAAAGGTATAAAGATTTTGGATCTACTGTAGTACACGTTTATGTACCGATATTTAATTTTTTTTATTTAATGTAAACTAGCGTGGAAGAGATTTCGAAATATCACAGGACTGTGTTTGTTTAATGGTTAAAAAAAGTTGATTTCAGGTTGGCAATGAAAAATATATTTCCTAAAATTTGATGACAGCTCTAAGTTATGGGCTCAATGTGTTGAAAGGTATTTTCGATTTGAGTAACTACCAATTGCAATTACTTTTCTTTAGGTGGCGCAACAGTTCGGGGTGAACCTGGGTTGCGAGAACCATTTGTGTGTGCGTGTTATATTTTTGCACAAATGGAAGAGACCTACAGTTTTTTGTGAACTCCGAACGGCGAATTGAGAAGCTCATCTTGACAAATGCTACTCTTCGATTGCTTGTCAGACATTCGAAAGAGGTGGCACCGTGCCAAAAACGATTATGTTGGACCCGAGCTGGGATTGAACCCAAGCAACATAGTAGTCCAACGCACAATTGCAATTGGTTGGATTTATTTTGAAATTCAAAACATAAAAACCGGTTACGATTTTGTTCTGCATTTAGTTTAAATTACATATTTTGATTCAGTTAAAAGGCACGAGACTCCAAGCTTCGAATCATAAAGAAGATGGAAAGTATGAAAAGGGTTAAGTAATTAAAAGCACTCATTTTGGGCTCCCTAGTAAAGGGTTTTTCAATAGCTATGTCCGAACTTTAACAGTTTATTGCTCTGACGTTTCAAGTGGCAACGCAGTTATTCTTCATCATTTGTGGTCTGGGATAGTCAACATTTTACCATGAAGCGGTACACCATTCAACAACGTGTCAAAATTGTTAAAATTATAGTAAAAATTGGGCTCTGAAGCAGTTGGAAACGGATCCAAATTTTGGGGGGAAACTCATCTTCATTGATAAAGCCCTTTTTTGGTTGAACGGCTTCACGGTTGAACAATCGAAATTGCCATATCTGGGAAGAGAAGAATCCACAGCAGTATCAAGAGTCTCCATTGGAATAGACTCATACAAAATTGGACCTCTCTGATCGAGTCCTGTGAACGAGGAGGCCATTTGAATGATATCATTTGTTGGTATTCAGTATACGTTAATCTACAGTAAAGGTTTCTGCCATATCTCACACACTCTTTTTGTTCAATTTAAAAGGTAAGATACGCCTGAAAACCCCTTTACATATTAAAGTTGACAAACTCATTGCCTTCTATCCCAGAGTGACCTGGTGCCTGTTCATGACACAGTCGCACCTGGTTCTGCGTTTATAATGCCCAAAAATTGTAAGGCAGCTTCCGACTGTATACTGATTTAATGATATACAATTCTAGTGCCTTAAGCGCGGTCTTACACAGTCGATGAAAATATATATTGGCCGAATATTCACCCAAGCTCCAGGAACTCTGCAGCTCTAAGAACGGCTGGCACTTTGGTCTGAAAAACGCTGCAGGCATTTTCGAGTCTAAAGGGTACTTTAAGATCTGGTTCAACACAGTAGATACTAGACCCCGTGCGGCTAGCAGTTTTATTGGAATGACTTCAGAATACTAATGGGAGCAAAGGAAAAATGGAAAAAAAGGGATTCGTTTCTAGAGAATGTCCAGGATTTCTCAATAATGGGGCTTTCCTAATATCTTTTTCTAGAAACGTTCAGTATTTTTGGAAAAGAATCTTCAGCAGGAACCTTTACCGCGAGTGATAGTTCTCTCTTTAGGTGGCGCTACAGTTCTGGGTGAATTAGAACCAATTTCTCGCAACCATTTGTGTGTACATGACAGATGATACTCTTGAATACTTGTCAGACCTTCGAAAGAGGTGGCACAGTAAAATAAACTTTTAGGTGTTTACTGGGATTGAACCCGGGGCACCATGCGTAGTAGTCCAAAGCACTAATCACTAGACCACGGTGCTCCAGGGAATACTCCAGGGAATACTTCCAATTACCGTATATCTCTTCAATCATCAAACTGGAAACTAGTCCATATATGTGTTAAGGGCAATCCCTTTAGAAATGTAAAAAAATCGGTTTTATTTTTATTCATATTTCGAAAATATAATATTAAATACTTACAGAGCTATCGCACATATAGTCGTGCGCATATAGTATACTGCATAGTATACTACTTTAAACGCGATTATCTCGAATCTGTATTTTCAAAAACTGCTCGCGCTGTAACTTAAAAAGTTATTGATCGATTTGGCTGAACTTTTGTGAGGCTTTTCTCTATATCATTAGCGGAAGGATAAACCTAAAGTTTCAAAGATTTCATTTAAATAAACTGCTTTTTGAGGGTGAAAAATTTCGAAAAAAAAAGTATAAAATTTGAACATTTCATTCAAGAGCGTACCTACCTTATTTTTAGTTTTATACTTTTTTATGATTTAATAGGTTTATCCTTCCCATGCATGTGTCATAAATAGAACGTAATTTTATTTTTGGTAAAAAGATAAATAGAGAAAGAGTGACAAATGCAGCACTTTTGGACCTCCCGTCAAAGACACCTGAAGAGAAATTGAACTGAGCCGCCATTTTGTGAAAAAAAAATTATTTTTATGTATTCATCTATAAATATAAATATTTTAAAACTGTAGAGGTTTTTTTGTTGGTTACCTAATAGCGTGAAAACCGCTGGACAGATTTCGATAAAAATTTTTTTTGAAATGCTTCTTAAGTACGCGGGATGATCACAAGCTATGTAATTTTTTGCTCAGGCTACTGGTTTTTACATAATAGTCAAAATAACTGTATATCGGAGTGGAATATTATCATTATACAGCCCTAACTCAAGAATGGCTTATCGGATTGAAAATCAAAAAAATAGGTGAAATTAGTAAATCTGTCGCTGATTCATTTGAGATATAAAACATCCTCCTGCGTTATCCTGAAGCTGAGCAATGTTCAAAACAATTACTCAAAACATCGCCCACAATTTTCCTTCAGCGGAGACCACCGCCAGCATATGATCATATGCTTTGTACTTCAATGTGCTGCAATCATTATCACCATTTGCGGCTCTCACACTCAACCAATCTTAACAAATGAGGTGTCAAAAGAAAGAGAATTTTCTAGAGCAGTGAATTGCATTTTCAGTTTATAAAAATTATTAATAAATTTAAAAAAAAAACGATCAAAAACAAATATTCTACCCAAAGCGAACTTCTGTTGTTTTAAGAGTTAATTTTGGTTCATATATGTATGTATGCACATATGTATTTGCTATGTGGAAGTCATCTGGGATGTTTGGTTTGCGGTGCTATTTTGCCGAGACTTTAGGCAAACGTTATCAGTATTTGTATTTAAAATTGGTGGAGGAACGCTTCCGGAAGAAAATGGAAAAGTACATTTATCACAAGGTTTAAGGTGATGTATCACAACTAAAAAAAACCGTAAGAATTCTTAGCTTTATGAGCGAGTTATTTTGTTGCCTCGGAATGATTAAGCTCCAGCAATTAACAGCGAGATATTTTCACGTGTTGATGGTCAAAGTGCAGAATGTATATCAATCACCCGGGTTGTGGACCAAGAAGTAACAACCAGATATCTGGTCGAATTTTGAAACTCTCGCTTTTGCTGCCATCACATAAATTAAAACTAAAAGTGGGCGTATCTACTATTCTTCTAAGAAACTTGAGCCCACCTAAATAATGTAATGGCACCCGACCTAGAGACAATTTTGCAATGACATCTGGTAGAGGCGAAAGTGTTGACGGGCTTCGGCACGGAGCGGTTTTTGAGAACTATGAAATTTGCAGTTAGGGGCTGAAAGTTACACATTGAAACGTTTTTGATAAAACGTAGTTAATCAACAAAATTTACCAAACACTTTTGTGGACTTAGACATATACTTTGATGTTTCTACGCTCCCACTGAAATTGCATATTCGTATGCATAAGAAAACCCTTAGAATGCGAAGCAAGGCGAGCATGGGTTCAACTAGTAGTTCGAATAAAATAATGTTACAAATACAAAATGATTCAATTATTTTAATACCGTTAAAAACACTGTTAAAAAATGAGTAGTTTTGAAGCGTTCTAAAGGGATTGCCCCCCTTAAATTGCAATTCCTTTTTATCAAAACTTTTATATAAATCTTAATATAAACTCACACTCAAATGGGAACTAACTTGTAACTAATTCATAGCATCTTGGGAAATAACATCTCAATTGTGATGTCCCCACGGATTATAAAATCCATGATCATTATGCAATCACTTAACCATAGCACTCTATAGGCTACCACTTTTGCCTCAATAACAATAAAAACTCAATTTGAATTACCTACGTCGACACTAATGGAGTCGACCATTCATTACTCCCGTAAGATCAGTTACGCCAGACAAACGCCTCACAAATAAATGCAGTTTACAGGCTTCATGCCAACCGGTTAGCCGCGCTCATTACCATTCTTATTTAACTTGCCCGATGTAAACTGCTTGTGATTATTATTTATAGCATTAAATAAACAAACATGCTTAGATAGGTAAACAATTAGTTACAGAAAATTGCTCATTTTCCAAAATCAAGAGATACAAAATAAAAGGACACCTACTCTTAGTAGGTATAACAAGTATCTATGTATGCCAGTCTTGTTAGTAACAGACGATCAAACATGACGTCCTTGAGGGGATTACATAAAGACATAAAGTCCAACAAGCTACCAATATTCATATCTGTGTTCATAAATTGGCCAATAAAAGCAATAAAGTCGACTTTCAAATGTCATCTCGTAGAGAAATGACATCTCTCAGGCGAAGTGAGGGCCATCAAGACGCTGTGCGAGTTTGTAGTGAAATAATAGTGGATCCTAACCAAAGCAGAAATATACAAATCAAAAACGTGTATCGTAACCGAATCGAACCCGAAAATGTATAACCAAACCAATGGGGCACCCAATACAATCTCCTATACTACCCTCATAGCTGTCGCTCGCTCTCTCTCTGTCGCAGGTTATCTTCGCTGTGTACGTATAGAAAACACCTGTCGCATTACAATATTTATGTCCACCGGTAGACCTTTGGTTTCATTTCAAGTTCTCAACGAAGAAAAAAAAGCAAAAAAAAATAAAAACCACAAAAAGATACAAAACAACGAACACACAAACGAACGAACGAAATACGCGCGTTTTGGAAAAATGACGCAAGTTTTTGAATAATGCTCTACCAGCAAACAGCGGTGAGCCAATCGATGAGGAGCCCGCTCCTAACCTGTTCATCATGATCATCATCATTATCATCAACGTCTACAAACATCGTTGCGATCGCCATCGCCATTATCGATTGGAATTCACGCGTTCAAATTCGGATTTGAATCGCGGATCGTTGGGGGTATGTGGACACATTTGTTGACCGCCCCGCCGCGGCACGCAAGCGGCACTATAACAACCGGGTCCACGTTTGGGCAATCAAATCACAGTGACAACAGAGACCCCAAACCAGATATCCAAAAACGATCCACGACGATCGACGACAATTTACGAAACACGCAGTGACTAGTTTTTAGCGGCAATCGTATACGGATACCTGCGTGCGAGTATGAGATACGAGTTAACTCGTAAGATAAGATCGGTTCTTGATAAAAAAAAAAACGAAAACGATTTGATTTGCAAAATTTCCCAGATAAACCAGCCATGTGCTCCTCTTTGAATTTTAAGTGGATAGAGACGAGATACTCTAACCCCCAAACGGGTGGAAAAACAAAACAGAAAAGTATCTACAACTCGTCATACAGCGTATCTAAACAGTCAAAGCGTGATATAATCCCATTAATGTTGTGGGTGAGCGCTACACCTAAATTACCTGGGTGACTTCCAGGTTCGGCTTGTAACGTTCGATTGCACCTTTCGTCATATTGGGTGGCTTACATCAGCCACTGTTCGACCTGTGTAGGTTTGAGAAATGATGCCAACGCGCGCACATATAGTTTTGATGTTTGCTGACGCACTGACTCATTTGGTGGTTGCAGCAAGTAATGAAAGCGAGGCCAGCTTTTGTGATCACTCAATTAAACCATCTATCGGCGCGGCGCTAGAATTTTTGGACATCGATCATCGATCGGTGGTAATTAATTTTCATTCTATGGCCACCTTGGCGAGTATCTGACGTCGCATGGGTGTCGATGTCGATGTCGAATCAAACTTTCAGCATAGAGCTTGCTGCGCTGATGTCGATAAAATCTAGAAAGAAAAAAAAAATATGAAAAGGCTGACTAAGAGTGTAAATAATGCTGGTGGAATGCCTTGGTTCGTCCCACGCTGCACGGTTACAACGTTTTTTTTTTTATTATTTTTTTTTTGCTTTTCGTCATGTCACTTCGTGCGCTCCGCTCCAACTTTTTAAAGCTGGAGAGTCGAGTCGAAGGAGCTTAAACTAGCCGCAGCACGCTGTGAGATACGTTAATAAAATAATTGACGCAAGAAATTTCTATCGGAGATCGAGATTTTGTAATCGGGGCTTGAGCTTGATGTTGTGTTTTTTTTTTCGTGTTCAAGTCGACATCTAACTATGTACGTTTGTCACCACATGAAGGTGGTGTGGTGGTGTTTTTTTTTTTTTTTTTTTTGTTATTAGTTGGACTATGAAGGAACACCGTAACAAGTTTTTCTGGTTTTGAATAAATTAATTTGTATTTTTTTATATTTTGCTGGATGTGTGCACGTACACATGCATACATGTACATATGTGCGAATATACGTTTGTCTTTATTTGAATGTCGAATCGAAAGAATGTTTTATCTTCTATGTCTCATCGAAGGTGTATGGCCATCGCAGTGTGTTGTTTTCAATCGGCCAGAGCAACTGATGTAAGCAGTTACATTGTAAGTGTGAGTATGTATGTAAGTGGCAAAGTCGTTATGCGATTTTTAGCGCTGATAAAAGAAAAATGTCCACGTGCATAACCTGTCACAGGGGGTGGCCATCTGAAATGTCACATATTTAAAAACAACGAAGGTCAGGGTTGGTTTGAGCTCATGCGCATAGAGGTTATTGGAATCAAGTCACGAACTGGATAAAGTAGCAAGAGCAAGCACATCTTAGAGGGGCTCTGGTTTTAAGTAGACGAACTATAGAAAGAGGTAAATAAATTGGACAGAAATCGCGTCCTATCATTTTGACCGGTCGATATGTCTTATTTCATTCTGGCCCGAAAGAGCAAGGCAAAAGCAGTCTGCAGTCCTTTCAAGCTTGGATCAGTTCTTTAAATTAGAGCAACTTTTTTTAAGGTTAGGTTCTTTATTAGGGTAGCTGCAGGTTTGGTAAGGCTGCTCTGCCTGAATATTCTGAAGTCAATCTGGCTGACGGCAAATACTTACTTAGTTGGCGCTACAGCTCGAGGTGAACCGGGGCCTGCTTCTCGCAACCATTTGTGTGTGCGTGTTATATTTTTGCACGAATGGAAGGGACCTACAGTTTTTTGCCGACTCCGAACGGCGAGTTGAGAAGCTCAATCGTGACAAATGATACTCTTTGATGCTTGTCAGACATTCGAAAGAGGTGGCACCGTGGAAAAACTCTTTTAGGTGTTAGACCCGGCCGGGAGTTGAACCCGGGCAGCATTGTGTGGTAGTCTAACGCACTAACCACCACGGCCACAGTGACGGCAAATGCCATGCTATATTTTGTGAATTTTGTAACAAAAAAAGTATTTTATTGTACAATAAAATCACATTTACTACTACTACTACTACTACTACTACTACTTCCACTGCTTCTGAAGCCAATCGGAGAGTTTTTCTAGATTGAAAGGACCCTTGAATAGAATGGGGGAAGTCCTGGGCAGCAATTTTCTCCTGTTTTTAAGCAAGTTCGGGATAGTCTTTTTAAAAGACTTCATTATAAGGTTCGTTATAGGGGTAGTTGCAGGTTTAATAAGGCTGTTCTGCATAAATATACTGAAGCCAATCGGAGTGTTCTCTCGACTTTGAAAAAATATCTTCCCAGAACCTTAAATCTAATGGGAAAGTCTTGAGCACTCCTGCTTTTCGCCGAGGTCGAGAAAGTCTTTTAAAAGATAAGCTTGATTTTAACACTTCTGCCGAGCACTTCGCTTTCTGTTTTAAAAGGTTTTGACCCACCAGTTGCGGGGGGAACTGTGACCTAAAATATCTTTTGTACCGTAATGCCAGTTTAGGGGACCAGAAGAGGTTGAATTTTTTTTTTAATGAAATTAAGAATCTCTCTGGTAGAAAAATTCCCTGGAAGTTAGAATTTCTTTCCATGGGCCGGTAAAGGAGTCAGCCGAACCTTTTTTAGCCAGTTCGTTAACGTGTTCGTTTCCATAAATATCCGGGCACTCACCAAAGTTTGTCTTTGTTTCTATGTCTTGGAGAGGTTTAAGCCTAGTGCATTAATAGTCGCTTGACTATGCATGAGTATATGAATGAGGACACCCTTTATTCCTGATTCGAAAATTACGTTGGCGTACATTTGAAGAGGCTTTTCGTTTCCTCACACTGCCTTTTTCTGGGAACCGAACAGACTGTATCAAGAATATTTACAACTCTTCAGAACATAAAGTCTAAGCATCGATTTAAATTAAAGCATAAGTGGAGAAGACGAAATGTGATAGACCCCATGATGGGAAGGATCAGGCAGTTATAAGTACCTACACAAATACGGAAAATAAATACAGACTTCATTCAATTTACAATGAACTGAGACTACCTGCGCTTAAAAGATATGTGTAGGAATATAACCAAATTGAACCAAAGAAAATTTGAACCCATTAGCAAGGCAAGCACCGGCTACAAAATTAAAAACTAGTCCCAAAGGGAACATCGAAAACGGTGGAATCAGTCGACGTTAAGTTCAGCGCTAATGTCAGTTAATAAATACGTCTATCAAGTGAGAGTTTACAAATCTACAGAAGATGTGCTTTCTAAGTTTCTGGCGAACAAGAAAACGAGAGCAGGTTACATTTTTGAGTCAGATTCCAGAATCATAATTCGTTGTAGGCTTTGCAAAACTGACTAAGGGATCATCCATAAGGACCCCTTTTAAAACCAGACTTTAAAGCCTTTTGTCGGTATCAAAAATGTATGGATCATGGAACTCGATCTGTTCCTAATTTTTCAGACTTGAGTAAAACTGAACCGTTCAGGTTCCGTACATTTTCTGAGTCGGGGCTCGCATTAAGCCTACAACAGGCTCAGATAATTATTAATCTTCAGACTGAGTGGGGATCTGCATGTGTTATTCTAAATACAGTTGAAGCTCGTTTATCCGGAATGCTCATGACCAGGAACGGATGTTGTTATTTTTGCCTTTTTTACTCATAATTGCCTTTTTTGACTTTTTCAACCCACGCTGCCTTTTATTTCCTTTTTTTGCCTTTTTGGTGCTATTTATCAACGTTGCTGTGAACTTTTTTCTGAACTATGTACGATTTGTCCTTGCTCACACGAAAGAAATCTTAGTGTCCACACGTATAAGAGCAGGTTTTTCTCTCGTGTGAACATGCACATAATTGCACCCGTTGTTTATACACTAGCGCGCATAAAAAAATATCCATACATACCGATACAACTTTAAATACATGCGTTTCTTCTTGTGCCGTACGTGCAATCTCTGCAGTTTCGCCGCAGTTTTATTTATCTGACAAAAACCGTTAGATATCTGTGAAGCATGTTTTCGTTAGTGTGCGCCTTGTCATCTAGCTTCATATTCCGTGACATGCTGGTCATACTAAGTGCTAGTCTGTTGAATATTGCATGTTCTAAAATGAGTGCTATTTCTAAAATATTTGTTTGCTTGCCATTGAAAGTGAAACTGCGCCAAGACCCGTGAAAAAATTCAAGCCAATTGCAAAATTTTGTGGTGAAATTGGAAAAAGATTTTTGGTCGACCAGAAAGAGCACATATTCAAGAGTTTACAAATAAATAACAGTTGGCTCCTACTAGGTGTATTTTAATTTAAACATTTGATAAGAGTATGCAATGCGTAATACATATTTAGGAAGGCCTATGGAAGAGGTATTTACGATTTTAATTTGAAGAGGTATTTAAGATTTTAAACGGATCGAGGAGAAATTACAATAAGCTAAAGGTGGTGGCCGTGGCCGTGGTGGTTAGTGCGTTGGACTACTACGCATGCTGCCCAGCAAAACACATAAAAGTTTTTTCACGGTACCACCTCTTTCGAATGTCTGACAAGCAATCAAAGAGAATCTTTTGTCGTGAGGAGCTTCTCAACTCACCGTACGGAGTCGGCAAAAAACTGTAGGTCCCTTCCATTTCGAGGAAAATATAACACGCACACACAAATGGTTGCGAGAAGCTAGGCTTGGTTCTGTATAGGACTGCTGACGCCGCCCGTAAAGGACCAATAGCTAAAGATGTGATGAAAGAATTGTATGCTATTTTTTCAGCAACTGAAGGAAAAGGTGCTGCAAACTCCAAATTGGACTCAAATATTAAAGTCAACGAGGTGGCTCCACTAGACCAAATAGAAATTCATTAAGTTTGTTCAGAGTCCCTAGCCCTAGAGCGCACTGCTAGAGTCAGTGTATTTTAAAAAAAATTCGCCCTGAAAATTGTCATTCTTTGATAACCAAAAATAAAGCAAATGTTGTCAATTTTTGTGTATTTTTGCGTGTTTTATTTGTAATTTATATTCAATCAAAAAAATAAACAAAGCAAACACAATGAGCTAAAGAAACACATTGAGAAACGAAATCAGCCTATTTAATGTTTTGACAGCACTGAAGAAATGCCAGTGCCCACATCGAACATAGTGCACAAAAACCAGTGTACGACTGGTGGACATCGGTGGAATCAGTGCAAATCCAGTGAGAACTAGGGCGAGTAGGGCGACCTACGGATGCCAAGCAGTTGCTGTCAAACACATCGATGTCAAATTATCTTTTTTGATTCTAAAGACGTCAAATGATCACACTTCATTTTGCGATCGAAAAAGGGTCAAAATGTGGACATTTGCCACTCACCTCTGTCAATTCTTGTAAAGTGAAATCTTTCCATTGTGAATTTTACTATCTGATATGAATGCATCTTGACATTGTCCACGTAAATTAATAGGCCAATCATTGTTCCGCATTGTTTGCGTGTGATTCTTTGCTGTCAAACAGATGTCAACATCTTTCGAACAAAGTGCTGACCTGACAAAACATATCGCACAGGTAGACTAAACACTTAACCATCATCATCCGCAGTACCATCCGGTATTCTATAAATAATCTTAACATCATAACCTCAAACAACATGCACAAATAACCGTGACAAAAGGTCAACAATACATACATGAGTATATTGGTCTCCGAACAGTGGTGGTAGCAGCAGCAACATGATCATGATCACTCCGATCATCATCGACAACACTCTCAACGCATAGCCTCCTCAGCCTCAGCACAAACAAATCGCCGAGTGAGTGGGACATTCCAACAGAAATAGTGTACATTGTACAAACACAATCCGTTTGGCACTTAAAACCCACCCGAGTATCTATGTATGTAGTACTAGTACCTATAGGAAGAGGCAGTTCGACAAATTACGAAGAAAAAGTGAAATAAGCCAAACAAGCAAACAAATAAAACGAGGCAAAGAGAAGAACAGCGAGAGGAAAAAAAAAACAACGGACAAATGTCAACCGAAACCAGGTAAATATCAATAAATCAATTAACCCGACTTGACAATGTCCGTATTCCATGAAATTGGCCATTACAATGGAACAAAAGCGCCCCAGCCGTACACACTACACAGTCGCTCCAGGGGTGCCCGCGCACAAGTGCTAATTACGCCCAGGTCGTCCTCCAGCAGCGCGATGGGGCTGGGTGGACCTCGATAGCTAGGTACTCTCTCTTTCCGCGTCGTTGGCGCGATGAGTTGATCGCGCAAGGTGTGAGATTCTTATGTTCTGTCATAGCGGTGGCAAACAGCAACAACAACAACAACAACCGTCGAAAGAACTCAGTTTATTTGTTGCTTACTTAGCCCACGCGACTTAGCAAACGTTCTAAGCACGAGTCTACGGTCCACGTTCGTGGAATCGATCGTAAATGTCGGGTGGGGGCATTTCCCGGAAAATAATACGACAATAAAAGTCATATTTAGACAACCGGCCAGAGTGATGACGATGCTGCCGTAGCATCATCCACCATCGCCTTCTCCTTCTCCTACTCCTGGAAGCAGCCAGGTACGAGTATGATGCCAAATCGTAAATGGAAGTGACTAACATCAAGATGCTACGTGAGGTGCGCGTTCCTCGCCTCTTAGAAATGCATTTAGTGCCATGAAAATTGTGTTTAGAGATGGAATCGCTAACTCCTGTTCTTCGGAGTATACGTATACCCGTACCTAGTGTGACCGGCTGTGGCTCGGCTCGTTATTGGGCACACACTCGCACAAAACCTACAGCCTGGCCCGAAATCTGTGACCACAAATCTACAGCTTTGGTGGATTTTCTTTATTTCTTTTCCTCGACACTGTTTGACTTACGATTACGGGCCGGAGTCTCAGTGTCAGTGGCCATGCAAAACCGAAGTCTGAGGCTGAGCTCAGAACTCTGCCAGATAATCAGATTAAAATATTACAACTGGGTATTCGTGTAATTGCTGCCCTCGGTGTTTGGCATGGCAGTAGTAGTTGACTTGGCTGCTTGCTGTGCTGCGCATGTGGTAGTTAGGGTGTTGACAAGGTTGTTTAGAAATTAGAGAGATTTTCTCAGCTACGATAAAGCTGCCGAACGGTTGAGGAATTAGGAATGCGTTGTCTTGTGGAGGCGACACGGAGCGACAAATGGAGATTAATGGAGAAGTTTGACACAGTGAAACCTTTTTTTTAGCAAGCCGATTATGGGACAGCGAAGCTGACATTCAGAATCAATACTTGTGCAAAAAGAAATATACGTTCCACTTGGAATAATCAGACGAGTTCAAGTGGAGTACCACAATGCTAGTCAATATAACCGATACTTTTTTTTGCAGGAAATTTGTATGAAAATCAGCTTTTGATAACATTAACTATTTGTAAAGCCACATATTCACATTCAAGAAGGAAAGAGATATTCTTCTGGACATGGCTTGACTATGGTTAGTGTACCGCCCTATTGGAAGATGCTATAACTTTCACAAATATGACGGCAAGTGTCAGTTTTGTTTTGGTATTTGTGAACTTAAGAGATGCAGAATACATGGCAAGCCTTGATACTCATGACTTTTTTACTACGCAATAATTTGTCAGATTTCTTAAATGTTCCACGCCAATTGGTCAAACACTAAGGCATTTAGCCGCTCGCCTGGAAGATATTGGAACTACACCGCTGTGGCTGAAGATGAGTCGTCAACGTCTACCATACGGCTGGTAAGCGATACAGAACCATGATCAATGAGGTTTTAATGCCACAAATTAATGAATTAGGACTGGAGAGCATGTGGTTTCAACAGGACAGTGAAAGCGCGCACACAACTCACGCTACAATAGAGATTTTGAAGGATAAGCTTACGGATCACCTAATATCACGTTTGTGGTGATTTGCACTGGCCGGAAAGCTCGCCCGTTTTGATCGCTCCAGACTTCATTCTTTGAGATTTTTTTTTAAGTCACAGGTCTATCGGAACAAGCCACATACTCTGGAAGCCCTCAAAGAAACGGTGTGAGAACTTATCGCCAAAGTGATCGAAAATGCGGTAAAAAGAGCCCAAATGGTCATCAACAATGGCGGCAGCCACTTGATCGATATTATATTTAAGAAGTAATGGAAAAAAAAAACTTAATAGTTCAAATAAATATTTAAAATAAATTATGAAATTATATTGTTTCATTTTAAAGATATAGCAAGACAACATTGGGTGAGTATTTTTGGGCCACCCTATATAAAAGGTGATCCAATAAAAGGTCCATGATTTATATTTTCGCTTAAATTCGAAATACATAATTGAAAGCTTAAATTCGGGAATTATTTCCGAGACACAATTGCATTATCGTACTCAGCTGCTTTGGTATTCCACCAATCCTTATTAGAGGTTTTGACATAAATGTGACTCTATTTCTACGATACCTGCTCGAATATTTTATTTGTTTGCAGATTATTTAAATTGTACTTTTATTTATGTAAGCCCTTTCTTTCAAATTGTCAGAACAGAACAAAGCAGTAAAGATGTGTCCACACATTATGTCATCTAATCGGAAGATAAATTGACTAGGAATCATTTTGCACCTGATTTAGGTCGTACATCTTGAAAAATGCGTCCGTTTGACTTCTACGGTTGGGATATAGCAAAAGGGTTGGGGCCACAATCCCGAAAACGAAAATCCCGAAAATCCAAAAACTCGAAAAGCCAAAATCCCAAAAGTCCAGAATCCCGAAAGTCCACAGTCCCGAAAATCCAAAATCCCGGAAAATTATATAAAATGCAAAATTTGCTAAAATTGTTAATTTTATATAATTTTTCGGGATTCCGTTTTCGAGACTTTTTTTTTGAAAAGGAAAGTAGATAAATGTTTGTCCATCCCCGTTGGAGTAAGTGTTGTAATATTTTACAATTCGCAATGTGCACTCAGTTGTGCTGATCTCATTCAGTTTGATAGTTGATAGATTAGATTTTAGTTTCACACATTGGCGTGTGCTTATCGCTCTTTTAGATGAAGGGCAAATCCCTGTGAAATCATGTACTTACATATTATATCGAAAATGATTTCCGGTGAAAACCAAAGAATAATGTCGTTTTCGATTGGGCTTTTCAGATTTTGCTCTTAGATTTCAGATTTTTCGCGCTGGTTGGAAAACAAACGAGATTGATCTGTTTTTCTGCAATTGTATTAGTGTGACATTTCACATCTTGTTCGTAAAAGAAAATAAATAAGAAAAAGAAAAATAATAAATACAATTTTAAACACTTTCTTTGCATTTTCTAAATATTCTACACAGATTCTGATAATTATTTTTGTTGATTGATATTTATTTTGATGTACTGCGTTTACATTTCATATAAAATGTGCTGGTGTTAGTGCAAGTATAAATAAGGTACAAAGGATAGCCTGTCTAGGCATAACAGGTGCGCTCAGATCCACTCCGCAACTTGGTCTAGAAACGCTTCTGCACCTCCCACCGATTGATCTCTCCATAAGAAACACAGCAGCCAAAGGAGCTCTCAGATTAAGAGAAAATGGCAACTGGAGGCCCCGTTCATCTGGACACACGGTCATACTGGACATTTTCAACCAAAAAGGACTCATGCCCTGCACGGATTATGAGCAACCCCAGCTCGACTTCTCCAGATACTTCAAGGTCTTCATACCAGACAGACAGATCTGGAACAACCCCGATAGTGCCATTATCGGAACATCCATCTTTACAGACGGCTCAAAAACAGAAGTAGGTACCGGAGCAGGTGTCTTCTCGGAAGAACTTTGCATTAAGCAGTCTTACCGACTAGCCGATTATTGCAGCGTCTTCCAATCAGAGATATATGCTATTAAGAAAGCAGCACAAATTGTCCTAGCAAGGAAACTACCAGCAACGGAAATTACCATTTGCGTGGACAGCCAAGCCGCACTTAAAGCACTGGACTCCATCTCCGTGAACTCAAAATGCGTAAAGGAGTGCCTCGAGGCACTTAAAGCGATAAAGCACCACACAGTTCTACTCTGCTGGGTACCCGGACATGTGGGTATAGAAGGGAACGAAACAGCAGACGAACTGGCCAGGAAAGGCTCTGATATGGATATAACACTAGCTGACAGACATGTCCTTCCGGCTTTCAACACAGCTAAACATCTAATAGACCGCACCACCACTAATTTAGCCGAGGAACGATGGCACAACACTAATGACTGTGTCATAACCCGCAGCCTGTGGCCCGCAGTCGACCAGAATAGAACAAGATCCTTACTCTCTATGAAAAGAAGCCAAATCCATGTACTTGTCGGTGTCATAACCGGACACTGTATAATAGGAAACATGGCCCGAAGATACGGTATCCTTACTAACGACTTCTGTAGAAGTTGTATGGATGAAGATGAAATAGAATCTGTAGCACACCTTCTATGCCAATGCCCGGCTCTTCAGGAACGGCGCCTATCTTGTATGGGGGCACGGTTCTTTGACTGCCTGGACGACCTAGCTAAGATACCGCTCACAGACCTAAAAAGGTTTATTAATAGATCAAAATGGTTTTGTTAAAAGTATGTTTCGACATACACAACTAGGGTATTCACAATGGACCTTTACGGCCTCTGGGTGAATTTGCATCTATTGCAAGCGACCCTCCTAACCTAACCTAACCTAGTGCAAGTAGGTGTAAATCTCGAGCAGAATCCGAGATTCACAACAATTGATGTAGAGCAAAAAAAAAGTGCTTTTTTGGTCGGTTGGAAAATGAAAATTGTACTAGAGCGATAAAAATTGCTCGAGATCAAAAAAAAAGTGATTTTTTTGCCCAATCGAAATTGACATAAGAAAACGTTACGTTTTAAGGAAAACAAAATTAAAAAAAATGTACGCGGAACGTAACGACCGTTCTAAAATAAGTTTTTAATGGGAATTGCGTTCGATATGGAGTTGTATCAGATATTGCTTTGTCAATAAGACTTGAGCTGTTTTGCTATGTTTTAATTATTTGAAGTTTGTTATCCTTATCATCGTCATCATTATATAAAAAGGCGAAGGCAAAACAGTTCAACCCCTTTTGAACTGCCTTAAGCACAACACATTCGCTTAGTTTTTTTTGTTGGAAAGGTTGTGAAGTCATGCAGTGCGGTATGTAATTTCTTTCAAAAATGTTGTGCAAGTCAGGAAAAAAAGTAAAATAATAAATATTAATACGTGCGTTTTTCTCGCCATACTAGTTTTATTTAAAATGTATGTTAAATAGGTTCAATTCTATTTTTTTTTCCTACAAACAAATTTTTATTTTCACTTTCGGGATTTTGGATTTTCAGGATTGTGGATTTTGGATTTTCGGGTTTTGGGATTTTCGGGATTTTGGATTTTCGGGATTTTGGATTCTGTTCGACTCGCATAGCAAAAACGGCGTTTCGACTAAAATAAATCTTACAATGGAAATTTTCAAACTTAAGGCACGTCAGAATACTTTCAATGAATAGAGGACTATAATGACTCCGCTCCTAGATTTCAATATCTAATATGAGTCAAATATTTCCATCCGACAGGATTGGGTAGGAAATGTCTGTCTAAATAACAAATCTGCACTGGAGATCTACACGGATGGATCTAAGGAGATGGATGGTGGTATAAGAGCGGGTATTTTATCGGGCCAGCTCAGCCTGAGCTTGACTTCCAAATCACTCGGTGTCTTCCAGGCGGATGTTTTGTTTATATCTGAGGCCGTTGAGTGGTTATCGATGAAGTCGATAAACAGTCGCGACATATGTATACACCGATAGCAAAGCAGCTAGTGAAGCACTCGAATCACCAATTATAAGATCAGAATTGGTTTCGCACTGTCTCGCATCTCTAAACGAGATATCGAGCAGATGCATTCTTACACTGTGCTGGGTAGTGATATACCAGGTAACTAAGAAACAGACAAAGTAGCCAGAAATCGTACAAAACTGGAAAATTCTACCACAAAAAGTGAACCCCATACCAATAGAAACGATAAGGCACAAAATCTTCACGCAATCACTGCAACAGGCTAATGAAAGATGTAACCTAGATACGTTTAGTCAAGCTAAACAGACTTGGTCTCAGATAAATCGGTGCAAAACTTACAGCTTGCTAAAAATCAGAAGAGCACATGTCGGCACCTTAATTGGGGTGTTGACAGGTCATTATTTCTTTCACAGCTGCATGGATGAGGAAGTATCTCCCTATCACCTCCTGTGCAGCCGCCTAGAAATCTCTTCCTCAAGAAAAAAGATTTTGGGAGAATATTTCTTTACATACAGCCATGGACACACACATAAATAGCACAAACGCCAATGAACATTTTGAGCACACATTATTTACCATAAAATTGCAATTATTCCAACTTCTATGGACGATACTATTTCCCCCTATCGTTTAGTAGATGTAACGCGAAAAAATGTACCGTTATGTTTTGGGTATGTTGATACATGTGCATTTTAGTCTGGGAAGTGTTTTTTTTGTGGTTGGACATAGAAATAGCACACATTGCGACACTAACAATTATTTAACGTATTATCAGTATTAGTTAACATTAATGGGTGATTTTTGTACAATTTATTTTAAACATTGTTTTGTAGGACAAATTAGTGTAAAAATGGGAAGATGGGTGTGCATTGTACTCCAGAAAAAAGAACTGTTATATACGACCTATACAGAAATGGGAAAAAGCCTGCTGAAATAGCTGAAATAATGAAGTGCTCTAGGAAAATAGTCTATAACGCAATTCAGTTTATACAAGTAAACCCAGCTTATTCAAATAAAAAAAAAAGATCACGACCCGAAACCAAGAAAATTGACTTCTTCCACTGATAAAGCCATTGTCCGCAAATGCAAGAAAGATCTCTTCAAGTCATCTCGGCAAATATCCAATGAAATTAACGAAGTATTTGATGTTAATATATCGAGCCGATTAGTTAGAAGAAGATTAAACGAAGCTAAGCTATTTGTACGAATGAGCAGAAAAAAACCACTCCTATCAAAAAAGAATATTAGACAACGTTTAACCTTTGCAAGAGCTCATAGAGGTAAGGACCTACAATTTTGGAAAAAAAAGTTGTGTGGAGCGACAAAACCAGGATAAATAGAATGGGCCAGATGGCAGAACGATTGTTCATCGTCCAAGAGGCCAAGCTTTAAATTCCAGATACACCCAAAAAACTGTTAAGCACGGTAGGGGTAATCTAATGGTGTGGGGTGCTTTTTTCTGGCACGGATTGGGTCCTATTACGAAAATAAATGGCAAAATGGACAGGTTCCTGTATCTTAATATCTTGAAAAATACTATACAGTCCTATACTTTTGAGTATAAGCCATTAAATTGGATTTTTATGCATGATAATGATCCGAATCATTCGGCCAAATTAGTAAAGGAGTGGTACCTACAAGATATTTCCTCAACGGATATAAAGAGAATATGGAAATGTACATCTGTCTTTTAAAATGGCTCCAAGAATACTGATAAGAATCGGCTCACGTGGCAACACAATGGACCTATGCTACTTTGGTCTTAGTGAATCTTACAGAGTACGGCTGATAGCCACCTAACCTAACCGAACCTATCCTAGGTCATACATATAAAGCTCTTAACGGCACTATGGAAACATTTACAAGAAATAGCTATCACAGATCCAGTAGCTTTTTCCGACGAAATGACTCACCAAAGAATGCCTCGTGGTGGATTCAAAGGGCACACTTCAATTCAGTTGCTAGAGCAGGACATATTTCAATATTTCTTGTAGGTACTCTTTTTCTTGGACTGGTAGCTGAAAAGTGACAAAATACAAACATCGATCCATGATTACAAAAGCAATCCATTGGATTGCATATGTTCAGCCATCATAAACGAGGTCAATGCCATAGACGATGACCACCACCTGACGACTGAGCACCATCTTTTAATAACCAAGATCGTGTGTCATCTATCCATACCTAGTCTATGACGAAACAATGCCGAAACGTTAACACTACTTTACGAAAAGTGGTTTCAATGGCCTGGCACAGTGGCCCTCTTATCGGTCATCGATCTTTCCAGTGACATTCACCTACCAGTTAATCGGTTTGGACATCACCGCGCTTGTTTCTGTTTTATTGATAGCACCTTGCGTCTAAATACCTCGACGCGACGCTTCATCCCCATCGTCGTCATAAATGGCATTCAAAAATAATTACCGTTCACTGACAGGAGTTGTTGTATAGTCCAATTGAAATTACTTAACTGCACATGGAGCGCTGCGCTGGCTGGTCAGGGGGCAAGCAAACAGCAACAACAACAACAGCAGCAGCCCTCTCGATCGGCTAATTACCGTCTCGCGGGATAATTTAACGGCCTTATTTTCCGCTTTCAGGAAGAATAACCTGAATTTGTGTCGTGGTCCGTTCTCGTCCTATCACCATCGTCAGAATTCAGAGGAACAAAGTGCCTGCTACTTTCGGAGTTCGAAGAGTTATTGTGTTCCGCTTGAGGCAATCGCGAGAACAACAACGCAACGACGACCCGACGTCGATGAAGGTACTACCGCCACACAACTGCAGGGCAAGGTGTTTCAACACAGAACATACATTCGTCCCGGGCACCTCAGCCGTGATGGTGCAACGCGATAACAATCTCCCTCGCCATGGTCGAAATTGTTGGGTCCATCGTGCAACAAACAAATAGGCCATCGCGCTGGGCCTGGAACCGAGTACCGAGTCACATGAAGACATCAGTTCACCATCGGTCCTGGGACGCTGCAAAACAATAGGTGGAGATGAAATTAATCTCATTTGTCCCGAACGCGTATCTGCTTGGCAAATTAATATTGGCCACTCCTCAGATGATGAGTCTATTGCGTCCGGACGGAGTACTACTGCCACCTTTTGACCAATCAGGTCGGCTATACTCGCATCCGTGCAAGTATCTAGTTACATTCAATTTCGAATGGATACATCACTTGGCACTTAGGCGGCAGAAGGAAGACGCATCGCCTGTGTTTGACACTTTCTCGGTGACAGACAAGCTGTCGCTACCACTCAACGTTGCTCCAAAGCAAAGGACGAATTGTCCTTCGCAACAACAGAGTGAGCATCATTGAGGGTCCATCAAGTAACCATTGTGACGGCCGTGGAAAATCGACAAATAAAAAACCGCCCAAAGTGGGGTGCGTTCGACTGCTAATGTGAAGCAATAAGTTGAAATGTTTTGGTTTTTGACAGTTGCGCGACTTGTCATAATTTTGATCGAATAACCGCAGTGGTGGTGGTGGTGGTGGGGGTTCGTGCGGTTGTGTTTCTCGGTAACATGCTGGATTTTATTGTCGGTGTGCACACTCTCTGATTTCGGCGAGGGTGTGGATGGAAAAGTTTTCGCTTCAGCAGCGGTACACGACGAAACCAGGGTGAAGTCGTAATCGTAAACTTGTGGTGTTGCGGTGGGGGTGGTGGGCCGAATATGGATGTCATCGTGTTCTATATGGGTAGGTGTACTTCCGCAAGGGTTGTACTCGTACTCGTACTCGTACTGTACCGTGTTGTGTGCTGTGTGTTGTGTAATTTTAACTTCTCGCATGTTCGATTGTTGCCGGGGGATTGCGTGTGGGTAATGAACCCCTTTTTGGAAATCGTTTCGAATAAGCACATACCTAGGAGGAACGAGAAACAATAGCAGGTTGGATGTGGTTAATAATTGTGGGATATTATTTGGGTTTACCCAAGGACGCACGGTATAGAGGGGGAGACGTGTGTTTAGCTACGTGTGTGTATATTTTTTGTTTGGGGTTGCGCTTGTTGAGTCTATACAAAGTATGTTAAATGTGTTTCTTGTGGTATACTCCGACTATAGACCTACCTATACAAGTATGTAGAAGTGGGTTCGAATTTGGAAATGGCGGTCGACGAATGTTGGGCGTTTTATAATGAACGATTTGGAGTGGATTTATAAATGTGTTTTTTTTTTGTTGTTGTTGAGGTTTCTTATGGTTGGAGTGACATATTGGTGTCTCTTGTTTGCAGCGATTTTCGTGAGGAATGGCGGCGGCGAAGGCTTCATTTTTGAAAACACCTCTTTAGCACACGTTTTGTTTATAATTTTTTATGAACTACACAACTGTGCAAAAATATCACTGCAAAGAACCTCGTAAGGATGTAACATACCATATAACGGCTGATCAAGTAACAGACAGGCAAAAAACTTGTTGTTCCAAAAGTTTAAATTGAGATAATTGTGTAAAAGTCAAATAAGCTGGGCTCAATAAAGGGTTTCTGGGACTTTTCATGCGGTAGCCAGTCGACGGCTTAGAAATACAGTAAACTCGCGGTAGAGTGAACTACTCTACGGAGTAAACAAGTCAACCTCTTCAGAGTAAACACACATTTCTAACACAGTTAACCACGAATAAAGCGAATTCTAACAATTAAAGTAACGGTCACAGCAGAATGTTTTTGTTTTTTCTTCATATTATGATTGTGCTTATGAACTATGCCTGACTTTTTGTTTTAATATATCCATTTCTTCAATCCATCATTTCGGATTAAAGCTGTTTTTCTTTTCATTACTTACTTCAGATCGGGCCATTCCATTGCTCAGTTTTTAAAATTTAATGGTGTACTTGGACGGATGTTGAATAAAAAAGGAAACTTTCTCAAATTCGTCGTTTGAGAAGTCCAGTCCCACAGGATGAGGATTTATGAAAAGCCGTAATTTCTATGTGGGCACCGTAGCGCAAGTGGTTAGTGCGTCGGACTACTGAGCCAGCGGTCTTGGGTTCGAATCCCGCCGCAAACACCTAAACAATTTTCACAGTGCCCACCTCTTTCGAATGTCTGACAAGCATCAAAGAGTATCATTTGTCTCGATTGAGCTTCTCAACTCGCCGTTCGGAGTCGGCAAAAAACTGTAGGTCCCTTCCATTCGTGCAAAAATACAACACGCACACACAAATGGTTGCGAGAAGCAGGCCCAGGTTCACCTCGAGCTGTAGCGCCAACTAAGTAAGTAAGTAAGTAATTTCTATATGTTTATAGAAAGTGGTGGAATTATTAGTACCAAATAACTTAAGTACATATTTAACTTAAGAAAATGTGTGTGTCACTTTTAATTTTTTTTACATTTAATGTTGGTTTTTTCGGGTGATTTGACATTTTTATTTTTTGGTCAATCTGTCATAGTATTAAATGGCCCAAAAATGTTGGGCAATGTGACATTTTTCAGATTTGGGTGATTTGGTTTTGGGCGATATGACACAGATCAGAAAAAAATCGAACAATTTGAAAGTTTACAACGTTTATTTTTTAAACGCATCTTTAAACTCCCTACAACAGTGCCTAACTATGCTATTTACGTAGAGTCAGGAATCCCGCAAATCTATTTTAAGAATCTGAAGGCTAATGCTGACTATATTGTTAAGGTAATGAACCGTCATAGCACCAATCTCCAGAACCAACTACTCAGATATGCTTTTCGCTGTAAATTAACACCTTTTAGTGACTGGATTGATCTTGCAGCAGAATATGATGTTGAACTAAACCTAACTCTAGAAAATGTCAATGAATGGCAAAACAAATTCTACCAGTGTATTGCGCAAATAGAAGAACGTTTCTATGAAAACTGCCTTAACAGGGCGCAAACATCCGCATCTAGAAGCCTATATAGAACGTTAAATCATTCACTGACCACTCATAACTATTTCAGTAATGAATTGACAACTTATGAATTTAGCACAATCTTCAAAATCAGAACAGAGACTTTGGGCTTAAATTTTATACCGCACAGACAGTATCTTCGAACAACTTGCAGCCTCTGTAACTTAAACGTGGCTGAAGGCGTTTTCCATTTCCTTGCAGAAGGTCCAATACTTCTCGAAATTAGAAGACTGCATTTCTCCAAGAGCTTTCCCACACTTCAGGAAAGAGTTGTTAAACGATTTGTCTGGTTGAAAACTGCTCTCGAAATATATTATGCATGCCTTTAAGTATCGCAATAGCTTTGTGAATTTGTAAAATTGTAAAAATTGTAACATATCAAATGTGGAAGTAACTTAAACAAGTATAATCAGAATTATTTTTTCTTATTATCCATGAGTTGTATACCAAGTAAGCTTAATGTATTAATTATATCTTTATTTTTAATTTATGAAACGAATCATGAAATGTCAAACTATCGGCGAACGGCAATATAAAGCTATGCTTTTCTCTCTTTTTGTAATCTTAACTAGTATGTACTATCATGTAATTTATACCAATAAAGAGATGAATAATAATAATAAAATAATGACACAGATCCGCCTTAAAAAAGCCGAAACACAAAATCGCCCAAAATATTAAAATGTCTAATCGCCCAACTTTGTTTTGGGTGATTTGACATTTTTGTGATTTTTTGCATTTTGCGCGATTTGGTTTTGGGCGATTTGACACTGAGCCGAGCCAGTGAGCTGTTAGGGGCTACCCATTGTCCGGCTAGTTCGTCGGCTCTCTTGGCACTATATCCTGGAACTCAGAGAAGAGTGACTACAGCCTGATTGCATAATCGATGGAGTTTTCCTTGGCATTGATCAACCAGTTTTGATGTGGTGATTGTGATGATTCTGGCCTAACTTTCTGTATAATAATATCGATGTTATGTTTGGGTGTTAAATCGTTTATTAAGTTGTGACAAAAGTTTGAATCCAAAGTTCAACAATTACTTTGGACACAAGAAGTGTTTTATTTTTGGGCGCACCATTGTATTGCCTCTCGGATATGGTTGAAATTGAATAAATTTCCCGTAAGTCAATTTAAAATTTGTTGATTTTTTTATAAACAGTCATCTACCAACCGTGTGAACTGACAATTTTATATCTGACTATATTGTTAGAGAAACCATTGTCAGAGTATTCTCAGACCAACCGCCGGACGATAAATTGTCAACAAAATGGGACAAAACCTGGCAACCTTGTTAACTAACATTGGCAGTTAATTGCCAGCACATTTGCAGACCTGACAATATTGTCAGATCTGGCAATCTTCTGAACATAGCTTTAGAGTCCAATTTTCCGTCCTTAAATACCAAGCGAATTTGAGATATAAAACAGCGCTTCAACTGGGCCACTATAGTAGCAGTTTGTCACTATTTTATCTGTCCAGCTACCAGGACCCTATAACTCTCATTTATCAAAACGGTAATGAAATTAAGCCGAGTTAATAAGTTTGTATGTTTGACAACTTAATTTTTTTATTTTTTATTTTTTTTTAATATACTGGATCCTGCCCCAAGGCTGATACTGTGACCTGAAAGATCTTTTGTATCATAGGATTCTAATTAGTCCAAGAGGCAAACCACCTTCCTAATAAAGGCGAGTAAGTCCTTGGTTGACGCATTTTTTAATTCATAAGGTCTAAGCAGTTCTTTGTGTAGAGTACGTCTTCTGACCCCGAAAAGTGCCGGGCAATCACAAAGGACGTGTTCGGCTGTTTCGACCTCTTCCAAACAGAGTCGACACTCCATCTCGGTAGACAGGCCTAACTTGTTCATGTGGTATCGTTATTGACAGGAAATTTATTAGATACCTAATATCCTTCTTAGTGTGGTTTAGAAGTTCCCTGTGATGGGTATAAGGCTTAATCAACAGTTTGGCTTGCCTAAGCCCCGGGACATTTCTCCAATAAAAGAGTCGGATATCGTGCTCCCATTCGTTAACTAAGGCTGAGACTGCTGCCCAACTTATGCCGCAAAAGGGTTATGGACCTGAGAATATGGCAGTACAGCTAGAGCGGGCCAGCTCATCCGCAATCTGATTCCCGTCAATGCCTCTGTGACCAGGCACCCACAAAAGTTTGACCTTATTGTGAGTTGCTAGGGATTGGAGAGCATTGAAGCAGCACTTTACTAGTCTTGAGTCCACAGAATAGGAGCACAAAGCTTTTTTTTTTTTATAATCTACACACGCTAAAGGGGATATGAATACTCTTTTAATGTTTACACACAGCGCGAGCACATGAAGGACGAGAACGAGAGACAGACAGATCGACGTAGTGGTAGGAAACTCAGGTGATAGGTTTCAATTTGAACTAACTCTATGGGTCGTGTCCAGGATAACTGGAGAGTTGTGTATTATTTTTGTACTTGCTTATGATTCACAGGAGTTTTTTCCAGATATTTCTTATTATAGTTTGTGCGATCAATTTCTTCAGCCATATCCATCATCCTACTGCCAGTGTTATGCCTTCGCAGTAGGTTCGATATTAACTTCTGAAACTGATCAACTTATTTTTATTTCGTGAGAAAATAAATGCTTCGAAGACATCTGGATTCGAACCGTGAACCTTTCGCATGACAAGCGACGACAACTACCACTACGCCACGGCCACCCACACCCACCCACGCTTTAAGTGTGGATTGGCTGTCTGAAAAGACATTTATGTTAGCTCCCTTGATGCCTCTCTGTAGGTTGATTAAGGCGCAGATCTCAATGTCGTGGATCTCAGGTTGAAACACGCTGGGGAATGAGCCAAGAGGGACGGAGATTCTAGTGTTGGGCCCGAAGACCCCAGCGCCAACATCAGAGGCCATTTTTCATCCATCAGTGTACCATACTAGACTTTTTGGGTCCAGGGTCGGTCCTCTGTTTGAGCACGTGGTACGTTTCCCAATATGAACTTCGAATTTTCTGCCAAAACAGCATTCACTTATCATAAAGTTAGCGACGGTGCAGAGAATGTCCTGATTGGGAATGTTGTTGATAATATTTAGGTGACCCGCAAGGTAACCTGGTTTGTAGTTTGTACTTACGAATAAGTTGAAGTTTAATAGCGCTTCTAGCGGCTGACTTCCGACAACGTAATTTAAAAAAATCTTTCTGTCAATTTTCCTTCGATTCGTTTGAAAATCTAAAAAAAAATAAACCGTATGATCACTGCGACTCTGCCTTAAAGTAAGGATGTAGTTTACAGATGATGCTGTTCTACATGCGTACATGTTTCCTGTCACCATCACCATCAATTTTATATTAAACTCACTAAGATGTCACAGAAAATTATTTTCTTAACAACAACATTCCACACAAAGACAATCATTCTGCGAACAATTTAAGTTTATCTCTCCTCAAAAGGAAGTGTTGTCTGTCGGCATGACAGTATCAAGCAACAACGTTCACATTATATTCACTAACCCATCAAAAAGCCTTAGTACCGCGGTTCCGATGTCTGGGACGGTGACGGTACCCAAAGCCCGATAAGATATCATGTGCCCATGCCCACCACTAAACGTGCCTGATTTCCCACTTAAATGGGCAAAAAACGTATCTAATGGCCT
This sequence comes from Brachyopa scutellaris, assembly GCA_949775065.1. Classification (NCBI taxonomy): domain Eukaryota; kingdom Metazoa; phylum Arthropoda; class Insecta; order Diptera; family Syrphidae; genus Brachyopa; species Brachyopa scutellaris. The sequence goes on from OX459113.1 coordinate 104,392,468, forward strand.
AAGAAAATTGTTAAAAAAAAAAATGCCGCGAAAATTATTTTAACTGCTCCGACGTGCCTGCGCTCTTTCTGTCATCTCAGTGAGTGATCTTTTGATAAACTTATTATTTATTTTTATTTTTTGGTTTGTTTTACTGTCATTTATACGGCCGGCAGAGGTACTATAAAGGCGTTGAGCACCAGTTGTTGGCTTGGTAACTTACGACAAATTAATCATTATTTTTCCACTTCGCGGTTTACGGTGCCCTAAACGTCTTAAATGTACTTAAAAAAGTGGGTAAATGTCGCGCGCATTCAGCCAACCGCAAAGTCGATAAAACTATCGCTTAGCACGGTGAACTGCATGCTCTTTAGAGAATGCACCCTACCTTAGAAACACCACAAGGTGGTTACGAACAAAAAATAAAAAACAAAGTAAAAGACTGCCCCATTTATTACCTGAAACCGTGAAGATACGAGTTTAGCTGCGAATGGCAAGCTGGAACCAGGGGTTATGTGTGTGGCAGTGGCAATGGCAAGGTGCTGCCGCGACAACACACACATGTGGTTTCCGCCAATTAATTAGTCGTAAATTACGCGGGTAATGACTCGACTTTTGAGTTGGGAATAGGTTCGTATACAGCTATCTGCGGGAGTTATCCTGTGCAGGTCGCCTTCACTCGATATCATCGAAAAAATAAATAAAATAAAAACAAAAAAAAAGTATCTATAACCGGAAAAGAAGAGGAACAGAAATTAAAAAAAACACAACAACCCGCTTTTATTTATATGTCACGACTATACACACGTACTCACAGGTATGTTGTACTCGCCGTCGTACTGTGTGCGGGACTCCCAAGTCCCAAAACGAAATTACTTTAATTGACACATTTTTGGGATCGGAACTGGTACACACCTTTAAAATGAAAAGCATCGCAACTTCTTCGTCTTCACCGCTGTCGCGTCGCGTCGTTTTTGTCGTCGTACTATGGCTCCATTGAGGCCCAATGATTTTGTGAATGAACACGCGTTGAGCACTCAGCTAGAGCGAGAGAAAGATTTCATTCATAACACTGAACTCCTCCCCACCACAGATTTATAACTCATACCAGGCCAAGCCAAAGCCGAAGCCAACGCCAAAACTAAAGCCAGGGCCAGGCCAGAGCTCGGCACGAGGAATCATTAAGCAATTTCATTTAATCTGCGCGGATTTCCCTCGTAATTTTTTTTTGCTCGATTTGTGTTGCTGTTTTTTTTCTGCGTTCCTTCTTGATTCCGTTTTATAATGTTTTTATTACGGCCATCATCGTTTAATGTACGCGACGGCGAGTAATGCGATATGCGATCCACATCAAAATGTGCGGAGGATGAGCCGAGTTCACTTTGGCAGGGGGAATCAGATCTTCTTGGATGCACGGCTGACTATGCGGCTGCGGCTCTGCGATTTATTAATTATGATTATCCCTGTTTTGAGGTGGTTCTTCTTCATTTCGATGGTGTTCTGTGGAGCGCAGCTTGGATCACACCTCGTCGTTGATTGCTATCGGATGTGACGGAGGAGTTATGGATACAGCGCAGCGTTCGTTCGGATGGTTTATTTGTTTATGAATTGTTTATTCACTTATCGAAATGGGAATTGAATGGGGTTTCGGTTTAATGATGGAATGGACACGTGATGAGGTTTGATCGCCTACTCAAAATTTGGACAAAGCAGAATGATGGAAAGTGAGTGGAAATGGGTATCAATTTAGGTTGAGTAATAGGCGCCAGCACTGGGTTCTCAGATATCTACAGAAAAGAAAACATAATATTTTGGACAATTCAAGATTTGTTAGCGCATTTTTTTGGTTCGAGTTGGCTAAATATTTTAACCATAAACTAATGCATTCTTTGGCATAACGATTTTTTTTTAAATGGCGTATTTAGAAGCTGAAAATTGGTTTTTAAATGTGGGATATTCTGGACCCCAACGTGTCATTAATGAGTGTAACAAAAGTGTGCTCTTGAGGGTTAAGTGAAGTTGTAGTTCAATATGTTCGCTGAAAAAAAGAGAAGATCACTGGGAAGTCGATTTCAATAGAAGTCGGTTTTATGGGACGCCGGAAAATGTCGCTGTCATATGCGTATCACGACTGCTGGACAGACTCCGGTAGGTACTTTGCGTTATCTCTCTTAGAAATGTCTGTTTGCAGCGTATTTTTATGCCGACAATGTTGGAATGTTTCTGTTTGATAGATTTCCAGACTTCGGCACTAGATATCATCGAAGCCGATGAAAAGTTGAAGGGGTTTTATTTGTTTTTACTTTTTACGATACTAGTAAACAAGAGGTACTCACCTGTCGAAGGTAAATGTATTCATTGCCACCATTGTCACAGATCTGTAATTTCCCTTCTAACTCTTCAGAATATCCAATTTCTTCCGTGATAGTATCTACAAGCAATATTTGTCTTGTGCTAGTACTGGTGTGAGTTTCAAAAGGGATTCCACTGATATCTCAGCAGAGTTCGAAGCTGCTCAAGAATTGAAAACCTCGATCAATCCAATCGAAAGCTAAATAATCTGATTTACTGACTTCAGATATATGTTGCCGGAGCCACAGAACATATTGGGTCTAGATCTTAATTCGTGCGGTTTGCTAAGAGGTGGCGTAACTTGTATTATATCATTGTTATTATTCCATTGGAACATGCGTTGGAAAGCTACTGTCACTGTACGTCATTTCAGTATATGTCATTCATTTGAAGCGTTAACAACAATAATTTTTTTCACTCAAATATGTCGAACTTTGTGCCTAAAAAAGTGTTTTTGCGGGGAGTTCATTACTTTAATATGAAGAAAACGCCACAAAAGGAAGTCATTTTTGCATCGGATTGTTACTGGTGATGAAAAATGGATCCATTACGACAACCCTAAGCGCAAAAAATCATATGTGAAACCCGGCCAACCAGCCAAATCAACGGCAAAGCCAAATATCCATGGCGCGAAGGTAATGCTCTGTATTTGGTGGGATCAGGTATTATAAGCTGCTAGAACCGGGTGAAACCATCAATGTACAACGCTACCGAACACAATTAATCCATTTGAAGAGAGCAGTAGCCGAAAAACGCCCGGAATATGCGACCAGACACGAGGCAATAATTTTCCATCATCACAACGCTCGGCCCCACGTTGCTATTCCGGCTAAGAACTATTTGGAAAACAGTGGATGGGAAGTTTTACCCCACCCGCCTTATAGCCCAGACCTTGCCCCTTCTGACTACCATTTGTTCCGGTCGATGCAGAACGCCCTCACTGAAATACGGTTCACATCAGAGCAGAATATCAAAAATTGGCAGTTCTTTTGGGATGGGGTCCACAAATTGCCAGAAAGATGGGAAAAAGTCATAGCTTCGGATGGGCAATACTTTGAATAATACTATTGTACATGTTTTTCTTAAATAAACGTTCAAATTTTGAAAAAAAAACCGCGCGAATTAAGTTATATACCCGATAGTTAATAACCGGGTCACTTGAAATGTGACGAGAAAGTGATAGCTATCGCTGGTTGGGCTTTCTGAATGGGTAGATAACAAAAAAAGTGGTCTTCTACTTAAGAATATCTAATCAATGAGCATTTCTAAGCAAATACTTAAAAGTGGTTTCGCCAAACTTTTAAGTTTTATTTTCATCGAAACTACTTTTCGATATGAATCAGAAAAGTATCTAAAAATATTATCAAATATGAGGCTAAGATGCCGCGGTTTTTACGCCTTTGTCACGTAATACATCCGGTAATGAGAGCTGTCCGTTCTTAAGAACGTATTTTGTATGGGAAATTAGAAATTGGTTCCACAAAAAAGATGTCCATTAATGCGGCATTTATATGGATATACCAGGTAAGGGTCCGATTAAAAATCAGACCAAGATTTTTGGCGGAGTCAATGTAGGTACTCAATAGAACTTTGGTCTAGTTGTAGGCAATTCATTTACGTAAACGAAGAAAAGCAACGATCCAATGATGGAGCCTTGTGGAACTCCGCATTTTAAAGTCAATTAACATGAGTAATGATTTCGTGCTACAACTCATTGGTTTCTCCCTTTTAAATAAGAAAATATAACTTTTGTTGCAGGCAACGAAAAGTCGAGTAGGGTGAAAATTGTACTATAGTTTTTATCAACTGCCTTTCATTTTTCATCCACCACCGATTATGCCGTCTTGCAACTTCGGTTCGGACGGAAGCTAGATTGGTTTTCAACTAGAAGTTTTTTAACAAAAATATATTTTTGCATTACGCAATACGATAACATTTCAAAGACTTTTGAGACCTGTATTCTACAGTATTTCCACACGATTTATTGGGGATAGGAACAATCTTAGCTTCATTCCACTGCGAAGGGAAAAACAGATGTTGTTAAAATGGAGTTTAACATATAGGTATGTGAGGTATGGTAATATGTATGGAAGCAAAAGTCTGACACATTTTGGGTGAACTTCATCGAGTCCCATAGAATTTGATTTTATAGACAAAATGGCTTTAACTACGTCTTCATCACAAAGTCTATAAAATCGAAGTAGAATTCTCTAGCTTCATCCGGTAACTGGTCAAATATTGAAAGGTTTGCTGATGAGGGACTTTTATGCACTAAAAAGTTGGCGTTTAGATGGTCACAATTCAATTCAATTCAATTCAATCTTTGTTTAATAGTCTTACACAGTAAGATACAATATCTCATTTAGTAGTGCAAGCTTCAGAGAAAAATTTGATTACAATATTTAATGCATAATGTATGTGTTACGATCAGAATAGTACCAGTTCGATTACAAAATTAATATAAAGAAGTAAAATCAAAATAGTTACATTTATTGTTACATAGTTTTAAATTCCTAGGGATAAAAATAAAAAGAAAGACAGAAAAGAGAAAAAAAACAAGAGAAAACGGACTTAAATAACCAATCATCATCATCGAAGTGCTTGCAGGTATTGCCTGAGTTCCATTTTGAACAGCGTTTTGCGACTTATCAACCTTATATGTCGGGGAAGGGCATTCCACAGCCGAATCGCATGGATATAGAATTGTCGCTCCGATATCAAGAAATTGCAGCGCAAAGGTATGAGGTCCAAAGTTCTAGTTGAACGCGTAAAACTGATCCTGTTGAAAAGGTAAGATGGTTGGCGCGTCTGAAGCATATTATGGAGCAAGATCAACGTCCTCAGCTTAAATAGATTGTCAAGCGTGATGCCGTGAATCGATTTTGAGTAGGAGGAGACGTGGTCATATCTTCGTAATCCATAAATATATCGCGTAATACTGTTATAGGCCACATTGATTTTCCGCCTGTGCACATAATCACAGTTGCTAAAAATCTCACAGCCGAACAACATAATAGGAATAAGAAGCGTTTTGGCAAGAATTATTCTTGTTTTTAGAGGAGTAACTTTTTGCGTAGCCCAAAGCATGCGTAGACCTCCATAAACCCTACCTAAAGCCAGTCTAATATGGTTATTCCAGGTAAGCGTTCGGTTAAAGGTGATACCAAGATTTTTTGCGGTGTCGACAAATTCGATAGGGCAGCCATTGAGACAAATTCTTGGAAAACATAAGGTATCAACTAGCTTCCTAGAGATAACCAAACATTTTGACTTCGATGGGTTTAAACGGAGGTAATTAGCTCGAGACCAGCCTAAAATCCTATCCAGATCTTCATTTAACTCGCATGTAGCATTTTCCACAAGACCCAAGTGAAAGCTCTTTCGCACCTGCACATCATCAGCATACATATCAATCGAGGAATTGAAAATGCATGTAGGAAGGTCATTGACGTACATAGAGAAGAGTAGTGGACCCAAAATCGAGCCTTGGGGAACACCTGAACTAAGTGGGAGAAAGTCTGATATGGAGTTTTTAACCACAACTGCCTGATATCTTCCACTTAAGTAAGAGGCTACCAAGTTTGTGGAGGAAACAGAAAAATTAAATTGACTTCGGAGCTTTTTACAAAGAACTTTGTGGTTTACCGTATCAAATGCTTTGGAGAAATCAAGCAAGATAAGGAACGATACCTTATCATTATCTACCGCTTGCCTGATTTCTTCAGTCACGTTTATCAATGCAGTAGTGCAACTATGTTTGGGACGAAATCCAGACTGATTAGCACAAAGTAAATTATTATTTTGAAGAAATCTCCGTATCTGAAAATTCATAATCCTTTCAAATACTTTGGAAAGAAACGATAAAATCGCAATCGGTCTGAATTCGTTTTGATTTTTCGGAACCGGGATTATTTTTGCTCGTTTCCAAGTAGATGGGAAAACTGCCGTCATAAATATATTATTAAATAAGTACGTTAAGTATTTCAAAATGTATGGCAGGATAGCCTTAACAAAAACCGGACAAATGTCATCAAACCCAACTGAGTTTGATCTTATGGATAGAATGCTTTCTAAAATATCCGTATCGTCAACAGCTGTAAAACTAAAACTTGACGATGAAGATAGGAGCCGATCAACATTGTTCTCAACCGCAGATATAGTCGGTAGGTCGCTACTGTTTCGAAGTGAAAATTCACCCGTAGTATCTTCACCGTTCAATGAGGAAGTAGAGACAAAACTCTTGTTCAACTCATTACAGTCAACAATATTAGTGGTGGTATTTATTTGTTTGCCTACTCCAATATCCCTTAGATTTTTCCAGAGTTTATGCTTAGCTTGAGAAGGATCTAGTCGTGGGGCATAGAAACGTCTTTTTGCCTCTTGTATTTTGCAAGTTACCCGGTTTCTCAGAAAACGATAAGCATTAAAGAGCACATCCAACCGAAATCTTTTCCAGCACTTATAAGCTTGATCACGCTGGCTGATCAGATTCTTGATACTATTAGTAAACCATGGGCATGGGCATTCAATCGCTCTAACGGACTTGGTTATAAGAGGGACATGAGTATTAAAAAGATTGGTGATGTTATCTTGAATGAAAGTTACTTGACTATCAACAGAGAGCATTCCATAAATTCTGTACCATTCTACTCCAAGAATTTATTTTTATTTTAGTTGGCGCTACAGCTCGAGGTGAACCTGGGCCTGCTTCTCGCAACCATTTGTGTGTGCGTGTTATATTTTTGCACGAATGGAAGGGACCTACAATTTGTTGCCGACTCCGAACGGCGAGTTGAGAAGCTCAATCGTGACAAATGATACTCTTTGATGCTTGTCAAACTGAACTTATTTTCGGAGATAACGGGTACACACTGAAAAGTTAGATGAATCAAGTCATGACGAGAAAATGAATATTATCGGGAGTTTTCGGCTTTCGTTCTCCTAATACAATTTCGCGAATTTGTTGCTATAAATACTCCCTTACTTAGTTAGTTTAGTTTAGTTTGTTTATTTAGTTCGTATAAACTATTTACATTTACAATAATAAATTTTTAACATTAATCATCTTCTTAATTAATAATTGGACTTAACAAAACCTATTACATTTCTTTTAAAAACATTTAAATTTGTTTCATTTTTTAATTGGTTTTGCAAGCTATTAAACAATTTAAAGCCTTTGTATATAAGAGAGTTTTGCGCATTAGAAGTTAGAAAATTAGGCAGCCTTAAATCATTTCTATTTCTTAAGGCATAAGGTTGTAAGTCTCTAATAAATTGAACATAGTCAAGTAGGTATTTTGGCATTAAATTGTTAACTATCTTAAATACAAAAATTAAAACATTCATCACAATTCTTTGTTTCACAGATAACCATTTTAACGAATCTAACATAAAACGAATGGACACGAATCTATTGCACTTTAAAATACTTCGCATTGCTTTGTTTTGCAGTTTCTGCAGTCTTATAATCATACTCTCATTACATAGAAACAAAATAGTTGAACAATACTCAAAATGCGGCTTTACAATTACATTATATATATTTATTGCACATATAGTTGAAATTTTATATCTTATCCTTTTTAAAAAACCTATTTTTTTAGCTATCTTTTTACAAATATAATTAATGTGGCTTCCGAACAATAATTTCTGGTCCAAAACTACTCCTAGATATTTTATTTGTTTTATTTTTTCAATTGTTACGCCATCTATTGTAAGGCCATTGACATCACTTCTCTCGTTCAGTATCATAAACTTTTTTTTTGCAGTGTTCAGTTTAAGTTTATTTTGAACAAGCCACGTGTTAATATGATTTATATCCTCTTGCAATTTAGTTGTACAGTCTATGTCATTATCGCCCGAAATATAGACGACTGCATCATCCGCGAACAAGGCCACTTTTGTGTATTTTATGACACACTTAAGATCGTTAATATAAATTGTAAAAAGGAGAGTCCCTAAAACAGACCCTTGAGGGACGCCGAAATTTACTTCAATCGCGTCAGAGACTTGGCCGTTGAATTTTACTCTCTGCTTTCGATTTTCTAAGTATGACTGGAACCACAATAATTCGTTATCTCTAACACCATATTTTTTCATTTTCATTATTAAAAGGTCTCTACTAACTGTCTCAAAAGCACGTTTTAAGTCCAAAAACACACAAACTACACTTTTTTTTTTTGGCTAATTCTTCCTTCCATGATGTTACAACTACATTAATGGCAGTCTCACACGAGAAACCTTTTCGAAAACCGGATTGCAGGTCTATTATCAAATTATTATTTTCAAAGTAGTCATAAAGCTGTTTGAATACAATTTTTTCAAAGATCTTTTCACACAACGGCAAGGCATTAACAGGTCTAAACTCTTCACATTTCGTTGTATTTGATATTTTTTCAATTGGTGTTACTAAGGACTCCTTCCAAGAGTCCGGGAACTTGCTTGTGCTTAGAGATCCGTTAATTATTTTATACAAAACTGGGTGAAGGATTTCAAAATGGTCCAAAAAGATGCTGGGGCTCATAAATTGAAAATCTCTTTTATTTTTCATATTTTTTATAGTTTGTTTTATATCGTTTAATGAAACAATCTTAAATTTGAACACGTACTCTGCCGCCTCAACTAGGTTAACGAAAGAAGCCACTGGAATGGTATTTATTATTTCCTTTACACTCTTAACAAAATATTTATTAAAGTTATTCGCAATTATTATATTGTTTTCACAGATCTCCGTACCAAATACTACTATTTTTGTTTCACTTTTTTCTTTCTTCAGAATCAAATTTTTTATGTTTCGCCACATGGTTTTTTGATCGACAGCACCCGAGATTTTTAACATTACATATTCACTTTTTCGCTTCTTAATTTCTAGTTTATATTTATTCCGAAGAGTAGAATAATTCGTCCAATCTGTTTCCAAACCACTTAATATTGCTTTGTTATACATTAAAATTTTTTGATTCTTCAAATTATTCAAAAAGCTATTAAACCACTCATTTCTACAAGACTCTACTTCTTTATTCGTTATAAAAATAGAAACACTTTCATTCGTCTTTTTTAAAAAATATTCCGCTATAGTATTTATATCAAATGTACTATGAACATGTAGAAAGTTCATATCTAAAACTTGCCTAAATAAATGTTTTTTGTATTTAAAATAGGGAAACACTCTGTTCTGTCTTTCGGTTTTAATACATTTTATATCGATTACTATTGTTTCGTGATCACTTAATTTTAAGCCTCTTATTGTTTTTGCAGTTACTAACTCACTATTCGTTACAACGTAATCAATTAGCGTACTTGACGTTCGCGTAATTCTGGTCGGCTCATCCATGACTTGGCGGCACGCATTGTCTTTTATAATTTTCTCAACATCGTTTTTATAGATATTACTATGAGACAACCAATCAACATTAAAATCACCGACTATCACAAGTTCCTTATTAAGATCATAAAGTTCTTCCATCAACTTACCGAATTCGTCACAGAAAACTCTACAGCTTGAGCTTGGGGATCTATACAAACCAACAATCACGCACGAATATTTTTTAAAATTAAAGGTGTTTATTGACCACCATAATTCCTTGTTTTTGATGCATTGGTTAATATTTGAGGCCTTAAGATCACTTCTCGCGTACACTAATATTCCACCTGTGTGGGATGATTCTGTATCACACCTGTCGACTAAAGTATAGCCGCCCACACTTAATTCACTTTTTAGAACGTCTTTAGTCACATGCGTTTCAGATAATACTAGGGCTTCGAAATCATGCCCCGCAATAGCTATTTGTAACTCTGCGAGATTACTTAAAAAACCACAAATATTAAAATAAGCCACTTTCACAACTTTTGATTGCTAATAAGAAGTCCTTTGTTTTTGTATTTCAATTTTTTTCTTATAGACTTCACATGTATCACTTCGACAGTCATGATTTACATCAAATTTAAGACCAAACCTTGAGTTAGCAACAACACAATTGTTACATTTAAATGTTACACTATCACAACTCCTTGCATCATGGTTTTCACCACATTTCGCGCACATAATTTCATTTCTACACTCCTTTGCTTTATGATTGTATCCCCAACATTTATAGCACCTTTTAACTGAGATTGCATCGTACACAAAACACCTATCCCAACCTAAGTTAATTCTTTTTTTCTCCATTATATTTCTATATTCTTCTGTTTCGACTGAAATTATAGCACTAAAGGTCTTCTTTTTGTTATCTTTTTCTACACTGAACATTTTCAAACATTTAATATCACAGTTTATATTGTTTTGTTTCTTTATGGCTGACAAAAGCCCTTCTTCACTCCAATTTTCATTTATTCCACATATTTTTAAACACACATATTTTTAAACATGGGTTTTGCAAATTTGGTACAGAGACTTCATATTCACCTCCTAATTTTTCTTTAACTTCTTTTTCTATTATTTTACGCGAACTATTATCTTCGCAGCTGATTGACGAACAACCACTAAATGTTCTGTTATAAAAAGCCCATTTGGCAGATCTAATTTTTGAAACTATTTCATGATTCTATAGCAAATACCGTTGACCGTAACAAGCTGATTAGCCTCATTTTTGCAAAAATATGGTCCGATGACTCCACCGCACCGAATTGTGCATTTTTCGGCTTGCAACGGCGTTCCGACATTCTCATGTGGATTATCTTCACTCCAAATGCGACAATTTTGTTTATTGCCATATCCATTGAGCCAAACATGTTGTTGATTTTGGGCCCATCCGCCGTAATTCCGACGCAAACGATGGTCATTCGGCTTAAATTCTTGCACCAGCTGGATTTTGTAAGCCTTCAAACCAAGATCTTTGCTCACAATTTTCCATAAAGTGGACAGACAAAGACCAAGCTGTTGTGAACGACGTCGAATCGATAAATTTGGATCTTCTTCAACACTCTCCTTAACTGAACGGACACAATATTCACACTTCAGTATGCACTCTTCTTATGCGCCTCGATCTCGGTGCCATTGCATCTTGCAAAGAAAATGTTGTGTGAAAACGGTCAACAATACGGCGAATTGCGGTCTCAGATGGTCGATTACGTCGGGTGTTATATGGTACAAGTGCTCTATTAGTTTGGCGAACCGGACCATTATTTTGGAATCAAATTTCTAAAATTTGGTAATACTGTTGAAGCGCGTATGGCATCACTGGGTGAAAAAAAACTACCTATATATATATTTGGATCTCATTTTTTATTACATCCATGTTTGTATTAGGTTCTTTACATATCCATAAATTTGTAAGACACAGCGTAGCCATTATGTTCATCTGTTATCAACACCGTCGTCGTCCTTTGAGTGTCTTAAAATTCAAACGTTCAACACTTCGATATCTCAGAATCAGAATTCGACATTAACCTTGCCTATACCTGGATGGGCATGTATCTATGACCACTTCGCATTGATTTAATGTCCTGGAGTTAATTTCAAGTTCTTTACCAATGACCTACGACTCCATGCAAAGTCCTTTCCAAGTTAACTTCCAAATCAAAGAAAAAGGTTCCTGCTTTGCCAAATCACCGTGTTCAGACTTCAGGTACTGTCAACCGCAGGAAAAAATGTGCATGCATAATATCCGCACGTGGAAGCCTAACAAAAAACCAAAAAAAAAACTGAATGGAACGCGCAAGCAACAAGTACCTACTATCTCTATCTATGTCACTCTCTTCTAACCACGAGTACGTGTGTAGATATGGAAGTAAACACACACAAAACAATTACATATTCTAATGGTATGATAATTTATGCTGCTGATGAGAGATGATTACCACAAATAGGCATTTTTTTGTTTATCTTTATCCACAAAAAAAAAAAAGAAACAGAACCAACTGTCGGCGAACGACGACTCGCTGACTTGGTGGCTGGCTCACTCCTCTATCTCAGCTGAGCGTAGCTGCAGCAGGCCAGGCCACCTTTCTGAGGCTGTTGCTCCTCGTTGTCGTCGCGTATGGATATATGGAATATTTAGCTTCTGTGTGTGTGTGTGTTTGTGATTCGGATTAATTATTATGCGTACACCAGTTCAATTATGATAAACTTGATTTTTGACCTAATAAACCACTGCCAGTAATAATGGATCATAAATATATGCAGTTGGTTTGTTTTTGTTGTGTTTTTTTTTTCGTTTTTCTGTTTTTGGCTTTGTGGCTCATAAATAATTCATTTGGGAACTTCCTGGACTTGTGCGGTGTCTTGTGGAAGAAGTGCAAGTGCAGTTTTTTTGTTCCGCTTTTTGTTTTTGTTGGGTTAGGTACGATTATCATTTTTTGTTGTTGTTGTTGTTATGCCGCAAATTAGGATCCGGGAACATGTGACATTTAAATTTTATATATTAATGCTAATTGCCACTTTTGTTAAATGGGAATCATGTTTCTCTCTGGCAACTGGTAATATTGGTAACGGTAACGTGTTTTGTATTTGGAGGATTTGTTATAGGTAGTTTATACCAAATATGGTTTTCGTAAAAGTCTAAAGTCGATATGGACGAGAAGAGGACGATCGAATATTGTCTGCTTTAAATGAAGGAATTATTGATATTATGTTGCCAGGACGTAGCATAGGGCGGAGCTAGTTGAGCCACTTTCTTTTAAGTCTCATAAATATCAACTACTATGAAGCTGGGATAATTGGAAAGAATGGACATTTCTCAATGAAATTGCAAAAAAAAAGAATCTGAAAATATGTAATCGCAGAAGAATATCTAATATTTTGTTAAATGCACCAAGTCCAACATTTCTACCCTCAACGAGGAAGGACATCTATTTTGTACATAATAAAGACCAGAACTCGAAACCTGTCTTTTTTCTTTTCCGATCCAACTGCTCCACGAGGAAAAATCTTTACCAGCGCCTATCCAAGGGTCTACCCCAAAGCACCCGAATATTTTGGTCAATACGAGCCGGATTACGTCCGCTGTACGAACAAATACAATTTTTAGCCTTCCGTCATTCCTCTGGGGTGTGAGACACCCCACAAAAAATTGTAAACTGTCCCATTACCGTTACATTTTTTTTCCGACCATGACATGCCTTTCTGCAGTAGTATTCGGTGGTCTCGCGCAATTCAGATTAATTTTCAGTATTTAATTTGCTTCGAAAGTTTCTATGGGGTATCATACACCCCAGTGTGCAGTTCGCGTTAATATTTTTTACAGTTTGTACATAGGGATTTTTAAGTACAGTTACTTCGATTTTAGTAGTTTATCCAGCATTTGAAAAAAAGAAATATGAATAATTTGTAATACTCTGTTTTGTTATATTAATTCTTTATTTTTATTTCTTTATTATAAATATGTCCTTTCTCTGTGGCTGCCAGAATTATTATTATCGATTATTTTCGAAACTTCCTTTTTTTTATTTTCGACAGTTTGCGCTAGACTACTATTAATTATTATTACAAAATTGATCTAGTAAGTGTGAGATTTGTTTATTCATAAGAAATAAGTTTTTTCTAGGATTCAGTAATTCTTTTTACAGACAAAATTTGGTATTTGCGTTGCACGAATTCTACCACATTGCCAACAATAGTTTGCAACAAAAAATGCGTACAACTTTGCACATGTACTCTAGAATATTATTTCGAAAAACGTATTTGTAATTTTTTGTTTTTTTGGTTCTAACTTTTGAAAAAATTGGACTTTTTCTGAACATCTACTTTTTTGTGATTTTTTTGTCCATTTATTTTTTAAATAATTTTTTTTTTTTGTATAAATATGTTTTTTTTGTAATGTAAGTGGAATATTAAAAACTATTTGAATGTCATGAAAACATGAAAAACGAATAAACAATTAATTTACTGAAAAAACATTTTTTTTAATATTCATGATTGGGGTATGTCACACCCCAGATGGAGGAAAGTACAAGTAAAACATAGTTGGGGGACGGAGGGTTAGTTAGTGAGCGTGTGAGGTAAGATGGGCCATGGGCTGACAAACCAGCTCCATAAAGAATAAAAAAGCCAGAATTTATAGCAGAATTGTATCCAAAACATACAATCAAATGAAGAATTCAAAACAAAAAAACATTTCGTGATTTACGAGTCTAACAGTTTTCAGATATAACATAAGACTTTTTCCTATTCACAAAAACAGAAACTCACTAAGGCTCTCGCAGTTTTTACGGATTCTGAAATAAGCAATAACTCGTGTGCCCGCTTGAAAAAAAGGAAAGTGAAGGTGATTAGATAAAGGAAAATTCAAACTTGTAGTCTTTACTTGGATTAACCTACTTATACCAGCGCACAGTGCCTGAGATTGGAAGTTCTAGGAGTTTTTCATATGTTGTTAACTTTATAGAATACATTGTAATTGCTTATTGGTAGCTATGTATGTACATAAAGTTCATTGAGCTAGCTTTTATTGATTGAACAACGAATAAGTAACCGGTCGGTCGGTCAGACCAATGTGTCTCACTCAGAAGAAATTTGGTTTGAAATTCTGAACAGGTCAAAATTCGTTTTGTCAAATTGGATCATCAAGTGAAAATATCTACCTATGGAGTATGTAGTTCAGCAATGGGGAAAGAAATGCACACTCAGACTCATACAATTTGTAAACTTTATAAATTTGTAAATTTTCGAAATTTCGAAAAATTAAAGTTCAGAATTTGAACCTGCTACTGTTTACTTTGTTTTAATTCTACCGTTAAAGAGGTCAATGGGTGTATAATTATTTTTTACGAATTGTTTTTCATCCCTTAAGGGGTTGGGGCAGTCACAAGGCCACAATTTCTACAAAACTTTTTTGTGTTCGAAAAACCATCATTTTATTCAACTTTCCTGTAAATTATATTAGGCGTGTTTTTTTTGTAACCTATATAGACTTCGAAAAAGCTTTCAGAGCAAAAATAAGACTCGATAATTATCCAGGCTAAGGTTTTGTTGTATTTTACATGGGTAAACACGCTGCTGAAACATGTTTAGCCTATACAGGTTACAAAAAAAAACACGCCTATTGAACAATAGGTGTTAGGCTAAACATATTTCCGCAACATGTTTTCAATGTGAAATACAACAAAACCATAACCTGGATAATTTTATCCAGTCTTATTTTTGTATGGAAAGCTTTTTCGAAATCTATATAGATTTGATAAAAAAAAAAGCGCGCCTAATATTGAAAATAGCAAAAGATACATCCATTTCTGTAGAGTGTTGTTGTGTTGCTATGGACAATCCTGTTCGTGAACGTGTTATACGAAATCAAAAAATCAAGAAAATTCCGTTAACTTATTACCTAGTTAATCTTCTGTCTAATCGATGGATTTTGAAAAAAGAAAATTATTCTAACTCAGTCAATTTGGCGCGGGTCGACTTAAAACTTACAAAGAATATTCTTTAGATGCTATACTAAAAGAATATGCGAAAAAAATCGAATCGGTTGTTATTTACATGTGTAGAAGAAAGGTGGAAACTTGGCACCAAAGAATCGATCGCTGCAAACGTGCTCGCGGTGGTCATATGAGAAACTGAATTCGATACTTAAATAATATAATACGTGTACTATACCTGGAATAAATTTCAGCCCGATATCTCAATTATTATGTGTTTTATTTAAATAAAAAATTGTAAAGTCTATGGAAAACCCCTTTGTTGTACAGCTGCGAGCAAAAAAATAGCAGTGCCACTAAAGAAGTTGCATTCATTTAAAAATACAACAAATTAAGCAATATTTTTTAAAAAAATTTACCAATAATATAAACTGCGTTATTTTCTTATAATATCTACATTATTAGTTTTTGATTTAATTAAAATAAATTAACATAAATGCATTTTATCGAAAGGAACTTCAAGAAACGGCGAGCAAAAAAATAGCAGTGCTCTTTCTTCGCCAGCGTACTTTATCAAAAAAGTAAAAAGAAAATACTGAATTTACATCAATTAGTATGAGGTGTTATTAAGGATATACCAGTCCTTAGTAGTATGCCTTTAATTACTTATTAAAGCTGCGTAAAACCGTTTTACAGAGTCTACAAGATGCTGGCACCTTTCGGATGATATTGATCTCCAAGACTGCTGAACAACTCGTTTTTTTTTCTGTGCAGTACATATCTCTTTTATATAGGCCTATAAATTTTCAATAGAATGGAGATCGGGATATTGAGCAAGCCACTCCATGAACTCAATCAATATATCCTGACACCATTGTTTAACTGTTCACGTCCTGCCTTTCGGGTCGTTGCCCTGCTAGAAAACCCATTTTAGTAACATTTCGCCTTCGGCACATGACAACATGATGTTTTGCCATATATCAACGTATGAGTGCTGGTCCATTATACTTTTATGCCAGTATATGGGACCAATACCATAGTATGAAAAGCATCCCCAAATCATGATATTAGATCCACCGAGTTTTTTTAGTTTTTTTTGTGAATCAAGGATCATATTTTGTAGTGGGTGGATGCCTGACATACTGCTGAGATACGTTTCCGCTATACAGGAAGGTTTTTGTCTCATCAGTACACATTATATTACTCCACTTCTCAGCGGGGCAAGACTAATGCTTTTTCGCAAACCTCGAATTGTTCCGGCCGCGAGTTTTAACCTTCATTTTATATTTTACAGCATTGATTATCATTTAAGCGTTACACCCAGAAGTTCCAGAATTTTTTTGTACGTTTTCCCATCTTTTATAAGCAATTTATTTAGCCCGCACCTCTCTGGTGTGCAGTGTAGTCCACGACCCACTTTTATCGAAAAAAATTAATCGGTTTTACTACAATTTGATTAAAAATAAAAAGAAGGAACTTTTATCTTACTTTTCTATAAGTTAGATTCCAAAATCAAGTAAAAACAAAATTTGTATACCGAAATCTTATAAGCACTGCTATTATTTTGCTCATCTCAAAAAGTATGAGATGCACTACTAATTGATATTTTAAAGCAGAAGGGAGGTTTACCATTGCAATATAACGTCATGTGAACAACATATTGTTGATAAGTATAATATTACAGCAAAAGTCACAAGAAATATTAATACAAAAAAAAATATTAAGGAAAATGTTGCTCTCAAGGTAGCACTGCTATTATTTTGCTCGCCACTGTACCTACAGAAAATGTTTTGGTGCGTCTGGCAAAGAGATAGCACCATATGAACCGTCTGGGACCTATATACAGTGTACTCTCTCCTTACGGACACCTCTTATAACTGGACAGGTTTCAAAGAACGGAAATAAATACACGATTTTTCATATAAAATATTCTCCCATAACCGGACTCTCTCATAACCGGACACGGACACCAATTTTCATAACTACAATAGAATGTCGCTCTCTCCTAAACGGACAAAACAAATCTACGTATGGCAAACTTTTTACATACTTTATTTTGTATTTGTTTTGTTCTCCTCGTCTTTACACTTTGCAAAGAAACGAAACAAAAATGTAAACTGTGGAGTGTGCCTTTGCGTTACGTTAGCGGACACATGATTTTCGGTGGGGAACGCTTGAATGACACACGCATATCTTCGGCATTTTGAGAGATATTTTATATTATTTTGTGCGAATTTTGTATAAAGATAACAATAATTCCGCTGATTACAGTGAAGTGAAAGTTTGTCTCTGGTAGGATAAATAATACCGGAATATGGAAGTATACTGTATTACTTGTTATCCAACAACTATGTGCATTTATAAATAACGTTGCATTTTTTATATAGGTTTGTATGTTAAGTGTATAGTTAACGCAGACAAAACTAAAGCACACCTTTCCAGCGTGATCGTAGCAACATAAACTTAATACTACGAAACGATGATTGTCCAGCAGCAGGAAGAAGACAAGTGATAGAAGTGGTGAAATCCATAAAAGACTTAGGAATTATTTTTGACGACCGTTTCTTATGGCAAGACCATATCAATAAACTTAGGTCAAATCTAAAAAGCGCTATGTTTGCAATGGTGTATTTAAAAAGATATACTTCTATCGAAGTTCAAAAGCAAGTTTATTACTCATTAGTGGAGTCCTGATTAGCATGGGGTAATGCGTCGGAATCCCATATAAACAACATAATCAGTATTCAAAGGCGATTGGTAAAGATAATTAATGCTAATAATGTTTATTTTAAGGTTTTGAATGTCAAAGGTATCTATAAAATGTCGGCGATCCTAGAATACTACAGTGATGCTCGTTTTCAACAACCAATACAGCATAATTTGAACACACGAAGACGAGCACAAGGACTGTTGGAAATTCCTGACATATTTAATGTTTATGGCAGAAGACAACGAAGCTTTAGAATACCAACAATGATGAATGATATATGTACCAACAAATCTTAAGTTCATCCTAAATTACGAAAAAACGTAAAAAAGAGCTTAAAGCTCATGTTCTGAATTTAAATTTCATTCAGACTCAATGTCCTTGTTCTCCTATATGTATAGATTAAAATTTGAATTAAAAATTAATATTATATGTATACATAGGTATATCTGCTAAACTCTATACAAAAAAAAAAAACAATGTACTAGATTAACCACCTGCAGACAAGCAAAATGCTTCGCAGGTAACATTACTATTATAACGTTTTTTCATGAAGAATAATAAAAAAAAAAAAAAAAAATAAAAAATCTAGTTTTTGCTTGATTGTCATAGCCATGAACTATTACTTTTTCGGTAATTTGTGTTTATCACATAAAAATGAATTGCTTTATAAAATAAAATTAATTCCATAATGTCTAATGTGTTTCTTTTTTAAAGAATGTCAATGAATTTTTTTCTCCCATAACCGTACACCTCTCATAACCGGACAAATTTCTCGGTACCGTCAGTGTCCGGTTATGAGAGAGTTCACGGTATTTGTATTCAAACCGTTTTGTTCTTTTGTTTGAAACTAATTTCAAGTGGTTACATCAACGATCCAGATTTTGGACAAAATCACATTTTTAACATAACATAACTAACAAAAGCACCAGAAAAGGGCTGCCAGACGGGCATATTTGAGTTCACACACTTCCAGGCTTTATATTCATATGCACATTTTTTGGTTATATATTTGCAACGGGCTCTTAGACTAATAGTGTAGATTTCTTTAAATGTAGCCAGTTAGTGCAGGTGTAGAAGTCCTTAGCTCAAAACGTTCACCTATGATCTTTAGCGTTTGGCCTTGGAAAAATCTATACGCGAAACCTTTCGTAGATAACAAAACAGAACAAAATTCCTTTCCCACTGAAATACTTCTTCGCAACGTAAGCTGTCCGTTACAATATCCTTTGAAATTCATTAGGAAAAGTTCGTTACAAAATGTGCAATCGCTGCTGTGGTATTTTTTTTGCAACCCCACTTAAATTAGATACAGCGAATCTTAAACTCATCTCATCACCGATCGACGTGCAAATCCCTTCCGCTGATGCATGTAAAATGCAAATACCCCAAACGTCTCTCTGACACATCGTAGACAACTCGATAGGACATATTTTCCATATCAAAGGGTAACCGATCAATTTTTTCTTATATCGATGATATATCTTGGGAGAATATTCTCACCCATTAAAGGATGCAAGCAGATGATTCATTAGAGGACTAAAAAAAAAATTCGCATCCAAGTCTGAATATTAATTGAATCGGTATCACCCCGAATTTTACATATCTCCTTCAAGGTATAGAACTAAACCGAAAAGCGATATATTATCCTTCCTATATCAAGCTAGCGCGCAGTGTCCTGAAGAGATTCTTCACATGTAAACAAAGACACTCGATTTCCATGGGAAAATGTCTCAACCCCTTCTCAAGAAGACACACACAGATATAACGCCACATTCAAATCACTCTTATTGCATCCTTCGTCTTTAAAAAAAAAAAACACAAAATTTTCAAAGGATGAGAAAATTAAATATGCAAAGCAAGGATGACCCCTAAATTTCCATCTAACTCACACACATGTGCACAACTCAAAGGAACGAATTATCTCTAGAATGGAACAAAAAGGAAAAAAACCCTTTGCGCACCCCTTTCTTGCGCAAGATTTGCGCAACGATCTCGAAGAAATTACGAAGGACCTCGAATGAAGATGAACCCTATTTGAATACTCATCCTTTATTGTTTGCGCAAATTTTTTTGAATAATTTTCACAATATGCATGCATGCACACCCTAATTTCTGCGCGCTAAAGGGTGACATATACCTGTGAAACTGAATATCCTTTTTCCTATTCACATGCAAATAGAGATTTTTTTTTCCTTCAAAAAAGTCTATCGCAAACAATAACATGCAGCGAAACCAGTCCCGAAGGGGTGCCAAAGGGTTCCTATCATAACAACAGGTATAAGGGTGTGTATGTGCGTATAGCTAAGATATTTCGATTATCTTCTTCTACTCGTAAGGATCCCAATTTCGCCCAAAGGTATTCGTTGTGTATCCTTCAGACGTCATCGATCGCACATCTCAAAACCAAAAGCGAAAAGGGGTGACAGGATGCGAGGCCATTCACATCCCAAATTACTCCTGATTTACACTGTCAATCGAAAGAAGCAGGATACCCTTTGCGAATTTGTTGCAACGTGAAAGGGGATCTGCTCGATTGATCCTTAATTTATGCACGCGGATAATTTATGCGTAAACATTTTTCAATATTAGATTTTCCAAAGGATTTTCTTTTTTTAATTCGATTTTTTTTTCTCTTCTTCTTCTTGCTGGCTAAATTTAAGGGTTAGGGGTTATTTAGAGGTAGGCAAGGCAGCACCTAGAGAATGTTGGTTTTTTTTCTTCGTTTTCTCTGTTCGTCCTGTCAAATTGAATTTTTTTCTATTTATTGGGCTTCGACTGCATGCGGCAGTAGTAGTGGTGGCTTTGAATTATTAGTCAGAGAATAGTATTTTGCATACGACAATGCAATGGGTGGGTAAAGGTGAAATGAAAATTGGAAATCGAATTCGAAATCAGAACTCGAAAGGATATGTATTGAATGAATGAATGAATGTAAAGAAAAAATGGGAATTTTGCTCTATGCTTTTATCACAGTGTGAGCATAGTGAGATTTTGCAAAAAAAAAAAAAAACAAAACTATAACAACTTCACAACCGCACCATGTATCCTGGTTTTGGATTTCTTTCATTATGTCTTTCCATCCTTGGCGGTGCTCGGGAAGTAATCGATGATAAATTTTTCAGATGAAGTCGAAGCGGAAATACAAATAGGACTTGTATATTTGCAATGATCGGATGTCGGTTACATATGTATGTAGATGTGTACATACTTTAAATACCTTATAGAGAGAGCCCTTTGAGCTGGATTTTGAAACTTTTATCTCATTGTTAGTAGGCTTTCAATGATAGTCTGGAAAACAAAGAAACCCCAATTCCCCAGAATTTTCAAATGCGTATACCACAGCTTCAAGATAAGTCATCTCATATGGTATCACATAACACGACTAGAAGCCCAATAAAGTCAAATAAACTTCCCTAAAAGGGGATATCAGTTTAAAATCAAAGAAATACCTTACCAAGTAAGACTGTTGATTTAGTATCTTCTGTTTTCATATTTGGATTGAGCATCGAAATATTTTAAAACATAGACTTTTGTTCGAGCACCTACATCATCATAAATGTTAAAATCATATTATTGTGTTCCAATTTCATCATCCAAAGACAGCAATCAAAAATATTAAGAACGATAAAAGACGCTCCATGGTATATTTCCAATGCTGACATCCATAAGGACCTCAAAATAGCGACAGTAATGGAAGAACTACAAAAGACAAGCACAAAACACCAAATCAGGTTACTAATCCACGATAACAATGAAGTCAGCTCTATCCCGCTACAAGAAGTAACCAGAAAAAGAAGACTGAAGCGCCTTAGATCATCAGACCTAATTCAGAGACTTTAATAACAATTATAACAATTGTAATCTTTACATTTTGACCTTGACGGCACATTCTGACCTTCTTCCGCGTGTGCATGTACATGACTCTTTTCATTTTTCCGTTTCTCCGTTTTATTTTCAGAGAAAAAAGCAGTAGTATGAACGACGTCACTGATGGTCTCTGCAAGCTGGTACAACCACGCATTGAACACAGAAAAATTGACAATAGTTACATCTTTCTTATGATCAGCCCAATTCATTTTTAATAGTGCAGGCTGTTTGTCAACGAGCTCTTGCATAACCATCGGATTGGCTAGATGATCATAAAGTTTACAAGCCTCCATTGTAGAATGTAAGTTCTGCACCGCCAGTGCAAATGTAATCACCGTCTCCAATTTATCTGCTCGAGGCGACGGTTCTGTACGAATCTTTTGCAAAAGTATCTGGATAATAATATCAGAGCGCCCAAATAATATGCGCAATGTAGACATTATGCTTGGAACATTTGACGGCAACAGTAGTCTACTTCGCACTGCATCCAGTGCACGTCCTTTCAAACACTTTTGCAAACGCAGCAAGTTCTCGTCATTGGAAAAACCACACATTCGAGTGCTTCCATCAAATACGCTGACGAATAGCGGCCACTTTTCGGGATTACCATTGAAGATTGGAAGTTCCTTGGAGACAGCTTGTCGGGCCGCAAGTTGACGGTTGTTTAACGATGCATCTTCCAATTGGTGACGATGCGTTTGAAAGGCACTGTCTTGATGATTCTGCATCACTTTACTTTCCTGTGGTTCATTTGCACCCGGAAATTGTTGTTTTAGACGCTGTGGGTTGACGCCCGTGGTGCCCATATCGACCTGACTTGGAATTCCTAGTTGTGGAATTACTTGCTGTTGTGGTTGTGAGATCTAAGTAACTGTATCCGTGTATTGGTTTGGCCGAGTTGCATTTAATGCGATTGCCGTATTAGTGGCTGCATAAATTTGTTGCTGTTCTGCTTCATATACCTGTTGGGTACGGCTTTTTACTATCCACTCACTAACCTGCTGGTGATAGCTTTCCTTAGAGCAAGATTCCGAATCCTCTTGATCTTCCAGGACTTCATATTTTTGTTCTAAATATTCCTTATCACGCTTTGCTTGTAAAGCCATAGCTTCTTCATCACGTTGCTTTTGCACATCATCGCGCTGCGCTTGTAAAGCCCTAGCTACTTCATCACGTTTCTGTTGTAGGACTCTTGCTTCTTCCAACTTTTGAAGCTCCAATTTGGCGTGTGATGAACGTGCAATTGACTTTGTCTTTGGCGCAGAAAGTGCCTTCGTACATGATATTTGTTGAACAGCATTTATCTGTACACATTTGCCACAGATCCAGTCCTCAGACTCAATGGTAGAAGTAACATTGACGCAGACCTAACTCAGAGACTTTAATTACAATTATAACAATTGTAATCTTTACATTTTGAAATTCCTAAGCTAAAAAAAAAAAAACACCTCTTTGTAAAACAAAAGTATGTAAAGGCACTGGCCTATAAGCTATCGTATCCTGTCCTGTAACAACAATTACTAGGTGTCAGATGTAAATAAATAAAGGAAATAAAAAGACAGTCTTTCTTGAATTGTCAATGAATAATCACATGTAACTGATAGTCAATACACCTCGCCTTTTCATTTGTTTTGTTGGCTATTTTCGTTTATCGAGTTGTTGTAGTGACTCGTGGGAATTTAAAATCGTTCATTCGGGCATTTCGGCCTATGACCTACTCCCTCAACAACTTTTTTTCTACCAACTTTTAATCAATTTCGGTATTTTTATTATCACTACCGCAGTAGCCAATGTAGCTCATTTTATGAATTTATTGGATTTTAACCCGAATCCTCCTCCTGAACGTGAATTTTTCGAATTTTTCAAAAAATTGGTTGCACTTTTATAAGACGAAAACAGATTAACTGTATCAGTAGATGCCATGTTGCAACCAGTGTTCCCAGATTGCGGGAAAAAGCGCCACTTTTGGCGCTTTTTGAGCAGAAAAGAGGAAACGGGGAAACTGCCTCAAAAAAGGGGAAAACGGGCATTCGAAATATTATTTTCGAAATCACAAAATCCTTTAATAAATAAGTCACCAACATGCATAAATATTCGATGTCAACGAATGATGTGTTTTACCAAACAACGTAAGAAAGTATACCTAATTGGTTGCTTGGTTTGAGAGGCTGAGAAGAGATCTTTCCTCTTCACGTAAGCCGTGAGTCGGGCCCGGTGTGTTCTCCTCAAGAACTGTGCTGAGAAAGAAAGGGTTAGCGTTTGTGTTAATGAAGGTAATGGAAAGGTAAATAGCAGTGAAGAAGTCCTAATA
Source organism: Brachyopa scutellaris (assembly GCA_949775065.1). Taxonomy (NCBI): domain Eukaryota; kingdom Metazoa; phylum Arthropoda; class Insecta; order Diptera; family Syrphidae; genus Brachyopa; species Brachyopa scutellaris. Next base: position 104,416,980 of record OX459113.1, read on the forward strand.
AATAATGAACATCCACATACATACCTCGTGTTTATTATAAACTGTATGTAGGTATGTACCTACTATGTATGTACATAGTTCCGCAAATCGCTAAAAAATCGGAGCTGCAAAAGCATGCTAGGACACATATGCATATTCGCAATGTAGCCAACCAAAAATTTCGGAGTACATATAATTTTATGTTTCTTGTTTTTCTTAATGCCGTGAATTTTTTTTTTTATTAAAGAAAGGTTTTTTTTAGAACGATGAATTTGTGTTTCTTTTAAAAAATACGTGTTTTTTCCTTGTTTAAAGAAGGGGAATATTGCGACGAAATTAGACTGAAAAAGGGGAAAACAAGGCAAAATGCGACAAGAAAAATGGAGACTCATATAGAAAATCTGGGAACACTGGTTGCAACGCCAGGAGCGATAGGGTACAAATCCGTATCCATATATAAAATCGGGATTTTCATACATTTTATAAAAGCTATGAGCCCCCTGAATAAAATAGAATTTATGTTATCTTTTTTACATTTTATTGATTTCATGTCCAATTGGTGATTCAAGTTTGGTACGAGTGCGTAACTATAAATCTGCAGAATGATAAGGCTTAAAACATCTCAAGCAAATACCTTCATCACACTTTAAGCAAGCAGCTCGGACAAATTACTCCACATCCACATAGATCTGTAACTTATTTGTAACCAATAAAAAGCGAAGCTCTGGAAGAAAATATAAGTTCATAGCTGCAGTATGGAGGGAAAAGGACATTGCCACCAACCGTTAACAGTAATCTTCGGAAATTTATTTTCTTGGTAACTGGCATACATATATGTACCTAGTTCCAAACAATCGCAAATGTACTGAAGCTAGTCATCATCTATAACTTTTCCGAGTTGCTCGTGTGGTTTCAAATTATGACAGTCCTCGTAATTGTGCTGTGTGAAAATCGGTATTATTGCTCAAGATTCATCTTCTGACCAAGCGAATGTAGTATTCTTATTGGACGCTGGCAAAAGACCGCTGAAGGTAGATTGTTGAGCGCAATCCTACTGGAATGAAGGTGGCTCGTGAGATACGCTTATTAGTTTAGTTACAGCTGCTAGTGAACCACATAAATTCAAAGATAAATTATCCAGAACATTCCATAAAACACTATATTCGAGAACTTCATCAAAATTCTCTGCGGGTGCGTCAAAGTCTCCAACACCTTTCACCTTGTCCGTTTCCGAACGCAAATGGTCCAACGGCAACTCGGTTTGAATATGTCAAAAAAATCGCAATCCATCACCTTGATACACATGAAAAGTGGAGTTTTGAGATTGAAATTGAAATATTCAATTTTCATTTATCTTAACACCATCAAACCGTCGTTAAAGCGTAACCTTACCCAGCAGCCATTATCCATGAATGGCTCTTGCATCGCTGAAACCAAAAAGCTTTCCATTCTCGGTTTGTGTGTTAATGCCAACCTACGTTGGAATGACCACATATTCGAAGTCGCCAAAAACGCCGCGAAATGCCTAGGTTTCCTCCAACGATGTAAGAAATTCTTCACCCCTTTTGATCTAGCTACAATTTATAAGGCGTTTATTCGTCCCAAGCTCGAGTACAATGCTCATATCTGGTCGGGTGCTCCAAAAACATCACTGCACCTGATCGATAGAATACAAAAGCGCGCGATAAAACTTATAGGGGATAGAAACATCACTGAGTCAATTGATTCTCTTGAACACCGTCGTAATGTTTCCTGTCTTACCCTGTTTTATCGCTTTTTCCACAAACAGTGCTCCAGCGAAATAGCTAGCTGCATTCTTCCCCTTCAACAATTTTCTCGCAACACACGTTTCGCAAGGAATGCCCATCAGTTTACCCTTAAGCTCAACTTCGAACGTACAGTAAAATATAGAGATTCTTTCTTTGACCGCTCACGACGAATGTGAAATGCTTTACCAAACACGATTTTTCCCTCCCGTTACGATCTACAAGCATTTAAGACCAATGCGCATCGGTATCTCCTCTTTCATCCTCCCTAAATTTCCCTTGGCCCGCGCTGTGCAAGACATTTTAAGGGTATTCATAACCCCTTTAGCGCGCGTGTATTATAAAAAAAAAAAAAAAAAAAAATCAAACCCACAGCTTGCTTAAAATAACCAGAAACTGGTCTTTGTCAGTGTATATGTATAGCTATTATATTTGAATTACAGTTCTGTACCTAGAATTCTTTCAAAATTGCTACGCATTTTCTAGATCAATATTAATATAGCTTGTATACTATAATATTAACTGATGACCAGCTGTACACTACATTCCTAGACAAGTGATTCTTCTTCGGTGTTTTTTTTATTGCATTAGGTCCTCATTATCTGTAGTTTAAATCCCTGTCCGGAAATCAAATATGTATTTTCTTGATTTTCTCAATTTGTTACCCCCCTCCTTCAGTCGCCACTGAGCAAGCTCACCCCAAAATGAAACAAAATAAAATAAATATCCTTTCTTATTGACGACAGGACAACGAGAAGGGTGAAGAAAACTTCGTTCAATTTCGTTAATTATAATCCTTTCCGATTCGATAATAGCCGCAAATGAAGTTTACTCGAAAAAGTCAACAAACCACTGAATTATTGTTTGTTGTGTGGTTTTCGGTTTTCGCTTTTCGGATATGAACGTCTGTCCTCCTTCTTCTTCGTCCTACACCCATACCATCGGTTTTGGGTATTTCAATTCGAATCCATCCCGAATCTATGCAGCCGCGCGATAAATCCGAGAAAATCGTGTACGAAGGAATATTTTCGAAAAAGGGGTGTACAGTGTACTCCACCCCCGAAGAAAGAGAATATGAAAAAAAACCGGGATTTATATTAAAAGTCACTTCCTACATCGGTGGTCGGCGCAGGAGGAGGCGAGAAAATATGTTGTGTCCTGGAGCAAACAGAAAAGAAAAACTGTTTCCATTTTTACAGTGCGGTTTTACTCGTAGTTTTCGGGCTGCAAACACACTCTGCCGATCCAAGGTCCATGGAATTAACCATTTATTCGTTTTATTGGCATAGCGAATGTCAGAAGGGATTAGTTTTGTAGCTAAAACGCCCATCAACATCTGTCGCGCATGAAATACATAACCCTCCCGTACGCGGATGCTAAGATTTGATTCAGGATTCCCAATTTGTAGTGTTAGTTCTAGAGAACACTTGCTTTGCTATTTTTTTTTTTGCGCACTAAAATCAATGCAGATGTGTCACTTTGCGATCAATGTTGGTTTTTTTTTGTCTTTAATTTGACAAGGGATTCTTTTTTTTTATCATAGCGAATTCTAGACTGCATGCATCGATCAAACTTTTGTAAAAATCTTAGATTTAGTTAAGTTTTTTGTATGGAAGACGCACCAAGGAGAATCATATTTGAAAGGACTGTACAAGTCACATTATTTTCTAGAAGAGCAGTAACATGTTTTAAAATGTTATTGGAATGAAATTAAAAACATATTAACCGGATTTAAATGAAATTCCTCTTAAAGTCCAATTCACAATGTCGCGTTCGCGCGGTCTCGATAGAGTAGAGATAATGCAAACATGGGGTGCTCTTAAATGTGACCTCAGGCGTTATATCGTAGATATCGTAAACGCCTGCGTGTTGAAATTATACTACTCGTTGGCCTGTTCGATTAAAGCTACAGTACAACATTCAATTTTTTGACATTTAATATGTGTAACAGATTTAAATGGCTAAATTAATTCTTTTCAAAATAAATTAATTGTGTTGGGTTTTTTTTTTTAAATTTATATATTCGTATAATCTTATTTGCAATGTTATTTCTAACATTTTGTGTTTCTTAATTAAACAATAAAAATAAAAAGGAATACATTTCGAATATTTTTTCTATCATAAATACATGAATGGAAGATTTTAGGAACTACTTACTTAGTTGGCGCTACAGCTGGAGGTGAACCGGGGCCTGCTTCTCGCAACCATTTGTGTGTGCGTGTTATATTTTTGCACGAATGGAAGAGACCTACAGTTTTTTGCCGACTCCGAACGGCGAGTTGAGAAGCTCAATCGCGACAAATGAAACTCTTTGATACTTGTCAGACATTCGAAAGAGCTGGCACCGTGAAAAAGCTCTTTTAGGTGTTAGACTCGGCCAGGAGTTGAACCCGGGCAGCATTGCGTGGTAGTCCAACGCACTAACCACCACGGCCACGGCTAGATTTGAGGAAACGGAACATATTATTTGTCATACTCCTAACCTGTGAACGCCCGACGCTTGAACCGGTATTTAGTTTTGTGAATTTCGAGTTCTTGCGTTGGGCAGAAATTATCGTAAAGCCGATATAAAGCCCATTAACCGCGCGAACGCGACATTGTCATTTGGGCTTAACACTACATATTTACATGAATTTGTCTAATATTTGACCATACCAAAATGTGTTATAGTGTACATAATATGTATTTTGGGGACTTTTCTGGTAGATATGTTTTATTTTACCAACGGCAACGATGTTTTTCGCCTAAAAAAACTGGTTTTCAATCATCTTGAAGCTATTGGTTGGATCTCAATGTTCAGAGCCGTCATTTCACCATTCTTATTCGTTTTTGTCCCCACCAGCTAAGGGAACAGAACTTTTAGTAAGGGGGGCTTTGAAATAAATGCTAATTTTTCCTTTATTTAGAAGCATCATTTGTTCTAATAAGGAAAGAGGTGAGCTGACATTGAAGGCGGTGACTTTAGGTATGATATAACATACAGAAGTGAGCATGGAAAGTGCAATACGAAAAAAACCCGTATCTCCCTTCATTTCTTCCTTTTTTGTCAATGAAAAAAATCAATAAAATGTTTTCTATAAATTGTTCACCAACTTGTGGACAATAAAGTAACATATAGAGCTGCTAAGTATTTGCTACAGGTACAGAATCCGAGCAAACAAGAATTTCCCAGAAAGTGTTGAAAAAACAAGCAATCAAGACTTTTAAATATTTCTTTATAGTTTACGGTCATAAAACTTGTACATTTCGGAATTCACAGGCAAGAACATTTATAATATTTAGTGACATATTTTTAGTACTTTGTAGTGTCTCCTTTATTTTTTATGACCTTCTTAAATCGGTTTGGCATTGAATCTACTAAATTTGAAGATGCCCGCTGATATTTCCGTATACCCAACTTTTTCAATCACTTCGTTGTTGGGCACTTTCATCGAGGTATGCATTTTGCTGTTTATGCCCAATGCCATAACGTGCCAGAGATTTTCGACGGGAATGAGGTCTGGTGAATTACCTGGTCAGTCGAATGTGGAAATTCCCTTGGTGATTATATATTCTTTAATCTGTAAAGAAAATAAATTTTATTAATTTTTTTTTGTTGAGTAGAAATGCGAAGGGATTAGAATACAGATAAAAAAAAAAACAAAATAGCTTACCATTTTGGAACGATGGCACGGAGCAGAGTCGTCTTGAAAAGTCACATCGTTGGCCCCCCATACTAGAAGAACATCCCCATATCATTTGGCCCGCTGGATGTTTCATTGTTCTCTGAATGCATTTGTTCCTTAGCGCTCCCCAGCTCTTCGCCGCATCTACTGAATTCCATCTGATCCGTAGATGTTTAATTTGCTCTCATCGGAGAATATGACCTTTCAATTAATTTCTGTCAACTTTTCATTCCTTTTTTGCCCAAATTAGCCAAGATTTATCATTTTCGTTGTAATGGTGACGAACCATTAGGCCAAATTCTCCGAGTCTTTGACGCACTGTATGCACACTAGATTTCAGTTAACTCTTAACTTACCTCCACAAACTCTGCTCTTATTTGTACAGTTGTTTGAAAACTGTTCATAGAATCCGGTGGAGAACTCGATCAACCGCGGTAGATGTCTTACGAATCCCTACTGTTCCTTTTAACCGTTCAACTGTACTCTTAAGTGTTTTTTTAATAGTCTACTAACAGTCGACTTGCTGCAACCAACCTGAAGGAATGAAAAAATTATTTGATTTTTTTTGTCCTCTGTCAATTGCTTGTAATTTGGCATTTTTTTCAAAATTATTAATTTTTACACCAACGCTGATCACTCCAAAAACTAGAATGGCTCCGAAAGACTTGTAGCACACTTACATATGTATACATATACCCAAAAAGGATGAATATCATTAGAAAAAAACTGCTGCCTAACAGTAGTTAAGGATTACAATACATCCAATTTTAGAGTCAATGTAAACTGACAACTTGGCCAAAATTGCACATTTATCTGCAATGATATTTAGAGTACACTTACTTATATGTACATACGACTACATCAGTTTACCGCCAACAACGGTATTGTAATCTTAAGAATTTATAACCGTAGTGGTCCAATCTCTATAGGCGTGCTATATATTTGTCTTTTGAAGCTTCTTCAATCGCCGTTCGGATACGAAAAAATGGTACGTTCGTTTTAAATATCACATATCACACAAATAAAAGATCAGTTCGATTACTCTGCCAACCAGTGAATTTCTACAAAATCATGTTCGCGTATGCAGTTAGTCGTAAAAGCATAAGAAATTGTACGAAATTTTTTTGGGCAGATTTATGAAAACTGTCAAATCGCGTACACTTTTCGTATTTCGTTGTTCAACTCAACGTGTTGGTTTAATTTTTCGTCATCTTGCTCCTCTCTTAAAAAATCTTCAACCATTCTCTTCGAAATTTGACAAACTACGAATTTTGGTGCAAAACCAAAGTAGACGAAAGTCTAACACAAGGTGTAAAGCCGATATCAGAAAAAAAAAATTGTAGATCTTATCCGAAACTTATTAGAAAATAAAGACTTCCGGCTCTAGGTAGAGTCAGACAACGTAGGACTGGGCGAATTTTTTTTCGACGACCTTACAGAAATATCTGAGAAAAGGATGGGAGAGCTGACTAACTTAATCCTTTATTTAAAAAAATGCGAATAACTACCTCCGATCGTCCTATTTACATTGCAATTTGTCCAAAAATTTGGCAATGTGTTTGAACGAATATTTACATTCTAATAAATGGGTCACCTGAGGTTGTGGTATCAAAACGACGCTATTTGGGTTTTTATTCCATCGAAATCACCATTTCTACCTATGTACGTACCCTTACATACGGCAAACTATGATTTCTCGAGAAAAATCGGCCCAGTGTTATTCTTTTCCCACCATTCATTTTCCAGGAACAATATAGCCAGTGTTTGTTTTTTAAACTAATTTTTTTTTGAAAATCTCTTTTTGAGATTCTCTAGACTTTTCCTCGTCTAAAATTGCTATCAGACTGTATTTCTCTGATTTTTTGGACATTGTGACAGCAATGAGAAACTATCGAACTCATAATTTTTTAAATTAGTGCTAGCTATATTCTAACATTTCCGAATCTTTTGTCTGGCAGCAGAGTGTTTTATGTTTGTAAATCCTGCTTAAAGTCAAAAAGTTTACCTTGAAACCATGATCTAAAGACTTTTCGTCCTTGTCACATACATGTGTATGACTTTATTCCCTCTTTTTTTTTTCTGACAATTAACCATTTCTGACATCTGAGCATACAAATTTCTGAAAGCAACAATCAACAACACAGGTGAACCAAATTGCAAAAAACATCCTTTGAATGTATCTGAAAAATTGCGTTAAAAATCTGTAGCACTTCGCGATAGGTACAGAGTCAGACGTGGTGTGCTGCTACATCATTCAAAAGTCGCTTGGGTGTCGTAAAAAATCGCTGACGCTGCTTCGTTTTTATTGGTCCTTTGCATGTGTAATAATAGAGGACGGGTTCCTATACTGCTTCAAATCAAAGGGGTCGACTTCGATTTTTTTCGCATCTCAAATAATCTGACAACAAAGACAAGACAATGGGAGAGGGTTGATCCGATGTAAAGGCTGAGCAAAAACGAAAAAACCTCTGAGCAGACAATTTTTATTCGCGATTTCATTTGGCATTGAACACACGGGGAACCATAAAACCAGAAAACGACTCGACGTCGCATAGAGATAGAAACCGAGCAATGAATCTCAAGGATATAATAATTGAAGTGGGAATACCTTTCGGCTAGGGGTTGAAATGAGAGTTGAACTCCGTGCCATTGCTTTGTCACCTCACGTAAGATTCCCTTGCGAAAGGGTTTGGTTTTTTTTGTTTCCATCACCTCTCTGCCGATTGTGGCGGCATCTTTCCGAGTGGCATTGTAAGCTAATTGCAAGTCAAAATGGGAAAAGGGAAAAAATCAAATCCAATTCAATGGAAGAGATTCTTATTCGAATATTCATAAGTGATGGACATATAAATACAAGTAGGATGCACTGAAGGACTATTGTGAAATTGTTTCGTCGGATCCTGAATATCTGGGTACAATTTGCTTTACAGCAAATTAAACTTTTGATGAATCGTTCATACTTCCGACCGAGGACAATGGAGAAGGAAAATATCTCAGTCTCAGGACAGAGGACGAATACGAGTGTATACACCCGTTCACTGGTCACTGACTTCTGCTCAGTTAAATTTTAAGCTTTTCCGGTTGAAAGGATACGACTTCCTGCTGCAGGCCAAGGCTACTTCATTCGTCCGAATAAACAAATTCAGACCCAAACTGTACCGGCAAGAGGACAAGGAGGACGAGGAGGAGCTGCAAGGAGGGATCATGGGTTTGCGGTCATACAATAATTGCCACAGTAATTTGTGTGGAGGCCATATCCAACACAAGAAGGCCATTTCTGTTGAATATCCTCAACCAATTGGAATTGTTATTGATGTCGTCTTCAACCATGCTGGGTAGAATTTCATGTCATAGATACACACAACCCAACCCGATGGTATCCGAAAAAAAAAATTATTCATACGAATTAAGAAATGGACCTATAAACGCACACATACATACAGAGTACAAGGAAAAAAAATAAAATAAGCAAACTTCGGCATTTAGGGAGGACGATATGGAAGAAGGATAATTCCGATACCGAAGACGGATAAAACACGAAATTGACAACCAACAATGGGACTGAGGGACGAAATGATTGCCTATACTCTGTTTATCTTTCGAATAGCATGAATAGTATGAATATAAAATAGTCCTTAAAAGGACGAAACGAAATCTCTGCTTGATGTTTTCTTCTTTTTCTTTTCTGTATGTTTTGTTTTCCATTTTCTTATGCCCGAGTGCAAAGATGGACATGGAGTGAAGACAAAGAAAAGGACGAGTGAAAGGATAAGGAATTTTGCGGTGTTTACCTTCGGCAAAAAAAAAAAAAAAAAACACTGTCGAATGTTGGACAACAGTTATTTTAGGACATTTTCTTCTGCTGCTCCAACTCGCATTGGTCACCACTATTTTCTATTTAATTTTTGGGGGTGTGGGGGTAGTTGGGTAAATTGACAACTGTCCTTATGCATACGGGGGCCAGTTTAAAAGGCTATCATCGATGAGGGATCAATGAGGATGCAATTATATTCAAATGTCGGTATGGTTTGGTTTGATTTTTATTTCATGGATTTGTTAATTTCGGACCGAGAAAGAGAGAGATAGAGAGAGGGATATCCTGTGTGAGAAGTCGATTTGTGGTAACAAGTTTTGCCAAGATTTCTTCGAAAATAAAAATCAGAATGCATAATCAGGTGATATCTACAATCCATTGGACCCAAGTTTTATGGTTTTCATAACACTCAATGCGTAGAGTGATGCAATGTTGTATCAGATTCGATATCTCCAACATGGCCATGAATTGTTTCTATTTCATATCTAATTTGTATGTCATCTTCATCTGGAGGTAAGTCTTTTACTCGAACCAATTGGGTAAGCAAAACTAATTAGATGCATGAATCAAAAGAAATGAGAGTTAGAAACCTGATGGATCTACACTTTCGTTATGCGTTGCACGTCGTTCACAATGAACGAGGAGGAAATGTCAAACAGCTGCAGATTTCTTGTGAACGATGATCTTTCCGGATCGAATTGACATCAACATTATACATGTTTAAAAGTGTGGGTTCAGCTTAAGTCTTATTTAAGGGGGGCTAAATGTTGTGGAGGTAGTAAAGGACTTTGTCTACCTTGGCTCTGCTACAACATCACAAAATGACATCTCGTCGGAGATCGAACGAAGAATTACTCGTGCCAATCGCGGTTTCTTTGGGCTGAGAAGGCAATTGAGTAGTAAAACCCTTTGCCGATCGACTAAGGAGACTCTATATAAGACTCTTATCATCCCAGTCTCGCTGAATGGTCGGTTCGAGAGAAAAATCCTTCCTAACATTTTCGGTCACGTTTTCGTTGGTCCCGGGTTTTGGGACCTATACGACGTATACGAGCTGTACAGCGACATCGACCTGGCCAAAACCTTTTAAAAAAAATTTGCGTAAATTTTGTATTTTATATAATTTTTCGGGATTTTGGCTTTTCGGGATTTTGAATTTTCGGGATTGTGGATTTTCGGGATTGTGGATTTTAGGAATTGTGACCAAGAAACCCAGAGAGGAAACTACCAGTAATGGAGATCACTATCTACGCGGATAGCCAAGTCGCACTTAAAGCACCGGACTCCAACCACGTGACTTCAAAATGCGTCAAATGAACCTAACGGATTTATTTATTTTATTTATTTATTTATTATTTAATTAATTAACATCATTCATAATAGACTTAACCCTCCTTTTAGCGTTGTGCTCTGTCAAACCATTTTTAAACTTATTGTGTTGTAATTTTTTTTCCTGTAAATGTTTCGGCAAAAGGATGACTTTGTCAAACTCTATGCAGCGAGTCGAATGCGATATATTTTGAAACAGTTGTCCATATTTTGTATGTGCAGTTGGAGTAAAATATTAATGGTGTTTCGCATTGTGGTCTATCAGACCACAAAAATAAAAACGATCTTGGAATTGAGGGTGGGTGTTTATACTGTGTCAAGGTGTGGTGGGCTTATGACTCTAATACGTGCTATCCATTGCAGGGTCAAATTTACACAGGTAAACCTCCCCATGAAGATAGAGAGGTGAATCAGGGCAAACAAGTGGTAATGGATATTGTTATAGCGTCTTTTGGTACAGGATGAATAATATACGCTGACAAGTCCTTTCCACGCTCCACTTAGCCAGTGCCTTGATGTCCAAGAGCCTTGCTTAACCCATTAACGCTCAGCGTCCTATTTATAGGACAGCTGAGGACGAGAAATTCTAGTGACTAAGAAAATAATCAAAAGACAAGATCTGCATTTCTAACGTTAAGTTTAATCAATTGACTATGTAATTGAACGGTAAAATAAAAAAAATATTATTTAAAAATATTTTTTTTTAATTTCAAAAATAATTAGTTTTTGGTTAAATAATACACTTTTTGGGGAAAAAAACTTTAAAAATATAAGGTTTCAACATCAATGAATGAAACTTCAGATTTAAATAACTAATCAATTATATATTAAAATAAGTAGCCAGATTAAAAAAAAAATAAAAATCAGGACGAAACTAGAAAGGATTGCAATCAGGTGTCCCAAAAATATGACGCTGGGCAGATATGATAGCTTTACAAAAAAAAAATGGTTGCAGGTTGAATGTTCATTTTGATACGTTTTTTTTTTAAGTTTCGTTGCATTATAATTGTAAAATATTCGCTAAACTAACTATATAGCATACCTTATATTAAATTTTAAAGTCTGAGGGTGAATTTTCTGTGACGTAATATAGCATAAGACACATATGAAATACATACAAAGCCATTGAGATTCACAACCCTTCCTTTTGGCTTTGCCATAGTCAGATAAAAAGAATACTATTTCGCTGTAGCAATCAAAAGGTGATGCGGAGGACTCTGAACCGAATAGTTGAGTTTGATGGAGTATTTCTTAATTTTTCCTTTATTGATTAATTTTGCAATTCACATCCCCCATGTTTCAAAAAAAATTGTTGGTTTGACTGTTGACCAAATTGCCGATATGCTCGAGCAACTTCAACGTAATTCAAAAGTCGAAGATGCAAGTCTTGCAGTTTTACCTCCGCCTTTAGACTATGTAACTGACGAGAATTCCAGGTTTTGAAGAGAACTAATTTGTTTTCTATTATTATTGTTAGTATTTATAAACAAGTAATTACAAATTACATGGTAACTTCGAAATAACGGCCAACTAGCTGCGAGGCTATCTAGCTTCCATATATTCTAAGAAATGACCTATGTATGGAAACGATAACGGAAAATCACTAGGCTAAGATCCTGTCCAATTATTATGAATTGTTGAAATGAAGAAAACGATCGTGGTTTCTTTGACCGCGCATGTCTGACGTTGCAAAGGAGATTTTCATAGTTCAATTAGTCACAAATGCTTCAAATTTTGATCGTATTGAACCTGCACTGCCACTGTTCGCACTATTCACAAAAAGAAAATAAACGAATTGAATTAATTGCCTCAACATCAGTTGGTAAAGCAGTACAACCCTTACAAGTGTAAAGTTGATAAATATGATTGACTTGTCTCCAAATACAATACTGCAGTAAGCGGCGAAAAAATGGTACTGGTGCACTTCACCCGAGTTTAGGGATATGACTATGGTGAATGTTTGGGTCATACACAAGTTTTTGGTACCAGAGAAATGAAAATAATCATCGCTGCTGCAGTTGGTAGGAAGAAGTTTTGTCTCTTGTACTCAACTCCGATTTATATTTGTTCACTGTGTCTTATTTAATTAAATGTTAACCTAATTATCAATTAATTAATACTTCGCCTGGCATTTATTTCGTTTTTTGGTCAACAGGCATTTATAAATTCATTAAACAAAAAAAAAATTAAAATGACTGAAAATTATTAAAACATAGGTATCAAATTTTAGACCTCATATCTGCCCAGCGTCCTATTTATAGGACACACAGTTTTGGAACTTCTGTTGCAATATTTTTTTTTGTAATATTTTTTCTTAAATTGTCTATCGGTAAGTAACAAAATACTAAAAAATTAACAAAATTGGGTCCGAAATATTACTCTGAGCGCTAATGGGTTAAGTTGAAACAGTTCGTAAGAACAAAAAATTTGTTCCACCAGAACAAGCCCTTAGAATAGCAGGTTTGTTTGTTTCTATTACAACAAATTCTCAATGTGTGCCTACTTGCCAAAAAAGTGTTAGTCAGTTATTCTTATTTCAACTGAAAACTTAACATGTAACGTTGATGGAGAGTCTAGTAAAACCCACCAAATATTGGACTACAATAAATAAAAGGCGGGAGTGGACACAATGGATGGACCATATGGTATCATTTTACTCGTGCGAAGACTGACTTTTTTTTTCAACTATGTACATTTATGTTTCTGCACTCGCTTCTTAAATAATAAATATTTGTTGACGGATTATTTACACAGAAAATCAATTAGGCAGTCAGTTTCAAAACATCGCTTTTTCAGCATATCAAAGATGCCATGAACATTTTTGGCATAGCTGTGAGTATCAAAATTAATACTATCCCTCCCCAACTATTATACAATTCCTTTGACTTCGAACATATTCTTAATCGGCATTGCAGCCACCATATTCTTCGAAATTATTGAACGATAACGGGCATTTGTTTGCCCCGTCTGCCTCTTACCGCTCTGTAAATGTAAGTTCTATCAGATGGAACCCGTCTTTCTTTTTTGTTCTTCCTTTCTATCCAATAAAGGTAAGAATCTATCAATACAAACATACATAATTTAAAAACATTACTGTACACTGATTTTACACTACGCATGGAATAGACCATACCGCGATTTTATATACCACAACTGGAAAATGGATAATGTGGTCTATCAGACCACAAAGTATGACTTACCGCCTTTTGGGTCACCGCTAAACGGAGGGTTAATAAAGGATTTAACTCATTCGAATGGCAGAAAAAAAAACCTCGTAGCGAAATAACCTGAAATGTCATTGAAGGGGAAAGAGTAGTACTTAAGGATGCTTTAGTAAAAATTTCTATAAAAATTTGCTGTTCTCAAAAAATTACTCTAAATATCGCCAAAAAACGTGCTTTAATCACTTTGAGATTGGTATATCTCAAAATTCTGACCTCTTGGAACAATTTTATTGCCAGATCTAGATTCAGCGTCAAATAATCTACAAAAAATTATGTGTCCCATTCTTGTTGCAAAAATGTTGTAGACTAAAGTAATCAAACGACGAAAGTGGCAGTTGATTGGTCACACGTTTCGAAAATTTGACAGTTCCATAGCTAACCATGCGATGGCGTAGTAGAGGTCCTAGGACTCACAAGAAGATACAGAACACAACTAACGTTTCATACGGGAATTTCGAAAATATTCGCATAGTTTAGACTTCTAAACTTGAAGCCTTAGACTCGAGTGGAATGTGGCCAAGAGGCTAAATTAGAAGGAAGGATACGCGTCCAAACTATAACTTCGATGTCGTGTCAGTGGGAAAGACGCTGGATTCTTTGACTTTCTTAGATTCCCAGACTTTCGGGATAAAGAGATTCTCAAAGCGCAGTTCGGCGACAAAGATTGCCATTTAGGACCCAAAGTGGAGAGTGGATAGCTTTTGTGTACAGTTCTGAAGAAATTCTTCGTAATTCACCAAAAAAATATGTCCACGCCTTGCTTACTTCTGCGTTAATTAAATTTGGTTAGCAATGCTGTTGTTGTTGCTGTTGTGTTGGTGTCTCTGTGCTCCCTTGTAATCTCTTGTCAATCTACTTAAATATGAGAACAGAGATCCGCTTTACATTGTCGTCCCCGATGAAACCTCATCCGCTTACATTAAGCGCATGCATCGTATACTCCAACTCCATAGACCAGTGAATCAATTATGCAGGCATAACTTGGACAATTCATGTGATATATGGCATCCACATCCACATGTTTACAACAATATACGGCCGACACTATGCCGGGCGGTGGGGGAGAACTCTTCGTCTCCATTGTCTTTCATAATTGGAGGAGTACGGGCCCTGCTCATGTCCCTCACAACAAAATGACAGTATCAACCATTTCCAGCCAACTTTGATCCAATGATTTATTTCATTTGATGGCAGCCAGCACTCAGCTCCAGGTACTTTGTTCTCCACACAACCTTAACCTCATCTAAGTAGTTCGGATCGGCTGTCTCAAGTACCTACCATTCATTTGTTCGGCTCTGCAAGATTTCCTGGGAAAGACATCATCTGATAGATAGCTGCTGCTGCTGCTGCTGCTACTGCTACCGTTTTCTGGTTCTAAGGAAGTTCGTAGAACTGTGAGCTCGTCCATTCGTTCCGGTAACCACAGAAACCAATAATGGGCCGCCAACCACCGGTGCAGCTGCTCTTATAATAAATAAAAAAAAAAAAACCGGACCATTTCATCGATGATCCACTGGACGATTAATCGCATTCTCTCTCATTGCATGGGTGTTCCTTCAGCCTCCGGCAAGGATACATACCACCATTTGGGGGGTAATTAAGACTAAAATCTCGTGTCACGTTGTGGTGCGGTCCCCGCACAAACAGACTGCGCGCAGACGATTTTGTCAAAGTTGTTATAAAAATATAAGACGAGCCGTTTAACATGACTGTTTAACATGGAACGTTATGCCTCGTCGACGTGACGTGATATGAGATGAGTTGCCCTGGGTGAGAGGTGGCCTGGCCACCAGCCTTATCAGATGGCATTGCTGACGTTCTAAGAAATAGTTGCTGCTAGGAGTGCGCCTTGTCACGAGGTGTTGTGTTTATTGACCTCCAACGGAGCCAACTATAATACCGGTATTAATTTTTTCCGATATTTCTCATTGGCGTGCGGGAGTGTGGGGGCACACTATGCGCCGCCATCGAGGCACACGTAGTACTAATGGGTGGGAGGAACAAAAATAAAAAACGTAAAGAAAAACGTAAACGAAATCGAATAACAGATAAAGAGTGCTCTCTCGCCCTCATTCTAATAAATATTACCTTGGTCCCAGGAGAGGCCGCCCTTATTTTCTTTGTAAAAGTCCATACCAGCCAGTGTGGGAGCGGGAACTCAAATTCATGACTGCGGCGTAAAATTTCTGGAATCATGCTCAAAAATTTCATTTTAAAAAGACGTTGCTTACCATCCAGTTGCTGGATAAAAGCTAACCTCGCCGTTTGCCTCGATAAGGGGGTTGAAATGGTTTGCCTTGACAAAAGTCACGTATCAGCCTATTCATTTCGTTTTTTTTTTATTTTTTTCAAAAAAATACGAGAGGGGTTTACAATTGTTCTATGTTCTTATGGGTTGACTGTTGCCTTAGAATATGAACAGAATCTACCGCTTTCCTCAAAAAGGCGCAAATGTACTTTTTAAAGCAAAGAGATGTTTTTTTTTTTTTAAAACGGATAAATGGAATATTATTCATGTATCGAGATCGTTATACACTTTTGCATTGTATCTGTAGATATTTTATAAATATTTGAACGGTCTATGGAAGGGGTTATCAACAAGTCTAAGCGAAGTGTTTCGTGTGTTTGCTTCAAACTCAAAACCATTGCAGAAGGAACTTCAGTCTCCAATAAGGAGAAATGAATTAAGAAATTTGCACAAAGAACTAAAGGATTTCGAAAATCTTGAGTGAGACGGAAATCATTGGAGTTAATCATTTAAAGTGCATATACTAAGTCATTTAACAGACGCCCGCGGGATGCAGAGCCACCTGGAAAATGTGTTTCAGATAGAGAATACTTATTTCACATTCCACAGCCGAGAAAAATGGCAACAAGGAACAGTGATTGGCGAAGTAGAAGGTGTTACAAGGGATAATCGGAGCTGGAGTACTTTCGATAAATCTGTTCATTCATCTAGAGCCCTCGGTGACCGTTTTCCTGGCGGAAGTATTTGCAGTACTCAGTGGTGTAGACGAACTCGTTAAGTCAAACACTTGCATACACATCTGCTCGGATAGTCAAGCCATGCTTAAAGCGCTTGCAAATCCACAATTTAACTCTAAGCTAGTGAAGGGATGTAACAAAGAACTTAATACCCTTACGAGATCTTGCACGTTGAATCTGCTACCTACCTAGCTACAATACATACCGGAGATTGAGAGAACCCGCGAGGGGAGTCATAATGGCGATAGCCAAGCATCAGGATGGTGACCACCGGGGGTACTAAGCAACGAGTGCTTACCACCCTGATTACAGTTAGTTTAGGTTAAGTACCCGTTTAGGCTAAGTAGTTTAGGGTATTTTAGTTAGGTTAAATTTTATAGTTTTAAGGAAAAAAATAATAAAAAAATTGATACGGAATCCATGCTTCCAAACTTTTCTTGTGATGTTATTGTTAGATTAGCTTAGTCGTAGCATTAGATAGTTTAAGGCTGTACGGCAATAGTTTGTAAAAGTAGATTTAAGCCTAGAGTGCTCCCTAAGGGCAATTACAAATATCCAGGCATTTTCCGATTGACCAATATGTGACTATTAATTAAAGTTTGGGGCGCTCGGGTTTTTTGAACATTTTTGTAGATTGCTGATAGACGATATCACTGCAGCCTAATGTATTTTCCTCCATTAATGCATACATATGTATACTATATGTAGCTCCGTCATGATAACAGATAGATCAGAAATGTCTTTGAGGAGCGAGCTGACAGATAGGTATAATCCTCTGTCTAGAGGTAGAATTTATTTAAATGACGATGAGGTATTCTTCTTCGGTACACATCGTGCATGTGTTGTCATGTGCCTGAGTGCCCCAAGCTTTAATTAGAAGTCACATATTGGTCACTCGGAAAAAAAAAGTTTTTAACTTTTTAGTTCATTTAAGCTTGTTTTTAAAAATTATTTTTTATCTTTTTATTTATTTTCCACCTTTTAGTATCTGAATTTTTTTTTAAAAAATTTACATCGATACGTATGTATATTAGCTTGGGTGGGTTTGATATGAGAAAGTTTACTCAGAATGTTTGAGAATCTACTCGCCCTTTCATTTGATACGCATGCCATGGGGGTTGTGAAGAAAAAAGCAATCCGCCATCTTATGGCATCCACCATATTGAATTTAGAATCACGTCACTTAGCTAATCGTATTCGACTTGTCAAATCCTTTCACTTGATACCCATATTTAGGAGGTCGGAAAGATAACGGTAATCCACCATCTTGGGAAGTCCGTCATATTAGATTTACAAGATCATCAAACATACTATATTAAGTTGCCACCGGAGTTGCAAAATTTCAGCATAATCGGATATCTGGAAGTGGGTGTAAAATCGATTCCCAGATTCCATGCTCACAGAAATAGAAAAGTTAAAAAAGCGTTCGCCATATTGGATTTACAGCGTCATCAAACAACCTATGTATATTGTATTGTCTCCGGAATTATTGTATTGTCTACAGCGATAAAAGCAGTGCAGATCGCTTACAGCCTGTCTTTCGCCACTCGCTAATGTGGAGTTGAAGTCAAACATGCAAGGCTGCCAAAGCCAAGATAGAAAATTCGAACCCGCAACGGACAACAAATAAAACCGATAATTGGCCTATGTATATACCGGGCACATCAACTTGAACAGATATGCAAACTAAAACCTGCCCGGGCTGTGAAAAAGAGGACGAGAGCATCAAACGCTTCCTCTGCGACTGTTATGGCTCAAATGTCTGCAGAGTGACTTTCAGCAAGCAAATCAAGTTTTCGAATTCAGCCAGCCTCTTTCAAGTGACACTGGTTTTTAAGTTATTTTGTCAATATGAGCAATTTTTCAATGTGAACGCCTCCAATGGGCGCGTCTAGCAGCGTTTGGTCAGTGTTGCCGGTAGCAATATTTTGACCACAGTTTTGAATTAATTTTTTTATGAATTTTTTCTGACTTCGGCTAAAATAAATACAAATGATCGGAATAACATGAGGCACGCACGCACATGCAATATGCGATTAAGTTTGTTGACAGTTTAATTTGACACTTGGCTTGGTATTTTTAAAGAATTCAGAAATAAGGAGAAATTTGTGTTTTCAAAATTAAAGTCTTTACTATAACTGCATGCAGAAAAAATTCCGATATTTTTAGAAAGTTATAGTTTGAAAGAAATGCCATAATGCACGTGACTTTAAATTCTTTCGAGCTGAATGCCTTGGGTAAAGTGCATACTAGTCTTTCATGACCATGACGGCCAACCTTCAGATTTTTTTGGAAGTTTTAAGGACTTTTGTTATTGTTGTGTTGTGTTGTGCTCCCTCAAGGTCGGTAATGACCTCACCGAGACCTTCGATGTCAAAAAAGGATTCAGACAAGGTGACGCACTGTCATGCGACTTATTGAACATCATGCTTGAAAGAATTGTTCGAAACTCACAAGCCAACACACAGGGAATGATCTTTCAAAAGTCCGTTCAACTGCTTGAATACGCCGACGATATTGACATCATTGGTAGAACACAGCGAGCTGTCACCGGTGCTTTCGCGAGTATAGAAATGGAAGCGGCTAAATTGGGTTTAGCGGTAAACGAGGACAAAAGAAGTATATGCTAGTAACGAAAAGGTACACTCAACATCGACGAATTGGACAGAACGTTATAATAGACAGTTACAACTTGGAGGTAGTAAAGGACTTTGTCCACATCTGCTCTGGTGTAATATCAAAAAATGACATCTCGTCTCAAATCAAACGAATGATTACACTCGCCAATCGCTGTGTCTTTGGGCTAAGAAGGCAACTGAGTAGTAAAACCCTTTTCCGATTAACTCTATATGAAACCCTTTTCATCCAAGTCTTTCTAAATGGAGCTGAGAATGAACTTTATTCAAAGCGGATGAAAATATCTTTTGTCGTTTCGAGATAAAAATCCTTCGTTAGATATTCGGTCCCATTGGCGTTGATGGGCTTGGAGGATTATTATGTTATGTTTAAGATGCGGCTAGGACATGTAGAGCGAATGGACATCAACGTTCCGTCCTGCAGAGCATTCGACTGCAACCCGGATGGTCAGCACAGCAGAAGACGACCTCGCCTCAGGTGGCGCGCACAAGTGGAAAAGAACCTCAACCAACATGAAGTGTGCAACTAGAGGCAGTTAGCTAAGGACCGGGCTAACTGGAAGGGGTTGTTGGTTGAGGCCTTGGTTCACCCCGGACTGTAGCGCCACCTACGTAGGTAAGTTTTTCTTAATTAACAAAATCATTCAGCAGATTATTTGAATAGTGAATAGCAGACCTTTCTCCAGTGCTAATATCGACGCTCAGACGTCAGCAGATATTCCTACAGTGTCTCAGTTTGAATCGCTACAGCAATCTCTCGAAATTGCCAGGATGTTTGCTTTGACCGAAGGTATGCAACAACCTTTTGCTTTTCAATTTTCAAGAGTTTGTAACTTTTGCATGACACTCCAAAAATCGCCTGTTAACAGCTTTAGAAGCTTTATTTCTTGCCCAGGCAAAGTCGGAATATCACATTATTTGTTTCGACGTAAATTCCCCTCCTCTTGGTAATTTAATTTCCTTGTATCCTCTTTCAAAATTCTCCTCAGTGTATTTTCAGAAACGATTAAAGAGCCGCCACACCAACACACCCACGATGTCACAGCTCAAAACTAGTTGCCGCCAAAAAAGTTGTACAACTCTCAGTGTTCTGTAGTAAAATTTCCCTTTCACTTGAGCCTCAGCAAACGTCCTTTGCATACAAAAATTTCTTCTTCGATTTGACATTCGTGTTCTTTTTTGTTTTCAATTTTTTATTTTGCTTTGCTGTCCACTGACATTCACAGAATTCAAATGCACTACAGAATATGTTGTACCACCACCACCACCACCACTACGAACAGACAATCCCTGACAAAAGGGTGGTTTTAACATTTCGCATTCAGTTAGTTGTTGCACTACTTTTGCTGTCCGGAATTCCGAATTCATTCGCAGCCGAGCAGCACGACATGGAGCCTTGTGAATGTCCTTGAATTTCTATGCATACACTCATCTAGTTCTGTGTGAAGGCCGGCCGCAATCACAGAAGTGAATGAAAATGTCACCCGATACAGTCGTTGCCGACGGGTTACCACGAAAGTATTTAGGCCGAATTTTCTGGCGAAGAAACGGTGAACAATCCTTTCAAACACATCTCCCAAATGTGGGTTGTTGTTTTGTTAATCGAACACACAGGTTCAGTAGGTAGGTACCGGTGAAGAGGGGGCTTAGCTTTTGCGGAAGTGAAAAAAGAATTTCTGCTCCTTGCGTCCAAAAATGTGAGCGGAGCTCATTTGAAATTCAAATTGAGCCAAATGCATTCACCCGCAGGTTCGTTCAGGACATGCTCACATGAAGCAGACAAGCAAGCCGCCCTATATGTAAGAGTATGACGGAGCTGTGTTCTGTATATATTTCGGTTCTTTCATTCATTCATCCTTCAGCAAGGATAAGGCAAAAAGGAAGGATTTTTTTTCCACACGATTTCGTACGGGATGGAGAGGAATTAATTTCAAGGACGCTGCAGCAAATCACATTTTACGAGCTTGTTATCCTGCGAAACGAGGTTAACCTACTCTCATTCAATTATAAAATCCTTTGTGGTCATCTCATAATTCTGTATTAATTATTGAGTAAGGACCCCCTGCATGGGTGCTGCGCGGTCTTATCTACGATGTGTAGGAAGATATCCTGTGCCCTCCCTCTGCGAAACAAACGAATAAATAAACGCGCGGTTACGAATGCGCTCGCAAATTTATTCCAGCAACAACAGGATGAGGGATAAAAAGTCAAATACACCACACCCATCGTCGAGCTGACTGACTCTCGACCAGAACGACAAAAGATGAATTAAAATCTCAGAGCCAGACCGAGAAGAATTCCCAGCTCAAGAAAAGAATGAAACGAAAAAGGAGGACCGCGCACACTCTACGCGAAGGTGCATGAACCGCAAAAGATGCACTCCATGATACTCCACACTACACAACACAACACCGAGAGGTTGAAGAGGAGCTGACTCTTGTACTACAATGCAGGCAGCACAGCCAGCACACAGAGGATCGATCCTATCTGCAGTGATCCGCTTTTGGGGCGCAATGCCCAGTAGCACTCGGGATGTCGATATCCGTTTGGATCGACAATAAATTTGGAAATCGCAGAGCAGAAGCACAAACAAAGTACAAGTTTAGCTCTGGCCACTCCAGACATGGTTGCGAGTGCGCGCGCGCGCGCGCGGCGTGAGTGCATAAGCCGAGAAGCTACAAGCGAACAATATTGCGGATCATGGAAGCAGACGCTGTCGTTATCGGTGCTTGATGCACCGCGCTCTCTCTCTCTCTCAGACCCAGGTCCTCCTTGGACAAGATGCTGTGCTGGAACTGTTGCATCTTCATGACGTTGTGTCTGCGCCGATCGATGCGGTGTACTCGGTGTATGCCTCCGGGCCACAGTCATCGTCGCAATTTCCACCATCATCCTCGTCGTTGTAGTCGTCGTCAAAACGGGCGTACGAGCTGTTTCTTAAAGGAATTCAGGGAACTCCCTTGGCCTGCCCTTCCTACTCTCCTGATCGGTTCGGTCGTCGTCGTTGTCCGTGCCTAATATGTTGGCAATAAAACAGTAGGTAACTTCGCGGTGCTGCTGATATAAAATCAATCTTTTTGTTTTTCTTGTTGTTGTCGTCCACCGTTGCGCAGCCGCTGTGTAGCAAAAATAAAAAAAATAAAATATCGGCCATAAATAATAAAAGATATTTGCATTGGGCGGCGGCATTGGCAGGCAGAGCGGTCGCGTTCATCATTTCGTCCTCCCTCTCTGTAGATGAGTGCGGAAATTGCTCCTGTTGTAGATTGCTTTGGCTTACACACATCTACACACGATGGACACACACCAAAAATATAAAAAAAGAAACAAAAACAAAAAAAAAGAAAGAAAGTAACTTTTTATTTTTTATTTGCGCGCCGGCATATGTTAGTCCTTGTACCTACTCTCTCTGGGTATATTCGGGGGGGTAAAAATTGAAAGGACTAAGCTCTTCATTAAATTAAAATAATTGCGCGCTTGCCACGCGTACTTTCAATTGTTTTTTTATTATCATTTTTATGGTTCATAAGAAGAAGTGTACAACTTGAAAAAAACACAGAGAGCAATAGAAAGAGAGAGCATGGAAAAAAAAGCCAGGACAAAGGGCGACTTACGGACATTTCTTTTTATTGCAGGATAATTCTCATAATTGTCCTTTTTTAAATTGCTAGTGCACACCATTTACGCTGTACGCGCGTAACAAGCGTAGGGCAGAGAAATTCTAGACGTACTCGTACAATAGGAGTAACTCTGACTCTGTCCATTAATTCGACGAGGGGTAGGTACGATTGTTTTTTTTTTTTTAAATTCATTTTTGAAGAGTTGTGGGGGATGATTTCGAAAGTTAGTGATGTCGACGGAAATACTGGGGCAGTGGATTTACTTGAATGTGAATGTTGTTGAGTCTGGGGAATAAAGCCGGCGCGTAAGTGGCATGTCGAGCAATGGTCCAAATCGAAACGAATCAATGTACGCTGCTATGCCTTAGCTGTGACGGGGGTAGAATGTCTCCAATAAAAATCTATGCCATTTGCCAGAGACTTTCAATTTAAACGTGAAGAGAAAACTGTTTTAAAGTAGGTATACGGTGGTGGTGATATTTTGAAATCACACTTATTAAGAAATCGATGATAATCTACTTGCAAAGAAGAAACTGTTTTTTTAATGCTCAAATTATGGAAGTTTGGGGTTTCGAAACTTTAGAGTCAAACAGCAAGAAGTGCCGCTGCTTAAAATGCCGCGATTGTGTTTATTATATTGGATTGGCAAAGAAAGTAGTTTCGGTGTGAAATGAAACTCTTTCTTTTATACAAACAATAATCTTTAGTCAATTACAGTGGACTCTCCCTAAGTCGAACTCTCTCTGAGTCGAATTTCTCTCTAACTCGAATTTTTTCGCCATATTTTATCATTCCCTTCAATTTTCCGTACAACAAATATTCTTTAATCGAACTCCCTCTAAGTCGAAATTCTCTCTAACTCGAACACATTCTCTCGATTAATGGCATCTTTCTTCACCCAATAAGTCGAATTTTGTTTAGCCCAACACAAAATAAAAATACATTATTTCTTCGGAATTCGTGTCATATACATATGTACATACCTTTAATCAAAAGGCAAAGCGGCTTAAGTCTATTTAAGCCAAAAATGATTTTTTTACATTTTCAAACCTTTTAAAAAATAAGATTTTTTTCGGTCTTATCAGCGTGTTTCTATTCCATCTAGAAGTCCTTTTTTTGGTGATGTCAAAACGGATTAATTCAACAAAATTCATACATTTGCATCATTTTTCAAAGTTTGAAATTGCTCTCCTGAAAAATGCTTAAAATAGACCTAAGCCTCTTTGCCTTTTGATTAAAGATACATAATGTTACTACTAACCATCTCTCTTACTCTAAATATGTGTAGCTCCACGTGTGCCATCATCGTCAGCTCATCGTATTTTTTCCTATTCATATTCTTGGAAAGATACAATTTTTAAAAATTTGCAACGCAAAATCAAAAAAAAAAAACATTATTATCCTTTTCTTTGTGTTGTTGGTTGCATTCAAAATAGGTTTTTCAATGGATCTATCTGCGAACAAAAGAACTTGTTTAGTAAGATTCCAGCTGGGATTTATTGTTTTAAAAAGGCTGGGTTTAGAGATGAGACATGGGACGATGAAGATGAAATGCCGCTCAATTTACTTGGATCTAACAACGGAGACGCCGCGCCGGTGAAATCGAGCAAATGTGGAACAGGTTATCAGAACCGAATTATAATGTTGGAAATGTTTATTGGAACGACTCTATGGAAGTCGATGATGGTATCGTGACTACCGAAGTACCCGACAACGAATTTGTTTTAGAAGTAATAAATGCTGAAAATGCTAGTGGGCACCGTAGCGCAAGTGGTTAGTGCATCGGACTACTGAGCCAGCGGTCTTGGGTTCGAATCCCGCCGCAAACACCTAAAAAGTTTTTCACAGTGCCCACCTCTTCCGAATGCCTGACAAGCATCAAAGAGTATCATTTGTCACGATTGAGCTTCTCAACTCGCCGTTCGGAGTCGGCAAAAAACTGTAGGTCCCTTCCATTCGTGCAAAAATATAACGCGCACACACAAATGGTTGCGGGAAGATAGGCTTGGTTCTACCTAGGACTGCTGAAGCCAAATATTATTATTATTAAATGCTGAAAATAACCAAAAACAAAAGTTAGGATGAAGAATAGGAACCCGAGATAATCTAGAAGCGCCAGATAAAATCAAAATTGAAAACGCGATTGAAATCCTGCAATCTGCAATTGAATTATCTTATAAAGTACCGGATGACGTTCAAAATTGTCTTTTTAAACTAGAGTCATTTTTTTAAAAAAACAGACACTCCACCTGTGATGACCCAGTCAAGGATAACACATTTTTATAAGTATAATGTTTTTTTTTTGTTGTTATGTTATTAAATTTTAAATAAGCAAGAATATGTTTTTTATTTTACTATTTTATATTTTTGTTTTCTTTTGATGAATTCGTGATTACGCGATGCTACACTTATTTTAATATTTTTTTTTTAACTAAGCAAAAAGCTATATTTTTTGTGAGCTTTTTTGTAAGTACATTAATACAATTTTTAAAAAAACAAACGTTTTAAAACAAAAATAAATGTTTCTCTCTATTACTCGAATTTTTCCAAAACTCCCTCTAACTCGAACAAATCTTGGTATCCCTCGACTTAGGGAGAATCGACTGTATATATTTTCCATTTTGTTCGATGACCTTCTGCCAGCTTTCTGGCAACATCATGATTCCGTGCTCACAGAACTTCTGGCCCTTATGAGCACAGAACTGGACCAATTGCAGGCCATCATTATTGGTAACGAATTGACCATTCAAAGAGCTTTAAAAAATTTCTAATCATATGCAAATCTGATGGTGCAAGTTTGGGGGGCTGTGACATACCCTACCAAGGTTCAGTCATTTTTCACGAGTTACCAAAGATGTGTGTGGTCAAGCGTTACCATGGTGGAACATGATTCCCGTACGATTTGCCAATTCTGGTCGTTTTTATTTGATTGCTTTCTCCAGTTTCATTATTTGTTGACATTAAACATCGTTTGGTTCCTTGAAAGCAGCTCAAAATACGCAACACCATTATAATCCCACCAAATTAACAATATAAGCTTCTTTTGATGGTTCCTTTCTCTATCATTACGAGCCATCCGTGAAGATAGATGTCCCAATGATGGCTTCGTCGGAGTTTTTCCAGATCCGGAGAATATGGTGGTTTCAGAGGAATCTAATATCCACTTACAATATTAGCGTCTTCTCGGATAGCCAGGCGGCCTTGCAATCTCTGGAATCAGTCTCATCCACTTCTAAGACCACCTCCAACTATCATAGAGATGGCTAAGCAGTTTAATATTCACCTTTATTGGACGCCGGGGCATAGAGACATTCCAGGGAATTGTAAAGCTGATGAGTTTGCTAAACTAGGAACTACCTTATAAGAAGAATATACATAGGTATACCCCTCGTTACTTAAAAGCTAACACTAAAACTTGACACAGTCAATAAAACTAACGCTAGATGGGAAGGTGGAACTACCTGCCTTTGCCACCAAACAGAGCTGATATAGGCTAACTCTAAACTGGTCTAAGTATTCTGTCCCTAAATAGACTACATATAAGTACGACCATCGGTGTCTTTACACGACACTTCCTGATAGGAAAGCATGCAACTAGGCTTGCCATCATTTCAAATGAGTTCAGAGTCGAAGAAAAGGAAGAGACCCCAACACATTTGCTCTGTTCATGCCCGATTCTTTCTCGTAATAGAAAACTACACTTAGTAAAAATACTTCTCCGACTATCTTAGTGACCTAGCACTAAAAGACGTGGAAAGCCTTTTTCGCTTTGTACAAAGCTCCAAATGATTCTCATGAGCGGCGGGGTTAAATATCGCCAAGATCCTTAGTATCACAATGGACCTCTATAGGCCTAAGTGTGCTGGTACTCGTTACCGGCAGCTTCCTTTGTGATTATCTTGCCTACTCTCATTTCAGGTCTTAGAATTTTGGGGCGGATATAGTTAATACGAGGTAAAAATTTCATCTTCCTGAATTCTTATGCAGTAGTGTAGAAATCCACTTTTTGTTCTGCCTTTGGGTTCATCAAAGATTCTTTTACAGATTCAGTGTGTCTCTATTTATATCCTTACTTGCCCTGTCGCAATCACAGTATCGAGCAGAACACCGCCAAACTACCAATTACGGTCCCACTATGAACTCCAATGGCACATCAATCTTCAGCACAGCATAATATTTAATTTTAATCACCGGTTATATACGTTTGCGCCTTCACTTTCACTTACCCCCTTTGTTAACGCATTACTTACAATATTTCCCAAGCAAAGCCCGCTCGCCTCTTTACAAAACAATCGCCCCGAGTGCTAACACTCTTCTGGTATGCAGTCCCATCTGACTTGCTCTCAACCAGTAGCTAACCTACCATACATGGCCATAAGACATGGCTCCACCAATTGAAAGCATAATAACAGTGAATTAATTTGTATAAATGAATATAAAAATTATGAGTCGTCAACTTCCACGACACCATGTTATCGAAGTCATACGACACAGTAGCTGTAGCAAAGCAACTTACCGGCGGCAAGCGATGTCTTCTCCCCATGACGAGCCTGTGCCACTGGGGCAATGTAAATCAGCAAACCCAGATGCAAATCAGTCACTCTACTTGATGACGATCATCTCTCCATAATTTTTTATTTTTACCGAGACCGACACCGGAGCCAGCCAGGTGCCAGATTCCTCCCACATATCGATGGAACATCGCATCTCCTCTTCCTCCATCTGAGCTCATTGAGTATGCAGAGCTTTTTTGTTTTTGGCGGCAGACGCCGGGCTCTAGGTCGATGGCCGCCCGACAAGGAATAACAAATTCGGACTAATTACCCGACGGCGCGACAAGCCGGCAATTTGGGAACATTTTTCCTACACATTCCGACTTTGTACGGGTGTCGGGTGATTCGAAACTGAAAGTACTCGTACCTAGGTACTCTCGAGGTACATAGGAGACGGGATTACCTACTAAAGCCGCTGGTCTATGGAAATATGCGCGATTGATTCCATGATTAGCAAGCGTTCATACTTATCTGATGGTGTTGATGTTATTATGCCCGCCGCCGCCGCCGCCGCTCCGGGGAGTGGGACACACAGAACGCGCAATGGGCATATCATTACAAAATTTTAGCATAATGACTCCGCGGCTGCCGCTGCCGCTGCCGCTGCCGCTTGCCAACTTGAGCAGGCTTGAGAGCACCGCATCAGCTGTGCGTGGTGTAGCCAAGCAATGAATTATTAATTTCCCACATCTACCGGCGCGCAAAGTGTTAATTGTCTTATATTCCTTAAGTGACGACATTGAAAATTTGAATAAAGTATCTGAGCTGAGCAGCGAGGTATTTACGAGTATGATATGGTATCGCCCGCCCGCAATGGATCGGTTCGGTAGTCGCCAGTTTGTAACAACCGCGTGATTGGATGGGAATGGAAAGACATACCTATACGGTATACAGGGTGGTCAGTAATAAATAAATATTTTGACAGGAGGTAAACAGGTGACCTATCTGACAAATTGTGGATGGATGGGGGTGTAAATGAAATGTTGTTGAAATTTTATTGTTGACTCGAGTAACCAAGCTGAAGGACTCGATAGGACTCACTAAGACCAAAGAAGGTTCATTGTATTGCCACGTGAGCCGATTCCTATCGGTACTGGAACTATTTTGAAAGTTGGAGCAATTTCTTTATCCCATTGATGTCCTTTGAGGAAATATTCTCCTTTTCTTGAGGAAGAGAATGCTGGGCAGCTGCACAGGAGATAGTAGGGGGATTCTCCCACTTCGTTATCCATGCAGCAGCGATAGAAGTCATTGGCGAGGATCCCCAATCTGCTGGCGTGTCTGCTAATTGCACAATGACCTGTCAATACCCCAACTAGGATGCCGATAACGGCTCTCTAAGTTTTGCGCCGTTTTAGCTGAGGGCAAGTTTGTTTAAAGCGTGGCTACACATATTAAGGCTACGCCATCTTCATTAGCCAGTTGCAGTGCTTGCACGAAGATGTTGTGCCTTATCGTATCTATTGGTACATTGGGCTCAGTTTTTGTGGTAGAATTCCCCAGTCTTGTACCTTTTGATTGTTGGCTTGTTCAGTTTCAAAAATATGTCAGCTAGCGATGATAAGCCTCACCAGAGTCAGCTGTGTTATGGCGGCAACACTTTACTCATCCAATTGCAAGCCGCTCTATGCTGCTCGTTTCTACTGTCACAGTCTTGGGTTGCAAAAGTCTAAACAATTGTACTGTTGTCGATACAATTGACCTTGCTTCAGTACACAAATACACTTTTATAAAATTCGATACTATTTGCGCTGCTGCTAATTTAGTAGGTATTTTCTTCAACAAAATATGTTTTAAAAAACCAAAACATCACATAGTTTGCTTTTCTACTAAAAATCAAATTTATATCATTGTCGCACTGAACATACCCATTTGTTGTCAGTTCACAATCAGTGTCTTTTAACCGACTACGCAAAGGAAGGGTTATGCTTTTAACAGGCTTGGCTTGTTTGTATGTAAGGATGTCACCTCAAACAGCCTTAACTATGAAATCGATTTCAACAAATGAGGTGTCATTGGATTCGTCTTGATGCGGAGAGCGTCCCAGGCTATGTAACGTCACAGGAAAATTCAATATGCCGGGCGCAGCAAGCAAATTATATGGGTATCAAATGAAAGGGTTTGACAAAAACAACACGACATTGGTAACTTATATACACTTCATATTTTGTGCAACTAAAAAGTTGGAAATGTGAAAATTAAGTTTAAAAAACTAAAACCCGACTATGGGGAAAACTAACTAAAAAGTTCGAAACAATATGAAACGAAGCGATGATTTTCAGAGTATAGCCGTGTACAACTTCTGCGGAAAATTTGGTTCCAACATAACTAGCGCCGTGTTTCGTAGCGACAGCAAAGTGAAACAGTTGATTTCAAATTGTTTGTGGGTTGAGTCCAACAGATGCCACTACCAAAATTTCGATAAAAAAAATTTGGATAAATATGATAAATTTATTTTGAATTAATTTTTTGTGTTGATTAATATTTTGTTTTGTTGCTTGGTAATGCAGTGCAACTTATCACAATTTATTAAGAAAGTACTATAATCACAAACCAACGGCTTACGAGAATTCAAACACAATGTATGTTGAAAAATATGAACTAGTAGTACAATTTCAATACAATTTTTTTTTCAGCTTTCAATACATTGCTGAGAGGCCATTTTCATCCCTGTCACAGTCTACTCGCGTCTTCCCACGAATCAGTGTAATTCTATGTGGCTCAATAAAGTAGAATTTTGAATTAAACTAAAACGGACAAAGTCTTTTCATTTCTCCTAGTTGATCCCATTTCAGAACCAGCCCGCACTCGAACAATATGGTCGTTCGAGCCGGATTGTAGGAGACGATCAAAATAAATGACCAACTGCACAGTAAAATACGAAATCGGTTTCTTTTGCTTCTGACGAAACTTTCCACCCATATTTTCGTACAAATTCGTCAATGATGCTGTAAATTTCATCTTTGAGCGTCCAATCGTGCCAATCGATGCCTCAACGGAGCAACAGGATACGTCCAGAGAGCTTCTCCCGCAAAATGCGATTTTGTACGCGCAACTCGACCCAAAAGTTAGTCTTTACAAATGTGACTGACATTTTGCAGTGGACATGTCAAAGCATCGCATTAATGTGAGAAAAAGCCATTGGTTCAATAATAACTGGTCTCTTGGAAGCACCCTGTTGTATGTGTGATTGCTTCGCTTTACAATTTATAATTAGATTTTTTTTTTTTTTTTTTGAATTTCGGTAGGCCGGCACTTGGACTTGGTCAGCGAGAAAGTTGGCTTCTCTGTCGCCGTCTATAATTCTCGCCCGCACCCGCTAAAGCAACCGTTGTGCATGACAATTAGCAAATGTACGCCAGCCCCGGCATTGGGCTACGCACGGTTATCGTTCATTTATCAGTCACTTCCTGTACGTTTTGCGTGCGATATTTTAGTTTGCGGAAATGGCAATTCCCCAGCTTTAGCCTTCGATTAGCATTTAGTCAGTTTAGCTGCCTAAAGAATATTTCGCGCTCTCGTTGCGAACTTATTAATTAAGTCGCAAAGTCGCTGAAGATTACGGACCAACCTCCAACCCCGTAGGCTCATTAAAACCAAAAAAAAAAAAAGAATAACTGCCAAGATGAAGTAATCCCATCTATTATGGCCTCAAAAACCCTTTGAAATTCACCGTGAAACCGAGAAAACCACCCTCCGCAGCGCCGCCACAGCTATGAGACATTAAAAGCCGAACACGAGCCCGACACCGTTTCATAGACAATTCTCGAACTTTAACGATCCCCAGCTGTAAGGTTGCAAATTCCGCGAAATATCTCAAGAATTCCATTCGTAAAAAGTAAATGAGTGCGCGCGCGAGAATTTCATTAAATTGTAGAGACACAATGCAGGAGATTCAAAGGGATAACCATACATATGTATATAGAAGTGTACGAGTACAAGAGTCAGGAGGAGGCTTCACCCCTTTTTGGCTGGGGTTGGCCATTATTCCAGGCAGGAGAGCTCATCGAAAAAGGGTTAAATGAAGTCAAACGAAGTAATTTGTTGGCGAATTGTGGCGGCGACGACAACGGTGACTACAGACTGTGGGATATCTTCTTCTTCCTCTTCATCAAGTATAATATCGCCTTTAGTTCAGTTGATACCGCTCTATTCTTAGCTCCATTCAGACTTTAATTGGCGTTTTATTGCCGAATCCAACTGCGTAATGTTCAAGAACAAAACAGCAGCAACAAAAAAAAAAGAAGAAGAAGAATTGGACGGCATTCGATGCGTCTTGAAGTGTATTTTTTTTTTTGGGTCAGCAACTGCGGCAAGACAAGGGATGTCTCCGTTCCTGCCGCAGAAGTACTCGTGGCTTCATGCTCAACTAGGTGGCAAATGCGGTGTACGATTTTGAAGATACTTAATAAGATGGAAAATATCGAGGGATTATCTTGGCTTTGAATGGGTGATTTGGCTTTGAAACAGTTCACTTTATTTTTTAATGACAGGCCAACTGGGTAGATGTGTGTTCGCAGGGGGAAGAGCACATACAATTGCTGCATAGTTCATAGATTTTAATTTTATAGATACTTGCGTCATGGATATTTTCACCCTCAAATGGGACGACTTATAACATTCATATAGTTATATGCTATACATAAGCATTCCTGGACTATGATCTGCTTTAGAAAACAACAGAAGTTTTGACGTTTACTCTGAAATATATAGTTACTTACTAAATCCAAAGTTAACGAAGCTTTATATAAGGTCTGCTTTACATCCTTCATAGAAGAATGTAACTCAGTCCTGCAGAACTCCTCTATTGTTGTAACATCACAATAAAAATTGCTTTAGTTTTCCCGTCAAATAAATTATTTTTTTTGTATAACTTACACACGCTTAAGAGGATATGAAATGAATACACTATACCTAACCTACCCTTATAATGCTTGCACACAGTGCGAGAAGATGAGAGATAGACAGATTGGCGTAGTGATACTACCTCTCTGGGTGGTGTCCAGGATAACTGGAGAGTTGCGTATTACCGAAAGTTTTTGTCATGGCTTATGATTCACAGAAGTTTTCTCCAGATGTTTCTTATAACTGTTTGTGCGATCATTTTCTTCAGCCATACCACCATCCTACTGCCAGTTTTATGCATTCGCAGGTTGTCACATTAACTTCTGAAACTGGACATAGCGTCATTGAAGGGAGCGAGAGAGCCGTTGAACTTGCCAGGCGAGGGTCAGCCCTTAACAGCTCACTACCGGAAAACGTTCACATTCATATAGGTGCCTTTAATGGCCGGTCTCAGGGGGACCATTGTGACAAACTGTGTCATATCTTGAAAGATATGGACAAGTTGCAAAAGGTCAAAAACAAACGAACTGCGCCAAAGAACCCGCGTAGACATCGCTAGAGTAGTGGCAGTTAGTACAAGGCACTGGCCAATAGGGGTACGTGCAGCCAAACAAGCGATCCTTCATAACAGTTTTTGCCGTAGCTGCAAAGATGAAAACAAAAAAGAGTCGCTTAGTCACTTTCTGTGCAAATGTCGAGCTAAAGCGAGAGCCAGGCAACGCAAACTGGCCAACACTTCTTCGATGACCTTAAAGAGATATTCCGGACAATATAAACTCCACAAGGTGTATATAAAAATCTCAACATAACATCCAAATAAATGGGTCACCTGTAGAGGTTGGGAGATATCGATAGTTATCGATAGTTGGCTTTTGACCATCGATAGTAGTCGATATATATCGATAGTTTTTTCCTCTTAAGGGTTACTTTAAAAAAAAAGTTAAATGCACCATATTAAATAAGCTTTTCAACGAGAGAGATTAGATTAGATGAGTACTAATGGTCTTATTCCTAGGCTGCAGACTCATAAAACGGGGAACCCCATATTTAAGTTAAGAGAAAGACAAACTATAATGCTGTTATTTCTACGTTGCTGACTCATAAAACGGGGAATTCCCTTTTTAAGTTAAAACCATTTTGACAGTTGGCTTATGATCGGGTTCCTCTGTGAAATTTTAAATATACTTCGTTCGCTAGGTATCGGCCGGTTTAAGAAATTTTTGAAATTCTATATTTAAATGGCTATCGATAGTGTGGTAAAAAAAGTATTTATTATTTCGATCGTGGAAACTATCGATTATAATCGATTATAATTGATCGATAGTTCTGCACCTCTAGTCACCTTACTTACTTACTTAGTTTGGCGCAAGTGGTTAGTGCGTCGGACTACTGAGCCAGCGGTCTTGGGTTCGAATCCCGCCGCAAACACCTTAAAGTTTTTCACAGTGCCCACCTCTTTCGAATGTCTGACAAGCATCAAAGAGTATCATTTGTCACGATTGAGCTTCTCAACTCGCCGTTCGGAGTCGGCAAAAAGAAAATTGTAGGTCCCTTCCATTCGTGCAAAAATATAACACGCCCACACAAATGGTTGCGAAAAGCAGGCCCAGGTTCACCTCGAGCTGTAGCGACAACTAAGTAAGTAAGTATTATTTCATTCTTCCCTTTGTTTTGTGCTCTCCTTTATATGGATTTGGGTAGCAGATAGGGGGCGCCGTAGAAATCTCGCTCACGGCGCTGGTAGTGCTAAAACCGGCACTGCAGAAATATGCATTCGAAACAGTTTGTAGCCAGGCATCCAAGCAGGTTTTGCACATCCCCAGTCACTTCGACATATCTGTGTCTTTTTTTTTTAATATGAGTATGTGAACAAAATACAATCTGCCTATGCCTACCCAATCTGTCAGTTCCAATGACAGTAAATGCTTTTGTCAGATGCTTAACGCAATTTATCCATTAGATCGCCATGTTGGCTTTCTGAAATTCAACTTTTAATGAAAATTCAATTGAAATTCCAATCAGCGAAATCCTAAACAACGATCACAGTAACTCCAAGAATTTCATACGATTTAGACATTTTTTTTTTTGCTTAGATTTTTGAAAAACAAAACTGCACACTCAATTACAATTAAGCGAAGCGAAAAAAAAAGAAGAAAATAATAATAATTATTTTCTCTAGAGACTTCAACTGTATGTGTGTGTGTGTGTGGAAAATGTAATCCAAAGAATGTTGACAGGACTGACAAGTTGTGATCGCGGCGATCACTCACGTGTCGATATCACATCGATTGCCGTGCTGCGACACCGTCAGCTGTCGACTTTGGCTTTTCTATTTTATTATATTTTTTTTTCTGTTGTCATCGTTCGCGCAATTCAACTGAATCCATTTGAATTTGAAATTAAACTGTTTTAATTCTGCACGAGCAAAAAAAATGAAAAAAAAAAATAAATAAAAAACTGTGCAACTGCAACTGCTCGGATAAAGATACACTCGTAACATTTTCGTCGTCAGAGGAGGGTTAAGGAACGAAGTGATCTTTTTTGCTAGCACCGCGGTTGTTATGAGCAATTGTGTCAATCAAACGGATGCGATGTTACAGTGATATACGTAAGCTGGCGCAGGTTTTAATTGCAGCGGGTCATGGGGCTGTCACATCGCCGCAAGGCGAAACACTCAGTCGATATGAGTCTCCGGAGATCGGTGGCATTCTCGTCACTCACTCTCGGCGTATTATTAATTTATTTTGCACATCACACACAGATGTCTCAACGCGCAGACGATTGATCTGATGCCGATGGAGCCGATTGATAAAGATCCGTAAAGAGGTCGCCGAGTGACAGTTTCGAAAGGCTGGCTGGCCCCAAACTCATTATTATTGCGTAATTTTCTCACGCAAGAATGCGAAGCGCTGGCGAAGTTAAGGGTATAAGAGTCTCTGCGTGCGGTGGATGCGCGCATGCGCACAATCATCTATCCCAGTCAACGAATAACAAGTGTGGAAGTCAGATGACGTCGCATTCGAAGGCGAACTAATCGCGACAAACTGCTTCTACCTTGCGGGTACAGCTTGTTCGTAATAATTTACGTTCGACAAGTCGGTATCCTTGGACCGCCAAGTGCTCGCCACAGTAGGCATATGCACGCACTATATATACACGTCTGCTCTGCGGGGATATACAAAAACAATGTTGAGTTTGGCGCTGAGCTGAGCTATCGGTACGCCGCACCGCGCCGCGCCGTTGTTGTGTGTTACGCTATGAAAAGCGATTTGTTTTGCTTCAGTCTGCCGCCACCCGCCATCGTTTTCTGTCTGTCTCTTGTGGTAATAATAAGTTCCATCGGTCCGAGCCTCTAGCGAGCATAGTGCCCATGCCCACCACTGCCGCCGCCGCCGCCATCAGCTTAGTTCTAGTTCTAAAAATGCAACATTTTACACGGGGAGACATTTACTTTTGATTACAGTCAAGCCAACAACAGCAGCAGCAGCAGCAGCGGCGCTGTGAAGAAGGCCGTTCTCTTTGCAATTAATTTTCGCAGATATAATCGATGTTAAATCTTAATTGGATATCGATCACTTATACCTAATAGCGTGAAGATCTGGTTTCTGCTGCGTCGCCACTGTAATTACAACATATTAGAACTCGTATTTGGATTGTATGTATATACAAGTGGACGTCCAAGTTGGGGCAACAATGAACTGCGGAGTATCATGGGAGCGTGGGCACACCACTTGGTGGTAGGCGATAATATGCCCAGATTACAAGACACCCACTCTCTGATGGTAAAATGGTGCGCAAGTACAAGTGCAACCGCTATTTATGGACAGAATCTAACCAGAGTACGCTAGAGAATGCTCAAACAAAGATTGTGGCCGAAGGTATCTAACGAATGTGTTACAGCGGAACGACAACCTGACAGACTGTTAGACAGATAACTTCCAGTAAATTAACCTAGAGATAAACTTCGGTAGGTTAAGATAGCATTTAATAAGTCGCAGGTTGCAAATAAAAATTAGCTTAATCTGGTTTCCAGCTCTAACTGTACCTTTCAGAAGTGAATCTGTCAGTGTTCAAAGCTTAATTCCATGCTAAACCTGTATCTCTATCTATTATGATGATGTCGCTACCTTTAAGTTACTGTTTCTATTGGGTTGTTCAATAAGTTCTGCGGCTTTTTAGGGTTAAAGTTAAACACACATTTTTGGTACAAACACTTATATTTAATCTATCAAGGTATATTTATTTCTTCCAACGTTCTGGAACAGACATAATGCCACTTTTGTAAAATTCATCAGGCTTTTGGGTAAAAAAGTTTTTCAGGTGCGTTCTGATCTCATCTTCGCTATGGAATTGTCTACCGTCAAAATTGTTTTGGAGTAAGCGGAACAGATGGTAGTCAGAAGGCACAAGGTCTGAAGAGTGTGATGGGTGCTGCATAGCTTCCCAACCAAACGAGTTCAGCTTTTGTGGTTTTGCGTTATCATGGCCGTTTTGTTTCCACTGTCTGCTTCAAATTATCGAGTTGGGAGCAATATTAAATGGTATTTATTGTCTGATTGCTGTGGAAGTAACTGGAAGTACAGGACACCTCGCCAATCCCACCAAATGCTCAACATGACCTTTTTTGGATGCAAATCTCATTTACCGATCGATTGCACTGTTTCACCAGGAGCATACCATGACCTCTTATGCCGAATGTTGTTGTCATCCTACCATGTTTCTTCTCCCGCAACCATTCTTTTCAGAAAAGCCTCAAGTGAGTTCCATCTCAACGAAGACTTACCGACCACTAGGCGATCCATATTGTTTCTTTCACTGAGTTTATGAGGAACCCAAACATCCACATTTTTGACATTCCAAGCCTTTTCAGTTTCTGCGAAACGGTTGTATGGGCAATGTTAAACAGCTTAGCAATCTCCCGAGTCGTCAAATACACTAATTGCAGCCAAGATTTGATCGTCATCTGTGGTGGGTGGCGTCAGCAAGGTCTGTATTTTCAGAACGAAAGCGTGTAAACCAACGCTGGTAAGTATCAGGGCCTATAGCTGAATCTCCATACATGCTAAAAATCTCCCGTTGCGCCTCTGTCGCTTTGACACATTTTTTTTTAATGAAACAAAGCAATATATTCCTAAATTGCACTTTTTTGTCCTCCATTTAAGAAAAAAAATTCAACACTTAAGTCACGTCCGTTCAAAGAATAACCCCCTCTACTGGGATTAAAAAAAGTTCTCATAACGGTATTTTCTGCCTTAAAACCACAGAAATTATTGAACTACTCAATATTATATTTGCGTTACAATACATTTTTAGTTTGTTCTATAAAAGCAGGTAAATTAACTTCTAAGCCATCTGCCCATGAAATATACAAGTAGTACCAGTAGTCATTGTACTGCTATCAAGTTGGAAGATGTGAAGGTTTCTAAGTCGACTTGCAACTGCCGTATATTTCGTTATGTGCAATATTCGACGGTGTATTGCGAAACAAGAGTAAAGACTCAAATGCTAAGCTCTTTGAACCTCAGTTAACACGTTGACTGTCATGTCGCACGGTTTCGTGCGACACCTAGTACTTCAGCTCAGATCATGTCATACGTTTTTGTGCGACAGTATATGTATGGGTTTCGGATTGTGTGGCCTCTGTTGATCATTTCTGTCTTACTTACATGGCCCTAGGATAATTTTTGTGAGGAAAAAAAAAATCACTGGGGCCATGTGGCACGAAAACGTGCGAAACTGAAAAACTGATATCATTTTACAATAATGGCGATAAACAACTGGGAATTGGTTGGGAACTACTTTTTAGATACTTATATACACAAAATAAAAAAAAATACCTTGGCCTAGGGCGACCCGAAACGTCAAAACAGCTTAGCAGTCAAAGTGCTAAGAACAGTTGCTTATCAATATCTAAAATATCTGAAAACTTCTCTTTTGCTGGTCATTGCCCCATTTTTGGTTTTTCTGCTGTAAACTCCACTGACGTGCTCGAAATAATAAAAAAAAATAAATAAACATACGGCGTCAGCAATCCTATACAGAACCAAGCCTGGCTTCTCGCAACTATTTGTCTGTACCTGTTATCTGCTCCACGAATTGGAAGGGACCTACAGTGTTTTGACGACTCCGAACGGCACGGCGAGTTGAGAAGCTTCTCATGACAAATGATACTCTTTGATTGCCTATCAGACATTCGAAAGAGGTGCTGGGATTGAACCCGGGCAGCATGCATAGTAGTCCAACGCACTAACCACTACGGCCACGGCTACCACTTACACGAAAATTAGAGTGGTATAAATGTATCTCGAACAGGTTTTCCGTATATTGTGTTGTTGTATTGACTATCTTAAAGCGTGTACACACCATCGAACAAGAGTGTCAGTTTTGAAGGATAACATACAAAACTGATAATGTGTACACTCGAAATTTGGGGTGACACCCAAAAACTATGCTCACAATAATGTTTGCTACTGCGTGACACTCTGCGGCCATTTTTGTTTTTTTTCGATTGTGTGTATACAAAAAGCAAACACAGGTAGAGGGTCGAAAAACAACAACAACTATGATTTGAGTGTCATACAAAACCTTTAGTGTGTACGCTCGCTTCATACCGCAAAAATGATATCAGTTTGGGGTGACACTCTTGTTCGATGGTGTTTCCCCCCTTTTACCCATATTTACCAGTGTAATTTAGTAGGGTTGCCATGTACCTTATGTAGGTTTTCTACTCTTTCCCTACCTCTCCTACGAAACTATGGGGATTAATAAAGGCTATCCCAAGCCGAACAGGGTGCTGGCTAAAGAGCCGAGCAAAAGAAAAAGAACAGGCTACTGGAGCCGACGAGTTTGATTTTTAGATACCTTTTCATTCCATAATGCTTATCTTATTTATTCAAAAATCTTATATATTTAGATACTACTTATCTGATACAATTTATTTCTCTGGGTTAATGTGCAACGAAATCGTAGCGCACTTCAAAGTGAGAAAGTCATTTCGACTTTGTGGCGAACCGTGAAATACTTTGTCATGTGTCGGGTGTTGAGTTTAATATGTGTATTTCAATGTTTGTATGTTTCAATTCTATGGATTTGTATTGGAAGTGTGTGTCATTGTTTTAATTATTATGTAAAAGTGTGAATGGCACTACATCAGGATTTATCTTGTAGAGCAAAATCTGGCGCAACCTACATATATATATCTGCCTACGGTTTGGAACCGACTACGAAAACCCTCTGCTCCCAAAGAACATACAAATAAAACTATTATGTCTAATGGTGGTTAAAAAAATCATCATAGACATGTTGCACATCTGAGATATGTTCTCCTTACAAATGTCCTTAATTTGAAAGGTACCTGCTCTTATTTTTTTTAAATAAATTTGCGTACATATTCCTCCTGCCCTTTGGATCAACTGTACTAAGGTTTATTTAAAGTAGAAAAAATCTCCTCCCAAACAGGACATAAATAACAAATACAAAACACTCCTGGTATTACCTACTTAATTTCGGCGAAGCCCTCTGACCCTTTGGCCCGTATCTCATCTTTCGTAAAACCAAAAAAAAAACAAAAAAACAACAACAAAAATGTTACAAAAACGTTAACAAGCGTTTTCATAGCTCATACGGTACATAAATAAGAACCGAAATTGCTGCGAGTACCCCCGAGCCGCTCCCACCCACACGAAGTGAACTATACTCACAATATGAGCAGCGAGCGAATTCAAAGGACATGCGAAAATGTCGTAAAAACTAAGAATCTATTGCTGCCTCCACCTCCTGGCCATTGAAGGTCAACCACAAAAATGACTAATAATTTA
Source organism: Brachyopa scutellaris (assembly GCA_949775065.1). Taxonomy (NCBI): domain Eukaryota; kingdom Metazoa; phylum Arthropoda; class Insecta; order Diptera; family Syrphidae; genus Brachyopa; species Brachyopa scutellaris. Next base: position 104,457,213 of record OX459113.1, read on the forward strand.
TAACGCTACTTTGTATATTTTGTCCATACAACAAAGCGACGAATTGTTGTTGCAAACCAAAAAAAAAAAAAAAATGTCCTGCTAGATGAGCATATGAGGACGACTCCAATATCTCGACGGATATGAGGAATTCCATACAACATACCCAAGTGTTTCTACATTCTCACAAGATACAATCAGATTGTGTCCTTTTCAGATATACCATACACACGCTCCCATCCATACGCGCTTGAAGATTCGCATTTATTATTTCATGGATAACCAAAGAAGTCCCAACAGGATAACACATACGCCCGCCGCCTTCTTCGTCTCGAAATGCTAACGAAGAAAATAAAATTCCTTAACTTAAGGAGAAAGCAGCCTCAGTGCTTACACAATACGGATACGCGCTCGCAAATATTGCATGATTGCGGATACGTACGACGAGTATAGCGGACCCAGGACCCATAGAGATATACAAATATGCGGGCCGGGCGGCGGCAAGAACCAGGACACACACATTTGTTGGGTATTTTTATATTTTATTTGGTTATGGTTTAAAAAGTAATAGGTTCGGGATTTGCTTCTCGTTTACGTTTCTAAAGTCACTAAGGATATGCCGTTTGTGTGTATCCTTTTGTAGCCCATGCACGAGTACGATAGCATGTTTGTGCGTTTTTCTTCTTCTCCTGTCGTTTTTTTTTGGTGTAAGCCCTAAATGTAAGATTGTCTAAGGCGTTTCAATAACAAACGCCCTGACTTCTCGTTCTCGTTTTTGGCATATCCTTCGCCCTCGTTTAACTCAACGCACCGGAGTATAATGGAAAATGGGAAAAAAAGAAGAAAATTCCCCAATCGATATGGGAGACGACGTTTATTCCTTCTATGAAAATATTATACGTTAAGGAATGGAATGGTGCTCGGATGATGAGGGGGAGGGGGGGCCGTGCATGCATACACATAATACGAGACTACGATAGAAAATGTTTCTTCCTTTGCTTCATCTACTGCTATATAGGGTTCCCCAATTTCGCCTTCCAAAAAATTCCTTTGTACGTGACCAAATCAACTTGAAAGGATACACTCCATCCGCCATGCTATCCGGAACGGAATTCATTTTGCCTAGAAGCAAATTTATACTCACATGACTTTACACAGAGTGTCAGCCCCCCGGCCACTCCCCTGCACACATCCCTTTCATGAATATCGTATTTTAAGGATATACGGCTCCGGTTTGTATGTATTACAAAAGAAATCGCATCCTTGAATTTGGTCATTGTCACTCGGCCAACAGGGTGGTGCCGCGTCTCGCGATATATTATAAGTCTAAAACGCGTCAAAATATTTTGACAGTCTCACAATGGGAAGTGCTTATCCCGTGCTAATCAAATTAAGAAGCCCGGTCGTCGTCGGGGTTCCAAAATCTAAAACGGAGCCGGCGGAATCAAAACACACGTGACTACAATCATGGCACACGTGCGTTTTGTCGGTATACACAGTACAGAGACAGTTCAGCTCCAAACTGCAGCACAGCCAGCTTCTATCGAATCGCTCGAAGCAGGGAACAAGGGTGGGTGTGTGTGCCTTTCGAGGTTTTGAATTGATTGAAGGAGATTGTCAGTGGGGGTGCAAGGAAATTGCCTCACGTTGTCGGCAGCGCGGTACAGCAACGAGTAGCTCGGTGGTTCACATTGATTTATCGTGATCTGCGAAGCAATAAAAAACTTTAAAAAGAAATCGTTTTGGTTATTTTTTTTTCTTCTCTCGTTCCGTTTTAAGTTCACCATAAGCACACCACCCCTAGACACGGCAGCATCATCCCTTGCTGCAGTTGCCATTCAGATACAAACAGTGAGATGGTATGAAGAATTATTATGTTTACAGTGGAGCTGGAGCAGAGGGGTTGTCGAAATGCAGTCAATCTACAAAATAAGCAGAGCAGTCACATTTGCTGATGTTAAGATATCCTGAAGGCATCTTATTACACTCGTTCTTCCTTTGGTTCAACGGTAAGTTACGGTGCTGTTGCTGTTCTTTTTTGGTCCTTTTTCTTTTTAGTCATTGTGCACGTGACCGATTGCGGTGGAATGGCTGGGGTTGAGATCGGAATTCCCTGGATTAATAGGATTTAATAAATGGTTTCGCCGTGAGCTATACCGGCACTGACCATCGAAGGGTTGGGTTATTACTTTTCAATATTGTCATTAAGGATCAAGCTACGATGCCAGTAAAAGTGTGGAGGCAATGGGGAACTTTTTTCTTTACTTTTTTTTTTGTAGCTAATGCCATGATGACTACTTGGGTGTATAAGAGTATTTCGCCGCAAGGTACATATACAGCAAGAGAAAAGGTTTGCCTTACGTAAGTCATCGGAAGAAGGGGCGAAGTTGATTGCATTAACTTCAAGGATCGGGGGTTGCCACATAAACTTGAAGGCCGAGCGTGGAATTGTTACAATCGGGGTGAGTAGAGCAACGTAAAATTACTGAATGTAGAGACAAAAGATGATTCTTGGAGCGGGCCTAAATATATTTCAGCATTAACCATTTATCTTTCTTCAGATACAAAACAAAGCTACACGCTACGAGTGTATGACTTTGAGTGAGTAGTTTAAAGTTTAAGGGCAGCAATCGGTTTTTATCCAAGATGATCCTTAAGATTTTTCCTTTAGTTCGCTATTTTCAAGGTTTACAGTTACTTAAGGTCCTCTAAAAATGAAGTAGCACTGCGATAAGGGCAACAAAAAGGCGGTGAACCGGGATATTGGTCGGACCGGAATCATTTTCCTGAAAATTTGGAAGAGGAATATGTAGAGAACCTGATCAACATATGGGTCATGGCGGAACATCTGAGAAGATGGTCAACCATGGAACGATGTAGACTGGTTAAATGGCAATAAACATTCCGACTGACTCTAATCCGAGAAACGACTCTAGTCGGAGAAAGTTGAAGCTTTATCTACAGGTCATGGAAATTTCGGGTATCACGTATCACCTAAGGAAGATGGACCTTATAGATTCTATAATTCTATAATTCTATAATATAGAAGATGATACCTGTAAACCATGCCTGGAGGAAGTTGAAACAGCGGCACACTTATTATGTCAATGTCCAGCACTGGCTAATGGAAAAATGAAGATCTTGGAACTTCGCTTTTTGGACACCCGGAGCATGAAACAGATTTCCTTTAAGCAGATGGCAGAGGCATACAAAAGACATACCGGCCATTTGCTGACTAAAGCACTTATGGAGAAAATAAAGGAAAAATCGAAGCGACTGTTAGTTGATTACGCCGCTGCTGAATACCGTCGAATTCTGTTTACGGATGAAAAAATTTTCACCGTAGAAGAAAAATTTAATAAATAAAATGACAGAGTCTATGCCCGGTCATCTAACGAAGCTGATGGTGAGCTAGTGCCAAGGGTACAAAAAGGACATCATCCTGCGTCTGTCATGGTTTGGTGGGGAGTATCCTATGAAGGCGTTACAGAAGTCCATTTTTTGAGAAAAGGGAGTAAAAACTTCAGCTGCAGTCTACCAGGAAACTGTTTTGGAAAGGTTGGTGAAATCGCTCAACCAGTCCCTCTTCCAAAACAACCCGCGGACCTTCCAACAGGACTCTGCTCCAGCCCATAAGGCAAAAACTACCCTGGTCTGGCCCACAGAAAATGTTCCTGTCTGTATCTTAATCCTTTGGATTACAAGTTATGGTCCGTTTTGGAGGGCATGGTTTGTACGAAAATACATCCAAACCTGGTGTCGCTAAAATTAATTAGCTAAAATTAATCACACGTAAAATTAACACGAGAATGACCAATGTACGTCATAATAACGTCATAACATATCCTCATTCAGCATCGTGGTGTAGTCGTAAGTGCGTTGGACTACTACGCAATGTTGTCCGGGTTCAATCCCAGCAAACACCTTAAAGTTTTTTCACGGTGCCACCTCTTTCGAATGTCGGACAACCATTCAAAAAGTATCATTTGTCATGGGGAGCTTCTCAACTCGCCGTTCGGAGTCGGCGCAAAACTGTAGGTCCCTTCCATTCGTGCAAAAATATAGCAAGCACACAGAAATGGTCGCGAGAAGCAGGCCCTGGTTCGCATCCTAAAGAAGAAGAACATAACCTTAAATCAACTTTCAAACAATTTTGATAGCGTTTAACTTTTACCTTTCGATATTTCACTCAAATGACAATTCGCAATATAAGCTAAGCTAACAGTTCTCGTATCGTATCTCTACCGCATTTTTTCTTTTTTGACAGAACTGAAAAGAGCTCACATTATGGCCAACGATATAATCCAGATGACATCTGTCATTATAAATGTCAAGTGCATACTGATGGCAAAAGAAAAGTAATGGAAGCCTCACGTGCGGCACAAAGGTCTTACCCAAAGCTTTAAGGAATATCGACACATCGATATAATCTATAGGAATACATGTCGATCAATTTAATTATACGTGCGCGGCTAGTTCGATAACTATCTTCAATTAATTTATTTAATAACTGTCTTTCCGCAGATGCCGCCTAATGCTATGCCATTTAGCTAAACTCACGAAATAGTTTGTAGTTTGCTTCGAAGATTAATAGAACCCGTCGCCATATTAGTTCAGGCGCAGCAATAACAAAAAAAAAAAAAAAAAAAAAAAAAACAGAGTCAGACACTTTCCGGAATGGTGGGTTTCAGCAGCTGTTTACAATATTACAATCGTGTCTATGTCTACAGTGTGCAGTGCAGTGTGCACCTCCAAGTAAAATGGGAAAAAAAAAATTAAATTCCCGCTCTGACATGCCCGCAACATGAAAAGTTGTCGGCCCTGAGAAAAGCCAGTTTGCAGTTAGACGCAAAAAATTACCGAGAAAAAAAAAAATTAAACTATTATTAATAAATGATTTAAGTGAAAATATCTATCGCAAGATCGCATTATGGTGCAAGTGCAAGTAGCCCGTGACAGGGGGATGACCAGCACACTGTCAGAGTCAGACTGCTACTTTGCCCGAGAAGGTGAACGAGAGGGAGAGAGAAAGAGAGGTTACGCAATATGCAGAAGTGGAATGTCCACCATTCCCTCGGCTGTCAGTTGGGACGAGCAACGACATCTTCAACGAGAGTAGCCACTCTGCATGCTCCAATCGACGACGGATGCGAGACCCCCAGATTGAAAGTGTCAAACGATTTGACTTCTCCGAATCGCTTCAAGTTCGCGCGGCGAGGACACATCGAACAAGCTGAACTGGAAAATAGAAAAAAAAAAATGAAATGCAAAAAACGGGAAAACATGCAGCACAGATCAGTCCAGCAGTCGGGCAGCGTTTATTAGGCGAACCGTTGAGGGGCATGCTTAACTAATACCGCGACTATTTCAACATCTTCGGCTAAATATGTCTCCTTGTCTGCCGGCTGATGCTGGGCTGCTGGGGGCACCTTTTACACCCCGCCCGGCTGTAACCAAACTGCCGTCGTTTGGCTGTGCTGTGGTATGCCAATCGAGCAGGTGATCGCCGTAAAATTAATTGCAAACACACTATCGACAAACATCGTCGTCGTCGTTGTCGTCGTCGGAGTTAGAGTCAGAGTTCCAGTCGGCCGGGCCGTTTGGCCAGTCCAAACTGCATGCGATTTTTTTTTGTTCCTAACAACGTCAGGTTGCATATAGCGTCATATGTTAAGATTGCTACTGCTACCAGTGGCAAAAAGAGCGTGGAGAATACTCGTAGCCCGTCCAGTGCTCCATGGTGGTTCAATTGGCATTTAGTTAGGCGGCGGGCAGCGGGCGAATTACGTAATCGAAAATATTATAGTGGCGCTGCACATGGGAATGAAAAAAAAAACATTCAGTGGGTTGACAGAAATGAAGGTCAGGACTAAGGTGGATAGAAATGTATCTACATGTGTGTATAGGTGAAATGCAACAGGTTGCTGCTGCACAGACAGCTGTAGAGTCTGTAGTCTGTGCTCGGCTGTGGCAGCTGGAATGGAATGCCGATATGATTTGTTTCTAGAGTTAAGCTGCGCAATAAAGTGTAAGCTAGTTTGCTGCTGTTGTTGTTGTTGACTGTTATTACAATGTTAATGCAGATAGATACTCGTATTCGTAGATGTGAAGGACGTCTTCACGCCAACAACTATTGACCATTTGGTAGACGATTAAAATGTTGCTTTCCTGAACAAAATTTAAACTTCAGATTGAAGCGTATTTATAGTTAGTTGTTTGCTGTTAGGTGATTTATGCTGAGAGCTGCATTCTAGGCTATAAGTCAGCTGATTCAAGATGTGAGTAGGACTTGTGACTTTCTTCCATGAAATCATTTCCTCGATATTTTGTAGACATACATATGTGTGGTAAGTCATGGTTATCATTTAAATGGTCGTTGAAAAAGTCGGGCTTGCATTGAAACTGGTGAAAGTTAACAAATACAAAACATTTTCTGTATCTATGCGTATATGATCTAAGCACAACTCATTTTGTTTTGAAGGTTTCTATGTCCCTCTGGAGAAGATTCGGTGCTTTAAATTGACTTTGCACACAATGAAATCGCACTTTTTTGAACCGTCTCGATGTCAGAATTGCTGGCCTGAGTTCCAAGAAGCAGCGACTGACAAAAAATATTTTTTCTAGCTTTCTATATATCTTGCCTCTAAATAGTGTCAAAAACGGTTATAAAAATCGAAAAGAGGAGATGAGCATAAACTTGGAAGTTCTGTGATTTCTTAAAAATCTGCTGTCAATTTGGTCGTTTCTGGACATATCTGGCTTAGATTGATGTACGAAAAAATCCTGTTCAAAAAGTTAAGGATACTTATTGCAGTACGACAAGCCCAGAAGATAATCAATTCATCAACTTTAGCCACTTTAATGGGCTTTTGCTATGTCCACTTTATTTAATGGTTCTTTTTGTTCAACAGTGGACTGGTAATCATCGTCGATGCTCTGCAAATTGGCCGCGTTTTAAGTCAGGAACTCCTCCTGACTCCGTTCCGGGACTTCTTAATCGCTTAATCGCAGCGATGAGAAAGGAGTAAATTACAGAGTCCCGTAGGGATCCAAACTGGGCCCAGTACTTTTTATAATATTCTAAAATGTACCGCTCCGTGTTTTCAAATATAGCATTCCCCTTTACCTATGCAGATGGCATAGCCGTAATCGTTCGACATCTTGCAAGAAGAATTCGACAATGCTTGAAAATGGTGCCACAATAATGGACTAGAATGCCAAGAAGATCAAAATAATGCACATCCGAGGACCTGTTCTAGCTGTAACTGAGTATCAGATGTGTACATATGTACATCTCCAGAACAGTGATTGTCTCTTAGTACACGTTAAATAATAAAAGTTGTAGAAACCTACAAATATCTAAGTTCATATTGGGGAACGTACCACAAGGTCAAACCGCCAAAAAGTGTGGTACACGGATGGATCGAAAATTGTCTCTGGCGTTGGTGCTGTGATCTTTGGGCCGAATACTAGAATCTCTGTGCCTCATGGAACGTCGCGTCGTTGTCTAATTTTGACTGCATTTGTTAACATGCTTAATTCTGGCTGTTAGGAAACTAAAACCACAGACAATAAATATGTACAATATACACCAAAAAAAAAAAAAGTAAAAAACAACCGTAAAATTGATATTTTTCATTGACAGAATTCAGCCGATGTTGAAAATATAAATTCTGATATTACTGCAATATCAATTTCATTGGTTTCGAATGTAATTTCAACAATGAATTCATGTGGAATTGATATTATTATTTTATAATATTTTGATATTAAAAACGTGAAATTGATACGGTATACATTTACTTTTGATATTAAAAACATCAACTCTTGATATTGAAATTGTGAAATGGATATTGAAAACATGTAGAATTAGTATTATTTTTATTTATTTCTGATAAGAATAGTGTAAGTTTTGATATTGAAAATGTGTAGTAGTAGTAGTAGTACTTACATTGATTCATTGTACATCAAGGTTTTGTTTCTATGAAATTTCTGAAATAGTTTTAGACGAATTATTATTTTTCCATCAATTTTCGTAATTATTTATTTATTTATTTTTATTTCTAATTAAACATGTTCCATCAGGAATATAATATATGTACATGAATTGGAGGACTTGTATATTCAACAATATCTTTTATTTCAAATGAGGTACTTTTGAAAGCTACAGAGTATCTGAGTATGACTGATAGTGATCTACAAATTTAATTATTTCAAATTTTACGCAAATTACAACGGGTTGATTAATATCACTTATCAATATTTCCTTTATTTCAAAAAGTTCAACTAATTCATTACTTGTTTTTGTTAAAAAAATATCCTATTTTGTAAATCGACCCCTTAAAATTAACCGATTTTGTTGCCAAATTATTTTTGAAATTCAATTTTAAAGCTGAAACATTTTCGATTAAGTTACATAGTCACAACATTCTAAATTAAAATGGTAAGAATGTTCGTACTTAGTTTTATTTGGTAGGTCATCATTTACCGTTCTGACGTGCACAGTGCCGCTGTCAATTATATCTTTTATTGTTGTTTTCTGGACAACTGGATTACCATCTTTTTTCGTCACAAACCTCGATGACGGCTTTTAGACTGCGTTAATGCAATCCCTGGAGTCTGAAAAAAAGTTTTTAATAAAAATTTAAATTATGTATCATTGTAATAACATGTCTTTACGACAAGGCAAATTTTTAGACTGTTGGAAGCATTCGTATATAACTCCTTTGCACAAATCTGGTTCTAAAGGTTCTGTAGATAACTACAGACCTATAGCTAAGCTCCAGCTAATACCTAAAGTATTTGAGGCAATCGTTAAAAAGAAACGCTACAATATTGTACAAAATCATATTTCAGAGTACCAACATGGGTTTGTAAGTGGTAGATCTACCACTACTAATTTATCCATTTTCAGTAATTACTGTCTTAATAATTTAGAAAATCGCTCACAAGTCGATACTATTTATACCGATTTTTCAAAGGCCTTCGATCGTGTACAGCATAATATCCTTATAAAAAAGCTTGAGCTGCTTGGATTTCATTCTAAGTTTCTTGATTGGCTAAAAAGTTATCTACTTGGACGCAAACAGTTTGTCAAAATTGGAAATTTTTTGTCTGAAAAAATTATAAACTTTTCGGGTGTACCCCAAGGCAGTCACCTTGGACCGCTCCTCTTTCTTCTTTTTATAAACGACTTACCGTCTCAGGTGTCCTTTGCGAAGTGTCTTCTGTATGCTGATGATCTCAAGATTTTCAGTTCAATAAGTTCTTTATCAGAGGCAACTAAAGTTCAAACCGATCTGAACTCTATAGTTGATTGGTGTAATCGGAACGGTTTGCATTTTAATGCTAGTAAATGTAGTGTGGTAACCTTCTCAAAGATTTTCAGTCCCATTTGCTTCCAATACAAAATTGAAAATCATGTCTTGCAAAGGATAACTAGCCAAAGGGATCTTGGAGTTATTTTTGACTCTCAAATGAATTTCTCTTTACAAATTGACCATATGGTTTCCCGGGCAAACTCAATGTTAGGATTTGTGATTGGAAATTCTAAGGTGTTTGAAGATCCGTACACGTTAAAAACTTTATATTTATCGCTTGTTCGGCCTATTCTTGAATATTGCTGCGTTATTTGGAATCCCTATCATCAAACTAGTATTTATCGAATTGAAAGAGTTCAGAAAAGATTTACGAAGTTTGCTTTGCGAAAGATTTTTAGAAATTCAAATGTTCCTACGTATGAGATCAGATGTAGATTAATTGGATTGAAACCGTTGGTCTCAAGAAGAAAATTATATTTGATACTTTTTGCCTTTGATGTCATAAATTGTCAAATAAATTGTCCGCTGTTACTTTCAATGTTTAAAATTTATGCACCATCTCGTAGCTTACGACCAAGAGAGTTTGATTTCTTACATGTTCCTTACCATTTTACAAATGATGCGAGAAATAATCCAATTACATCTGCTTGTATTACCTATAATCAATTCGATTATGCTATAGATTTTAATATTAATAGATTAGCTCTTAAGAATATTATTATGGAATTATTATGATTGCTATTTTTTTCTTTTTTATTCTGTAGTCTTTTAAAAGTTGTATGAAACTTGATTGACGAAATAAATAAATAAATAACATTATGAACTTACTTTTACTAACCAAAGGTGCATGTCGAAAAGTAAAGGAGTAGTTTCCGGTAAAGGAGATTGAGGTTATGTCATGGTTTTAATGGTCATCCGACCTCAATCTCATAAGAAATCTGTTGGCCGACGTGGGAAAAGAGATTTCAATTGATAAATCGTTCAATAATCAGGAACTTTGGTAGGTGATTCAAGAAGGTTCCATGTAACATCGGTGCAAGGCAGAGCTGGACAATAATAAAACTTCGATAAATTATGGATGTTAACTTAACTTCCATGATCGTTTTGTAATTAATTTCGGTGTTATTGACTTATTGACTTAGTTTTCTGGCTTCCAACACACGCTACTATTATTTTGAACAACATTATAATTTATTTTTTTCTTTATAAACTATTTATGTAATCTTTTGTATTGACTTTGAAATAATGAATTAAATATGTGATCATGGTGTTTTTAACGTTAATATGTTTAAACAAATCTAAACTTTGTTAAGAATCCTCTTTAAAGAAGAGTCTGTGAAGCACTACTATTATTTTAAACACAGCTGTAAACGACCTTTATCCTTAAATGCAGATTGGTTTCTTTTATTATTTCACTGATGGTTGCTCATCCATAAGTTGATAATATTTTTTTTGTTCACACTTAAACTACACACTGTTCTTACACAAACTTTTATATAGCTTTACCATTAACAAAAAAAAAAAACTTTTTAAGGAACACACACGAACTGATAACTTCAGCGAGCACTACAATAATAATCACAAATCATTGAAACTTCGCAATTTCTGGTTTGAACATGTATTTTTTCCGTACAACAACATTTTTACACATTTCATATAAATTTTATGTAAATATCTATATGAATAACAATATTTTCGGTTACGGCACCTTTTGACATGATTCATGTACATTTAATATTTTGTCAATATCAGAAATACATTAAATCATTTCAGTTTTTAATGAGAATTGAAAAACAAAAGTAAATCCTATCAATTTCATATTTTCAACATCAAAACTATACCAGTAATGTAGAATTAATATTAAGTCTTGTAAAAATGATAACACAGAATATCATACAAAGTTTGATGTTGTTTATTGATATGACAATGTAAATCATCATTTCAAAAAATTTTAACTTTTAATGTAAATCTGTCATGAAAGTTATCAATCTGATATTTTTAATGTTAAAATACTATTATTTTATCAAATATTTACAATTTTTGCAAGAAATTGAAGTTGATATGACAAAAATATCAATTTGAAATTTTTTTTCAGTGTAATACTATATATACTAACCCGTGCTCGCCTTGCTTCGCCCACCACCAACTTGGGAAAACAAATTATTATCTTCTTCTAATACATTTCTATAGTAGGTATAGCGTATAGGTATGTAATTGTAATGTATAGCTGTTGCCCCCCCCCCCCCCCGCACGGCATTGCCTAAGCACTTTTTTAAAATTTGAATTTGCTTTTAAAATCATATTTATCGTAGTAGACCGGGCACAAAACATCATAGAATGCTATTTCAGTTAATACGCAGTAATTCAAATGTGCCACATGCACATGGGCACATACGACATACACACACTTTGACGTCACCCACTGCTGCATGGCTATTGGCTTCGGTCTCCACTGATGGAAAATTGTTGGCAATGATTTCATGAATTTGATTTGCTGCCACTTCGATCTCAAATTCTCAGCTCCTGTAAGTAATGGAGTAGTCTGGGTACACGGGTACACCTATAAATTCCGCCAGGAAATGCAGATCATAATAGTGAAAATCACATCTAAATCCGTTTAGTGGTTCTCGAGATTAGCATGTATACATACAGAAAGACACATTTTGGGGACTTCCTTTAATTACTACGAGTATGTATAGATAGATAGATAGTTATTTAATGATATTTATTGTCTGTGCTAAAACTGTCAATTGTTCACAAACAACCTTAATCCTCTTAAAAGGCATTTAAAATAAATAACTCAATACGATAAGCTATAAAATTCAGATGAAATAAACATAAGATAAATGCATTTTTTTATTTACATATTTCAATACTTACTAAGCAAATCACTCACACATTAAAAAAAATGCTCACCCTAGAAAGCTAGGCGATAGAAGTAAAAGTTTAAGAAGCTCGATAAATTGTTAAAATGAGGCTCAGGCTTACTCTAGCCTAGATTAGAAGTATTTAATTTAAAACAAAGCAATTTATCATTATTGGGGAATTTTTTGGTAAGTTAGGAATCGAAAAAAAATTTAACTATTGGAAACTGACCATTTTTTTTTTTACTTTCCATTTAACCCCCCAAAGTTAAAATTTCACTTTTGAGTTCACTTTTGTGAATCTATATAATTAAATTGCTAGCGCAAGAGCTTGTGATTCCTCCTGAGAGTTTATTTCTGAGCCGATTTCAATGATTCTTACACTGATCGAAAGCTTATCAAGTGAACTTTGTTCATCAGTATAAACTATTTTGAAAAAGTGCATATGAGTAAAGTTATTATGAAAACAACATGATTACCTATACCTACAGTGTATCAATCTAATATTCGTACACCAGCTATTAAGACTAACATTTAATTCCTGATCAAAATCGACTTGAGATATTAAGTTAAATATAGTACATATAGCATTATTACTGGATATTGAGCAATTGCACTTCATTTAGTTTTGACAGTAGTTAACGCTCACTTTGGTTTGGAAATCGAAAAAGTAAAAAATGGACGAAAAAGAGTTCAATTTCGTTTTCGTACACCGATCGTTTATTCACAAAAAAATAAAAATTACTAATTTGTTGCTTTTCAAAGTTATCTTTTGCATTGAATTATTATTTTTCAAAGTGAGCTAATGAAAAAAAAAAATTAAATCAAATGAACTGCGGGAACAGATAATCAAATATAACGGAGACGGAAAATCTTATACATAGTGTGATATCAAGTTTGGTAGGTCGGCCAAGATCCAAACAATCATTAATAGGTTAAAACATGAAAACCATATTGAAAATAAACCAAATTATGTATTTACAGACGAGTCTTAATGTAATGATCATGGGGAGGATGGCAGACAAATAGTTTGGCGAACATAGGTAACTACCAGATATCTTCGGTAATAGTGTGGAATTGTTTTTCCGCAGCTGGAGTGGGATGACTATGACTGCATATAATTTAAGGAATAAATGGACTATAAGCAACACATGCTCGCGCTGTGTGTAAACATTATAAGGGTATTCTTAACCGCTTTAGTGTGTGTAGATTACAAAAAAAAAAAAAAAAAAAAATTGAGATATCGAAGCCAAATCTGATGCAAAGTGCTGGGGAACAATTTTACTCTTTACCAGGATAACGACCCCAAGCATAAAGCTTATTTATTTCGAATGTGGCTTCTTATCACTCTCGAAAAGTATTGGAAACATCTCCACTGTCACCGGATATTAATATCATGAAGAATTTGTGGAAGGATTTGGACCGCAGAGAAAGAAAATTTGGTATAAGAAATGAAAATCTCAAAGAAAGGCTTATTGAAGAGTGGGTAAAAATTACCCCTTCAAATGACAGAGAAATTAGTCAAATCCATGCCCAGCCCTCTTAAACAGGTCTTAGCTAACAAAGATTGTGATTCAAAATATTAGTTTTTAGATATAATGTAAACAAATTGACTTTATCAAAGTGTACGAATACGAGATTGACAATATTTTTCTTAATTTTATGAGTTTTATGAACAATTTTCAATACTTTATTTGATATGTTGGAATTAATTGAAGTTCATTTTTCTATTCTTATGTACCTATTCTTACTGAAATCAATAAAATTTTGCAGTATCTGTCCAATTTTTTTGATTTTTCCTGAAATAAATATTGTTACATCAGATGTACGAATATGAGATTAATACACTGTACGTCCTTTTTTTCATTCGTAAACCGTAAACGGGTGAAGGGTTTCTACATGCGAGATTTCTCGCACTGGTCCACTAGTTACTATTATACAACTGTTCCAAATTTCAATTACTTACTTACTTACTTAGTTGGCGCTACAGCTCGGGGTGAACCTGGGCCTGCTTCTCGCAACCATTTGTGTGTGCGTGCTATATTTTTGCACGAATGGAAGGGACCTACAGTTTTTTGCCGACTCCGAACGGCGAGTTGAGAAGCTCAATCGTGACAAATGATACTCTTTGATGCTTGTCAGACATTCGAAAGAGGTGGGCACTGTGGAAAACTTTTAGGTGTTTGCGGCGGGATTCGAACCCAAGACCGCTGGCTCAGTAGTCCAACGCACTAACCACTTGCGCTACGGTGCCCAAATTTCAATTGCCTACGATAAATTTTCTCTGAGAAAAATACCTGTGACAGACAGACAGCATAGGTGTTCCGTTTTGCCAATTGCCATACCTGTCGCGTTTTATAACATATGTATGTACCTCTGGCAGTGTTCAGTTCCGTTTTCTCTATTAGTTTTGCTCCAAATGGAAGACCGGAACCCTATAGGATCACTTTGTTGGCCGTCTGCCCGTCAAGACCCTTTTTCAGGAACGGCTGGAAGTATTAAGCTGAAATTAATATCAAATCCTAAGTCCTGTAAAAAATTCTAACTCCATGCGATCAAAAGAAAATCAAAGCAAATAAACACACGGACAGGTCTTTTATTTTTCATTTATTTTTCTACCCAAAAATGCGGCGAAATAACAACAACAAAATATAAATTAATAAAATAAATGGCTCGCTGAGAAATAAGCATCAATGGGAAAGTGGGCAAAAACCCCCCTCGGGTGATGCGTTTTCCTTCAATACCTTTCTGTGAATGACCGTTTTCCACGTGCAGCACTTTTATTAGGTTCATTTAATGCTCCGCAATCGATAATCCAGTCTTAACATAGCCTGTCGTACAAAGTAGGATCAACATTTTCTTCTTGCAGCCGCATATTGCCTCAATAAATTAGTATTTTGCTCTTCTTCGTAGGTATGTATGTATCTACCCAACTCTAATGTAGAACTAGAAATAAACCTTTAACTTATTTTAAAATCCATTTTTAGAACACAAAAAATGATGTCAGCTTTGGCATAGTTTGTACTCGTATCTCCCTGCTTTCTTTGTGTATATACTCGTACATATGTAGATAGAGAAGGAATCGTTGGAATTTATGCTCTTAATTAGAGCGCTGTAACCAATCTCTTAATCTTAGATCACTGTCAAGTGCCATTTACTAAGCCGCTCCCCCCTCCGCGAGTGTATCTATTTGTTGACAACTCTGTAGGTATTCCTAGTTTTTTTTATGTTTTTGTATATTTTTTTGTTTTTTATAATCGCAACCAACCTGTTCTTGTTTTTATGGGCATGGCATGTCGATTTCTCAATTTATGTAAATTCAACGTTGACAATGATTTTAAAATAGAGCCGAATGCCGAACCCGAAATCTCGGACTCCAGCTATAACTTAAAAATAAGCCAACAGTTATGAGTCTTATTAGTGCTGGAATAGTGTGTGTGTGTATTGGTGTGGCTAATTTCTAATGCCAAAATGTTGAGGGTCAACAAACTGACCGATAGATAGAAAGACCACAATTTGGCAATCGTATTCTATTGCCAAAGCTCGGACCATTTATACTGCTCGTCTATCGAATGTAAATGATTGCATAATATACGTAGCGATGGTGGTCTTAACTTGGGATAGGAATACGTTAAGTGCTTCATAATCTTAGGTACGGGAATTTGTATTTAATTAACTCCATTATAATATATCTAGAGTTGGGAGTAAGTTTTCCAGCTAAAAACTGGTTGTGGCTAGTTGTTGAATCAATTTTGATTTTATCAGTTTCATAAGATAAACCTGAAATGGAAAGACTCACGTAGAGATAATCCAGGCAGCCTGTGGTTTTTCTGGAACCAACGACAATCATGCAGACGACATTCTTCGGATCATTTAAATGTTTAAGCCACTATTTGGAGCTTACCTATGTCAATCTCGTAATCTTTTGAATAACTTCATTTAAGGACATTCCAAATGTCATCGAGAATGTGGGTGGTTTCATTACAACTTCCGAAGGTGGTTACAAGATGTTGTTCCTTTATTGCACTAAGTAACCGCGTTAACTAGCCTTTGCCGGCAAAGCAAAGTACCTAGGTCCCATCCTGGACAGAAAACTTAGCTGGGAGCTCAATATCTAGTAAGGAGTAAATAAAGTTACCATAGCTCTCTACTCTTGCAAGAAATCCATTGGCAATAAATGGGGACTTTATCCCCGCATAACCTATCGGCTATGTGTCTGTTATAAAACCGATTCTGATGTATGGCGTAGTTGTCTAATGGACCGCACTAGAAAAGCTACACATCGCGACAGCCTGGGGAGAGTACAAAGATTAGCAGCGTGTCTGTACATTAGTGAAGCACTTAGATCAACACCCTCCGCAGCATTAGATATCCTGCTGTATCTCCCACCCATGATATAACCGGTAAGCAAATGGCAGCCAGTTCTGCCATAAGACTGAAAACCATCGCACAGTGGGCAAGTAACTACACTGGTCACTCCGAAAACATTAACTACAATGTACCGAAACAAATCTTTAAGGTCACTATTCCCGATAGGTCCTTCTGGGTTGACCTAGGGGCTATAGCAGACAAGTCGATACACTTCTACACTGATGGCTCTAAAATCAATGATGATGATCAATGATGAGTAGGTGTTTTCGCAGGAAGATAAAAACTCAATCTCTCCTTCCGCCTCTCTGATCACTGGAGCGTGTTTCAAGCGGAGATTATGGTGATTTCAGAAGCCAGCACTAAATGAGGAGCCTGTGGATGAATATCTCTGCTTGTGGTTGTTGCTTGTATCTGCAGATCTGATAATGTATTACAAAAAAATCACTGTCCTGGATCAAGGGGAATGTAATATCCACAAACACTATTAGCATCTTCTCCGATAGTTAGGCGACCTTGACATCTCTGGAATCAGTATCACCCACTTCTAAGACCACCTCCAACTGCCGTTTATCTCTTATAAAGATGGCTTCTTCTTCCTTTAGGTGGTGCTACAGTTCGCCGTGAACCAGGGCCTGCTTCTCGCAACCTTTTGTGTGTGCGTGTTATATTTTTGCACGAACGGAGGGGACCTACAGTTTTTTGCCGACTCCGAACCGTGAGTTGAGAAGCTCCCCGCTACAAATGATACTCTTTGAATGCTTGTCAAACATTTGCATGAGGTGGCACCGTGAAAAAACTTTTAGGTGTTTGCTCTCGATTGAACCCGGGCAGCACTGCGTAGTAGTCCAATGCACTTACTACTAGACCACGGTGTTCACTATAGATATAGAGATTGCCAAGCAGTTTAATATTCACCTTTGCTGGATGCCGGGGCACAGGGACATTCCAGTGAATTTTGGAGCTAACAAGCTCGCTTAACTAAGAACAACTATTTTATACATATTTTTAACGATAAGAAGAATTTAGCTATGCCCCTCGCTACTTACAAGCTAAAACTCAAACTTGACACAGTCAATAACACCAACGCTAGATGGGATGGTGGAACTACCTGCCTTGCCACCAAACAGATCTAGCCTTGACTAGATATACACCGCTCCAAATACATTATGTACATAAAAAGACTACATGTAAGCACGAATATCGGTGTCATAACAGGACACTGCCGAACAGACAAGCATGCAACTAGGCTTGGCATCATTTCTAATGACTTCTGTAGAAGTTGCAGAGATGAAGAAGAGGAAGAGAGCCCAACACATCTCCTCTGTTCATACCCAGATCTTTTCCGTAGTAGAAAACTACACCTAGGAGAATACCTCTTCGACAATCAGAGTGACCTAGCACAAAAAGATCCGAGAAGCCTTTTTCGCTTTATACAAAGCTCCAAATGGTTCTCATAAGTAGCGGGGTTAAATATGCCCAAGATCTTTAGGCATAAGTGTGCTCTAGCTCGTTATTGGCAGCCACCTAACCTAACCGCGTACACAAACCAACATTACAACTAATTTGTAAATACCTTAGTATTTAACATAACAAAACAAAGAAACCGAACATCTCACCACCTATACTATAGTGTAGATACAAGCTACACTTATCATACATACGTCGGAGGACTGACATTTGCTCAAATTGCAATCAACTCTGGCACGAGTTCAAAATCTCTGGTCTTAGCAAACATTTGTACATTTGTTGTACATAGGTATACTGCCAGCACTACCAACCGGCATCGTCGTTTGCTAAAAGATATAATGTACGAGTACGAACTCCCTTTTTTTTAACTTCGAACGAGTGTATCTATCCGCGACTGTGTCAATATTTACATAAAACTGAAAATATCTCATTGACTAAAGTGTGTGCGAGCAAACACGTGCAATTTTTGGCCGTTTAGTGTGCACAAATGCACAATAGAACTACCACACCACCGACCGTTACAATGCAAACGCATAGATACAAAACGGATACACGTCAATTCAGCTTTGATTCCACCACAATCATACTGGTATGGACATTTTCTGTCGATGTCAGCCCCCTGCTTTATATGTACTATGATGCCAATTGAAAAATGAACAACCCCCGAGATGAGCAACGCTATCCGCTGCGATTACAACGACCGACGGCGACGGGCGGTAATTCTACTCTCGTATAAATCTACAACACCCTTGTTTACTTTTGAAAAATTTTAATATTTACACTTGAGCGCAACTTCCTTGTGCGATTGTTCTCTTTGTGCACAAGCACACACTGATTAATTTGCATACGTCACCATAATTTGACGTTTCACGCAACCAATCTTTTGTCTCTAAGTCATGCCAAAGCTAACCTAGGTGGCGGTGTGTGGTGCGTGCGGCGCGGCGGCGGCGGCGGCAGCAAAACCGGAGTGCTTGTCAAACTGTTTTTCCATCTTGTATTTGTAAATAAATAAATACAAACGAAAGTAGGGGTGAAACACAGGGAGGCCAATAGACAGCCAGTCTTGGCATTCTAATCAGGAATTGTTTACGAATTTTCTAGGTCACAGAATACAGTCAATAGAAGAATGAAAGGTTGGGCTGTCGCTGTCGCTAGTAGTGTTCGTGTTGACTATTGGGAAACATTTTTGTTGTACAATCGGAAAATAATACAAATCAGGGTCCTTTTGTTGGGAGGTTATTCGAAAGGGATTACTAAATGGATATGGCTCGAGAGATTCACGTCTAAATAGGGTTCACGCGTAACATGAAGCAATGGCAGTGGCTTAGAGGATAAGAGCAAGAGGTCCTAGAATTGTTTGTTTCTGGGTGTTCTCATATTCCAACAGAGGAAATTGATGCCGTTGCTGGTAAAGATCCTTCGGTTTTTGAGGATCAAGGAAAAAGCTCCATCTTCAAGACATCTAGAAGGTAAGTTTCGCAACCGATATTTATAAATAGTGCCAAGGAAGCTGTTATCATTCCAGATTGAGCAATTTCTTATTCCTTTTTTTCATCGTTTGGAGAAAGGTGAGTGTGGACTTAAGTGGCAATGAGAAGTTGCCACGCCAGTACCGAAAATTGTAGGACAGTCAGATAGAAAGTCAGATAGAAAATGTTCCGCAGTGTCCACACTTTTTCGACAGGAGTCGCAGAGAGCGGTGTTTGGCGAAGGGGGAGTGGAGGAAAGCCAGCGCGCCCTCTATAGTATTTTCTGCCGAGTAATATTAAAAATGCTGCGAATTCCTCTCCAAGTCAAAAATGATGATATTCAGAAACGGCGGCGGGAGATACTCCAGAAGGGAAAAGTGGACTTTTGAAGAGGAGTCAATAGAAATAGTCAAGGAGTATAAGTATCTGGGAGTCCTGATTGCTTCTAACCTAAGTCTACATAAGCATCTACAAGCCAAATTAGCGGAAGCCAAGCGTGCTATGTATTCTGTGTGGAGAAGTTGCATCCTTAAGAATAACGTTTCTCACATAGCTAAGTATAAAGTCTTTAGAGCAAC
Organism: Brachyopa scutellaris; assembly: GCA_949775065.1. Classification (NCBI taxonomy): domain Eukaryota; kingdom Metazoa; phylum Arthropoda; class Insecta; order Diptera; family Syrphidae; genus Brachyopa; species Brachyopa scutellaris. The sequence continues at coordinate 104,477,261 of OX459113.1, forward strand.
CGCAATTGCAATTCTGTTTTATGGAGCACAGGCATGGGGATATCGTTCTTTTGAAGCCGTGGAAAAGTTCCTTCGTTATTTTATTAAAAGTACCTTCAGACTGCCCAGTACATCACCAAACTATATGCTATATCTTGAAACGGGAATAGCGCCCCTCTTTTTGGACACCCTTAAAATGCACTTCAACTATGTGGCAAAAGTTATGGCGATGAGCGAAGAAAGGATTCCAAGACTAGTTCTAACACAAATTATAAATTCGGGTGGAACATGTGTAAATGAGTGGAACAAACTGCCAATCGAATGCTCATCAACATTTTTAATATCAGCCGACGAAAACCCCGATTCATTTAAAGCAAAATTTGATGACTTGCTGAAGAAAGCTGGTAATATGATGTATGATAGGTACATTAAAGAAGCCGAATCGTCAATCTACAGGGCTTACTACAGTAAAATAAACCACTTCTTAAAGCAAAAAACCTACTTCTTAGCTGACAACACTTCTGAAAAAATCAGCTTGTTATTTAAAGTAAGAGGTGAACTCCTTAGTTTGAACTACATTCCACATCGACCAGAGCTACCATTATTGTGTGACTTATGCAATCGTAAAGAACGGGAGTATGTGTTCCATTTCCTGGGAGTTTGCCCAATACTCAAGGATGTCCGTAAACGCTTCTTTGGTGTAGCCACGCTTAATTTAGAGGAAACGATCAACATTCTGAACGGTGATCGAAGTTGGGACCTTCTTTATCAATATTGCTTGGGAGCTATTCGTTACAGAATATGCATAGTTCAGGAAACTTTTTAAAAATATTTCTCAGAAAATTGTAAATAATTGTAATAGTTTTTTCTTATTATGTATAAATTATAATATAAATGTCAGTCTGGTAGACGGCCTTCGGCCAAACCATATAAGGACTTAAGTCAAACCTAAAGTTAAGAAAATGTAAATTATATATTTGTATTGCTGCGAATTTCCCACAGATGACGGGAAACATTTATTTGGCCTGCCTGTATTCAAGAGAGCTTACTCAACTTTGATTGTTTTCACTGGAGAGGCTTAAGTTAATTGGCTATGCCTACGATTGCACTGAACATACAACGGATAGGATCTTTTCTGATGAAGCTTAGTCACAGGGTTAAACGGGCTATCTTTGATGGAAAACGTTTCCGTGACTATCCTCCTATCGCAGATGGGTGAAAAGGACATGGCAGTAACTTCTTCATAGAGTTGCTAGACATATATTCGCAAAGCTGAGCTGAGCGAAGCGTTGATATTAAAAATAAATAAAATAAATATTTGGCTTCAGCAGTCCTAGGTAGAACCAAGCCTAGCTTCCCGCAACCATTTGTGTGTGCGCGTTATATTTTTGCATCAATGGTTTTCTTCCGTCTCCGAACGGCGAGTTGGGAAGCTTTACATGACAAATGATACTCTTGAACGCTTGTAAGGCATTCGGAAGAGTTGGGCACTGTGAAAAACTTTTTAGGTGTTTGCGGCGGGACTCGAACCCAAGACCGCTGGCTTAGTAGTCCGACGCACTAACCATTTGCGCTACGGTGCCCACTTGAGATTACTTACTCTTATCTGGGTGGTTGCAGAGCAGTAGTTTGTCTCACTTCACATGATTTCAGTTTAATTCGAAATAGGCATAATGCAACCAACTGTTGGCCAATGTAAGCAGTGACTTTTATCACATGACATTATTATACTCTATATTATCTGATTTGGTTGCGTTTCGGATATCCAGGTTCAAACATATCATAATATGTATATTGGATAAAAGCAATTAGTTGTTGGAAGTTTGGACAGTTTGAAGATCCGAAATATCAGAGGCTCATTGCATCTTGCGTTGATCTGGACGTTTGGGATGACGACTTAGTCCTTCTGTTTGTGGAAATTGGGTGCATGCTACCTACCTTACTGAAGATTCAATTGAAATTTGTCCGTATCGTTCTTCGCCATTGAACTGTAGTTATTTAGGCTTTATCGCAGCACTTTGTTTTGTCAAGCTCATGTCAGAACGGCGCGACGTGAAGGTCTAAGGACGGATAATAATTAGTATCCCAGTATATCGCCCAGGTTCACTCCGAGCTGTAGCGCCATCTAAAGTAAAGTAAGCATATTTCTGGCGGTTATTATATCTTCGACACTCCATGAAACCACGCTCCGCATTCTGTATTTTGCAATCGCAGTGCGTGCAGTATGGGTCATCTACGTGTTTATATATGTAGAGATATTCCCGGAAGCATCCATGCCCCGAAAAAAATTGCATCAGGTAATAATTGACCTCTCCGTGTCTTCTGCTAGTCCACTCCTCTATGTTGGGGATCAGTGTATGTATATATACTTACATTGTTGTAAATCTGTTAGCTGTTATATTGCTGGTAGATAAATAAAAAAATAAAAAAAGTATCCATCTTCTTTTGGCTGAACTGTTCCAACTGTATTGCCACACCGCCTGCATGGCCTTGCTTATGGTTCTCCTTTCTTCTAAATCGGTTCAGCGTTGCGCCGCTGACTTTTTCACTTCTATATCGATACGATAGGCATTCTGCCCGATATTATACCGATTGCATCCGCTGACATGGTTCTAAAAGCGCACTCTTAGCGATGCGATTCTGTGTGCCGTGTTGATGCGTCTCATATAGGATTTCACATCGGTCGCTGGTGCCCATATAGGCGACGCACACATAAGCATTTACTTGCTCACCATTGCTAGGAGATTTCTAATTATTGGTTGCCTGGGTCCTCCAATATTTGGCATTCATTTGGGCAATGCCGCTACTGTCCGGGAGGCTTTCTCATCCGCGTATATCATGTCTAGGTATCTGATGTATATATGGGCTTGAATCGATGGTATGCTCACCAACCTGTATTGTAGGGTATTCTACTATTATCCTGCTGCTTAAAAACACTGCTTCCGCCTTGCGGTCTGCCAGTTCCAGGTCTGATGTTTGTAACCATAACCATCCCTGATCACATGATTACATTTTTTAGATGCTTGGTCCAATGTCTTTGCAACAACTACTACTGCAATATCGTCTGCGTAGCCGAAAAAGTGCTTTGACTGCCTTAGCCTGAAGGCGCTCTTTGCCGTGGTCTCCTGCAGATAGAGATCCAGAGGCAGAAGTTTAAGAATTGCTTCCAATCCCGCTGTTGGCGTTGTTCTCATCGCGCTGGTTGTTCCATTGCATGCTATCCTCTGCATATCCTTAAGGTTGCTGGTTTTGGTGGCAGACCAAGATGAGTCTGACTATCGCAGAGTACATTCACAGTGTTATTTGTGGCATCCATCCCCAGTTTTGTACAAAGAATCTACTGCAGGTATAGAAAGCAACCGATGCCTTTTTAATCCTTTGTTTGTAGTTCAGCTTCCAGTTAAGCTTCCTGTCGGTTGAATCGGCATAAAGAATAAAAAGATAGTTCGCTTTGGACTTCATTGATATTTTTATTATTTGCGCGAGTTGCCTTTGTAAACTTGAGCTCTGTCTAAGGTCTGCCCATCCTAATTGATTCAAAAAGCTTGCATTAGATTGTAGATTCATTCATCTTTCTTCGGCAACAGAAAAACTGTCTCGTCGGATTTTTTGAAAAAAGGCACTAAATCACGGCTAAGACTCCAATGACCTTATCTGAAAGTGACGATCTCCTAACATGACCATTGACTCTGATTGAAATGTCTTGTCAATTTAACAGCCACCCCCCAAAAAAAACACCTTAAGTCGCATATCACAAAGCACTTATACCAGATTAGACCTTTCAGCTTGTTCGTCAACTGATTGCCATCGGTTAACAAATACAATTGGATCTCATCTCATCCGCTCGTATGTAGTTTCCGTCATCTAACACCACTTATCCACTGTTGCCTGCTATAGATTATCACTCCATTTAATTCGCTCCCCCCAAACTGGATCACTATAACCGCCTAAATCAGAAGAAGGTCAAGCACAAAGCACACTTATCGGCGGCAACTTTATTGGTTGGGAGTTCGTTAAAGGTTATCCATCTCTATCCGAGCTAATAGTCGCCCAAAAGCTAAACGGCAAATAGAAAAGTTCACCCCATTGGAACACAACATAAAAGCGATGAGTTTGCTGTTTTAGGATACGCTGGCGCTGTGCAAAAAAAAAAAGGAAACACAAATGACATTGGCAATCGTATACGAGTATCGATACTCGGCCACAGTGCATTGGGAACAAAGTAAGAACCAATTTGGGGAAAAAGTAAGTCTTGAGGGATTTCTTTAAGAGAAAGTACCTTTCACCCCATCCACACCCTCAGCCACACCGACATGGGCGTCCGATTCATGTCAAAGATAAACTATTTTCGCATTATTTTCTCTTCCCTATGGTTTTCGTTTTTTTTTTTTTTTTGTCATCTGCACTGATGTCCTTCGGGCTGTGGACATTAAGTTCGAACAGTCGTTACGTAGTAAAAGATATCTGTGGGGGTACGAGTATGTTGACATAAGGGGTCACAAATTGCCAAATTATTTTCTACGCACGGGGTGTCCCTCCGACAACTTGTTGGAGTTGGAGTTGATTCTGATAAGCGGACAACATAGACGGAACACAAACAATATGTTTACCGACACATAGTTGACAGTTGACACTGGAGTCGTCGGAGTGGGGCACCAAAACTTAGCTGGCTATGGGTGTTTGGTGTAATGGAAAAATTAGTGGGAGGTTACACCTCACTGATGAGGTGCAGCAGCGTGTTGGATCTGAGGAGGACTCGTATCACTTGACTGTTAAGAAAAAAAAAAAAATTGTCGCCGCCAGAGAGCGTGGGCTCTTGATACCCTCAGACTCGGAGAGAGATGCTGCTTCATCATGATTGTTGTCCTCCTCGTCATCTTCGACAGCCCAGCCTAAACAAAAAATGCATTGCTTGCTGCATCGCTCGCCCACCCATAGAGGCGCGATGTTTGCTTTCCCCTTCAGTTGTGGCTTTTGTTTTCATTCTTAAAAAAAAATCCGTCGATATACGTTCCTGTGTTGTAGTACCAACGCACTTGGCCCATTCATCCAACCAACCGAATCATAATGATCGAATAAGAGCAGGCACCTTATTCTTCCTGTTGTTTGAGCAGCCCATTGCAGGCTTTGTTCTGGTCGGTCGTGGTGATCTATCGCTGTTGTGTCTGTCTCTGACTGCTGCTGCTGCTGCAGCGGTGGCGGAGGCGCAGTTCAATGAGCCTCGTTTGTTATCCTACCCGGCGCACTCAAAGTGTTTTCTTCGTGACTGGCGTTTACTGGCTACCTATAGATGCAGTCAATTGGTGTATGAAGTGTGTGCTCGCTGCGGCTGGTAGGCCATGCCTTATGCGAAGATATGATGCTGATTTCTTGTTTTACTCTCGAATCGTTTGGCTTTATTATCGCTTTTGTTTATCCACATCTCAGTGTGGGCACTTGAAGTTGTCGAGAGATTCTCTTTCCGAGGGATGCCCAGGTTAATTTCGATTTTTTTTTAAGGAGTTTTTTTTTTTTGGTAAATAATGATGGAGACGTAGACGTCAGACAGAAGTCAGAACATGGCAACAGAGATTCTTCGACGGGAATATGAATGCATCCGTATATGGTGGGTTCAGGCGCAGAAGCTACTAGGTGAAGGATTATGAATTACGGGCTATCAGATGATAGTATCTTTCTGAGATTAGCTAGCGTGCAGATTAACTCCGCGAAAAATGCAAACCAAATTATATGAATGTGCTTTGCTTTTTACCTCATTCGAACGAACATTTCTAGATACATTATGTCCTGTTCAGAATTTAATTCAATCTGATGTTTGGGAAAAGAGCCTTGTTTTTAAATATTTTATTTTTTTTAGAAATGACCGTGGCCGAAGACTGATACTATGACCTTAAATATTTATTGTATCGTAGAATTCTATTAGTCCATCTTTCTGATAACGGCTTTTATGTTCTTGGTGGCCGTAACTTTTTAAATCATAGGCTCTGAGGAATTATTTGTAAGCCGTCTGAACACGAAAAGTGCCTGGTATTCAAAAAGGATGTGCTCGGCCGTCCCGACCTCCTTTAAACAGAGTCGACAATCGGTCTCGCTAGACAGGCCTATCTTGTATCGTGACTGGCAATGATCGGAGAGGAAGCTTGTTGTCATTCTTATTGTAGTTCAGAAGTTCCCTGGGTATGGGTATAAGGCCTTATTGAGCCATGACATTTCTCCGGTAAGAGAATCAAAGATTTTGCTGCTATTTGTAATAAAGGCTGAAATGGTTGCCCAGTTTATGCCACAAAAGAACTTGGCAGTTGAACCTGAATGGATTGCTCAACCGCAATCACATTTTCTTTCTTCCTTATCTTAAGATTATGTCTTGAAATAGCAATATCGTAGATTAAATCCAACAAGGCTGCTGGACCTGACGGTTTACCAGCAGAGCTATTTAAAGCAGCTGGAGATGACATGGTAGGGAGCATATTATACGAGCTCATCTCTTAGATTTAGTCAGATAATAATAAGCCAGATAAATGGAATCTCGTCATCGTTTGCCCGAACTATAAGAAAGGAGACTCCCTCAACTGCTCCACTTACAGAACCATCAGTCTTCTCAACATCCCCTTAAAGATCTTATCTGCCATATTGTATTATGTAAAGTCCTAAAGAGCAGCCGGATAGTCGTTTCATTATCAGGAAGTACGGCTAGAACTTCTGTCTGAAAGACGCTGTAGGCAGCCGGCAGTCTTAAGGACAGCAGACCCGGTACCGTTTACAGCTTTAGACCCGTCCGTGAGGACTGCAGTGTCTATATGCCAAGCAACTATATTATTCGTCTACCCTTCCCGCACAGGCCTTGTTCGCTTTGCCATAGCCGGGTAAAAATAAAAAAGAATCAAAATATAGCAACAAAACCAAAATAAAAAATAAGAAACCGCCCTTGTCGAGAAACAAACCCGGGACCCATATATAGCCCTATTAGAAATTCACCATCCAATTTCTGATATGTTTCTCTGGTAACAGTTTTGAAACGCATAAATATTCATATAGGTAAACATCAAGCGGTTAGACATTAACCCGAATCTACCCAGAACTTTTTGCCATTTTTTTTATAAACTTTTCCACAACCTCTCACATGAAAAAACACTAACTGAGTGAAGAACAAATGGTTCCAGTTATAACATAGACATTTTAAGAAGCTAGCGCATACAGTTTTGTAAAAATCCGTTAATTAACCGTTACAGCACAATATAAAACAATACAACACAACACCGACTTCGAGTGTGCTCATATGGAGACGCTGGGCTGATTCGAGTCTTCAAAATACTGTATTATTGGGTAAAACTTAAGGCAAACGCTTTCTGCCAACTCCTCCCCTTTAGAGAGCTAAACAACTCTTACTTTTGCCCAGAGGCGAGAAACACATTACCAGTTTCTTGACTTTATGACTGTGCAATGAAGGCGAATTGTAAGTTCGCCCGGCTTCATGAGCGAACCATCAAATCACAATAGGCCCAATGTGGCCGCAGTAACCAATCTTAATCTTGGATCGTACTTATTTTTAAATGCTGCTGAAACTACATATAAACATATGATAATTGTTTATGTTGAACGTTGTAATGGAGGACTGATTTAAGAGGCCCTACTGGTAGAGGACTTGTGGCTTCTCAATGCCGAATTATAATGGCAGGCTACCAACTCGGTGTTTGCCGTTTCTTAAGTGAAACTTAGCTCGATTGGAGTTTTAACCCTGCAGTGCACACGTGGGGCCTGACATACGTGTTTTAATTAGTTCTAGTATTATTTTTGAATAAATATTACTAACCATTAAGTTAAGTTGCATTTTCTTCAATTATTTGTACAATTGCTCATAGAATTGTGTTCACGGGCCTCTCAAGCCTCACGTTTGTGTTTATTTTTGACGTATATGTACTGAAGGGTTAAGAGTCCTTTACTGTGCCAAAACTCATGCCTTATATACTAGTTTAATCGCTAATACAATGCTGATTTATGATTCTTTTTCAAAGGGTCCGTTTACCCTGTTGAACTCATTCAATAGACAGAACACACATTCTCTAAGCATTTTTCGATTCCATATTTGTATGTAAGCAGGTTCATCATATAAAGATATATTTTTCAATAGTACGATAATTCTAAGGCAATGCCACATGATCTGCTCTCTGTCAGAAATCAATGTATGTCACCGAAGAAACACTTGGCTTAAATGCGACGGAACTAACTCTTCAGAGTGTAATTCGTCCTTCTTTATGCCTAAAGCTTTATCAGTCAGCATGTTAAGTTAACCTGTTAAACAATTTTATACGGTCGCCTAACGTAAAATGGCAGTTTTCAAATACGGAGCTCAAATGCATGGTCAGATTTTACCCAGGATGCAGTATGACAATCGCCATACCTCCACCTCCCAGCATCGACCAGAGTAGTGGTAATAGTTCAAGCCATTAGTTCTAAACATAAGAAAGCCATTACATGCCACTTTCCCCTACGACTACGAGTACATTTCCTCACCGATGTCGCATGACTAAAAATTATATAAAATGTTTGCCTCCTCCCATCGCATCGCGTATACGTACCTTTGCCAAGTAGAAATTTTGTATTTGTACCTTGATGAAATCCATATCACTCCTTTGTAGTGTGCCACCACAATTACTTTCGCCGCAGTCTAAAAAGTTTTATGCATGGAGCTTTGCGAGTTTCCGTTCCGTTCATCGCTTGATGTTACACTGAAAAGTGCAATAAATCAGGGAGTCACCTTGGTTTTATTGATTTCTTTTTCGCCATTATACCGCACGTAATTAACCGCATGTGTGTGGGTTAGGTAGCTTATAACGCTTTGGCTGCCCGTTCCACCCGATCAGTTGTTCTAGTGTAACGGTTAAAATGTACACGAAGCAGCTATTAATGTTCTCCCACATGTGTGACGATGAGAATCCTTCAGCACAAATGGGGCACACACCATCATGGAACCCACTCAAAACGCGGAAGGCGTACTTGACGCGTGAACACTTTAAAGCACTCAGGGCAGCAACAGAAGGGCGGGTTGCAGTTCCAGATCCGATATTATTGACAATTAAACACACACGGTGGTAAGCAGTGAGCAGTAAGCACCTTCGCTGAAGGACCCTGCCTTGTGTCATTATGGGTGAACGTCGTCGTCCTTCGTTCTCGCTGCGAGGAAGCAAATCGCATAATGTATGAATATGGCGCTGTGAAGCTCGTTGAAGCATCCACTTTGTAGGTGAACGAGAACAAGAACAAGACCAACAGTACTCCTCCAGTCACCCAAACGAGCATCTAATTATCCCAGATTCCGATCCGAGTAGCCTGGTTTATTCTTTTCTTTCTTTCAGAGCGCCAAACAAAATTATGATGAAATTTTATGCCCGAACACACTCTGATCTCTAGCATCAGCTGATGTCCTGTTTCCGTGTTGTATCGCCGCACCGCTGTGTTGCAGCGCAAATTCAATTAGGCAAACAAGGCGAGAGCACATCGCTCTTGGGCTATAGAGTTTTGGTGTGGTTGTGTACGAGAACTCGTATCTTTCACCCCAAGGAGGGGAGTTCCGTCAGTTTTTTTTTTTCTTTTTGTATCCTTTTTACAGGATAATCCAATTTAAAGTATTCAAATAGAAATTGTGGCAATCAAATGATAGACGCGTTGACATGACATCAAGGCTCAGAGTGAGGGTGTGATTTGAATGCCGTCTTGATTGACTGCTTCAGGGGCCAGCATCGCTCGTAGTTTCAAATTTCTGAATACGTTTTCATAATGACACAGAACGACGGTTAACCAGAAAAAGCAATCAGTACCGAGTAACCGAGGTGTTTTTGGGCGAGGGGCGGTTTAACTTTTTTTCTTGTGTTGAAAAGAGTCCTGAACATTTTTTGAATCTACTTGCGTTGCGGTTAAGGGACTTAACATTTAGTCACATTTGTGACGCAATTTAACGGTGGGAGGAAGTTAATGAAAAGAATACACATGTCAAGTTGAGTTTTTCAATGGAATCAGGATGCACTGTGGTGAAGGGGGCGGATGTCATCGCAATATGTCACTTTTATTTGGCCGATGAAAAGTAGAGCTTAAGTGCATTTTAAAAGTGTTACCATTGATGAATTGCTTTGTTTATTCTTTTTGCGTGATTAGTTAGTCTATGCACCATTTTACGGAATAGCTTCATCTTACGTTTACATACGAGTACCTGCAACCTTATGGTGGATTAGATATATACAAGGGTAAGGTGAAAAATTCTAGGCCTGATAATGAATGACTGCGATTTTTAGTTAAATCCTTGACTTCAACATACTTGGTCCAGCGCGTTTATCCAACATCAGTACTCTTTCCCGAAAGTGAGAGTCTGGAAGCACTTCCCAGAAACAAATTGCTTGACGTTTGGGAACAGATGGAAGTCTGAAGGTGCCAAATCAGAAGAATAGGGGCGATGGCCGAGCAAATCGTACCCGAAATCCCGCAGATCTCATTGTCCTGGTGAAAGATGATTTTTTTATTCTTCAAGCCGGGCCTCTTCTCGCGAATTTTGGCATCCAGTTGGTCAAGAATGTTGGAGTATTATTCCCCTGTAATTGTTCTGCCTTTTTCAGGGTAATCAATTAACAGGATCCCTCTCGCATCCCAAATTACGCTGGCCATGACATTTCCGGCGGATGCTTTCTTTGGCGCTGAAGCAGCGCGATTTCAAGTTTATCAATTTTAACGAAAAACACGCAAGATTTCTATTGCAAAAATTCGTGTAAACAAACTGACTGATTGGAACGCCATTCTGCGTTAGACCGAGAACTTTTCACCTTACCCTCGTAGCTCACTTAAACTTCCTTTGGCGTACGTATTCCGCCAGTTTCATCAATTTTTCGGTTACTTCAACGCGTTTAAGTATTGTTTGAGTCATTTTCTATCTAAGTTCGTTAGCAATATTGACCAATTGGATGGAGAGGGTGAGCTCAGAGGCTTTGTTGGGCCCGTTGTACTCCCCTCGTTGTCGTAGCTGAATGGAATATTATTCTTGGTGGATAGTAATGGAAAGGATGTGAAGAATGCTGATAACGTTGATCAGTGAATCGCCAGCTCTTTTTGGCAAACTTAACTATATCACCAATAATTTCTATTTTCTGAAAATGCGTCGTGGCAGAGGAAGTGTTTCAGGTCCACCTCCTCCTCTTCGCAGTTGGTACCTAGACCTACAGATTACTATAACGATAAACCCAGTCTGTGCTTATATCTGCCTGTAGTATCTGTATCTGGACTTAGTTAGTTTATCGCTTGGTTCTTCTACGACTGATCTTGCCGTTTTGCAGATCACTAGCTCCTTCCAGTATTTGTTGAATTTTTAGCAGATCCGCTTGTTAATGGTTGCTAAGGAAGGTAGGTTAGGAAGAGTGTGTGATTGTTCGAGCAATCATTTCCACTCGGAGATCCGACCCACTGGGAAAAGTTGTTACTGCTTCTATGGTAAGTACATATTTCTTTAAAGAAAATATTGAAAATGTAGGATCTTACCAAAAGTAACACCTAGTAAGCGAATGTGTAACGCTACGAAAATCTTATTTTAAGTATTATTGAATTTTTAAGTCGATGGCATTACTTATTCGCTTACAAGGCGTTAAATTTTTAAGATGTCTTTCTCTCAAAAGCATTCCTGGAATGAACATATCAGACAAATCCAGTCATGCCAACTCTGTCAGAAATTTTTTCGATGTCGCATTATTTGAAGTTTGTTATTGAGCGGTGCCAGTACTTTTAAGTATAATTAATGACACATAATAACAATAATTTTGGGAAGATTAGTAAATGCTTAAACGCTTCAACGGATGCAGTAACTAATGTTTTCAATAACTACATTCTACTGCGGAATTAACTGATGCCCTGTAAGGCTAATACTAAGTGCTTACACGCCAGGATGTAGTAACTAATGTTTTCAGTAGCTTGCTTCCACTTCTGAATTAACTGATTCCCTGTAAGGCCAATAGTAAGTGCTTACACGTCAGGATGTAGTAATCAATGTTTTCAGAAATTATCATTCATCGCGGAAATAAGTGATTACCGGTAAGCCAGTTGGTAAGTGCTAACCACACTAGGACATCCCCATCTAAATGTAGTCGATTCTGTAATAAGGAAAGTAAGCGCTGGTAGCTTACAATCAGCACTTACAGAATCGATTCGGTAAGCAGTAATTTCCTGCTGGAGAAAGTTCATTGTGAATCCCCTCATAGTTTGGGAGTAAAACCTCTTCTTACCAACTCGTAAACCAGTTTGTGTTCTTGGTGAATCTTAAAAGATCCGATATCTTTATATTTCCGAGCTCTGCTTTGTCTGTCAAGAATCTTTGACCTAAAGTACGGACGCGTCGTTCTTGGCAGAACAGTAGCAGAGTAGATGTTGGATCGATTCGCTTTCTTCCTCATCTCCGCGACTTCTACAGATATCGTTGGACAGTGCCCTGTGATTATTCTGGTGATTAAGCGTATGGGGGATTTATCCAGATGAAACATCGTCTTTGTTCTTATAAGCCCATAAATAAAGGAATGTGACGCAGTCGGTTCATGTGAGGCACAGAGTGTTGGTCTCTTTTCGGTTATACCTATGGTCGATTGTGTTGAACAGTATTTTAATCGGTGGCAGTATGGATGTGTCAGCATCACTGTTGCTCATGGCCGATCCAGCTCTAGCTAGTTCGTCTGCTAACGTGTTCCCTTCGATATTACTATGTCCGGTTACCCAGCACAGTCTAATCTTGTTGTTAAGGGAACTCCTATTATTTTTCGAGACTTAATTCCCTGTGTGCAGCCTCTTACCTTGCTAGTCTGTCAGCCCGTCCATTTTCGGATATACCTTCATGCCCCGGTACCCAGGATAGACAGACTGTGTTGAGATTCGCACCGAGGTTGATGTTGGGCTTACATTCCTTTAGAAAACCTGATTTTGATTCGGGATTTTTGATAGCGCTTATTGCTGTCATAATGGGTGTGACGCCGAATAAGTGTTTTCACTCCCCTCAGTATGGCAGAGACCTCTTTTGACTAGTCAAACATTTTTCTAAACGTGTCACAATGTCGATATGGGGATTTGTGCAGAGAGTGCCAGGTGCCAGCCTTTGTTTCTCCTGCCACATTGGAACCATCGTTGGTGCTTGTCGTACTTTTGTTCATCCAACTGCCTTGTTTTTGAAATTATTGACGAAATTATATGTTCTGTCGACCGAATAACTAGGGTTATCGATCAGCGGTATTGATAACTTTATTATTTAGAGAACTTTCCCATGCTCTGATGTGAAGACTGTATGGTCGAAGTAACTGAGTGCTCTTAGCCTTGTTGCGCAGAACTTATGATAATTCAGCCTCATTACCCCTTTCAACCTTACCTAACCTACTTGGAATGCCGGATAGGGACATCAGATTGATGGGTAAGTTGGTAGTTTAAGTAGATGTGTTGTTTATTCCTACAACTGTGAGCTATAGCAACCGTAAGTTGTCAGTTCATTCCAAATAATCCCAAATTGTGGACAAAAAACTTCCCATTGCGAAATGTTGTTCGAAACGTTTGCCCTAATTTTCAAAACGTTCAAACTTTTCACTAGTTGCGACTGTTTTGGCATTTATGAAATCTCATTTTAAGTCAGATAAGACGAAAGACTGCACTTTTTATCTTTACGGTCAGAATACCGTGTGCATGGTTTCTAGAGAATTTTAGATGGCAGCCTTGTCGATATCAGCTGTCTAGTGTGAAGCATGTTCCTGTAAAGTAGATGTCACCTGCCTCACCTTCTTATGTATGTATGTAGGTGACTTTGTGACTTTTAACTGTACATTGTCTCAGAAAAAAGTTCAGTCTAACTAGCTTCTACATAATCGGCCATATATCACAGTAGCTCCCAAACTATTTTCAAACCATCCATGGGAAGAAAATGAGTTCTTGGCAATCGGAGACATCTTTTGAGTTTAGATGACGATCGCACATCTATCCTGATTCCATCTCTGATTAAGAAGAGTCCTAAGTTTGTAGTCGCTCCCCTAAATCCTGCCACCAACTAGCAGCAGTAAACAACAACAAAAACAGACACCATTGACTATTCGGCAACAAAGGTATCCGTTCCGTTAAAAAAAAGGCAAAAAATCAAAATATATTCCCTGGCTCCTGTGGGCACAATACAATATATGATTGGGTTGAGTTTGGCGATTGCGTTGTGCCCCAAGTTGACGGATTGATTGATGGGTCCCAGAAAATATAGACAGACAGACAGACAGCTGAAATTTCTGATATTTCATTGTTGCATTCGGTTTGTCGTTTTCGCGTTTTCCCCCCCTTCTGGCGGGGACACCACACTCCACACTGCCAGCAAGAAAACGAGTCCTTTCGATTGTTGCTTATAGCGAATGGAAAATTGAAATTCTGCTGATGGACTCCGTTTGCGGACCTCATCGACGACATCGAGTCGATCTTCGCGATGACCACGATGGACAGAACCTTTGCAAATATTTTTTTTTTCTGATTCTATGGACAAAGTGAAATTTGTGGATTTCACTGTTTCTCTGTCGTGTACGAGTATCTGGAGGTGAATTCTGTTTTTTTTTTTTTTTGTTTTGTTTTGCAATTTGATGAGACATCAAGCATGGATGCATCACAGGATAGCGGAACCTGCCAATTCTGTTCGCGGTCCACCCAAGTCAAAACCAGATTTTTCTTACCTGAGTATGCCAGGCCTCTCCACACACCATCATCACAATGAAGAACTGAAGAACTACCGAGATCGCAGGAGACAGCAGGATGGGATTTCAGATTTTAATGATTCGTATTGGTCGCGCGAGCGCCTATTGTGGGGACAATTTACGAATCTGAACAAACACACACACACAGATACAATATCTGCATCTGTGTCCCTTTTATCTGCATCTCCTCCAATGATGGGGTAAATAGGAACGGAATTTTAAAAATGACAGCCGAAGGATTTATGGCGGATGCGCTGATAGCCCGACATTTTGGACAAGTAAAAAATCAAAACTCAATTTTTGTAGGTATACATAAATCGAACGGGATTCGTTCAACCCTCGTCGCGTCCTGTGTATATACAGGATACACAGGATTGCTGTTCCAGGGATGAACTGTCGTCATAGCGTAAAGTATTAAAACCTCATTTACCGGGAAGCATATTTGCCGGGCGCATTCTCCCCAGGGAACGCATCGGTCCATCGCATCGGTCGGTCGTTGGGTCGGTATTCATTAATTTGTTTTTATCTCGTGCGGCATCGTTTCGTGCTGGCCAGATGGTTGCGTCTTTGTCAAAAAAATGATTTTCCATTCACTCCCACTCCGCTGCCACATTCAAAAAGGTGCCACATTCAGTCTGTCTGGCAATTGGAAACACGAACAGATACTCTCCCTTCGCCGCCGCTTCCAGCAAATGCAAATGATTAAATTGATGTACCAGTATGAAGGTATCCGTATGCACTTCAAAAGCTTTTACGTTGGTTGTCCCCAGTATTTGTGTACTTATAATAGCATAAACCCCCGCCGGGCATACCATAAGGACTCACAATTGAACTAACTAACCGTCGAGTGTCAACTAGACTCATCTAAGAGCGACGACGTCTGACGAGATGGAAACAACGATATCTTCTAACGATGATGATGGTGAAGGTGAAGGTGATGGTGATGGAGAGGTGGTAATGGCAAAAAGGATATCGCTGCCAATCAACTAAATATACGTTGGTGTAGTGTTGTACGTTCATTTATTTATTTATATATCAAATATCCCAACAGGATAGGTATTTAAGGAATTGTGTGCAATGTTGCTTCGAGTACCGGATTAGATTGCGTAGATTGATTGAAGAGATACACTTACACATCGTGGAGATATGGCAGAATGTGAGTAGTGTTCCGTAGTTGTATATTTGTTGATCCGGCTTAATGCTCGTGGGTACTTGCTGAGTCCTGAGTGGTGGCCTGAAGGTGGGAAAAGTGTAACTTATTCGTGTGATAACATAATTCGCATTTGAATTTGTACATCTACGAACAAAATACATACATACATCGAGCAAGTATAGAGGAAATCAGATATATGTATGTATATGTATGTATGTTGATATGGACGCAACTATGTTTGGAGTTTTGTTTAGAATTGCGACTGTTTCTTATATCCCGCTTTATAGAATAAATAGAGTTAAAGATTAGAATAACTTTTTTGATTTTAATTTGGTGTAATATAAATGAGTAAATAAACCATTTAAAAAC
Organism: Brachyopa scutellaris; assembly: GCA_949775065.1. Lineage (NCBI taxonomy): Eukaryota > Metazoa > Arthropoda > Insecta > Diptera > Syrphidae > Brachyopa > Brachyopa scutellaris. The sequence continues at coordinate 104,493,482 of OX459113.1, forward strand.
TAACCTATTCCATCAAAATTAAATGAAGACCCACACCGCATTTTTATCGCTTCAGGAGACGTCTGACAGCATTTAGCTCTGCAAAGTCATAAGAAGTTCTGGCAACTCTTCTTTCTTTATCTTTCTTTATTGATCAGTTTTTAGGGTTCCGGAGTCCGGACCCATATTAAAATTTAGAACCATTATGTACCTAAGTTCGCTCTAAATCTAAAATGTCTGTCACGAATACTATCTCAAGAACCGTTCTATCTAGAAACTTGAAATCTGGCATAGTTATACATTACGGTGATTCACATATTAGAAACTGTCTACTTATCACTCAAAAATATTGCGAAACAACTTTACCTACAGGGGTGGTGAAATGTCGAAATAAGAATCTGAAAAATAAGTGATGATATCATTCTAAAGAGTTAGAAGCATGGATTTCAAAACTATTTTTTTCATAAGTTGCATCGTTTTTGAGAAATTCACGTCAAAAAATTCAATTTCTCGACCTAAGCTACCCGACCGATGTTAATAAAATTATCACTATGCGATCCATATTCCTTAAGTAGTTTTATAGCCTATCTCAAATTCCACTCAAATAAAAAAAATAGAAAAAAATAGAAGAAGACGTGATTTTGTTAAGAATCGACTCTGCAACTCTAGCTCAGTAGTCCTTTGAATGATTTTGGCAGGTGATTTTGTTTCTGTATATCGGTAAGGAAATTAGACCACAATCTGCATCTGTATCTACAGTCTACGCACCATATGCACCCAGGATAAACAGAATAATAAGGTATTCCAACTGAACACCCTCAATTCGCCATTTTCTTTGGATGCTGAATTCACATTATACCGAGCATCTGACAAGCAGTTGTGTTTTTGAATATTTTTGTTTTTTTTTTTTCGGATATAATTGTGTTTTTTGTATAAATTCAGCTTTGAAAATGGTTCGCTGTGCTGTCGTGGGATGTAAGAATGGCCCCCACAAAAAAAAAAAAAAAAAAATTATGAGAAAAATCTTAGATTTCACTCTTTTCCAAGAGATTAGAAAATTGTATCAGCAAATGCCTTGTTCTGTTTTTATATAAGTCGTTAATGATTGGTCCGACGTATTTAATTCAAAATGTCCGTCCAGCGACTCAAGAGCAAGAGTGAAGGCGTTCGGATTGGCGCCAGAAGCTCAACATAGTTGATTCAATGAGTGAATTAATGCAGAATTTGCGATCTCCTACTCGACGTTCACTACTCTCTTTTCATAAGGGAATTCTGTTGAACAACGAATCACTGTCTCGATTGCTAGAATATGTTAGATTTAAGTGTAGTACAACGTATATTATAACAAATATGCTTTATTAATACGACTTAGAATGTTTCTTCGGTGTAATTAGGTCCAAAATATATCCAGCAGCAAGTAACTCATTTGAAATTCCACCAGAAGAAGGACAAGATGAAGATATACCATTGTTAGAGTTTGAGGAGTAAAAAGAAGATTCTCTTCAAAACCTTGTCGGATATATTTTTAAAAAAGTGCAAAAATAATAACTACATCGACTCATATTCCAGTAGCTTCACTTGTGTTGATGAGCTATCAAAAAAGCAAAAAACTTATTTATCAAATACTGTATAATGTATTTTAGAATTAATTTTAATAATGCCTGTTTAATCCATACAAATGTAAAATACAGAAAGGTAACACTAGTCTACAATATTTTGTAACAAGGACAAGACACATCATTTCTGGTAGATTATTTGACGCTGAATCTAAATCTGGCAACACAATTGCTCTAGGATGTCAAAGTTTTGAGATATACCAATCTCAAAGTGCTAATAAAACGGTTTTTGGCGATATTTGAAGTAATTTTTTGAGAACAACAAATTTTTATAGTCATTTTTAACTAGAGCATCTTTTAGTACTACTTTTTCCCTTTCAATACCATTTTAGTTTGTTTCGCTACGAGGTTTTTTTCTACGCAATGCTGCCCGGGTTCAATCCCAGGAAAAATACCTAAAAGTTTTTTCACGGTGCCACCTCTTTCGAATGTCTGACAAGCAATCAAAGAGTATCATTTGTCATTAGAAGCTTCTCAACTCGGCGTTCGGAGTCGGCATAAAACAGGTCCCTTCCATTTCGTGGAAAAAATAACACGCACACATAAATGGTTGTGAGAAGCTAGGCTTGGTTCTGTATAGGAATGCTGACGTATATAAATATTTTTTTTAGTATTGCCAAATTAGCGTGGTTAAGATTTAGACACCATTTTTTTTTTTTAAAGATGGAAAATTAATTGAAAAGATTTTTTTCCAAAAAAAAAAACTTCCAGGTCCGCTTCTTCCAGGTCAGCATGGTTAAAATCATCCATTTCCTCATCGAAGTACGATTCATCTTTTCTTTTAACCTTTAAGTAGGTAGGTGAGTAATAGTAACGAAAGTAGGTAGGTGGGGTGCTGACAACACCCCATCATGATTTCACTTTATTACGCTTATCTTTCCTCTCATAAGTGGTTCTATGGTGGAATTGTAATTATGATATCGTTCTGGGGTAGAACAATGTTAAAAGAATTAACTTTAAGACCTTTTTATAGAGTTTTTAGACGTTTTTTTTCCAAAATAGTGCTTTCCGTATTAATTTTTGAAACAATTTTTTGTTTTAACAAATTTGCCATCATCCGTATCAATTAGGTCCGGCTCTTTACTTGAATCTTCACTTATGTAATGTCAATAACAGTTGAATGCGTTCCTGATTTTTTTTAAATTACCTATACAGTAAAAATAATTACACAACCTTGCAGCTTGAAGAGCCTGTCACGGCCTACTTGTGCAACCAAACTTTTTTAAAACCATCTGAATCTGTATAATAGAAAACAACAGGAAGGTACTGTACCGACAACGGGTGTTGTCAGTCGCAAAGTATAATATTTTTTAAAAATAAGGGCTTGGGGTGTTGTCAGCACCCCACCTACCCAGTTAAAGGTTAAGAATGTACTCGTACTTCGTACATAGTCATTTACGTATAAGTCATAAGTTTCCAAATTATTACTTTTATTTGATAGATTTTAATTTTGAAATTTAACTTCAGCTCTGTTCTTCTGTTTGCCGTTAAATATTATTTAACAGTGTTTTGGTAAAGAACACATAAATACTTTCATTCAAATATACTTTTTACCGCTCAACAACAAAGAAAATTTGGCAACTCTGATACACAGTAGGTGTTCGTTTGTGTTTGTTTAAGCAGCCGTAAATGTTGTATTTTCTTGACTTAACTCGTAATCCTCTCACAATTATTGAGGCATTTCATATAAAAGTGCATCTGATTTTAAAGAATTTGCTTGAAACTTTGCCCACATCCTTATGAATCACTCAATAAAAGGATTAAAATCGCCGTCCATGTATTTGGACATTTGCAAAGCAAAACTGTCTCGTATTTAACATGAATATTTCCTATTTTTTTTTTTATCTAAACTCAAGTGCTAGGCAGGCACTTAATATGTGTTCACATATCGTGTGTACTTAGTTATCCGCAGCCCCTTCCCAACCCGCACAGCTGCGAAAACATTGCCAATTTCGCAAGGCTGCCGGAACACCCCACTCCATCCAATGGCATGGGGAATTGGAAAAAATAACTCATAACATAATACTTTATATTCTCTGGGACTTGATTTTTTGCGTGTCCACGAAATCATTTGTCGGATTTCGGAAAAATTTGCATTAATCAAACTATACACGCTACAAACTGTACACACACATTTAAAGCTCTCACATGACCTTCTTTAGCCACCCCATACTATGCCTTAGCCATACGTGCTATGTGAGTGAGTTTAGAGACAAAAAAAAAAAAAAACGTTAGAAACGCTCTGCAACTCGCTTCCGGTTTTTAAACCTATTTTCCACTGTTTAGGAGTTTTATACTCGTACTTGGTCCTATTAGCTCACCTCGACGATATCCTTAAAGTGGTAGCTTCTTCCCAAATAAATTGCCGATTTGAATATCCCATTTGAATATCGATAACCGGAGATGTTACCAAAAATAAAAAAAAATAGAAACAGTGACACATCCTGATTGTATACGCTTCCGTTGGCCGCACTACCAGCGAATTAGTATTTTTTTTTTTCTCTGTGCAATATTTTTTTCTCATGTGGGGTGAGTTTGGGAGACGACAAGAGACAACCCACACGTCCATCCCGAGGGTAGTTTCATGCAAACCAAATAGAACGTGGTGCATAGAGAGAGATTTGCCTAGTGCCAGGACGATTTATTTATTTTGATGATATCTTTCAGGATAATAAATTGAATGAGCGAGGATAACTGATTTTTTAGGGCAAAGCCGGACATAAATATAAATATTCGCAGCGAAATATGTGAAGTGCTATAAAGAATCCATGGGGTCAGGGAGTAGCCGCAGTCGGGCGCACGTCGGATCGGATACGTGCCGCTGCCATACACACCCACAGAGATACACTTTCAGCATCATGTGTCATGTCATAGGGGGTAGCTGTAGCTGTAGCCGAAGCTCCCCTAAATAAGTAATGTCCAATGGTTCCAATTGGAAAGCTGTATACTCTGTGCACTTCTGACAGCCGCTATAAATAAGAGGAATTGAATATTTTGCCTATACGTTCGGATTTTTGGTATTTTTGTTTTGCGATACACACATCCACCATCCATCAGATACCCGCCGCCGCCGGAGTTACGTGTTGTGCTGTGATAAAATCTCATCCAATCGCTCGGTGCGCAGCGCAATCTTTTTATTAATTTATTTCATTAGTTCGGCCCCAAAGATTTGCCACAAAACACAATACGTACCTACACACTCGCTCTGTTGTGAAATCCTTAATGAAATTATCTAATCACTCTGATCGGGGAGCAAAAAAAGTAACTACAGCCACCGCCACGAGTTCTATCGGCGAGCATAACATTAGTGTGCGAAACAATTTATCTTCACCACGAGATGAGAACGGCTGGGAGAGATAATATGCCAATGAATTGTGTGAGCTTCTAATCAAAGGTGATGTAATTAATGCAGCACTTGATTGTGCAGCCCCCACTAGGAATCAACTCACAGGGCACACGCATAAATTGAACGAGGGCGGCAGTCGGCAGATGAAGGTGAAAATAATGAGCGTTATGTGGAAAAAGGAAGTCAAGTATCTGTGAGCTTATCGAACTTTTGCTCTCAATTAATCATGATATCAGTGTGCTTCATCGTTTGCGTGGGAAGGGGTTTTTGGGGGGCGGGAGTGGTGCCGTGAACTTCCTTTAACCTTTGCATGGATATTTTCGGAGTTAATCACGACCCGTAGGTCAGATGGGGTGTGGATGTCAGTTGTCGGAACAAAGCAAATATCATACGGCACATTTGCAACAAACAATAAAATAATTATGAGACCCCAGCAGGGCAAGTCTACCCTTCTCCAATTAAAGATTACTGCGCAATGGTTGTATACGAGCGTAAATTAAGGGTTAGTGGGTGGGTTATTCCGGTCGTGATTCTTATTTAGAGTTATAAAATTCTCATTACCGAGGTAGAAAATGGTTAATGAAATTTTATAGCTTTCTTTTTAATGCTCTAAGGAAATGTTACAGCGAAAGGAGTGAAGACAATCTGATACACATTTAAATTAGAGCAGATAAAAACACGACAAAAAGCCGATTGTAGTGGTTTCAGTTTTAATGCATTCCACTGAAAGGGTAGACCGAGACACAGTGACATTTTTGAATGACTGAATACCGACGAGCAGTGATCTTAAAAGTTGAAAAAATACATTGGCTGAAGGCTCTCTCGTGCTCTGTTTTTCTGATTCTGCAAAGTCCAAACCAAGAATGAGGATGTACATATACATGTACATAAATGTAATATCTTGCTTTATAATTTTCAAGTTTCAAAGCTCACGAAATTATCTGCCAATGCTTCCAAAACAAAAAAAAGTAACAAAAATCTTTGAAAAAAATGGTTTCTTCTTTCTTTCTTAAGTTCTACAGTTCGGGATGAACCAGGGCCTGCTTCTCGCAACTATTTGTTCTGTGCGTATTATATTTGTGCACCAATGGAAAGGACCTACATATTTTTGCGGATTTCGAGCGGCGAGTGGAGAAGCTCGTCGTGACAAATAATACATTTGTGTTTGCTGGGATTGAGCCCCGGCAGCATGCGTAGCAGCCCAACGTGCTAATGACTAAGCTACGGTACCACTGGCAAAAAATGGTTAAGAATTTATTTAATTCATTGATTAGGGCTCCGTACCTTCAAAAGAAAAGTTGAACTAGTCTTACTTACTTACTTACTTAGGTGGCGCTACAGTGCGGGGTCCAGTCCAGTCCAGTTAGCCCGATCCTTAGCTAGCCGCCTCCAGTTGCGCACTTCAAGTTCGTTGAACCAGTCTATCAGAGGATTTATCTCAGAAACCGTCTGGCATATAAGCTTCATATCATTTTACATTATGTTGATCCACAAATTATTCTGCTAATACGTTTCGCTCAAAAATATTCTAAAAAAAAAAAATATACATGGGGTCCAAAATTTCAAGGTCTAGAATCTGTAGAGTAAGAATTTTCAAAAAAAAATTAATTTTGGTTTTTCATGAGAAACTTTGGTCGATTTTGCTGACAATGTGTAAAAAAAATTGTGATGGCACATAGTCAAGACCGATTGTCGATCAACGTGACGAAAAAAAAATTGGGCAGACATTTTTTAGCTTGAAATTGAAAACTAAATTTGAACTTATAAATACACTCGTGGCAAAAAAGAAACCTTCGTTACGAAATAATTTATAGTTCCTTCTTTCCGACGAGAGCCAATTTATGTATGGTGAAATTAACTATAATTTTTTAGTTATTGTCAATATTTTGACTATCTGAATATTCATTAAGACTACTGGTAAGTCCTTGGTATTTTTTTAAGCTGGAAATAAGTCACAAAAGGTTCGTTTTTATAAAGATTTAACCATAGATTATTTCATAGTATGTACTTTATTACTAACCTTCGTCGATTAGACGACGGAATATGAATTTTTTATTTCTTTTAAAATTATTTAGAGATACAAGTATTTTTTTTAGTGTTATAAGAACTTATTTATTTACCGTTGTGAAAAATATAAAAAAACAAAAATAAAATCGGGTATATTTTAGACTTTTTTGAGAAATTCAATAGGCACCTCAAAATAAATTAATGTTTAAAAAAAGTTAATTAAAAAATAAAAGAACAGTGAACTTCATGAAAATTTGTTATTAATATGTCAATAATATAACATATTAACTGTTAACAAGAAAATCGATATTTTATTTTAATTTTAAATGCAAGAGTGACACCCATCAATATTGTGTTTGAACTTGGTGCATCTTTTACCTATTTCAGATGGTACTGATCAGACATTTTGAAGTTCAGGTGTTAATGTTAATTCTTATCGCTCTTTTAGTAATACGCTTGCTAGCGGCACTGAGGTAAACCAGTTGTCGGTGGTAATGTTTAAGTTTGATCCATATACATAAACATAGATTTGGTTCCCTTTGTCACATAGAGTTCTCGTAATGGTAAGCCACCTGAACTTGATCCGGAACCCAAATCGATCATACATATATTTTGTAACAATTTCACATATCATTACAAGCTTAATGCCATATTTAGCGGGATTGTTGCGGACATACATACATTATAAACTTGGAGAGTAATTGTTATCAATTGTGATATAACTGCTTGGCATGTTAAATGATTGTCTTTTAGTGCTGCTTTAATTTCAGCTTTTCTGCAGGTGACTGCGGGAACCACATTCTGGTATACCGTCCGAATTGAGTTTGAATTACTGTATAAGTTTCGTTTGGGACTAGAGCGATGATGTAATTACTAATAAAGAGATCTAAACATGTCAAAAGATATATTAACTTTTGGCAAAAGCTTGAAGGTCCCGGCAGTATACGGACAATATTTCATTCCGGCATTCTAAAACGCTTTCCGAATCGTTAAATTGTAAAAAAAAATTCAGTGAAATCTGTGCAATTTATATGAAAACCAACGAAAAACTGACTATCTTCGGTTTTCAAAAAGTTACACTATTACTAACCTTCGTCGATTCGACTACGGAAAGTGGTTATAACTTTATAACGACGGCGTAAATACTCGCAATGAATGTGTCACCTTTGAGAGATCAACACTAAACAAGGATATATGGGAAATGGGCGAGATTAGAGTACTGGGCGGAAAGAAAACAAGAGAAATTGGAACAAGCGTAGTCGATTCGACGAAGGTTAGTAATCTAGGGTTAAAATGGTGTTGACTATTGAAGAAAAAGCGTTTATTGTTGCGTAAGGAATAAGTGTCAAATCGCGATATTTCTCGTCGACTAGGGACTAATGAATGAAGTGTGTGGAATTTTTTGAAAAATGCTCAACTAGAGGGCTCCATTACTCGGAAAGCTGGAAGCGGAAGACCCAAAAAAAAATTCCCTAGAGATCAGCGTCTAATCCAGCGAATTTGTTTCAAAATCCGGCTTGCGTATGGTCATTCCAGGAGCAAACTGTCAAGCAATAAGTGATCGGAGAATATCGAGGTTGCTTAATAGAATGGGAGTTAATGCAAGGTGTCCTGTAAAAAAAAAACACGCTAATGTAAAAACAAATGCTTGAATGGGCAAAAACTTATAAAAATTGGACTCAGTGACATTTTCGAATGAGTCCAAACGCGGTGGTTCCCCGAAGAAAATATGAACGATATTCAGGTAATTGCATTTTAACCGTTAACCATTCCCCTTATATTATGGTATGGGGGAAAATGATCAGATTTTCTTCTGGCAATTACGAACAACTGGAAAAAAAAATTGAGCCAAATCCGTTCTCAATTGATGAATTACTATACATTTTTCACACCATTTTTATATCTTCTATATACGTGGGTGGTCCGATAAGTACTTAGCCTCACCGCCGGATGGTGCCAGTATCGCAAGAGAGATTACCTATCGTCTAGTACATGCTCTTAGACGGCTACTGTCAAAATTTCAGCCGAATCGGACTCGTAGTTTTGTTTTGACCACGTGTCACGTTACAGCTTGTCTGCGAATTTTAGTATGAGTAGGTACTTTGCAGACATCGAGAAAACCTATTTTTTGGATGGGTTAAAGAAGTTGGAGCATCGCTGGATCAAGTGTATCGAACTAAAAGGAGACTATGTTGAGAAATAAATCGCCACTTTTCCAAAATTTTTGTTTTTCTTTTGTAGGCTAAGTACTTATCGGACCGCCCACGTATATCTATATCTATCTATATATTTTCTTCTTCTTCTTCTTCTTCTTCTTCTTCTTCTTCTATATATATAAAAATCAATTGCTGTGCGTAAGTCTCGCTAAAACTCGAGAGCAGCTCGACCGATTTGGATGATTCTTTTTTTCTTTTGTTCGTCATTCAGGGATGGTTTTTGAAAAAATTTAGAGAAAACTCCAAGCAAAACGCCAGAAAATCGAAAACATTTAAAATTGGGCTTTGTATGGGAATTTTGAATTTTTTTTTTAGTTTTTTTATGTATATTATAGTATCTACGTTGAAATAAAAGTCATTTAAAACTAAAAAAAAAAAAATGTAACCACTATTTTGATAAGCTATTCTACTGTTAACAATATCTATCCGTCTATCTATCTATCTATCTATATATCTGTTTGTCTGTTTGTCTGTCTGTCTGTCTGTCTGTCTGTCTGTCGGTCTATATGTCTGCCTGTCTGTCAATATATCCATCTATCTGTCTGTCTGTCTATATGTCTGTCTGTCTGTATGTCTGTCTGACTGTCTCTGTCTACCTATCTATATGTCTATCTGTCTGTCTGTCTGCCTGTCTCTGCCTGTCTGTCTGTCTTTCTATCTATCTGTCTGTCTGTATGTTTGTCTGTCGTCTTTCTGTCTGTCTGTCTGTCTGGCTGTCTCTCCGTCTGATTTTTTCATAAAAATTGATGAAGAGTAATGGTGCGAAGGTTTCTTCGTCCTCGAGTGTAAAACATGGCATTTGCGAATGTCAGAATCTGTATTTTAATGGGTATATTTGTACATACCTACTTTAGCTTCTTCAACTATAACACAACAACCTTAAATAACAGGTAAAGCTCAGCTATGTCTCTTTACTATCCAGTCGCACTAACGAGTACTTCGTCACTGGGCTTAAAAACTTCAACTAGGACTTTTTACACTTTCCTGACATTAAAACAATTTTTTTTTTTGTTGTCAGTTATTATCCTGATTCCTGGGTATTATGCCATCTTTGGTGATTTTATCATTCACAAAACAGAGAGGGAACATATCTTAAAATCAATATAAACATAGGGAAACTCCAGTGCTTGGCATTGGCAGTGCCTTTAAAGCCCAAATATATACAATCCAACGTAACAACAACAACAATAATAATAAGGACACAAAAACTATGTATTTTTCCCCCCAGTAGAGTAGGTAGGTATGTACATACATAAATACATTTTTACAAAAAAAAAAAAGAAAGAAAAGAAATTGAACTTTTTTTTTAACATAATAGCTTCGAGGGGTCGGTCTCAGTGTTCCATGTGCGAGTATGCGTAAAAAGGGATGCTTCTTCTTACATTTCCATTGCTGCCGCTAGTATACGTTACGTGGAATTGCTTTGCTAGCCAATATACATATGTATATACATATGTATAGAAAAAATGAAGGTAACAGGTCCATCAAGTTTAAGACTATTTAGTATTCAAGAAGCGTTCCCATAGAATATTGATTGGCAAAACGGGGGAAAGCGAAAAATCGTACACACAGCACATGGTATGGCCACTCTGGAGTATATATATATAGCTCTTGTACTCTATGCTACTCCACATGAGATACACTTTCCCCATGTACACATAGTTACGAAGGAGTCAAGTCGCCTCTTCTATTCCACGGATTTATTTCCGGTAGAGTACGATTAAGATTAAATCTAAGACATGACCATCATCATCTTCATCATCGATTGACGAAACACTGCTCTCTCTCTCTCTCTCTCTCTGTGAAACGAGGAGAAAAATAAATAATTTCCATCACCCGGTCTCGTACGCGTACCAATATCGTTTGTCAACATTTCTCACATTTCTAGTGTCGATATTAAAAAAATTGAAACTTACTTTGGCATGTTGCGAATGCCAACGACCAAAATCGTGCAACTATGCACCCCCACCGTTCCAGGAAGGATACAACCAAACACATAAGAGTATACGAGTATACCACAGGAACGGTATCCGTCTGTGGAGCAACAGCCAGCGATCCAACTCTAGTCCTCCAAATGCTATTTGACAGTTTGCCACAACAAAAGATACAGAAAAAGAAATAAAAAAAAAAAGTATCTATACCTTCTGGATGAGGCTTGTATTCACATTCGCGGTGTGTGAATGGAGCCTACACGCACATCATTCAGTCGTAACTTTTATGGTACAATGAAGCAGCAGTTCCCAGTCCAGTCTTGTGTGTGGACAATCTCCTTCGCTGATGCGTGTGTCTCCGTGTGTCTGGCTGTCAGCCCATCAAACTACTGATGTTGGTATATCGGGAGCAGAAGTGATTTTAAGCGGTGGCCCACTCAGTGGACAGTGGACAATTCACGTATAGTCTCTTCCGCAGAATTTCCACCGAGGACAGGCAGACACATCGCGTTGAAAGACGACAACGACAACGACGACGACGACCGACACGGAGGCTGGCGAACGAACGTATATGGTCATACTCGCTACAGGTATTCAGGTATTCGAACATTTGACGTCTGCATCGATGCAATACTTAATGAAATGCTAAAAATTACTTCGTTTTCGTTTGTCATTTTTATTGCAATTCCTGGGATTGCGATGGTTTTTTACACCGGTCCACGTTCGAGTCTCTGTTTTAATGGCGTCTCATATTGCACAAACGGCACATGACGCGTTGTTGGGTGCTGGTGCTGCACTGCTACTACTTGTGATGCAGCGAATCACGCGGTGCGATGCAATTTGTTTGAAAACAAAAACTTATAGTACATAGGTAAGGCAGATACTCTCGAGCTTATGGAGTATCTACGAGTATATTCAAGTTAATTAAAATATCACCTTTATGACAGACGGTGGATTTATTTATGAATGATTATCTACTAACTAACCAAAGTTGACTGGAAATGGGTAAGTATCTAGATACAACAAGTCACAGTCGAATAAAGGCAGCGTTTTTTAGATGCATCCATGGTTGACACAGTTCCGTTCCAATTCGGAACTCTTATTTGGTTACATGCAGGTGCAGCCATTTATAAATTATTTGCAAGTCATTTTCTCCATTGTGCTAACCTGGGTGAACTTTTTAAGCGACAGTAGTTTTGGTCTAGTCCAAACTCGTATACATATGTAAGTGCCAGTTAGTTGCTTACAATCTTCTACAGATTGACAATTTGTTCGATGCTAATTCCGTTGACTTAAAAGGTAAATACATGAAGATACTTGAGCTTTTCGGACAGCAGCTGTTTACTAGATCTGTAAAGATTCGTTACGAAGACCGGGTGTCTAGTACCGACTGGAGAGATTCAAACAGTTCTCCAAATAAAGAGATATCATTGTTGACGCTCAGAGTTCTAGGCAAGTTGTAATATTGTACATAATGCTTCTATTTTCTTTAGTTATGCCGCGAACTATTTATTTATTTAATCTACTATGTACAAGATAGCCTAAAAAGATCTTAACATAACTACAAATAAACGTGTTTATGTATGTACATATTATAAAGAAAAATTTCAAAAATATAATAACATGAATTTGGCTCTTAAGATTTCAATAGCATTTTGCTTAAAACAAGTACGCCTTGAGCTTTCATATAAACGGATGCTTTGAGTTATTGGTTCGGCCAACGCATAGTTAGTCCTATGTGGTGGATGATAAAATTTAGGCATTTCTCTTCAAACTCTCATAGGCAAATAGAACGGTAAAGAAAAAAGCAGTTCAGCGCACTGTATTCTATTTGAAACAATGTCATTCAAAAACACCAAGGACTACATTTTCCCTCTGAAAACGAGAGAACTTAAATCAAGCAGTGAACATCGAATTTTATAGGGTGGCAGCTCAGAACCTCTATTGAATCTACGAAGTGCATAGTGGGTAAACGATTTCTGGACCCATTCAATAGGAGATGAATGAAACTTTTAGGAAGGGTCTCTGATTACAGACCGAACTAAAGCGCAGTAAATCGTCTTAAGTACATATATTTATATGTAGGTCACGAAAATCAACAGAGTTTCTTTCAATAAAAGTCAGTAGCGAATAGGATTTAGACATTATTCAGTTAATGAGTAAGCTGAAATTTAAATGATTGTCAAAAATGACCCCTAGGTCTTGAACCTCAAAAGCACGACTAAAGTTTTCATTGTTGGCAGAATAGGAATAATGAAGAGGGCTGGATGATCGAGAAATTGAAAAAAAAAAACTTCGCATTTAGCGAGACTAAGTTCTAAGTCATTTTCGTCACACCAGGATAAAAACAAGTTTATCTCATGTTGAAACCTGAGGGAGTCAGCAGATTCTGAGATTTTTAAAAACATTTTAAAATCGTCAGCGAAGAACAAACATGAACTCATTTTAAATAGCTCAGGAATTTTATTCACGTATAACGAAAAAAGCAACGGACCGAGATGGCTTCCTTGCGGAATATCCGACGTGGCTATAATGACATTTGAGAAAAAAATATCTAGTTCAAGAACCAGTTTTCTATTTAAAACATAGGACCATTACAAGATGTTGGAATGAAAACCGAGCTAGCGATCTTTTCCAATAAGATCGACTGGTTAATTCTGTCGAAGGCTTTAACAAAATCTGTATCCTTAATTGTGTCGATGCTATTCAATGCTAGAAGAATTTCTTCATTCGAAAATTCCAAGCACCCAATATCAGTGATAGTATAAATAAAAAAAATAAATATTTGGCTTCAGCAGTCCTGGGTAGCCTAACTTCCCGCAACAATTTGTGTGTGCGCGTTATATTTTTGCACGAATGGCAGGGACCTTCAGTTTTCTGCCGTCTCCAAACGGCGAGTTGGGAAGCTTTACATGACAACTGATACTCTTGAATGCTTGTCAGGCATTCGGAAGAGGTGGACACTGTGAAAAACTTTTTAGGTGTTTGGGGCGGGATTCAAACCCAAGACCGCTGGCTCAGTAGTCCGACGAACTAGCCACTTGCGCTACGGTGCCCCAAAATAGTCCTTTCATCTTCTTGGCATCGATTAGAGAATTTGCTCAATAAACAATCAAACAGTAACAACAAGTTTCCAGTGGCAGGCTTATGCCTTTGCTACAGATACTGCCATGGTAGATATTCCGACAGAAATTCAATTGAGTAGTCCAGGGCTCACATCACGTAATTTCACCGACGATTGGCGACCACACGACTGTACCAAACGACGTAGACGAAACAATGCTTCACGGAACACTACCAGTCTCGTGTCGTCCATCACCCTCGTTTTTTTTTTCAAGTTTGAGAGCCACAACATTTATAATATTAATGTCATAATTTGACATTTGGGGTTTTGGTGGCATTTTCATATTTCATATTTATTATTAATTAATAAAGGGTTTTTCAATAAGAGCGCTACAAAAGTTTTTTTTTAAATAAAACAAAAACGGTTTTGGATATCAATGAAATTCTTTATTCCTGTGAAAGTACGTTCGATGCCATTATGTATGGAACTCGATTTATTTTGCATGGCCACCAAGGGTACGCTTGCAGAAGTCCAGACGCTGAACCCAATTTTCGACGGTTTTCAAGCATAAATCGGCCGATACTGCTGGAATTTCACGTTCGATATTCGTACGAAGTTCATCAATCGTCGCTGGCTTGTTGGCATAGACCATAGACTTGACGTAGCCCCACAGGAAATAGTCTAACGGCGTCAAATCGCACGACCGAGGCGGCAAAGCGACTGGACCATTTCGTGAGATAACACGTTCTCCAAACTTGGTTTCCAATAAATTGATTGTGACATTCGCTGTGTCGCTTGTGGCGCCGTCCTGTTGTTCCTGTTGGAACCACATGTCCTCCAAGTCCATATCATCCAATTGGGGCCAAAAATATTCGGTTATCATTGAACGGTAGCGATTCCCATTCACAGTAACGTGCCGGTCTTGATCATCACGGAAGAAGTACGGCCCAATGACGCCGCCGGCCCATAAACCACACAAAACCGTAATTTTTTCGGGATGCAATGATGACTCATGGAGTACGTGTGGATTGCTGCCTGACCAATACCGCATATTTTGTTTATTGACGAAGCCATTCAGCCAGAAATGAGCCTCATCGCTGAAGATGATTTTTCGATGAAAATCCGAATCATTTTCAAGTTATTGCTCAGCCCAATTCACAAACATACGACGCTTCTGGTGGTCAAGCGGCTTCAGTTCTTGAGTCAATTTAATCTTGTAAGGATGTAGGCCAAGATCTTTTCGCAAAATTCGCCACAACGACGTCACAGAGATGCCCAACGCTTGAGAACGACGTGTGAGAGACACATTTGGGCTTTCTTCAACTGAAGCCTCAGCGGCAGCAATATTCTCGACACTACGGGCACTTCTTTGTCTCACTGGCACGGGAACATTTTGTACTGTGCCTGTGGATTCAAATTTTTCCACTAGACGCTCAATTGTTGATCTGCTAGGACGATTATGACGACCATATATTGGACGTAGCGCTCTTAACGTTGAGGCCACTGACTCCGAATTTCGGTAGTAAATTTTAATAATTTCGACTCGTTGTTGGCTCGTATATCTTCAGCAAACCTTACTGAAGAGAAATGTCAAAAGAGCGGCAAGAAATATGGCGTCGTTTGCTGTCCCTGTCGCTCTACTTTTGTAGCGTCCCTATTGAAAAACCCTGTATTAAGATCATTTACAATAGACTATATTTAATTTTTTTTAAATGAAAAATGACAGTAGACAGAAAGGAGACTATGCATTTTCATTTTAAATTCGTTTTTTGGAAATTATATTCGTTATTTTACAAATGAAATTCAAAAGAAACCAATTTCAATTTCCAGAAAAACCAATTTAAAGTGAAAACGCACCGAAACTGCATTAAACACAGGAGAACGACAGCTAAATAGCTATTGTGCTATCACGCTTGCCGAGACGATTGTACTTGACAGATTTTCTTGTTAAGTGAAGTCGATCGGTCGATTGGACGATCAGACGATTTTTATGTCAACGTGAAGCATCGCTATCGTTAACGATATCGAAAACGATGACGACTGTCTTACGTGATGAGGACCCCGGAAAAATTCTACGTTTGAGCGATTCACTAGACAATGCGGTAATTGAAAGAAGAATCGAATAGGATGTCTTGAGATACTAGTTCGGCTTTGAGGAAGCTATCATTGTGCCCTAAGTACTCAAACAGCATCTCTGACCTCATGGGTTGACTTGCATTTGGAATTAAATTAGATCAGAACTGAAACCCTTTCTGTGCTTATGCTATCCCGCAATGGTTAAGTAAGTCTTTTGCTCATATTTTATCCTTCTGTGTCATACAATATCGCTAACTATAAGCCACACTCTACTTCCTCACCGCTGTATCTTAACCGCTTACAAGCATTTTACGTTTCTTAATTAATTTGGATATCAATAAGGCAAACTGAACTCACGAATGGCTCCTCAGCGCATTTCACGTACGTCGGCACGTACCAGACTTTGTGGCAACCGACAACCGGCAAACCATTGAACCCCAACCTCTCGCGTTATCAGACCAAATGCATCGTTTCCATGCAAACGTCCGCAATCCACACTCTCTGCTTCTGCGCGTGAATCGTATAAAGGCGCGCAAAAAAAAAAAAAGGAAGATGCAACGCAAAACCTTCTGAGTGAACGACAATCGTCCATCCACATCACATATCATCCGGCACAATCATCAACCGTCAGCGCCGCTTAAAGCGGCTCAGCACAGCGCATCCCAATATACGAGTATATCCAGTGTATCTGGCGAGATATGCGAGTGCATCTATCCCAGCTCCAAGAGCGCGTGATCCACTCGAATTCACGAGCTTAATGAAGCTCTCTAAATCACGCAATTAAAAGGTCTAATTAACACCACACAACCAACCAAGGGATGAGAACAGAGCCCGTGATCCTGTTGTGCTCACGCTTACCTCAACGGATGTTATCGACTATAGTATAGGTACCCACTCCTGTGAGACTTTGGCTTAACCTGGCGTCGATAATCTTTGCATGAAGATCACCGAAAGAGTGGCCAGTGTGTTTGTATCTTTGCAAGCAGAGAAGGCGCCGAGAAGTTCCGCTTATAAAAATTTGGCAACTGACAACAGATACAAAAGCAGCCCAGACTCATAGATACTCGTACTCGTACTTTGTAACACCATCCCGATACACACGTAGACCTACTGCTCCTTGTTGGGTGAAAATGGCATTGTTTGTGAGTCTAATTTTATCTGCTTAAAGTACGAGTGGAGTACGTGGTGACTGGACGTCCTCCATCCTCCATCATCTGCCTCCTTCTCCATCTCCGCCCACTGTTTGTCTCATTTTCGGTTGGTTAATTTTTCTCGAAATAATATTTTTCCCAAAAAAAAACAAAAAACAAAAAATCAAGAAGAAGAGAAAACACTGTTGTTGCCTTTTTATATCCTCTTCGTTGTCGTGTTCTTTTAATCAGGGACCAAACCAAGCTCTCCAACTACGGTCGGTCGGTCGGTGGCACGCATTCGAGTAGGGACGGAGTAACAGGATGAATCAGAGTAGTAGGGGTGGGGGTGGTACAGTAGTTGAAGAGGAAGAATAAAACGATGCTGCGAATCATTGTTTGCATTGACTGTTTCGTATGCCCAGGGGATAATTCCGGTTGATTGTATTATTTCCCTTTTGCCATGATAACATTGCGAAGAGGGACGCTGGGCGTTGGACGTTGCCTGCCCGTCCGGCAAAGGGATAGCAATTTAAATTTCTCGCTGAGTTTATTTCATCGCTACATTACTCGAAATGCTGGAAAGAGAATAGCAGTCAAACTTAAAACTGCACAAAACCGTTGCATGGATAGGATATTCTCTACTCTTCACGTAAACTGTTTAATATTTTATTGCTTTCTCCTTGTCTTTTGTTTTTCGAGATAAGTTCTCGAAGCAACAAAAAAAGAATCATTTTTTAAAAAGTCTTTTTTCGCAAGACTTGAAAGACCGAAGTAATGAAGCTGTACACAAGAACCAATTGAAAATCCATCTCTCTGACGATTTTTGTTTTTCGCGGATAATGATGGTTGCAATAGAAAAACGAGACACTTGTTATAATCAACGCTCATAGGTATTGGAGTTGTACGGCTTTACCAATCAAGTATCGGTACCTAAAGCGTCTTACTAGCTATTTGATAGAAATTCAGTAAATTTTCCTCTGATTCATTTGAGGTATAAATCATCCTTCTGTGTTATCCTGGAACTGAACTATGCTCAAATAAGTTCATGAAATCGTCACCAACGATTTTCCATCAGTGGAGACCGCAGCCAACAGCCATGCTGCAGTGGGTGACATCATAGTGCGTTGTATGCAAGCCGGGGAATAGGTTTCGACGTTTTGTGTGTCCCCTATAAGCTCTTTACCGATCACCCGATTACCATGAAATATTGGTGATTTGCTGTGCGCACGCCGGGGATTTGCATTGCATTGCAATCCCATTTATATCTTTTTTTTTTGCATTAGCAAACCTATTCATCATGATCTCGAATCTGCACTTGGTAGAGACAATACAGTGGAATCCCTCTAAGTCGAATTTTCACGGGTATCGAAATTAGTACGAGTTAGAGGAATTTTTGAATAAATTCGAGTTATGAGATTATTAATTTATTTTTATTCTTGAAAACGCAATTATTTATAGTGGAAGCTAACGGTGAGCACCGTGGCGTAGTGGTAAGTGCGTTGGACTACTATGCAATGCTGCCCGGGTTCAATCCCAGCCCGGGTACAACATTTTAAAGTATTTTCACGGTGCCACCTCTTTCGAATGTCTGACAAGCAATCAAAGAGTATCATTTGTCACGATTGAGCTTCTCAACTCGCCGTTCGGAGTCGGCAAAAAACTGTAGGTCCCTTCCATTCGTGCAAAGATATAACACGCACACAGAAATGATTGCGAGAAGCAGGCCCAGGTTCACGCCGAGCTGCTGCGCCACTTAAAAGTAAGTAAAGGAAACTAACAAGAAAACAAAAGGAACATTAATTAATAAAATTGTTTGTTAATGAGGATACTTTAGCATAGGCCCGCAGAATAATTTGTCATAGTACCAGTCTATTAGACTAGAGTCTCCGATTTCCTGGTAATCTGGTATGTTCGAAAGTTAAAGAACATGCATCTTAACACTTCAGCTCCAAAAAAAACATTTCGACTTTCCAAAACAAACATTTACATTAATACTTCCTTGAGGAAATAAGTTAAGTTTTGCAAATTAGAAAAAAATGCCAGGCGGGCGAAGCAAGGCGAGCACGGGTCAGCTAGTATAAAATATGTTAATAGCGTTACGTTACGTAAGCGGTTTGTGTTATTTCTAAAATCGAATACGAGCAATACGTTAAACGTTCCAACTCCAACACGTCAACTTACGTTTCGTTACGTAGCTTCAACGTGAACAACTAATTGACACATGATTCAAAAATACTTATTGATATGCAACTTTGTTGCACGCTTGATAGCTGTCAATTTGGAAGAAGAAATCATGATGAGATAAATCAAATTCATCTGGAAGTAAAGGAGAATCTGGAGCCCTTTATAATCTATAATGCATGGGCTATATTTTATAAGGTGATGCACCCTTTTACAGAACCTGAGTACATAGGTTAGGTTAGGTTAGCGGGTTGATGAGAATGGTTACATCCCCCATCACACTTAGGTCCTTGTGGACCCATTGTGATGCCCATAATGTGTTCCCTCCCGTGGTTTAACTGTCTTGCTTTCAGTCGATGTCTCCATAGAAGAATTTGCCCCGGGTCCTGTTTCTCAGTTGACATATGTAGGTTAGGACAGCGAAACAGGTTGTGTCCTTATGTGCCTCCTCATCACCGCATCCCCTGCAAATGTCATCATCATTTAGTCGTAATTTGTTCATGTGGTACCTTAGAGTGTTGTACCCAGCTAGCACTCTTATTAGCATTGACAACGAATTCCTGTCTTTTTGTAGGAGTTTCCTTGTTCTTGTTTTGTCGTATTTTGGCCACAATCTTCTTGATTTCCACGTGTAGATGACAGTCCCTTGTTCATGACTGTTCATTTTGCGTCACTCAATTGGCATCAAAAAAGTCAAACGCAATGAAACCCGTCGAAGTTGAGTATCATCGTCTCAATGCAATGAAGATTCCAAACAGAGTTACATACTTAAGCTTACATATTATTGAATCATCAGTTTAATGACACTTTTTGATGCCAAAATAAACTACAGTAGAAGCTCGAAAAAGTTGATCGAAATGTCCCAGAGCTTGTCAACTTTTCTGGACAGTTTTCAAAATCTGTAGAAAATTAATATTTTGTCCATTAATAAACTTATTTTATTTTGATTAATTAGTTTTATTTTATTAAGAGCAAAAACATAAAAAATCTTAGCGATGTTCAACTGGTTTGAAGTACATAACTGGAAAGAGTAGTTTGCTTCTTATTTTTTGTAAAATGAGTTTTTACAATATTTGTACGTAAAATCACCATGTTTGGCATATGGTGGGTTTCGTTATTTTCTGCGCACCATTTGATCAATGCATTCACGCTTCCAATGGCTTCTGGATAAGACATTTTTGTCGCTTCCACTGTCTCGATATCTGATACGTCGTTATGAGTACCAACTTCCTCTATCTCGTCCTCTTCTTCAATTGAGTCCGTATTCCACTCTTCAATCTCATCCAAATTCAAATTGGAACTCAATCCTATTTTCGACAGTAATGGTCATTGTAGGAATGATCCGAAGCAAACAAATCGGACAGAGGAATGTTATCATCAGCATCAAATTCATTGTCATCCCAATATTTAATCTTTTTCCATGTGTTTTGCAGAACACGTTGCGGAAGTTCATCCCAAGCAGATTTGAGCAACACAATGCTATCGCGAATATTATGCTTTTTTAACAAAACTTCTATTGGCATATTTTCTTGGGCCGCAACATTGCACAATAGCTTGTAACGATAGCTTAATTTGACCAACTTAATGGGATTCTGGTCCATGGGCTGCAAAACTGCTGTAACATTTGGAGGTAGAAGAAGCGCTGAAATGTTACCATCGTCAGTTTTAAGCAATTCGATAGGTTTGTGCGCTGTGCAATTGTCAATCAAAAATATTGCTTTCGACGACAAATTGTTTTCGGTTGAAAATCTACGAACCTAAATAAGAAACGACATATTGATATTGAATTTGTTAAACTGACACAAGTTCGGTTTACATCTTTTACGAACGTACCATGAAACCAGTCATAAAACAGTTTTGATGTCATCATGTAAATTATCGGATTTTTGAAGCCTTTAAAACAGCGCGGATTTGCAGATTTACCAATGACCATTGGGCTTACTTTGTGTGAACCCTCAGCGTTTGCGCACAACAAAAATGTGATTCGCTCTTTTGGGGTTTTTCGGCCAGGTGCTGTTTTTTCAGTTGCAGCAACGTAGGTTTTCTGAGTCTAAGTCCAAGTTCACTAATCATTCCTCTCAATTTTCTTATAAACGGGGTGCGATTTGCGATGTGTCGCGAAAGAATCTCACCACACACTTTAAGATAAGGAATTCCATGCCTCTTTTTAAATTTTGCCAACCATCCATCGCTCGCATTAAATGAATTGACACCTTTTTCCGGATACATTTTTTCGAATAAAAACTTAGCTCTGGCTTTGAATACTGGACCGGTAACAGTACAATTTCGAGTACGCTGATTTGAACCATTCGTATAATTTGCTCTCTACCTCAGGATATTCAGCCTTATGAAGAGTTTTTGTTTGAGCATATTCGAAGTTGTCGACTGCTGCTGCGAGAAGGGTTTGACGATTTTTTTTTATCTTGGAAATTGCCTGCTTTGTGACACCATATTTGATTACCAAACGAACGCCGCGAACACCATTGTCAAGTTTCTATAACATTTCCATTTTTTGTTTTAAATTTAATCGAACTTGTTTTCGTTTACCATGTTTGTTTGCCATTTTTTTGCTCAAATTTAGTTAATTATCGGGCAGCAAATAAAATTCAATGTGCAAATAAACAATACGTAAGAAAAAGTCAGTAATAATCTAAAACAACGGGATTAAAAATACATCATAAGGCACGCATTTGCCATGGAAACATACATTTCTTCGGAATGCGTAGCCCAGCAGCTGTGTTATGTTTTTTACATCGTTAAACCGAATGCAAGTAAAAAAGAATCACGCTCTAAAAAGTTGACCGAAAGTCAACTTTTTAAGGAAACGTATGCTAGCTCAAATTTGGTCAAATTTTCTGTAAAGTAAACTTTTCTGAGAGTCAACTTTTCCGAACTTCTACTGTATTACCCAGCTACAAAGCCTACATGTCCGAAAGAAAACTAAAACCAAGAGCGACACAACACCAAAATGATCCAACTTTTCACATCGCCAAAGTGCTGTGTTAAGTCAGAAGTTTTGGATCTTCGAATAAATCGAATAGTTGCCTCGAACATACCTGACTGACTGCCACTTGGTTTCACCGTTAAAATATTGTAAAACTAATCAGTGTTCATCACGATAAAAAAACAGCACCGAACGTTTACAGCTTTGTTGCTTTCCTTTTTGTCTTTAAGAAAAACCGTAAACCGCAAAAAACAAGAATGGATCGTTTTTCTAGAAATCATTAAAAATTGCGATCGACCGTTAAATGAAAGTTGTAAGGTTTCTAAGAATTAAATCTCTCCCTTTCTGTAGATATTCCCATACATCTTCTTACAGCCATATTACGAAGCCAATAACAAGTCATTACATCAGCCAGCTTTGAGCAACAATACTTAACCTGGTACCCTCAAGACCTAGCAAAAAAAATAAATCTTCAAAACCATCCCAACTAGCAAATTCCTTTTTTTTGAATCCTTCAAGTTGTGCCCGGTCCCCCATTAGGAGAGATCTTAATAAAATTAGAGCCCTTCTAAGACTACAATGACTGAGCACAAAAAGAATAAAAAAGAATCCCTTAAAAACTATAAAAGGACGTGTACCCATTAAGGATGATAAAAAAATAACCAGAAATTAGCTATAGCTACTGGCACCCGGTCTCAAAATGACATTCGCCGAGCTCTATTGCCACATCTGTCACATTTCGCCAGCAGCCTAAGCAGCCGCAATAATTGTAGAGTTGTCTACAACTTGCCCTAGGCGCACTCCAACGCACATTCGAATATTGCCAAAGTGCTAGTCAATCGACTACTACCACATGAAGTGGAAAGAGAAACTCTTATCCGTGTATAGAATTGAAAATGAAATCCCATTAAACCCGCTTCCGAAACATACATGTATGTAAGTGCACAAGTTCTTGGATAGCAGTTGAGAACCACACTATAAAAACCATTTCAAATTGCCTGGGGGCATATGTTCCACTAAAAACTAAAGAACCCACCAGCAAACTGTCACCGCGGTGGGCCTTTGGAGAGATGACAGATTTGGCTTTAGAACTGTCAAAAAAAAAAAAAAACACACATGAGAAGCAGAGGGTCCCAAGAAAACACATATTCATTACACTAAGCGAGTGCATGTAAATTAAAAATCAGGACATTAATATTGCAGCAGTATCCTCCTACGAGTATTGCCAGAGCGTACGCACACTCTTACGGCAATTGGTGTACGAGTATAATTTACGAGTGTCGGCTAGCAACGCGCCTATATTTTGTGCGATTTTATTGTCTCTTTTTTTTTTTGTTGTTTTTGCCCGTGTGCCGGGACCTGGATTATTAAGAACAAATTATGTTCCTAGGCACAGGAAGCGGACGCTCGCACTCCCATATCCCAGAACAATCAACGAAAAAGGACCAACTATATTCTACTCGTGTATAGTACACCAATGACGACGACAACTACACCGGGGTTGAGCGTTATTCCTCATCTCTGTGGAGTTATCGTTATGATTATTGCATGAGGAGACCCGGGGTTGTCTTGTGGCTCACCCCTGCCAACAGCACCACCACCACCACTACCACGCAGAATGGGAATAATTCCGGGACTATAATTCGCGTGCCTTGGGGGCGTCATTTGGACCTATTACAATAAATTTCTTTTCGCCTTTCGTATAGAGGACAGGCCAGCTTATTAGGGGTGGAGTACTCGTATACATGTTGCGGGCGCGCTCGACAGACGCACGGCCGGGAAATATATGTATGTACGCGCGTACAATCGGCAGTCGGAATCATCGGAGGCATCAATGAAGCTCATTGCTGGTAATGATATGAAAGGACGCCATTAATTTCTATTACTACAGTTTGTTTCCTTTATTATTATTTTTTGCTTTCTTATTGTCTCCTTTTTTTTTTTTTGTTTACGGTGATAGAATATCGGTATGTAAAGCGATAGTGGGCAGGAGAGTTGTAACTTGCGATTTTTCGATGTCTCTATGCGGCAATTAATGTGTCTATGGATTGTCGGACGCATGGTACACAAATTAACTGACACATGCTGATGTGACATAGCGGAGGGGGGTTTGTATAGTTTTTTTTTTCCAAGGTTAGTCAGTGTATTTGGAAGTCGACGTTGTTGGGCAAGAACATCATAAAGAGGTTATGTAGCTGTGGCTGCTGGCTTCCAGCAACTCGAGTACCAGCAAACTCAGGCTTATAGAAGCCCATTGTGATACCAAAGATCTTGGGGATGGTTATCCCCGCTACCCATGAGAACCATTTGGAGATTTGTATAAAGCGAGAAAGGCTTAAAATGTATTTTTGTACTAAGTCAAGTATTTACCTAGGTGTAGTTTTCTACTTGAGGAAAGAGCTTGGCATGGACAGAGGTGATGTTTTGGGCTCTCTTCCTATTCCTCTTCCTCGTATCTGCAACTTCTACAGAAGTCATTTGAAAAGATGTCAAACCTAGTTACATACTTACCCTATAACGACACCAATAATCGTACTTATAGGTAGGTATGTAGTCTTTTTAGGGACATAAGCTAGTTAGAGCAGGTTAGGCAGGCTTCCTATCTATCAGTGGTTTTATTGAATATGTCACTTATAACCAATCTGCAGTTTGGGATGGAAATTCCTTGTCAGAATGGTTGAGAACCACCACAGGCGTCAAGCAAGGTTGCCAGCTAAGCCCTCTTTTGTTCAGCCTATTTTTGGATGATCTTTTCTCCTGCTTACCCAGAGGCATAGTATTCAGTAACACGACGGTGAAAGGCCTATTGTTTGCAGATGACATTGTACTGTTAGCAGATTCACCAAACATGCTTCAACTCATGATTAACAGACTGGAAGAGTACTGTCTCCAATGGAAAACAAATCTTTTTGTGGAAACAAGCAAGTCAAAAGTGATGATATTTCGTAACAGCTCTGGGAGATATTCAAGAGAAGAAAAGTGGAACCCAGGTGCGGTCCAATTAGAAGTGGTAAAAGACTATCGCTACTTTGGTGTAATCCCTACACCTAGATGGTCGTTCAATCTACACCTCCAAAACAAACTTAAGGAATCAAAGAAAACTTTAAGCTGCTCCTGGAAAAATGTTCTCAGTCGAAAAGATGTGCCAGTCCACAAGCAAAATTCAAGCTATTCGAAGCAACTGCGAGATTCGTTATGTGTTAGGCAAGCCAGATATGGGGACACGATGAGTACGAAGAAGTTGAAAAGCTGCAAAGATTCTTCCTCAAGCACTTGTTTAGGCTACCAACATACACGCTCTATGTCGAAACCGGCCTGCCTCTCCTACGACTATTCACCCTTATTTCAAATATGTTTTAAAAATCATCAAACTTCCTGATCATCGGCTTCCAAAAGTAGTCCTCCGATACATTATCTCCAGGAGGGCAAACTTTTTCCGTAAGTGGCAAGAAATGAGCGAGGAACTAGGAGTTGAGTTATCCTTAAGATGGGAAGATAGATCCAGCTGGGATGTGGCCCTTGATGATATTTTGCGGAAGCTGAACGAGAAGATTCACCAAGGCTATATGGAGAAAGCAGCGTGTTCTTCGAGTCGCTTAATCTACAAGCAATTAAGCCATAGTTTGATGGATTTGAACAACTTTCACGAATCAATTATAGAATAAATCAAATAAGCCTTATCTTCAAGACTCGATGAGAGTTGCTACCTCTGAATTTCAGGCCATACACTGTGCACTTTGTGTAACTTGCGTGAAAAAGAACATACATATAACTTTTCAGGAAAATGCCCAATTCTTCAAGAGACGAGAAGATACCACTACAACCAATCCGTTCTCGCAATGGAGGAGGTAATTCGGATACTCAACGGATCTAACTGGAACGTTCTCTGCAACTATGTATCGGATGCCCTTGCGTATAGGAATCAGTTTATGGAGGAATAGATTCCCTCATTTTTATGTTGCAAATCATTAAAATTGCCAATCTTAAGTTAAAAATATATTTCAACTGTTGTAATTTAAAATAATGAATTTAACTGCAAAAATGTATCCACGCATGACATTGTCAATCTGGCTGACAGCTTTTGCCATTGCTAAATAGAATTAGTAAAAATTGTAATTGGTAGCTACAATTAATGATCAAAAAAAATTCAATACTACTACTATTGACTGTGTCAAGTTTGAGTGATATGTAGCTTCTAAGTAGCAAGGGGCATACATGTGATCTTCTTTTCTGGTTCCTAGCTTAGCAAGCTCGTCATCGTCAGCTCTACACTTCCATGGAATGTCTCTCTGCCCGGGGCACCCAGTAAAGGTGAATCGTAAACTGCTTAGCCATCTCTATAAGAGATGAACGACATTGGAGGTGGTCTTAGAAGTGGATGAGACTGATTCCAGTAATCTCAAGGCCGTCTGGCAATCCGAAAAAATGCTAATATCGTTAGTAGATATTACATTCCTGTTGATCCAGGGCAAGTTGCATATAAAAATCGAAACTTTCCGGTGGAGTATGTATATGCACGCAGTGGTGCCTCCCTGATCTTGGGCTTGCAAAGCTGTAAAGAATCAGTGCTGTTAGGGAAAAAAACTTGAAATTTCTTCTGTGAAGTATGAAAGGGGAAATCCTTTTCCCAATTCATATCACTTTACTGTCCATCTCGCTATTTAAAAGCTGTCAAAGCTGTCAAAACTGTTTCAATCGACTTGCTAGTTTGCCAGTTTGATTTCCTAGGATTTGAAGTTCGGCATTCTCTCTTATCTGTCTAACCTTTCCTCAGTCGACTGCAAATACATACAGTGTATCAATCTCATATTCGTACACCCGATGTGGTAATATTAATTTAAGGAAAAATCCAAACAAATTGAACAGATACTGGAAAATTTTATTGATTTCAGTAAGAACACATTAAAATGAAAAAAT
The DNA here is from genome assembly GCA_949775065.1 of Brachyopa scutellaris. Taxonomy (NCBI): domain Eukaryota; kingdom Metazoa; phylum Arthropoda; class Insecta; order Diptera; family Syrphidae; genus Brachyopa; species Brachyopa scutellaris. The sequence goes on from OX459113.1 coordinate 104,520,892, forward strand.
TAAAAATTGAAATTTTTTCATAAAAAACATAATATTAAGAAAAATATGGTCAATTTCGTATTCGTACACTTTGATATTAAGTCAATTTTTTTCACATTTTATCTAAAAACTAATACTTTGAATCAAAGTCTTTGTTAGCTAAGACCTATTAAAGATGGCTGGGCATGGATTCGGCTAATATTTCTGTAATTTCAAGGGTAATTTGTACCCACTCTTCAATAAGCCTTTCTTTGAGATCATTTTTGTACCCTATACCAAATTTTCTTACTTTGTGGCCCAACTCGTCCCACAAATTCTTTACGGCGTTAATATCCGATGACTGTGGAAGTGTTTCCAACACTTTTCGAGAGTGATACAGAAGCCACATTCAAAATAGATAAGCTTTATGTTTGGGGTCATTATGCTGGTAAAGGGTAAAATTGTTCCAGAGCCCCTTTTGAACAGCACTTTTCTTCAGATTTGGCTTAGATATCTCAATATATTGCTTATAGTCCATTTATTCGTTAAATTATATGCGGTCATCCCACTCTAGCCGCGGAAAAACACTCCCACACCATTACCGAACCATCATCATGTTTGACTGTCCGCCTAGGTATGTGGAAGATATCCGGTAGTTGTTTTTCGGCAAACCATTTGTTCGCCATCCGACCCATAATCATTAAATTTAGACTCGTCTGTAAATACTACTGTGTTTCAAAAGTCAAAATCTTTGAATTGGTGCTGTTAAGTGAATTCTAATCTCTTGCTTCTGTTCATTAAACTATTGACAGGTTTCTTACGCATAACTCTTCTATTGTACCCTTGTTTTTGGATGCAATTTCTTGGCATTTCTGTTCAGAAACCTTTATTAAAAGTTCGACAAAGTTTTCTGCCAGTTTTGATGCACTATATGTAGGTTTTTTTCGAATTTACCGTATAAATATTCTCATGTCATGTGCACTTAATACATTTTTAGATGTATTTTTTGGTTTATTTTCGATGTGGTTTTCATGTTTCAACCCAATAAGGATTGTTTGGATCTTGGCCGACCTACCAAACTTGATATCACACTATAAGATTTTCCTGCTCCGTTATATCTGATTATCTGTTCCCGCAGTTAATTTGATATCTCACCTTACATTCTACCCATTTTTCCAAGAAATTTCGAATAACCTTACAAAGTAACTTTTTTTTCATTATCTCACTTTGAAAAATAATAATTCAATGCAAAAAACAACTTTGACAAGGAACAGATTAGTAATTTTTATTTTTTTGTGAATAAACGATCGGTGTACGAATACGAAATTTAGCTCCTTTTTGTCTATTTTTCTACTTTTATCTATTTCAAAACCAAAGGGAATGTTAACTAATATCAAAACTAAATGGAATGCAATTGTTCAATATGCAGTAAAAATGATATACTAAATATATTTAACTTAATATCTCAAGTCGTTTTTGATCAGGAATTCTATGTTTTTCTTAATAGCTGGTGTACGAATATGAGATTGATACACTGTATGTAGGTAGAGGAGAGCATTCTGCTACTCTTCATCAATCACTCATATGCTCTGTTGTTAGAGGCATCGATATATCTTCGCTTGCTGTAGAAGTACTGCCAGGTGGCTTGATAACATGTTAAAGACTGAGTAGCTCCGTCTACATCTTTTTAATTTTCAGATTGTAAGCCAACCAAGCCTTAAAAATTTTAAATTTATAATCTGATTCTGACAATTTACGTACACAACACAGACAAACAAAAATTTCAATTTGGGGATGGTTGCGGCTCAAGTCCACTATGAACTAATGCGCTATCTCAAAGAGAAATTTAATTCAACGCATCTTTTAAAAGCATATTTATAAAATTATCTTGTGCCATTCTCTCCCTACACCTACAGGACTACCCAAAAAAAATTTCACGGCAAATACCTCACAGTATTCGTTGGATGAGCCAAATTGTATCAAGCCTTTTGCCATATCTGGGTTTGCCTCCATCGACTAGTTTTTCAACTTGAAAAAATCACCTATAAGCTACTTTATTCCTCCGTTTTTGAGCAGAAAAGGATGGAAGTGTACGGATGCCACGTCACTTATCAGTGTTATTTATATCGACTTGCCTGAAACCTCCGTCTGAAAGACTTCGATACGCTTTTCACCCATTCATTACGTAGTTTCGGAAGAACGTTTAAGCTACAGGAAATACTTTCAAAATATGAGTACCATACGTCCCTACCAGAGTGATTTTATACCTCGAATAGTCAATCATCGATCAGATCTGGAGCATATCCTTTTCTATTGACCTAGTCTTTGTAGATTTTAATGTAGAGATCATACTTTACAGTTTGTATAATGACGAAGAATAAAGTGCAGTACTTCATGTACAAGTAGGCTGATACCGACACCTTTGTGATTTAAAAAGTCTAAAACCAGCTGACCAATGTGTATCCAAGTCCGAGAAAGTACACTTGTCGACACAGAAGGACATTATAAAGTCGCGACAGCAAAGCACAAATTATAAAGACATCACTCGATACTATCCCAGCATTCAAACCTAAGCCTGCTGGCAGAGAAAAATATAGTTAAACTCATGTGGGTGCCAGGGCATAAAGGACATGAGTGCAACGAAAGGGCCAAAAACCTGAAATGCACTTGAGAGAGTGGTTAAACAGTCAATTGGTGGAATTGGTTACTCAGGCAAACGCCTGTCTATTCACCCCTCTCGTCACCACAGGGCGATCAATCTTTTCCTCATACTTCTTCGCCGAATATTAAAGTCTTCCCTTGCATTAGATAGTATTCCATTTTAGATCAAACACCCATCACTCATATAATCCACGCATACACACCATGTCCTTCGATTCCTATTCTTTTTTAACAGAACAAAAAGTCACCTCATGGCTTCCCTTTCATGCCATGAATTTCCCATTAAAACTCGATTGGATGTCCCATAATAAGGAAATGACTCCGAAGATTTTCATTGTTTGTGCGCATATCGGCGTTCGACCGATTCGAATTAACTTTCGATTAACTCTGTCATGTCACAGGGATCAGTGTCCCCTTACCCACTACGTACTTGCTTTTGCTTGCCTCGATTTTCAATAACTTTGCCCATATGACATCCAATACCTTCAGAGAGGGCGGCGCGGCGCGGCGGTGGTGGCGTTAAGTCCATTTGGATTTACTATGGAAAAATCCATTTTCATTCCAAATGTCCTGTCAATTTCGACACAACCCGTTTATATCGTGGTAGTAGCTGTCGTCTTTAAGCGAAATTCTTTGCATTCGCATTGACAGGATGAAGGACGAGTAAATAGAAAAAAAAAAAAAAAAAAAACTCCTACCCCATGTCTCATTCCGTCCGATGACAAAGAACGGGTTACTTTTCCCTTTGAACATCACACCGTAGGGGAGAATGTCCTGAATCCTTAGCAAAACAAAATGTCATGGTCGTCCTCGTAATGGTCGGGGGTTTGTTTTTGTTAAAAACCGAAATTAGAAAAAATAATAATAATAGCAAAACAACATACGTGCGGTGGTGGGGTGGTTCTTTTCTCATTTTTTTGTGTTGGTCTTCGGGAATTTTCCTTTTTTTTTCGACTTCTTGTGTCGTCCTCGTTCGGGTGAGCGAGAGAGTGGAGATATGTGTGGCAGGATTATCAATATCTCACTGGTGAACTAAACTGATGTTTCTGTTCTGTTTCGTCCGCTTACCGCCGTCCGTCGCCGCCGAATCCCCGAAAAGGCAGATGTCACATCTCGAATTGAAATTAAATCGAAAGGAAGATTGATTGTTTTCGGGCGGGAGGATCACGGGACGACAGCTAAAATGCAATACCGGAGCCACAGAATACGGTTAACTAGTTTTTTATTATTTTCTCTTCTACATCTTCTGTTTGTTCTTTCTGCTAAATCCTAGTGACCTTAGGGGCTCTGCACAAGAGGGTGCTTGGTGTCGTTACGCAAAAAATGCGTACTTTAACAGTTGTCCTCATCCATATGGCACACAAAGGACGAGGGCGAATTGTTCCATCTTTCATGACTTAAAAAATTGAAAATAACTTTAAGACCAATTAAGGTCTGACACCCACCCAATCCGAGTAAGATCAAAGAAAAGTTCCACATCTCTATATAGGTGTAGAGAGGATGCTTAATCTAATTCCAGCCAATCACCATCATCCCCATCAGGATATCATTCAAAGGGAACTCTCACAGGAAAACAAAAAAAAAAAAAAAAAATCACACACATTAAACAATTTATGGAAATTTCCGAATAGGATGCAGGACCCCACTTCGGCACTTTGTACCAAGCTAATTCAGTTATTTCGGGCGACTAGCATTCGAGGGTCCTTAACACTTTGTTCGTTCGCACTTCAAGATGATTCTTCAATCAAAATCATCGCGAATTATCTGGCCTCGGGTCATGTTACATTACGCACTTAACAGGTACTTGTGTGTGAATCGAGTAACAACCCTTGCGCGTAGCTACATCCGACATAAGCCCTTGCATACGCCGAGGCCGACTTCTTCATAGACTGTAACCAGTACAGTATTCCGAGTTTCATTAATGATTAATGATAAGATGGCAATGGTGAGAGTGCGATTTAGAACCCTTCTTCGAAGTGCGCCGCGAGGATAATTCTCTCAATGATGACGACGTTTTCCAATGGACTTTTGTCGCCTTTCCACGTGATTAAAGCGCACAGCGACTTAGCGTCGAGTATTTGAATGTATCACTCCCCTATTTGGGTTGTGAAAAACTCTATATGTACGAATGTGCCGACGACTTGTGAAAAGGGGTTACCACTAAAAAGTTACACACTCCACGGTGGGATTTGCAGACTAAATCTGGCCTTTTCGGATAGACGCATGTTGCAGGCGTCGTAGACTGGCTTAACTTGATGAAATGAATGCCATTAATGACACAAAAAGGCGTTTTGTCATAATCTATGCGCCATTTCGTGTTTTAAATTGATGATTGTAGCTAATAATTGTTTTAGTTTTATTTTTATCGCTACCAAGAAGGGGTGGATGGCCAAAGTATAGCAACCATCAACTGGTATATAGCGCGCAGATTTTTAACTATCCCATTTGGTTTGTATACATAACTTCAAACGTATTACAGTCTTAAAAATAGATTTTAAGTCCCTGGAGAGGGGATAACCCGTAAGTAAGGAAATTGTGAGAAAAAATAATAATAAAAGAGCGGTTCCTAGTTTTGACAGATAAACTACAAAGCAGAGTTATCGACATACGATATCCACATACTTACATATGTATATGTATTTGGAAAAAAGCTAAGATAATGTACGTAGGGACTAACAAAAGTTTTCTTACGGCCGATTTCTTCACATTAGTACTAAGTCTGTCTAATACCCGAACCAGCTAGCTCTGGAGCTATCTCTAGTACTCGGTATCAACGAAAAGCTAGTACTCGTGCATACCTTCACATTTCTAGTACCGGTATTAGGTTCACGCAGGCGTATTAGCAAACTAATACGTTTAAACTGGTATAAAATCGATTTTGATACTATTTTGACTTCTGAAATTAAATTTTTATATAATTTCGGCTGTTTTCTGTCATTTTTTTTATTATTTTGTTCTAAACTTAGTATAATTGAGGTTGTGCTCTCTAGATTTGTATCTAGATACTCCCAAGATACAAAATTTAACAAAGCCAGTTTGGTGCAACAAACGCTTATGCAATTTAAAAAAGGCCATGTACGGAATGTAGCGGTGTAAGAAAAAAGAAGTCACTTGACATACCCTGCACAATGAAATTCAAGGGATCCGCTAGTACCGACTTGAATGCAATTTGTAATATGTTTGCTTCATTTTTCCAGTCAAATTTTGTTGCTGAATCGACAGCATATTACTCTCCATGCAATGACGAGCCTTATTTTGATTTGGGTTCCTTAAGTCTATCGGCGAAGTACATTCTTTTCGAGCTATCTAGTCTTGAAGAAAGCGTTACCTATGCCCCCGATAAGGTTCCTCCATTATTTCTTTAAAAAAAAAACGAATTTGCTTGGTAAAGCCACTTCAGAAGATATTTAATTTATCTTTAAAAAAGGGTGCATTCTTGAAGCGTTGGAAATCCTCACTTATTTCGCCAATTCATAAGTCTGATTCCGAGCAAATGGTTGAGAATTATAGGCCTATAGTGAAGCTGCAGTTTATACCGAAAGTTTTTGAAGCTGTTGTCAAGAAATACATACATCTACTCAATGGTACGAAATCACATATCAGTATTTCAACATGGCTTTGTTAGTGGAAGATCGACCACCACTAACTTACCAATTTTTAGTAATTGTTGTCTTCAAAGTATGGAAAATCGTGGTCAAGTCGGTACTATTTTCAGAGATTTTTCCAAAGCGTTCGATCGTGTACAACATGATATTTTAATCCAGGATTTAATTTCTTTTGGATTTCACTCGAATTTGTTAAGGTGGAAATGAAACAAAGAATACAACTGAAATAACATAGAATTCTTTTTTTTAAACGTGGCTGTGGGTGCTGCAATTTGTCCACTAACAATTGGAGAACGAAGTGAAATGTAGTTTTCGACAGTTGAGAACGCCGAAAAAAATCCACATCGTCCCAATTATTTACTGCATTCCGTTGTGACATATGGTAGATGCGGCGGTTAAATCCACGAACTTCGATTCTTTCATCGTTTTCGATGTCTTCGAAATCGCGAAATAAATTTTCACCGCCAAAAATTAAATCCATTTTATCAATGTACACGAAATACACAAATTAATAACAAATTATAGAATGACAGTCAAGAAAATATCAAAATCGAGTACTGTTTTTGTTGTGAAGAAATGAAATTGACTTTTTTCAGGTATTAACGCTACTAGTCCGGCAATTTTGAGGGTCCAGCTGGTACCGAGTATTAGCTAGTACTCGGTACCAAATTCAGGGAGCTAGGCAGTTAGTACCTGGTGAAGAAATGACTTAGTACCGATTTGAGTATTAGCATTTGGTCTAAACCCCAGTATTAGGGCTAGTACTCTGTCAAGAAATCGGCCGTTAGTTGATTGAATAATAAAAAAAAAAATTGTAACTTTATATATCTTCATCTTTTTTTATTTTCTCCACATAATTCCTTCCTATTTATTTAATACATTTCTTCATCCCATTTTTATTTTCGGAAACAGCCAAAAGTCACACGGCGCTAGATCCGTAGAATAAGGTGTTGGGCGAATTTTATTTATTGCCGAGAGCTCAATAACGTTGTTGGATTTTTCAGTAGTGTGTGCAGGCGGATTGTCGTGGTGCAAAAAATAGCGGCGTAGCTTCTCTTTTATTCGGTGTCCTAGTAAATTTTCGAAAACTTGTGGTAAGCAAGTTTCAGTATAATTAGCAGTTACTATCTGACCAGATTAAAGCGGGATGACGGCGACCATTTCCACCCTGGTGAAGTACATCGAAATCATAACTTTTGTCGCTGACTTTTGTTGTTTGGGCTTTACTGGAGAATTTGAACCTTTTGGGCTCCATATCATGGACTGCTGTTTGGTTTCCAGGACATACTTGTAAAACCAAGATTCATCACCTATAGCGATCTTATTTAAATAGCTTGACTCTTTATTTTCAAACTTATCCAGGAAATATTGAGCAAAAGGAATACGAGCCTCTTTTTGCTCTCCATTCAAAATTTTTGGAACCCATCGAGTTGACTTCTTCGAATATTTCACGTAATGATTTAAAAATTTTGACACAGCTATGATATTCAAGCCCAGTTCATCCGTTTTCATCTCCACTGTCATCCTGGCATCTTCGTCAATTTTAGCCTCCACCAGGTCGAGGATTTGGGCCGACCTTCATGGGAGTCGTCTCCACAGAAAAATGGCCAGTCTGGAATCTTCGAAGTAGAAACAAGAGATGGTGCATTTGTTCCGTATTCATTTTGACATTCGTGGAGAATTTTGACTGGCGTGAGTTGACGTTAAAATCCGAAGAGAATGGCAAAACGAATATCTTCCTGTGTTGGTGGTGAAACTTCAATCGAGCTTACGTCACTAATTTTTCTTTTCTTTCTGGTCTCCATTTTTACCTATTGTTCTGAAATCTGGAAATAAATATTGTGAGATAATAATCTACAGAAATGCATCTTTTTTTCAAAAACTACTGAATTGACACCAACTAAGTTATCTTTTCTTAGTACCTTAGCTCTTTCCGGCCCACTACCAGAAAATAAATAAAATGGCATGATTTTTTTGCACAAATCAACTTATTTGCGTCATGTTATTAAAAAAATTACAAAACAAAAAAATTATCCTTACAGGATTCTTTACAAGGACATGCTACGAAAATTATACTACTGTGCACAAAATCTGTATTTCAACCATGAAATTCATTAAAGCAGGATTTTGTCCTATTAAGACAAGTAGAACATTACAAAAAGAACACATCCACGTCCTCCTTTGGTGTACCGTCTTGCTGCAGAGTGCACATCTTGATTTCGTGACCAACTTCGAATTACAAATTTGCAGAAACCGTTGACTCTTTCACAACTGACTGCCACAACCGTCACAATACCTAAAAATCTTTATAACTGTCCCACTCTTTCATTGGATACATTTTTTTTTCCAAAATATAAGCTTAAATTAACAAGCTAATGTTGTATAGGAAGTATACTAATGCGCATATATTTTTCATACCACCGGCCTTGAAAGAGTTAAGCCTCACTATGTTCTGCTTTGCACTATGAAACATGAGAAGATAGTCCCCAAGTGGAGACATACCTAATGCTCAACTTGGAGTCAAAATTCATTTTCAGCGTAAGTTTACATATAGCAGGTATAGTGAGGGAAAAATCTTGTACAGGCTGTTTTAAGATCAGCTTAGAGTTAGTATGGGCAATCGTAGAGGATCAGTGACTTTTTCTCAAGAGATCTTCTATATTCAAACCGAGCTCCTGCAGAAGCCCAGTCCTGACGCTTGATTAAAATTTATATGAATTCAAAAATACATCCTGAATGCTCTTGGGCTTAATCGAAGAATATATAGAGCCTTTTTTTAAAAACAAGCTTTAAGGAACTAAAAATTAAACTTGGGGAGCTCAGGTTTTAAATGTATAAGAAATGTTTACTAAATTTAAATTAAATATTGAAGGTTAGAGGCAAACCAAAATGTTCTTGCCAAACATCATCATACCAGAACCAAACAACTCCTAGGACTAACTAGGAGTCAGATTCAAATGATCACAGTTCTCCTGCGACATATGTATGCTTGACTGGCTGTGAATATCCTAGGTCCCAGGTATACAATGACATGATCTACTATAGTGCCTTGCATCCTGTGAACAGTAGAAGCACAAAACAGCATTTTACGTTCAGCAGTGCCGTAGCTAATTTTTGCTGGGAATTGTTTAGCCATTAGGTCTACTCTATGAATGTTATCTTTCCCAAAGTCTTCACATAGGTACTTAATGGAATTTGTCTTTCGTGTGGTTGGTCACGAGCGTAGAGCGGCCATATGATTTTTGTTACAAAGCCGTCTCGTCGGCACGTACACACCGTATATTGGCTTGGGTAGTTTTGATATGAGAAAGTTTATACAGAATGTTTTGAGATTCTACGCATCAAACGCTTTGATTTGATACCCATGTCATGGGGGTTGTGATAAAAGGACTAATGCACCATCTTAGGAAATTTAGAATAACGTCACTTACCTAATCATTTTCTACTTGTCAAACCCTTTTGTTTGATACCCATATTAAGGAGGTCGTGAAGATAACGGTAATCCACCATCTTGGGACGTCCGCCATATTAGATTAACAAGATCATCAAAAAAGCCATCCGCCAATTTAGTTTTACAACGTCATCAAATATATGTACTATACTGTATTGTCACCGGACTTATGTATGTTTGTATAATACACATGTACGTGTGCAAAATTTCAGCATGATCGGATATCTGGAAGTGGGTGTAAAAGCGATTCCCAGATTTTTCACTCAAAGACAGTGAAGTTAATATACATAAAGCTTCCTTTTGCAAAATCCTGAATCATTAGTTTTTGTGGTGAAAGCCTTATGAATATTATTATTATGAGCCTGAGTCACGGTAGAGGTATCCGCTAGCGCTGCGACCAGAGTTGGTCTTTTGTCCCGCCTTTCATGTTTAGGAATCATACAGAGCCTTAGAATTGCATAGCTTGAAAATTGTCCAAACATTTTCGTTTGACCTACGTTACCACTTTACGCAGATATTTTTTTGTCAAAAACCCGTTGCGGAGATACCTATGAACTTTGAAGTTTCATCTTGAATAACAGCACTGGGTGGGGTTGTACGAGTTTGACGACATTTTTTTAAATTCCTTTGGCTTAAAGATGGACCTGCTTAAGTCTAAGTACGACCTCAGCCCTTACCTGTATTAATACAACACATTCGTGTCTTTATCTATGGCATATGTGTATTTTTGTACCATCATCATCATCATCAGCCTTTGGATACCCAAGTACCGATGGATCAACACAAAACGTAATATGGTCATATTCCTATATTCCTCTTGTATACGTAAAATTCAAAAGTGGGTAAAACAAAATTTTGTTTGTCCCATTGGGAAAGTGTCCAGGGTCTTCGCTAGGCTAAGAAGGCAATTAAACAATTCCACAATAAATCCATAAAACACGAATGGTATCAATATACACAGGTACTAGTGGAATTTCCAACAGGGCGGCATGATCATCTTCCATACCACCCAAGCAAACTCGATCGGTTCCGGATGGAAGACGACGAAACTACGGAACATATTCTGTGACTGCATGGCACACTATATGTACCTGCACCTTAAGGAGACAACATTTAGTTAGAGAAGTCCTAACTCCCTGGGAATTTCTCTAAGTTTCCACCAGAGAGATCTTCGATTTGATCAAAAGCATTGAACCTCTTCTGGTCCTCTAAGCTGGCACTGGGATACAAAAGATCTGTTAGGTCGCAGCAGGAAGCAAATATTGGGTCAGAAAGAACATTTACAAAAAATAAAAATCCCCAATAAAACCTTAATCGAAATTTTAATTAAAACTTAAAAAGCAATCGCCGTGCCGATTTAAAGCTTCTACACCCCTTTCACCCTTGCAAATAGAAAAAAAAAATCTGCGACCACTGTATACACATAGTCACCCAAACCGACACCGACATGACACCGTCAATTCATTATTGATAATTGTTGACATAAGGATCCGCTATGCATGCACCCTTACAAAGGCAGTAGGCACAAGAATACCACCATACGGGTCCATAAATGAGCTGTATATAAGCAAAATCGATGACAAATTGCCGAAACACGTTACACCTAGTTAAGCAGCGAGAGACACAACACTGAACACCGAATACACAACAAACTGAATACACAGATATACCACCACCAACTCACAGCCGATTGTCATCCGCACTATTGTTCTATCCGCGGCTCAAATACAATATACAATGGCTGTTTCGGGGCACCCCGCAAACCCTGCAACAAACATATCAATGGGCAAATTAAAATAACAACCTAATCATCGTTTTAAGTTCCTTAGGCCGAAGGAACACTGCGAAACACGGCCGTATAACGACGAGATCCATGATGCGTGTACACGTTAAATAGGAAAATCCCACTCTTTCTCTCCCTGTGTGTGACGAGCTCGTTTTGTCATCAACCCCTCTCACCCAAACAAAAAAAAAAGAAGGTTTTTCTTTTATAAAGGGATTTTGCCACCCTTAATTCGCGCCACCCTTTGTTGCGTCGTCGTGTCCTGTGTGTTCTTCACGGCGCGGTGGCGACAAAGTCAACGCGGATCTGCCTTCTGCTTTGCGGCACTCATCAAGCAGTCAAAAAATATCTTCCTCTATGAATGGTGGTACACAACGAACGGTACAACGTGCCTAAAGTGTTTTGTGTGTAGGAAGTGTTCGAACAGTTAACTCAAATGAATTGCCCCGACACCCTTCTCAATTACGATTGTGTGTATTCTCTTTGAACTTAGTTCCTAGTCCTCTTGTCTTTTATTCCTCTAGTTTTTTTTTTCTTCTTTTTTTTGCAACCATCACCGCCACTAATACAACCAGAAAATGGATAAATTTCACCCCCTCCACACGACCATCGGAGAGATGTACGCGTTTGCAAAGAAGAACGAGCGGACGCGAATTGGTCCCCTGTGGCATACCGATATAACGCACAGCGGGTGGCGCACAAAGACGTCTCATATCGAGGGATTTAAGCATGATGGATTGGTCTAAATAGGTGATTGAGCAAGAATCCCGTAGACTGTGCGGACAATTGGATGGTGACTATACGATACCACCCTCTTACACCCCCACCCCCCCCCCCGCTTGCCAATGTCCTCTAATTATGTCGACATTTTGAGGAGATGACCGAGTTAATTTCCCATTGATTTGCATACATTTTGTGGCGCATCCAGAGAGTGGCAATAGTAGTTTAAAACTTTGAATATTATTACTTAATCCTGTATAATACGTAACGTAACGGGAGGAGCAGTCGCTCGGCTGGGAGTATCTTTGAATCAAATTATGACAGCTAAGCTGTTGTGATGGAAAGAAACTTGACTTGACTGGATTTCCCGGAATGTCGTCAGAAGGGAAATTGAATTAATTTTTCGTTGAGATTTCCTCTGACGTAGGTAAGTATGCAGAAATCTGTATATGCGAATAAATGCGCATACTAGTTGAAACTCATTTAAATTGCAAACGCAGTTTTGTAGTTAAATAACTTTTGACAAATTCGCATCTCATCTGTCTTTGAGGGCGAATTAGACTTCTCTAAATTTTAAACGGAGACGATTGACGTTTCTAGGTGACTTGTTGATATGTCAAATTCTGGATAGATGCAGTGAGTAATCTACTGAAAGAGAAGGAAAGTTAGGCAATGTATGTAAGTCGAACAGAAAGAGTGGGACAGGTTTTGGTATTGCTAACTAAGGTTCTCGGAACGCAGCACAATGTAAAACTCTGCTGGGTACCTGGTCACAGCGGAATACCAGGCAATGAAGCCGCGGATAAATCTTCCACTCTGTAACCTTATGGCCAAAATTGAACGAAAATCGCTAATTTTAGTGGGGCGAAGTTTTCATTTATTCGGCTCATTACAAGCTAAGCATAACTTAAAAACTAAAACTTAAGAAATACGATTTAAAAACTAAGGTTGAGGGAGATCAGGGGCCTATTCCACGAAAGCACTCTGCAACTCTTCACTCTTCACTCTGCACTCTGTTGATAAAGAAAATGCTTGGAAAGAAGTTTTAGTTAAAGCGCAAGCTATCGAACTCGCAACTCAAAATCTCTGAACTGAAGTCATAATCCATTCACTAAGTGGGCAGCACTATCACCCAAGAGCCAAGACTACCGCCTCTGGGAAAGGTCTGCAACCGTCTTCAAACTTTTTTGCGATTACAGTCTTTGGGGGTACTCTTGCGGTGTCGATGCTACCTCTAAACTTCGGATTTAATGCAAAAAATTCTAGGTTAGGTGTGCATATTTGCATGTCTATATACAAAGACATTTTCATAGGGTCTTCTGACCACACGGCTCCGGTTCATCTCTGGAGGTGAGTCAATGTTTATTATTACTTCATCAACACACGCACAACTGGAACCCCTCTTTTCTGAAGAATTGTCCTGCAATACTATATGTGCTATCTGGCTACTTGACTAAATCTTGACTGGGCGATTCCATGTGGTACTCCAATGGCATGATATTGCGAGCCATTTGCAAGCCAATGAGGGGCGGTAAGAATTTTTTGTTTTGGTGTTAAGGCCTTGCTTCTTTCTCTCTCGTCTGCTCTCTAGATAGTCGAAATGTCTCTTTAAAGATCGAATCACCAAGATCCCCATAGTTAATTCTTCTTCTTAATGTCACGAACTGAAATGAATGACAGCTGAAGAGTGGTTAACGTAGTCTACAAAAATGTCTAAACTCTGCAAGTATAAGTCACTGACTTTGCAAAATAGAACTTTATTGAAATATGAAACTCTGCAAATCCACAACTCTGCACTCTGCATTTGACTCTGCATCTGCAATTGGATAATTCTTTCGTGGAACATAAAATGATACACAGAGTGCGGAGTGAAGAGTGCAGAGTTACAGAGTGCTTTCGTGGAATAGGCCCCAGGTTTAAGGTGGGAAGAGCTATGGTTGAAGTCGAAAACGGTAAAGTTTGAGTTGACCATCCGCAGCATATGGGAGATTGGTTTATTGGAGCCATATGAGATGCAGTGGGTGGGTAGATAGAATAAACGAGGGCATCGTACATAACATAACGTATTAAAGTAAATGAAGTTCTACAGAGATGCGCAGTCGATCAAACGTGAGAGGAGTCGATGAATAATGAGAAAATCTGGTACATTTCTGCGTTCCTCAAGGGCAATCAAGTTAATGAGTTTAAGGCGGTCTATGTAGGGAGGTAAGTTAAAAGGATCGTTCCGGGATAGGTCACGAAGAGCAAAACGAAGAAAGTGACATTGAATGCTCTCCATTCTTTGCACATGAATTCGATTTAAGGTGGATCAGGCTTGACTAGTATTCTCAAGGAAGGGGGCGAACGAAGGTAATGTAAAGTGATCTGTTCACGTAGGGGTTAGAGAATTCTTTCGACCACCGTTTGACAAAATTGAGTGATGAGCTGGCTTGATTATCGCATCAATATGCGAACAAAAATGTTCGTACAATATATGCCAAGGTCGTGAAGGGTTTGAACAACGGATATAGGTTGACCGTGGAGAAGATAAAGTCGACAAGAACTACTGATATGAGTGCGACAAGAAACCGCTGTCACTACTGATATGAGTGCGAACTGCCTACAACATGTTAAGATCTCACATGAAAAATTACGGCTAATAAAGACACAGCCCATTTCCTCTGTCGCCCTAACCTCTGCCAACTGAGAAATAGAGCCCATGGCAATTTCTGCTTGAATTTGCAAGGGCTTCCGGATGGTTGGAACGCAGACACTAACACACTTTGGGTATCACAACAGGTCCACATGGACCTAAGAGTGATGAGGATGTTGCCATTTTCATCAGCCCGCTAACCTTACCAACCTATATCCTATTGCTTGGAAAAATACAGTGGCACCCAAAATAGGGATTCGTCAACTATTCCCCAGCTCTAAGAGGAGTTACTGAAATAACAAATCGTCAACCTACAACTGTGTAATATGTGGGTTAGAATTTATCGTGCCCCTTTGTCACATTTGCCTAACATAAAACACAGAGCTTATCTTGAAGGCCAAAACATCAGACTCAATTTCCACCCATGGATTCTAATACGCTCGTGGGGATCGCAAGGGGATACCTAGGAGTGTTCATGATTTTTTTCATTCTGAGCTAAAGTCTATGAGTTCCTGAACTCTGGGAACATTTACTTTGCAAAAACAGATTCACAGATGTTCCTAGATACTATTTCATGATTTCGTCATTTTGTAACTGATACATCGGGATTACAGAACTGGCCGGCGGCGTAGCTTGGTAAATGCTGTCTTGTTCTACCCTCAATCGTGACAATGCACTCAAAATATTTAGAACACTAAGTTTAAATGAAGGACTTATATGTTCATAGTATGTGTTCAAGAGACAGTCGAAACACACCACCATATTGGGCCCCTTTTTGTCTCTCTTCCATGATCCATTTTATCCAGGAAGGCTATCCGGATTTCTCCACGATTCTTCTCTGGCTCCGATTCTTCTTGTTTACGCTAGCATCTGTTTAAAAGAAATCTGTTTTATCCTCTGGGATTTCCCCCAGTTATGTCCCAAGATCTCCCGTCAGTGCCGGACATCTCCGGATATTCTCAACTCGCCGTTTGGAGTCGGCGAAAAAGCTGTAACTCCTTTTCATCCGTGCAAAAATATAACCCGCACATACAAATGGTTGCGAGAAGCCACTGTAACGCCACCTAAAGAAGAAAGAGTGCCGAACATTGACACAGTAAATGTGCCGCTGTCTCAACTTCCTCCAGGCATAGTTTACAGGTATCATCTTCTATAAAGCCCATCTTGCTTTGATGATACCCAAAATGTTCATAAGCTTCGACTACCTATTTCAACGTACATCGAGCCTCGACACACACTTGTTCAACGGTTGACCATCTTCTCAGATGTTCTGATCATTGCTCATCGGGTTCGCTACCATTCCTCTTCCAATTGAATGAAATGGTTTCAGTCCGAGCTACTTCGAGGTTGACCACTGTGTTGCAAGGGTGTCTACCTTTTCATTGGCCTTAATGCAGATGTGTCCTCGTACGAAAAGCAGTTATACTTAATTTTTAGATGGACACTCGTGGACTTTTAGTACACATTCCAGCGAAGGACTTGTTAAGGAGGCTCAAGATTAAAGTTTGTGTATGGTAATTTTGTTGTAAATAAATTGAATTCGCACAGAAACTTTGTCATGACAATGGTTGAAACCTAAACCAACCGATAACCTTCGCATTTGCAAAAGCCACAATTTTCTTGTATCATTTGACAATTTTAAGTCAACTACTTATTTAGGTGGTGCTACAGACCGCGGTGGACCAAAGCCTCAAGCAACAACCCCTTACAGTTAGCCCGGTCGTTAGCTAATTGCCTCCAGTTGCACATTCCACGTTGGTTGAGGTTATTTTCTACTTGTGCGCGCCACCTTAGGGGTCGTTCTCTGCTGCGCTGACCCTCCGGGTTAGAGTCGAATATTTTCCGAGCCGGAGCGTTGATGTCCATACGCTCTACATGTCCTAGCCATTTTAGACGCCCAATGACCATTTTTTTGACCAGGTTGATATCGCTGTACAGCTCGTACAGTTCGTGGTTGAATCTTCTCCTCCAGAACCCGTCAACGGAAACGAGATATCTTACGAAGGATTTTTCTCTCGAAACGACCAAAGATATCTTCATCCGCTTTCGATAAAATCCATGCTCCATAAAGCAGGACTGGAATGATAAGGGTCTTATATAGAGTCACCTTAGTTGCTCGGGAGAGGGCTTTACTTCCTTCTTAGACCAAAGAAACAGCGATTGGCAAAAGTAATCCATCGTTTGATTTCCGACGAGATGCCATTTTTTGATGTTATGGCAGAGCCGAGGTAGACAAAGTCCTTTACTACCTCGAAGTTGTAGCTGTCTATTGTGAAGTTCTGTCCAACTCGTCGATATTGAGTGTCCCTTTTCGATGACAGCATGTTCTTTGTTATGCCCTCGTTTACCGCTTAACCCATTATAGCCGCTTGCATTTCTATACTCGCAAACGCACCGCTGACAGCTCGCTGTGTTTTATAGCACGGTTGTACAACGCAGCGGTTTATTTATTATTAATTAGAAACGCCGTACATTAAGATTAACTTATAATTTGTACAGGATATAAAAAAAAAAAACAGAATATTTATGTATAAAATGCAAAAAGATACAAAGAAATTTACAGTTAAATAAAACATAAAGTAAGAATAAAGGAAAAATAAATTAAAAAAGTACATACAATATTATATAATCAAAAATTGAATGACAAATGTTTAGACGCAACCAAGAAATGAAAACTAGAGAGAGGAAAAAAAAAACTAAATCAGTTCAAACGGGATAGGTGTTTAAAGCAGACTGAATGACATTTACTGTGTACGACCCTGGACTTCACATGAATGGGTAGACTATTCCAGAGTTGGACAGCATAAATGAAAAACTGTCTACGTGAGGTTAGAACAAAAGTTAAGTATATTAAATAGATAGTTTGGTTCTTTCTTGTGGATAAGTTTGAAGAGCATAGCACAGCACCGATATTTGAAAAAAGCATCTAAATCACATCGTAGGAGTTGCCGAGCTTCGGATGAGATGTGAATACAAACCGAGCAAGGGAATTAAAAGCAACCTTAAGTTTTTGAAGCGAATGGGAATCAGGATCGGCAAACAACTCACAGCCATATGAGAATATGGGAATTAACAGAGATTTTACCAGTTTTAGCTTGGTTTCTATAGGTAAAGTTGTTTTAGCAGTGGATAGTCCTCGTAACGATCCATAGACTTTACTTAATATAAAATTAACATGAGTGTCCCACGTCAATTTATTGTTGAAGATTATTCCAAGGTTTTTTACATGGGTGACGTATTTAACTTGGCAAGAGTTCAGAAGGATGGGAGGAAAGTCAGGAAAATTGGGTTGGTTTTTGGAGATTGGAATGGCTTTAGTTTTGCCGGGATACAACTTAAGGCCATTGCGAGTGGACTACTCAAAAACAGAAGAAAGATCGTCGTTTATTTTAATGATTGCGTCCTCAACCATGTCCATAGGAAAACTAATATACAATTGAACATCGTCAGCATATATATGGAACTGGCAGTGAGATAAAACGGAGGGTAAATCATTTATAAACAGAGAAAACAGTAAAGGACCAAGTATAGATCCTTGAGGTACACCATTATTAACAGGAAGGAACGAAGACAATTTATTATTACATGAAACAGCTTGTAATCTATTAGTCATATATGAATAAATTAGTTTGTTGGAAGTGTCAGAAAAGTTAAAATATCTCGTTAATTTATCACAGAGGATGTTAGGATTAACACAGTCAAATGCTTTGGAAAAGTCAAGTAAAGTTAACACAGTTGTCTTATAAGCGTCAATTGCCTGTCGCATATCGTCAGAGACTTTTAATAGAGCTGTTATACAGCTATGTCCAGATCGGAAGCCTGATTGAAGAGGATTCAGCAGCTGTTTATCTGAAATAAACTCTTTTATTTGGGTGCTTATTATAGATTCGAAGACTTTAGATAAAAAAGGAAGGATAGATATGGGTCTAAATTCCGAATTTGTACCTTTTTTAGGAATCGGGATGATTTTAGAGTTTTTCCAGACAGTGGGGTAAGTAGATGTCATAATAATAGTGTTGAAGATATGGGTAATATAGGGAAGTATAAGAGGAAGTAGGATTTTTATGAAGTCAGGATGAATGTTATCTAGTCCGACGGACTTGCATTTGATAGAGAAAACTGCATTTCCAACGCTGTATTCGTTAACTGCAGTCAACGAAAATTCGTACTCTCTATCGTGCTGTACTGACGTTAGGCTTCTTGTAAGAGATGTTATCGAAGTAGAGAATTTTAAGTTCAATTCACCAATGATGTTAATATCGTCGGCGCATGAAAGTAGTTGAACGGTCCTTGTGTGTTGGCTTGTGAGTTTCGAACAATTCTTTCAAGTATGATGGTGAAAAAGCCGCATGACTGTACGTCACCTTGTCTTAATCCTTTTTAATGAAACAGCGAGCTTTCTCCATCGTCATCCTGCACAGTTTGGCAAGGATGTCAAAACTAGACATGACTCTATTCAGTCAATTCAAGCTATAATTTAACAACCGTTAACTCTCGTACCCTAAAACGGAACACTAATGGAATCAGTTTGGTGTCTGTCTGTCTGTCACAGGCGATTTTCTCAGAGGCTACTCGACGTAGACTATTGAAATATGGTGCAGTTTTTGCAATTAGTGACCCAAACACAGATCAAAAGCTAAAAAGCTGAATTTCGACTTTGTGAAGTTAGAAAAAAAATTAATTTTGAGGTCATAGTGTGGGATGTCAAATGAAAGCTCGTAAAAGCACGAATTTAAAAATGTATGAAATATTTTCTTGTTACCTTTCTTTAAACACTTTTTCAAAAACAAAAACCTTAAAAAATGGCCTCCCCCTAGCTTATTCCCAAAAATATAACTCAGGAAAATTTGAATAAAATCACAAACAAAGAGAATAAAGTGTAGACTGAACCAAAATTATCAGGACTTCATAACGTTGTACCGTTTTTTATTTAAAAACTTTTTTTTTAATATCAACTGTCCAACTGTTCACATAATATCCAAAAATGACGTAACCCTATCACAATCAAATAAAAGTGGATATGTTATAGAGAAATTTTTAAAAATTGAATGGTTGATCCTAGAAATATGCCACAAAAATCAGCATTGAGCTTATACTTAAACCATTCGTTTCAATCAACTTAAATGAATCTCGATAGTTTCCTATACTATACGGTGTCTCTCCGTGTACTACATTAGTGAAAATTGAATTTGGGTACAGACAAAGAGAGAGAGAGAGAGAGAAACTCCATGCATTTAATATAATTCAACGAATAAAGAGACGAAGAATGAGATCCGATACTTTATTTGTTGTTTTGAATGGATGTATAATTATTCTTCTGAGAAGATGAGAAAGGGCATCAAATAGGAAATTTTATCAAGTTGCTTACGTTTGTGTCCATATATCTTTAAACATTCTCCTAAATTGGTTATGTATGTATGTAAAACTAATTGATAGTACGGAACACTTATCGCGCAAGTAGGTACGACTTGCAATCTTGATCGGAGTTGTTTTGCTATTAACGAGGTAGAATCTATTTTTCGAAAGACTGATTTCCACAATCCTCAACCAATCTATAGGAAATAATAAACCATTAGCCTGAATGGAACTAAACGTTGTGTTTTGCATTTATATTCGTTGCCAGGAATCATAATATGGGATTCTTGGTTACGATTCGATGTTGTTACCAATAAAAATCAATTTCAATTAAAAATCACACTCTTCAGCGAGTAGAGTACTTAAAGATAGTGCCAGCGAAATGCTGTGCTTATTCTCCACTACGAAACATACACGTATACAACAAGAAAAGCAAGAAAAATAAAACGACAGTCTATAGCTCCAAAAAGAGTGGAAGGGGAAACAATGGTTGAGGGTCTAAGCAACACTATACCTACCACGTCCAATTGGATTTCTTCCACACCAACACTTTTCAAATTTACTACTAGTCGCATTAGATACCCATCGGCGTATCTCTTCAATCTATCGACTGTCGCTTCGGCTCGAGTTCTTAGCATATCGCATCTCTGTGATCTTTGTCTTTTGTATCTGTCAGCTACATCGAATAAATGGTGGTGGTGGTGGTGGCAGTCTCCTTATATATTTTTTTTTTCGTTCATTCATCATTTTCTGCGAAGAGTCCTTCAGTTTTTTTTTTTTTTTTGTATGGATGCCAACCTAGTATTTCGCTCAGCCTAACGAAGTTACACATTAACTACGCTTGGATACGCATTATTTTTGGTGTGTTCTATCTGTAGTGACTGGCCGTAGACAAAAAGTGACACATCCGCAATGTCAGCAGTAATCTGGCTCAGCCAGTTGAGGATTTGATGGGCTGGGTTGCGTAGTGTTGTGCTTTTGTCAGTGTAAACCTTAAAAAACACACTCGAGTGACAGTGGGTTTTCGTTTTTCTGCTTTTTCTTTTTTTTTAGTTTCCGTTCCAACCCTTGGTTAGTGCGACTGATGAGGGTGCAGCCATACATTCGAGTACAAGGTGGGGTAGGTGGTAGTTGTCATAAAAGGATTCACTTGATATTCATCACCATCACAATGTGGTTACGTTTGGTGGTACGGTGTTCCATTTCTGGTCGTTTTGTGTGATGTTAATCAGATTAGTGTCAGGCGGTCGCAAATTAGGTGCACACACAGACCAAAGCCGTAATATGCCTGTCAAATGGGAAAGCAATAATGGGTACAATAAAATGCCGCCGAAGGTCAGGGGTTGGCTCGGATGACATGTGTTGCATTGTATCCATGATAGTTCAAACACAAATTACAAAAATATACGAGCACCTATCTTTAACTAAAATAGAAAAATAAAAAAAATGGATGTATCTTTTTTTTCTATTGCACACGTTCCTGTCGTGAGATCCATTGAGCTGCACTTTGTCGTGGGAAAGGTGCAGAGGGGTCCATACTTGCTGCGTGATAGTTTGGCTCTTTTGCAGATTAATGGCATTTGTACATTGTATCCCCTTCCGGTTGACAACCTCACCATGCGGCCGCTGTATGTATAGCAGCCCACTACTGCAATGTGTTTTTGTGTGTGTATACACCCCATTGTTGTTTGCCTGTGGCTCTGCTGCTGTAGCTCACACTCTGGCTCTTGGTTACTTAAAAATGAAATTCCCATCATCCCCGCACTGATAGGATATGCAAACAAATCGCTAAAATGAAATCAGCTGTAAAAATTTTCAAAAATTTCCACGAGGATTTTCGCATTTCGGGTCGATTTGACTGAATCACGCGCGAATTGCAAAACGAATTTGAAAATAATGCGAAATGGCTTTGGATGCGGAGCGGATGTCTACCAATATTTGTTTGTACCTTTCATACACATGTATGTATGCATGTATGTTTTGTTCTGTATCTAAACGAGTTGGGATTATGTAGTCGATGTGTAAGATGAATATATTGCCATTTGATTGTGATTTAGTGGAAAAGATACAAGTGCAGATACATTTTTCATTGTACAGAAATAGAATTAATGCGAACAAAATTTGTTGGTCGCTGTGGGGTGACATACGAGTACTTATGTATATAGGCGATTTGAAATCAGACATGTAAGTATTTGGTCTCGAGTAAGTTTACAACTACCCAGCAGGAAAATACGGAATGTGTTACTTGGAGAATCGAATACATAATTCGTTATTATAGATGAGAAATATAATGCATTCCAAAAGAATCGACGTGGTAATACCATATAATAATAAAGCACATTGTTTACCACCTAGATTCCCATATCTGCAGAAAATGTAATGTAGTGTTTTTTGAATTTAACGATTTTTTGGTTACAGTTGTCTGTCGGCGCCTTCATGTCGCCTCAAATTTTGCGTTTTTATTTAAAAACGCATGAATAACTCATTGTGTGTTGCAACGCGAGACAGTAAAGAGTGTAGTATAAAATAAGGAAAATGTATTCTAAACGGCATTGGCGAAGACTATTAGCCAAAAAAAGACTTTGTGCAAGTGAACTGTTAAAAGAAAATATATGTATTAATAGTAATTGTGCAGAAGAAAGTTCTATTTCCCAAGAAGTAAGTTGTGTAGAAAGTGCTGAAACTGAAGAAAGTTTTGGGAAAATTGTCGTGGAAGAACTAATAATGAATTACAATTTTGAGGGGATAAAAGGAAAATCATCATTTAAAGCTTTCGAAAACTTAAACCAGGCAATGTATGGTACGTACACCTTTTAATTGTTCACATATTTTATTTCTCCATTATATTAACATATGTCTATTTTCAATTGCAGAGGTCCTAAAACGTGAAGGATTCACCCAGAAAGAATATGCCACCGAGATTAAAAAGGCATTTCACCTTATAAAAGTACGGCAGTTAAAAAAAATCCACTTTGATAAGAAAAAAGCAAAATGAGTTGAGCTGTTTTTTTTTTAGTTTTGATTTTGAATTAGTTACGTTGAGTTTGATTTTGATTAATAATATGTTTTTGTGTTTTAAATCCTATTTACTTTTATTCTTGTTTTTTTGTTGTTTGATAATAAAATATTTAAAATAAACTGTCTATTTTTCATTTAAAGCTGGATAAATTCTATAATTTATGTCGGAGAAATGAATTATATAACTAATTATTAATGCATTTATTATATAATACATTACAAAGAATGAATTATATAATGCATTCTTAGAACACTTTCAGGTAATCGATTCTTTTCCTAGGACATAGTCTGTGTTAAGAATAATGCATTCTGGAATCAATATTCTATACTAGCGATTGATTCCCCTTTCGATTCCAATAGATTACCTTTTCCTGCTGGGTAGATGCACCCTTTACACCATTGCTCTTGTGTTGATTCAATAATCAATTTTAGTATAGGTCTGCATCTCAACACGTCAACATAGTAAATTCAATATCTGATACCTCTATTATTACTACTTACTTAGTTGGCGCTACAGCTTGAGGTGAACCTGGGCCTGCTTCTCGCAACCATTTGTGTGTGCGTGTTATATTTGCACGAATGGAAGGGACCTACAGTTTTTTGCCGACTCCGAACGGCGAGTTGGGAAGCTCAATCGTGACAAATGATACTCTTTGATGCTTGTCATGATGCGGGATTCGAATCCTAGACCGCTGGTTCAGTAGTCCGACGCACTAACCACTTGCGCTACGGTGCCCACCTCTATTGTTAACCCTTCTAAAAAATCCTTTAATCGGTCTTATCCGCTTATGCGCGATACCGCATTTTGGCATTATTGCACTATTTTATTTAAAAAACAACTTATTCAATTTTATATTGAATTCTTAATATTGGAATTGTCTTTTTTACTTCAAACTTATAGGAGTTTTTATTTCAGTATCATCAAGAATTTTAATAAAAAATATGGGCAATAGAGGGTTAATTGGAGAACAAAATGTAAGCGCCAGATTTGTTTTCTCAAATTCACTGCTATCTGTTTGAAAAGAGCGTAACAAATTTTACATTTCTAAAATATGGGTGTTTGTCATCAGCTTCAATTTAAAAGTTTCTCCACATTACCTGAGCTCTCGTAAAATCCAAAACGGATTGACCTACAAATTTAGTTTTTCGTATTAATCCTTTAAGCTTTTTCTTTTTATTTTCAAATTTTTTTTACAACATATGAATCTACAGTACATAGTATGTAGTATGTAGGGGAGAGTGGTATTATTAGAAGTAACACTTTTTACTAAAGTTAATGGTAATCCTTAGATTTTGCAATGTAGTTAGCCAAACCTGTTTCAAATCAAAGAGCAATATTTCACCTACAAAATCGAACAAAGTCTGCTGAGAAGATATCAAAATATAGCATTTAATAATAGGGGTTGTAACATAGACCGGACTAAGTTGTGACTGAAATAATGAGAACTTGTATCAACAATTTTTTTTGAATAAAAAATATTAATTTATTTCGAAAACTTATTAAAAAAATATAAACGTTCTAAGAACCATATAAAATCAGTTCACGTGATAAAAAAAAAAACTAAAAAATAAATAAAATAAGGTACGTACATAGGTAGTGCGTTGGACAGTTGGACTACTACGCAATTTTATTTTTATAATGATTTATTCATTATCTACCTATTTCTTATAATCCATTACAAATAATTAAAATACAATCTTTCATGATGAAATAAACTTCATGGAGAAATGACAGTAACATAAATATTTATAAAAAAAAATAGAGTTAATGCCACTTTAAAGCTACATCCCGCTAGGTGGCGCTGGAGTCAAGTTATTAACAACTTCTATATTTATGGATAAAAAATGCTCATATCACACAATATATTGTATGTTGGTTCAGTGCCCAGATAGACAGACAGACAGATAGACAGACAGACAGACAGACAGACAGACAGATAGATAGATAGATAGATAGATAGATAGATAGATAAATAGATAGATAGATAGGCAGACAGACAGATAGAAACAATGGAAATTGAAGTTGAAAAATAGAACAGCAGTGATTGCTTCCTACTATGTACACATGTACTTTCTTTTTATCATATGCATACCCGATTAACTATGTGCGCTGGCAAATTTTGAAAAGATAGTTGGAGCGAAGCGCACCGGACTACGGACTACTACGGGTGACTCAGTATTTCATATTTGAAAAGACATTTTGAAGTGCGGGTGCCTTATAAATTATAGCAATAACATAAGGAAAACGAAGCATTGCACCCAAATATCAAACAAGAACATGAGCCAAATAATTTCAAATATTTTCTGTTGTTCTCTTATAACGACTTTATTTCTTATTTTAGGTTTAGACTACGAGTACCATGATAGTTAGAAACGACTCACGCGTGATCTGTCATAAAATCACTACTCAAATGAATGACCCGTTATACCTATACAGTGCCTCGCAAAAGTATAACCACACCATTACAATCTGGAGTACGTGCCGGCTACTTCATCAATCTTATGTTTAGGGCTTGCCTTGCAAGCTCTGAGGACTGACGTGAATCGCTGCATGATATGGCCTTAAAAGTTCTCTTCGAGTAGTTGGTTGTGGAGGTAAAGGCAACCACCACCGAAGTTCCTCTTCGAAAAAATCCCTGGTTCCTTCCGCAAATCATGCCAATATCCATCAAACCCGTCTTGCCCATGAAGATTAAACTTCTTTTCGTCACTAAAAATAATCCTTAAAATAAATAAGACATTTGAAATTGAAAAAAAAAAAAAATAATAATAATACAATATTTCTTACGGTTTTTCAATTACGATCCATGTTTCCTATTGTTGCGGTAAATTTTACTGCAACAAAATGCATCCTCTGCTTTCTCTCCTCCCCCGCTAACTTTTGTACTTCTCCGTGCCTCTTCAATATTCTGGGAAAGTGGAGGGCAGCCGTGGTCCCATCAACCATAGGCCCACTGTCCTAGCATATTGAAATGGCACTAAAACAGGTTTCTCCGAGAAGAGACAGAAGGTCTCAACAATAAAGACTGATGGTCTAAGAGGAGACGGGCGGTCTCAGAAGTGACGGGCGGTCCTTCATAACACAACATTAAACGAGCAGAGACAGACAAAAATAATAAGTCGACAAAACCGTACGAGACAGATGAGTCTCCGCCGTTAACAACAAAAGAAACAAACCAAAACATACAATATCACCAACACAATAACTTATACTAAACAACAATAAACATAAGTAAACATAAACGAGACGGATGAGTCTCCACCTCCAACAAAAATACATCACCAAGAATGAGACGAGTAGGCAACAAGCAAACGAAACCAGAAGACTAGATAACGGGACGGATGGTCCCCAACGCCCAACAATGGCCGAGGCCCAACCTAACTGAAATTATTTTGTACAAAATGGCACGCTAGGTGTAGGTCCCTCAATCCCCAAATCTGCACAAAAGTCCACCGGAGTAGTGCGCGTACTAATGTAAAATTAAAAGTACTGATTCCTTTTTTTCTCGGGGGTAGTGAACTTCTTCTGCGATCGGTCCAAAAATTGAATTAAAAGTAAGTCAGTAAAATCAAAGTAATTGGGAGAAAGCCCAAAATGCTTTTCCTTTTTTTGTTGAGCGCTTTTTTTTCACTCCGAAAAGTCAGCGAAATAAAATCGCTGAACTTAACCATGGGATTCGCAGGCACTGGAAATGTCCCAATGTGCTGCGAATTCCAGTATGGATGCGATGCGTGAGAGAGCACAGTGGGGAACGAAAAACGGTGGCGTATTCTAGCCAAAGAGCAGAATACCGCTTGATAAGCCGCAAATGGATCCCACTGTGGCTGAATGTATGAATGTGTGAGTGCAAGTGGGTGGGGTTCTTTGTGTCCGAGGTGGACAAAGGAACCCACTGGAATGGTCACTTCACTTCTTGGTTGACCAGTGTGGTGTAAGGAAGAAGGTACAAGAGAGAGAAAGACGAGGAAGAAAAAGCGTTCAAGGAAAAGAAAAGAAAAAGGAATAAATTAAGTTAAAATTTTGAAGTTAGCTAAAAACAGAAGGACTAGCGAGGAAATAGTCGGAAGTGAAACCGATCATAGAAGAAGAAGAATCCAGGAAGGGATACTTAACCAGGGAAGGACAAAAAGAAGGAATCAGGAGAAATAATTAAAAGATAAGTAGAGTGATAGTTTGGGTTTGTTTTCCATAGTATTCGATCGTTAGGGTTTGGTTGTACAGAAAAGACTCCGGTAGGCTTTTGCCCGTAAAAATCCCAGTGAATTGCGGGACACGCGACCTTGTCAAATATACTTTTGTGCTTAGTTCGGGACCGTACCATAGCGGGCCATTTTGTGATCCTAACGGCGATTTTTCTTTTTTTGTTCTTTGTCACGGGTTGGTTTTTTTTATCCACCCCCCCCGTGGATTTTTTTTCCAGCCTCACCCTAAGATTAACTCCGTAATTTGGTTTAATTTAACATTTAATAAATCGACCATCGTTTATAACGTGGTACAAAAAAAATTCTATTTCGCCTTCTTTCTTTTTCATTCCCCCAATTTCAGAATTCACCGTCGGTTTTCGTCGTTTCTTACAAAGGTTTCCCAATCCCTTTACAAAAAAAATTGGGTGGCGCCCATTTTTTTATTTCCCCAGTGTACACGTTTGTCGAACCCCCCCAGCTGAGCGGCCGGCGCAACAGCGTCCAGTCAGCTGTGGTTGCACTTTCTCATCCACCAATTGACATTTCGCGAATTTGTTCTGCTGCAGGCGGACACAGCTCGGTTTTCTTTTTGTTTGTTTTGTGTAAATCAACAATTCGCGGCGGAAAAAGTGCAACAATTGGCGCCCAACGTGGGGCTAGTCTTTTAATTATTATTTGATTAAATATCGCAGAATTTTATTTGAAATTGACGGTGAAGTGAAGTACTGGTTTTCTTTCTGTGCCGTTTGGAGTTAGGGAAGTTTTGTGCTTTTCTCAAGTTCGTTTACTTTTAATATTCCAACTCTCTTTCCTTGTGGGCTGCTATTAGACATGGATCAGGCACGCTTTTACTCCGCTGCATTTTATAGTTCGCAAAACCGTCGAAACCGAAACACGTTAATATAAATGATTCCGAATTTTGGACAAAGAACGCACTAAATTTGACGAAGCGTTTATTATTCGCCTTCGATCACGACTTGTAAGCTTCTGTGCACGCCCAGCTCGGTTTATTGTGCAATAAGACTCTGGATATTGTAAAAAAATTCGAATGATAAGATCCGGTCTTCAGTTAAGTGTGCATTATTTTTATATGTAAAGTTGAAATAAGACAGATTTAGAAAGACCAGAGTACAATAGGTGGAATGATCAAGTCACCAGTAAATTGGAGCTGCAAAATTATTTTATCCGTTTTAAAAAAATTTATAGTATGGATTTACAGCTCAGTTCTCAGGAAAACCCGAACTACATCAATAATTGAAGTGAAAGTTCTGAAAATTCTTTTAAACCGCATCAACATTACTGTGAAAGTGTATATGATTTTCCTCATTAAATTTGGAAAAGTCGAACAGGAGGATGATAATTTATAGCCAAACACAAAAAATGTCGACAGATTCACCGAAGCGAATTCCCCAAAAAGGAGATTTTTCGAAAATATTTCCACCCAAAGGGGTTGTGAAATCAAACGATCGAAGGGCGGTGGTACGCTCTGTCGCGTTGTTGTGGCGTATCATACGAAAGGGGTTAACACCGAGGTTTTAGGTGATAATTATCCTAAAGACAAGGCAACGAATAAATTAAATGATTAATACAATTCCGTGTATATTTACTTCATGCTCATTGCTCCTTTATCTACTTACTCCAAACACACACACACACATACATACACACGCTCGCAGACAGAGAGCAACCGAAACAAGGGTGATTTCGTTACGGTTTTATGGTAATTACTAATGATGAATGTTGGGTGGGGTGGACAATAGAGTTTGTTTTGGTTGCAGGTACACATACATACATACATAATGTATACAGATGCAGACGATCTGCCCCAATCAAGTCCGCATTCAGTGCGCCCTTAAAAATGTCTCATTATCTGAGTTTAATTTAAATTAGTTATGACAACAATGGTGACGACAACAAAACAGGCAAACACACATGGCGGCGAGCGTACGGCGAGTGTGTGGGTGCAGGACTCCATCGGAATACCAATATCGCAGCGCGACACACATCTAAACTACCTATTCGGCTTTGTAGACAACAGCAACAACGATGACGACTCCAATGACGACGACAACGTATGAATATGATCCGCAAATGGCATTCTGCACGAGTCTCGCATGAAATATTTGCTTCCTCTCCAAGTCGGTCGTCATGGTGCTGGTGCTGGTGCTGCTGTTGGAGAGCCCTTCGAAAGTCAGCTGATCCGGGTGCCCGTATAGAATTTCTGATGCACTCCCCCATATCAAAGAGTTCGCAACGAGAATGACAGTTGTACAACAGTGTAAACGGTGTGCTTGTTATCAGTGTGTTATGTCTGTGTGTGTGGTAACATGGAGCGCATACCAAATATGAGACATGGCTGGGGGAATTGAACCGCGGTGCGCAGGTCCCGTGTACACCCTTGTTTCTTATTGGAAACCACCCACCCACAATGCGCCATTCCACCCTCGCAAATACAGCAGCAGCAGCACTGGCTGCGGCGGGGTTGCAGCGTTATACCTGCTGTGGCTGTGTTCAAGAAACTGTTATACCAGCATTATAGTACAGCTACAGCCAGCAGGCCGGGGGTTAAAAAATACTGAAATTTCGTTTAAAGTCTCTCGCCACATGACTGGAATACCAATGAGCTGAGTTCCTTGCGGCGACCGGCGCGGCGGTGGTAGAGGTGATGGCAGGGTGAGTTTATATTTTACACACAGCAATCAAGTACAGCGTTGTCCTTTTTTTCTTTTTTATTTTCTTTTTTTTAAAGAAGGAAACGAATAATGTCTACTGCACGAAAGTGTTTAAGGACCAAAACGTTGACAGTGCTTTAAGAATGCAGATGATAGATGTGTAGGTACATAGGGATATTTAAAGGAGTTTCGTTTTTTTTTTTCTATTTTTTTCTGCCAATGATTCAGGTCAATACGTCGATGGAAAATGGAAAAAGTGAAGGCAATGTAATTGCAGTTTTAAAGAAGAGTTTATTTGCATAGTACGCGAAGGGTTGCGTCTTGTAAATCGGGTGAAAATCTCTTTAAATGTGCGTGGCTATTCGGCTAAACTAGAGGACAGACGACTGGATTAGAACCTATAATGATGGGTGCAATCTCATGATGCTTCCATGTCAAACCAGATCGTCAGAGATATCACCCATTAGGTTTAATCTGTGCAGTTTGAGAATCTAGATGAACAAGTATTGCGTTGGATGGTATTTTAGTTCAAAACCCCATCGTAGATAGGTCTTCCTTTATGGACCATGCCCACAATCATCATGCGAAGACTATAGAAGTTCACTTTAGGATCTTAGCTAGGTGCTTTGACCAGCTTTTGATTCATAAGTAGGTCTGCTGTACGCAGTCGTACTGTTGCATCTTAAGCCTACTCCTGTACGAAACACGTTAACGTTGTTACGTTTGTCAAGCTTTACCTTACGTGCTACTGCAATTCAATCTCGATTTTTAGTGTTGCTAAACTCTTAGCAATATTTATTTATTTACTGGCCGTAACCCGGTGCGCTTCGCTCCACCTATCTTTTCAAAATTTCCCCGCGCACTTAGTTATTTTTCTATCTGTCTGTCTGTCTGGTTGTATGTCTGTCTGTCTGTATGTCGGTCTGTCTGTCTGTCTGTTTGTCTGTCTTTTTTTCAGTCTGCCTGTCTCTCTGTCTGTATGTATGTCTACCTGTCTGTCTGTCTGTATGCCTGTCTGTCTAACTGTATGTCTGTCTGTCTGTCTACCTGTCTGGATAGTTTCGGAGTCTATGAAAGACAAACATATACATAGCTTGACTCCAGCGCCACCTATCGGATTCAGATCTTACAATTTTCTCTATTGGCACTGAGCCAACATATATTGTGAATATAAGCTTTTTTGGTCCATAAATATAGAAGTTGTTAATAACTTGACTCCAGCGCCACCTAGCGAGCGGATTTTTATCCTATCATCTACGATGGTATGCGCACAACAACTTACCAAAGTTTCGTCACAATCGGATAAGCGATGCGCCCTCGCATACGGTACGAACAAACATGCACACATTAATTTTTATATAATAGATTTATTTATTTATAATTTGGACTTTTTGGTTTATTTCTTATAAACGTTCAGTATAAATTTTGAAAAAATATCCGGTCAAAATATTGTCTTTGTTGTAAATTGTGGATTATATTCGGTATTTGGAGGCCTTCTTACATAGAGACGAGGTCCCTCTCCACCATCCAACACGATTTTGGACTCGTCTGACCACAAAATATTACTCCATTTCTCTACCGGCCACTTTAGGTATTCTTTCGCAAAATTAATTTTCTTGGTCACATGTTTTTCTTTGTCAACAAAGTGATTTTTCGCTGACTATGGGCTGTTAAATCATTCACTCACAAACGTCTACTAAAAAACTAACTTTTTTTTTTAGCATCAGCGCTAAATAGGTCCTTAAGCTGCGTTGCTGGAGTAAAAGGATCGACCCGTGAATGCCCGACCACCCGTTTTTTTAATTTCGGATACATAACCGGCTTACGCCCACGTGTATCTGGCTTTGGTAAGTATTTTATCGCATTGCTTATCATTGTCGGTGAGCAGTCAACAAGGTCTTGAATTTCGGGGTAAGTTTTACCGTTTAAAATAAGCTCTTTATTAGTGCATGCCTTTCAGGTATGCAATGTCTACCTCTTCCAATTGTTTACGAAAATCTGAAGAAATTTTGGATACATGCTTTTACAAATTAATCGGAGAACACAGTGCTAACCTCTCCAGAACTTTTCAATGCTTTAAAATAGGAAAATTTAAATTTTACTTACAATGACGCGAGGCACTACTATTATTTTGCCCGGCAGAAATGTACTCCTCCTTTTAACACCTTTTAATGAAGGATACACATTTCACAAATCTATGCAATAACAATAAAAGTGACTATAGGTATACAGTTGTAAAAAAATATGTGATGCTTTAATTTTATAACTATTTTCAACTGTTAATGCCATAAAAAGCAGTCTAAACACAAAAAAAAACAACTTACAAATTAATGTTTGATTTACACTAGGTACTATTTTTTTGACCGCAACTGTATGTCTTGCCATTCTTCGTTGTTGATGACAATTTTCATCACAGACACACATTAGACGATACGTTAAAAGCAGCTCTCGACCGTTGCCGTGCCTGTTACCACATAAAGCGTTACGCGATAGAAAGTAAGCGATCCTCTATAAATTTGCAGTGTCACGGGGAGGTGAACTCTTCTTGCGGATATTGCCCCTCTGAATGCATCTAAAAATCGCATTAAAACTCATGAGTTTATTGAAAGATCCTAAAAGTCAACTATTAGTCGCTAATTTTCTAAGCTAACGCTGATCTTATTCAGCCACTGTATTGTAAACCACAAACCAACTTATCATGAAATTTCATTCTACTCGTACATCATTCAGCGCCATCTTCATTTAACTCAAATAAACGTCAACTTTCGACTTCTTTAACATAATCACACTTCATTTTACGTCAAAGTTATTTCATTGAGCAAAGTGGAGCCGAACAAAAAAAAAAACAGAATAAAATGACAAACCTTAATGTCAATGAATTAAACTCGCATAACTTGAAGCCATTTACATTGGAAACTTTATTTCGCACTTTAAATACATACACAGGACAAAAAAAAGAAAAGAAGAACAAGCAAAGGCAAGCAAACAAAAAAAAAAAAACAATCCTCTCTCTGACATTATCAGTGTGTCTAAAACACAGGTGAAACACGGATAGGAAAGAACATAAAACTTCCGTTTTGTGTGGCATTCAACCATAAATCTTCTCCCGAAAACTTCTCACAGCAGATACCCGACCCGTATATCTACATAGGCAGTGAGAGCGAGAGAGCTAGCAAGTTTGCGGAGGAGTGCGAAGGACTCCTTGAAAAATTCACAAATCGCAACAAATCTGTCTGCCAATGGCTGTGAATTTGCATAAATCCGTTCCATATCGTCCTTCTTTCCGCCGCGCCGCGCCGTCCTAGTCGCCGTCGTCATCAGCTACATACCAAGCTCCTAAGGAAGCTCCATAAAACTGCACATTCAACAGTTCGTTGTGGAGGAGCAAAATATCACGGCAGGACACTAAAGGAATTTCCATCTATACATACGAATGTATAAAATGTGGGCGCTGGGATCGGGATGTGGTGCAAAAGTGCAGTGCATGCATGTGTGCTTTGAATTTCGTAGGACCCCATGCCTTTTTTTAGAAATATCCACCGAAACTTGTTATCCTTATAGTGTCTGGAGTTTCTGTGTGTGCGTAGGTGCAGTTTCAAATCGATGTAGGTAAACACAAAAAAAAAGTTAAAACCCACCATTGAACTCATAAAAATGTACGAAAGCTTCCCAAAGTCACTGACTGCATTACAAAATGGCGGTTTAGTGTAGCATACACACAATGTGTGTACGGTCCGCTAATACAAGCTCACAAATTGTTACGCTACGCGGGATCTACTCACAATCACTACTCTGAACGCGTCCTCCTCTGTATACACGACAGCTTGGGAGTTTATTTTGCAAACGAGTGAGAAAGGCATAGCACCACTTGTGAATGTTGACATCATCAGTATTCAAAAACATGCTTGTCCTTGTTCGCATACACACACACACACAGATATACTATACAATATACATACATATTAATTTTTGTTTTTTGTTTTTGTTTTTTTTTTTTTTTTTACTCAAAAAGGAGAAAGGATAGCCCGCTGTGGAATAAAAATTTGAATGGGGTTGATGGGTTCGTCGTCGTTGTCGTCGTCTTTCCGAGTTAACTTTTCGAGGTCATCTGCGTAATTTTATTAGAGTAGCGAATGCAAAGCAAGGATATTCGTTCAATAAATCCTTGAAAATGTTACGCATTTCATTTATGTGCGGTCTTGAAAATTTTTAGTTATCGCCTTTTGTTTTAAATTGAAACGAAGTGAAACCGATTTATACATTACATATGTAATGTATGTATGTATGAATTTTAAAGATTCTAATGGTAAGGATATGCACCATTCAGGTACTTTTATAGCTGTGATATGTTGGTGTCAAACACGCAGGTTTTCCAGATGACTTTAACTCACATAAAAGGTCATGTAAACTGGTCAGTAAATGAATAGGCAGTTAAACTAGGTTGGAAATGATGCATCCTGACCATTTTGTGTGATAAAAAAAACGTCATATGTGAAAAATAAGAAAGGCGCAAGAACACAAGCCGATTTATTTAAGTCTGAGAAAAGGCTATGACAGTAAATTTGGCCTACAAGGTGATAAAACATGTGAGCTTTTGAACTATTAGATCCTTTTTCGTCAAGAAATGGAGGTCTAGAGGTCGATTTCATTGAATCTGATGAAATTCTGTTAACGACATATTCACTTAAATTCAAATAATTATCAGACAGGATATCCATCGATTGAGAGAGCTTTTGATTCTTTGATTACGGAAGTGATTTCGACCAAGAATCAGCGTTGGGAGATTCATGCACATTTCCGGCCACGAAATTGTAAATAGATCGATCCGTAATTGGGGGGCAACCTTATCACTCAGTGTCCCTCCTTAAATCTACAAGATGATTTAGGGCTTTGTCTCCAGATTTATAGATCAGCTTT
The DNA here is from genome assembly GCA_949775065.1 of Brachyopa scutellaris. NCBI lineage: Eukaryota > Metazoa > Arthropoda > Insecta > Diptera > Syrphidae > Brachyopa > Brachyopa scutellaris. Next base: position 104,555,849 of record OX459113.1, read on the forward strand.
GAATCTTGGTTGTCAAACTTTCAAACTTACTCAAAAGTACGCTCCTGAAGTCTGGTGGGCAAAGATTATCGGAACTACTAGGTCAATATATGTATATGATAGGATGGATGTCTGATTCTCACTGCTGCTCAAATGCATCCCTAGGTGGGAGTCTGATATTTTAATTTATGTGAAACATCATAGCATTCAGGTATCACATTGAAGGCTGCTTCTATCGGAGTCAATACTGGTCCATTGTATGACCGAACAGGATCCCCTTAGTATTCAAGCACTGATTGGGAATCGACCCCATAGCCTCTGCGTGATATGCAGTGGTGCCGTTCGAACCTTTATTTAGTCTTTCGGATGACAGTTCTTGGAATTTATGCGAGCTACGATAGTTTATTGCACTAGGTAGAAGAATGTTCCTCAAATAATGTTTAAAAGTCGACCTTAATATAAATGAGAGATGCATTTAACTCGCGATAGCCATCCAATTCGAACGAAATTAATTAAAAACAAAAAAAATTGTTCGGAGTGCAAATCAAATATTTTGTGTCTGTCAAGACTAACTTTAACAACCCATCAAATTTCTGAGCGACTAAATGTTGGTCAACGAACTGTGGCATGGAATTTGAAAAAAATATTGTGAGGCCGGGACTACCAGCAGAAAGAAACGCTCAGGGAAGCCAAGAAAAGGATCCCAGTGGAACATCGTTTTTTGGTGCTTCAAAACCGTCAGCATCGGTTCAAGACTTCAGCGGATATTAAAAACGATCTACTTTGATCTACAGAAATATCGGAAAGCACAGTGAGAAAAACACTAGTAAGAGGTAGAGTTAGAGTGCTTGAGTCAGTACTGAAGCCAGATTTTCCAATAATAGTCAGAGAAAAATGATTACTTTGGGCTCAGGCGCATCTTAATTGGACTCAAGACATGTGGAATCTCTGACGAATTCAAGTTTAAGCTAAATTTTGAAGATGGGAAGATTCTTGCGAGAAGAGAACTAAAGAAAAGACTGAGCTCTGAATACCTCTTACGGATGCCCCCAAAACTGAAGGTGTGATGGTCTGAGATGCTTCTCTCGAGATGGAGAAGGTAGAATGGCCTCTTTAGAATCGAAAGTCACTGCAGCAGTTTGTCTACGGGTCCTAGAAAATGTATTATAGCCCTCGGCGCTAGAGCTTTTTGGTGCCACCTGCAGATTCATTTTTCAACAGGATAATGCTCCTTGCCATACAGCCAAAATTTAAGTATGAACTTGTTTTTGTTTTTCAAATAAAAAAATAATTTTTAGCTTTAAAATAAGCTACAACTTCTATGACTAGAAACTATACTAGTATTTTTTTTTTTAATTTTTTAGGTTAAAAAGTACTTCGAAGAAAACCATATTGATGTGCTAAACTGGCCTAGCTACAGCCCAGAACTCAATCCAATTGAGAATATCTGGTCAATTATGAAACTTAAGATTGCAAGAGAGCGTCTAGAGTCAATTGACATCCTTAAAAATTTACTAATCCGGACCTGGAACATGGAAAAACCTATCTGAGTCAATGAATCGCAGATGTACAGCAGTAACAAAAGAAAGAGGAGGTCCAACAAAGTACTGATTGAATGGACAATGTTTCTGGGAAGCAATAAAAAAATTTAAAAAAACCGGACTTTTTAAGATTTTTAATTCTATTCTAAAAATGAGCCAAATAACCAAAAAACCCATTTTTCGGTCTAAGATCATTTTGCTCCCTTGACTACAGGCAAAGAATTCGAACAATCTTAAAGCGTCATGAAATGTTCGAAAATGCCTAAGAAAACAAAACCTCATTACAGGACACGGCAAACTTCGAAAAAAATAGTTTGAGCAAAATTTTTCGAATGGCACTGTGTCTATGTACTAGACCATCATCATCACAACAACATCACTGACGAATCCAAGAGAGAATATAAACTGGATATAAACTTACGTGCCTCTTTTTTCGATCTTCTCTGACATACAGGATGCTCCCAGAATGATTGGATCTGTAACCTGATGAAATTGTATCCAGTTTCGCATATTCACTTGGGATAATCACGGGCTACCTAACACTTTTTCTGGCAGTGATCAGTTTTCGCAAAGATCAGGCTACGCAGACTGATAATCGTGTCCATTGAAGTTCATCTTAGGGAACAAAGAAAGCAACCATGCTGTTGGGTATCTGAATCTGATGATTTCCACCACCACCGTCCAGCAGGATATACTCAAATCCGATGTCCTTGATACCACATAAAAGTTCACCCAAACACATAGAACATCGCGCCACCAAAGACCCGACACCAAAAACAAGTACCTACCAATTCATTGTCAACCGTTCGATGGTAATAATCCTCGCATTCCAAAGACATAATCACTCCATAACAAGGATATTACCAGGAGATTTAAGAAAGCAATTCGTTTCCGCACACATTCGCAAATAAAGTAGGTGCCTACCCTCATACCCCTGGCGATTGCACAGCGGCACACATTACCATTACCACACAAACATAAAAAAGAGGACACTGTACACGGTGGTGTCAGGAAGGAGAAGCCTGAGGTGGGGGCAGCAATGGCAGCGCGAACAAAAACCTCATCCATCATAACACAATAAAAACTTGATTTACGATGCAAAATGGTGGCTGGCAATGGCAAAGCTTATCAAAAGCTTGTTTAACCAAAATCACAGCAATCTGCGGCAACAACCGTGAGCAGGACAATGATTTCTTTTTTTTTTTGATATTCCATGAAAACATATGCGTAGGCAAATAATGAGTGCATGTGTGTGCGAATATGAAAAAAAAAAAAAACGTCGAGCAATTAGAGTATATAGAGGATTTTGTAGGAATCGGCCATTTTGTTGTGATTGTGTACGGGTGGGTAGGAGGAACACAAATTAAAACTCATCCACTGCCCACTGGTGGCCAGTCCCGATATATGATATTGCACAAACTTCGAGGAAGAAGCCAATTTCGTAATCGAAATTACCAAAGCAAATGCATTGCATACCCCAGAGTGTGATGTCCTTTGTTAAAGGATTTCACCCCAAACCGCCCCAAACGCTTACGGTTGATGTTTGGTTTTGCAGTAAATAATACAAAGTCTCCCCGTCAAAGTTGTGGAGTTTGTTGGACGATCCACTTCTGCGCATGCCACAATGTAGCCTAGCAACAATGTTTCATACTACATATCCTGTAGCAGTAGGTATACCTAAATATAGTCGACACTCGCACCCAATCATAACCACAGCCATGTTGACATCGACGGCGGCATCGGCAACGACAATGGTAGGGTGTCCTTTTTTTGTATGCGAGGCCGGTGTAAATCAGAGACATGTTACCGAGATTCCACCGTTGCCGTACCTATACTCAGCAACGCTTGAATCCTGCGATGATTGCAACAACCACGGTGATGAACTCAGCACAACGGTAGTAGTAGAGTCCTTCGTCTTCCATTGACGTTGATGTCGACCATGTCGACGTGGCTTTGTTTTTGTTTATCTGTTCATTACAGGATTCTTTGTATCACCCCCCCATTCGCTATGTCCTGATGTTGTTGTCGTATCCGTGTGTATCGGCGGGGTGGTGGTACTGTGGCACACAGAATTTAAATTACGATGGTTGCTGCTGGCTAAGGGAAGGGGGTTGAAGTTGGGTGCCCGAATCGATAGGGCATGTGCTCTGTTCGAGTTCTATTTCACCTGATTACTCTTATCGGAACGTTGCTTATTTTGTGTGTGCGTGTTGGATGATGCTGGTTGTATGCACCTTCATACGTAGTTGTATAGCCAGTTGGGAGGGGGGTTGACTAGATTAATTTCCATTTTGTTCGAGCTTTGCGTGTCGGATCATTGAATAAATATTAAATTAATCTGTGTTTTTGTTTCAATTTGTTTTGATAATACGCTGCAAATGAGAGCTCGGTGGCGGCTCGGCTATACCTTGCTTGCAATACAACACTGGCAGAGAACAAGTGAGGTTAGAGTGCAACAAATGTGCGCAATATTTAGAGACACTGAATGGGTGGGTACTGGTGGCGGTCGTTAGATTTCACAGGTAGCTTCACAATTGTATAATGAATACTTCAGAAAAAGAGGCATTTTCATCCAAGTACCTATACCTACACTCATACTCATACGTCGATGAAAAATACAGAATTTGGTATTGCCAGTGATATCAATTAAGGATAAATCAGGACAGCAAAACTGTGGCTCTTCTACTTAATTACTTGTCCTACTATGCATTTAAGTGACAACATGCTTGATTGAATATCATTACAGCTTCAAGTGACGCTTGCAACTTAACCTAACCTTCAAACTTCAGGAAAACGTAGGTAAGCATACTAAATCTTAAATAATCCAAAACTTAAACCTAGCTTAAAGATACAAATTAGTCTTAAGGCTAAGCTTAATATACTAAGAATGGGGGGTGGAGGAGTTGGTGTGGTCGTGTGGGCTGTTTCTGAGAGTGGATCTACTTTAGTGGAAGTCGACTGCGTTTTGGAAGGCATTGCTGACGCGAAGCATTCAAGTACGATGATAATTAAGTCGAAAGAAGGGAATAGATCTAAGGCTACGCAAGTTGCAGGTGCTAAGGGTGATCTTGAGGAGTAGTGCGGGGCAGTCGATATTTCCACCTAATAACTGCTGAACAAATAGTATATTGGCAATTTGACGGCGCATTTCGAGAGACTGTACATTAATTAATTTTACACGATCAGCGGCCTGTACCACAAAATAACAAGCATTGTTAAAAAGGCGAATTTTAACAAGTAACACGAGTTTCTGTACGACGAACAGCTTGCTACTTGTTAAAATCCGCCTTTTTAACAATGCTTGTTATTTTGTGGTACAGGCCCCTGGTATAGGGTGACAAGTTGTATCGGTCGGGCCATGGAAGTCCGCGAATGACGAAGCGGATGAATCTGCGTTGTACTGCTTCGGATTCGGACAGAGTGGGTATTGTAATAAGGTAATCAAACTTCACTATCATATTCAAGAATCGGTCTTAAGAAGGTAAATTAAAGCGATCTCGTGACATAAGGGTTGGGAAATTCTTTGAACCAACTCTGTTAACTCGCTGTGTAACAAAATTTCAAAAAATATTTGTTTATGTATTACTTTTGCATTGTTTATGCTTGGTATGTGTCAGCTCATTTCAAAAATGCAAAAAGTTCTTCTTAAGTGTCAGCTATTGCTTCAGAATTTTATCGAAAAGTTGGCGTTTTTGCATTTTTTATGCACTTTTGTAAATTAAAAAAAAAATATAAAAGAAAATTGAACTTAAAATTTTACTTCAAATTTTAATAACCTATCATATCCGAACAAAAAAAATATTGCCACTTCTATATGCACGTGGGCACCGTAGCGCAAGTGGTTAGTGCGTCGCACAGTGTTCCATTTTACACCAATAAGTGGACAAAATTCATGACAAAATTGAGAGTACTTGCTAACGCAATTCTTATAAAGGATAACTGAAAGATAAGTAAATCACATTTTATCTTTATTTTAGAGCGTGGAAATGATTTTAGAGCAAGTCAAAGTGGAGTGTGTTACCATAACAGGTCGAGTGCACAATTCGTGTTCAATTTGTATTTAATTAATTTTTTAATTTTTTTGTGTGAAAAATTAAACCAATTTGGTATGGATTCAAGTAATCAAAGTGAATAGATTATTCTAATAAATTTTGAAAGTCTATTTAACGGTTTTTTAAAGAATTTCATAATTATAAGATGTAAGTTTTTTTGAGGAATTTTTTATTTTTTTTTTTTTTTTTTGCATAGACTTTTAAATATGAGCTCCACCTTGCCCCGGGTCAATTTTTATTTTGATACAAAACTCGACTTCTTAATTATAGGCCGTGAAAAAATCAAAGTGCGCAAACGTGCGCAAAAAAAGGAATCTGTTTTTTTGTAGGTCACCCCAATAGCCCAAGTTATGGCTCTGTAAGTCGGCCCTGGTGTCCCACCATTACCTCAGAATCGAAATATTGAATCAGATAAAGACTTCGATTCTGAAGACTCACTCAATAATAGCAGCAGTGATGATTAATATGATATACACAATATAAAAAAAAATATCAAAGAAATTTTAATTTTTTTAATTTTTTTGTTTCTTTTACCCTATAAAGTAGTTAGTATCAAAGCGTAAATAAAGCACTTAAAACATAAGCTTTTTATTACAATATACTTAACTCATAAGAATAACATGAAATAGTCAAAAAAAATATTTTTGTCCACTTAATATGTACTACGCGGAACACTGTGCGTCGGACTACTGAGCCAGTGGTCTTGGGTTCGAATCCCGCCGCAAACACCTAAAAAAGTTTTTCACAGTGCCCACCTCTTTCGAATGCCTGACAAGCATCAAAAAATATCATTTGTCACGATTGAGCTTCTCAACTCGCCGTTCGGAGTCGGCAAAAAACTGTAGGTCCCTTCCATTCGTGCAAAAATATAACACGCACACACAAATGGTTGCGAGAAGCAGGCCCAGGTTCACCTCGAGCTGTAGCGCCAACTAAGTAAGTTCTATATGCACTCAGAACTGCAGAGATTTTCCTGTTTTCCTATTGTGAACTTTGGAATTATCCCTTTTTAGGTGCCAGACTTAGTCGTCCATCATATTGGCATCCAGTTCGCCCTGGGACTGTTACCTAGTTGTACCTAGTTGAAAATATGTACAGGTCGTCTTGGAGCGGGGGAGAGTCGGCGAGGGATCTAATGAACCTATAGATTTTCATATCATTGGCGTAGATCAGGGATGGAAAAGTCGATACAATTGTATCGAATTCGATGCAATTGAGTTTGTTTGGGTACAAAGGACAATTTACCTTACTCCGATACAATTTATCAACCTGTATCCTTCAAATTATTTTGCAATCTGTATTTTTCAAAAACGAGCAAATCGAACAATTAACGAACACATCTATTTGTTTCAAGTTTTACAAGCAGCGTTGACCGGATTCTACTTTTTACGAACGTAAGATGCAATATTTTGAGCACAAATATGCAAAATAAGAGCATTAAGCCTCAAGATTGTGGAGACTTCCTTTTATACTATGTATAGATTTTATTGCCTGTTGAAGTTTGAGAAGGGGAAGTGTTTAACTTTTCGTCTGATTCAGGCAAAATTTGCCCTACCGCGGCTAAAGAAGTTTCACTTTAATTCTTTAATAATAATAATAATAATATTACAAATCATGTTAATTTATTAGTTTTTTTTTTGTTTATGTTTTTTTATGTGAAAGATAGTTTTCAATACAATTGGCTCCATTTTAGTACAATCTTAAAACTGTTTTAAGTACAATTCAAAAATGTCATTTTCCATCCCTGGCGTAGCGTAGATAAAAAAAAGATTAAAAATAATGCTAACAAAAATAACAAGGTGGCTACTTACTCTGGAGTCTCATCTATAAAACTAAAATTCTACCCTTTAAGGTAGGAACCATTTTTCCTCATCCTATCACTGGATTTCTAAAACACCTTAAGATTAGTACTAGTGTTGAGTGACATAAAGTGCAACGAATGACTTCCAAAATTAAGTGCAACGACCGTTCTAAATTGTTGCCATTTTCTGCTCATGAATATTTTTTGTGAAAATATCTGAAAAAGTTAGCCATTTTAACCCTCTACTTCCCAAATTAATTATTGAAATTCTTGATGATACTAAAATAAAAACTCTCTTCATATTTTCGTATTAACATTTTTGGTAGTTGAATTGCTGGGAGATCAACTACCAGCTTACCCATGTTTCGCTATGTTGAACGTGAAGCGTTACTTTCTCCAAAATAGTTTGATTTTGGAAAACCCGTGCCGTGCTCCACAGCCGTTTCCCAAACATAGCAATGGACACCTCAATTTCGTTCCATGGTTTGCCTTTTGCCAGTAGATATTGAGCTGGTGCTTCACCTCGACGCAGGGACATAACTCCATAAATTAAATTTTGGATTTATGTCCCATCTAAGATGTTTTGTTTGTAAAGAAAAGCTGTACCTGTTGCACGCTTAAAATTTATGGACTTATATCCCACCTAGTTATGTCCCCTGGAGTTATGCCCCTGCGCCCTTCATCACTGGTGAAGTCATCATTGCCGAAGTCATCATTGCCCTTTGTCTTCTGAATAACTTTTCAAGCTGGCTATTGACATTTTATTGTCTTGAAGAAGATAGTTGATCCTCTTGAACAGCTCTTAAATCCAGCCACATGGTCATAGCAAAGTCCTCGAAACACTCTTGCTTTGACCACTTCCTGACTACACTACCCCCAGGCGTGACTTCAATAAATCTATCCAAAAACAAACAACCATCTTCACCGATCGATGCGAGATGGATTGCGGCGTCGGATCGGGTATCTTTTCAGCTGAACTAAGAATTTTTAAATTCATTCGCCATCCAGACTGCTCTAGGCGAAAGTATTAGCTATCAAAGAAGCATGTAAGAAACTTAGTCTCAACCCAACAAGCTTGATGGGGGTAGCAATTTTAGAGCTAGTTAGTCCACCATTAAAGCCCTTCCCACAATCACCAAATTGGTGCAAGGATGTGCAAGGAAGAGTTGCTGACTAGCTCTTTGGAGCCTAGATGCCAGTGCTGGTTTTCGCACTAAGCGAGATTTCTACGGCACCCCCTATCTGCTATCCAAGTGAAATAATGAAATAATAACGATTTATGTATTAAAAAAAAAAAACTGAAAGAAGTTTACTTATCTGGCTTTTCAATCCACACCGAAGTCTATGTTTTCTTATTCATAAAACTTCACCTTCTCATTAAATTTGCTCAACAGACAAACTCATTTTGTTTGAAAAAAGCAACAGGAATTAACTGATTACTCTGTGGTATCACTATGTGGTCTATGTGAGGCTAAGCCGCCACTCCATAACCTAACCTAACCTAACCTATGTTTTCTTCAATTTCATATTCGATTGACAAAGTTGCCAATTTTATCAATCTAGATTATTGATATTGATATTGTCGATCGCAAATGAGTTCATCGGCTCAGATCTTTAAACTATCCGGCCCGATGAGAAACTTAAACATCAATTTTCTCAGTTCCAATAGCAAAAATAATTAAGACGTCATGAATGTCACCAATTTGATAACGGATCGCTTTAACACTGCTTTTTCTTTCTTCCCAACAAGTTGCACTGCGTTTTTTAAAGCATAAATAATCCTTAATTATCGGTTAGAATTGTCCATCGATGAACAGAAGCTGGAAACAATGCGAACAAGCTTTGAAGCACCCCAAACAACGTGACAGATTCCAATTATTTTCAAGTGCATAACCGCGGCGGTTGAGTGTGTAGCGCATCGGTTTTTCTACTTTTGGCGCAGTATACAACTGCGTTTAGGGGTCCCAGCTCCCAGGTTCGTTTCCTGGCGTCGACTGCTACGAATGGAGTGGATTCGATGAGTATACATGCGTTTGGAATGAATTTTATCGAACACAAACTAGTTATAATTTACTTTCTTTCCAATAAAGTAGAGCTACACACCCCATCCGCGTGATGGTTACACATAGCTCGGGAGTGTTGGATACAGTCGCATAATTTTTTTTCTATCATTCCTTGTAGATTAAAATAAAGTTATAATGCTGGAAAGAAAACAGACAATATTTTGGTGTAAATTACTCTTTGATAAATTTTATAGCATAAAGACTATATGAGCTGAAAGTCAAAGTGTTACTATTGTCCCCAGTCTACCCTACTCGCGTTCCAGTGTTGCCACGTAAGCTATTTTGTCGTTAGATTGGGGGGATGTGAGACTCTTACAGGTGACCTGACCGCTGCCCAGTATGCAACCAGTCACAATATTGAACTGCATCGTGCATGCAACTTCATGTCTGCCGCCCTGGGCAGTCGTCCAACCGGTCCATACCATAACGCTGCTCTTGCATAGAATCTAGATCATACATAGGTTCCATCACCAGTAGCATCATTTGACCATCATTGAACCATATCGGTGTATATACCAGTTTTGTGATCCTGGTAGCATGGCCCTACGATTAACGGTCACATATGACTATCTTGTACATTTTGTATCGTATATTTTGATGACAGGATCATATTGGAACATTTTTAGTATCCGTAGACATCCTTTGAAGTTACCTTCTTTAAGGTTCAATGTATCAGGGAGGCTGAGAGCACAAAGATTACCTTTCTTCTATTATATAGAGGTGGAAGGCGGAGCTTCCAGGGCCGTTGTTGGACACGTTTTCATTGCGACATATTTTGTTGAGTTTATTTTTGGCCGATTTTTGTCTGTTATTTGCCAACCCTGTACCAGTCTGCGGAACGTGCTGTATGACGAATATAGCGTTCTAAGCTCTTTTAATTAGGTTTGAGGTATTTTTCAAACCCGAATTCAAATGCCTTCTGTGAACTGAAAGATTTTAAGTTATTTTGGCTCAAACGCGAGCTTCTTTTTTTAATTTTAGATATACAATGCAAACGTTCTTATTTTCAACAAATTACCCGGTTCGAGACAACTGATGAAGTATCCTAAATTTCCCAGTTTTACAATTTATTTACCCATCGCTATCTGCTCCACGTCGCGGTTGAAGAAAACAGTCGCATAAATCATAAGTCATAGTATCTAAAAACGCAAGCTCAGCGGTTTTTGCTACACCATTGCTGCCTGGTAGTCACTCTCCCGCTGCAGAAGCTTCAAGCTACAACTGATTACATTTATTATTTTCTCCTGCTTCCGCGTTCGCTACACTTTATCGTGACCTTCATACGCTGTTGAGTTCCATAAAATCCGCCTTACATGCAATCGCAAAGCTATATAATTCTTTATTCCATGTAACATCCTCTGGGGGAATCTCCTAACTGTTGAAATGCAACCATGGAAGCCAATCCACATCCCGTCCATTCCTCCGGGGCACAACACACACCATATACTCTGGCACCGTGCGTCGTTGTACAACCGTTTTATATGCAAAAAAAAGGAAGACAAAAATTGATTTCATATTCGATCAGAATTCGAAAAGGATGGAAGGATGACTCCTTCGCTCCATCTTCCTGGCTTCAGCGAAAGGCATTCCTTTGATGCAAAATCACTGGGGTAGGTATGACGTGTGTGTTGGTATTACACAGTAGCAGGATACACATTTTTGTACAATGTATTTTATTATCCTCGTTCAGCTTTCAGCATAAAAAGAGTTAAAGCGCGCAACCACCACCCTCGTCCTTCGTAACAGAATTTATGAGTGCGTATGGGGTGGTGAAAGGATATCCTCCTTTTCTTTCGTTTCTTATTTTGCTTAAAGAGACTCCCCCCATCCAGTGTTCCCTCGCGTTATCTGAAATGCTATTGAATTGCGTGCCGAAAATCGAAAAAAGCGCGTGTGTGTGTGTGTGTGTGTGTTATTCGGCATGTGCCCTTTCAATTCCGATACTACGACCCACTGCCTTGTTGCTCTTTTGCATGTGCCACCAGTCACCACCCCCAACCAGACCCTGCGACGACCAATTCATGTTTTTATTTATTTATATTTCTTTCCTTAATGAACTTCCTAGGCAAATTTGAATATCCTGTTTGGACGACTGTGTGTGTGTAGAGTTGAGGGGTGGGGGGTGGAGGTCTGTGATTTTATTGCTTCCCTAGCTAAAGGACACTCTGCTGAATCAATCCTTTCAGAGGAGAATATTTGTTTTTTTTTTGTGTGTGTGTTTGTGTGTATGTGTGTGTGAAACTAGCAATTTAATGACCCCGCGTTCCTATGGCAGCAATCAAAGCAAAGTCCGCCAATTCATGCCACGCCACCAAAATGATTTGTTCGACGATTAGGCTAAACTTTTTGGATTCAGATTCAGATTCAGATATCCTTTGCGCGCGACAATTCCTAATGAATGTATAGGTAGCGAACTCGTTGAAGGGTGGAGGTGGCTGGGAGCTTGCCTGCACACACAATAACATGCGATGATAATTTTTTACGGGCGCTCATAAATCTCAGTCGAAGACGGAGAAAGAGAGAGAGAGCTATTAAAATCAAAAACGAAAGGAAATCGTGGCGGTTTGTTTTGAGAGTGAATTTGATAAGCGATTCGCGAACGATTTATGCTATTTACGAGTATGCGACGAATTGCGACATCCACCGAGTTTTATAGTGTTTTCCAATAGAAGGGCCAAATGTGTGCAGAGCAAACAAAAGGACACGACGAGGACGACAACGGGCGATGACGTTAATATGAAGTATGGTTTGGTCGTCTACACCGCCGCCGAAGCCGCCGCCGCCACGCAACGCGAAAAGTTTGCGTAATAAAATTAGCATAATTCCATCGACGTCAACGACGACGACACATAGTCGCACAAAATTCACACGCTTCTCTACAACACTGTAACACACTTCATCCTTGTCGTGTGTGCAAAGATTTTTCCTCTGCAAACGTAAACAATGTCGCGCGGTGGACTATTATGCAGAAACTCGAATCGGAGCTCGAACCAAAAATTAAAGGATCCATCTCTCGGAATTTAAAGACTTTAAAGCTGCAACTGTCACATGAACTGTCAAAGTGTCCAAAGGCGGTAGGTATTTGTTGCGCGAGCGTTACTACTTGCGTGTGTCAGCAGCAGAGGCACATATCAACCGAATGTTGACTGGAATTGCGTGCGCCCGCCCAAACTGACATTTATTGCATGCAAATGCACTCCCAAACCAACACAGACACAGAGGCATATCCATCCCGAATTATTGATCGGCTAACCTAATTTCAGACCCCGATACATGCTCTGCGAAGAGAGCCACGCTCCAAGGGCGAGAAATGAACTGGATGGGAACTGAATACGAAATGAACGCTCGTCGTGGGTACTTTGGTGGATTTTGCCAATTTTGATACAACTAGTGCCATCTGTTGGCTGCTTTCAGTGACAGAAGCCATTTTGTTTCGGTTGTCTCGCTCTGTCACCAGCCAACAGCACTTGATTCTGCGCATAGGAACCGCCCCAAGCCTGCAGCCACCCGCACCACACTTAACGGACATTCCACCATTTCGTTCGAGCAACTGTTAGTTGGTATTTGTCGTCTCGCTTATTCCAGTCAAGTGCTTTGCCATGCGGGTGTATTGGTGGAATGGAAATTGGCCACGCCTTTGTACGTACCAATACCACTCTGCATTTCGTGAGAGGGTGGAACTCAGAGAGCGACTCTCAGTCTCAGCTCAGTAGGTGAAGATGTGTTGCTCTTGCTCGCACTGTCAAAATGCTCTCAAACGGTTGCGGTTGACGACGATGACGCGATGGCGAAAGTGACAATGCGATGGTATTTGTCTCCGTCACCAATTGATGTGCGATGCGGCGATTTTCGCCATGCGACGGTTACCGTGCGTTTGTTGGGGCGAATTATAGTGGAGAAGTGGGTAATGTTAGATTTATTATTATTTTTTTTTATAAAAATGTTGCAACGATTTTTGAATTTAAAGTGTTAATAAATAAATGAAACACATTGGTTGTCATTTAAATTGAAAGATGGGTAGACAGATTTTGGTAGAAAAAATAGAGACTATTGGTGGTTATATAAAACATAATCAATAATAATTTTTAGTGATTTTTCATTAATAAAAACACTGGTTTTGTCTACCAATTAACTTTTGCAGTTGATATACACACATAAATTCATTGTTTTCAAATGTCAAATCAAGCAAGTGACAACAAAAACAACGAAGGTGGTTCATTACAGTGTCCACGAATAGTTATGTTTCAAATGGAAAATAAGTACAAACCAAATACTTTAGGAAAGGAATTAAAAATACAGTGGACTCTCGTTAACTTGAACACGTACGAAACCAGGGCCGTTCAAGTTATTGTATTGTTCAAGTTACTAGATCAAAACCAAATATCGTCATTTTTTAAACATATTCAGTTTAATAATGTCTTTATTAATAAATAATAAGGCACACATTTGTTTTTAAGGCAACTTTGAAAAAAGAATTGTTATTTTTAATTGTTTGGCCTAGTGCAGTAAGTTTTGCAAAGTAAATTCTGGAAGACTCTGAGCAACTGTCAGTTCCGAGAATGTCTTTTCGATCTGGTTTTATTTAATAGTTCAACTGATTCCTTATTTGTAACACTATTTTGTACGATAACGACATCAACAAGATAAAACTTTTTGATTCAAGCCGCACTAACTTTTCACAGTGAAAATCGCTTAGAAAATAATATATGCCCCTATTCTATAACACAACTCAATTTATTCGAGTTGGCTGTTATTCAACTCCACTTTCGCGCAATTCAACGAATTTTTCATATTACATAAAACAACCTTTTTCAGTTGTGATTGTAAAAAAAATTGCATACTTTAAGATACGAATAACAACTACAAATTGACTATTTAACGTAAATCTGACCTCTGGTGGTCGAAGTAGAAAATAATTTTGCCAACAGAAACTCAATATTCAATAAAAACAGAATGAAAAGAAGTTTTGATTTGTTTTTTTTTAATGATAATAATGATGAAGATAATATTGTTATTGTTGTGCGCATATGAAAATCTATCCGTGACATATTCCAATTCCAACTAGAAAAAATGCTAAGTAAAGAATAAGCATTTGCAATGTGTAAATTACTTCTGTTATTTTTAAATATTTACAAGTGTTTTTGTACTGAACACAGAAGCATTGTGCTTCGTTCAAATAGAAACCAAAGATTTGTTAAAATTGCATGGACGCTCGATTGCAATTGCAATACCACTACCAGTTCCGAGTGCTGAAGATGTAAAACTATTTTCTCCAACTAATGTGGACTATATGCTTTTAAGCTGCCCACATTGTTTAATGACGTTATTAATAATATTGCATTATTTCATTTGTCCGATATACGTCTTTTTGTCCATTTTCCATCTTTCGTATCTCAACATTTACTCTCAAACAACTGCTTAAACCCAGTTGTTAGTTTTTGACAGCTCTAGCAACCAAAACATAACTGCGTTGTCTACCATAATACCAGAAAAATTCCCACACAACTCTAGAGAGGATTCGCCATCTTGGTTTTATGTTGACAGGCAACTCTTTTTCTCAGAGTTGTGTTCAGTAATACCGAATTTCAAATTTCAACCAAATTTCAACTCAACTTAACAAAAGTTGTCTTACGGAATAGGGGCATTAGATCTTTAAACTGAGATACAAGAGAAATTCTATGGGATTTCCCTTTTGAAAAGCGTTAATATTTGTAGCAGCATAGGTGCAAAGCGAAGAATCAAATTTAAAACGGTTTTGGTTGTCACAAACAATTTGTTCAAGTTAAAGAGGTTTTCATTTTTTAATTGTTCAACTTATAGAGTTCTTAATGTAAAAATTCAAGGTATCGAGTCTTAAAAACTGTCCGTTTAAGTTATAGAATACCCATAGGGGAAAAATAGCATGTTCAAGTTATTGGATTGTTCCAGCTATCGGATGTTCAAGTTACCGAGAGTCCACTGTAATAATAAATTACAGTGCATTCTCGACTATTGCAACTAATTAAAACGAGGGTAGTTGCAATCACCGATGTCGTTGTAATAACCGAGTAAATTTTTTTAAGGCTCAATTCGAGATGAAAAGCAAAAATCAGAAAACCAATACTTACATAGGTTATATGTGGCATAGATATTTAATGCAACAAATTTTTATTCAAATTTTTATGTGAATAAAACAAAAGGAAGTTAATTCATTTAGATATACAGGGGTGGCAAACTAATTAGCACACCCATTGAAATTTTTCTTTCTGCCGACAAAATGCATTAAAAAAGTTCATTAACGCATTCCAAATACAAATATTTAGTTTTATTTGAACACGTTATTATATTTTACGAAAAATAAAAAACAAAAATAAAAAATGTAACTATAATTTCGAGAAAAAAAAGACAATGATCAAGATCAATGCTTTATGGACGTGTTATTATGTGAGGCAGCTGCTCTCTAAAATGATACTTAGAGAGTCTGAAAAATAGTTAGAACAGCTTAGAAGTAATTTAAATGTGATTTTGACTATTCAGATTTACTTAATATTCGATTGGGTATCCTTTCTGAACAATAACGGCAGCATATCTCCTGCTTAATGACGTCATTAGGTCAGCACAGACTTCAGGAGGAATTTTGCACCATTCTTCCCGAAAAGTGGCCCATAACGCGTTTGCCGTGGTTGATTTTAATGCTATTACATGTCGTTTGAAGATGACCCATACATTTTCTATAGGTTTGATATCCGGGCTTTGTGGGGCCAAGTCAGAACGGTAATATCGTTTGCATCAAACCACTCCTTAACTGTATGGCATGGGGCATTGTCTTGCTGAAACACAATTTGCCGATGTGTTGCAAGTGGAAAATCATCATGGAAATGTACCAAATTGTTGGCCAATATGCTCTGATACATAAGCCCATCCATTTTTCGTTTAACTTGGACTATTGGCCCAACAGTATTCGCGGTAAAGCAGCACCATAACATCACGCTGCCACCTCCATACTTAACCGTCTTCATAGTGTACTTTGGGTCCAAATCCTTGTTGTGAGGATGTCGTACGTAGGCTCTGCCATCGGTTCCATACAGATTAAATTTGGATTCATCACTCCAGATGACAGAATTCGTGAGAAACTGACTTTTGAAGATATGGCATTTTCCGAAATCCAGCCGCTGTCTTCGATTAGGCTATAAAACCTTCGGTTTTTTGAGATTCTGGCATCCTCGAAGATTATTTTGCAAAAGCCGAGCTCTAACAGTCCTACCTGATATATTCACACAGCAATTTTGGTGCATTTGAGCTCTTATTTCCATTGAAGAGGCGAAGGGGTGCCTAAGAGTATGTCTGACTATCGGACTATTCTCATGTTTTTAGGTCTTTTTTGACCTGGATTGTCTCTGATTTACAAAAATCCCACGTTAATGGTAATGCTTAACTGCATTCTGTACTTTTTGTAAGTGAAAAGCCATTTTTGTTTGGATTTTTTGGTTTGTTAGATTTCTTAAAATCCCCATTTCTCGCAGTTTACACTTTTAATTCTAATTGATGTTTTCTTGAAACACACAAGCGACTGATCACTAAACAAAACTCATTAAACGAACAACAAAATCTTGCATTCAATAGATACACACATACATTCATACAACTTCATCGTACCATCAGTTAAAGTTAAAGGCACTCAAAAGTAGCGGTAAAATAACTGCCCAGACAAAAGGAAAACTCAGAACACAAACATAGCCAAGAACCAGAGTAAATAAAGGTACCTATATGTATACAAAAACAAAAGTTGCAGTTATCGAGTCAAAATTATTTGAAAAGTTGCGATTACTGCATCAACAATGATGTGAATTCAGCTGTTGTGAAAATCGAGGAGTTGCGAAAATCGAGGAGTTGCGTGAATCGAGAACTTACTGTACTTTCTAGTTTAATAAAATTAAAGGAAACAAATTTGGGACAATGGTAGGCTCATGCTCATCTAAGATACTTCGGAACAATATTATAAATGAATTTGTATTGGAGAACTCATTATTATGTACATATTTATGTATGTACATATCGTCGGCTGAGAGTTTAGTTGTCGTATGTGAAAAGTACCTATTGTTGGCAAATTGAATTTGAAGTTTGACTTAATATATATTTTTTTCCAGCGGACCAATTTTTATGAAATTTTCAGAGAATATTGGAAATATTTTACTCCTTAATTGTTTTTTTTTACATAATGCTTTATCTCGAGATGTGAAAAAGTTATTGACCTATAAAAAAAACTATGTAGAATCATTTTGTTGTATGTAAGCACTTCCGAATTTTTAAATACTTACATACGACAAAAACCATTGCATACGATAAAATACTACTTATTCGTAAGTCAAGTTTGTCGTTTGTCGGTACGCAGATAAAAATTCAAATTAATTTCTTGTACCTGTAATAATGAAATACAAGAATGCAATTATGGGGGGGGGGGCACTGCTTATAGCTGAGATGGTGCACTTAGCACCACCATCATGGCGGCATCAGGATGAAAATAAAGAATACCATCATTAGCATGGCGGGCAATAAATGGTCAGGAATAGAGGGACATAGGGTGTCCAAGGCTCTTTGGCCGGCCTTAGATCACAAAAGGACCAAAGTAATACTTGGATTAAATAGGGCAAAGTGCAGATACTGCAATGACTTCAGTTCATAGTATGTCGAACATATGTATCCTTTACTCGTTCGCGCAAAAAAGTTTCAGGGAGATACTTTTTTGATACATTGGAAGAGGTCGGCCAAACCGGCCACAATCAAATTTTTAAATTTTGCAGCGAAATCAAATGTTTAGACGGAAATGTTTCGGTTTTGGTATCATCTATAGAAGGTTCCAGCGGATCGCGATGGGCCCACAATGGTGCCAAGTGTTTTCATGATGGCTCAGCCTCATACCCCGTCCTAACCTAACCTTTGCTAACGTAACTGGCTTAAACACAACATATTCGTTTAATTTTTTCTTTGCTGGAAAGGTTGTGAAGAGGGCCAGTGCAGTAGGTATGTATATAATTTTTTTCCAATATGTTGTGCCTAAGCCAGGTAAAAATCAGGTAAACCAGTAAATATTAATACATCCTAAATTTCTCTCACAATTGGTCGACACAGGCCATACTAGTTTTAACACTATCAATATGCATACGTCAATTCTGTGGCCAAAAGAAAAAACAACATAAGTCGACTTATGTCGAAAATGAGATTTTTACACCAACGGATGCGCAATATTAGATTCTATTTGCCGTTTTTTTTTTTTTCTTATTTTTATCTCTACTGGTTGCTGAGTTATAGACCAGCAAAAAACAACATCAGTAATTTTCCCGTATAATATGCATAATGGAAAAAAAGCATAAGTAAAGATTTTCCGTAAGCTTTTGACATATGTTCTTATGCTCCAATGGTTACTGAAACTAACGCAACCATAAGTAATTGTAGAAAAATATCTTTTTTCTCATCTTTATTTCTGTATCCACAACTTTCTTATACGATGCATGGTTTTTTTCTAAGCTAACATCAAACCTTTCAACTGCTCTCCTGAAAAGTTGTAAAAAACTACTTATGCTATTTTGCCTTTTTGCCACAGAACTAATCACGCAAATTGTAGTAAGTATGTATTTATTTGTCGTATGTAAAGCGTTTCTTTAACATACGACCATTAAATTCTTACTAAAAAGAATTCAGTTTTTGTATGAAAATTTGTCGTATGTAAAAAAAACTCTCTGCATACGGCAAATAAATACTAAAACCGTTACTTAGAGCCCACATACGACAAAATAACACGGTATATCTCGGAAACTATTGATGGTAGGCAAAAACTGATAGCACCAACAGAAAGATCTCATCGAATAATATAATAATGCATCAAAATCAGAAAATGCTAAAATTTGACATACGACAACTATATTCTCAGCCGACGATATGTAGGTATATACCGAAAAGAGTGCGGAGCATATGTTTTAATTTGTTTTTGTTAAATTATTTCTAAGTCGTATTTAAACATAAAGTGAATATACGAAGGAATTCTGGAGGAACAAACCGGCCTCAATACCTACTTGTGACGAGACTGTATTACCAAGAAATGTAGTTTTGTTTGTTAATTTTTGTTTTGATAAAAATATATTATTCTCAATAATAATAATGAAATGATAAACTAAGCAAACATGTTCTGTTATGACCCAAGCGAAATCTCATTTATTTTCGTTTGAATGAAATTATAGAAAATTAGAAGAAAAAAAAACTTAACCCGCTTAAGTCTACGAAGACTACGAAGGATTTCGGGAGGAGTGGGCCAACCCCTAGTGATCCCTCAAAATATTTTGTCAAATTTGCAATAGTTGTGGTCAAAATGTGAAGAGGCACACGTCATAAAACATAAAAAGTAACATAATTGTTATACTTGGTCCTTAGGTTCTTTTTACCCGACAATCGATTTACAAAACGCCTCACTTATTTTTTTTTTTTTTACAAAACTAAAGCAATCCTTGGACTTAATAGGGCAAACTTAAGAACTCTAACAGGAATACTTTTCAGGATACTGTCTTCTAAGAAAGTATGCCAAAAGAATGTGACTTTCAAGCACGGACGAATGCAGATACTGCAATAACATCGGTACAACAGAGGACGTCGAACATATCCTTTGTGAATGTCACGCCATTGCACAGTGTGGTATTGATCCCTAAAACCTGGCCAAAAATATTTCATATCTGGAACAGCTACAAAACCGAGTATTATTTGACTTCTAGAGTAAAATATAATTAAACGAAGACTTATTTAGGTATCGAGGCATTTATTCATCACTATTACTATGGTCGATATTGCTTACATCTGTCATATCACTTTCTGATAATAAAGTTAAAACTTCTGACGATAAAGGTATCTTTTCCTGTGTGGGTTGCTTCTGAAACTTGTTATTTGGGTGTCTGAAGTTAAAAGAAGCCTATTCAGGACATCCATAATTTACATATAACACTAGCTGTTGCCTGCCCGGCGTTGCCCGTGCTTAAAATCAGTCGCGTCATTTGATTGTAGTATGACAGAAACGAAGTAGTAGGAAGCGATATTATTTAAATTAAGATTCTAAAGAAATCTGAAGCCAATAAATTATTATCTGAACTTAGTGGTTGTTCCCTATAGATGAAACGATTGCATAAAAAATTGATGGAAATGTAATATACCTGTGTACAAACACGTCTACACACATATGTACATAATATGTATTTTTTGAGCATCAAATAATGCTACTTTCTGGTTTCTTGTCACTAATAGTAGTTGTACTTAATGTTCATATTTAAAGTAGCATTATGTAAACGCCGAATATATTAGGCTTTGATGTAAGCATTGATCGTGGAGTAACTGGTAAGGTTTGTCTGAAATCACCAACTATTTACTAATTTTAAGACTCAACATCGCCTGCCTACCCCTACTACAATATATGTATTTGTGGATTGAAATAAAACGTAAAACTTTATTCTAAGGTATCCACTGACTTAACCTTAAGGTAACCAAATACCGCTGTAAATTGACAAAAAAAAAGAAAGTAAAAAAAATCGTGCATTTCCCCCTTTCTATAGATCTAGATCCACACGCTGATGAAGCAGAAACACAACGAACTAAAGTCGGTAGCAAATATCAGCAAAATCATCCCTCCTCTACTTTGTGTCACAAACCCTAAATGGAGCTTTAATTATTAACACGACCAACCCTCTCCTAACAGAATGACGATCAATGGCAATGGTTTACCCATCATTCAATGCGCGTATGGGTAGAAAGAAAATTAAATAATAAGCGATAGCGATGGATTTGTGGCGAAGAGAAGAGCATAACATCTACAAAAACAGCTCTCTCCCAACAGACTGACGATCAATGACAATGGTGTACCCAGAAATAAAGACCAAATAATAAAAGCGGAAATTGGAATAACACGAATGTTTTGTTTAAAAAGTAGCCTAATCTCTAATCCAGGAAGTAGACTATCTTTTCCCGAAAGTTTCATTCAAGTCTGTTAAACCGTTAAGGTGTTATTGAGAAACAAACATTCAAACATCCAAACTTTCACATTTATATATTAGTAGGAAGCAGGATTTACATGTAAAACGTGGGCCGCAACAAAAAAAAAAATCATTAAAAAAAAGTGCAGTTATGTGCGGCAGTTTTACTCATAAATGATTTCTGCACTGAGTACTTCATATTATAAATACAATAGTTTCGCTGAGGAGAACCGTGGAGAAATATAACAAAACCCTTTTTAAAGTTTGAAAATAAATATTTAAGTCAGAGTTAATTACATCTTAGTTCTAGACCTCATAGATAGAAATTGGCTAGAGAATTACTACAAAACTATACTGTTATATAAATTACATACATACATACCTGGCTTAGAGAAATCCATCAAAAAAAAAACGATCACTAAAATGCTTATAAACAAAATCACTGAAATTTCAAAACTATGAAATTTGAGCTCATCGAACAATCACGCTAACACGGTGAGTGAACGGTAACTTCGGATTGGTCTTGCGGCGCGCTATATTGCACTAGCGCGTTGCACTCTTTGTATTCAAATGCAGTAATTACTATCTATTTTAAGGAATAACAATAAGGGGTGGACCGCCAATTTTTAAAAATCCATTTATGGCCAGGTTTTGGGGCTCAATACCACACTGTGCATCGCTCGTTCTCGTAAGAAGATTTTAGGGGAATTGTTTAGTTAAGTTTAGTTTATTTATTCAATGAATGCCTACACATGAAGAATATTGAATTGCTTCTTTGATACACTGCGGAAGAGGCTGGCCAAACTGGACACAATCAAATTTTAAAATTTTGCAGGGAATTAAGATGGAAGTATTTTGATTTAGGTATCATCATAAGATGGGCCCACTTTGGTTCGTAGTGTTTTCTGACGGCTTAGCCTCATAGCCCATTTTAACGTAATCTAACCTAATATGTATGTATGACTATTGCGGTAAAAGTTACAGTTATTTTTAAGGCTAACCAAGACAAACTGTTAATTGATAATTTTAATTAGTGTTTCCCGGATTTTTATCAGTAAAAAGGATAAAAAATGGTTTATCGTGTATTTTTGGGATTTGACCAGTAATACATATTTAAAGTGATTGAATGTGCCAAAGCAGGACTTTCTCAGTGTAAGTCTTCAGTTATTCAGTGAATTGGAAGTATTTTGCAATATAGAACAGTCTCCAGATTCCCACTAAGAAAAAAAAAGTTTATAATTAATCCGATCTTTCAAATATTATAGTCTATGTAGAGTAGGTTAAAGGATCCATTCATTTATTTAAGACAAGATGATGGAGATAGACTCTCTTAATAAGAATGATTAACAGCAAATCGAATATACAGGAGAAATCGGTTATAATCAGGGAACGGATTTTGTTGACCAAAAAAAATGCAATAAATGCAAGAAAATGCATTTATCTCTCAGGAAAGCCTTGACTGAACTGAAGGATCTCTCAACATGGGCAGAGACTAGTGGAGGTAAAATAAAACGTCACGTCGTTGACGTTATAATAATATTTGAGTCAAATTTGGAGTTTGCAGCGCTATTTCGTTTATTTGCTAAAAAAAACCGCGTACAATTTATTCATTAAATCTTCACCTACTGACCCTTTTTAGCTTGTTGTAATTTATCTTCGATCCCATTTAACGCTTTCCTCCCTGACGGTACTAATTAGTACCGCCTACTTTTCCGTCAAATATTTTAAATACCCGACCGCGTAACAGAAAATATCACTGTCGATCCTTAAATGTACCTTTTTGGCAAGCCAATCACAGCATGTTATTTAAATTCCAGCGAAAAATGAACAATCTGTGAAGTTTGCAAGTTGAGACTTTGAAAAAAAACGACGGATCAAGTGAAGTGTGCGAATTTCCAAAATAAATTAAAAATTTTTGAATTGGTTATGTAGCCTTATCAGTAAAAGTTTTTTATGAGTTTTACACATAAACAAAAGTTCCTAAGTTTGTAAAGTCCAAACCAAGTTCCTGACGGTACAAAAAATCTAGGTCTTGGAAAGTGTAACTTTGAAGTGGAATAAAAATCTAAAAAAAATAAATGTTTTTATTTTTATATCACTTTAAAAGATTTTAATGTAAAATGTTTTATTTTCTTATTATTTCTAGCAGCCGTTAGGAAACGGTTAAAGTCTTTAGCGCCTTCCTAAGTATTACGCATTGCACGAGGATCAAATGTTCAAATTAAAATACACCTACTACGACTCACCTGTTATTTTTTTGTAAACTCTTAAATATGTATGTATGTGTTTTTTCGGGCCCATCAAAAATCTTTTACCACAAAATTTTGCAATTGGCTTGAATCTTTTCCCACGCTTTTGAGCAAAAATATTTCGGGAACAGCACGCATTTTAGCACAGGCAATATTCAATAGACTAGCGCACTAAGTATAACCAGTATGTCACGGAATATTAAGCTTGATGAAAAATACTTCACAGATGTCTAACGGTTTTTGTCAGATGAAAAGTTTGTAAATAAAACTGCGGCGAATGCTTGAGAGTGCACGCACGGCACAAGAACAAATGCATGCATATTTTGGTACAAAAATGTATTTAAGATTTTATTGGTGTGCTGTGCATGGATGGATATTTTTTTATGCGCGCTAGTCTAAACAACGGGTGCAATTATGTGCATGTTTACACGAGAGGAAAACCTGCAAGTGTACACTAAAATTTCATTCGCGTGAGAAAGGACAAATCATAAAGTTAAGAAGGAAGTGCAATAGCAACGTTGACAAATAGCAGCAAAATGACAATATGAGTAAAAAAAAAAGGCAAAGCCAATAAAATCCGTTACCTGGTTATAACAATAGGTACCTGGCATAGCGATGAACCGGTTATAAAGATATATTTTCAAAGTCCAGACAATACTCCGTTTAACTCAGCAATTTGCAATCGGTTACAACGTTGCCGGATATAACGATGGACTGGTTTTAACGATGAAATTCTAAGGTCCCTTCGACATTGCTATATCCGATTTCTATTGCAGCTGTATCTTTTACTTGACAACAACTTTTCACCAGGCTTGACTTTTGTGACGTATATTCAAAACATTTTTTTCATTCTTTTTCAAAACACTTCGACCTAGAATTACACTTTTCCTTAGCACTCTCCCAGAGCCACGAGTTCTTAAGGGTTTTCTTTTTTTTAAACTCGTCACCTCCATACAAAGTGTCAACTCATCCAACATTCTACCACCTAACATAATTCAAGGAAATACAAAACATGGTCGGTAATTAATGTTCATAATGCTATGCAAAGTCTTGCACGTATCTCTTCATCATCAGAATATTAGATAATAGCACTCGTGACCGTGTGCCCCTCCTCAAAAAAAAAAAAAAAAAAAACCGGCAGAACTACTGTCTGACAAATAGCAAGTCCATCTGTGCAGACCAATTGGCCATAACACCGCCGACACGCCGGCCGGTCCGTTTTCCACGGCCCTGGTGGAGAACAAAAAGCGCGTTAAACGGTCAATTTATTAACGCGTTGCACATTATCAGCTGATCGGCGGGCCGGTTCAAAGCTACCGACCGACGCGACGCGACGGACGTAGCCCGGACAAATTATTCGCCTCCTAAAAATTACACTTGCAAATTCTCCCGTACCGAATGCAGACGCAATAGCAACTTCTACATTACGTAGACGTAACGTACCCGCGTTCTCTTTCGTGGTAAAGCAACAGAAAGAGTATCTATGTACTCGTATACTCACGTGCAATTAATGACCTACAAGATTACCAAGAAGCGCAGCAGTGTGCATCTATAAATTTCACGTATCCTAGAACAGGAGTTCTATCTCCCTCTCGTCGCGAGGCAGGTGTGTCTCTTTGACGCGGCGCGTCTGTTCATGGAATTCTTCTCCTGCGTCTCCTGCGTCCTGCCCCGCTTCCAAGGTATGCCGCCGATATGCAATGCCAATGCGGTGTTTGAATTATTATTTCCATGTAATTATCATGCTATGCGGGCGCTGATCAGCACTCCTCGCATGTGTTGGTTGGTGTAAACAACTTTGTTTGCCCACAGCCACCAGTCCACTCTGTGTCCACTGTCCGCTGTCCAGTGGCCGAGAACGAGAATTCCTATGAAATCAGGAAGTGGCACAAATCCAAGAACCATATAAACACAATCGACAACGATAGTAAAAGTATCTTTCTATCTGTGAGTAGAAAGTGTCGTCGGTCGGATGAGCCGAAAACTTCCAAGACGCGCATTATAATGTTAATTACATGCAAAGTGATTATTTCGGCCGGCACCAGGGGCCGCACTCGTATGTCAGCCTCTAATAAATAAAACATGGAGTTTTGCACTCATTGTTGGGGCCATCATCGGTGCTGGAAACAAGTTTCAAAGTTCATTCATGGATTCGTATTCGAATGGCCGGCTGGCTGGTGGCGTTGATGATGATGATGGCCAGCCAGACAGTGAGGTTCGAGCCCGTAATACGGCTAATCAATTCTGTTCGCGTTGGTCCTGGCTGTGGGTTATTGCTCACTCTCCCCCTCTCTCTCTCTCTCTCTCGCTCGCTTAGTATGGGCTTTCAAGTTTCTTATGAAATTATAATTTCATTTACATTTATTAAAAGCGGCATTTGAATTGTTGCCTTACGCCATTTGGGTCATGGTCATCGATTAATGGTTTTATCATTTTTATCATTTGGTGTGTGCAAGAGACCGATGGATTGCACTAGGTCGGGAATGATGACAGATTCGTCGTTTAATGGGGTGGCTTTGGAAAGTTACACATCATGTGGTATTTTAATGGGCTTTGATTGAGTCGTGTTAATTTTGGAGTGATAACAATAACAACAACACTTTCATCAGGCTCAGTGCAGTCTTTGTCGACTCAAATCCTTGAGCTGTTAGTCGGATATGCTATGATGACAGAGTGATTCTGGATCTTGTGGTTCAATTCCATAAATCAGAAATATCATTGAGTCTGCTGTATTAGAAGGTTGTGCCTCAGATCAAATACGCCACGATCGGCTATGAAAAGGGGGAGTTTTATCATTGTTTCTGAGCAGTCAATAGATGCATAGATACACATTCCTGGAGTTGGCTTCCTGCAAAGGTCTTAAACGATTGTTTCCAATCAACGGCAGGGCTCAAATGAGTTGATTGCAAAAGCTGACAAATCAAAGAAAGGCAATTAAACAACGAGTGAATATTTGAAGGGTACATATACATGTATGTATGTATAGTAGTGGAAGTTCGATTATGAACAGTGCCCATCGAAAAGCCGAAATTCCATTAAAAACAGCTGGGTGGCAACTCGTGCTCCAAACCACGTTCAAAGCATCTGTCGACATTCCATGCAATAAACCATTACCTTACCAGAGCTTTCTCATTCTTCGTTAGTGAGCTAACTGGAATTAGTTGGGAAGGTCAAAGAATATATTGCATATTCCAACAGGATAACGCGCCAGTCCACAATGCAAGGTCCGTAGAAGAATGGTTGTCGCAAAACAATATCGAGGTAATGAAGTGGTCGGCTCGAAGTCCAGACCTTAACGCCATCTATTGAGTGAGCTGATTCTTGTCGCGAATCTTGGAATTTTAATATTTTGAAAGTTGTATAAACTTCCATATTTTATTGATATCCGGGGGGGAAATATCTTGTAGGTCTGTTAAGAAATATTCTCCCAGAATCTTTTTTCTCCGATAACATATCAGAGAGCTGGAGATATACCATCTAATCCTATCATTTTGTAAGTTACAAGCGTGAAAATCTGCAGCTTTTAAAAAAATGCAATACCAACAGCATTTCGTGCAGTCCAAAGTCTTAGGAATTTGCACTTCGTGTTAAAGAAGCGATGACTGGATCTCCAAGAATTATCTTTTGAAGTCATAATACAAACATTCTCGTATAAAAGTCTCTATACAACAGTGTTACCAGTTAGCAAGCATTTGCCCCCAAAATCCAAATCCTAACATAATTGAAGATCGATTTTTGTACAGTACTTCTGATGGAAATATTTATGTAGATACAAACCTAAATAGTCAATTTACAAAAAAAGGAGTGAAATAACGAGTTACACTGAACCCCCCACATACGCGGTCTCAGCATACGCGATTTCGCTTATACGCGATTTAGATTTTCCGATTTTCCCTCAACATACACGGTCCTTATACGCGATTTATCAAAAATTCGCGTTCGTTCTTATATCTTTGACCACATAATTTTTGAAAATAGAAGTCGCAATTGCAACATTTTTATGATCACAAGCTTCCAAACAAACATTCAAAAAATTGCTTGTCTTGAAACCCATCTCTACGTGTAGGTACATACTCGTATGTAGTTCATACACATTTTCATAGTTTCTAGTTTCAACATACGCGAATTCGACATACGCGGTGGTTTTTCGGAACGTATCCTTTGCGTATGTGGGGGATTGCTGTATTTAGGAAAAGTGGAAGAACCGCACTCGATCAAAAGTGGATCAAAGAGATTTTCCACTTTTTTTATTTATTGCTTTTAAAGATTATCAGATCAGGAACAGTGAAATTAGCAAAAAAAAATTCACCAACGAATTTTTTAGCCTCAAAGAAACCTCACACTTAAAATTACCCCTGAACTTCATCTAATTATTATGGCTGTTCCACGTGCTTATACCTCCTTACAGCTCTTTCTTCTTAGCCCTCAAGGGCCCAAAGGTGGTACGCGGGTACTTTTTGGACATTCAAATCTAAATATTTTTGTTCCCACTGTTCCGATTTTTTGAGGTTCCATGACATCTCTAAAAAATCATTTTTACGCAATAAAAACTAAAAGTTGTTGAAAAAAAGTGAAAGAACATGTGGTTTTTTTTACCATTTTTCGAATCTATGGCGGAAGTGTCCATGTGGGTGGCACCCACATATAGAAACGTATAGAAACCATTTTTTAAGTACAATCCGAGCATATAACCGGAGCAGAAGTAATATGCGGTTCGGGTCGTAAGCAGAATTAGAACAATTTTGGCAACGTTTCCGACACTTTATCTTGATTCGGACATCACTGTAGCATTGCTTGCTAATACCTTGTACGTTCAAACGACCGGTGGTATCTCATTCTTCGATTGGTGTGGAAGCGAAATGGAAGTGCATACTTCCGATTTTCGAGCTGAGTACGCTAACCATGGCTGATTTGATAAAATAGAATCGCGTTGCCGGCGGATCTGAGCTCCGAACTTGAATCCATGGTAAGCATAGATCTCGGGCAATCGGAGTTTGCGAAGGATCTAAA
The DNA here is from genome assembly GCA_949775065.1 of Brachyopa scutellaris. NCBI lineage: Eukaryota > Metazoa > Arthropoda > Insecta > Diptera > Syrphidae > Brachyopa > Brachyopa scutellaris. Next base: position 104,584,528 of record OX459113.1, read on the forward strand.
TAATATAAGCCGCAAAACAAGCAACATCAATTATTATATTATAGAGAATAATGCCAAAGGCCACCGATTAGTTTTACGTTTAGTCGTTTGGACAATCTGACATCTTCGTTAAATTAGGTTAAAAAGTATGCTTAAAGCGAATTGTAACAACTACAGTAACGGGCACAGCAAAATGTTGTTTTTCTTCATATTATGATTATGAAATGAAATATATGAAACGTGTATTAGCGCGTGAAGTGGCGTGGGTACTGTTTCACGCCGCGCTTCGCACGCGAACCGGCACACAGTGTAACGACTAGAGGACAAAAATGACAATTTTTATTTTTTATGCTTTCATATTTTTAATATATTAGCCAATAAGCAAAGAATTCAAAAAATCCGTTAGACAATACACGGATCTTGTTTACGCAGTAAAAATGCCCGTTATTTTGAATGTAAATATCATCGCGCTGGAATTTTTGCATTTCGTTTGCCATTGTCAATGCAGCTTACAAGTTGAGTAGTGCTTCTTTGACATTGTTGTTATTCTCAAATCGTAAAGTGAACCTTCTTTTTGTATTAAGTCAAAAAAATTTAGTAAATTTTTTCGAATATGGGTAGTAAGCGCAGTTTTCTTTAAGGAACTTCGGTTAAAGTGATATTACAACTTTGGATAAGCTTTTAAAAAATTGAGCTAAATACATATTCTAAAAATTTTTGTGGAAAAAAGTTGATAACTGTATACTGTATTATTACAAGTTTTAGCTGCCGAAACGTGCCGATTCAGTGAATATATATTTTTTTCTGTGGATAAGGATATCATGACAATGCTTCTTCTTACGTCTGATCCAGGTCTAGGTAGGTTTAGAAAATGTACCCAGTACTCACAAAAAAGTAGTTTCAGATAAATGTACTGAGTATATAACTGAAAATAATGAGTCCGAAACACTTGCAATCAATTTAAGCTCGGATCACTCATTTACGGACTCTGAAAAGCGAATAACTTTAAGTACATATGAACATATGTTTTATATGATAAACTTTAAAATTTTGTAAATTTTCTTGATTAACCTTTTTTTTGGAAAAATTTTGAATTTTGATTTTTGTCTCATTTCTTCGTACATTCGTTACACTGTGCGGCGTGCACGACGCACCCCCCCCCCCCCCCCCCGCTCGTTTGTTTCCCCCTGGATTGTAAGTGGAGCCTGTCTTTTTGTCTTAATATATGCATTTCTTCAATCCTTCATTTCGGAAAAAAGTGATTTTACTAACTTATTTAAATCGCTGAAACCTAATTTCATTATTGGCATTTAACGCGAAACATACGTTCTGGGGCTCTAGATACATCTCGCAAAAAGGTAGAATGCTCTATGGGGCAGGTATGGAGTACAGTTGTGATTTCCATTCGACGGGCAAACCGACTTACTGGCCAGCTGATACTTTGAAAATACCTGACCTGATCGATTTCTTCGTGGTGAAAGGAATATCTAACAACCACATAAAAGTTGAAGAAAGCTTTGATCTGTCGTCTGATCATTCCCCAGTTATTTTGACATTGAGCGAAAAACTATTATTTAACCGAGAGCCAGCGAAATTAACCGGCAGAACAACTAACTGGGAAGGCTTTAGGAACGAAATCGAAGTAAATGTTGAACTGAGCGCACCGCTTACGACACCCTATGAACTTGAGGTTGAAGTCGATCGCTTCGTTGAGATAGTACAGCTCGCCTCTTGGAATAATACGCATAATCCAAGAAAAACGCCAGACAAATACGGTCTACGATATCCTGCTGAAATAAAGGAATTAATTAGGGAAAAAAGAAAAGCGCGTAAAAGATGGCAACAAAGTCGTGCTCCACAGCATAAAACCCATCTGAATCGTCTCTGCAATTTGTTAAAGAATAGCATTAAGGATTTTAAAAATCGTGCGATAGGCTCTTACCTTGAAAGTTTAACAGCGAAAAAAGATTCCAATTATTCCCTTTGGAAAGCCGTAAAAGGCACCAAAAGGCCCAAAATCCCCGCGCCGCCACTTAAAATAAATCAAAATGAATGGGCAAGGGAAGATAAAGAAAAAGCGGATATTTTTGCCACCCATTTGGAAGAAACCTTTAAACCGAACGATGGTCAAGTGGTTCATGACAACATCAACCTCACAAGGATGGTAGTTCCACCATCTGACGATTTAACGCGCAGATCTGCAACGCTTAGAGAACTCGAACGTGAGATCGCTAAACTAAAACCTAAGAAAGCTCCTGGTTATGATTTGATTACCGGAGAAATTCTCAAAGCCTTACCTAGAAGAGCATTTATTAAGCTTCTCCATATTATAAATGCTGCACTCAGATTAAAACACGTGCCGAGCCAATGGAAAGTTGCGGAAGTCATTGTGGTTTTAAAACCAGGAAAACCGTCATATGAAGTAAAATCATACAGACCAATCTCGCTTCTTCCAGTCGTATCAAAAATTTTCGAGAGGATATTACTAAGGCGTCTCCAACCGGTTATAGAAGAAAATAATCTAATCCCTGACCACCAGTTTGGGTTCAGAAGTAAGCATTCGACAATTGACCAGGTGCATAGAATTACTAACGTAATCGAAAAAGCACTAGAAGAAAAAAAGATATGCTCAGCCGTATTTCTTGACGTCTCGCAAGCCTTTGATAAGGTGTGGCACGATGGCTTGAAATGCAAATTACGACAAGTACTCCCCGTGTACCTATACGAGATTTTGGATTCATATCTCGGAAATAGACTCTTCCGTGTTAGAAATGGAAACGAATACTCAGAGCTCAAAAAAATTTCGGCCGGCGTACCGCAAGGAAGCGTTCTGGGGCCGCTTCTTTATCTGTTATATACTCGTGATATACCGAAAGAAGATGGCACTATGCTTGCTACGTTTGCCGACGACACCGCTATCCTAGCAGTAGGTAAAACAATCGAGGAAACGACTGCCAAACTGCAAAACGCATTGAATAAAGTAAATTAATGGACGAGGGACTGGCGGATCGCCCTTAACGGAACTAAATCTGTTCACGTGAATTTCACTTATAGAAAAATTAATGACTTGCCAATTTTTATAAATTTGGCCCGAATTCCTATTGCAAATGAAGCCAAATACCTGGGAATGACACTTGACGCAAAGCTGAAGTGGAATTCGCACGTGAAAATGAAACGTAAAGAATTAGAAATCAAATATAGAGAAATGTACTGGCTGATCGGGAAACATTCCCACCTCAGTACCGAGAACAAACTGCTTTTATACAAGCAAGTGCTAAAGCCGGTGTGGTCCTACGGTATACAACTTTGGGGTTGTACCAAGAAAACAAATGCCAATATTTTACAGACCTTTCAAAATAAAGTGCTTAGAGAAATTGTCCAAGCACCGTGGTATGCTAGAAACGACGATATCCACAGGGATCTCGGAATTCCGACAATCGAAGCTGAAACTAGAAGCTTCGCGCGAAAACATAGAAACCGACTAATCGGACATGTAAATAATACAGTCCTACTTATTTTGGATGAGAGCAATTTATTGCGCCGACTACAAAGGACAAAACCTTTCGACTTGGCGAGATAAGGATTAACCGCATCTAAATTGCAGAATATTCAGGATCTTTCATTGGAAAGTAACCTGCCAAACGTTTATATTTCGTGATAGAAAAATTGCTTGATAAGTAGTATAACTTAGTTGCAGTATCTAACAAATTTATATCGAAGGGAGGTGTTTTTGGTCAGTAAGAATCTGACACTACTATGAGCACGCGCTCGCTATTCTATGGAAGATTTTCACCTACCCTCGGGGAAAAAAAAAAAAAAAAAAAAAAAAATGTTCCTTCTGATTATCACTTGTTCCGATCAATGACTCATGGTCTGTCCGAGCAGAAGCTCACTTCTTTGAAGATTGCAAAAAATGCGTCGATTCGTGGATGCGGCCTTCTCCCGAATTCAAACTTCAATAAATAAATTATCTTTTTGTTCAAAAAAATACAATAAATGTACAAAATATCTAATTTGAGTTGTAAAGTTAACTCTTTGTCCCGAAAGTAGTTTCTCCGTCTTTTTTTATCTTGTCTTTGTTTCAAAACATTCTTCATGTTGGCAACCATGGTCAAAGAGTACGATTTTATTTTACAAATGTGGCAGCACCGCATTTTTGTTTGTTTTTTTTTTTATTCATTGAATTGTTATTTAATTGTTATTTATCTTGTAATAATTGGGCGATATACTTTAAGTTTTAAAAAAAGTTTAATTTTTTTAAGTCCTCCACGATATTTTCTAGAAGGTGGCAAGCCTAGTCATAAAGTGAAATTGCCCAAAAATGTTGGGCAATGTGATATTTTTCAGATTTGGGTGATTTGGTTTTGGGCGATATTACACAGATCCGCCTTAAAAAGCCGAAACACAAAATCGCCCAAAATCACATTTTTGGGTATATTGACATTATGCCAAATCGCCCAAAGTAAATAAATGTCTAATCGCCCAAATTTTTTTGGGGTGATTTGACATTTTTTCTGATTTTTTTGCATTTTGTGCGATTTGGTTTTGGGCGATTTGACACTGAGCCAGTCTACATACTCATGCATATGTGGCTTTTCTGAACGATTTGTGTGTGAGTGCTATATATTTGATACGAATTGAAGGGACTGCGAGTTCAGGGGATTTGGTGGTGTTTACTGGGATTAAACCCGAACGCACTATCAGTTGTCCAACGCACTAACCATTGAGCCACGGGGCGCCCACCCAATTATAAGTCTTCCCCTTCTGCTGAATGTCAAATCTTTGTTCAAAAATACATAAACTCGAAGTTAAGTATGTAGATTCTTGTCCATCTAATCTTTTTGAGTATTCTCAATTGAAAGAACAGTTCAACAATAGCTTAGTTGTGATGTGGCATCGAAATGATTTATAGTTCTCGACACAAATTGCGCCAAACTGCAAGCGATCGCCCACAGTGGGCAAACAGTTTTATTCGTCTCGTTACGTTACATGATCCCATCTGAATCGGTAAACTAAATCCGAGTAAAAAGAAAGAAATCAAAATGCCAACACTCGATGAATTATTTATGTTCCCTTCAACCGTTTAACTGAAAATTTATGGAGATCTCGTGAAATTCAAATCGACACCCAGAGAAACGGCTTAAATGTGCGTCAGCGTCATACACCTCAAGGCCAGTTCGGTTGGCGTTGATAAGTTGATAAGCCTACGCGCGTTGGATTCTGGCAGATTGAGCGGATTTTCATTGCCCAGCAGCAGCAGCACCAGCACTCATGGACTTGTGATTGTGATTCTTGTTCCACACGCGGACCGCTGCTGTTCGCTGATCCGATCTTGCACAGAAACTCACGCTGTGTGTGTATCCGTGTATCCGTGGTGCTTATCTGCTGACGGAATAATAGAATGATATCTACCACTGGCAGTGTCAGTGGCTGGTCGATCAATCAACATAATGCTGTCATGCATGTAGAACAACAAAAATGTTGCACACATAATTTAGGGAAAATGACCATTCTCTGGACGACGACGATGAGGAGGAGGAGATAAGAATCTCTGAACAGTCCATACATGGCATGGCCGTCTTCACATCGCAACCACCACCATCGGGGATGAGTGCACTGCCCGAACCCGTAATTTCCGCATACGTACCTACATCGGCGCGTAGTGAAGGAGTACTACTGCCAAGAATGGCCGCGGAGTCCAGCAATGCAGTCGCAGTGACGATCGCAGCCCACGGAGTGGAAACGAACGAAAATCATGAACTGTGAAAGGTTTTCCAGAATTTATACGGTCATTTTTCTCCAGGTGACCATATCATTGGCAAGCGGAACAAGTTGCCGGCGCGACGGTGCAATGTATATACGTGCACTGTCTAAACTGATCGCCAGGATCATCAGGCGGAACTGGTTAATGCATGTCCGTCGGTCTGTCTGCTTTGTATCCTTTTTAAACATTATAAGAATAACAAGGACATGAAGTGTTAGTAGAAAATTAAATTTAATGTGATCCTGAAACACGATAGCCACGATCATGATACTATCGCACATCTTTGATGCAATTAGGTGAAGTGCTCGCACGGTGATACACGAATGCCAACTTGAAAGCAGCAAGGATATCTGTAATTGTAGTCGTGTCGTGTGAATGATACTGGTGTGGCACATACACCTGCTAATTTCAAGTGAAAATTGGAAGGGATGTTTTGGCAGCGCAACGAAATTAGTGCAGCGTGTCTTTAAGGAGTCAGTTGATGTTCGAAGTCGAAGCAATGTTAAGATAAAGTGAAGGATTTTTCTTTTTGCCATTTAGAGGACATTTCACAGCTTTAATTACCAAACCATTCTTATAACATTGCACGTAGTTGCACCTTCCACTTTACCTTGGGTTCGTTGAATTCATCTAGTGGCAAGTGCGTAAAATAAGTATTATGGTGCCAAGTCTGGCATATTCATCACAAGTATCTGAAAAGGTTTCTCCGTACAAAATTTGAACTACGATAAAGCCGATAAGGTCGAAAAAGCGGTAGGCATGCAACCTTCCAAAAGTGTTTGTTCTTCGAAATTAAGCTGCAACTAGACTGATCACAGATCAACATTTTCGCTAATTTATGAGCAATAAGCTCGTAAGTGTATTTCCGAAGACCACGATTCAGTCATATTAGGGCCTGCCACCGGTGAGAGTACTTTCTACTATACTTGTCGATGCTTGCAAATAAAAAACTAGGTTTTAGGTTTTATAGAGCAGAATCTTGGGGCTAACCTGACCTTTTCAGGACCGATGGTGCAACGCTAACGATTGTGCCATAACCCGCAACCTGTGGCCCGCAGTCGACCAGAAAAGAACAATGTCCCTACTTTCTATGGGAAAAAGCCAAGTCCGTATACTCGTCGCCGAATAATAGGAAACATGACCAGAAGATACGGCATCCTTAAAAATTTCTGTAGAAGCTGCATGGATGAGGATGAAACAGAATCTATAGCACATCTTCTATGCCACTGCATGGCTCGTCAAGAACGGCGCCTATCTTGATTTCGACTGCCTGGATGACCTGGCTAAGATTCAGACCTAATGAGATCTATTAAATGTTCAAAATGATCTCGTTGAATGGATGTTTACATGCAAAAATAGGATATTCACAATGGACCTTTATGGCCTCTGGGTGAAATTGCATGGTACTACAAGCGACCCTCCTAACCTGACCTAACCTAACCTTTTTAGTATTTTTTTTTTAATGGACAGGTATGTTTAACACTTTGTGATAGTGGCAAATGTGTTGACTTACTTCAAAAGTATTCATTTTTCTGACCCACACTTGAGAGAAAAGACTTGAGTTTCACGAGGAAGGCGTTGAAGTAAATGTTAAGGGAGAGGAAGGAAACGAGGGAGAGTGGTGACAGATTTCGATTCCGATGATTCCCTTGAATAATCCCTAACTTGCTTTCTAAATTCATTCCTTTTCCGCAAGTAGTAAAGTTGTCACGCGTTTTCTTTAAGTCACGTTAATTCCGAACTCTAATGAACTATTTTTGAACTCTAACTGATTTTATATAATTTATAATCAATCGTATTTTGTGAATTAAAGTGCTGCATTAACTAAATTAACTTGGTTGTCGACTTTCATTTCCTGAGACAAGCTACGAGAGTCGGGCTGATAATATCCACTTGATGGGCAAACTCTTCTTCGAAGACCTCAAAGAGATATCCGGGAAAAAGGATTGGAGCGCTGATCTTCTTCCTAAACTCCATATATGCACATAGTCACCTGAGGTTGTGGTCGAAACCTAATTTATATAAAAGGAGCTATGATTGTTGCAAAACTGTGATACTGTTAATTTTTAGGGTTCCGTACCCATATGATATTACGGAACCATTATAACTTCGCTTTAACCCAAAAATGTCTGTCACGATAAAAACATCAAGAACCGTTCTTCCTTGAAACTTGAAATTTGGCACATTTATACATTACGGTGGTCCACATATATGGGATAACTAATCACACAAAAATATTGTGAAACAACTATGCAGGGTGGGCAAAATGGGAACTCGAAAAAAAAAATTCTGCAATTCGAAAGGGCCCAAAGCAAAGATTCCAAAAATATTTTTTTGAATTTTTGTCTTTGGAAACTTTGGGAGTTATTACTAAAAATGTGTGCAAAAATACTATATCCCCCACCCCATATCCGAAACTACTGAAGTTAAAAATATGAAAAAATCATAGTTTGTATATTTTTAGCTAAATATCTAGAAAAAACTATAGCGAATCTCATAAGTTGTATAGTTTTTGAGAAAATCACATAAAAATCAAATAAAAAAATAAAAAACAGTACGGAATTGCCAGGCCACCGCGGTTACAAAAAAAGCTTCATACAAGTTCATACATAAATAATATCAGCTTGTAGCTACTCTGTTCTGTCATCTATAATCTATAAATATTATAAAACTGTAGAGGTTTTTTTGTTGGTTACCTAATAGCGTGAAAACCGCTGAACAGATTTCGATGAAACTTTTTTTGAAATGCTTCTTAAGTACCCGGGATGATCACAAGCTATGTAATTTTTTGCTCAGCCTACTGGGTTTTACATGGTAGTCAAAATAATAATAATAAAATAGGTGAAATTAGTAAATCCGTCGCTGATTCATTTGAGATATAAAACATCCTCCTGCATTATCCTGAAGCTGAGCAATGTTCAAAACAATTATTCGAAACATCGCCCACAATTTTCCTTCAGCGGAGACCACCGCCAGCAGTCGTGCAGCAATGGGTATCGTTGCAATAGTGTGTGTGTGAGTATATGTGCGCGCTCTAACATGATCATATGCTTTGTACTTCAATGTACCACAACCATTATCACCATTTACGGCTCTCACACTCAACCAATCTTAACAAATGAGGTGTCGAAAGAAAGAGAATTTTCTAGAACAGCGAATTGCTCAGAAAAGTGAAATTCTGTTGTTTTAAGAGTTCATTTTGGTTCATATATGTATGCACATATGTATTTGCTATGTGGAAGTCATCTGGGATGTTTGGTTTACAGTGCTATTTTGCCGAGACTTTAGGCAAACGTTATCAGTAGTGCCACATCCGAACGCACAACATTTCTCTGATTTGTTATTTAAAATTGGTGGAGGAACGCTTCCGGAAGAAAATGGAAAAGTACATTTATCACAAGGTTTAAGGTGATATATCACAACTAAAGAACCGTAAGAATTCTTAGCTTTGTGAGCGAGCTATGTTGTTGCCTCAAAATGATTAAGCTCCAGCAATTAACAGCGACATATTTTCACGTGCTGATGGTCAAAGTGCGGAATGTATTTCAATCACCCGGGTTGTGGACCAAGAAGTAACAACCAGATATCTGGTCGAATTTTTAAACTCTCGCTTTCGCTGCCATCACATAAATTAAAACTAAAAGTGGGTGTACCTACTATTCTTCTAAGAAACTTGAGCCCGCCTAAATGATGTAATGGCACCGGACCTAGAGTTACAATTCTGCAATGACATCTGGTAGAGGCGGAAGTGTTGACGGGCTACGGTGCGGTGCGGTGCGGTTTTTGAGAACTATGAAATCTGCATTTAGCGCCTGAAAGTTACATATTGAAACACGTTTTTGATATAACGCAGTTAATCGACAAAATTTATTTAACACTTTTGTGGACTTAGACAAATACTTTAATCTTTCTTCCCTCCCACTGAAATTGCATATTTGTAGGAATGAGAAAGCCCTTAGAATAGAATACGAAGCAAGGCGAGCAAGGGGTTCAACTAGTCACGAATAAGAATAAGAAAAATAGAAAAACAGAAAAAAAAACAACAAAACCAAATGAAAAAAAAAAACCTACTTCAATGAAATAGATAATAATAATAATAAAAATTAAAAAGAAAAAAAAAACAGGAAGAACACAAGAAATGAGCTGACGCTATACCTTACATCCATTGATTTAAGCCCATTGATACAAGAATCTACTGCGAGGGAAAATACTCTAATAGATAATGTTTTTACAAACATCCCGATAAAATGTGGTGCAATTCACACATCTTTTAGCTATCAAAAAAAGGTTTGAATAAAATTAAATTAGGCGCTTATTTATTCTTTATTATGATTTTTTGATTTATTCAAATTTATACATTCTCCAAACTTGGTTTCCAATAAATTGATTGTGATATTCGCTGTGTGGCTTGTGGCGCCGTCCTGTTGGAACCACATGTCCTCCAAGTCCATATCATCCAATTGGGGCCAAAAATATTCGGTTATCATTGAACGGTAGCGATTCCCATTCACAGTAACGTGCCGGTCTTGATCATCACGGAAGAATTACGGCCCAATGACGCCGCCGGCCCATAAACCACACAAAACCGTAATTTGTTCGGGATGCAATGATGACTCATGGAGTACGTGTGGATTGCTGCCTGACCAATACCGCATATTTTGTTTATTGACGAAGCCATTCAGCCAGAAATCAGCCTCATCGCTGAAGATGATTTTTCGATGAAAATCCGAATCATTTTCAAGTTATTGCTCAGCCCAATTCACAAACATACGACGCTTCTGGTGGTCAAGCGGCTTCAGTTCTTGCGTCAATTTAATCTTGTAATCTTGTAAGGATGTAGGCCAAGATCTTTTCGCAAAATTCGCCACAACGACGTCACAGAGATGCCCAACGCTTGAGAACGACGTGTGAGAGACACATTTGGGCTTTCTTCAACTGAAGCCTCAGCGGCAGCAATATTCTCGACACTACGGGCACTTCTTTGTCTCACTGGCACGGGAACATTTTGTACTGTGCCTGTGGATTTCAGTACATACACATTTCGTAGTGGCATAATATTGTTAGATCTGAATAATGGTAGTGTTGCCTCTCATCTTGGTCTGAACCGCATTATTCTAATAACTTTTTTTTTAGCTGGCTATAATTTGCTAACGTTGGAACTGCCCCAATAGAGGTACCATATTCCAAGAGAGAGTTATTGTTATTATTATTTTTGAAGAGTGAGATGCACCGCGACCTTAAGATCTATTGTGCCCCCTACAAGTCCTATAGACGAAGGAAAATCCCTCTCGTCATTATTCCTATTGAAATCGGTTAGAGAAGTATTCGCTCACACTTAGCCTAGGTGAGAATAACATAAGTCACAGAACTCCATCTAGACCAATTTCGCTTAGAAATCGCAGTGGGAGATTGGGTGCTATGAGCGGTCAACTGCTGTAATTTGGTATTTACTCAAGCACTTGTGGGTTTATGCCTGACTTTCTACCAGTATGCGTTCTGGAGTTTCACTGGACTCATTGCAAAATCTGCATGAGTGATTATCTGATAGACCTAGCTTCCTGAGATGTCCCCTTAGTTTACAATGCCTCATAAGAAACGAAGTCAGGATGAGGAGTGTGTTTTTGTCAAGGCTGATGCAAGCTTTGAATCTTTTCAAGTTGTAATTACCCTAAAGTTTCTTCGCCTGTATTGGAGCCTGAGTTTTTGTCCAGGGCTAAATCCTGTTTGTCTTCTTCAGTGATCGGAGCTCCTCTATCTAAAAGGGTTCAGGAGCCACAAAGGGTGTGGCAACCCTTTCCTGGCACGTTTCTCCGCCTCTTCATATATCCGCTGGTGTCCCGGTACCCAGTATATGGTGACGTTGTTTCGTTCGCCCAGTCTATTAAGTTTATCTAGGCATTCCCAGACAATTCAAGATTTGATGACATGAGCCCCTATTGCCTTGATAGCTACTTGGCTATCTGATATTATTGCTGTCCCTTCTATTGTAGCGCTTATCAAGATTGAGTTGGGCATATCTGTCGATAGCACAGATTTTAGCATGAAAAATGCTGGTGTAGCTGCCCACGGGTGTAGTTTAGTTCCGGGCCCAAACACTCCTGCCCCGTTCGGGGTGTGAGGACTCAGCATGTACATATGTAGATTCTAGATTCGGTGCTCCAGTTCTTCTTGTTACTGAGTTTAATGCCGAAGTTCTTTGACCAGTTAAACGTCCTGATGCCATCTTCTCGAGGGAGTGCCAGAAGGGGAAGCTTATTAGCCAGAGAGTCAGAGAGAGTTTGGTGCTCAATATTTTTATTAAATAATATGATGTGATTATGGCTGTCAAAATTGGACGAATATCCAAGTTTCCGATATGTGTTTTGCATGTCACGGGTATCACCGTTTAAGCAATCTGAGATACATTGCACCATCTTCTAAAGAATTCGTGTTCTGTTTTAATAATTGACTCTTTAACTGCTTCAATGATTTTTGAAATATGTATGTACTCGCTATTCGAGTACCTATACCTAATGAAATTGTGATACTTCTAAGCTTTGAATGCAGTGGCATTTTAATTTAATTATATTGTGGCATTATTATCTGCGAGCAAATCCAAAAAGATTAAGAGTATGAACCGTTGCTTGCAATTACTCTCCAATGTACTTAATAGTCTATCTCCGAAGGCAAAACTCGAAACATAAATAATTTCAAACGTCAAAAACATTCAAAGACAATCAATCCTATTTGAAACAATTAAACAATAAAAGATCATGTCCCATCATAAAAAAGTGAATTTCTTATCTTAACTTCCACTTAATCCAAACCTCGAGCAAGACCAAAAGGCAAAAAGTACACAAGCCACAAATAGAAACCCAAATCACTCTCACGTAGCGATTTATATAAATCAGAAACCCACAAAAGCGGGTGCATGTACTCGTACAAGTATCTCGACGAAAAATCAGCGACATGTGAAATCCATCATGGCTTTTGTCTGCTACCTACCTCTCCCACTATATATCATATCTCGTGATTTGACAGAAACGCGATCTTTCCACCATTAAAACAGAGCGAACACAAAACAAACGGAGATCTCTTTCGGTAGGCATGCAGCAGGCTGGCACAGCCCCGCAGTCTTCCGGTTCAGCCAGCGACGAATGCCCTGGGAAACTCTATACGAAAGTAGATGCGCCTCATTGTTCCACATGTGCACTCGTGTAATTTGAACTTTTCCCTCCAAATGTAAAAAAAAAGGAAAACTTTTCTCTACCAACCGAAAAACAACCCCAATTTTGAACTGCTCCCCATGTGAGAGAAGCTTTTCCTGGAGAGTTCGCAAAAAAAAAAAAACGAACCGGCACGCTTCATCCCTGCCAATAGGTGTCACTGTACTCAGTATGGGGAATTTCAATGGCAACGAATCATGCGTACTCCCCATTTGCATAACGATGGAGTGTTATTGGCTCATGGCTGTGGAAACTTCGTGTGAGTTCGGGTCATTCCACCTGGACCTGTGGATGGGTGATGTGCTAGGTGTACCTAATTTAAAAATGCCATCAAATGCGATGGTACTTATTACAACTTCCATGTTTATGGTTGTTAAGGTCACACTGGTGCTAAATGAAACTTTGGTGGTCTGGGTACCTGCTCTCCTCCCACAAGTGTAATAAATATAAAAAAAAAAAATAAATAAATAAATAAATAATAATAATGGCCCTCTAATCACACACACACTGAGCTGAGGCTACCTGTACTCGTATATGCTGCAGACTGACGGACTGCGAGGCTGAGACTACAAATAGAAATTAAAAAAGCTAAAAAGGAAAATTTTTCAGATGAGCGCCCATGCGGAAACTCCAAATGGCTGCGGATGGCACGCAATGGGAAGCATGGCCAGGTGACGGAAGATGGCTTCAAAAAAACATGTACAAAAAAATAACATAGCCAACTGTAGATAGTAATTGTTGTTTGGCACTTTATCTAGCGTGATTCACGTGTTTTTTTTTTTTATAGTTTTTGTCTGTTTTGTGTTTTGTTTTGGTCGAACAAAACCCTTGGCTGACATTGTAACAACTAAATTTGCGCGAAATGAATCTCACTTCATGACTTTGCATTTCATTAAACAGAAAAACATAACGATGTCATTTTTAACGTTTAATTGTTTCGCATTTCTCGGCTAGGTTATTATACAGCTTTAGGGGCGCCATCATATTAACCTTATTTCTGTGTCATTAATCGGGTTGTTTTAGCTCTAGTTAAACACCATTTAGAAATACGAGACTAGTATGCCAGCCTGTTTAAATAACTATCCCCCATCTTTCGTTGGATACCTCCAGTCGTGCATAAAAGGTTGATAGAGGTGGAGTTCCGATTTTACCGCGTGGTAAATTCAGAAACTCTACAAGTCTAATCTTTGGCATCTGTAGCCATCTTAAGGCGTGTTTTTTTCCAATCTATATAGGCTCAGAAAAAAGTGTCCATGTTAAATACACTAACAACTAAGCCTATATAAAATAACGAAATCTGTATAGTAATCCGGTCTTAGGTTATAAGCTCGGACCTGGGCAGAAAAATGTGCTACCAAATGATTTTTTTGTCGATTGCTACCGAAAATGTTATCGAAATGTCAAATATGACAGGTAAGTGGGACATTTGTAAACAATTACGCCGACGAAAACATGGATTCCAACGAGAAAATGTAATAAATTAACAAAATGGAAGCTAAAACTAATGATTAGTCCATCATTTTATTATTTCTTTAAAAAATGCGTGCTGAAAGATTCCTTTTATATTTATGAATTTAATGAGTTTGACAGCAGATTTTAAACTGACAAATGTCAATTATCATAGTGCTGCCAAGTCACTGGCCAGCGTTTGTTTTCTCATTTTTAGTCAAGCCGATATCACAGTACACGTTGCTAAGGTAGTATACTCAGAGTGTTCATATTCGATCAAGTTCGCGCACGTGTCAAAAAAATCAACAAGATCAAAAACAAAAACAATTGAATTTGAATTAAACGCCAAACTCAGTACAATTTATATAGAAAGGGCACGAGTTTCGGCCATTTTTCCTTCCGAAATTTTTGACAGCTGCGCGCAATACATTACTTTAAATACGTGTAGGCACTGTGAGCCTACATATATAGATTAGAAAAACAAACACGCCTAAATTCGAAACTATAAATATAATACAACTTTGGCAGCACAGCGATATTAGAACGATTTAACTGTCTGATATGCATTTATTTATTATGTTTCAACACTCAAAAGTTGTCCTTTTGACATGTTCTTTCTTTTTTTTTTAATGCTCCTTGACGATTCTCGAATATCCAAGAATTTAGTCTGCTTTTTTAGGTTTGTGGTCTACAAGAAAGTAATTTTTGCTGATTGTATATTTTGTAGTAAGTGGAATATTTTTGTGGACCAAAAAAAAAAAGCGAAGCCTTTATAAAAAAAATCATCGAATATTAAAACTACGGTATTTTTAAGCAAGAAAAACAGGATAACCCAGAGTGGTTTTTAACTATATCCTTGCGCTGATACTATTTTTAGATTTAAGAGTTAAGTCAATGTGGACGGAGTCACTCCTAATACGTCAAAATAACTATGTATGATGATATTCTGGAGTCTTTGGGGTTTTTTTTTTTTTAATTTCCAATTGGATTTCATATTGTTATGCTCTGCGACACTAATTTTATTATACTACATATACGGTAACACTTCAGAATAGACATCATCATCAGTAATATCACACGGTGTAACTAGTTTCAATATTGGTGGATTTCCCAGTAACGTTTGACATTTCGTTAAAAAAATAATTTTAAAAAAACCATTACCTACATATTTATTTTGTTAATCTTAAAAACATGTTTTTTCTAAACAAAATTTTATAAATTTTCTGTTATTATTTACATAGATCGATTTTTTTTAAATATAGTAGACTCTCGTTAGCGTGAACACCGGTTAATGTGAACTCCGGTTAACGTGAACATATTTTTTTTAACATTGACATCTCTAAAACGTGAACAAATCCTGAACACTCTAAAACGTGAACTACAGTTTCCGCTCAAAATAACTGAAAAATGCAAGCAAGATGCAACTTGAAACTTGCTTTTCTTGGTAAAACATCTCGTCTTCTACAGTTTTAGTTAGCTACAAGTCAGTTTGTTCGTGAGGAATGCAAAGGCACTCTTCGGTGCTATTTATCCTGAGGTATGATAAGTATACAGACGACTCTAATGTCGTGTCCAAAGTAACCAACATCATAAGTGATGGAGAGACCGATAATAGAGATTTGCTTGAATTGCCAAAAGAAAAAAAATTAAGCCTAGTGAAGCCATTTAAATCTTTAAAAAGGATTTGGAATTGGCTGAAGATGAGCTTGTTAGCCAAAATGACTTAAATGTCTTAAAACGCCATAAGGAAAGGGAGGTAGGAAAGCTTTTGGACAAAAAGAAGACAAGTAAACAGATGACCGACTTTTCTACTAAATTACATAACGTTATGTCCAAAACTTTGTATATACGTTCCTTTGCCATAACTTATTCATAAAAATCTATTAAAAGTACAGTTATGTAACAAATAAAATAGTTTTTAAATGAATTTCTTCTGTGGGATTGTCCCACAAAATTCATCCGTCGCAAACGTGAACTCTCTCGCAAACGTGAACTGGCCAGGTTTTTAATTGTTCACGTTATCGAGAGTCTACTGTAGTACTAAAGTGTATCTAATTTCCGTTTCATGTAAATATATATATATGTATATATTGGAACATGTATAGAATTGAATTACATATCGTCAAATTTTTAAATTAATGCAATGAATAAAACTGAATTTGAATTAAAAAAAAAATTGCGTTATTGCTTTTAATTCCCTTACTCGAAGATATTTTTGTGAATTATGGGGAAGTTG
The DNA here is from genome assembly GCA_949775065.1 of Brachyopa scutellaris. Taxonomy (NCBI): domain Eukaryota; kingdom Metazoa; phylum Arthropoda; class Insecta; order Diptera; family Syrphidae; genus Brachyopa; species Brachyopa scutellaris. The sequence continues at coordinate 104,601,161 of OX459113.1, forward strand.
ACTGTATGTATGTGTAGTAGCTACCTACAATAATGTTACTTTTAGATATTAAAAAAGCATATATTTTTTTAAGGGTATTAATTTTTCCTGTCAATCAACGATTTGTATGTTTTAATCATTTGATCAATTAAAAAGGCATTTTTCTGTTTGGTGCAGCTTTGCTTTTCCTAATGCTTTCCCAGAGCGTAATCTATCAGCGTTAGGTCAAGAAAATTGGTCAACTAACAGATGGCTTGAAACAAAAATTGTATACTAAAAGATGACTTTAAAAAAATTAATTAAATCCACATATGTATATTGGAATTAAAAAAATAGAAGAAAATTAACCTTATTGAAAAGTTCCAAATGAAAATTTAATTCGAAATTCTCTACCTGAAAAATGCCCAACCAAGTCCATTCTATGTCTTGTTTCAACCAAACTACCATTTTAATAAATAAATAACAATATTCTCTCGCAGCAGATTCAAAACAAAAAGGCAATAAAGCCAACTTCAGTTTCATCATGCATCTTTCACCTTTACGGTGGAATGGCTACCTTTTTGGTTTCATTTTGATTTCACATTTTTGTGCATTTCCCTTTGGGGGAAAATTCACGGTTCACAGAGTTGGAACATTCATGTTTGTTCGGTTGGCTGGAGTGAAAAACCATCGGCTATACAATTATTGTCCCCACTTGTCTATATGGCCGGCCAATGGCCCTCCAATCAAGACTCTCGTTGTTATCCAGCGTTGTTCATTGTCACTATAGATGCCATTCATAACGACAAAAAGGAATAATTCGCACTGCGAACAAAAACGTCGCATCGTTTGTTATATTGTTCGCCATTAGAGGTGAGTTCCACCCCCATGCACGTGTAAATTGCCAGCTGTCATTTGACAAAAGCGACTGAAATACGATGATTTCAGATGCAAAGCAACCGATGCGGTAACACGACCAACGCGATAGTAGGTGGTCAGCAGATGCCTTTTAAAATGAAGCCTTGGCGTTTTGGGACTCCAAACGGTTATCATTGTTGGACACTTGTTGGTTGGTCTTTCAGAAGGCTTAGGGTGGGCTTGGACTTTGTTTTAAATAGAAAATTAGCAGATAAGCAATTAACCCGTACTTCTTTTACTTCTTTCCTGCTTTTCCATAATACGGGATCGCATAGCCTGTTCGTTTTAGATTCTTCCCTTCTTCCTGCTGTCTAAGAAGCTACCAAATTTTTTAAACATTAACTGATTGACAGATGGCTTATAGGTACATATGCTTAGATGTTAGTCGGCTGAGAGCCATTGAAGTTTGTTGCAGGTCTTATGCTCAAACAGGGTGAATCCATAATAACAAAAGTTTGTGCAAATCCAACTTGAATAGTTTCTAATGAAACCATTCATCATCTTCAGTAGGAAGTCCTCCCCCATTGCATCTTTCTTGCGCTAGCCACAGGTTTTTCCGAAGATATAAAAACTCATATCCTACCACTTACCACTTAGAATAGAAATCTGTACATTTGTACCAGTATCAGACTACTTCTGTTCTATCTATGGAATTTACGAGGAAAATCATGCGCGTATATGGAACGGAAAATCTCTGTCAGAAGAGTTTGGTACGTCGATGGGCGTTAAGCAAGGATGTGTTCTAAGTACCCTTCTCTTCAATTTATACATAAATGACATAGCTGACTCGGTGAATGGTGGTATTGCCATGGGAGGAAAGAATATTCCAGGACTGATGTTCGCTGACGATATAGTTTTCCTAGCTGAAACTATAGACGGGATGCAGCTGATGATAAACAGGCTCCAGCGCTACTGCAAAACCTGGAATCTATCGGTTAACCTCTCCAAGTCAAAAATGATGATATTCAGAAACGGCGGCGGGAGATACTCCAGAAGGGAAAAGTGGACTTTTGAAGAGGAGTCAATAGAAATAGTCAAGGAGTATAAGTATCTGGGAGTCTTGATTGCTTCTAACCTAAGTCTACATAAGCATCTACAAGCCAAATTAGCGGAAGCCAAGCGTGCTATGTGTTCTGTGTGGAGAAGTTGCATCCTTAAAAATAACGTTTCTCACATAGCTAAGTATAAAGTCTTTAGAGCAACCGCAATTGCAATTCTGTTTTATGGAGCACAGGCATGGGGATATCGTTCTTTTGAAGCCGTGGAAAAGTTCCTTCGTTATTTTATTAAAAGTACCTTCAGACTGCCCAGTACATCACCAAACTATATGCTATATCTTGAAACGGGAATAGCGCCCCTCTTTTTAGACACCCTTAAAATGCACTTCAACTATGTGGCAAAAGTTATGGCGATGAGCGAAGAAAGGATTCCAAGACTAGTTCTAACACAAATTATAAATTCGGGTGGAACATGTGTAAATGAGTGGAACAAACTGGCAATCGAATGCTCATCAACATTTTTAATATCAGCCGACGAAAACCCCGATTCATTTAAAGCAAAATTTGATGACTTGCTGAAGAAAGCTGGTAATATGATGTATGATAGGTACATTAAAGAAGCCGAATCGTCAATCTACAGGGCTTACTACAGTAAAGTAAACCACTTCTTAAAGCAAAAAACCTACTTCTTAGCTGAGAACACTTCTGAAAAAATCAGCTTGTTATTTAAAGTAAGAGGTGAACTCCTTAGTTTGAACTACATTCCACATCGACCAGAGCTACCATTATTGTGTGACTTATGCAATCGTAAAGAACGGGAGGATGTGTTCCATTTCCTGGGAGTTTGCCCAATACTCAAGGATTTCCGTAAACGCTTCTTTGGTGTAGCCACGCTTAATTTAGAGGAAACGATCAACATTCTGAACGGTGAACGAAGTTGGGACCTTCTTTATCAATATTGCTTAGGAGCTATTCGTTACAGAACATGCATAGTTCAGGAAACTTTTTAAAAATCTTTCTCAGAAAATTGTAAATAATTGTAATAGTTTTTTCTTATTATGTATAAATTATAATATAAATGTCAGTCTGGTAGACGGCCTTCGGCCAAACCATAAAGGACTTAAGTCAAACTTAAAGTTAAGAAAATATAAATTGTATCTATTTTTGAAGTCAATAAATCTAATCTAATCTAATCTAATCTATGGAAGTGCGTAGTTTTTAGAATCAAATAACAACATTCACTGACACTGGGTGTGGGGAGTTAAGGTTCCTAATTTTATCACATCCAACGCAGTCGTTTCATTGCGATCTTTACGTGATTTTATTCGCAAATCATTGTTGGGTGTGGTTGTCCGGCAATGGCTAGTGAGTAGTGATTTAATTCAAACCATGATTCCGATTGCGATCCGCTTTAAACTTTGTTTCTGTTTCGTTTTAATGCGACAAGATAAACTGACACCATCGGTTTACGTTTATGTTTTTAATCATGTTTATGTTGTTAATCATCTGTATAATTGATATTCGAGCTTGCGACGAGTAGTAATTTAGTTCGATGTTACTCTCGCACTTTGTTAGAAGTGATGAGCAATAGTATTGGAATTCCAGACTCCTATTCAAAATTCAATTAATCATTTTTTGGACACAGTTTCCTTATACACAGTATTGCATTGGATGTTGCGATAATGTACAAGTGCCTGCATTCCTGAGCTTGCCAATAGATAGATGAGTCAAACTGCTTTAATATTTGCACTTTTTGTCATAAGAGATGCTATCGACTCTTTTGGTGGGAGTTACTCGGTTAAATGTCCAGATGAGTTGTTCAAAAACTTAAATACAAATATTAATGTAATTACATAGACCAAATTTTCACACTTAGGCAGACAGAACGTCACAATAGACAGTTACAACTCGGAGGCAGTAAAGGACTTTGTCTACCTGCCATAACATCAAACGAACGATTACTCTTGCCAACCGCTGTTTCTTTGGGCTAAGAGGGCAATTTCTCGATCGACTAAGGAGACTCTATATAAGACCCTTATCATCCCAGTCTTGCTATATGGAGCTGAAGCATGGACCTTATCGAAAGCGGATGAAGATATCCTTGGTCGCTTCGAGAGAATAATCCTTCGTAAGATATTCGGTCCCGTTTGCGTTGACGGGTTTTGGAGCAGAAGATTCAACCACGAACTATACGAGCTGTACAGCGACATCGACCTGGTCAAAAAATGCACATTGGGCGTTTTGGAGCGTATGGACATCAACACTCTGGCTCGGAGAATATTCGATTCTTACCTGGAGGGTAAGCGCGACAGAGGACGACCTCGCCTAAGGTGGCGCGCACTTGTAGAACAAGACCTCAACCAACTTGGAGTGCACAACTGGAGGCAGTTAGCTAAGGACTGGGCTAACTGGAAGGGGTTGTTGGTTGAGGCCTTGGTCCACCCAGGACTGTAGCGTCACCTAAATATGTAAGTAAGTAAGTAATGTAATTACATGTGTACGGGTATGTCTAGTTATAATGAATGATGTTTGACACTTTTTATGCCGGGCTCCCGTATACCCCCTTTACGAGGATATTTCTGAAGCTCGGGCGAACAAAGAATCGTACGGAATTGGGTGCCCATTTTCACTCCCCCCCCCCCCGCCTCCCACCCAATGTTATGGCTCCTTAAACTCAAAATTATGTAAATTTCCTGTTCCAATTTTTTACTAAAAATGCAATTTTCTTAAAACTTTTACTAATAAATAATAACTTTTACTATTAATAAATTTATATAAATTTTACTTTGACCAATAAATTTATTAGTAAATTTACAATCAATTCTGAAACAAATATTTGTTAATTTATTCGTAATTTGTGTGATCCCGAATAAGATCCCCAATCAGAAATATGCAAATTTTCATATTGCGACTTTTTGTGCGCGTGTGAGACTTTTTTGCGACTTTTTGAAAATTCTCAGCGGTATCACTGTGCAAGGTGAATTCGTGCGCACGAGCGATCAGTAGTATACTGAGTTGATGATTGGAAATTTCTCAGGTTCGCGAACCAATGCATTTTTCACTCTCACGTCAAATCTGAACCGTATCGAGAAGCTATTGTACATTGTCTTGAACAAAACTTTGCTTATAGAAAAAGTTCTTAGGGCAGTTTCGGAGTACTTTAGAGCCTAGCGATCGATGTTGAACTCAAAACAAAATTACTTCGAGTTTTAAGCGAATTGTAGTGTTTTATCCATTTCGTTACACTCGTAAATAATCAAAAATAATACTCATAAGTCTTCCACTTTGCAACAATGAGGTTATAAATTACCACCACTAGCCTAGGTATAGTAGATACAGCGAGTAGGGCTAGGTCCATTATTTAAAATATCTAAAACTGTCCTCATAAATATCTACGTACATACATACAGATACATTTTAACTTTGCCTTCGCTACACATCGAAACAACTGAAAAAGTCTGTTACCTCAAAACTTATTTACATAATTTTGGTTCGGGTAGAGTGAGAGCGAAAAAGTTTCGATGATAACTTTCAAAAAATAATTACATCAACGACTAATGCCTTAGTCGCCATGAGAAGTGGGAAATCTACACCCAGCACGACGACCGTCGTCGTCGACGCCTCTTTGAGTAATCTAAGGCACACCACCGTGGAATATGAAAAGGTGGTCTCTGTTTCGGCATCCACTTTAAAAAAAAAAAACTTTAGTTGTATTAAAGTCGAGAACTTCTCCAGCTCAAATACCAGAGGGAATTTCCACAATTTTTACTTTTACACCAAAAACGAAAACGAAAACAAGATTTCTTCAGAAAAGGATAATTGTAGCGAAATTCCCCCCCACACCCCTCAACTGCCGAAGTGAACAACAAAGCCCCCTCTAAATCTTACAGAAACTTCACCACACACAACATGGGAACAACGAGTCGTTCCAATGATAATCCTACGAGAATATAAGAAATTAAACTTAAGCAACATTAACTATTAAACCTGGATAAGGAAAAGCTATAAATTCCGGAGAGAAAATTTCGCTTATCTCGCAGATACAAAGCATAGCCTTTTGGTCTGCCGAAGACACTCTGAACGTTACGGTGTGATTAAGATACTCTATGTACGAGTATGTGTATGTATCTACTTCCCAAAGAGGTGGGTTTAAGTTTCGACTGTTGGCGGATTATAGCGCGTATATACTCGAGGGGTTGAGTGTAATTAGCGCTGTAATCAAATAATCCTGCTAATTGCAGTACCTCGCTATGCAAAGGGATTATTGGCAAAAAGAAAAAGCTAAGAAACACAAGTATCTTCATCTTTTCAGTTCTGGTTGCGAAATCAATTTCCGCCTTTTATAATACGAGCACTATCTGTTTACTTATCACGAACCCCACTATTTTCTCAAATGAGATGATTTTTAATCGTGAGTGTATCTAATTAATGAATTACAAAAAAAAAAAACTCTGTCTATGCGTGATTGTAGGTTATAATGGGGAGTTGTTGTTAGTGTTTTTTTTTTTAATTGAGTTAGTCTACCATCACCGCGTGATAAAGTTGGAATAGGCAGCTGACGGGAGGATCTCTACCCAGAGTGCTGTCTGTCAATTATTAAGGCGGCATGCGGCTTTCGCTCGGTCATGTGTTTTCATTTTTATTTTTTTTATTTTGCAATTAATTAAAACTGCGTTGATGTTACTACTGTTTGGGTTTACATATATTTAGATACATCGGTACCCACAACCAACACGTATTGTTAGCGTTTTTCACATTCTTAATGCATGTCAAACAATTTCAGAAATAATGCAATCCACTCAACATCAGGTGTGAGTTGAGTAACAACGGGGCCCGGAAAGGATTAGCATTTTTTAATGTCATTTTCTTTTTTTTTCTATAATAAACGAGTTAAAGTGCCAGAAAATATATGCTGAAACGGAAAGCTTATACAGATTTAGTTACTTTTTTCATTACTTATTCTTAGTTGGAAAAATTGCATGTTCTTGTCTTCTTAGAAGCAAATAAAGATAAGATACGATAGCCACTCGAAGGATTGTGATTTTTACAATGGCTGTTTGAGCAAGGGATTGGAAGAAAACGGATCCAGAAGACAGCTGTCAGTAATTGACGAAGGTGACATCACATTTTTGATTACAAGTAATGCATGCTCAGTTGAGCTTCCTTTCTTAACCCTTTCGCTTCCATTGGGATCATATGTCTCAAGCAAAGTTCGAAGAATCCCAGAAAGCCATATTTGAAAGAAAATCTTATTTAAATTGGTCCCATTGATAGTTTTAGGTATGATCATGCTTTTTAACCGTTACTTTTCCCAGTTTGCACATTCGAATTTTTTTAGCTAATACCAGAATCCCGCCGCAAACAACCAAAAAGTTTTTCACAGTGCCCACCTCTTCCGAATGCCTGACAAGCATTCAAGAGTCTCCTTTGTCATGTAAAGCTTCCCAACTCGCCGTTCGGAGACGGCAGAAAACTGTAGGTCCCTTCCATTCGTGCAAAAATATAACGCGCACACACAAATGGTTGCGGAAAGCTAGGCTTGGTTCTACCTAGGACTGCTGAAGCCAATAATTTTTACTACCAGAATTAATCGATTGCCGGTCGATTCTTGCACAGTGCACTCAATATTCTTGTACAAAGTTGTTATTTAGTTGTAAATCCATATCAATTTTTAGGTTTTCATACTGTGTAAATATCATTACGTGCATTTAGTGCTCAGGAGCCACAAAAAGAAAAATATAAAAAGTAGAATTTATTTCTAACAAAATCAGTCTGGGAGTTATTGATATGGGACACATATTATATCCCATTGGTGCTGTAAACGTTATTATGCACATTTTAATTACTATGCAATTTTTACGTAAAACAGCTTTCGAATGGCTGCACTACGTGAAGGAAGAAGACAACTCTGACTCAAATGACTTCAGTGGACGAATACATCCCACTCAAAAATACCAATGGGACAATACATCCCGGCCTTAAGTTCCAAAAACCGGCCTTAAATTTAATCCACACCTAAATATAAAAAAAAACATTAAATCTATTAAAGTTAACAAAGATTTACATAAAAACTCGGATAATACAGAAATGAAAAATTGGGAGCGAAAGGGTTAAAACCCAATTGGTTGTTCAGAATAATGTCTGCTTTTGCACAAAAATAGTTCACGTGATCTTGCAGGACTCCTTCAAAAAGATTCCCAAAAGTCGAAAGCAGTGAAATGGGTGAAAATGTTTAATATCCTTTGCATATTTCGTTTTTGCTATCCGTATGATTTTAGCTTCTTTCCATATACCAGGGAAATCACCTACAAATATTTCTAGGAAATGAAGCAATCTATTTTACTTTAAAAAACTCCTATTCGGTAGGGTTTTTTTTTCGCCCGAGGGTAGGTAAAAATCTTCCATAGACACTATGAGAATAGCAAGCGCGTGCTCATAGTAGTGTCAGATTCTTACTGACCAAAAACAACACCCTTCGATATAGATTTGTTAGATACTGCAACTAAGTTATACTACTTATCAAGCAATTTTTCTATCACGAAATATAAACGTTTGGCAGGTTACTTTCCAATGAAAGATCCTGCATGTTCCGCAATTTAGACGCGGTTAATCCTTATCTGGCCAAGTCGAAAGGTTTTGTTCTTTGTAGTCGGCGCAATAAATTGCTCTCATCCAGAATTAGTAGGACTGTATTGTTAACATGTCTGATTAGTCGGTTTCTATGTTTTCGCGCGAAGCTTCTAGTTTCTGCTTCGATTGATATCGTCGTTTCTAGCATACCACGGTGCTTGGACAATTTCTCTAAGCACTTTATTTTGGAAAGTCTGTAAAATATTGGCATTTGTTTTCTTGGTACAACCCCAAAGTTGTATACCGTAGGTCCACACCGGCTATAGCACTTGCTTGTATAAAAGCAGTTTGTTCTCTGTACTGAGGTGGGAATGTTTCCCGAGCAACCAGTACATTTCTCTATATTTGATTTCTAGTTCTTTACGTTTCATTTTCACGTGCGAGTGTCATTCCCAGGTATTTGGCTTCATTTGCAAATGGTATTCGGGCCAAATTTATAAAAATTGGCAAGTCATTAATTTTCCTATAAGTGAAATTCAGGTGAACAGATTAAGTTCCGTTAAGGGCGACCCGCCAGTCCCTCGTCGCTACGTGTTTTAATCTGAACGCAGTACTTATAATATGGAGAAGCTTAATTAATGCTTTTCTAGGTAAAGCTTTGAGAATTTCTCCGCTGAACAAATCATAACCAGGGCTGCCGAAGGGAGTACTAAGGGAGTATTAGTGCTACCCTCTCAAACACTGTACTCCTGTGCTGATTGTACTCCCCTTTGAAATATTTTAATTTTTTAAAATAAGTAGTAATTTGAGTACCATTTCTTCATTGAATAGTACCTTGTTAAAATACACGTTGACAGGCGAAACATGTCCTTAATGCCGCTCAGATAAGGTGCTAGTTGGAACTTCCGGAAGTAAGAAGAGTGTAGCAACTATTAAAGGCAAACTGTTCTCATGGTTTTAGCTTTTATTAGCACGATTTGTGAGACGAAAAAGCAGTGAAAATGAGCCGGCACTCCGGAGCTGGAACTGCGATGGCCTGGGGCTCTTTGGGTATCATGGAAAAATCACTTTGATTTGGCTACCACCCAAAATGAATGGTAAAAAATACAGAGAGATGCTCGAACATGCTCTAAAAGCATATCGAAAAATTCCGTCGGATGAAAGATTAATTTTTCAACAAGACAAGGCCCCTATTCAACCGGCAAAAACAGTCCGCGGATGGTTGCAAGTCAACGGAACAAAGTGTTTGCCATGGCCATCATGTTATCCTGATCTGAATCCAATCAAAAACATGTGGAGGATCATGGCTGGAAAGGTTTTTATAGAAGGGCGGTACAAGAATGTCAAGAAGCTAAAAACACAAATAGCTCAGTCATAGATCGAGATCAATGGAGAAGTTCTGCAGAGCTTGGCATAGAATTTGCAGTAGAATTTTCAAAGTTATTGCGAGCTGATGAGGTTGTATGAAATACTGACTTACATGTAAACCCAAAACTTCGTCGTTTTAATGTTTGAATTTTTTACTGTCTTTACACATCCTTTTTATGCAAAGAAAGTTAATGTTTTTGGAGTTGGATGATGAATAATTGAATTTTAGAGTGTTAAGAGGCTAGCTTGATATTGTTGTTTTATTTGTATCGTTTATTTTGTACTCCACTGTGAACGTCTAAAATACTCACATTACAATTTTCAAAACGGCAGCCCTGATCATAACCAGCACTCAGGAGCTTTCTTGGGTTTTAGTTTCTCGATCTCACGTTTGAGTTCTCTAAGCGTCGCAGATTGGAGCGATAAATCGTCAGATGGTAGTAGTTCTACCATCGTGATGTTGTCGTGAACCACTTGACCATCGTTCGGTTTAAAGGTTTCTTCCAAATGGGCGGCAAAAATATCCGCTTTTTCTTTATCTTCCCTTGCCCATTCATTTTGATTTATTTTAATTGGGGGTGCGGTGATTTTGGGCCTTTTGGTGCTATTCACAGCTTTCCAAAGGGAATAACTGGAATCTTTTTTGGCTGTTAAACTTTCAAGGTAAGAGCCTATCACACGAAAATCCTTAATGCTATTCTTCAACAAATTGCAAAGACGATGCAGATATGCTTTATGCTGTGGGGCAAGACTCTGTTGCCATCCTTCACGCGCTCTTTTTTCCCCTGATTAACTCTTTTATTTCCGAAGGATATTGTAGACCGTATTTGTCCGGCATTTTTCTTGGGCGAGAGGCGAGCTGTACTATCTCAACGAAGCGATCAACTTCAACCTCGAATTCATAGGGTGTCGTAAGCGGTACGCTCAGTTCAACATTTACCTCAATTTCATTCCTAAAGCCTTCCCAGTTAGTTGTTCTACCAGTTAATTTCGCTGGCTCTCGGTTATATACTAGTTTTTCGCTCAATGTCAAAATAACTGGGGAATGATCAGACGACAGATCAAAGCTCTGTTCAACTTTTATGTGGTTGTTTAGATATTCCTTTCACCACGAAGAAATCAATCAAGTCAGGTATCTTCAAAGTATCAGCTGGCCAGTAAGTCGGTTTGCCCGTCGAATGGAAATCGCAACTGTACTCCATACCTGCCCCATAGAGCAGTGTACCTTTTTGTGAGATGTATCTAGAGCCCTAGAACCTATGTTTCGCATTAAAATCACGGCCAATAATGAAATTAGGTTTCAGCGATTTAAATAAGTTAGTAAAATCACTTTTTTCAAGCGCGGAACGCGGTGGACAGTAGATAGATGAGATTTTAATAGTACGCTGACTATTTTTAACTCGAATTGTGTGCACCGTTGCAGAGTTTCAAGCTCTTTCTTTAGGTGTTCGCATTGTTCGGTGCAGTCTTTAATGAACAAGGAAGATCCGCCTCTCGCTTTACCCGAAGGGTGACAAGCATGGTAATCAATACCTATAGCCTTTTATTTTTAAATGCGATTCCTTTTTTACACGAGTTTCAGAAATCAAGCAAATGTATATATCTTTTTACCCGACTACGCAGAGGAAGTTTTATGATTTAAACAGGCTGGGTTTGTTTGTTTGTTTGTTTGTATGTATTTAAGGATGTCACCTCGTACAGCCTACACTATGGAACCGATTTCAACAAATGAGGTGTCGTTGGATTCGTCTTTACCCGGAGAGTGTCCTAGGCTATGTGACGTCACAGAAAAATTCAATATGGCGGGCGCACCGAGCAAAATGGCTGACTACCTCTTCTTTTTTTCTCCTTTTTTTTCTTTTTTACCCGACTAGTCTTTATAACCGCATTGATAGTGGTATCAAATGAAAGGGCTTGTTGAGTAGAATACAATACGATATGATGTTATTATAAATTCAATATGGCGGACGCCCCCAAGATGGCGGATTTCTGTTATCTTTACTTCCTCCTTAATATGGGTATCAAATGAAAGGGTCTGGCGAGTAGAATATAATACGATATGACGTTATTCTAAATTCAATATGGCGGACGCACCCCAAGATGGTGGATTTCCGTTATCTTTACTACATCCCTAATATGGGTATCAAATGAAAGGGTCTGGCAAGTAGAATGCAATACGATATGACGTCATTCTAAATTCAATATGGCGGACGCCTCCAAGATGGTGGATTTCCGCTATCTTTACTACATCCCTAACATGGGTATCAAATGAAAGGGTTTGACAAGTAGAAAACGACATTGCTTACTTATCCTCTTCGTGCGCAGAGATTATTTTGTATTTTTAATATCCGGTTTACTTTTTCTTCGATTTCCTGAAATTTAGAGGGCCATTTCTGCGTAAAGTAATCCCGAACAGAAGAGAGCATTTCTTAAAAGCATTAAAAGTTTATTTTGAGTGCGTTTCGTAAATAGTTTCTCTTTGACTTAAATAAATAAAAGATGTATTTTTTTACCGGAAGTACACATATGTGGACTTCTAGCACGAAGAGGTTATAATGTACATACACTACATATTTTTTGAAACTAAAAAGTTGTAAATAAAAAATTAAGTTTAAAAAACTAAAACCCGACTACGGGAAAAACCAACTAAAAAGTACGAAACAAGATAAAACGAAACAATGATTTTCAGAGTATAGCCGTGGTCGCATGCCGTTACAATAACGTATTCATATAATTGCGCATTCATTGGACGAAGCGGCATGCGACCACAGCTATGCTCTGAAAATCATTGTTTCGTTTCATCTTGTTTCGTACTTTTAAATTGGTTTTTCCCGTAGTCGGGTTTTAGTCTTTTAAACTTAATTTTTTATTCACGCATGAATATTTCCAATTCGTCAAGTTTTTGCAAAAGTGAACGTGAATTTTTCGATAACGTGAACGGTCATGTTTTAATTAGTTCACGTTACCGCAAGTGTATTGTAAGTGCATATCCTTATTTGAAAATGTTTGATAGTTCTCTTGGCTGCTGATATTAATTACATTAATAGAAAAGTTGGGTTCGCCATACTGAGGAAATAGGTGCCCTTCCGTGTATCTACACTTGAAGATAAAATGAAAACGGTTTCTACCGCATTATTCGTAGATTTCCTTAAAAGTATTTTTTCACTGGAACTCAAAGAATCAACCTTCTCAGTATTATTTTTTCATCGGTCGAAACTCCTGCTGATCTTCAAACGACATTGGTCCACGTGTATTTCCCATTACCCACTATTGCTTCTCAGCAGCAGATATCCAGCTGAGTTTCGAACTCATAATCCTATCGGATTCACCATAGTAAAATACCAAACAATCACATACAGCAATGTTTCTCTTTCTTAACTTGTGACAGCATAAAACCCAAAACAAACATCCATCTCCAGCGGGCCCATTTGGAGGACTCCCACTTTCCACTTTCCACTGTCTTTCTTTTCTCATTGAAAAGGCAATAAAAAAGAAACCCACGGTCATATATCTCATCTGACTCTAAAAGAAAACAAACACACACTCCCTCAGCCTACTACAGCCGTCGAATTGGCAAATGGAAATATATTCTTCGAAGGGGATTCCGACTCCGACTCCGACTCCAAATCCGAGAGCCCAACACAGGAAAGTTAGAAACGGTCTTAGAATCCAAATCCAATACAGTATGTATGAGTGGCGACAAGGTCTCCGGCTCCAACTCATTTCGAATGCAGTGACCTCAGAATAATGTGCCGTAACTCTTCCGTTCGGCCGGTTTCCCTTGGATGAATGTATGGATAGATGGCATTCGGCATTGGTGTAATGACTGAAAAGGACATTCTCTCTCCGTTAATGCGGTTTCCTTCGAACGTTTCTTTTCCGTTTGCACATAAACACTGTAAAGTAGGCAACGCCATAGCTGGTTGCTCAAAGTCGTCCTTTTATACTGCTCAAGTCAAACGCGGATCGTCCATTTAAATACAAGAAGCAATTCGAAGAAAACTGCAATAACACACGACATCCAGGACCAGCAACATAAAGCATTCAATTTGACGAAATAAATTTCCACCACTGACTGAAGGCGACACCGGGCTGTGGGGCTAGGGCGGTTCCGTGATGGAATATGCCTGGTGGAAATTTATTACGGCCAACAAATGAAGTGAACTTGTTGCACCAATCACCACGGACTTTGTTCAATTGAAGAAATCCTTTGGCAATTCTACTAAATTGGTGCTGCGGGCTGCTTTGTATCGAAAACGTAACTTCCTTCATCCTTTGAACGCAACAAGGTGACTAAGCGATCCGGGGATGGTGGCTGGCTTGTCGGTAGCCACATTTAATTTGCATGCATTAGCAATATTTTTCGCAACACTCGGTGGAGCGGGATAAAACAAAATATTTATTTAAGGATATTATTACTGCGTCTTCATGTCGCGAAGAGATGGGGGAGTGGGATTCCCTTCATACACAGTTGTATACTTATGCAAACAGTAGTGCCTTCTGAACTCGATGTAGCTCAAAAGGATACAAGTACCACGGAGTGGAAAACCTGCGGAGAAGTGTTTTTTTTTTGCCTTCATTTCCTTTGTTTCAAGCGTCATTTCTGTAAAGTGGGCGAAGCCATAGATCCAGATCAAGCTCCAGCTCCATGATGATTATTTTTTTCCTGTATCCAAGTACCAACCCCATGATACTGCCTACATACCGTGCCGCGTCGTCGTCGTCGTCGACGTCCAATATGAACTTGTAACGTCACTTTCTTCAGATGATTTACTCCCTCGGTAAGCGTAGAGTGTATTCCAGTGTGTGTTTGCGTCAAGCAGTGGGTGTGGATTCGGGATAGTGGAACCGGAGAGTCATTTTAAAAATTGCAAAAATAAAAGCTGCCTGCTATAACAGCAGCAAAAAATAAAATAAAAAAAAGAAATCCTTAAACAAACATTAATTTACATAAATTCTCCACATATTAAACTAAATGTATGTGTTTAGGGTGTGCTGTGTACTCAAAGGATGGCTTCTTGTACGAGTATATGTATATGGGAGGGATGCTCTGAGATGATGATGAGGATGATGATGAAAAAATTTAATCAACCAACAATACGGTAAACTGTTTTGTTGTTATTGCATTTCATCTTAGTGGTGATGGTGAGTGAGCTGAAACAAAGAATAATGACATCTCCAACACCCTTGTTATTGTGGTTCACATTTCGTTGAGGTAAGGCGGAGTATATATGTGTGTGTGTATGTGTAAATATGCCCGACTGAAATGAAGTGCTTTGGCTATGACTCTTGTAAATATTTAAAAGTGGATTAAATTTGCAAGAAGGACAGGATAATAATTATAATGCGTCCCGTCCCGGTTTGGATATGATTTTTTTTATTTTATTTGTTTCCATTTTTAAAGTGAACTAGATTAATGTTTGTAGTTTGGCTAGAGAAAAATTTTAAAGAATAAAATGTAATAAATTTAATTGGTAAGTAAAGCTTTGGTAGGAAGTCGATTGGTAACTAAAGCTTTGTTCGTAAGCCGACAGTCAAACAACTCACCATCTATGACAAGACAGCAGAAAATGTTTTTAGACTAGCTTATCTCGCAGAAGTTATGCAATACACATCGTCGCAACAATTCAAGATTCAGTCTCAAGATACTCCAAATGCAATCAAATGCGCTCTAGATAAGATGGAAGTAGAACTAGCAATATCCAAGTGGATCTACAATATGCTAGTTACCAGAAACATTAGCTCAACCCTGGGATATAGCTCGAATTCAGGCTTGCCAGATTTTTATAAGCTCACAACGCAAAATTTTAATTTTTTTTCGCAAAAAACGCAAAATCAAAAAAAAAATATTCGCAAAAGGCATTAATAATAATAACAAATAAAAATTTATTAAATTTTTTTCTCCATTTAGTCAGCAGAAGACAACGAAGGAAAGGAAAGAATAAATATTTTCTGGGTTTGGCTTAAAACTGGTGGAGAAAATTGATTCACATTGGAATGAATTCTAATGCGCATCGACGGTTCTAAAAATGTAACATCAATCTTAGAAAGGTTTTTTTTTTAAATTGCATTCATGCTTGAATATGTTCTTTCCACTATGGCATTGTCCTTGCTGGCTTAGAAAGAGGCAAACTGACTAAGATCCAAAAATTAAGATTTTTTCCATAGCTTACTTTGACCCAAAACTGTACTGCATCTTCGTTTGGTATTGGTTCAGGTTGGAACTCTTCGACCCAGTTGATAAAAATTAATTTTTTTAAACTATGTAACAAGTAACTGACTGGTTTGCATTGACAGCACTGGCATTTATAGAAAGGTTGGGTTGCATTGGCACCACAGACCTCTGATTGGTAGTAATTGTAGCTAATGTTACTAACATAAATCATCCACTAAGTCTTTCATTAATATAAGTTTGTTTTAACTCTTCTTTTATTTAAAAATAGCTTTGTTGTCTAATGTCTAGATACATATCTTGCAATCACAGTTCTCAAACCAACCCAAGTGAAAATAGAAAGTACGATCACGTTTGTGACATGAGAACTGTCAACTTAAAGGTTAGTCAAGTTTTGAATTCCGTTTTTGTAGAATTGACTAAATGGTTAGTCACAGTCACTAAAAAACGGAATGCCATCTGGTTTTCGGAGAAGGAAGACTTACATTGAAGTTTGAACGGAAAGGAATTAATTGAAGTGGATAGGATTTAAAGTTAAATGTTTTTATTTAATCGGTTATAACTTCGATTCTACGTGTTACCGCAAATATCGCGCAAAATATACGATATCGCAAAATAAAATTTTATACCGCAAAGTAAAAAAAAATAACCGCACGTTTTGCGATATAGTTAGTTAGTTAGTTTAGTTTAGTTAGACTTTTATTTCAAATTGATTCTTAACAATGATTAAATAACTTAGTCTATTTGGTTTGGCCTAAGGCCGTCTACCAGAAAATAATAGATATATCGCACAATATGGCAAGCCTGAGCTCGATAAGAAAATCAGTCATCAGAGGAACCCCGCAGGAAAGTGTCTCCCCACTGCTTGAGTTCTGGTCATAAATGACATCCTTTCTGGGCCACGATCCAAGGGTATCAACGTCACTGCTTATGCAGATGTCATTATAGTTAAAGGCAAATTCCTTAATACACTGATCGAATTGATGGAGGCGGCATTAGCCTGTACGTCAATCCTCAAAAAACGGAACTGGTTCTCTTCAGGAGAAACACAAGATACCGCCTTTTAAGCTCTCGAAATGAAAACCCCATTTAGATGTTCAGTTGAGTTTCAGTTTCAGTTGAGCTATCACTTGAGCTTTCAGTTAAACTGATGTTCAAATGCAAAAACTGAAACGTTTAACTGAAACTGACACTGAGACTGAGACTTATGGAATTCCCATCAGTTAAACTGCTCACAAGTAAAATAACATAAAAGCTCAACTGAATACCGAACTGAAGTCTAAATGTACTACCCTTTTTAACTGAAATGTCAACTGAACTGACAACTGAAACTGAAACTGAAACGCTCTCAGAGCAAGCGAAATATCCTGGGATTATTCTGGAAACTTGAACAACCAAGAATGAATTATAAAAGCTTTTAATGCACTCTTTATTTGCAAAAGAGCGGCGGGTAAAACACGAGGCCTGAAACCGGCAATGCTGTACTGGCTATACGTTACGATAGTAAGGCCCATACTCACGTACAGGACACTAGACTGATGGAAGGCTACAAACAAGAAAACGACACTGGTAAGATTAGTGGCGCGCGGTAACAGCTGGTGTTGCCATCAAAGGTGCCCTTCCCACGACACCCACGGCGGCACTGGATATGATCCTCTACCTGTTGCTACTCGACCTGCATTTGAGGCAACTGGCGAGTACTAGTGCACTAAGAAGACTCACCAACCTAGGTTTTTTCAAGAATAGTGACAAAGGACACACTTCTTACAGAAATCCAAATGAATAGTCCAATAAGTACGGATGATACCCTCTTAACACTTGATTTTAAAACACCGTAGAGTCGTTTGGGGTAAGAGTGCGCAGCGGGTAAGAGTACGCAGTGCCATTTTCTCTAGCTATGAAAGAATTAGCAGAAATCACTAAATGAGAAAATGTGTGCTTTACTAACCGCCACTGAAGAACAACTTCTAGGAAAATTTTCCAATTGACAGTACAAAGAAAAACAAGAAAAAAAAGCCTGATTTTGTTAAAAAAAAAAAAGTTGATTTTCAAAAGTGTGTCAGGAAAGCATGGCACCTTGATACCCCATAAGTATGTAGTATGTAGGCGTAAACAGTGTATAATTTTTGGGGTATTACCTTCTGTCGTAAGATGCAACGAGCACATCATAGTCGTATGCGGTAGGTCGTAGCTCGTGGCTAAACTATCTTTCTGTTTTCGTTTTTACAGAAAAATGCCTCTATCTACCAAAAACAAACGGAAAGGAAATTGATAACCCAAAAGCAAATTTGCGAGGCTAGGGAGCTGACTTAAAATGGAAGCGGTCCATGAAAGGCTACCGAAGAACTTGGTTTGAGCGAAAGCACAGTTTCAAACCATTTAAACTACGAAAATTGTGACTTAAACTGGTTGCGCACTCTTACCCTGACTTCGGGGCAAGAGTGCGCAACTTGACTTACTTTGGTTTTTTGATCAAAACATATGAAATATTGAACAAAATATAAAATATTTTTGTATTAATTTGTTCCTAAAATATAGAGCTACCAACTAATAGGCTCTTTTGTTTGTTATCTGTTGTAAATTTGTCAGAATTTAAGCCTGAAGTCCAAAATGCGCACTCTTGCCCCGAACAACTATACATAACCCTGTACCCTATGCGTGAGGAGTGGACAAACAACACAATAACTCGACATATAAACACTGCAGTCTTCACGGACGGACCGGACGGCTCAAAAATTTGTGTAACCAGATTGAAAGATGTACTTATACCTGCAACTTTAGGTAGAAGTTCTAGCCGTACTTAGTGCTGCAGAGCTTCTGAACATGAAACGAATATCCGGTAAGGATATTGATTTTTACATCGACAGCCAGGCTAGAATCGAGCACTTTTAAATCGGCACTGGTCAGGAGCTGCCGGACAGTGCTCAGGGCATTATGGGTGCCTGCTCACACCGGGCCAGGATAGAAGCTCAGCCTATATAGTTTACAAAAAAACGCCTATAGTCCATGTAAACTATATCGAGCTTCTTCCATATATTTTTTAAGTTGCTCCTCTCTTATAGATTCTGATATAGTTAACTACATATTGTGTTTTTGTTCCATTCTACATAGTTAAAGTCGCATTTTTCCCAGTCTATGCCTACGTTTGCCCCAGTCTTCGAATCAATATAATTTACTTTTGTAAGATTTTCCTCGACAACGAAGTTCAAGACGGGTGTCGATGTGGTGCTCCTGTTTCTAGCTCCAGTGCATAATTGGGAGTGAAATAGGGCAAGGGAAACAGATTCTTTACATACACAGTTTCAATATAAATCCATATCATGGGTAAAAGCATAGGTTTTTGGCTTAAAGCCGGCGAGTATGCCACTTGAATTTTATTTTGAAGTGTACAAAATGTCGCCGGTATAATTATCGGATGATCATAGTACTGTTTTACGATAAATTTTGATAGATCAAATTGAATGTATTTATTGGATATTTGAAGACGAAACCACTGTGAAGCAGATTTTGATGGAAAGGAAATATTATAGACCGTAGATAATTAACAAAGCAAAACGCGCTCAAAGGCGCTGAAATGCTCAAAAATAAAACAAAGAAAATCGTTTATAACGGTTTGTTTCAAATTACTCACGTATTCAAAGCGGCTTCAGGTATTCCTTCGTTAAAATTCCTTCATACCTCCCACCGAACCATATAACAGAAAATAATTTATAGTCGAAGGCTTAGTGTCAATGCCATCTTAACAAATTCCTTCCGTTGACATTCCCACAGTCAAGGAAACAAATAAGTATTCCTCACCCCCGGAAGACAATAAAACAGAACCCTTTGATCGAGAAAGACATTGAAATGTAAACGCAATTGTCGATGAATTCATTAAGGATGTACAAGGTCATCGGAGAGGTCAATACAAAGCGACTCTTGGCGAGAACCCTTTCTGTTTGTGTGTGCATGTTTTTCTTCTTGCTTTTGGCACCCCAATCAAGTTCAAGGAGCACACACAGTCAAACTAAACAGACAACGGAAAACGGAAACAGCCACAACAATAAATTCATTTTTCTTTTCGTTTTCCTATCTGCGTACCCCAATAAAGCGAAAGAAAACAGAACCCCCCAGAACCCGCGCGGATAGTTGAACGGTCGCACAGTCGCGTCGCGTCGCGGACTGCATTGGGTACTGTACTCGAACTAAAGGTAGATCGTCTCTGGCGATACATATAATTTGAATTTATTTAGCATTCATTAACCCAGTACCTGGAGAGGTTATGATTAAGACCGGCGGCAGCGGTCAGTTAGCCCCATTTACGACAGACTGTGGGAACCGCTGGAATTTTAATTCCATTTTTTTTTTTTTTTCATTTTACTCTTTCTTTTATTTTTGTGTATTTTGCTGTTAATGCGTTTCCATGCGATTAAAAAAAAAAACAAAAACTGAACGTACACCTGGATCTCGTAGATACAAATTAAAGTGGAAATAATGCCATCGTCGATGTACTGTATACTTAAGGAATACATAAAATGGGGAACCACTGAAGTCACTGACTGTGCTTATCAATTTATTGCATTTTTAATTCAATTGGATTAATATAATTTTTTGTTCCTACAAGTACAAGGGGTGATATTCGTTATTTATGGCAACATGGCTACATCATGTCCTTAGAAGTAGTTTTAGAATGAGATTTGAATTACATATCTCCAAAGTTAATACATATTGAATCTTATGACTAGAATTATCGTGTCTAAAAATAAAGTCGTAACCATTTCGTGTCAGAGCTTTTTTTTTGTTCTCTGATCAAAGATACTACGTGAATTAATGTACCCAACTGGTGATAGGTTAGTTATCAAAAACTTCCATCTATGAATGTTCTATTTAGAGAAATGTGACTGAAAAACCATTAAGTAGGATTTTTATGTAAAACGTTTTTATGTTAACAAATTTATTCGAGTTTGGGGCTCACCAATATGCACATGTTAGGTACACACGTACTTAAGCATGGTTTTTATTATATTGTTTGTTAGGTTAGAACAGATCAACTCTTGGACAGACACATATGTATGAATGTGAAACCGCCTGTGTGGCATGGGAATTTTGGTATGTTCTAAATAAAAGTTCTATTGATTTCATTTAATTTATGGCTTATGTCGGTAGTGTGGCTCTTATTCTCATTGTCATACCGCAGGCTTCACTTATCCCATCTTCTGTTCAAATAAATCCCTCGTAGTTAATTAAAGACATTTATGTAGATACTTTTCTCAATCTAAAAGGGAATTTATGGAGACGACTCACCAATCAGACATTTGTTAAATCTCTATAAATGGGCAAAAAAATAGCCTGGGAATCTGCTCAACAGGGAGTTCGTAACAATTTACCAAACGTGGCTACACTTTAAAATGTGTGTTAAGAAATAAAGATACCCTTATGCATAGGTATACATAAAAACATACGCTTCTTAAACTTTATCTGAATTTGGGAATCTGGTCACATACAGAATATAAAATTAATTATTTTATTATATAGAATTATTAATACGTACTTTAGTTGCAAGATAAGCAAATCAAAAAATTTCAGCGTTGCTAATTTTAATAAACAATAATATGTTTAAATGACCATACAATCACTATTGTGGTGGTAACCGTGGCCGTGGTGGTTGGTGCGTTGGACTACTACGGATGCTGCTCGGGTTCAATCCCAGCCCGGGTCCAACACCCTATAAATTTTTTCACGGTTGCCACCTCTTTCGAATGTCTGACAAGCAATCAAAGAGTATCATGTCATGAGAAGCTTCGCAAATCGCCCTTGGGAGTCGGCAAAAGACTGTAGGCCCCTTCCATTCGTGAAAAAAAAATAACACCCACACACAAGTGGTTGCGAGAAGCTAGGCTTGGTCCTGTATAGGACGCCGTACCTTTTTTTTACAATCAATATAAATGCGGGATAGGCAGTCGTACTCCTACTACCTACGAGCATAGCTTCTTCCAACCACACATTTGTGTGTGAGTATTATATTTTCTGCGTAAATGGTTTTTTGCCGAGTCCGTACGGCGCGGCGGCGAGTTGAGAATCTACCCTGGCGTTTGGTCGTGTTAACTGAGATTGAACCTGAAACAGCATACGTAGTAGTCCAATGCACTTACCAATATGCCAATTCTCCGATACTGTTCAACATTTATACAAGTGATCTTGAAGGTATAGCGTATGCCGACGATTTGGTGGCGTACAGATCAGGTCCAAAAATCGAGGTTATTAATGTCCTTTTGCAACGTGACTTCGATCGAATTAAGGGTTATTGCGACGATTGGAAGTTGGAGATCAACATCAAAAAGACGGAAACAGTTTTGTTCAGGACTCCATTGATTAGGGCTTCTAGGGATACCAGAAAAAACTGGGAAAAGTTTGGAATCATTGGACTGCACGAGCGGGGTGAACATTTTGGTTAGATATCTCGGTATTTGGCTCGACTAGTACCTGTATTTTCATAAACATAAAGATGCTGGTCTTGCTAAGGCTAAAGGGGCCTTTGCTCTGACAAGGAGACTTTTTCACATCAGTCAACCTGACTCCAGGTTGAAGGTCATTTGTTAGGTTGCTCTAATCAAACCAATTATAGCATATTGTGGTCCGGTATGGTTCAATGTGGCGCCTTTCTACATGGAAAAGATTCGAGTGTCTGAGGGGCAATGTCTTAAGATCTGTCTCAGATTGTACAGAACACCAGAGTCTTAGTACATAAAATACTATCCCAACAAGGTCCTATACAATGGGGCCCAACTGAACAGGATTGACAATTGCCTCATTAAGGCGTATTGCAGGGGAGATAACCAGCGATAATAGCTTAATCTGCGGGGCTTATTACCCCGATGCCATGTACCATAAGAGTACGCTCCAATCGGGCTTTATCCCACCAGAGGTATTTATCTTATACATACAATCATACATACATAGTTACTTCGAAAAAGGGATGGTATTCCGGTACGCGAGATAAGCAGCTCATGCACGGCTTCGATTCAGTACCGTAATTGCGGACCGGGATATAATAGATACGAGAAAACAATACGCCGATTTCTGGTCGCTTATGGAGGAGGAAGGAGTCGATTACGCGCTCTCCCAGGTCATGGTCGGTGCATTACTTTTGTAATATCCTAGTTTTAAGTTATGTTTATTATGTAGGATGAGGTTAGCTAGGGGGTCTTCATGGAGTAGCCGGGCCCGTTATTATGGGGCAATATTTCCGGGACAAGACCAACGCTACGGCCTCCTTATACCTCGGTATAGCTCCATAAACACTGGGAATGCTAGCAGGACTAAGTTGGATTTCTAAAATAAAGGCTCAAGCTGATTTTGCATTAAATCTTATGAAACTCCGTAGCGCGGTTTGTGGAACACAAACCCAAAAACGTCTCAAGTATTTGGGGTAGATACCATCTTAAGACCACTTATAGCACCTAAACTTCTAGTGCGATTTCCCATCGAAATCGGCCTGGATGAGGCGCGACGACTCATGCTCACCTGGGCGGGAGCTAAGCTCTCTCTAACCAATTTCGACAGGAACTTGTAGGTTACTATTATTTAGCTCCGAAAAAGTGAAATCTAGTGACATTGACATTGACACTTCATTGAAGTGCGTTTCATTTATTTAACAATTAGAATGACTAGCTATTGCTAATTTGTGCGATTTTATTTTTTCATGGCTATGTAAGCTAAATATACATAAGCACATATCTATTTATTGCTTACTTACTTTGTATCCAATCCGTTTAGGAAGTAATGGCTAGAGGAACATTTTTTTAAAAAATTTACTCCGTGGAAATCCAGACAATTTTATGGAATGCAAATGCGTTGTTTGCAATGTTTACTTCGCTTCGACAAACCTGACAAAACTGGACCTATACAACATGCTTAAGGGAAACGACATATCAATAAAATCAAGTCAACGCAACAGCAAATTAGTGTCCAAAAACTTTTTCCCGCTGCAGTAGACATTTTATTAAAAAATCTAATATTTTAGTGGTTTTCGGACGAAATTTGTAATCTTCTGTTACTTTGGTAAGCGGTAGCAACACTGCTTGTAGGGGGCACAATCGATAATACTAAATAAATAATAAAATAATAAATAATCCACTTCGCGTCCCGATTTGAAACCGGGGGGATTTACGCCAATTCTCAACGAACGATTCGTAAGCTTTCAAAAATAGTATTCGAGCTGTTACGTAATGCAAGATTTGGCCGATATTGTGCTGTCATACAAGAACAAATGACACTCAGTTCTTCACAAATTGAAAAAGTTATGCTTCAGAAAAGAAGACCCCGTACAAAACAACTAGGTACATTTCTATAATATCACCGAAGCAGCACTTTCAGCGTGTGGACTCTAGATCATTGTTCTTTCGCATCACAATACGCTGTTAACATTTCCCAAATTCAATTTTTCATGAGGAATTTTCTTCACACACATGTACATGTCAACAATGGGAATTTTATGTACATATGTTCATATAGTATAAGTTACTCAAGCAAAAGATAAAGATGTCACGAGTCTATTCTTTAACATTTCCCTGTCAAGACGAAGACTCTTATATGTGTGATTCCTTCTCTACACCGACACAGTATTACAGGTCAAACGCGTACTAATTTAAAGCAAAACTCTCACGGCGAAAATTAATCACAGAACAGCACACAATTGGATGCCACATCCACACCTAGCTGTTAGCAGATAGCCAAGTACGAGTACCTACGACGAGTACGAGTAACTACCAATTGAGCAGTCAGTGCGCGTACGCCTTTCAGTCGTAGGAGCGATAGCTCTTCTCTGCCTAACAAATTCCATCGGCTAGCAGCACGCAGTAACCACCTTCGGACATGTCTGCCTATCCGGGAGCACATGCAGGAACCACTCACTGATCGCGGCAAAGAGGCTCCCTGCACGCTCACTATCACAGTTTGGACAACGGACAACCTAAACAGGCCAGTAACCATAAAACGAAAGAAACTCAAACAAACAGAAAAAAAATACCCAAACTGAAACGAAAACAAATAAAAATCGCACAAGAAACATGAAGACATTTCGACGATTGACTGTTGGTGGACGCTATGGCCAGAGCCTCATTAGGAATTCTGTGCTGCCAAACGCAGAATAGGCGATTTACGAGTTTCAAAAGATGTCACAGCGAAGACAAACTCTCAAAGTGTATCTATGTAGGTACGAGTGCCTCTGGGCAGTTGGTTTCCCATTCCCATATTCCCATTGACAAATCAAAGCCACATACTCGTGGCCACTCTCAGAAATGTGTTCGTATAGTCGTTGTCGTCGCCGGCTGTCATTTTGGAACTAACCTTGTCGCATACACCTGCGTGGTACCCATGCCCAAGCACCAGGTCGTTACAGTTCCACTTGTGTCGCAGGAATGTATCGACAAGTTTTCTAGATAATGTCGCATCGTTTATCTATTGATGGCACTTTAAACTGTTCATTTATGTGATTTTTAGAGCTTTGTGCTATTTTTTATTTTTTTTTTTTTTTTGTTCTTTAAGCGAGATGTGTGCGGCGACAGAAAAGTGAGAGATACATTTGTTTCTTTTTTTTTTTGTTATTTCAAATACCGTTCGGATTGTTTGTAGGTTTCACTTTGTTATTTTGGTGTTTGCATTGTTATCGCGGCAGCTAAGCAACTGGAATGAAGAAGTCCGACCTTTTTCCCACAATAGATTGACTTCCTGAGCAGAATAAGTACGAGTATCTTTGTGCTACCACTACCACACGGGTGTTATTGTTTCTACTATTCTAAGATGAACTAGAAAAAATGTTACATTCTCGGTTGGTTACGGTAACTTTGCAATGTGAATTGTTGTGAAGGTAGATACTATTCATATGTTGTTTTTCTCCAGAGACCACTTTATTTAAACGATTTTGATCAAACAACTCAGTCCAATGTGAATGGAATTTCATTCGAGACAAAATTGAGTATATATTGCTTTTGATTATCCAGGGTTGGAGTTTATAACATGCGTTCCTCATATAGTGGTCAAAGAGTAATCTTACAAAAGAGTTCTGTAGCCACACAAATCATCGTCAGTTGCTGCTGTGGAATGGCATTTGTCATTGTGCTTACGCTTTTATAACATCAAATTAATCAAATTTATTTGGCAGTTTATATCTTCATTACGTTTTGCGTTATTCATGAAACCTTATATCGTTAAAATAGTTTTGTTTGCATTAACGACAGTGATAAGATGAAAGTGTATGCCACTGTTTTAAAACGAAGTTCACTTAAATGGGACTTAATTTATTTATAGGACGCCTCCCTTTTTGTCAGAATCCTTTGAATGAAAAGTTCAAGTTCAGTTGAGATTAGTGTTGTTCCTCTACATGTCGACTTTAATTGTCTACTTTCTAGCGTAGACAATGTCAACAATGTCAACAATGTCATTAATTTTTGATGAGCAATTTATCGATGATGTTAAGAGCGATATTGACCTGTTTGATCCAGTTTGCAAATTGGTAAATAAATGTCAAGCAGTCGATTGTTCTACAGGAGAAGCAGTTGATCTCTGGCTGAACTTGAAACTACTAGATATATTCAATTCAAGATATGAAACTTCTTTTAGATCACGTGTGGATATGGCTCTAAGCAAATATTCCCTTTCAGCTTATTATTTGCACCTCAACTTCGATAACAGCAAGCTCACAACCGATCAAAACACAATCGTGTGCCAGTTTTTATTCAAGCACCTCAACGGGGATGGCATTGATGACTGGGATTGTTTCAATAGAAAAATTGCTTTTTTTAAAATGCTTTATGAAAAGGACATAAAAAGCCCATAGTTTTTTTTTTTTGGAAAATGGCTGCAGTTAAACACCCGAATTTGGCAAATCTAGCTAAAAAGAAACTCCTCCAAATTCCTGCTTCTTCGGCTCACGTCGAAAGAGTTTTTTCAAGTTGGTCGCATGTACATTCTGCGCCAAGAAACCGTCTAACATTCGAGCGATCTAAGAAGCTTCTTCATTAATACTATTCACTTGGAATAGACATAGAGGATGCGGGATAGCCAATGTGATTATTCGGATGATGATGAATTTGAATAGTTTCAACATTTGAACATATTTTCGTGAACTTCATAAATTGTTTTTTTTTTAAAATTGTTGTTTAAAAAACTTGTTTTTCATTTAAATTGAAATTTAATAACTTTTTAAGTCAATTTTAGAAGGTATAACTAAAAAAGTGTATTGTTTTATGAATTTTCTACATTGTCTTCATTGTCACAGGCACGTGTCGACAATTTTAAATTATCTACGTTGAATTGCTTACACGTAGACAATCGTGTAGTCTACATTTGTAGTATACATGGCACAACACTGGTTGAGATCAGAGTTGAGTCACTTCGATTGGAAACTACATAGGGTGATGGCACTTGTAGTCGGCCGTTTAACTTTTTTTTTACGTTTGACTGGTCTTTAAAATTCCGTTATTCAAATAATGAATCGAATATTTAGTTTATCTGAATATTTGGAATGTGTAGATTGGAGAATGCTAATTGCTAAGCATTTTTAGTGGATTTCCTACACAAAAAAACAAAACACTATTTATTTACAAAAATTCAAATCAAAATCTGTTTCTTTAGTAGTCGGCCCCCTCAGCTCCAGAAGTCGGCCACTTGAGTATTCAATAGTCGGCCCCTTAATTTTAGTCCTATGTTTTCGTTCTATTGATCAAAGTTAAGAAACTTTTCGATACCTAATAATTCACTGTGTAACAAAAATTTGTTTATGATATTTTTTTGTTAGTTTCTGCTTCCTTATGATATGTCAAGCACATTTTGAGTATTCATTCGTTCTAACTGTTAGCTTTACGGTAACGGGATCGCGAAATGTGTTAACGGAGATGCAAGCAGAGTAAGCCTATCATTCGACCTCTGCAAGTGAATGTGAATAGTCATTAGTTGAGAAAATAAATAAAAATGTTTCATTTAATTATGGAACAGTCGTGCTGACACTGAAAACTACCGTAAAAAAAGATGGCCGCTAAGAGAAGCCTTTATACTATACCTGATGCAAAAAAAACGTGAATTTCCACCTATTGGTAGATTCAGGAAAAGTACTTATACCGCCGTTTCAAATCAAATGAACGTAATGCTTGGACAGCATTCAAGGAAATAAAAGGAGGGAATATTAAAATAGAAAATTATGTAGAACTAGTAGAAAACTTAGTGAATAGGTATAATATATTAGGATGCCGGATGTCGCTAAAACTACATGTTCTTCACTCTAATTTAGATTTTTTTTTTAGTGGAAACGTGGGGAGCATTAGTGAAGAGCATGCTGAGACGTTTCCCTAAGACATCGCTTCAATGGAGGGCAAATTTGATGCCAACATGATGATGCCAAAGTTCACAGTAGGAAAACAAGAAAATCTTTGCACTTCTAAATGCGTATGGAAGTGCCAATTTTTTGTTTGTTCGGATATATGATAGGTTATTAAAATTTGAAGTAACATTTTGAATTAAGTTTTCTTTTATATATTTTTTTTTAATTACAAAAGTACATAAATGCTCAAAAATGCCAACTTTTCGTTAAAATTCTGAAGCAATAACTAACACTTTAGAAGAACTTTTGGCATTTTTGAAATGAGCTGACATATATCAAGCATAAACAATTCAAAAATCAACATAAACAAACATTTTTTGAAATTTTGTTACACAGTGAATTAATAAAAACCATTACGAATAATTTAATTTAAGAAAAAAAAAAAACATTTACTGATATTCAAAATTAATTAAACACAATATAAAGTAGATAATTACTCCCTAGTTAATGAAACAACAAAATAACTCAAAAATAACGAAAAAAAACAAAGCCACTTCAATAACTCCCTATGTGTTTGAACATAGTACGTATGTATGTATATGATCTATATTATATTTAACTTCGTAACAGCCTAACCTGTGTCAACAGGAATGCACGGTGTTCTTACATTCTGTTTTGGGCCCTTTAAATCACACCAATATCGGCTGGTTGGGTGATGTGAGTTGTATTTAGCAAGAGTTCATATAAAAGGATATCATTATTTCTGAAAGTCGCTCAGTTCCATAAGTAGATGCGACTTATGACCATCGACCAGAAACAATACTGGCCGTTTGATGCTATTTTCAGTTAGCCAGTCATTGGAATGTTTGGCCACGTACTCAAAAACGTCTTGAACGTCCTCCAGCCACTCTTTGGCATTTATAAAATCCATTTGTCTGGAGTGTTTTTGCCCGCAGCTTAACGCAAGGGCACATATATGGAAGACCGACTAATGGAGACTAATAGTGGTCGCCGTGGCCGTGGTGGTTAGTGCGTTGGACTACCACGCAATGCTGCCCGGGTTCAACTCCTGGCCGGATCTAACACCTTAAAGAGTTTTTTTCACGGTACCACCTCTTTCGAATGCCTGCGTATCATTTGTCACGATTGAGCTTCTCAACTCGCCGTTCGGAGTCGGCAAAAAACTGTAGGTCCCTTCCATTCGTGCAAAAATATAACACGCACACACAAATGGTTGCGAGAAGCAGGCCCAGGTTCACCTCGAGCTGTAGCGCCAACTAAGTAAGTAAGACTAATGGAGATGACATTTTATGTTGGGTACTGAACACAAACAAAACGGTAATCGTCTCCTTGTCGTTTCCAGGACTGACATTGGATATATTTCCAGCCCTTATCTTTTTTCATCTAAAACATAAAAAGCCGACATAAAAAACACCAGTCTCCTTAGTCGGCCGCCGACTACTGAAAATTCGAAATAAAAAATCCAAATGGAGTAGTCGGCCGGCAGGCCGAGCTTAGAAGAATCATAAAAAAATTGTCTCCTAATGTCGGCCCCCTCTGCATTTATTAAAAAAAAGTTTTTAATTATATTTGTGTGCAAACAACAAGAACAATATATTTACTATAAATAACCCAAAATAAATCAAATTATTTACTTTACCCTCAATACTTTACTGATTGTAACAGTTTTCGCAGTTCACTTCCACTATTTTTTTCTTAGTTAAATTCACAAAAATTACCACTCATAAGAACTTAAATTAAAGTCACAATTATTGTGCAGAAACCGTTTGTTGTATTGCACCAACCTTTTGCACACAAACAGAAGAAACGTTAGGCTATTGGAAAAAAATGTCTGCTTCAATATATGACGTGGCGGCCGACTACTAGAGGGGGCCGACCTTACATGCCATCACTTTATGAGTATCTTTGTCTGTCCTATTCTATTCTATTCTTTGGGCTTTTTTGTAAAGGTTCTGAACCGCCAGTTGGGGAGGACACCGCGACCTAAAAGATCTATTTGTACCACAAAGTCAATTTATGGAACCAGAAGAGACTCAACTCTTTTGGTGAAGTTGAGGATCTCACTGGTGGAGACATTACAAAATTCCATGGGAGTTAGGATTTCTCTGTGAAAATATTGTCTCCTTAGCGCACAAAGTACCATGCAGTCACATAAAATATGTCCCGCAGTTCTATCGTCTTCCATGCAGAGACGACATTCAGTTTCCTGAATGAGACGTATTTTGTTCAGGTGATATCGAAGATGGCCCTGTTAGAATCCCACTTGATATCATTCCTACTGAGGAGTAGATTTTTTATGGATCTATTGTGTTTTAGCCTAACGGACACCCTAGGTAGTTTCCCAATAGGAGACACACATGTTGTTTTACCGACTTTTGATTTTGAAGTTTATAGATGAATTTAGAATGTTACAAAACGGCTCAGTGCCGAAGCCGATAAAGGATTCAGCCGAACCTTTCCTAACCAATTCGTCAGCTTTTCGTTTCCATCAATACCCTCATGTCCGGGCACTCACCAAAGTTTGACTCTCTATGGGAGAGGACTTAGAGAGTATTGAAGTAGTTAAGGACCGATTTGGAGTCAATCAGGGCTGAGCCTAGTGATTTTATAGCTGCTTGACTATCCGTGAGTATATGGATGAGGACCCCTTTTATTCCCGATTCGAGGATGACGTTGGCGCGCTCACTTGAATGGCATGAATTTCACTTGGACTTTGTCATTCTTTGGACTTAATAGGTTCATATCTGGTGAATTCTTCAATAAATATTTATATTTGGTAGGCACTGGAAAGCCTTTTAAATGTGTGTGTATTGAGATGTTCAGGATTTGAATTTGGTTTTCAATGATAAGCTTTGGTGATGAGAATTTACCGATTGGAGGTTAAGTTGGGTAGATGTATCCGCTGTTACTATTTACCCACTGCTCATTAGGATCAATGTTTGTGTCTATTGTGCCCATTTTGGATTTTACCCTGAAACCTGTAAAGAGATCGCTGAGCTCACATTTTGCTGACAGCGAGGGCAGTGATAAACAGATTCAATTTCTTCTTTATCCCTTCAGCCTCTGCAGTAGTCATTATGTTGGAGCTCGAGACGTTCCGCATGAATACCTTCTAATGGCACAGTACTCAGTGATGATGCAGGAGGCGGAATATCTATCTTTGCTACTAAGCTTAATTAAGTAGACAGTAGACCGAAGTTTTCTGTCAAAGACCGAACATAGAGTTCTGGCTATTTCGCATGTAAACAACGTATATAAAAGGAATTTTTTTTTTTCGCTCGTGACTAACTAACCCTCCGGTTCGGTTCGAATTCTGATGGTGAATTCCTTATGTGCCACCCAACTGGATAGGATGAAGGTATGCTCATATTGGTGACCAAAATCCCGCTTTTAATTGCTTGGGGGCAGCCGAACGGGCATTGCATCCGAGACTTTCAAGCTGTCACGCAAACGGATAAATGGCTTTTTTACCATTTCAAAGATGAGCGATTCTGCGGTGGTGCAGCAGAAAAATGCTTGATTGGTTCTATGAAAAATAAAAACAATTTTCCTTTCAAAGGTAAAACCTAGTTTCATTTCACTGCGCCCTGAAGAAAGTTACTCATCACTCCACTGCTAGTCCACTCCTGACATTTGAACACCAAAAACCACCCACTCACACCCCCAATATGGTTTCATCTTCCTCTGAATGGTGTATTAAGCGAATCCGGATCTCATGAGTTACGTACTTCCTCGCTTTTATCGGCATCCATGTCCACTTCACAGATCCATTTCTCGTCGCACACACAATCGCATTTCAATGATTATTACTATCGATAGAAATAAAATTGAGAGACCGACAAAAAAAAATGAAACAAATAAAAAGGAAATCCACAGTGGTCATCGGGAGGATGAATACTTCTTTTTTTGGTTTTCCTCTTTTCCGACCTCATTGGTGGTTGTTGATGGTCATAGATGATTTTCATTTTGTGGAAAGCCCTGTGCCATCCATCCTGTGCGATGCTGGCCACCAAATTAAGTGAGGGTTTGCCATTATTGAAGATATTACCTATTTCGAGAAGGGAAAAACAGATAAAAGTCCACCTCATACATACTCGTAGATCCACATCATACGCAACGCAGTATAGCATACTCGTATATGGCGCTCCTCTCACACTCCAGGGGCCGGGTCCTCATGCATAATTCAATCAAATTCAGAATGATTATTCTTTATGGGGCTGTTTATTTATCTTCACCGTATTTTTTTTTTTTGTTACTTCTCTGTCTTCCCCCGCCCCTTCGGCCACATCATGGTCCTACTATTCCTTAAAGAAGTTAGATTTGTTTGTATCTCTTCGTCATATCAAGTTCATTTATAATACTGCCCGCTGCCGCTGCCTCATCATCTTTGTTTGTTTTACTTTCTAATATTTCACTTGGCAACAGTAGTGGGGTGGGGTGGGGGTTGCTTGTTTTCGATGGAAAACTTTCTTCCGTCATATAAATAGGAACGGTTTAATTTTGCAGTAGCTACATAATAAAAAAAAAATACAATTCCTTGCCGAGAGGCATTTAAAAATCGCACTGATTGCATGCCATGTTCGTTTGTACTTCCGTTGGTGGTATGGCATTTTTTTCTACCACTATGCTAATCACCACCTAAATTTGTCCGGACATCCATAAATCTGAGAAGGAGTGCTCTGGAAAAATATAGGGAACCTTCAGAAAATGTTCCTATTTTTTCTGTGCACTTGGTTTTTGTGTTCCGGGAGTGAAATGTTATGCTCAACTTGTCGCCGAACAAAGGATGGCCACTACAACACATCATGACGTAGATGCATTTTTACCGGTTGGAGGTTTGTTTTTTTTCTTTTTTTTCACCAAAGCGGAAAATTATTTCACCATTTCTTTCTTTCCGACTTCAGGGGACGTAAATTATGTTTGCTTTGGAGGGAAAGAAATAAAAAGGAGAATCTGACTAAATAAAGGATTTGCTTTGGAGACCTGGACATTTGTGTCGAGCCATATTCGAAGGCAATCTGAACATGATTTTAATTTTTTTTTTTTACCTAGCCGCTGAAAATTGAGATTTGGTTTTCGTCAACTCAAAGGCTGGACTCTTAGCAGCTTGTGTGAGGTTTTAATCGAATTTAAATTTTAATTTTGACAAAGATACATATACAAAGATACATATACCAGGCGGACAGTGACGGTGACAACATTTATGCCCGCCTAAGGGAGTTGTCCGTTTGCATGACATGAAATTATGTTTGATTATTAACACATACATAAAATACTGCAACTTTATTTGAAACGATTAACAAAACAAAAAACGAAAATAAAACAGAACAAAGATTGGGAATCCTCGCAAATGACGTCTGTTCCAGCTGCATGGATGAGGCGGAAGAAGAGTCCCCCGATCACCTCCTGTGCCCGGCACTTTCCTCATAATGAAGAGAAAGATTCTGGAAGAACATTTCTTAATAGACCTTCAGGAGGATTTTTTTTTTGTTTTGTCCGTCTAATGGAATTAAATTAAATAATTTCTGCCAGATATGCGTGTCCGTGTCCGGACACGCAATATGAAGCATTAAAGCTCGGTTAGGAAAATTTGTTCGTCTAAAGGATCGGCCTATCTAAAGGAGCTGTCCGTTATGGGAGATTTCACTGAACATATGTATGTTACGCTGGTATACTTTTGACGACAACTTGTTATCTCTTTTGGGCCAAGAGCGTACATCAATGAATCCAGCACGTTATGAAAAATAGTTTAACGAAATTCTGATATTTATGTTAACCGTACGTTTGCTTTTGAAATGCGTAATTGAAGCTCTTTTGGATATAAACATAAGTGCCGTTACAAATGACTAAAGTTGGTCTATCATTTTCAGATATTTCAATGTTACTAAAAAATGCATTCGAAACTAATTTATTCCTTCTACCAACGTCTTGAGCGCTCATATGTTACAACCCCAAGTAAGATGGTACGAACTGTCTCGATAAGCAGCTCCTAGCGGTGGACAAATGACATGGTAGTATCCTGCAGGATATGTTAAGCAATGTTGATAGACTACGATTACATTCACTTTGTTAAAAAAGTAATATTATTGTTTTTTTGCTTAATTATATGTAGGAATCGAAATTAAAATGATCAGGTTTAAGTAAATTACGTTATAATTCGAGGTAAATATAATTCATGTAAATACAGGAAAAGAATACATTAGAAACTTAATATGTAATTGCAAAAATAGAATAATGGCCGGCGCGCACGTCTTCGTCGTTCGTCGTGATTCATTCGCCGCTCGTCTTCGACTGCCCTCCAATTCTTCAACTCTTCGTCGTCTTGTCGATTCAGTTAACGGGCACACCAAATACGCTGCATAGAGAATTTTAGAACATAGAATACAGGGTGAGCCTAAGCTCCACAAATCGGCCATCCTGCAAACTAGCTGTCCTCAGCGTACTATAAAAAAAGAAAAAAAAGTTATTAACAAATATCCTCGTCGGATGACGAGTTCAAATCCAAATCGGTTTGTCGCCACTTCTTCATCATATCGGCGCTAGTGGTTGTACTGATCGGCCCTTCGTGATCGCCCACTTTTTCTACCTCATACCTCTCGTGGTTACCCGCATCAGTAATCTTATAGGGACCGAGGTACTTTCCAGCAATCTTTAAGTTTGGTCCAAACTGGGTACGTCGGATCGCCACCAAATCTCCCTCTTTGTATTTTGTTGCTGGACGCCTTTTCCTATTGTATGTTCGCCGATTTTCGTCCTGGATTGCAGCTATAGATGTTCGTGCCAGCTGTCGAGCATCCTCACGTTCCCTGCTGAACAAGTCCCTTATCTCTTCGTTAATTAGGCTTGCAAGTTCCGAATCCGCGTCATTCTTCATCGGAGTTCCGAGCATTAATTCAAAAGGTGTGGTCTTAATAATGCGTTGCCAAGTAGAGTTGAGGCATCTTTGAAGCTTACTGCAATGTGTGTACCACTTCCTGGTATCTTCTGCTGACAACTTGGCGAGGACTGAAATTATTATTCGGTTAACACGTTCGACTTGGCCATTACCCCTGGGAACGCCTGTTGCAATTAGGAGATGTTCGATTTGACCAGCTTTGCAATATTCCTCAAAGGCATTACTCGTGAAAGCTGATCCCCGATCTGTTATTATTCTGGCCGGATCTCCGAATGTTGCTTTCTGCAGTTCAAGCTTAGAGATAACTTCCGCTGCCGACGTAGTTTTAGTTGGGTATATCCACGTAAATTTGGAAAACGCATCCACCACGCAGAGGATATAACTATACTGCTTTGTAGTTTTATCAAGAGGACCAAGGTGATCCAGGTGGTACGTGCTAAGTGGCACACTTCC
This sequence comes from Brachyopa scutellaris, assembly GCA_949775065.1. NCBI lineage: Eukaryota > Metazoa > Arthropoda > Insecta > Diptera > Syrphidae > Brachyopa > Brachyopa scutellaris. The sequence goes on from OX459113.1 coordinate 104,636,809, forward strand.
CTTGTCGATGGGGCAGAGAAACCCCTCCTGCTTCCCGGCCTTCCTCTCAGATAATATACATGCGATGCAATTGTTCCTCGTTTCCTCTAGCTTCTTCGTCAAGTGTGGTATATAGTAATCCCCACAAAGAGGGAGATTATAACGGGTACTACCAATGACAATTAGCTCACGTGCGCGCGTTATTTTTTTGTTTATTGGATTTACTTTACTTTTTTTTTTAGAAAGATCCCGGTTGAGCCCCCATGTAGGAATCGAAATTAAAATGATCAGGTTTAAGTAAATTACGTTATAATTCGAGGTAAATATAATTCATGTAAATACAGGAAAAGAATACATTAGAAACTTAATATGTAATTGCAAAAATAGAATAATGGCCGGCGCGCACGTCTTCGTCGTTCGTCGTGATTCATTCGCCGCTCGTCTTCGACTGCCCTCCAATTCTTCAACTCTTCGTCGTCTTGTCGATTCAGTTAACGGGCACACCAAATACGCTGCATAGAGAATTTTAGAACATAGAATACAGGGTGAGCCTAAACTCCACATATATATAACGAAAATAGATTACGATTACGTTTCCAGAGTCTTCGATATCTGAAAATATAATTTTACATCTGATACATCGCATAGAAATAGATTCATATGAAATTAGAATATGACCACGTTACAGAATGTTATCCAGATTGGAAACAAATTCTATACTGCAACCATTTCGCTAGCTGGATAAGGATTGAACAGGTAGTCAAGTTAACAGATGCAGTTGTGGGCTCTTTGTGATTTTAAAACCACATTAGAGTGTCTTTTTTACCAATCATTAGCTTACGTTTGAAAAAAGTTGGCCCTTTATACGGAATGTCGAAATAAACAGAAGTATTCGGTATTTCGAGGTTATCAAAATAATATCACTCCGCAATTTTTTTCACGCATATCGGCATATTGCCATCGCTTCATGTTATTGCTCCCTCAGAAAGAACCAACTCTATATTATGTGTAGGATAGCGAACTTGTTTCGTTTATTGAATTATTGAAAATGGCTGCAAAATCGCAGGAAAAGATCATTCGTTCTATGTATTACACTCCTGATTTAATAGCAACCTTAGATCCATTTTAAAAAAAAAAAAACATGACATGCTCAGGTCTAGTTCAATAATCGCTTCGGATAAATAAAAGATTTCAATGACATTTGTTAATATACTTTAATAAAATTAACCATTTTTCTATGTTATTCGCTAATGAGAACGTAAGTGCTTTGTTTTGTTACATCAAAACTGGACTGGACCCATTTTAGCCGACTGCTCAAAAGGAGATAATGTTGTCGCGCTGGCTTTTGTTCCTTTTGTAGCCTTAATACCTGGGCCGATTTTTGTGAGTAGGGTACAAGAGGTAGAAAAATGCAAGCTTGGGTTCTACAAACGAGTAGTTATTACTTTCTGCAGTACTTCTAAGTCTATCGCTGTCGACGACCAAAAAATTACCTGAGCAAGAAATAACGTCAAAACAAACAGAACTATTAAAATCCCTTTTTTTCTTCTGGTACTTTTATTTATTTTGTAAGATTGGTATCCCTGATCAAGCCAAAGTTTTGTTTTCCGTTTTTAAATGGCATTATTAATAAATTGTTAACGAAGTTGAGGACAGGGTACCAATCGGTAAGCTATTATAAATTAAATAATCCAATGTAAATTCACTAACCTTTGTATTTTAAAATGACAGAATAAAAAACAACACGTCAAACGATAATCAAATTGATGTTTTTTATTTGGTTCCATCAACCTCAACAACAATCGCTTTATCAAATATTAAAATTACTAAAAAGATTAAAATTAAATATTATTCTTACAAAGAAAAGCAAAAAACCCAACTGCGAGAAGAACTAAAAAGAAGTAAATAAGTCCCTTTTGGGTCTAGGCTCCGCCATCGGACAACGTTCTAAGACACAAACATCGAATGTCCTGCCAAATCAGAATCCACTTGCCATACCATAATGGACGGTGCAAAGCATGTCCTGATCGGGAGTTCTGTTAAAAATATTCAGGTGACCCGTGAGACTATCTGGTTTGTACCTGCACTTCCAGCAACCGATTTCCAAATGGTGAACTGTAAGGGCGAGAGATACTAAGACACGCTGGCATAGGCACTTAGGCAGATAATATAAAGAGATGATGAGGTTTTAAGATGCACCCAGCTGCTAGACGCAGTGAGCTCCTTGGTGTAGTGGTAAGTGCGTTGGACTACTATGCAATGCTGCCCGGGTTCAAAACCAGCCCGGGTCTAATACCTAAAAGTTTTTTCGTGCTGCCACCTGTTTCGAATGTCTGACAAGCAATCAAAGAGTATCATTTGTCAATGAGCTTCTCAATTCGCCGTTCGAAGTCGGCAAGAAACTGTAGGTACCTTCCATTCGTGCAAAAATATAACACGCACACACAAATAGTTGCGAGAAGCAGGCCCAGGTATAGTGCCACCTAAAGTAAGAAGTAAGAACTATAAAGGCGAGAAACCAATAACAGCTTCTTAAGCCGCTCATAATACCAGCGATACTAATATACTGTGGCAAAAGTAGATAATAATTATAAGGATCATAATACACTGATGAGGTTTTAAGACGAACTCAGCTGCTAGACGCGTGTGATCTTCACATCTAAACTTACTCAACAGTGGTATTTCTGCAAAATGATCGCTGCGTCAGTAGAATTGAGGAATTCGTTGCAATTTTGAAGATCTCACTTAGACCTCTGTTGATGAAAACTTCTTACAAATAAGGCAAATTCCGATAAGCATCCAACACTGTAACCTCAATTATTCCTATTTCAATAATTGCAATTCCATTCACGAATGGCCTTTGCTCTGTTTCACTGTCGTAGAAGTCTCCACAAGGGCTGGGCATCTGTCAGTGCTAAGTTTATATAGAGCCGCTGTCATTCCGCTCGGAGCCTTCTTCGATTTTTATACAAAATACGCACCCATTTAGTCGCGACTTTGTAAAGTGATGCTACACTATGCCAAACCAATCATTAAATAAATCACCTCACAGTTATTTTCAGCTCATGTACAAGACCGTAAACACGAGATAAATGGTAGTGTACGAGTACTGATTGATTCGAATGGAAGTCCCGCCGAATATCGATTATCGAAACACGAATTACGCATTCAAATAACTTCATTACCTCTGACAGCGCAGTCACTCATTCATTACAAATTGTGTCCGAAATATAAATCATCGATAGCCGGCCAATTTGAAAATATCCGCGCCACATGCGGGAGCTACGCATACGTAATGCAGTCCGACTAACGCTTGTGACGCACCGCGCAACCAAACAAAATGAACGACCCGATTCGATCTGTCATCGAACCAGGCATTACACTATCAATTAATTATGAATCAAAAGCAAGTAATTACATGATATACTACGTAAGTACGCGATGCATTCAATTTCAATCCGCATTCGTAAGCCATTCAACAGCAGCTGGAGGCGGAAATCATCTCGGACTGCCCCCAGAGCGTACGGATCGGTTGCACCGATCACGCATCTAAAATATTAATCGATACAAATGGAATCGGCAATAGAGTCGACGCACAGATGATGAAGCAAAGCGGCCACGGCGCTAAAGCTAGGACTAGAGGCATTCTCCACTATCAATTGCGTAGCTGGAATTAATTTCCGTGGAACCAGCGCGATACGTTTAATTTATCCTTCGTCTGGTGCTGCACGTCTGCGCGGAAATCTCATTAATGTCCTTTTAAGACTCGCGGTGTATGATACCGGACGGCATTCTTGTACAACCTGAGCATTCTTGTAAAACGAATAGGCCACCGGATTCCGATTGCACAGCGCTACTCCGGTGGCGTTTGAGGTGCATCTTCTCTGTCTCGCTAACATTTAGCCTCGATGATGAGGGCCTGATTAACGTTCGATTCACACAATCCGTATCACTGTGCACTGTTGAACACTGGCAAGACACACACGAAATTAGCATTTGTTCGGAGCGATCACAATCTGAGCATACTAATTGGTTCTCCAGGCTGCGACGGGATTCACCATTCATTCATCGGATCGCATCATCGCATCGTAGTCGTCGTTGTTGTTGTTGCAGTCGCAGGGGACACGGGTAACAAGGTACGAGTATCATTACACGAGTTGCGCGCCTACTGCAGGTGATTCTCGTATTGATTCGGTTTAATTGTGTTCCGTTGTTGTCGTCGTGAGTCCAGAGCCGCTGCCGCAGCAGCAACGAGAAGATGATGCGTCTCCACAATGGGGAGATATGTTGTTCTGCGTATGTTCGCAGTATGTCATTAGCGACAGCAGCATTGTTGTCATTGTGAACATACATAGATGCGGATTGTTTTAGAGTCTTTTTTTTTAAGTTCTTGTAAGTAAGTAGGTATGCTTTCCATTCGATATCAAGATCGGTGGCCGCGCTATTTTTATTGCATTAATGTGTGAGAAATCGGCGATAAGTAGGCGATATGGGAACGTTATTCCCATCATTAGAGGGTGTCTCCCTTTTGTGGGATTACATACATGTGTGGAAGAGCTTCTTTATTTATTCAACTTTTTGTGTTATGTGCTAATGAAGTCATGTTTAGACACATTAAACCTTCAGTAAGATGAAAGGCTTTATGAAAATTCGATGCTTAGTTATAATATACTATGCAACTAAGCGTTGTGTTTGTGCAGACTTCTTGAAGGTTCTTAGACCGGAAACATACCAAACAGTAAAGCCCAGCAAGACAAAAAAAAAACAAAGCCATAGGTGGAACTGGGTTTGACTTATTTATGTATATCCGTCTGCCCACATGTAGGGGATTTGAGGTCCTTTACCCTTAGACGGTATGACGAATCTATGATTGTATATGGGGGTAAAACCAACTTCGGATAGTTCCTGGCTGCCCGGGACGGAACCCGGGCCACCAGGCGTAGTAGTCTAAAGCACTAACCACTACGTTACGGTGCTCATGGAGACTGTCCATTTGAGAGTTTTTAATATCGCGAGTTCTCTGCTAGAATTTTCACAGTTTATTTCCTGAGAGTACTCTCATAACTGTGTCCACTCGATATATTTCTCTGTATCAGTCGGAATGAAAGTACTGAAAGTGACATGTATTCTTACAAGCGAAATGTTGCAGCTGCTTTTATTATTGGCACGGTTCTTAAAAAAGAAAAAGAAAGTAAAAAAAATGCAGATTACCATCGCCAATTCGGTGTGGGGTCTACTCTTACAAGAGAGCTTCAAATTGATGATACTCAACAATTCAGAGATTTTTACTATTTGGAAACTAGTGAAATAGAATACATATAAAGTAGAATTAAGAACAGCAATACTAGTACGTGAGCCATACCAGTAGCTTTCGACCAAGTTTCAAGAGACTCATTAATCTCTATGAGTTAATTTGTTTCTTCCGATGTACACTGTTTTGCCATGTTGACTCTCGACAGCCAATCGGAAAATACGAGCTATGTTGGAATTCTGTGAACTAATATCCGATAGTGTTCAAATCATACGTCCACTTGCGAATGACTCTCAAAAAGTAAGAATGTCGAGAATAAAAATTTAACTCTTCGCGAGCTACTCTCAAGCAGCGTTGTGCTGAAATACTCAATTGGGTAATTCGGCTCAAGTTTTTCTGATTTGGCTCAATGCTCCGAGCCACAGAGAAATGGCTCACATTTGACTCATTTGGCTTAAAACGTTCTTCTATTAAAAAAAAAAATGAAAAAGCAATAAAAACGAAATCAGGAAATAAGAATTCAATCTAACATATATAACATTGAGACAAACAATCACTTAGTTACTTAAGGTGGCGCTACAGCTCGGTGTGAACCTGGGCCTGCTTCTCGCAAACATTTGTGTGTTATATTTTTGCACGAATGGAAGGCACTTACAGTTTTTTGCCGACTCCGAACGGCGAATTGAGAAGCTCATTGACAAATGATACTCTTCGATTGCTTGTCAGACATTCGAAAGAGGTGGCACCCGTGAAAAACTTTTTTAGGTGTTGGACCCGGCTGGGATTGAACCCGAGCAGCATGCGTAGTAGTCCAACGCACTAACCACCACGGCCACGGCGACCACAAATAATAACAGTGGCTTGAAATATGAAGTACACTCACTTATGAGTTTTAAAGACAATTTAAAAGGATCAAGGATCAAGAACATGTGGGAATTTTGAACAAGCTAAAGATGAAATATGGAAATGTTAGCCGTATTGTTTCTTTTCTTTACTATTATGATTTCGTCTTTATTTATATGCTATGTTATGCTTTATTATGGTTAGCGAATCCGAATCGAATGTTTGAATTTTCGAGAACCGTAATAAGTTGATATCGCATTTCGCCAAATTTCTGACGTCAAACCAACTTTAAAAAATGAAATTGTGATATGCTGATAGATTTTCAGTGATTTTACTAATTTGGCTCAACTAGGTTAAAAATGGCTCGGAAAATGACTCCACTCCAACATTTATCAGGAACAAAGCTGCTCTCAAGACTGTCCACTTGCTAGATTGCTCTTGAGAGCTGTTCGCAGCATTTTTACTCTCAAATGGACACCCAACTAAACACTCACACACACAAATTATTGCGGGAGGCTAGGCTTGAACCGGTATCATCATTGTCTTGTCCACAGTCAGACGTAGGCCTATTCTAATAATTTTCATTGTCACCTGTCTTGAGCTGTGCGAGCCCAGTTCTCTGTCTGCTACTATTCGTTTAATGTCGTCACTCCAGCGTGATGGTGGACAGGTATGAGAAACAGAAAATAGAAAGATTTTCCTGTGGTTGAGTCGTTTTTAGGTTTCCGTACCCATATGGTAATACGGAACCATTAAAAGTTCGCTCAAATGTCTGTCACGATAAAAACATCAAGAACTGTTCTCCCTAGAAACTTGAAATTTGGCACATTTATACATTACGTTGGTCCACACATGGACAACATATTACTCAATAATATTGTGAAACAACTATACAGGGTGGGTAAAATGTAATCTAAAAAAAAAATTCAGAAAAATATATCATGTGGAACATCAAAAGGGGTCGAAACAAAGATTCCAAAAATGATTTTCTTAATTTAGAAACTGTTAGAAACTTTAGAAGTTATTGCCAAAAATGTGTGCAAAATATCATACCAAAATGTTCCCTATGGTTTTCTCGGAAACTACTGAAGTCAAAAATATGATATTTTGTTTGTAGATAATTAACTATATTTTTAAAGATAACTCCTAGCGAGCCTCGTAAGTTGTATAGTTTTTGAGAAATTCACGTCGAAAAATTCAATTTTATGTCGAAAAAATCGATTACTCAACAGATTAACTAGTAAGCTACTGGACCAATTTCGAATTATCACTATTCGATTAACAATAATTTTGGGAAAATTAAATTCTATTCGAAACTGTGCTGCCATATAAATAAAAAGTACTCTTTTCATATAAAGCAGCGAAGATACTTTTCAATCATTTCGTATGTACAGTATGCCCATACTTGTGCTACATAAAGAATAATGGAAGATGCAGTTGCACGGAATACCTTCTGCTTCGCGCTGTGGGATAATTATGCTCTTGTGGTTGATGCAACGTCCCCAAACTGGACCAACTGCTCGCTTTGCTTCTGCTAATTTGGATGTTTCTTCATATTCAGGTTTTATGAAATTAAAACTGCTAAATACTTACATGCTCGCACCTACAACTTCAATAAGCTCACCTTTATACGTCCGTTTTCCCCGCCATCCATGAAAATCCCGTAAAGCAAATTTATTTGTTACTTCATTTGGAACACCCTGTATGTTTTTTGAAAACGCTAATAATTTTAAAGCACAGCTAGTTTCAGTGACACTAATACGGCATATTTATGTATGAATTTAAAAATTAAGTTCTTAAACAAAAATGCAAGCTAAGACTCATACACACAACAATTCCAATGAATTCCAATTGGTTTGCATCTGTTTTTTTGTCCTGTGTTAGCTACCTACATACAAATTTTCAAATAATAGTTCTAAGTGCATTAATTCTATGAATATGAAAACGTATCTTTGCAGGACCTAAAGTGAAATTATATCCTTAAAAAAAAATTAAATGCATCCATATGACATAATGTCACAAAAATAAAATGAAAAACTCCACCAGCATATAGGTAAGGTAGGTACAAGTTTAGTAAATAAGAACACGAAAAAGGATGCCAACCCAAAGGACCAAATGGAAATCCTACTTTTGCTATATGTTCCACATTAAACATTTTTTTTTTATATTTATTTTCTAAAATATCATTTCGCTCAGATACAGTTTACATCGACACACAAGCTGCTCCATATACATAAGTTATGTGGAGGAGGTTAAAAACAAAGTTCCTATTCATCAGCAATAAAGGAGCTTTGGCTCCGCCCTTTTCGCATTAAAAACGCCTTTTGCCCTAGAAAAACCAAAAAAAAAAAAGAAAGCGCCAATTCCTAAAAGACGAAGAAAAGTACTGAGAAAATTTTTCACAGGATACAACTATGAAATTTCGATATTAATCGAAATAGGGGTGAAATAGGATGCCTTGCTCGCCGGAAAAGCCAATCGAAAAAGCTTTCATGTGCTCTGTGCTCTGTGCCCTGTGAAAAAAATCGAATCGACTCCCGCCACTGGCATCGAAGGAGTGGAGAGATACATATACTATAGTATACTCGTATCCTTGTTGTGATAAAAAAAAAAAAAAAACAATCCAAAACCAACAGCAACATCATCAAATCATAAACTAAAACAAAAAAGTGACAAACAGAGAGATGGAAAATGTGAAAGCTTCCTGTGTGCGCCATGAGGGTGGAAGGACACAAATAAAAAATAAAAATCCAAGTACCAGTAGCTAAATGGGGCGTTGATTCGCACCAAACATGCGGGTGACACAAACAAACTGTTATATATGGGAGCCTATAGTCTGTGTATACACAGGATGCTGGCAGTAGCTGTAGCGTAGGTGGATGTGAACTTCCCTCGTCGTCGGTCGGGGTTGTGAGATATGCGCACATGGAATCCTGTCTCGAGAAAACAACCAACCGATAGCTTCCGATTGTTCTTGCTGTTAACTTTCGTCCTTGATATATATACGCGCGCCATACGAGCAACATTAAGGAAATCCTGGGGAGGGGCCGTGCCGCCACCGCTGCACACTAGAAATAGTCGAACTTTTTTCTGATTGGAAATCATTCTAACGGAAAAGAAAGAAAAAAGGACCTATAATAGGCGGTATCTAGTTATGGTGTTTTTTTGTTTTCCTTGTCGTCTCTAGGATAGGACAAGCTTTCCAGCCATCCTGCATCACGTCATCTTTTTATATTGCTGCGCCACACCGAACGTAGGGACTTTAGGGATGGCATTGCAGATGGTGCGCGCTCCTCCTATTTTTCATTCTTTATCTATGTTAGACTTAAGAAGGATTTTAAGGATGCTTGTGGACTTTTTCTTTTTGTGGGCTATAAAGGCAGGTGAACAAATGCACTTTTACCATTTTCTTTTTTTTTTATTGTACATAGAGAAGGTAGCACATTGAAATTACTCTGTCTCCTGCACACATCCAGGGACAAGGAGACCTTGCTCGCTTTCACGATGCAAGCCAGACAGAGATAAAGAGTGAATTTTAATTTTTCACCTAAAGGATGCAGATTTTTGTCGTCGTGTTTTTTTTTTTTGTTTGTTCTTTATTTTTTGCTAATGGAATTGAAAGTTTTTCCTTTTTTTTTGTAAGGAAGGATGGATGGTTTATTTCTATTTTTAATTCCTTGTCCTCATGCAAGGAGATTGGAAACTCCATTTCATGACAATTTGGTATTCTTTCAGTACTTTTTTATTTTCGTATTATTTTTAGTTTTGTTTTTTTACTTTTTAAAAGGTGTTTGAATATAAATTGGATTTTATGTTCCACGCATTAGGTTTTGGTACACTGGTTCTGGGTATGGTTTCTTTGGTGAGTGTGGCTACGAGGATGATGACTACTTGTGCTTTGAAAAACATGATGCTGCGGAGATGTGGTTGTGTGTTTTGATGCCTTTGATATTATGTTTAGAGTAGAAATTTTTAAAATAATTTGTAGGATGCAGTTCTGAGTAATTAATGAGAGGATGGACCGAGTGTCTGATGGGTGTTATGTGCATACGTCCTTTCTGACAGTCAATGCAGGTGAGAGGGCATCTGGTGTGAATATAAAAAGGCATTATTTGAGCCTCCGGTCAGAGAATATTACATTTTTGTGTTTGCAGTTTCTCCTTCTGCATCGTCATTTCACAGTTAGTTTCTAATTCTATTCAAACGTGTTTGTATTTTTTAACTTCTATCAGTTTCGTAAATTGAGTTCATACCAAGGTTACCTTTTGGACCCTTTGGGGTCAAATTGAACCCGTTTTTCATGGAATGGACCTCAGGAGCCGCCTTTTTGAAAATCATCAAAATTTGACCCTTTTTGAAATATAGGAACCTTTTGGACCCTTTCTGTAAATTGGGGAACAATAATTGATACATTCAACCGAAAACACCTTCACCTCTTATAGCAGACATCTATCTATGGATGTGTTTGAGTAACCAGCGCAATCTCCCGACCTCAATCCAATAGAAAATGTATGGGATCTTGTAGATTGGGCAATGAAGAAGTGAATTGCACTGATCTAATGGAAAGAATAAGGTCAGAATAGGACCAAATATCTCCGGACTCATTGGTGTCCATTGAGTTGAAAAGCTGAATCGTGACTTTTCAGATTCGAAAGAAGTGACACCGTAAAAAAAACTTTTGGGTGTTTACCTGGGATTGAACCCGGACAGCATTGCGTAGTAGACCAACGCACCTACCTCTACAGCACGGTGCTCAGTTGCAGTTAGATTTGATAAAAATTGGCACAGTTCAAAGTATTACCATGTAAAATGTGGGAGTTCTTATTTAAGACAAGATTATTCTATTTCGTTTGCATTTTATTGCTCGATACTGTATAGCAGGGTTTTTGCTCTATCAATGTCGAGTCTTGACCGAAAGGTGTCAGTTATGGTACAGACGTCAAAGGGTTGTCATCGGTCTCCAGTTAGTGCAAGTTTGGATCAGTCGATTAATCTCTTGGCTCCGGTGAACGCAACCAACGATCGATCCATCCGATCTGATTAATTCTTCGAAGTCATCAATGATCAGCGGGGAACGGATTTTGTTGACTTTGCATTTTTTGCCTTTTTTTAATCATATTGCCTTTTTTTGCCTTTTTGGTATTATTTGTCAAAATAGCTTGTGTACTTTCTTCTTAACTATACGATTTATCATTGCTCACACGAAAGACATTTCAGTGTCCACACGTATGAAAGCAGGTTTTTCTTTTGTATGAACATGCACATAACTGCACGTGTTGTTTACACAAGCGCGCATAAAAAAAATCCCTATACACCAGTACAACCCTTAATACATTTGAATCAACTCAATATATATGTACATGCGCTTCTTCTTGTGCCGTAAGTACAATCTCAGGCATTCGCCGCAGTTTCATCTGACAAAAAACGTTAGCCATCTGGGAAGTATTTTTTTTCGTAACTGTGCGCCTTTTCATCTAGATTCTAAATACATATTCTGTGAGATTATACTGGTCATTCTTAGTGCTGGTCTGTTGAAGATTACGTGTGCCTAGATGCGTGCTGCTCCCAAAATATTGTGTCGCTTGTCATTGAAAGTGAACATGAAAGTTTGTGGCGAAATTGATCTTGATCACTTGATCTTAGTGCACTGCGTATTATTTGGAAAAAGAGGTGTTAAAGACTTTGAATGGACTCGAGGAGAAATTACAACAAGCTAAAGGGCCAGTAGCTGAAGATGGGATGAAAAAATTGTACGCGGGTTTTTCAGCAAATTAACAAAATGGCGCTGCAAACTCTAAATTGGACTCAAATATTAAAGTCAAGGACGTGACATTTTTTCTCTTGGCTTCACTAGGCTCTGCTCATGTTATAAGGTCCTTTATTTCATTCAAGGTTTTCCTGAAAGATAATCGCAGGCGATTGTTACATACCAGAGAACTTCAAAATGTTTTGGGTTACAATGTTAATAATAATGTATAAAAACTTTTATTATTAAATGCCTTTTTTTGCCTTTTTCTGCGGTATTATTTTGCCTTTTTTGACTTTTTTTGGTCAACAAAATCCGAACCCTGATGATCAGTCTAAGCGCCTTCATGTAAAAACATGGAATCAAACCAACTAAAAATTTGATTTTTACCATCAAATGTGGTAGAAAGGGTTAAAATGTGTTCTACCATTATTTTTCAAATATGTATCTTAGATAGCGACTTGCTCGTGACTAAGAAAGGTTCTGAAACATTAAGGATTTTGCGCCAAAAGCTTAAACACTTTTGAGTAGGAACATTGCTTCAAAACATAAAGGTTAGCACACACTTATTTATTTTTGTTTTTTAATATTTAATGCAATATTTCAATTTTGAGTTTGAGGCGGGAAACGACTACGCGAACATATCGGATAAGTATATTCATTCAGGTCAAATGAATTTACTGTCACCTACGAATGGTTGCTTATTGTGTTAAAGGTTGTCGGTTCAAGAACGATTGTCAACAAAACAGAACACCTCTTTGTTGTACCCATACTTTCTATGCAAATGCTGCTAAGCTTTAGACGCTTTTAACCGTTACGTAAGAAATAATCACGGCAGTTTGTACGTAGGGTCTGACAGACCAATGAACTTTTTGATCGAATTGATACAAAAGTGCGAACATTGAACTTCCATTGAACCCTTTGTTTCAAAGATTGGGATTTATTTAATACATACATATGTTCATATGTAGCTTAGGTTAGGTTAGGTTGAGAAGAGTTGAGAGGCTCAGCCATTCCAAAACACAAGGCACTAGACTGGTCCAATCGTGATCCCCTAAAACTCCATCCAAGGATGGCACCAAAACCGCCACAATTTCCTCAGATCATTTTATTACCCTGCAAAATTTAAGAACGAGTTTATGGTTGATTCTGCCTATCTCCCCCAGGTAACTAAGGAACTAGGAGCCTAGAATGTTCCTGTGACTTCCCTGACATTCACACAATATCCAATATCCTCTGCTACACCTGGATTATTACAGTATCTGCAAATATCCGTGGCTCTTGGCGTGTTTGCCTAAAAGGCTTGCCATGATAATATTCCTTTTAGGTATTCTTATTTGTGCCCTGCTAAGTCTAAGGATTTCACTAGTTCTTTTACGGGCCAGTTCTGGCCAAAGTGCCTTGGAAACCCTATGTCCCACAATGTTGGATCATCTATGGTCAGCCCTTCTCGTAATCGTATCCTTTACCTTTTTAATGATGTATGTGTACTGTGTATGTATATTAAAAAGTATAATAAACACATACATATGTATATGTATGTATGTATGTATGTATATTATTTTGACAATCTATTCCAGATTGAATAGAAAATGTCTCTGGGTCCGTCAGACCCAACGTTTTCACTGCGGGTCGAAGATAATAAGGTATGAATATGGTTACGTGTGTAAAAGAGTGTCTCAAAACGCTGTAGTGGTCGAAAAGCCTTGCAAATTTTGCCAAGCATTCAGAAAACAACTAACGCTCTCGTGCGCTTCCTGTTAACATTGTAAGAGTGATTGAAAAAAACCGAATATGTGGAATAACACTCACTGTGTGTTCAACGACGCCGAGAACTTAAGGATGCTACAAAACATGTTTGATTCGGTGCTTAAAGGTGCGCACTCCCAGGTCCCAACTTTCAACGACAATCGTTCGTAGAAGTTGCGATCCACAATCATCTTTCGGTTGTATTTCTCTTATATTGTAGGTATTTTCTTTTTTCTTAATTTTTCTTGTGTTCTTTGGTTGTTTTTTTTTTTATTCCATCATGGTCCTCGTCGCGTCCTCGTCATAGCAGAATCGTCGTTTTTGATTGACAGCAAAGTCATAAATAATTCATGTCATTAAATCATGTTACAAAAGTTTTTTTTTTTTCTCTCTTATTTCTTTCTTCTGTCGTCCTCGACGTTTTCGTTGTGTTGTCGTCGACGTCGTCGTCAATGCTGGTCACTGGATTATTTTTGCTCCGATTCTCAAAAAAAGATCCAAACAGTGAAAAAAAAAATAAATAAAACTTTCTTATTGTTGCTAGAATACACAGTTTTATTTTGCTCTATACATTCGGTGTTTGTATCTACAACTCCTCAAACCTCAAATATGTACGAGTATATGAAATTCGTTTATTTTCCTTTCGGCTTTCTCCCGCAACCCGCTGAAGTGGACAATCTCTTTTTTCCACACGCTAAAATAAAGCCATCCCTATGTAGCTGGCGCAGTTGTAGGCCTATCAAGGCAGCTAACAGAAGAGACACGAGAAAAAAAAATAAAGAAACAAGAAAAACTGAAAACATTGTGTTTTCATGTTTCGTCATTGAGAAAATTCTTGTTAATACTTGACGCGGAGGAGCGGGCTCCGCTGGTGGACAGAAAACAGAAAACAGAAAATTCCCATTGAAAATCACAGATTGATGGCGCAATAAGGCTCCTGTGTCCATTCTCCATTGACATAGTCATTTATGTCGCGCAGCAATGTTAAGTTAAGTCATTTCGCGTAAAATAAAAAACAACCAAACATTCTTAGGCGATCACACATCGTTGTTCAGTTCATTCAGTAGGTGCGTGACTTTAATTGAATGACATTTGGATGCATTATACTGGCATGGAGTCTCGATGGGATGAGAAAATTCAGTTTTTTTGTTTTTATGTTTCCTTCAAATTATCCATATTTGTGTATGGAACTTGTCAAACGCCCCGACCAACGACAAAGTGACGACGTGAAACAGCCGCGGCAGCGACGGCGGTGGAGGGTTCTGATGCGACCTAACTCGACAGCAATTATTTTGGCACACAATGAGAATCAGCTCACGCTCGAACAAATAAACACAATCCTTTGTCAACACGAAGCACAGCGGATTTTCCGCGAAGCTAAGTAAGAATAATCCGATGTTTAATTGGAATCCGACACACAGTGATACACGCTGCAAGGCAAGCAATGTGGAACAAAGTCCCAAGTTTTGCAGCGTCTCCTCAATCAGTGGAATTGATTTCTTGTGCGCACGGCAAAAAAAGAATTATAATTATTTTATAAATTGGGGTCGCAATTATACACTTGTTGTTTTCATTTGCAGAGGTTAATTTACATTTTGACAGGTGGTGTCATCAGTGGAATTTTATTGTCGAACATTGTTTTTAACGGTATTATTTTCACCTGACCCATCGAACTTAATGGTATTCGAAATCACTGTGACACGCGGGAAAGGGACGCATTCAACAGCACCGGCATCGTTGGTATGTCAAGTATCAGAAATCAGGACCAACTTATTTTTGAGACAGCAATTGCAATTAGCGTGGAATCTGAGGCGCCAACCAAATTCATTGCCACTTTTTTCGACGATTTTAATGATTTAAATTGACAAGTAGAGTCGTGCAATTGAATGCGGATTAAAATAGTATTTTAGCGCATTAGATAATTTTCGATTCATCCGAACTGTCAACTGGGGACTAGGCTAAGCAATATTTTGAGTCTGAGTACACCCATGGAGAGTTTTTACCCTTGAAACCATATTAAAATAGTTCGAACTTAGAACCGTTAGAAACGGAAAATGGTAGTAGACAGTTTTTTAAAAAAAAGTGATAAATCCCAATCATACTTACATACATAATAAGTGAAACAAATGAAGGTAAATATTTCTTTTTTATCGAGTCAGATAGAGAAGAGGAAGAAGAAAAGGAATATTGACGCAGTTGTAATTTCCTTGAACGAAACATGAAGAACAACTTTATGACAGAATAAGAAGCAGCCAATTTTAAATGGTCCATCGTTGACTTCTATGTTAGACAACATAGAAAACTTCAAAATGACCTGAGTACTGAAACAAGTTACACGAGCAACAAAATTGGGAGGTTAGGTTTGCAGTGGCTGCCAGGAACGATTACCAGTACACATATGCCTATAGAGGCGTACTGTGATACCAAGGATCTTGAAGATGCGCATATTTTTTAGTATACCCTTATACCCTTACTATCTTTGATAGCCTTGATTCGGTCAGGCATCGATTCTACCAATGTTTGCGTTGTTTCTGTTGGTATACTTGGCATTATTTTAATTTTTTTTCTCTAATCGTTTTTTTGTCTGAGCTTGATTATTGGAAAGTATTTTGTCTAAATACTCCCATAAATGCTTCATCGGGTTAATGCCTGGGGTGGTGTTTCTATGACCCTATGAGATTGAAATAATAGCCACATTCGCTCTATTAGCGCTTTGTGCTTGGGGTCATTGTCATGATAGAAATGGGATGTTTTTTCTATCCCCAATTTCCGAGTACTTTCTTACAATTTTTTTTTCAAAATGTTGAAATATATTTCTTTATTCATGTTTCTATCTGTAAATTCCAAATTCCCGATCCCTGTGTGACACATGCAACCCCACACTATAACAGATTGACCACCGTACTTTACAGTGGACCAAAGATTTTTTACTTCCTATGCTTCCTTTTGTTTTCTCCAAATTTTTAGTTGCCTCTTAGCACTTTGAAGGATTGAAAACTTTTTTTTTTTTTTAAAGGGGTACTGACCCGCCAGTTGCGGAGGGCACCGCGACCTAAAAGATCTATTGTACCATGAAGTCAGTTTAGGGAACCAGAAGAGGCTCAATTCTTTTGATGAATTTGAGGATCTCACTGGTGGAGATTGTACGAAGTTCCGTGGGAGTTAGAATTTCTCTGTGGAACTGTTGTCTCCGGAGGGCACAAAGTGCCATGCAGTCACATAGGATATGTTCTGCAGTTTCGTCGTCTTCCATACAAAGACGACATTCAGTTTCCTGAATAAGACCTATTTTGTTTAGGTGATATCGAAGATGGCAATGTCCTGTTAGAAATCCCACTAAACTTTTGATATCATTTCTACTCAAGAGCAGATTTTTTGTGGATTTGCTTTGGAAGGGTTTTATGGCTCTTTTAGCCTGTCGAAGACCCTGGGAATTTTCCCAATAGGAGATACACATGTTGTTTTCCCAACTTTTGATGTTAAAGTTAATAGCTGAATTTGGAATGTTGCAAAACGGCTCAGGGCCGATAAAGGATTCAGCCGAACCTTTCCTAGCCAGTTCGTCAGCTTTCTCGTTTCCATCAATACCCTCATGACCGGGCACCCACCAAAGTTTGACTTTGTTTTTATGGGAGAGGTCTTGGAGAGTATTGAAGCAGTTCAGGACTGATTTGGAGTCAAACAGGTTTGAGCCTAGTGCTCTTAAGGCTGCTTGACTATCCGTGAGTATATGGATGAGGACACCTTTTATTCCCGATTTGAGGATGACGTTGGCGCACACTTGAATGGCATGAATTTCCGCTTGGAATACACTGGGAATTTGTCCCATAGGTATTGATATTCTAGTGTTTGGTCCAAAAATACCAGCACCCACCCCGGTGTCCATCTTTGATCCATCCGTATACCACTTGTTACCTTTAAGGTCTGATGTAGGATTTTTATATTTCCATGCTTCACGGCTAGGAATCACTATGTCGAACCTCCTGCCGAAGCATAAAGTTTTTGGTAAGCGGTCATTTACCGCGCAGATCATGTCAAGCTCTGGGATTTCGGATAGAAGATTCACCTGATCTGTGTGATCTATGCGGTTTATCTCTCCCGTTTGTAGTAGTCTGACAGTGCTGCTGATTGCCAACCTTTTTATGAAAAGGTGGAGTGGCGTTAAACCAATGAGTGCTTCTATAGCTGCTGTGGGGCATGTGCGCATAGCGCTTGTAGTGCCGAGGCATGCTAATCTTTGTAGCTTTTGAAGCTTTGAAATGGTGGATTTTTCTTTTGTTTTGTACCACCATACTACTGATGAGTATGTGATGATAGGTCGTATCATTATTGTATATATCCAATGTGTGACCTTTGGGGTTATTCCCCAGGTCTTACCGTACATACGACGACAGGCCCACATGGCTTTTGTTGCTTTGTTAATTTTGTAATTAACGTGTGAGTTCCAATTCAGTTTATTGTCGAGAACCATACCTAGATATTTAACTTCATTGGAATACTCGATAGTAGTGTTATTAAGTGATATCTGGTCTAGACTCAGATTTCTTTTGCGGGTAAAAGGTACAAGAATAGCCTTGATTGAAAACTTACTCGAATCTTTGAAAAGTAAATTTGTCCAGAACTCTATAGTTTTATCCTTATATTTTCGTGCAAAATTTAGTTGTTTTTTACGATTCGTTTCGCTGATCAAGGACTTTTTTTTTGTGACATTCGGCAAAAATGTTTGTTTTTTTTCAGAACCCGACGAATTGTTATGGGATGAACAGCGGTCCCACTAAATTCTATAAGCGTTGACGATAATTCTGTGGCAGTAAAGTCTGGATCATTTCAAATTTCCCGCATTATACATTTTTCATCACTTGGTGTTATTTTTCTTGTTCTCAATTTGTTTTCTTAGCAAATACTTTGCATCGAAGCTTTGGTAAGGTTGACAGTCTTTACTCTTTCACTCAAAGATTTCCCCATTTCACGATGGAAAATTATAAGGGACCGTAGTTAGGTAATACAAGTATTTTTCACCATTTTCATCTAAAATTAATTTTGAATATAAATTGATTAAGAACTTAATATAAAAACGTGCAATTTTTTAAACTTATGCGATCTGCAGATAGAAGGGATGATGAATGGAAAGAATTGTCAAAATACAGAATCGAATCAACAAATGGTAATCAACAGCGGTTTTCATTTGCATTATAAGGAATCGTATGTAATTGAATGTTCACTCGTTTTTTCTACCTAGTCTAATAGATTTGTAGTTATTTTTATTCCAAAGCTAATTTCTTTCATTTTTAGGTGTAAATATTTTCTATAAATAATGCATAAATAGCTGGATATATTAAAGTATACCAAAATTCTAAATTTTTCGTACAAAATATGACTTTTAATAAAAATATGCATCCGTATGAAACTGAATGTTCGTGACTGTATATGTTATTTGTAAGAACACTGATATCTTTTGGAATAATAGAGATAGAAAAGATTTTATTAAACCAGTTGAAAGAGCTTGTTTTTTCTCACTTAGGAAACACTCCTAACTAAAAAATTACGAAAATATATTTATGTCACTCCAATACTAAGGTTTAAACATTTAAACGTGGTTCTCTACAAAATCTGACAAAATCTAGAATTCTGTAGACAAAACAATATTCTATAGGCGACACAAGACTGACAGATAAAGAGTTAATATCGAGGTCCTTTTAATGGATCGCTTCTATTAGTAAAAAAAAAAACTAAGCTTTATAGCGAATCCAACATTTCTGGTTAACGAATCAGCCCTTCTGCACATCGTTCAGCATTCGAAATTATTCTTAAACAAAAACCCTTTCCAGGATCATTATCTACATGGTAGACTTTTAGTTCCCAGCAGACGATTTTGAACGTCGTTTTTCTGTCAACTCATAACACAGCGTTTCGTCAACAGCGGTTTGAATGGGTTGGACTCACTTAACTGTGGTACTCATACATTCTTGAAATAATTCAAATGTATGATCGCTCAAGAAGACCTTCTTGAACGGGTAAGCTGCGGGATTTTTAAGCAGAATTATCTTTTAAGCCTTTCTTATCGTCGAATTTGCAAGGGAAGTTGTTCAGAATATCATTAGGATCTTATTTTTATTCTTGGAAACTTTCTTGCCATCATTTATTTTACCTTTGTTTTACTGGGACACGTCCATCAAAGTCCTTTTTTAATTCCACTGAAGAAGAGCATACACATTTGTATCTTTATTGGAAATTTTAAAAATAACTTTTAAAAGACGAGCAGGAAAATAATAACAGCAGCTTGTTTATGTTATCTTTCTAGTTCGTATTTACGTATTCATGTATTTAAGATGCGTCAACTTAAGCTGCGTGTGAAACTGATGATGCTGTTGGACACGTTTATGGAAATTGTTCCCTTATTGGACCGGTCTGCAAGTAGAGCCATCTACAACGCACCATGCTCTCACTCTAAACTTATCGAATATCAAGACGGAAAAGAAGGATATGATCCTTAAGTTTTTAACAATCCCATCTTTACAAACTTCTATTGATAGCTTAAAACGCTACAGAACTTAAAGTCGATGATAATGATCTCGTAATTTTTTTTTTAAATCAAAATTAATAAATTAAAGTAGCAACGTTAAGAAGTTCATCCTAAACTCAGAATGGGGCGGAGCATCTTTTTGATACCAAATTGCTCATTCCATCCCCATCGCCATCTCCCGTATACTCACGTAAGAGATGCTTTCCTTTGATCAAAGGAATAAGTTTAACTTTTCTTTTATTTTCTCTTCACCCATCTCCTTACGTTTGAAGAAGGAAACTTCATCTTTTTATAATGACTATAAAAGGAGGACTGTTCTGAACGAACTAGCGCGAAGATAATTTCACCTGCAAAGTGCCATAGTGTACCTACATAGTTTCTCAATTGATGGCGCTCTGAAACACGTAGCAAACGCTACGTCCGCAAATAATGAAAATAATGGCTTTAATTAAATTTCCACTCTCTACCACAAAGGGTCATAATTTCGACAGTATAATGAGCTGTTATATTACCGACTTACGAACTTTTAATTGATATCGAAAGTTTTAAAACAGAAGAGAGAAGAGTCCTTAAAGCGATGAGTAGTTTTTCCTCCCCTTAAACATGATGGCTATACGGACAGGATAAAGGCGACAAAAAATAATAAACAACACAAGGCTCCTAAATTAAAAATCAAAAGAAATCCCGCCCATAAAATCACGACAATATAATAAAAAAAAAAACAAGAAGAAGGAAACTTTTAGTCGGGGCGTTAATTACACACAGACGCGTACACCCACACACACAATAAGTGTAATTCAAAGAGGACGAACGACGAGAAAAAAATTATGCAAATACTTGGGCAAAAAACAAAAAGGAAAAGTAAAAAATCCTTTCGTCCAAGATGGAGAGGCTTCACAAATAAATTTCATTAAAATCAAAAGAAATCACAAAGAACGGCGACACACACAACAAAACGCGCAAAGAGGAGAATGAGAAAAGAAACTCATTTAGACAATCCTCTTAAAAATAATATTTGTTTTATTTGTTTTCAAGTTTCGCGACCGTGAGACCGGTCCTCGTCCACCCTCTGAAGCTCTTCCACCAAACGTCACACGCAATATGCTTGAAGACGAATATTTTCAGGAAAAAAAAAAAACTTCTCATCGCGCGAGTTTTGCATATTTCAAATATCACCCGGAAAATGTCCTTACAAATAAAAAAATAATAATAACGACGACGTTGACGACCATTCGAATCTGTGATTCCTGAGACGGTGGCCACGGCGGCGGCGGCGACGACTGTCTCTGTCGGGGTGGTACGGCAAGACCCTCCGTCCGCTCCAAATGAACTAAAAATTACGTTCCTCAGATTATGCAAATAATGTTGTATGGAAATTTTGGTAGTATTTTCGAAAACTGAATGAAATCAGGAAAAAGAAAGTTTTCAACAATTTGATTCAAGTTTTTTTTTTTTTTTCAAAACAAGGGTCCACCACAGTAACAGCCTACCTACCAGCGGTCCAAGTCGGCTGTTACCGTTGTGTGTGACAAATTTTGATTGACAAATCAAAGCGAACATCCTTATCACTGCTCACACCATCTCGCATGACACAGTGCTAATATGCTGCCAATGAAGAGACAACGGATTCCCCGAGTAAAAAGATTTAATTAAAAGATCTAACCCTTCGGTAGCTCGAAGAGCGTTAGACCCCATTTTTTATATTTTTTTGAAAGTTTCCGAACCGGAACGGAATTAGAGTGCCGCAGGTAGGGTTTGCCTACTGATTTTTCCATTTTTCACGGGGGGGTGTTCGACAACAGAAAAAGGGTTCCTTCCAATTCCAGAGAATTGAAGATGCTCGTTGTACACCCGGCCAACCCTTCGGTCTCTGACAGTGTATCTGTGTATTTGGTGTATCCTCTGAGCGGTGATAAACGATGCGATGATAATTTTGCGGTTTATTGTGAATGCGGCTAAGCGATGAGCCGGTGTGGTGCGGTTGTCATCCTGTGTGGTGCGGTGAGGTCACAGGGATCAAAAAAGGATCAGTGAGTTTGATATGCAGATTTGTGAGCGAAGTGGGAGGGTTATGTTTTGTTCGGCTCTCCAAAGGCATTTTACATTATTTTTCGTCCTCACTGATTCCATCATCGCTCTATCATCACCATCATCAGCATAACCGCACTGTCGCTGTCACCGTCACCGTCACCGTCGTCGTCGACATTGTCGACATTGTCGTTTTTGCATTGAGATGTTGTAGTGGAATATTTTTATTGAAAGGCGACAGCCCGTGAAATGATATGTCAATCCCAAAAGTGCACTTTATTCATGCGGAGTGGAGGAGATGGTGTAGTGAGATCTTCTGGAATGGTGTCAGATAAGTACTTTAATAATGGAAATTTGATTGTGTGAATGTTTTTATTTACTATATAGTTTTTGTATATGAACATATGTAAAGTATTTGAGGGGGCGGGATTGGTATTTTATTAACTTCTTCTGCTGATTTTTAGTCTTTACAATGACGGTAACTCGCAATAAATATCAATTGGATATATTTTGTGGTAAATTAAAGAAAGAACTACCTGTGGCCTATTTCAAAAACATGAAAAAATTTGTATTTACAATAATTGCTTTTTAACAAAAGTCGTAAAATATTAATTGATTAATGTCGTTTCACCAAACATTTGTACCTACCACAAGTATGTACAAGATTGTGATTGTAATTTGAAATTCTTGAAATAGTTCGCTGGAAGTTTCTGCTATCAAATGATCTTTAATTACTATCCATCTGGAAACTTCATTTTGGTTGATATATGTATTTTCCACTACCACTTGCATCAATAGCAAATATACCACCCAAAATGAACTCTTAAAAAAAAACAAATGTTTCCCATACGATTCCCAAATAGCAAATACAGTGTTCCACAAAAGTCTGCGTACAGCGATGAAACTCTGATAAACAACGACGTTATTTACGAACGGAAAATATTTTATATTTGACGTGAATGTATTTCAGTAGAACAAAATACCACGCATTCATTTCGAACAAAATTTAAATAATCTTATTATTTATTTAAGAAAAAAATAACAAAAACAGAAAAAAGTCATCGAATTCATTCCACAAAAGTCTGCGTACAGCTGTAGATGTTCCTTGCTCGAAGGTCTTCTAAGAAACGGTTAACTTTTTTTCGTAAGAAATGAGCACACAACGTGGTAGTTTGGATGTAATGCTTATACATAATAGGGAATAGTTATTTTTAGATTTTCCGCG
Organism: Brachyopa scutellaris; assembly: GCA_949775065.1. Lineage (NCBI taxonomy): Eukaryota > Metazoa > Arthropoda > Insecta > Diptera > Syrphidae > Brachyopa > Brachyopa scutellaris. The sequence goes on from OX459113.1 coordinate 104,660,153, forward strand.
TAGATCAGCGAACTAAATGCCAATTAAACAAATAAGTAAGTCTGAAAGGCTCTTGATTCTTAATTTGTATATAAAATAACAAAAGTGAAAAAAAAATATCCGAATCAACTTCAAGAAGCCGGTCACCGATCCAAAGAACAATAAATCGCTTTAGGGATGATGGTCAGGTCAAACCAAAGCCAAGATCTTTGAGACCATGGAAGCTTACTCTGAGAGATAAGCGAACAACCAAGCGGATTATGGACCAGGAGCCATTCATAAGCGCTGAAAAGATAAGTTCCTTACTCGGAATACATAATAATACAACTGTGCATCCAGAAACGGTAAGAAGAGTCATCCTGGAGAGGGGATTTAAGTCGTGCACACGCAGAAAAAAAACATTTGTCAATGAAAATAATAGACATAAACGTCATAAGTTTGCAAAGAAGTACCTACGTCAAAAAATCTCCAGACTCCTAGGTTCTGGCGCAAGGTTATATTCTCGGACAAGTCAAAACACAATATTTTTGGCTCCAATGGCCGCTTGATGGTCTGGAGACGTCAAAACCAAGCGTTAAATATAAAGTTTACCACCAAGACAGTGAAACAGGAATGTGGAGTTTCGATGGTATGGGGCTGTATATCTATCTACCTTAGGGGTCCGAAAGCTGGAATTTATTGAAGAAATTATGGACCAGTTCATGTACATTTATATTCTCAAACAAAATTGAAAAAATAAAAATCAAATGCTGGGAATTTCGGATTATTTTCACTTCCAAAAATATAATGACCCCAAACATATGGCCCACAATGTGCGTTTGTGGCTATTGTTTAACGCTCCCATATAATCTAAACGCCCCACAGAATCCATTACTAAATCCTATTCAGCACCTGAAGGATTAATTAAAACGCAGAATCCGAACGCAAGAAAAACGGAATAAAGCGCAACTTAAAAAGGTCTTATTGTCTGAAAGGAGATTTATAAGTTGTTCCTGTACAGAAAAACTTGTAGCTTCTATGCCAAGTCGTTTGAAAGAGGTTATAAAGTTGAAAGGATATCCTACTAAATATTGACTATAAATGTAAAAAGATAAATTTACTTTTTATTTAGTTAAGCTAATTGTTCACCTTTTCCTTTACAGCTGTACGCAGACTTTTGTGGAGTGGATTCGACAACTTTTTTCTGTTTTTGTTAATTTTTTCTTAAATAAATAATAAAAAAATTTAAACTTTGTTCAAAATGAATGCCTTGAATATTGTTCTATTGAAATACATTTAGATCAAAAATATATTATTTTCCGGTTGTGAATAACATCGTTATTTCTCAGAGTTTCATCGCTGTACGCAGACTTTTGTGGAACACTGTATATCAACCAAAGGGAATTAACTCTTGAAACAACAAACGCTTCCCATATGATTTCCATCTGTCAAATGATGGAAATCCCATGGAAATCCAACGGGAAGTGTTTATTCTTTTGGTAGTTCATTTTGGGTAGAAAAATAGTTTTGATCGGTTTTATAATTTGCTTAAATTTATGAAGGGAAAGTGCAATTCGTCACTGCTCCAGGAAATTCTCTTTCTTTTGACACCTCATTTGTTAAGATTGGTTAAGTGTGAGAGCCGCAAATGGTACCTATACAACAGAAATAATCACCCCTATCATTAAATCCGCCGCGGCGTGCCGGGGGGAATGATTCGCGAAAATTCGAAAATCAGTATCATTGATTCCGTTCGAAGGGAATCGTCCACTGGTCGGTAATGTGAACAACTTTTCACTTGATCATTGAAAACGAACGGATCGAATCTCTCCATACAAATTTTGACGTTTCAGATCCGCGAGAGAATCGTTGCGGATCTGTGCTTTTGCTGTGGGATTGGCTAGCATTTTTTTTTTTTTTACTGCCAAGAACTTTGAACGTTGAAAGTGAAGAAACAAACAAATGGAATCAGAAATAGTGCGGCATAACATCCACCATTAAATCGATCTTATTTTCGGCCAAAACCAAACGGGACAGAATTCAATGCAATGCAATGCAAATGGGACAGAATTCCAGTTTTTTCTGGTGTTGTCACAAATCGGGAAGGATAAGCGTGTATAAATGTTCAAGTCTGGTCTCGACGCGTATCGTCAAAAGTCACCAAAGTTATGTAAAGGGAATCAACTCCACTTTTCAAGATCAGCCCCAAGAGTAGTTTGAAGATGGAGGATCTAGAATAGGCGGCTGAAGTTCAAAAGAATGGTATTATTGGCACAGAGTTGACCTGGTTACTGCCAAAAACTTTGAACGTTCAGAGTGCAGAAACAAACAAATGATGAACTAACCTCAGGCATACGTAGAATACACAGATCTTTACACAAAACAAACGTCAAAGTATTCGTTTCTATGAGGTATCTACGAGTATTGAACAGTATCTAAATGATATGAACTGAACACCCACAACGTCAAATGAATGCCGTTCTATAGTTCTGGCTTACAAGTAATTACTTCGAATACCTTTATTACACCTTTTTAATTGACTTTTATGCTGTTAATAAAACTAGAATGCACAGCCTAACTATCGTTTCTAACTAACTAATTATTACTACCGTACTCACTACTTGTTTAACCTTAAGTTCTAAAGCTAAACGGTGTCAGACTCCGCATTTATGACACATGTTACTGATTGGTAGATAAATATTGCTAAAAAGTGTTAATTTTGATTTTTAATATAGCTTGTTTGGTTTAACAAAGTAATTGCTGTTAGCCTTCTTTTTAATTGACACTCAGACTGTCTCTGTTGAAATTTAATGCAGTAACCCTTTCAACATACAGTGACTCTGAGAAACTAAATTTCCTCAAAGCTGTAAACATTTGATTTCTTCATGACATATCAATGTCAAACCCCTTAATAGTGACAACCTCGCACAATTGTGAAAAATTTAGAAGGATAATATTTTGAAAAACATGCACTACATATCTAATCCTAAATGTCAAAAATATTGGAAGCTCTAAACCTCAATGTAATTTTAATTCCTCTTTTTTATTGATTTCGGCATCTATCTAGTTTCCAAAGAGCAGAAAAAAATATTTTCATTTATTGGATTCAAAACGCATCTCCAAAAGCGCATTCATCAATCGCAGATCTAGAACGGGAAACTATACAATACAATTAAATAAACCAATGCTGTGAAAACCTACCAGTTGGACGTTTTTACAATAACATCCTTTGCGATTTAGGTAGCAGCTTTCTACATCACTATATCAAAAAAAAAAAAAAAATGAAAACCATCCGACACGTCTGTCTGACTGGTCGTTTCTAGCGTACACATTGTCAGATTTGGTTGGAAAGACCAAGTCTTTCAGATCTGTCGCATCGTGTGCACCCCTACCACCCTAATGACTCCAGGAAATCCGGTTTTTGATGTGTAAACATCTAAGCCCGCGTTAGCAAAATTTCTAGTGGAGTAATTCCGCGATTTTGGGGAGAAATTCCGCGATTTCGGGGACGGAATACCGAACGGTTACGAAATTTGTAACTCAAGTTTCATAGCAGCGCGATGAAATATTGACATAGTGATTGCTTATGTTCCTGATCAACTTTTATAAATACACTTTTTATCCCGGAAAATGGCATGATTTTCAGAAAATAATGAAAATACTGCCTGTTGGGAGCGAAAATTATAGTTATACAGCCCTAACTCAATAATGGCTTATCGGATTGAAAAACAAAAAAATAGGTGAAACTAGTAAATTTGTCCCTGATTCATTTGAGATATAAAACATCCTCCTGCGTTGTCCTGAAGCTGAGCAATGTTCAAAACAATTATTCAAAGCATCGCCCACAATTTTCTTTCAGTGGTGACCACTGCCAGCAGTGGGGCAACAGTGGGTATCGTTGCAATAGTGTGTGGGTGAGTATAGGTGCGCGCTCTAACATGATCATAATGCTTTGCATTTCAATGTTCTGCAATGATTATCACCATTAGCGGCTCTCCCACTCAACCAATCTTAACAAATGAGGTGTCAAAAGAAAGAAGATTTTCTAGAGCGGTGATTTGGATTTTTAGTTTATAAATATTATTAACAATTTCGCATGTAGAAAACCTACAACCTATTTACGAATAAAATGGCTACATACTGGCCTCTAGTGTCCTAGTGGCATCTTGTTCCAAAAAATAAGAGCTACTTTTCGTGATAGAGATCCTGATAAATATTAAGATTAAGTGTTAACAAATTGTTTATATTTATAAAATCAGAGTGCATTTCGTCATTGCTCCAAGACATTATTATCTTTAGACACCTCATTTGTGAATGTAGGTACGTTAAAATAAGGTTTTTCCATAATAAATTCATTCATATGGTTTTTTTCAGTTGATAAGCTTTCGATCAGTGTTAGAATCATTGAAATCGGTGCAGAAATAAACTCTCAGGAGGAATCACAAGATCTTGCGCTAGCGATTTAATTACATATACATATGTATGTATAGAAGATAGATGATGCGGTTTTTTTTTTGTTTTGTTGTTTTTTTTTTCTTTTCTATTTTTCTTACTCGTGATGAGATGACAAAACAGAGTACATACAAGCTGATATTATTTATGTAAGAACTTGGATAAGAAGCTTTTATAACCGCGGCGGTTGAGTGTGTAGCGGGTCGGTTTTTCTACTTTTGGCACAGTACAATTGAGTTTAGGGGTCCCAGGTTCGTTTCCTGGCATCGACTGCCGCGAATGGAGTGGATTCGATGAGTATATATGCGATTGGCTTGAATTTTATCGAACATAGACTAGTTATAACTTACTTTCTTTCCAACAAAAAAGAGATCTACACCCCATCCGCGTGATGTTTACACATACATAGCTCGGGACTCTTGGATACAGTCGCATCATTTTTTTTCATAAAATCTTAAATAAATGTATACATACACATAAAGCTATTTGCCACGATTTTTCCACTGAAATACGAAACCATTTTTTCAGGTTTTCGACCTCAGTTCCAGAAACGCTTTCTTTCTAGAGGCGAGAAACAGCGGAATTTTTTGTTTCATGTATTGTCGATGATGCGAAAGTTTGCACATAAATTACAGAGCATGGCCACTGGATAATGTCATTGTACAATATTTGATCCTCTGTTGAAGTGTTGCAATTCTGGCAATGCTTCGGGGTAAGCTTTGCTTGAAATAAACCACTGTTTAGAGCCCTGATTAAAATATATCAGTATTTGAAGCACTGAGTAATGCTTGTGACTTTATTTACAAAAATACATTGGCTTAAATATTATCATAAATGGTGGGGATAATACTATAGAAATGTGGAAGATAAGAAGTACATGATCGTCTCAAGACGAAATGTGACTCTACATTTATATTCGGGAGGTGTCGAGTGTAGTGAGTGTACTTTAGGAAACTTAATTTGGATATTTGAGTGAGTAGAGTATTTGGGAATGCTGGAAATTTTAGATCACATAAAAATTACCAATTATGAACCAAATAGCTTGATTATTATTCGTCGATAAAAATTAATAAAAGAAAGGATCTAAGAGTAATGTAGCTGTACATATTTTTATCAAAATAATTCTGTTCCACATCCTCGTTTGTTTCTGCGCTGTTTCACCGAAACTCACACTCAAGCGCTCGTCCTTAATTTTCATTTCGACTTAGTTATCAAAAACCTTGGATTAAGTTTTCTAAATTCTCTAAAGCTCAAGCAGTATTTAAACAATCATACTGGAGAGTTAGAAAGGTTAACGAGATGGAGTAGATGCTGCATCATCTGATAAAAAAAACCCGTTTTCCAAAGCTAGAATTCGAAATGAAAAACGAGAACAAAATGTAATAATATGTAGCATCTACTCAACCCTCTTATAAATGTTTTTAGTGCGGGAACTTTAATTACGACTATACTATAAAATTGCAGTTAATTTATTAAATTACTCAAAACTTAACACCCCATGTCGTTTGAAACGTGTGCACATTACAAAGGCCAATCAATTCAATCTGCGCCTATGGAATTATTGCAAATGTCCCGCAACATGTGTACCAATTAAAAACTCCCAGCTACTCAATTAAATTACCAATTTCGATTTGATTTCTTGTAAAACTCCGGCACAACAAGTCTAAGTCCGCCACAAATTGACTTCTAACAACTTCTAGCCACTTGTTAAGTTTATGGGGTGTTTATCGATGGCACGCAAGCCATCTCGGCACGCAAGTAATTGATTGGAACCGATGGCCGATTACTTCTGTGGACAACCGAATCAATTATCAAAAATTGAAAACAATGTGCTGAGGGGAAAAAACATTCCCTTTGGTTGTAACAACATACAGTGGCCAGCCAAAGCCACCCTTGTGAGTTCGAACAATGGTCATTCTGTTCACCTTTTTTCCTTCTAAATGTTCAAAGGATACAAAATACTCGTATCATTCACCTTCCCTCTAGGCAGGGGTGAAAAATAATTTGATCATTATGTGCCCTCGTGTGGACATGGTTGTCTTCTATTTCTTCAGTTGGCTGGTATTAGGGTCTTGCAAGTTTGTAGTGATTAAAATAAATTAATTGGGAAACAGTGTTTCTGATTTGGGGAAATTTATAGAATCTGTTCAAAATGATTTCGTGTTGATTGGGAATTTATTTATTTCGTGCTGGGGTGCTGTAAAGAGTTCAATCTCGGCCATTGGTGTTAGGCAACGTGTTCTGAGGCAATTATGAGGAGCGATGCCATTAAGGGCTAAATGTCATTTAGAGTGTGAAATAAAATGAAATTAATTATATTGTTTTTTTCGCTGTTTGGAAAACAAAAAAAAAGAGAAATTTAAAACCTTTTGCGAAATGAATAAATCACTAGTGCGGGAACATTATATTAATTTTAACCCTTACCGACCCATACAATTTAACACCCTAAAAAGCCCATAGGTGGTACCGGGACCACCATATATTTCGGTACGGTTTACACAGAACTCATTCGAACATGTTTTTAAAAAGTGTGCGTAATAACGAAAACAACTAGTTATGATAACGTCTGGGTACTTTTCTCTCCTTAATTTTTGTAGTGATCAACAATCACAGGGTGAGAGTCAATGTCAAGTCTTTGTTTTGAATTGTCAATCGTCGATTGCAGTGTTTTGTATTGTCTATAAGTGACGAAGGAACAAATTTGTGAATTGTACTACAACAGAGAACGTCGTCACTCGTCACATCATTACCTCTGCTAAATAATCTCAAGAGCAATGGGTTGACATTGCTGAGGACGCTTCGGAAAAATGCACCGTATATCCCAATGGCGATGCAGCCATCGAAAGACTGCGAAATCTATTTAACTTTGCTTGGTTTTACAGCAGAAGCAACGATATTTTTGTATGTCCCGAAGAAGAAGAAAGCCATCATTTTGATATCCAGCATGCATTACACTGGGGAAATCGATACGAAAACTGCATCTATAAAACCAAAAATCATATTCGATTATAACTCGACTAACGGTGGAGTAGATCACAATGGAGTTATGCGACTGAACGTAGAACTGATTGCTGGCCTTTGGGGTTATTCTACAATATAATTGATGTTGCTTGTTAAGAGCATGATCCAGAAAATGTCTGAAAATATCTTCGCAAACTTTTCCTGAAATAACTGGCTCGAGACATATGTTTGCCATCGATTTAAGTTCGGAGCTTAGATCCGCTGAAAACGTATTCTATTTATCAAAACAGCCATGGGAAGCGTACTCGGCTTGTGAATCGGAAGTATGCACTTCCATTTAGCTTCCACAACCAATCGAAGAATGAGATATCACTGGTTGTTTGAAGAAGCTTAGTATTGACAAGAAATGCTGTAATGATATTCGAATCAAGAGAAAGTGTCGGAAACGTTGCCAAAATTGCTGTAATACTGTTTACGACCTACATATTACACCTGCTCCGTTATTTGCTTGGATTGTACTTACAATATGTCAAATAAAATTATAATAAATATTACCAAAAAAAAGAGTTTCCATACAAAATGTACTAGGTGGCACCCGGGTACCACCCATGGTCACTTCCGCCATTGGTTTGAAAAATGGTAAAAAACCACATGTTTTTTTCACTTGTTTCAACAACTTTTCGTTTTTATTGCGTAAATATAATTTTCTATAGATGTCATGGAATCTCAAAAAAAAATCGGAACAGTGGAAAAAAATATATTTAGGTGTGAATGTCCAAAAAATACCCGGGTACCACCTGTGGGTCGGTGAGTGTTAAAGAAATAGTGCACGAGTATTCAAGTACATTTATATTTAATCTGAATCTTTGGTACCTCCAAATTTGGCTTTGCAATAATGACTTATGTTAGTATTTCATTTATGCAAAAATTTCATTTCATTTATTTCATTAAAAGGTTTGTATAAATTAAGATTGAAATCTTTTTTAGTACTTAGTATTTTGAACTTCTTACAAATTGATATCTTAAAACTAATTTACAAAAAGTAGCATAACCTAAGATGTTAAGGAGGTGGGAGTTATTGAACTGAAAATATGATAAAAAAAAGGCGGAGATATGTTGGTTCAGTGAAAATGTGTTAAAGTGGAGAAGTGAATGAGGATTGCACTTTTAAAATTGGAAGGATTCAAGATATCTATTTTTAATTTGGAATGCTAAGGAATTCTAAAGTCTTATAGTGGAAATGCAAAACAGACACGCGACGAATTGAGGTAATTTTGGCGAAAGGGAACTAAGCTAATGGTTCTAGTGGAGCCTGTTGTACAAGTAAGACAGACAAGCCCAGCCTGTTAAAATCATACCCCTTCCTTTTTGCCTAGTCGGGTGAAAAACGAGGATGATAAACGACACGAGAACTATAGTGTCTCTTAAAGCGAACTCTTGTCGATAACGTTTGGTGCTGCCGCATGGTCGACAATTGTCGGTGAAGTTACATGATGAGAGCCCAGCTTTCGTGGTCAGCCACAGTTTGTGCAAACATTCGTAGATATATCCGATGACAACGTTGGTATAATTACATCCTATAGTGACTGACTAAAAAGCTTTAATTTTGTTATTGTTTAAGTATATCTCAGGTAAAAGATTCAAATTAAATTTATTTTTGGAAATGGGAATTTTTTGGGATTTTGACGGCTTAAGTAGTCATCCATTAGCTACTGACCAAGAGAATTTATGTTTTAACTCCTCGTTAATATAAGAAGAGCGAGTTCGTTGAGGTGGCTAAATTGCTTCACTAAATGTAGTTGGACATCATCTGCGTATAAGTGTGCTAAATCATATTTACAAACTGATGAAACGTCATTAATAAACAAACAGAAGAGTATCAGTCCTAAAATTGAGCCCTGCGGCACTCCTTGTCTAATTTCTTTCATTAATGATCAACGCTCCAGCTCGCGAATATCGATCTAAACGCTCAGAAACTTCACAACTAAAATAGTGAGTGATCAAAAATAACTTTTGACCAGAATGCAGACCTGAAGAACTTTCAGCACATTTTGAAAATTATAGTCCTCCAGTCGTACTATTTTCGTAAAGTATTGAGTAAAAAGAGCACAACGTACATATTTGAATTTTAATTTCCATTTTGTGCTCATAGAGTTTGTAAAACTTCTTTGCGCGAAAGGTGTATTCTACCGCCTAATAACTCGATGCAAAGCGATTCTAATGGCCAAACGTGAAAGCGCTTGTGGCTAGTAAATTCCCTGCAAAAGTTAATAAATGCTGAGATGGCAAAAAGTCAGATGGCAATAGGGGTGATAGTTTTTATCGTTTCCTTATATATTTATTGCAGATGTCAAAATATTCAGCTTGCAGTGCATCGTGCAGCGTTTGACCCTTTTCGACGGTTTAGAAATTATTTAAAAATATTACCAAAGTTCGAACTCAGTTGTGAGTGCTCAGCATTTATTCACCAGAGCATTAGATTGTCATCACCGTTAATCGGCGTAGGATATATCCCGCACTATAAAAGAGTTTGAGCGGAGTTCACTTTAAGCCACCAACAGGATAACAAATGCGCGAAGTGAGGAGAATATCGTGCAGCGGCCAGAATTGCCGAAGAGCCAAATTTGTCGATTTCTCGCCACAAGTGTTACATGAAATACCATTGCATCCTGAAAAACTGTGTAGTGCGATTTTCAATAGTATTGCGGCGTCATCGGATTTCCTTCGAATACCGCTTAGAGCCATCTTATTGGAATTTCTGTGGCCAGAACTTGAAACCATCGATATTGAAAAGATGTGGTTTCAACATGACGGCGCTACGTGCCATACAGCTAATGCCCCGCTCGATTTGCTGACGGATAAGTTTGGCGATTGGATCATCTCACGCGATGAGGATTTTTGAATTGGTCGACGCGGTCATGTAATTTGACACCACTTGGTTATTTTCTAAGGAGTAATGACAAATAACAAGTCCAAGCCGACAAAGCACAGGTTTCGGATCGTTTGGAAACCAACATCCAATCTATCGCCGGGATACAGTCGCAAATGTTGAACAGGGTGATACAAAATCGGAGAGATCGGGTGCGTCAGAGTAAAAAAAAGCCGTGTTTTACATTTCAACGATATCTTGTTCCAAACATAACTGCATTCTTCAAAGCAGAAACAACTAAATTAATATGTGAAGCCGTTGTTTTTTTATTTAAGACCAAAATCCCATCACTCTTAATGAAAAACCTTTTATACCTTAAGTCTGGCATAAGTGGCACAGTGGCGTAGTGGTTAGTGCGTTGGACTAGTACGCTGCCCAGGTTTAATACAAGCAAACTCCCAAAGTAATAGCGTTTTAAAGACTACCATTTTTAATGGGTAATTTCTCACCACTTTTTGTTTTCAATAGCAAAAATGTTATACTTCCGGGGCCGTCCGATTAAAATTTCTTATTTTGTTCTATAATATAACTCCTTGACTTGATAACCAGAAATTATCAGCCACTACTTTGGACAACTTTGGCTAATAAACACATTTGTAGTCAGAAACTGATAAATTGCCCTATTTTTTCTTTGGTGTCAAAATGAATTTGTTTTGTGGTAGGTTCATCAGGCTGCTCGGAATTGAAAGTAGTAACTTGTAAATATCTATTTGGTAAGATGAATGAGCAAAATTTTCAATCACTAAACGAAAAATTGGAATACTTGAAGAATTATATATTAGTGTGTTACGGGGACTCAGAGGAAGACCTGAAACATAAATTTAAACATTTTAAAACAAAAGTAAAAAACAGATGTCTGGAAGTCAGTGTTACTCTGCACTCCTTTTCTACAATAGTATCCAGCTAATATATCACATTATTATACTTAGACGAAGTTTTAAGATTTTAATCCAAATTTTATTGCCAATTTGACATTAAAAAAAATAGTATAACACGAGCTTAATAGACATAATTTCATACATCCGACTGACGCCATCAGGATACAAGAAGAAAAAACGGCAAAACCTCAACAACGAAAAATGTAATGAATTCGTCCTTTTCAACTGGTGGCAGATTTTTATCAATTTTCCGACAATTTGCGGTTGAGTTGTCTGCTCCCTTAAGCCACTAACACATTTCCGCTACATGGCAAATCCCGGCAAAGGATATACGATGTGCATGTAAGTATCGCTTTTTTATATGTATATTTTTTTTTTGAATGTCTACATTCCAATTCCACACACATCCTTCCCTTCGAAAAGTTTCGAAATGAAAGGGTGCTTACTACACGACGAATTTGAATATGTCCCCGACCTCCCCAAAAACGGTGGAGGCAGAATACTCGTACGTTGCAAGCGGAACCGCTTATAGAGTTTTTATGTATGTTTTGCTACCAACCAAAGCCGCAACCGAAGGACTCAATATTACGCCACTTTGAGGTTTGCTGTGATCTGTCTATGGTCCTAGCATATTGAATTTTGTTCATCCATATGGTTGGTCAGGGAAACAACAAAACAATTCGTTTGCGTTTATTTTTTAATGAAGGAAAAAACACAATTTTCCGCAACAGGTGTTGTCGCTTCGTGGTTCAAAGTCTTTGCAGGATGAAAATTCCCAAAAGCGAAGCTAATAAATCACAGCACGCTTTACGATGTCATTAGAGGAGAGAGACAGACCGACAACGTTGCCATGTCATTTGCCACAATTTCGAGGATAAAACTAAATGACAAAATATATTAAATCACTTGACTGCCTCCAGGACAGAGGCGATAAATTGACAAGCGGAGCCAACGAAAGGACACCCAGGCACATCATACAGTGGCAACTACATCAAATTTGCTATCTTAGACAAGGACATAGCACCATTCCAGTTCATTGATTTCTTTTGTAACAGTTGTTTTTGACATTAACATTGGCGCGCGTAAAAAAGAAATCACCACCACAAAGTATCTAGATAAATTGGCAGCCATGTAATGCGTTCCTCTTTAGGCTGAGAAGATCAACCGACTATAGTAGTTTACTTTCAATTAAAAAAAGAACAAAAAAGGGAAAATCCAAGTTAGGCACTTTTTAAGGACAAAAGTCACGCGAGACGCTCATATAAGCCGCCTATGCAATGTAAATATTTGCATTAGCAAAGCCGCGCAGGAAAAAACTCGTGGTAAGGGGTGCGCTTTTCGCGTCTGCAACGATTTTCCTTTTTGTTCGTTTTGTTATGCATCAGGATACAAAAATGCCCATCATCAATGGCCACAGTGGATTTATGGCAGAACAATAATATCCTGAAAACCGCATAGTCAGAGTGGTCGCCCTCACTCTCTTGCGGTGACGATCTCTGACAGGGGTTCGAATTTCGAATCATTTATCGGTTGGATAAACGATTGTACGAGAGTGTGTTGGGAGTCGTCGTGCTGCTGCTGTTGCTACTGTGTCTGTTGCTGTTACTGCCACTGCGACCCGCTCCGCGCCGCACCGGCCAACCGCACTAACTGCCGATGTCAGTTAATTATGTAATTGAATCAATTGCGGCTGAATGACTTGCGACTGATTTGTATTTATTTTTATTCCGTTTCAGAGTCTGTCGTTTCATTTCATTAAACTAATTAATAAAAAGTATTGTTTTATAGGGGAAATTATGGTTTTGGTGGTTTTTGGGTGGAGGGATGATTGTTTTAAGCTGAAGCTTTTAACGCTGTTTGAACTTCCATATACATAAAATTGCCAGCAAAAAAACGACCCATATTCACTTTACAAACTTATAATAAGTAATATTATTCACTTTGAGAAATTGGATTAACATTAAGAACTAGTGTGTAGCGCGTCCATTAACCTTTTTTGCGTTGTACTACTGAGTTCAGGGGTCTCAGGTTCGTTTCCTGGCAAAATCCGTATTTTTATTTTTGTTTTTTTTTTTTATATGGCAGCAAAATTTCGGATAGAATTTAATTTTCCCAAAATTATTGTTAATCGAATAGTGGTAATTTCTTCAAAATTGGTCCAGTAGTTTATGAGTTAATCGGTTGAGAACCTTTTTTTTGCGATTGCGATTTTTTATTGAACTACTGTCATTCCTGCAGTATTTTTGCCACTGTCGGTCGAAGAATAGTCCGGTGCAGATCCTTAGTATCTTCCTTTCAAAAACTTGGAGTTGTCTCATGGCTGTCTTCGAGATGGAGAACCAGACGAGAGAGCTGTATCCGATGACTGGTCTCAGGAGTTGCTTGTACATCAAGGTCTTGGTTTGTTGGCTAAGTCCGGTTCTTTTCTTCATCAGTGGGTGGAGACGATGGAAGGCCCAGTTGGCTTTCTTTGTGACGTTCCTTGCGTGAGGGTTGAACCTTAACAGTTCGTGAAAGTGGATCCCCAGGTACTTCACGCTGCGTTTGGTTGTCAGTGTTGATCCATCTGGGAGTTTCAGGGTTATGCTTCTGCACTTCGCTGCTCGTGGGCTCCGTCCTGAGGTGGTCGTTGGTCTCCTGAAGCAGATGAGTTCCGATTTTGAGGCGTTGACTTTGATTCCCCACTTTCGGTAGTGCTCAATAAGTCTATGGATGTTGGCTTCAACTTTCCGGACAGCTATCAATGGTGACATCGAGGTGGCATAAGTTATGGAGCCATCGGCGTAGAGTAGGTTCTCACAGTTGTCTGGGATGGGCTGCTCAGAGGTCAATATACTGTACAGGAACGGTCCGAGTTTAGAGCCTTGGGCAACACCAGCTCTGATGTTCTTCACTGCTGATGTGCATTTCTCCAGTTGTATAAAGAATTTCCTGGAAGATAGAAAAGAAAAAATAATTTTAATAAGTGCTAAGGAAAAGCCTAGTAAATGAAGTTTATGGATGAGTCCTTCAATCCATACGCTGTCGAATGCTTTCTCATCCAGAAGGCATCCGCCGGTGACTCTATGCATGTTGAGTGCTACGGTGATGTCATGCTGGAACTTCATGAGCGGATGCAGTGTGGAATGCTTCTCTCGAAAGCCGAACTGCATGTCAGCGATTATGAAGTTCTCACTGCAGAACTTCTTGAGTTTCCTGAGAATTAGTTCCTCCAGTAGTTTACTCAAGATTCGGTTGAAAAATTAATTTTTCGACATAAAATTGAATTTTTCGACGTAAATTTCTCAAAATCTATGCAACTTACGAGATTCGCTAAGTCATCTTTAAAAATATAGTTAATTATCTACAAACTATTTTTGACTTCCGAGAAAAATGTAGGGGGCTTTTTTGGTCTGATTTTTGTCACACATTTTTGGCAATAACTTCCAAAGTTTCTAACAGAAAAAATTAAGAAAAACATTTTTGGAATCTTTGTTTCGAATGATGACGTGATATATTTTTCAGAATTTATAGTTTACCCTGTATAGTTGTTTCACAATATTTTTGAGTAATATGTTGTCCATATATGTGGACCACCGTAATGACATGACAGACATTTTTGAGTTAGAGCGAACTTATAATGGTTCCGAATTACCATATGGGTACGGAACCCTAAAAAACAAAAGGAAACCGTTCCTGAAATATGCAGTTCATAACAATTTTGTTTGGCACTGTTTAACACTTTGACTGTCAAGCCATTTACATATTTTGCGTTAGATATTTTTTTCTTCATTTAAGCACAAAGAATTTTTTTTTTACTCTGGGCAGAGATTTCTTCTCGTCAAAAAACCTTTCGTTTCAGTGGAAAATCCGGTTTCTTAATAGCAATCCCGTGAGATATAAGCTGTCTTTTGTTGCTTTTAGCGTTTTCGTTGATGAAGAGGTAATATGTATCTGCTCCTTCTCATTTGCTTAAAATGATTTTTTTTTTTTGTTTACTGAATAAAAGTTTGAAAGATGATTTAAAATTAAAATAAAAAATTAATTAGAAAAGCATCTCTCTCATTTACTACGCTCAAAACTGAATCCACGTCCACGTTAGTTATACCAAAAACTACAGCAGAAGCTTAGTATTTTAACCACAAATGCATATGTAGATCCATTTAAAACACTTAAAACTGATATACAAAAAGTGTCTTAAATATAATGTAAGTACTGGAGAGGAGGCAGGTTTAGTGTTGGTGCATGGTAAAATAAGGGAGAATTGCACTTTTAAATTTTGAGTAATTTCATATGTGTATGTTTGCAAGCTCCGTGGTGCTACGCAATGATGTCCGGGTTCAATCCCAGCAAAACACCTCAACTTTTTTTCACGGTGCCACCTCTTTCGAATGCCTGAGAAGAATTAATTGTCATGAGGATCTTCTCAAAACTCGCCGCCGTTCGGAGTCGGTAAAAAAAACTGTAGGTCAATTCCATTCATGCAAAAATTTAACACGCACACACAAATGGTAGCGAGAAGCAGGCCCAGGCTCACCCCGAGGTATAGCGCCACCTGAAGTAAAGCAAAGTAATGTAGCTAGCTCTTATTATGTTAGATCCATAGTCTCGAAGTTTGGATGAAAAACAAGTGCGATGAATTAAGCAGTATGGCATAAGGTTGGTGGCCCTTGAGAACGATTGAAACTATGACTGTTATATGTATAAATAAGGTGGACTTTGTCTGTTAATAACTGTATAGATGACTATACAGCCGCCAGCATTGAATTTACGCTTAAATTGAGAAACAACTTTGGTGGGCAGCGAATTTCGCGTTTCGAACCTGTAAACTGGACACCTAGACCGTGTGATATCACACCTTTAGACTTTTTTCTTTGGCGTTATGTGAAGTCAAAAGTCTTCGCCGATAAGCCAGCTACGATCCAGTATTTGGAAGCCAACATTACTCGCGTAATTCGGCAAATACCGGTCGCAACGCTGGAAGCAGTGATCCAAAATTGGACCTTCAGCCTGGACCATGTACGGCGTAGTCGCGGGCAACATTTACAGGAAGTAATATTTAAAAAGTAAATGTCAGATACTGTTCTTTCAGGCAATAATAAAGTTTCTAACATCCAAATTGATTTTATGTGTTTAATTTTAAATTAGAAAAAAACAGGTCTTAATGAATCACCCTTTACATATGTGTCAACCAGAACTAGTGATATTTGCAATAAAAAGCAAAAAGCACGGCCTTCTGGACCCCCTCTTAACAGAGTTGACAGTCAGTCTAGCTAGACAGGCTTATCTTGCTTAAGTGACTGGAGAGGAAGCTTGTTAGACACATAATATCCTTCTTATTGTAGTTCAGAAGTTCTCTGTGGTGGGTATAAGGCTAAGTTAACACTTTGGCTTGTCTGAATGCTGGGACATTTCACCAATGCGGAGTCGAAATCATTCATGTTCGCATTTGTTAGTTAGTTGAAGGAATCTCAAGTCCCTTAATGCTTCTGTAACTAGGCACCCTTTATTGTGAGTGGCTAGGAATTGTAAAGCATTAAAGCAGCACTTTACCAGTCTTAAGTCTTATTTCGTACTTGTAGTAAGTTATAATTTAATAGCGCTTCTAGCGAAGGAACTGCATTGCTATCAATCTAGCATTTAACATTTTTTTCGAGCTTCAAGAAGGAAGAAAAATATTAAAAAGCACTCAACAACTGAAGCGGAAAGTGGGAAATGGTTGCAAATGGTTAGCAATAAGTCCGCTAACTAACTAAAGTGATACAAGTCGAAAAATAACATAACCTCTAATTTACCAAAAACCAAAAAAAAAATCGTTTCCGCAACAAAGACTATTCGTAAAAAAAAAACATCACCACCACGCAGAATCCTTATCAAGTTTGCTTCACTGTAAATCAGCCTTTACAACATTTAAATGAACTGCTAACATCAACCAAAGCAACACCCGCCAGCAAATGCTAGAAATTATTTATTTTGTCCCAGTTAAGTCCCTTGAAGACTAAAAGCGTTAAAAAGTCGCAAACGCAATTTTCCAAATAAATCTTCTTACACCGAACTGGAAGGAGGATGGATTCCGCACTACCAATCGTAACCATCCCGTCAAAAAAGACAAATTCGCTGCAAAGGATGTTTGGGTTCGGACCAACTTTTCATCCTACTAATGTGAGTTAATATTATGGGGATTTTTCATCCTTGAATTATACATACATAGGTAATGCCTGCCAGTCTTAGGCTATAGAAAATAAATAAAAATTCAATGGAACAATGTTTGTGCCGAAAGGTAATGCCCTAAGACGACGACGCAGGCCATCGACAAGGAATAAAAGCGCTTTCGCTTCGTCTTAAGAGGGAACAAAACAGATTGGGGAAAATTTGCATACTCCTTGCCGGCTTTTAAGGAGATTTTAAAAATGGAGAGGAAAACTCCAAAAATAAAAAATAAAATAAAAACGTAAGACTTGTGTAAAGCAAACCTCATGCCACTCTTCAATTCGACGAAGAAGAAGACAACGGCGATGCTCTACGCTACGTAAATCATTTCAAGGTAGGAAAGTTTTTCTTTCGATTTTGCTGTTTTCAACTCTCCCCAGTATAATACATTCAATCTTGCTTAAGAATCATTCGTCTTTCATATGAATGCAGGCAATAATGGCAGGGAACATGTTCGTACAGCTTGTCGCAGGGATTAATGACGCAGAAGAGGTGGAGACCGAACCAGACGGTGATTTACCCACGCGTAAGCTAAAAAGATGAGTTAAATATTTAGAACCCATAGTAACACTTAAACTGTAAAATAAAAAAAACTATTTTCTACAGATGCTTGTCCCACAATCCAACCCACAGATACATTCTCCCATTAGAGCGCCCAACCGTATAATACGCGTTGAGTACAATAAAACCTCTTGAGATTATTTGCTTGCCACCAGGACGATGTTGGCGGCATTGTTATCGTCATCGTCACCGTTTATTAAACGATATTCTTCGATTAAATGGGTGCGATGTGAACACAGCACACCGTAGCAACAAAGGCAAACAAAGCCTCGGAAAACACTTAAAAGGAGAAGGAAAGGATGAAATGAAAAAAGAAAGCAAAAAAAAAACAAGCTAAACGAAATAACGACGCAAGGAGCGTCGACAAAAGGACACTTGACTTTTGTGTCAAGAGTCCATCACCGGCAGATACCTAATTGCTTTTGTGTGACGAGAATTCAATACGCAATGTGGACGCGGAGAAACGATGGATAGGCTTCGAAAAAGTGATTTAAAATCATTAATGAAAGGTGTGGACTTTGTTACAATGAAAATGACGGTATTTATGTATATTGGAAATGTCACGCCGCCTTTGAATTGAGTGACCCACGAGAACGACGTATAACGTGCTTCTTTGATAGTGATATTCTGATGCTTATTGTTTGACTTACAAGGGAAGACTGAAGACACCTTATTTGCCAAGAGTCTGTTCATTATCCATTTATGAAATAAAGTTATATTACGATATATGTATATCCGCTTCCGCTGGAATAAAGCCATTGGAACTGGTACCAGCAGGAGCTGCCTTCAGTTCTACTGTAAGAAGTTGTTTTTTTTTTTTTTTGCATGCATTTAAAAGCTGCAAACTTCCAAGCTCCTATACCTATACTTGACCAGGTAATATAACTCTTCTCTGACGGGTCGAAAATGGACTTAGGTACTGGAGCAGGGTTCTACTCAGATACACTTAATAAACGGGAATCGTTTAGACTACCCGATGCATGCAGTGTCTCCCAGGCGGAATTACTGGTTCCTGCAATATTCCTAAAAGGAAACGACCTTCCTCCCTCGGAGAAGCCATTCTGGTGGATAGTCAGCAAGCACTCAAATCAAACATAATAAAATCAAAGGCGGTCCAAAAATTTTGCAATACACCAAATGCCATAAGCCACCATAAGGTTAGAGTGTGCTAAGTACTCGGATAGGTATAGCAACATAATAATAAGATAACAGATGAACTACATAGCTAGAATTGGATCGGCTATGAGCAACAGTGATGCGGACACCTCCTTACTGCTTCCGATTAAAACACTGTTCAACACAATCGACCACATAACCGAAAAAGAGACCAACTCCTTGTGGCTTGCAAGAACCGACTGCATCACATCTCGTTCTATATAACCGAAATTTGATCAGAACAAAGCCGATGTTAAATCTGGATAAATCCTCCATATGCTTAATCAGCGGAATAATCACACGACACCGTGCCATAGGTCATATGACAAGCAAATACCAACCCGAATCCAACGATATGTATAAAAGCTGCGGAGATGAGGAAGCCTCCGTACACTAGACCAAAGATTCTTGGTAGACATAGCAGAGCTCGGAAATTTGAAGATATCGGATCTTCTAAGATTTAGCAAGAGCACAAACAGGTTTACGAATTAGTAAAATAAAAGAGGATTTTCCCCAAACTAAGAGGGAATTCACAATGGACTCTCCGAGTGGAAATAGTTGCTCACACACCCTTCCTAACCTAACCTAAGCACACTTAGAGCTTAAGATACTTAATAATATCAGAGATACTTAACTTCCTCTAAGTTTACGAAAACAAGTGAAGTGTCCTTGGACTTAAACAGGAATACTTATTTCAACAAATGTGGGTGGCCGTGGCGTAGTGGTAGTCATCGTCGCTTGTCATACGAAAGGTTCACGGTTCGAATCCAGACGTCTTCGAAGCATTTATTTCTCACGAAATAATAATAAGTTGATCAGTTTCTGAATTTAATATCGAAACCTACTGCGAAGGCAACATCCTACTGCCAGGATGTTGAATATGGCTGAAGAAATTTGTCGCACAAACTATAATAATAAGAAACATCTGGAAAAAACTACTGTGAATCATAAGCAAGTACAAAAATAATAGACAACTCTCCAGTTATCCTGGACACCACCCATAGAGTTAGTTGAAATTGAAACCTATCATCTAAGTTTCCTACCACTACGTCGATCTGTCTGTCTCTCGTTCTCGTGCTTCATGTGCTCGCGCTGTGTGTAAACATTAAAAGGGTATTCATATCCCCTTTAGCGTGTGTAGATTATAAAAAAAAAAAAAAAATAACAGTGAAAAAAGTATCCATACCCTAATATTGTGCTGAAAATAACTAAGGTATAATAAAATCTATAAAATGATATTTTGAAACAGGTGAAAGGAGAGGAAGATAGCTCAATAATCTTCTTCAGTCACCTTCAGATCTGTTTCATCGAAGCTGTTTCATTGAAGATTTTGTCAAAAATTACAATACTACCTTATCTGTCAAAGGTTTTGAAAAAGATAGCTCACCAGCAAACGTAATGCGTTGGACAGCAATCAAATAGATTTCCTTACACTACTGGACTTTTCCAAAGCACGGTAGATCATCATCAGCTTTTATTAAAACTGGAAAGACTCCGGAAATACCGCTCTGAAACTTCTTGGAACATATATTGGTGGAAGAAAAGAAGTAGTTGTTCTTGGTAAAAACATGTCAGACTTTGTTATAACCTCTGCGGTTGTACGCCAAGGATCAATTTTAGGGCCTCTGCTTTTTACCATCTTTATTAATGATCTTCCAAATAAACTTAGTTCAGCACTCATCCATCCATATGAATGCAGATGATGTTTAACTTTATATTAGCTGTAAGCTTGGTCTCTTGAAAAATGCTGTTTGTATAGACTTAACGATAGCCTTGGAAGAATTCTAGCTTGGTCTGTAAATAACTCTCTAGAACTAAATCCAACCAAATCTAAGGCCGGTAGTTATCGACGGCTCATAAGTTAAGAGCCTCATAAGCCTATTCACCAACCGCTATTAGTGCGTAGTTACGAGCGCTCATAAGACTTATGAGTGGTCCCAACCACTCTTAAGTTACGAGCGCTAATATCAGAGACAATTATTATTAGGCGTGTTTTTTTTTTTCAAACCTACATATGTAGGCTAAACATGTTTCCGCAACATGTTTTCAATGTAAAATAAAGCAAAACCTTAGCCTGGATAATTAATTATCCAGTCTTATTTTTGTATGGAAAGCTTTTTCGAAATCTATATAGATTTGAAAAAAAAACGCGCCTATTGTATTCGGTAATTATCTAACTTCGAAATAATTCGAACTCTGTTGTCATTTCAAATTTAAATTATTTCTGTGGATTTTAAATATGGGTAAAAATGAAAGAAATCCGAATTTATCCGACAAGGAAAAGAAAATTATAATGAATTCAGTGAACATATTCCTTATTTTACTATTTAATTGAATTGAATTTGACGAAAAACCATCACCATCAATTTCACCATCTACAGCTGTGTTGCATCATCACCATATTTACATTGCCATTTGTCACTAACATGTTCGAAAAGAGCGCATCCGGAAATCCGAAAATCGATTCTCTCATAGTCGAAGTTAGCATAGACAAAAGCCTATTAGTGGTCCGTGAATATCAACCAAAAATTTTAACTTATGAGCCTCTTAACTTTAAGAGCGATTTATGAGCGGTCGATAACTACCGACCTAAGTGTCTCGTTAGTTTGGAGTGGAGTACATGATTGTGACATACCCGTAGTTTACCTTGGAGATGAGCAGTTGAGTTTTTAGACAAAGTTAAAAATCTTGGTGTATGGTTCAATAAAATAAAATTTATTCCACTCTCAAAAATCTCACAATATCACCATCGTATATACCATTGCATACCAAGTCAATGTTGGTTAGGACTCTGCTTATACCAAACAGCACGTATGGCTGTGAAACTTTCTCATGCTACAGTGCGTCTATGAAGCGTAAGCACAAAGTTGCTTTAAACAACATCGCTCGCTATGTCTACGGTTTGACCAGACAACAGATACAATCACCATCTTGGTTGTACACTCGACAAGTTTTTGAATTTTTATACACTCAAGTAAAATTTTTATCAATAAGCAGCCTCATTATTTATTTGAGAAATTTGAAACTTCGCAATCGCGCCGGTCATTAATTATGACTCACCCGTGCGTATTTTACCTAAACTCGACAATTTTTTATTTGTGCCATACTACGTCTCTGGAATGCGCTTCCCCTAGGCGTGAGAAGGCTCTATAATACGACTGGTTTTGGGGAGACTCTTTTTCGCCACCTGGCTAATTAGGAACTTATAATAATAATTTTCTTAACTGTTCTTTTATTGTACATTAAGTGAAATTATAACTCGGTTATTTTTATTTTTTTGACATTAATATGTCTAACCGCTTGATGTTTGTACACCAATACCCTGGTTTGTGTCGTTAATTGGGACCAGGAAAACACGAAACAAATCGTATTGGCGATAAAATATATCATTAAAAAACCAAACTTTTTTACTCCTAATAGGTATACTTAATTTCAAAAATTAAATTATTAAAAAATCAATAAATTCTACAGAAAGTATAACTTCAATATTTTGTTATAATGTGACATTTAATTCATTTTAAAATTTCAATGGACGTTTCTATCGACTGATTTGGCTGCCGTATTGATTTTATTAAAAATTGGTCCATAGTTTGTTAAATTTTCACTGCCTTTTTCTCCAATTGAATTTCTTTGTAACAACTGATAGCGTCTGTCACAGATTTAGTTACTTTTAAACTACGGTTTTCGTCAGCATCATTATCAGAAAATATTTCCAATCGCTGTGAAATAAGTTGGGGAATCCCCTTTTTACAAAAAAAAAAAAAAAATATTAATGAATAAATAAAAGTAATAACAAAAACGCAAACCGAAAACACATCGACGTAACTTCGAAACCACAAAATTTTGTGAACGACGCAGATTCGAAATCACGATCATTTTTAAACGACGCAACTTTGAAACGACGCAAATTGAAACGACGCAAGCCGGGGTATTGGTGTACTGAGATTTGTGCATTTCAAAACTGTTACCAAAGAAACATATGCCAAAATTGGATGACCATTTTTAAGTTGGAAAGTGGCTGAGTGTATGGTATGTCGGCTTGTCATCTCATAGGTCCTGGTTCGTTTCTTGGAGGGGCCACTTTTTTTTTGTTCTATTTTCAATGGATTGGTTTTTTTTGTATCTTTTCTATTTATTCCTTTGGTTTAGTTGTTGTTGTTTGCTTATTTACTATTTTTCAATCGTGGCTATAGAACTTACTGTTCTGGTAACAAATAAATAAAAGATACTGTTTATTTATTATATTGAAATTTTGTATTTATTTTATTTATTTATAACTTATTTATGTTTTTATTTATTATTTATTATTTATTTATATATTTATTTAATTATATTTTTATTTATTTATTATTTATCTATTTAATTATTTATTAAGTATTAAGTATTTATTATTTATTATTTATTATTCATTATTTATTTATTTTATATTTATTTATACATTTATTATTTGTTTATTTATTTATTTATTATTTATTTATTTATTTATTTATTTTTTTATTTATTTATTTATTATTTATTTATCTGTTTGTTGTTTATCTATTATTTATTTATAGTTTACTTCTTTATTCATCTCATTGATTTTCTATATTTATCAACATTAAGTATTAATTTTTTACCTATTTTATTTATTTATAACCATAAAGTAATGGATTGATTTTTTTTTTGTATAATATTGAAGGTTTTTGTGGTATTTTTCCTTCAAATTACTTATTTTCTTCTTACTTAACTGTAGAAAGATATTAGAAAAACATATCAAATCTCTGTATTAAGAAATGTGCGGTAACAAACCAATATTGTAAATTTATGATACCAAATAAAGATATATATATATATACTGTTTGTCAAATAAATACCTTTAATATTGATTGATAAATGATTTTAAAAAAATAACTACAAAGACATATTAATGTTCCTTACGCACTTCCGTGCAGCAGGGGTCTTTGTCCTTTTTTTACCGCATATTAATAGATTCTCATTTATAGTTGAGTCTATTATGAATTATTTTAACTAAGCAAAAAGTAAATAAATAAACTACGACTGTATATTAAAAATAAATCACAAAAGAGCTATCACCCAAACACACCAACAGTATTCAAAAACACACTTTTAATGACTTTCAATACGCTCTCTTTAAACTCCAGCAACGACCCCAGATTATTACTAATTACCAGCCGTCGATGGAACTATTGACATCCTTGGACACGCGTTCAGAACAATTAAGACGACTCACTCCTTTCTCACCCAACTTCGAACAGTGTAGTGTTGACATCCTTGTGCAATCAACTGAAAACAATCCCCATGTTTACACAGGAAATCAAACGTCGAATCATCGACCAACGCACGATGCCATAAACCTTTCTTAAGCGACAAACATCCTTCAGTCAGCATCAGCAGAGTCGCATAGCCCGTCCTGTAATTGCAATCTGATTATTCCGCGCGTGTGATTTTATTGTGTGCGCAATATTCGGGTGTCGCTTGTCGGACCTGCTATTAATCTGACATTTTCCCGCCCGTCATTGAATGCATATGCAATATTCGCAAGGAGTGAGTTCAGGTTCACGTGTCGGCTTCTGAAACGCCCACTGCAATAAGTTCCTTTCATCCTCCCGGTGATGGGGAAGACGAAAATTCGTTAGCATTTTAATTTTCCTTGGAGCCGGTTCGGTGATGGGCCACAAGGATATATGAGATAGATATATTGTAGCATCTAGCACGGTGATCAATATGATTCCAGGGCAGATGAAACGAGCTACATTAGTTCGGTGCGCCAGATGAATTATAAAGTCTTGTCGCACTGTGTCTGCACGAATCCAAATCCATATCCCTTACATTGCCATTCAAGCCCCAGCATCAATCATAATCGATCAACGAAATTCACACGAGCACACTTCGAGTGTCCTTCTGTCGGTTTGCCTTCGCCACCGAATTTTAGGTTAGCGATCCCAGTATCACATAACAATGATGACGATGGATGTATGTCCTTGCATTCGGTAATTTTATTCGAATCACATAGATGCGGGAATTATTTTCAAATTTTTATTCGAATCGACTGTGCGCCAGGACAGAGGACACAATGCGATCACACACACGGGGCGTGAGGTGCATTGATGAATGAGATTTTAAATGCTTTTTAATGTGAACACACAATTTTCGGCGGCAAATCCTTCGAAAATGAGATATCGGTTAGTTTTTGATTCATTTTGATTGATGTCACTCTATAACCGAAAATAATAGTGAGATGACATAATGGGAATGGTTTCGTCCTCGTTATCCGTTTTTCCCCTTTTTCCTTTGTATGAAACCCAAAGGGATGGGCATTTCTATACATAATGACATTCATCCCTTACTGGACCTTTCTTGCATCCGATATGGAAACGCAAAATACAAATTTGGCTGTCTCACACTTGTGTTGTATGCGGACAAACTTTCAGGTAGGTCCAAGTGAAAGGTTCATGCTGTCCAAGGATGTGGATATGAAAATTCATTAAAATCTACATTTGAAATATTTCTTTGGCTATGATTATGAACTGTCAGACGTTTTGAGGTGTGTATTTTTTTTTTTAATTTTTTTATATAAACTTGTTCATCATGTGTGTGGGGGGGGCAAGGTATTCATTTGTTTTGCAAGCACTCGTCCTGAGTGGGGTTTCGTATCCTTAATTTATATCTGTATGTACATTGTGTATATTTTTATATAAATTTTTTATAAGATAAAGAGTATCCTCTAATTAATATTCCATTAAAAAGTTAACATAGAGTTTCATTCGTCCGAGAGGCATGAGTGCTGTGTGTTAGGTGAGTGGAACGAACTGAGCTCATTAAGGAGTGTTTTGGAAGGTGTGAGCGATTGCAGTCGTACATTAAAAAAAATGTAATAAATGTTTTTTGTAAAATAGCATTCTTTCACTCATTTTAACGACTTAATTAATATCTACAATAAATTTTTCTTTCTGACGGAGACTTTCGCATTTGGACTCATTTTTCACACTTGAAAACCGAAATGATAGATCAATAGGTGTGTTGTAACCTACATATACAAATATAGACTACAAAAAAGCTTAAAATGTAAAATACAATAACTGCAAAACCTATATCGAATTGGCTTCGCCTGAATAGCTATCAGGTATTATGAGTTTAGCCGCGATAAAACCTGTGCTTCCAAATAACTTTCGGGCAAATTTTATCGAAAATGTCAAAGGCCGTGTTATATTATTCACATGATCCTAATTCGATCAAGTGCTTGAAATAAAACAATCCAAATCATCTTAAATGTAAACTTCTAAAGTTTGGTACAACTGCTTTGGTAGTTTGACATTTGGGCGTTGGCGTCAGGTCTTATCGCCCAAAAACCATAACGCCCAAAAAACTGCTAAACAATTTGTTGTTCTAAAATTCAACAATTTAGTTGTGGTGACATTGGTTTTGAGGGTAATGGCATTATTTTCGCTTCAAATGGCGTTGGGTCTTACCGCCCAAGGTCAAAACGTCCAAACAAATAAATGTCATAACGCCCAAAATCCGGCACATCACCCAAAATGTCAAGAATTAAAACGTCGCAAGGCCCAAATTTAAGACAAATGGCCCAACGAATTTCTTGAAAAAAAACTTTTAAAGCAAATGACATTAAGCCCCAATTTAACGTATATTTCTGCGCATTTTGGAATACTCTTAACTTGTTACAACATTCTGATTACTATAAAAAGTAAAGAACACGAAGCACATTTTAAAAAATATTCCTGAGAAAAGTACCGTTCCGCGTGACGCGGCGCTGATTTTTTTTGTTTAATTGTTTCTCGTTTTACAACCGCACTTCAATGCACTTTACTAAGAAACGACTTCCTTCAACTGTTTTATTTAGCATTTGGTATTACCACTTGCACTTGCACCACGTGCAAAATGGGAAAGTAAAATAATGGCAAATGGTAAAATTAAGAAAATGTCATAACGCCCAAAATATTTACAGTGGACGTCCAGTATAACGAATGATATAATGTTTGCGGTCATTCACTATATCGAGCGCGTTCGTTATATCGATCGATTTTTTTTACATTAAAAAATATTACAGTGTACTCTCTCCTTACGGACACCTCTCATAACCGGACACCTCTTATTACCGGACAGATTTCAAAGAACGGAAATAAATACACGATTTTTCATATAAAAAATTATCCCATAATACATATATACATATACATACCTCACAGAATGAGACTTAAAACAACAAGAATTACTTCGAGGCGATAACATTTCCTAGAACTGATGAGCCTCATTGTCCTTCGGACTGATGGGAACTTTTTACTATTTGGGTAGTTGCTTTTGCTTGGCTACAGCCAGGTTGAACTAAAAAACCATCCCCTCGCAAAGAGAAATGAAATTTAGCAAAGCATAGGGTGCTAGTTCAACGTAGCGTCGACAAAGTGTTTAGCCAAGCGTTCAGATTTGGAAAATAAATAAATAATAATCGTTTGGGGATGTGTGAAAAAACATTAAAATAGGTAGTACTGTTCCTGGGCTGCCGTAGGAGTTTCCCTAAAATTACCGAATAAATGAAGGAATCTGCTCCCTGGAGCAGACACTCGTTTGCTTATTTTCATTTGCATTATAATCAATTCAGCACTGTGGCGTAGATGGCATGGCACAGAGCAAACAGTACCGAGTGCTTTATTATTACCGTTACGGGTTGATTTTTTTGCGTATCTATGTATCATCTAGCCAAAGCCACATACAATACATATATTCAGAGTTCAGAGTAAATCAAATTCGATGGAAGAAAAATGCCAGCGGTGGTGGTGGCGTTGGCATTGTTGTTTTATGTGCACCCACAGAAAGAAAATTGTTTTCTTAAGTGTTATGCGATACAGTGGCAGCAGCACAGCGAGGAGGGGAAGAACGAAGCATACAATGGGGTTGTGTAATCAACCCCTGTGTGAAACCACTTGTTGTTGGCTTAATTCTATTCGTTCATTGTAATTTCTTGTCGTTTTTTTTTCCGCTCGTTTGTTCGTGTACTTGTATTCTAAGCGTTTGTGCTATTCTTTTAGCATAAACACAAGGTTTTTAGAAAATGGCTGGAAGGCAGTGCTAAGTCAAGCGATTTATTCACGTTAAGTGAGGCGTTGGTAATATGATACCCCCGGCTACAAAAAAAAAAAACGCAAAGAAACTTTAACATATGTCAAAATTTTGGATTTTAGATTTTTGAAAAAAAAAGTGTTTGAAAATTAATCGAATTGTAAAGGGGGGGTGTTTAAGATCTTCAAATCGACAGTACTGTTAATTTAGCCAAATGCAATTGACAATCGGTCATTTTACGGCTTGAAAACAGCTATAATTTCGTCTACAAAAATTAGCTTGACTAGTAAACATTTGGCGAAAATATTATTTAAACAAATATTCATAGTTTATGAAGAATTTACAATTGGAAACATTGTGACCCTCGTAAAAAAATTTATACAAATTCGAATTAAATTCGGATTCGAAAAATTGATGCACGCCTAAAATTTGGGTTTAGATCTCGAAATCCATATTTTTTAAGGTTAACTTTTAAGTTCTTTTCGCCTTTTGTTATAATAATATTTTAATTATGCAGTAAAATCTGCTTAAGTTGGCAGCATGCGGTGCAAGAATATTTCGTCAACTTATAAAGGTATTCGACTTTCTTTTATTTTCTTTTATTTAATTTGAATTACCATAAAAAATTTTAGATCTAATTTAGATTCCTTGTACGAACTATTTCTTTCCTTTTTTGTTTCTCTAACATTGTACAAAATCACGAAAATTGCATATCGCTAGCTTTCGACTAGCTAACTGGAAGGTGATTGTTGGTTGAGGCCTTGGTCAGCCCCCGAACTGTAGCGCCACCTAAGTAGGTAAGTAAGTAAGCTTTCCACTTACACCATTAAAACTACTTCGACCCCTGAATTTACTCACTGAACTGAAGGAATACCAACCTTCGTTATTTTACCGCTATGACTGAATATTTGGCTCGAAAACATGCCCAACGCGCTGTTGACCACCATGATACGACTGTAATATACTGGTCTTCGTCAACTTTCGAAGGTTATCTCATATGAGAGATGAGTTAAAGTAAACGGCTGCAGGAAATAACTCCCCAAATGGAAAACAAAATAACTCCCCAAAATTTGTATGGAGGTGGGGATTTTTTTTGCGGACTTATTTCATACTTAAATTTGGGGACTTATTTCACGCTTCTATTTTCATGCAAAATTAAATTTTCATTGAGCTCAACAGTGAAATTAATTGTTGTTATTATTATTATGAAGAGTAGAAAAATACAATCTCCATGGCTTTTTAACGAGAACCCATTTGGAATAATTTTGGAAGGACCAAATTTTTACTGTCTTATTAAATTCTACAACATCTCTAGAAGTTATTTCGTTATCCATTTGGGGAGTTATTTCATTGGGGAGTTATTTCCTGCAGCCAAAGTATACAAATTTGCAGCCAAGTTCCAAATATGCAGATGGACACAGAGTTCGAACGATACTATTGATACTGAATAGGTATAGATACTTTGCGCTTCGACACCCGATATTCAGTGCTCAATACTTAAGCTCGATACTTGGAGTAGTATCGTTTGCCGAGAATCGAGTATCAAGTAATTCACTCAGATTAAATCTGAATCCATGCAAACGAGGTATAATAAAGACCACATTTTTTGGTCCCAGACTTCTCTTTTCGTTACAGGTGATTCTGGAACAGCGCTCGCAATCCTTTTAATTCCGTTACAGGTGGTGGCCAACGTGGGGGTCAAACCCTTTACCGCTACCCGTGAGTTCTTTCCAAATTCCGTTACATCCCTTCAATTTCTATAGATTTGCCGCTTTGTGTTGTTTCGATCGCAGATAACAATATTATTAAAACGACACGAACTGCATGAAAAGAAGAAAAGAAAATAAGCCTCTTCATTTCACAATATATTTCGTCAGAATCGGATACTAATAGCGACTATGGCTTTTGGGCAAAGCACAAACTATTAGGTGATACAAACAGGAAGACTATGGGTCAAGATAATGAGCTTTCTTTAAATTAAAAATCTAGCTATACCACTGAATTCGAATCCGTTAAAAACATGGGAAGACTTGAAGGAGGTATTTCCTGGTCTCAATATTGTTGCCAGCAAAATTATTATATTCCAAAGCCGGTGCTACAGCTACGCAGCCAAGGAATCGGCTTAACCCAAAAGTGTTGAGCAAATTACTTTTTTTAGCAGGATGCCAAGAGGAATAATGGTTTTAATTATTGGTCCCAAGTTTATGCCATACCCATTATCCATAGCTTGAGCTTGACATTTTTTAAATAAAAGATGTATTGTTTTTTTTATTGTGCTTACTTTCTCAAAACCTAATTATATGGTAATTTAAATAAAAATTATTTATCAAACTATCTGTTTAGAAATTGTTCGAGTAGTATCGATACTTTCAGTTCGATTCTTTCTGGGTATCGATACCCAACGGTTCGATACAAAAAAGTACTCGATATCGATACACGGGGCTGATACTTTGAACCCTAAGTGGGCGACATACCTACAAAGACAGTTTGAAAAAGATTTGTATGCTATTTGCTTTGTACAGTTAAATATTGGTAATCTTCTAGACAACTTGACAGGTTCTACTGTAGAAAAAACATCCAATATTTTTTTAATCGAAATTTCATTATAATTTTACAAAAAATACCAAAATTCATTGAAGGTTTCGATTTATCTGCCGCAAAATTTGCAAATGTCAACTTAGAAGTTCTAAAATATTTCGTAAAGTTATCAACGCAGTTAAAAAATGTTTTGTTCAAAACTATGTATGTATCGGTACATTCCAGGATCAGAAAATTTCGGCCACATAGAAAGGTAAAAAAAATTGCAGAATATCGTCGGCTAAATGTGTAAAGCTGCAAAGTCCGCTTTTTCGATTTTGATGTCACTTTTTTAATGAATCAAACTTCAAAAATCGCTAAGATCACGTAAGTCCAGTTATACTTGGACTTAGGTAAGAATAATTATATATAAACGGAATTTTTTAATTCTTTAAATGGATTTGTATTCAGATTTTATTATGACTTTGTTCACTCTCCCGTAAAATTTCTCAAAATTTCCGAACTCTTTCATTGCTTGTCGAAAGAGGTGGCACCGTGAAAAAACTTTTCGAGTTCTAACATGTAATAATATAAATAAATGTACATTCTAATAGTAAAGTGGCATGTGACAACTGGCACCAGTTGTTTTGTTTCCAAAGAAAAGGACCCCTATTCGCTAATTTCAAGTAATGACAAAGTCAAAAAGTGTATGTTTTTCTATTTTGAATTTCAAATATGAACGGAAAAAAGACCCATAATTCATATAAGTAATACTTCCCCTTCCCGCGTCCGAGAGGCAGGTAATTTGTTACAACTGCCCATTGCCTAAGGAACATTAAATAACCACTCCAACCATTTATCTCCGAGAAGCAATAAAAGTAATAACCCTGCATGGTAGAACCCTTTTACACTATTCAGGAGGGGGATAAAAGTTACAATCAAATGCCCAGTTAAACTGAATACATTTTGTAGGAAATTCAATTTCTTTGCCCAAAGAGTTGTTCCTTTTCCTTCGTCGTATTGAATTTCCCTCCTGGGCATTTGCAAATATCGTCCGTCACATGCTTAAAAAAAATAAACAGATACTTTCGTTGGTCATAAAAGACCTATGCTTCATTAATTCTAGAAAATTCCGACATTTTCTCGCCATGGTGTGAGTTTAATCCCACTTCGTACGTAGACTCTCGTTCAAATCATGAAAAATGATGCTTCAAAAGTATATGCGACTAAGTACACTACCCGTGCATTAAGTCAACCACTATTAGGAAAGGTGTAAAGTTGTTGGTTGGTCTTTGAGTTTAGATTTTTTTTTTTTTGAAAATGTAAGGATTGTCGCACCTGATTGTCACCCATTGTGTGTTTGGTTGGAGCTTTTATTTCGAAAAACCATTGCTACGCACAGCAAACAAGAGCAAGTAGATTCCACTTTAGACAGGCGGGCTTTGTTAAAGGATTCATACAAATGAACCCTGAAATGTATGTAAATTGATGCAGATCTCTGCCATGGAACAACGAAGTAAAAGGATGAGGGAGTTATAGTCCTAGATTTTCACATCAGACACAGTGAGCGCAAGGAATCATGATTTTGCAATCGCAATTGACAGATTTAGTTTATTAAAGCGAGAAATGCTTTTTTTTCGAATAATTAAGGACGAAGGGAAATTTTCTACGCTTTGGAGCTTTCAGTAATTTTTTTTAGAAATAAAGCAGGAAGGAAATTCTGTCCAGAGTTTTTACGACATATGCAGACAAAATGTGAACGCATTACTTTAACGCGTATTTGAATTTTATAGTAAAGAGTGTCCCGTGAATACAGCCTATTTTAAAATTTGAAGGTTTTGTATGGAACACAATATCATACAAATACAAATTTTCGCATAATGCCGGTTCAATTTCATCCATGGTTCGTTGAATCTCGTCTTTAAGTTCAGGAATTGTTCTTGGGTTATTGGCGTACACGTTTCCTTTAAAAAAAACCCCAAAGAAAGAAATCCAATGGCGTCAAATCGCATGATCTTGGTGGCCAATTCACATCGCCGCGGCTCGAGATAACTCTCCCTTCAAATTTCGCCTTCAACAATTCTATTGTTTCGTTCGCTGTGTGGCAGCTTGCGCTGTCTTCTTGAAACCACATGTCTTAGAGATCCATTTCAGCAATTTGAGGCCATATGAAGTAGTTTATCATCTTACGGTAATGAACGCCGTTGATGGTGATTGCATTGCCAGCCGCATTTTCGAAGAAGAATATTCCAATCACTCCGCTCGTCGATTGGTGGATCACTCTTGGATTCCCAGCTCGCCGATTGCGGCAAATCTGTTTGTTGACATAACCATAAAGTTCGAAATGCGCCTCATCGGAAAATATGATTTTCTTCGAAAAAATCAATTCACTTGTTGTTCTTAGATCCATTATGCGAAAGTTCGGCGCTGCGCATGGTCTACTGGCTTCAAATGCTGTGTCAACTCGATCTTGTAAACGTGCAAATGCATATCTTTAGTCAAAATTCACTGTAAACTGCTCCTGAAACTCTTCATTGCCGAAAACACTCCTTAACTGCTGCAATGTTTTCTTAAGACTGGGCTGCACGAATACGGAGAAGTCTCTTCTGAGCTCGAACTGACCCAATCGTCTCAAATTTCTCGATATTTTCTCACCATTTCAGTAGTGGACTTTCACAATTTCAATGCTTTTGCATCTGTGCTATTCTCCATAAATAAACCTTAATATTCACACATGACAGCTGTCAAATAACAACGCTGTACGATCGACACAAAGATAATGGCGCTAAACTCAATATAAACGGACTTAATGGGAATCCCTATGTTTGGGAGGGTACGGCGTGCTTCGTCTACATTGCGTCAATCAAATTCATTGTATACTTTCTAGCTGTTGATGAGAATGCTTATATGTACAAAATTCGAGTCAAACAATAGGTTTATATGATGTCGCCAGCCCCAGGGCGCACTGACTACTATCAGTGTATTTACATGGTTGTCAAAAAACCCAGTGCAACCCCCATTTCATCGAACGCAAATAGCTTGCCCTGACAACTGTCATTCTAATATTTTAAATTTTCGAACTAAAATAGAAATCTAAATCATGTTTATATTTAAATTTTAATTAATTTTATAAATATTTACTTTTTTGAAACAATTTCTTTTCTTCAATTCAAAAAAACAACCACATAAAAAGTTCGCGATATGAAAAAACTAAACGAATAGAATTTTTGACAGCCCCTTTTTCTTGCACTGAAGAGATACCCAGGGCGAATACAGGGCAATCCCAGTGCCGACATAAAACACAGGGCAGCATTTTCAGTGCGTTTTCAGTGTAGCACTGACTGACATCGAACACATCTGTGCGTTTTCAGTTAGCCCCAGTGCGCCCTGGGGCTGACATCATACAAACCTAATATAGCTCTTCTGACAAATCATGCATACTTTTAAGATGACACCAAACAATTTCATCATCGTCATTGGGAAGATTTTTGGAGACTTCTTGGAGACTTAAGTAAATGCATACAGTAAATACAATCTAGATTTGAAAGCGTGCACTACCAAACCGTGTTATCCCACGTTCATGTGACGTGTAGTTTGAAAAGTAAGATTATATTTGACGCCACCAGAGTGCTTTCTATATCTTTTTCATAGGACAACGCTTATGACAATAATCACCAGATTATGGGGAAACTAAAGGAGTCACATAATTCGAGGCTGGGTTGCAAATACAGATACAATTGTGATGTTTTCGCTACAATTGACCTTGCTTCAGTACACAAATCTATATGTATAAATGAATTGGTGTCTGTTTGTACAAGCATAACTCGGCTCAACATCATCCGATTTGCATGGGGATTTTTTTTGTTGAATTCGTATTGAACCAGGTAAATACACAACTCGTCGAAAATTTTAAAATTTTAAAGAAAAATTGGGAAATACATTTTGTATGGGAAATTTTATTTTTTTTTCATTTTGATCGTTATATGGTTCAAATGGTGGCGCTAGGCAATAACGCCCAAGGAAATAACGCCCAAATCGATTGGGAAATAACGCCCAAAAAAATTTCGAACAATTTGTTGTTGTAATTTTTTAAGTCATTTTGGGTGTAATTTCCTAGTCAGGGTTCATTTTATAATAGGCAGTAAAGCCCAAAATAGCAAGTGGAAATATTTGAAAAGGAAATAATGCCCGAAAAAGGAAATATCACCCAAAACAATTAAGACAAAATGAAATAACGCCCAAATAAAATTAAGAATTGCCCAAATGGCAATATTGTTGAGTAATTTCTACTGAGAATGTAGAATGTCATTGAAAATTGCAACCCACTCAAAGTTCGATGACAGATATTGCAAGCCTCTCCGCAGTTTTGAATAAACTGGACTTCACAATTAGTTTGATTGCTTTTTTAAAATAAACAAAAAGAACGATTGTACCAAACTAAATGATTCCCGCGCGGCGCTCCATGTCAGCGTGTGACGCGAACGGTACGCGTACGGGCCACCCGCGCCCCCCCCCCCTTCCCCCTCCGCGTTTTTCATTATTCACTAATTTGGGAACAACATACGCATTGGTTGCAAAGTTTTGTTTTTAATGGGTACTAGCTGTCCCGCCTGGCTTCGCCCGTGTACTAAAACAGTCTCGTTAACCATCAGGCAAAATGCAATTTTCTTTCTCCCTAAGCCTGAAAAGGAAAAATAAAAAAAAAATCATGAAAGTCGGCACAGCGGTTATCGAGTTATAACGTCATCGAGTTTCACGCCGAATGAATTGTATATGTTATAAAGAAGACTTGCAGTTTCTTTATATCGCTGTTTCGCATGTTTACGCATACATATAAAGAAACTTTACATATACGTATGTTATACTCAACCTCGCATCTACTAATATGAATTGGAAATAAAGCCTGAAAATCTGGAAATATCGCCCAATTTTTACAAAAACAATTCCCATTGAAAATTTTTGGGTGATATTGCCTTTGTATAACTTGGGTGATATTGAGTTTTGAGCATTAGGCAAAGTCTTTTTGGGCTTTATTTCCATCTTCTTGTTCATTTTTGGGCGTTAGAAATTTTTTTGGGCTCTATTTCCAAATCGATTTGGGCGTTATTGCCTAACGCCTCAAATGGTTGCAAAATTTCGAAAATTTTCCGAATAATAATTAATTAATAATAATTTTTTTCATTTTGACAGTGTAAATAATTGCCAGAGCTCCAAATTTGGAAAATACATTCCTGTTTTGAGACTCCATTCTATCTATTCGAAATAACTGTCATTTTTTATACGTTTTCAAATTTTAATTTTCGAACCAATTGACTATTCATTCGAATCTCTAAATAAGGGTGATTGCTGTTTTTCAATTGTAAATCGGCGAAAGTATTTTGTTCTGTGATAAAGGAAGTGAATAAAGGTATTTGCTCAGTGAACAAGCAGTGATGGTAAACGTAGGGGAAAATCCCTACATGTAGGTATTTTCAGCTCAAAAATGAACGCGTAGGGAAAAAAGGACAGATTTTTAAAATAAGCGAATATGTAGGGACTTGCAATATTGAAAACTCCCGGCTGTTTTTTATGTCCATATTTGAATTCTTCCAGAGTTTTAATTTATGATTTCATGAATGCCTAAATGTTATCTTCAGATATGCATATAAAAGTCACGAAAATCTCTGTTCGATTTGCATCATTCGGTCGTACTTGCCGGATTCAAACTCGAATTGTTATTTTCAAGTTATTTTTTTTTTTGCATTTGTCAGTGCAATATGAATTCCGTACCTTATTTTTATTTTGATTTTGTGCTGTTTTTGGTTAGTTATGAAAAGAAATAAAATAAACTTAAGCATTTTAAGCCTTTTTTATTTGATGAACGCATTGTGTTAAATTCTCCCTTTTGAAAAATCACGTATTGGGAATTGTAGGGGAAATCTTGCGAATGTGTAGAGCGAAGTAGGGACTTTTTTCATCGTTGGTAGGTACTTTTCTTTTTTTTAGTTACCATCACTGTGAACAAGTGAAACTCAATAGATTGGTGTTGAATTTTGTGCTTTTTTCAGGAACATTGTGATTTCCAAAACTGAGGTTATCGGCATATCGAGTTGCATCAATACAAATTACCTTTAATCATCCCACTGTTTTTCTGCGCTTTGGTAATTTAAAATATTCATTCATTTTGTGGAAAACGAAATTTCAATAAGGTATTTTATCAACGACCAATTTGTGTTTAATGCAATTGATTGACGGTTTAGTGTAATAATACCACCGATAAGATGATCGAACATTGGAGCTCGCAATAAAAATATAAGACGGGTGGCTAATCTACGTGCGAATGAAATGGATGAACAGCTTGCACATCACAATGAACAAACCCGTTTACGAATAGATACCATGGAGCCGCTGTTATCCAAGAAGGTAATGTCATCAGAAGAACCTTCCCATATATCCAATGTAGATCAACTGTCCCATTCCATTCCATTCCAATTATTCCATTGCACAAACAACGTTGTTTATCACAAAGCGTTGCAGTGACCTGAATTGTTTGAAATCCATTTTCCGTGTAAATAAAATGCATTGAAGTCAATTTAATTCATTCTTTCAATAGAGATGCCTTGACTTTCGAAAGGGACATTAATAATTTAATCAATTTTAGGTGGAACAAAGTTCGCGGGGTCAGCTATAATAGTATACATATTATGTAGATGTGCTACGTAAGTGACGCGACTGTTTGCATGCACGGGCGAGGCCGGGCGGGTCAGCTAGTGCTGAACGTATAAAATTCGATACAATTTGCACTGCTGCTAATTTAGTAGGTATTTTCTGCAACAAAATATGTTTTAAAAAAACCAAAACATCACATAGTTTGCTTTTGCTACTAAAAATCGAATTTATATCAATTTCACTGAACATACCACCCATTTGTTGTCAGTTCACAATCACTGTTTTTTTCCCGACTACGCAGAAGCACAGTTATGAATTTAACAGGCTGGGTTTGTTTGTATGTAAGAATGTCACCTCGGACAGCATAAACTATGAAATCGATTTCAATAAATGAGCTGTCGTTGGATTCGTCTTGATACGGAGAGTGTCCTTGACTATGTGACGTCACAGGAAAATTCAATATGGCGGGCGCACCAAGCAAGATGGCGGATTACCTGTTTTTTTTCTTTTTTTCCCTTTCTTTACAGCCGCCTTGATAGTGATATCAAATGAAAGGTCTTGGCGTGTAGAATACAACAGGTACGATATGACGTCATTCTAAATTCAATATTTCCGTTATCTTTACAACATCCTTAATATGGGTATCAAATGAAAGGGTTCAACAAGTAGAATACGATAAGCTAAGTAACATCATTTAAAATTTAATATGGCGGATGCACCAAGATTGTGGATTAGTGTTATCCTTACGACCTCCTTAATATGGGTATCAAATGTAATGGTTTGACAAGTAGAACACGAAATTGGTTACTTATATACAGTACATATTTTGTGCAACTAAAAAGTTAGTTTTTCCCATAGTCGTGTTTTAGTTTTTTAAACTTAATTTTTTTTTTAATCTTGTACAACGTCTGCGGAAAATTTGGTTCCAACATAACTAGCGCCACGTGTTTCGTAGCGACAGCAAAGTGAAACAATTATCTGCCACCAAGCTAATTTTACATAGAAAATGTGGCCATCTTATTACCATATAAACGAGTTACCACGAAAATACGTTGATTTCAAATTGTTTGTGGGTTGAGTCCAAGAGATGCCACTACCAAAATTTCGATAAAAAATACTTTGAAAATAGTCGTTACTTTTCTTTATTTACCCATAAACGGGATAAAAATGGTAAATTTATTTCGAATTTATTTTTGTGTTAATTAATTATCACAAATTATTCAGAAAACACTTTAATCACAAACCAACGGCTTACGCGAATTCAAACACAATGTAAGTTGAAAAAAATCAACTAGTACCTACAATTTCAATACAATTTTTTTTCAACATTCAATAAATTGCTGAAAGGCCATTTTTCATCCCTGATTTGAGGCTGTTAATCCATTTTGTACAACATCGATTAAATTTTGAATGGAAGTATAGCCCGCAACATGCATCAAGAGTTAGGAGCACTGTGTTGCAGGCATTAAACGAAATAGTAATAGACAAATAGCTACAAAGAACTCAAAAAGCCAGAGACTCCATAGGGAGCATGCACCTGTACTTTGACTGTGAGCTGGTACCTAATCCTATGTTCGCTGGAATTTGGATGCCATCTTCGCGATCTATAAGAAAAAAAATCACATCCCATTAGCTACCGTTAACAGAGAGTTATTTCGCTGACGTTTTAGCTGATATAAATATGTCGTCTTCGTTGAAGCACTCTTTTCCACCTCGCTGTCCCGTGAAAGTATGCCTTTTGTATCCTAAGGCGTTGCCAAGGTTTGTCCTGCCAAAAACTCATCCTACCATGTAACGATTTCTTTTCAGTAACAAATTAAATAATATCAAAACCCTTTAAGGCGGAAAAATGTCCATCGGAGGTCTTTAAGCTTTCATATCCTCTCATCCCTTTTAACAGTAAATTACTTGAGAACGAGTTCTTGCTCATTTAACACTGCTAGCTGAACACATTTGTTGAGTTTTTATTTTATTCATTTTGGGTGCGTGTTTTTTTTTTTACTATCCTGCAGTGTATATTTAAACATCCAAGACAATTTTAACGTCTTCAAAAATAAATTGACCAAAGATAATATCTTCGCCCATTTTCTGATGGAAAGCGAAATGTTTGTTTTGTTATTTTGTGCCGGGAAAAAGCCACCCCTCGAGCGAGTACGATTAAATTCTATTAGCAATTCGATTGGTCAACAAAAACTCTGAAAATGACCACACATTCCATATCTGCTCACAATGGACAAATAAACTTTAAGTATCTACGAGTATCTATCGGATAGAACATAAAAGAATTCAGCTACCCCCTCCACTTCGGAGCCCAATAGACATGGAGACACAGGCGCTACTTATGTGAACATCCTTATGGCGAAAAATATCATTACAAGGATCAAAGTTCCCACTGTGCGGCAGAGACAGTGCGGGGAAAGTAAACCGAAAATGGGGTGTGTAATAAAAGAAAGGAAAAAAAAAACAGAAACCCAAAACAATAACCAACCTAAACCACTCCCACCATCAGCACCATCACTGCCGAGGGGCTGGTGAAGGATGCTTTCTGCTTTCTGCTTCTTATGTTGTTGATGTCTGAAACTCCAATCCACGCTGCAATTCGTGGAGGACAAATCTCAAGACGGGATATGGAAGTCTGTAAGTGTATATTCTTCCATTCCAGCTATCTATTTCTAATGTCGCCAACAGACACTCGTATGTATGGGAGGAAAACAGAATGGAATAGAATAAAAAAGAGAAGATACTGTCGCTGGGCCACCCACCACAAGACGAGGCAGCAGGAGAACTATGAGTGTAACAACTGCGACAAGGGTCCTGAATGTGGCAGTGATAGCGTTGCGAATTCCTTTGCACAGCGGTCCTGCATAATCGCACATACCCACTGTAACATATTAAGTGCGATAGATACAACTCTGCGGTGGATGTGTGTATGATGTGTCCTGTTCACTGCCAAGCTCATCCTTTTGATGTTTTCTGTCTTCGTCCGTTTTTTTTCTTCTTTTTTTCTTTTGTATTTTTTTGCTGGCTCTGTCTCTCTATGTTGATGGTATTGTTGGGAACTTTCTTTGGCGATCTGTTTGTCTTAGTGCTGGATGGTGCTCGTCGGCACCGAACCTCTAGGAATGCGGCCACTCTCCGAAATGGGAAAATTTATTATGTTTTTACGCTCCGTTTGTTTTAACTTGCCAGTTGCCACAACCACCACTCCTGGTTCGGATCGCCTGAAATAATAGAGCCAAGAAGAGGAAGCAGAAAAAAAGGACCACTGAAGATAATCAAATATACACTTTGCGACCCCCTGCCGGTAGGATGTGTCACACATATGTGTACTGTACTGTGTCCTTTATTTCTTCCTACCCCATTCCTCTTAAGTGGCAATATCGTTAAAAGCACTCTCCCAAGCAGCGACAAAAGGATGAACAAAAGGACTTCTATACGTCTTCGAGGTAATAAAAATGGCGACTGTTTAGCTAAACACTTTTATTGGTGAAGAAGCCCTCAGAGTGTATCTGTGTGTGTGCGATGTATTGGCCTGTGTGTGTGTATGTTTATTAAACCATAGTTACGGCCATAAATTGCATAGATTTGCAATACTTGATAAGAGAGTACTTAGCTGAGAGGGAAATTAAAATAAAATACTAGTATCTTCCTTGCAAAAAGTGTCACCAAAGACGACGGAAAATAGAGCGCTTGTCGCGCTTATCAGCGAATAACACAGTGGGTGGCCAACTTGCATAAGAAAAATTATATCTATGAGAGCAATAAAATAACTGCCGAAGTGAACGCTAATTTCGTTCAATTAGTTACAGAGATTCACATATACAGATAAAGAGGACATATCACATCCTGTGCAATATTTCAATATCAGACTTTTGCAACACAGCACATGAACTTATTCGTATTTTGTTTTTCTGTCCCTAACTTCAAGAGGCATACGAGTCTCTAGCAGATTGTGATATTTGAAAATTTTAGCAGAACGCTGAGACGAACTTTATTTTTCTTGATTTCGGTTACTTAGGTTGTCATTTGATTTTTCCATTGCTTATATGTAAATTAATAAATCGAAGTCTACACGGAGAAAAAGAAATTGTTGAAATTACCGAAAACGACAGCTGATTCAACGTTTTCCGGCTTTGATTTTCCGCTGATAGCATAAAATGTTGAATTTACGATTTTGCGTAATTATTGTTGAATCAACTACCAATCTGTTGAATTTAACGCGTAAAGTGCATTAAAAAATAATAATAATAATAATTATATCAACATAATTATATGTTATCTATTATTCATAATACTCAAAATCAACAACCAGTTAGTTGAGTTTACAGTGCAAACTGCGCAAAGTTGTTAAAGAATGCATTCTTTTGGGAATGCATTCGCAGAATTCACAAAAAAGACTTCAAATTTTTGATTCATGCAATCGAATTCGAATCGACAGTCAAATTCTGTTGAAGTCAGTGAATTCAACTGAAATGTTTTGAAACTTGACGTCAATGAACATTAGTTGCTTCTGAAACCAGTTGAAGTCCGTAAAACTAGTCATGAACCTTTAAAAAAATGAAGAATGAATGAATGAATCTCCCCACTGAAATTAAGTGAATTCAAAATATTTTCTGTTGAATTCACTGACTTCAACTGATTTCTTATGAATTCACTACTGTCTTCAACTCACATCAAGTGAATTCAATAATGTTATTAGAAAGAATCCAATCATTTGATTTAATTCAACGATTTCTAAAAATTGAATGCATTAATTACTGACTTCAAAAGAATGGTGATTTAAGTTTTTTTAAATCCCAATCTTTTTTAGAAAAAGACTTCAAATCATTTCTAGGTGAATTCAATATAATTAACCCTCCAAAAGATTTAATTCTTTTACAACTCTGAAACTGCGTAGCAACCTTATAATATTAGCAGTTGTATCAACCTACTTGTGTGTTGGTAAAACAGCTTTACTTGTAAACTGAACTACTATATAAATGTTGAATTTACCGGTTTAAAAGTCTTAAAACTGTACATTCAACAACGACTTTTGTTGTTTATTCCCATTTTTGGCAGCCCTAAAATTTTGGGAAGAATCTGTTGCATTCTTTATCTGGAAAAAGGATATAAAACACACATCCAAATATTTATTCAGTCCAATTTTCTTTTTATTGTTATGATTAATACATACACCTATCTACATATATTAGGTAAATAAATGAATGAATTCAATAGTTACTTATGTATAAGTTACAAAAATCATATAAAAGCTTTAGCTATTATTTTAATTTTATTAAGTTGCAGTCAATTATTGATTGCACTATTGATACACGCTTGGTATCTCCTATAAGAAGGGCGTCGGAAAAAAAGTATAGCCTATAAATAAAGAGAGTCGCAGTATAAAAAAAGATTGGGAACCCCTGGGCGCTAATCTTTATGACCTCTTCTTGGCAGTTTTTTGTACAGCGGCGTCAAGCAAAGACAAGAGCCAGTTTAACCGTTGTCATCTGTCAAAGAAGCAACTTCTTATTTTATTAGTATTATTAGGTCTGTTCCCGTACTTTCTGGACTACAATTTATAGATTATCAAATTTCAAGGACAGGCGGTAAAAATCTGTCGGAGAGAGGGAGAAGTGTGCAGAAGTACAGGAACGCATTAACAACAAAAAACGAAAAATATA
Organism: Brachyopa scutellaris; assembly: GCA_949775065.1. Lineage (NCBI taxonomy): Eukaryota > Metazoa > Arthropoda > Insecta > Diptera > Syrphidae > Brachyopa > Brachyopa scutellaris. Next base: position 104,703,136 of record OX459113.1, read on the forward strand.
TGACGTTTGACAGATTTGACAGTTTCATAAAGCTGCCCAAATAAATTTCTTGGGCTAAATTCGGCAGCATGGGGAAATTTCTTACTCTCTTCTTAGCGCTCTCTCCTGTCGAAAACTACGAAAAATCTTCGTAATGGACCAGGATTTGACTGATTTTCGTAGTTTTGCGCTGTTTTGGACAGTACGGAAACAGACCTATTATTCTTATTATAACTTTACAAATAACAAAATAAATACAAACACTCAAACAAAAGAGCGCTAGCTGCGAGCGTTTTCGGCTTGAACTTTATATTTTGTTCCACTGCAACAATGTTATAATTAGTCGTGTTTTTTTTTTTGTAGCCTAAGTATTTAAAATATAAAAAAAGATTATCGCGGCTTAAGTTCTCCAAATGTATATGTATACCTGGCACCACTGGGCATAGTGAGGCCGAATTTGCAAACGCATATGTTGCGCAATATATGCAAAGCACGAGGGTCGCAAACGCATAAGCAAAATTTACTGCAAAGCAAAGAGTTCTAAAACGTAGTAGTTTGGGCAAAAGCAAAGGCATCTGCGCAGCCCTCAAATAAATACTGCTCACTTCAGTCTGCATTTGCTTTTGTATAAGGCAAACATATGCTTTTGAAATTGCAACTGCTTTGGAACATTTGCTTTGCAGGTGTTTTGCTTTGCAAGTCTTGCGTTTACGAATTCGCCCCGCACTTCAGTTGTAGTATTTATTTTTCTTTGGATAATTAAAAAAAGGATATATATTTGCATTTAGAATTTTTCAAATTAGCTTTTATTTTTGACTATTACCTGTTCTCCTTTGAACACATCCTTCTCTGGCCAATTTTTTTTTTTTTGTAATTGACATGACGCCTTGTCATTTTTGACATTTTGTACAGCACTTGCCGAGAAAAGTAATTTGGAAGCACATGTTTTATCGCGGCTTAGCTCCTCATACTCAATAGCTATTCCGGTTTAACGAATTACAGGTTTAGTCGCTATTGTATTTTGCATTGAAAGCTTTTTTTTAAGCCTATATATGTAGGTTACAAAAAAAACACGTCTACTGTTAAAACTTGCAGCTGATGTGGAAACGCTTTAAGTGGTGATCCAACTATAACTGGATTATTACGTATCTGCATATTAATTTGATTGTATTAAAATGCATAGTTTTTAGCACCGCTAAACATGAACCATTTTTGAATTTTATTCGAATTCCACAAAGCACCGATGGACTTTTATTTAGTTTATTATTCATTATTCCATCAGGAACAAGAACGTGGAAATTTCATTAGTATTTTTCTTCTTTTTCTTTTTATTACTCTGAGTTGCAGGAAACTCCGCCGAAAATCTGATACCAAACAACAGTAAATACTAAAATTCATTTAAAATATAATTTTGCATTGCCCTTGAGTCCTTTTATTATCACCTTGATTTGCTATTAATAAGTAAACTTTTTTTCTTTTACAACCTAAACGCTGCTTTTGTGTTTAACGATTGCCTAATTCAATTAACATTTACCCGCGAAGGCGATCACGAAATCATATATTTCATGGCACGTTATATGTAAATGGAATTATGGTTTATTTATGAATGACGGATGTGGGTCGACAGCCGTGCATAATTCAGACATTATGGGCAACTGGACAAAAAGTGTCGCTCACAACAGGCTGGAAAAACGATGAATTTCTCAGCAGTGAAAAGGACTTGGCATGTAAAGGAACTGCCTATTGTGGGCAATTAGCCGTGATTGCTGTGATTGAGATAAAAATTTACGCGATTTTGATAATTTACATGAATGCTGCATGAAAATGAAATAAAAACCAATAAAGTGGCCAAACAAATTGAAGAGTTTTAATTATTTCCTCTTTCGAAGGATTTTTTTGGTTTGCGGTTTTATGATTTGTTGTGTAGTTGGACTCGTGTAAGGAAAGTCACTCACGATCCTGAATGAAATTTATTACAGAAACAATAAAAGGACATTAGATATGTATGTACAGATTTTTATTACATTTTCGATAACGTTGTTAAATAATTTCCATTTCAATAAAGTCCACCAAAAAAAAAACAGGACTTTATGAATTCCACGTTATATATACTTGAAGTCAACAATGAGAAGTGCGGTCACCTAGCGTACCTATACGGTCGGTGCTAATGCAAGACCTCGATATTAACCCCATTGTCTAATATACTCGTATTTTGTACGTGAAGAAAAGTAACAGAATTTGCGGGGTGTGACGAACATTAACAGCCCATATCGCTTAACAGTTTCCATTAGCACAGAGAACAGGGATAATTACCACCACACGGCAAGGGAATTGGATAAATCTGCAAATAATTATACAGAACGGGTTATGTTAATTGGGAGCTCACCCTGGTGCTTTAACCCCATTTCGAGTTCCCATCATCAACGCCAAGTCCTTTCAATTTACTCGGTTGGAATGTTTGCGCCGGGATTTCATTTCGCTTTCTCGTGTACACTTAGTGAGAACACATAGGGCACGAATGTGTCTTTAAGCGTTTAAAGCGGTTTGTTAACAATTATTCCTGATGTCGTTATGGTTGGAGTCAACTTTGCTCTTTGTTAGCATTTGTACAAGGATGTACGAGTATATTCACATTCCCGTCCGTGTGTAGGGGGACGCCGCGTCGCAGCAAAAACATTGCCAACAACCGACGACAGAACAAACCTATTTGCATACGTATAAAGGTATTTAAAACTTGTCGTACAATTACGGCCAAAGGAAAGAATCACTTTAGCCGACGGAAAAAATCCTTGGGAATGAAGAATGTTTAATAATTTAATATGCCGCATTTCCGCATTTGTTAAATGTATATTTGATTTGTGTACAACTCGAAACAGATTCAGAATAATGTGTTCCTCGCTAATTATTATGATCTAAGCAAAAGTTCAATAAAACACAAAATATAATAATATGACTTCCTGTTTAACCAGAGAAAAAGCTGTTAAGGTTGTTCAGAAATTTGACTTAAATTAAAGTTTCGGATTAAAGCCGGGTTTTCAAGCAATTTACTACTAAAAGGATTATATTTCTATTAAAAATTCTGAAATCGATTAGCCTTAAAGTTCTGTGCCTTTGGGATGGGATTTATACTAGATTCAAGACCAAAAATTACAACTGTATGTTTTATTTTTATTGAATTTTGGCAATTTTTGCTTTAGTCAATTAAAATTCCAAATGTTCCCTTTTTGTTTTGATTAACTACTCGTACCTGGCTTCCTGAAATTACCCTAAAAAGTTTTTTGGCAAAAACGCCAAAAACAAAAAAGGAAAATTCGCCAGAATGCAAGGAAATTACGCCACATTTTTGGAAAAAAGCCAAAAAGTACAACGGAAATTACGCCAGAAAAACTTTACCGTTTTTGGTTTAATTTCCAAATTTGGTTTGGTCGCGCCGATCCTCGCGCCGCACAATGGGACAAAGAGGCCCAAAAGCTGGCAATAATTCAAATTACTAAATTGAGAATATCTATATTTTTTTATTATTTTTCGATAAGATAATATCCACATTATTAAAATTTGCAAATGATTTATTTTTAGACTTATCTGATTCATCACAGCGCAGCTTAGTTGAAGCCTAATTTTTTCTCAGTTGACTCAGAAAAAAAATTGTTTTTTTTTTCTTCTTTGTATGAAGCCCGAATTTTTATTAATCTGTAAATAATTTTGAAATCTTGGTATGGAGCCTTCAACTTCGGGTATGTAACAATGTGTACGGCACAGAAAAAAGAAATAAAATAAAAAATTGTGTAAAATAGAGGTGATGTACTGTGGTCAGTTTTTAAAAAAAGGGTATTTTTAAGGACTTCCTAAATCCCGTAGACTTTTAGTTGGGTTCCGGACTTGTCCGAGTTTTTATTTTTATGTCATATAAATGTGTGTGATGTTTATTTTGTATTTCCGTTAAAAAATCGTGCCCTTTTCTGCACTTTTCGTGATATTTGGATTTTTGTATGGTGCCTTCGGTACACATTTTTTCCGTTTTTTTAGGATTTTCTTCAAGTTTAATTTTTTTGGCAAGATCAAAGCTAAAAACAAGCTTTTAACGGACCAGAAGCAGATGATTCTGGTATTTTCGTAACCTGTTTAGTCACCATTAGACTTGAAAGTGATGAACATATCATCTGACAAAACCCTCGTCCAGCTTCCACGAATTATTGCAAGTGTAAAAGGGGGTGGGGAAGGTAAGTGTAGCTGATAAAAATTAGATCTTTAAAAAATCTTCTCTAAGTTTTTAATATTGTAAAAATAGGCACCTTTCAGAAAAGTGAGCGTTTTAGTGGGCGTGTCGGGTGGGCGGGTTTAAAAATATTTTGGGACTGGTCTCAGAAGCTATCATGTAAAATTTCACGTTCTTAGCTGTAACGGCTGATTTGATACCACATTTTAGGGCATTCTGCTGCCCCACTAGAATTTTTACTTTAGAATTTGAAATTAAGTATGTATGTATGTTTGCAAAATCATGTGAAGTTATGTTATTTGGCGACAAAACATAACAACATAGTGAGTCATAGAATGCAATTTTCTGGCGCTTTTTGATGTGTAAACATTTTAGCTCTCGGTTATGGGCCTCACGAATTTCTCGCTGTCATGCGTAACCAATGTTAGTAGTATCAGTGCGATTTCTGTATATGATTCTCTTTGTTCATTTCTCCTCCATACAGAGTAATAATAGCAATAGTTGCTTACACATCAAATTTCACGAGTACCTGGTGCTCCCGCCTTTTTTTCTTTTCTATTTGGAAAAAAAGTCAACCACTTTTTTGGGGTTTTTTCCTTTTTCAATTTGGAAAAAAGGCCAAAAAATGTTCTGGCCTTTTTTCCAAACAATTTTTTTTTACGTTTTTTCATATTTCATAAATGGAAAAAATGTCTAAAAAAGTTATGGAAAAAATACCAAAATTCTCAGCATTTACGCCAAACTATTTGGGTGATTTTTCCTGGGAAAAAACGCCACAACTTTGTATTGAGATTTTCGGGCTTTTTTTCCATTTCCTTTTTTGGCGTAATTTCTTTTGGCGTTATTTCAGGGAGTCCTCGCAAATCTCCTTATTCGTATTATTTCCCCAAAATATTTAAAGAAAATGGCATTCTAATCGAAAGGATTCTAACTATTTCTGTAAGAAATCTTTTCACTTTACATTCAGTTTGTCAATTTAGTGCTAGCTTTATTTGAGACCCAAAATGGCGCTTACAATAAGTTAATTTTAGTCATATATTTGACTTTTAAATCTGAACAATGAGTGTGCTAATGCAATTTGTATGTTTTCAAAATTTTGAAGGCAATTCTAATGTTTTTTTCGACACGCAGTCATCATCAGATGACATCAAACTTTTCCAAAATGGCGTTACAGAGGGTTTTACGGGAATTAAAGACCACGCACAATGCGGTACTCTTTTATTGAATTAAAATTATAAATCTTTGAATGATGTTCTGCTTACTGCTTAGTATTTTTTCTACGAGTTCTACATAATTTTCTATTTTTGTATTTCCTAGAAAGCCTCCTTTTATTTCCCTGAATGCTGACCAAGCATTACGTTCCTTTGATTTGAAGCGGGGGCAAACGTAATTTTCCTGAATCTCCCAATAGGTAGAACTTCCGTACGATAGTTTTCAGTGCAGGACTGTTCCATAAACAAATGATACTATTTTAATTTATTTTCTCAACTAACGACTAGTCACACTTAGTTGCAGATGTCAAATGATAGGTTTGCTCTGCTTGCATCTCTGTTAGCACATTTCGCGATGCCGTTACCGTAAAGCTAACAGTTAGAACGAATGAATACTCAAAATGTGCTTGACTTATCATAAGGAAGCAGAAACTAACAAACAATTAACATAAACAAATTTTTGTTACACATTGTTATTCTTCGGTTCCTGATGGCATTCTTCCAATAGTCCTGGAAAATGCAGCGATGTCCTTACCCTGCGGTTGAAATCTCCATAGCAACTGGACATTTCCCTAGCTATAAGAAAGGCGGTAGAAATATTATCACGAACTACAGACCGATTTCAAAGCTGTCATGCACACCAAAATTATTTGAACAAGTGGTGTGTGATAGTCTTACTTTTCTTTGTCGGGGTGTTATTTGTAAAGAACAACATGGATTCATCAGAAACAGGTCTACTGTCACAAGCCTGTTAACATTCTCTCATAACTGTTCCAATGCCTTAGAAAATAATCATGAGGTGAACTGTGTTTACTCTGATTCTGATCACTTTTCTCCTTATACTCTTATCTACAAACTCGATGCGTTAGAATTTCCCCCATTATTTGTTTTGTAGGTTGGCTCTTACCTCAAGCAGAGTTCATATTAGGCGTCCCTCAAAGGAGTCACCTAGGTCCACTTTTTTTATTCTTGCTATCAATGATGTTCCATCAATCATATATTCCTAAAATAAAGCAACATCCTTATATTTACGGACGATATGAAGTTCAGTAAAGCAATTACAACCATAAATAATTGTATACTTCTGCAATCAGATATTCATAACTTCAGTACCTACCTGGTGCTGTAAAAATTGCTTAGTCCTTAACCCACTCAAGTGTCAGTCCATAACATTCTCCAGGAAACGGGTGCCGACTCTATTCAACTAGCTAACCCTCGTCGAAAACGACGAACATTTTTACAGAACTTAGGGGGCAAAAATATATGTAAGTTAAGAAAATAACTTTGTGAATTATATTTATTTACCAATAAAAGCTCAGTGTAGTTAGAAGATTCAATGGCTACCTCTTCAGATAAGTAATTCGCTATTCATAAGAACTCGTATATTCTTTTCGCGTACTTTTAAGCGCCGCGCCGTATAAACTGAGTTTGAATTCGTAGCTATAACGCAGAATTGAATTGGGAGAGCTGAAAGAAAGAAAAATACAACAACAGCACCATCATCCGTTAGGCCCACAATATTATCATGTTCATTTTTTTCGACATTTCCTTCTGGTGCAAATCATGCTTTCGTTGTATGCGTGGCAGATTTGTTTATCTTATGTACCCACTTTCAGCCCCATTATTTGCTGTAGGTCGAAAAATATATTTTTGAAAATTTCGTTGCACTTTTGAATAATTAAAAATTTTTTTTTTTAGCCTAATTTAATTCATACGCGAAAAGTATCCAATTTTAAAAAATCGGTTAAAAAGTCAAGTACCGTTGTACAACTTTTTAGGCAAAAACCTGGTATGACATTTGATAGCATGTGTCTTAGCTAACCTAAATATGAGATTTTAACAAAATCGTTGGAGCCGTTTTCTAGAAAATCCGTTTTTTATAAAATCGATCCCAAAATGAAGTATATAGGTACCTTAATTTTTAGGGTTAGAATGAAAATTCCTAATTGGCCTTGTGGTATAGTCCCACGGACCCCAGATATGAAGTTTCAAGCAAATCCGCCCAGCAGTTTAGGTTCCAGTCCGAGATACAGCCGTGTTTACAGAATGAGCGTTACTGCTTTATTATATAATATGATATGATGATTACTTGATATCGAATCACTCTCTCTGTCGGGTTTATAGTTTTAAGGACCTCGGTGTTTATTTCAGCCCTAAACTTGATTTCAAAGAGCATATATAAACCACATTGTGTATAAATCAAACTCAATATTAGGTTTCGTTAAAAGATGGTGTAAAGAATTTAAAAATCCTTATGTCACTCTCTCACTCTTTATCAGCCTTGTTCGTCCTCACCTCGAATATGCTTCGAAAGTATGGATAACTGCATGTTCATCATCATAGAACAAATAACGCATGTGAAAACTCTATAATTTAAACGTAAACTTTCTTGACTTTAGTCTTAAAAGATTACACAAAAAAATGTATTGCGTAAGGTAGTCCCTCGCACATAAATACTAATAGTATCGTATATTTTTTTCTTATTATTTGTTTGCTTAATGCTTGTGGTAATGTTCTTATGTAGCGTAGCCTAACCACTAAAAGCGGCCCAAATAATAAGCCTGTTGATGCATACTTTGCCCTGGTAAATCTCTGCTTGTTGTTGCCTACATTAAGCACACCACGATACAGATCTGATCGTTTTTAAAAAAAAATAGCACCTCTTGTTGTGTGACCCTATTATGTATGTATATTAAGCAACGAAAACAACACCCTTGGTCTAACTTCTTTCAAAAAGATAGAACGAATCAGTTTGCACCCCAACCCATTCGTTAAATCTCTAATGAGTTAAACTCTACTTTGAGTTTAAACGAACACTGTGAAACCGAAAAAAATTTAAACGACAGTTTAAACCAAAACGAGAGTTTAAACTCTCAATGTGAAACTGGGCATAACTGATCTTTATATTGGAAAAAGTTTATACGATATTGAAATATATCAAATGACCATTCCATGTCTCTATTAAGACCGGATGCAAGTAGGACACACTCTGCTCCCAATATATGTATGGTGCAGCTCTTTTCATACTTTTTACTTTGATATATAGTAAGATAAGGTAGTCCTTTTAGTTTAAGTTTAGTTTTAAGTTGTAGTCTTAAGTAAAGAATGCTTCAAAGAGCAGAGTTGAGATTGTTCGGCAATGAACATAGACAAATTAACGAAAAGACCAGGGGCCGTCTACTCTGTATTTCGTTTCAAAAGTGAAATTTCCCGAAAACGAATATTTTGTACTCTCTATTTTGACAGCGTAATGAAATCTACTACTTTCGGATTTACAATTCCGAAAGTGGAAATTTGGTTCTCGGTAACTCGTTTCCTAATATCAAAAGCATTGAAAAACGGAAAATTTGTTTCTACAACTAATTCGCTAACGAAAGGATTTAAAGGTACCTGAAAATGCAAGTTTTTAAGAAAGTCTGTGATAATAACAATTATTATAGGCAATCAATTGTGGGGGCACCGTAGCGCAAGTGGTTAGTGCATCGGACTACTGAGCCAGCGGTCTTGGGTTCGAATCCCGCCGCAAAACACCTAAAAAGTTTTTCACAGTGCCCACCTCTTCCGAATGCTTGACAAGCATTCAAGAGTATCATTTGTCATGTAAAGCTTCCCAACTCGCCGTTCGGAGTCGGCAAAAAACTGTAGGACCATTCATGCAAAAATACAACACGCACTCACAAATGGTTGCGGGAAGCTAGGCCTGGTTCTACCTAGGACTGCTAAAGCCAAATATTTTAAAATATTTTAATATAGGCAATCAATTTAGCCAAAGGACAATTAATTTTTAGGAATTAATAAATCTAAATGAATTTGTACCTTTATTTTTTGTGTTTATTGATTTATTAAATTATTTGTGATTTGCTCCCGTATTATCTTAACAATGTTTGGAGTAGGCATCATTGTGTTCTCCATGTTACTGTTCAATGCTGTTTGATGATGCATCATCGGGTATTTTAAATTAAGAGGAACTCCAGTGGATCCCAAAGGAGAAGGAAATTCATCTCAAATCCTTGGTACCAACCGAGTTCTACCTTTTATCACCTTCTTCAATAATATTTGATTTGTCCCGTATAATTTTCCGCTCAATCCGTTCCGAATCCGAAGTGCAACAGAATACATTTTCCTTTTTTATTATATTAAATTCTTCATTTAAAATTCATAACAATATTATTCCTCCTATTCTCGGTTTATTTATTTGACATATCTCATAAGAAATATATCGAAACTCGTTAAAAAAATATTCTTAAGTGGAAAAAGTATCTATTAGTTATTTTCACATTCCGAAAGTGTTACAGAATACCAATTCAAAAGCGAAACGAAAAGCAATTTGGAATAGGATTGACTTTTGGTTTTCGGAACGAAATAGAGATTAGGGCCCCAGAAGTGAATTCAGGAAAAACCGTGAAAAAAAATACCTGTTTTAGAAACTATATACATAAAGTGGAATAAGATTCAAATAAACAAAATAATTTTAACAATGTCATGATGAGTTAAAGGATTCAATGTTGAAAACATTTTCTTAAGGTCTGTGCAATGCCGATTTTTTTTTTTAAGAACAATTCGTTACATGTCTTCGTAGTCTCCTTTACCAAGACTATAAAAAAAAACCTAACAGAGCAACCAGAACTTTCATTGATTAATAGTTTTTTTTTTTTTTTGCTATGTGAAATTATGGTTAATTTCCGTTTAGTCCTTTTTTTTATCCTGCAACTGACACAAATGAGGAGGCATTAGGTTTCGACTTCGACCCAATATTATTTTTGATGACTTACTGCTTAGCTCCCACCCATATCTAAGTAGCAGGAGAGCGCATCCTCGCAGGACATGTCGCGAGCGATATGTCATACAGACGTGTGCATACGCTCGATGCAATAAAATATGACACATTTCTGGGCCTTTTTATACAATGAAAATGACAGTGGCGCAACTCATGGGAAGGCACATTAATTTATGATCTTAAAAAAGACCCCTCAAAAAACGTACTCGTATGTACATACAAATACAACCCGCAACAAAACGCTATTTTGATTCGAAACGTTTCTCACTTCATTATTCTTGAGAAATGAGATCGAAAACTAGAACGAGACCAACCCCCTTTGGACAGGGACTTAGGGATGCGATGACATCGAAACAACGTTAGCTAGTCCATAGATGAACTCGAGATTTATATGCCCGCGCTCTGACTCGCACAAAAAAAAAAGGAACAAAAATTGATGATAGACCATGACTCTCGTTTTCTTCGGGAGTTATTATTTTATCATTTCCTGTGCACGGTCAAGGATCTGGCAGGCATTATTTGGGCAATATTCAGAAGGGCTCGTGGCCCATTGTTGTCACCGAGACTGTGGGGGGTTGCGCTCTCATTCTCGTTATGGATCATTTAGCTTAAACATGACGATGGTCCACTAGACAGACATAACATTAACGCATAACAAAAAAAAAAAACCAAGAATTATGCTGTTATTTTTTTAAGAACTTAGGGAGAAGATGGTGTCACTGTGCCCTTAAACTGTTGAATCTCTCTCTCTCTCTCTCTCTCTCTCTCTCTTTGTATATATCGGATGAAGTGATTCCGCCAGGATTACAATTTTTTAGAAACAATTTCCACCGACACAGAATAATTTTTATTCTACACACTAACGACACGAGGAGCTCTTCTTCAACCGTTGTATGCCTTTGATCCGTTTTTAATTTAAATTTTTCCCTGGAATGGGGGAAAAGAGATTAAAAGTAAATTGGAGCAGAGGAGAAAAAAAAAGAATGAAACAAATAAATTGGCTATGCAAGTTTGTCGATTTAAATTTATTCATTTCCGGTCACGGCGCGTATTGGAAATGTGTGCCTACATCTTATCTATTTCATCTATGGTAAGGAAGGTGAACACGTGGTTAGATAAGACTCGAGGCTAGCAGTGGGGTTAATACCGTAGAAATTGAAAATATTGAACACATTTCGCAGCATTGTACAAGCGCCACAGAGGGTGGAGTATTCATGTAGATTTAATTTGGAAACGTATAAAATTGATTTACGAGTACATACATTATATTGAAATTGATGGAAACATGGAAGAGAAAGTTTCAACCACCCGCTCTGTAGAAATTTGAAAAATAGGTCAACATCCAACCAATCACCAAGACATCAGGCTTTGTCCGAAAAGAAAAATAACTAAATTGTGAACGAAGAATGGCTATGATAACCCATTCTGCCAGAGAAATAGAATGCATTTGAGTTTAGTTAAGGAATAGTAGCTCGAACTAGTAATACACTTGTACACTAAGGCTGTGGTTATACATATAACAAGCGAATAATATTTACAAGCGCGAGCACGCGCTAGCCTAAGCTTGTCAGATGTTCGATTCAAATTTAGCTAGTTAATGACCGAATCACAATGTCGCATTCGCAAGAGAGCTATCCGAGAGCACGAAATACTTAGGCCTCATACTCGACAGCAAGCTTAACTTGAAGCTGAACATTAAAAAAAAAAGGGTAAAAAAGTAATCAGTTGCCTCCTACACCTGCAGTAAGTTCTTTGGGAAAGTCTGGGGACTTAGAACGCAAATAACACCATGGATGTACTGTGCGATAGTCAAACCCATACAAACCAAAACCAGCAACCTTAAGGATATGACCAAAGTGCAGAGAATATCATGTACTGGGACAACGCCAACAGCGGAATTGGAAGCAATTTTTAACCTTTTGCCTCTGGATCTCTATATGCAGGAGACCGCAGCAAAAAGCGCTCTTAACTAGTCCAAGCACTGAATGTCAAATTTATATGGACAAACAAAGATACTTGGCAATTACCTTAACGGTGACATCAATTGAGACTACACTTGAATTTCGATAAACCTTTCTCGTGGGCCTTTCCAAGCAGAGAGGAGTGGGAGAAAAATGAGGTATGTATCTCAGGATGCTAAGTCCATCTACACCGATTGGTCAAAGATGAACATACGTATACGAGCGGGTTGCTTCTTGGAGGAACTAGGAATAAGAGCTCCATATGACTCACAGATCACAGCAGCGTTTTCCAAAGCGAAGGTCCTAGCAGTGACAAAGGCTAACCAATTGGTGCCATGATGACAATATCGTGAGAGGATAACACAATTTACATTGACAGCCAGGCGGCCAAAAAAGCAATAGCTGCTACGCAAATAAGCTTTGCGAAGAGCTAAAGGTTCTCGGGATGCAGCACAATGTAAGACTCTGCTGGGTCCCTGGTCAAAGCGGGATGCAATGAAGCAGCAAATGAGCTGGCCAGAAAGAGCTCAGCTCTAGACAGAGAAAAAGCAGATGGGATGGTTAAGCCATCACTCTGTTACCTTAGAGCCAAGATTGAACAGAGATAAGTAATTGAAGCAAAATAATAGTTGGAAATTACTAACCACCTGCGAGATATCAAGGAAATTGTGGCCAGAATATGATAAAACAAGAACGCCTACAAAAAAACAGCAAGTCATTGTCAATGCTAATAGCATGCTAGGGCGTCGAGATGGCTGAAACCCAAACTTTAATACCACGGGTGGGAACACACCATGGGTATCACAATAGATCCACATGGACCTAAATGCGATGAAGATGTAACTATTCTTATCAGCCCCCTGACCTAACCTAACCTATCACGCTTTGGAGTCTGTGATTTTACCCCAAAGTTAATTTTGGCGGTCATTTGGTGGCATTCCTCTGAGCAGATGGACGGGGATGATGCTTGTTAACTCTTTTTCTGAGCGTGGGATAGTCACAAGAAGGCCGTATCACCAAGATCCTTCAGTTAGGACACAGGATTTGGACCCGGGTTTTATCTGCTCAAATGGGAATAAGCAGCACAGAGATTTGAGCCTATTTTCCTAAAATGTTTAAAAATATTCGCCGTGGCCGTGGTGGTTAATGTGTTGGACTACCACGCAATAAATATAACCCTAAATATTCAAAGATTAAACTTTAACTGCCAGTGCCAATCATTTGTTCACCTTGTCGCACAAATAATTAATGGCATTGCCATCAGTTTCTCTTTCATAAACCGTTTTTGTATCATCCAGATTCCGCTGAAAAGAAGAATATAAAACGCATTGCAATGTTCCCATAAACTGAGCAACTTCTATTAGGTTCAAGTATAGGCTAGAACACCATGTCATCAGCAAAACCACCACTGTTGGTGATAACTGATAAGAGACCAGTAGCACGGACATAACTCATATACCTTCCATTAAATGACGCTATTGGCGCACAGTCGATATAAATTTAGTTCGTCTCAAAACCTATTGCGAATAACTCAAATTCCCACAGAGTGACAATAGGCAGAGGAGCGCTTGGGAGGCAGTCATAATCAGCTGTCAGTTTCAGTTTTGTTTTCGTGTTGGGTCGATGGACATTGGACAACCAGCATCCAAACATCCATCTCAAAGCAAGAAGCGGTAAATGCTGATGTTACAAAACGTATAACTTTTCTCATCATGTCTGGAGAAAACGCCAATGTTTCGCTGTCCTGGAAAAAGCCAGACGAAGTAAGTATTCTTAACTTAACTATCAGTATTATGCCCTGCTCATTTCGCTTAGCTCATTAAACTCCACAGATTAAAGCTGAAAAAGAAGCAACTTAATGCACGGCTTAACAAAACAGAACATATTGTGGAAGTCACAGAAACTGATAAAGAGAAGCTCCTGGAAGCCGTCATCGCTCAAAAGCGAAAAAATCCGTTTGCCATGTAAGCATGGATGTGGTTTGCCTCACCAGAAAAATAAATGCAATCTCTTTGTAGATCTCAAGAACCATCTAAGAAACACAAGCCAAATGTGCCCGATGTCATAGACTCTATTAGCGATGATTCCGTCCTATCTCTTATATCAACGCCGAGCACAAGTCACGCCTTAATCAAAGAGACGCCCGAACGCTCCCAAGCAGCTCAATTAGTTTTCAAGCCTTTTGATTCAAATACATTTGCCAAACTCTTTCATCAAGAAGCGCTGGATGATGACGACCATATAGGGAAGCAAAAGTTTAGCAAACACTTGCCTGTAGATTGGAGTTTGAAGACGAAAGCGCGTTTTTTGTGTGAAACTGACATGCCAGCTACAAAACTCAAGACTAGTCAGGAAGCCAGTGGACTGACTGGGTTCGTAAGGTGTATTGACACGAGGAGCTCGTCCGGTGGTTTGGATATATCACCTGCAGCAAGACTAAATCAGGGAACATACTATTGGCAGCATCCACACCTTCCCTGGATTACACTATTTCCGAGAAACTCGAAGGAAAATACTGGGATACAAATAGGTGAACGAGAGCGTAAGGCTCTGGCAAGCGATTGGAGTGATAGTTTTAGGGGGTTGTTTCAATTACTGAGAGCGCGGCAGTGTCCCTACTTTTATATCTGTGCGAACACTTTTACGGTTCTTTTTCGAGCGGCGGGAATCGGTGGGCGTGTTGAGATACATGCTCTCATGACGCCAACATCAAAAGGAATGAGAAATTCACTCCGCCAGGAAGGAATTGAGTTCACCCTACCACTAAAGGACACAAATCTTAATAAATCCGGTGATGGGAGCTTTAGTGAACTCAAACAAAATGAAAAGACGTCGGAAGAAAAAGACACTACGCCAGATATTGCTGAAGATGAAGAGGAAGAGGACTGGCTGCAGTCCCTTGGGGTGGATGAAAAAGAGATCCGAAAAATTAACATCGCACACAACCGACAAAAGCACCAGAAGGAGATAACTGACGACTTTAGTGATAGCTCAGTGGCACTTGTGGAAGGTGTCGAATGCCAAGCATTTTTTAATTTTCTACTTAATGCCAAAAGTACAATCGCCAGTATCGGTCGTTTAGCTGGAGTTCCACCGACATTGCTCTCCCCAGTTGCTTTCCCAAAGGCTACAATTCAAAACCTGAGCTCAAGATCTAGCAAAGTGCGAATGGATGGAGTAGATTACTTCAGTGTAGAGCTGAAGGGAATCGTCTTACCAACTATCTTGCCATACGCCTGTTCACTTCTGAAGGAAACTAAAAAAACGTTCAGCGCAACACTAGCAAGCTGCAATTCAACGCTTGCATTTAGTAAAGCATCAGCGAAGCTAATTGAAAACCTGAAAACCACAGACGATGTATCTGGCGAACAAGTTTTCGGCAAAGAAAACTTGTCCGATTGCGGTCTCCAAACGGATATCATTGACGCAATCTGCAGAACTGAAGAAAATTCCGTCGGACTTATCGAGAGCATATGTTTTAACCAAGATTTTGGCTTTACTTGGAGTTGAAAAAGATATTGTTGTAATTTTTTTATGTTTATTAAAATATTCTAATTCTAAGGAAATGACCTAACTTTAATGATCTACAATAACCAGCTCGTCAATGCTCCAGTCTTCGTAGGAGTGATCAGGCAGATATCTCCTTATAATGATGGGAATTTTTTTCTGTTTGAGTTCCTTCATCGCTATTTGTAGCGGATCTGTTTCGCCATCTAATTCCACCATGATTGGTGCACACATTGCAATTTGGAGAGCTCGAGTACCAAGAACACGAGCTCTTTCGTATTTGGTCATATATTTTGTGGTGATTCGTTTTGATTTTGGTACGCCACCTCCACCTTGTCCCTGAGCGATTATTTCAATGTTATCCACTTCCTCATCTTGGTTGATGTCGTCAATATTATCATCCTCGTCAACATCGTCGAAGTCCTCACCACCGACACTAAAAGTCAAAATCTTGTAGGGTTATGGACAATGATGGGTCACCAACGCAGAACTTACTCGTCATTATCGAAATCTCCTTCATCCATAATAAAATGTTCGTTTGTAAATAGATAGATTGAATTATTTTCCTTCAAGAAGGTTCTTATTTTATTATTAGTGTACGCTGATATAGATGGAAGCTGGTGCGAAGCGAACTTGAAAATACGACCGCAAAACACGTTTGATGCCAATTTACTTTGACAGTTGTCTGAAGCGCAGTGCTTCCTTGGGGGTGCTATTTCGCGATTTGTTAATTACGAAATCTGAAAACGAACACAGCAGATATGTTTCCTTTAAAAGTCAAACATAAATTGGGCATTGTTAACTGTCCGTAGATATATTAAATGAATACAAATTCGTCAGTACCAACCAAATATTTAAATGATTTCGCAGCGTTATTAAGAAATTGTGCGTTCAACACTCAAAAGCAGATATAAATTCCGTCCACTAACAATAGATGAACTTAAATCAATATGCCAGAATCTTAAAAACAAGGCGGATTTCGAAAGAATAAGTCCGCAAATACTCATGGATAGCTGGAATATATTAGGACAAACAATACATCAACTAGTGAACACATCACTTCGAACAGGAAAATTTACAAGCCCATGGAAGGATTCAATGGGGACACCAGTCGAAAAAGTAGCGAAAACCAACAAAAGTGAAGAATTTCGACCGATAAATACGCTGAGAACGATTGAGAAAGTTTTAGAGATGGTGGTAAAACAACAACTGATGGAGTGCGCCGAAGACAACAACATACTTTCAATATATCAATCGGGGTTTAGAAAGAATTACTCCTGTGAAGCAGCAGTAAACCATGTATTGAATGAATGGAAAGGAGGTGAAAATCGTAAAAAAAACAATGGCACTGTTTTTAGATTTCAAACGGGCATTCGAAACAAGCGATAGAGAAATTCTTTTGGCAAAACTATACATGTATGGTGTACATGATGAGGAGTTCGGTTGGTTCAGATCGTTCCTCACACATAGAACCCAACGGACGAAAGTCTATAATAGCGTTGCAGGCTTTATCGATGTGGAACAAGGAGTGCCACAAGGGTCGATACTAGGAGCGCTACTATTTATAATATACATAAATGATATGCCAGAAATAATAAAATTCTGTAAAATAGTACTTTACGCTGACGATACTTTGATATATGCAGAAGGAAGAAGAATGCAAACGTAAACTAATGGCTGATATAAATAAATTGACTTCAGGGCTGAAAATGAACAAGCTAAAACTCAATGAGCAGAAAACAAAGCTAATGAAGATAAATTTGAATGGCACAACAAATATCGAAATCAACGGATACCTTAGAAATGAAGTCAGGCATGTTGGTGATGTTCAACCCTACCAACTTCGGAATGCAAGTGACCTTAGGTTGAGAAGACAAAACTCATCGGCTGCGCAAAATACGATCATCTAGAAGGGATTTAACTTATTTAACGCGCTTCCAAGTGAAATAAAAAATGACTATAATTTTAAATCATTTAAAAGAAAATGTACTGAATATGTGAAAAGACAAACTTAAAATACGTGCAATAAGACTGGACGAAAACAAAACAAAAAAAAAAAGTTTAGAAATTAATATTGATTTCTTTTATTATTGTTTGAGTGTGTGTTTTTATTCTTTTTAAGTTTTATCTAATATTGGGAACTCATTAATGTATTTAGGGATAGGTACCTTCCGGAAACTGTCCGAGAAGAATGAAATTCTGTATAAAAAAAAAAAAAATATTAATTAAGTGTAGAACTTTTCCCATACATTTTCAAGTTTTCATAAGCTTTGTTTATAGTACATATAAAGCTTTTGACGAAACCTCATTAAAGCCCATTCGCAATTGTCAAATTGTTGAAGCAGACATATTCAAAACAAAAAAAAAAAAATAAAAGTGGACGTTTTACGCTGACAAAACAAAAACAAAATTAAAATACAATTTGACAGCTCAGTATAAAAGTGTTTTCAATGTCAAACAAAACCTAGTCGGCGTTGGTGTGAACGCTTTAACGAATTTTGCTACACTTGTTGTCGAAAACTTAGTTTATGGTACGATGTAAAATTTAAATTAGCCAGGTACGCTCAAGCTCAAAAATCATTATATAAGACCAGAGTGAAATTATGAGATTGGAACGTACTGTTTTAGGATGATCACCCGAAAAGTGGTATTTTACCATATTAGCCCGGGGCAGCGCTGCAGTTATCCAATGTTAACTATGGAGTAGCCGACTTTATTTACCCAACTGTTTAACAATAACATCCAAATTTTTTTATTATAGCTCTATACCTATGTATATAAAAAATAGCTTAAAATTAATGGCGCAAATTCATAGTCAGATAGAGCCGACGATAAAAGAATTTATTCACCTGCATAACCTAAAATATACTTTTTGCTATTCATAGTCACTTATAGCCGGCTCGAAATTTCAAATGACCCAAACGTCATTTTAAATAATGAGAGTCGGCTATAAATTTCTCATATAATATTTTGACGTTTGGGTTTGTTCGTTCAAATTACTTTACAAAAATATATGAAAGTCGATACTAACTAATACACAGGCAAAAATGTGTTTATGAATAACGAAAAGTTATAGCAGCCTTTTTTATTTATAGTCGGCTGTAACTATAGTCGGCTATAGGCACTATTCATGGGCTGACTATGAATTTGCGCCAATAATTTTATAACATAACACCGACATATATTTATTATCAGTACTGAACGCATTCGTTCACGAAATTCGCAAGCTTAGGTGTAAACAATTTTTATTTGAAACTCGAAATTATCGTATTTTGACGCTAGTGTGAATACCATATAAAATTGTTTTTTTTTTTAATAAGGGCAAAAAACAAACCAAACGAACCTAACATAATGAAACAAACAATTCGGGAAAATACAAATCGAACGTTCCTTTTTATAGTTGTCAAAACGCTACGACTGACAAAACGTCACATAAGTGTTGATTTTCTTCCACGTGTAGCTGCTTTTACGGTCTTTGTTTTAGTTTATTTTAATAGTTATTGCTAAATAAAATTAAACCGCATTATGGATAACGATGAAGGAGGAGTGGATAAAAAAAAGTCACATCGTGCGCGTCAAGCTGGTGTCAAAGCAGACAAGAAGAAACTCAAGAAAAAACCGAAGGAAGAAAACCTCTCAGCTCGTCAGAGAAATCCAAAAGCGTTTGCAATCAACTCTGCGATAAGAGCCGAGCGAAACTTTCGCAGAAAAGAGGATTTGACAGCGAAGAAACAACATATCCCATTAGTAGATCAAACTGCTGATATACCACCACCAGTGCTTATTGCCGTTGTAGGTCCTCCCAAAGTCGGTAAGTCCACTCTGATAAATAACCTCATCAGGAACTTTACACGAACAAGTGTGACCGACATTAAAGGACCCATTACTATTGTTACATCTAAAAAGCGTCGGATCACTCTAATCGAATGCAACAACGATATCAACTCAATGATCGATATTGCTAAGTGTGCAGACTTGGTGTTGCTCTTGTGCGACGCGAGTTATGGCTTTGAAATGGAAATCTTCGAGTTCCTCAACATATGCCAAGTACATGGAATGCCGAAGATTATGGGAGTTCTAACCCACTTAGACATGATTAAGAATCCAAAACAGCTGCGAAAGCGGAAGAAGGAACTTAAACATCGCTTTTGGACGGAAGTGTATGATGGAGCTAAGTTGTTTTACCTTTCGGGCATCATTCATGGTGAATATCTGAGAAATGAAGTAAACAACCTTGGACGGTTTATATCGGTAATGAAATTCCGACCACTTTCGTGGCGTGGTGCACATAGCTATCTGTTGGTTGATCGCGTGGAAGATGTTACGAATACTGAGTCGATTCGACAAAATGCCAAGTGTGACAGGGACATAATTCTTTATGGCTATGTGAGGGGTGTTCCCATGAAACAGGAGTTCATGGTACATATTGCTGGCTTGGGAGATGCTCGGCTGAATGAATTGAGCAGTATATCCGACCCTTGTCCGCTGCCAGGCACCGAGAAGAAAAGAAGTCTTCTGGAGAAGGAACGTTTATTGTATGCGCCAATGTCGGGAGTAGGCGGCATTGTGTATGACAAGGATGCAGTCTATATTGAGTTGCAAGGGTCTCATAGTCATAAGGAGAAAGGGGGTGATGCTGCTGAGCAGGATGATTTGGTTGGAAAACTTGTAGAGAAGAAACAAACTATGGATGTCCAGATCGAAGAGCAGGAGTTTCGACTATTCTCTGATGGGGGTGCTATAAAGTCAAAGGACTTCAAGGATGATATACATTTAGATGAGAGCAATGACAGTGAAAGTGATGACTCTGGCGTGGAAGAGGAGAATGATGAAACTGGCGACGAGGATGAAAATCTGGGTTGGAGACCCGAGAGCGATGGAGAGCAGCAGAATAATATAGGAGAATCCTCCGATGAGGAGTACCAGGAAGAAACTGAATTTGTTGCTGCTGACGATAATGAAAGCGAGGAGGATGATGATGAAGATAAAGTCATTGCCAGCAGTATGAGTTGGAAAGACAATTTGGCGCAAAAGGCCAGAGAAGCCTATTTGGAACGTAAATCGGAGGGAAAGAGTCTCATGAAACTGGTTTATGGAGTGTACAGCAGTTCGGTGAGATAATAATGGCTTTGATCAATATTCTTAATTTCCAAGTTTTTATTGTAGAAACGAAAGAAGTCGGAAGATGATATTGAATCAGGAGATGACTCAGACGAGGATGTGGTTGGAGGACTTTTCAAAGTTGCAGCCAAAAAGCAGACCGACTTACATCGGGAGAAAGATATTAAGGACAAAGATGAAATATGCTTTTTTGAGCAGTATGCTGGTAAAACATGAGACTGTCTGGTGTTAAAAGAAATGACTCATTTTTCTTTATATCTAGATACCACACTTGATTGGCTTGCGGAGGCGAACAAGGAGCTGATTAAGAACTGTTTTGTCACAGGCCAATGGAAGGCCTCAGAAGACGCAGAGAACCTCCTCAGACTCGACGATATGAGTGATAACGATGAGCTCTATGGCGATTACGAAGATTTGGAAACTGGAGAGAAGCACTCGGGTAAAAAGTCGGAGCCAGTTATATCCGATACGAATTCGCCGGTGGGTGAAGAGTCCGAAAGCAGTCGAAAGAGAAAAATGACGCGAGTAGAAGAAGAAAACCTCACAAAGTCTGAGCTCATGGCAAAAAAAATGAAACTTAAAGCTAAATTTGACTCTGAATATGACAACAAAGGGGAGGAGGAAACACGCATTACGGGCGATCACTCATACTACGAGGATCTCAAAGCGCAAGCTCAGAAACAATCCGATCTAAATAAGAACGAGTTCGCAAGTCTCGATTCGGATCTAAGGGTTCAAATCGAGGGATACCGTCCAGGAATGTATGTCCGTCTCGGTTTCAAAAATATTCCAGCGGAGTTCATAGAAAACTTTGATCCCTCTTACCCGGTCCTGGTGGGTGGTCTTAACTTAGCAGAAGAAAACATCGGCTACGTCAATTGCAAGGTTAAGAAGCACAGGTGGTACAAAAAGATTCTTAAAACAGGCGATCCTCTTATTCTCTCCATGGGATGGCGTAGGTTTCAAACAGTCCCTATTTACGCCAAGGTGGAGGATAACTTTAGGCATCGCTATTTGAAATACACACCGAATCATGTAACATGTGGCATGACATTCTGGGGTCCCATCACTCCACAGAATACCGGTTTCCTAGCTCTGCAAAGTGTCAGTCACGATCGTGATGAGATGAAGAGAATAGGCTTCAGGATTGCAGCGACAGGTTGCGTTACCGAATTGGACAAATCTGCACAGATTATGAAGAAACTGAAACTTGTTGGTCATCCCTTCAAAATCTACAAGAAGACAGCTTTTGTTAAAGGTATGTTCAACACAACTCTAGAAGTTGCAAAATTCGAAGGAGCCAAGATTAAAACAGTTTCTGGAATTCGTGGTCAAATCAAAAAGTCTCATCACTCACCCGAAGGCTCATACCGTGCAACATTTGAAGACAAAATTCAACTTAGTGATATTGTGTTCTGCCGCACTTGGTTCCGTGTGGATGTACCTAAATTCTATGCCCCAATCACATCGCTTTTACTATCCCTAGATAAAAAGTCACAGTGGCAAGGAATGAAAACCCTTGGCCAGTTAAAGCGAGAGAATAACATTAGAAACGAGGCCGCTGTGGACAGTCTGTACAAAGACATACAACGGGAACCTAAAATATTTAAACCACTAAAAATTCCTAAAGCGTTACAGCGAGCACTCCCTTACAAAGATAAACCAAAACATGGCCCAACTAATTCTAAGAACTCAGTGGAACAAGACCGCGTGGCTGTAATTCGATCACCGCATGAGCAGAAGGTTGCCAAAATGATGAAAATGATTGAGACCAACTACAAGGACAAGAAGAAAAGGGACAGACAGGAGACAAAGAAGCGATTGAAGAGCTTCCGTCTGCAAAAGAACGCGGAAGAAATAAGGAAGCTGAAAAGGCAAAAGGAATTGCGAAAGAAAGTCTCCCGCGCGTTAAGTAAAATGAAGGGGAAGCAGAAGACCTAAAAATTATTTAAATGGCGTGTAAGATAAGTTGTTGACAATATTATTTTTTTTTATAGAAATATAAACTAATAGTACTTCAAAGCACATGTACATTTATTTCATTATTTAATGCAATAGGTATTCAAAAATATATAGAGATGTGTTTGTAGCTATGTTTGTTTCTGATTGGTTAGTCCTTAGAAGTACTACCATCGATTGCTTTAAGTGCAGCGAGTAATTTGCTCTTACGATTCCCGCTAGACTTGGATGAATCCGCAGTTGTTTGCCGACAAAAAGTGTTAAGAAAGGATTCCCGTTGTTTGAAGTCTTCGGTAATCTCTTTGCGGATGTAGCTAATGTCGTCCGCTTTAGGTGGTTTAGATAATGATGGCTCTTTCGTTGTAATCTAACAAATTAAGAAAAAATGTTAAAGAGAATGAATTTCTAGTTATGATTGTATATTTATTTTGGCTTGTGCGTAACCGAAAATCGTACTTTAAATGCGCTTACCTCAAGTAAATTTTCGATATCATCGACATCAGCTTCGTTATCGATATCGTCATAGTCTTCATCGTAAAAATTTGTATCTTCTGATTTGATATCCAATGTTTCAATGTCAATTTGTGATTCAGTTGTATTTTCTATTCTGACAGACTTCAAGAAATTACGTTGATCATCATCGGATGGTCCGTCTCCATTACCACGATGTGTTGATGTCCTGCCAACCATTCTACTGTCGGTTATTTTGCGAGTAGTTCTACCAGTGCTATTGAAGATTTCAGATCTATCTGTGCTCATGGATCTGTTACTTAGATCACCGCCATGCTCACTTAATTTTTTGTCTAACGGAGTCAAGATGGTCTGTGGCCTACTATTCCTCTCTTCATTTCCATGACTGGCATTTGTAATGTTGGTCATTGAACTAATAGATATTTTGGATAGCTTTTCATTCAACTGAAATTATAAATAATCAATAATTTATTATTGCCATTCAGATTCACTTCAACTCACATTAAGTTCATCAATCTTAACATAGCCGGATAGTTCCAATTTGACTTTCTCCAGCTGTACCATAGCGTCTTTACGCTTCTTCTGTTCCGAATGACACTCTTTCTTAAAATTTTTCGTTTCGAGCTGTAGTCTTCGTGCCAGGAGCTTCAAGTCAGTTTCCTTTTCTTGTAACCGTGTCTCGAGTTGTTGAACCTTCTCCGACAATCGTTGTCTCTCTTCGAGATTCCTAGAAATGTGTTAGGTTTTGATTATGCGTTGTGGAATCATCTACAAATGTCAACTTACTTATCCTTGTTAAGCTGGGCAAGATGTTTGTTCTGATCACCAAGTGAAAGTATAAGACCTTCCTTTTGTTTAAGTTTGTAAAGCAGTTCCTTATTTTGTGCCTGGATATTGCGATATTTCATTTGCCAAACGCGTATCTCTTCAGCATGCGAATGAAGAAGTTGTGGCAACTCAGCGTTAGTGTTTTCGTATTTCGATAATGCTAAATCCTGTCGCTTGTGTAGAGTACGTAGCATCCTATTTTCGTGAGCTAGTTCCTATAGAGAGTCGGATAAGTAAACGTTGGAAGATGCATATTTCAAGGACTCACCGCGATATGTTGCTGTGCATCAACCAATTGATTTTGAAAAGTTTTTATCCGTAAGCGCCTTGCGGAGAGCACACGTTGTCGTACTTCCGTTGTGGCTGGGATGAAAGCTGCCAGGCGGCCATTTGAAGCTGCAGGAGCATTCCTACGATAGAGAATCGTAGCGGAACCTTTTGAGCTGGAAGTATTTGAATACAAGCTTTCTGTGCTTTTCGATGAAGATCTAAATAAAAAGAAAGAATCTTGGTTACTCTTATAAAGGAAAAATTAAAAAAAAAAAACACTGAACCTACGGCATATTCCTTTCCTCGGGAATTAAAGACAATCCAGAACTCGTTTTTCTAGGCGCGACCATGAGCTAAAAAACTAATAAATTAGCTTGTGTGTATAAGAGATTTACAAATAAAATATTTAATAAAGCTAGTTCATAAATGAAAATATAAATTTGTTTGTTTTGTATTCTCTACGACACCTGCTTTGTGTGATATTTTAAAACATTACAAGGGTAGCCACAGTTCTGTGAAAATGTACTTTTGTCTATAAATACATCCTGACAATGGTTACCGTGGTGATGTAATATTAGTGGAGGACATTTGGTGTTGTATTATCGGGGTCTGGCGCACTAAACACAGCTGAGTGCATATTGGTGGAGGTTGTTAAAATGCATTGTTTAATCAATGTGGTTGTGACAGAGGGTGTACATACATAGATAATCATATTAAGTTCATGTAAGGTAATATGACGGGTGCATCCATCATTTTATGGCTATATGTATGGTATGTAACTATTTATCATACTCTGATTTACTTAGCAGGCGGATTCGAGAAATGGAAATGATATTTCTCTTCTTGCGAGGAAACTTTTGAACCATGCTGTTGCTCGTAAGATCCATCGAAATGATCACGCAGTTAGGATCAGTTACTTATTTAATGATCCAAAATCGTATGGAGCGAACTTCAAGAAACGGTTAAATGGAAATGGATATTGCAACAAAACAATGCCCGCACATCTCGCGCTGTTGTCATTTTTTCCTACTAAAACTTGACTACATGATATCATTTGTGGAACTCGCTCAAAGATGAAATTTACAAAGTAATTATGAAGTGAGGTGTAGTGGTAAGTGCGTAGTGCCGCCCGGGTTCAATCCCAGCCTGGGTTCAACACCTAAAAGTTTTTTCACGGTGCCACCAATTTCGAATGTCTGAACAGCAATCAAAGAGTTTTGTCAATAAGCTTCTCAACTCGCCGTTCGGAATTCGCACAAAACTGTAGCTCCCTTCCATTCGTGCAAAAATATAACACGCACATACAAATGGTTGCGAGGAGCAGGCCCTGGTTCACCCCATCTGGTAAAGTAATTATGAAGAAAGGCGGAAGTAGACATTTTTGACACAGTACAGAATTTTTGTCTCCGTTTTTGGTGCATATACATACTTCTAATTGATGATGAACCGATTTAAAGAATGCAATTCTTACTTATTCAGTTAAAATGTCTCAGATGTACCTATCTACCGTTAAAATTTCGAGATTCGTTGTATTTAACACGAGCCGCATTCTTTAATAATTGGCTAACGAAAATGATTTCAGTCTTAGCTGATATTTGCGTTTAGTGGGTAAACCTTGACCTACTGGTTGAAAGCAATCAAGACTTATTGGGTAGGTAATACAATAACATAGATTTCATCCAAACAGTTAAAGAAAATACATAATTATTGTAGCACTGTCTGAATAGATCTAAAAAATACAATTACAGTAAAAGTAAATACAAAACAATCCAAATATAATGAATTTGCCACCATTTTAAAGGTTTGAATTCAACGGCATTTTATTCTCTATACCTTACTTCCACTTTCGTAACAAAACTGATAATTTTACATTCCATTTTCGTTGACATTTCATAAATCCAATATCTAAATCAAAACAAAATATCAGAAAACCAACTTCACTCCAAAACTCACTCGCTTAGACGAAAAGCTTACCTACTAAAAGCTGTTAGAAATTGGACAACTCAAGCTTTCGCTTGAGCGATAATCTGCTCTGCTGTCACTTTGCGCGTGTTTCTCGGTTACGTTGGACGTCATCATTTCGGTAAAAATATAGAATCCGGGTGTATGTACAAATAATTTCGTGATATTTTCCGTCGCAAAAATAAAATCATATTTAAATAATTAAATACCAGAGTGTGTGCATTTACTTGTGTAATAAGTGATTCAATCAGTGCGATGTGACGTGCCTTCCAAATGCCAGAAAAAATCGATTTGGTGTAGTAGAGTCTGAATTTAAGGTGTACCTTCTCGTCTCGTACTAGTGGAGCAGCCAGCCGCAGACGTTCCCGTGAACGGTGAACAAAACAAAAATTAGTCATTCGTATCTGGTTGCTGTAGCTGTGAAATTATTTACGTTTATCTTTTATTTCCTGATCATTCGGTCTCGGCATTGCTGCACTATTCTAGAGACAAACAAACAGAAATAATATACATACATTTACTGCTGCTTGCACAACATCAAAAGAACAGGAGATCTCCAAGTCACCATGTCTCGATTAACTGAAGAAATGGTTATAGCCAGATCGAAACAATCTGACCTGAGCTCTATAAAGAAGCTGAATTGTTGGTAAGCCTCGAGTAGTCTTTTATTTTCAATTCAAATGGTATTATGCCTTTGTGTGCATGGTTGTTGTCGTTAGCTGCTTTATTTAATGGTGGTTATAGGAGTAGATCGCAGGTAGTGGTTGCCGTAGTTCGAGTTCCCCCAGATTGCAGAATTTACGCTCTAACGATCTATGAATGAAAGTGGCTTGATGGTGTTTGTACATAAAAATAAACTACGGCTACTGGGATCAGCTTTTGTAGTTATTTCGCGTCAGAGCATCAGAGTCTGAGGTGAAAACTCCCACGTATATATGTAGTAGGTAATTATGTAGGTACTAATGTGCTTTATTACGTATGTATACAGTATACTAAGTCGATAAACAGGTTCCTGGCATTCCTCCTTTGGAATGTGGTGATTCAAATGCGACCATATTAGCATATTAATCATAACAATTGTTTACATTTCCAGACAGTCGGGCAGGTTTTCAAAGATAAGCTACAGCTATTGGTGGCAGTTAAGTTAATAGTTAGCAACTTGGAAGAAATATAAACCGAAAGGAAACAAAAAAAATAAGAAATCGAATATATGTATTTTATTGCTGTTATGTTGATTTCCATATAAAAATATGAAAGGTAGGTAGTTAAATCAATACAATAACAAGTTTCTTTATGGACATCGAATTTTAATTTACTGAAAAAACTAAACATATGGTAGCAGTGACTAGATATAGCAAAGTGTAGATAGTACATTTTATAAACAACATATTTGGAATACATATCTATATGGATGATGGTAGGTACATATGTAGTTACATATATATATACCTATGTATGTATGTCCCTTTGTATGCGCATCTAAGATTTGTATACATTCTTTTACCGAACTTGCTGTAAGTCTAATTTTGGGCTAGCGAGCGTGTCATACAAGGATGAACTAAGTTTGGTAATGGATTGGGATCCCAAATATGTATAACAAACGATTATAAGAATTGCAATATAACTTAAGGTGGCTTTTGATGGGTGCAGACAGCATTAGTCAGCAGCCTGCCTTTTTGCAAACAAAGTTTGTTTATTTTTTCAAAAAATGCGCGCTATAGGTATTAAGTGAGGTCATTCCTTACCTCGTTGACTCATTTAAGTGGCTTTCTAATAGCTATTCATACAATACTGCATGTTCTAGACATTAAAGATAAACAAGTTTAAGTTTTGCGCGGTAGAACAGAGGTTGTGAAGGACATAACAGCATAGTTGCTTTTTTACCACAAAACAATAGAAATTGTCCACTTTAATTCTTAGCTCGATATGATAACCAGACACGTCCTACCTAGCAAGAGAATTTCAATTTCTAATATGCACTTAATCCTTTATGAATCTTTATTGTCCAGGCTTCGTCCCTGAATGTTCCCTGTAAACAGTACATATGTATGTATGTACCTACATATACGTACATACCGACGTACTACATACTTTGTTATTGATTAGAAAGAAGTCATCACTGACCTTGGCAAAACGAAGACTCCTCGCCACATTTACTCTGATGTTTGAGCTCAACTCAAATGAATCCATGCATGAATTTCAATACCGATCAAATTGCAACTCACCACTGATTTTCTATATAAAAAGCTAGGTTAACGTTAAAATTGTGAAACTTCAATACTTATGGATGAATTCAATTGTGTCAAGATCTAGTTTTGGTGGTGTAGTCGCCCCACACTTGCAACTTTTTGTGATGGTTGTTTTGAATTTAAAAAAATAAAATATGATAAAATATGTAATAGCGAATTCAGAAGGATACGAGTTTTTTCATATTTTAACGGAAAATAGCCGTATTTACGACAGAAGACATGACTTTCATATCAATGGGATGTCGAGAGGAAATTGCTTGAATCCAACAGCAAACAACTCAAGAGTTCGAAAAATGTTATATAGATTTGACAGATAGCTATGCGCACAAAAACTATTATGGCCACCTCGTGAACGTTCGGAAACATATGGGAAAATTTCGTCCAATAACGACATAGGAGCGCATTACAGTTGAGCCTTGAGAATAGATCACTTTAAATCTTAAGACCCAGACCCCAATAAGTTTCAAGATTCCTTGGATATCTACAACGCCCTCCACATATACAGTAGATTCCGCTTATTTGGGACACTTCGGTCCAAACCGATTTTGTCCCAATTAAGCAGCTGTCCCAAGTAAAAAAACAATCTGTTCTGTTCTGTTCTTGACCATTTGTCCCAGTTAAGCGGCTGTCCCGATTATCCACCGTCCCAATAAAGCGGAATCTACTGTACCTACATCTAAAATGCCATTCACATATCAGTCGATTCCCCTTTTTCGCGACATTTTGGTCAACAGCGATTTTGTCCCAACAAAGCAGTTGTCCCAATAAAGTAAAAAAACTAAAACCAAACTGTTCTCTTCTTTAGCATTTGTCTCAGTTAAACGGCTGTCCCGATTATCCGCCGTCCCAATAAAGCGAAATCCACTTGAAGTAACTGTGTTATAAAGCTAATACGTAAACTTTGCGGGTAGTACTTTCTTCTTGTTACTCTTTGTTTGACTTTAAAAAAGAAAAGCAAAACATGGTAAGAAAAAAACAAAATCACTTTATTTTATATACAAGTTGCGCCGATCTAACGAATAATTCCTCCTAAATATTTGCCCCTTGATTATTGTAACTGATTTACTTTTTTAATCGCATCACAAAATCATGCGCCCTTGAATAAGCCCACTGTTTTGCTCATAGATATTCTAATTTTTTTAATACTTCTTATTTTATTTTTGTTATTTTCAACAGGGGAAGTGAACTCAGCGATGTCTCCATAATCAAACGCATGCGTGGTGTGGAAGTTTTGGCGTTGAGGTAAGTTATAGCGATCAATTTGACCGATTTTATTCAATATGATTCCGGAATAAATGAAAAAAAAATTAAAGAAAAATTTGCCAACCCCAAGACGCAAATAAAAAGCATGATATCACCACAAAACGAATTACTGTCATGTGTTAGTGACTTGTTGTGGGAGACTTAACCAAAAATGGACAGATTCAAACAATTTACATAATAAACCCACTTTAACACTCATACGAACGCACAACCTAATTGGTCGTTCCTTGGTTCAATTAAAATTGCTAACGTGTACTTCGTATGTGATAAGTTAAATGAATAAATTGCACTCTCAGTTTTGTTTTCAGTGTGAAACTCCGAGTATACCATATGTACAAATCTTAATGCAAACAAATGTTTGACCAGAAAGTATAGCACGACGATGACAAGATTCAGTGGGTAGTCAACTCATATTTTTAATTTTTTTTTTTTTTTTCGTAGATAACACTTACGATTATATCGAGTAGTACAATGATACTCTATGTGAGAAAAACATATTTCTTTTGGTGGATGTCCAAGTATGAGACATTAGCCAAGGTTATCTAGCGACTTCTCGTAACAGTATGTAGGAGTTGATGTTGTATTTGTAACGTTTGACTTTGTGGTTTTTAGAAAAATGTATTAAAGCTATAACTTTTGAATTCAACAGAAAGATGCTATTTGTTGGCAGCGATTAGGCGATTAGGCAGCGGTCAAGCGTAAATAGAATAGAATGTGTGTTGTCGGATTAGTTTCATAATTTTAGCCAATTATATATGTATGTACATTCATATATTGGGTTGGCAAGAAAGTAATTTCGGTTTTTTAGTGTGAAATGAAACTCTTTTTTTTATACAAACAATAAACTTTAATCATATATTTTCCATTTTGTTCGATGACCTTCTGCCATCTTTTTGGCAACTTCATGATTTCGTGTTCATAGAACTTCTGGTCCTTATTAGCCCAGAACTGGACCAAATGCGATTACAGGTCATCATCATTGGTTTTACCATTCAAAGAGTTTTGCAAACTTTGAAACAAATGAAAATCTGGTGATGCAAGATCGGGCCTGTAGGGTGGACGTGACATCACTTCCCAACCAAGGTTTAATAATATTTCATGAGTTACCAAAGATGTATGTGGTCTAGCGTTGTCATGGTAGAACACGATTCCCTTACGATTTACAAATTCTGGCAGTTTTTCATTAATTGCTTCCTCCAGTTTTATTAGTTGTTGACAGTAAACATCTGAATTGATCGTTTGGTTCCTTGGAAGCAGCTCAAACTACACAACACCTTTATAATCCCACCAAATTGACAACATTTAGCTTCTTTTGATTTAGTTCAGCTTTCGATGTGGTTTGTGCTGGTTCATCGCACTTAGACCATGATCTTTATCGATTGATGTTATTGTAAACTATGTGTATCCATTTTTCATCACCAGTGATGGTTCGTTTCAAAAAGGATATATTTCATTGCGTTTGAGATGCGTATCGCAAATATTGATTTGTTGTGTGAAGTGAATCTCTTTCAATTCATGTGGGACGCAAATATCGAGCTCTTTACGAGTCAATTGTTGTGTGCGATGCATTTAATCTCCCTGCAATCTCTTCCAGTCATATGACGATCTGCTTTAATTATGACTTTGTTTTGGTCATCATCAACTTCAATTCGTCTACCAGAACGTTGGTCATCTTTGAGTGAAAAACCTCCTGAACGGAATTTTTTAAACCAATTCTGACAAGCGCGTTCTGTTAACGCCGTAAACTTTACATAGTTATCTCTTTGTGAACCTCAGCAGCCTTTACGAAAGTAAAAAAGGAAAATATGTCGAAAATGTTTGTTTTGGAACTCCATGGTAAAATTGACACTGTACTAACAGGTGTGAACAAAATTAAGCTCGATTTGCTTCTGAAGTAAGTTAAAGTAACAGCTATCAAATGTCAAAAGAAAAAAATAACAATATTGACAGTACCGAGAATAAACAACATCTTGTAAAAACCGAAATTACTTTCTTGCCAATCCATACATATGTAGGTATGTGGCTCAAACATACATTTTCTAATCTTCATAAGAAAAACAGTATCCTCATATCGCTTTATGTTTATACATATGTATTAACTTTACAAGTGTAATTGTAGATACGTTCTGAATTGTATCGTGGATCAGTTTCAAGTTAAAAGAGATCGTTGTTTTCTTTAAGACCTTGATCGTACATCCTAGTTATCTTCACGGCGCAGATTTCTATGTACACATTTATTTTATATGGTAGAACAGGTTAGTCAATAACCAAGTGACAATGATGTACAATGAGCATAATTCCTAATTTTTCTTATTACGTAGTAGTACCTAAAGCAGTTAAACTTTAAAAAAAATAACCACGTATGTCTGCATTCCTTTAGTTACCTTCAGACTTAACGTTTATAACCGAATGTGATCTTGAAATTATTCGATCACTTTACAGAAGGATAAATTAAAACTTCCCAAAAACATCATCAAAATAGTAGTATAGTCTATTAAGGATAATCGCTGTAGTGCAAATCACTTAGGTTAGGTTAGGTAAGCGGGCTGACGAGAATGGTCACAACCTCATTACACTTACGTTCATGTGAACCAATTGTGGTACCCATGATGTGTTCCCACCCCTGGTGTCAGTGTTTATGCTCTAACCAATAGAATCTTAAGGGCGCGGTGCACCTCACCCTTAAATAATTAATAATAATAAATACTCCAACCATCCGGACGTCCTGCCAAACTTAAGCAGACCCGATGGTGATCGATCTGATAGCTCGTCAATGTGTTCGAAGAAAAAATTTGCCCAGCCCAATGTGGTACCCATTATGTGTTCTAAGTGGGCAGATGTTTGGGCAGTTATAGAGGGAATAGGCCGTGTCCTCATGAGCCTCTTCATCACCGCATCCACTGCATATGTCATCATCGTTAAGGCGTGTTGTATCTTAGCATATTGTGGCAAGTTCGCACTCCTATCAGTGATTAAAACCCTAAATCATTTCATACAACTTTGATTATAAACCAACTTATGTTTGATATTTAAAATGAAGTCGCTACTTACGTTTGTGTACTTATTCTATAGCTGGATTCGAAGACTACTCGAACAGGTGCGCTGTTCCGTTTGCGCAACGTATCCAAAGTATCTCCATCTGATGAACTCCAATCTTTTTTATGTCGTCTTTACATATTATTATCTTTATATATGTACATATAAAAATGAGCTGTTCGTTTGATACCTCAGAACTCATAAACTAACCATCCGATTAAGCTGAAACTGACACTATATACTTTTTCTGATGTTTGAAGTGTTCGTACATCAAAAATTTCAAGTTTTCCGCTAGATGGCGCTGGAAATCAAAAATGTTTAAACTCACCGTACGATTGAGCTAAAACTTACACAATATATTTGTAATGAAGTGAGAAATGTTCGTACATCCAAAGTTTTCAAGTTTTCCGATTGATGGCGCTGGAACACCGAAATTTCAAAATCAGCCGATTGAGCTGAAACTTACAGAATATATTTGTTATGAAGTCAGAAAGGTTTGTAAATCAGAATTTTCAAGTTTTCCGATAGATAGCGCTGAAAACCAAAATCTCAAAATTATTACTACAGCAATGTACGGTGACAGCTATTATAACAGCTAACTTTTGATTTACGTGCACTTCTCGCTTCATAACAAATATATTGTCTAAGTTTCAGCTCAATCGGATGGTAAGTTTTTAAGCTTTTGCGATATTATTGTTTGGACAGTTTTCTTAAATCCAAATAGAGTTGTGGGCCACCAGAGTCACTCGAAAAAATTTCATTACATTTATGACATAAACACTGGTTTCAGTGGGTGTAGCGAAGCGCACCGGGTACCCACTAGTTAAAAATATTTCTTCTGAAATAACCATCCAGTTATTTTCCGATATGACTGTTTAAAGAATGGTATTTGAGACGAGAGCGTCATTGCCATACCTTTTGTTTTTGTTTTGGGATAGTTAAACAAATTTTCGTTGGCAAAATTTCAATTTATTTATTTGTCCTATGTTGCATGTAGTATCTAAAGCTCTTACTGTATTCGAACATTATGCAGATTTGAAGTTCAAAACCGTCGTCGGTGGGTCAAAGCTCATACGTGTTACATTCCCCAAACAAATGTTTAGGAGCAATAGTAGCGGTAAAACACCAACATCCATAACATCTATTAAATATACATTATCATTACTTTAATGTCACCCGAACATACGAAGTAATAGTACGCATCACTCTAATAACCGAGATTTAAGAATTTCATATTTTACAAAGGTTGCGCTCTTCCAAGACACAATACAATAATGTACTTATAACAGTCTTTCCGCTCTGGTGAAGTGTCAACTCTAAAGTAAAACAGAGCGATTAAACGGTGCTATTTGCTCAGATAAAAACTGGAAGATATTGAGGGTAATAAAATAAATAAATAATTAAATAAGCATGAATGAGGTTGATACTATCTCGAACTCCATTCTTGAATCTACTGACGTATATTATTTGCGCGGTAATTAAAAAATTTGTTCGCGTTTTTTATACGTGATATCACATTTCATTCAGTAGAATTTTATTTTTTCATAATAATGGCCATACGATAGTGACATAGTAGCCAAACGCATGCACACAATCAAAATAAACGACTCATTGAGTTCCTCTTATTAGTACCTATATACGTCGATGTGTTTTCGTAATGGTTCGATTAGATGACCACTTGAAAACTGATGTATTTCTCATCTGTGTGAATCAGAAGTAATTATCACTTGTGCCCAAATATTTTTTTTAATAGGTCAAGGTCTTCGCGTACGATTTAACTTTATGCAGTCAGTCAGTCGTCTTCATTCTAATCCGGTTTTGACAGAAAAACAGAAACCATGAAGTAATACATTCTTTTGCAGTTCATTTACACTATACACGCGATACATCCAAATGAGGATGGATATACGATTTATACATACCTTCGCTATGTACGCATTCTTTAACGAATTCAGTTCGTACGAGTATAATTGGAATTGGATTGCGACTATTTGAGATTGCACTTCAAAATTTCATTAGCTATCGATTGTCAACAGTTTTAAAAATAGTTTCCTATTCTTTCAATCGATTGCATTCGGATTAAGTGATTTGCTGTTTCCAAGAGAAAGAAAGGCTGGAATTCATTCTTTAAAAATAATAGATTGAGGCATACTCGAATTGTACATGAATGATGGTGATATAGTCTTTCCTTTTTCTTTGTGTTATTTTCAGAGGCAATTTAAATAAATACATTTAACTGACTCTATCTCTGCAGGAATCCGAATGTTGTGACCAAATTTTCCAAATGCAGATGATTATGTCATGATACAATGATAAACACACCTTTTTCTGTCTGAAAAAAAATAAACAAACTTGGTTAGCAACTTTTTCATATGGCAAATATAGTGTACACGTCATCTTGCCTTTACGTCTCACAATAAATCACATAAATTTACCACCAGATAACTGTGATATTTGTATATTAAAATATTATAACTGAGTAGTTATTATTGGATAAGTTTTGGGAGCACTCTAGATCAAGGACAAGAATTTTCAGACTTGTGTCTCTACAACGAGGGTAAATTTAAGTTGAATTTGTATTCTTGCGTAATTGTCTGGACAATGCAAAGCTTAACAAAAAATATATTCAAACAATTCTTGTTTCTATTTTGCAGTGTAAATAAAATAACCAGTTTGCAACATTTCGAAGACTGCCGTAACCTTCAGGAACTCTACTTACGTAGAAACAACATTCAGGACATTAACGAAATAGTGTATCTCCAAAATCTTCCACGACTTAAGTATCTTTGGCTCGAAGAAAATCCTTGCTGTGATAGTGCAGGTCCAAAGTAAGCAAATGTCTTGTATTCCAGAGATCAGTTTATTGATTACCTAACATTTCCTTATACATAGCTATCGAGCCGTAGTTCTTCGAGCGTTACCTAATCTAAAGAAATTGGATAATGTTGAAGTTACACCGGAGGAAGTAGAAGAGGCTTTAAATGCTGCACCGGCACAAGTTGAAGAGGACGATGAAGATTCATACGAAGTACCATCACAATCTTCACATCAACAACAACAGCATAGACAGCATCAACAGCAACAACAGCAACAACAGCAACAACAACAGCAACAGCAACAGCAACAGCAGCAACAACAGCAACACTACCAACAACAACAACATCAGCAATCACAACAGCAACCACAACAATACTCCCAACAACATCCACAGCAACAACAATATGCATCACAACAGCGAAGAAGTTCAAGTCCCTTAAAAGAGGTAACAGAGTTTTTATTTGTTCATTGTTGTAGTCTGCCCACTAATGCATCTTATGGACAATGGGAATAAAGGTGACACTATCACTAATAGCCTAACGATGAGATTAAGTTGCTTTAAGTGGGCATTACTAACTTGTTTCCATAAATATTAAGTACTTTTGGTTTCTCATTAATATGGTAACGCATATGTATTTAGATAATAATCCTTTGTAACATGTTTTTGTTTTTGGCTATACAAACTAATTAACTAACATCAGAACTCACAGCATAATAGCCCCGATAATACTGAGGAAAGCTTAAGTGAACTCAATAATCATGGTTCCGTCCCATCGTCACCACTTCAGGTATTTTCCGTTCTTTTTCAAAATGTTTACATTTGTTTTGTTTTTTGTTTGCGTTCCACACAACATTGTAGTAGTAGTGAAGTGATAACATTACTTCTCGCTTGTAGAAAACTATGTATTTTCATTATTATGTTAGATAAAGAGAACATTTTTAAAAACATGCATAAAATGTAACTTACAGCGTTCGCCTACAAATCAGGACTATTCACCCCCGGAACAGGCGCATCCGCCATCTCCGAAGTATAATCAGTCTAGAGAAAATCGTCTGTCTTACACGCAATATGATGTAAGATATGTTCTTCTCTTCTCCATAAATAATAGTTCTTATTTCGAGTGCTTTGTGCAGTTTTCGTTGAAAGTAGTTAATTTATTATTTATTAATCCATTGAAAACATTGCATGCAGTATTAGTTTATTGTTTGTTTCTGAGTAAGCATGTTTATGAGGGAAGATTAGTAAATAGAATAAATATAAAACAAGCTTATACTAAAATAGACTTTTGGGATTTATGTAGGTAGACTGGTTATTTAATTAATTCAATAAATGATTATGACTTATTTAAATTGAACACAGTAAGCATACACATATATAAATACGTTATACGCGGCAATTGGTTTCATTAATTTACCAGATGCACGTGTAGGAACAGATCTTTCAATGTAAATGACCACCAGCACACGAACTCATTCTAAATATGAATTCGCATAATCTTTATTAAATGCATGCGTACAATTCCAAAGCCCACGATTTTGTATACTTACTTTTTGATAAGTATAGTATAAGCTTTTAGTATTAGAAAGTACTTGCATTAAAGGCTTACATATGGATATAACATTGACAAGGTTAGCCAAACCCATTGCTACGAACTACTGATTCAATCTTTGTATTGAAAACTATTTTTTGAGACTTCAATAAAGCAGCACATGTATTTTAATAAATACTTGTATGGACTTAAGTTTATCTCTCTTTGGCTGCAGTGTGGCATTTTTGATTAGAAAAGTTAATTCCTTCAAAATATTAATTCTACAATTATGAATTTGTTTTTCATGTCATAATTTGTTTTTTTTTTATATTAAACTATTTTCAATTTGTCTAAATATAACTGACAAGAGAAATTACTCGATTATTTGTCTTCGTTTGCACGCAATGTATTTAGTTCTTGGTAGATTTTAATTTTTGGCATGTATGCTGTTTGGGCTATCTATCTATTCAAACCACTTACTATGCCAGTATCTTACCGATGAACTTGAGGTAGGATTTCTAATTTTGCTTATGAATCACTTAACATAATAACAACCAATACGCACGCAATTGGGCATGGTTACCTAACCCAACAAAATTATCTGATTTATGTATGTTTCAATTTCTATACATTTTCATACTTGTTGTCTTTTGTTTATACATATCTGTGTATAATTATGTTTCTGTTAATAATATTACTCTTCTAACGATACTCATTGCCATTTAACTCGCTTCGTTAAAAATATTAATAATAGCAGAGGTCACCGGGATCTGACCATGAAAGTCCATTAGGAGGATACCGAGAGAGAGGACCTATTCCGCCAAGTATATCAACACATTCTATGAAGGTGAAGATGAACGCGTTCAGATTAACAAAACAGCCTTTTAGCATTAAATTTGTTGAAGAGCTTTTGAAAAGATTTATTCCTATTTTATTATAGGAATACTATCAGTCAGATCGACCGTCCTATCCTGCCCACTATCGACACAGTCAGACTGATTTAACCGAATGGGAAGAACATCAACAACATCAGAACCAATTCAATGGGGGAGTGCCAAGAGGTCATCCAATGGAAAGACGAAGTGCAGGAGCTGCTGAGAGAGAAATATCAGACCGATATAACTATAGAAATGGCAATATAAGAGAGAATGGAGACTGGGAAGATCGCGAAGAGCGACCGCGTACAGCAAGGTAAATGATTTGATTTGATAAGAAAATAAATAAAATATGTAAATATACTTTCTATTGATTGGTTTATTTTATTTAGACGACCAGACGGTAGATTCAATGATTCCGCAAGTGTAGTGTCTACAGCAGTTCTTAACCATTACTCTGGTTATCATAGACGTCCAATCAATAGGGTAAGTTGTACATAGGTATATACTCGTATATGTTTAAATTATATCAAAGCTTCATAATAAAAGTTCACATAAACTTTATGAGTTAAATACTCAGCTGGTTTCTAAAGCCTTTTCTTCTTTATAAAATGCCTTTTTTTTTCTTAAAATGGTAATATCTATGTGTGTACATACAAATTAATTAGTTGCTTTATCTTTTCGAGGTGACTCATGAGTCATGACTAAGGTGACTGCTATGAATTAGATTTTAAGACAAATCAAAAGGTACATTATATGCATACGTACACATGCTCACAAAATTATTCGCACAAGTACTTTTTAGCCAAATATGCGACATTTTTGTTAGGTTTCAATGTAGATTTAATTTTTTGTTTATATTGTTTATACTTCTCTGTATGTTCGGCAGTCGAATTCATGCTTAAAGATGTAGAAATCGAAACTAACGGCAATATGCCAACCGTTTCCTGAATATTGCCTGAAAAAAGTAGACACAAAACTCATTCTGCTGAACGACGTGATTAAGGTTATATGCATTGACTGTACGATATTTCGGAAAATTTGGAAAAAAATCTAGAAAGAAAGAATAATCGGCTGGTTTGCCAGGAAAAGACATACCGAGAGGCCGATGAACTTGTTGGAAGATCTTATACCGTGGTTAGGAATATTGTCCACAAGTTTAGTAATGAATTCGAAGGTAAGGGCATGTGAGAGGCATATCAAGAAAATCAAGCAAACCCCGGAGACACCTGTAAAATTACTGACCGCAGAGATGTCTGCAATGATAAATAAACTGCTTTCTGTCGAAAAAGTAAGACGGGTTTTAAAATCGCATGCTTTTCATGGCAAACCTTTAATTTTTGACATAAATAAAAAAAAAACGACTTGCTTTCACCAAATAACATATTAAAAAGGTCTCAGAGCTTTGGAAGTCTGAAAATTTCAGTGAAGAGAGTAAGGTTAATTTATTTGACAATGATAGAAAGCAAACGGTTTGGCGACGAGCAAATATAGGACTAGAAGTAGCTAATCTTCATGTAACCGTAAAACACGGTAGTGGAAACATCATGATGTGGGGCTGTAGGTCTGCAAGGGAAGCAGGACAAATGGAGTTTATTAATAGACCGATATGGACCAATATGGATTCCTGAATATCCTAAAAATAAATCTCCAACAGAGTGCCACAAAATTGGGTCTAGGGTCAGACTACATCTTCCAACAAGACAGTGACCCAAAACATACTGCTTATAACTTTTAAATGTGGCTGCTTATGAATGCATCCTCGCAACTGAAAACACAATGAATATGTGTGTTTAGCTAGATTTTAGATTAGAGTAGACTAGAATGTGATTTAATTTAATCCAGAAAACATCGAATACCAAACAAATTCATAATAAATGTATATCATTAGCCGTGAACCAAAAAGAGAGATACCATAATATTTACATATGTTCATAGATTTAAAAATACAGTGAAATCTCTCTTACGTGGAGAGCCACGGAATCAAAGTTTTGCGTCCGCTAATGAGAGCTGTCCGTTTATAAGAACGCATTTTGTATGGGAAATTAGAAACAGGGTGTCCGTTAATGCGGGTTATGCGCTAAACAAGGTGTCCGTTAATGCGGGTTATTCGCTAAACAGGGTGTCCGTTAATGCGGGTTATTCGCTAAACAGGGTGTCCGCTAATGAGAGATTTCACTGTAATTAAATTCTAAATAATTAATATAATTAAACAGATGAAGTTATAAATAAACATAAATTAAATTAAATAAAAAGAAACATTTAATATGATCCCATGACACACATGGAATAGTTTGCATAAACGTTACTCTATACCAGCTATTAAACATGAGACTGCTTGATGCTGGCTGAATTCACCAATAGTTGTTGCACACATAATAAAACCTGTAATCGAGTATTTCTTGAGGGGATATGGAAGCATGATTTTTTTAAGGGAAACTAATAGTTTATACGAAAAGTCAGAATATCACAAATAAACATGGAGAAGTGCCGATACTTACGGCGAAGTAAAAGAGAAAAACTAATTAATAAACATCTGGTGTTATAAGAAGGAGTCTCACAGTTCCAGTTGAGCTTTAAGATTACACAACTGGTAAATTTGCTCTGTGCTCTTTTGATTCCACCTGAACTATTTTTTAATAATTAAAGGGTTTTAAATTGTAGAGCAATACTCTATTACGGAACCATCGCTAAGCAAGTCATATTCACACTTGACCGGTTTTTTTTTAAATTTTTTAGCTCATGAATATTTTTTGGATTTTTTTCATTGCTACGTATTTCTTTTTTCAGAGTTCTAATTTATTATCAGCTACCCTGTGTCTCGTCAAGGAGCTGGACTATCCCAGTTTAGAAGTAGTGGAACACGCCGTTCGTTGTCGGATCGATGAACTATCGGCTGAATGATGAATAAGGCGTCTGCCTTCATGATAACTATCTTCAATCTGCATACTTTTTTTATTTGACGATTTTTTATAATTATTATTTTTATTTACAAGTTACCTTCATCCTGCCAATAAACATCATAAATTATTGCAATGCCACAGTTTGGCTAAATATACTCTTAATCACAAAGTACTAATTTAATAAAACTATCCCGCAATTTTGTTATAACTCGCAAATGCAAAGAGATATATGTCCGCTACATGTTTACCTAACAAACGTAGGATGTGTACTCAAGAAAGCGTAAGCAAAGAACCTTCATCCTTGCCAATTTTTATAAAAAAAATACTTTTTTACACATTTGTTGTATATCTAATGTACTTGTAACTATTTAATGTATTCCTAATTTTTAAATGAAAATTTAATTTAGTATAATTGATTGTTAACACATTTAAGAAATTTATATATCTGTTGTTAACAATGAGAAATATTTAAGTGCCCGTGAAATAGCATCACCTTTTTTTAATTTAGTTTTGTAAGTTTATTTTGTTATTTAACTGTAGTTCGTACTTATTTAAACTAATTCTTTAGGAAAAAAAAATGCTCGATATATATATTATGCAAATATTGTCCTTAATTGTTGCCGCACAAAGCATACTAAACTCAGAATGCATTGTTATAGTTACGCATTTAAAATTGTATTTTAATAAAATGTAACGTCCACTAGTTTCTATACTCATTTTGAAAATAAAAGAAACAAAATAGTAGCTAAATAGCTTAACCTTTAGTCGATTAAATCGAAAACGATTGTATACTATGTAGTTCTATTATTTCTATGACGAATTAATTTCCTTCTAACACTAAAATTAATGCAAAACAATGATTTGTTACAAAACCAGTAGAGTTATAAAAACAAAAAAAAAAAAAAACTAATTTTAATAAGTAAATAATAAGCAACTAAATATTAAAATGGAATGATTTTTAATAACATAACGAATACATTTGTTTTAATGAAACTACATTTGAGAGACTTGCCTACAAAATACAATTTGAGGCCTTTGCAACATTCAGTTATTTGGTTAATTGGGTTAAAATAGTACCAAGAGTCCCTGCCGTTGCCTCTTGGATAGTTCAAAAAGTACGTCGTGCATGCATAAACGTTCCTATAGTAAGTGAACAGGCCGAAACTATAAAAAGTACATATGTATTATGGATCAAAATCTGTATTTTTTTTTAAGTTTAATTTTATTTAACTAATAACTTTTTTTATTGGCTTTATGTGGAAAAATGGATTAAAATCGTTCTTACCATGGACTCATCATTTGTTTTGTGATGGGTTTGTGTCAAGGAAAACCTAAACTTTACAGTTTGATAGTCACTGTTTTTACTTTGAATTATTTTATGTGTGCATTGATTGGACACAGATTTCTCAACTGCACACGTGGACAAAAAACCCTCGCATTCGAAATAATTTGTATTCTCTACTTTCCGATGGGAGCCAATTTATGTGTGGTGAATTAATTTATAAGCATATATTTTTTTAGTTATTGCCAATATTTTAACTATATGAATATCCTTCAAGACTACTGGTAAGCGCTCTTTTTTTTTTTTATTTGGTAATAAGTCACAATGGGTTCGTTTTTTCAAAGATTTGAAATGGTGTTGACTCTTGAAGAGAAAGCGTATATTGTTGCTTTGCGTAAGGAAAAAGTGTCAAATCGCGAATTTGCTAGTTAACTAGGGTCATATGAATGTAGTGTGCGAAACATTTAGAAACATTTTCAACCAGAGAGCTACATTGTTCGGAAAGCTGGAAGCGGAAGGCCCATAAAGACATCTGGAGATCAGCGTCTGATCCAGCGAATTTGTTAAAAAAAAAAAACCGGTTTGCACATGCTGGGGATATTAACTGGTCATTCCAGAAGTAAAATGGGAAACAATTAATGATCGGACAGTATTGAGGTTGGTTAATGGAATGAGAGTTAATGCAAGGCGTCCTGCAGAAAAAACCACTGTTAACACCGCGAATGCAAAAACTAAGGCTTAAGTGGGCAAAAACTTAAACAAATTGGACTCAGGCCGA
Source organism: Brachyopa scutellaris (assembly GCA_949775065.1). Classification (NCBI taxonomy): domain Eukaryota; kingdom Metazoa; phylum Arthropoda; class Insecta; order Diptera; family Syrphidae; genus Brachyopa; species Brachyopa scutellaris. The sequence goes on from OX459113.1 coordinate 104,746,130, forward strand.
TAGGGCAAGAGTGATATTTTCGAATGAGACCAAATTCAATTTATTTGGCCCAGCCGGAAACGCGGTGGTTCACCGAAGAAAAGGTTAATGGTATTCAGATTATTGCATTTTACCCACCGTTAAGCATTCCCCTTATATTATGGTATGGGGGATTTGGTGTTGGATAAATTGTAATCCTTATTGGCTCAGTAAATGCCCAGAATAACAAAAAATTATAAAAAGCGATGTTGTGCCTACTTTATAGCAACTTTGCCAACACTGCGATAGTGTGATTTTTCAGGGCGATTCAGGTCTTGCACATAGAGCAAAATCGCTAAGTTTTTCTGCTGCGTATGATCTGTAAACTAACATTTTTATATTAATTTACTCTAATGTTGGGTACAAAACTACAAGGATTCTTTGGGGATTTTTTCTCTTCCATGGCCTGGTAGTAGCCCAGATCTTAACCATAGAGAAAACTGTTGGCATTATATGGGCAAACAAATTAGAGAGACAATGCCAACATCCGTTATTCAACTGGAAAGTATAATGAAAGACGTCTGGTATAAAGATTTAACAATCTCCTATACAAACATTTTTTTTGATTCGATGCCAAACAGGGTTCATGACGTCATTAAGAAAAAAAGTGGAATAACCAAATATTGGGTTAATTGTACATTAAATGAATTCTTATTTTATGTTATTTTATTATTTTAAGGTTGTATTCAATATTTGGTGGTGGCCGTGGTGGTTAGTGCGTAGGACTACTACGCATGCTGCTCGGGTTCAATCCCAGCCCGGGTCCAACACCTAAAAAAAGTTTTTCACGGTTGCCACCTCTTTCGAATGTCTTACAAGCAATCATTTGTCATGAGAGGCTTCTCAACTCGCCGTTCGGAGTCGCCAAAAAATTGTAGGTCTCTTCCATTCGTGGTAAAAATAACACACAAATGGTTGCAAGAAGCTAGGCTTGGTTCTGTATAGGACTGCTGACGCCGTATATTTATTTATTTTTATTATAAGAATGACGGGCCATAGGTGGTCAAGGATAGAGGGACTTAGTTTGTCCAAAGCTGGGTTTTGGAATATGCGGAGATATGCTCGCGCCTACGAATGTTGTAGATATAGCGGGACTTTTAAAGACCAGGTTCAACTTTCGCCTAGATTTGCAGTCTACATTCGAAAAAACTACACAGCAAAACAGTAGGATTGGTAGCAGCAGAGTTTTGGCGAGAAGCATCTTAAGTCGTGACGGGTAGGTAATGTTGTTTTGTCCAGAGAACTCGTAGCACACCATACACCTTCCCAACGCAGGTGGTAATGTGGTCATCCTAAGATAAGGTGCGATTGAAGGTTAATCCAAGGTTTCTCGCAGATTCAACATAGTCGATGTTGCATTGCCCTAGCTTGATGGCTGGAAGGATTGAGGTATCCAGCGAGTTTCGGTATATGGCGAGTGACTTGGATTTGCTAGGGTTGAGACAAAGACTGTTTTCTTGAGCCCAGCTGAGGATATTCAGTAGATCCTCATTCATCTTGGCAGTGAAAAGTTCCGCCGAGTCAAGAGGGAAAGAAATTTGTAGCTGCACATCATCTGTGTACATATGAACACAACAGTGCTTAACAATGCTGGGTAGTTCATTGACGTACAACAGAAATAAGATAGGACCCAGAATGAAACCTTGTGGCACGACAGTTTTCATGGGGAGAAGGGTGGACGTTCGATCGCCAACTACCACGCTTTGAAGTCTGTCGACAAGACAGACAGTCTGTGGTTGACTGTGTCAAAGGCTTTCGAAAAGTCAAGCAGTGTTAGAACAGTGATCTCCTTCTTATCCGGGCCTTTCCGAATCTCGTCGACGACAAACAGCAAGGCGGTTTTACAACTCCGCTTGGATCGAAAGTCCGATTGGCTACTGTGTAACAGGTTTTCAACAGAGAGGTGTCTTAAAATCTGTGGAGGGATTGCCTTTTCAAAAACTTAAGCCAAAAAGGGCACGATCGATATGGGTCTATACTCGGACAGGCTGCAATTTGCTTTTTTAGGTACGGGAACGACTTTCGATTAGATTAGTCCTATATTTCATATCGAAATTTAGGAACAGCCTAGCAGGAAAGTACGGTATGTATTCCTTGGAGAATCGAATACATAATTAGTTATTATAGATGAGAAATAAAATGTATCCAAAAGAATCGACGTGGTAATGTCATATAATAACAAAGCAAATTGTTTACCACGTAGATTCCCACATCTGCAGAAAATGTAATGTAGTGTTTTTGAATTTAACGATTTTTCGGTTACCGTGTTGTCTGTCGGCGCCTTCATGTCGCCTACAAATTTCGCGTTTTATATTTAAAAACGCATGAAAAACTTATTTTGTGTTGCAACGCGTGACAGCGAGGAGTGAAAAAAGTTAGAAATGTATTCTAAACGGATTGGCGAAGAGAATTAACAAAAAAAAAACTTTGTGCTTTGTGTGTGCTTTATTTTATTAATAATATTTTTTTTTTGTATCTAAATTCCTTTTTAATTTTATCCTAGAATTCTTTGTAATAAAATTTTTTAAAACAAAACAGTGTACTTTTCATTTAAAGCTGAATACATTTCTTTAATTTATGTCGGAGAAATGCATTATGTAACTCATTATAAATGGATGAATTATATAATACATTACAAAGAATGAACTCTATAATGCATTCTTAAAACACTTTTAGGTAATCGATTATTTTCCTAGGACATAGTCTGTGTTAAGAATAATGAATTCTGGAATCAATATTCTATACTAGCGATTGATTCCCTGTTCGATTCCAATAGATTACCTTTTCCTGCTGGGAGAGTCATATAGTCCGTACTTCCTGTATTTAGAGATCATTCATTGAGAGTATTCTGGCGTGCCCTAAGTTAGGAGATTCCCGCTGTGAGGTTTCTTTAAGTCGAACTTCGTTTTTGCTGCTGTGTCCCTACCATAAATGTTCAACGGAAGCATATTTAATATTGTTTCAAAAGCAGCGCTGGGGGTTGTTGGCATATCTCCTGTAACGTAGATGCCGGCCGTTTTTTTGGATTTTATTATGTATATTTACGTAGCTAACTTTGTCTAGTGCCGTGTACCAGACATACAATTATTCCACCACAGACAGTAGAGGCAGTACCCAGGTATAGCTAAATTTAAAATAAAAATACAAAAGCTGCAATTCTACTTTACAATGTATGTATGTATGTAGTTATGATTTTTATTTAATTTTTATTGATATATTTATACATATTTATATATTTAAGGATAATAACACATATTACATTGATGCGATTATGGGAATGCTAAACACTTTTATTCCACAATAAAAATTAATCAACAATCAATTACATAATCATTTGGAACATTTTAATCGCTACATTTTGTGTATAACAAAACTCTTCCAGTATAAATTATATTAAAATTTCATTTTCTGTTTATATAATTATATTTTCTTTTTTGTGGCATTTACTAATTAGGCTCACAATACTCGTCGTCTTATCTTACCAAGTCTACTTTCATTGCTAAACTGTTTAATTGATATTTAAGCATTCTGCATTAGTGAACGCATTGTTTAATTGACCCTAGGTGATACTTTACATACATATTTATGTATGTATTTATATATTTATACTTTTCATATACATAATGCTATTCATATTGTGAATATTAAACTTAATAAATTGTACTAAATCAGACATTTACAAGCGTAATAGCTATTTTATATAAATCATAAAATTAGTTTCTTTCTTTTTTTTAAAGCAGATATCAGGGTTCGAAGTGCATAGATATGGCTATCATTTCAGAAAGCCGGCCTTTTATTTCGTTATTTGAAATGTTATTTAAAAATAACTAATGGACTGAAAGCACCATTTTGGTTTGAAAAATAATTGCACGTTTTCTGGACTTGAAGCGAAAATAATTTACAAGAATTAAATTCCAATTTTATATAATCTTTCTTTTTTTATATATTAAAATTAAATAAATCGTATGAATTTAAATTAATTTTTTTCTTTTTTTAATTTTCAGCGATATGTTACGATTTGTATTTGCTTGATTTTAGTTTGAAATATACATATACGTATTTAATAAGATAACAGTTATATAATAGGTTTTGTGTGTATTGTACAACTTTCAAAACTTTTCATTCATTTAAATTTTACTTCTAATATTGTCAACAGTCACGAGTACTCTGAAAATGTACAACAATTTCAAATACAGATAGTACATGTATTGATACATACTAACATAAGTATGTACCAACATTTCATAGATAAACATATAATTTTTAGTGCGTAAATAAATGCATTTTCATATTTTATAATTATAATTTATTTATTTGTTTTTTTAATTTTCAACATATACATATATTTGCTTATTTCTTTGTTTATATATTTAATTAACAACTTAACGAACATAACAGTTATGATAGATACAGTTAGGTGCAAAACTGTTTCAATAGTACCTGCTAAGAACTATTTTGCACTTGTATTTAAAAATAAATGCAACTTATTTAAAACGAAAATAACATTTATTAATACATAATTCACTGGATTTATAACATAAAAAAAAATTCACAAAAGTGGGGTTTTTACAGGTTTTGTGTCTTAATATTACTGAAACGGTTTTGCACCAAAAAAATTGTCCGTTGAAAGTCAGAGTTTAATACTTCGTCCACAACCCCTTAGCTTTCTTTGTTGCCTTGATGCGGCGTGGTATGCTGCTAGAGAGTGTCTGGCAATAGCTGGCGGGGATTTTAGTCCACTGCTCGTTGACCCTCTCCCACAAAACGGCTAGAGATGACGGTGGGGATGTATACTCCTTATTGAGGGCGGACTTGAGGTATGACCACAGGTTCTCTATGGGATTCAGGTCTGGGCTTTGGGCGGGCCAATCTAAGACGGAGAACGATTGATTTCCAAGCCATTCCTGAACCGTTTTCGCCATATGTTTGGGGTCCCGATCGTGCTGGAAGACTATATCTTCTGGGGGAATTGGCAAAGATCGGACTGTTTTTAAGAGATGTTGTCTAAGGATGTTTTTATACATATTTTTGTCCATAATACCATCTACAAGACATAATTCACCCACACCAGAAGCGGTAAAGCAACCCCACAACATGATAGAACCTCCACCATGTTTCACAGTCTGCTTTACATGACTTGGCTTCAATGATTCTCCATGTCTTCTCCAGGCCCAAGACCTTCCATCCGTGCAATATCGGTTGATTTTTGTCTCATCAGACCAAACTACCTTACTCCAGTCCATTTCCGACCAGCTCTCATATTTTTTGACAAAGGATAGTCTTGCCTTTACATTTTTCTTTGAAAGCGCAGGTTTTTTCTTCTTTTCAAACGCTTCAAGTTTCTGCTTATGAAGCGTGCGATAGGCTGTCCATCGGCTTACTCTTTTCCCCGTAGCCTTTTCCAGTTCTTTCGTCGCTTCTGCAGCACTTTTTACGCTTTGGGTTAAGACGTATCTGGAAAGGCATCGCTCATCCTGGTCGGAAAGTTTTTTTGGCCTACCACCCTTTGAGTTTTTTATATTGGAGCACCGTTTCTTTTTCAATCTGCTGACACTTGCTTTGCTTATGTTCAACTCTGTGGCCACAAACCCCATAGTTTTTCCTTCCCTCAATAATTTTTCAGCTTGCAGACGCACATTTAGTGGGAGGGGCCTCATTGTATTTACCTGCTACTAAAAGGGTTGTTTTAATTTTGATTATTTTAATTTTTCTATTTTGTTTTTTTGTTTACCTGATTACACAGTATTTCTAATAGATAAATAATAATAATTGAGTAGTTTGTTCAACGTTCGATTGCTAAGAACGGCTAATTACGAATGAGAGAATGAACGCCTGCAAAATCGGTGCAAAACTGTTTCAATGTAAAAAGTAACTGTAACTCAGACAAGATTCATATGGGTTCTGTAGTATATGTTTCTGAACACTACAAACATCCAGCAATCTAGAAGTGGTGCGCAGTTTGTTTTGATTTATGTAAACAAAAAATTGTGTATATAAATGCAGCTATATCTGCAACATTGAAACAGTTTTGCACCTAACTGTATTTTAGTGAGTAAGCAACAATAATGGTTGGATTATATGATATGCCTTTACCTTAAAGATACTCATTGGTTGTGTTTTGAAATTCTATAATAATAATAATTCATAATAATATATATATATTTAAAAACATTTAAATACGTATAACAGCTTTGAAGTCCTTATATATTTTTTTTTGTATTTTAAATAAACACTACACACTGATATTGACTGATGAAGTGATGAATTGGTGGATAATTTACAAGTCATCGCCAAGGCGGTGGATTTCATCTAACATGAAATCGACGTCCTGTTCGGTAACAGCGGAAGATGAAATAATTGATCGGAAAAAGTTTGGTCGACGATCATCGGGCTGATAACCAACCATAAGACTGCCTTTTTGCATCATGCGTCCTTTGATGATGGGACACATCTAAAGGAGGACGAAAATGTATTGAAAACAATATTTACAAGTATAAATAATATAGTGTGTGTCGTTCAAAATCAGGAAATGAAACATTTAAAAATCAACGACTTAAATATAAACTTAGAGCGATTTAATTTCATTATATTACTAGTGGTTACCCGGTGCGCTTCGCTACCACCCATTAAGGACAGTGTTTGTGTGTTATGAGTGACTTTTGGTGCACCGATCGATGTCATCTGGAAGCACGAATTGTATTTGCAAATGTTGCTTGGAATCAGATGTGTAACCTAATTGTATTTGAACGAACTTAAATTTCGTCTGTTTGATGTACATACATATTTACATATTTACGTAAATATAATTTTAAATCAATTTTTCCAACATTAAAAATTGTAATGACTGCTGGAGTCATAATTATTTTTTTAGTTCTGTGCATTACTTGCAGTAAATAAATACTTGTATTTCATGTTTTAACGATTTAAAAAAAAAAAAAACAAATTTATACGGATATATGAACCTTTCGGTTAGATATAGGAACAGTCATTAGTTCATATTATAAAAATAACCTGTTCGTTTAAGTGCTAAAAACTCAAAAACTTACCATCCGATTGAGCTAAAACATACACAATAAACTTGTTATGAAGTAAGAAATGCACAAAAATCAAAAGTTAGCTGTCACCGTGCATTGCTGTAGTAATAATTTTCAGATTTTGGTTTTCAGCGCCATCTATCGGAAAACTTGAAAACTTTTGATTCACAAATATTTCCCACTTCATAACAAAAATATATTCAGGCAGGTTCCAGAATTCGAGTGAATTCAAATCGATATAGAATTTTCAAATCGAGTGAAATTGATTTTCGTGTTCTAGAGTTCGATCGATTTGATGAGTTCTAAATCGTCTTCGAAACGATTTCGAATCAGCTGATTTTTGTCATTCTGTGTAATTGTGAAATTGTGCATTTATTTCTTTTTTCCAAATTTGTTTTTTAACACGTTCGCGGACACATGATTTTCGGTTGGGAACGCTAGAATTTTGAGAGATATTTAAGTTTATTTTGTGCGAATATTGTATAAGGATAAAAATGATTCCGCAGGTCACAGTGAAGTTAAAATTTGTCTCTGGTAGGATAATAATGCTGGAATATGGAAATATACTGAAATTCTCCTCAGAGTATCCCGTCTTGTCCTAAAAGACCTAAAATTATTTGACGGGACATGCCGCCATGACCCGCTACTTTCCTCAACTATTGACGGCATATGCCGTCTTGTCCGTGTTAAGTGAAAATTAGTTTAATTATTTTAGTGATTTTATTGTGCAACGTAATTCATTATAAAATTTACGATATTGAAGCCTCAATCTCTGCAGTGCAAACCGAATTCGGTGAAGAAACATCTTTGATAGACGATGGTCCTGGCAAAATTCACAAATTAATCACAATTCACAATACATAAATAATTGTAAAGAAATTCTCAGCAATTTACTTGCATTTTTGTTTCAAAATCCAAAGGCAAAAACAAATAATTATTTCAGTTGGTCGATTTCACACCTTTTCTTTCTGACGATTTCAATTCGACACCAAAACAGTAAAATCGAAATCTAGAACCCGGTAACTTGATTTGAATTCACTTCGAAAAAAGTAAAATTGAATTCGATAGCCGTGAAACCTGGAACACCAAAAATCGATTTTGGTCGATTTCAATTTCGATATCGAGTGAAAGTGAAATTCAGAACCTGGCTGATTATGTAAGTTTCAGCTCAACTTTAGTTTTGACACTACAAATGAGGCTTTGTTCATCTTCGTCAGGGAACGTCTTGGCAACTTGCCGTCATTTTCGTCGAAAAATTTCTTGAGTTTCGCAAGTGCAGCTTTTTTTCTTTAATTTGGCTTTCATTAGAGCCCAAAATCTCTCTACTGGACGCAGTTCCCGACAATTGAGGGGGTTGTCATCTTTCGTTACAACATGACGTCATTTCGCTCGAAGAGTTCCAGATTTTTTTTGGCTTAGTGGGATGTTGCCAAATCAGGCCAAAACAATACAGCCTCTTCATGAGCTTAAATAAGCTTTAATAGCCTCTTTTGTAAACACTCTTTTATGTAGATATATATCAGCATTTATTTATTGTACCATGCGTTATGAACTGTTCGCTTTTTCTACCATACGAATAGACAGCCGGCTAAATCAGGAGTTTTTTTTTTTTGGGAATTGGGAAGCGCGCCGAATTCTAAATGTTTACTCAACACCAACCACAAAGGGTGCGACGTAGTACTCGTTACCTGGTATTCGTCCAAAATCTGCGACTCAATAGGTTTCATCATCCATAATGCAGCATTTAATTTTTTCATATGAATATGCGCATTGCTCACTTCCTCGCGAGTTTCTGCTTAGCCTCATCGCAATCTGGAACCTTTTTAACTTTGTAGGAAGACAAGCTGGGCGAAATTTGAAAGTAGTTTTGTACCAATTTATAACCGCTTTGAACCCGCGTTTTTTTTTGTAATTTTATACGATGGAATTTCTGGATTTTCCAAGTATTTGTGCAAAATTACAATTCATTGCTTCTCTGCCTAACTCGACATCTTTATAATCGCACAACTTACAAGAAACTGATATTCATCACTATAAATAAACTGGAACGCAGGATGACATATGCAAAACCGTTAGTTTTTATGCACTAAAAGTAAGAATTCGCAGTGTTTGAACATTTCCAGATTTTAAACGTCACAATTCTTATATTAATGGGACAGTAACAAATAGTTACGTCGTCTTCTCTGATTATTCGTAATTCAAACTTTTCTTCATCTAAACTTTGAATGTGTGATTTATGCTATAAATAAATGCGATACAATCGTAAAATAATCGTTGGACTGATTTAAACGAAACACTTGTGTATCGCAACCTAAAACTAAAACAAAAAAAAAACTTCAAATATTCACTCACCTTTGCCAGCTCTTGTTCCTTTCTGCTATCGTGTGGAATACCTCGTAAACGTTTTGGAACATACCAAAATGAAACATTTACACATTCTGGCTCCATAATCAAGTGGAATCGATCGGATTGCTCTTTAATGCGCTTCACCTGGTATTTTGTCAAATCCATAAGACGGTCTTGTTGCCGCTCAAATCCTTCGGTACCCTTTGAACGCCACTGCAGCCACAACTTGAAAATGTCATTGTGTCGGCCGCACTGTATCACCTTATCACCCGTATCATAGCTGATGTCGTACTGTTTGTCAGTCATGAACAAGTACTCAGCGGACATTTGATTACAGCTGATTAAAAGACCCTGGGGGTAAATAAAAACACAAGGGTGTTGAAGTTTTCGTCTATTTACTTTTAAACACTTTAAAACAGATTTGCCCTCAGGGGATAATCCCCCTTCTCAATTGATTGGCCTAATGGTGGCGGTTCAACTTCTGTTGGATTTCCCATGATCAACTCTAAAATGCCTAACACTGTTTCGTACTTTAGAGTATCTAGAACTTTTGCAATAAGATTCCAGTTTCAACACCACAAAAAACAATTCGATTTTTAAATTTAAACTTTAAGGCAAGTGCAGACGTTTGTTGTACCGAAAAGTTCGGCCCTGGTTGTGTTTCTATTTGGTGAATAAGATTGATAGGTTTTTGGGTGGATAACTGTTGTTGGTATTTTTTTTCTTTTCGCTGTAAACTCATTGTGAACTCATTCATCTCGGTAGATTTCTAATTTCCCTACTGTGGGATTTGGTTCTTTCTCTGAAATCATCCCTTAAAAAACAAACGTTCACAATCACATCACAGCCCCAGTACCGCACCACTTGGCAGCAATAACTCAGGGGAATTTTAATTAAAAATTCCTTGAATAACATTCTCTTTCAAAGGAGACAAAAATGTCGAACACAACTGTGGCCAATTGTAACATATTGCAAATATGTTGTTATGCTGAAGAAAACTGCTGAGAAATGCTTTTTGGTCGGTCATAAACGCCCGTTGGGGTTGTATGCAAAAAAAAGTCAGTCCTATATGCTGCTGCTGCTTTGGTTGCGGTGAAAGCGGATTGGCCTTTCAAAAAGATGTTTTTAATGCCAAGAGCTGTGTGTAACGCTTTTTATATATTTTTTTTACTCTAAAAAAACGTTGTAAACAAAACAAAACGCATACTTACGTCTTCCTTAAAGTGGATCGTTGAACACTGAAGAAGGGCGCCCATGAGCTTGTGTGGATTCCATGTAACTGAATCAGCTCTAAAATTATAAAAAATCACATGATATGAAATTAATTAATTGTTTTAAGACCACCCGCAGGTGCTAATTGATTAAATAAATCAGAGAATGGTTAAATAATTGATTCCTAAATATCCAGGGGTGCGGCTGCAATCTGCGAACCCACCTCCCACTGTGGCAAAAGACTGTGTGAGTGAGGCTTTAAAATTGAAGAGGACGCTGAAGATAAAGATAAACATCCCTCTGGGAGCTATTTATGGTTTGGTGATTGTTTGCTGAAATCATGAACAGACATAGGGTGGTTGACTACCCTCGACTTGTGTCGTGTTTGTGTATCTCTGCTTTACGTTATCTTGTTTGCTCAGCGAGTGCCACTTCCTTTGGCCTCTTATAACACCCCAACTGAGAGATAGGACAATGGTGTAGATGACATCGACAGTTTAGAATAGATCATAACTAAATGAAAGAAAATATGGTTGTCGTCTAGCGGGCATAGTAGTATTTATGTACTTATGTGCTTAGTGAAATCTTAATTTAGTTTTTAGGATAAGTTTTGTCTTAACGCTTAGAGAGGAATTATAAAATGGCTTAGGTATGTTGATTTTCGTATGGATTTGAAAAGAACCATCCCAGTTCCAGAAAATTTAGCAAACAAAGGATTTTTTGTATTTTTTTATTTCAAATTTCGCTAAATTGACAGCAAAATTAAAAAAGTGTTAGGTATACATCAGTCGGGCCACTGCATATAAAGGGGAGACAGTAACAATTTAGTTTTTGAATACAGAGCACCCTTAAATATTTTATGTGATCTGTCAATGTCAAAACGCCAGTCAAGGCCTACACCCTTGCAAGATCAAATTTACTCAAGAACTGAAGCCTCTTGATCATTTGAAGTGCCGAAACATGGCATCCACAAAGTGTGGTGTGATCGGTGCGTATTTTTTCGACCATGAACATTATCACCGTGTTACGGTCAATGGAGTTCGCTATCGTGCCATGTTGGAAGACAATTTTTGGCCAGAATTGGATGGACTTGACATCAGTGATAGGTGGTTCCAACAAGATGGTGACACATGTCACACAGCTGGTCAAACAATTGATCTAATGAAGAGGAAGTTCGGTAATCGTGTAATTTCGAGAAATGGTTCGGCCGAATGGTCAGCTAGCTCATGCGATTTAACGCCGTTGGATTTATTTTATGGGGTTACTTTAAGTCCTTGGTTAATGCAAATAAGTCAACAACGTTTGAGAAACCCAGGAACAATATCGAACGCGAACTTGCCAATGTCCCGGCCATATTGCTACGATTCATAACTTACATATTAACACAGTGGTAACTACTGGGATTTTTCCAATTGAAATAAATTTCAAACCGTCGAACTTGAAAACAAAAACAAGGAATCTGTCTTGAAGATCTATAAAGATCTGAAAAAAACTTTTCTACACCTGCACCTTCTGTTATTAACTTACCCACTTTGTATATACATATTTACAACAATGATGATGAATTATAAGTACAATTCGACATTGATAAAGTGACTAACAAAGCTCTCTGTAAAAAGAAAATATGTACCAACTAAAACACATGCTACTCTTAACAACATCAAAATCAGTACCACTAAAAACCATTTTTCACACACTCAGGTGTTTAGAATACACCTTGGGATTAGTAAGTCAATATTATTATATGCACAAGAGCAGAGCAGACAACAGCCTTTTACCTTTTACCCTCTGAAACTCGTATGCATAGCTGAAATAAGTGGGTAATTTATTTCATTACAAATTCCTTAATCCTTATGGCAAACACATTAAAATGAAATGCCTGTGGGGTGATGCGGAAAAGGACTTTACATTTACATCAATCAGATTACAAGGGTAGTTTTTGTGTTGAGCAAAATTGAAAATGCAATTAGCGGCATAGCGGTGCGTACCACTTTCAACCCTCACTTCGGTTTCCCCCAGTTTTGAGTTGCATTTCATTTAATTTATGCTTAATCTAGTTCTAAAAAAAACTACAGAAATCCTTTAATTGAATTGCTTTGCGGCCACAGTAGTATGAACGTTCGGCAGTTTGCTGTGAGAGATGTGGCGAGACGCATTAGTCAAATCCCACTTAGTAAAGATGTATTGGCATATTGCGGTGAACGCACTTCGAGCGGGTGAACCTTTCAAGAAAGCTCAATCGCGCCCATCTATGGATTACCATATTCATCAATCTATGTATAACAAAGGGCGTCGTCGTTCCATTAGAAGAGCTCTAATGCATCTAAACCACTAATCTCACAATTTTACAACCATCCCAGCATTGTTTCAGCATCGATTTTGAAAATCATTAGTCCCGCACCGATGCACACTTCAAGTTAGAGGAAATGCCTGGTCTAGCATTGAATGCTAAACATCGCTGAAATAGGTTCGGATTCGAGCGAAACAATACAAGGATGACAAATCATCCGTCAGCAACAGCATCATAGGATTTCGGTATGTCGTACGTGTATGTTTTTGGGAAAATCACTACACTACAACCCTCCATAGATTCGTTGTTGGATACTGTTTTTGATTAGATGGCAATTACTTGCAGACTTTGCTGTGATTTATGAGAACTCTTATTCTTATGGACAGACACATTGTTAGGCAACCGCAATTTCGCTTCGGGGTACTGACCATCTGTGTTCGCAATTTTAAAAGAGTTTTTCCTTTCTTTATTATTACAGCGTCCTTGAGGTCTTTTTTCTACTATGTGTGAGTATAAAAGAAAAACAGATTTATCAATCACTTACCTTTCAACTCCTGACAATCTTGGGTGACGATATTTTCGTGACAACAGTAAACCTCCACCCCATGCGGCCTGTTGAAAAGAGAATGAATTAGTTTTTTTTATATACATTTGTACACAACACACTTATGAATAAGTTTTAATTTATTTTTAATTTTTTTTAATCAATTTACTTTGAAATATAGAAACACTTTTAATTAAGTTCGCAATTCGTTTTCGTACGAAGGAATAAACAACAATCGAGAGTGGAAAGTAAGGAAGATAAGTGGACTTACATTTATAGCTTATAGTTAAGGTATTAATAACTTTCATACAAACACATATGTACAGCTGTGGACAAAAGTGTGGCTTTTGTAAAACAAATTAGAAATATTGTTGTTTAAACGTTTTATTTTATAAAAATAAAACTGAATTCATTCCTTTTAAACAAACATTTTTAAAATGAAAGTAAATAACAACAAAAATATTCTGAGTATTTCAATTTATTGTAATTTCTGTTTCGGTTACCCAGTTAGGAGATGGACAAAAGTGTGAGAACGCGTTCATAAAAATAAAAGAAACTACATAAGAACTTATAAATTACTGATTGTATTCGCTTCAATATTTTGTCGGGAAGCCTTTTTGCTGCAAAACTGCTAGACACCGCCGCTTCATGGATTTCGGTTGAGCCCTTTCTGGGATCGATTTTGGATGCTCGAACAATTCTATGATCCTCGGAAAGTGTGGTCCTGACTTTTTGAGGTTTTCGTAATGCCCATATGCTTTGAAATGATTAACAGCATGACAAACCATTGTCTTGGAGCAATTTACAGTCGTTGCGATTTGACTGTAGGTCATATTTTTGTGCCACAGGTCAACGATCACCTTACGAAGCTTGGAATCACAGTTTTTCCTTCCTACTAAACTCATTGCAGCAATTTATGATTTTTTCACTTTGTTTCCTGTGTTCATTGAAAATAAAAAAGTTACGATTTTTTTTTTTTCAGAAGCAAGTAAATATTTGACAGAATTTGAATCGTTCTTACACTTTTGTCCAGGGCAAATTTCGTCCTTTTCACTACAAACCTATTTCTTACGCAATATCTTACGTACATCAAATGAAGCAAAATACAATTTTGCAACCAATTTGGTGTTTTCACTCAAAAAAATACCGCTATCCATCACACTCATTGCTTAAAATAGAACGTAATAGAAAACGATCGACTGCGTTCTTACACTTTTGTCCACAGCTGTACATAAAAAAAATACGTAAGAAATATACCATGGAAGAAATGAAACCATAATAAACAGTCTTAAAAACAATAACAAATAGGTTCAGAAGAAACTGATGCCCCCAAGAGCTCCCAAGACGCTTTTGTCAAAAGGTTCGATAGTACTTAACTCAACAACTTCTACACTGATGGCTCTAACACTAATGATGGTGTAGGTCAGGAGGAGGTGTTTTCTCAGACAGATTTAAACTTAATCTCTCCTTTCGCCTCCCTGATCACTGTAGCGTGTTTCAAGTGTTTCAAAATTATGGCGATTTCAGATGCAGGGCCTATTCGGAAACGCACACTTTGCAGAGCAAACGTTCTGCAAAGCAAGAGCAACAAAGTAGTTGAAACGTCAAAAGCATACGATTGCAAAGCATACTTTTGACGTTTCCGAACAAATTATTTGCTTTTTTGCTTTAAAAAATATCAATGAACATTTTCAATGTAACTTTTAACACCTTATTGGATGGTTGCAATAATAATATTAAATAAATATTCGGGTAGGGGTTAGAATATACCCGAGGTAGGCATGCCTGTCGTAAGAGGCGACTAAAATCCAATCTCCGTATACCGAGTGCATAGTGTATACAAAAATGCAATGGACAAAACAAAAAGATTGATTACCCCAGGTGGCAGTCCAGCTTTACTGGAAAATCCACCCTCTTCGGAGGTCGGCTCTACGGATTCTGGGGAGAGCCATTTATTGCAATCCAATGACCCTTTCACAAGAAGTGCAAGGGTATCTCGATCTCCTCCATCAAGATCGAATAACTCCGGGAAAAAAAGTCCGCCGGGAGCGCCGCAGCGCGAAAACCAGGACTTAGCGAAATATAAAAGCTTTGAGGAAGAAAATAAAGTACTCCGAATAAAGCTTAACGAAATGGATCTACTCTATCAAGATCTTAAGAAAGAGATAGATCTATTAAAAGAAGAGAATAAGGTTCTAAAGAACACACACTCGCAGAAAGAGCGCGAATGTGCTCCAGCACTATTAGATAGTCGGGAGTACCACACCGATGAAGAAGAGCTAGCACGCGAAACGAATCGGGTCCCTAAGAAAAGACCTTCTAAAAAACGGAGAGCCGGTTCTTCGCCCGAAGTCGTGCCCTTAAATGAAGAAAAGCGTAAAGAACTGCAAGAAAATCAATGTAAAACGCAATTTCGTTTACCGCCACCAATAAACATCGTCGGGATAACGGAATATAATAAATTGCATAGCCTCCTTAAAGGAACGATTACATCGAAATTTAAGGTCACATCTTTGAGGAATAATGCGTGGAGGATTAACGTCGACGACCACGATGACTACCGAGCAGTGTCCCAAAAACTTAATGTGGATAAGATTCAGTGGTATACTTTCGAAATCAAGTCAGAAAGGCCACATCGTGTTGTAGCAAGGGGTCTTCACCCCTCATGCACCAAAGAAGAGGTTATGAGCGACCTTCAAGCCAAAGGCTTTAAAATTCTTGATGCCGTTAATATCATCAAGAAGGAAAAGCAACAATCTGAAATAGATACAGACATATTGGTTAGGCGTGGACTTCCACTTTTTATGCTAACATTCGATAAATCTGACAGCATCGACGATATCTACCGAATTAAAACCATATTGAATATCGTGGTCAAAATCGAGCCCATGCGTAGAAATTTAAAAATAATTCCGCAGTGCAAACGTTGCCAAGGATTTAATCATACGCAAACGTACTGCAAAAAAGAACCGCGTTGTGTGAAATGCGCCGGAAATCACCTCTCCCAAGACTGTGGAGTGAACAAACAAGCCTCCGCAATCTGTGCTAATTGTAAGGGAAAGCACCCGGCAAATTATAGAGGCTGTGAAGTAGCTAAGGAGTTGCAAAAACGGAGAGATGCACTCCATAAGCCTCAAAATAAAATAACAAGACCGCTAACTAATGCAAATAGTAAGATCGGTCAGGCGAACGTAGGCAAACAAAAACCACCGGGTTCAGAGCGGAAAAAGTTGGTGACAGGAGAAAAGCCCTCGACTTCTGGCCTTAAGAGAAATGGTAATGAAAAGCCATTAGAAAAGACATCAAGTAATAGCCCTCGGACAGCAGGAGTGCAGACCTACGCCCAGGCTGCAGCATCCGAAAAATCAAAAAACATCGAAATCCCGACGGACCCTGCTTCTCAAGTTTTCTCAATTATTCTCGCGAAACTTGAAGAGCAAAGCAAAATAAATAAAATTATTCTCGATAGGTTGGTTAAGCTCGAGAGTTATTCACGGAAAACGCGTACTTCACCTAGAATATGAATGAAAAAAGAATGTTAAAAATATGTACTTGGAATGCAAACGGACTTTTGCAAAAACTTGACGAATTGGAAATATTCATGCGAGAAAAAGATATTGACATTTGCTTGATTTCTGAAACTCACATGAAAAAGGAATCGCATTTAAAAATAAAAGGCTATACTGATTACCACGCTTGTCACCCTTCGGGAAAAGCAAGAGGCGGATCTTCCTTGTTTATTAAAGACTGCATTGAACAATGCGAAGACCTAAAGATAGAGCTTGAAACTCTGCAAATGTGCACAATTCGAGTTAAAAATAGTCAGCGTACTATTAAAATCTCATCTATTTACTGTCCACCGCGTCCCGCGCTTGAAAAAAGTGATTTTACTAACTTATTTAAATCGCTGAAACCTAATTTCATTATTGGCGGCGATTTTAACGCGAAACATACGTTCTGGGGCTCTAGATACATCTCGCAAAAAGGTAGAATGCTCTATGGGGCAGGTATGGAGTACAGTTGTGATTTCCATTCGACGGGCAAACCGACTTACTGGCCAGCTGATACTTTGAAAATACCTGACCTGATCGATTTCTTCGTGGTGAAAGGAATATCTAACAACCACATAAAAGTTGAAGAAAGCTTTGATCTGTCGTCTGATCATTCCCCAGTTATTTTGACATTGAGCGAAAAACTATTACTTAACCGAGAGCCAGCGAAATTAACCGGCAGAACAACTAACTGGGAAGGCTTTAGGAACGAAATCGAAGTAAATGTTGAACTGAGCGTACCGCTTACGACACCCTATGAACTTGAGGTTGAAGTCGATCGCTTCGTTGAGATAGTACAGCTCGCCTCTTGGAATAATACGCATAATCCAAGAAAAACGCCAGACAAATACGGTCTACGATATCCTGCTGAAATAAAGGAATTAATTAGGGAAAAAAGAAAAGCGCGTAAAAGATGGCAACAAAGTCGTGCTCCACAGCATAAAACCCATCTGAATCGTCTCTGCAATTTGTTAAAGAATAGCATTAAGGATTTTAAAAATCGTGCGATAGGCTCTTACCTTGAAAGTTTAACAGCGAAAAAAGATTCCAATTATTCCCTTTGGAAAGCCGTAAAAGGCACCAAAAAGCCCAAAATCCCCGCGCCGCCACTTAAAATAAATCAAAATGAATGGGCAAGGGAAGATAAAGAAAAAGCGGATATTTTTGCCGCCCATTTGGAAGAAACCTTTAAACCGAACGTTGGTCAAGTGGTTCTTGACAACATCAACATCACAAGGATGGTAGTTCCACCATCTGACGATTTAACGCGCAGATCTGCGACGCTTAGAGAACTCGAACGTGAGATCGCGAAACTAAAACCTAAGAAAGCTCCTGGTTATGATTTGATTACCGGAGAAATTCTCAAAGCCTTACCTAGAAAAGCATTAATTAAGCTTCTCCATATTATAAATGCTGCACTCAGATTAAAACACGTGCCGAGCCAATGGAAAGTTGCGGAAGTCATAATGGTTTTAAAACCAGGAAAACCGTCATATGAAGTAAAATCGTATAGACCAATCTCGCTTCTTCCAGTCGTATCAAAAATTTTCGAGAGGATATTACTAAGGCGTCTCCAACCGGTTATAGAAGAAAATAATCTAATCCCTGACCACCAGTTTGGGTTCAGAAGTAAGCATTCGACAATTGACCAGGTGCATAGAATTACTAACGTAATCGAAAAAGCACTAGAAGAAAAAAAGATATGCTCAGCCGTATTTCTTGACGTCTCGCAAGCCTTTGATAAGGTGTGGCACGATGGCTTGAAATGCAAATTACGACAAGTACTCCCCGTGTACCTATACGAGATTTTGGATTCATATCTCGGAAATAGACTCTTCCGTGTTAGAAATGGAAACGAATACTCAGAGCTCAAAAAAATTTCGGCCGGCGTACCGCAAGGAAGCGTTCTGGGGCCGCTTCTTTATCTGTTATATACTCGTGATATACCGAAAGAAGATGGCACTATGCTTGCTACGTTTGCCGACGACACCGCTATCCTAGCAGTAGGTAAAACAATCGAGGAAACGACTGCCAAACTGCAAAACGCATTGAATAAAGTAAATGAATGGACGAGGGACTGGCGGATCGCCCTTAACGGAACTAAATCTGTTCACGTGAATTTCACTTATAGAAAAATTAATGACTTGCCAATTTTTATAAATTTGGCCCGAATTCCTATTGCAAATGAAGCCAAATACCTGGGAATGACACTTGACGCAAAGCTGAAGTGGAATTCGCACGTGAAAATGAAACGTAAGGAATTAGAAATCAAATATAGAGAAATGTACTGGCTGATCGGGAAACATTCCCACCTCAGTACCGAGAACAAACTGCTTTTATACAAGCAAGTGCTAAAGCCGGTGTGGTCCTACGGTATACAACTTTGGGGTTGTACCAAGAAAACAAATGCCAATATTTTACAGACCTTTCAAAATAAAGTGCTTAGAGAAATTGTCCAAGCACCGTGGTATGCTAGAAACGACGATATCCATAGGGATCTCGGAATTCCGACAATCGAAGCTGAAACTAGAAGCTTCGCGCGAAAACATAGAAACCGACTAATCGGACATGTTAATAATACAGTCCTACTTATTTTGGATGAGAGCAATTTATTGCGCCGACTACAAAGGACAAAACCTTTCGACTTGGCGAGATAAGGATTAACCGCATCTAATTTGCGGAATATGCAGGATCTTTCATTGGAAAGTAACCTGCCAAACGTTTATATTTCGTGATAGAAAAATTGCTTGATAAGTAGTATAACTTAGTTGCAGTATCTAACAAATTTATATCGAAGGGAGGTGTTTTTGGTCAGTAAGAATCTGACACTACTATGAGCACGCGCTTGCTATTCTCATAGTGTCTATGGAAGATTTTCACCTACCCTCGGGAAAAAAAAAAAAAAAAAAAAAAAAAAAAAAAAATAAAGAAGAAAATGGGTTTCAAGAAAACTATTCCTTGTTTATATGAATTTGCAACGGCACGCGTCTACCTAAAAATCTGGCCTTTTTTGAGATTTTTTTTTTGTTCTAACTTTTACCTTTCTTCTTCTTCGCACATTTTTTTCTCCGAATCAAACACAGTCCGTAAAGTCAAGAAATGAAAAAAGCAACACAATTTACACATTTGCTTAATTTTGCATATACAGTAGAACCTCCTAATTGGGACACTCCGTAATCGGGACGACCTGCCAATCGGGACAACCCATTTGCCAACCCTAAAAGTTTTCATACAATATACCCTCTGTAAATGGGACACTGAAATCGGGACACCTCTTAATTGGGACACTCAATTTAACTTTCATAGAGCCTCCATAATTGAGCCAAACCTCCGAAAAAAGGCTGCATCTCATTAGAGTGCTATTTATCCGATATGCTATTCCATACATAACCCTACACTGAATACTATATGAATCAATTTTTACAATTTTACAACTAAATCGTGCATACTAGTGAATAATAAAATTATAGCCGAGCAGTGCCGTGGCAGATTTTGATTGCTAACAGTGTCTAAAGCGTGTCAGATATACGAGGACATTTCTATAGACAAATAATTAAGCGGACTACTTAAGAGTAAGAGTTCAAGCTGTCACCGTCAGTAATACCCTTTCCAATTTTCTTCCTACTTATGCTGGTATTCCGCAGGGGTCAATCTTAGGCACTTTATTTTTTACAATGTTCAACAACGATCTTCTATTGGTCCTTGAGCATTGTAGTATCCATATGTACACTGATGACGTTCAACTATCTAGGAACTTTTAAATGTGGGAAATCGGTCCCAATAAAATCAACTAAGACTAAATGCT
Organism: Brachyopa scutellaris; assembly: GCA_949775065.1. Classification (NCBI taxonomy): domain Eukaryota; kingdom Metazoa; phylum Arthropoda; class Insecta; order Diptera; family Syrphidae; genus Brachyopa; species Brachyopa scutellaris. The sequence continues at coordinate 104,766,930 of OX459113.1, forward strand.
GGGAAAAATAAAGCTACAATCATTAGCAAAAACGTTGTTAACACTTCTTGGCTGCCCAGCGTTGTAATACTTAAGTGATTCAACATAGTGTTAGCCAAAGATGCTTCAAATAGCGTTTAATAATGTTGTTTGTTTTGTATATGGCCTACGCAGGTTTGATCATGTTTCCAGATACATCATTAGTATTTTCGGTATGATTCTAAAGAACTATCTTAGCTTCGGTATCTTAAACTTTCTTTTTAAAATAAGGGTAACAAAAACACCCGAGTATCTCTTCGGGAAACTGTATTTCCCTGTGTCACAAAGAAGCAGAGCTATGTATGATACTACCTTCATTAAGTTATAATGTCTCAAAGAGACAGTTCTTTGTTTACGCTATCAATTTGTGGAATTCACTACGAGCTGAACTGAGGAGGTTGAACAGCAGGAGCGGTTTTAGGAAGGCACTCTCAAGTCACTGCGGAAGCTAAATCTACTCTTCATCATACTCAGATACATGCACTCAGTTCTAGAATTAGTTAGTGTTTTGAGAAGCTTCCGATGACAAACGATACTTGTCAGACATTCAGAAGGGGTTGCACTGTGAAAAAACTTTTTGGTGTCTGCCAAAGTCCAACGCACTAACCACCACGCCACGGTGCGCAAAGTTAGGCCTGATTAAAAAGCTATAAAATATAAGTACAACAAAAAAAAAACAACTTACATCAATATGCATCCAGCAATTGTGGCGTTGACAGATGTCTGCTACTTCATTGAGGGGATCAAAAGCTCCTAAAACTGTAGTTCCTGCAGTGGCATTAACAAAGAACGGAACATGTCCTTTCTGTTTCCGTTCAACAATAAGTCGCTCCAGCTCTTTGGTAATCATACGTCCATTCTCATCTGATGGAACCATAACGCAATTATCTGTACCGAGACCGCAAACGGAAGCGCACGACTTCACCGAATAATGACACTGATCCGAGGTGAACATCACCAGCTGTCCAGGCAAGGCACTAGCTCCGTGCTCTTTGTAACCTGGGAACATCTTGTGTCGGGCAGCCAAGAAAGCATATAAATTGGAAATGGATCCACCTGGAGCCAAAATCGAATCGCCACCACTCCATCCGATGATCTCTCGCATCTTAGTCAAAACCACATTCTCCATCAGGATAAACACAGGAGCAATTTCGTAAGTAAACATATTCGTATTGGCAGTTGCAGTCAACCACTCTCCGGCCATCGAGATCAAATCCAATCCATTCGACAGTTGATTGAAGAAATGTGGATGTCCTGTCAAGGATATATAAATATAAAAATGTAAACAAAAATCAATGAATCAAGAAAAGGAAACAATTTCTCGCCATATTAGCTACGACAACTATAACATCCAAGACAAATAATTTACAAAGAACGAGGGTGCCAGCAGGAGCAGCAGTCGCACCATATACGAAAGTTCAGTTTGCAGCAAATGTCCCGGAATAATCCTTGGAAATTTCATTCTTCGTTCGCTCGAGAAGAAAAGGAACTAATCTCCAATTGAAGGATGCTCCCAATCTACAACACATTATCTACTTTGTTGGAGGGATAATTATTGTAGCAAAAGACACGAGATTGGCAGTAATCCCTGGCGTTGGATAAAACTAAGCTTGACAGACGGGTCCTCTGTTAGAAATTATTTTTAATGGAGCTGTGCGGTGTAATTTAATAGTTTCACTCCTAAGCCCTGAATAGATAGACGGGATTATGTAACGCGAAAGTTCCCAAGTAGTTACAGACTCATATCTCTGTAGTTGCAGAAGGCGCTTTACTGATTCCACCGTAAAATCAGTTCATCTCTCGCTTGAATGGCAGGAAACTGGCTAAAAAAAAGTTCATCACAGCTAAAACAATGGACACAATAGATACAATGGCCATGCGCTTCGATGAATATGAACAAGCAAAAAAAAAAAACCCCTTTCGAACGCATTCCGGCGTAAATCAGTTCCCATATGTTCCATCCGGGACGGCTGTCATCACTCCTGTTCACTCTTGGCTAACATTTTTTTTTTTTTATTGATCAATAGCCAAATTTCAATTACTATCAATACCAACCTACCGAAGGTAGCAGATAATCAAATGCTCATTTATTGTAGCTAATAGGAAGGAAAAACACCCAAACATCCACCCCTTCTGGATGGACAAACAAATAAAAGATTTGCCCTCCAAGGAGTACGACAATGTCAATTCACATTTTGGGTGCCATAAGTCGTGTGATTAAAATCCCATTGAAGAGGAAAATCTCCCTCTTGTGCTTGCTCGCTTGGCAGGTGCTGGGGTGGGGTTACAATGCACACTTCCGAATCCTTTTTGATGGAAAACATTGGGGTCTCAGGCGATGAGAATCCCTGTGTGTGTTCTTTTTCCCAGACAGCTACAGCTACAGCTCAAGCTGTAGCAGCATCATCCGTTGAGGAACATTTGCAAATTGAAATGTTGCCACAGATGGAGAATGTCGAGTCGACCTTCTCCCTGTTATTATTATTTTTTTTTTTCGCCAGTACAAATATAAGGGGGATCAGTGCAGCGAGTCAGAAAATAACAACGGATTTTGATTAAAGCTCCCTGTTTTTTTTTTTTATGGAGTACTTTCGCATGAGGAGAAGGAAAAAGTGGAAATATAAAGAGGGTTGATGGCATACACAACGTGCGGGATTGAATTTTATGAGAGATTATGGATCATAAATGGTTTCATTCTTTTATATACGTTGAACAAGGATTCTTACCTCGCTTAGATATTTCTATTCAAATGTACGTCCTGCATCTGTTAAAGAATATTGTGTTGTCTCTTAAGATTGAAAAGAAACATACTTAAAATATCCTGGTCGTGGGCAAACCAGTCAAGTGTGAACATTTGGAGAAACAATTAAACTTGATGGAGTGAATATTTAAACAAAGTTTTGAATTTTGTTAGAAGTATAAAGCCCAATTCACAATGTGGCTCTAGGGCGATCTCGCATTAATGGGCTTTATATCGACTTTACCATAATTTCTGTCTAACGCACTAACTCCAAATGTGTAAAACTAAATACCGCTTCGAGCTTCAGGCGTTCATAGGTTAGGAATATGACAAATAATATGTTCTGTTTCCTCAAATCTCCCATTCACGAATTTATGATAGAAAGAAGATTTGAAATGTATTTTTTTTTTATTTTTATTGTTTTATTAAGAAACACAAAATGTAAGAACTTACTTTGTAAACAAGATTGTGAGAATATGTAAATTAAAAAAAAAGACCCCACACAATTAATTTGTGTGGAAAAAAATTAATTCAGCCATTTAAATCTTTTACACATATTAAACGTTAAGAAATTGTACTTTAATCGAACAGGCCATCGAATAGTATAATGTCTACACAGCTGTGAGTTGTCACAACGCACGTCCTAGTAGAAAGTAACTCTACTCGGCCGTTGCCCAGAACTTTACGATATCTACGATATAACGCCTGAGGTCACATTTAAGAGCACCCCATATGTTTGCATTGTTTCTACTTTATCTGTCAACGCGAGAGCGCCCGAACGCGACATTGTGAATTGCGCTTAAACTATAGTAGATTGAGAGAAGTGCACAAATGGCCAGAATAGGTCGTACTCTTTTCTGGATCGTTAAGGTGTAGCTACAGATTTCTGAACGACACGAGACGAAGTAGTTGTATTGATCTACAACGATCTCTCATCATTAAGATTTTATGTAAAGTGCATGAAATCAATATAGTAACCTTGGGTAATATGGAATAGGCGGTTTGCTCGAAAACTAAACTCAGTTTGGTTACTCTTTTTACGTCAGGAGTTAGTGACTGTAGTGAGAGGAGCATGCATATTTAATCAAGTTAAAAAAATTTAATATTTAAAAAGTTAAAAACCTTAAATGTTTTCGTGTGCATTTGAGTTTTTTTTCAGCAAAACAAAAAGTTATTGTGTGCAGTGAGAATTTCTATTTGAAACCAGATGATTAGTTATTTGGAAAAACAATATTTCATTTACTTAGAATAACTGCAAGTTTTGTTTTAACAACTTCATTTTATATTTTACTAGCTGACCCGTCCGGCTTCGCCCGTGCATGCAAACAATCGCGTCACTCACGCAGCACATCTATGTATTGATGTATTATATACTATTATAGCTGACCTGGCGAACTTTGTTCCGCCTAAAATTGATTAAATTGTTAATGTCCTTTTCGAAAGTCAAGCCTCTCTATTGGAAGAATGAAGCTCTTTTGGAATTAAATTTAAATCAATGCATTTTATTCACACGGAATATGGATTTCACACATTTCACGTGAAAAACAACGTTGTTTGTGGAATGGAACAATTGGAATGGAATTCTATAGTAACGATTAGAATCCCACCAAAGGATACTGAATAGTAGTTTATACTTCTATATTGAACCTTACGAAATTTGGATGCCTTAAGATTTTACACTTTGTTCGTTAAGTACAAAATAGAAATGGGTATTCCATAATACCCGAAGTTACTCTACTATGAGAAGCATACAGCAATCGACAGCGGATTCAGCTCACCCGACTTATGTATGTCACAAATTAAAATTGTTAAAAAGTTTTAAATATCGAAAGTATCGTTATAATGTACTGTCGTAGGCGGATTGTTCTTTTTTTTTAAATTTACACACGCTAAAGAGGTTATGAATACACCCTTATAATGTTTACACACACCTTTTAGCAATCGTGAAAATAACGTGAATACTACCTAATGAGTTATGTATACTATCTCCTCTACTCCAGTCACTGCATGAAATTCTTTAGACTTAAGAGCAAGTTTAACAATAGAAGGAAGCAGGAACAGTTAGGGGTTAGAAAATGGTTTCTTGGCTTGTTCATATGCCTATTTGTAAGAAGTGCAAAATCAAACATCAACCAAATTAATTTTCAAAAATCTTAGCAACTGTAAGTAAACCCTAATTAATCTTATAACATTGAGATATTAATTGCACTGTTAAAGTTTATATGATATTAGTTTTGGTTAGTTTACACACTCATAATAAGATGCAAATAGATTATTATTGTTCACATATATTGTATCTCGTATTCTGTTACGAACTCTCCTCAAATTGAAATTGCTTTTCAACGGTTTTGTTATATCTAGTTATCTGCAATAAACAGCCGCCATCTTCATTTAATTAACTTGGCATATTGTTAGTTATTTAGATAAAATCCAGGACATTGCCAAAAAGTTTTGAGTCCTCGATTCTGACGATTCTGTCATCCATCAAAAACTAAAAGAGACAAATTACATATGTATGTAAGTGTTGTTTGCAGCGTTACGAAAGACATGCTCGTGTGTCTTCTCTCTATCTTCGAACTCATATACGTTGTGAATTTCAATATTTGCATTATTATTATTTTTATTTTAAAGGAACAAACGGATACAAAAGAAAAAAAAATAACTTGCGCAAGTGGAACTAGATTAATTCGTAAGATTTTTGCATTTTCAATAATTGTTTCTTCTAATTTAAATCGTTAGTATTATGTCTGTGTTTGTTGTTTTTTGGTTATCGGCTTAACGAAAAATAACACCCTAAATATTGCAGTAAGCGTCCCATATTTATAATTAACAGCATCTCAGTTTCAAATAATCGTGCCTTTCTCACTATTTTCTTAATTTCGTTATGCACTTTTCAAAAGCGTGGCTTTAAGACACTTTAAGCCATATTTAAGAAAGATTCAAAACCAACCAATAGATCACCTGCCTATTGCTGCGTTTCCCTTCGATTTGACAAAACAATTTTATGGTTTCGCATTTAAAAAAGTCCTGTTTAATTAACAAAATTTTTACGAAAGAATTTAATTTGTTTTTATTTTTTCGCACTTTATTTGTTTTATTTTTTGAAAATTTTAAATGAACTAGTGTGCCTGTGCGAGAACTCTCGCAAGAAAAAATCCAATGCCCAAAATCCAAACTTCCGATATGATTTCCATCTGTAAACTCATGGAAATGCCATGGAAATCATGCGGGCAGTGTTTATTATTTTGGGAGTTCATTTTGGGTAAAATATTTGTTCTGAGGCATTTTTAATTTGTTAAAATCTATAAAGTGAAAGTGCAATTCCCCAGTGCTCCAGGAAAATCTCTTTCTACTTGTTAAGATTGGTTAAGTATGAGAGCCGCAAATAGTACCTATTCTACAGAAATAATATCTATGATGATATCTGAAGCGATAGGTAATTTAAAATAGCCATTTCCGCTAATTTTTGTACAATATAACTTCAACTACCCATATTACAAACAAGCAAAAAGACAGCTTTTGTTTCCTAAAATGAATGTTGATGCTGTTACATGTTTTAATTTTGTTTAATTATTTTCGGGATGGACAAATTTTTCGGTATTATTGTTTGCAGGGAGAAGCAAACACTGATTTTTTAGCCCACTCAGGAAAAAAACATTGTCCCTATAAAACCCCGATAAATTTAAATGAATTACTCTGAGTATTATTAACTCATGCAGAAACATAGTTTAACGGGAAATTGCAACCGTCTAAATGGAAAAGGGAGATCCGTTGGTATCATCGGAATTCCAGGAACAAGAGCATCCTTCCGTGTTTTCGCTCCAGTAAGAATTTGAGCTTTTATAATATTTTTGTTTAACTTATTTACTTGAAGCCGTGTGCCATTGCAAAGGTTTGGACGACTGAGATTTCTTAAAAGCGTTATTAGTATGCCGATTTTCAAATTTAATTGATACGGCGAAAGACCTATTGGATTGAGAGAATTAAGAAGTTCTTGAAGTTAGTTGACATTGTCATTGACTACTTTGTTAATTGCTTTGTACTGATGAGACTCTGTTTTTAAATTCAGGAGCACATGATTTTTGATTTCATCCACTGAACTATTTTTTGGTGACACTAGGTATAGTAGCTCGGTGCAGGGAAATAATTTCACGGGCAATAACTGCACATTTTCGATGTGAAGTTAATTCTCACTAAAGGTGGGCAATAATTACCAGAAATTTTGTGAAACTATTTCCCACTTATAAACAGGGGTGCCGTGGAATAAAGCCGAGCGAAATAAGGTTGAATTTGGCATTATCTCTATTTTAAAATGGAAATAATGAAGAAAAATTTTGCATTTGGCTTTATCTACTTATACAATTTGCGCGAATTTTTCACTATTACTCTATCTTATGCTCCAAAACTAAAGATCCCATTTAAAAATTAGTTATTTTATTTTTTAGCTTGCATAGCCAAGACAAATAATAAATTTAAATATCCAATTTTGAAATGGTGTCTTTAGTTTTTGAGCAAAAGATAGAGTAATAGTAAAAATTTCGCGCAAATTTTAAAATAATCATTAAATGTGAAGTTATTGCCCACCTTCAGTGAGAAATAACTTCACATATTAAGAGAAATTATTTCCCACAAAAAAGTGAAGCTATTGTTTACCTTCAGTGAGAAATAACTTCACATCAAAAATGTGCATTTATTTCCCACTAGAGGTGAAGTTATTTCCCATGTGAAGTTATTACCAGTGAAGTTATTTCCCTGCACCAAGTAGCTCTTTCGCAGAACCAAGAAAATGGTGTTGATTCTAAAGCTTTCAGGACACCTAATGAGTTCTTCTATGCTATGAACTATTTTGAGATTAGGTACCATATTTTGTAGCAATAAGAGCTGATCTGCTTTTAAGATGAAGTATATCTGTAGGAAGGTTGGATATTTATGGGAGCAAGCTTCGGATGAGGTAGTTTATTTGACCATGAACTTTAAAAGTCGACAAGAAATTTCCTTGCTTTATCTTGTTTCCACCAAAGGGCGCCATTTAAAAATTGTATTATAAAGCTTGAACATTATTTATGAAATTTTTGAAGTTAGCGTGAGACCCATTGAGCATAATATTTAAGGGTTCAGATGCTTCGGCTGTAGGTGGAAGCTATACTGTACCATTACTTATTTATTCGTTTATTTATTTACCATCAATGGACAACAAAATCTTCAGGTTACAAAAATAAGTTCACTTAAAACTATAGTATACAATTAATATCATTATAAATATTATAAATTATTTAGTGCCTTAAAGACCAATCTCTTAAAGGGAGATCTATTGATGCAAATATCCACTTCTTCACGAATTTAATTAAAAAGAATTAGAGAGCAAGTAATAGGTTCGTTAAGTCCATAATTGGTTCTATGAGCTGGAATACGAAACATCTCATTTCCATTTCACAAAATTCTTTCAGACACATAAAAGGGCATACAGAAAAGCAAATGAATAGAAATGATATGTAAAGATACTACAGTGTACTCTGTCCTTACGGATACCTCTTATAACTGGACAGATTTCAAAGAACGGAAATAAATACACCATTTTTCATATAAAAAATTCTCCCATAACCGGACTCTCTCATAACCGGACACAGACACCAATTTTCGTAACCGCAATAGAATGTCGCTCTCTCTTAAATGGACAAAACACATCTATGTATGGGTAACTTTTTACATACTTTATTTTGTTTTTGTTTTATTTAAACTGTGAAATGTGCCTTTGCATTATTATCATGTTCGCGGACACATGATTCCTTCGGATTTTTGAGAGATATTTTATATTATTTTGTGCGAATTTTGTATAAAGATAAAAATGATTCCGCTGGTCACAGTGAAGTTAAAATTTGTCTCTGGTAGGACAATTAATACCGGAATATGGAAGTGCATATATTGTATTTCTCGTCAGGGTATCCCGTCTTGTCCTTACATGCCTAAAATTGTCATAACCCGGTTATTTCCTCAACCATTGACGGCATATGCTGTTTTGTGCGCGTGTTATTCGTGTTATTCAACAAAAACTACATCATGTGCATTTATAAATCCCATTGCATTTTTAAATAGGTTTGTTTGTTAAGTGTATATGTATTTTTTTTTGTAATTTTACGCTTGATTGTCATATCCAGAAATTAGTATTTTTCGGTAATTTGTGTTTATCACATTAATATTAATTCCTTTATAAAATAAATTCAATACCATATGTCTATTCCGTTTCTTTTTTTTAAAGAAGGTACATTTTTTTCCCCCATAACCGGACACCTCTCATAACCGGCCAAATTTCTCGGTACCGTCAGTGTCCGGTTATGAGAGAGTTCTCTATATATTTCTAAAAAATGCAAGGAGCATCTCTGCGGCAATCTAAACTATTAGAACAGCATAATGCTAATAAATTCCCCAGCCTATTATTTTTATCTGTATATTTGATGCAAAAGTATCAGGATTTACATAAATAATGTACATTTGTGGCTTACGACCTGAATACTATTTATCTGACTCATACTGAACGTGAATGACAATATAACAGTATGCTTAAATATAATCCTGTTATCCTGGTGTGATCTGTTTTCATAACCAAATGCTAATTTTCAAGTGCAGGTAACATGGAGGGAGAAAAATTCCATCCACAAATATTCAATTATTATTATCATACTAACGAATTTTTATCGCAGCTCTGTTTATTCAGGCAAATGCCATTTATATGTACCAAGTCACAAGTAATATCTGCATACCCCAACGTGTACTTACTACATCCGTATTATAAAATCAAACAAAAAACCCGGGGTGAAGAAGAAGCGTCCTTTAAGCACACTTATCTTCTTTGCGGCTGGAATTAGGGTTAAGATTGAATTGAAAATCCTCAAACAAAATGTGCATCCAAGGAGATAACCACATTAATGACACCATTTTATGGCCCATTGAATACAGAATAATATACACAATCTGATCCTTTTCACCTTTCATTTGCAGGCGGTAATCCTATTTATGATTTGCCACCAAAAAAAGTTACACATCGTCATCGTCTGATTTGATTTCGCCCAGGACCTGGTTATGATACTCATAGTCCTTTGCCATCATAAAAGGGGTGAAAAAATAAAGAAAACCACCAATGCGTGCCAAGAGCACAAACTTTGTTTGTGTGCAAACAAAAAACATAAAGTCAAGCCATCAATCAGTAGCGTATGTTTCACAGCCTTCCCCCGCTATTAATAAGTTGCTATTCAATGGCGAAACACACACAAAAAAAAAACTCGAGCATATTGTCGAATTTTTTCCCCACTACTCGTCCCACCGCAAACTTTTGAATTATGGTGCGCCTCGAAAATTAAGGGCACTTCTCTTACTTTTAATCTAATACCGCACGTGACCACAATAGCGTTATCAACAGTGCTTCCTTTGGGAGCCCTCTCGTTGGGTGAATCTGAAATCGCTTTTGTGTGCGGATCTACCACCAGTGTCACCCAGCACAGGATATGTTGACGTTATCGTCGACCGACGAGGATATATGGTATCAATGTGGTCTAGAAGTAGGTATGGCGGAAATTAAGTGCACAAGGAGTGAGAATAAGTTTCAATTGATTATTTCAATAAACATCGTTTGTGGTGAAGCACATTTTGATTGATTGATTAGATTAGCATGGAGCCAAAACCGTTCTTCTTTTCGGGTATACATATGTATGCCTGTCGTAATGAATGAGTGCTAATCAAGGACTAATTAGCCTGAGATGTTTACACAGTATGGATTCATTTAACTATAAATATAAAACAATTTCGAATGTGTGTACAAAACTTACCCGTTTTGACTTGGTACTTCAACGTGGTAGCACAGTCTTCAATTAATTGTTGTAGAGTAACTGCACGATCCGGAATTTCCAAATCAAGAAGGCGTTTCATGTCCTCTGGGTGATGGAAGTCCAGAACCTTCTCATTTCGATCATTGGTACTCTTCACGAAATCCAGGAGGACATCAATGACCTTAAGAAGGAATTCCCGTGTCTCTGGACCTGCTGTAACTGTTGTAGGCAGCAGATCTGAAAATGCAAAAGATTTAATTATAAATAAATTTATTATTGTAGTAAGGACACAATAGCACTTCATACTAAAGTACTTCTAAATAAATAATAAGAATAACTTTGCAGCCATTTTTATTTTTTAAAATTACTTTTGTACTGCGCTAAAGAAATGAAAAGCTGAAACAACTTTGCCACGATTTGGATGAACTCGACACTTAAGAAAGTCAAAATGGATATTAACCATAGAAATAGCGACGCAGCTGCTATGTAGATACTCCATAAGCAGTCGATTCATTTGCTTTTTAATAAAGTCAAATTACATATGTACTTCTAAGAATTTGTCTTCTATCTAAAATCACTATTATAGAAGTTGAATGGTAAAAATTCAGACTTGGTTTCTAGGACCTGCATTCTGTAACCCCAATTGAACAAAAATCATTAATTGAAGCTAATAGCAGGTGGAAATCACTAATTACCTGCGAAATATCAAGAAAGCTGTGGACAGAATACGATAAGGCAAAAACAAGGAAACTTCTACAAACAGATAAGAAATCACTGTCAATATTGATAGGAGTGCTAACTGGCCACGCCGAAAAAAATTATGCATTAACGATGATGACATAAATGCAGGGGATGCTGTGACGAAGAGGCTCATGAGGACACGGCCCATTTCCTCTGTCACTGCCCAAACCTCTTTACTTTTACTTTAGGTCGCGCTACAGCTCGGTGTTAAGGGACTTACAGTTTTTTGCCGACTCCGAACGGCGAGTTGAGAAGCTCATTGACAAATGATACTCTTTGATTGCTTGTCAGGCATTCGAAAGCGGTGGCAACGTGAAAAAACTTTAACTTGAAAAAAGACCTGCGCAGATTTTTCTTCAAACACATCGACGAGCTATCAGATCGATCACCATCAGGTCTGCTTAAGTTTGCCAGGACGACCGGATGGTTGGAATCTAAACACTGACACCGCGGGTGTGAACACATAATGGGAACCACAATTGGTTCACATGAATTTAAGTGTGATTAGGATGTGACCATTCTTGTCAGCCCGCTTACCTAACCTAAGCTTCTAGGATTCTAACTGAAAAGGTCTTTCCAAAGGTTAATGGATTAAAAAAAAGTTATAAAACTTCGAAAAGAAGCTTGAAGATACTATCTTTTGTTGCTTCTGATTGTCTTAAAAGTAACGGAGAAAAATTACCTGTCAGATTGGTTGCAATTGTTTCAGTTCAAATAGAAAACTGAAAGGGCTCATAGCCCAAGTAAATATGTCCTCCTTTTACTTGACCTCTGAAATTGGAAACGAAAACCGACACTCCTATTGCGAGTTGGAATTAATTCGTAGCGGCTTACCAGAGATGGCGTAGGTAGTGCATTCTTTATGTATTACGGAATTTTTTTTTTGTAAAACAGCTGTCGTCAGTTCCAGTATATATCATTTGGTTGGAGCGTGAATAGCAACACTTTGTACTTTATCGAATATGTCGAACTAAGGTTAGGTTAGGTTAGGTTGCGAGGGGTTGAGAGGCTGAGCCATCCCAAAACACCAGTCACCAGAGTGAGCCCATCGCGATCCCCTAAGAATCTATCCAAGGACGGCACCTAAACCGTCACAAGTTCCTAAAAGTATTTTATCACCATGCAAAATTTTAGAACGAGTATATGGTTGATTTGGCCTACCTCCTCCAGGTTACAAACGAATAAGTACCCTAAAATATTCCTGCGACTACGTGCTATGCCTTGACATTCACACAGAATGCGTGCGATATCCTCTGCTACACCTACATATATCATTACAGTATCAGCAAATATCCGTGCCTATGAGTCCCAGCCTTTTGGCGTGTTTGCCCGGAAGGCAATGCCCACATAATATTCTTTTAGCTATACTCATTAGTACCCTGCTAAGTCTAGTGATTTCAATAGTCCTTTTACGGTCCCGCGCCGGCAAAAGTGCCTTGGAAACCCTATGTCCTACAATGTTAGACCATCTATGGTCGGTCTTTGTTCCGGATAAATTCTTTTTGCGCGGAGTTTTACTTCATTACTTTAATATGAAAAAAGTGTGTATCGTATTTTAGTAGAAGTGTAGTGTAGCATGATTTAAAAGGTTTAATTTCGATTTGGAAGACAAGAAACGACCTGGACAGCTGAAAAAGTTCGAAGATGAAGAGTTGGAGGAATAGCTCGATAAATATCCATGTCAAACAATTCAAGAATCGTAAGGAGTTGACTTGTCAACGGTAGGAAAAAGCCCTAAAGCACTGGGAATGATCCAAAAACAAAGAAATTGGGTCCCATACGAATTGAAACCAACGGACGTCGAAGGGCTGCTTTAACGCCAGAATATAAAGGGATTTTTCCATCGAATTGTCACTGGCGATGAAAAAATTACGATAATCCCAAGCGCAGAAAGTCATGGGTTAAGTCAAGATCATGTCCTGTATTTGGTGGTATCAGAAGGATCTGGTCTACTGTGAGCTGCTCAAACCGAAAAAAGCCATCACCAAAAACCATCAAGCATTGAACTTAAAACGGCCGGAATATTTGGAAAGACACGACAAAGTGATTCTGTAGCACGACAATGCCCGCCCGCACGTGCCGGTCAAAACATACCTGGAAATGCTCAGATGGGAGGCTCCTTCTGATTATCACTTGTTATGTAATAATTGCTCAGTTTAAAGGGTTATGAATTCAACCAGAACTATCTTAACTCTAATGTTATCTTAAGCCAATGAAAACTGCTATAAAAATTATTGGAAGTGATAAGCTCATTAATATGTCAACATAAGGATATCAAAAGTCATATGAAGCAAATGATTAATTTTAAGAAACTACAAGAAACTAATCAGGACTAAACTTTTATTTATAAGTTGCCGCGTTAACTGAAACCTCGCTAATGTGTAAAAACCATTTAAAATGTTTACAAACTTACAGTTAAGTTGAAAGGCAGATAATTAGTGGACTGGATGCCTCTAGCCGTGTAATTAAAATCACAAATAATCTTAGTTTTTTCTTTCGCTAATATTTCTTCGAGTTTATAAAAGTCGTAACACTAATAAGTACAACGATAAAATCTAAACTTCCACACGCCAAGACATGCCACGCCGCGCCGCACCACGCCATGCCAGCAAGTCAGAGTATTTTGTGTTTTATACGATTTAAGGAATTTTTAGTTTTTATTTGCAAAGTTTTCTCAATTAACGGCTATAATTAAACTACACTGTCGCCGGCGAAGGGGTAGGACTTTGTAAAGTCTTACTCTTGATCCCGTTTCAGTTGGTTCTCGTAAAAATTACGATAAACTTTTACACTTGTTTCATATGCGACTTCCAAGGAATCTGACATTTTTTGTTTAGCTTTTCCACCCCATAAACAGCAGCGGCAATGTCGTTTCGAATCTACCATATACCCCCTTTAACGGCTAGATCCTGCGTCGTGGATTACGTTCTGCAGCTGTTACAAGCCGACGCTGCTGTTGGCAAAATGGAGTCAAGTAAGTACCGCATTTATTTTCACAAACACTCTTCACCACTTTTGCCAACGACAAAACCATACCGCCCCTTTGTAGCGAGGTAGTAGAGTGGTACACGCTGGAGCTACTTGAATAATTGCTAATTGAGGATTTGGATTGCCCGCAGTGGGATTAAATTGTCGCAGTTAATGGCTCAGAAAGAGCAACTATTCGGGCTATAGATGCAGATAACTGAAGTAATTCAAATTTATGGCCTGGTGCAGGATTATGCGTTGTTTTATTGAATTTCTGTGTGTTTTAGTGGATATGATCATCCAAAAAGGCCCATCGTGTGTGTTGGCATACTCGTGCGAACAACTGAAATCAACTACATATGCTCCCACGTAGGAGTATGCTTTTGTGTGTATATATGTTTGTACCTCATTCGAACAGGAAACTGCCATGTTGTTTTTATTTCTTTCATTTCATTTAACCAGGCCGCCGCCATTAATTGTGCAGAAAGACGTGAAAATCATTTATATCATTGACGGAAACTTAAAATTTAATTAAAAAATAACAAATTAAAAAAAAAAAAATTAAATGAATAAAACAGGACCAACTGGTACGGCACGGCACGGCACATCCGTGCTAAATTGGAAACATAATAAAAAAGGTTCTCTTTCGGATTCGTTGGCAATTAAACCTAACCGGCCGTGAAGAATATCGAATTGATTAAAGCTTTCAGAAGCGATGGTGTTTGTGCAGAAACCGTAAGCAAATTAATGAAACAATCCGTTAGTTTGCTTAAGGACTGAGCGCACTGAGTAGAGTAGGTATGCCACGGACTTGAATTCAATTTTGAAAATTACTCGTACTTCAATAAATCAGCGGCGCATTTTCAATTTCGAGAATAACCAAACATTCTTGGCTTGGCATTCGTAAATTCCAGTTCACTAAAACGTATTTAATATCCACTCTGATCCACCACTGACACGAGCAAGAGAGAATAATGCTTAAGTGCCTCAACGGAGCTAGAAGCAGTCTATATGAAAAATCACCCCCTTTATGCCACACGCAGAAGAAGATGAGGAACAACCAACACCCTTCAGTATGAGTACTCGTACATTCCATGGCAAATATAAAATTCCGCCAACATGTAATCGAATGTAATATCCTGTGACTAAACGGTTTATATTTGTACCATTCGCTGGGCATACACACACACACACACACGCACAGGGGGTACACCATAATCTTATGACGTGGGGTGACTTTTCTACCTTATGCTTGTGCAGGAGGGTGTCCTTCTGCCTGATCCTGAAATCTGTTCCATCATATGGTCGACTAAAGACAATTTATCAAAGACAGGGTAAATGTGTTGGACACATGAAATGTTTGTCTTTTTATTTGTTTTGTACTTACTTTACTGTACGCGCGGTGTAAGTGCAGGACTTTTGTGTGAATTCTTGCAAAGTAACATATTCTTGTTGGTTCTTGAAAGTGACATTTAGACTTTTGCCAGATAGAATAGATTGAT
The DNA here is from genome assembly GCA_949775065.1 of Brachyopa scutellaris. Taxonomy (NCBI): domain Eukaryota; kingdom Metazoa; phylum Arthropoda; class Insecta; order Diptera; family Syrphidae; genus Brachyopa; species Brachyopa scutellaris. The sequence goes on from OX459113.1 coordinate 104,782,718, forward strand.
CTTAAAAGGAACTTGAAATTCGATTCAAAAATATCGTTTTTAGTTAACATCAACATTAACTCTAAAAACAATTAGTTTTTGGATTGATTGCCGCAACAATAATTAATTGCTGCACAAGTTTTGCACAAGTGATTTGTCTGTGACAAGTAATTTGTGTTAACAAAAAAGAAAACTAATTGTGTTTGGAAACTGCAATTAAATTGCAATTATATTCGTTGTTCAGTCGTAACAGCTGAGTTGATTTATAGCAAATTGGGTTAAGCTTTCATCAAAATGTTTTTTTTTATTGCATTTTTCATCTTTCGTTTACATCGGGCTCTTATACTTATCACTTAATCCGTTTCAGACCGACCAAGAAAAAGTCTTTAATTCAAATGCAATCACATAAATATTATTGAATACTTTTTCTCTATATTTTGTCCAATAATTTGAGTTGTACACTAAAGGAACCTTTAAATATCTTATTTTATGAAATTGACTGAACATTGATGATCACAATGAAGTAGATGCAAGAGCTAGTTCCAAGATTTCTACAAAATGAAATTTTAGTAGTTTAACACCTATTAGCGCAGATATACATTAAAAAACCGGCCAAGTGCAAGTCAGACTCGCGCTCAAAGGGTTCCGAAGTTTTAAAACTAGTTATATTTTGTATAAGGTATAACTGGTATAACTGTTTCGTTTCGTTAGCACAAAAAACGAAAGCGACCCACCTCTATATTCACTTTATAAACTTATACAGCCGTATTCATTACATTTCCTTAATTGCCTTTTAATTCATGTTTAACTAATTCCCGATTAAAAAGTTGATCATTGTCTTATTCATAAAAACATTGTGAACTGACAATAACTAATTTTGCTTTGACTAACGGTTTTGGAAACATAGTTTGAAAATTTGACTTGAAAGTGTCAAAAAAATAGAAATTGCGAATTAATTTTCGCATATTTTTCTTGAAAAATCTGTATTTACTCCGAAATTCATTGTAATGGAGGTCTTGACAAGGGGCAATCCATTTTTTATACCTTTTTGTACGGTGGGTGTCTAAATCAACATATCAAAGAATAAAAAAATTAAATTTATAAAATTATAAATAAAAATTTCGGCATTTAAGACTTGATCAACGTTTATTAGTGACGGAAAATATAATGAATAACGAATGACGAATTAAAGTATAATTAAACCAAAACTAAGGTTAATTCATAGTTGATGATGCTTTATGAATAGGGCTCATAATAAGTAATATGTACATATTATTCACTATGAGAAATTGGGTAAACATTAAGAACGCGGCTGGAGTTTGTAGCGCGTCCATTAGTCTTTTCTGCGCTGTCTCAGGTTCGTTTACTTTTTTTTTTTATTTTTTTTATATGGCAGCACAATTTCGTTAAGTTAGTTAGTTAGAGTTAATCGGTTGAGAAATTGAATTTCTCGACACAAAATTGAATTTTTCGACGTGAATTTCTCAAGAACTATACAACTTACGAGGCTCGCTATATTTTTCTTACAAAATATGGTTATTCACCTACGAACTTTGATTTTTTCATATTTTTGACTTAACTAGTTTCTGAGAAAAGTGTATGGTGCTTTTTGTACCATATTTTCACACTTTTTTTGGCAATAACTCCCAAAGTTTCTTACGGAAAAAATTAAATTATTTTATAAACATAATCTTTCATATAAACCATCAGGGGCCTGTAACACAACACGACAAGTCGACAAGTCTAAATTCACTTGTCGAACTATGGTTGTCCGACAAGTACAAATTAATTCTGTAACAGGACTCAAACCGTTGCACTTGTCAAAAGAAATAAATTTCCCTTGACTTGTCGGCATTCGTCGTATTTAAAAAGTGAGATTGGCGAAAATCACGGCGGGCAAAAAAATGCTATTTTATTATTTATTTATTATTTTATTATATTATTTATTAAAATGTATTTTATTGTTTAGCCTGATAGCAAGATTATGTGTAGTTGATTGAGATAAGTGAAATTTCTTAATAAACAGATGATCACTTACATCAAAATTTATTATTGGCTTAAAAACGTTCAACCTGTGACGAGACTCACTGTTATCACTACCAAACTCAGACTCAAAAAAGTACATTTTTAACTAAAATTATTTTATTTCTATATTAGGCGTGTTTTTTTTTTCAAAACTATACAGGCTTAGAAAATGTTTTCCATGTTAATTAAACTAACAACTAAGCCTATATAGGCTTACGAAAACTGGATAGTTATCCAGTCTTAGGCCCTTAGCCTGGATATAAAAAGCTATTTTTCGTCGATAGTTATCGAAATGTCAAATATGACATGGAAGTGAGGGAGAAATATTAAGGCCGGTAGCTATCATTTCAAATTTAAATTATTTCTGTTGATTTTTAAAATGGGCAGATAAGAAAGAAATTCGAATTTAATCGACAAGAAAAAGAAAATTATAATGAATTAAGTGAACATGTTCCTTATTTTACTATTTAATTGATTTGAATTTGTTTTCAATGAAAACAATGCCGATGTGAAACTCTCTAACGTCAATTAGCATAGTCCTGCCAAGTCACTGACGAGCGTTTTTTTCTCACTTTTAAGTTAAACCTATATAGATTTGAAAAAAACACGCCTATGATTGTATCCGCTTTTTCAAAGATATTGCATAAAAAATGCACTTGTCAGCTTTTGACAATATGACAATCACCTGTCCTAATTGAACCACAATTCTACAAGTGTTTCTTGACACTTGTCGTATTCTGTTACAGAAAGTGGGTAATTATGTAATTTCCCCACTTATTATCTTTCCTTGCGACAATTGTCGAAGTATTCACGGACTTGTCGTTTTGTGTTACACAATTTTTTACAAGTTGTCCAAATTCACTTGTCCTACAAGTACTTGTCGCGTTCTGTTACAGGCCCCAGGTCTTTTGAATAGTCATTGTTTCACAAAATTTATAATTTATCACTGAACAAAGAAATCGCACTTTATCTTAGCACGACAGCAATCGTTAAGATTTAGATAACTTAACAGTCTAAGATGTTATTTATATAATTTCAGCAGTATTATAGCGTTCTCATTTTTTTAATAATTTATTTTTCTTTTGCCTTGCTTTTTTATTTATTTAATTCAAAATTATTATTATTATTATTATTATTATTCTTCTAATGTAAAAACCGTTTTTAATTGACGCTAATGTGCATACATTATATAACATTTTGTTTGATGTATCTCGTAGCACAGTCTAAAAAAATGTCGTGGTTTCGTACTGTCCAAGATACATACATATGTACATAGTTTAATGTTTCAAAAGAGATTATCATATTCTTGAGGTGTGTCTACTAGACCAAACGAAACATTTCAGAAATATTTCTTAAAAAATGGTTTCCGATTGTTTCCACATTTGCTTCAGAAACATTTCGACAATGTTTATCTGCTTGTATGTATGTATATTTACAAGACGAGCGAGAAACGAGATCAGTAGCCGTAATCTTATAATAATATTATAACCTAAGTTATCCAAATATTATAAAATGTTTACTTGTTTCGTTGGAAAATAATTCGATTTACCGACGGCAATATTAAACACTCAAAAGTATTTGCAAGATTGAATTTTTAGGTTTAATTCGGTTAACAACTTAAGTTGTGTTAGGTTAGGTGGCTAACCCCGTATTCGGTAGGATTCACTTAGATCAAAGAAGGTACATTGTGTTGCCACATGAGCCGATTCTTATCGCTACACTTGCAACAATTTTGAGAATTGGATACATTTCCATATTTTATTAATGTCCGTTTAAGAAATATCTTGTAGGTCTATAAAGAAGTATTCTCCCAGAATCCTTTTTCTTTAGGAGGAGAGTGCTCGGCAACTGCATATTAGATGATAGGGGGATTCCTCCTCCTCCTCATCCATGCAGCTGTAAAAGAAGTCATTGGCGAGGATTCCCAGCCTGCAGGCAAGTCTGCATATTGCACAATGACCTGTCAAAACGCTAACTAGGATGCCGATATGTGCTCTGCTAATTTTTAACAGGCTGTTAGTTTAACGTCGATTTAGCAATGGCCAAGTCTATCTGTCTATCTGGACCTACAGTTTTTTGCCGACTTCGAACGGCGAGTTGAGAAGCTTATTAACAACTGATATTCTTTGATTGCTTGTCAGAAATTCGAAAGAAGTGGCACCGTGAAAAAAACTTTTAGGTGTTGGACACGGGCTCGGATTGAACCCTGGCAGCATTGCATAGTAGTCCAACGAACAAAGCCGTCGTGTTATCCAACAACTATGTGTATTTATAAATCCCGTTGCATTTTTTTTAAATAGGTTTGCATGTTAAGTGTATACTATACATATATGTACCTATGTGCAATTTTCAGCTTGTTTGCCATAGACTGAAATTTTTATTTTTCGATAATTTGTGTTAATCACATAAAAATGAATTCATTTACAAAATAAAATGAATACCATCTGTCTATTTTGTTTCTTTTTTAAATGATATTAATTTATTTTTTGCTCATAACCAGACACCTCTCGTAACCGGACGAATTGCTCGGTACCGTCAGTGTCCGGTTATGAAAGAGTTCACTGTATATATATATATACATCTCATTTGAAACTTTATCTTAACAATGTTGTCAGGCAGATCTACCACCTAAGTCCTTATTGCCCGCAATCAATATTGAAACTAGCCGACAGTGGCCTTATGCAATCAAAGCTTCAATATGGTATTTGCTGCTGGGGTGGTACTCATCACTCCAATAAAATCGAACAGTTGCTTATTAGGCAAAAAACATTCAATTCGCATTAATTCTAAAATAAATTTTTTTTTTAAAAGTTCTTATAACTCTGCAAGAGTACAAGAGGATTATATTTAAAGAACCAATAACTGTTATTTGTTAACTGTTCCTAGAATTATTAAATCACACTTTTTTCTTTTTTATACTGTGATTTCGCCCCGCTTATTTAATAAATTACCCAATGATTTAAGATGCGAGAGAAATGAATCAAAATTTTCTTTAAACCATTCAGTTATAAATAATATTATTAATCCAATTATTTGATTGAATTTGTAGGTCCTTTCGCAAATTGAGTTCTATTTATGTACATATAGGTATTTGCACAGTTTAAGAATATTTATGAATTATTAACCCCGCATTCATTGTTTTAAGTCTTACTTAACCTGAGGTTCATTCGCCACTTATTCTCTTAAATAACAGAATGTACGAGTACCTAACTATTTCATTAAAATCTAGCTTAATCTAGCTTATCAATTGTAATATAAATTCTCGAATTTTGTTCTTAGAAATATTTTCTGAAGCCACTATACTTAATCAATATTTTCTTGTTATCATTATATTAAGCTTAGAATTTTAATGAAATAAAGTCGAAATGCAATGTTTATAAAAATACAGTTTAACTCATGGTTCCCCTTCTCACTAAAGGTCAGTCAACTAAATAAGTAATTTTGCTAGTTTCTAAATTCGATTAAATTATTTTCTCTAGTATATAAGGTAGGCATATTAAAAATTACTTACTTACTTAGTTGGCGCTACAGCTCGAGATGAACCTGGGCCTGCTTCTCGCAACCATTTCTGTGTGCGTGTTATATTTTTGCACGAATGGAAGGGACCTACAGTTTTTTGTCGACTCCGAACGGCGAGTTGAGAAGCTCAATCGTGACAAATGATATTCTTTGATGCTTGTCAGACATTCGAAAGAGGTGGGCACTGTGAAAAACTTTTAGGTGTTTGCGGCGGGATTCGAACCCAAGACCGCTGGCTCAGTAGTCCGACGCACTAACCACTTGCGCTACGGTGCCCACTAAAAAATTAGTTACTAAAAATGTTTGGTGAAGTAGCAGAAGGGGGTAAGTAACAAGAAATGATTTTGTTTTGTTCCTATATATATACGACCTACATCACTTATGTATTAGTGTGTACATAAAACGTTATTAGACACAAAGGGTACATATTTTCTTTCTATTATGCAATATCAAATCCAATCCGAAAAACTCTTATGTATCTTATAAGATATTTTTTAAAAATAATTGTAAGTTATGTATAGTTTTCCATCTAGTAAATCCAAATATACTAAAACCCAAAATCTAAAAATGGTAGTTGACTTGTTTGAAGTCATGATTTTTTTTTTAAATTTGATTTTCGCCTGCTGGTTTAATATAAGTTGAAAAATAATTGCAGAACTTTTAAGTATATCGCATAAAAAATTCGTATGCTTACGCAATCAATAATTTCAATTCCTCAGTAGGTAGGTAGTAGAGTAGGTACTAGGTACACACAAACAGTAGGCAATGGTTCCTAATAAAAGAGGTGGGAAATAAGTCAAGGCTTCAGCACCTCTCTCGCAGATGCACACATATGTATAAGAACCTACTTCCCCTCTTTCGATATATTCCATTACACTATGTATTCAAGTGTATACAGTGGAAAAAAAACATGGCGTCTGCTTCTGACGTCATTGAATCAACACTTAACGAAAGTTAAGTTCATAAACTCTTAGATATGATATGTACATATGTATCTATACTATAAAATAAATCCAGTTGCAAATCTATACCTACATAAAGTGTGCTAGGGTAGACAAAGATGTCTTTAGGTACATTGTATTGAATAAGTTTGTTTACTTTTTTACGGTTGAAATGAAAATTTAGTACAACGTCATTCAGTATAAACGCCATCTTTAAATCGAACATGCGCAGTTTTTGACTGAAAGCTTAGTACGAGTATGTAGGTACCTGTCGAGAATATCTAAATTTAAGGAATTCGATTTTCGTACTTGCTGCAAAATATTATAGATATTATGTATCTATAAAAATATTTGCCTTTGGGGAACAGAAATTAGAAATGACTAGGAAATACCTAGAGTTACAGGTTTTGAGAAGAAGCCTATTTAAACCATGTATAGAGATTTATTATGTAGACATGTAATAAGTTTGATGATGTTATTTTCATAAATGTAACTTACCGTAAGCCGTAAGTCTCCCAGTCCTGTCAGACAGTTTATAGTTGTTTGGATTGATCGACATTTTCTCCTCTGCAATTTACAAACAACAAAAAAAGAATACAATAATTATAAAACAGAATTATTTTAAATTAAATAAAAGAACACTAAAAATAAATGATTAAAATTAAGGTGAATGTACAAATTTGAAGCAAATGCAATGAGAATGTATGAATCGCCTTTTTAAACAAAAACAAACAACAAGTTTACTGAAAACCAAAATTGAAGCTGAAGTGCAAAGTATGTATTCGCGTTACTCACAGGACAGCAGGAACAAATGAATTCGAATGAATTATCTTTTGTTCAGTATAACCACACATATTATTTTGTACATGCATGAAATACATTACATCAGGACATGACCCACTTCTTGGCGCAAGGGCACCTGAAGGTTATGATCATACCCTTTTCTCAACACTGTTGGTGGTGTCCGTTTTAGAAAAAAAACCCGAGTGCGCAGTCTCACACTAGTTTCGCTTTGTAATTTTATCTGTGTATAGTGAAAAATCGAATACCCGAAGCGTTGCCAATTTACCTTACGTAATACGTAAAAAATGGCGTCACAGGACTCTTTCTTATATATACATACAATTAGATAGAAAAATTAAGGATTTTTTTTTGTTGTTTAAGTATCTTACCAATAATCTTGCGGAGATCTTCGATGTATTGCTTTAAGAAAATCAGTTTGACTGTTTTTCAAATGAATGTGGGGTAGTTTAAAAATGTAAAATTTCTTCCCCTCTCGCGGTGGAATAAAAATCAAAAATGTAGCTTTCACACTAAAAATTATAAATATTTTCTTTTTGTTTGGTTCTTTTTATCTAAAAACTAAGCACAGAAGCAAAATGGGGAATTTTATGTGTTAAAAGTGCAAAGAAAACCACCACGAGTGTCTCTCTCTGATGGAATGCGTGACCTTAATGTGGGGAAATACAAAAGAAAAAATATGTATTGGTAACTTTTTCTTTCTACAGCGTGTTTTTTTTTTTAATTTTCTTTTAAATCTCACTTTTGTTTTAATTTGTTCAACAGCTCCAAAACACTTTATGAATAAACTTTAAACTATTTTCTTATAATTTTTAACAACTTTAACACTGTCTATGGGGAAATTGCTTATTTGTCAGAATGGACAGAACTGAATGGAAGCAGCTTCACTGTCTGACGACCTGCGGAGCTATGCAGGAGTACATTTGCTGGAATGCTGGTCCAAGCAATTTCGGTGGGGGATATATTCTCGGATGTTGGGGGCGGATGACACCTCCATAAGAGTGTCCTTAAAGATCTATTATAAACACAAACACACACATACATTTTTTCATGTGTTCTTTTCGGGGATGAATGACGTCATGGATGACATTTAAGTAGGTATAGTCAGCCATGTTTACCCCACCACCCGGTGAAAAAGGCGGAGCTTAATTGGATTTAAGAGGGTGGGGGAAATAGGGACTCTTACAATAAGCTTAATGAAATAAAAGTTACGCCAAGGCAAAATGAAGTTAGCGTCAGTTGGTGTATGTGAAGGGTATGAGTGTCAAATACGGCGCCATTTCACGGTTGGTAGGTACATATGTATATACTAATGCATTTCTTTTGCTCTGATTCATGTTTACATATGAAAAACATATTTACACGACTTAATAAACATTTTTTAAATAAACCACAATCTCAAATCTAAAAGGAAAAGCAAAAAAAAAAAATAAACCAGTTAAAAATGCAGAAAAGAATTTAGGTAGAAAAGTATTTGAAGTATGTCGTATGAGAGCATGGAATGTTCTTAGTAAGCAGAAAATTCTATGAATAAGCAAGCAGTAGGTACTCGTAGCTCATAGGTAGGTTTAGTGGAAAGGTATGACAGCCAATGGATAATCAAAAAGACTAATCAGTTTTATTCTTGACATGTCCTTAGAATTCCGACTCTCGTACAATCAACTGACATGACAGCTTGACTTTTGGGGTATTTTCTTGCCACTTGGTTGTGTGTTAAATTTGACAGTTGATTGTAAGATAAAGATTGAATACGTTTGGAATGTCATCGTTAAAAATAAATGATTTGACTTTCGATAAAATCGTTGCAAAAGCAAAGTGAATCTTCACCGAAGTGTATAATTGAGAATTTATTTTAAAATAAAAAGACAATGTTATAATGTTATCTTTATGCTATTCAGCTGTATATGTACATATGTTTTCTTAAGCGAAGACTGTACTATTTCAATTTATGTGACCAAGTGCTCTTTCATAGTCTAGGTCTCATGCAGAAGAATGGACATGTTTCAGCTTTTTTCTTTACCTATCTTTAAATCTTGAGATATTTTTCTTCGCAATTCCTTTGTAGACTGCACTTTTTTCAAATTCACAATATGTAAGAATGGGCAACTTTTAAATTGTTTAGAGTTAATGATAAATAAATTGCAAGAAGAATTGAAATAATCAACGAAAAATTTATGGCTAAGTGTGAAAATGTACAAAATCCTTTAATTAATTTAGATTTAGATAAATTACCATCTTATATCTGTAAATCATTACTTGTTATTTGTAATTTATTAAATTTTGTTTATTTCGTTTATTATTTATAATACATTTTAGTTATTGTCACTTATTTTTTGTTTATAATTTTTATTTATTTACTCATATCAATTGTTTTACTATTTATTATCCTATTTACTATTTATTTACGTATTTATTTATGTAATTATTCATTAGTCTATTTTTTGCATATTTACTATTTATTTATATACCTATTTATTTATTTTTATTAATTTATTTATTTATTTACAGTTGAACTTCCCTACAACGAACTTCTATATATATAATGAAGCTCTCCCTTTTATGAATTTTTTTCAAGTACGCAGCTATTTCGTTCTACTTTTAGTGTGTTTTGATCTCCTTATAACGAATTTCTATACAGCAAATTTTTCTCTACAACGAACAAATTTTGTAGCTGAAAATCGAACTCTCATGCGTTTTTGTCTCCATATAACGAACTTTTCAAATAATTTTCTGTTTCACACATTAATAAAACTTTGTACCAAAAAAAAGTAAGACATAATTAGGGGATTCCCCAAAAGTAGAAATAACAACAAAATGCTGATAAAGTGTTACCTACATTGGGATGAATTTCTTAATCAATTGACGTATTTCTAGCCTTTCTGGTGATGAGGAGTAACGTACCGACTAATGTGTTTGAATCTCTAAATGTATTAGAAGATTTTGTTGAGGACGAAAAATGGAAGAGTGTTATCGAGATTAAAATTACTGATTACTATTATTAAAAGTTGATAAAAAAAAATTCCTAATTTCTGTATAACGAATTTTCTATATAACGAAATGATTTTCTGGTCCCGTGCGGATTCGCTATAGGGAAGTTCGACTGTATTTATTTATTTATATATTTATTTTTTTATTTTTTTGTTCGCATATTTATTATATGTTTACTTATTTATTTATTTATATTTTTATATATATCTATTTATTTATTTATGTAATTTATATATACACATTGTTACCCACTATAGTTTGTTAGTTATATTATTAATGCTTATATACACTACCTGCTACCTATTAATCATTGACTCTTAAAACATTATTTTACCCACTTCACTTATTCAATTTAAATGAAGGTTTTTTGTAATAATTTCGAGTAATCAAGTTAAAATGCAAGCGCTTGAAATAAATGTTTTTCAGTACCTAGTAAGATAAAATTTAGTTATCGTATCTCTGTGCAAGCTGTGCATAACCAAGAAATGTAAATGTTTAATTATAAATGGAAAATAAATATCTATCTTAATGATGTCTTGAGCATAGTCTCTGAACCTAGACGCCATAGTCATAGATAATTCTTTTATGTGCGATGTATCTCATAAGTGCAATATTTGAATACCGAAAGTTGGTTTGAAATAACAACACTGACAATTTTAAGTCTTGCTTTGATGTGCAAGTGGGAGCAAACCTATCAATGAACAATTAAAGATGAACACAAACAGTTAAGATGACAAATTCATTTAAAAAATCGATGTTCAATTGGTGCTGGGAACTTGTTTTCCTTTGGAAAAATGCATATATACAGTGAAATCTCCCATTACGGACAGCCCCCTTAGACGAACCGATCATTTAGACGGACAGATTTTCCTAACCAAGCTTTTATGTTGGGTACATTTCACATTCTCTTAACCGGACATACTCTTGATCGGACGCGGACACGCATATCTGTCAGAAATTATTTAATTTAATCCCATTATTTACTTAGTTGGCGCTACAGCTCGAGATGAACCTGGGCTGCTTCTCGCAACCATTTGTGTGTGCGTGTTATATTTTTGCACGAATGGAAGGGACCTACAGTTATTTGCCGACTCCGAACGGCGAGTTGAGAAGCTTAATCGTGACAAATGATACTCTTTGATGCTTGTCATGCATTCGAAAGAGGTGATACCGTGAAAAAATTCTTTTAGGTGTTAGACCCAGCCAGGAGTTGAACCCGGGCAGCAGTGCGTGATAGTCCAACGCACTAATCACCACGGCCACGGTGACCAATTTAATCCCATTAGACGGACATAAACAACAAAAAAACCTTCGTAGCTTCACACCGAGTTTATTTTCGTATTTTGATTTGAGTTTGAATGAAACATATTTGCTCACAGTCGCAATAGATGCAAATGAGAAGACAAAATACAATAGAAATAACGCGCACATTTAGTAAAGTACATTCTGGCTATACGTGTAGTAAAATTACTCCCTGAACGAATGCATACCAATGTGTATCGTGTATGTTTAGTCTATATAGGTTAAAAAAAAAAACACGCCTATTATATCGTGAATACAGCCTGCGTAGTTGTTAGGTTAGGTTAGTTGGCTATTCACCGTACTCGGTAGAATTCGCTTAGTAGGTTCATGGTGTTGTCACGTTGAAGAAATATCTTAAATGTTCTTCCAGAATCTTTTTTTTATTTAGAAGGTGAGTTCCGGGCAGCTGCACAGGAGGCGAGAGAGGGATTCTTTTACCTACTCACCCATGCAGCTGCGAGAGAAGTCATTTTCAAGGATTCTTCTTTGTTTTGGTTTTTTCTTTTGTTAATCGTTTCACAAAAAGTTGCAGTTTTTTTTTTATGTTTTGATTAATAAAGATAATTTATTAAAAAAAAAATTGTGTTTATCCGTTGAACAGACTACTCCCTTAAGCGGACAAACTTTTTGTCACCGTCACTGTCCGCCTAAGGAAGGTTTCAGTGTAGCCCTAGAGTCAGTGACATTTTTTCATGACTATTTCTTCAACAAAATTTTGCTGTTTTTTTTAGTTCTCAGTGGGTCGCATACGGCATACACCACAGATATGGGCTTCTGCCTAACCTAACCTGGCCGGGGCTTGGTACATATACCATCAAGGATATCCTACTGAATTTCCAATTGAAAGGGGTAGAGGGAAATTCCGGGCATAACACCTCGGCAGAGCGCGTCAAAGTTTGGCGCTATTAAAAACTAACTCAGAAAGCTAATAGAAAGAGCTTAAAGACTGTATATAAATCTTAATCCTGACATTTATACTTTCGAAAATATTTTACTTTGAATCCAAACATTTGTAAATGACCCAAACCCTTTCTGAGCTTATGATATCTCTACAGCTAAGGCAAAAGGCAACATAATAATGGTGAAACATTTTTTTTTGAATGAATAGTGGACATTTAATTAAAGTTATAATAAATTATATAAACTCTGCGTTATTATTTATCATCCGTTTAAGAGTCTGCTAAAGTGAACGTAAAACGTGGGGCGCAATAAATAAAGGTAAGGAGTGTAGGGCAGCTGCCGTTGAGAAAACTCACGCAACAGTTCACATCATTTGCAGTACATATATAAAATTGTTAGCGACTTCATGCATAAAGTTAGTCTTACAAGTATTTTCATAGTTATTCAAAATTCACAATCACAAATTTTCAGAACTATTTTATTTTATACTTTGTAGTCCGTTTAAAAATGTGGTATATTAAAAATTTCTATTTATTTAAATCATTATTTTACACTTTTTAGTCTGTCTTAAAAACGTAGTAGATATATTAAAATCTTTATTTTTATAAATACTTGACAATTAGCATCTTACTCACTCCTGTCTCGTAACCATTAGTCACGGTAACTATGTGGATATAGCTTAAAAGTATGCAATGCAAAAATTTAAGTTTAATCACAGAAATAAAAACACCAAAGAAACTTTGCATATTTACAGGTTTTATATGTGTTTGAACCTTTGTACGGAACCCTAATGAACAGTCAGACAAGAAAGCGAGTTAATGGTGTATTGCCACCCAGTTCTGAGCAATGTTTAAAGTTTCAAGTCTCTAGCTCATCGGTAAGTTAGTGTAAAATCAATTGCGAAAATTTGTACTGAACATAAGGACAGACAACAAAGCGACGCACAGTGTTCCATTTCACAGCAATAAGTGGACAAAATTGAAAAAATTCATGACAAAATTCAGAGTACTTGCTAACGCAATTCTTATAATCAAACCAAATTGGTATGGATTAAATAAACCAGAGTAAATAGATAATTACAATAAATTTTGAAAGTCAATTTAACGGTTTTTTTTAAAGATTTTTTTATCATAAGATGTAAGGTTTTTGAAAAAAAAATTTTTTACATTGACTTTTGAATATGAGCCCCACCTTGCCCGGCTCAATTTTTATTTTGATACAAAGCTCGACTTCTTAATTATAAGCTGCGAAAAAATCAGAGTGCGCGAACGTGCTCAAAAAAAGGAATGCTTTTTTATGTAGGTCATCCCAATGGCGCAAGTTATGGCTCTTTTAGTCGGCCCTGCTGTCCCACCATTACCTCAGCAACGAAATATTGATTCAGATAAAAACTTCTAATCGGAAGACTCACTCAATAACAGCATAACTATAAAGTAGTAAGTAACAAAACGTTAATAAAGCACTTAAAACATAATTTTTTTATTACAATATACTTAACTCATAAGAATAACATGAAATAGTCAACAAAATAATTTCCACTTAATATGTACTACGCGGAACACTGTGCGACGTAGTTAAATATATAACTTTTGAAAAATGCAACTAATGCTTTCCCAAAACTCTTCAAAGGGATTAATTTTAAACATCATTTCGTGCATTTACTACTGAGCAGTGAAGTAATCATCCTCCTTCTTGTTTTTGGAAATCTTATGTGCAACAGTGGTGGTAATCTACTACTACTCAGATGTAAAATAAATTCTCTTTGAAAATTCTGTACAAAGTACAGATTATTAGTCCTCCGAAGGACATTTACGAATAAGTCAATCAAAACCACCAAATCATGATATCCATCTTAAAGAGAAGGAAATTGTCATAAATGTTATAATTAATCTATTCATTTGATTTATATATTTTTGTGATAACAAAACCTGTCACAACATGGGTCGGTTATGCGTTATGCCCAATTAGGAGGTGAAATATTTACAATTTTTTTATTTTTTATTTTATCAGTCCTAATACCGGAATGTTATCGGAAATATTATCGATACAAGATTGTTGAGGTGAAATAATGAATCCTTATCAATTGACATAGGTTGTATGACAGGTGGTAGCCTGCGTTCCTGATAAATATATCGAGAGTTCAAATATATCGTTTATTTGATTGAAACATATTGTTATCCGTAAAGCGGGTACTTCAAATTTTGCTACTTGCACAGGGAAACAGTGTACTTTGAACAATTCGTATTGGATTTTAATAAAAAGACGATAATTAATTGCAAATGTTTAAAGTTTATAATATATACTTTTATTGAGATACTGTTACTCAGCGAATTGGCTAGCCTACTTAAAAGTGTGACATTGTGCAGTTTGAGTTTAGTTAAAACGAGTGTTTCACACTGAATAGAGTGAATAATAAAAGTGATTCAAATAAAAAAAGAAGTCTTGAAATTGGCGTTACATATTCGAAAAAGGATTAACTGTATTAACATGTCCATTCATGTATGTAAATTCAAAGTGTTGTTTAGTACTTCGTTTTCATTAACCTTAAAATTGATGGCTAATAGTATTCAGTGTAATAAATCTTTCCTCGTCAAATTCAAGGACAAGCTGTTATCCCGCACCAAGTGAATACCCACAATCCTGAAAACAAAAACTTTCCATTGTTGAGTGTCGTTCGCTTTTAAGAGTAATTTAAGAGAACTTCTAAAGGTCCAAATATAATTAACTATGCTGTTTTATGAGTTGCGCGTCAGCCTGTACCTGTGATTAAATATGAAATGAATGAAAGGTCATAACAATTGCACACACTTCGAGCATATTAATTCCTATTCCAAACTCAGCTATAAACTAAAAAATCAAAAGATGGGAAAACAAAATGTGTGTCACCAATTGGGAAAATGCCCAAGGTCTCCTTCAGGCTTAAAGTGCCATTAGATCTTTGAGTAACCATTAAAGCACGTCCCTACTATGTACCTTGTGTCTGTCAATCGAATGCTCCTTGTTATTTACTGAAGCAATAGTCGAGTGGGCACCGTAGCGCAAGTGGTTAGTGCGTCGGACTACTGAGCCAGCGGTCTTGGGTTCGAATCCCGCCGCAAACACCTAAAAGTTTTTCACAGTGCCCACCTCTTTCGAATGTCTGACAAGCATCAAAGAGTATCATTTGTCACGATTGAGCTTCTCAACTCGCCGTTCGGAGTCGGCAAAAAACTGTAGGTCCCTTCCATTCGTGCAAAAATATAACACGCACACACAAATGGTTGCGAGAAGCAGGCCCAGGTTCACCTCGAGCTGTAGCGCCAACTAAGTAAGTAATAGTCGAGTTCCACTTACGAATCCCTCAGAGATTTTCCTCCGCTGCATTTCTTTTTCTATTTTTCTATTTTTCTATTAAGTGGAACAACATTCTCCGCAGAGGAGAAATGTATCTGTCAAAATAAGTATTCTTCTTCAATAACTTCGTTTTTCAGGTTAATTTACTTGAATTAAATATGCGCAGACGAAAAACATAACAATTTTCTCACTCCACAGCAATTAGAGCTATGGATTCCTTTCATAAAATGTCCAATATAACCAAATGCTCGGTTTCAACAGAAAGAGTGAGGAAACGAATCCAAAAAAATATAGTCTCAGCAAATGCAAAAAATCTCCCTTTCCTCAGTTGAGGAATCGTGTTCCACCTTCCACTTACGGATCGCTCGGAGATATCGGAGGGATTCGTAAGTGGAACTCGACTATCAATTCTTCAAGCTCAAATTATAAAATAGTGTTGCCAGATTCTACATTTCTTTCATGTTTTACAAAAGTTAACATGAAATTAAATTAAATTAAATTCGCGTTCAAGCAACCGAAATGGACCAAAGTGTCTCAGCATTTAAGCATTCTCAATCTATACAACAAAATTCTAACCAGCTGTGTTTCAAGTGCAGTTAATTTGGTGTCGCGCAGCACCATAGTAGACGAATATTTATGCGTACATTTGACGGCGCGGCTTTGCTACTACTGCTACGTGACAGCGGCATGCATGTCGTTCGGGCAGTTAATCATACCAAAATTTTATTTTGCATTTCCCATTGTAACCTTTAAGTAGGTAGGTGAGTTATTGTAACGTAAGTAGGTAGGTGGGGTGCTAACAACACCCCATCATGATTTCACTTTAATACGCTTAGCTTTCCTCTGGTAAGTTGTTCTATGGTCAGATTGTCATTATGATATCATTCTGGGGTGGAGACCAAGACCCCTTAATATAATTTTTAGTCGACCTTTCCAAAATAGTGCTCTCGGTATTAATTTTTGAAACGATTTTTTGTTTCAACAAATTCGCCATCATCCGTATCAATTAAGTCTGTTTCACTTGAATCTTCACTTATATCTTGCGATAAACGCTGCATGCGTTCCTGATCTTTTTCAAATGACATTATTAAATTAAGTTCACAAATTTACCCAATTAAAAAAATTACACAACTGGGTAGATAGGGTGCTGACAGCACTCTTGCAGTTTGAACAGTCTGTCACGGCTTACTTGTGCAACTAGACTTTTTTAAAACCATCTAAATCTGTATAATAGGAAACAACTGTACCGACAACGGGGTTTGTCAGTCGCAATGTATAATTTTTTTTGAAAAAAAAGCTTGGGGTGTTGTTAGCACCCCACCTACCCGGTTAAACGTTATTTCGTGATATGATATTTTCTTTATAACATTCGTTTTTACAATAATTTAAAACATATTCAATGCAAAAAATAGTGTTTCAAGATACTACAAATATATTAATTTAAAGTCAGCCACGTCATCGTAGTCAAGATATTCGAAGTCAAGTATCATAGTCTACGGCCACACTGGATACGACAGTCTATGCTTCAAACTGTTCGTTGTGCATTTTTGAAAATAGCATAAACTTTATTTATGCTCCGCAAATTTAATCAGATAAAATAGCTCATTCCTTATTGTTACTTTGCTAACCGAGACCAGCAAGACATCATTCCCTGATATCATCATTTAGAAACTTGATCAGATGTATTACATATTATTGTTATTATTATTTATTGAAGAGTAAGATGCACCACGACCTTAAGGTCTATTGTGAAGGAACATCCCTCTCGTCATTAGTCCTATTGGCGCTCACATCTAACCCAGAATTCCAAAGGTCATAGCACCTCATTCAGAGCAATTTATCTAAGAAATCGCAGTAGAAAATTGGATGCTATAAGTGGTAGATTTTCTTCTGTAATTTGGTGTCTACGCAAGCACTTGGACCTTTTTCGGGTTAATGCCTCACATTACACCAGTATGTTTTCTGGAGTGTCACTGAACTTAACTATGCAAAATCTGCATGAGTATTGACCTAGCTTCCTGAGATGTCCTTTGAGTTTACAATGTCCCGCAACGAACGCAGTCAGGATGCGGAGTTTGTTTTTGTCAAGGCTAATGCTAATGTTGAGATATACTCGTATGCATGTTGTTAGCTGTTCGAAAGCTGCAGGATATTTCGACTAATTTACTGTTGCTGTACGATATCCCAAAGCCCGGCATTATTCTACATCAAATAAATTTAAAAAAATCTTTTTCATCTTTAGTAGCGGTCTGTGTTAATGCAATCCATATTATCAGACCATGCAATTTCTCAGGTAATCTTACACAGAGGTTGTAGGTTGCTTGTGCATCAGAACCAAAACGAACGTTTTTCTATTTAGTTATGGAAGCGAAAGAAGTCAACAATTAGCTATTACAGTTAACTATCGATAATTCGAATTTCACCAGACCAAGGAAAAACTTCTAGTTACAGAGATTTTTGAACTATGAGGTTTGGGAGAAAAAATATACATTATATGTACGTGAGCTAAGCGTAATTTGTAATATAAAATAAATAAATATACGGCGTCGGCAGTCCTATACAGAACCAAGCCTAGCTTCTCGCAACCATTTGTGTGTCCGTGTTATTTTTTGCACAAATGGAAGGGACCTACAGGTTTTTTGGCCGACTCCGAACGGAGAGTTGAGAAGCTTCTCATGACAAATGATACTCTTTGATTGCTTGTCAGACATTCGAAAGAGGTGGCAACCGTGAAAAACTTTTTTCAGGTGTTAGACCCGGGCTGGGATTGAACCCGAGCAGCATGCGTAGTAGTCCTACCCACTAACCACCACGACCACGGCCACCACAAACGTAATTTGTATTATTTAATAATTATAAATCAATGAATGTATACACAGGGCAAAAGGCATCTCTTAAACATTTGGTTGTCATGGCCTAATTTCGTCACATACATACGCATTTTAACAAACAGTTGAGGTTTCCCTCAACAAATTGACCTCAATTTAAAGAGGTAAAAAAAAGCTATCGCGTTCGAATTAGGCTCTTCAATTTATTTTGCACAGCAGTAAATTCGAATTAACGAAAGGGACGAACTGTGGTGGGTGGCTGTGGCGTAGATCACGGTTTAAATCTAGATGTCTCAGAAACATTTATTTCTGACTTCAAATGAGTTCTGAACAAAAATAAGTCAATCAATTTTAGAAGTAAATTTCAAAACCTATTGCGGTAGGATAATGATTTCGGTGCACAAATTGATCGCACAAACAATTAATAATAAGAAACATCTGGAAAAAAATTCTGTGAATCATAAGCAAGGGCAAAACCTTCAATACTACACAACTCTCAAGTTATCCTGGACATCTGAGTTTCCTATCACCATCACCCCTTCGATCTGTATGTCTCTAGTTCCTCTCCTCGTGCTCGCGCGGTGTGCAAACAGGGTATCATATCCCCTTCAGCGTATGTAAATTAAAAAAAAAACAAAAAAAAACAAAAAAAATGCATATACCTAGTTCCTCTTCGATTAAAAGAGGTTTTCTTACGGGCTCTCATGGTTCTTCTTTTTATAGAGGTTTTCGAATTATATTGGTTCGACCTATCGAGTGTTCACTGTATTTGTTTTGAATTCAATGCGTTTTTTAGGTGTTTTTGATTTCAATTACAAGAACGGAATCGTGTCGCAAGTTATGGTCTGGAAAACGTTTAAGTCTTCGAATCACAGTTTTAAAGATCGACCTTGCTAGGAAGTCGTAAGGACTACGAGGGTAAGGTAAAAAGTTCTCAGCATGACAATAAAAGACTACGATTTTCAGTTAAAAAATGATTTTATTTTTCTACATAATTGCCCTTGACTTCAACACACTTGGTCCAGTGGTTTTTCCAACATCAGTATTCCTTCCCGGAAGTGAGGGACTGGAAGGCTGTGAAAATATTCATCTACGGGGTCTTCTCAACTTCTTTATCGGATGCGAAGCGCTTCCCAGAAACAAATTTCTTCAAGTTTGGGAACAGATGGAAGGATGAGGTTGCCAAATCAGGAGAAAAGGGGGGATCGCCGAGCAAATCAAACCCCGCAGTTTTCCCATCGCCAACGCACCCTCGTGTACAAGTGCGTTGTTCTGGTGAAAGATAATTTTCTTCTTCTTCAAGCGCCTCTTATCGCGAATTTCGGCATCCAGCTGGTCAAGAAGTTTAGAGTAATATTCGCCTGGATTGGCTCTGCCTTTTTCAAGGTAATCAATTAACAGGATCCCTTTCGCATCCCAAAACACGCTGGCCATGACCTTTCTGGCAGATGCGATTGACTTCGCTTTCTTTGGGGCTGAACCATCAACTTCAATCCACTGCTTGGACTGCTGTTTTGTTGATGGGCTGTTGAATTGGATCCATATCTCAGCCATGGTGACAAATCGCCGCACAAAATCCCAGGCAGGAAACATACATTTTTGGTGATCATCTCTGCGTCAGGCTGAGAACTTTTCACGAATAATTAACTATCCTGTTCCTATACTCGCGCATACGGTCTGTCAGACCGGCAGGTTTTTATTTATTTATTTTTTTTTTTGCAATGAAGGAGAGCTAGTGCAATGAACTTACTTACTGGGGTGCAGATATTTACGAAAATGTATTTTTCCCCGTACATATGTAATTTTCATATAAACAATATTAAATTTAAATGTAATAATATAGTTTGGTGTAGTCACTAAAACTTCCCAAAGGTGGCGTTGGCAATTATCTGTCATGTGAGTAACGTGACTGTTTGCGTACACGGGCGAAGGCAGTATTTTCTATAAATTAAAAAAATTAAAAAAGACCCTAGAACTTTCTGCCTCAAGCACCGTGCGCGGGTAAATGTGTAACGTCTAATTTGGCAGGAGTGTAGGAAGGTTAAGTAGTACCTAAAAAGTTCTGTGATCTGTTTCAAGTCTTCATTAATCATCATCTCTAGCTCTATTCCGATTCTATTTTCGATTACAGTGAAACCTTGGTAAGTTGGCCACCTGTGGTGCAAGAATTTTTGTTCAGTTGTTAATACTACCCTTGCCCAACTTTCACAGGTTTTCAAGTTTTCAAATTTGCGGCCAAGTTCCAAGATAGGCGGGCGGACAACATATAAAGGTATTTTGAGGAATATTTGTATGGAATTTTCTTGGTGCGTAAAATATTGGCCAACTAGACAGGTTTCACTGTATTTGGATAATAAAATACAAAGCATTTATCAGGATTAAATTTCATGCCGAGGCAGAAAAATGTCAAACGATTAAATTCTGATTTCCTGCTCATCCGTTACATTCTCTTTTTTTTTTTTTGCTCAACACGCAGATTTGTTCGTGGAAGCTATATGTATTTACATTTCGTTAATCTAATATTTTATCACGCCCGCATTTCGCAGGCATTTCTGACCACCTCCAGCTCCACATGCATGAAAAATTATCGCTTAAATTGAAAACGGAACACGTACCTACTCGTACCGAACATTGTTCTTGTGTTAATATTTAAATAAAATCTAGTTGCGCGTCTCTGGTTAACAGTGATTAATTGAGAATTATAAATTACACATTTTCCAATGCAATGTTCCATCCTTTGTCATATCAATTTTGCAGCGTCGGCAGCGGTGCGGCAGCGGACGAAGGATGCCAACGAGTAGGTGGCTTTGTCCTCATTCACCCTCATTAAGCATTAATTGGGGTACACAATCCGGAGGGAAAATAGAATCATTGATCAACATGAAATAATGAACTGATACTGTTGTTGATGTTTTTAGGGCGATACTAAAATTTTGTTTTCAGTTCGGAGCACATTGTTGTGCATGTTGTCAAGAGTTATTTAACCAGAAGGGATTTAATCGGATTATGACGCATTTGAGATTATTGTTTGGTATTTAAGCCTTGTACAATTTATTTTTTCCTTCCCTACTACTCACCATGAGTGTACGAGTGTACGTACGTACGTACAGAGTATTGATTTTGTGTGGGGGCTCCTACCCACACACACCTTTTATATCCTTTTCTGCTCTGCACTCCTCAGCCCGCTGCGCTGGGGTGGTAGAAAATTGTTCATTTCCTCAACATCACGCCCTTCTTTTAAGGCCATTTTATACAAATCACATTCCATGTACTATCCACTATCTATTTACAGAATACCATGGAAGTGGTGGTTACGCTTTTTCTATTGGCCACTGGTATTCGGGAGTGCGCACTAGCTGCAATTTTATCCCCAGGACTACAGCGTGATGTGACGTCACTGTTGGATACTTTTGCCGCAGATGCGCAGTTAAAGAATTTACAACAACCGCCAGGAACGACAGAAACTCGAGATTTAGCTTCTTTAGCTGTTGAACATGGTCCAGTCAGCGTAGTTCAGGATTGGAGTTTGGTGTGCGTACAGCTCTGCGGGTGAGTGCCCAAAAAGCAAATCATATTCTGTGTTGTGGAATTTTTCAGAAAAAAAAAATGAAAATAAATATTCCAACTTTTTTATTTCGTAATATTGGCGAAAATGTTTCAAATAAATTTGTGTGGTGTTAAAAAATAATTTGTTGTACCAGTGACTGTGCATCCTTACATCAAATATTCAAATTCGAATTGATGTTCTAAATTTCTTAGTGTTAAGCATAAATCTGAAATTGGAAACTTTTTAACTGAAATGATATGTTCTTCAAAAATAAAATTATTCAAATTGTGATACAACAGTCTCTGCGCCAGGCCGATATCTTCTCTCAATCACGTGAAAAGCTAAGGACTCTTAATTATTATTCTTTCATCCTTAAACAATTGTGTTTAGTCTCCCGCCAGCTTGGTTTTGCTGCGAACAATTCCTGCTTGTAATTATTACCGCTTGTAAAAGCTTCAAATCAGAAATATTCAAAGACTTGATCCAAGCGTACCGAAAGCAGCGAAACGTAGCGTTATCGTCTTCGAATGAAGTGATAAGTAGAACAGGTTTATTGGTTTTGAATAGAATATTTTATTTTTTAGAACAAATTGTATTTTTTTTTATTTTATTGTTAATTATGTAAAAGTTATAATATAACTATTTTAGTAACTAAAATATAAATTACGGTAAAATTAATATCTATAAAATTTCGAAAATCTTATTGTGGCAGTCAATTAACTATTTACACAAAAACAAAATTAAAAAAAAAAACAAAGAAAAGCCGCTCAAACTCCCCCGATAACCATAAACAAGACACTATCATAATGTATCGGATATCCAGGCCCCAATGTGACAGTATTTCTCAGATTCATGTTGCTTGCAATTTGTGCCTAACGATATAATATGTACCTACAACAACTCGATAATTCTTCATCCAAGGAGAAAGCTATTTTACTTTTAAGATCTGTTTAGGTGTATGCAACAGTTTTGTTATTGAAAACATCAAATTATGCTAATTTTTTCTGAAGTTTCGAGTTATTAGTCATCCAGTGTCATTTTTAAGCATTCTTATTTTTTTTTTATTATGAGAAAATTTCAACTAAATTCTAGAGAAGTTGTTTTTGTCAGAAATAGTAAACTTAAAGAAATAATAATTATTTTTATCCAGAGATATTGGAAATATTGGTTTGTAAAATTATTTTAGCTAATTATAATTTTTTTTTTCATATTCTTAATATAATATACCGTGTATAACTTGTACCAAACTTAATATATGGACATACACAACTTACCATATTTTTAAAATGAGTTTTGAGTATTTTGTATTTTTTATATCTTAAAACTTTAATAGACCCATTAAAAGGATTGATTTATTTTATATCGCATACAGTAAATAAATAAATTTTTCTCACAAAAACAAAATCCAAACAAATTTCACAACGCAATTATTTGCGATTTATTGTAAGATTGGCCAGTCTCTTGCGTATCAAAGAATCACATAAAACTGTAGTTCAATTCTTAAATAATTATTATTTAACCCTGTCGCTCCCATTGGGATCATATGTCCCAAGCAAAGTTCGAAGAATCCCAGAAAGCCATATTTAAAAGAAAATTTTATTTAAATTGGTCCCATTGGTAATTTCAGGTATGATCATACTTTTCCCAGTTTGCACATTCGATTTTTTTTAGCAACTACCACAATAACTCAATTGCCGGTCGATTCTTGCACAGTGCATTCAATATTCTTGCACAAAGTGGTTATTTAGTTGTAAATCCGTAGTTTTTTTTAGGATATATCTTTACGTGCATTTAGTGCTCAATTACCACAAAAAGACAAATATAAAAAGTAAAATTTATTTCTAACAAAATCAGTCTGGGATTTATCGATTTGGGACACATTTTATATCCCATTGGTGCTGTAAACGTTACTATGCACATTTTAATTATTTTACAGCTTTTACGTAAAACTGCTTTCGAATGGCTGCACTACCTGAAGATTTGCAATGTCTTTTGAAAGTAGACAACTCTAACTCAAATGACTTCAGTGGACGAATACATCCCACTCAAAAATACCAATGGGACCGTCCCGGCCTAGAATTTAATCCAAACCTATAAAAAAATATTTATATAACCTATCAAAGTTAACAAAGATTTACATAAAAACTCGAATAATACAGAAATGAAAAATTGGGAGCGAAAGGGTTAAATAAAAAGAATTTTTAATATACTACGTTTTTAGGACGGACTAAAAAGTATAAAATCATTTATTCTAGCCCCATGCAGATAGTCCTGAAAATTTGTGATTGTGAATTTTGAATAACTATTAAGATACTTGTAACACTGAAATCGAAAAACCTGGGGCTAGGAAAATTATTTTATACTTTTTAGTCCGTCTTAAAAACGTAGCATATTGAAAATTTGTTTTTATTTAAATAATTATTTTATGTTTTTTAGTCTATCTCAAAAACATTGTTTTATGATTAGCATCTTATTCACTCCTGTCTCGTTAAATTTCACAAATTAAAATACTATATTCCAAAAAATTACCATTAGTTACGGTAACTATGTGGTTATAGCTTCAAAGTATGAAATGCGAAATTTTAAGTATAATCACCGAAATAAAAACACAAGAAAAACGTTACATATTTACAGGTTTTATATATATTTGAAGCTCCGTACTGAGCCCTTACGAACAGAAAGGCAAGAAAGCAAGTTAATATTGCATTGTCATCCAGTTCTGAGCTATGTTTAGAGTTTCAAGTCTCTTGCTCATCGGTTAGTTAGTGTAAAATCAACTGCAAAGTTTGTACCGAACATAAGGACAGACAAGAAAGCGACCTTATTAAAACGTAGTGAAATTGGGGTTAATGGGATATAATAATTATTTAAATTGTTCTCTTCCCTTAAATAAGACCACTTGAAAAATTAATTTTATTATCAAAGTAAACTAGCACTGCTCACTCTCAATCATTTTCAAATATTATTCGTAACTGGGATAACAATAGCCGTAGAAGTACAGGAAAACGTTTTAATAATTTAAGTTAAGATTTGTATATATGCATATGTATGTATTTGTAGGTATTCCTTAAATAATATTTACTTTTCAAATTCTCATTGAATAAGATCGCCAGTTGTAATCGGAAGACAATTTATTACACGTTATAGTAATTAATAACATTTAAATTTTCACACTTTTGTCAAATGTGAATGCTGTGATAGAGAACGCCTTGGTTCGGTTTGAAAAGACACGATGATTGAGTTGCGCTTCCATGATTTTAAAAGAGCATAGAAAATTAAAATCTCAAATATTAATTTTAATTTGAAACGTTTTTTTATCAACGAAATAAAATAATCAAATAATAAAATAAAATAAACCGGACAAGACATGGCTACGTTTCTTTTTTACTTTAAAGGTCCAAGACTATGAATCTGGTTATCTAAGTTAATGGTTATCTTAATGCATTGTTATATAGCATCTTAAAATTATGACTGGAAATTGCAAAATCGTGTATCCTAAAAAAATGTACTTCTTAAATTGAATTTATTCCATTTAGATCAGGCATTTCAAAGTTAAGGCCCGTGGGTCATAAGTGGCCGCCGAAACAATTAATTGTGTCCCGCTCCCGCGACATCATAATTAATCTATGTAGATCACCGCTAATTCACACGATTTTTAAAAGATCTTCATGAACAATATTCAGATATTTGAAATTAATTTAAGTTGTGGGAGTCACGGCTGTAAGTACAAAATGTTGGCCTGTTCTCTACCATTCATTTGATCGGCATGTACAATGCTGATAAATTAGCAGATTTTTCTAAGTGTTTGTTTGATCTTATTGTTGAATTTGAGATGCGTTTTGGCAGATTGCTTAATACGTACGACTATACTCTTTTTAATGATCCATGTATTTGCGCTCGACGTTGATAATGCACCGACTTACTTGCAAATGGAACTAATAGATTTGCAGTGAGATACTGTTTGAAAAAAAAAAACAATGAAGTCGCCATTTCATACAAAGTACATCAAAAATCAAAATAGATATCCCAACTTAAGGCACACCATGATGACCACATTTTGGACATGTTTGGAAGTTCATGTGTGAACAGAAGTTTTCAACAATGAAAATTAATAAATCTAAATATCGTTCAAGACTTATGGATAAACATCTTCAGTATGTATTGGAAATTAGTACAACATCGTTGACACCACACATCGAAGGGATAATGAAACGTAAAAGAAGTCAAGTTTCTGGATCCTTAAAATAATATTTCGGTTCAATACATCTCTACTTAAAAAAAATTATAACTTTAAAATTATTTTTTTATAAACATTTTAATTACACTAGGTATAATATTCAATTAAACTCCAAACACAAATTTCGTTGACGCATAAAAATACGACTTGACTGACTGTGTTAGGACATACATAATAAAATGTTTCTCACGACAGCTTTTTCAAAATTAAATTTACCTTACGTTCTCCTACATTCCAACATATTAAAATGGCTTCTGACTCTCTAACGATATCAGTTGTATGAGCATAGTAAAACATTTTTCAAGTGTTACCTATAATACATTCGAAACAAAGTACAAAAACTGCGTAAAATATCTATTCGATAGGTATACGAGGGGTGTAATTAACTAGGTGCATTCGAGAAAGTACAAAAAGTGCAAAAATTTCGTAAATTAAACGTCTGTCTGTTCAGCTTTATGAAACTATCAAATCTTTCAAATGTCATACATTTTCCATTTGTTGTTGTTTAATGTGTTTCAAAAACGTTTGCTCACTTTTACCTTTCTCTGAGAAATGTATACCCACCTCACTCCTTGAAACTTGTGAATCTGTGAATTTTGGTGCAGAAAGTACGGGAGCCGACCTTATGTACGACTTGTTAAATATTCTAAGCACTGCACATACAGGTATTTGAACGATCTACGCAGGCAAAATTCACTTTTTCAAAATGCAAAACCGTTAAAAAAACAACTAACTGTGCTTATGGATAGGTCTGAGAATAATACCCAGACCGTGCCTCTATTCTCCCGTGCATGCTTTGCTGGAAGCGTGCTATCGGAATTCGATCATCTAGTTTGGTGCGTATGTGTCTGTTCTCGGCGTTCGTGTTCAAACATAACATTTAAGAGTGACTTTTATTTCGGAAAAAACAAGTTACGGATCTTGATACAGCAGGTAATTATCTACTAATTAAAATATAATTTCTATATTTTTTGTAATTGAAAAGATTAGTTTTAGTGTGTTGAGGTCACGCGTATTTTGGAGTAATTTTTTAGCTATGATTTGTGTTTAGTAGGGAATTTGTTATATACTTCCAAGTTAGATTCTGTCATAATTCTTGATGCAGTCGAAAGATTAAAGCATTGACTAATAATTACAGCTCAACGCAGTCTGGCGTTCACTTTTCTAAAGATTCAGTTACTTACATATGTACATATACATACATGTTGTACAGTGTACACACTGTCAAAACATTTTCAAAGTTATTCCAAAACTCCCCGGCATACCTATAGATGGCATTCCGTTTCGCAATTTTGAGCGAATGCTTCTTATCTTCTCTTATTTGACAACAATTGGCAAAATTGTTCACATATTTCAATGAACAATTCAGTATTTAATCTCACACGCTTGAAATTGGTTTCTTTAAAATTAAGTTAACTCTTTAGGTAATTAAATAAATGTTATTTTTATTTTTTATGATTAAAACAAATCTATTATATACAAATTAATGTGTGTATGTATGTATGTATGTATGTATGTTCGTACCATATGCGAGGGCGCATCGCTCATCCGATTTTGTTGAAAGTTTGGTAGTGCGCATACTATCGAAGATGATAGGATAAAAATCCGCCCGCTAGGTGGCGCTGGAGTCAAGTTATTAAATCTATATATATAAAAATGAATGTATGTATGTATGTATGTATGTTTGTCTTTTATAGACTCGGAAACTACCCAAGGGATTTTGATAAAATATTCAGAACACGTTTTTCTTAACATAGAAGACAGACATACAGACAGACAGACAGACAGACAACCAGACAGACAGACAGACAGACAACCAGACAGACAGACAGACAGACAGAGAGGCAGACAGACAGACATACAGATAGACAGACAGACAGACAGACAGACAGACAGACAGACAGACAGACAGACAGACAGAGAGACAGATAGACAGACAGACAGACAGACAGACAGACAGACAGACAGACAGAGAGACAGACAGACAGACAGACAGACAGACAGACAGATAGAAAAAAAATGGAAATTGAAGTTGAAAAATAGAACAACAGTGATTGCTTCCTGCTACAGTACTACCTCGCTAATTCGAACACTCGGTCATTCCAACGCTCCACTAATTCGAACACCTATTTGTTTACATTACGTATTTTGTAATTCGAACACATTGCGAAAATTGGTACTCTGTAATTCGAATTTTCTACGTAGGTTTTTTGCTGAATGATTTTACAGTTTCAGAGCATTAAGTATTATCGTAGAGATATTAGGAAAAAACATTTTTACGATAGAGACGTGTCGATTCCATTTCAGTAGGCTGTAAGCTGAGTTATGTTTGACACAAAAACATTGTAGGTATGCGTACAGTTAGCATTTTTGTGTCAACTGGCTTTGTGAATCGTTTTTAATTTTAATAAATTACTATTTTAAGCTACATTTCAAGAATTTTTGTCAGACAAGCATGAACCGTCCTCAAAAGCACCACAAAATTTTAAAACCGCTTTACACTGCGTATCCGAAATATTGACTACGAAAAAAGTATCCAGTAATTCGAAAACCTCCGTGGTTCGAACTTGGGTAGGTCTCTAATAGTTCAAATTACCGAGGCAGTACTGTATGTACTTCCTTTCTATCATACCCGAATAACTATGTGCGAGGGCAAATTTTAAAAATACAGGTGGAGCAAAGCGCACCGGGTTACGGCTAGTATAAAATAAAATGATAAATGCAAAACAAATTAAGTTCTGCTAGTTTTCATTTTCCAATATTTTGGGTCGGGTGGCCAAACAAATTAACTTGCAAGGAAGCATAAACATATCCAAAATAGGTACCTATCAAAAACCCTATTCTTACAACCATTTAAAAAAGGACTGACATTATGACAATACATATTTTCAAAGCAACACGGTTTTGTTTTTAAAACTTTTAAGTGAGGTCAGCTTAGGTTGGGAGGCTCGTTTGCAATAAATGTAATTTCACCCAGAGGCCGTAAATGTCTATTGTGAATACCCTAGTTATGCATGTAGACACACGCTTTTAACAATATTAATTCGGTCTTCTAATAAATCTCCTTTGGCCTGCAAAAGGTATCTTAGCCGGGTCATCCAGGCAGTCGAAGAACTGTGCTCCCATACAAGATGGGCGCCGTTCTTGAAGAGCCGGGAAGTGACATCCATGCGGCTTCTACAGAATTCATTTGTAAGGATGCCGTATCTTCTCGACATGTTTCCTATTATACAGTGTCCGCTGTCTGGTTATAACACCGACGAGTACATGGAAAGTAGGGCCACAGGTTGCGGGTTATGGTACAATCGCTAGCATTGCGCCATCGGTCCTCGCTAAATTAGTGGTGATGCGGTCTATTCGATTTTTAGCTGTATATAAGATAAGATCTGTCCGTCAGCTAGTGTTATATCCGAGTAGATCTGTGTGGTGCTATTTCGCTCAAAGTGCCGTGAGGCACTCCTTTACACTCATAACTTTTAGCATTCCAATATTTTCCGCAAAAAAAAATTCCAAATACAAGTTCTACGTTAAAAGAGTTTTTATAAAAAATATTCAAACTTATTTTCATCGCTTAAATATGTTTGATATATGGGTATTTTTTTTGCAAATACAGCATGTAAAAGTACATCTGTGCAAAAGAAGTACGAGTATAGTCAGCAAAATTACAAGCGGTGCTGCAGGGTAGAATACTGTTCGCCTATGGCAGCAAATCGTATTTTTGCTTAGTAGTCTCCAATAAATCAATAAATGCAAGGACATTTCATAGCAAAAGAACTTCTAATCGTATCTCATTTTGCCGTTCATCCTTTTTATTTATTGCAAAATGTGCATATGTAGGTATAGGTAGATGTCCTTTCGCAGGATGTACTTGCATATAAATTTTACTCGAGTTCTTCCGCTTATGAAGATTTTTTCCTCGTATGTATGTTCATAGAAACGTTTTTCATGTTAAATATCTTACAAGTATGTAAGTACGCATTTTCAAAGGTATTTTTAGGACTAGGTAGGTATCTGTTTTGGGGGTAGGAAATTAATTTATACTTTTAAGTGCATTTAAAAATGTGCTATATTAAAAATTTATTTTTATAAATATATTTTTTTATAATTAGCATCGTATTCACTCCCTTTTCGTTAAAACTCTAAAATTATAATAATATACAAATTCAAAAAATTACTACAGTAAAACTTGTGAATAGTAGAATGCTTCGGTGCACATTTTTTTTCTACTATTCGCAATTTTTTCCACAATCGGCAACCTAATTGCTTTTATTATTTTTCGATCAATTCTTATATCGGAGTTCAGAATGTGTACTTGCTGAATGTAGCCGCCAGCAGAATGAGAAACACACGAAAAGAAACAATTGAAATGTCAAAATTCTTGGAAAAGGAAACGAAGCCGACAAAATGTTAGTGAATTTTGGCGCATTCATATTTTGATTCTGCTATTGAAGAGTGAATTAGCATGGAGAGAAAACAAAATTCATTGAAAAATGTTCTAGTATTTAGATTTTGCAGGTTTCCACTATATAAGAGTGAGTTTGTATGAAGAAAATCAAAATTGGCATCCAAAAATGTCCACTATCCAGGTTTCGCAAGATTCTTTTATTCGCAGATTCCACTATCCACAAGTTTTACTGTATTAGTTACGGTAACTATGTAGTTATAGCTTAAAAGTATGCAATCCAAAATTTTAAGTAGGTATAATAACAAAAATAAACCCACCAGAAAAACGTTGCATATCTACAGGTTTTATATGTGTCTGGAGCGCTGTACCCTGTACGGAACCATAACGAACAGACAGACAATAAGGCGAGTTAATATTACTTTTCTGCTCCAGTTCTGAGCTATGTTTAAAGTTTCAACTCTCTAGCTCAACGGGAAATTGGTGTAAAATCAATTGCGAAATTTGTACCGAACAGACAACACAAACGTAGTAAAAAAAAATAACCTTACACCGGGGTAGTTCAAAATTAAAAAAAAATGTGTCTAGTACCTAATGTTGGTACAACAAAATAAAAAATCACTTCACTAATCGTACCTTAAAATTGTCCTTGCTGGAATTATTGCGGATGTTCTTATTTGTTTGTTGTTTTTTTCGGCTGCTGTGGTTGTTGGTGTTGCCGCTTCTTCTCGCTGTTCTTGATTGTGCAGAACTGTTGATGATGCTGCTACCGTTGCTGGTGCTCTTTCTAATGTTGTTAACGCTTGCCAGGTGGACTTCACGCCCTGTAGTTGGTTGTTACCCCTGGTCTTATTTCACTGCCCAAACATTGCCTCAGGCGTCCATTTAGGAGTTCGCCAGGTCTTACTTTCTTGGGTCTTTTATACTTTTAATACTTTTAACTTCACTTTTCTGGTGTTAGCTCCAGAGACGCTTTGTCCACTTATATAATAGATTATGGTAGCAGTATTATCGGGTACCCCACCGCTGCCATCAATTTTGTGGTACGACAGTACTATACTTTCTCGTGTTAACGAAAAATGTTCTATACAAAGGTCCGCTGCCTTAAGGGTGGCTGCAACCTTTTAGTGTGAAGTCTAGTTTTACTCTGTCCGACTGTTCTCCTTTTTATACTTAAATGTTGGGTTGTATGACGTCGGGTGTGTAATTATATTCGAAAATTCACTTGTTATTTATTATTATTAACTTTGAGTGTTTTTTTCTTTAATTTCTTGCACAATCACTTTTTGCGAATTGTTTTTACACTTTGTACCTAGTTACAACGAAAAACAGCTAGAAACTGATCACTCGCAATGCCAATGTCATGAAATTCAATTACAAATATGTATATAATTATAATTCAACATACCAACTTGTGGTCAGGGCCGGGTTAACCTTCTCGGCGCCCTGAGGCACGCTCCGTGTTTACCGCCGTCCTTTTTTTATACCATCCCAGGGTCGTAATTTGAACGGGCTAACATCGAAGAGTGATGGGTTATCGGGTATAGCCGCCCCGGGAGTGAGAAATGGTTCAAAGGTATTGTGGTTGAATAGTTTACACTTTAATTCAAATATTGCATAACATAAAATCTTACAAGTTACAAATTTAATGAGTACGAATGATTTAATGCAGTTCTTTTCGAGCTTTTAATTGGGAAAAATCATTTATCAAGTCGTCAATGTCTAACTCGTTTGTGATGCAATTCTCAATATACAGACAATATGGACAAAGCGTTGAGTTTTTCTTCTAGTAAGTTGGCTCGCATTTACGAGTATTTCCAAGTTAAATAATAAGCTTAATGAATTTTTACCTCAATGTTTGTGTTATACAAACTTTGAGTCATAGTGAGTTGGGTGTTTTTTTTAATGTATTCGTTGCAGGTGGTAAGCTAACTTATACGAAATACGAGTATGTTGTTATTGTTGTGTACATCTACTTGTATACATATATGTTATTTGGGTTCTGAAGCTAGTGCTAGATATCTTTTGTGGGTACTTTTAAACGTTAATTTAACGTATCTTTTCGTACTTATTTGTTCATTTTCTTTGCGAATAAAAATAAAATAACAAATACAAAATTGGCCGCCGTAGGCTCGAGCCTCACGAGCATGTCGTGTGAAAAACAGTTAACAAAAAAAAAATAACGGGACTTAGAAGCTAGAACATCAATAGCCGCATTTTATTATCACCGATTGGAATTTTGGGTCTACCCTAAAAGCTGTGCGCTAAAAAGGTGTGCAAAATAATCCAGTTTGTTTTATTATGCTGATCTGATCCGGTCAGATCACGGGCATCACGACTAGTGTTGGCTATAGGCAACAGCGGGCATGAAAGGGTTAATAGGTATATTACGTGTGTTTTAGGTTATACATATCTGTGAATTATTTAATTTTTTATAATGATCACGTTCATATATGTAGTAATTTGTTTTTTTTTATTGTTTCAGAGCTGGCCTTGGGGGCGAACCATGCGCCCCCTTCTGTAAATCGGTTACGGTACCAGAGAGTGTACAAAAATCGAACGCAGACATCCTACTCAGTCCCAATAAAGATTTAATATGTGAAGATCTTTGCATATTGAAACTGGGTATGTAAATAGTTTAAAATTTCAAAATTCATAGTTGCATATAGCATATATCTAAGTCAAAGAGCGATCAATATTTATAGACTTTTTCTTCCGTACATGGTAAGTATGTAAGTGTTCGAAAAAAAATTGCATCCAGATAAATTGTTTAACTGAATTCTAGTAATATATGAAATATGAGATTTAACTGTAGCCTAACTATTTTAGAGTTTAACTTTAGACTGCTTATTAATGTTTGATTATTCGTTCAGTTGCACCTTCAACCAAGGCTTACAATAATTGATTTTTTTTTTTGTTAAAATGAACCTTCATGATCTCTTGGTTCTTGCTTAAGTTGAAATAGTGCTAGTAAGACACACTTCCGTGCTCGCTGAGTTTAAGGACAAATGTACACACGAAGCTTTTTGGTAGCGGCCGCTCGTGTGTTCTATTGGTTTTCTATATAGGTACTCGGAAACAGACGCTCGTGTGGCATTGGCCTTAAGGCTCTTTACACTTCTTTAGTGCGATCTAAACTTAGGTATTGCTGCGTGGTTTGGAGCCCATACTAGCGCAACGGTGCAATTCGTTTAGAGAAGGTTCAGACCTTTTTTCCAAAAATTGCACTTCGAAACTCAACTAACATGCCCATGTATGAAGCTAAATACGCTCTTATCAACTTAAAATCTCTGTGTAAGAGACGTGTTTATTATTTAATTCTCTTCGCGTGTTATATCTCCACCGCACCGCACTGATTGTCCATTTTTACTTTAACTGTTAAACATATGCACCCTCTCATTTTTTAAGGCCAAGGGAGCATGCGTTTTTTTACATATCTAACCATGGAACAAACTATTGTCTCAATGAGCCCATTTCTAATGCCTGCATTAACTTTAACAATTATGAAAATTTAATTAACTTTAATGTAGGAAGAAATCCTTGTAAATCAATTATTTTAAATTCTATGTAGTAGCCAATCATTGTAAATTTATGATACTGTAATCTATGAAGGTATTTAATCTTGTAAATAAATAAATAAATATAATTTTAAATATTAAGTGGAGGTACAATATTTTCTGTAAAATTCGTAGTTCAATGTCTTGTTTTGCTTTTTCATAATCTTTCCAATTTTGTGCATCAGTTATTTAACCATCATTTCGCTAGTAAATATGGCTAAATAAATTGGTAATAACTTTCATAAGATTTATTAAGATTACACTTGTAAGGAACAAAATAAATAAATTTTTATAGAACGAAATTGGCATCAAAAATAGATCATTCTGCTCTTATTGAACTAGCCGAAAGATAATGCGTTTTGTAGGAACATTTTCTGCTGGAAGTTGGTATTTACCAACTCCACCTTAACCCTTACCGACCCATACAGAATTACACACTAAACAGCCCATAGGTGGTACCGGGGTACCACCATATATTTCGGTGCGATTTACATAGAAATCATTCGATCATGTTTGTAGAAAGAGTGCGTAATAACGAAAATAACTAATTAGTATAACGTCTGAGTACTTTCTCTCCCTAATTTTCGTAGTGATCAACGATCACAGGGTCAGAGTCAATGTCAAGTTTTTGTTTTGAATTGTCAATTGTCGATTGCAGTGTTGCGGTAAGAGATTTTTCAATTTCTTTCGTGTTTGTATTGTCTATCTATAGGTGACGAAGGAATAAATTTGTGAATTGAACTAGAATATTTTTTGACCGTGTCACCACAGAGAACTTCTTCACTACAGAAAACTTCTTCAAATTATCTCAAGAGCAATGAATTGACATCGCTGAAGACGCTTCGAAAAAATGAACCGTATACCTTAATCAAGAAACCCAATGGCGATGCAGCCATCGAAAGACCGTGAAATCTATTCAATTTTGTTTGGTTTTAGAGCCAAGGCAACGATATGTTCGTATGTTCCGAAGAAGAAGAAATTCGTTATTTTGTTATCCAGACTGCATTACACTGGGGCAATCGATACGACAACTGCATCTATAAAACCACAAATCATATTCGATTATAACTCGACTAACGGTGGAGCAGATCATAATGGAGTTATAAGACCAAACCTAGAACAAATTGGTGGCCTTTGGCGTTATTCTACAATATAATTGATGTTGCTTGTTGAGAGCAAGATCCAGAAAATGTCCGAAAAGATCTTCGCAAACTTTTCCTGAAATAACTGGCTTGGGACATATGCTTGCCATCGATTAAAGCTCGGAGATTAGATCCGCTGACAACGCGATTTTATTTATCAAAACAGCCAAAGGAAGCGCACTCGGCTCGCGACTCGGAAGTATGCACTTCCATTTCGCTTCCACAACCAATCGAAGAATGAGATAGCACCGGTCGTTTGAAGAAGCAAAGTATTTGCAAGAAATGCTATAATGATATCCGAATCAAGAGAAAGTGTCGGAAACGTTGCCAAAATTGTTGTAATACTGTTTACGACCTGCATATTATACCTCCTTTCGTTATTTGCTTGGATTGAACTAACAATATCTCAAATAAAATTATAATATCTATTACCAAAAAAAATGTTTCTATATAAAATGTACTAGGTGGTACCCGGGTACCAACCAGGGTCACTTCCGCCATTGGTTTGAAAAATGGTAAGAAACCACATGTTTTTTTCACTTTATTTCAACAACTTTTAGTTTCATTGCGTAATTCTAATTTTCTAGAGATGTCATGGAATCTCAAAGAATTTGAAACAGTGGAAATAAAAATATTTAGGTTTGAATGTCCAAAAAGTATCCGGGTACCACCTGTGGGTCGGTGAGGGTTAAGTATGAACCTCAGACTGCGTATCGACCCCAGCGTTTTCAACTTCGAATAATTCCGAAAGTATTGACTTTTTTGTGCCATAACTTATTTAAGGAAATTTAGTACTCTTGATGGTGTACACAGTTTCTTATCAAAAAAAAAAAAAAAAAAAAACTTAAGGTTAATTAAGCTACTTTACGATGAGTACACTCTAGAGTTTAGGGAAAAACAGCGATGACATTAAACATTTTTCTTAGATTCTGTTAATTCATTTAAAAATTAAATATTAAACGTCTTTTTTTTGTTTTTTTGTCCTTTTAAGGTGGGCATGTCTGCAGATGTTCGAACACCGCATTGGCGCGTTCCATACAAAATCGCAATCAAGTATGCCAAACATTTTGCGTCAATAACATGGAGACCTTAGCTGGTTGCAGTCTTTGTAATATGGTCCGACCGCTAACAGAATGGATCACAGGTGATGACAATGCGAAGCCAGATACCAGGGCAGATATCGCCGCCAATCCTGCTACCACCCCAACAACGACGCCAGATTGGGACGCCCTCTGTGTAACCCTTTGTAAAACCGGCGATGGCGGGTCATTGTGCAATTGTGATTTGTCACCTTTCTTTTAAAATGTTTATTGTGAATACTCCAGGGCTAGAGGTGTGAACGAGGCCCAATGCTTCACTGACATTTGAAACCCTTACGGAGTTACCAGCATTTCTGTTTTTGTTGCTTATCAGTTACGCAAGCTTTTCGATTGAACGACAAATCATGTTATACGTTTTATTTGGAAAAAACAATTATTATAAAAACAAAAAAAAAAATCCCTATGCGAATCAATTAATTTGTAATTAATTTGTGAAAAGAACGATGAAGCATGTTACAACAAAAAACCAAAAACAAAAAATGCTTACTAGAAGATATACCTAATATGTGTATAAAATCAAATTATTAGAGCAACAAAAAAGCAAGTGTAACAAATTATTATTTCATGAGGTAGTTTATTTTTTCGGTTCATGAGATTTCAATAAAATACAACAAAACACATAAGGGCTTCCATGTGCTAGGCCGCAGGCTTAGTGCAAAACCTTAGATGAATAACTTTAAAAAGAGAAAAATATACATTTTAAAACGTTATCTATTAAAACGTTAACTGTCACGATCCACTGGATTGACTTGCACTCGGTTCGCTTGAGTTGAAATTCTGCTTAACAACCGCAGTGTATATTGTAGCTTCAATTGGTTTCTCTCGCCGCGCTGAAACTCAATTCGATATCAGGGGCCCCGAGAAGGTCGTTTCTTGGTTTTGCTCCACTGGGACCTTTGCTATCGGCATGAGGTTCAATGTACATTGGAAAGCTCGACATCAAACCAACAAAATTTCCGAAATGAGAGTATGGTTTTTTTTTAAGAAGAATATTTAAACCCTAATTGGATTTACAAATATACAAAATCTACTAAAATCTACTGTCCATTGATATTACACATTCCCGACTGGAGAGTGCCGCATGCTTGGCAATTTAAGCCAATCCGTGGCAGTTAACCTATTTAATAAAAATTCAAAATTGAATGGAATTAATTAAAAGAGAAATTTGTTTTTGATTGATAGAATCAGCATATCAATTTTCAAACAATATATGTATATTCAGTTAATAAATGTTTTTCTTTACATCTTCATAAGCACAAACTAATAAATAAAAAATTAAAATATGAAACCTTACCGTATTTGCATGTCTATAAAAAAAAACATATTGCATATACATAAAAAAAAAAGTATCTATACATACAACTAGTTAATAATCAATTTAATAATGTTTAAATGTTAAGATCTAATACTATTGGAAGACATTAGTATAACATTGGCTTTTTTGGAAGACATTATATCAATTAAGTATATTTAGATGATAACGAGACGATAACAGTAAACAAAAAAAAATATTTTAAAAATATATATACATATTATTCAGAGAATGCCCATGAACCAGATCTGAAATCTTCGCTGTGACTGACAATAATTAAAATAAATGTCACATTAAACAAAATAAAAAGATTAAAAATATTCTAAGTAACAATTCAAATAGAGCGTCCGTACTCCGCTACTCAGTTAGCGGTAAAAATAAAATAACATCTTATATGTCGGACCCGAGTTGTTACTGTATATGTATCTATATTTCAATATTTAATCCTTACATTTTTCGTGACGCATATTTAACATATCGTATGCAAACATAATTATAATAATAATATTAAACCGTTATTGACTATCTAAATTTTGAAGCTTGTTGGTTAAAAAAAAAAAAAAAAACAAACAAATTATGGCAATATTGTGCGGAGAAAAATAATTTAATATCTCAAGTTATATATGAATACTTAAACTAAAATTTGAAGAAAAAAAAACATGAAAATATATATAATATGTGTGTGTATTAAAATGTTTAAAGGTTATAACTTAGCCCCCTGAAAACCTGTGCTTTTTTTTCAACATGATGAATTGTTTTTCAACAGCTTTGGCAGCATTCAATTTGCTCTTAGCAGCGTGTAAGTCATTTGTAATTCGACTTCAATGGAAATCTCTATACTTCTTCTTTCTGCTTTTAGGTGGCGCTACAGTACGAGGTGAACCAGAGCCTACTTTTCGCAACTGTTTGCGTGTACGTGTTATCCTTTTCCAGGAATGGAAAGGACCTACAGTCTTTTGCCGACTCCGAGTTGAGAATTGATACTCTTAAATGCTGATTCGGAAAAGGTCATAAACAAAACTTTTGGTTGTTTGCTGGGATTGAACCCGGGCAACAGTCATAGTAGTACAACGCACTTACCACTACGCCACGGTCCTACTAACATGATTATACTACAAGTAAAAAACCGAAAGTCGATAGCGAAACGGGTTCCGTGTCATATCGCCCAAAACCAAATCCTACAAATCTAAAAAATTTCACATTGTCCAACATTTTTGGGCGATTTAACGATATGACAGATCGCCTTAAAATTAACCGCCAAAAATAGTGTGTGCGGTTTGCCAGGACTCATGCTTCCGATCGCCCAAAATTAATTCGGCCAAAATGAAATAAAATCCGAAAAATGTTAAATCTTTGTGGGCGATTTAACATTTTTAATTTTTGGGCTAAAAAAAATCGCCCAAAAATATAACGAGTTTTGGACGATTTGACATTTTCGTTAAATTGGGTTTGAAAGTGTGTTCAAAGCGGATTGTAACAATTTTAGTAACGGTCACAGCAGAATATTGCTGTTTCTTCTGAAATATATGAATCGTATATTAGCGCCTACACGCACTCCCTCCCCCGTTCGTTTATTTTCCCCTAGATTGCAACTGGAGCCTGACCTTTTGTTTTAATATATCCATTCCTTCAATCCTGCATTTCGGATAAAAGCTGATCTTTCTTTTCATTACTTACTTCAGATCGGACATTTCTCAGTTTTTAAAAAGTTGACCAGGGTGCACGACTGCACCAAACGACGTCGACGAAACGATGCTTCGCGAAACACTCCCAGTCTCGTGTAGTCCATCAC
This sequence comes from Brachyopa scutellaris, assembly GCA_949775065.1. Taxonomy (NCBI): domain Eukaryota; kingdom Metazoa; phylum Arthropoda; class Insecta; order Diptera; family Syrphidae; genus Brachyopa; species Brachyopa scutellaris. The sequence continues at coordinate 104,822,423 of OX459113.1, forward strand.
CTTCGTCGTTTTTCAGTTTGAGAACCACAGAAAACAACATTTATAACAAACAGACCAAACAAACACCAATTTCCAAAATATATTTGCTTTTACGCAGCTCTTTATTTATACAAGTCCTCACAGTTTGCTTGCTAATATGCGAATGCCTACTATAGGGAAAACTATCGTTAACGTCGCAGCATCCGTCTCTTTTACATCGGTACTTTCTCGTTCTTTCTTGCTACAGTTTCGGCCAACCTGACCTCCTCGGCGTCCTCGTCGAGCTCAGCATCTAATTGGATCCACTGTTTCATCCTGTCCGCAGCATGTACGGACGAATATGGCTTTTGCACCCGTTGCGCGTGTGGTATATCTGATATTTGATATCGATCGTGGGGCAGTACTGCGGATACTATGTACGGCCCTTTGTATTTCGGCTCAAGTTTCCGGGAAGTTCCTGTAGCAGCAACACTGTCGTTTAGTAACATCACGAGAGCACCTACTGTATATTTTTTGGCTCCTTTGTGTGTAGAATCATGTCTCTCCTTTTGCTTTGCTTGAGATTTTGCGATGGTTTTCGATCCCTGATGTCGTATCAATTCAATATTTCGCGGTTGCTGGTTAAGTTCCACCCCCTGGGATAGAACATCAGTCCATGGATTTCTTGGGATATACCCCATGAGCATTTGTTGAGACGTCGTTTTGATTGCTTCGTTATAAGTATTATTTATTCCCCACTGTATGAGTTTCACCTTTTGGTACTGTATCTGTGACTATTGACCGCTCGCTTCCTGAATCGAGTAGTGCCAGATACGGTTTCCCTTGGATTAATACTGGTTTACGAAAGCAGTCATTATTAATAACATTAATCTTAAATTTCTTGTCTGGTATTTTTTCCTCTTTTAACTGTGGACGATTGTCATTGCTGCGGTTAGCTATCCATATTCTCTTCCTTGAATGCGTACATTGCCCCGCATAATGCCCTACTTGGTGACAATTATAGCACGTTATCTTATTTGTACTTCGATGGACTACACTCCTTGGTTGCCAATTTGAGTGTCCCATCGCATTCGTTGTAGGACCATGTCGATTGCTATTAATAGGTCTAGAAGCACTAGCTAAGCCTTGACGTAAATTACCCCGTATGCTGTCAAACCATTTTATCTTTTCGATTAACTCAGCTATATCCCGAAAAGACCCAGCTGCTAAGCTTGAACTCATCAAAGAGTCATTTAATCCTGTCAATATATATTGGATTATAGTTTTGTCAGAGAGCGCTATCTTTTTCCCAGCATATTCATTTGAAAGCAATAACTTTCTATGGTTTCGGTTGGTTTTCGTACCTTTTTCGCCAATTGTTGATGAATTTCGACCTCGCTATGTTGATGGGGAAAATTCAATCTTAATTCATTTGCAAGCTCACCCCAGGTAGTGAATGCCCCTTCGGTGGTGTCCCACCAGTAACGTGCCGGACCGTGCATTTTTGACGCTGCAGCCATTAATAGCGCTCTTTCGTCCCAATCGTAAATTTTCATTAACGTCTCAACTTTATTCAACCAGCAATCTGTTGACATTGACGCAATATCACCTGGCAGAAACATCGGCAAGGCGTCTGCAATTTCTCTGATGCTGCAATTTACTTTTTGCCTGTGTGCAGCATTATTCACAGGTACCCTGCTTTGTTCAAGTAGTTTCAATTTTTCTCCTAACTCAACTTCTCTTTTCATCAAAATTCGCTCCTGTTCGATTAAATTTTTCTCCCTTCTGATTATGTCCCATTCTCGTGTCCGAGCTTCCTCATCGTCCATTACCGTAACGATGGATGAATTCGAAGTGGCACTATGTACTACTTGAGTAATATTATCCAGTGGTCCACTAGGTTGAGAATCCGAATGAAGTGTCAGAACTGGATCAAGTTGATTTTTGTCGAATTGTTTAATTCTGTTCAACAGAATTCTTTTTGTTCCACTCGTACAAAGATTTCTGCTTTTAAGTTCCAACTGCAGCTGCTTAGTGGTCATATTCTCCATTGTTTCTAAGGAATAAAATAATTGAGCGTGGATTAACAGAGAAAACTAACTCCTTAAAAGTACCAGTAATTTTGATTGTATTTGCATTCAGCACAGTAATAACTGAAACTTTTCCCAATCGAAATGACTGACTGCGCATAATCTCTTACGCATCTTACTCTAAATAAATAAAACGTATGTATATGTACTTAATGTAACTCAACCAAGGAACTCAGATCATATGTATCTCTTTATACATAATGTTTATATTCGTCGATTATTGGAAATCTACAAATTTATGCGTACATACGCTTATTTTAGCATAACCTTAGCATAATCTAACTGCATTTACAGTTAATAATCCTTATTACAGATTACCATATTTTCCATGGCATCCAATTTCGATAGATCGACCAACTACCTCTTTTTCGTATACCGAAAATTAGGTGTCATCTCTTTCAGACAATACAGCCATTGAAACTTATATGAAATTCAAGCATCACTTTAACAGATACTTGCAACGTGAGACCACAATTTCGCTTTATGCATATCTAAATCATCACTCTCACTCTGTCTCTATCACATTTGTACATTTTATATTTACTCCAGTCGCCCCGTTTGACGACCGACTATACATTTATGCCACCACTACTGCACTCAAACTAGAGAGAGAAAGCATTACCATGCCAATTTTTTTTTGTTGGCCATTTCTAACGGTTTTTGTTTTCCATATATATTTTATATTTTAACCCAAAATCCACTGACATTCGCCGAATTAAAATAACTAGATTAAAGACACTATTTCGTGAGTCCGAAATCGCATCCAATCGAGACAATTAAATGGCGAACGCCGATTTTTCCAGAACTTGGATAATACACTATTCCGTAAAACCGAAATCGCATCCAATCAAGTCAAGCGGACAACTTATTCGCCGCTTTATTTTCAAACTTCACATATTTTATATTTACCACAAAATTCCATGTTCTGAGTTCCTATAGTAACAATTTTAGTCATTAATAACTTACTACACCTGGGTATATATGTAGGTTCATATATCCCACTTCTGAATTATAACAAACAGACCAAACAAACACCAATTTCCAAAATATATTTGCTTTTACGCAGCTCTTTATTTATACAAGTCCTCACAGTTTGCTTGCTAATATGCGAATGCCTACTATAGGGAAAACTATCGTTAACGTCGCAGCATCCGTCTCTTTTACATCGGTACTTTCTCGTTCTTTCTTGCTACACATTTATAAGCGATTTGACATTTGCTGATGAAGTCATAATTTGACATTTGTGGTTTTGGCGGCATTTTCATATTTCATATTTATTATTAATTAATATTAAGATCATTGGGCTGTACTTGGGCGGATGCTGAACAAAAAAGGAAACTTGTTCAAATTTGTCAAAGTCCTACAGGATGAGGAACTTCTGAAAAGCCGTAATTTCTCTTCGCTTAGGTATATAAAATGGTGGAATTATTGGTACCAAAAAAAAAAAACAATATGGAAAGAAATAAAAAAATTATCGAGGCCTCTGCGCTTCTTGAAAACGGTACGATAAATATACTGAGATTTTTAGAGAGAATGATCTATGTAAAAAAAATTTCATTTGTACCGTTATGGAGCCGTTTGAACATATTCTCGAAGAATATCCTGACGTTAGTGAAGAGGAAGAAGACGGACTAAATTTGGCTCAAGAGCAACATACATAATAATGTATTTATGTATTCTATGATATATCTTGAAACCAAACATTGTTCTGTTGCCATGCAAACAATTGCAAATATGCAATGAGTGTGATTTGAAATTACAAACGCAGTGGAGATCCATGGAAATGTATAAAAATTAAATTTTTACATACATATAAATGTACATAGTACATATGTATATGTATATGAAAAGTTGTTAGAATATGTAAAAGATATAATAAAAAAAATGATTTAAATACTGAAGAAAATGTATCACTTTTAATATCATTAACATAACCAGGGTTCGGATTTTGTTGACCAAAAAAAGCCAACAAAAGCAGAAAAAGGCAAAAAAAGGCATTTAATAATAAAGGTTTTTATGCATTATTATTAACATTGTAACCCAAAACATTTTGAAGTTTTATGGTAACAATCGCCTGCGATTACCTCTCAGGAAAGCTTTGAAGGAAATAAAGGACCTTTAAACATGGGCAAAGCATAGTGGAGCCAAGATAAGAGATGTCACGTCCTTGACTTTAATATTTGAGTCCAATTTAGAGTTTGCAGCGCCATTTCGTTAATTTGCTGAAAAAACCGCATACAATTTTTTCATTCCATCTTCAGCTACTAGCCCTTTAGCTTGTTGTAATTTCTCCTCGAGTCCGTTCAAAGCCTCTAACACCTCTTCTTCTAAATACCTACTATGCATTGCACTAAGATGAAGTGCTCAGATTAAAATACATACAACTAAATACTAGGAGTCACCTGTAATTTGTAAACTCTTAAATATGTGGTCTTTCGGGTCAACTAAAAATATTTTTTCCAATTTCACCACAAACTTTTGCCATTGGCTTGAATCTTTACACGAGTCTTGGGGCATGTTCACTTTCATCTTTCAATGACACGCAACAAAATATTTTGGGAACAGCACGCTTGCAAACGCAATACTCAACAGATTAGCACTTAGTATGACCAGTATGTCACAAAATATGAATCTATATGAAAAGGCGCACAGTTACGAAAAATATACTTCCCAGATGTCTAACGGTTTTTGTCAGATGGAAAGATGGTAAAAAAAAACTGCGGCGAATGCCTGAGATTGCACGTACGGCAAAAGAAAACGCGCAATTATGCTGAGTTGATACAAATGTATTTAGGGTTGTATTCGTGTGTAGGGATTTTTTTTATGCGCGCTAGTGTAAACAACGCGTGCAGTTATGTGCTTGTTTATACGAAGAAAAGTCTGCTGTCATAGGTGTGGACACTGAAATTTCTTTCGTGTGAGCCAGGATAAATCGTAAAGAAGAAAGTGCGCAGCTACTTTGACAAATATGTAGTACCAAAAATCCAAAAAAGGCAAAAAAAAAGGCATTATGAGTAAAAAAGGCAAAAAAGGCAATATGAGTAAAAAAAGGCAAAAAAAAGGCAAAAAAAGGCAAAGTCAACAAAATCCGTTCCCTGAACATAACATATATGTAAATAGGCGAAGGCAAAACAGTTCAACCCCTTTTTAGCTGAAGAGGGGGAGTGCAGTGTAAAATAATAAATATAATAATAAAAATATATAAATATTTATAAAGGGTTTTTCAATAAGAGCACTACAAAAGTTTTTTTAAATAAAACAAAAACGGTTTTGGATATCAATGAAATTCTTTATTCCTGTGAAAGTACGTTCGATGCCATTATGTATGGAACTCGATTTCTTTTGCATGGCCACCACGGGCACGCTTGCAGAAGTCTAGACGCTGAACCCAATTTTCGACGGTTTTCAAGCATAAATCGGCAGATACTGCTGCAATTTCACGTTCGATATTCGTACGAAGTTCACCAATCGTCGCTGGCTTGTTGGCATAGATCATAGACTTGACGTAGCCCCACAGGAAATAGTCTAACGGCGTCAAATCGCACGACCGAGGCGGCCAAGCGACTGGACCAGCCTCAGCGGCAGCAATATTCTCGACACTACGGGCACTTCTTTGTCTCACTGGCACGGGAATATTTTGTACTGTGACACTAGACGCTCAATTGTTGATCTGCTAGGACGATTATGACGACCATAAATTGGACGTAGCGCTCTTAACGTTGAGGCCACTGACTCCGAATTTCGGTAGTAAATTTTAATAATTTCGACTCGTTGTTGGCTCGTATATCTTTCCATCATGAAATGGCAAACCTTACTGAAGAGAAATATCAAAAGAGCGGCAAGAAATATGGCGTCGTTTGCTGTCCCTGTCGCTTTACGTTTGTAGCGTCCCTGTTGAAAAACCCTGTATGATCATTTTTCTCGCACAATTGTTCTAATTTCGACAACAGGAGATACTAGTTATTAATAAATGATGATTTGACAAAATGCCATCCTATACTCGTACTGTACATACTATGTTGGTATTTTCGAATTGCGATAAATCGCCAATTTCTGCTTTTGGTGATTTAACATTTTTATTTTTTTGGTCAATCCGTCATAGTGTGAAAGCCCAAAAATGTTGAACGTTGTTAAATTTTTTCAGATTCTGGGGATTTGATATGATACAGATCCACTTTAATATAGCTGAAACACAAAATCGTCGAAATTCACTTATGTTGACATCATGCCAAATCGCACAAAATATAAAAATGTCAAATCACCCAAAGCAGAAATGGGTGAGCACCGTGGTGTAGTGGTTAGAGCGTTGGACTAGTATGCAATGCTGCCCGGGTTCAATCCCAGCCCCGGTCCAACAAGTAATCGTTTTTCACGGTGCCACCTCTTTCGAATGTCTGACAAGCAATCAAAAAGTATCATTTTTCAAGATTAAGCTTCTCAACTCGCCGTTTGGAGTCGGCAAAAAAACTGTAGGTCCCTTCCATTCGTGCAAAAATATAACACGCACACAGAAATGGTTGCGAGAAGCAGGCCCAGGTTCATCCCAAGCTGTAGCGCCATCTAAGTAAGTAAGTAGGTAAGTCTAATCCGCCAAAATTTTTTTTTGGGTGATTTGACATTTTTTTGATTTTTTGCCGTTTGGGCGATTTGGTTAATCTTAAAACAGTGAAATCACTCTTATTGCTACGGAACCGGAGTTTTTCGTCCGATTATGAGAGCTGTCCGTTAATAAAAACGCATTTTGTATGGGAAATTAGAAATTGGATCTCAAAAATGCAAGTTAATGCAAGTTATCCACTAAGTATGGTGTCCGCTAATGAGAGATTTCTCTGTATGTAGTTCTATATAGTTTTAAATGCTTATTTAAAATTCAGAAAGTTAAAACTTTTCACTTCAGTTATTTTCACGTACCAGTGATCTAAGTGTGGATAGACTACACCAGACACGAGGAAATTCAACGTTTATTCTTTTTTATCTGCAAATAGTTTAGCAGTACATATGTCAAAGCAAACACATAGTAAGAGTATATCTTTAAGACTTGAAGAACAGCCATCGGTTCAACAGCCATATTGAAATTTCAAGGGAAATGGCAAAGTTGGTAGGTACCTAGCGGTACAAATAGAAAAAATAAACTAATACAATAATAACTAATTTCCAAGTCATTTGAGTGTTATTTATTTAAAGTGGAATAGCTGGCAGCACTTTTCCCTTACATTCGCCAAAGCCAATGCGTAGACCATTCTTCTGGCAATAACCACGAATTATGATCTCATCTCCGTCTTGAATGAATTTTCTCGTCCCACCATTCTGTAGATTGATGTTCTTTGAACCCTTCCAACTCAGCTCCAACATGGAGCCAAATGAATCGTCCGTCTCGCCACTGATTGTTCCCGAAGCCATCAAATCTCCTGGACGAATATTACACCCAGTCACAGTATGATGTGCAATTTGTTGCAGCGCTGTCCAGTACAGGTGCCTGTAGTTCGATCGGGAAATTGTTGTTTCCACATCACTTTCAGCTAAAACAAAAATAAGAGATTTTAATAAATAGAGACATGTTTGTATTTTAGTACTTACGTTTAAGAGCTACTTCAAGGTTGATGTCAAAATTGAACTTCTGCTGTTGCTTTAGGTATGGAAAAACTTCCACATCCTGTGGGAAGTTGTCAATCAAAAACGGTTCCAATGCTGCTACCGGCACTACCCACGGTGAGATTGTTGTTCCTAGATTCTTTGCTGTGAAGGGTCCTAGTGGTACATATTCCCACTTTTGAATATCTCTTGCGCTCCAATCATTCATCAGGGTAAAACCGAAAACATGCTTCCATGCGTCTTCAATTGAGATGCGATCACCTAATTTATTTTCCGGTCCACCAATAAAGAATGCCATTTCTAATTCGAAATCGAATAGATTACAAGGTCCAAACACTGGAGGCTTCCCATCAACGGGAAGCGTTTGTCCAAGTGGACGACGGATTGGTGTCCCCGAAACAACTATAGAGCTGGCGCGACCATGGTATCCAACTGGTATGTGCTTCCAGTTGGGCATTAACGCGTTTTCCTTTCCCCTAAACATGATGCCCACATTTGTGGCATGATGAATGGAAGAGTAGAAATCTGTATAGTCTCCAATTTGAGCTGGTATATGCAATTCAATTTCGGTTTGAGGTATTATGGACCTTAAATAATGTGAATCAGTATAGGTACTATAAAATAGGTCAACCGTCTACTTACTTGTCTCTCAGAACTTGGTTTTCGTCTAAGCGAGAGTTTCTCAGCAATAATTCACGAGTTACTGATCTTACTAAACTCCAGGCTTCGTGTCCAAGAGCCATGAGCAAATTGAGAGAATCTGACTTAAGTGCAGCCTGTTAAGCAACTGGAGTTAGATTGTGCTTGGGTTGAGTGTATGGGAACATGTGAAGATACGTACCTGCACTCCTGGTGGATATAACCCCGCTACGGCTTGGAGATCCAGGACATAATCACCAATAGCTACGCCGATTCTTCTCCGGGGCTTTAAAAAACAAAATGTATTTGTAAGTCGAAAATCGATTGTTAGAAATTTCATTAAAATAAATAATCTCATGATCAAAAAATGGTGGTCCAGAAAATATAAGCCTTAAACCGTTTTAAGGTTAAGAAAGTTGAGTTTTTAAAGAAGGTTACATATAGCTAACAACGACATAGATACCTTTTTGAAATTACATTTATATAAGTTCATTAAAAATGCTTATCTAATCCTATATGACTCAATAAATAATAAAACGATACAATTTAGCAGGGGGGTATCATTACACCCCACCCACCAAACTACACCAATGTTTTTCAAACTCCTATCGTGTTAACTCTTCTAGAACAAATAAAAAAAAAATGAACACGATATCTAGTGAACGAGTTGAAGCAGTTAAACAAGATTTCTGCTTAATAAACTACAACGGAATTTGCATATAAGAACAACATGATTCTAAATAAATTAGAACAAGTGATTTTACCCATCGATCATCGCTACGTACATTTCTGGCAGTTGAAAACACACCATAAGGTAAATTCTCAATTGGGAAATCACTTCCCTCGGGTACAGGAACAAATGAACACATTTTATCGGTTTTGTTATGATAAACTTTTTTATCAGCTAGACTTATAAAATAAGAAACAAACAGCACACTTAACAGACTAATCGCACAGACAGTCAACCGCCAACTAAAACTAATCATTCGGTGAAGTTTCAATGTCACTAAGCAAGGGGGCAAATCAACGTGTTTAGCTGGATCTCTAGTGCTCAGCATAAATAAGCGGGAACTTGTTCTATGAATTTGAATATGCTGATCTCTATTTTGGGGGAGTGGTAGGTACGTGGGATCAAAAAAAAAAAAAAAAACATAATATCAAGAGATCAAAAAATAACATTTGTTTTTATATATCTACTAGTATCGCCCGTGATTGAAATTCGACCAACTGTGCAAGAGAAATTAACGTATTAATATTTATAATTTTACCTGGCTTATACACAACATATTGGTAAAAAAAAATGTACACACTGCACTGCCCCTCTTCACAACCTTTCCAAAAAACAAAAATCAACAGAATATGTTGTGTTTAAGGCAGTTAAAAAGGGGTTTAACAGTTTTGCCGTCACCTATTTGTATAATGATGATTTAGAGGACTGAACCTGGCAGTGAGCAGAGCGCTGAGCGCAGAGCCATTCATAACAGATGCAAAACATCACCTGGCGAGATCCATAAAATGCTTAAAAATGTTAAGGAGAACAAAGCATCGGGAGAACCGTACCAAGTTTACATAAATGTACCTGCTAATTTTATTCAACCTCTATAGCTAAAGGGATCACGAGACTACTTGAGAAACGAACAAAGTTTTCAAATAGCCATCATTTTCCCCACATACATACAGTGGTGAAAAACTAATTAGAAACAGTGGGAAAAATAAATATTGTTTATTTTATGTTCTTTATTTTCATATTTATTTGCAAGATATCTGCATCGATAAAACACCATTTTGTAACCAAATATCATTGTGCTTTTAATTCCACCTGTATCGATCGATCACTGAAATTCGATCACAAAAGATAAATCTAAAAATATATGAGTAGTGCGTCGTTAAGATTTATTACGGTAAATCTTAACAGTTTCAATTATTTTCTGTAAGCATATGTTGCCTTCACCAGTTTGTATAAAAAAAATAAGAAAAAACAAGAGTTGAACACCAGAGAAAAGAAGGTCTTATCGTGCAGAAGTACTCCTGTCGAAAAGACCAATGGATGTAACTCTAAAGGATCTGCTGTGCTCCAAAAATGTGGTCTACGGTGCTATAATGGTGTACACCGAAACTGGTATCATAGGAAACCCCCAAATACAACAACGGGCCAATTAAAGAGGAGAGACTTACTTGTCGACAGATTAAGGCCAATCCCTTTTGTACTGGGAAATAATTTCTGTCTGCCATGTCGACTCATTTAAGTGCACACATAAGGCACCAACTTTTGGAAGCAGGTTTTCGGGGGTTCGTTGCTCGAAAAATCCGCACGTTTGAAAAAAAAAATGTAAAACGACAGTTGCAATTTGCAAAGGAGCATCCACCAAAACCTCTCGCATTTTTGGAAAATAATCTTCTAGTCTAGAGTGATGAGTCGAAGTTTGAAATATTCTGATGACATGGCAAAAAATATGGAGATGGGAAAAAAATTCCATTATACAATAAATACACCATAAAAACAATTGAACCTAGTGGTAAAATTGTCATGATTTGGGAAACCTTTTCGTGGTATGGTGTTGGTCATAATATGAAAATAAACAAGCGAAGAGATCGGTATACACAAAGACATATTGTAAAACCAAAAATTTAGCCAAAGCTTCTTTCTTTAAAGAAAAATTTTACTTTAACCGACAAATATTTACAGACGCCGCCGCTTAACAGCGGATTCTGCACAGGGTCCAAAAAGGAAGTTTTCAAATTTTACTTAATAAAAAGGGTCTGCAGGAATCCTACTGCCTACTATCTACTTACACTACGTGCAAATAGATTTTACTTATTTATTTTGAGTCTTAATGGTCAACGGGAGGGAGCCCGTGGTTCACTTATTAGAACCTACCTATGCTCGCGCCATTATTTTTGGAAAACCATGCGCAGGTGATGTCAAAATCCTATAGCTGATTATTTCTGACAACTTTACCACCATTTTTTCATTATTTTTGTTTTCTGAGCTTGTTTCTCTCAGCAAACATTTAGAAAATAAAAAATCTTGAATCTCGAAATCGTTAATTTTATTCGGGAGTATTTGTCAAGATAAAGTCTTTCGAGATTTTTGTACTTTCTAAATTTTGTACTGTTCGAGATTTTGACTTTCGAGATTTATAAAATGGATTTTCGATATTTCCTTCGTTTTAGATTGTGATTGTTCTAGCTTACGCGATTATCCCAACTGAGAGTAACTTTAGATAAGCTCTGAGACGTTTAGTTTCTACGCCATAGGCAAATACCTACTCCTTAACTCTAAAAAATATTCTCTTCTTGTACCAATACCAACAAGTGGCTGGTCATTCATTAGTCAATAAAATAAAAAAAAAAATCGTGTGTATAAAGTACGCACGGGCACGGTAGAAGTAAAACCTTATCCCTTCATGCATATGAAGGTCTGTTAATGCGTCCTTCGGGTAGTTTACATTTAATATTTCCGCTGTTTATAATAATTCTCAAAAAGGCGTCTTGCCGTGTTTCTGTCATAAGTATTTCCGAAGCCCTATTTGGGCGTATCTACAATTACTCCTATTCTATCTGAACCTGTTTATTTTATTTTATAAATCAATAAATAAACAAATAAATAAAAAAAACATAAAAATAAAAAATTAAATAAAGAAATAAATGAATAATTAATATGTAAATAAATAAATAAATATATAAATAATATATAAATAAATAAATAAACAAATAAATAAATAAATAATTAAATAAGTCAAAAAATAATTAAATAATTAAATAAATAGAAAAGAGCAATATAAATACATATATGTACATACACCTCTACTCCGTTCATGTTTCATTCTACCAAAGGTATGACGTTATGAGTCCGATTTTCGCGTTTCACTTTTTTGTGACATAAAATTTTGTGTATCGTGCGTATGGAAGATATACTTCAAAAAAGTACTGAATTCGAATGTCAGATTACTTTACAGAACAAGAAAACACATGAAAGCTTGCAAAAATCACCCTTTTATAGCAAATAGCCCCAACGAATCGCACGCCTATGGTTCCATAATTCCATTATTGATTTGAATCAACTATCCACTGGAACAGAAACGAGCGACTATACCATACGCCTCTCAACCAAGTGGCGTCAGACGACAGATGCGCACTAACGAATAATGTACCAGCAACAGCAACAACAAGCACTATTGTCAAAAGATACACCTTACAGCTGAATATAACTCTCAGGAACAGGCTAACATTTGCAATTTGGATTAGATTGTAATCTTTGTCTTCGTGAAATATAGTGATTTGAGGTTTAAATAGCTGAATAAATATTTGATTGAAGTATTTTTTCTCATTCACGGTGTTTTCAAATGACAATAAGAACCACCTTACAGATAGAAGTTAGACCGCGAAGTACATATTTGCTGAATTGTACGAGTACGAGATACGAATATCTTACTCAAAGGGGAGACGGCAAATCAGTACCGGATTCTCTGGGTCTGGCAGTTGAATATATTTCGTTGTTCGCATAAATGATAGCGCCGGGCTAATAAATACACTTTATTTTTTCTTTCCTGCCAATGTGTTCCTATGAAGGCTTTAACATTCCAATAACATTTTCAAATCGATTAACAACATTTTCGTGATTCTATGTGTATCTGGATTTCATGTTACACCTAACTAAAACCGATTAACTTAAGGCATAAAACTATTGTTTTACTTATTGAATGCAGAAATAAGGCAAAAATCGGTGCGTACTTCTATGGAAAAATCAATTTTTAAGTGCGTGTATCCCTTGGATGCGAAACAAATAAGTTGGTGTGTGTATGTATTTTGTTGTGTTGTGATGATGGCCGAATCAAGTGTTTTTTTTTTTGTTTAAATTTGCGTGATATTCAAAAGAGAAATAGGGAAAAACTTGTTCGATGTGCACTTGTAGAGATAAGAACATGAGTTTTTTTTTTCTTTTTCTATTGCCCTAAGTTTTAACCTATACTTTATTAAACCTTTGTATTGTTTCGTTTTATTATTTTGTATTGTTTCTGTACAGTGACACATAGTGCAAAAATGTATAATTTTTTTTATTGTTATATTGTATTGTTTGTATAATCTTAATGCTAATTTGATACTAAATACAAACATATCCATACAGTTGTACATAACATTGCTGAAAGTCGATTAAGGTGGTGGTGGACGAATAGGGGGTGGAAGTAGAAGGTCTATCGTCTGTCCACTGGAGCCGGGCAAAAAGTCAATTGGCTGTTATCTATGCGGAATACTAAGTGTTGAAAAAATATTCTCGTACGTAAATAATGTGTACATTGTGCATTCATCTTCAATGGGGATACTTGATGCCTCTGATCGGTGTTCTTTGGTAAACTTTTGAGTTTGAAAGGCTGTTTGCTTGCTATTAGCTCATTTCAAATAAAAATGCAGCCAGTACTTTAAAATATCACGTTTAAGTGCTTTCCACTATTATGTCTGCAGTTTGCTTTAATGGATATTATGTGCGCTTTTGACATCTACATACAGTTGCTGCTTGCTTGAATAATTAGTGGTGTTGTTGACTCCTATCGCATTCGTTTGGATGCAAATGTTAAGTGAAAACCTTGACATGACTTGAAGATTTTTTCATGTTTTCGTTTTGAATGTCTGAGAGGATACACTTTAGTTTTTTTTTTTTTTACTTGTGTACGGTTTAAATGTGTACGGGAATGAAATATGGAATGGGTGGTGGCAACACTGGACTCCAGCGATTTCAAATGAATTAAGACATTTAAATAAATGTATCCCTAAAAAAAGTTCATTTCTGTGAGGTATCGAGCGGCATTGGAGCTCAGTGTTGAAGCAGCCTATAAAAACTAAGCTTAGAGATCTGGGCTTAAACTAGCAGCATTATACATAAGTAGTTTCTTGTACTACATATTTAGATTCTATTTATATACGAGTACGCGGGACGTCCCGATTCTTAGCCCAAAATTAAATGTCCCGCGCGGGACATGCACAGTCCCGCTTTCCAATACATTTGTTCATTCCACTCTTTCAAATATTTTCAAACTTCATTCAGCATTCATTCAATACATCACTATCAGAATATATCGAAAAATGAGTGGGAACACTTACTTTACTTAATTTAGGTGTAGCTACATCTCGGGGTGAAGCTGGGCCTGCTTCTCACAACCAATTGTGTGTGCGTGTTATATTTTTGCACGAATAGAAGGGACCTACAGTTTGTTGCCCAAACCGAACGGCGAGTTGAGAAGCTCATTGATAAATGATGCTCTTGGATTGCTTGTCAGACATTCGAAAGAGGTGGCACCGTGAAAAAACTTTTAGGTTTTAGGCATTGCGTATAGTAGTCCAACGCACTTACCACTACACCATGGTGTCGACACTGCACACATAATTATATGCACTTTTTTCACAATGCCACAATGGTAAATAGATAACAAGCAAAACAATAAAAAAAACCCTCTTTTAGTAAAAGCAGGCCAGCACATTTTTTTAGGTCTATCATCATTTTAAACTTAATTTGAATCTCAAATAAAAGGATAAGATAATTTAAGACTACTGACTAGCTACTTATGATTTTCTTATGTCCCGCTTTCGACGTAAGAATCCCGCTTTTATAATCAAAAGGTTTAAAAATCCCGCTGTACCCGAAAAAATATCTGGCAACGCTGATATCAATACGCAACCCTAAGCAAGAGTTCCGATGATAACACAGGTCTACAAAAAAAAAATGTTTGGTGCCTCTGAGACTTCAACGTACATAATTTGAACACATAGTATTTGGCAGCACTCTCAGTACCGTTAATCTGTCAAAACCACGTACAGTTTTTGAGCTATCCACATCGATAACATTTTTCTATCAGTGGCGGCTTACCATATTTATCGTTGTGGTATGTTCAATTAAAAACGTGCGTAAATAAGTTCTTCGAGATTTTTTCGTCCAAACGATCCTGTTTAAATGATTCAAATTTGTTTTGTTATATTTGTAGGGAATATACGATAAAAAAGTGTCGAAAACCATTACTAAATACGTGCAAAGTTCCTTATTTCGCTTATTTTAATATGCATTGTTTGCAAAATGTGTAGTGAGCATTTAAGACAATGGAATAGTAGTACCAAAATGCTGTTTGTCTCCCCTAAACAAACCTCTGCCCCCCCTATTAAGTAAAATTCAAAAAGAGAAAACATTCAATTTAAAACAGTTAAAATATTTTCATTAAATATTTTTAAAAAGATTCTCTGTAAGCACATCCCCTTGAAGTTCAAAATCCTTTCAAAGCCGAACGCATCTACTCAATGACCTACATATCAGTTCACGCGCAAAAGTTTTCCTTCATCTGTCAGTATATGATTTGTGCTGCCATTTGTCCTTTGTCAGTTTTTGTTAACAAATTATTTTCGTTTGCGTTTAATAGTACCTAAAGTATCCGAAAAAGTGAATAATAAAAAGAAAGTGAGCATATAACCAGTGCTGGGAAAAGTGTTTCCAGTGGTTAACAAAAAGCAAAGAAAGTCCTGAACATGCGACGTGTTTGATTTGCTATATATTTTTTACTTCACTTTTTTTACACTGGTATTATATTTTTCAAAAACATATTTTGCCTCGCGATGTCCCACTTTTCGACATTTTCAATCTGCTAACCCTACAATGGAATAATGGAAAAAGACGGAAATTTAAGTTTGGTGTACCTATGGTTTGGAGTGTGCTAACCGAAAAAAACTTTCGGTCCCGATCTGGAATCCGCTAGGAGACCTTTGCCTCATCCCTTTGGATGACCTATCAGATCTTTCAATCACAGAATCCACTGCAATCCAACGTAGCCGAGGTAGTACATCCTACGAGGAAGACTGTGATTGTGAAGCAACATCATCAAAACCCATACATTTAACTCAAGTCACTTTAGGTGAACATATCAGAACTTTAAGGAAACTTGGATGTCATAATATGAGCAATAAAGTCCCCAATCTCCAGAACTATTTGGATAAATTTCCTGAAAATCTTGGCTCCTACAGTGAGGAATAAGGGGAGTGAATTCATAATGACCTAAAAAATATGGAGAGCGGTACCAGGGTCGAAATCTAGGAAAGAGTAAAGAAAGCTATCATAGCCCTCTACTCCTGCAAGAAAGCCATTGGCAGTAAATGGGGACTTCAAGCATGGCTCTATGTTATCAGACCGATTCTGATGTATGTCGTAAGTTGTCTGGTGGACTGCCCTAGAAAAAGCTATATACATCGTGACGTTTGGCATTTGTCAAAGTGAAGGTGAAATCAAAGAGCTCTAAGAAAAAAACAACGAAAAATTCGGAAAAAGTAAATTTTATTAAACAATTCTACACTGAGAGTCTTCTTTTGAATATAATTAATATATACTGAGTAAGTGCTAGCATTTAAGACATATTCGAGCTAAGATCAGGTCTTTGTTGCTAAGATAACCTCACTAAATGCGCAAAAGGATTCTATCCGAAACTTCCCCTGAGCAGCGCAGAAACGAAAAGCGTCGTCCGAGCACTCGTGAAAGTACAAACGAAGTCAATATGAGCAACATTTCAGGTATCAGCATTGATCAGCTCAAGGAAATTCTCGAGGCTAAAAATAAAGATTTAGTCAAAGAACTCGCAACGAAATCTGATTTCCAGCTACTATGCTCTGAATTGGCTTGTCTCAAAATCCATCAGGAAGAAATCACTCAGAAGGTTATTCAACTAGAAAAACGCAACAAGCTATTAGAGGAGCAGATGGACAGAATTTTGCTTAAAAACACTGAGTCTAATTTAGTGCTTCATCTTCCTGTCATAAACAACATCGACATGACGGAAAGGGCGAAGTCCATTTGCACTGATCTGCTAGGTGTTAATGATGCAAACACAAGTATTGAGTCAGCACACAGTATTCGCAGCCGTAACGAAAAAAACGCAACTATTATTGTAAAGATGAAGAATCGGGATGCCCTCTGGAAAGTTTTAAAGAACACAAACAAACTTAAAGGCACAAACATCACGATTCGAAAGGATTTGCCTTTCAACGTCAGGCAAAGAAGAGGTAAATTATTACCAATTCTGAAAGCACTTCGCGAAAAGGATCCCAAGATGAGGATCGTACTTAAAGACGATAAACTCCACGTCGGAAATAACATTTTTACATGGGACTCTTCGGAAGGGTTAAAATGCGGCGAAAAAAATGGAGAAACCATACTAAAATCAATCTTTGGCGAAACATTACAACTACGCAAATTTATGAATGAACCGAAATTTCAAAACAAAACACACGAAGCGTCAAAAGTAACAAAAGGGACAGCAGGAGAAACGTCAACGAGTAGAAGTGCTGCCAACATTACGGGTAGCCGTCCGTCCGATGAAAACCATTTGGCTGTGCACACAATAAATAATTCAAACATTGCATGAGATATACCTGTCTACCAGAGTAATCGTCTAGAATTAAGAAATGAAACCTTTTTAAAACTAAGAATTTTGAGTTACAATGTAGACGGCTTAAAAAATAAACTATAAAAAAATAAACTATTGTTTGTTAGTTTTGTTCGTGACAGCTTGCGGAAGGTACAAATATTAGTGTGTCTGTGCCTCAGTGGAGCACTATGATAACACCTTCCGCAGCATTAGACATTCTACTGTATCTCCCACCTCTTGATAACTGGTAAGCTGCCATAAGACCCAAAACCATCTCACAGTGGTCAAGTAACTACACTGGTCACTCCACAATACTAGATCATCTAATTCTCCCCGGAAACATAGACTATACTGTGCCGAAGCCCAATTTTGAAAAACTTTGAGGTCACTTTACCCGATAGACCCTTTTGGGATGACTTAGGAGCTATAACAGACAAGTCGATACACTTTCACACTGATGGCTCTAAAACCAATGATGGTGTAGGCGGAGGTTTTTTCTCCGACAGATTAAAACTAAATCTTTCCTTTCGCCTCCCTGATCACTGCAACGTGTTTCAAGCAGAGATTATGGCGATTTCGGAAGCACTGTCCTGGATCAAGAGGAATGTAATATCCACTAACGATATTAGCATTCCCTCGGATAGTCAGGCGGCCTTGAAATCTCTGGAATCAGTCTCATCCACTTCTAAGACCACCTCCAACTGCCGTTCATCTCTTATAGAGATGGCTAAACAGTTTAATATTCAAATTTTCTGGGTGCCGCTGCCGGGGCATAGAGACATTCCAGAGAATTGCAAAGCTGACGAGCTTGCTAAACTAGGCACAACAATACCTATTCTACCCGATAAGAAGAATATAGATATGCCCCTCGCTACTTACAAGATAACACTCAAACTTGACACAATCAATAAAACCAACGCTAGATGGGAAGGTCGGTGGAACTACCTGCCTTGCCACCAAAAAGATCTGGCCTAGACTAGATATACATAAACCGCTCTAAATACCTTCTGCCCCTAAAAAGACTACATATTAGCACGACCATCGGTGTCACTACAGGACACTTCCTTATAGGCAAGCATGAAACTAGGCTGGGCATCATTTCTAATGACTTCAGTAGAAGTTGCAGAAACGACGAAGAGGTATAGAGCTCAACACATCTCCTCTGTTCATGCCCAGCATGAACCCGTTGTAGAAAGCTACACCTAGGAGAATACTTCTTCGACGATCTCAGTGACCTAGCACAAAAAGACGTGGGAAGAATTGTTCGCTTTATACAAAGCTCCAAATGGTTCTTATGAGTAGCGGGGTTAAATACCCCCAAGATCCTCGTTATCACAATGGGCCTATATAGGCCTATGTGTGCTGGTACTCGTTACCGGCAGCCACTACTACCTAACCTAACCTAACTAGGGTCGATGGGATGAACATGTGTTGGCTGATTACTGCTGGGGTATCAAGCTGGGTGTTCAAATAAAGTAATAAAAAGTTTAAATATGACAAACACGTTTTTTTAAGTATCATATCTCGATACTTAATAAAAATATATATACCTACCGTTAGAATCAGCATAACGAGTACACTCAAAAACAATCTCAGTATTTCCGGCACCAAATCCATTGTAGACCTGTGTAATCTGGACGAAATAAATTATATTTTAGGACTTTCCATTCCACTCTGAACTTACTGAAGTCCAAGAGCTGAGAGTGAATAACCTTCTTTTTGCTTATAAGAATATTTTCGATTCATGTCCAGTAAAATCTCTCTTAAGTGGGCAGCCACGGGACCAGACTTCCTTTTGTTTTTTTTTTTTATAATCTACACACGCTAAAGGGGATATGAATACCCTTATAATGTTTACACACAGCGCGAGCACATGAAGGACAAGAACGAGAGACAGACAGATCGACGTAGTGATAGAAACTCAGATGTTAGGTTTCAACTAACTCTATGGGTGGTGCCCAGGATAACTGGAGAGTTGTGTATTATTGAAAGTTATGCCATTGCTTATGATTCACAGAAGTTTTTTCCAGATATTTCCTATTATTAGTTTGAGAAAGCATTTTGCATGGGAACTTAGAAAATGGTTCCCCAAAAAGTTGTCCGCTAAACAGGGTGTCCGCTAATGAGAGATTTCACTGTATTTAGATTTAGATAGATTGAATTCGTAACAATCCCTTATGATTTTTTTTTTATCTTTCTTCTAGAAAATATGGGGACTAGAATCACCCACAATGCCAGCCTAAAAGGGTAAACAACGACATACAGATGTAAATTCAAATGTGATAATTGAAACGAAAAAACTAAATCATACCAAAATAACATTAAGATTTTTAAAAAATGAGAGCTATCAACTACGTGGGGTTGTTGGTCATAGCTTTAATAGCAAATACTTTAGCCGGTAAGTGGTAAGATGTGTGACCACTTGGAATTTCTTAATACGTTCCATTTCAGTGCCGAAATCGAGAATATGTGCAAAATTTTCGGAAGATGACTCTTCCCAGGACGATGACGATTACTCCGAGTATGCATCCAGTTCAGCACCCGAGGTTGTTCCATCTACAGTTTCTAGTAAATCAGTTGGATCCAGTGGATCATCATCATCCGCCATCGGCGGTAACTTTGTAAAATGTGCTCAAGATTTCGACTTTTGCTTTGCTCTTTGGTATATAGACACAAACGGAACCAGAGTAGTGAAACAGGGTAAGCACAAACACCTACATATATAAGTATGAAAATTATTTTAATCGTTTGCTTGCAATACTAGGATGCTGGAGAGAAAATGGTGAAAGAAATGTGACATGTGTGCAAAAAGAGTGTGCGAGCATTGGTCCCAAGCATATTAAATTATACTACTGCTGCTGTTCGGGTGATATGTGCAACCAAAATGTGACTGTCAGTTATTCTTCGGAGGTATGTTTAACAAATTTGTCTTGCATTCTGGCAATTATTCTAAACTTTCTGCTTTCAAAGCTAAAAAATTCGGGGATATCGAGGGATATCGATCAGCTGGAGGATGGACAAGTTCAAAGTGCTTCCTGGATGAATCCCCTATTTCTGATAGCTCTTTGCTTTGGCGTAATATTTTTCATCTCTGGATTTATGTTTGTCAGATGCAAGAAACCAGTTATTGTGGCAGGGCCCGAAGCAGCACCACTTGCCCCTTCAGGACCAGGATATAGTTCGAATTTACATAACGTAGATAATTTAAAAGTGTGTTCAATGATCGGTCGGGGCAAATATGGAACTGTTTGGAAGGGTATGATTAATGAGCAAGCAGTGGCAGTCAAAATATTCCCCTCACAACATAAACAATGTTTCATCAACGAAAAGAATATATATTCACTTCCATTGATGAATTCTCCATCGCTTTTGACATACTTTGGTGAGTTTCAGTATGCGCCGCAACATAACATCCTTTAATATTAATCTCTTTTAGGTTGTGATGAAAGGCGAACTATGGACGATCAAATTGAATACTTTTTGGTTCTATCGCTGGCACCGCTGGGTTGCCTTCAGGATTGGTTGATTGCAAATACCGCGACGTTTGGAACATTTTGTAAGATGGCCAAAACTATCACCAGAGGGTTGTCTCACCTCCATACCGAACTCCAAAGGGGTGATGATCTGAAGCCATGCGTTGCTCATCGAGATTTGAATACAAGAAATATTCTCGTAAATGCAGACCTAACCTGCTCCATTGCAGACTTTGGATTTGCCTTAAAGGTATTTGGCTCAAAATACGAGTATAGAGGTGAGATTGCATTAGCAGAAACGAAGAGCATTAACGAGGTGGGAACTCTTCGATATATGGCACCGGAAATCCTCGAAGGAGCAGTGAACTTGAGAGATTGTGAGTCAGCTTTAAAGCAAACCGATGTGTACTCGCTTGGTCTGGCACTTTGGGAATTGTGTACAAGATGCAGCGATTTCTATGCATATGGGCAACCTGTGCCTGCTTACAAGTCTCCTTATGAGGCTGAAGTGGGTAAACATCCGACATTTGAACAAATGCAGGTACTTGTCGCACGACATAAGGCTAGACCATTGTTTCCTGCCGGTTGGGGAGGTGCTACTGCCGGTAAACTAATAAGAGATACATGCGAGGACTGTTGGGACCACGATGCAGAAGCAAGACTTACCTCTCTTTGCGCCGAAGAACGAATGCATGAGCTTTCCAATTTGAGACCTCGATCACATGTTAGTTTAGGACATAGTACAAGCCCTCCTTTGAATGCGAATAATTTTGTGGGACAGTCGCCGACTAGACGGCTACGTAGCTTCTCATCGAATTCCTGTAATTTGGAAACCGAACAAACCCTCATCACACCTCCTAATCAGATCATTCCAAGAGTACGGAGCTGTGGCAATGATGCAACGTCTCCGATAGTAGGCCTTCATTCAGCCTCTGTGACAGAGAAGAATCATCTGATTTACTCGCAACAGATTCAGCCATATCAAGGTCGTAATCCCTGTCAGGAAAGGAACCTGGCTCCGGTGGCATTGAAATCCATTCCAGTCCTGGTAGAGAAGAGTAAGAAACACAGTTTCCAAGACAAAACTCAAGACAACAGCTTCTCCTGCTTGGAAGACGACGTCTCTGTAGAAGATCTCATCTCAGCTAATTCAAAGAAATTAACTCACGACGCTGTGCATATGGGACAAGGATTTCCCAAACAGAATAACACCGATAAAAAGCTTCTCGGTTGGCATGGCGTTCGAGCACTTGTCCAAAAGAATCTCTTTCGCAAAGACTTCTATCAGAATTTTGATGAAAAGTCCAATCTAGTCGATAATCGTGATTCAATAAAACCTCCACTCGAAATCACCACTCCCACCAAAAATACCACAGTCAACCTAATTGAAAACAAACATCACAATTGTCAGAACAGCATCCTAACCACAATTGATTCTGCGAGCACAAGAAGACCTAATAACCTCGATCTAGTGCCCATCACAGTGCGCATCAATGGACTATCACCGGAGAACAAATCGAATTTAATCAAAAGTATCTCCGAAGAGTATCATTGCTCGATGAAATATCCCCCGGAGACACTTAATAGTCACAATGCCAGCGCCATCGAGGATAAGAACTCACGAATGGTGGTTTCGCACTCAGCGAACGCAGTGAAAAGCATTCCCAAAGCACCGGTTCGAACTCCATCCGAAGAGAAGCAAATAGTACGACAGCGCAGTTTAGAATTGTTCCGAGAGGTATTCAATGCTAGGAGCAGTTCTACCGATCACCGGCTGCGTAATCCTAGTCAGCGAGTCAAGACCCCTGGGGATGTACCGCCATCTGTACGTAAAGTCCGTGCCTCGAAAACTTTGAGCTTATACGATGATCGAATGATGGATTCATCGACACTGAATATCCTCTAGCATGAGGAGGTCCTGCTACTAGAACTGTAGGCAGGACATGATGAGCAGGAGAGTCTTTTTTAACTGCATTCTAGAGTAGGATTTTGTATATACTATAACAGCACATACATTACAATGTACTGCAATGCGATAAATATGTAGGTTATACCCATGATTTAAGATTTTAAGCCTTTAGGTTCCCCGTACTTATTTGGTTTCTCTTAACAGACTTTGGTAAACTACATATGTATATATTCGTATGGGTGTACATGTATTTGCTTAGGTAAAATGATAATGACGTAGAATATAATTTCCAAGAGTGTAGCTAACTTGCCTTATAGAAACAAAAATTAGATTACGAGTTTCCAATGTATACTAAGAAAAACTCGATAGTTAAAATGAGATTCAAACGCGTTTCTCAATGAATTACATATTGGACCAAGCGTAACCATTTTAGAAAAAGTACGAGAAGGATAACAGGGTAGGCTAAGGAAATATTTTAAGAAGTTTAAGTCGAAACTAGGATCAGTTAGGTCATAAATAATAATAATTAAAAAAAATATATATCAGTTCGAAAAATTAAAGTATTATTGAATCAGATTAGATATAAATGTTTTTGTTGCTCTACTTAACAAAATATGTACACATAGCTGGCACTTAAAACAATTAAAGTTCAACGTCTGTCCCTCTGAAGCCAAGTCGTTGCAGGTTTAGATGATTTATCACATTTTATTTCTCGCCGACTTCTTTTTCTAGAGCAGGAATGATATAGGGACTCTGTATTGCTAAGATGTCATGATAAATGTAAATCTTTAGCAAATATCCTTAACTGGTGGAGCTAATCGATGTTATACGTGATCAGATACACATTCATATGTGTACACGCTAGTTACCTATCCCTCTGTGCTTCTTCAAATTAAAGACTCCAAACTTAATCGTTCCAAACGCAATAAATTTAACGAAACATATATGAACACCAGCACAAAGTTATTAATATAAATAAATGATTAATTGTAGTTTGACAAATAACTGTCTGTCCATCCCTTTAGATTGCATTAAAATTCACGCATATAAACAATTATTAAAACAATATCGGAAAGACCTATAGAATGTTAAATGGTGTACTATCTTCGTTTTTATATTATTGTGACTGAATATTGTTGTTATTATTTTGTTCTCGTACGCTCCCAAAACTACGAAAATCTACGAAAAGATACGAAAACACGTTCTCGTACGCAAACATTTCGTAGAATGTCTGTTTGCGAATTTGTACAAATTTTCATAAATTTCTATTTGTTAACCCAAAAAGTTCGTAAATATTCGCAAAAAAGAGAGACAAATGAGAGTGTCAAAAATGTCCCTTCAATTGAGAAACTTGCGAATTCTTGCACCAACTTTTTCTTCGGGTGAAGTGGGCTAACGCTGTTAAACCAGCCATTTGTCAGTTGCTGTTATAATTCGTTGTAAGGTGGACAACAAAAACAGATTGACAGGTTATATCCACAAATGTGGTTCAACGGGCTTGTTAACTTTCTTACAAATTTTCCAAACTCTGAAAGGATTTTCCGTCACTTTTCAAATTATTTATTATTTCACTTGACCCAAAAAAGTTACCAAACAGACCTAGTTTTTCGTAAAAGAGAGTCGTCACGAGAGAGTAAGAAATTCCTCCATGCTACGAATTTTACCACAAGAGTATCTATGGTGGCCGTGGCCGTGGTGGTTAGTACGTTGGACTACTGCGCATGCTGCTCGGGTTCAATCCCAGCCCGGGTCCAACACCTAAAAAAGTTTTTCACGGTTGCCACGTCCTTCGAATGACTGACAAGCAATCAAAAAGTATCATTTCTCATGAGAGGCTTCCCAACTCGCCGTTCGTAGTCGGCAAAAAACTGTAGGTCCCTTCCATTCGTGCTAAAAATAACACGCACACACAAATGGCTGCGAGAAGCTAGGCTTGGTTCTGTATAAGACTGCTGACGCCGTATATGAAAACTGTCAAATCACATATGTATGTACATTTTATAATTGTTCAACGCGGTCGTTTACTTTTTCGTAATTTTCGTATCTCTGAGAAATTTTAAAGAAAACACATGTAGGTATTTGGTGCAAAAAGTACGCGAACAGATATTATATATAGGTAATGTAATTTATAGATTAAAGAATATTAACTGAAACCAAGGACTTATGATATACTAAAAATATTGTTATACTACTTCGTTTGAAATTTAAACTGTATGACTTGTAAATAAATCCTTAAACAAAGACACAAGATACTAACTCTTAGTTCTTACATATTAATTGCTTTATTTTCTAAAATTAATACTCAGATACTAACTAAAGTGTTTTTATTTTATTTTGTTATTTTTTTCGAAAGCATAATTTCATTCGTTTTATTTTCTGAACCAAAAATTATTTATTATGTATATCTAATATTTCACACCACGTTTATGTAGTTCGTAGTCATTTGTATACATTATATATTATAAAAAAAAACAAATAAACTTTATATAGAAAACTTAACACAGATATGCGTTTGATAATTAATTTACATATATGTAATCTAATTTAAGCAGAGAAGAAAATGAAGGCTTTACAGTGTACATACACTTCGCGCTACTTAAATAGAAACAAAGATGTTTCTTACGATTAAACCGTTAAGCGCTTTGGTAAGTTTAAAAACCACCTTTCTTGTTTTTCTTAAAGAGGAATCCATACCGAAAAACAATGCATACGCAGAATAATGCAAAAAGTCATGTTAGATTGTTATTTCATGCATTTTTGCATTCCTGCAAAGAAAACATGTTTTTTTTTTTTTTGCTCCATTCCAGAAACATTCGCATAACGGAAGTCACTGCATTTCTTTGCGATAGGGTACGATGGGGAAAAAAATGAAAAATAGAAGTTTAAGCTTAAAATGAACTCCCCTTACTTATAATCGCCTAAAAATTGGAAGAAGTGCTAAAGTTGTATGGTCATTTTTGAAGGAGACTACAGAAAAAATATGAAAGAAAGCCAAGCGGGAGCCATATCAGAAGTAGACAAAATAATTATTCTTAGATTGCTTCCAATTCCAGCGACTCTGCAGCAAAAATCAAAGCAAAAAGCGGTTCAGTGCAAGCCTTAATACCGGGAGTAAAGCGTGTAGTAAATAGTGCCAACATTTGAAAAGCTTGAAATTAAAAAAAAAAAACAGTTAAATCCACTACGAAAACAAAATTGCTTGGATTTTTGCAGAACCCATATAGCGTGGAATAATATGTAGGCAAGAGTGGTTTTTTTCAGATGAAGAACAATTTTATATGGACAGTCCGGATGGATATAGCCATTAGTTCCATGATTTGAGGAAGGAACCACGTTTTTTGGAGCGTCACCATAGCCGCAAAGGAGGTGTTGTGTGGTCTGGAGTGCGATTTCATGGTATGGAATCAGTGTTGATCTGGGGCCCAACTATTACCCCGTATATATGATAACTCAATGCGCATTGAATCGATGCGCACTGGTTCAATCCGCATAGAAAGGTTGGTGTTTACATGAAATTATACAAAACCGAATCCAAAATAAACGTGAGAAAATTGAGAGAATTTAATAAACAGCTGATTGAACTGACAGTTTAAAAAATAAAAAATTAATTAGGTGTGTTTGGTAACCTGTTAATTTATGAAAATTTACATCCAACTGTCAAAAATCAAGAGAAGAGAGAGCCAAATGACAGTGTCAAAAAATTTCCCCTCTGGCGAAATCGTGCTATATCTTTTTCATGGAGTCACCGAGGCACATCCTTCAAACAGCAATCTGACAATTTGTGAAATGTCAATCACTTCTTGTCAACAAAATAAAAGAAAATTAGTTTTTCGTGAAAATATTCAATAGTTAAAAAAGAAGAAGAGAGGATTTTCCCCCACTTTTACTATTTGACAGATTTGCCATTTGTGTTAATAAAAGTTAACAAACACAGCTATTAATAGGTCTGTTCCTTTACTTGAAAATTCTTACTGATTCTTACTGAATTTAGACAAACCGCGTTCCTTTACACGAAAAAGTAGTAAAAGAGAGAGGCAACGAGAGATTAAAAATTTCCCCTCACTAAAAAATCTTACTATTTCTTACTGGATAAATTTCTTCCGGTAGAAATTGAACTATCTGTCAAAGTGGGCTGTTTCACTTGTTTGAATTATTTGCATTTTTTTATTTTAATTCAAAAAGTAAAAAAATGGAGAGAAAAGGAAAATAGATGAAAGTTGAACGTTCTGAATGTTGAAACTTGCATTTCGCAATATATTGCATACTGTATTGGTTCTGGGTAGTCATCAGGGGTGGACTTTTCTGTAAAATCCAAAATCATACAACAAAACTCTGTTTACTTTTGCTTCACATGTGTTTTTGACATTTCGTTTGTTGCTACTTTTGTAGTAAACGCGTTCCTTTACTTTTTCGTAATTTTGCCTTACTCTGAGAGAATTTTACCCTCACTCCTTGAAATTCAATAATTTACTATTTTTGGAGCAGAAAGTAAAGGAACAGACCTAATTAAAAATTACACTATTGAATTGCCTGACATTAGATGACAGATAAGAGAATGATGAGAGCGCGAGAGAGTAAAATGTTTCAATGCGATTTGAAAGTGTTTATATGATATTTCAATTCGGTTTCAAATTTTCAATGCGGTTTATAAACAGGAATGAACGAATGCGGATTGAGTATTTCAATTCGGTTCGAAGTGGTGTTAATATGAGCGGATTGAACTAATGCGCATCGATTCAATGCGCATTGAGTTGTCATATAAACGGGGTATATGTAACTCGATTCTACTTTCGATTCTATTCGAAATTTGTTTCCGATTCTACTTTCAAACCGAACTACGCATGATATTAGAATCGAACGCTATTAATGCCAACTTTTTCCCACAAAATTACCGAATTTGGACCGTCTCGTCTTGTGTCTGACAGATAAACGAAAACTAAAATAATTTATTATTTGTTCAGCCTTATTTTGAGATTCGAATGAATAGTCAATTTGTTTGATTGTGTCTATTCCTATAAATGATTTTTTCGTATTTTGAAATTCGAAGCAATAAAGTTCATTAACGAAGGATATCATGAAATAAACCTAAATTCAAAATCGCAAACCTATGAATTATAATGAATGAATGAAAGGAATAGAATTTCAAAATAGAAAAAATGATTGAACTTTCGTTTCGTAAAATAAACTCTCTATTCGTTCGATTTTGCTGTGCGGATTTTTATCTAGCATCCGGGGTTCTCAAGTCTCCTTTGTATATATTCCACACGAATCTCAAACTGAGACGTCTTCATGTTTGCTCATTTTAGATGCAATGTACCTATAATAAAATATGAAAAAAATTCTCACCTACATTTTTGAAAATTTCGCAGTCCGACAGCTTGCTCGCAAACACATTTGTATTAGAACGATTATTTGCGAACGATTAGTCGAGTTCCACTTACGAATCCCTCAGAGATTTTTCTCCGCTGCCTCAGCAGAGATTTTTCTATTAAGTGGAACAACATTCTCCGCAGAGGAGAAATGTATCTGTCAAAATAAGTATTCTTCTTCAATAACTTCGTTTTTCAGGTTAATTTACTTGAATTAAATATGCTCAGACGAAAAACATGACAATTTTCTCACTCCACAGCATTTAGAGCTATGGATTCCTTTCATAAAATGTCCAATATAACCACATGCTCGGTTTCAACAGAAAGAGTGAGGAAACGAATCCAAAAAAATATAGTCTCAGCAAATGCAAAAAAATCTCCCTTTCCTCAGTTGAGGAATCGTGTTCCACTTACACTTACTTACGCTCGGAGATATCGGTGGGATTCGTAAGTGGAACTCGACTATTATTTGCGAACGATTTTAACATTTACTTTAGAATTAGGTAGTACCAAATTTCCGAAAACAAATATGAAGTTCGAGATTCGTTCGATTTTCGAATACTAGGGCTTGCTATAGAATTATGGAGTACGCATTTTGCGAATTCGAACATTTTTATTGTAGAATCGAGTTACATACATAGTTAGGACCCTGAAAGGAGTGCTAACTGGCCACAACATGTTAAGATCTCACATGAAAAAAAAACTACGACTAAATTATTATATCTGCAGAGGATGCAGGCTCATAAAGACACAGCCCATTTCCTCTGGCACTGCTCTAACATCAGCCAACTTAGAAATGGAGCCCTTGGCAAATTCTTCTTCGAAGACATCGACGAGTTATCCGATGGATCACCTTCGGACCTTCTTGATGGTTCGAACTCAGACACCCACACCACGGGTTGGAAAACACTATTTTTTTTTTTTTTTTTTTTTATAATCTACACACGCTAAAGGGGATATGAATACCCTTTTAATGTTTACACACAGCGCGAGAACATGAAGGACGAGAACGAGAGACAGACAGATCGACTATGGGTATCACAATGGGTCCACATGGACCTAAATGTGATGAGGATGTTACCATTCTCATCAGCCCGCTAACATAACCTTTTGTTTACTATTGAATTGAATTTACTCGACTATGACAGTTTACCTTCATCTCGGATTGCTATTTTGAAATTCTACTTATCAACTAAAAAAACGACAACAATTTTCTATGGTCTTGGTTCAAGAAGTATATCAACTGGTTTATCTGGCTTATTTATTAGTAAAGTCGTCACATCCATTTCATCGGGTCCCTTCCACACGATCTTGTATCGACGAACAATCTAAAATAGATTTTTTTAAATGCAACCTAAGAGAAAAAATCACCAGTTTACCTTTGAGAGAAAAACAAGAATATTCTGTTCCGCCATTCGCCTGGCTATGCATGCTCTCATTCCATGACCAAATGGTAGCACAACGTATGGATTATGGTTGTTTTTTCGCTGTAGCCACCTTTCCGGATCGAATTCATTGGGTCGTTCAAAATGCTTTGCCAAACGTGACGCGATCATATTTTGAGAGACTACAACAGTCTTAAAAGAAATATTGACGCATGAATAGCTTTAATTTATGTAAAAGAACTTACACCAATTGGAACACGATATCCACTTAGAACCAGTTCCTTATTCAGAATACGTCCAAATCCAATTGAGATAGGATTCAGACGAAATGACTCCTTCAAAACGGCTCTAGTATAAGGAATTCTAGTTCTCAAGGCTTCTTCGCTTAGAGAATCGTTTACACTAGGCATCACAGTTTTGACCTCTTTGAAAAGTTTCTCCTGAACCTCGGGGTGCTTTGCTATGTGGTAAATAGCAAAAGATGTTGAATAGGAAGTGGTGTCTACTCCTGCTAGAAGAAGATCTGAAGCCATTCCAACTACGTCTGATAAATCTAAATTGGGATTTTTCAGATATTCTTCGATGAGGGAACTTCTTATCAGTGATCCATTTGATGACTGTTGGCTGCTTTCATCCTTGAAAAATGCTATCTTCTGCGCAACCAGGTCGACAGCGACACTCTCCATGTAGTTCTGGGCTTTGCGGAGTTTTTTATATGCTGGAGTTTCAAAGTATCGCCATAGTTGGAGTCCCTGATCGGTTGGCAGTATGCAACTATTAGTGGTTTCTGCGGATTTGATAAGTTTGGATGTTCTTGAGTTCGGATGATGTTCCTCTTCAGAAAATGAATTCATTCGTTCGTCGAATGTTAGCAGACATGTTACTGAAACAGAAATAAAATATAAAGAAGTTTACATATCTGCTTGGAACACTATCTCTCGCAGCTGTAACGATATGTTTGGGAGCATAGGGTCATTCAGGCTACAGAAGCAAATGATTCGAATCATGGTAATAGATAAAGTGGTAAAACAAAAAAGTTATTTCCAAAGTAATATTATTTAGACCTTCTCGTACCAACTCTTTAAACCTCTTTTTAATCACGAATACCTACGAACTTCAAACAGTCAAACTGAAACGACCGGATACATGAATAATTTGTTGTTTAATTCAATTTATGTACAGTTTTGGGTAAAAAATTAAGAACAGTAGGATAATTGTTCACCTTTGTTCTTGTTTTTTTCATATGAATGTTTTGTACTTAAGTTAAAAAAAGTCTTTATATTATTGCAACCGAATATATACACGTACAACATTATATGTATGTGCAAGTTCTGCATAAAGGCTAGTACGGTGCTCGCGCTAAACTAAATCTTTCATACAAAATTTGTCGTTGCTAAACGCAAAGATAAAATTCCGCTGGGAAATTTTTCCGAGTGCACGGTGCTAAATAGGTAGTTGCATAGGATATGTCTCAAATTCAAGTAGAAACTTAAAACAAAAAATCAACTATTCGGTTTGAATTTTTCGAGGATTTTTGTGAAAAAATGTAAATAGGTGCATGTATACTGCTGCTGCTGTTTGTCTATTCAAGCACGAGTATGAAAATGAAAAAGCAATGTCGGGGGAGTCAAACAAAAAATTAAAATAATCATGAGCATAGAAAAAAAGGTTTATGACGAGGGTGGATTTATCAATTTCTAAAACCATTTATCTTCAAAGAAAATTTATCTGGCATTTATCTTCGGTTTCAATGTGAATTTTTGGAGACCGGCGAAAATTTGGTTTAGCACGAGCACCGTTCTAGCCTTAAAACATAAAATAATACAAAATAAAAAGAAAACATTTGTGAGTCCCCTGTTAATACGTTTGAAAAGAGAGGAACAATATCTTCCGTATAGACTTCTTAATTAAAAACGTTATAATTCACAGTTTAAAAATTTCTAAAATGGTCGATTGACGTACATTTTTTGTTTCCCCTCCAAAAGCTGTTTTGCATATTATTTTTTGTTCTAATTTTATTAAATATTCGAATGCAATGTAATCATCTTTAAGGGACTGCTTTAAATTTGCAATCGATATTAACGTGGTTTTATTTAAGTGTACCTCAGAAGAACCCTCAGATACAGGTTCAGTATCCATATCATTGCTGTCAACTACGTCTACTGTTCCGCTACTCATACAATCAATATCTATCTCATGCTCTGGATTTTCTTTAGCCATACCATTGTCTATTACGAGAAATCCTTCATAATCGGAATAAGACTCACTTCAACCTCAACGTATCAAAACTGAATAAGGCAATGTAGACAGAATGAACAAACATCACTTTATCTGGAAAATCCCAAACTTTGGGATTTCTACAACGATTTATGACATAATTTTGTGCCTCCCGTCCGTTGCGAAGGGGTTCGCGTCCGGCTAATAGAGGCATTTTTGACAATTTATAAAAATATGTTGTCCGAGTTACAAGGGAAGAGATGAAATTGTTCCGAAAAAAAAAAAAAAATGTTCAAGAGAAAATGTACGCGCAAGTGGAGTTCGTTAGGAGAGTCTTCACTATATAAATATTCTGAAGGTCCTCATTTAAGCTCTGTACACAGTGCTCGATTAGCTGGACATCGTCGGCATACATATCGCTCATTTACTTGAAGACTGTCATAACTTAAAAAACTAGATTTTGGAGTTAATGATGCAAAATTATTAGCTTCATGATGCTTCATATTGTGTAAAAATTTCATATTAATATCTTCTGCACTCTCCCCGTAAGAAGAGAAAGAAAGAATGAGATTTCCTGCAAGGTGGTGGTGAATTAAAAACTTTAAACGTGTTTTCTGCAAAATCACGTTTTTTGAGTTATGTCAGTCTTCAAGTAAATGTATGTATAAAAGATTGAACACCAATTCTAGGAATTTCATTTATGTATAAACAGAAGAGAGGTGGCCCCAATAGTGAGCCCTGTGGGACACCTTGCGATAAGCTTAAGAGATTCGATGTAATTTCTTCATATGCTAAAACGTGCTAAACTGCCACGATTCACTAAAAAAAAAAACACAGCAGAAGAGCACAATCTGCTTATAACATATTTAGTTCTTAACATTAACATGCTAAACACTTTACTTAGTTCAGAGACCGAAATCATCGAAACGCTGGTCGATCCCGCACTATTTCTACAAAATTGATGCTAAATTACAAAGTCCTCGTATAGTTGAAAATATGTTGAATCAGACGGGTCTGGTGCACACGAAAACCCGCATAGCAAAATACTGCATTACAAAAGCCCGCAAATTCAAAGGAAATTCCAATTAATAAAATACTGGGGAAATTAAAGTGAGTTGGGTAGGTGACGGGCAGCACCTGGTTGATTTATATTAAACTCTGCCGGGCTTAGAGTAATGGGAAGATTTTATATCAACTTATTCGAAAAAGCCGCATAAAACTTCACCTTTTCATTAAATACGGTCAACTGACAAATTTATTATCTCTTCACAAAGCTACAACAATTGACTTATTTTACTCTAGATAGTTGTGGTATCATCATGGGTCAAAACTGGCCTATGTGAAGCTTAGCCGCCAACCCAAACCCAAACCTAACCTAACCTAACAAGGGAAAGACACCGACATTCGATTTAGTAACCAATGTTTTTACATACGAATACACATTTCTGGACAAATCTATATGCATTACCTGCCTGTTTTTATCAAAATCTAGTACAATTTTTTTGTATTTACGAGTACCTATCTGCTGTTAGGTAAACAAAAAAAGAAAATAAACAAAAATCAACCCCTCATTGTCGTGGTTTCTAGGTAAAGCAGTTTTTCTTTTATCATAATTTTTCGCGTTGGAGCATTATTGTAAACAAACAATTTTTCGATCTTATGTATCTACGCATGTATGTACGAGTATGTATAACCTTGACCATGAAACAATAATACTTTGGTTCATACTTACATTCCAAATTAAGTCTCGATAGTTCTGGTAATAAATCAAACTGCTTTTCAATTGGCAAAACGTCCAAGAACTCATGAGTAATTTTATCGACATTTATCAGGAAACTGCGAACATTCTTCGGTGCACTTAGTTCCTTTTGCAGTTCGGACCTCAAACGCCACCATTCAGCGCCATTTCTTAAGAATTGTACAAAGTTCTATGGATTATGAATTCGCTATTTGCCTCGAAAAATCTTCCCAAACTTACGTTGGAATCAATCCAGCCGATCGATAGACATGCGGTCGATCTTTTCGATACTTCTCCAATGCCAAATGACTGCGACGGTGTGGATACTCTTTCTCGTTCAGAAGTATCGCTATATCGTTTGGATCGTATAACCATACAATATTAACACCTGGCGCCATTGTCTCACGTACTATCGGTCCGTACTTATTGTATTTATCTAATCCCGATTCGTGAAGCTTAAGCCATGAATACCTCCCAACAACTGGTAGATAGTTGTACAAGTTTCCAAGGCCGAAAGGACCCCTAGGTCCTGGTATTTCATTGAATGGCTTCAATTGTTTACAAGGCGTTGCTTGAGTGGACAGCAGTGTTCCTCTACTTAGCACAGTGGGTCGGAAAATTCCCAACATTTTACCTAAACACACACACACACAAAAACAAAGCACTTGGTAAATTTTATTCCACACTATTATTTATCACAGCTCTCAGTCTCAATCGAGTTGTGTTTTAAATTTGTAATCTATTCATTTCCAATGTGATCGATTCACTACTATAACTTCCCGCACTTGAGAGCAAACGCAAACTAAATTGCCTGACGGATCATGTAAAGGTGACGGAAAAGTGATAACTAATTCCGAACGATCACCCATCAGATAGATGAAATTGTCATGGAAACCCACAAGAACCACATGTTGAATATTAAATTGATCTACAAACTAAAATACAATTCAAATGCGAGTTGTCTACCTACAGCACACACACAAACTCATGAACACTCACATTGCTGTAGAAATTTGCCGGCTATCCGCTCTGTTGTTATAGGTAAGCAAGCGTACCTTTAGATTCATTCATATTACATACATACATAATAATATTAGAAGAAAGAGATGCAAAGAAAGAGATCAGCGTAAAGATATTCTTAGTGAGTGAAGAGAACCAATATATTGTGTGAGATCTTTGGCAGTACATTATATACTTTCGTAATTAGATATTAGATGGAAATGCTTGATTTCAGATTTTGGGGATGGTAATCGTAAGTGATGCCACTTGTATAAAAATGATAGAATTTTATTGACAAGAATTGCTGGATTTTTTTCCTTATCTATTTTTGGTTTTTCTGTTTTTGTTTTCCTGTTGATATGCGAAAGGAAAAAAACGGATGAAGTTACATAAAATCTAGTTTTTTTTTTAAAAGCGCTATTTGGTTAGGTTTACTCATGTCGTAGTAGATAGTATCCTAAGGTAGATCTGCACTAGTCCAGCGGTAATAATTGGCAAAGCAGTAACTTTGGCAAAAAGTCACCGTAAAATCAAGGGAAACTCAGGTAAGTGATACCAAAATCACAAAGTCCCGTTACGGCTTTTTTTATGTCTTTAAGTTAACTCTAGCTACCATAAGTGCTCTTCTGAAGAGGTCTGGCTTTATTTTTCTGCAATTTAATCGATATCGTTTTTTTCTTGTAAATACGAGTTCATATACAGTAGAAATCGGTTATAACAATGTCGAAGATCCTTAGAATTGTATCGTTATAATCTGAGCGGTAAGGGTGTAATTTAATAATTTTGTATTTACTTCTTAAATGCATATATTATTTATCATATTAAAGCAATGAAAATAATAACAAAAAAAAAACCGACCAAGTGCGAGTCAGACTCGCGCTCAAAGGGTTCCGAATTCCTAATTTTGGATTAAATTATCGAAGTGTTGGAAAATATAAAATTGAATAAATCAAAAAATCATAAAAAGTAATAAATAAGCGCCTAACTAAATTGTATCCAAACCTTTTTTTGATAGCTAAAAGATGTGTGAATTACTCCACATTTGGGGATGCTTGTAAAAACATTGGCGCAAATTCATAGTCAGATAGAGCCGACTATAAAAGAATTTATTCACCTACATAACCTAAAATATACTTTTTGCTATTCATAGTCACTTATAGCCGGCTCGAAATTTAAAATGACCCAAACGTCATTTTAAATAATTAGAGCCGGCTATAAATTTCTCATATAATAGT
Source organism: Brachyopa scutellaris (assembly GCA_949775065.1). Classification (NCBI taxonomy): domain Eukaryota; kingdom Metazoa; phylum Arthropoda; class Insecta; order Diptera; family Syrphidae; genus Brachyopa; species Brachyopa scutellaris. The sequence continues at coordinate 104,858,422 of OX459113.1, forward strand.
TTGACGTTTGGGTTTGTTCGTTCAAATCACTTTACAAAAACATATGAAAGTCGATACTAACTTATACACAGGCAAAAATGTGTTTATGAATAACGAAAAGTTATAGCCGGCTTTTTTATTTATAGCCGGCTGTAACCTGTAACTATAGTCGGCTATAGGCACTATTCATGGGCTGACTATGAATTTGCGCCAATATCTATTAGAGTACATATTTCTTTTCTTATTCGTGATGACAGAACAAAATAGCTACGAGCTGATATTATTTATGAATTATGTATGAACTTGGATGAAAGTCTATTTTGCAACCGCGGTGGCCGAGTGTGTAGCGCGTCGGTTTTTCTCCTTTTGGGGCAGTATTACTGAGTTTGGAGGTCCTAGGTTAGTTTCCTGGCGAAATTCGTAATGTTGAATTTTATGTGAATTTCTCAAAAAATATACAACTTATGAGATTCGTTATAGTTATTCCTATATATTTAACTTAACATATACAAACTATGATTTTTTCATATTTTTGACTTCAGTAGTTTCGGAGATGGGGTGGGGGCTATGGTGTTTCAAACGGAAAAAATTGAAAAAAATATTTTTGGAATCTTTGCATTGTGGATGATATTCCACAATCCACATGATATACATACATATTTTGCAGAATTTTTTTTTTCGAGTTAACATTTTGCCCACCCTGTATAGTTGTTTCATAATGTTTCATAAATTTTAAATATATGTGGACCACCGGAATGTATAACTGTGCCAAATTTAAATTTTCTAGCTGGAACGGTTCTTTATGTTTTTATCGTGACAGACATTTTTGAGTTAGAGAGAACCTTAAAATATTACAAGTACGGTGCTTCTCGCACATTTGTGTTCCTTCGGTCGTTAGATGTACATAGCATTTTATTATTTTCAAAACTATTTTGTTTTTAAACCACATCGCATATGTTTAACATGTAAGAACAGACCGGTCCGCAGTCGCCACATGGAATTTAACAACTGTCTGCATACATATGTATACACATAATGTAGCTACAGTCAAACCCGTTTTAATGAAATGAAAAAAAATCTAGGTTCTTATTTCAATTAACCGAGTTTTTCATTCAAGCTGGCATCGGATAACTGAAAAAAAAATTAATTTAATAGGGCTTCGGATAACAGAAAAATATTTCATTTGAGCAAACCTTGTTTTAAACAGCACGGACTAGTTTGTACGGATTTTGTTAAAAAGTACACGGGGACCAAATTAATTTTTCATATAAGCGGGTTTTTCAACTAACCGAGTTTCAAATAAGCGGGTTTGACTATACATAGGCTTCGACTTTGAAAATATGTCGTTGTATTCGGATCATCGCTATATCAGTTATTGTTATAACCGATTTCTACTGTATCGGTTATATTTTCTTGTACCTACATCTACATACATACTTCTATTATCCATTGTGAATGTTTGCGTTGCCACTTCTTTTCCGTTTTGCCAGTAGTCTCAAGAATTTCGCTTTGAATTGTAAATCATTGCGTGTGTTAATTTACAGTCAGAATAAATTCGCTGCTTCAATAATTCATTAACCAAAGTCGTTGATAATCTATAAACACTCAACACAAGTTATGCGAAATTTAAAAATCGAACGTTTAGGGACTTTAAAAAATCTACCGCCAATAAATCTCTTCTTCACTTTTCTGATAAAATGAAATAAATATCGCACGAGAATTTTTTACTTTTTCAGATTTTTGTGATTATTTACTGTCACTCAATTTTGAAGTGATTACATTTTAAAACATAAACATGTGAATTAGACAGCTTCTATGATAAGTACATCATAGCACACTCAATAAATTCCCTTGTTATGACAAATTGAGCATCTCGGTCTTGTCGGAATACGCAAGGTTTTAAATTCTCTAAATTAGTTACTTACTGGAGCACCGTGGTGTAGTGCTAAGTGCGTTGGACTACTACTCAATACTGCCCGGGTCCAATCCCAGTAGAACACCTAAACGTTTTTTCACGGTGCCACCTCTTTGACAAGAGTTAGCCCGGTCCTTAGCTAACTGCAGCCTATTGCGAACTCCAAGTTGGTTGAGGTCATTTTCCACTTGTGCGCGCCACCTTAGGCGAGGTCGTCCGCTGCTGCGCTGACCATCCGGATTGGATACGAATACTCTGCGGGCCGGAGCGTTGATGTCCATTCGTTCTAAGTGTCCTAGCCATCCTAAACGCCCAATGCGCAGTTTTTTTTGCCAGGTCAGTGTCGCTGTACAATTCGTATAGTTCGTGGTTGAATCTTCTCCTCCAAGACCGAATATCTTACGAAGGATTTTTCTCTCGAAGCGACCAAGGATATCTTTATCCGCTTTCGATAAATTCCATGCTTGAGTTCCAAATAGCAAGACTGGGATACTAAGAGTCTTATATAGAGTCTCCTAAGTCGATCGAGAAAGGGTTTTAGCACTCAATTGCCTTCTTAGCCCAAAGAAACCAGCGATTGATTGGCAAGAGTAATCCTTCGTTTGATTTCCGACGAGATGTCATTTTGTGATGTCCTTTATTACCTCAAAGTTGTTCTATAAGCTCTTTAATTTTAGGGCTGAAATTAATGTATTCCCTGTAGATTCACACTAATCCAACCTAGACCTCTTTTTTTTATTGCTTTTAAAAGGGTCTGACACGCCACTTGCGGGGAGTACTGGTACCTGGGACTTTCTTTGTACCGCAAAGTCAGTTTAGGAAACCAGAAAAGGCTCAACGTAATTTTGCAAGAACTGTAACATCTTAAAGCTACATTCGATAGGATTTTTGTTTCTTGATGACCAGGCCAACATCTCTGTTCACCTATAGCATAAAAAAGTTAATAAACCCAGTTCTTTGTGCATCTCTATTGTAGAACGAGCTTGTGATATGGAGAATCAGCTAAAGGACCAAGCAATCCTTTCTTACTTTAATCAAAACCGCTCTGCTAATGCTTAATCTTTTAACCTAATCTTAGAGTAAAACCGTTTAAAATGAAAAACATATTTCAAATTTTAAACTATATTTATTAAAAATCAGTTATTTGTTTTTCTTATCTTTGGTCTTACGCGAAGACTTCACTTTACTGAGCCTTTTATCTTTCGATTTCGAGAATGTTCCTCGAATATTTCTCAGCACAATCCATGCGTTTATTAAAAACACACAGCAAATCGCGAGACCAATGAATATGACATCTAGGGAGTTGGCTATAAAATACGGAATATTTCTTGATAACGGGATGAGATGTTCTACGCGTGGATTCCTTAGAATATACTCAATCCACCAAACAGCTGTGTCCAATGGTTTATTTTGACGATCAGTAAACTGCTTTTGTAACTCACGCATATTGTTGCGATAAGTGTCATCGGTAAGAACTCCTGAAATACCTTGAAAGAGTGACTCTTCAGATAGGCTTGCCAACTCGACTACACGTCCATAGCCATTAACTTTAATACGATGAGCATTCTATTTAAAAGAGGAAATTCGGTTATAGTAAGTATGTATATAAAATAGTTTCACTAAAATGCACCTGTAATTGATCTAGGAAGAATGGCATTGCGACAACTGGAACACCATACCAAGTGGCCTCTTGTATACTTAAACTGCCAGCGTGAGTGAAGAATGCCTTGAGATTTGGATTTGCTTTAAAAATATAATAGTTAGTGACGACCTACAACGAGTATTAAAAATTAAGATTAAATCTTACCCAAGATATCCTTTTGTGGAAACCATTTCCGCATTAATAGATTCTTTGGAACGGTCTTGATTAAATTTTTGTTCTCAACTTTCCATAGAAAGTTGTACTTTGGAAACTTCTTAATCACATTCACAAAAGTTTTCAAATTTTCTTCACTCAAGATGTCCGCTTTAAGATTTGTACCAAATGAAATTAATACCGCTCCCTTCTCGGCGCCTTCAATGAACGCCTTAATATCCGACGGAAGCACTTGGGGCTCTTTAATGTGGAGACCTCCGACTTCAATAATGCTGGGCGGTAAAGATTGAGTGTAATCCATTGCAGGATGAGTGTTTACAAGAATAACTTCTACTCGTTGGGACAACGCGTCCAAGGAAGGTTTGTCACCAGGTATATGCTTACCAACCATATTGTCAATAATTGGATCCGAAACGTATTTCTTGTAACTAAACATAAATAAGGTTTTGAAATAAGAATGTGAGCACATTAAAAAATGCTTACTAGTTAGCAGCAGCATATGTCAGTGTATTGAACATCCTGCGCCAAAGATTCATAGGTACGTCCAGTTGATTTAAAAACAAAGGAATATAAGCTGGGTAATAATGACCACCAACGATGTCCAGTATATCGGGAGTCACTTTGTATGCACTCACACCAACGACAGGAACATCGGGATATTTTTGAATCAATCTTAACAGACAAGGACCGGCCGTAATGTCATACAAAATCAGATCAAACTTTTCATCTAACTTGAGTGCCTCTTGGAATCCATTTGATTGAGTTATTCCACTGCATATAACCATTTGATAATCGTACTGCAACCGTACATTGGACAAAGGGCCATTCCAATTCGTACCTATATTCTTGTAGTATTCATCAATAACTTTGTACGTTGCCTCCAAGTGAATGTAAGATATATTATCATGCGGGGAATCATTTCCATCCACTGATACAATCGTTAAGGTGTGTCCATTTGTTGCCAGCCTGTCAAAGATAACTTCATTCCTAAAAACAAACAAATTATTATTCGAACTGTAAATACAAATTATAATTAATACACTACCATAAGTGGTGACTGTGAGAAGCAAATCCCATTAGTCCCAAAATATTTGCTGAATTTCCATTGCGGAACAATGAAATAATAATGAAAACCGCTGCTATTTTAGCTAAACTCCTCATGATTCACTCAAAAAATTAGAATGAATAAAAAATACATACTTTGTTATCAAAACTAATGTGCTATGACCGGCATATGAAATCGCATAACCGGTTGAATTTCTTATCTTTGAGATAATACTCAAAACGTGTCTAAATACAGTGAGGGCCGAACGACATACTCAGTTTTTTTTCTTTTTCGTTTAAGGCTTACTGCCATATTATTCACTAACTTTTACCTGGGTTAAAACTTACATCTGGGTTAAAGTTAAACACAACTCCATAATATTCACTCGTTTAACCCGCATTTAAACCCAGTTGATAAATCAACACGCCAACATATCAAGATGGTAGATAAATCTAAGTTCGAATCGTCTCATTCTTGAATACATACAGGGCAAGAAGTCTGGCAATAAGTAACCCTACAATCGCTTACGGAACTTAGTAGCACCTTGTGGCAAGAAATAAAAGCTACTTTTCGTGATCGGGATCCTAATTTTTTCCGTATATTTTTTGCAAGGATGTATAAAAGTCCACAAAAGAACGCCTATCATTCATCACAAAAATTTGGCAGCACAGACATAGTTATGACAGATAATGACACTTGAGTTGTCAGTTGTTGACAAAATTGAAAAAAAAAAATTATTTTGAAGAATAAAGTTATAAAGATGGAAATCTCAGGAAATGCGAATATATTTAATTTCGATAAAAGAAAATATTTATTGTCTTACTAGGGGTAACCAACCCGGTGCGCTTCGCTACACCAATTGAGGATGGTGTTTTAGTTTTCAGTTACATCTATCGGAAAACTTGAAAACGTTTGATTTACAAACATTTCTCACTTTGCAACAAATATATTCTGTAAGTTTCAGCTCAATCGGATGGTTTTCGAATTTTGGTGTTCCAACGCCATCTACCAAAGAACTTGAAATTTGTGTGAACAAACACTTCGAACATCATACAAAGTATACAGTGTAAGTTTCAGCTCAATCGGATGGTTAGTTTATGAGTTTTGAGGAATCAAACGAACAGCTCATTTTTATATAAGTATAAGGATACCATGTTCCCACCAAACGAAACCCCGAGGTTTCGCCAAATTTCTCCAAACCTCCAAGGTTTCGCCATACATTTTCGAAGTTTCGAAACTTCGAGGTTTCGAGGTTTGGCCAACGTTAAATTCGTATAAATCTAAACTGCCCTGGTAACGAGTTTAAATACTTTAACTCGGGTTAAAACTCAATTTCATAAAATTGAATCATTTTGATGAAGTCACATGTTTTCGATGAAATGTTGATATTTGAATTTTTAGAGCCCACTGCAGCCATTTTTAGGGCAATGGTCGGCAATATAGGAAACACCACCTCATCAAATTAATTAGATGCCCGACCTGTTGTTGGCGTTGATGTCGTCTCATCGACTAGAGGTAACACCCTATGTCAACTGGTGCGAGTCCTGCAGAAACTGCATATTTTTTGACCACATCCGAGACAAGCAAATAGCTTTTTGAGTTCAAAGATATTTGTAGAGGCTGCGGAGATGAGAAAGAAAGCGAATCGATCTACTCTGCTACTGCCCCGCCCTCCAATAAAAACGCCTCCGTACTTCAGGCCATTGATTCTTGATGGACATAGCATAGCTCGAAAATTTAAAGATATCGAATCTTCTAAGATTCACCAAGAGCACAAACTGGTTTACGAGTTGGTAAAAAAAGGAATTTACTGCCAATCTAAGGGAGGATTTACAAATGACTGCTCGAACAATCACACACCCTTCCAAACCTAACCTAACCTAACCCGACCACCTCCGAAAGATCAAATGAATTCGAAGGTTGATTCTCTTTGGAATCTCGAAAGTTTATAGAGGTCCTTGCGGATGTTACTCCCTTGATCCCAAAGTTATTTTCCTGTTTTTTGCTCTTTATAAATGAAAGTCAAAACCGAAGACAGCAGAAGATCAGTTTTCATTTTATCATTTTCATTTTATGTCAAATTTGACATTTCGTAGGCTTAAAATCGGTTTAAAAGCGGGTTAAACTGTTTTAAATACGCTAAAATGCTCGAGTTTAAAAAAAAAAAAATGATGCGACTGTATCCAACAGTCCCGAGCTATGTGTAAACATCACGCGGAGGGGGTGTGTAGCCACTTTATTGAAAAGAAAGTAAATTATAACTAGTCTATGTTCGATAAAATTCAAGCCAATCGCATATATACTCATCGAATCTACTCCATTCGCAGCCATCGACGCCAGGAAACGAACCTGGGACCCCTAAACTCAGTTGTATACTGCGCCAAAAGTAGAAAAACCTGGAATTATAAAAAATCCTCTCTTAGTGGATGTCTACGTCATTATAGGAATATACTGTCCAAACTTCAGCCCTTAAGGTCCAGTGGTTTGGTCTGTGCGTTGTCCGTTAGTCACACAGTTCTATATGTATGGAAAAAGGATTTTTTCCAAATTCACCCACTTAGAGATGGAATTTCAAAAAATCCTCTCTTAGTGGATGTCTGTGTCAAGAAATATCCTGTCCAAATTTCAGCTCTTTAGGTCCAGCGGTTTGGTCTGTGCGTTGTCTGTCAGTCAGTCAGTGAACTGTTTTATATATAGAGATTAAATCGCTAGCGCAAGAGCTTGTGGTTCCTCCTGAGAGTTTATTTCTGCACCGATTTCAATGATTCTAGCACTGATCGAAAGCTTCATCAGTACAAATAACTTTGAAAAAAGCATATATGAATGAAGTTATTACGGAAAAACATTATTTCAACGTACCTACATTCACAAATGAGGTGTTTAAAGAAAATAATGTCTTGGAGCAATGACGAATATAAACAATTTGTTAACACTTAATTTTAATATTCATCAGGATCTCTATCACGAAAAGTAGCTCTTATTTTTCGCAACAAGGTGCCACTAGGACACTAGAGGCCAGTAGGTAGCCATTTTATTCGTAAATAGTAAAGGGTTGTTAATAATATTTATAAACTAAAGATCCAAATCACTGCTGTAGAAAATCCTCTTTCTTTTGACACCTCATTTGTTAAGACTGGTTGAGTGGGACAGCCGCAAATGGTGATAATGATTGCACAACATTGAAATGCAAAGCATTATGATCATGTTGGAGTCACACACACACTATAGCAACGTTACCCACTGCTGCCCGACTGCTGGCAGTGGTTTCTACTGATGGAAAATTGCGGGCGATGATTTCAATAATTGTTTTGAACATTGCTCAGCTTCAGGACAACGCAGGAGGATGTTTTATATCTCAAATGAATCCGGGACAAATTTACTAATTTCACCTTTTTTTTTTTGTTTTTCAATCCGATAAGCCATTATTGAGTTAGGGCTGTATAACTATAATTTTCCCTCCCAATATACAGTATTTTCACTATTTTCTGAAAACCCTGCCATTTTCCGGGATAAAAAAAGTGTATATAAAAATTGACCAGGAACATAAGCAATCACTTTGTCCATATTTCATCGCGCTGCTATAAAATTTGAGTTCCAAATTTCGTAACCGTTCGGAATTCCGTCCCCGAAATCGCTGAATTTCTCCCCGAAATCACGGAATTACTTACTTACTTACTTAGTTGGCGCTACAGCTCGGGGTGAACCTAGGCCTGCTTCTCGCAACCATTTGTGTGTGCGTGTTAAATTTTTGCACGAATGGAAGGGACCTACAGTTTTTTGCCGACTCCGAACGGCGAGTTGAGAAGCTCAATCGTGACAAATGATACTCTTTGATGCTTGTCAGACATTCGAAAGAGGTCACGGAATTACCCCACTAGAAATTTTGCTAACGCGCGCTTAGATGTTTACACATCAAAATGCGGGTTAAAGATCGGGCTTAAAATTAATTTAAACCTAGTTTACACCCGGAGTGAATGATATGGCCGTTACTGTTATTATAAAAACGACCGTTTGGTTTAATGCTTCGTGAGGAACTAACTATGTATGACTCTTTTACATAAATGAGTGCGAAAGGAAAAGAAACTGTAAGATAATATTACATAAGAGAGTATGTACAGCAAATTAAAAAAAAACTAATCAGACAATAGGGTATGCTATGCATTATTTAAAACGCGAAATAAAACTTTTAACACTAGGCGACTAAGCGTAGGCACACAACTATTTTGTAGCTCAGAGAAAATACACTGAGTTGTCGCACAGCGCCCACTCGGTAACGTTATTTGAAAATAACTTGTTAGTTTCCAGCAGCAACAACTATTATGTTTGTTTATCAACGAATCAATTGCGCTTAAGTTGCTTATACATACCTAAAAAGTATTGGCTGAGCACTAACACTGAGCAACAGTTGCTCGGCAACATTTTTTTTAAACAGGAATGGCTTTTGCTTTTAGAACTACCTTTAAAATTCATACGTATAAGTAGATAGCCTTTAGATGAGACTTTGTGTTTTGTTAGCGCCTTGCCTGTCGGTTTGCAATTTGTTTGTCACGCCCGATTTGCTGCGACTTGAAACTTGCTTGATTTTGGGACAAAAGGAGTTTCTTTACTTTATCGCATGGGGTCATATGAAATTACACTCATTTCAGAGTTTATAACTAAATTTTATTGAATTTGCAATACTGTAGGTTGTACATACATAATCTAGATTTACTATATTATATTTAGAAAAATATGCGAATTGAAGATAAAATTAAAGGTTCGTTATCGTGAGGCAAATCAGCAGAGCAGATAACGGAGGAATCCCCCTATTAAGAAAAAAGATTCTGGTTGAATAATTCCTAACAGACCTTCAAGATATTTCATCAACGGATATCAATAAAATATGGAGAATCCAATTCTCCAAATGGTTCAGAGAGTACCTATAAGAATCGGCTCACGTGGCAACACAATGGCCCTACCCTGGTCTAAGTGAATCCTACCGAGTACGGTGGATAACAACGTAACTTAACCTAACCTAATGTTAATGTGTGTCTATTGAAGCCGCCTTTGTGGTCTAGTGCATGTATCATATCAATAGGTAGTGTACCGTAGAGGTCGTGGGTTTGTCTCTCACCCAGGGCTTGATCACTTAGAAGAAAATAAACGGAAGAGTGAAGAATTTCGGCCATCTCACAACACATACATATTATTATTATTATTTTTTTTTATTCCCAGATTTAAAGATAACATCTGTCTTACTAACACCAAGTAATTGTTTTAAAATATGTGCAGAGATACATTTGTAAATGTAGACCATTGTCTCAAGATACATTTCTAACATGTACACTATCAGTTATCACAATTATTTATTTTTAATTAATCTTATATCTATCCTGAGCAAAATGTCAGTTGTATGGTTTTGCCATGCACACGACGATACCTGTCTTAAGATGTGTGACGTTGGAAAGTTCTTGAGATGTGCAACTCCAAAAAGCGTCTTATTGAGGTGCGACCGTATAGTTTGTCAATATGTTTGTCCCAAATAAAATGGCTATCGATGGTAACGCCAAGATTTTTATTATTGTTAACAATTTCGATTTGTTCAGGAGTTGTTTCTCAGTTGTAAAGTTTGTTGGGTTACTTTGTGTTGCGGTCGTCGTATGTGCATCAACTTTGTTTTTGATGCAGTTATTATTAGACTGATGTTTTGGCACCAATTGACCGCTTTGCTGAATTCTTCTTGCTTGATATTTGTCGCTGCATCAGGACATCTATAACGGATGACTTTCGCCTTGTCGTTAGCGTAGGCATAGCGTACACTATTTTTGAACACGCGAAGGAGCTCGTTTGTGTACAATATGAAAAGAATCGGGCCGAGCTTTGAGCTTGCGGAAATTCATACTTAATTGGTGTGTCTTTGCTATACGCATCTTAAGGCCCCGTTCAGACAGGGCGGAAATCGTGCAGTTTCAAACCGCGCGGTTCCCACTGCGGTTCCTATTTACATTGAAGTCCTTATATTTGTTCACACACAACCGGACGGTTTGGCAAACCGCGCGGTTCCCGCAAATCACCCGCCCGAAAATAGAACCGCCCGAAAACCGAGCGGAAACCGCGCGGTTGTAGTTCTATTGCGTTATATGAGACTGTTCAGTTTATTTGCGGTTTCCGTGCAGTTTGAATGAAATTTCAAATTTTTATGATATTATGATTCATTTGTACATAATGTTTGAATAGTGTTTTAATACTAATGGATGGAACAGGAGGCGTTTAGCTATAGGTATACATATATGATAGCTAATATGTCAAATGAAGATATCAACGTTCTCAAATAATTAAAGAATTTGGGCTCAAATTCACTTAATTTGGGATATAATGTAACAAATAGCCCATGTGACAAGCGACCGCGTAGTATTGGGTGTACCCAATACTCTCTTTTTTTTTCTTTTTTAAAAGCAACCACACACATATTGCTTCTTCGATTTGCATATTTAAAGTGAAGTGAACGTTTCGAACACAACCGCACACAAACCGCTCGCAAACCGCCCGCAAACCGCAACTGTCTGAACACATTATAATATTCAGCGGTTCAAACCGGGCGGTTACAACCGCGCGGTTTCGGTCGTGTCTGAACGGGGCCTAACATGAAAAAACCTGGCGAAAAGGTACAGTAGTCCTCAAGCCAGTTCGATTCCCAGTCTGTAAAGCGCGTCTATCATTGTTTTATGGTTAAGCGTATCAAAAGCCTTGCTAAATTCCATTAATCAAATGTATTTTAAACATATTGACCAAATGAACAAGTGATTCGTAACCTACTCGTAGATACATCCTAGGAAACACTTCGTCGAAATCGGTAAAATAATAAAATTTCTTTCTTTAAATGCATATTTGACTAGGATCTCAAAACTGAAATACATTGATAAGCGAATGTTATAAAAATAAAACAATTTAAAAAAAACAAACAACAACATTTGTTTCTTGAATTCGTTTATTTACAATTTAATGAAAATCTCAGTTAGTTTCTTCGCAACGGATATCCATTTAACTGGCATAATATCTATAAGCCGCAAATGGACGTCTATTCCCGAAGAAATCTCAAAATTCTTAATAATAAACGGTATTTAATTTTTTTTTTAGCAATTGGATATGAAGGTGGATTAGTAGAGATTTTTAATTTCTTCAAAAATTTACTCTAAAAAAATATATGTATGTATTTACTTAAAACCTACTGGTCTGTTAATATGGCAAGATTAATATCAATTAGTCGTGTAAGTGCTAAAAGTAATGCTATCTACGTCTATATGGTGTCATTTTGCAAAAAAAATAACTCGGCTTACATTCACTCTAAGCCGGTGCATGTGTATTAAAAATAATTTTAAGTTACAAAAAAAAAAAACAAATAAGTTAGAATAACTTATAAGATAATAACTAAAATTAAACTTTTTTTTTTTGTTAACACAGATTGTTAGGCATATACTCGTATGCAAGAGTATGAGTATGTAAAAGTTGAATCTTACAGTTAAAATAATATCAACAGTTCATAAGTATCATGTTGTTGTTGTTTAATTTTTTTTCTATGTGATCCACATGTTGGCTTGACTTGATGAAACAAGGATGCCATCTTTGGCTGCAGTCCATTCAATGAATCAATAAATAAAGTGCGATGTGAAGGTAAACTTAACTCAGTTAAAATTATAAGGGCCTTGGATCGTAAGGAGTTGCTTGGAAGCCCACATAACGATTGTTCTTTCGATGAACAAAGCCATTCTCAGGAGACGCATTGTAGTAGATAACACGACGAATTCCGAAGGGATCTATGTAGCCGAAGCTTCCGGCTCGCTTTTGCGGAGTCACATTTTCTTCTTCGTGATACTGTCGGGGGAGATAGTACCGGAAGCCATTTCTGGTGACAGCTACTCCGTCATACTCTTGGAACTGATCTTCGTAACCACTACCCAGGTTGTTATTATAAACCAGTGGTTCATTTCTGCTTCTGTAGGATGGCCTCCTTTTCGTCGTTGGCGGCAGTAAGCCTTCATAAGGAGTGGAGTAGTCAGTGTTCGGCCTCTCTGTGGACGAAGAGTAGGTATTTAACCCGAATGGATCTTCGTAGTCGTTCGATGATATCGGTGCTGGTGAGCTGCTGAAAGATTTCGGCGCTGGGGTTGTAGATGCTGATGAAAATGGCGAAGGACTAGAGTACTCTGAAGGATAGCTTTCCGGCCTTGGGTAAGCATATTTAGTGGTTTCCGTGGCAGTGATTGGTGATGGATTCGGCGATATAACTGCGATTGGTTTAACCTTCCTGATGTTGTCGTAAGGTGGTTCAAATGAATCTGATGGAATTGGAACGCTCGGCGATGCGACTCTGATTGGTTTAACCTTCCTAATGTCCTCGTATGGTGGCTCAAATTCGTTAGATGGGAGTGGGACCCTTTCAGTACTGCTACTGGGCATAGCATAATAATTTCCAGGTACAATATTATTGTCATATGGTTGAGAATTCGGCCGAATGAACACTTCTGGTTGTGGATAGTGATCGTATCCCAGATATGGTGATGGGGGTATTAATGCAGCTTCGGCTGGTGATAGGTATCCTTGAGTTGGTGGTGCAGGGGTAGATGTAGTCGTCGTTGTAGTCGTTGAAGAATAGTCATATATAGGTTTAACTGTCGTCGATGGAGTAGCAGCGATATTTTTAGAGACGTGACTTTGTCCGCCATCAACAAGAATACCCGACTGTGCGGGTACTCCCTTAACTGATCGTATCGCATCCTGAAATAAATTCGAATTCATAACGAGTGTTAAATTGAAAACATCATTAATATACAAACTTACCTCAATTTGACGTCCTACTCCGACATATACGGTCTTGGATTTAAGTATTCGGTAGCCTTTTTTGTCTGCAATGTAGTCCTTCTGTCGAAGATATCCAGCAGCATCGATCCAAGCATCCGTACCTACATATTGTATTCGAAACAATAGATTTGTGATTTTTAGGAATATATTTTCGAGGGCAAACACAAACCTATAACTGTTCCGTCTTGTAGTCGTTTCTCTTTTCGATATTGTCCATTGTCGGTTTGAAAACGAAAGTATCTTTCGGGTCCTTCATCGGTTTGTATATGATATTGTCCAGTGCCCGGTGTGCCCCATGATGCATCACAAAACGCTGCTAAGCATGCCTATAAGCAAAAGCAATGGTAAGTAACATGTCCAGTGAAATGTAAGAAACGCTAAGATATTGTCAACTTTGGACTTTCAAAATTAAGCTATTCAAATTCATCAAGGCCTTTCCAACACAAGGAATATAGAAATACTTTGCCCAAATAAACTAATTAAATTTAAGAAAGTTTAGTACCTTTTTAGGCGCTTGGCTAATTTAGTCAATTTGCTGGTATATCCATACCCATGGGAAAAATTACCAGTGTATTTCAGTCAGAAATGTATGCCATTCCAGTGTGCGCCAACGTTATCTTTAAATCAGGAATGAAAGATGTCCCCATTTATATACCCGCGGAAAGTCAAGAAGTTAAAAAAGCACTAGACTCAAAGCTGATAGACTCAAGATCAGTCCTGAACTGCTCCAATACCTCTCCCATAGAAACAAAGTCAAACTTTGGAAACGAAAGAGCCGACGAACTAACTAAGAAAAGGTTTGGATAACAACTTTACTGGGCGAACTTAGCTATAAACTTGAAAATTAAAAGATAGTTTCTAACAGGGTATTGCCATCCTCGATATGACCTAAGCAAAATAGATCTCATTCAGGAAACTGAATGTCGCCTCTGCATGGAAGACGACGAAACTGCGGAACATATTCTATGTTCTATGGAACTAGGTATGTATCCATAGGAGACAACATTTCCACAGAGAAATACTAAATCCAAATTCCTAAAGTCTCTACCAGTGAAACTTAATTTCATCCAAAGAATTGAACCTCTTCTGGTTCCCTAAACTGACATTGCGGTACAAAAGTTATTTTAGGCCGCAGTATCCTCAGAACATTATAAATAAACTTAGTTAATATGTAATATAAACTATATTATATGTGGGCACCGTAGCGCAAGTGGTTAGTGCGTCGGACTACTGAGTCAGCGGTCTTGGGTTCGAATCCCGCCGCAAACACCTAAAAGTTTTTCACAGTGCCCACCTCTTTCAAATGTCTGACAAGCATCAAAGAGTATCATCATTTGTCACGATTGAGCTTCTCAACTCGCCAATAAATGCATCTTTGGGCAGTTTTATGAAAACTGTCAAATCTGTGAAATCTATATACATAAAAAATAAGTGGCAAAATACTTTTGTTTCCCTCTACCGCCCGTAATATTCAATCAATTTAAAGTTGTTTTTATTTAAATGTAGATAATTACGGTACAAAGGTGATAGGCTAAAAAAATTACAAAAATATTGTAATGAAAAGGTTTTTATTAATGCCTGGCGAAGCGGGCTAGTGTCATATATTTTCCATTTTTTGTTGTTCAATGATTTTGCACACATTTACCTCTCTCTGAGAGATTTTTACCCCCATTAGTTGAAATGTGAGAATCTGTGAACTTTGGTGCAGAAAGTACGGGAACAGACCTGATATCTTACAACGCTTTTTACTTTATCTGCTATACAATTATTATAAAGAGGAACATTTTGTGTATAAAGGGTAATCTCTGGATCTACTGAGCCGATTTCAAAAATTCTTTCACTAGTAGAAAGCTACGCTATCCGGAAGGGATATAGGCTATTTTTTTCTTTTTGTTTTAGGCCACATAACGCGCCGAAGCCGGGCGCGTCAGCTAGTCATATACATACATACATATGTATGTGGAACTTTATTTTTGCGGGGAGATTACTTCATTACCTTAATATGAAAAAAGTGCTACTGAAAGTCATCGTGTGGAAGTTTAAAGTGACCATGCTCTAGTTGAGCAAACTTGTCGGAAGTGGTTTGCACATTTTAAAAGTTGTGATTTCTACTTGGAAGACAATGAACGACCTGGACAGCCGAAAAAGTTAAAAGATGAAGAATTGAAGGAGCTGCTCGACAAAGATCCATATCAAACAATTCAAGAATTATTTTAATCGATGGGAGTTGACTTCTCAGCTGTAATGCCTTAAACCCATGGGAACGATCCAAGAGCAAGGAAATTGGGTACCATAGGACTTAAAACCCACGGACGTCGAAAGATGTTTTTTCACCTGTGAACAGCTGCTTTCACGGCAGAATAGGAAGAGATTTTTGTACTGAATTGTCACTGGCGGGGATCTATTACGACAACCCCAAGCGCAGAAAGTCATGGGTTAGGCCCGGGTGTGGTCTACTATGAGCTGCTCAAACTGAAGGAAATCATCATTGCTACCGACTAAAATTAATGCGCTTGAACCTTACATTGAAGGAAAAACGGCCGGAATACTTCGTAAGACACGACAGAGTGATTTTACAGCACGACTATGCTCGCCCGCACCGCACGTCGCAAAACCGGGCAAAACATACTTGAAAAAGCTCAAGTGGGAAGTCCTACCCCACCCGCAGTATTTTTCAGACATTGGTCCTACTGATTATCACTTGTTCCGATCGATGACTCATTGCCTGTTCGAGCAGGAGCTCACTTCTTAGGAAGATTGCACAAAATGGGTTGATTCGTGGATTGCATCTAAAGATGAGACTTCCGACATGATATTCGTATACTACCCGAAAGATGGGGGAAAGTAGTGGCTGAGTTTGAATAATATATTTTCTTCAATTTCATTTTAAATAAACAATTTTTTTTCTGATAATAAAACGATACAAACGATGTATGTATGTTGCAATAAAATTCGTGGTTTTTTTTTCCCACATATTTCTCGAGTCATTAGATAGATACACAAAAAAAAACCTGACATCCACTTGATGAACCACCATTTATAAACGACCTGTTTAAATTTCACTAATCTTACAAAAACCTTTAAATTTAGACTCCGTCATCGATGGAATAATTTGTAGTTTGCGTGCTGCACGTATTCCATTTAATTTATATATTTTCTTTTTCATTTCAACATGAACTTCAGTTAATAAACTTCAACATCATGTCATCAGAGCAGTGGCTTTTTTCCCACGTATGTATGTATGTATGTATAGAAAATGAATCTTTTGAGTTTGAAAATGTTAGCCAGCCACCTCCAGAATGATAATACTGATAACAGTCTATGCATGGTTACAAATATATGTGTGTACAGTGGCGAGCAAAACTGGTCGACTGATTTGAAAAATTAACAAAATGGATCATAATCTCATTTGTTCACCTGGTGGTGGCATATTGGTCCAATGGTTAAGATAACCGGCGGCATTATGAAAAAGGAGGACTACCTTGTTATTTTGCAATCCAATTTGCCAAAATTTATGGATGAATGCACTTATCCAATTGACGAAATGGTGTTTCAACAAGATGGGGATCCGAAGCATACTTTGAAAATAGTAAAAACAAAAATTGCTTGAGGAGCAGCAGTTTCAAACGATGAAGTGTCCCGCCCAAAGCTTTGATTCGAACTCCATCGAAAATGGGCAACTGTGGGCATTTGTACAAAAACGGCTTGCACAGTACGAAGAGGTGCCAAACAAGGTTGACCAGCTTTGGGAAAGAATACAGAGGGAATGGGCGGCTATTCCTCATTCTATAATTTAAAAATTGGTGGAGAGTATGCCCAAAAGAGCGAACAGCGTTATTAAAAGGGGCTTTTTAAGTAAAACAACTAAATAAAAAAAATGCACAAATGTAGGTTGATACTCTTCGAACATGTCTTCTTTTTTCTAATAATAAAAAACTTTTTTTTCTCTTACGGCCATATTATGAATTAATTTTAAACCCGATTTTTTAAACCCAAAAATTTCAAAGTAGGTTCATAATATTCACTCAAAAATGTTTATTAAACACGATGGATTAAAAATTCATCTTACCCGGGTTAAAAACCGCTTTTAAACTGATTCTAAACCTACGTATTGTCAAATTTGACAATAAAATGACACATGTCAGTTGAAATTAACTAAAAACTGAGAATTCTCTCTCTTTGCTTCCACCAATGAAAATGCATACTCTCAATTTGTAAATGCGTGAACTTTATTATGTGAATGTGTGATGTGAACTTAAATGTGTGAACTGACAACGGAAAATATGAAATTGAGTTTTAACCCGGGAAAGTATTTAAACTCGTGGCCAGAGGCAGTTTAAATTTTTTCGTATTTAAAATGTAATTTAAAATTGTTTGAGGTTAAAGTGCGGGTTAAACGAGTGAATATTATGGAGTTAGTTTTAATTTTTGGTTTAAATTTACTTTAATTCAGATGTAAGATTTAACCCGGGTTGAAGTGAGTGATTAATGTGGCCGTTATTGTCTATGTAAGTGTAATTTTTTTTAAATATTAATAACAAATTTATATTTACGATAATAAAAGAATTACGATCCATTTTGTTAATTTTTAAAATCATTCGACCAGTTTTGCTCGCCACTGAATGTATGAACATTTTCATGTTGAAAACATTGTACATTGTATGTATCAGTATCTCTCTAACTCACTTTCGTTTATTTTTAACGAGTAACTGGAAGAAACAATACCGTTGCAAATTTATTTGGAGGTTAAGTCAATTAGTGTGGCATAGGCCTTTCAAATATCATTTTTATAAATACAAATACACTCACATAACCAAATCGATTAACGTTCGAATGAAATAACTTGCATGTTTGGTTGGATTTCGAACAATTATCATATTATTGTAAAGGCCAACGATCGTCTGCATCTCTAATGCACCTACAAAGTTGCTTGACTTGTCTTTAATTATTGATGATTGTATTGTAACCAACGGCAAGTACGTATTGGCTTCACCTTGACACTGAGATGAAAAAATTCGCTTAGCTGCTGACAATAAATCGATAGAAATTGAGAAATTCACATTAAAAGAAACAGACACTGATCGGTTCGTAATCGGTGCGATCACCGAAGACTACAAATCAGGTTCAATGCTCTTCGAAATGTTTTACAAAAATCATTATCAAATTGTGACTGCGATGATGAGTAATAAGACTTTTGTTGTGTCTTTTCAAACAACGTACTTGCACCTTGCACTTGACCTTGAGCCATAGCTGGGGACTGAGACTTCGATTTATGCTAATAAAACTTACATCGTTCTGGTCGGGGCTCATTACAGATTGCAAACAAACCAGAGATTATAGTTAGATGTCGTATACAAACTAAGAATGGGAATCTTATAAAAATGAACGTAATGCAGTACATAGTTATGTAATGTAGCAAAACAACAAAGAGGGAGGAATTCGATAGTCTGGCAGTCTGACCAAAGAAGGAAGTAAACTGCTGGTTAAGTGGCGACTGGCAACCAAAAATGGATTTATTACTGTGCGCCGAGGTAAAGCCATTAATAAGATTAATTCTTTTACCTGTTGAATACGTTTTGTTGGCAACACAAATTTATTTCGAGAAATAAGCTGAATTCAAGTGTAACAGTCACAAGATGAAACAGAATGCCATTTCATTATGAATGAATGTGAATAATTAAATTGTTTTGATTTTAACCTGATAAAATGAGACCTGACGATGTCATCGTTTAAAAAATGTATGTTCACATATAATTAATTATATTTTAATGAATAAATAAATTACTTATTGTATTGTTTTAACTTTTTACTAAAACTAATTTGTAGGTATACAATTTTTTTTATTTTCTTTGCAACAGTTTAAAATTCTTAACAATTAAAGCAATTTGGCTTCAGTCGACTTAGGTCTTCGTAGTAAGAAAAGAAAAATATTTACCTACTATTAAGGCCAATCATGATTTTCCAAATGTTTAATTAGATTAAATCTGTGATGTGATGTGGTGTATAAACAAATAAACGTCTTTACTTGCAATGTATTGAAATTAGGTCACTATATCTTCCATTTATCTTTTAAGCCATTATGACAGAACAAAATATTTTTTTTCCTTTTTTTTTCACTTCACTTTCTGTGAGTGCCAAATCTGGGAATCCATTTTACACCCACTTCCAGACATCCAATCATGCTAAAATTTTGCACACGTGTATAAGACCAGTGACAATACTATTACTTTAGGTAGCGCTACAGTTCGGGGTAACTGGCCGAACACAATGGTGACGCTGTAGTGGTAGTAGAAAGTTGAAGTTGGCTGAACTTGCGCTTCACCATACAATTCATACTACAGCATCAGCTTCGCATTGTGTTCGCGCTATAGGGTTTACGTGTGTTTTAACTTTGACAGCGCGTCATACTTCCACTACAGCGTCACCATTGTGTTCGGCCAGTAAACTTGGACCTGCTACTCGCAACCATTTGTATGTGCGTGTTATATTTTTACACGAATGGAAGGGACCTACAGTTTTTTGCCGGCTCCGAACGGCGAGTTGAGAAGCTCATTGACAAATGATACCCTTTGATTGCTTGTCAGACATTCGAAACAGGTGGCCCCATGAAAAATTGTTAGGTACTGGACCCGGACCGGGATTGAACCCGGGCAGCATTGCGTAGTTGTCCAACGCACTTACCACTACACCACGGTGCTCATTTCGATGACAATACAATATACAGTCGTACCCGCTTATTTGAAAATCGCTTAATTGAGATACCCGCTTATATGAAAAATGTATTTCTGTTTCAGTGTTATTTTTAACAAATTTCATACAAACTGAAAACCGCTATGAAAAGCTCGGTTAACTGGAAATAAGAACTTAAACATTTATAACTTTTCATAGAAAAGGCTCCGGTTAAATGAAAAAAATTAAATATCAGTACAAACAGCACATTTTCCATTTTTTTAATTTCAAAACGATTTTATCTGCTACTCCCCTCTCCGTCAAAACATTTGTTTGCAATTTTAACTATTTTAAAATATTTCGGCGCAAAAGATAATTCAATTAAATGGATTAAATTTGTTTTGTTAAACTGATCGTATTTATTTACAAAATATTCTAGGTTTGCTGAAATGAACATTTTTTTTTTGTTATCCGAAGCCAGTTTAACCCGTTTCATGCTTTTTAGTGAGTCAATCAACCAAAGCTTTTTAAGAAACATGTACTATCGTAATTTTGTCTGCCCTTTCCGAATCCGTGGACAAGATTGTTCTATCTGCCGCCATTTTTAAAATATCGTAGCTGAAAGTAGAAAAAATGTAGAATTTAATTTTTTTTTTCCAAACAATCGTAAATTTGAACATAAGACACCTACGATAGGAGGTTAATACTTCGTTTCTGGTGGCATAATCGATTTTTCTAAAAGATAGGACCGATAAAGTAAGGAAATTCAATACGGCGGATTTAATATTTAAGATGGCGGCCATAAATGACGATTTTAACAAATTCAACAGATTTGGACCAAAT
The DNA here is from genome assembly GCA_949775065.1 of Brachyopa scutellaris. Lineage (NCBI taxonomy): Eukaryota > Metazoa > Arthropoda > Insecta > Diptera > Syrphidae > Brachyopa > Brachyopa scutellaris. The sequence continues at coordinate 104,879,527 of OX459113.1, forward strand.
TTGGTATAAAGGGGTTTTTGGGGTCGATGATCACAAATCTGAAGTCAGATTTGCAAAATCCAAGATGGCGGATCCGATATATCGGATATATCTGATGTATACCATTTGGCATGAAACGGGTTAAATGAAATTTTTTCAGTTATCCGAAGTTGGCTTAAATAAAAAACCCAGACTTTTCCTCGTTTCATTTAACCGGCTTCGACTGTACTATATTTGATGACGTTGTGAATCTTTTGTCTTTTGTAATGTTGACTACAATACTCGACGGAAACTAAATGTTATTTACAACAACCTGGCAAGGTACGTCTTCAACAAAGGATATTATGACCACATATCTAGCTACTCTATTCAGATAATGAAACTCAGTTTTGATAACCTCATTAAGTTCAGGTCACTAATCCTACTGCATGGAATTATGCAGACTCGACAGCCCGAGTATCTGTACAGCAGACTAAATTTTGCAAGTTCACAAAGAACGGCTATACTGATTCAACCCAGATTTAATTGTTTACAATCTGAACGCACATTTTTCGTCCACGCCACTCGCCTATGGAACTCATTACCCACGACACTTAGGAGAGTCACAAGCGCAAACAATTTCAAAACCAATCTTCTTAAACACTTGGCCAGTGATACACAATAAACTTAATATTAGATTAACATTATGAGAATTAAGGTAATTTGTAAAATTTTCTTTATCAATTTTAAAAATAATCGTATATACACTTCCTAGCTTTTATTTTTGTAAAGTTCTTGTTACCACTTACATTTTTTAACCACTTAAATTTTTTTTCTTAAGCCTTTCACTCATTATGAGATTTTGTAATCTTACCGTGAAAATATTTTAAATAAAATAAATGAAATGAAATGAAATGAAATGGTGGATGCCCTAAGAGGATGGATTACAGTTATCTTCACGACCTCCTTAATATGGGTATCAAATGAAAGGGATTGACAAGTAGAATTAGATTAGCTAAGTGACTTCATTCTCAATTCAGTATGGTGGAGGACGCCACAATATGGCAGATTACTTTTTTCTTCACAGCCCCATGACATGGGTTTCAAATGAAAGGGTTTGACGACTAGAATCTCAAACATTTTGAGTAAACTTTCTCGTATCAAACCCACCCGTATTTTGGATTAAACAGTTACATTGATACAAAATGTGTTCAGCTGAGTCTTCGTTCTAGTTACACATCATGCATATGTTGTATTTTTTCGTAATATCTTTGCTCATATGCATTTTTTCAAAAGTGTTTATACTGATGAACAAAGTTCAGTTGATAAGCTTTGGATCAATGTTAGAATCATTGAAATCGGTGCAGGAATAAAATTCTCAGGAGGAATCACAAACTCTCGCGCTAGCGATTCAATTATCCCTGTAAAGATTAAAATTTGTTCTGTTAAAATATCCAAATTAAGCTTAAGACTTTATTTAATTTAATTGAACTTAAGAAAACCTAACTCAAAATGGATATTTTGATTAAGATCTTGTTATGTTCACTGCAAAGATTTAGTTCCTATTTTTTGCTTTTACTAAAATCAGTTATACAAACAGATCATCAATCGGTTGAAATGAAACAAACATCGTTGACCTAAATCACCTTTAAGTAATCGTTGTTAATTATTTAATTATTGGGGATGGTACTACCGCGATAAAATACTTTGGCGAGTTTGTTGACGTTTAAGTGGTGTATAAAAAAAGATCAAATACTCCAGATTATAGTTCACTCATGCTGAAGAGTTTATGAATACCCTTATAATGAATGTTACACACAGCGCGAGTATGAAGGACAAGACAAACAGAAAGACAGACATATCGACGTAGGTTTCCAGGTGTTTAATATCTACTAGCTGTTTGAGTGGCGTTAACTGGAGAGTTGCTATCGTTTTTTTTCGTTGTTTATGATTCACAGGAAGGGTTATGATCACCTCGTTTAGCCTAAACTATGAAACCGATTTCAACAAATGTGATATCGTTGGATTCGTCTTGATCCGCTGAGTGTCCTATGGGCTGTCACAGAAAATGCAATATGGCGGACTACCTTTATTTATAGTTTTCTTTACAACGGCGATATCCATGGTATCAAATGAAAGGGCTTGGCAAGAAGAATACAATACGCTTTGATGTTATTCTAAATTCAATATGGCGGACGCCCACCCAAAATGGCGGATTACCGTTATCTTCACAATCTCCCTAATATGGGTATCAAATGAAAGCGTTTGATAAGTATAATACAATAAGCTAAGTGACGTTATTTTAAATTCAATATGGCAGCCGCAGTAAGATATCTTTATAATGACGTATTTATATACATAAGTACGCATTCATAGGGCACAGCGGCATGCGACCGCCGTTTCGTTTCATCTTATTTCGTACTTTTTAGTTAGTTTTCCCCATAGTCGGGTTTTAATTTATTTAACTTAATTTTTTTTCCAAATGTTTCTTTTTTAATTTCATCAGCCATACAACAATATTAACATTAACTTCTAGAATTGATTGACTAATTTCGATCTGAGAAATCTGGATTCGAACCGTAAACCTTCTGCGCGACAACTAGCCATGGCATCCAATGCCAATATGGCAACAGTTTCTTGTCACCAAAGCAAGTTGTATATTTATTTTCTTGACCGAATAATTTTTACACGTTCTTCCCTACGAATTGTGTTTGAAATTTCTTATTTGGATACTTTCAAAATCCATTCATTTCTGCTTATACAACTACCTACTGCTAATACCTGACTATTCTGATAGTATGACAACTGTCTGGGTTATGATATACAAATGACAGCTTTTGCGTATTGTATCATCTGCACACCGATGTGTCACAAATGTATGCTTCCTAATTTATATTCGCATAAACATTTCAATATTACTAAACATACCGCAACTAATCTTACCTCTAGTATCATAAATTATTCACCCAGCATTACTTTGTTACTCACCGGGTGATTCTCTGATGACTATATCTGTTACTTTTAATTCGCCAGATGCGATACACAGTCGTAAAATACTTTTTATATTGTTATTACCTCATTTTATGTTTCTCATTCAGACGATAGAATGAATGTGAGGTACTCCGAGAAGCACGATACTTTTAAAAAAAAAAAAATAACATTAAATTTAATTGTCACTGAAAGTGATCTTTTTGCGATCAATATATTCAGCAATTCATGGAGCAAGCAAAAATCTCGTTTTACTGGTCTGGTATTGCAATTTTTGTAATTGGTTCAGTGAATAACTTTCGGCAAGTAAGTTTTTTTTATTTGTGTACATATGCATACATATGTATGTATCCGACATCCGTTCCAAAGCTAAATATCGAGGGCAAGAATTTTATATGTAGCTCCTTGCCGGTGATCATTAGGTACCTACTTCAAATAGGTACACGAAGAAAAAATTAAACTCATGCTCATTATGTAATTCTCTCTGGACAAGATTGTAGGAATGTGCCTCCGTCTCTATGCTTTTGAAACGTCAATGTGACAGGTCAGCAAATGACAACTCGTTTTCTGACAAAGAATCCTCCTTGAAAATGCTCCTATAAGCCGAAACATATACAATTGGAATAACAAGCCTAGCAGCTCTGTTCTTTGTCTCTAAATTGACGATGTCACTGATAATCCGTTTGCTCCATGGCACCGATGAATGCCATAGAAGATAGAAGTACAGTGTAGTTATACCAACTGACAGTCCCTTTTGACAAGTGTACCTTGAAAAGCGTCCTCACTTTGTCCGAACAAATCGACCGACCGATACATATGTACATGTATGCAAATGCCGCAGCATTATCATATCGAACCAAAACGTTGCTGCCCAATTAGGAGTCCATGGGATAGAGGGGGTCGACGTCGAATTAAAATAATCAACCAGCCATCAGTAAAATGAATTTATGGACCCTGAAGGTCGCATCTCCGTTTGCATTCTGCAAATAACACGAAGCGATCGTTTCCGGCGAACAAATTCAGACAGTCCGCCAAGATCAACTGGCAGTTGGCACCCGCACAATGTCATTCTCTGGATTAATATTCATAAACTGTCAACCAAGTATCGGACACATCCAGCCAGAGACATTAAGTGGATATTTTTAACTCCAATGAGTAATTAAATTATAACTCGCCTTAGAAAATATGTAGCATTGGTTGGAGTCCGAGACTATATCGTGTCATGCATACAAAAACTGCAGCGTGCCTCAAAGCCTCAAGTATCGACCCTGCCTTCAAGAATCGCGTTTGTGTGATTAATTTCTTCCGACAACGGCGCCTTAGGAGTAATATTTCCAGCGTCGATTGCCTACGCATTATGGATTTGATTAAAACAACTGCGCTGCGAGTAAGTTCGTGACCAAAGCGCTGGCAAAAACGAAAGTGCTGAAATATTTTGACGGAAAGTAAAAACGCGTTTTCGCGCAAAACGTTACTTAATGCGTTCTGTCCAATTAGCGCAATGAAAGCAACCGTCTTCGTCTCCGTCTCCGTCTCCGGTTCGTTCGTGAATTTCAGGAAATCTCGAATGCGTAACAACAAATGGAATTTTATCGCTGCACTGATTTGATTGAAAGGACCGATGAAATGGACATTGCCCTTATTTTGATGATGTTAAGCAATCTGGTCTAACCTAAATTACTATAACTGCAGGAGAAAAACTTTCACTCTTAAGCTGATGCAATGAGCGTTGTCCGCGGCCACTGGAACTGGTCGTCGTCGGTCGGTTGGTTGGTGTTATGGTTTTGATCGCCAATCTCCGGATGTTTTCATCGAGCCAAGTAATAATTGCGCTTGCAAACCTGTCCTTTTGTGAATGAAGTGCTTGGCTGACGTGTTTCTTGGTAAGTTTGTTGTTTTTTCTTTGTTTTTCCTTGATTTCAGTTATGCAGTTGAATAAAACACGCAGCAGAGACGAAAAGTAATTAAAACAAATTTCAAATTGATGGAGAGTCGTTGTGCTCATATTTGTGCATATTGCGTTAAGGTAAATTCATCCGGCATTGCGAATCAAATGAACGATTTACAACAATTTATTTGTGAAACCTAATTGTTGGTAGATACCTAACCAATTTTCAGTACAAAGGAAATTTCTTGGCATTGAGACATGAAAAGATTCGATTGCAATCAGAAGGTTACACGGGGGAAGTCAGATGCGTGGGAAACTTTGAAATGCAGTGAGACTTTCATATTTGACATCTGCAAGTATCCGATCAAAGTAGTCCAAGCTTTAACGGTTTTTTGTTTTTAATATTTTTCGTAAACATTGCGAAATATGTACATACTAGCTGAACCGCCCGGCTTCGCCCGTGGACCCAAACAGTCGGGTTACTCACGTGCCAGATAATAAATATGATAATCTAGTTTAAGATAGAAATGATAGCCGCCAAAGTCAACAGACTTTGCAAATGCACTGAAAACATTAGAAACGTTGAATATTTTCGAGAAACACACTGGAATCACTCAAATGTCCACTTGAATCAGCTGACGACTGAACAATCATCAAAATCACGCTGAACTTCACTTGATTGAGATCGTTCACGAATGATTTTAGCACAATTTGAATATTGGAATTCGAATAATTTTTGAGTTATTATTCATCTCGGTTGTGGTTGTGGTGGTAAGTGCGTTGGACTACTACTGCTCGCGTGCAATCCCAGCCCGGGTCCAACACCTTAAAAAGTTTTTCACGGATGCCACCTCTTTCGGATGTCTGACAACCAATCAAAGAGTATCATTTGTCATGAGAAGCTTCTCAACTCGCCGTTCGGAGTCGGCAAAAGCAACACGCACACACAAATGGTTGCGAGAAGCTAGGCTGTTCTGCATTTCGAGTGAAAGTGGATTAAAACCGAAATTGAAATTCACTCGAAATGGAATTCAGTGTTCTGCATTCCGAGTGATTTCGAATTTTTGGAATCCACTTCGAATTCATTTGTTTGAAATGTCAAACACAGCTGTCAAATCATTTCAAAATCATTGGAGATTTTCAGTTCTTGGTTTTTGCTTTGTGCAAATGAATTAAACGTTTAAGAAAAAATATATTTTATTAAAAAAATGGAAAACGAAATTTTTAAATGATTGGTGAAAACCGCGAAGAAAACCGAATGGAGAGAGTTCGCAGGAAGATTTTCCGAGATAAATCTAACATTCTGGATCTTCCCGAAGCATTGTAAGCAGAAGTTAGACAACTGAAGAAAAATACCTAATTTATTTAATGATTTTTGCATTTTTGAAAACAGTTTTAGGGCGAGTAAGAAAATATTTGTTGATATCCTGCAAGAAGTGGAGTCAGAGAAATCTTGATCTTGGAAAATCTTGATTTTCTTTCATGTAATTCAAGAGAATACTTTCTCGCCTCTAATTTTTGTGTTGTACTATATTAAACAAAGGAATTATTTTAATATACACTAATGGAAAGTCTTATTATTGTACTTTTAGTGTTTCGTAACACCAATAAAACACAACACTAAAAGTATTACTTAAATTATGTTTTTATTAAATAAAGATACACAGTTGTTTTTAGGTTTTAATAGTTGAAAAGTTAAAAGGCGTCGCTATTTCATCAGAAGGATGACAATTGAGAGAGATGAATCAAAAAATGAATTTTAAACGTATTGTATACTTCATGGTATTGCCAAACAAAAATATTAAAATGAAAATGAACGAATATTAGTATATGTTAATCCATTAAAAATATATATTCACCACAATATCCCCCACCTAGTTATCGACTAACGATATTTAAGAGGAAATCTAACATGTCTTCCAGATGATGTCTTCTTTGTTTGTGGCTCGTTGTCGGTTTTCGATTGTTTTTGTTTTGCATCATTTGATGTAGTAATATTTTTCGAAGCGATGTCGTTCTTTTGTTCTTTACTGGTTTCCTGTTGAGGTATTGCTGTTGGTGTTGTTGTATCGTCGAATATGTATGCGGCCTTTAAACGATCGATCGATATTTTTGTCACTCGCTGATTTATTTTTAAAACGAAGTATTTTTCAGATTTGGATATTACTTCAAACGGACCTTCGTAGTTGAATTCCAAAGGCGTTTTTACACGATCGGTCCTGATAAACACGTATTTGGCGTCTCTTAATGCTGGCTGCACACAATATCGTTCCATCCCGTGTCGTACTGGTTTCGTCATTGGTAACTCGAGCATTGATTTTCGAAGTAATTCCACGAACTCGGTTTGGCTGGTTTTGCTTTTTCGCGGCATAAGGAACTCACCAGGGATTCGTAGCGGCGCTCCGTACACCATCTCTGCCGGACTTAAACCGATGTCGCTCTTAATGGTTGATCGCATTCCCAAGAGCACTAGTGGAAGCGCTGAACTCCAACAATTCGTCTCCGAACACTTGATGGCGGCCTTTAATGTTCGATGCCAACGTTCTATAATCCCATTAGACTGTGGGTGGTACGGTGTTGTGCGTAAATGTTTGATGCCGAGTATTTGCGTTAATTCTTGAAAAATAGCCGATTCGAATTGACGACCCAAATCCGTAGTAATTCGTAAGGGGATACCAAACGTAGATATCCAACCGCTGATTAGTGCACTTGCCACACTTTGCGCTGTTATGTCTATTAGCGGAATCGCCACTGGCCATCTTGTATATCGGTCAATGCATGTCAGACAGTACCGAAATCCATTTGAAGTTGGCAGCGGTCCGACAATGTCGATATTTATGTGCTCGAAACGGACATCGATGGACGCATAGTCGCTTAAAGGTGATTTCGTGTGTCGATGTATTTTTGCTTTCTGACACGGAATACATGAACGGACAAATGCAGCTACATCTGTGGACCTCGAAGGCCAGACATAGTGATCAGCTACCAGTTGTTTTGTTGCTCTGATACCGGGGTGTGATAAAGAGTGAAGTTTATGAATCACTGTTTGACGAAAACACTTCGGTACGTATGGTCTTATTTTGTCTCGCAGAACGTGGCAGAAAATCTCATACGTCGAATCTGGAATGGATAGTTTTGATAACTTTATCGATTTATCGTTACCTTCGCTTAAAAGAGTCTGCAGTTCTGGATCTGTTTGTTGTTGTGTGGCCATCTCATCGAAACTAATTATTTCTTTTTGTACAGTATTAATGCGTGAGAGTAAGTCTGCAATGTCGTTGTCTGATCCTGGTAAATGACGAATGTCGGTTGTATACTGACTTATTAAATCAAGTTGTCGAGCTCTTCGTGGCGATGCTTTCTCACTTTTCTGCTTAAACGCGAAAATGAGTGGTTTATGGTCTGTGAAAACCATAAACTCTCTGCCCTCGAGTGCGTATTTAAAATGTTGAATTGCCTGGTATACGGCTGTTAATTCTCGATCATACGCGCTGTAATTTTTCTGCGCAGGTGTACACTTTTTTGAGTAGAATCCGAGTGGTTGAATTTGGTCCTTGATGATCTGGTGAAGAACAGCGCCTACAGCATCGTCCGAAGCATCAGTCGTGAGTGTTATTTGTGCTTCTGGTGCCATATAGTTCAATAGCGTTGCATTTGCGAGATCGTCCTTGCAAGCAACGAAAGCGATCTCAGCCTCGGGTGTCCAATTTACAACACTGTTGTCATTCTTTTTGTTGCCATTGACCAATCGTTGTAATATATGTTGATTTTTCGTGGCATGCGGAATAAACGGACGATAAAAATTCAGCATTCCTAGAAATTTCCTTAAATTTTTTGCGACTTTCGGTTGTGGAAAATTTCGTATTGTTTTTACTTTATCTTCTGGCGGTTTTAATCCATCTGAACTGATTGTGTGGCCCAAAAAAGTTAGTTCTCGTTTTCCGAATTGACATTTATTAAAATTGATAGCCAGGTGTGCTTGACGAAGACGACAACATACGATGCGGATGTGTTTTACATGCTCTTCTACCGATTCCGATGCGATGAGGATATCATCAATATAAACGAAGATAAAATCGAGACCTTTCAATACTTCATTTATATGACGCTGGAACGTTTGAGCCGCATTTCTCAAACAAAATGTCATATAGAGAAATTCAAATAAGCCAAATGGAGTGATAATAGCTGATTTGTGAATGTCGCACGGTTCCATCGGAATTTGGTGGTATGCTCGCTGTAAATCGATCGTGGAAAAAACTTTTTTGCGATATAAGATACTGGTGACGTCGTGTAAATATGGTATCGGATATCTGTCGGGTACTGTGATATCATTCAACGCACGGTAATCACCACATGCCCGCCACTCTCCGTTCGTTTTTCTTACTAAATGCAACGGACTGGCCCAGTTGCTTTTCGAGGGTCTGCAGATGCCTTTTTCCAACAGATATTCAAACTCTTTTTTTGCCGCTTGTAGTTTATCGGTGGGAAGGCGACGAGCACGTGCATATGTCGGAGGCCCCTTTGTAGTAATATGATGCGTTACTTTAGAGTCGGTCGGTTTCTTGTTGGCGTTAATTGTAGCGAGGTCTTTGAACTCATGTAGTAATTGTGCGTAACGTTCGTGCGTATCGTATGCCACTATTTGTACAACATTACATAAGGTGTTTTTTCCTTTTGATTTGAGCATTGTCATTCGGTCGATAAGTTGGCCTTCCTTAATGTCGACTAACAGATCGAAATGTTTTAAAAAATCGGATCCAATAATAGCACAGCTGACGTCAGCCAGTAGGAACGTCCAGGTGAAATTTCGTCTTAATCCCAACGAGAGTGTTATTCGCTTTTCGCAGTATGTTTGTATCGGTGTGCCGTTGGCTGCGAACAGCTGAGTTGATTTTGTTGTTCTTCGCTTAATGGTGTTATGGGCTGGTAGCACGGAAAGATCCGCACCAGTATCTATCAAATATCGTTGTCTTGAAATGCTATCGTTAATAACTAGGCGGGCTATCCGATAATTGTCTTCAGATCCGCCCGCTTGATCGGAGGACGTAGTTAGTTTTTTGGCGTATTTTTTCGATAAGCACACGGATCACGACACTTGCGAGCGTTTTGTCCGAATTTTTGATGATACCAGCAGAGTTCTTCGTCGGCATGTATTGACACGTTGGAGTGATCACGGGATTTTTGACGTCTAGAAGAAACTGAACGGGATAAGCGTTTGAAGTTGCTATTGTTTTTTATTAAGCTGTTTATTTGTTGTTCAATACGCCCTAGACGCTTGTCTATTTCAGTGTTACCTGAGATTGATGGTTGCACATTCGAAACGACAGCTAAATTGTGAAACTCACCAACTTCCATAATTTTGTCTGCCAATTTTGCTAGTTCGGATAGATCAGCGTCAGATGCTTGTAATATGGCTCGCACTTGTATTGGAAATCGTTGCAGCCATAATGACTTTAAAAAATCCTTGGTTATTTTGTTCTTACCAAGAGCGCTCAACTCATTTAACAATTGTGTTGGTCGTTTGTCACCCAAATCGATGTCAGATAGTAATTTCTGTGTTTTTTTTAATTCGCTCTCACAGAAACGTTCTACAATACACTTCTTTAAATTGACATACTTATCTTTTTCAGGCGGATTAAGGATTGCGTCAGATATTTGGACCAGAACATTCGATTCTATTGCAGCAACTACGGTGTTGAATTTGGATGCATCGCTTGTTATTCCGGCAACATTAAACTGTGCCTCGACTTGTGCTAGCCAAATTTCCGCATGATCAGGCCAAAAAGGTGGAACCTTAACAGCTACACGGTTCACAATTGGGCCGATGTTCATGGCTGTGGCGCCAGAGCCCGTGGACGTAGAGTCTTTATTTTCGTTGTTCTGCGTTTCAATCATTGCAGATTCGGTGCAATAATTACCTTAAAACTACTGGTGTTCGTTTGTCGGGGTCACCAATTTAGTGTTTCGTAACACCAATAAAACACAACACTAAAAGTATTACTTAAATTATGTTTTTATTAAATAAAGATACACAGTTGTTTTTAGGTTTTAATAGTTGAAAAGTTAAAAGGCGTCGCTATTTCATCAGAAGGATGACAATTGAGAGAGATGAATCAAAAAATGAATTTTAAACGTATTGTATACTTCATGGTATTGCCAAACAAAAATATTAAAATGAAAATGAACGAATATTAGTATATGTTAATCCATTAAAAATGTATATTCACCACATACTCATATTTTTCAAAATGATTCTGATCAACAAATCAATTAATTAATTCACTTTACAACGGCATGTGAATTCAATTCACGTCAAAAATCTCAAGTGAATTCAATTCACTAAAATCACAGTGTTTTTGGGAATGCAGAACACGAATTTACTGCTGTCATCTTGAGTGGGATGCAGAACACCAAAATATTCACTTTCGAACATACAATCCACAATTCATAGTTTCGTTCGGAATGCAGAACACCCAATTCCACTTTTGGTGGTTGAATTTACTAAAAGTGGAATGCAGAACAGGGGGGTAAGACTGCTGACGCCTTATATTTATTAAATTTTTTTATTCTTCTCGGTTGAACGTTTTGATTTCAACTGATTTGGGGAATGAACTTTCGTCCTAACCTGTTTATAAAGAAAATTTGACAAAATTCTATGTGCATAGAATTTCCCAAGTGATTTCGTGGGCTTATGAGCTGCCGCTTCGGTCTAGTATAGTTAGTCCATGACGAAGCAAAAAGGACACCTGTCAAATTGCGCAATGTCAGGTGGACTAACAGTGCCATATTTTATTGATCTTTTAAACAAAAACTTATCGATCATTGCATACGAATGTGTGGTCAATGTTGTTGCATGTAATTGTGGGGAAAAGGTATTTCCGATTAAAAATTTTCCAAATTTAAGGCTTTTACAATAATATTCACTGTATTATTACGTCAAAATGAAAAAAAATGATTTAAACTTTTCCCAACCATTTGAACTGTAATATTACGATCAAAATGGAAAAAAAAGAAAATTTCCCATACAAAATTTAGATATGGAAAATCCATTTTTCAGAATTTTACAATTTTCGTTTAAAATTTTCAATTTTCTCACCGTAAAAAGTTTCTTTGGGCAGAGACGAGCACAACAAACAAAAAAACACAGCTCAAATTGGACGACCCGTTCTCGAGTTATGCGCGGTCTTACGTATCCCATCTTTGTTTTATACATTATGTATTCTTCATTACGAACTTCCTTATAACGAAATTCTCTATATTGGAAAATTTATTGTCAGACTTAAAAGTTCCTGCCAGAACTAAAAAGTTCCTCTAATTCGAAATATGTCTTACTTTTTTATAACGAAAACACTTATTGGTTCCTTGGAGGTTCGTTATAAAAAAGTTTGACTATAGATGTATTACCGTATAGCTAGGTGCAAGTATTGTGAATTCGCTAAGCAGAGAATCAAACAGTTCTAAAATAGTGTGCTCTTCTATGACGCAAAAGGGTTCTGGACCCACGAAGGGTGTAGCAGCCCCTTTCCTGGCAAGTTTGTCCACCTTTTCATTACCTTCAATCCCCAGGTGTCCTGGTACCTAGTGGATGGTGGAATTGTTTTGTTCGCTCAGTCAATTAGTTTTAACTCGGCATTCCCAGACAACTCCAGGTTTGATTACCTGAGCTACGATTGCCTTGATAGCTGCTTGGCTATCTGACATTGTAGCTATGTTGCGTCTGTTGTAGCGTTTGTCAAGATAGAGTTGGGCACATCTGTCAATAGCGCAGATTTGCGCTTAAAAAATGATAGCAAATAGACAAACGTTATGAACAGATATTTTTTTAAAATTTTGTGAACACACGTATAGTTGACCTCACTACAAAACAATTGAAAGTGTGTTTGCCTTTAATTTTCTTTCAATTGCTTTATATTGGCGTATCCGGCACTTTATTTTACAAAGTTTAGAAATTGACCGTCAATCGGTCACGGTTAAAACTATTCCAAATGTAACTAAGAATTTAAGTTTAAGCTACGGCATTTATTTTGTAAAAATGGCTCCAAAATTTGTTTCTTTTATAAAACATACATTACATACATATAAAGTGATAGTCTTATCAGGAATCACGAAGCTACATACGTACACAATCTGTTGTCTTATTTTGTCCTCTTGGTATCTTAAAAAACAAACCCAATAAGCTAACAGTCTGCGCATTAAAACATGTATACTTCGACACCCTATTTTTCTTTTAATTTTTAATTATCACCAGTGTTACCAATTGAATTACTCAGATGTTGCTCGAATTGTGTACAAATTTACCACTTTATGTGAAAATTTACCACTTCTTGGAAGTACCTAAATAATGAAATTATGACTGTTGTTCCGGAAACGATGAAAACATGTAGGTACCCAAATGGCAAATTCTGAACTTCGTTAAGTCAAAAATTCACCATAAGGTAAGATAACCGAAATTTGATTACCGTAAGACACATTCTGCTGTATGATGGAAGAGATTGGATTTTAATTAGGTAAGCCGAATGAAGCAACATGGGTAGCTGTGGATACTTTGTCCTTATTTTGTTCAAAATGCTTGAGCAAAAGTAATGCTATGACAAAATATTAAAAATATCATCTTTAATTCACCTCCCTTGTATAAAACCTCACATGAAACGCACGTGGAAAGCGAAGCCGAACCTCATTTTCAAATCAGTTAAAAAAAAACTTCAATCGCTCAACAATTACATATGTATTACCTTGTAATTACAATATATTCATTTGGCATGCCCACAGTAGCCCACAGTTCCGGCTTGAGCACACCCACCGAACTATTAAAGTTGCTACAAAAACAACTAATTAGACCGATTCCCAAGTTGGCAGACTTGTTTGGTCATTATTCACTCACAACAACTATCATTACGTAAGGTGTTACAACTCTGTCGCTGTCGCGGTCGTCGTCGTGTCACCAGAAACTTGTATCAACTCTCCTAAAAGGCATGCCAGACCGCACCAGCTTTCGTTATCCACCAAATAAAAATCCTATTCAGGATGGAGCAATAGTGTCAAGGTTCGTGAAACACACTCTGCAATAACCATCATAAATGGTCTTATTGATTGTGCCCATTTTCCTTAGATGAGTTTTTTTTTTATTACCAAAAGTACATCATCAGCTCATCGTATTCTTTAGTTTTTCCCAAAGAAAGTGCTTATCTTTTTCTGTCTTTTGCAATCAAAGACGCAACTTTTCTTTAGGTACCACCAGCTGCAGAATATCTTATACGAGTACCATTACATAAAAAAATGTTCCCATATGGTTCGTAGACATCTCCATCGATGTATGTACTTCGACCTTGAGTCTATTTTAGCCTTTCGAAAAATCTTCATGATGCCAGCGACTTGGATTTACCATCGCGCACCATTTACAGCTTATCTCAATGGCCTCTTAAAGTTTGTTAATATTTTTAGCCTATTTGTGACCCTTCTTGCTTTTTAATCGTGCACGATATTTTTCATTTATTCTCCAAATGCATTTATGCATCCACTCACTCAAAGTGAATAAAAATCAAACAAACTTGACGGTCCTCAAGCTAACGATTGAACACTCCATTGAAATACAAAAGCATAACTAATTTTCATAAATGTGGGCGAACGAGAAATATTACTCACTCAAGACACTTCAAGTCCGAAAAAAAAAATAAGAGACAATAATTCCAAAGAGTAGGCTGAAGCTGTTGACTGACTGACTGTTGTCTGTTCCTTATAGCAAACAAAACAATTCAATATTAGAGCTCAGCTGCTCAACTAACCAAGGTCAAGGGTTCAACTAATCAAATTCATATTCGAGTGAAAAATTTCAAACTTGACTGCGCTCAATAATGGCAGCAGATTTTAATTCAATCGCGCTCTTCGAAGTGAACTGTAATTCGATTAAATTCAATTTGCAAATTCTTTCTTACAGTATCCGTACCTAGCTGCCAAAGACTGCCAGAGATTGACTCTTGTGCATCGTTGAATCGATAAATTGTTTATGTTGTACATTTATAATATACAAGTGCAAATTGCTTCACTTTTAATTTTTTCTTTTTTGTTATAGTAATTATTATTATTTACTTCTTGAGCTGTGGCATTCTCCTCAGGCAATAAATTGTACAAACAAAGTGTGATAGATACTTGAGTAAGTGTACGTTACGTTGTATCTGTATTGTACTGTACTGTCTTGTACTGTACTGAAAACCACTGAAGAGTATTGCATAACAGAAAACACTCCAAATTGGTCGTATTACTTGATCGCCGAAGTATATTTATTATTTTATAGCACCTACATGGTTGATGCATCGCTAGGCTGGCAGTGAGAAAAGAGGGGCGACTTGGATGTATTCGTTTTGTACCCGGAGGGTAATTCAATCATCGATCGATATAACGATTTTTACATTTGTCTCAAACAGACAATAATTAATCGATTACAATGTGAATTTGAGTGATGATCTAATAAAAATATCTGCGTCTACGCGTGGTGTTAAGCAATTTCATTTAAATTAATTAGTTACATGGCGATGCAGTCAAAGCTACGTATCCGAGTATCTATCTATGTAACTTTATTAACACCACAACCAGATGTGATCAACCGCAGAGTTATACAAGTAATATCAATCGAGTATATATACATATGTACCTATATATTAACTACTTAAAAATAACAAAGGGAAGTTAAATGTTTTGCTTTACGTAATTTATATTTTATTACAATTTTGTTTTATTTAAATGTACAATGTACATATTGGTGCAAATTCATAGTCAGCCCATGACTAGTGCCAATAGCCGACTTTAGTTACAGCCGACAATAAATAAAAAGCTGGCTATAACTTTTCGTTATTCATAAACACATTTTTGCCTGTGCATTAGTTAGTATCGACTTTGGTATGTTTTTGTAAAATGATTTAAACGAACAAACCCAAACGTCAAAATATTATATGAGAAATTTAGAGCCGACTATAACTACTTAAATTGACGTTTGGCTTATTTTAAATTTCGAGCCGGCTATACGTTTAAAGTCGAATATAAGGTGACTATGAATAGCAAAAAGTATATTTTAGGTTATGTTTATGTAGGAGTAGGTGAATAGATTCTTTTATTGTCGGCATTTCTGACTATGAATTTGCGCCATAATGTATATATGTAAAAAAAAATTACGGGAAGTTTTGTTGTATTTTGAATTAAACTGACTTCCCTTTTGCTAATAGAGAAAGAAATACAGTAAAACTTGCGTATAGTGGAATCTGCTTATAAAATAATCTAACGAAACCTGTATAGTGTACGTTTTTGATTATTGCCAATTTTGATTTTCTTCATAAGAAATCTGAATAATGTTACATTTTTCAATAAATTTTCTTTTCTTTCGCATGCAAATTCACTATTTAATAACAGAATCGAGAAATGAATGCGCCTGTAGTCATTAACATTTTGTCGGCTTCGTTTCCCTTTTCGAGAATTTTGACTTTCAGTTGTTTCTTTTCCTGTATATCTCATTATGCTAGCGGCTATATTCAACAAGTACACATTCTGAACAGCGATATCAAAATTGATCGAAAAATAATACAAGAAATTAGGTTGCCGATTGTTGAAAATTTTGCGATTTGTAGAAATGTTGCAAGTAGTAGAAAAAAAAGTGCACCGAAGTATTCCATTATTTACAAATTTTACTGTAGAGTTGATGGTGCAATCATTTGAAACACAGATGGCACTACTTTTCTTTCCATGGGTTGCGCGGGCTCCAGAAACTAAGCGGGTAGTATTTTTGTCAGGCGGATCATGCAATGATCATCTTATAATTCGCTATAACATCTTCGGAAACACTGAACAAATTTTTATTTCTATAGATTCAGGAATATTCAAATTTAAACACTGAGATACAACCCTTAAAACAAGTATCGTTGTAGCAAATGGAAATAAATGACTAAAACAATTCCTGTGGGTTGGGATCACAATTCCGAAAACCCAAAATCCCAAAAACCCAAAATCCCGAAAACAAAATCCTCAAAACGAAATTCCTAATATAAAAAAATTTCGCAAATTTTGCATTCTATATAATTTTTCGGGATTTCATTTTCCGGACTTTTTTTTAAATGGAAAGTAGACAAGTGTTTGTCCATTCCGTTGGCATTACTGTTGTAATGATTTACAATTCAAAATGTGCATTCAGTTGTGTTGATCTCATTCGTGTGATAGCTGATAAATTAGATTTTAGTTTTAGTTAATTGATATTAGTCAGTGAATATCTTAATATGTTCTAATTGTATACCTTAATAATTAAAAACTTCAAACAAAACAGAAAAGAACAGCGTACAGGCGTGACACCGGCGGCCGGGGCGGCTTAAAGTTCTCGCAGGGCGTTCACACACTGGCATATTTTTACTGATTGTTCTTTTAGGTGAAGGCAAATACGTGTAAAAACATGTACGTACATACGAGTATATCGAAAATAATTTCCGGTGAAAACTATGGAATAAGAAAACGTTACGTAGAAAACAAAATTTAAAAAAATTACGCGGAACGTAACGAGCGTTCTGAAATAAATTTTTTAACGGGTATTGCGTTCGATATGAACTTGTACACTGGTCCCTCGTTTTGCGCGGGGGTTAGGGGAATGAAAAGTCTCGCGCTATGCGAAATCGCGCAAAGCGAAACCGCGCAAAGCGAAGTATGAATTTCATATAATTGTGTTACATTCCTGAAAAATGAAATGTAGGTAAGCATTTATTTAAGCCGCGCAAATCGAATTTTGGTAGGCAAATGCATTTCGCGCAAAGGTGAAACCGCGCAAAAAGAAGTCGCGTAATGCGAGGGACCAGTGTATTAGACATTGCTTTGTCATAGATCATTTCTTAAATGTTTTTTGTTAATAAGACTTGAACTTTTTTGTTATTTGAAGTTTGTTATTTTGTTTAATATATTAAATAAATTGTCTTCTAATTTTTTTTTTCTGCAATTTTTTGTTTTTTTTTCGGGATTCTGGATTTTTGGGATTCTGTCCGACTCCCAATGTTCAGCAGTGGCATACGGATCGCACTCAACATACAAAATAAAATGGTAAACAGTTCTACAACATAAAACTTTGTTTTCTTAAATGCATATGCATATGTATAGTTCTATATTGTTATGCACAATTTATGTATGTATGTATATATACCCCTATTTGTATATGTATTAAAATGTTCCAGTTTCTAACTTTTACCAGTTTTGAAGGTCTCGTTATTCTATTTCATGAATAATTAATTGTGCAACAAATGTTTACTCATTTTAAACAAAAGAAATAGTAGGTACCTAATCTATTTGATCCAAAAAACAGTATTCTGCATTTAATGCACATTACTTGGCCTTAAGGCTTTTTGAATTTATTTACGAGTTTGTAAAATTAATTTCCACAAACTGGCTTTAAAATCAAATAATTAATTTATCAACTTAAACGTACTTGCGTTTAATTAATGTAGCACCAATAAAAACATTTTACAGGTGTGGTCACGGAATTTATTAACGAATTGCTAATGTTAATCGAAATGTGTAGTATGTATGTAGTACCTGTTATACTCAAATCTTAATTCTTTATTCAAAAGAATTCTTTGATTTCTGAATTCATCGTTTCTTTTACTAATTTCGGTACAAATAACGAATGTTAATTTGAGTATGGGCTGTGATTTTGACAGCAATTGCAATAGAAGAGGCGTTTCGATTTTTTGTTCGGCTATTTATGTATATGCAAGAATATTGTTCAACGAATTTGTTTCTAATACTGTAGGTGCAAGTATTATTTAAATGAATGCCTGTCCAGTAATTCTATAGACGATCAATACAAGTTTTAGTGGCTCTGTCTAACAGAATAGACTTCAAAACCTTCAAAACAAGCATTAACAACGGACTAAATCTTAGCGTTAAAAAAAAAAATTTGGGGAAGGTAAGTCAAAAGTCATGTTCTAATTTTCGAAAAATAATCCAACTTTATCATTTTCCAACATTTTGTTAATTAAATTGGTTTTAAATCTTGGCAAAGTATTTATTACTTATTAATTGTCCATTTAGTCGAAAATCAATCAGCAATATCCTCTTCGCGTCCAAAATGCTGAAGCCATCCCTTGACGAACAAATTTGGCAGTGTTAACGTTACTTTGTGTGTTAAAGTTACTTTGTATAAGGAATATAGAGGTGTATATATTTTTAACTACACACAAACGGCTTTTACACGGCACGTTAGTTTGACGCCCATCTTTTGGTTATTTTGTTTTGAACTGTCATTCTGTGACGTGCGCGCTATTACACGAAGCCTTTTTCTCATTCTTTTGTTTAAATACTTACTTACTTACATACTTACTTAGTTGGCGCTACAGCTCGAGGTGAACCGGGGCCTGCTTCTCGCAACCATTTGTATGTGCGTGCTATATTTTTGCACGAATGGAAGGGACCTACAGTTTTTTGCCAACTCCGAACGGCGAGATGAGAAGCTCAATCGTGACAAATGATACTCTTTGATGTTTGACAGACATTCGAAAGAGGTGGTACCGTGAAAAAACTCTTAAGGTGTTAGACCCGGGTTGGGATTGAACCCAGGCAGCATTGCGTGGTAGTCCAACGCACCACGGCCACGGCCACGGCGACCACGTTTAGTTTAAGTAGAAGGAGAAAAAGAAATGTCAAAAACACGCAAAATCGACAATCTTAGTACCCACATGCACCAGGCAAATGTATTTTTTGTTTCATTATATCTCTCTTTTGACTTATTTGAGTCTCTCAAGACACGCGCCGTGTAATAGCCGTCTAAATATGTACATACAAAACCCAAAACTCGCAGTGCAAACTTTACCTGTTTAACAGACTTAAAAAAACAAACAATATAAATTGAAATAAACTCTGAAACCGCAACTTAGTGCAGAATATAGTTTGAAATTACTTCACAATGTCTTTCGGTCTAATCCTTTATTAACCGCAATACGAGTAAGTACATACTAAATCTATAGAGAACGATTAAACCAAAACCGCGCTGCGAATAACGTACTTTCGGTGATGCAATATTGAAAGGAATTATAAAAGGCAACAAAATTCTTCACGCTTGAGACTAACATCTGAACTCATTTGTAAACTATAACTAAATAAAATTAATTTTAATGAAGGTCTACCTTTCCCACACATAAAGCTGGGTAAGTTCGATTTCCCACTCTAGATCATTACGGGTACATCCGCGCATAGTGATCTCAAACACACAATAGCGACCTATCACGTTTGAACGCACAACTGGCAAGCTGTTAGCTGATTGTCATCGTGTTATGGCCCTTACACCTCATGTAACACACACAACGGTGACCTTGGCCACAGATAAACAGGTAATGTGTCAAAATTACGGTTATACCTTGTTTTAATTAATTTACACATCACAAGATCGTATTTTATAATTTAGCTAATTCGAATGCGGCACTATTTAATTTATTGACATTAGGTAACATACGAGGAAAAATGGCAAGAATACGTAAGACACGCTAACCCAATTTTTCGCCGTGTTGTCAGCGTTCAGCATACTATCGTGGGTTTCCCAGTCAACGTATTCATTTGAATATTGTAATCAGAGGGTTCGCCGGCCATATGGACACAAGACACAATGAATCTGAAGAAGACAATCAACTTTGCGCGGATGGTTCTATTGATAGAGTTATCTTATAATTAGCTCGATTCCTTAAGGAATGTGATTTAATAAAAAATATTTGGCTTTGTTGATTATAATTTATGGAATAACGGTTTCTTTTTAATCAAAGTCAAGTTTGTTGACCTTGACCCAACGGAAGTTATCACAGTTTTTTGGATTTAAAAGGATTGTTTATCTTCCATTTGAGAATTTATTAATTGAATGCGAAGAGAGATACTTTATCGCCTACCTTCATAAGATCATAAATAAAATCTGTTGGTGCCAAATGCCAATCAGTCAGCGCTAGTCTGCCGGTTATGAGAAAAATTATACTCCGATATAAGTACTCGTATCTATCTAGCCTAGACACTGTTTCAATTAAAATGTACCGCATGTGTTGTGTGGGTGTTCAGTACGTATCCTTCCCACGTTCCAAATTATGTGTGAGTACATTGGCGGTAAAAGAATCCAAGACTCTAAGGTTATACGTAGCTTCTTATGTACATATAGATAGATAGATACTCGTATCTGCATTGCATGTGAGGGGGAGATCTTATAACCACCTGCAAATGATGATGTCAAACATAATGAGTGTAAATTTTGTCGGTTGTTAAGTTCACTGTTGGATGGTTTGAAAGAATTTTTTTTGTTAAGGAGATTATATGATTATTTCCAGTAGATTTGAAATTTAATCGTCCATTCAATTATGCCAGTTAATGGTTTCCAATGACATAACCATATGTGTCCGAATCGAAACAGGAAAAGGGTACTTACTTTTTTTTTTATATAAAGTGGGATTAATTCAGATTAGAGTCAGATTACATATCAACCAACTTGTTAAGGTACCCCTAGATAAATAGCCATAAATGAGTGTACAGACATTTTAAAGGCACGTCTGCTGGAGGTTGATAATTTCGCAATTATTACAATTGGAAGAGGAAGGCTTCCTATAATTTCGTCAGTGTATTAATGTGTAAAATTGCAAAAGTATCTATTAAACACACTTGGGTCGGGACTCAGGAGTGGAAGCTTCTTATAAATCATATTGTTTGACTTTCCGAAATCAGTAGTGTTTTTAACCTTCTTTTAGTCGATTGTCCTACGGACTGACTCGGGCTGGGATTGACCCCGCGCAGCATTGCATAGTAGTCCAACGCACTTACCACTACACCATGGTGATCCGTTCTACTTATTTCTACAGAAAATTTGACAAAATTCTATTTACCTAGATCTAGTATGCATAAAATTTCCGAAGTGATTTCGTGCGCTATGAGTTGCATCTTCCATCTAATGTAACATAGGAAGTCTATGGAAAAATAACGAAGCTTAAAGGACACCTGTCAAATTGCGCAAATGTCAAGTGGACTAACAGCGCCATCTCTTAATGATGCTGCAAAAAAAAATTTATTTGCAAACGAATATGTGGGCATTGTTGTTGCATGTGAATGCGTGGGAAAAGGGTTTTTCAGATAAAAAATTTTCCAAATTTGGAGCTCAAAATTCCCAATTTTGAATTGTTGCAACCATTTGAGCATATAAAAAAGAATAACTAAATAAAAAAAAAATATAACGATCAAAATGAAAAAAAAATAAAATTCCCCGTAATAATTGTATGCAAAATCGATTTTTCCGAATTTTCCAATTTTCCTTTAAAATTTCCCAATTTTCTCGCCGTAAAAAGTTTCGTTTAGCAGAGACGAACACAACCAGAAAAAACATCTCAAATTTCATCAGTTCTCGAGTTATGCGCGGTCTTACGTATGCCATCTTTGTTTTATAAATGACAGACCTTTGGAAAACAAATATTCTACAATTCGTGACGCAGCAAGAATTTTTAATTTTTTGCTAATTTGAGTATTGTAGTACATAATTCGTATTTTCATTCAGTATTTACCCTTTTTCTTCTTATCTTTCGGAATGCTGTTTGCTGTTGAGTAAATTAAAAAATGTGTTTAGTATAAAATGATAAAGAAAACCATGTTTACTTTATGTTCTACACACATTACAAACTGTTCAAAAGTATTTGCTATGAAATGTGGCTAATGAAAGTCCGAACGCACTTTTGTTTTCAGAAGAAAAATCGTCTGTAAATATGTGAATAATATAACAATTACTCTCATTTACATAAATGTTCCAAAACAATAGAAAATAAGACTGCTGAGAACCTCGACAGGCGAGGTTAAATGTCTCTTTTCGTACGCCAAACGTAAGACAAGTTCTCAGACTGGAATTCAGTACAAGTGCTAGATGTCAAGTCTCGAAATTTACTGACTTCACAACACAAGATCTTTTTGCGATGAGCAATATTCCGGTCAAAGTGCTATCTCAAAATTGCTCGTTAATTGCCGAATTTGTGTTGCTGTATTGCTAATTAAAAATCTGTCAAACATTGTTTGTGCATTACCAGTGGTCGCATTTGGACAATTGGATCAAAAGAAGGTTTTTTTTTTTTGTTAATTTGGTTGTGCACTTAACCTTGAGTAAAGTATTGATTAACAGGGTAATTTATTTTCGCGGAATTATTCCTTGACATCATTTTATTTAAAAGAATGATCTAAATTTTCATTCGGTGGAAAAGTATCTATATCTCTCAGGAATGAGCAATCGAATTTTTTTGACTAAAGACGAATAAATATTTACGCAGTGGGGTAGGTAATGGAAAACAATAAAGTGATTACGAATGTCACCATAAATAAAAAGGAGTGGGTTATTAGAATGTTAAAGACGAGTATATTTAAAAAAAAACACAATTTAAATCATCGCGTAGCTTACGTTCGATGTAAACAAATTTGTGGACTTACAGCAATGGGTAGATTCAGGGACATAATTCGTTATATTTACCTCCTTTAAAAAAAAGAGAATCCGTAGCACGGTGCCACCTCTTCCGAATTTCTGATAAGCATTCAAGAGTATCAAAGTATTTACTTTCCATTAGCGGAAACAAAAAAAATTAGCGAGAAGCTAAACTTGGTTCTTCATAGGAATACTGACACCGTATATTTATTTAGTTTTACCGTAGTCTGGCCAGATAAAAGTTAACACCTACTAGAGATTTCGAAAGTAGTCAATTTCTCTCTCCTTAGGCCGTGTGCCAATTGCGTTAAAATATTATCCTCTGGCTAATTTTTGACGCTAGTGAGATGAATATAGACTTCAAAAAATTAGCCGGCTCTGGAGCTGCATAAAAAATGATCCTGTGGCTAATGTTTGACATTTGTATACATATACCCACCCATGAAGGAATGAGAGAGACGACGAGAGCTTTGCGTTTGTTTCGGTTTTCCAAGTCGATTGTCGGTGGACAAATGTAGAGCACATACGATAGGAAAACTACCCATTGTGAAAATTGTGTAAAAACCAGTTCAACATATTTTTTTATAAAAAAAAGTAATTGATATGAGCAATATCGAGTAAAAACAAGTAAAATTGATTGTTTGAATAATGTTGATTAGTGAAATTTTATCTTTTTTTTCCCATTAACAAATGACGAACTTTGTTGATCAATCATGTTATAATTTGATACATAATTTACAAACAAAAGCATTAACACGGAAAATAATTATTAATTATGCTTTTTCATGTTATTTTTTTGTATTTAAAACTGGGAAAACAGTGGTAATTTTAGTTCTAATAAAATGTGATATTAATAAAATTAAAGGGACATTTTTCAATTCTAGTGGGAAATTAATGAAAAATAGTACAAAAAAAATCTCATTTAATCCAATCGACACAGCAAAAAGCTAAAATTGTATCCATCTCTGGTAGAAACGTCAAAAATTAGCCAGAGGATAATATTTTAACGCAATTGGCACACGGCCTTATTTACGTCAGAAAAAATTTAACAGTGTTTTATTCTTCGGATTAAGCGAAATATGGTCAAGCTTAGATTATCGGCAATATGAGTCGTCAGTTAAATAGAGATAGAGAGAAAAAAGTGTGGTTCATGCCTTACATAACGAACATTAAATCCTTAAGGGCTATTGCTGAGAGAGTTAGATGTAGCCATGTCAGTGTACAAAATGTTTCAAAGAAAAGTTGTTTATTTGTATCAGAGCAGAGGAAAGTTGGGACCGGAATGAAAAATACGAACACAAGCCAAAGAGGAGACCGTCAGCTTAAAAATTTGTGTATCAAAGCAAATAAAAAAACATCTAAAAAAATGAGTCTTGAGTTCCAGGAACAAATGCAAAGAGAGATAAGTTCAAAAACAATACGAAAAAGATTGCAGGATAATGGTTTACCAGTCAGGAGGCCGAGGAAAAAACCGGGCTTAACAACTAAAATAAGGATTCTGAGGTTAAATTCTGCTTAAGCTCGCCGTAATCGCACGGAAAATTATTGAAAAAGGGTCTTCTTCGCAGAAGAGGCGAGATCTAGTCTCAATTAGTCCGATGGAATTCGGAAGAAGATCTTCAAATAGACCAAGACAAATAAAGTTTGGAAATATGTAAACTTAAATATGACCGTCTGGCAGCATTTTTTTTTTTTTGTTCTGTTGTTAGCAATGTTATGTTCAAAATGTGGTTTTGTCCAAAACCTGGGTCGTTGATATAACCACTTGAATTTAGTATCAAACAAAAGAACAGAACGGTTCGAATACAAATATGTAGGCCCCAAACGTTTCACATGGTACTATCTCTTTGCCAGAGGCCCTAAAAGTGCGTCAAAAATCTGATTTTAAAATAAATGGTATAACCACATACTGATTACCCCAAAACAATGATATGAGCATCCTGATCACGAATATATAGGTCCCAGACGATTCATATGGTGCTATCTCTTCGCCAGACGCATAAAAAACGTTTCTGTAGGTACTTTTGTATTTAAATAAAACACATAACAATTGAGATATTGGGCTGAAATTTATTCCAGGTATAGTACAAACATTATATTATTTAATTATGGAACTCAATATCATTCATATGATAACATATCAAAAACAATAGTAAGCTGTTGATCTCTTATTTTTTCAAATCGAATATAAAGAATTTCGTAAACGAAGTCGGGTTTAGGACGCTCGATATGCCAGGAATTGAGAGTTGCTGTGCAATTCTTAAACAGAAAATTGAACACCGAAAATTAGGGTAACATTTAAATTTGCAATAACGGAGCCTGAGAAAATGATATAATCCTAGAGCCTAGATTATTGCCGAAAGCTAATAAAATCTATGCCTCGCAGAATTAAGGCCGTTATCAAGGCTAGATGGGGGTATACCAAATAATAAATTAACTTTATTTTTTTAACTATGTATTTGTACTTTAAATTTGCTAAAAATCTTTATTTTGCTTATTGTTTTAAAGTAAAAAATGAATTTCGCAAACATTTTCAATTTAACACTTTTAAGCAATTTTTATTTTCTTCTAAAATATCTAACCTTATTTATTATAGAAAAAAGTATGCATTTGTTATCGGAATTGTTTTCAAAATCAGACAAAATAAATTTACCCAACATTTGTACACAATTATTCCCAAAAAGTAGCTTTTTCGACTTTTTTAGGGGTGGTATTTTTCGCCTGGCCAATACGATATTTTAAAACCGACCTGTGAATACGATTTACTTAGGCTCTTAGTGTCAAAGAATTCAATATTCGGTTTCTCCGCAGTTTTTGTAAATTAATTTTAATGTTAATTAAGCTTAGTACAAATAAAAATGTGACACTAATTACTCCGTCTGGCACCATATACATACATACATATGTATATAGTATATTTTAATTGTTTACGCTTTTGGTATTTTATCGACTCACAAATAACGCTTTTATTGATATTATTAAGCACTTTTTTTTAACTTTTTACGTCAGATGCACAGGTGAATGATCTTCATTTAAAAATACAAATTTACAGATCAACAACTGAACGTGAACAACCCCCTTCGGTCTTTTATGAATGATTCGTTGAGTCACTTCCACTAGTTTATTAAAATCAATTAAAATGTAAATTCAAATCACTAATAAAAAAAAATTTGCATATGTCCACAAGAAATGCTGATTTAATCTTTTCCAAAACATTTCAAATACTATAATATCTTACCCATAGCAAAAATGCAATCCAAGTGGTGCGCCTCATTTCCGCAAAATTTCCTTCTCTCGCTCTTAAATGCAAATCGAGTGTATTCCACTTTAATTCCAACAAAAGGAAATGGAAATCAATTCATACGAATATATCTTTAGTTTATAAACTTAAACTGATTCTCATTGCATCGACGCCGACAGTTACAAACAGTCCGAATCTTTCATAAATGCAATAAAAGAACTGCAACGAGTACGATTTCCCTAAACACGCACACATTCGCTTACTAAACAAAAACAAAACAAAAAACAATTATTTGGGGAAACTCGCGAAAAGCGTTACAAAAATAAATCACCACCATACAGCTACAACTACGACAACAATAAAATGCACTGCATGAAGCGCCCAAGGAATGCGATCACACACGGAAAATTATTTTCAGTTCAATCCCAACAAAAAACACCGAGAAAAAGATACAAAAAAAACTTTCATTTGAAGTGCGGTACCGATGCCGAGTTTCCGATCGGAATGCAAAGTGAAGCACGGATTTTCCTCAAATCGAAACTATATCAAACTATGCGCACACACACTCTCGTTGTGACGGTGCCTCCTCGAATAGATACGGATGGCGATCGACGGCGTTGTAATTGCAGAAATAGTCACGTCTAACTTCGAAGCTGGCTAAATTGCCACTAAATCCCGGGTAAACAACGTTAAAAGAGTTACACGATGGATTTCATCGTGTTGTTGTTTTCGATTGAACCACAAATGCGAACTTCTACTTCATTGCTTGCTGCCTGGCGCACCGATGCAAAAGCTGAGCTAACGACGACGATGACGAACGAAGCGTCAGAGTGTGGATCTTACTGGTGCTGGTACTGATGCCTACCGCTACCACATTCGGTTCGGGATAGTGTTGGTGCTTTGAATCGGGTGGGCACGAGTGTGCGATTTTCGCCTCCGCCTTTAGTTTTGCAGCATGTTTTCCCACCTGAACTGAATTGAAAATGAAAATGAGAATGAGGAAAAGCGTTGGAGCTTCAAGACGCCAGCTACGAGAGTGGTAAGCTCTAACTACTCGATCTGACGAAAAGTCAATTGATGACAAATCGCACATATAGAACATATACATATGTTCGCTCAATCGTTCCGGAATCCAGAGGAGGGCAATTCAGCAGTGCTTCACTCCGCTTCACAGCCTTGGAAAAGAAAACTTGTGAAAACTATTCGCCCTCTGTCATTGTGGCGCGGCGGCGCGGCGCGCAAAAACAGATATGTACATACGATTGTAGGTGGTGGTGGCACAACCCATGTTTTCGCGATTCATAATTAACTCACGCATTTTGATAGATTTGCAGATACATTTTTGAAGTATCTGGTGATTCAAGTGATCGCAAATTGATTGATTGAATTAATTCCATGCGAATGCTATTGCTATTGGATTGATTACACGTATTTAACCTTTGTGCAAATTACCAGCGATTGTTAATGATGCTTTCTGCGATTTCTGATTTTTTTTTTATGAACTTAAAACGTCAAAACGAAGTGTAATAAATAAATAAACAAGACGAAAAAAGGTAAAAAATCCTACTTGTATTTCTCACCATGTTAGAGTGATTAAGAAGACGGCAAGTGGCTAGATTAGTGGGGTTAAGGTTATAAATGCGCGCTGGAGGGCACAAAGCGGTAAGCGTTTGAACCATGAAAGGTAATATTATATATTATACAATTACCACCACAAGTGATCATTGAATATCGGATATATGCACTAACAATGTCCATAAGATCACAAAAAAAATGTATCGGCATTCTTTTGTGCATTTTCGTGAAAACGGTACTCTTTAAAATTTAAGTAGCTAGGCTCAAGTGGCTGCCTTCACTATAAGCTCGTATATTTGGGAAGGTTAAAGTAGGTTTTAAATTATGAAGCAACTATGTACATAAATCTGCAGAGCTTCTGTGCAAGTCCAGCTTCGAATTTGAGGGTTATCCCGGAAACCGTGTTATTTATGGAACTTTTAGATGTATTTAAAAAAAACTTAGTTGCATCCCAGCCTACGAAAGGCATAGAATCGCCGACCTTCATGCCATGATTGGACTACCACTTGATCGGCTTTCTGTCCTCTTCGGAATTTGCAGTTCTTAATTTGTAGAGTTAAGAACTACATATACATTATGTATATTTGATATACGAGTACGTTGGGTCTAACACTATAAGAGCACTATAAGAATTGCCCGTTTATTAAGTGTGTCTTAGTAGAACCATGCTCCATTTTTGAGCCGTCAGTGAAGAGTGTTTTTCCTGGTCTCTGCATTAGTCTTAGTCTGAATAAACTGTAAATAGGTTTACAACCTTGACTATAGTGTCTGAGAAGAAGGGAAGGGGCATGGGTTATGTTAGGTTGAGAGGGGTTGTGAGGCTTAGCCATCACAAGACACTAGACACCAAAGTGGGCCTATCACGATCCCCTAAAATCCATCACAGGATGGTACCTAAACCGCCACAATATCCTCAAATTTTTGAACCATCCTATGGCTGATCTGGCCCACCTCATCCAGGTTACTGAAGAAGTAGCAGCCCAAATTGCTCCTGCGAGCTGCTATATCTCCAATATTCGCATAGAATATGTTCGACATCTTCTGCTTAACCTATGTCATTGCAATTATGTTCGGATGATGTTCCTATAACTATTCATTTCTGTGCTCTACTAAGCCCATGAGCCTTAGAGACCCTATGCATGATTCTAGCGCCTTAAGCGCAGCTTGCCTGTCGATGTAAATAACAATATTCTTGCCGGATACTCGCTTCATTTTGAGAAGCTCTGCGGGTCTAAGTAAGTCTAGAACCTCTGCCTGAAAGACACTGCAGGCATCCGGGAGTCTTAAGCACACTCCTAGATCCAGCTACACACAGAAGAGGTAAGGGGCAGAATTATTTTTTTCACGGTAAAGCGGTTATGAAGGACAACAACAAGGGACAGGCAGATCGGCGTAGTGATTAGAAACTCAGATGTTAGGTTTCAACTAACTCTACGGTTGGCGGAAAGGATAATTCAAGAGTTGTAGATTTTTAAAAGTTTTGTCGTTACTTATGATTCACAGATTTATTTTTTCAGATGTTTCTTATTATTCATTATCTGTGCGATAAATTTCTGCAGTGAAACAACCACCCTACCGCAGTAGGTTTTGACATTGACTTCTAGAATTGATTGACTTATTTTTGTTAAGAACTTATTTTAAGTCAGAAATAATTTTTTCTGAGACATCTAGATCTAAACCGTGAACCTTCAGCGACGACAAGCGACGAAGTCATCAAAAAACTAACTACCTTAGTTTCTTACTAAAATTCATTGGCACTCGCTACTTTAGCCTTAGGTACTTACTTACTTACTTAGTTGGCGCTACAGCTCGAGGTGAACCTGGGCCTGTTTCTCGCAACCATTTGTGTGTGCGTGTTATATTTTTGCATGAATGGAAGGGACCTACAGTTTTTTGCCGACTCCGAACGGCGAACTGAGAAGCTCAATCGTGACAAATGATACTCTTTGATGGTTGTCAGACATTCGAAAGAGGTGGGCACTGTGAAAAACTTTTAGGTGTTTGCGGCGGGATTCGAACCCAAGACCGCTGGCTCAGTAGTCCGACGCACTAACCACTTGCGCTACGGTGCCCTACGGTACTTACTAACTTAATGTATTTTTTTTTTTTTTTGTAAGAAAGGTGGAAAGCATCGAAAGCCTGTGTGTGGGACGTTAATCCTCTAAAGCCACCTCCTGCTTCTGGTCCCTGGTCCCCACGGTACAACTGTAAGTATTTCATCATGGCCCACTTCAAACGTAGCTTTTCCTCATCTTCACACGCCTCTGTCGATCTGTCTGAAAATGCACTGTAGAATGTTGTTCGTCTGTGTCTGTGTCAGTTCGAACAGTTGTACTTCCAGTTCAGTTCGTTAGTCGCGAATAGTGTGCGTCATACCATTCTTAGTATACGTTCATGTCCTGGAATTCATGTTTGAAGGTCGTGTTGTGTGAGCTTAGCCTCAGCTATTTTGTTACACGCTAGCGTCCCGTTGTGAACGCATGTATATATGTGCGTATATCCGCCTGTCTGTGTGTTTGCGTAGGTACATTTTGGTCACAGCAGCATGTCCGCTCGCTTCCACTCGGTGGCTTCTTGCGTTTTCTTCGATTTTTTTCTTTCTCGCTCTAGTCTCCTCAACTCTTGGCATATTACATCTTTGGCATAAAAGCTCACTTCCATCTGTCCCATCTGTTTTTCGATTCTAGCATGTAGTAATTTACTGCTATTATTCTTCTTTTGCATGAAGTCACTTTCATAGCTTCGGCCGAAACTGGTGATCCATAAAGCACTACGGATGTGACTTCTTTAGCTAAAACTAGTCTACGCCTGTATCTTGGTTCTTCTATATTCGGCATAATCCACCCATACGAGAAGATTTGTTTCTTACGTGCTCTAGGTGTTTTTTTAAATGTAAGCCTTGAGTCAATCATATGAGCACCTCGGTGTAGTAGTAAGTGCGTTGGACTGCTACGCAATGCTGCCCGGGCTCAATCCCAGCCCGAGTCCAGTACCTAAAAGTTTTGCACGGTGCCGCCTCTTTCGAAGCATTCAAAGAGTATCATTTTTCACTAATAGCATCTCAACTTGCCGTTCGGAGTTGGCAAGAAACTGTAAGTCCTTTCCATTCGTGCAAAAATTAAACACGCACACACAAATAGTTGCGAGAAGAAGGCCCGAACTGTAGCGCCACCTAAAGAAAGAAAGAAGATTGAGTCAATCATAACGCCAAGGTATTTATTAGCTGGTTTGGATACTATCTGATGCTCTCCTACTGTGAGCGTGATGATTTCTCGTTGCTTTCTACTAGTAATTAGTACCGCTTCCGTTTTATGTACAGCTAGCGTGAGGCTGACTGATGCAGTTACAACTATTGTGATGTCGTTCGCAAATCCAACGATTTCACCTTCGCCTGGTATTGCAAGACGAAAGACGCCATCGTACATGAGGTTCCATAGTATTGGTACCAGGACCGAGCCCTGGGGGACTCCTCCAGTGACGGCGTATTCCTTCACACCATCATCTGTTTCATAGAGTAACACTCTTTGCCGGAACTAGTCTTTCAGAATTTCCCTGGTACAGGTTGGTACTCTCATATTTCGAAGAACTTCAAGGATATGTTTCCAGCTCGCTGTGTAGAATTCGTTCTTAACGTCTAGTGTTATGACGCAGCAGTACTGCTTTGCGCCTCTATGGCCCTTTTCGCCGTGTCAATAACCATACTAAATAAGTATATGTACATACACATATGTATCTGCCCATCAGACACAAGTCCAAAGTTGAATTACTCGTATCTACTTATAAAAAAGTGAATCATACAATAGAGCTTACAATTACAATTTACGAGTACGGTCGTACTCCATACCTCCTTTTCAAAGAATAGAGAACTGAAAATGTGTCACTGGGGCATTTTTTTGAAATCGAAATCCAAATTAACATAAAAAATAAGGAAATTGATTTATAATGTGTATAGATAGATGTTTTAGTTCCCACCTTTTTTTTTCTTCGCGTCCACAGTAGTCAGTAACAGAAACGTGACTACTGCACCACGCGATGAGAGAAGGGTGCGTTGATGGAATATCCAACACCTTATTATCGGCTCTGCATTGTCAATATACGAGCGGTGAATGCGTTTTTGTTGGGCTGCACTGGTCATGTGCTTGTCAGTTTTCTTGCACCAATGTGGAACGATTTGGGTGATTGCTTTTCGATATTCATCCCGCTGATGGGCTTTTTGTCGCCGGACATGCCCATTTTGAATTCTATTGGCAGCGCATTGATCATCGAATAAATCACTTCTACACCATAACATGTCGCACCTGCAGCGCGATAAAGTGATAAGGTGCTCAAAATCTAAGATTCTATATTTCTATTGTGATTTATGATCCGTTCGGATCTTGTCCAAGTAATAGAAAAAAAATTACCCAACTTCTCGTGAGTCTCGCAGAAGGAGAACAAAAAGAAAATGACCCATTTTCGCGAATCCCCTTGTGCACGCATTTACCTTGCTTGCAGCTATGATAATTGGTTGGTTGCAAATTTTATAATACCACAATACTATCGATCACGAATTCTGAATCGAGGCATTACACAATTATAAAATTATTAATTGAAGTTCAGTCAGACCATGCCCGATGTGTCATTGTGACTGCGACGACGAACGGCGACCGCGACGAAGCTGGAAACTTGTAAGTTACTGTCGTAGAATTTATAATGAAACTGCGCGTGCAAGTATTCTTTCACGCACGTAAATAAATGTATGTATGTATATATCTAACATCTTATACTATATATAAATTTATAATGAAAAATGAAATTGCTTACGTACTGAAGTGATTGCTGCCGATGCACGGCTTTCCACCGCGATTTATGAAAGTGATGAGTACCTTTTTAAGGAATGCTTATTACTCAAATAGATACTTTTGTATTGCGGCAAAATTAAGTTATATAATTTAGAGCTGAAGACGTTGAAAGGTGGTTAGGTTTTGAATCGAACAATTTATGAGTTTGATTGACATGACATTGTTTTTTAGGTCGTTTACGCAAAGCTTTTGAAAATGAATGCTAAGGAATTGTGTTGAGTAACACTGGGGTCGCATGGGTCAATGGTATAGCCGATAGATATTCAAAGAGAGTAATTAAATTGAAATGAGGTCATAAGACTATAAACTGAAATCACGAGCAAAGGGCAACTACTTGCACTCTCTTGTCGAAAATCGTTGCACTATCAACTTGGGCTACCAAATCTTATAGATGATTATGACTTTGAGATGTTTCAATAACTCAGATGTCAGCATAGCAGACTCAAACAGTTTCTCTGTAGCAATTTTCGTATGTAGGAATGTTTGTATGCAGTGCGTATCTTGAGTGGACTAGATAAGCAAAGCGTTATAAAATTCTAAGTAAATCTAGGACGCCACAATAGTAGTACGTGGTAAACTGCGTAATTATACGCTTGATAAATCACAGAATTTAACGAGAGCGGACTATGCATATAATGAGGACTAAATGTAATATCATGTACTTTCATACATACTATGTGCTCGTAGATATTTATGTTAATTATTACGTCATTCTTTCATAGGTTGTCAGTTGTCACATACACGCAGCTCATTTGAATAGAATATTATGTATATTACGGCATGAGAGATATTTACATATTTGCCTTGAGTCACATTTAAACAAAGTTGCCGATGTTAAGAATTGGACAGATATGAACATATTTGATACTAAAAAATATTATATTAAAAATAAAGAAACGTGGATTAGTGGTTAGTGCGAAGAACTAATGAACATGCTTCCGCAGTCGCATATGCGAATCCCATCAAACACCTAAAAAGGTTTTCACCTCTTTTAAATGTCCGATATCCATTCAACACTATCATTTATACCAGCGGTGGCCAAATCGTAGACGAAGGAATTTACAGTCGACCCCGATACATATGCTCTAAATTAATACATTATAACAAAAACACAATACATGAATATCATTCTTAAAAATGCAAAACAGCACTATATCCCAGAAAGCGTATGCAATTAAAACTGTGTGTCCTGTGTCTTCTTCCTGATTTGGACAATTTGGTGAAAAAGGTGAGTTATCGTGCCCAAAACCGACGTAAGTATTTCCAATACCCACCGTGACTAAATAGGGACTACTTAAGGTGGTAGTAAGAGTTTCTGTGCCTTCGGTTTGTCCAAACATCTATGGTTAGTATCAATCTGTAGTTTAACCCGGTCATTGAAGTTACTCTTTCTTCTTCCCTGATCTTTTTGATGGCAGTCGCTTCTTGGTTACTAGAAGTTCTCCTATTATAGACTCTTTGCATCTCATTCGCAAGGATATAGATGGGGACCATCCCTACCACTGAAGCCACTGATTACCCTCAGTGCGGTAAGTCGATATTTTGACGATAACTTTCTCCTTGTTTCCCTTGTCGCTAGGGCTCCCACACAAACTGGGACAGCGTTTAAGAGGACTGAGCTTACTACCATGGATTTTAGGTTTCTTCCGGAAAGTGCTGCCTGAAGCTTTGACGACTTTTTGCCCGAATAGTCGAAGGCTTAAAGCTATATGAGTCCATTTTTGAAAATTACTGTAATTTACAGAGTCTTCCGATCTGATAGTTTGACTTCCTACCTTATGTCCACATTTCCACATTTTCCCAGGTGATTATTAGGACAGCTTCCGTTTTGTGATCTGCTTATTCTAGACCAGCGGATTTAGCCAGTCTTTAATGAGGTTAATTGCTCATTCACCCATTTCAGTTACGTTACGGGTGTGATCTTAGAAAACAGAGCCGTTCTTATCAATTTTTGTTTTTTTTTTTTTTAGTCAAGGGCCAATTTCTATGGTAAAACCCCAAAGTAAATATCTTTTAATTTAAAAAATATTAAAATAATGTATGCGAACCTTAATTAAAACTTATAACGAAAACAGTCTGCAAAGTATATGGAACCATTCTATTCTGCATATGTATGCATGTATTACATTTTCAGGAATAGAAACGCAAAGGAATAAAGATGTATCTGCATAAATATAATGCTAAATCATAGCACTTCTTCTGCCCACCGCTGCCAAGGTTCATTTCATTGTTACCTTACACGATATTTCACATTAGAAGCACCCGCCGGCCGCTGTTCATCGTAAAATTTAATGCTGCGTGCAAGGTCTCATGATTGATATTTTACGCCTTGCAGTAGATTAGTTCTGTTTATTTGATTTTGCAGCCTTGCTACAGAAAAGGAACAAAATCTCAACGCCTGACATAACGGAATGGACATAATCTACGGTGGTTGTAGGTAGATAGTTTTACGATATTTGACGTCATTATATTTATATTTTAAAACATAACGTGTGAATACCTTGTTTCTACTCTGTTGGAGCGCGACCGCGCGCCGCAAGGTTGCATTATGATTTAGCTTTCGATGGTTTTGGGCGTTCTAAGTTATTTATATACTTTTTTCTCTAAAGAAAAATAATGCTATTAAACATGGTTTCCGGATTCCGGACTGTTGCACTCCTCGTGTCCTTTACTCTGAGTTATACTTATTTTCATCTTACATATATGTATTCTAAGATTACATCATTCTTCAAAACAATTCCGATTGAGTTCGTTTTATTATTAGGCACAGTACCCAACTTATGACCACACCTTTCTACTGATCTAATCAAGTTTTTTAATAATTCGAAAACATCCCACCTACCTAATTTTAGGAATCTAAATCCCCAAACTTACATTGCGAACACTTCACAGTGAAATCTACAATACATTTGTTGACCAAGAGGCAATTGGCCTGGTATCAACCGCCTGCCTGTCACATACTCGTACATAAACGCCTTTGATTGGTATCAGCAGTTCAGCGCCAGCAGACTGCTCCGCTTTGACGTTTCCAACTAAAACCCGCCAACATACAAATTTATAATCTCTTTACATACAAGTACATATGTACCTACATAAGAGATTAATTATTTTGCTTTTGCTTATAGCTGATGGCGATTCTGAAACTACACTTCTTAATTCGTGATTATTAAAAAAAAATTCAAATTCGGAAAAATGATCTCTCCCATCGCTAAATCGCTTATTCAGTCATTAGGGTAAACTAATTATAACTGCTGCGCGAGTCATTTCCAGCTTAAAAGTTCGATCGCAGTTGATCACTATTCAGGGCCACCAAATGAAGTAAAAACAAAGCAAAACGTAAATGGAATCAATTTGAATCGCTTCTACACAAGAAGTTCACCAACACTCTTTGTTAGCCCACGCGCATAACCAATTCCTCGACACACACACATACCGTGTCCACGCAAGTGATTAATTTATTATTATTTTTATTATTGTTACACATCCGCCTGGGATCGAACAAGCAGATAGTGTGGTAAACAAATACAAAAAGGATCGCACATTCTATTCAACATCCAGCGGAAGCAATGCGAGGCGCACTTGCGCATAAAGCCTTTTGCCAAACGCCTAATCCAAATGCGGCATCACTTCTGGTTATGTATCGTGGTTTAAGTGTAAGACTATCGCCAAATATGGTATCGAATTTTTAAGGTACGCGAATCTGTTTTGGACTTAGACATAGAAATAAGATCGGTAACATAAGATGGGAATGTAAAGCCGCAAATGCAAACACAAACATTGTGACAAGAAGTTCTGTGGTCGGCATCGGCACGCGGTAGTATGCGCATGAAAAGAACGCCTATGCAGCTCTGCGATTCTGTATCAATTTGTGGTTTTTCGAAGCAATCAGTGGTCGGTTCTAGCAAATGGATATGCGAAAACAGTGTGTTGGCGATAGTGTAGCAAGTGTTGGAGGGAAATATGGGCATTGTGACACAACTACGACGTATGGATATTGGGATACGTGGAAACGTATCATGGTCATGCGTGGGCTGTTGTGTAAGTTATTTCTTGATCCCGAATGGGCTATTCTTTTTACTCCTTAAGTTGCATTTTTCTTTCATACATAATATTAAGTATATATAGGTACATACATATGTAATGGCACAGTAACCATACATAATACTAAAAACAAAACAAAATAGTAGGCAAAGTTCCGTAGTTATGTACAACAATATAAAGATCCAAAGAATTGCTCCAGGATCGTTTAACCTTGGTTGGAGTCAATCTCTTTCAGTGGGTAGCTCAAAGCCCCACTAAAAAAACCCATAGAAATTTGATGGGGAGTTATAAAAAGGGTAGTTGCTACAAAAAAACCTGCAAACAAGGCCTCTGTGGCAAGTCATTCAACAGGAATGGAACAAGTTCACACCCACTCAATGTGCAGCCCTTGTCAAGACTATGGGCGATCGATGCGCCGAAATCATGAGACAAAAAAGTTTGGAAACAAAGTACTGACTCTAAAAGAGATAGAATATGTATTAATATCTACAATTATGACTAATTATATGTCACCGAGCTCAAAGCGATGTAAACAAATAATCTGCAAAATTTATATTTTAATGATTTGCTAAACTAAAAAATCAAGAAGAATTAAGTTTTACAAATACTTATAAACATTTTAGTGTAACCAATTAATCGGAATTTGTTAATAAAACTTGGTTCTACCAAAGATAGTGTGATCGTGTTTATGTGACTTAATTATATGAGCACAAGTGTATATTCACTTTAAAAGTCTCTTTTTTGGGCGCCCTTTTATTTTCTTATTGCTGGTATTATTAATTATTATTTATTTAAAAAATTATTTAAATAAAAATGAATTTTTAATATACGAGTACCTACCTTCTTCGTTTTTAAGATGGACAAAAAAGTATTCAAAATAGTCCTGAAAATTTGTGATTGTGAATTTTGAATAACTATGAAAATAATTGGCTTGGATCGAAAAAATCGTGTGTGTTAACTACGCGCGGCAGAAGTAAAACTTTATACCTTCATGCATGTTATACAAGAATATCGCTTTTCAATGAATCCGTACAAGAATTTGATCTTCCGTGAGATGAATTGTTAATTTACTTACATTATGTTTTAGATCGTTTTAGGCACTATACTAACATAAACTGTGAATATGAGTCATTTTGGCCAATCAATATAGAAGTTGTTGATAACTTGTCTCCAGCGCCACTTATCGGGTCCAGATTTTCTAGTTTTATCTGTTTATATTTGTATTTGTATTTATTTATCAGAAATTATGTTTACACGTAGATACAATTTAATCTTTTAATTGTGTTACATTACTAAAAGGTTGGGAACAAATTAAATAATTATAATTATGATAACCATATCTTAGAATGAATACAAAAAAAAAAACAAAGAAGAAATTAACAGCAAACATAAAATGTACATGTAATATTTATAAGTTAATTTTAAATTCTAAATTTTATTAGTCTTAAGTCTTTATTAGTCTAGTTATTGAAATAAGAAAACCCTAAAATCAGTTATCATTTCTTTTGTTTTATTTTATTAAGTAATTTACTATTATATTTTACTAAGCCATTAATTATTATTAACTATGTTGAAAAATGTCCAACATTCTGAATGTGCAAACCTTCAGAGGGGCAAACGTCGACTCTGACCTTTATCTTGTTGCAGCTAAATTCAGACCTCGACTATCCAACGAGAAAAATCTGCAAACCGTCCAGAAAAAGAAATTCAATGTTGGAAGCCTTAGCACGAATGGAGCAGCCAGAGCCTACAGAG
This sequence comes from Brachyopa scutellaris, assembly GCA_949775065.1. Classification (NCBI taxonomy): domain Eukaryota; kingdom Metazoa; phylum Arthropoda; class Insecta; order Diptera; family Syrphidae; genus Brachyopa; species Brachyopa scutellaris. Next base: position 104,918,247 of record OX459113.1, read on the forward strand.
AGCACCTGAGCGAGAGACTCTCCGCTGTGCATTCACCACCCATAAGCGCGAACAATCTGTGGAACGAGTATCGCGACATCATCAAAGGGGTAGCAGAGACCACCCAAAAAGAGCCCTTGGTATGATGTTGAATGCGTGCGTCGGGAAAAGGTGACAGAAAATGCGCACGTGCAAGCGCTGCAGCGCAAAACAAGAGCAGCGAGAGAAGAAGGAAGGAGAAGAAGATCCTGCGTAAGAAGGACTCAGTCTCCCAGGTCAAGCACATCAAAGAGTCCCACGATAGGAACAACATCCGGATGTTTTATAGGAAAGCCAAGCAACTGGCAGCAGGCTTCAAGCCTGGAAAACAGACTCTTCAAAGCAGTGAAGGAAACCTAGTCACCGAAGCGCAGGGAATAATAGATGTGTTTAAGCAGCACTTCCAGCAGGTACTTAATGGGCAACAGGTAGTGAAAGTGATAGGGCAAGAAGAGAACCCGCATCCAGTCAGTGAAGAATCCATCCCAGTTTTGAAGAGGTCGACTCAGCCATCAAAAAGCTGAAGAACAACAAGGCCGCCGGCTCTGATCAACTCTATATACCCCATCGATCGAAAGGCGATCCTATGTCTTGTAAGAACTGACGAGGCATATCCCTGCTTAGTGTCGCATATAAGATCCTATCAAACGTCAGACGTTCACTGACACCTTTCTGCAGCACACTAATCGGCACGCATCAGTGTGAATTCTGGCCCGGCAGATCGAAGATCGACCAAATTTTCACACTAAGGCAGATCCTGGAAAAGACCAACGAATTTCAAGTCGAGACTCACCATCTCTTCATTGACTTCAAAGCCGCATATGATAGCATTTATCGTTTTGAGCTCTACAAGGCGATGGCCGAATTCGGGATCCCAAATAAACTTATCCAGCTATGCCGCGTGACGCTGGAAAATGCGGGGTGCAACGTGCAATTTGGAAACAGTTCCTCCGAACTATTCCAAACATGCACCGCATTTCTGCAAGGAGATGCGCTGTCATGTGACTTCTTCAATCTTGTGCTTCCCAATATTTTTGAACGACATCATCGGCAAGTTTAGAGTGGAAGACGATGTCCAAACTGGAGGATAGTGAGAGTGTTTGTCCGCTCAGTTTGGGAAGATCAAAGGTTTGTATTTTGGTTTGGGTGGTAAAAGGCATTTTTTCATTTCATGTCTCTTTTACTTTAAAACATAGTAGGTACCTACTTCCATCTTTAAACACATCCATTTTGTTCAACCAGTGACAAAATCAAGAAAGTATTTTCTTTAGTCAGAATTTCCTTCCGTTCTGCATACATGCTTTTTGTTGTCTCTGTTATTTTTTTCCCAATATTTATTTTATTTCAAGTTCAGCAACAAAATACATTTCGAAAAGTTGCATTTTTTCATACAAATATAAGCGGGACCACTTTTTTGGACGCTTTTTGAATTCTGCTCGCGGCAACGCTGCGCAGATGTGATGCTCCAACGAACTGGATGGCCGATATTGTTTTAAATTATGGCAACTCTTCTTCTATCGATTAAAATAAAAATCAGTTGTTTTCATAGAAAATATGGATTTTCTTGATAAATTAAAATAATATGACGTATAAGGGATTGATTGCTTCCATTGTTTAATCATTACAAATCATATATGTATGTATGTAATTGATTGTATCAACTATCTTGTTAATCACTGCACAAAGTTATCTTTTCAATTTTTATATCGCATTCATCCACAATTCTGCAGCCACAAAAGAATTTCTTTTCGTGAATGGGAGTGCACTTGTCTCAAGAACTAGATCTTTCGTGCTCTCGTACACTTCGATCTCGATCGTCGCTGTGATGCAGCTCAGCTAAGTGTCACAGTTACCGCTTTGTAACATAAATTACTTCAATAAAATTCAATCCATCTTGTTGTTGCACATTATTCATCATAGCCCCAAAGAGCAGGGTTGAAAAAAGGCATTTTTTATAGCATATAGAGAGTTTAAATTTGTTTGCTCACTGTTCACTGTATATGGAAGTCATAAGACACGCCATTTCTGCTGTAGGCTCACCAATTCACGTCTGTATCATATACATATATATATATATATATACATACATACAAATAGCCCAATATTGACATAAACTTTAAGGTCACTATTCCCGATAGATCCTTTTGGGATGGCTTAGACTTAGGAGACATAAGGCTATAATAAACAAGTCGATAGACTTCTACACTGGTGGCTCTAAAACCAATGAAGGTGGTGCTCCGTGATCACTGCAGCGTGTTTCAAGCAGAGACTATGGCGATTTCGGAAGCATTGCCCTGAACAAGAGGAATGTAATATCCAATAATGATATTAGCATCTTCTCGGATTGTTAGGCGGCCTTGAAATCTCTGGAGTCGATCTTATCCACTTCTAAGACCACCTCCAACTGCCATTCATCTCTTATAGAGATGGCTAAGCAGTTTATTATTCACATTTTCTGGGTGCCGGGGCACAGAGACATTCCAGGGAATTGTAAGGAGCTCGCTAAACTAGGAACAACAATACCTATTCTACCCGATAGGAAGAATACAGGTATGCCGTATGCGTATGCCCCTTGCTACTAACTAGTTAACACTCAAACTTGACACAGTCAATAAAACCAACGCTAGATGGGAAGGTGGAAGCATCTGCTCCGAATGGTTCTCATGAGTAGTGGGGTTAAATATCCCCAAGATCCTTGATATCACAATGGGCCTCTATAGGCTCAAGTACCTAGTGAACCGCCGACCTGTTAAGACGTGCTTTAAACTCGCTCCGCGAATTTTTCATTTCATTTCCATTTCTATAAATTCGCTTATTACTGCTGTGCAATAAATAATTGACCTCCTTCTGTCGCCAAATTTATTTTACCTACATTCAAATATATCGCTGACGCGCTCTTACATCATCGACTCACAAACTGTTTATAAAGTGCAATTTATAAAAATGGAGCAAGTGTGCGGTAATACCAACTGTGCTGTTGTTGTCAGAAATTCTGAAAAGATAGCGTGCAACGGAATCTGCGGTAAATCATTCCACGCGCTTTGTACTGGAATAACCAAAAAATCAGCTATCTTCATTAAAGAATTCTCGAACTTCTTGTTTTTCTGCGACGAGTGCCGGAATATTACAATGTCACACATCCTCCTCGCGATACAGTGCCACAATGATTCGTCCAGTTCAGAGTTTACTGTTATTAAATCCGCATCGAAACAAATCTTGGCTCAACTTTCTAAACTGGATGAGCTTACCAAATGCGTGGACGATCTCAGCAATTCGGTCGACCGCGTTACTGAAGTTTGCAAATCCAAGTTTAAAAATCTCGAGAAACTCTTCTCAATGCTCAGTGAATCCAACACAAAAAAAAACAAAGACACTCTTACCAAAACATTTCTGAGCTCCGAGATGTCAAAAATAACGTGCTCCGCTGCTAGTACAAACCCCTAATTCGATGAGTTAAAGCTATATCTGACCCAAGTGTTAGAAAAAGATAAGACACTCATCAACGAGTCGCTATTAACCCAAATTACCTCAATCAACTCTCTCGCTACCAAAACGGCTGATCACCTGGAACGCATGGATACGATAGAATCTAAATTACACTCCCTTATTGGCGAATCAGTTTCAACCAAACTCGCCTTCAACAAAATTCTGGATGAACTGAAGTTCGCCTCCAGTAAAATGGAGTTAATATCCCACGACAGTCAGCCAACTTTTAATAAGTCTTTACACGAGGAACTGCTCGACATGAACTCTACGCCTCCTTCACCGTTAGTAACTGATCCACCTGCTGCTACTTCTCAAACCAACTCGAATGATCCTGCTCCGTCTTCTACATCTTCTCAGCTCAATGCAACCGATGGTGATACTCCTTCACCGTTAGTAGCTGATCCACCTGCTGCTACTCCTCAAGCCGACTTGATTGATCCTGCTCCGTCTCCTACATCTTCTCAACTCAATGCAACCGATAGTGATACTCCTTCACCGTTAGTAGCTGATCCACCTGCTGCTATTTTTCAAACCGACTCGACTGATCCTGCTCCGTCTCCTACATCTTCTCAACTCGCTACAACCAGATCACCTGCTCCCGTCGAAAAGACTATATCCAGACTGGGCACAACCTGGACTGATTCAGAATGGAACAACCGAGTTGTTAAACTTAAAGGACTTAATCACTCTACACCACCCACATCTACTTCCTACCTAATCACTGGCGCTCCACGAACTGTAGATGTGCCCTGGCTACTTACTATGTTCGAACAACAGTATTGCATCTCTCCCCTTAAGTGCGAAAAGAAAACTACTGGCTGCTTCAGAATCGACCTTCCATCGAAATATAGCTGGCTTTTTCCAAAATCGCCGAAACAAGTTCTTGCTGTTGGAAAAATGAAGATGTTGCGCTGGACTGATAAGTTAAATACAAATTCTATTAAACCTTACTCTAAGCCTAGCCCTAAATATAGTTCCAAGTTTAAAAATAAGCCTATCTTAAATAACCTTAACCATAAGACTGCTTTATCTAGTTCGTTGTCCAAATTCGACCCTAATTGGAGCTTTAAGACGGGAACATTCCCTTATTTCTCGCCACAATTACACCGACCAAATCCCCCTCCTATCATCGCCCCAACCCCTCCCGAAACTGTACCAAAAAATAACCAACGTAACCGCGTTTCGTTCAAATTACTATCTGATACCCCGCTCTCAACTAGCCCCACCCCGGCATCCGGTACTCCCCCCAACTGTTCTTTACCAACCCAATCCCCAATCTCCAACAAAAGTTCATCAACTTCCAATGACAATAACGTAAATTACTCAAACTTCATTCGCTCTCATATACTCAACCCTGCCCCATCCACATCTTCAGCGGCTCTTCGTAATCAAAATGTACCCACCTCTTTTCTAGACCCAATGCTTCCACCCACAGTTAAACTAACTAAACAACTAGCAGATGCCAGCGACGATAGTCGGTATGTTTTATCTCGTCTCAGAGATCACAGAATCTATGAAAACGTCCGACTTTATCTTGCCTATCTACATGACAAACCGGATTCTATCTGCATAGACGGTAAAACTAAAACCAATATCATGGTGTCCATCCATCAAGAAGGCCTCCCCATTGACCCTACTGAACTGAAGCAAATCTTTATCCGTTACCACGAAGGTTTTAACATTTCACCCAATAACGTAGCTAACGATCTGTCCACATATGCTTCCCATATCAACTCCAAACGTCTCTTACATCTTCAAAGAATTCGTTCAAACTTTAAAAACTACTACTGTTCCTAACCCAATTTCCGAAACAGCTGCCCGGCATCCCACCCCAAAAAGAACTTCTCCCAAATGCTTATCCCTCTACTATCAGAATGTAAGAGGGTTGCGTACAAAAACCTCGACTGTTTTACTTAACTCCCAAAAGCTCCCCTTTGATATATTTGCCCTGACCGAAACTAACCTATCCCCCGACTTCAACAATAATGAGCTATTTACCTCTGATTTTTCAGTATTTCGTGATGATGGTCTTCAGAAAGAGGATGATTCCTCTGGTCGTGGTGTTCTCCTGGCAATACATAACCGTCTGGACTCAACACTATTTAAAACATCACACACAGCTGACTTTGAATTCATTTGCGTAAAGGTATCCATATCAAAACGCAACCTCTTCTTACTTTGCTGCTACATCCGCCCTTCTCAACCGATACAAGGCTACCAGCTTGCCATTAACGCAATTGACTCTTTATGCGAAGTCGTAGATCCATGCGATGTTGTCCTAATTTTGGGAGACTTCAATCTTCCATTTCTGCAATGGGTAGAATCTGACGACTTGTCGCACTTCATCGCCACAAATCCCACATCAGTGAAAGAAGCGATTTTCGTTGATAGTCTCTCCGACTCTGGTCTGTACCAAATGAGTGGCGTCACTAATAATCTCAATAGACAACTCGACCTAATATTTTCATCTGATGCCGATAACTGTGTAGTCACAGAGAGTAATCATCTTCTTTCCACACTAGACCGCTTTCATCCCCCTCTAAACCTTACATTTTCTTATGAGAATGACAATAAAATCTTACATTCTGAAACTCCGTTCTGCTTTAATTTCCGTAAAGCAGACTTCACAAAACTAAATAACCTCCTATGCAATGTTAACTTTAGCCCTATTCTAGATAACACAAACATCACTATAGAAAATGCCCTCGACGTTTTCTACGCCGAAGTTATCACCTGCTTCATAAAATCAATCCCGTATTTACCACAAAAAAAATCTTCATCTTCACCTCCTTGGTACAACAAAGAATTACGCTCACTACGCAACCGAAGAAACAAACTATGGCAAGCATACCTCATATCTCGATCTAACTCCGATTATTCCAGCTACCAACGCGTTTATATCAATTTCTCGGAACTCTGTGAGTCCCTGTACCTCGATTATCTTTCCCGGATGCAATCTAATTTACTTTCCGATCCTAAACGCTTTTACCAATTTATAAACACTAAAAGGAAATCGGACAGCTATCCATCTACTCTAAATTATGTTAATTCATCTTCAGCAGATCCTAAGACCGTTGCAGATAACTTTGCACATTTCTTCAGTCAATCATTCATCGACCACGTTCGTGAACCAGATAATGATTACTTCTCTTACATGAACAACTGCGCCCATACCTCATTAGCCTCCATTGTTATAACCTTGCCATTGGTTGTTCAGAAAATAATTAATCTGAAGGATGATTACTCCCCCGGTCCTGATGGTTTACCCGCCATAGTTCTAAAAAAATGTGCAAACTACCTCGCCCGACCTCTCACTGCCTTGTTCCAACTATCCGTTTCACAAGGAGTTTTTCCTCGATTATGGAAGGACTCATACATAATCCCCATCCATAAAAACGGTCGTAAGAATGAAATATCGAACTATCGTCCCATAGCTAAACTTTCCTGCATACCCAAGCTGTTCGAAAGCATTGTCTATGACACGGTTTTTTTTCATTGCAAGCCCATATTTTCTCAAAACCAACACGGCTTTCTTAAAGGTAGATCAACCACCACTAACCTAACTCAATTTGTGTCAAAGACCCTGTGTGCTCTGGAGGAAGGAAAGGAAGTGGATGTTGTTACCACTGACTTTAGCAAGGCCTTCGACAAAATCTCACACAAAATAATCATTCTAAAACTTAAAATCCTCGCTTTTCCCCCGTGGTTTATAACATGGATTAAATCTTACCTGGAAGACCGCCAATACAAAGTCCTTTTTAGATCTTCCATATCAGATCCATTCAAAGCTACCTCTGGTGTTCCCCAAGGAAGCCACCTTGGACCGCTGATCTTCATCTTGACAATCAACGATGTCGACTGTATCATCAAAGACTCCTATATTTCTGTCTATGCTGATGACATGAAAATCTACAGGCACATTTTATCCCTCGCCGACTCGCGCCCACTTCAAGAAGACTTAAACAGGTTTTCTATCTGGTGCCAAAAAAACTTCCTGGTACTCAATGTGAACAAATGCCAATCTATCACATACTCTCGTAAACGTCTTCCACCACCTCCCAGACATTACTTTCTCTGCAACGAGCCCGTGCCCTTGGTCACTTCATTACGTGATTTGGGTATTATCTGTGATAAAGAACTCACCTTCCAGTCCCACATTGATGGCATTATTTCCAGAGCCAACTCTATGCTTGGTTTTGTTAAGCGTTGGTCTAAGGAGTTTTCGAACCCCTATGTCACTAAATCCCTATATATTACCTTTGTTAGGCCCCTGCTTGAATATGCCAGCCAAGTATGGTCCCCTTATTACGAAGTCCATACTAAACGCATCGAAGCCGTCCAGCGTAGGTTCATACGGTTTGCCCTTCGCGGTCTTCCTTGGGTTGACCGCTACAACCTTCCACCCTATAGAGACCGATTGAAACTGATCAATCTTCAGTCTCTCGAAAAACGTCGTGATGTTGCCGATATACTCTTTATTCAACAACTCTTAGTAGGTAACATCGACTGTCCCGCACTCCTTCAAATGATCTCCCTTAACACTAACCCGCGTAATCTCAGGTCCGTTCCCCTCTTTCATCTTGTCTTTCATCGTACCAATTATGGGTTAAACGAACCAATGTCTAGAATGCTGCAAAAGGCCAACAGCATTCCAAACCATTTTAATTTTCATTGCAGTAAATTAACACTACAGAACGCACTTTATACCTCCTCCTGATCTCCTGATCTTACCGCCTTACCATCTTACCCTCTATATGTTAGTTTTAATCTTTAGTTTGTGTAAGTCTAAGTTTGCTTAAGTTTTAGTTTGTTCAAGTCTTAGTTTTTTTAAGTCTTAGTTTGTTTAAGTTGTTGCTTGCATTAAGCTTATAAATAAAATAAAATAGGCCTAAGTGTGCTGGTACTCGTTACTGGCAGGCACTGACTGCTACCTAACCTGACCTAACCTACATGCATTATGCTGTATATGCATACATATATAAAGGTGTAATAAGAGAGTGGGAGGGTTGTGACCAACAAACAGACAGCCCGAAACTATTAGGGTTCCTAATATTCTACGTAACCCTATAAATGGGTTCTTTTCGATCGATTTAAATATTTTCTAGTCTCAAAATACGCTATTTTAACACACAAATCGATGTTTCGATTTTTCGGAAGTTATTCTTCTGCTTAATCACAACAAATGTCTCATCAATAAAGATTAACTCATATGGTTATACATACCAGATCTCCCACGTGAATTTCGATTTCCAATGCCTTATTTTCGATTTTAGCACTTTATGGAATGAACTGACCTACCTTACCATGAATTGGCACAAATTGTGAGTTATTTGATTTGGTTGTACTCCCCCACGATGTTTAAATAAGCCAAGGGTTCAATGACACTCAAACACTAACTTGATCTTCTGTCTGGCATTTAATTAGAAATCTTTCTTTTCTCCATTAGATACTAGTATAATGCTAAAGATTAATTTGTAATTTCCCTATGAGATCATCATCACACCAAGTTCGGAATTTCGCAGTCACCTACCATCGTGTTTATTGACGTTGCAATAAGGAATTCTTTGATTCCATTGTTTTATTTTTGGAAGGGTTACGCTCAGTTCACACAAAAACTATTTGAGCGGTCATCGAATTCGAAAGTCAACGAACTTTCTCTTATGCGAGATATTTAGGCAAAAAAAAAACACAAACCCTATCTTTCCTTCCATTTCTCCAAAGGTACATTGCTATATGTGTGCGTATAGCTGTTTATGGTGAATTCATTTAGGAGTTTGACTGTTTCGCATAATACATACGCTGATTATTTATTCCTCTGTATTTTTTTTTTATTCTTATTAACAAATACTTAAAAATACTACGTAACAGCCATTAATAGAAATTATTTCTTCCTCGTTGCACTGTGGCCTGTGGGGTTATCTAGGTCCGCTGAACTTTTGCAAAGTCAATGACAGGAGTTTGACAGTTAGGAAAGTCAACAGTGGAATCAAAAGTCAACACAATTTTATTCACCAAGAGAATTTGCGTGGACGATGAAATATGATAAATGGACTCGGCGGCGAAAGTAAGATAAAAGAAATTTTGCGTTCACAGCCATCTTGGATTTCTATGCAAATTTCGGGCGATGTCACGGTATTCAGATACAGTTGACTAAAGTAGATAGATAGATAAATACATATTTTATTTTCATAGATAAAGGCTTTTTACAAATGTTTAAAAATACTAAATACTACTAGTTGACTAAAGTAAGAAAATATCAATGCCATTCTAAACCTACTACATTTATTACTAAAAAAGAAAGCCCAATGGTCACATCCCATAAATAATTAGGGACTGCGTATTTACATTTGCCTTATTTCGATGATCCAAAAGCAGATGGATTTGCACAATTTTTTTTTAGTTTTGAAGTGTCACAAACTATGCTATACATATTATGTGGGGGATGAGCTGGGCAGCGACCTACTTGACTATATGAGGAAAATGTGAATAAAAAGTTCTATAAAAAAGCAAACAGCAGCTTTACACATCAAACTGTCGTAGGATGGATCTATCTAGATCAAGATATGACATACATATCTCAAAGAAAAAACACATTTTATCTTACCGCGTGATTCACTAGAATGAATTAATATTCGAACCTAAACCAAATACAGAAGCGGTGTACCTACTCGGAATTGGGTCAAATTTGTCCAAATCGACGAAGAAAAACTACAACCAACGCAACGAGTCGAAAAATAATCAACCGATATGCGCTTACTGCCCCATTTTTCAAGCACCCTACTATGTATTAAATGAAATACAGTAGTGTGTTTTTCCTTCTGTATTAGTATTAATTTTAAGAATTTTAAGTATGGCAACACTTATCGGAGCAGTTACTAAAATGACTCGTTACTTCGTCAGTGAGTTTTTTTTTTTGGTGAAGTGTGAATAAAATAAAAAGTTGCAATTGCCCTAAAACAAAAGTAAGAAATTATATTTAGTATCTTTTGAAAAAATGGCTGTTTTTTATATTTTTCTTACTAAGCAATGTTTGTGCAATAAAATGTATAATATGCTCAATTTGACATTGTTCAAAAATTACCGATTTTATTAAACATTTTTATGAACTGCCCTATTATTGGGACGATGAGCACGGTCTGGCACACTGATTTCAGTTTGTAACACACTTACATTTTTTAACCCAAACTTTGTCAATTCATTGAATGATGTCGAATCCAAAGCTTGGAAATCGATTGTTTTGGTGATTAAAAATTTCCTTGGAAACAATAAGTCGGACAACTTTGGTTTAGTGTATGCTATCCAATTTAAAAGATCTTGAATGCAATATGAGTATCAAACTCGTTTAGATCGATTTTCAGAAAACTTTGGCGATTTCAGCGAAGAGCAAGGTGAAAGATTTCACCAAGTTATACGGACAATAGAAGAGCACTATCACGGAATGTAAGATGTCCATATGATGTCCGATTACTGCTGGAGCTCACAAAGAGATCAACCTGAAGCCGTACATTCGAAAAACTTATTTAAAAGAAAATTCTATTGGGTTAAATAATGAGCAAATTATGAAAAATATTGTATTTTTGCAGAAAAGTGTACTCTTGTATAAATTAAAAATCAGAGCTGATTATTTGTTTCGTAATCAGTGCCTTAGATTTACCTTATAACACACTTTATATCTCAGGAAAACATTTTAGTGTTGACCAGTTAATTTACCGTATTTTCCGCATAATTGATGCATTTACATAATTTAAATATTGTTTTAGAGTGACTGTTGCCCTAATTACCTCCATACCAAGGTGCCGCTACCGGCAGTACTGTTCCGGACTTAGGAGTCGGAGAGTCAGTGGTAGTGAGTCTCGTGTTAAAGCTACCAGAAAACTGCCATGTTCATGTGTATGTTCATGATTATTGACAGCTTTGAAAAATACTAGTCACCAAGCTACCGGAACAATTCGAGCGAAAACCGCCACATATGTATTTTGCTAGATATTCCAACCCTCGTGCCATCAGATATCCGCTAAACGTCGTTAAATGTCGACGAGTTCCAGATGAAAATAAGGTTGGATGGCAGGAGGCATTTGATAATTTCGAGCACGACACTAATCCGATGCGCGGAATGTTACAAAAACACCATCAAAAAGCTGCCACACGAACTACTGTGAAGCGTTTCAATCTTAATTTTAATTTTTTTTTAATCACACTTAATAATACTTCATAAGATTTAATAAAAGTGTGAAATAAATTCTAAATTATAACCGGTGTCTTCTTATTTTTGTATGTACCCTCATGTGCTCATTGCCCAATTTTCGGGGTGGTTAATAACTCTTAACCTAAAAAAAAATAACTACTTATTCAAGTCCCCTAGCACTGGAAAATTTATATAATAAAAGCTTATAACAACAAAAAAGAAGTTGTTCACGTACGGGTTAAATGTCTATAATTAAAATTTCAATTAAAAAAACTTAATCCGCGAGCAGAGTGTTTTCTAGGATATCGTCGACAGAATACTACAGTCTATAATAATTGACACACCTCTGCAATGGCAGCAAGATGTGTGTATGCGCATATCAGTTAACAAAGAGATAAGAGTTATCTGTATTTTAGTTGAAAGTATTATTATATTATGCCTACATATGTATGTACAATACATATATATGCGTTTAATCCCAAAACAAACGAACATTTGATAGATGTTATGGTTATCTTCCAATTTTTGAAACCAAAAAATAAACAAGACATTTTAGTGATTAAACCTCTGGTTTGTATTTTAGACTTAATAATACAAAATATTTACACTATTCACATAACGGTAATCTATAGAAATCATTTTTTCTTTAGTTTCTGTGTTTTCTGTGTATTAGTATTTAGTTTCCTCCACACCAGTGACAATAGCAAGACCGTTAAATAAATCAAAAATACCACAGCACTTAGAATAACCAATAGACAATCTAAAGAATTAGCTTGGAAGATATTTAACTTTGCTGCCGGCGATTTAAGGTGATATGGATTTGGATTCCTTAACAGATATTCCATCCACCAAACCGCAGTGTCCAAAGGCCGCATAGGTCTATCTCGATATTGTGATGATTTTTCTTTTACATTTGCTCGCATTTGTGGATCCTCTGCAACTTTTCTTATGGCGTTACGTAAATCATCACTAGTCATTTTGAAAAAGTCAAGCTTTACTGCGATTCCTGCCTTCATTGATTGTTGTAAATTCTTTAAGTGCAAAACAAAGGACATTACATATATGCAAATGATCGATGAGAATAATTGAATTACCCTATTTTGGTCGAAATACACTGGAAGACCGACCATTGGAACTCCACGCCATACTGCCTCATGTGAACTTAATCCGCCGCAATGTGTCACAAACGCCTTCAGTTTTGGATGAGCTAACAGAAAATTACAAGTTTACCAATAACTTCAATATGAGTGCAGCATCAATTAACATACCGAGGATATCTCTTTGTGGATAGAATGATTTGACCAGGACATTTTCTGGTAGTTTTTCATTTAAATGCTTTACATCGAATTTCCACATAAAGTTGTATTCTGGCAGCTGTGACATTGCGCCTATAATCGCATGTACTTGCTCCGCAGTAAAGTCTTCACTTTTCATATTGGTGCCAAAGGAAATAAATATCACTCCTTTCGTTGTTTTGTTCATATATTCTTCTAAATCCTTTGGCAATGGCTTAGGGTCCAGTATTTGCATACCTCCAACTTCGATCACATTCGGTGGCAAGGATTCAACGTAGTTTGTAGCAGGATGTGAATTTACCAACGATATAACAGTGTGTTTCACAATATCTCCCAAATATGGCATGTCTTTAGAGAAATAGCGTCGCACTACTGTATCTAACTGTGGCAGGAATACTATGCGGCGATATCTAAAGAAATCCATTTTAGTTGTTTTTTTTTTAATCATGTAAGATAGCTTTTACTTACGCAGTATCATAAATAAATAGCACTGTGTTTTGAAGTCTTTGCCAGAAATTCATTTCATCCGGAAGAGTCATCGAATGATACGGCACATAAGCAGGAAAGTAGTGACTTGACATCGCGTCAATAGTATTTGGTGGATTGTGAAATGCAGTTATGCCAACCAATGGTGGATACTTAAATTCATGCACGAACCCCAAGAGATATGGTCCGAGAGTATAATCAGTGATAATCAAATCGAACTTAAAGTCGCGAGGATAGTTTAAAAGCACCTGTACGCCCTTAGACCTGAGCGTATATTCACCAATTACCAATCCGACATCATAGAACGGTGCTACCGATTCGAAAGGACCCAAACCCATGAAGTCATTAAAGTTTAATGGAACATCAGGATTAAGGTATGAATAGCCTTCCTCCAAATGAATGTAATGCAAATTTGGTGGGTGTTTCTCATGCGGCTTCGGTATGTCTACCGAAAGAACAGTGACATTATGACCCCGTTCGGCGAGTCTGTGCATTAAAACACTATTCCTGTTTGGGGCAAATTTAAAGGCATAAGCTATTCACTGTTTCAGAGCAACTTACCAAATGTGATGGCTTGGAGATGGCACACCCATCAATCCTAATATATTAGCGCCACTAATAAATTGAACCTCATTCTTCAACAGAAGAGCAAATATCGCGAGCACTCGTATGTGAAATAACATTTTTCATAACAACCATTCACTGCTAGATGTTTGCTACTAGAATACTGCCACCCAACTAAATTTAAGAAGCAACAAATGAACCAGTAGATATACCTAAATATATTCGTCAATTATGTAGGTGCACACACTGTAGGTTCGTATTGTATACAATCATTAAATTGTACTAGTATGACGGTGTGCAATGCATACAACTACACACCTATCTCACTACTTATTTATTTAACAATGAAATAGCGTTTCATGTCTGATAGTTGTTTTAATAAAACTAAAGTATTGCAATTAAGTGACAAGAAAATAGGTGGATTGATGCGATGATTGTAGAAAAATTAGAATCTGACGATATTATATGTATGTAGATTGTAGGTATGAGGGATTTATTTAAATATACGCCGGCCGCCAAGATAAGATCATTAAATATCATCAGAGATCAGACATCAACCAACACCGCTGTGATCAATTCCGACCGGATTGAAAACGAACGGAATTTCAAGGGATGAATTCGGAAAAATGCCTTAATTTCGAATTCTTCCCTTGTAATACCGTTAGTTTTCAATCCGATTGGAATTGATTCCTGATTTGAATAGTAACTGATGCCATTGTTGAGGTTTGAATCTTTGCTTCAGCGGTGATCTCAGAGCGAACTTCTAAATAATTGATGGGGATCTGGTTAAAATGCCCTTCTTAGCTAATACAACATTCGATTATGAAATATATATGTCCTTTGACTGAGGGCTAGGACACCATTAAAATGGATAAAAAAAGGCTTTGCAATAAACGACAACATTTTTTTTTAATTTAATTAAAAAAAAAAACAAATTCAACAAAATCAAATAATAAATACTCTCAATTTGTCGGTTGCTCTATAAGCAGCTTTCCTTATTTCAATAAATGCTATGATGAACCTTATGTATGTACATATACATAGATTTGTATACAATAGCTGATAGCACCAATTGCATGTTGACTTAAGTATTTGTGAAATTTAAAGTCAATTACAATAGAGCCTACAATTTCAAGATTAAAAATGTACTTATCAGCTGTTATACTCTGATGCAATGACAGACACAAACACGCGAGAATGCAATCTAAGTGCATTAATTCAGTCTGTCATTGGAAGTCTGTGCATGTAGACCGTATTACGAACGGTATATTTATCTATGGACCATAATTGCATGCTAAACGGAACTTAATTTGTTTTTAATATGTCATCGAAGAAGTTAAACATATTCGTGAGTACTTTTTTGATATTGAGTACCAGCAGTTGTTCCATTAATGGTGCTAATATTCTGGGTTTGCTGGGAATGACGTCACCCAGTATTCAAATATGGTAAATGATATCTTCAAATACGTAACAACTATTGATTATGTAAATATGATTTACAGGAATGGCGTACTTCTTCACAGACTAGCAGAATTGGGCCATAATGTCACTATTCTATCGGTAGATGTTCCGAAACAGAGCGAAAAGCTTCCCGCGAACGTGCATTATATTCATCTTGAGAAGAGCTATGCAATGTACGACAGCGATAAGAATGAAAAAACAGTTGATATTGTCGCTTATATTGGCCTTAAGAATCCATTCGAATCGATCGTACCGTTCTATAAATTCGGCGTGGAAACATGCAAAGGAATTGTGGCATCCAAGGGTCTGCAGACACTCCTTGACTATCCGGATGATTTTAAGTTCGACTTGATACTAAATGACTACACCCTGGGGCCATATCTGCTCGGATTTCTACACAAATTCAACTACCCTCCATTGGTGGGTTTGACAGCGTTTCACAATTCCCCACTGACAATTGATGCTATGTTCAATCATTATTTTCCCGCGTATGTACCCTATCATTCAACGTCGTACAGTACTGAAATGAACTTCTGGCAAAGGCTTGAAAATACCTTAGTCTTTATAGCCGATACAGCGTGAGTACCTACACTCATAAGACTCATAGTGAAAAAGGTTGACAACTCGCACTATTTTCTTAGATATCGCCGCCTAGTGTACCTGCCACAGATTGATGCCATTATGAGACCGCATTTTGCCAAAGATATGCCATATCTGGGAGATTTATCCGAACACACTGCTATATCGATGGTGAATTCACATCCTGCCATTGACTATGCGGAGCCGCTGCCTCCGAATGTTATCGAAGTTGGAGGAATGCAGATATTGGATCCAATGCCTTTGCCAAGTGATTTAGATGAATTTATGAACAGAAGTCAAAAGGGAGTGGTTTTTGTCTCCTTTGGCACTAACATGAAAAGCGAAGACTTTGGCGAAGAAAAGGTCCACGTTATTTTGAGTGCAATGTCCCAGTTACCTGATTACAGCTTCATGTGGAAGTTTGACGCCAAATACCTGAATGAAAAACTGCCCAAGAACGTTCTGGTGAAATCCTTCTTTCCACAAAGAGATATTCTTGGTACGTAAAGTTAAATTTAAGTTTTCAAGCTGGTATAACCTCGGATAGTTTGCTACCCAAATAAGTTTTGCATCTGGGCTACCATACTTTATTAGCTCTTTGATCTTGATTTGGAATGTTCATCCAGGCTCTAAATACAAAGCAAGAAAACAATGAGGGACTATTTGATTTCCAGCATGTTAGAATAAGAAAATACATGTTACTTATGGTTTTCTTCTCCAGCCCATCCAAAGGTTAAAGTGTTCGTTACACATTGTGGAGGTTTAAGTTCTCAAGAGTCAACCTGGCGCGGAGTTCCGATGGTAGGGATTCCATTATTTCTCGATCAACATAGGGTAATACAAATGCGTGGAACATTTTCTCTATTCTATTTTAATCTTTTGTTTATGTTTTATAGAATTTACGGCAATCTGTGTTGGCTGGTGTTGCACAAAAAGTTGATTTCTTAACGATGACGACAGATATTTTACGTGACACGATTCAAAAAGTTGCAGAAGATCCTAAAATCACTGAAAACATACGGATACGTTCAGCACAATTTCGAGACCAACCCATGAGACCCTTGGATACTGCAGTTTGGTGGGTGGAATACCTCTTACGGAACCCGAAACCATTACATCTTAAGTCGCCTGCAGCGAAGCTTAATATCTTTCAAGCTAATTCTTTAGATGTAGTATTGGCTATATGGACAGTTCTTATGATAGTGATTTATCTTATTTTTAAATTATTGACAATATTGATAAGAAAGTTCAGTAAAGTTAACGACCGACATACTGCAACAACAAAACTAAAGAAAAACTAGTTTACATGATCCTTTAAAGTATGCACATTTGTATAATATAGTCTTATTCACATGAAAGGGTTCTTAAATAAATTTTTCATATTTTTGTATGACGTAGTATATTAAATACATATTTTTGTTTTGTGTTTTTTTTTTATATATATAACGGATCCTGCCGAAGGCTGATGCTGCGACCTAAAAGACCAATTGTATCTTGGGTCTAGGGTGGGTCCGCCGTTTGACCATGTGGTACGTTCGAACTCTCTGCCAAAGCAGTATTCACATCAAGATCAGCGACGGTGCAGAGCATGTCCTGATCGGGAATTTTGTTGATAATGGTTTAGGTAACCCATAAGGTTACCTGGTTTATACTTACGAATATGTTGTAGTTTAATAGCGCTTCTAGCGGCTGACTTCCAAATGAAGATCTGTTATGACGATATATCAATTATTATAGCTTTTAGAGCTGCTGAAGGGTAGATGCGCCCTGCACCGGTTATACCAAGGAATGAACATATTTTCTATGTATCCACATAAAAATCAAAATCAAAATCATTTGTCTTGTCAAACCCTTTCACTTGATATACCCATATGAAGTATATCGTATAGATAACGGTAATCCGCCATTTTGGTGCGTCCGCCATATTGAATTTCGAATGACCTATATAACCTAAAATACTTTCCGGGTCAAGACGAAACCTACAGATTCCCCCACCACGTATGTACCTAGCTATTCCACTCATGCGATCGGAATTTTCGTAGCGTTTGAAAATTGTAAGTAATTTTCACTTCAATAAGTGCTGCATACGTCTAGATGTAAACACTCCATCAAAACAAAAACAATGCATACTTTTACGTTGGCCAGATGAAATTTGACCCCATACAAAGTTTTGTGCATAAACAGTGAAATAAGTATGGGGGCATGTGGCCCCCCTGCCACCTCCTGCATAGGGTCATTGCTGAATTGGGAGTAGATGAGAGGTTAGGTTAGGTTAGGTTGGGTGGCTATCCTTCGTAATCGGTAGGATTCACTTAGACTAAAGTAGGTCCATTGTGCTGCCACTCTTATCGAAACTCTTGGAACCAGTTTGAGAGTTGGATGAATTTCCGTATTTTATTGATATCCGTTGAGAAAATATCTTGAAGGTCTTCAAAGAAGTATTCTCCCAGAATCTTTTTTCTTAGGGAGGAGAGAGCTGGGCAACTGCATAGCAGGTGATAGGGGGATTCCTCCTCCTCTTCATCCATGCAGCTCTGACAGAAGTCATTGGCGAGGATTCCTAACCTATTGGCATGTCTGCCTATTGCGCAATGACCTGTCATTACGGCCACTATAATGCTGATATGTGCTCTGCTAATTTTTAGCAGGTTGCATGTTCTACGTTGGTTAAGCTGTGGCCAGGTCTGCCTGGCGCAGCTGCACGTGTCAAGATTACGCCATCTTTCATTTGCCTGTTGCAGAGCTTGTATGGAGATTTTGTGTTTTATTGTTTCTATTGGTACATGGGGTTCACTTTCCGTGATAAATCTTCCCAGTTTTGTACCTTTTCTGGGTAGCTCGTCAGCTTCACAGTTATCTGGTATATCGCTCTGACCAGGAACCCAGCACAGCATGAGCAAGCATCTGCTCGATATCTCGTTTAGAGATGCGCGGCAGTGCCTAACCAATTTTGATCTTATAATTGGTGATTCGAGTGCTTTTATAGCTGTTTGACTATCGGTGTAAATGAAAATGTCGCGATTGTACATCGATTTCATCGAAAGCCACTCAGCGGCTTTACTAAAAGTCATCACCTCCGCTTGAAAGACACTACAGTGGTCTGGAAGCCTTAAGGACAAGTTCAGGTTGAGCTGGCCCGAAAAGACACCTGCTCCTATGCCATCACCTGTCTTGGACCCATCCGTGTGAATCTCCAATGCGGATTCGTCGTTTAGACAGTTATTTCCTACCCATTCCTATCGGTTGGGAATATTAGTCCTATATTTAATGTTGAAATCTAGAAGCGGAGTCATTTAGTCCGTAATACCTGCATTAAGTTGGACGATACCCACTGCGAGGTTTCTTTTAGTCGTAACGCCGTGTTTGTTGCTATGTCGCTACCATAGATGTCCAGCGGCAGCATGTTTAACATTGTTTCAAGAGCAGCGGTGGCGGTGGTACGCATGGCTCCTGTAACGCAGATGCAGGCCGTTCTCTGGATTTTATTAAGTATATTTACATGGCTAATTTTGTCTAGTGCTCTCCACCAGACTACAACTCCATACATAAGTATGGGTCTGACTACCGTAGTATAGAGCCAGTGCCTGATCTGAGGACGAATTCCCCATTTACAGTCTAAGGCCTTCTTGCACGAATACAAAGCGGATTTTTTCACTCGTTCGAGTGTGTTCAGTTTCCAGCTCAGTTTTCTATCTAGAATCGGACCGAGGTATGTGGCGTGATCTGAGAAGTTGAGCTGAGTATTATATAATTTTGGGGGGTTGACTTGGGGAACGCTGTGCCTCTTAGTGAATAACACCACCTTCCATTAATAGCGATAGCAATGTCATCGGCATAAGCTATAACCTTACACCATTGTTTTTCCAGGGTGAGCAAAATTTGGTTGAGTTAAGAGCCACAATTGAGGCGAAAAAACTCCTCCCTGAGGTGTTCCACGCTTCACCGACCTTTCGATTTGTATCTTCCCAGTTCTGAATTGATCAACCTGCTTAATAGCATTTGTTGGATCCAGAAACTTAGATCTTTAGGTTATCAAGTGCTCCGACATAAATTAAAGAAATGTATTCAGCTTTAAATGAAAAGTACACTGTTTCGTTTTAAAATATTTTATTACAAAAAGTTCTAGGATAAAATTAAAAAGTAAGTAATTTAAATACAAAAAAAGAATATAATTAATAAAATAAAGCACACACAAAGCACAAAGTTTTTTTTTGTTAATTGTCTTCGCCAATCCGTTTAGAATACATTTCTAACTTTTTTCACTCCTCGCTGTCACGCGTTGCAACACAAAATAAGTTTTTCATGCGTTTTTAAATATAAAACGCGAAATTTGTAGGCGACATGAAGGCGCCGACAGCCGAAAAATCGCTAAATTCAAAAACACTACATTACATTTTCTGCAGATGTGGGAATCTACGTGGTAAACAATTTGCTTTGTTATTATATGACATTACCACGTCGATTCTTTTGGATACATTATATTTCTCATCTATAATAACTAATTATATATTCGATTCTTCAAGGAATACATACCGTACTTTCCTGCTGGGACTTACTAAGTCAGGATTTAGATGAAACGAATTTTCCAGGCGACATTTTTTCAATTCTCTTTTGTTCTCGTATGGATTGTACATCTACAAACAGGGACGACAAAATGGAAAATTCGTTTCATCTAAATCCTGACTAACCGTATATATACACTGAAAAGTATATTATACGTACCTAATAGATTTAATTTTCGTTGCATATCCGTTATCATTTCCTGTGACGCACATCGGTCCCTTGTCAAGCATCATTATTCAGGAGACAGAAATGGAAGGATTATCTACTTTTGATTTGGAATTCCAAGACGATAATGCTGCAATTAAAGAAGTAAATAAAATACCCGCCCCATGTTCACAGTTCAACATCTTATCAGAAATGATGTTTGTCAAACATAGCGTTCAATTCGAACGCTACCCTAATTTAGTCGTCCAACAAGTGTATCAAACAAATCGTTCAATGTGAACCCCGCTTTTCGAAAACATTTGAGTGTCGACCGAGTTTTCTCGTCCCATGTAAAAGTTGACTTAACAATAAAACTTTTTCCTTTGACAAATTCAATTTACTCTGTGAACACTCCCAATGCGGAAAGAGCTTTTGGAAAAAAATCTTTTCTGAGCTACAAGTGTCAAAAAAACACCATACTTTCAAAAGCTTTATTAAATGCACTTCTCGTTCTTCTCTCGGTCTCGGTTTTAATTTGTTGTCTTTTTTCCGTCAGACGCACAGCAGAGCCGCGGTTGGCGATTTTATCTTCGTTTGTGAAAGTAAAGTACAACGCCTTTGAATTGGTAATTTTACAAAAAATTGTTTTAAAGTGTCAAAACAATATCAGTTAAACATGAGTGGTGGAAAACATTTGGGCAAAGGTAATAAACAATTAAATGAAGTGCAAAGTAAAATGTTTTTTCTCATAGTAAGAGTCATTGGACGATTTTTATTTTAATCGATAAAATTACATTCACATTGTAATTAAAGACTTAAAAAAAACATTACTTCGGAACTGTTGTATAGTATAGCTTGTATTTGGAGAAATAAAGCATCAGGAATCACCATAATCTGGAACGTTCATTTGCGGCGTCTTAACATTTTGTGTATTTTTATTTTTGGATCTTGACGTCATAAATTTGGTATTACCATGAATTGCTAAATTCTGTTCGTCATTGAGAGTCCAATATGAAAAAAAATTAACAACACAATGTGATTTATATATAAGGGTGATTATTTTTGTTTTGTTGAATACAACCAATAGTCGCGCTTCTCATGAGATACGAATTTATAATTATTTTTCCAAAAGTCTTGGGCTGATAGAGTAACTTCTACAATACAAAACCAAAATTATCTTATCTGCATTAAAAAGAGAACAATTAATTTATGTTGCCCATGTGACTGAAACAAGTTTTGTTACAGCACTAGCTACAAGTATCGGAGAATGAATTATTTTTTTTCTATTCATTACAAAAATCTCACAATCTCTTAGACAGAGTTGAATTGTGAAGGTAAAACAAAACTTGGGATGTTATAGATATGTATATATTCCTGCGCGTAAACACATGGTTTGCTTCCTTTCTAAACTCGTATGACTGACGAGTTACTTATTCATTATTTTTAGGATCGAAAATTCCGGCACTCCCCGACGATGGACAGTTGCGTCTCTACTCGATGCGTTTTTGTCCATATGCTCATCGTGCCCACTTAGTGCTGGACGCTAAGAACCTTCCATATCATACGATTTTCATCAATTTAACTGAAAAACCCGAATGGCTGACAGAGAAGAGTCCACTGGGTAAGGTACCAGCCCTTGAGCTAACAAGCGAAAATGGAAGTCCTACTATTGTCGAATCTCTTGTGATTTGTGAGTACTTAGATGAGAAGTATCCGAAAAATCCATTGCTTCCAAAGGATCCGTTAAAAAAGGCACAAGATAAGATTCTTGTTGAGCGCTTTAGCCCTGTCACTGCAGCTCTCTATAAGGTACTTATAAACGGAGCTGAAAATTCACCCGGCTCCCTAACAGACATCTCCCAAGGACTTGACATCTTTGAAAAGGAGCTCTCGGATCGCAAAAGCACATTCTTCGGTGGTGCCAAACCCGGTTGGGTTGACTACATGATCTGGCCATGGTGCGAACGTGCAGAAATGCTTAAGTATCTACTTGGTGATAAATACGAGATGGACCAGGAAAGATTCAAGAACTTAGTAAGTCCAATTTGTCATCAGTCGTGAAAATCTTTTATAATTTTATTATTACAGATTAAATGGCGCGAACTTATGATTGCAGATCCTGCTGTTAAAGGGTCCTACTTGGATGGAGAGACTCATGCTAAATTTGTTAAAACACGCCGCACCAACAACCCGGACTACGACATGCTCGTGTAAGCAATATTAGTACACATACATTCTATTGTGAAATTTTAAGTAAAGCAGTATAATAACAAAAAAAAATCGTGTCTATTAACTAATTTTCTGTTCTATTGTGTGCTCCCTTGATGTTCTTTACTTTAACTTAATTAATATTTCAGAAATACGGTGAAACGGCAGAGAACGCTTTGAATGAATGTGTTAGTCTCGACGGTGACCATGAATTCAAGCTCAAGTTGCTAATTAAGCTGCGATGGTTTCGAGGTATTTCCCCCAACCTTTTAAGAGTTTTAAATTCTGTAAAACATTTTGACAAACTTCATGCACAAAACTAATTTTCCTTAAGAATTTTACACTATTATTTTTTCTATATTTGTATACATATCTTTAAATCTATGACATATTTCTAAAAATATACATGTTTGTTAATTAGAAAAATAAATAAAAATGTATATGTAGATTCTCTCCTCTTCACCATCTTTCATAAACACTGACACTGAGTTATCAAACGGCCATGCTCAGTTCAAATAGACGATATATGGTGTAAATGTCGTCATAATTGCAAGCGATGTGGAAAATTTAAACTAATCGTCACAAGTTTTATTTTTTGCAATAGGATGCAAGAACTTCATGTACATGAACTACTCAGTATTTATAAAGTAACTTAGCAATCATAGTGGATGCTGATCATCCACCGATAAACGCAATTCAGCTTAATGTGGACTCAACAATGCACATTAAGAGTTTTTAATAAAAACATCCCTTATTCTCTAAAGTGTAAAATGTTATGGAGATAAACATCGTATTTCTAACAGAACAAAGTAATTATGTATTATAGTACGATGAAACATTACGCGTAGTAAGTTAAAAACACCGAAACATCTTGAGTTCAGACCATAGGAATAAAAACGCTGGCTGCTGCATTGTACATCGCAAAAGTAAGGCGTGTACCAATCCAACAACCGGTGTACGAGTACTTCATAAAACTGCTTTAAAATGCAGAGAATATTTTTCCAATGGAATAAATGTAAAAATTCATACATACCGTGAAACCTGTCTAGTTGGCCAATATTTAACTGCACCAAGAAAATTGCATCCAAATTTTCTTATTAAAAAAATACACACCCTTATAAGTTGGCCAAAAATTCTTGCACTACTTCTTACAAGGCAATCTGAAAAGAAATAATCCATGTTCCTCGTCATCGCAGTTAAATTTGTTAATTTAGCCAAATGTTTTTTTAACAATTCACTTTTGACTTTTGATTACCTACTGACAAAATTCTACGATTATACTCATTGAGTTGAATCACAGTTCTGGTAGTTTGGTATTTCAATTGGTAGCAGCGTTGTTCCGGAGCCATTTCACACCAGGTTGAGCCTAATTAGAAAAATTACTGAAAATCTGTATATGAATGAGCGGAGGGGGGGTATTGCGGCCCAGCAAAAATTGGTACTTATAAACACGAACACAGCAATAGGATATCAGAAATTAATCTTAAAGTGCTTCAGAACGACTGCATTAGTATTATGACTTGCGAATCGAAAAAATCACACTCGCTTTTAAAGTCACAAATTTGGCGAAATGTGTTATCAACTTATTACGGTTCGCGAAAAATCAAACATAAGGTATATTCGGATTCGCTTACCATAATAAAGCCCTGAGAAAGTATCACAAAATATTGAGGCATAAGACAAATAACATTAAACAAAAGCATATAAATAAAGACAAAAACAAATAACCAAGGACAGAAACAAAATGCCCACATGTTCTTATTTATTCCCGTCAAGGCTCTTTAAAACTTATACGTGTTATAATTACTTCATACTTTAAGCGATTGCGATTACTTGTCGCAATGTTATTTGAACATTGAATATTCATACTTCCTGATTAAGAGAATGAAGTTTTGAGCCAAATGAGCTGAATGTGAGCCATTTCTTTGTGGCTCGGAGCACTGAGCCAAAGCAGAAATACTTGAGCCGAATTACCTAATTGAGTACTTCAGCACAACGCTGATTGGTAGTCTTTGAAATGACTTGCATTTGCTAAATTTCAAAAGTCACAGATACACAAGATTCATAATGTATGTTTTATTTCTAGCTGCAAAATAGATAGCAAAATAAATTCTTTAATCTATAACATACTTACTTTTGAAGTATTAAAATATTTTCCCCAGATTGATTTTTTTTTTGCATAACACATTGGAAAACAATAAAAACAGGTAAAACTTTTGTTAACAGTTTTAATGTACATATGTATATTTTAAGTAAAATGGTATTTTAAGTGGAATTTGAAAAAAGTAAATAATGTAAATACATATTAACAAATATACGAGTAGCATTAATACAAGTCGTACCATGACTTGTCTCTTGCAAACGGTTCGTTGCTCATTTCATTATGTAGCCCCCTTTATTATATTTGATTGAATGTTCTTGTGCGTTTTACAATTTCATTGGAACATAAAGTTGTTCGTTGCAAATCTCTTCGTGTAAACATCACGAATTTTATCTAAGTCTTGTGGCGGAGGCATTCGAACTACGATGGAAAACTTTCACTGATCTATGATAAACTAAAACTAGATTAAACATAGTTATGTTAAGCAATTACTAAGACTCACTTTTTAAAAACCTCCAGTATGTTGTCTTCTAGTATACCTTACTGTTTCTGGCTTGTGCTGGGATTCAATACGTTTGTTGTTAAATTCGGCTAACTCTGCTTCCGTGTGCTGAGTCTTTATATGACGTACCCATTCCGCTGGTGTAGAAAAGGACCTACAATGTACGCTCATTAGCTATTATTTACACACATATTTAGGACAGATTTTTTTTAAGTTTTTTTAAGAATCTAATTTGTCTAACTGTCTAAAAGTAATTCTTAACGACAGAACTGAATATCACTCACTTTGTGCAAAGGTCACACATAAGTGCTACATGGTCAGGACTCTCGGGCGGCTGAAAAATATTATTTGATCAGATGATGCAATTGTTTTGAATCCAGTTGTCAATTTACCGTTGTTCGCCTTCGTTTTGTTGGCACATATGTTGTCTTAGAAGACGGCTGATTACAGGAGGTGTGCGAGTTTTCGGAAGTTTTATCTTTTTCATTATGACGTTCGGTATGTCTAACCCAGTCCCTAGGCTCGTCAAATGACTTATTGCAAGTGTCACATATAAGTCGCGTGTAGGGTAAGAGATCCGTACTGTCTGACTGAGAGTCGTTGCTTTCATAATCGTCACTGGTAGAATCCTCCAGTTTTATCGGAGCCGGAACTGATTCACGTGGAACTTTAAGCTTTAACACTATTTTTGGCACGCCTATAGTTTTGGGAGCATCACTACCACTCGGCTGATCAACATGCCAACAATCGGAGGGCTCTTCCTTTACTTCCAAACGAGTGACTTGATCATCTTGCGATGGCTGCTTTAACGAATCGAAGTTTAAATTTATCTGTCTAGTCCTATTTTGTGCAACGCTTAACGTTTCCTCCACGGATTGTTTTCTGTGATGCAGATCCGATCTCATTGTGATTTTGGCTGTCTGGACTGATTGAGTAGAGCAATTTAATTCAGTAGGATCAGGATATTCCACACAGCCATTTTCTCTGCAGGATGCGCTTACATTCTTGCCTACCGAATGTGATTTATTTTCTGTATAGCAATAGTTCGCTTCATCAGGATCAGGATCGATGGCAACTTCTTTATTCACAGTGATTCCTCCGCTTAAAGTGTGACAATTTACAATTCTAATTAATCCCAACTGCGGTGGTTTTGGTGCCTTTAATATTACTGGACTCTCCTCTGGAACTACAGTGGCACCTATACCTCTCACTTCATTGGCGACACGTGTACAGTTGATATTTTCGCCTGTGACTGTTTTTGTTAACGACTTTTGTCTTTCATTATTTACCTCGGAATTGTTTGAAGAAACACGACAGAGACCAACGATTTTTAACAGCTCACCCCCTTTCAGGATTTCGCTTAGAATATCATTCGACACTGTCGCCTCACCGCAATACATGTATTGAACTAAAGTCTGTATGGTGCGTTGAGTTAAGTCCGGCGGAAGCACAATGTGAAATACTCCAGAAGATACTGTTACCGGCAGTGTAGAATCGAAAATTGACGCAAAAAACTGGAAAGGTAAAACATCATACACTAAGTTTGATCATAGTTAATAATGATATGAGTAATAATTTACCTGACTAGAAGAGCTGAGTATGAATTTGTGAGCTGAAATACCCACCCTAGGAAACCCGCTCTCTGGGCTGCTACTGTACAACATGACATCCGCAAATTTATCATTCCTATAAATATTACATTAAATTAGTGGTAAATCAACCGTATTCTTAAGTTCTTACCTGTACAATGTTGCTACTGATGAATTCAAATGTGTTAAATGGGAGTCCCACTTTAATTGGTAGTTTTCGACAGTCATGGCCGGTGTTACTTAAAAAAAAAATCTGCATTCATAATTTGGGAAGTAAACAACACACAACAACATATATAGTTCGTTCCATAATAATGTAATTCATAACAACTTGTTTCGGCATTTTCTTCGAAGGGTATGTGATACCTCGAACTGATAATGCATTAATAATGTTCATATAAAAATCTACATGGTTTTTCAGTTACTGCCACTAGAACTTGTTAACTTGTTTCCATTTGCAGTTTATGCAATTATTTACCCTATTGAATAGAAAGGCCCCACGTCCTAAATTGTGGGTTCTTAAAATCCTTGAGTGAGTTCATAATTGTTAATTTTGTTGCCCAAACCATGCAAGAAAATATTCTTTGAATATATTTATGAACACAAACGCAGCTGCCTGTTTGTCCGATCCAAAAGAAAAGAGACCCCCTCAACTACTCAAATTACAGAGGCATCAGTCTCCTCAACATCGCTTTCAAGATCTTATCTGTCATATTGTGTGAACGCCTGAAATCTTTCGTCAACAACCTGATTGGCCTCCTATCAGTGCGGTTTGAGGCCAGGAAAGTCCATCATAGACCAAATTTTCATACTTGGGCAGATCGTGGAAAAACCCAAGAAGTCCAAATCGATACCCACGACCTGTTCATCGATTTCAAGGCCGCCTATAACAGCATCTGGAGGGATGAACTGTATAGAGCCATGTCTAGTTTTGACACCCATGCCAAACTCATCCGTCTATGCAGGATTACGATAGAGAAGGCTCGCTGCTCCATCAAGGTCGGTAATGATCTCACGAGACCTTTGATGCCAAAAAAGGATTCAGACAAGGTGACGCGCTGTCATGCGGCTTCTTTAACATCATACTTAAAAGAATTGCTCACAAGCCAACACACAAGGAATCTTTCAAAAGTCCATTCAACCACTTACATACGCCGATGATATTGACAATTGACATCATTGGTAAGAACACAGCGAGCTGTCACCGGTGCTTTTGCGAGTATAGAAATGGAAGCGGCTAAAATGGGCTTAGCGGTAAACGAGGGTAAAACAAATGCTGTCAACGAAAAGGGACACAACATGGACGATTTGAACAGAACGTCACAATAGACAGCTACAAATTTGAGGTAGTAAAGGACTTTGTCTACCTCGGCTCTGCTATAACATCAAAAAATGTCATCTTGTCGGAAATCAAGCGAAGGATTACTCTTGCCAATCGCTGTTTCTTTGGGCTAAGAAGGCAATTGAGTAGTAAAGCCCTTTCCCGATCGCCTAAGGAGACTCTACATATATAAGACCCTTATCATCCCAGTCTTGCTATATGGAGCTGAAGCATAGACTTTATAGAAAGCGGATGAAGATATCCTTGGTCGCTTCGAGAGAAAAATCCTTCGTAAGATATTCGGTCTCGTTTGCGTTGACGGGTTTTGGAGGAGAAAATTCAACCACGAACTGTACAGCGACATCGACTTGGTCAAAAAACTGCGCATTTGGGCGTTTAAGATGGCTAGGAAGGACATGTAGAGCGTATGAATATGAACATCAACAACAACAGCCGGAGATCGGAGAATATTCGATTTTAGCTCGGAGGGTCAACGCAGCAAAGGAAGACCTCGCCTAAGGAGGCGCGCACAAGTAGAACAATACCTCAACCAACGAGTACGCAACTGGAGGCAATTAGGTAATGACCGGGCTTACTGGGAGGGGTTGTTGGTTGAGGCCTTGGTAAACACCGAACTGTAGCGCCACCTAAGTAAGTAAAACGCAGTCTCGGAAATTTAGTGAGCATGATCGGAACACTTTTGCTAGAGACTCTTTTCGGAAGCAGGCATACGCTCCTATTACGGTTAGCGAGTCGAACGAAAAAGCTGGCAAATGTAACTATATAGTATTACGGTTAGCGACTCGCTGAGATTTTATTCGCCTCAAACGTCAAAGTTTAGGCGTATTGTGACTTTTTACTTGAATGAAAACGTTCGCCAACCGTAATACCTCGACAGCAGTAATTCGGTTGGGAGTTCGACTCGCTTACCGTATGTGGGTGATACTTTACGAAAAGAAACGTAATCGTTTATTACCTTTCAGTACAGAAAAACTTGTTTTCATCCACCATAATTTGCCCTTAGTAAACTTTCAGTACAAGGACTATCCGGCAACCGGATACCGGATACTAACCGGATATCCGTTACATCTCTAATACTAACACATATATCTTCGCTATTACTTACAACAGAATCTTTATTAACCCTTTGATGCCCACTGTTGCCATATGGCAACATTGACGTTTTAGCTTCTAAGTCCCGTATTTTTTTAATTTTTTGTTTACTGTTTTTTTCACAAGACAGGTTGGTATGTTATGATTGTGCAAAAAGTTAAAAAACGACTCAAAATAAAGTAAATTTCTTATAACAAGTGAATTTTATCTTCAAAATATGTCAGGCAATAAGATTAGAAAAAAAAAATTTTAAAAAAAATTTTAGTTTGAGCTCAGTAACATAATTATTGGTTAGTGTCAACACCCCCTAGCGGTCAAACCAGGAAACATAGAACCTTGAATTTGATACCAGTTCATATATGAGGCTCGACCATCAACTTAATTTCTAAATATTAGAAAAAAAAATTAATACCCCTATTATAGTTAGCGAATCAAACGTTCGATATGAAGTGAACTCTTTTGCGAATCACCCCCATCGTGGTATTATGTTCGCAACTGTCATTTAATTTGTTTTTTTGTTGTTGCAGCAGTTGTTTCATAGGCGAATGACATATTCGCTAACCATAATACCACGATATGGGTGATTCGCAAAAGAGTTCGCTTCATATCGAACGTTCGATTCGCTAACCATAAAAGGGCTGTAAATTCATCAATTTAGGTTAGCACCTATAAAGCTCAGGGTATCTTATGATAAACATGTGCTAACATAATTACATACTTCCAAAATGGAATAATAATTCTGATATTCACCTTTGTACCGTACAAATGCAACCCCATTATATTTAAATAACTAATCGAAGATTATACAATACATACAGACTTATGTACCTATACTTAGTCCAACTTAAATCAATGGAAGTAAATATCAATCCATATTTACAAAAGCATGTACAAATAAAATGGCAATCGATAAATCGATCGAAACTCGCCTGAGAAACACTAAAGTAACATCTCGACGCGAGTTTCACTACGTGAGATTGACATATTATGTACATATGTTCAAAAACAAAATGCTTTAATTTCAATGTACCTGCACAACACACTATTGACCAGGGAGTTTATTTGTATTATAGTTCTTTCCACACATATGTAGGTACCTATGAATTGAATATTTTGTTAAAATTACATTTTAGGCGCGAAATTAAATATTATATAAACAAATTGAAACGAAGAAAGACGAGCAACAATTATCGACACTTTTCAAATATTTTCACAGTCGCCGGTGGAGCACTAGCAGAGTACCCACTCCCAACAAATGTTGTTATTTACCTCTTGCATTCGATAATTCAGCTGGGATTACTTTATTTCCACTTCACACGTTTATAGTTATTCTAAAAACTGTTTGCACTCGCGGTCGATGATACAATCGATACTAATAACGATGGCGAAACAATTGACGAGCCATTAAAAAAAGGATTCAACACTCAAAATTCGAGAACAAAAGATAGAAGTATTCCCGCCTTTTGCACACCCTTAGTTTGAATTACAAAAGACGATTCATCATCAACCACCGAGAAGAATGAGGAGATTTTTTCCTTTCTATTCACATGACGCTAGAAAGCGCTATATTAAAGTATCCAGATACCCGTATCCCTTTAAAATGGACTAACCTGTGGGTTTAACTTCCGTACAACTGCGAGGCCAACCGTGCAATGGGTTGCATCGAATGCTTGAATGAGACGTCTCGGTGCGAATCGTATTCATTCGAACTCGAATAATGTGTGGGTGGATATACTAGGATATGGCAATGGCATATGGCGTACAGTGCAGGCGAAATATTGTTAGGGGTGGTGGGTGATGGCACCCAGCATCAGTGTACATAATGTATTTGGGACGTCTCTCTCTCTTATCGATCCATGAGTGCGCCAAGGCAGATATCGATTGTTTTTTTGAATGTCTATTTACAACAAAGTTCAGCTTCAGCGGTTAACATAAATAGTTAAATGGATGCTAGAGTTAAGCAGAGAGAAAAGGATAACAAATTTGGTTTTTATTTTTTGAATTGATTTTAACCTGAGGGTTTGGTAGCCAGTAGAAATCGATATACATACATAAATTCAAACTATGTACAATACCAGTCAATTTCCAATCCAGGCCTTTCCTTTCTTAAAAAAATAAAACATATTGAGAAGAGTCCCTAATTACTACCCGACTAGGCAAAAGGAAGGGTTATGATTTTCACAGGCCGGGTTTATTTTTAGAAGAATTAATTTTATGTGTTCTTCCTTGAATAATATTCAGGACGAATATAATTGTTTTCTTATGTTCGTTCTTATTTTGGACGTGTTTGACGGATTTTTTTTAGATCAGTCAATTGAAATTTGAAATTTGTGGAGAGCAACTATTTTTTAAACGGCGTCTTATTTAGTTTGATGGCAATTTATTTATTTTTATATATTGCCTATTTTTTTTATTATGTTATTGCATTTAAATTAAAATTAAACCAGGTTTTCAACTCAAACCATGCGAAAGTCGACTGAAGTACATGTGCTGATAGTTGAGGACCGTATGTGGGGTACAACTTTGAGGGAAATTTCCGCAAAATTTAAAATTTCAATGGAGCGAATGAGATTGATAATAAAAAAAGAACATATTGATACTGGTACATAGTGTTCAAACTCGGTATGGTAGTGGCCGAAAACTGTAAAACGTCTAGCACGAAACTCGCCGGATGTCGACTGAACCCGGTATATCCGGATCCACTCGTGCACTGAGTTTGAGAGATTCTGAATCAACTATGGGAACAAAATTAAGATCACTGGGCCTTCGTTGTTATTTGGCGATCAAGACACCTAGCACATATCCCGATCCCGACTATAGCGAAGGTTTTTCTCAGCACACAGCCTTTCGAAATATTAGAATGGCTACCACAATCTCCGGATTTGAATCCGATAAAGCTCTTGCGGTTTTTTTTTTTTATTTCGAATAAAATTCTCTAATAACCTAATTCAAGTTTTATTTGATTACAATGATTTTTCAAGTATTTTTTGTTTCTCGTTAATAATTCCATATAAATTTTATTTATTTTAAAGAATGAAACTTTTTTTAGTGAAGAAATATACCTACTAGTTTTTATTCCAATAAAAATGTTGAAAGAATTTTGCGTTTTCAGTATTTTTCGTTTTTGATAAATTTCAAGTTTCAATTGACTGGTAGATACTCTAGATCAGGCATGTCAAAGATATGGCCCGCGGGCCATGACTGGCCCCCGAGACAATTAATTGTGGCCCGCGACGTCACCATTAAACTATTTATTTCACCAATCAATCATTCACACAATTTTTAAATGATCTTGATGAACTATATTCAGATATTCCCTACTTTACAGAAGTCGTGGATCAATGTTTTTTTTCGAATTTCGTAAACATATTGTTACGTTTATGGCTCAAAGCGGCAAAACCATGGAACACAGTGATGTGGCTTGACTTTATGTTCTTAGTAATGACGTTTGGACGTTTAACTTGAAGGAAACAATTAAATCGGCACGCAACTATACTTAAGTGTTCAAGCTTTTGAAATGAAGCCAAGGTTGCGGGAGTCAGAGCTGTAAGGCACGTACAATGCAGATCAATTTTCGAAGCGTTTGCTTGATCTTATTGCTGAATTCG
The DNA here is from genome assembly GCA_949775065.1 of Brachyopa scutellaris. Lineage (NCBI taxonomy): Eukaryota > Metazoa > Arthropoda > Insecta > Diptera > Syrphidae > Brachyopa > Brachyopa scutellaris. The sequence continues at coordinate 104,951,470 of OX459113.1, forward strand.
ATATGTGTTTCGCAGATTATCGCGAGCTCAATACGTTCAACTTTACACAGTGTGTCAAATAATATCCCGGACACATGCGTTTTAAATCTTGAATTTTTCTCTACAATCTGTCATGACATTTCACGACATCTTGTTGACATTGAACAATTATAAACGTTTTTTGGGCGGCAGAGAGACACTGAACGAAATACAAGTTCCTTAAAAATTCTAGCGAATGTTTCTGTCACATATTATCTTGAACTTTTGAAGCAATTGATGGCCAGAATACATCGTATTCGACCTGAAAATCGCGATCCAGGAAGTATGTGTCTGTTGCACGATAATGGACCTAGTCACACAGCATTCATTGTTCGTCAATTTTTGGGGTCGAATCAAGTGTGTGTGTAAAATCATCCGCCGTATTAACCTGATTTGGCACCGTTCGACTTGAAGTTGAAAGTATGCTTTTTTGACGACATTCCGACCATTCAATCAGCTTCGACACGGCCACTGTAGGCAATTCCACAATATGAGCTAGAGCAGGCATTTGAACCACCATTGAATCGCTGTAACAAGTGTATTGAATCGGAAAGAGAATATTTTGAATAAAAACACTGAAAAATAAACAGAAATCGTGTTTTGATTATGTTTTCTAGAGCCAGTCCGAGATATTATTTGACACACTGTGTACTCTTTTTAATGGGTGTGAGCTTGCGTTCGATGTGAGTAAAGAACCGACTAACTTGCAAATGAAACTTTATAATAGATTTGCAGTGCGATTTAAAAAATAAGTTCAATGAAGTCGACATTGCATACAAAGTAGGTTAGGATCATACTGCAAACATCGAAATAGCTATCACAACTTAAGGCACATCGGTGCCCGTGTTTATGTATGTCTTATGAAGTTTATATGTGAATAGATGTTTTTCACAATGAAAATTAATAAATGTAAATGCATACCTTGCAAGACTAATAGGTAAACATCTTCAGTCCATTTTGATAAAAAGGTACAACATCGTTGACAGTTGACACCAAACATCGAGGAGATAATGAAGCATAAAAGAAGTCAAGTTTCTGGATCCTCAAAATAATATTTCGGTTCAATACGTTATCTACTTAAAAAAAAAAATTTAACTTTTTTTATATAAATTTTAATATTGTATTACATTTGTATTTTAGTTTTAATATGGCCCCCTCTCATACTCGGGACAAAAAACTGGCACTTTTAGAGTTGGAGTTTGACACCCCTGCTCTAGATATTTTAAAGCCCTGTGTTTTTAAACATGGTTTATTTTATAGTTTTCTTATGAAGTATGGAGGCAACTCCTGTCTTTCGGAATAAAATGTTATCTATTTTCTATTCAATATTTCAAGCTGTCTTCAGTTTGTAGGTAGGTATACCTCGTTTTTGAAGTGATTGTAAAGAAAATAGAACATAGATTTCTACAGTGCATTTATACTTACACCCGTGGACAAAAAAAAACCCTCGCACCATTACTTTTCTTCTATTTTCATGAAAAAATCAAGGTTGTTCTTATGCTATAAAATTAATTTTTATATATTACTTCAATATGGATAAACTTGTGAGTTTAGAGTAAAAAAAAATATATACACTGCCGCTCATCTGAATAGGTTCACAATATATGATCTTACTTCTCCTCGCCTCTCTTAATGTATATTAAAAGGACACAACTTTATTTAGTACATATAGCAAGATTATTTATTTATACTTAATTTGACAGAGAAAAACCAACTAAAAAAATAACCGTTATTGTGTTATGCTGCTTTGATCTTATACTTCGAAAAAAAATATGCGAAATTTTTGGCTCATCAGAATAGGTTCAGTAGCAATAACTTCAGATAACGTTGAGATAAGCTAACAAATCGTAAGGTTTTTTTGGTATTCGATAGTTATAATTATTTTCCACCATTTGTTTTGAAAATGGGTCGCGATAACCCTTTAACGTAGGACGAAAAGGACCAAATCAAAGCGTTTAGTGAATCGGGCATAAAATACCGTAATTTCGCAAAATAAATACGACGAATTCAAAATTTTGTTAGCAATTATTTGTAAAACGTGTTGAGCAACGGGAAAAATATGAAGGGAGGTACAAATAACACAACTACAGAAACAGATAGTAGAGCCATCATCAGAGATGCGTCCAATTCTCACGTCGCTAATTCGAAAATAAAGGAAACAACCGGTGTTAGCCCTCACTTGGCTATGGTAAAGCATGTTATACCAACTGCTTATTTTCTAAAGAGGCTGAAACAAAAAAAAAAACCAGCAACTTACTACCACTCGTAAAAAAATAAGCCTTAAGTTCTGTCGTGAATATGACTTGGAAAACTGAATGGCAACGTGTCGTTTTTTCTGACCAAAATTAGTTCAATTTGGTGGAGCCAAATGGATATAACTATTATTTCCATGACTTGTGAAGAGGAGAACATCATTTGAGTCATCTCCTTAGCTGTGAAGGTAGTGTGGTGGTGTGGGGAGCATTTCCTACTATGGAACTTGTACGCTTCAGTTGCTCACATCAGGAATGAACGCGTTTTTTTTTTTACGAGTGGCAATAAGTTGTAAGATCATAATTATATAAGTGTATAAGTCGAAATTTGACCACACAATTCAAATATATTTGGTTGCTTCGAAATAAACGCGCAACACAATTATTAAATGATCAACTAAAATTGTTTATTGTTTCCAAATTTCTTTGATAAACTTACAAAAATAGAATAATAAAAAACGAATTACAAATTATGCGCGAAATATAAGCGATCTGGTCTCGATGATTCTACGATGCGACTGAATGGTGATTTCATCATCTTATCTCCCATTGGCTGTCGACGGGCGTCTTCTTGATGACATTTTGAAATGCAGTGATGCCAGAATGCCACGGCTCAGTGTGGCTTAACCCACAGCCACAGAGGCCCCCCAGAAGACTCGCGCACCCTACAGGTAGCGCTTCCGGCCTGTAAGGGAGCGAGATGTCTGAGTCGAAGTGCGTTGTGGCGGTTGCTGGTTGTTTGGCGATGCTACCGGAGTTGGTCGAGGCTCCCGGTGGCGCGAGGCAAGTAATATTGGGGAACTCACTTATGATGTCTGCGAATGGTGAGTTTCGATCGATGAGCGGCGGGGAAAGTCGGCTCCAATGATTGGCGAAGTGACATCGGCGACGATGTCCAAACGAATGGGCGATTGAGTTCATGAGTAACCTCGCCGTAAACTCTGATAGACGATCCGTTTACGGCGAAGAGTTGCGTATTAGTCGGGCGGAGTTGGCGATATGCGAGGGCGTCGAGTGGAGTCATGCTCCACTATGCGAGTGGCGCGGAGGCGAGGACGCTGACGTTGGTTGCCGGAAGCGACATGGCGGGCGGCAATTGCGAGCAAACGGTGTCGAATTTGCGACTATCCGTTCTTATTTTCGGTGTCGGGGTCACCACTTTGGTTGTCGTCGGGGTCACCACTTTGGTTGCTTCGAAATGACCTCGCCGTAAACTCTGATAGACGATCCGTTTACGGCGAAGAGTTGGCGTCACCACTTTGGTGTCGGGGTCACCACTTTGGTTGCTTCGAAATAAACGCGCAACACAATTATTAAATGATCAACTAAAATTGTTTATTGTTTCCAAATTTCTTTGATAAACTTACAAAAATAGAATAATAAAAAACGAATTACAAATTATGCGCGAAATATAAGCGATCTGGTCTCGATGATTCTACGATGCGACTGAATGGTGATTTCATCATCTTATCTCCCATTGGCTGTCGACGGGCGTCTTCTTGATGACATTTTGAAATGCAGTGATGCCAGAATGCCACGGCTCAGTGTGGCTTAACCCACCGCCACATATATTTGCATTTTACGTACAGGTGCAACTATTAAAATAAACCTAAGTAAATATTGAATACAACCTTGAAATAGTAAAATAACATAAAAAAAGAATTAATTTAATGTGCAATTAACCCAATATGTATATGGTTATTCCACTTTCTTTCTTAATGACGTCATCAATCCTGTTTGGCATCGAATCAAACAATTTTTTTAAATGGGAAATTGTTAAATCTTTATAGTTTATACCAGATGTCTTTTATTATACTTTCCAGTTAAGTAACAGATGTTGGCCTTGTCTCTCTAATTTTTTTGCCCATGTAATGACAACAGTTTTCTCTAGGGTTAAGATCCCGGCTACCACCAGACCATGGAAGAGAAAGAGTCCTTGTCGTTTTGTACCCAAAATTAGAGAAAATAAAAAAATAGTTTATAAAAATGTTAGTTTACGGATCATACGCAGTAGAAAAGCTTAGCGATTTTGCTCTATATGCAAGACCTGAATCGTCCTGAAAAATCACTACCAACACTGCGGTAAAGTTGCTATAAAGTAGGGACAACATCGTTTTCTATAATTTTTTCTTATTCTGGGCATTTACTGAGCCTCTAAGGATTACAATTTATCCAACACCAAATCTGGGTAGTGCCCCCCATACCATAATATAAGGGGAGTGCTTAACGGTGGGTAAAATGCAATAATCTGAATCCGTTCACCTTTTCTTCGGTGAACCACCGCGTTCCCGCCTGGGCCAAATAAATTGAATTTGGTCTCATTCGAAAATATCACTCTTGCCCTTTCGACCTGAGACCAATTTGTATAAGTTTTTACCCATTCAAGTCTTATTTTTTTCATTCGCGGTGTTAGCAGTGGTTTTTTCTGTAGGATGACTTACATTAACTCCCATTCCATTACGCAACTGTCCGATCATTTATTATTTCCCATTTTGCTTCTGGAGTGACCAGTTAAGTAAAAACCGGTTTTTTAAACAAATTCGCGGGATCAGACGCTGATCTCTAGATGTCTTTCTGGGCCTTCCGCTTCCAGCTTTCCGAGCAATGGAGCTCTCTAGTTGAAAACTTTTCAAAATGTTTCGCACACTCCATTCATTAGACCCTAGTTGACTAGCAAATTCACGATTTGACACTTTTTCCTTACGCAAAGCAACAATATACGCTTTCTCTTCAAGAGTTTCATTTCGACCGGATTGAAAACGAACGGAATTACAAGGGAAGAATTCGAAATTAACACATTTTTCCGAATTCATCAATTGTAATTCCGTTCGTTTTCAATCCGGTCGGAATTGATCACAGGGGTGATTATTCAGCATCAACACCTTTACCGATATAATGAGGAATGAATATTGCGCAGTTTGCATTATAATGTATGGGCTTCGGAATGCGCATGTATGCATGTGTGGTGTATGGGTCCTATAAGAGTATTGATTTAAATATCTTGAGTGATTTTTAATTTAAAAAAAAAAAACTGCAAGTGTGAAAAAGTTTTGACAGAGAAAGCTATTGTGCTAAAGAGTACGAAATAAACTTTGATCCCAACATTAGGGTTTTATTTTGACCGCCTTATTGTACGGCAGTATTGCCATCCATTCAATCCAAACTATTAAGCTAGGATATATGTATGTATGTATATAGAAAGCAGGTAATATGGTAGCTCAACTGCAGATAAGAACTACAACACTGTTCTACAACATTTCTGATGAAGATAATTCATTCCGCTTTACAAATCCAACAAAATGTTGATGGAAGTGAAGAAGATGAAAAGAAGTGGAAGAGATATAAAACACAAGCGAAACCTTAGGTATCCGGACTGCAAATAAAATATAGAATTAAAAGATAAATGATATCATACATACATAATAAAAATGTATCTTTCGGTTGCAAAGATTTTGTCCGGAATTGTTTTAGAAATTTCTGCACGAACTTGACTCTGGATTTCAAAGTTGCATTTTAAATGCCACGATTAAAACATAGGATTTTTGTTATCGCTATCCGCTGTCCACAAGCGGAGATCTAAGCTGATATTTAAGCAGAGTATTTTTACGAGTTCCTTCAAGATCCTAGCTTTAGAATGCTTTGGCCAGTTGGAATGGAATTTGTTTTATTATAAAGTACAAACATTGCAAGACATAAACCACCCTGTACGTTATCCTGAAGTCAAACAACAAGCATTAAATTAAACTAAGCATTCAATTAAAAATGTTATAAAATTAAAAAAAAAAAAAGTATAGACGTTGGATTTTACCATTTTTCTTCTGTACCTTTCGTGCTGTTTTTCTTTTTAACTGGTGTCTGAGTGTGAATGGTATGTCGCAATCATTATAAACACACACGACGTTGCACACAGAAAACTTGTGTGCCGCGAAAATTTGTCTTGGTTTAAAAGTGGCAGGCGGGCGTAGGAACGCGAACACGGTTCATCTAGTAGTTTCGAATAATTACGATGCATTTAAGAATGCCACATCAAAAACTTACTTACTTAATTTATTGAGACAAAATAAATCAATACAATTTGTTTTTACAGAGTAGTAGTGTAGCCGGCTTAAGTCTTTTGTCTGGCTAAACAAGCTAAGGTAAACATTTTTGTGTTTAAATGAAAATTTTAACTTTAGAAGTGCATGAGAAAAACAGAACATAGTTAAATACAAAAAAAATATAAATTTATTTGAATGCTTTATTCTTGTTGACAAAAATTTGTTGCTTAGTCTTGTTTCACCCTTTTGACGTCTGGTTCATCCGCATCTTTATCTGACCGTTTGTTAGTAATTTCATTCTCTAAAATGGAGTCGTCGTTCACTGCCTCTGTTTCTACATTCAACGATTTAGTATTTCTTTCATCTTTTTCTTTTAATTCAGCTTGATCTTTATCCTCAAACTTTTTCATTTGATCTCGTCCTATTTGAGCCTGATTCGTGGAAGATGTGTCAGACTTAAGAATCTCTCGTAGAAACATTGTAGCATATACAGACGCAGGCAAGCAAAAGTCTAATACCAATGCTGTAAATTTCCCTTCACCATCAGTATCAACTATCTCCTCAGGTTTCTCAAAGTGCGAAAGTATCACATCTTCCTCAGGAGTATTATACTTCTTAAAGTACCACGACATATTCTGAGGTTGTACTAAAAGTTTTCTATATGCACCGGCCAGAGAGAAGGTCTTCACACCGTGCTTTAGTTTCTCCGAGCTTAGACTCTCCTCAATTAAGATATTTTCATACCATTGAGCTGCTTCATTAGCTGGATAAGTTATATCGTGTCCAGGCAATGGTAGAACTATGTCGAATATAGTATACTTTCCACTGGAAATATCGTCTTCTGTTAACGACTTCACTTTTTGTTTGAAGCTAGACTCATCATCTTTTGGTTTAGTGGCTTCGTTCTTTGCGTCAGTATCGTGCTCGACATTATCTAACTCATTCTCAGTATCCAAAGCAATTTCGTCGAGTTCGTCCTGATTGCGATAAACTAAATCACCAACAATCAGTTTTAAACCATGCTCCTTAATCCTTTTTGACGCTACTCTGTTAAATATCAAACTTTGATAGGCGTGAGTATACAGGAGAAGCATATTTCTGGGAATCTAAAGTTTTTAAAGCAAATTATTCTGTAAAAATTGTAAAAAAGAATTGTAATACCTTGCGTAGAGCGTTGGCATAGTCACTCTCTCCGTACTGGGACAGTCCATCTAAAAGCTTTTTCTCGATGAACCTGTCGTTGTGAAACATTGCTGCTGCCGCAGTCGAGTCTCGTTTGGTCCACCATTGTGTGCGTATAGTCCGCATGAAAGGGATATCATTGTCTCGAGGTTTCAAAATAAGCTCACAAGCCTGCATATAAAAAAATTTGTATTAATGATTCATGATTATTACGGAATTATTACCGTCTTGTAGTCACTTTTCAAAAGTGCTATTCCAATTTGAAATGTGGGAATAGATGCGTTGTTTCCGAAGCGCTGAAGACCATAGTAATTAATGAATCCATATTCTTTAGCACTTTGTAATGATTTTTCGATCTCTGTCTGATCGCCATCGACAAGACGCAGTGCAATACGAAATCTGCGAAGATGTGACTATTAAGCATTTCTCTCAGCAATTAAAAAGTAAGTAACAATCATACCTGTTTCCTTTGAGATCTCCTAATTTAATAACATTTTCATGAAAAGTAAAGTCGCCAATTTTCAGTGAAGGAATACTTTTTAGAGCCCGAGCGATTTGAGTAGGGTGCCTTCGCTTAACACAAAATTTTTGTGTCGTTTTACCACGTTTGTCTTTTGTACCGCAGTAGTTTATTTGTGAAGGTTTCACCCTGTAATATCGAAAGTGCAGTAGAAACATGCAGACTAATAATACAATATAATAGATAAAATTAGCACGCAATATACAGACACAGGTAAATAAAAAACCCAGTAACGCAATTTCTAGGCTAAAAGTTAAAAGCTTTATATGTATAGGCTTTAGTTACATACCTTAAACCATTAGCGAGAATAACAGCCACTTCAGAAGTGTCCATATTTTCCTTGTAAATCAAAAAGTGAACATATTCCCCTGGATAGACCCACTTGTTTCGTCTATTTTCGCCTGAAACAAAAAAAGACATTCAATCTGTTTTCTAGAACATAATAGCAATATGAATCCACCTTTGACCTGTTTCAGCACTCGAATTATTTTGTTGTCATTTTCCGATAATGTGACGGTAGTACACACATGTTCGTATATTTTCTTGATCACCTTATGGATTGTAGTTCTCTTCTCTTTGTCCAAGTCTTTTACATCAATATCGATTGGATTAGTTCGAACACCTTTCGCAAGTTCTTGGATTTCCTTCCAAACGTCTTCAGTAACAATATCGGAAATATCATTTCTAGCCGTCTCAAACTCTTCCGATGAAATATCTTAAAACACAAACTAGGTCAGAAAAAGGATAAACGATAATATGCATTTCTATACTGTAGTCAGGATCGATTGGTATTGGAACAGTTAAATCATTCAAGTGTAAGATGGTACCGTCCAAGTCAATTTCGTTCACATGAAAATCGGAGAATCTAGATTTAACCACGCCGGTAAAGCCTTTGCCATCACTGACAAATTCGGTAATTCCAACTTGGTGTTCTTTAAGAGTTATTCTTGCAACCTGTTCAGGCCTACCGGTCAAAATAAACAATATACATAAATGTATGTTTGTATCAACACCTATCGAATTACAATAAGTCTGGTACCTTTCTGTCCGAGTCTCATTTTGCGAACTCCTTCTCTTCCCTGCATCAACACTTGAAGGCTTCGTTGAAGATTTGGGTCTAAAGTTTTTAAAGTGACTTCCTCGTCCTCTATTACTATTGGCCACGCGGTTTGGTTTACGAGATTTCTTTCCCATTTTTGGTTACTTGATTTTTAATTATTTCTCAATTCAGTTTAGATACCGGTCTTGAACATTTGTCCGGCGATTAATTGACAGCTGACACTAGTGCGGTACACCCAGCGACCCAGCGCAAGCGCCTACTACACCACGCACTGTGAAAACAATACTATTGTGAATAAGCATATTTCGATTCAGAACTGAAAAAACTATGAACATAGAATTTATTAGCTGGTAAAAATAAAAACACATCAAGCAACTTTGACAGACAGATTTTTGTTTTCAGCCGCAGCGCATGTTTTTCAATGCCTTTTTTTAACTATATATGCATTATGCATTTCTATTCCTAAAACCGCTGCTCTGGTACTGTGAAAATCCACCCAAGTTTGCGAAAAGGTTTTCAACACCATTACCAACCTTCAAATACTTTCATTTTCGACCGCCGATTATAGAAATCAAATTGCAATATGTCAAAATTGATATACAATTTGAAAAAGATATTTCTAACATGTTACAATTTTGTTCGTTCAATATTGGCCTTTTTTGCAAATAAGCTTGTGCAATCCAAAAGTTCGCATATAATTTTGTATTTTTTCTTGTTTCCAATTTGACATACATATACTAAATGAGTACGTTCAGTACCCAGAACGACAGGTTTGTATAAAGCAGGAAATACACGAACAATCGTACAACCAGAATTTTGTTTCTTTCATTCAGTCTTCAGCTGTCGTCGAGAAATTATGTCAAAAACAAAAACGCAAATTTTCGGTTTGCGCAAATTTATTTTGCTATCCACTCGCATGCATGAATGCGCGTTCCTCATATGACACACCCTTCACTTACCGCAATTCGGGCAAACTTTCATAAATGTTACTTAATTCATACCAAAACAAATTACGTAAGCAACACAATTTGCGCAAACCGAAATTTGCAGGTCGTTGCGGTTTCCTCCAGCAACATGTCAATACACCTATAGTGTTTTTGTGCCGTCAATAAAATATGGAGTCATACTAAGTGCAGTTTTATAGTTTTTTTTAAATTCATTTTATTTTTTTGTTTAATATTTTTTAATAATTGATGCCTGTCACTATTGTCAGTTTTTTTCTAAGCAGCTGATTGATCTCTCCATTGATTTGTTTCGTCAATATTGTGCTAGCTTTTCACACTCGATTTGGAGATCACAAGAAAATTTCGATTCGCATCAGCAGCGTATGTAGGTTTAAGCCTATATAGATTTAAAAAAAAAACACGCCTGTTGTTCAATTGGATGAAATATATTTATGCGCATGTGTGAACAGGCTCTAGGTGTGAATATTCCAAAACTCAATTTATTTGTTGTTGTATACATTCATTACTCATTTATGTCTGGGTTCTTCCATCGCGTAGGTTTTTTGTAAAAACAGAAAAGTCAATCGTGTTGTCAGTGTCATTACTATTTATTATTAAATAGCTTTAAGAAAAGTGCTTGTAAAATCTTCATACTGGAAAAAAAACCAGCAAAGTCAATGGTTTATATTCATTTTCCCTCTCATTTAACGGAAGAGGAGCATATGCTCCAAGCTAAATATCAAAAGCTTAAGAAGAAGGTAAGTTAACACAGCCTAGCCCATGCCGGCTGTAAAGTTACACCTTGTTCGTCTATTTAACAGAAAAAGGCATTGCACGCCCTTAAAGCACCAAAACAAGAACCTGAGAAGCCACTTACACTGAAACGGCCCACCGATGCTAGGGATGCACGGGAAGTAGCTAGAAAACTTATCAAAAGCGGAGCGATTCCGGCGATTCAAAAACAACAAACCAAACAAGATCAAACCTCATTTAAAAGGCCTAAAGGTAGAGTTTGAAACCCATCAAACAATAAAGTTGCTAACATCCTTGTGTTCTAATTATAGGTCAGGAGAGGAAACGTGTAATCCCCGAAGCAAGTGTTTCATCGTACCAGCCATTTTCGTCAACTCAAAATGATGTTGCACAGGAGAACATTAGCGAGATTATCAAAGAGGAACCCCGGATGCAAGATTTATATCAGAAATTCGCGACCGAACGTGACCGCGAAGAACGCGGTCTAAATGAAAAGGGATTAGATCCTACACAGGGAGATAAACCGCGTGCTGGACACACTATTTTTGTTTCGGGAAACAAAGTTACTGAGGAGTTTTTGAAAAAGAATTTTAATGACTTTGGGACAATTGTTAATGTCTCAATGGAAATCGAAAAGGGGTAAGACAATTATATTGAAGACTTACATTTAATTATAATCCTTTGATTTTAGACGGGGTTTTGTAACTTTTTCCAAACCGGAGTCAGCTGACCGTGCTATTGCCGAAATGCATAGTAAGAACATTGGGGGAATTATTTTGCAGGTGCAGCTTGCTAGACGTCAACCTCAGATTGAACCTATAAATGATGCTTCTTCTTCAGCGGTATGGTCCACTATTGGTAAGTGCTGTTCAATGAGCATTTGTTTGACGACATCTGTTATTTTATTTAATTTGAGTGACGGTCTATGTTCAGCTTACTGAGGATGCAGTGTTTATCTAATCCTACAAAGCACATTTCTTTTTTTGTCAATAATAGCTCTATTATACTATCTGTCTGTAAAAAAAAACATGTAGTATACTAAACTAATGTACATACTTCTAAAATTGCACTTAGTGGGGTAGCGGTTGGTAGGTGGTACAGCTTGTAATCCAAAAGACAACGTCCCCATATTACCAACTAATAATTTAAATAAAAATAAAACATCTTTTTTATTAAGTCTGCCTTCCTTTTATTTATTTTACAGCTGCAAGCAAGTCCCAGAAAGGAAACCATAAAGATCGTCGTGAGATGGTCCAATATGACGAAGACTTCCTTCTCTAAATATGCTATTTTTCTGAAAAAAAACTTACTCACTTAAAATAATTGTATGTTAACAACTAAACAAACGATTTAAATAAAAATAGTGGTCAAGTCGTTTTATTAAATCCAATTTTATTTATAAATTAAATCCACATTATATGTATGTACATATATATCTATGTATGTATGTAGGTTAAAAACAAGATAACAATTTACCCTCTTGATAATAAAATATATATTTAAACATTCTTACGAAAGACCAAAAAATATAAATAATTTATTTTTGTTTATTAATTGATTTATGTAGTAGTTCGTAGCAAAAACAAAAAAAAAAACAATTCTTCAATGGAAGAAGGATGTCCTGTATTGACCCGCAGTCAATGCGAGATTTACCAAAAAAAAGAAACTAAAGAAATGCAGTATAAGGCTGAGATTATTCGATGCCGTGAGACTGCAAAGGCGAGCCTACGACAGTCGTCCATCATTTCCCGGTGGATTGAAGTAGTCCCAATGGTGGTGGTGTATGTTTTTGCCCGACAGTAGGTAAATCAAGAAACTTAACGCCATGACAATGAAGACTACTACCACTGTGGAAACAGTTCTTGGTTGCACCTGATCCTGTTTATTGTCGTTATTTGGACGTAGAGTGCTTGTCAGTTGATTAATCACACTCACTAGTGGTAGACTGCAAGCGGAAATGAATTGTCGACCGGCTTGAGCTACGGTTTGTGTTTCTGAACGGGCACTACGGCTACGACGTCGTTGATGGTCCTCTTCCGATGAGGAATCTCGTCTTCTATGATGGCGTCTTCGCCTGTACACTGGCGGTGTGGGTTCATCTTCATCGTCAGGATGCCGGTGATTGTAGAAGCCGGGAGGAACTGATGGTAGGTAGTCTGTTTGAAGGACACCTCTGGGGAGAACTGGGTGTTCATCTGGGTCATGGTGTTGTAAGAAAGGAGCTGATGGCGCTGGGTGCATGTATTCTAAAGGAAACATTGAATCTCTCTGTGGTGGAGGTGGCCGAATAGGTGGAACGTCTGACTGCCTCGTTGGAATTTGAGGAGTTGGGATGGAATTTTCTTCGGTTGGCGTTTTTACTTCGGAAAGGTTTTGTATAGCGGCTTGAGCGTGTTCGCGATCGGTGACGCGCACGCGCTCTACGATATCTTCTATGAACCCGGGTGGAAGTTCGATGTTTCTTACAACTAAATTCCCTGATCGACAATCTAACTGTTCAGCTTGAATCTGAGTGCCATGCAAGTGAGACACCATGATTTGACCAGCCTGCAAGGCATGTACCCGAAGACGTTCAACTTCAAGTTCGGCTAAGGTAACATGGGTAGGTATAGCAGGTGTCAATGGAACTTCGGCTGTAGTGGGTTGCTGCTCCGTTACAGACAGTGATGCAGTTTGATCTTCTGAAATGGCAGATGGCGACGAACGTTTTCGTGGTGGAACCCTTGGTGGATCTTCATCAAGTTCGTCCTTACGGCATTGCTCCAGTAGCTTTAGTTGAGAGAGCAATTCGTTCTCATGCAAAGCTGAAATCGTCTTCTCCATGGTTGGAGAAGGATGAGGAGAAATAGACAAAGACGGGGGAGAAGTGATTTCTCTTTCTTCACTAACCTCAGACTTTATTTCATACGAATCTTCCGTTTTAAGCCTATCGCTTTGTTCATCATCATAGCTGTCATGTTCCTTAGAGCTAGATTCTATCAACAATTTATGCGCTTTTGCCAGTCCATCTTGGATTCTTCGTTTAAGGTCTTCTTTTTCTTGTAATCTCCGTTCTTCTTCCTCCTTTTCCAGTAACATTTGTTGTCGTTCTTCTGCCTCTATCAAATGCTCTTCTCTTTTTATTTTTTCCAGTAATTTTTTATCTTCGTCTTCCTCTTCTTGTAATCTGCTTTCTTCTACTCTCTGTTCCTGATCTTCTTGTTGCTGACTTTCAGCATCGGTACTGCGTGTGTAAGAACGCTCCTCGTCACCAATTTTTGTATTTTCCTCCTCGGATTCACGGGACACTTCTTCCTCCTCCCGGTACCGACTATCGGCGTCTGATTTACTGTGTGACGATGGGTACAGCCCCTCCCTCCGAAGGAGCTCTTCTTCCAAATCTAAATCATCAATAGGTTGCACCGTAAGTGAAGCCTCCAAAACCGTTTGACCATTTGAATTAGGCACCGGTGTCGGTACCCGCTTTTCGATAAGAATGGCCGATGGTGTTTGTGGTCTACTAAGAGATTTCGCCTGTGATGAAGCTCTCGATTTCTCTGAAACACTTCGTTGGTTCGCTTCTCTGAAGCGCTGAATTCCTCTCACAAGGATTTCCTCATCGATCTGCCTAGCACGCTCCAATTCAGCTTCTTCCTCCTCTTTCAGTATTTCATCCAGCGTCTTGGAACGTCTTGGTTCTATGATTTTCATATCATCTGTGATCTCAAATTCTTCGCAAACAAAGTCATCTGGTAGTGGATCTGTTTGCGTCGACACTTCTACTTCAACTGATTCTTCTACATTCTGTTGAAGATTAAAATCATCACTGCTTTGCTCTTGAGAATCATCAAAAGCAATCCTCTCGCCGCCACCGTTGCGGTCATATCGATCATCTCGACTATCGAATTCGTCATCGTCATCGCCGTGCCTGTCCCTTTGGATCTGCCTCTTCTCACGAGGAGGACGAGGTGGCGGCGGCAATGGTCGGTACTTCATTTTGTTTATAATTTCACCAGATTGTAGATTTCTTGGAGACTCAGTACGATCATCTGGTTCCGGTTCTTCATAATCGGTGAAGTCTTCGCTTCCAAACTCCCTAACAATGGATGAGAGGAAGCTATTTAAGTATGTTTTTATTATCGTTTACGAGCGAATTTATGTTGTGCAAGGTGACTGTAATTGTTTTGCGTGCTATGCCAAATGGTAAAGTTAACTAAATTAAATAATAGCTGAGCAACTAAATGATAAATGTGTAATGAGATTGGATCGAACATTAATGGAAATTCTAGAAAACTTAAAATATTCTGATTTGATATGCACCAAGTTATCCATAGCCGCTGAATGTAAAGTGATTCTATCACAGAGTATAATAGTATACTATATATGTACGCACTTTCCAAACATTAATTGCAGCTGCTCCTATTACTTAAGCCTTACATTTTTCTAAAAAAAAAAAATACATACACATATGCACATCCGCAATAAAGGTATGTACAATACGACATCAATAATAAAAGCAACCCTTGATGCACGTATCCCCTCTCATACGCGCATTCCCTCGATAAAAGCAACACTTAAAATCTTACCATTGTTGACTCAGTAATTGCAACTGTTCAAAAGAAAGTGACTCGATAAACGCAACTTTTGTTTCATAAATTCTTACATCTTTCCTTATTTGTATCTCATTTTTCGTGTTTACTTATTTTTATTTTACAAACAGAACCGCAGTTCTCCAGCCAATATATGTGTAGTGGCAACTCTTCATTTTATAATACAATCGATATTTTAGCAGTTAAGGCAACACTGAATAAAAGATGAAATGTCATCATTCTTTTTGGATATTTAAAAAGTGCGTGTTTCATTTTTCTTCCACAGCTAAGATAAAAAGATAAAGATTATAAAGGCGACAAATTGGTGACCCCGACGAAAAAAATAACAAATATTGGTCGATTAAATTTCAAATATCGCAGTTTTTTCGTTTTTTAAAAAAAGAAAAAAAACTTCAATTTTACATTATTAAAATTAGCACTTGGCAAGATGGCGGACGGCGATAAAGAAGACAATGGTACACTCAATGAGCAGGCTGGAGGCGGTCCATCACCGAAACAAGCAACCGCACAAGGTAATTTTCCTAAAATCTCGGTTAACAGGGTAGCAGTCAAAATTCCACCGTTCTGGGCAGAAAGACCGGAGATTTGGTTTGCGCAGATTGAAGCGCAGTTTTGTATTGCTGGAATTACTGTCGACAGCACAAAGTTCCACACAGTCGTCGCTGCGATGGAATCAAATGTAATTTCACAAATCACTGATGCCGTACTTAATCCGCCAACCAACGATAAATATGGCAACCTCAAACGTAATCTTATTGAGCGATACTGCGAAAGTGAACAGAAAAAGATTCAGAAACTGCTTTCCGACATTGACCTTGGTGATCGCCGACCAACACAGTTACTTAACGAATTAAGTGCGTTGGCAAAAGACCGCGTAAGTGATGATTTCTTAAAATCACTATGGCTTCAGCGTCTTCCACCGCACGCACGAGCCATTTTACAAGCTTCGAACGACAGTCTGCCTGGTTTAGCGAAACTAGCGGACAAAGTATTAGAAGTTGGCGGTATGGGACACATTGCCGTGACATCTACAACTACAGCTACTCCGTCTGCTAACGGCGAAGTAAACGAAATAGCAAACCGAATGTCACGTTTAGAGAAACGTATCGAGGAACTGTTAAGGGCACGCCCAGTAAGACGTCCTTCGCAAAACCGTCGTTCGTCTAGTAAACGAGATTCAACACCTAATCTCTGTTGGTATCACGCAACGTTTGGTAATAATGCAAGAAAATGTCGCTCTCCTTGCAATTTCAACAACGATACAAAAAACTAGAAAGCACTTCTGGACCGTCGCCCCGCGGACCAGAAGACGACAATCGCATAGCGAGGCTTACAGTTTTCGATGAGGGCACCAAACGTAAATATTTGATTGATACCGGCGCCGACGTTTCAGTTTTGCCTCGACACCCGAACGAAAAGCTTAAACAGAGTGGCATTCAATTATATGCAGCAAATGGTTCAGTGATTCAGACATACGGAGAAAAACGAGTGAAGTTGTCATTGGGATTGCGACGCCTGTTTGAATGGACATTTATCGTGGCCGACGTGGCCACACCAATAATTGGTTCAGATTTCCTACATCAATTCGACCTGTTGGTAGATGTAAGACGAGGAGCGTTGATTGATCGAAAGACAATGCTGCAACGGAAGGGAGAGATCGTTAAGTCCTCCACGACAAGCGTATCGTCGTACGAATCCCACAACGAATTTTCACAGTTGCTTTCGGAATTCAATCAGCTCTCAATGCATAATCACAACGTACAACCAGCTACTACGAAAGTCACTCATAACATCGTAACTCGCGGATCAGCAGTTTTCTCACGGCCACGAAGGCTCACGGGAGAAAAACTTAGCGCAGCGAAAAAAGAATTTAATTATATGGTAGAGAAAGGGATATGCAGACCATCTTGCAGCAATTGGGCGAGCCCCCTCCATATGGTACAAAAATCTAACGGCGAGTGGCGGCCATGTGGCGACTATAGGGCATTGAACGCGAAGACTGTTCCGGATCGCTACCCGATTCCATTCATGCACGACGTTTCGCATATTCTCGCTGGTAAAAATATATTCTCAGTGATCGATTTACAACGAGCGTATCACCACATCCCGATAGAGCCAAACGATATACCGAAAACTGCTATAACAACGCCATTCGGTTTATTCGAATTTTGCTTTATGACTTTTGGATTAAGGAATGCTGCTCAAACCTTTCAGAGGTTTATGCATGATGTGCTGAAAGGCTTTGAATTCGTTTTTGTCTATATCGACGACATTTTCGTTGCATCCGCTAACATAGAAGAGCATAAACAACATTTGAGGGCAGTTTTCGATAGGCTTCGTGAAAACAACGTGACGATTAATATGAGTAAATGTCAGCTCGGTAAAAAAGAGATTAATTTCCTGGGTCATAAAGTTAACGCCTACGGACTTCAACCAATGGAGGAGAAGGTTAACGCTGTTCGAAATTTCCCACAACCGAAAATCGCGAAAGAGCTTAAGAAATTCCTGGGAATGATTAATTTCTACCGGCCTTTTATACCGAACGCGGCAGTTAATCAAAGTAAATTACAGGCGTTGATCAAGGGAAATATAAAAAACGACACAAACTCCATCGAGTGGACGGATGAGGCAGTAATAGCGTTTCAGGAGTGCAAGACCGAACTCGCAAATGCGACGCTTTTATCCTACTTATCACCTGATGCTCCGCTTTCACTGACGGTCGACGCTTCCAACAACGCCGTAGGAGCGGTGGTGCATCAAGCAGTTAATGGCGCTTCGCAGCCTTTGGGGTTCTTCTCCAAGAAATTAAATTCAGCTCAACAGAATTATTCTACGTATGACCGGGAGTTATTGGCAATATACTTGGCTGTGCGACATTATCAGTATATGCTGGAAGGTAGGCAGTTTATAATATTTACTGATCACAAACCATTAGTTTTTGCATTTTCTCAAAAGATGGACAAAACTCCGCCAAGAAGAGCTCGACAATTAGATTTCGTTAATCAATTTTCGACGGACATACGACACCTGCCAGGGAAAGACAATAACATCGCGGATCTGCTCTCTCGAATCAATGCCATCAGTAATTTAGATTTCGAAATCATAGCAAAAACGCAAAGTCAAGACCCTGAGCTGGAAGCTATTTTAAAATCAAATCAAACATCGCTAAGTCTCAAACAGATTCCAGTTCCAAACTCAACATCATTTTTGGTCTGCGACTCATCTACGAATAAGATGCGTCCGTTTGTCCCGGCCACTTTGCGCCGCCAAGTGATGCAAAAGTTGCATGAGTTATCGCACCCAGGTCGAAAAGCAACACAAAAACTGATTTCGGAGCGGTTCGTGTGGCCCTCGATGATGAAAGACATCGCGAGATACGTTCAGGCTTGCATACCCTGCCAACAATGTAAAGTTCAGCGACACAACAGGGCCGAGATAGGAGACTACGGACCAACAGTTCGACGTTTTGATCATATCAATATTGATATAATTGGTCCATTACCAGTGTCTAAAGGAAACCGATATTGTCTCACCTGCATCGATAGATTCTCAAGATGGCCAACGGCGATCCCAATACCAGATATGGGAGCGGAAACTATTGCGACGGCTTTAATCAACAACTGGATTGCATTGTTTGGAGTGCCTTTGTGCATAACCAGCGATTTGGGCCGCCAGTTCGAGTCCACCATTTTTTCCGAGTTAATGAAAATTTTGGGCGTTAAACATTTTAAGACGACGGCTTATCATCCACAGTGCAATGGGTTAATCGAGCGATGGCACAGGACTCTGAAGTCAGCAATCAAATGCCATATGACGACGAATTGGAGTGATATTCTGCCGTTAGTTTTACTAGGCTTGCGTACAACATGGAAAGACGACCTGAAAGCTAGTCCTGCCGAAATGCTATTTGGTTCTCAGCTGCGAATCCCGGGAGAATTTCTTTGTCACAGTAAAGCTATAAGGAACGAGACGGATTTCTTGAAGAGACTTCGCTTTCACATGCAGTCGCTAAAGCAAAACAACACATCATGCCATGGCCGGAAGGGTGTATTTATCCAACCAGATCTTCGCGAATGTAAATACGTTTTTGTACGAGTTGATCGGGTTCGCGCTCCATTGGAACCACCATACGAAGGTCCTTTTGAGGTACTAAAAAAGGAGGAAAAGTTTTTCAAATTAAAAATGCCTCGACGTGAAGTTAACGTGTCAGTGGACCGACTAAAAGCAGCTTTCCTCGAAATTTATGAATCAGCCACTCCAGTACAGGTGCAATCACCCAACAACACAAAGCATTCACAGTTTTCACCATTCCCAGTAGCGACAACTGGTGAACCGTCAACTTCGGAAACCACATCGGAAACGCGAGAAATTTTTCCTGCCACAACAGAAACAAGATCAGGACGAAGGGTTCATTTTCCGGCACGTTATCGATAGTGTCCAATCTAGCGGCGGAGCCCTGTAGTGGCAACTCTTCATTTTATAATACAATCGATATTTTAGCAGTTAAGGCAACACTGAATAAAAGATGAAATGTCATCATTCTTTTTGGATATTTAAAAAGTGCGTGTTTCATTTTTCTTCCACAGCTAAGATAAAAAGATAAAGATTATAAAGGCGACAAATGTATAAAAATGTGATCGACTTGACTATTATATTGCAAAAAAAAAGTCTATTGACACATTTGGTCGGAAGCGAAGTGACAGATTTGCAAAGAAAAAAAAAACGCAGTTAATTTAAGGCATGCCATATGCCTCTTGGCTATTGCATGGGTCAAGGTGCAGTCTAGCGCATTCCGAAAGTGCTGGTACCATTTGATGCATCCAAAGACTGATTATGACAAATACGAAATAATAAGGTCTGTTTGTTAACTCACGAATTCGTACGAATGCGTAAGTTCTTACGAATTTCCTGTCTTGTGAGGGGAAAATGATAGAGTAAAAAAAATCCCCACCTTACGAATTCCTACACTGTCTTTTTCTTTGGGTAATGTTGAAACCTCATTTTAGTGGAAAACAAAAACAAATTTCCACTGGCTGAGAGGATGTTCCCCCACTTTTCAAATTATTTATGATTTGTCAGCGATGTTGGGCATTACACAGAAAAGATACCAAACAGACCTATAATTGCATGAATTAAAGAATTGCAGCAATCTGAAAGCCGAAGAAATCGAAAGTGATGGCGAAGGGCAGTTGAGGAACCCCGCTTTTAGCATTTTGTTCCACTTCTAACACCAATATTTTTGGACTCGGTTATTGTAACAACCTCAATAAAAGCAACTGCCCGAATTTAGTTGCTTTTATTGAGGTCATACTGTACATATATGCATATCTTATTTTTTTCTCTTTTCATTAAACAATTGATCTGCCCCACCAGCCGTTAATACCATCGACAACAACACAAACAGCGATCATATGGAAAGAAGCAATAAGCGTGCAATTATATACATTACTTATGTACCTATATAAGAGGAAAACTGGCGTATTATACTACAATTCTGGAAGGGATCATGTCTGCAGAAGCTTACAACTCTAGGCATGCCGTTCGTACAATATAATTTCCTATTTTCGTTTGAATTCCAAACACATCTCAAATTTACTAAGCATCATTAAATGTTTGCTGGCGTTAGTCAGTTAAAATACATATCGTCACATTATCACACAAATGTTGAAATTTAATAAGATCGCTTATATCAACTTCTATGTGAAAAACTCCGACATTGAATCTGTCAAAAGTATCCTTTACTCGATTCGGTAAGAAATTCTATTTTTTGATACCCTCCCAAAACTGAGCTAAATCCAATTTGTGGTAAGTCTGGAGGGCGTGCTAAATTTATAATATCTTGCTTCTGTGAATCATAAGCAAGGACAAATCATTCAATAATACACAACTCTCCAGTTATCCTGGATACCACCCATAGAGTTATTTGAAACCTAAAATCTGAGTTTCCTATCACTACGTTCTACGTCGATCTGTCTGTCTCTCGTTCATGTCTTTCATGTGCTCGCGCTGTGTGTAAACATTATAAGGGTATTCATATCCCCTCTAGCGTGTGTAATGTACAAAAAAATATTATATATGTACATATATCTACCCAAGTTTAGGCGAAAGCGTCTCTTAGAAAATCAACTAACCCTTTGACTAGAGGTGGAGAACTATCGATAGTCAGTGCCATCGATAGTTTTCAATAGTAGGCTTTTGACCATCGATAGTTATCGATATATATCGATAGTTCTTTCCTCTTAAGGGTAACAATAAAAAAAGTTAAATGCACCATATTAAATAAACTTTTCTCACCGAGAGATTAGATTCCACGTTTTAATGAAACCCGGTCCAGCTTTTTAGGTTCAGGCATCATAAAATGCATACGTATAAACAGAGAGAATTGAAATACCAACTTCTATTTCTACGTTGCTGACTCATAGAATGGAGAATCCCCTTTTTGAGTTAAAGCCATTTTGACAGTTGGTTTATTAGATCGGGTTCCTCTGTGAAACTTTAAATATTCAATAGGTTTGGACAAAAATTAAAGAAATTTTTGAAATTCTATATTTAAATGGCTATCGAAAACAATCGATACTTTTTGACCGCTATCGATTGTTTTCGATAGTAGAAACTATCGATTATAATCGATAGTGCAATCGATAGTTCTCCACCTCTACCTTTGACTACCATTGGTTACAATTGTAACCACACTATTCAAATGTTTTTTTTTTATATTTAAAGATTTAAAAGGGTTGAAGTAAGCACGGAGTTCTCTTTATTAATCAATTCTCTTCTCTTATACCAAATTTAAACTTTCTAGAATTTTAAATTACAAAGTTAGCGGTTGATTGTGTTGTCAGTTTGGGGTTTATTCGTAACGAGTTTTTAAAGAATCCTTTGATGGTGTTTTGTTTTGTTTATTTAACCCATAAATTCAACCAGATAAGATATGTTTTCTATCGTAAGTGCGATGTTACGTTTCGTATTACATTGTATATTACGTAAATACGAGTGCAAAAAAAAACGCCTTTTGTCACTTGGCTACCTATGTGTACACATTTGTTACTAAGGTCCTGTAAGCCTTCAAGGACGAAAAATTCAAAAAAAAAAAATTAATTGTGTTCCTTTAAGTACAGTCAGTAATATTAAATTATGAAATAATTGTTTTGTCTCATATAAATAATTTAGTAGTCAAAGGGCTAAGAAAAGTCTTACCATAATCGCGTGTTTTGAAGCTACGGAAACTAAACACGCTCTTAGTTGGGAAATAATTAATCACTTACTATACTATACTACCCACATAGTATATAGGTATACTACATATATTCAGAAATATATCCACGCATATACATATGTATGTAGTTATTGAGCTCTTGTTATATGGTTCCTCATGCATATACGTTGGTCAAACATAGATATCCAAGAGCGACTTGAAAAAATCTGTTTAGTTTTTACAAGCTTTATATTAACTTCACTTTCTGTGAGGGCCAAATCTGGGAATCGATCGCGCACGTATATAAGTCCGGAGACAATACAATATGGGTTATTTGATGACGTTGTGAATCCAATATGGCGGATGCTTTTTTAACTTAAATTTCTTTGAGTGCCAAATCTGGGAATTGATTTGACACCCACTTCAAGATATCCGATCATCCTGAAATTTCGCACACGTATATAAGTCCGGTCACAATACAATATAGTATATTTTTATAAAATATATATAATCACCAACATGTGTCTATTAATTAAAGCTTGGGGTGCTCAGGCACAAGACAACACATGCACGATGTGCAACGAAGACGAAGAATCAACAGAACACATTTTGTGTCACTGTAGCTCTTTAATCAGAATACTTCATCATCATTTAGACAAATTCTACCCAGAGACAGAGGATATATCTGTCAGCTCGTTTATCAAAGACATTTCTGGTTTATCTGGCATCATGACGAACCTACACACATACATGTGTAAGTACAAATGGAGGAAATCCCATTAGTCCGCAGTGACATGGCCCCACCTCTACCAACAACCTACAAAGATTTAAAAAAAAAAAAACTTGGACGCCCCAGGCTTAAATTAATAGTTACATGTTGGTGACTCGGAAAAAATTATTATTTTACTTTTTAGTTCATTAAAGCTCGTTTTTAAAAATTATTTTTTATCTATCTATCCGCTTAAATGTAATAATAATTATACAATTATTGTAGCCTCAATGATTTTGTTTACATGCACAAACTCGTACACAGCTATTTTAATATACAGTGAAACTTTCAATATGCGGACAGTGAGGGGGCAACATTTGTGTCTGCCTAAGGGAGTTGACCGTTCAAGGAATAAATATTTTTTTAAATAAATTTGTATGCATTGTCCGTCTAATGGAATTAAATTAAATAATTTCTGACAGATACGCATGTACACGTCCGATCAAGGGAGTGTCCGATTAAGGGAACGTATAATATATGCCATCTGAAACATAAAAGCTTTGTCAGAAAAACTTGTCCGCCTAAAGGATCGCTCCGTTTACGGGAGCTGTCTGTAATGAGAGATTTCACTGTAGTATGTATGTATATTTATTGTACCGGTACCCTCTTCACACTTTACTTGTAATGTACAGTTTATTGACAATTGTTTTACATTTACTCTGAAAAAAGCTAACCCAAATTTAAAATGTTAATATTACGAAAGCAGTGCTACCTTTTACGCACCAACCATGGTTAAACATAAAAACACAAATAAAAGAGATGCAAACTAAAAATATGTAATAATAAAAAATAAACAGAAAATTAAAACAAAACAATAACCATATTAATTAAAGAAATACAATATTTGTTTTATTAATCTAATTAAGGTATTATGTATGTATATATGCTCTTATATTGGTAACATTAGTAACGACTAAAAGATACTAGCGTAATTAGCTAAGCACAACTAAACTTAAAAACAGAATTCTTAAAGGAAAAAGAAAATTACAATTAGTTTCGAGGGGTGGTTGTTGGCTGTGCCATTTGCAAAAAAATAAAAATAAAAAAATAAATAGGAAACAACTTTAACGGTCACAAAACCATTTATAAACCTTGTTCACAGGCTTCCACAAATAAGCAAACCAAACATATATAATAAATAAATAATTAAAAAGAAATACAGTGAATAAATAAAACTTCTAAATGATTGTATAGTACTTTTTACTTCCAGTGCAATTTATGGAAGTGTGGGTATCTTGTTTCGTATACAAGTTTTGGGTGTTCTTACTTTTGAGAATCTGCGCCCAAGCTCAGGGCAGACTTTCGCCTTGGAGGTGTCGGTCTTCCAATTGTGCTGTAATTTCTCGAAGAAGACTTCGGTTCTTGCATAGGCGATGAGCCCTTGCGCAAATGCGGCATTGTTGCAAAACGTTCCCCGGGAGAACGGGAGAACTTTTTGCGCCTGGCAGGGGGTGTCGGCTTGGGCAAGTTTTCCTTTCGGACGACGGCATACCTGAAATAGAGAAGACATCCATTAGAAATAAATCTCAATCAATGTGTTCTCATATTACCCATCGTTCTCCATCATCTCGATGATATACTTCTCCTGCAATTCATCCTCATCTAGGTTGGCATTGTTGTTGTTATTGTTTTTGTTTTCACCTCTCATCGCCAGTGTTAGCGGGTCGGCGGCGCGTGTAGTGTGATCATCCCCATCGATTTCTACCATGGCAGAAGTGTCGGTGTAATTCTCAGGTGTGGCTAGAGGTATTTTGTACTCGTGCTCTGTACGATAGACGATCACCTAGTAAGAAAAGAATATTATAAAAGAAGACCTACTAAATTAGACTTAGAACGCACTTCCTCTGGTTTGTTGTCTTCCCTCAAGTAGCTATTCGACACGGATCTTCCACCGAACCCATTAATATATGAATCCTTCTCCAAGGAATCTCGTTGCTGTTTGCGACGACGCCTGGGTGCTTGTGGTGGTTGCATAGGTGAATCATTGCGCCGATCTTGTAGGATATTCTCTTTCTCCTCATCATAATCTCGATCCCTTCGATCTGCATACTCCTCATCATCAAATTGCATCGAAGGTGTTCCTCCAATGGAGATCTCCTGACTGTTTTTGAAGCGTCCTTTACGCAATGGACGCGATGGTGCCGCTTGCCTAAAGTAGTCACTTTCAGCCTGCGATAGTGACATATCATCAGCGTACTCCTCAATTTGAGAAGTATTCTCAGAGTCGTAGTGATGTTGACGCGGTTGATGGCTCAAACGCCTTGGTTTTGGTGGCGGGACATCATATCCATAGTCTATTCGATCAACACTGCTGCCGTTGAGACTGCCAGACTGAGTTCCGAGGAATTCCAATGCGTTGGGTGAATTATCGAATCCTGCCTCCATATGTGGATCAAGGAATCGTTGATTTCCGATGTTGAATTCCTGCGATATACCCTTCTTTCTTAGAAGAAACTCATCAGCATTAATCTCTTCAAAGATTAACTTCTTGGAGCTTGCTGTCGAATGCGTGTCTGGGTTGGCGTCCCGCTCTGTCAAAAATTTAAGCTGTGCCTCAGCCTCAAGTTCGGTTTTGCGGAGTATTTGATTCTTTTCGGCCTCTCTTTGAGTCCAGCCAATATCCCTACCCTCTTCGGACACCAAATCAGAGTCCTGGTGAACCATCGGACGGCGCTTGAATTCTCGTTCACGAGTCTTCGATATTTCATGAATTACTCTGTTCTCCTCGTCATAGTCAGCGAATTGCTTTTGTTCCACTACGCCTAGCATTGCCAATTCGGCTTCTTCTTTTTCATTCTCTTCCAGCACCTCCTTCATGCGACGCTCCATAGATGATTCCCGGTCAAAGGAACTTTCCGGCTCACTGCCATAGCGACGATACCGTGAACCCTCACTATCATTGTAGCTAACATCTGAGAATTTATCAGCCCAACGTGACCGTACCGGTCCCGGACCTCGATCACCCTGCGGCGTACTTGATGACTCAACTGATGGTTGCGTTTCAGTACTGAGAATGATACTGGGGTCATCCATAGTACTCTCCACTTCCTGTGGTTTGCTCTTCTTTCTAAATGCGCGAGGATATGTGCCGAAGCTGAAGTCGAACTTTGGCTTCTTGGGTGGTGCGGCAGTAGGAGCTGCAGTGGATTCTGGAGTTGTGCCTGAGACGGTTGTGTCTTCAACTTCGACAGATTCCTTAAAGGATTTACTGCGAGTTAGCTTCAGCGATGAGAATTTATCAGGCAGCTTGAATTTGGACAAGTCAGGCTTATTGAACTTTGTGAACTCCGGACGCTTGAAACCAGATAAATCGGGTCGCTTCATCTCAGGCAATTTTATCTTGGAAAACTCCGGAGCCTTGAAGCGTTTTCTCTCCTTAGCTTTGGGGCTTCCCGATGGTACCTTTTTCGGACTTCGGAATTTTGTTTTAATTTTTCCAGCTTGATTTTTAAGTCCTGCTTGCATTTTTCGAGTTCTATCTTGGGCACTGGCCATAAAACTTTTTTTGCGTTTTTCCGGCTCCGACGGCAGTTCCTCTAAGGCACTTGAGTCCACCTGACTTGTCTGGATATCATAATCCATTTGAGATTCGGTATGAGGTGTAGTGGCGGTGGAGCTGAAGTAACGATCTTCAATGTCTTTTTGCAATTCTTCGGCATTGTTGACGTCCAACTTTGATGGTGATGAAACCTCATCGGATGTAATCTCCATTGAGGGCTGTGATACTTCGAGTTTGGGAATTTCTTGTACTTGTGGGGCTGGTGAGGGTTCTTTCTTAAGAGCAGATACTAGTGGTTCGGAGATTGCTTGGTTAGTGATTTCAGCTGCGGGCTCACCAATGGGTTCGTATTCATGGTCGCTAAAATGGAAATTCAAATCGAGTGGTTAGTTGATATAAATATATGATTCAGAAACTTATGACTAAAAGGTGGAACATATGCTATTGAATGTACTATACGAGAAGAACTTTAAAGCGTATAAAGATTTATTTAGATTTTTATGAGACTCAACGAACTTAATGAATATGAAAATAATGCATCTAGACACACAAATTGTACGAAAAATGTGTTTCTTAGTTTCAAGTTAAAGGCTATTGATCGTATAGAATTTATCTCAACTCTCATTTGAGGTTTTTTAAGCGAGAAAGTACGAATTCATAAGAGAAAATAAAAAGGATAAATGGGAAAAGGTAATGTGTTTTTTTAAATGTTCCATTTCTACATTTGCACTGAGAAAAACAGGTATATGTATAATAATATTAGGATGAATAAAATGATTCTATATCAAAAGTATATAGCAGAGCTACCAAAATACATTTTATGTGTGAAAAATGCCTTAAATGCTTTTTGCTGGCGAGTTTGAAACTAAATAAACTTAATTTGTAAAAAAAATGCTTTATGCTTCTAGAGTCAAAAGACTAGGAATTCACATCTGCTACCTATGGCATACAACTCTGCGACTTTACCGAGAAATATAAAGCCAATATTT
Source organism: Brachyopa scutellaris (assembly GCA_949775065.1). Lineage (NCBI taxonomy): Eukaryota > Metazoa > Arthropoda > Insecta > Diptera > Syrphidae > Brachyopa > Brachyopa scutellaris. The sequence goes on from OX459113.1 coordinate 104,979,277, forward strand.
AACAAACTTTCGAAAATAAAGTATTAAGAGGAATTGTCCATGCACCTTGGTACATAAGAAATACCGTTTACATAGACAGATATCTCGGAATTCCTATAGTCGAAAATGAAACTAAAAAACTTCGCGCGATTAAACAAAATTCGAGTCTTAAAAGGAACAAGCCTTTCGACTTAAGGCCCCGACCCATAGAATCCGTCGATCCATTGCTCGGTCATTTTTAAGTGACGGCTCGATAGAATACACACATTCTTATAGGAGATGGCCGATAACCAACGGATGCATGAACTTCGACGAATAGAGTAGGTCTACTTTCTACTTTTTGCATCCGTCGATACTATGTCAGTACACACATTCACGCATTCAAATTCACACATTCACATATTGTTGATCACGCATTTACAAATTGAGAGTACGCATTTTCATTGGTGGAAGCATAGAGAAAATGTAGAGAAACTGTGACTGTCATCGCCGTTGACATTCGTTTGACAAATGACAACGATTTTGTTCTGTTGTCAGTACACTCATTCACGCATTTAAGTTCACGCATTCACAAATTGAGATTATGCATTTTCATTGGTGGAAGCATAGAGAGAATAAAGAGAATCGTTGACATTTCTACGTAGATATGTGACGGATTCTATGGGACTGCTCTATCCGCCAATACTTCAACTTCAACTTCAAAGTACAATGGAACGAAGTCGACGGATTCTACGGGTCGGAGTGAGAAACAATTTCACATTAAAAAAAGTGCATTTATTTCTCACTGTGGGCACCGTAGCGCAAGTGGTTAGTGCGTCGGACTACTGTGCTAGCGGTCTTGGGTTCGAATCCCGCCGCAAACACCTAAAAAATAGTTTTTCACAGTGCCCACCTCTTTCGAATGTCTGACAAGCATCAAAGAGTATCATTTGTCACGATTGAGCTTCTCAACTCGCCGTTCGGAGTCGGCAAAAAACTGTAGGTCCCTTCCATTCGTGCAAAAATATAACACGCACACACAAATGGTTGCGAGAAGCAGGCCCAGGTTCACCTCGAGCTGTAGCGCCAACTAAGTAAGTAAGTATTTATTTCTCACTTGGGGTGAAATTAATTCCCATGTGAAGTTAACTCCCGTGCAATTATTTTCCTGCACCGAAGATTTCTTTCTGAAATGCAATTCAAAACTGAATAATGTGGTGAAGAGCAAAAAATAATGTAACTCTTTCAGTTGTCTGCGCCTTCAGGTCAAATTCTTTTTTTCCGAATAGAATGGAGTATTTCGAACAATAGCCATTTTAATTGCTCTTAGATATTCCTAAAAAATTGCGTTTTATGATCAGTTGGAAAATCTGAAGCCGTCGAAAGATTGAACACTAGGCGAACTGAAAATATAAAGTTAACTACGGACACTTACTTGTGGATACGTGTTTGCTTCTTATCATCCATGTTAGATTCATTAGATCTTTGAATTAGACGCATTAAGCTTATATTTGTAACGTGGGAGATGAGAAGGATGGCAACACCAACAAATGCAGAGACAACACAAATGAAACGACATTCACATAAGTTAAGCCTAACGAAGAAGACGTGCCTTTGCAGAATCGTGAATTTAGGAATAAATAAAGTGAAGTACCAAATTGAAAGGATTTTTGTATTTTTTTGATTATTAGTTAAATATTCATAGATATTTTTTGACACCTTAGAAATCGAAGATATGGTCCAACTTTTCTTCACACAAATATTTATATAATGTACATGTACTTGTACATATGTATGTGCATACATTCACATGTTCACAAAATTATTCGCACGAAACCAAATAGAAACACAAAATAACAACACTCAAGGGATGGGCAGCTTGTAACTTGTTGCGCTACCCTTGGCCTTAATTACGACTCTTAAGCGTGTTGGTATACTATGGTATACTTAGTAAAATCTGGGCTTATAAGCTCCCATTCGTAATTGAGGGCTTCCCTAAGAGAAGTCTTGCTGCTTATAGCCCAATTTTTACGATTGGCCCAAAAATGTTCGATGGAATTAATATCGATCCTTGATTTTCTTAATGGTATGCCTCTCATTTGCCGCTGATAGTATTTTTTCATCACAGACCTCCCTTATTTTCCGAATTTCCTTAATTTCTTAACTTGTGGGTAATATCTCTAACCACGATGTAAGATCTTCCAACAAGTTCACCGGTCTCACGGTATGTCTTTCCTTGGCAAACTAGCTTAAGGATAGGCTTTGTTCTTCCAAAGATGTTCCCGATTTTTTTCCTACCATGTCGGTTTTTATCGATTTTTGTTTACTTTATATTTTTCAAAATATCCTACACTTAATAGTCGAGTTCCACTTACGAACCCCACAGACATTTTTCTATTAAGTGGAACAACATTCTCCGCAGAGGAGAAATTTATCTGTCAAAATTAGTATTCTTCTTCATTAACTTGGTTTTTCAGATTCATTTACTTGAATTAAATATGCAGAAACTAAAAAGATGACCATTTCCTCACTTCACAGCATTTTGAATTATGGATTCGTTTCATGAACCACATGTTCGGTTTCAGCAGAAAGAGTAAGGAGAATCCAAAAAGAAATTGTCTCAGCTAATGCATAAAGATCTCCCTTTCCTCAGTAGAGGAGTCGTATTTCACTTACGGATCGCTCGGAGATATCGGAGGGATGCGTAAGTGGAAATTCGATCAATGCTAATTACCCTCGACCACATCGTTCAGCCGAATTACAAATCATACCTTGTGCTTGTGGGGATAGTTTTGTGCCTCTTCTTTTTTAGTAAATACAGTGGACCCTTGTATAACGCGGTACTTTTACAACGCGGATTCGCTACAACGCGATTTACAAATTGCGGTGAACCATCCTATAACGCGGACGCGGTACTTCTACAACGCGGTTTCGCTATAACTCGGTTTTTGGTTATTTCTAACGCGAAAAATGTATGTACCTATCTATAGCATTCCTGTGTTTCGAGGATTTTTTTTAACACATTCACGTGTTCCGTAGGTTGTGCAGTGTGACACATGAAAATTCCCTTCAATGTTGGTTCAAATGATAACCCGAATTCTGAAAATGTCCCTGATATAGAATGTTCAGTAGATTGTACTGAATCAGCAAAAAAAAACTTACAATAACAAACATACACCAACCAAGCAATAGTTTCGGCGGCTAATTTGGAGAAATACTTTGCAGATAATGGTCCTTCTATGGAACACTCGAACAATTTTAAAATGCATTTGCAACGTTCTCCAGCTCCGTATTTTGAAGTCCGAAAAGAGTTGCAGAAAAGTGCTCAGTAAACTCTTATAACGGATTTCTTTAAAAATTATAAAGAATTATGTTTGAAACATGTATTAAATCTGCAATAAAGATTACGTTCTCCTTTTTGTAATTGTTAACATAATTGTTTTTCTTATTTTTATCATTTGTGTAGCCTTTTTGTATTAAAAATATATTACAGTTAGTTTTTTTAAGCATTGTAACAAATTTAGATGCATTTTTGTTTTGTGGAGAACGTAACGAAAGTTTTAGTATAAGGGCAAAGTATCGTATTACGCGATTGTGTATAACGTCCTGTTTCTTGTTAACTACCGCGTTATACGAGGGTTTATTGTATTCAGAAAATTGTTGCCATACTGCCGTCTCGATTTTGATATCTTTTAGCATGAATTCGACTGCCGAACATATAGAGCAGTATAAACAGTATAAAAAAAAAATCTACAATTAACAAAAATGTCGCATATTTGGCTTAAAAGTACTTGTGTGAATAATTTTGAGAACGCGAGTACATGCATACATACATATGCTCAAAAGAAATAATCCATTTTTAGATTAAGATTTCTTAAACTGCTATTTTGCAATGCCTGATATTCAGCTTAGAACGTTAACGTGTATGGTATATGTAAATCTTAACTCTTTAGACAATATATTTCAAGAAAAATGAAAATATATTTGAGATAGCGAAAAGGTTAAGAATGATACAGGCATGTATTCACAACAATGTTTGAATTGCATTTAAAAAAAAACATACAACGATAGCATGCATTTAAATGCAGCCATTTCCCATTTACTTAGCCTTAGGTATTTCGTATTTAGCTGTTTATTTATATTTAGAAGTTCAGGTTTACTGAACTGTTTTTGCTTCAAAGGAAACCAAAAAACTTATTTTTACTTCTCTATCAAGTGCGCATACCGCACTTAGCATTAGTATGTACGGGTACATTGCATCTGAGCAAAGTATGCAAAGCGATACAAACTAAAGATAAAAATAAAACCGTAAATTTTACTCGGAACAAGTTGAAACAATTTTAATTTTTTTTTTTCTATTTGTCTTATACTTGCGGAATCTTCTGTAAAGCGAATACTTACTTACGGTTAACGTTTTGTTCGTATTTTTTTTTAGTGTAATGTTTCGAATTTTTATTTTGTGTGAACGGATGATTCGGCTGGGTTGTGGGATCTTACCGAGAAAAGTATGTCCTTTCAAGCCAATGTCTTTTATCTAATTGATTGTTGGATGAGACCATTTTCTCGTGTTGACTTAAGCGCGAGCCATGCTCACTGAAGCTGAAACTGACAGTTTTTGTAATCGATCGTGTGCTGAGACTAAGGCTATCGAGCTCTGATGGACGATCAGCAGCAGCACGATCCTGCGATTGAGTGCGATCACTTGTGAAGGATTTTCGTTGCAGCAGCTTCGATTGGGCTAAGCGTTGTTCCGACGGTGCTTTGATTAAGTTTGTTCGGAGTGGCTGGGAGAAGTTAGTCTGCTGTTCTTGTTCTTCAATGAACTCAGAATGAACCATTTCCGTGTCATAAAAGTCAGGAATAGCAATAGGAACTGAGACAAGCTTTTTATTATTTGCAAATGTAATAACATGAGGTGGTTGAGTGATATGTTCTTGGGAGTTATATCTTCGGGATATTCTTAGATCAGATTGACTGGAAGACATGTATTGAGTGCGATCCCCGGCTTGTAGATGTGTTTGGCTAGAACGGCCACTAGCAAGGATTACGGGCGCAAATGGCTGCTGTCGATCTCCATAGAAGTCCATTGACTCCGATAGTCTATCTTGAGTGAGTCCAAGTTGTTCATTACTGGCATATAGGCGACTTTGTCGTACAGGGGAAGGTGACCTTCGAGGATAGCTGGAATACTGATCCATTTCATCTACCTTGAGAGAGAATGTTTCGGTGACTTTTACGGTGTGGACCTTCTCTTCTGGACCTTTTGTGATCGATACGTTACCAAGATGCGATCCTTCAACAACAGACATTGCAGTAGGTTGGTCATATTTTTCACGTTTGAAGACCGCCATGAGTCTGGAAGGAGTTGGTGAGTGATTAGGTTTTAATTGCTTTCCTGGTGAAGGCGATCTCCCACGGTCAATGTGTAAAAGTTGACTCACTGATGTTTTTCGCTTAACTTGGGGAGTGGTCTCTGATTGGGATGCATGATCAGGAGTTTTCGAATGGAACATGGACATGAATCGAGAAGAATATGATTGTTTATCTTCGTGAGGCTTCTCAACAGGTTTGATTGTCTCTGTATTTAGGCCGGTTGGGGGTAATTGCATGAACTGTACTGGTTTCATAAACTGTGTAGTCACCGGTACTGGAGAGGATGCTCTTTGGAGGGATAGTGTCTGTGCAGGTGTTTGATGGGATCCTCCTTGCATAAATTGTCTCGCACTCATTTCTGCGGTATTAGCTGTTGTTGGAGAGGGACCTCTTTGGAAAGATTGACTTGTATCCATGGGAGACATTTTTTGAGGTATTAGATTTATATCCATTCCTGCTGGTGCTGGAGATGATCTTTGTTGAAAAGATTTCGAATCTTTCGTTGCATATGGTGATCCACTTTGGATGTGCTGTTGCATTGCTGGCTGTGTTTGCTTTAGCGCTGGTGAGGATTCCCTTTGAAAAGATTGTGCACTCGTCATCGCTGACGGTGATTTGCTTGGTAAAAGTTGCCTTGTGTCCGTTTGAAATGAGCTCATTGGGGCTGGAGAGGATCCCCTTTGGAAAGATTGTGGGCCACTTGGAGCGGATCCATATTGCATAAATTGTCTTGAATCCGTGTGTTGAGCTTCGATTGGTGCTAGAGAGGTTCCTCTTTGCGTAAAATTGGCCGCATTCATGTGTTGCATCACTCTCGGCGCTGGTGATGAGCCTCTTTGAAAGGATTGCATACCTGTTGGAGATTCTCTTTGCATAAATTGCTTCTTTGTGTAATCTGGTGACATTTCTCGTTCTTGACCATGCTGTCTCTTCAGCTGAAATGACTGTGACGGAGAAGATGTCGGTCTATTGGAACTGGATCCATTTGAAGTGTCAAAATATCCAGGTGGGCTATCATCTGCTAAGATTTCCTCGATCGGTCTTAGTTCAGGTTGAGGTGCAAGATTTCTTATCTCAATTCTTGTTTCACCTTCCACCACTGGTGATAAGTCAGGCACATTCTCTTCCAATGGCGGGGACATTCTGTCTATTCTAATATTGTCTTTTATATTTATTACGAGTTCTACAGGTTCTATGTCCACATCCATAGGCTCATTGATAGGTCTACCAAATTCATCCCTCTCCATATATTTAGAGACATCAATTGGCTTGTTCTGTGGCAAGAGTCTTCCATGGGATCCTGAAAGGTTCTCTTTATTCTCCTCTTTCCATCGATTTTGATAGGTTTTCACAGAAGGAATAGTTCTTCTGTCATAGGCGCTAAAATCTGGAGGAGACATTTGGCCAATAGTTGGAGTTGGGGCGACTATATTCAGTTTTGGAATCTCCCCTCTCGAGCCTGGCAAATGTAGGGTAGGAATATTCAGATCCGCAACAAACAAATCTGCATGTGACGGCGATCTCGATATACGGCGCAGGGAAATTCCACTCCGGATCGACACTGCATCGGGATCTCGTCCACCAAAGCTGCCACTCGATATTCCACCTACAGACATCTGACGGCCCCGACGTCCCGCCATCATGCCACCAGCCATTTCCTGCTCCGTGGCATCTGAGATGCTTCTCACAATTAGTCCCCGTCCATCCATACCTTGCATTCGACCACCGAAACTGGCCGCAGATATTCTGTCAAACTCGGGTTGCCTAGCCGCCATATTGAAGCTACTTGTGGACATGTTGTCGAAGTGCTGACGGGAGCCAAGTTCCATATCACTTACAAAGCCCTGCTTTGAAGTAGGACGCGAGTCAACAGTGTTGACTCTATCAGGCAACAAGGACTCACATTGAAAATACTGACATGCGCAACGCACGTCCAACAATACACCACTAGCACTTTCATTGCGCGAGACAAAGTGCTTTTTTTCAGCGGGCAATGCGCCCACCGAGGCCGATCGACGGTTATTCATCGTTATTCGCAATGAGTTTGTCGCTTGATTCTACACATAGACACCCGAACACACTGTCACACGGAAGCACTTCACAAAACGATTAATTTAGATTTTTTTTCTGTTATAAATAATTTTAACGAACGAACAACGAAAATTGAAAAAAAAAAACGCAAATTTATTTCGAGGGTCGACATGCGATTTAAAAATAATTTTTCTAGCCACCCCTTCGCGGCAGTCGCGGGAAATTATTTACTTATTTTTTAATTTACGCGTAAAGTACTTAAGTATGTAGAGAAAGGCAAATAAATTAGAAACTATAAAACAACAAGTAATCTTTTTAAATTAATTAAAATAAAAAAAAGTTTCGTTTTAAACCGCGCTCGTCCCATTTTTCACATTCATGTCTGCATCGTTGGCAGTTTTGTTGAAAACTAAAAAATCCGTCCTATCTGTCGTATTCAGGGTGTTCAATTTTAGCAACAAATCTCTTCGCGCATAATACATATATATGTGTGTATATAAATTTCTAAGCAGATATAGAAATGTATTAAAATTTAAAGTACATATACCTATGTAGCCTGAAACACGAAGAAGAGAGAGACTAACGTTTATTTATAAGTTTATTTTATTTTTTTGTTTTTGTAAATTTTAGTTTTTAATTTGCATTGAAAATACATACATATTATTTTATTGTATATGTATTTAATTTTTATTTGTTTTACTTTCTTTTCAAAAGAGACATCTCTAGACGGGACGAAATAATTTTCCGAAGAAGAACAGAACAATTTGTGTGGCGGATGAATTGCAAAGAGGAAATGAGCTATTTTAAGATTTCCTATATTGGTTTTTCAACCATTTATTCGAATGTTTTTTGTTGAACACTTTTGGGAGCTGAAAAGTCCGCAATGAAATGTAAAATATTGAATAATTGAAAATTACTTTTAAATGACATGTCTCTTATATTGGACAGCTGTTTTAAGGAACATTTCTGAGGCGATTTATGAGAGCGGCAACGAAAACAACAAAATGATGGGTACGCTTTCCGTATTTCAAAAACAAGCAATTTAAAGCGATGGAGGTGTCTTTATTTTCATTTATGTACGGTACGCTTTTTTTTTTACCAAACACCGATTTTCTTACATTTTTCTTTCTCTTAGTATATTCTCAAATTTGTAAAATATTATGGGGTAACCTATTTTTAAGGAGGGGGTATTATTGAATTGATGTGCAGATTTCTGAAAGTGACCGTATTTTTAGGAAATTATTTTATCAAATATAAGACATAAATATATTTAAGTATCTCGGCATACATACATATTAAAAGACAGAATACAAATTTACAACATACAAACATAATACAAGAGAGTTATAGTTAGCTTTGCGCTCAGATCGTTTCAGGTAAACAAATTGAATTATGAACTGTTGATCATAAACTAAAAAGATGACAAATTTTTGGTCTAATCTGATCTAACCCGTTTATAAGCAATCGTAACCCGCATATAGAGATCTTATTATAATAATTAATCAAAATTCATCACATGGTGGAAGATGTTGCATTTTTTTTTTGTACAAGATTCTTTTCGTCGGTTAGTAACTGCTTGTGTCGCATGCGGTGGTGCAAAAAATAATAAAGATAATGTATTTTTTTCTACCTACATTTGTATGTATACATATGTATAAATCAAAATATCCCCGAAAGTAAACAGCCAACGTAAACAAGCAAAATTCAATTCTGTAGTAAATAGAATCGAAGCGAAGGTGTTGACTTTTGTCTGTCAGTGAAAAATGCTTCGAGAAAGAAAAGCGAACGAAGTATAGTGTATACTTGTATACGGATGACTGGTTGATATACTTTAATTTATTGTACTACAGTATGACCTCATAAAAAAACAACTAATAGAAATTCGGGCAGTTGCTTTTATTGAAGTTGTTGCAATAACCGAGTCAAAAAATATTGGTGTCAGAAGTGGAACAATATGCTAAAAGGGGGGTTCTCCAACTGCCAGATTGCTACAAATCTTTAATTGATGCAATTATTATTTCGTCTTTATCATATCAGTATTTGGATTCATCAAATGGTACCAACAAGTTCATATTGAGCTAGACTGCACCTTGACGCGTGCCATAGCCAAGAAGCATATTGTATGCCTTAATTTTTCTTCCTAAATCCGTACCTTTGCTTCCGACCACATGTGACAATAGACTTTCTTTTCTAATAGAGTTTAGGCAAGTCGATCATATTTTGATCCATTGGCTGGAGAATGCAGTTAAATGCAGTAAAATAAAAATAAGTAAACACGAAAAATGAGATACAAATAAGGAAAGATGTAAGAAGTAATGAAACAAAAGTTGTGTTTATCGAGTCACTTTTTTTTTAATGGTTGCAATTACTGAGTCATCAATAGTAAGATTTTAAGTGTTAGTTTTATCGAGGAGTTGCGCATATCGAGGATTACTGTAATTACTTCTTCCTTAAAATATTGAGGTATTTTGTTTTTGAAATAAAATAACTCCCAAAATGTGTTTAGTTCAAATAATAGTAAATATTTGGAACTAAAACAACTAAAAGTCCTATACAGAACCAAGCCTAGCTTCTCGCAACCATTTGTGTGTGCGTATTATATTTTGCCACGAAATGGAAGGGACCTACAGTTTTTCGCCGACTCCGAACGGCGAGTTGAGAAGCTTCTCATGATAAATGATACTCTTTGAATGCTTGTCAGGCATTCGAAAGAGGTGGCACCGTGCAAAAACTTTTATGTGTTTTTGCTGGGATTGAACCTGGGCAGCATGCGTAGTAGTCCAACGCACTAACCACGGCCACGGTGACCACACTAAAACATTTCGAAACTATTTTCCAAAGAAAGAACCTTGCCATTTTACAAATACATACCAAGTGGGTCAATAAGTCCCTGAATATTAAAACAGATGACGTTGCCACCACAAATCCAATATATTTAAGACCAATGCGCATCGGTATCTCCTCTTTCATCCTCCCTAAATTTCCCTTGGCCCGCGCTGCGCAAGACATTTTAAGGGTATTCATAACCCCTATAGCGCGCGTGAGTTACACAAAAAGAAAAAAAAAAGAGTGAGATTTCTAACAGGACATTGCCATCTTCGAAATCACCTAAACAAAATATGTCTCATTCTGGAAACTGAATGTCGTCTCTGCATGGAATGGACGACGAAACTGCTGTGCCCTCAGGAGACAACGTGTCCACAATCCTATTTCCCATGAAAATTCGTAAAGTCTCCACCAGTGAGATCCTCATTTCTCAACTTCATCAAAAGAGTTGAGCCTTTTCTGGTTCCCTAAACTGACTTTGCGGTACAATAGATCTTTTAGGTCGCGGGCCCATCGCAACTGGGGGTCAGAACCTTTAAGAAAAAATTCACTTGCATATTGCTTACTGTCAAAATTTCATATATGTACATACATACATTATGAACAAACGTAATAAGTGAATAGCATCGCACGGACGGTAAGGTTTATGCTACGTTAATCTCTTTAGATAGATCTAATTCCTAACGCGGCTTATCTGACAACCAAAGCTACATTATAACTTTTCTTTAACTATGTGTGTATGTTCATAACTAAATTTCACATATTTCTCATTAGAATAAGCAATGCTTTAATATTCTCACCTTAAATTGGACCAGCGCTTAGGCCTCATTCCACTCAATCCGTCTGGTAATTCAATATCCTCCCTGTGTGGTTCAGCTTCATCTTCCACATGTGAAAATGTTACCTTCTTCTCAGATGGCGATGGTGATGCTTCCTTCTTTAAAGCTGGCTTTAATTCGATATCAGTCCATGGGAGGTGCGTCGTATTCTCTTTGATGACTTCCGGTACAGTCTCAAGTTTCTTGATATCTTCTTTGTCTTCTTTATCCGAAGTAACTCCATCACTACTTGCAACATCACTTTCTTCCACTAGAGGCGATAGATGTGGCTTCCTTTCATCGTCAGATGAGGCAGAATCTATCGATGATATAGGCGCTATATGTGATCGTTCTACCTCATCCTCGCTACTTCCCATACGGTCTAAAGGTATTGTTGTTTTTGTCGCTTCGACATCGTTCATTGTTGACGAGTCCTGCTTAGCCAATGATTGTTTCAAGGCTTCCACCGAAGCCAGTTCGATGATATTATTGATTTCTTCACTGACCGACTCACCGGTGCCACTTTCAATGTCTTCATATACATGTTCCCTTCGAAGGCGGGCAGTTTTCTTTGGTGGCGCCGAAAACACTGGATTCGACTTGAGTTCTTCTTCGAGTATCTCGGATACAGTCGGTTCTGGTGTCTGTTGTCTATCCGCTGAGTCATCTTCGACGGTTTTTGGGATTTCGATGATCTCATCTGGTATGAGAAGAGTAGATTCAGCTGCAGCTGCTTGTTCTTGAAGATCTAACTGATCCTTGCGCTTGCGGCTTGGTGATTCATCAAGTTCGACTATCTCCAGTACATCATCGCTGTCCTGCTTTTCAATAAAGTGTGGAATTTCACTGCGTTCTGCTTTGGGTGAAGTCTTCAATTTGATGATTTTTTGCTCTTCTTCTAGTGAAATTTGATCGTCCTTTTTCAACGAGATCTTTCTGATATTTCGGAAGTTTTTCTTCTGCCTATCGGCCATGCTCCTTAGTTTCTTCATGATTGGGAAACACTTGGCTTTGTGTTGGGGTTCCTTTATGGGTCGACTTAATCTTTCCCTGATGTCTTCTTCGGATTTATGATTCAAAGCCAACGATGTACTCGGAGCAGAAGAAGAAGTATCTGGTAATGACTTGGCGTCCGAATCTTTCTTCGGGCTACGCTTTTTAAGGATACCGCGGATTTTTCCTAACTTCGAAACTCTCTTCTCGACCGTTAGTACCGAATCAGATACACATGAAATGCACTCACTGCGGTCGTCTTCCTGGTGTTCTTCCTCGTCCTCAGTTGTTGGATTATCTTCGATATCTGATAATTCCTGAATGTAACGCTCAGTCTCTTTAATGGAAACCTGGTCGTCAATGCGGACTTTTTTAACCGACTTTGGTGATTCGGAGGAGAATCGCAATTCTTGGGACTTGCGGAGGAGTAGTACTATTTCTGGCTCGTCGTCTGGTCCAAGAGGTCGCTTGTAAAGATGGGTCCACGGGTAACCTCCCTAGAAATAAAAAAGTATATATATGAGTATCAGAAGCGAGTTAATGGATGCACAATGAGTTTACCCTTTGTTTCGCTCGCTTAAGATCCTCCCAGCGGTATGTTTCCGGTGGCACCGGTGGCCTGTCACTATGTGTAATTAAGTACTGCCTCAATGATTGATAGTACTCCCGCTTGGCTAAAGCGGCAACCTTATTCGAATCAGTCTCCAACGATACCTGCGGCAGTGAATCTAAGAATTGCTGTCGCTGTTCTTCTTCAAGGGCTGTCTTAGGTAACGGTAGACCATTAATATCTAATGCCACGTCTTCACACTCAAGACGACTGTGTTCATCGAGTTTTGGAATATTTCCATTTAAGTCAACTTTTGAGCTACTTGTTAGATGAGTAGCTAGCTCAGATAGTTTCTGATCAATCTCCTCTGTGAGTGAACCAGAATCTTCCACTTCAGTTGGGGTTAGTTCGATTTCTTTTGGTAACAAATCAGTCTTGGATGCCCCTTTGGAGTTTTCGATTGTAGCTCCAGTTGAAGGTTTCTCAGCTATTACTTTGACCTCGATACTATCATCCGGAGAGGTTTGTTCTGTCTGTGGTTTTGTTGCGTCTATCGATTGTGCGCTGTCGTTTGATGCTGACACTAAGTTCTCGTCAATTAGACTGGTATTCTCCCTAAATTGTGCGATTACATTATCGACTGAATCACTTATTCTTCCGTTTTCCCCTTCGCTGCCATAGAGCTCCGGTGTAGTTTTCTCCGCCCGATGGGAATCCTTGTTGGGCTGTGTGATTACAACTCCAGCTGCAACTTGTTCACTAGAACTTACGAGATCTTCACTGCGTGAGAGATCAACTCTTGGCTCGGAACTGTCTACCTCTACGTTCGTCGGATCTGTCCTTCCTTTCCTATCTTCTTCTGCATTAATCTTCGAAATAGTCGTCTCCACTGCGCTAATGTCTGAATCAGAATCAGCGATTGAATCTGGAACTTCTGCTTGGTTTATAGGATCTACACCCTGAGTAACTTCAACTTCGGAAGCTGGAGGGGCTAAGTCTTCTTCTATTTTATTTAAGTGCGCCTTTGGTTTTGTTTCCTCGTCAGATTCTTCATTTGTAGACGCATCGGAATTTTCAACTTCAAGTTCAACACTATTTGCCCTCCCAGCTGTTTGGTTTGAAGCACTTGCTTCTTTCGCTGCTGTTGTTGACTTTGGTTCTGGCTCATCTAAATCTGTGCTAATCAGATGAGGAGCATCGACTTTGAATGCAACTTCACTCTCTTCGTCTAATTGATTGACCTTAGAAGCTTCAGGAACTTGAGGATCTATAAGGACTTCTGGTTCATTCGTTGTTTGTGCGAATTCACTCTGTGGGTTTGGAACAGTAATCTCAAATGGCGATTTTTCACGCTCCGATTGTTTAGTTGTCTCAGAGTATGGAGAAGTTGGCTCTATTTGTGCTTTTTGTGCGAGTCCGCTCTGCCTTTGTGGCTCGGAGACAATTGTTTCGACTGGCTGCAAGACCTTAGGCGTAGCCGGTTCAACTTCAAAAACTGTTCCTATCAAAGGATCTATTTCAATCGTTGAAGTTCTATTTAGAGATTCACCTTCAACGGGGGGAAGTTCCTTAATATCTACTCCACACCATTCACTATCCTCACTAACTGAATAGTTATTTAATGTTTCGATAAGATGAGATTCAAAATCAAGAACATTCTCCTCATCTTTAGTTAATTTCCTTCGTTGTGGTTCGTTGTATTGAGCGTGAACGCTACTACTGGAACTACTACTGACTAGAATATCACTTCCTTTTTCGCTTGTAGGGGTGCTCGGCTCCTCTTCCAATGTGGAAGTGACCTTTATCGTATTTAGAGTATCACCAGTGATTCGCTCTTCCTTCGTCGGTTCGATTTCGTCTCCTGCGCCCACTATGCCCCTGTTTAGTACTTCGAGAATGGTTGGCTGTTCGTTATTACCGACTCCCGGCAAAGACACTACAAACATTCAAAGAAAAAAAAGTATTAAATTATTTTCACAATTTTATTTAGGTTTCTGAAAATACATCGGGAATTACATAAGAGAGCAGACTCGGAAAGCAAAAGTGATCATATGAGACGACATAAAACAATTTGTTGATCTAGTTAGCCAAAAATGTTTTACAGCTTTTCTTTTCGTCGCTAATGTGAATGCAAAAATTGTACAAAATGGAAGAATGAATGAACATAGAAAGAAAGCTTTGTGAAAGACCCCAGATATGACCATATAATAGATACATTTCCCTTGTGCACTCAAATCGTTTTTTTACGTCAATTATCACCTGTTCAGAGAAGACACGAACGTTACAACACAAAAATTCATTAATACTGAGTTTGCTGGACTATTTCTGATCTTAATAATAATTAAGAAAATTATTTTCTTCCTTTTTTTCTTTTATATTTTTTGGAAATTCGTTGCAGTCCAACCGTGGAATATCGTCTAGGCAAACTGAAAAATTATCATTTGTACATCTGTACCGAGAAAAGTGTATTTCTGCAAAAGCTTTTTTAAAAAGAAAATTTAAAAAAAAGGAAAGACATTTCCACAGAGAGTTGCTCAGTGAGAGTTATTTGCCTCTAGAAAGCCCATAAAATATAAACCGTCTGCGCAGCTTTTAAGTTTATTGCTATACAAAGTGGTTGTTTGTTTCTCTCATTTCCTCTTTCTAGGTGTGTATGTTTTTTTCTCTCTTAACTATTTTAAGCCCTGAAAGCTGTGTCTATGTTTTTCTTTAAAAAATTACTTTGGTTGTTTTTACAAAAAAAATAAACTATTTTCAAAATTATTACTTTGCGTTCTCTTTTCATTCCAAGACAAGGCACACGTTAAAGCTATTTTTAAAATAAGAACAAAATAAAAACGAAATTTTAAAATAGGGCCAAGGGATAGGTCAGAAAATTTAGAAGCTTTATTTCGAAAATTAATGATGTATTGGCAATGTAACAGGTTGGTTTGTTTTAATCTAAAATTATATGCAGTAGATCTTCTTTAGATGGATTAGAAATATTTTCACATGTATGTATGTAAGTCATGGCTGAATTAAACAACAAGTAAGTTGTGACACGCAGCTAGATAGAGTTTTGGATGCTGTCATCAGCCTATTTTAAGTTTAAAACAAGCTTTTGCCGGAAATATTAGATAATTATTGCTGTTTTTTTTTTCAAATGTCTCGGTTGGCCACATGTTGAGAATATTGAATAAATATTTGTGTTTTAATTGACGGAAACAATCAAAGAAAATAGCTTTAGGTTTGGGCACGCTTTTTACTCCAACTGTTATATGAAACACGATCTTAAATAGTTCGTTTTTTTTAAATAAAAAATATCAACATTTCTTTACAACCCAGACTTTTGCTTTTTCGTGTAAATGAACTTTAACAAATATATAATTTGATATTTCGTTAAATGCGCATGCGTATGTTACATTATTGCGGTAATATAAATGAATTTTACGATGGAAAGTCGTAAACTACCAGCATACCTTACAGCAGGCTTATTTGTACTTTCGGACGTGTGAGAAAATTAACCTAATCATTTTTTGGTAAGACTAAAATCCATGACTCTACAGACAGTCTCAACTCTAACAGCAGAAGTATTTAAACATTTCATAGCTATTTTCTGTAAGATATCTTACAAGCGTTCTGAAATTAAATTAATTATTTAGGTCCGAATAAATTGCAAAGTTAACGACCTGGACGGGCCTGGAGCATCAACTTGAATTTCTAGTATTAGAAAAAAAAAAATTAAGCAACAGTTCTCCGGAAGGCCGGCAGTGAACTTTTGTTATGACTGAAGCTCCGATTCTATACCGTTAAGCATGGAGGAAGCAAAATTATGATTTGGGACTGCTTTTCTTTTTATGGTCCTGGTCCAATATATCGCATAAACGGTAAAATGGATGCAAATAGTTATGTTTAAATCTTGAACCCAGTTATGTTGCATTATGCTGATGAAGACATGCCACTGAAATGGATATTCACCGGCAGGTGCGAAAAAACCTGGTTCGATTGGAACAATGTCAATGTTATGGACTGATCAGCCCAAAGTCCGGACATCAACCCAATCAA
This sequence comes from Brachyopa scutellaris, assembly GCA_949775065.1. Lineage (NCBI taxonomy): Eukaryota > Metazoa > Arthropoda > Insecta > Diptera > Syrphidae > Brachyopa > Brachyopa scutellaris. The sequence continues at coordinate 104,995,870 of OX459113.1, forward strand.
GAACTTATGGGGAGATGTGAAAGAGGCGGTATTCAATCAAAAGCCCAAAAATGATGACGAACTCTGGCGTGTGGTGAAAATGGGATGGCATTCAATACCTATTGGAAGGTCTCAAAATTTAGTTGACTCTATGCCACGCCGATGATGCAAAGCAGTCTGTTTAAGTTCGGATGCAATATGCAAACCAATACTTGGCCTAAGTAGGGAAACCTCTCCTACTTAAAGGGTTATTGAAAGTATTAGAGTAGGACTGCACATGCAGCTCGCCAAGTTAGATAGACGTCTTGAGTTAATTTCACTTTATGTACCTATCTAGTCGGAAAAGGGCACTAGGCAAGTTCGCAGTGTAGTGTAGTGAGTCCTTAAATTATCTGTGTAAGGAAATTCTAGATTTTCAGAAAGATTAGTTTTTCATATGTCGCATGTAAAATAAAATTTAAGATTTCCTTTCTTATGTTTTTTTTTAATTTTCTTATGCAACTACAGTCAAACTTCCCTATAGCGAATCCGCACGGGACCAGAAAATCACTTCGTTATATAGAAAATTCATTATACAGAATTCAGGAATTTTTTTTATCAACTTTTATTAATAGGAATCAGTAATTTTAGTTTGGATTACACTCTTCCATTTTTCTCCCTCAACACATTAGTCGGTACGTTACTCCTCATCGCCAGAAACGTTAGAAATACCATACGTCAATTCATTAAGAAATTCGTCCCAATGTAGGTAACACTTTATGAGCATCCAATTCTACAATTCTTCTTCACCGGTCAACTTTTAGGGACTCCCCTAATTAGTTTTATTAATGTTCGAAATAGAAAATTATTTGAAAAGTTCATTATATGAAGACAAAAACGCATGAGAGTTCGATTTCCAGCTGCAAAATTTGTTCGTTGTAGAGAAAAATTCGATGTATGGAAATTCGTTATAAGGCGATCAAAACACACTAAAAGTAAAACGAAAAAGCTGCGTACTTGAAAAAAGTTCGTAATAGGAAGAGCTTCGTTATAGGGAAGTTCGACTCGCAAAAATTTCTTTCTTAATACTGTTGTCCAAATACGAGTGTTATCTAACTGTCCTAACTAAATAATGCCCCCCTCCCCGCTTTCATATGGTTGCATCTTAATTCTCAGAACTGCTCATTCAAAATTAAGATGATTTAAATACAATTAACACAGTGATAATTTTATGAATTATTTAGTTGTTAGGTGTCGCATGCATCATACGGTTATCCAAAAATTTCAACTTTGATACATTCGTTATAATAGAAGGTTTACCATATGTATTAGAAAAAAGTGACGTACACCGAATAATAGTACTTTAACAGCAATTACTGATAACATGTATAAATTTCTATATCTTTTCCAGCTAATATCAATAAACCAAGAACATTATAAATATTTTAAGTGTACTAGCCGTAACCCGGTGCACTTCGATCCACCTATCTTTTCCAAATTTGCCCGCGCACATAGTTATTCGGGTATGATAGAAAGCGAGTACATAGTAGGAAGCAATCACTGCTGTTCTATTTTTCAACTTCAATTCTGCCTATCTATCTATCTGTATCATTCACCAAAATGATTCACATTCACATTTCACCTGAAATTATCAAAGTTTGTATGACAGTAGTGGGTCCATAAATATAGAAGTAAGTAATAACTATCGAGTCCAGATTTTATAGTTTTCTCTTTTGGCCCTGAACTAACATATATTGTGAATATGAGCATTTTTGGTCCATAAATATAGAAGTTGTAAATAACTTGACTCCAGCGCCGCCTAGCGGGATGAAATTACGACCTATTCTCTACCTATAAATAGGTTGAGCCTTTTTGGGAGGAGTACAACCACAAACACCGTTACACGGTTTTAATAACGCTTAGGTGCTCTATCTGTAGTCTGTTGATATAAAAATTGTGAGCGTTCTTTAATCCCAATAAACTACCTGGTTATGTTGTATTTTTTTTAACTCATATCAGGCAGATAAAAGTTTACTCTCAATTAAAGAGAATTGATTTAAAAGCCATTGCCTAGCGGTTGTATAATGATTAGTGGGGTGAACCAAAGTTTTTAGAGCATATGCAATTTGAAAATGTATAAACGCGAAAATCAACACTGTTCGAAATTTCATTGTATAGCCGGCATTTAAATTTAAACAGTGCATTTTTAAAATCAATTATGTACATATATGTATGTACAGTGAAATCTTCCATTATGGATAGCTAACTCAGACGGACCGATAATTTAAAAAAAAAATATAAATATTTGGCTTCAGCAGTCCTAGTTAGAACCAAGCCTAGCTTCCCGCAACCATTTGCGTGTGCGCGTTATATTTTTGCACGAATGGAAGGGACTTACAGTTTTCTGTCGTCTCCGAACGGTGAGTTGGGAAGCTTTACAAGACAAATGATACTCTTGAATGCTTGTCAGGCATTCGGAAGAGGTGGGCACAGTGAAAAACTTTTTTAGGTGTGTGCGGCGGGATTCGAACCCAAGACCGCTGGCTCAGTAGTCCGACGCACTAACAACTTGCGCTACGGTGCCAACCAAGCGTTTATGTTTCAGATTGCATACGTTCCCTTAACCGGATACTCCCTTGATTGGATGCGGACATAATTTAATTTTATTCCATTAGACGGACAAAAAAATAGATAGCAGAATAAATAGTAGAATTCACAGAAACCCATTGTGTTGCCACGTGCGCTTGAAATCATTTTAAAAGTTGAAGAAATGTCCATTATATATTTTGTTTAGAAGGATAGTGCCGGGAAACTGCACAGGGGATGATAGTGGGATTCTTCTTCCACCTCATCCATGCAGTTGCGACAGAAGTTATTTGCGAGGACTCCCAATCTCTGCTCTGCTTTGTTTTCGTTTTTTTTTATTTTGTTAATCGTTTTAAATAAAGTTGCAGTGTTTATTTTTATGTTTTGATAAAGAAAGATAATTTATTTTAATATGTTTATCCCTTGAACGGACAACTCCCTTGGGCGGACAAAAAACTTGTCACTGTCCGCCTAAGGGAGGTTTCACTGTATTATATTATACTATTTTTTAAACAACTTAATCAGAGTTATGGCGTATCTGCAGTTGTTATGGTATTTGCGTATTGTTTAATTGTGCTGTTTTCATAGCATAGGGTTATATATGTAATAGATAATGTAAATCCCGCCGCAAACACCTAAAAGTTTTTCACAGTGCCCACCTCTTTCGAATGTCTGACAAGCATCAAAGAGTATCATTTGTCACGATTGAGCTTCTCAACTCGCCTTTCGGCAAAAAACTGTAGGTCCCTTCCATTCGTGCAAAAATATAACACGCACACACAAATGGTTGCGAGAAGCAGGCCCAGGTTCACCTCGAGCTGTAGCGCCAACTAAGATAATGTAAATCTTCAACCGGTAGATCACACATTTGCCTTTCTTAATATTAAAGAGTTGCTAATAATTCAACTGACATAATTCATCTCACCAGACTGTAGATTGTAATACTTCAACCATATAATGCAGAACTCAGCCAAGTGCGACTTATGAAAATCTTTCTTTCAAGATCATTGATTACGGAGTAACCCGAATACAAGTGAATGCGCTCAGTTATACAAGTTCAAGATAGTTTTATAAAATAAAATCAAAAACTATCAATAAATACGCATTACTCTGTCGTATACGTAACGTTTCTCATTTTTAGTTGCGGTTATTTAACAAGTTCACTTCAATAGGTCAAATGACTAAATCAGACACAGTATTTTCAAATGCGAAACTGTTAAATGTTTTAGAGATATCATGTTGTGCTATGATAAAAAAAAAAAAAGCGAGTCTGCAATGATAATGTGTTGTAATACCTAAACGTCAATAAATTGTGGGAAAATATTACCGAAGATAACATGTACTTATGTAAAAAAAAAAATAATGAAAAAAAAAACACCCCTTACTTACCATAGTTTGCCACGATACTCAAATATAAGTAAATCATTTCGAAAATTAAAATTAAGGCCAAACCAGGTACACATAACTTATAGAAAATAAATAATATAATTTAATTTGGTATTTTCTGAAGGTCAACCGACAAAACATTTCTTATTAAAATGAAAACCGTCTCTGATAAGTACTTTCCACATGTTTACCGAGTAATCGCGACTTGAATACTGTGCGAACAATATACGCCGCTCTCTGAAAGGCTTGCTGGCGCTATACGCTAGCACTCTTTACCACTCAAGCGAAGGTGCTGTAGCTGTGCTATGCGACATGCTTGATTTCAGTTTGGGTGATATATGGTTGTATGCGAAAAATACAAATTTCGCTTTATGTACATAGGTACATGATTAGGTTTATTATGGAACAAAATTTCATCAAACTTGATGAATATTTCGAGGTGAAAGCTTCTAAGAAACTCTTGTCCATCATGATCTCATTTGCAAAATAAATATTCAAAATGTTCCCAGAACAAAAATAACAACCATTCATGTCAATATTTGCTGCAAAATAAAATAAACAATTACCGACCACCCATCTAAAGTCAGAGATCTTAACACCTAGTGGTCAGCGATGGTGATAGACAGAGCTTTAATTGATTTGATTTATTATATAATATTTTCATCACATGATACGAGCTCGAAACGCACTTATTCATTCACAAACATTAAATAAAAAGGTTCTAACTTACACAAGGCTAATACAGAAAAGCACTAAAAGTGTGACGTATGAGTGTAAGCTTATTCAGCTTACATTACATTTTGTTTGTTTGCTGCACTCGAATTAAAATCGGTGGAGAGGTCTTGGACATTTGGCCAAACTGGATATTATTGCACTTTGTATTCTGCAACCTAGTTACCAGTAATTGCATTCGGATTTATTTTTTTCTTTTATTCAAACTAGTTCTTATTTGAGGTTTTGAACTCGACAAGTGATTAGAATGTTGCCTTTGGTTCGGATGTAATGTGTGTGCTATTAACTTTGCTTAGCTGGTATATTTAGACACTGACCGGTAAAATATAATTGTGTTAATTACATATGAAAACATTTGTGGTAAGTCCATACTGTGTTAGTTGGATGCCCCGTGGTAGTCCTACTCTAGCGCGGCAAATGAACACTGAGCATGTACAAATCTAAAAGATCACTCTATCCGCGGAACAATGATCTCTGGGTGAACAATGTTCTGCGCTGTGTACTCTCCTCGTTAATTGTATACATTTGAGTGTACAAAAAGCACACGTGATTTATTATAATTAAGTTTTATCAGCAGAAATTATCGTTAATAGTTTTTTCTTTGTTCATTATTATTATTATTTATAAGAGGTACGTACATATGTACATATGTATTCACGTGTAACGATTAGGGGTTACAGGGCTTTCGTGATTTGGTTGAGCTTTATTTGTTTATTCGCTAGTGAACTTTAATGCTTTAGTTAATTTTTGTTTTCGTAATTAATTAACACATGCTTAACGTATTATTTGTTTACACAACAATTATACTTTATATTTAAATTAAAAATTAATACAAAACATATGTATTTATAATGTATTATTTTAGGGTTTGTCGAAAAATATTTATGGTCATTGTTATGTGAATTCACATATGTATAACTACTTTGCATGTTGCACTTGAACTATGACAAATACTCGTACCTGATGAGCAAATGGATTTTTAAATTACACAGCGAGTTTGGCATTATTGTACACGCACATATGTATGTACATATGGATGTGCATGTACTCAAATTTCTGGTAAGATAAAGTAATTCAGGTGTATTTTAATAATTTCAGAAAATCTTCACTTTTTTCGACTAGGAAAGGTTAATGGTAATTACACTCAAAGAACGATGGTTAATTTAAAGTAGGCGAAGTACATGTACTTTGCAAATACTATGTCACTACTTAATTTCGAAATCGAGCAAAGATTAATGGGAAATAAATGAAGTATCAAACGAATCCAAGTCCATCTACATAGACCGATGGGTTAAAAACGGAAATAAATATAGCGGGTTGCTTTTCGGAGAAACTAAGAATAAACTAAATTTGACTCCCAGAGCACAACACCATTTTCCAAGCCGAGGTTCTAGCAGTGACAAAGGCCGCCCAATTGGTGTCAATGATGACAATATCCTGGGCCATAAAAGCAATAGGTACTATGGTTACACCGGGATACCAGGTAATGTAGCCACCGCCAGAAAAAGCTCCGCCTAAGACAGAGAGCAAGCAGGTGGTGAGGTTAAACATCCACTCTGTAACATCAAGGCCAAAATTGAACAAAAATTATTAATTGAAGCTAATAGCAGGAAATCACTAATTACCTGCGAAATATCAAGGAAGCTATGGCCAGAATACGATAGAGCAAAACCCAGGGAACTTCTACAAAAAGATATTAAATCGCTGTCAATATTGATAGGAGGGCTAACTAGCCACAACATGCTAAGATACCACACGAAGAAACTACGCCTTAACGATGATGTCATGTGCAGTGGATGCGGAGATGAAGAGGCTCATGAGGACACGGCCAATTTCTTCTGTCACTGCCCAAACATCGACGAGCTATCAGATCGAACACTAGCTTTCCAGGACGTCCGGATGGTTGAAACCTAAACACTGATACCACGGGTGGGAACACACATAATGGGTACCACAATGGGTTCACATGAACCTAATGTGACCATCCTCGTGAGCCCGCTTACCTAATTATTTATCACAAAAAAAAAGACTTTGGCTTATTGGCATTACATACTCGTCCTATCAATACTCTTTCAGCGAACAGTGATATAAAATTGAATGAAGCCATATCACACCAAAGCTGAAGATAATCTTCTCCAAAAATGCAAATCTAATCCTCAAGCTCGCAATTCTACCCAATAGATCAAGGAATCACAGAATTGTTGGGCACCTTTGCTACTTTATTGGGAGTTTAAGCAAACATACATATGTAACTATCTGAATCAGCAAAGAACAGGCTGTCTTCGGTATCTTGTTGAACGACCTGAAGAAGCTATGTATGACTTTTTTACTCCAACTTCCTTTGTGTAAAATACGAGCAGAACTTTAAATGAACAATGACACTAATATTCTAAAATGAATCGAATATAATAGAATAGAAAAGAGATACATAATGTATGTGTTTTCACAAAAGTGTAAGTGACTGGATTGATCACAGGCAAAATTCTGATTATGAATTTCCTCTTAGTAGTTGAATCAGACGCGCATTTGTTGACAATATAGCTTTTTTGCTGACACTTTGCCAAAAAGACGTTCCAAAAGATAATTTTTATCTAACAAATATATGTATGCACAAAAAAATACGTACGCAGGTTTGGAAATGAAAAATGTCATAAATCCGCAAAATCAGAAGTAGATGATATATAAAATGCAAACATAAAGGCTATGAGCCAGTAAATTGTGTGAAGCTTGCTAAACTCAAAGTCACTTTAAAACACCCAACTTCTTGAAAAAGATGAATGAATAAAATCAAATCTCCAAAAAAAAAACTATATTTGTTCTTAAACAGATTAAATTCAATTTCTCAAAGATTCTTCGCGTATTTAAGATATTAAAATGAGGAGTAAATATGTATCTTATAAAAATGTAAACAACTCAGTCAGTTCAGCAGCCAGATAATGCGTTTAAAATTAAAATGCGTTCCGGCACGAATGACTACTTGTATGAAAGTTATAACATTTTCTTTTTTTGAAAAAAATATTATCAATGACAAGGATATAAGCTCCATTATAAGAACATTTGAAATCCAACAAGTTGGAACACCTATGTCTGTATGTCCATAATCCAAAAGTAAGCATAATTACATGTTTACTTCGACTTTCTATATATGTACATTTGTATGTATTTACTACGAGTTTGTACAAAAGTGCTAAGCACTGTTTTGCATGAAATGTAATTTCCTACATAAATAATAATTTTTTCTACGTGCAGCCAAGAACTGACCTCGTAGATACGAGTAAATTCAAATACACTCTCACACGTACCACAAGTATGTATATATTCCCAGATGAGTCCACCCACCCACATTATAACTAGCTCAACAAACTAATTTCGTACATAAAATGGAAAAAGAAAATTAATTTTCAGTGCAAAAAAAAAAAAAACATAAAATGTCACACCAACCCGAAAGAAGGCAAAATCTTCATGGATTATTCAAAAATTAATTTTTACACAAATAAATTGTTGAATATACACAGATGTACATACATACGTCTGTATGTATCGAAGAAAATAAAAAAAAACTTCAATAAAGATGACTATGAGTGACGGCGAGATAATAATGAGTTTTTGTGTAATGACATCCACCATAAATAAGGGTTCAACGTAGGCAACTTTAATAGGGCTGAATTATTATTACCCATTACTGGAGCCATGCAAGCCAAAAATCTTGTCAATGAAGTACCCGCCGATAGGAAGCCTGGAAATTCTGTAAAAGTATTTTTTTTTTATTTATTTAAATCAGCATTGTCTATCAAAGTCCAAACTCAGTACATAGTATACGTATGTACTATTCAGTGGATAATCGCACATTCTAAATAAGATAAGATCACGATGCTTTGCTATTTAAATTAATATAAAAAATGCATTTCCGTTTCTATCTTATGACTTAATAAGAAAACCGTTTTTTATTGAGTAAGATTTAGGGTGTAGTAAGAGCATCTCCACACGTTTTGCTAATTGCAAAATGATTCAACGTAAATATTTGTAATTGTTCAAAGTAGGAGAAGATAAATAACCTCCCATACTTTTTAACATTGTTTTGTTCCCGTATTTACATTTCCGATTACGTCGTCTGTTAGTTATCTATACATCGAAATAACGAGAAAACCGCTGCAGTTGATTGGTTAGTTTATTTTTTCACTAAGTAAAGACTTGAGAATTAACATTTATGAATACCTTCTTCTAATTTGTCGTCATTTGACAGCTTCTGATTATCCATTTTTAATCCTTGAGCTCGAAATACTCGTACTTATTTGAAATGTTAACACAAATTTCCGTGTGAATCAGAAACAAAAAAAAAATTGTTGTATATTTTTTTAAAATTTAAATTTGTCACACTTATTATTAGACAGAGGCATCACTTGCATTTGCTCTCTCGGAAACACAAATCATCTTCCGCGCACTTGTATATTTATATACATATATTTTTTTTTTCAAATTAACAATATCGCTTGGACAATAATATTTTGTTCACCTAAGCAGCATTGGAGGACCATTTAGTAAACTCTACTCATCGGAATCGTATTCGTTCTATCACTGAGGTTGGGTCGTTTCGCTTTGGCCCAAGTTAGTAGCTTTGGTCGGTGGTGTATTAGTGTCGTGCCGGTGTGTCGCCGTGAGTAAAATGCTTTTTATTTGTGCGAGTACCTCTATATTCGAATGAATATATCAACGCGCGCTGAATTGGTGGATTGGATTTTTTCGCGCAGTCAACTGAATAATCAGTATTTAAAGATAGACGAAGACTAAATACCAATACACCTTGCAGCTTATCCTGGTCGCTTTTGGATAGATACTGCTGGCGCTGAGTGCGGCGTTTTTATCGTAGGATGGGATATACATATGTTTTTCTACGTTTGTCACTCGTTTTTTTTAAATTGTTTTTATTGTAATATTATTTACTTAATTATAGATTTTCTTAAATTAAACTTGAATTAGAGTTTCGTTTTTTTTTGCTTGTTCTTTGTTTTGCTATGTATGCATGATCGGAAAAGAAGACAAACGCAATGGATATGTTATAAATAAAGAGTGCATGTGTACACTGATATACTATATGTACATTTTAAAGTCTCTGATAGTACATGCGTTTCCTGTTCTTTTTTTTTCATTGCTTATTGGTGGATATGTTAAGAAAGAATGTTCCGATTGTTCAGTTGACTAAATTGTACCTGGAACTATGAAGCCATCTAAAAAAAAACAGTTAAAGAAAAGCGGGGGTTACAACTTCAGAGGTTTTAAGTATGAGCTAACATACATATGTATGTAGTTTGGTGTATCTCTTCACTAAACTAAGTAATTGAATTCTATGTACGTATGTGTATCTCATCTACCCAACTGCAATAAGCGCATTCACAATCAGAAGAATTTTATATATCACTTATTTATTTCTATTAAATCACGCTTTTACCTGTCAAACTTCTTCGGAGATAAACTCCAAAAGTTATTGACAAAATTAAGTTAAACTTCGTATACATGCTTTTGAACATCTTGTGCGGAGTATAGGACGATTTTTAAATTAATTTATACGTAACTAGCTGTTGCCCGCCAAGCATTGCTCGTGCATTAAAACAGTCGCGTTACTTGCTTATAGTGTAATAGAACAAAGTAAGTAAGTTTTCGAACAAAAGTACTAAAAACTAAAAATTTACAATTTTCCTGGATATTTCCAGGGTTTTCCCTCCATAGTCCTTCCATGGGCCAATACAAATCAATCGTGAAAATCGAACGATTCGTTCTCAAGTTATGAGTGCACACCCGGACGGCAGTCTATTTTATATACAGAACGCCCTCGGTAAAAGCAACCGTAAAAGCAGTTGCGTTAATTGAGGTTGTTGCAATAACCGAGTTACAAAAGAGTATGAAAAATAAAAGAATAATGTTCGTCGTAAAAGAAAAGAAAAACAGTATGTATATTTAATTCTGAGAGAAGTAACTGTAAAATAACTGCCCAGTTATAGTAAAACCAAACACCAAAAAATAGAAACAAATACAAAACGAAATAAGAGATCATGTATGGAAAGTTGCGTTTACTGAGTCACATTTTTTTGAAAAGTTGCAATTACTGAATCACTAATGGTCAAAATTTGGGTGTTGCTTTGACGGAGATATTGCGTTTATCGAGGGTTGCTTTTACCGACGGCGTACTGTTTATACGTAATATTATTTAAATTAATTCAAAAATCAAAAACACCCTAACCGATGACACTTTTTGACTTTTAATGGATTGTATTTGATGGTTGTTTTCAAAAAACCTTAGGGTGCGATCGCTAGAATCGCTTGTGCTGTCGGCGATAGTTGGCGCTACTTAGAATGATTCCTTGCTTTAATTTCTTTTGATTGACGATCTAGAATATAACTTGTAATTAATGTGGACAAGAGCAGTGATTGCTTTCTACGTGACTGTTTTAGTACACGAGCAACGCCGAGCGGGCAACAGCTAGTTTTTAATAATTCGTTAAGAATAAGCAAGAAAGTTATAACAGGCGTGTTTTTTTTTTTCAAATCTATATAAACTTGGAAAAAGCTTTCCAAATAAAAATAAGACTGGATAATTATTTTTGTATTTTACGTTGAAACAGTGGGCACCGTAGCGCAAGTGGTTAGTGCGTCGGACTACTGAGCCAGCGGTCTTGGGTTCGAATCCCACCGCAAACACCTAAAAAGTTTTTCACAGTGCCCACCTCTTGCGAATTCAAGAGTATCATTTGTCATCTAAAGCTTCCCAACTCGCCGTTCGGAGACGGCAGAAAACTGTAGGTCCCTTCCATTCGTGCAAAAATATAACGCGCACACACAAATGGTTGCGGGAAGCTAGGCTTGGTTCTACCTAGGACTGCTGAAGCCAAATATTTATTTATTTATTTATACATTGAAAACATGTTGCAGAAACATGTTTAGTCTATATTGATTAAAAAAAAAAACATGACTAATAATTAAAAATATACAGTGCTTGTCATATTTTCTTAACCTACAGCAAAGCCGGCAAACTAGCTGTTGCTTTTTAGAATAAAATGTATTTTTTTGTTTCATAATTTAATTTTTATTTTACTCTTTATGTAGCATATATTTCATATATATTTACCTTATAAATAAATGAATAAGTGCTTCAACAACATGATTAAAGAAATTGAAACAATTCTTAAATATCATTCGAAACATTAAAAAGTATCAGTTATTCGTGCGTGATAAGACACGGTACGGTATCTCGCTACTATGTATAACAAAACAAGTGCATTGGCAACCCAGTTCAAAAGTGCGATACATTATGTTCGCAATGCATTATCCAATACTTATACAACATAATAAACCGCTAGGCAATATGCTCGTATCTGTGCAGTTTTTTGCTCCCTGACACTTACTTTAGTATATTTACTTATTTTTGTGTTCAAGATTAATTTAAATTTAGAAAAGTCTATATAAACGAGAATACATACATTATTTGATTGTATCCAATAGATACAATTCGGACACACACTGAAAAAAGACTTTGACCGGGATAAAATATTGTAGGACACCTAGAGTTGTTGAGTTTTCGTTAAAATTCCTTTACCGCCAGAAAAAAATCAACCAAAGAAACATATTGTTTGTTTTCACAATCAAATTACAAAGTAAGTAGCGACACACGATTCCAAAAATAACTTTTTTTCGAGTCCTTTCATATCTTGAACCGACAAAAAAACTATTCTAGCAACTATGCCACAAGAACCTAGTTAGGAGAATAGTGTCCTGCTCTATCATGTCATGTGATAAGTATAGCCTATTGTTAATGCTATTGATTTTTGAAAGTAAAACCAACGAAAAAAAAAACTCAATATTCTAACAGCGAAAGCAAAGGTATTTTCAATGTATTTATTCATTAAGTACTTCTGGGCCGATACAATTGGAATGCATATGTTTGTCGCTTGATTTACATATTATTTTAAGTATTTTTTTAGATGTCCAAACTTACTTGTTACACGACGAATTTTCACCGATAAATATGTAAATAATTCACCAAACATTTCTAAAAAAATCACTTGATTTGGGCTAGTTTAAGTTTTTTTTTGTCAAGTGGGCACCTAGACTGTGATGTACCATATTCCGGTTCAACTAATTAATTGTCCACACACAAGAGAAAAAAAAATGCATTTTCTGTAGGATGACACCAGCACTCTACGTCAAAGAGAGTGAATATAAACATACAAATTGAGGGTGTTTAGGGGAAATTGAATGCCGTGTGTAGGTTGTGCTTTTCATGATTTTGGAGACATGCGCCAAGGTGTATCCGACGTATCCTTAGAAGTATATTATTTTATTCCTTTCATTCATATAGAAACCATACTTTGCCATATAAAAATAAACTTATTGTATTTTTTACATAGTTTTTCCTTTTTTGATGACATAATTAAAAAAATAAAGAAGAGAGAAGAACCTCTGCATTCAAAGATATCAAAAATATTAACAGACAATAGATTCGCCTCTACTTCCGTATAACAACCCTGGAGTATATATTTTTGTAATATTTTTGATAATCTATTACAATTCTCAATTGACATTTGAATGATTTGGTAACCTTCAGGAGCCGAACAAGTGCTAAACTATCTTCAGTGTGATACATCTACATACTAAATTAAAATTTTAATTGTAACAATATATAAATTTATTAAACAACAACAATGTCATCACGTTTAAGTACAAATATTCTTAGGAAATTGCTTTTTAGAAATGAATTACGTGGTATACAATCGCACAGATCAATGACGTACTATCCCGTCAACGACCAACTCCACGGACTAGACGAGGAGCAGCAAAAGGTTAATACAAATACATTATTTATTTTAAGTTTACACATTATTATCTATAATAATAATAATAATGTCTAAAATGGGGGTGTGTCAATGGCTTGAATTCAAATGTATGTATTAAACTTTGAAGCTGGTTCGTTTCATGAAATGCTATCAGGTGCATAATACTGGATACAGTTGTTGTTATTGTACAATACAATTCCAAGTGCTTATTTTTATTGGAGTCTTATCAAATTGCTCAGATGTGTGTTTTGTATACTAACGTGATAAGCTTTTGAACTCAATCAATCAATTCAATTTTTTCCTCTCTCTCTCAAATATTTTTTCTCGGTTTAATAAATATGTTTATTATTTTGCGATACTTATTAAATGATTTACGACGCCTGTTTGCCTTCGTTGTTTGAGTTTGTTTTGTTTATATGTTTAATTGAAAAAAAAGAAACAACAAAAAATGCGATCTAACATCATTTAACATTTCGAAATTTCGGAGTACCGGGGCACTTAATTAATTCTGCTCTTTTGACTAATTACCCTTAATTAAATGACTAATCCTTAAAAATCATTTCTGGATACAGCTAAGAGAAACAGCCTTAAACTTTTTTCAAAAAGAATTGGCTCCTTTCGCACAGGTGATTGACAAAAATGACAATTTTAAGTGAGTACTACATATCAGTGTATTGAAGTTCTTGATAAGACAGTAGTAACTTGACCTCTAGAGACCTACGTACATTCTGGCAGAAAATGGGAGCCTTAGGATTCCATGGAATCACAGCAGATCCTGAATTCGGAGGAACTGGCGGTTCATATCTCGATCATTGCATTATTATGGAAGAAATGTCAAGGTAATTTCGCAGTACACCTAACTTGTTTCTCGTCTCATGTACATATGTATGCAATTAACTCTAATCCATTTAAATTAATTTGGGGTCTGGTGTGGTGAAATAAGCTGTAAGATTTATTCTTTGTAATGCATACGATCTTAGAACTCAAGTATATAATAATTTATGTTCTTAGAGCTTCTGGCAGTGTTGCTCTATCATATGGCTCACATTCCAATCTTTGCATCAATCAACTAACAAAGAACGGAACCATTGAGCAAAAGCACAAGTATTTGCCGAAGCTTTGTAGTGGTGAGCATATTGGAGGATTGGCCATGTCTGAGCCTGGTTCTGGTAGTGATGTGGTCTCAATGAAGCTGCGAGCCGAGAAAAAGGGTGATTATTACGTGCTGAATGGTACTAAATTTTGGATTACGAACGGATCGGATGCCGATACTTTGATTGTTTACGCCAAAACAGGAACTGGTAAGTTATTTTGTTCTCTAAAAAATTAATGATTTCACGTTCTGATTTAACTTAATAGGAAAGGCGGACAAACATTCGATAACCGCATTCATAATTGAAACCGCTTCGGAAGGGTTCAGTGTCGGTAAAAAGTTGGACAAATTGGGAATGCGTGGCAGCAGTACATGTGAACTAATTTTCCAAGATTTAAAAGTTCCCGAAAAGAACATTTTGGGATCAGTTAACAAAGGTGTATATGTGTTAATGTCTGGTTTAGATTATGAACGTCTTGTCTTGGCTGCGGGTCCCATTGGGCTAATGCAAGCTGCATGTGATATCTCGTTTGACTACGCTCATCAACGAAAACAAAAAAACCAGTTAATTGGTGAATTCCAATTGATACAGGGAAAGATGGCAGATATGTACACGACCCTGGCAGCTTGTCGATCTTATTTGTACACTGCTGCCAAAGCGGCAGATTTGGGTTTAAAGAGTCCAAAAGACTGTGCCGGTGTTATTTTATACTGCGCAGAGAAGGCAACTCAGGTAGCATTGGATGCTGTTCAAATACTTGGTGGAAATGGTTACATTAACGACTATCCGACTGGAAGAATAATGAGAGATGCCAAACTGTATGAAATCGGTGCTGGAACTTCTGAAATTAGACGTTGGCTTATTGGCAGAGAGCTGAATAAGGAATACGTTTAAGAAATTGGATACTGGGAATCAATTAAAATTTAATACTGGATATGATACAAAGGATATTAAAGTGCATTTATTTACATACATTAATTAACAAGCCATAAATATTTACGAACAATTATATTTTCTGTACAATATGTATACACTTTTTAAACAATGTCAATTAATATTTAGTTTAGTCGATGGGAAGTCGTCTGAGTTGTGGTATTTTCAAAAGAAAATAAAAAGATACTAGATAAAAAAAGATTTCCAGTGGTGCAGTATATTATTTATTTGTTTCAACTACGCTGACGTGCTTTTATTACTGTTAAAGTAGGAGCTTTGTTTGCAGGCACTTGCATTTCATTGTAGAATTCCCTTCGGTGGATTTGAATTTATTCAGCCTTACCGGGAACTCTGAGGGAAACGAAATTCCCTCCGAACAATTTAATTCCCGGGAATAAAATCCTCCTATCGCGAATTTTCATCGGAATCCATTTTCCCTGGAATCAGCTGAACCAACACAAAAGTGAGAAAAACCTCATTCGAAATTAGTTTTCGAATGTTTTGACAGCACTATTATTCACCCACCCCGAGAAGAATTCTAATTAGTTCAGGGTATGGCTGAGTTCCAAAACGCAGTTCTTCCGCAGCACTGCAAAGTCAAGCGTTCCATATCGTCAATATATAGCAGTGATGCAACGTATCGCGTTCCAAAACGCATTATAAAAGCAACCACTGCGCAACCAATGCATCATAGTTGTTTATTGTGATGCGTTGTGATTTAAGGAATTTTTTTTTTTTTTATTCCGACAAACAAAAAAAAAATCACTATGTTTTCCAAAAAGTCAAAAATTTTAAAGCATCATGATGCATTGCAAAATGAAAGCATCGTACCGTCGCATAACAATAGCAGTGATGCATTCCCGCGCATTTTTTTTTGATGTTTTGGAACTCAGCCTATATCACTGAAGCTCAGCGCCCAAGAAGGGATATAGATAATGCTCTTTAATTTTCACTTTATACTGCATAAAACTATTTACATAAACTAAAAAACAAAGAACTTCATTTAACTTATTTAAATATAAGAACGTAAAGATAAATTGGTTATTGCACTCAAACTTTTCGAGTTTGTTTTTTTCTATTTCTAGAAGATGCTGTTTGAAATTGAATTTAGCTTAGGATCTTTTAGGAAATTCAAGTGCTTGTGATAATAAGCAATCGTTGTACAATTTTGGGCTTGGATAATCACTTTTTCTAATTTCTCTTGCTTTGCTTTACACAGTCCAGTGATGTGTCGACCATACACGTGGCCAGTGTATGTACTCTGAAACTTCGAAAGTAACTTAACGTTCTTATAGTGAGATGAAATGTTCACGTTTGATTCGGTATCCGTAATAGCGTTGTTGGCGCTTGATTTCTTCTTCTTTCTGTCCTTCTTCCATTTTCAAATTGTGCCGCTTAGTTTCTTTCAAGGCCAATTTGTGCTGATCATACAGTCTATCAATGGCGCGATATACTTTTTAACACTTACTTCCATTTCGCCGTGATGGCTTTTAATTAGGGTTTTCAATCCCGAAGCTAATTTTCAATTCCGGGATTCCGAGATTTGGAAAAATGAAATGAAATGAAACAGAATATTTTTTTTTTGTAAAAAAAAATTAAAAGAAATCAAACCAAATATCGATACACAGGTCAAAAAATTGATGTCATGTTTTTAACAAAAAAAAAATCATCTTCCGATAATTGCTCACAAAAATGTAGAAATTAATTATAAGTGGCTTATCTTTTCAGATACAGCGTAACAGCGTAACTACTATGCTCTGCATTTTTAAATGAATCAAAAGGAACAACATTTAAGAAATTAACAAAAACTTAATTGCTAAGAAACAGACAAATATTTACACTCCATAAAAAAATTTTAAAGATGATAATTTTTGATAAAGAAATAAATAAAAAAATAAATAAAAGTAAATAACAAAATCAAAAAAATTAATTCCAAAGTCAAAAAAGAATAGTGAAAAAATGTAAGGGCGTACTTATTCTGGCTCTTGGTCTTCATCCGACCTTTGTAAATAAAACCGCAGGGAAATAAGGTCATCGAGAGTATCATTCCCAAGCCGGCTTCTAAATTTGTTGCCAATATAACTGGTCTGCTTCTAGGCTCGTTGGTGAAATGGATGGTAATAACTTGTGAACTAAATTCAGATGCCGTCCTCGGGTACCTCCATTTTCAAGGTAAAATCATTTTCTGGTAAAATGGTTTTCATATTTTTTTTTAAGTTCTGCTTGTAGTTGCTGCTTTAGTGTAAGTTGGATTGGTGGTGTCAATAGATTCACACTGTTTTCTTCTTTATCAGTATTAGAAATGTTTAGGTGTTGGTTAGTAGCAATAAGTCTCTGAATTAGTGATTTTATCTGAGGCAGAGTATCAAATAAAATCAGTTTTCAATCCCGAAAATGTTTGCTCTTAAACGTACCCGGGATTACCAGTCACCAATCCCGGGATCGTTTAAGAGCAAAAATCGTTTTGTTTTGATATGATGATTTACTTGGATATTCCTTTTCTGACCCATCAGAAGATTGTATTCCAAACTTGCATTGCTGTTCTCCTCTTGATGTTCCTTATTAAAATTAGAGTAATAATTACCGTGGAAATTGGAAATTGTATTCAGAATAGCTTTATTTTCCGATGGAAATCTTTCCCATTTTCGAGATTCATTCACGATACCAATTTGTCGAACATGGAAAATATTAACAGGGAAATGTTATTCACGATAACCCCAATGTCGCAATACCCCGTCCATGACTTTAGCTTGATCCGAGACCTAGCCACTACGATGCTTGCATCAAATGTAACGCACTTAACAAAGGCAATTAAAACTCCTCATTTTGGTTAGATAAACTTTTATTTATATTTCAAAATAATAAAAATATATGTATATATAAATTGTGTATGTACATACAATAAAAAAAAAATCATGTTAATTTACTTTATTGCGAATTATTTCTCATAATTAAAAAAAAAACAGTGAAAGCTTTTTTTTGTTAGTTCCCCTAGTAAAACAAAACCATTC
Organism: Brachyopa scutellaris; assembly: GCA_949775065.1. Taxonomy (NCBI): domain Eukaryota; kingdom Metazoa; phylum Arthropoda; class Insecta; order Diptera; family Syrphidae; genus Brachyopa; species Brachyopa scutellaris. The sequence continues at coordinate 105,014,395 of OX459113.1, forward strand.
TTTGTTAAAAAAAATCATTCCTTGTGTACTAAATAAACAAATTAACAGGGAACAGTTAAAATACATCAATGCTTGGCAACTTGTTGGCAAATCAATTTCATACGTCCAAATACATCCTAGTAGTAAACAAACGAGAAAAAAATCGTTAAAAAATAAATATTTAAAATTTCGATCAAATTTGGTAATCTCTTTTCTATTTTTTCGTTTTTACATCTAATTTAGGTTGTTGTTCAATGCACCTGTAGTGGAAAGCATTATTTCATTGGTTTTGATTGTTCGCAAATAGAGAATAAAGATTTACTATAAGAATATGAATGTGAATTATATTCTAGACAGATGTGGTAGTAGTACAAAAATGTTTAGAATGTAAAAATATTTAAAACAGGGAAAGGCGCTAGTTGTCTGGCACTTGGTGAATATTTTTATTAGTTATGGTTAAAAGCTAAATGTTTATATATTAATCGTTTATATTTTGTTGTTTTAATTATAAAACGTTCGTCAAATAACTTATTTTTTTAAGAAACAAACTTTTTTATTATTCTAGTCTAAAACTGTGTTTCTCGGTCTTCTGCTCTGACCGAGATTCTGTGGTTGTTGTAAATGTTTTTCGTTCCATGACGCGCTGTGTAATTGAGGAAAGGCGTTGTGATCCTTCATCGACAATGGAGAGTTTACCGCCATCGGAATTCAGAGTAATCTGGGAGAAGCCTGCTTCTAAGGGTTTGACATCGTTGTTCTCCGCATATTTTCTTGTTTCGTACCTGAAGACGGTCATTATTAATAAACAAAATGGATTATAATTTTTGTTTTTGTTTTAACTTACTTCGAAGTGTAACCCTCATAATTCTGACCAGGATTATATGCACCAGTTATCTGTACGACACCACCTTGTCCGAAAGTTTTATCGTGCAGGTCCTTAACGCATGCTTCCAAATTACTTGAGGTCTTCTTTGGCGAAGGTGGCGGTGGCATTTGATCAACGTAAGCATTTTTTAATGTTGACGCAGAGGTTAGAGTTTCAAAAGATTGGCTATTAATGGGCAATGGGCTGACTGGTGAAGTAACAATTCCTCCTTTCGGATAGGGACGAGGAATTGAGTTAGCGGTTAACTTTGGGTTAGGCCTATATGTAGTATTAATAGTTGTTGTGGCTGATTGGAGTGGTGGAGGAGGGGGTGGGAAGTTTTCACTTTGGTTAAATGTGGGTGATACCGCTTCCGGATGGTGGAAGTGTTGGGGAGTTTGTTGGAAAGTATAGTGTGATTTAGCTGATTGGTAGTAACTCGGAGATGTTGGTGTGTCAGTATACCCCGAACGGTTAAGTGTCTGTTAAGAGTTAATAAAAAAAAAATTTACATTCAACGAATTAAGTTTAAACTAGTTTCGATTACTGAAGAGAAATTGCAAACACTTACATTATTTTGACTCTGCAAGCTTCCATATGTCGCCGTCTGGTACTCGGAATCACTCTCATCTGTGTTGAACCCCTGATTGTTCTTTCTTGACCTTGCCTGTCGAATACGAATCAATTTTGTTCGAGCTTCTTCCAGTTGTTTTTCCATTCGAAGGACATCGGATCTGGCGTTGATTTCCTGTGCCATTCCATCCACCATACTTGTGTTTATTTTCAAAGTATGCTCTTCTTCGGCATCAAGACCCTGTTGTGCTGCACGTACCAGATTGTCTGTAGACTTAATAACAGCATTGCCAGCAGCCTGTAATCTCCTGCCAGCTTCTGAATTCGGATTCGATTTGACCTTACAAGCAATCAGCAGCTGAGCAGTGGATGCCGCAACTTGTTTCGCCGTTGATATTAACATAACTTCAGTGCCTACACCACGCACCAGGTTTTGAGCAGCCTCTACAAGACTGTGAGTAGCAGCAGCTACTAGTCTCGCCGCCGAAATCAAACCCTCAGACCACTGTCCGTCATCAGATGATGTAAGTGGTGTACGGGCCACTTTACCCTGATCGATGAGCTCCCTTTGAGCCGCATTCGCTGCTCGTACCAAAGCAGATGATGCTGCCATGATACCTTTAGCGGCTTCCAAAATCATTTCATCAAATTTCATATTCTCGTCGAGTTCCAACTGCAATAGAGAAACAGTGTCAGATTAGAAGAGTTCTCTTATTCTTTGTTAAATTCCACAAAGCACCTTGTTAAGAAAATTGATTATATGTATGTTAAAAGTTTGTTATAGGCATTCTAGTTAGTTTGGTGAGAAAAGCAGAAGAAGGTTAATAATCACAGTAATAATATGTTTGATTCCTGGGTGAATATTTAATTACAACCAAGAATATCAAACATATCTGACTGGAACTATCTTTGTTAAAGCATTCATCATAGCGCTGTTAATTTTAGAGAGCACCCATCACCATATAAATACAGAATTTAACTAAGTTAATTGGTTAAAACATTCATCACAATGCATTCGTTATAAGAAAGTTGTCAGATTTTGATTTTACCTTAACATCCGGTTGTCGGCGAGGCCTCAAACTAGCCAATTTCTTGGCCGCAGCATCGATAGAAGCAGCAGCTCCTAGCAACTCATTCTCTGCAATTACAGTTGGATCCTCGGGATCGATCCAATCGGAGCCCTTCAGAAGACGAGCCATTGCCACAAGATCAGTGACACATTTCGCCACTCGTCTAGACAAATGCATTCGATCATCAGCCGAGCAGTTGCGAAGAATTCCATTTAATAGATCTCTGTATGATTCGCCTACCCCTGCACCAGCCTCCAGGGTCCTTTGACGAAGTTCTGTTGTTTCAGCACAGTTCCAAGCGACTGTACGACAAACCAGAAGCATTTCTGATATCGCACGTCGACCCATATTTGCAGCTGACACTATGTCAACTTGCAAATTAGAGGCACCGGCGGCAACTGCCTTGGCTGTAGCTAAAGTCACATTTTTCGTCACACGAATAAGTGCTTCCGGTGTACATTGGGGTGTTCCTGGTGGTGGTGGTGCTTGCATTGCCTATAACAGAAAATTAATTAAAATTTCTTCTTTCTTAACTTCGACTATCAAACTAACTCGAATTTCCTGTGATATGGCCTCGACTGTTGCCTCCATTGCCCGTGTACCGCGTGTGTGTTCATCCTCTACAGCTTTTACTGTTTTCAATAGTGACGATACATTTAAAACCATTACCTGAAGAGATTATGGAAACAGAGGTAAAACGAGAGGAATACATTTGAAGATTGATTGAATGTTAGAGTAGAATAATTAAAAGTGAAGATGTAGTTGTATACAGAGAGAAGTGAACAAATGAAAACTTATTCAAAATTAATGAATTAATTGCTTTTTATATATTTTATTTTTATTTTTTTAACTTGAAGTAATATTACATTTTCTCGTTAATATATTGTATAGAGAAAAAAAATTGGTTATGGCACTTGCAAGTGAATGAATGTAAATTGAAATACTGAAGGTATATTTATAAATGATTACAAATAATTGATGAATATTTGCTTATTACTGTAAGAAGTAGGTGCAGTTAGGGAAATTTAAATTTTATAAGATAAGCAATTTCCCACACTACGCTGCAAAATGATGAGCAGAGTAAAAGCTAAAGGGCATTACGAACACTGTTCGATATTTCCATTTCGCTATTAATACGATAGTGAAACTTCAAATTTAATCTGACTTATAGCGCGATTATTAGAAGCAAACAATTGCGCGTTTATTATACTTTTCAATAATCTTAGTTAATAGCGTATAGCCTGCTAATGGGTTGAAGTATGCTTGAATCAAGTCAAACACAATAACATACCAGCAAGTAGAAACCTTCACATATGCTAACTTCTTTGTAGATTTCCAAAGTTTACATAAAAAAAGTGAAGCGACTGAGTTTCGACTAATTTTATATTTGGATAGCTTCACAGAAAAAGAAGTTAAAATCAGTTTACTAATTTGTTTCTTTTTATAGCAAGCGCTATTGGTAGCAGCGCGCTTATGCAATAATAGACAAACAAATCAGTTTAAAACGCAGTATAAAACTATAAACATGCGTAAAGGACTCATAGACACTCAAATTCTCAGTGCTGTTCCACGATGCAGAGATAAAGTTCTAAATAAATGCCATCGCGAACGGATGAGGAGCCAAGTCCTTGAAATATTTGGCTGGATGGTTTGAAAAACATTACTCACCCCAATTCCCAATGTCGCACTTGGACCCGTATTCATTTCACAGTCGTATTGAGGATCGTATCACATCCGAATGCGATGTACACGACAACCCATCGCATGGAATGCATTCCAACGCACATTTGAAATTTCATATACCAAGTGTCAAAGACGAAATATGTATATGTACACTGAACGCGGTTTCGCTTATACGCGATTCAGTTTTTCCAACACTCCCTCTACACACACGGTGCTTATACGCGGTTCGTCAAAAATTCGCCTTCGTTCTTATATCTTTGACCACGTAATTTTGGAAAGTAGAAGTCGCAATTGCAACATTATTACAAAGTCCACATCAAATTGATCATCAAAAGCTTCCAAACAAGCATTCAAAAAATTGCTTGTCTTGGAAAATGTACAAATTCGTATGTATTTAGTACATACATAATTTTGTAATTGTGTATGTAGTACAAACATGAATTCAATGGATTTATTTTTCGACGATGCGTAAGAGGACATTTGCGGATAATTTGGCATCGGCTCGCAGAATAATTCGTGACAGTTCCAACACATTATAGCTACCAAATTCCTGGTATGTTTTAAAAATAAATAACTGTAGTGAAAGTGTGTGCAAGTGAAATGCTTTAATAATATTTAAGCTTTAAAAACAAAACAATTCGCCCTTCTAAAGAATCATTTAAATTCGGGTTGGACTTAGTCCAAGATGCGGATACGTTGTATTGATGCCAGACATCCTGGATCTTGTCCTTATCCGTTCATATAGACGAATTATGACAAAGCCGTTCCCTGAACAACGATTTGTGGAAGGAGAAACAAATAACTGGATAAGAGGTAAAATTCATGTAAAATATAAAATTATTAATTTGTCTTTTAATAAACATTTCAACGACCCGTATTCAAACTTGCTCTCGATTATAATACGCCACAAATATGAGCAACATATCATACAGAGAATACCATAAATTTGGAGATTCGAATGCGATGCTTTGCCCCTAGCAGAAGGCAATTAGACATGCGAGTATGTTCGCATAGTACGACATTTCTAATAAGAACGTTCGACTGAAGTCAAAAAAGCGAGTAGGAAATACGACATTGGGAATTGGGATGATTATCTTGTAGCGCATGATGAATATATTTATATGTATGTGCATCCAAAGTATGTACCTGTGTATATATATAATTTTTCTGAGATCCTAATAGTTTATCAAGTCAACAAAAAAAAAAGTGTGGGAAATGCAGTTGAACAAATGTTAAGTAAGTCGATACAATATCACCTACTTCCCTTACAAATGCAACGTGTTACAAGCTAAACACAACTTAGTACTAATTCAAGTAATTATTTAATATATGCGCATAGTATAGTTGCAAAAAAATATATAAGCCATTTTTGCAGTTATTTTTAAATATTGTTATTATTTTTATTTTATATTTTTTGTTCATGAGCGATCATTTATCCATTGATGCACGCTTGCTACTGTAAGTGCCAGAGAGGCACACATCCCTAAGCATCTGTTTGAAAGGAAAACAAGAGAACAATATACATTTTACTTAAGTGCAGAGATAAATAGATTCCAAAAAAAAAATGGGCTGGACATCTTTGGAGTTCGGTTCAATAGACAGAAGAGAGTGAGAGAATAAGATTAAGAATAGTGGACAGCCAGCGCTACCAGGGATGCGGTAATGTGCAATCTTTAGTATTTAAAAAACAACATTGTTAACGGTTCCGTCCTCTTGTCATTATGGTTAAAGGAATCGTGTATGTATTTGCAGCATTAACAATTAAATTACATATAAATAGTCTGTTTGTGGTATATACTAGAGTAGGAATAGTAAGGAAATATAATTACAACATCAAGAGCAATCAAATTGCAGGGATGCATCTTATTAACAATAGGCAAGCAATAATTGCTTTGTTTTCAAAATTGTACGCTTAAGGCTAGATTTTTTGTATTGTTTTAGTACTTCGTGTAAATTTAGCAAAAGTATGTATGTATGGGCGAATTCATAAACGTCAATTGCACGACGATCACGTCAAAGTTGCGATGATCATTTGTGGTGCTGTGACGCGAGCGCATTAAAGTGAAATCGAATGCGCTGTTGCACGATGTTTTGCGATCAGCTACAGTGGCAATATGTTTTCGACTTGTTGCCGGACGTGTCAAAACGTTTTCAAATTCTTGATCGTAATCATCGTCATGCAATTGACGTTAACGAATTCATCCTATGTAAGTGTGGAGTGAAAACATCGTTAGATTTTTATAATATGTGAATATCATTCAGCGCATATGCTATTAAGTGCCATATCCATTACAAGTTATATAAATAAGTTATTTTTTGTTGTATTTACATTAAATAACGGTAAATAAATGGTGGACCGAAACTACTGAAGCTCCCCAGATATTCACCACTTGATTTCTCTTCATTTGTAACCGAAGTGAGATTTTTGTTAAAAAAAGCAATTTTTTAATTGAAAAAGTTATGAACTTGCCTGTGACAAGTGTACTCGACGGTTAAAGAAAAATTTAATTAGTTTGAGGCAATATGTAGCCGCAGATTTCTATCGGCGTCAAAAAAGCTCACTAGCGCTCTTAAGCACTGATATTTGGTAACTTCCTCAGTTCACAACGTATAAAACTGCAAATACACATGTTACAGGCACACACACATTTGTTGTTGTGGTTATCTAATTAAAACCAAATACCATCAATTGTTTACTATATGATTATTTTTTCTTAGACAACATCTATGTATATAGTTATGTATGTATATGTAAATTGGTAATATAAAGCAATATTAACTGATACTCCAATGATTAATGGAATGAAATCACTAAGACATTTTTCTTTATTAATTACCGACAATCACTTACCTTTGCGCTCTCCTTTAGGCCTTCCATAGTAGGGTCATGAATTGGCTTGCCCGATGCCAATTTTGTTGCATTGATCAAGTCACCTAAGGCAGATGCCACATCCTTTACAGCGTTTATTACCATTACCTGTGAATCAGGCTGAGCTGCACCCAAAGAGCACGCACCACGTTTAACTGCTTCCGCCAGTTGCACTAAAAGTGAAAAACAAATTAATAAAAATAGATAGGCGTTTTTTTTTTTTAATTTCGCCTACAAATTGTGGTAACAGCGTTTTGAGCAGCGGATGCAAGTTGATCCTGAGTGCCAGCGGCACCAGCTACCAGCACTTTTGTGTCCTCAACTAGTGCCTTGGCAGTTTGTAAAATATGTTCACGATGATCAGCGAATGCGCCATCACCATCTGATTGCAGAGTACCCGCAGTGGCGAACATAATCGTGGTGTCCAAGTCTCCAATTATTCCAGAGACAGTGTGTGCAGCATTTATACAAGCTTGTGTGCCACGTGAACCAGCCTGTAAGGCGGCCAAAACTTGAGCGACCTTCTCCGTGACATCTCTAGCATTGCGAGAGATATCGTTCTGTCCTGATGGATCATTGGGACGTACCCCAGCAGTGGATTGAATAATTTGGCCCACAGACCTACCCAAATCTATAACAGAAGATCGAATGCGCATTGCGACTTCAGGGGAAGTCGTCGTGGTGGAAGCACCTACAGAGTCTTGCGTTATTTGGGTGTAATGCTGAGCCATATCAAAGCCTAGTGGTGGCAGTTTGCTAGGATCGAAACCAGCCTTTGCATTAATTTCGTTGGCTAAACGAGCGATCTCCTTAGCACTCTGCACCATCCTAGTTTGGTAGTCTACAAACGAATCACTGAAAGACGCGTTCAACAGACTCTGTCTCTTATCTGTGAGACGAGTAATGGCGCGGTTTACTTGCTCCATTAGGCCGGTAACAACGCCACTTTCAGCCGAGATTTTATCTACAGTCTGCGTTAGTTCTAGAATGGCTTCTTGGGTATTCTCAATCGATTCATCTAAACGAGGATGAGCGTGGGTTGCTCTTGGATTTCCAGCTGACTCCTTAGCTGCTTGTACTAGTTGAGTTGCACTCTCAACTACAGACTTTGTTTGATTGATTAAACTCATTTGCTGGCTTGAGTGAACAATATGAGTACAAGCTCCAATCGCACCATTTACCATTGGCACAACATATCTTGAGATCTCGCCAACCGCATGACCCAGCTTTTCAGCGTTATTCTTGCCAGCCATTCGAATCGGTTCCAGTTTGTCACGTAATTCAGCAGCTGCGTTCAGAGTTTGACTGCTAAAGCCCTGCAGATTGTTGTCCTTCCTTTGAGCTAATCCCTGAGCATTTACAGCTAGTCCACATGTATCCAATTCACGTGTACAAGTCCCCAGAGTATGTAGAACTTGATCGCACTGCGCTTGACCTGGTGCCTTATCCCGAATATTGTCGACAAGACGTTTAACACTCTCTGAAACTGGAGTGCTGTGCATTGAGAGCTGTTGCCATACTGGTGGATCATCTGGTGACAGTGCCAACGATTTCGCAGCCTTGACCATTTCGATAATTCCATCAATTACTCCACGACCTGCATTCAAAACCGGTTCTTGGGCCTTTCGTCCCTCAGCAGAGATCTTAGCTGGAACTGGGACAAATTCCGGACTGGAAGCATACTGACGAACAGCTTTTACTGCGTCCAAAAGTGGTTCAACAAAACGTTGTCGTGATGGCACCGAATGATCATCTTCAATTCCCTTAACTTCCTCAACCAAATTTGATGTTGCTCCCGCTACATGTTTGGCTCCCACAATGAATTCGTTCTTTGCAACTGGATTGTTGGTGTTCATGCTAGCCTGACGGCAAATCGAACAGAGGTAGCTAGTGTGCTTGGCTACTCCAGTAAGCGCTGAAATCTTTTGCTGCTTTGTCGACTTTGGACTGCTGACAATGTCACAGAACTGAACTATTCCCTGATATGCCCAATTCAACTGAGCCTGATCGATGATTCCTGGACGTCCAGCAATACTACTTGGATGTGACACTCCAATCAGGTACGCCGCTTGTGCCGAAGATTCAATCAAACCGTGGATAGACTCCGACACATTGTTGACTGACTGTCCGAACTCAACGTGTTGCGATTGCTTTGCGTTGTTAATCATTTCAGAAATGGCATACCCAAGGTTCCTAGACTTCCCAGTAGCGGTCTCCACACACTCAAAATATCCCTGATCTGTAATAGCTTCATGTGGATACTCGAGAAGGACCCTTAAAGACTCTATGTTCCGGATAGCGTTGTCGCACTCCTTTTGACCAGGAGCAGATGATACACTGGCATCTACCAGCTGATTTATGCTCTCTATAACACTCCTGGCAGCAGCATTCAAAAGATTCTTTGAGTTTGGTTGTCCTGGATCAGCAGCTATTCCTTTTGCAGTTGACAGCAATGAACAGGATTGGGTAGATACGTGTCGCAAGCAATCAATCATTTGTGACTGAACAGCTTCATCCTTTGTTTGGCCCGCCATTTCCATTGCCACAGATAGAAGATCTTTGTAATAATTTCCAAATACCTGACTTGAACTCGCCAACTGTGCTGGACTGTCGTACGAATGTACAATTTGACCACTCGATGAGCTTAGATTCTCGGCGACATGCTTGAGCTCCGTTTGAAGCTGGTTGTAGTTACGATTTGATGGAGGGAATTCATTCATCGAGAGTATCTCGCTTAACTCGCTAACATTCCTCAAAGCATTGTCAACCTCCCTTTGGCCTGGAATGCAATCAAGTGTTTTTGAAAGCGCATCCGTTACGTCCCTTTCTGCTTGGGTGAGTGCACCTGGCTCTCCAATATTTTGCAATGTCTTCTGTGCTTCTTCAATAAGATGGACTGAATTTAAAATTACTTCATCAGCTGAATCGATTACAGTTGGGTTATTTGTAGTAGCAGCAACTCCATGGACACTCTTGGTAAAATCACCCAAAGCCAGAGCAGTATCACGACCAGCGACACCGGCGTACATGCGTTGACCATGTGACACTGCAGACAAAAGCTGACTTAAAGCGATTCCAACGTTCTTGGCTGACTTACTTAGCTGTTGTGCCGTGTTTTCTACTGTCTCACCAGGAAGTGGACGAAGAGAACCTGCTTGTGCGGCATTCCTGGTGTCATCCAGCACATTTCTTAGGTTCTTCACGGCCTCCAAAGCCGACTCAAGTTCTTGACCGCCACATGCTTCTCGTGCCCTTTGTGCTGCTGAATTTAATTCATGAACAGTTTGTCCCAAATGGAAGGCGCTTTTTGATAGCTGCTGTGCCGATGATATATCATTGACTGTCGGCTGTAAGGCACGTGCCGAACTCGACAACTGTATAGCTGGTTCGATGAACTGCTCTGCGGCTTCAATCAGATTCAACTGTGCATTCGCATCATCTGGAGTAGTCCTTGTATTCTTAACCGATTGAACCAACCTCGGAATGGTGTCAGCTGCTCGTTGACAATCTTGAAGCAACGACTGCTTAGTCTGCTCATCATCGCTGTGTTTAACGGCATTTTGTGCCGCGGAAATGCACTGTGTCGCTGCTGTAGCAGCTTGCCTTGAACAAAAGTCTAATCGGTTAATTAAGCCCCTCTTCATAGCTGGAGTGTTTGCCTTGGTTGTTGTTATTTCTCGCAGTTCCTCAGCTGCCCTTCTCAGATTTTCTTGATTATCAGAATCATGGGGATTTCCAGCACACAAACGAGCTGCTTCTACTAGCTTAGCTGTAGCGTCGGCCAATTGTTTGGCAGCCGACAACAAACGCCTTTGCAATTCAGAGTCCTGTTGCTGTTCAGCCTCACCTTTGATACTCTGAATCAATTGAGCAGTTGCTTGACCCAACACCCTTGCATGACGAACCATCTCCTGAGGGTCAGTAGAGGAGACTAGGATATCTGTTCCAACTATGACACTTTCCACGGGAGTCATCTCCTGAGACAAACGATTAGCATGCTCGCGGGCACCCAACTTAACATGGTCCAGCAGATTTGCTAGGCTACGGGAGACATCCCGGGCAGCATTAAGGAGATCGCCCTTAAGTTTCTGATCATCTGTCGCTTCATTGCAAACTTCGCACAAGTTATTTACCGCCTTAGCCACATTCCTTGCCGCCAACTCAATCTGTTCTCTACAGTCAGCGTTATGCAGAGTCGGAGCTATAACCTTGGTACAGGCTACCAACTGACTCGTAGCCAGTGCACATTGACTCGCTGCTCCAATTACTTTATTTCGGGTCTCCTCATCCTCGCAATTTGATGCAATCGATTTCGCACGCATTACTAAAGCCGCAGTAGTATTAGCCACTGCTTTGGCTAAAGCCAAAAGCATATCCTGAAGGTCAGTATCTTCCGGAGGTTCCTCCTCAATTGTACTCAAAACATGAGTGGTGGCTTCTCCAACTCGACTGGCAGCATTTATCAAACTCTGTGGTGGTTCCTTATTTTCTGGCTCAGCTGCCTTCAGCAAGTCACTAAATGCACTGCATAAATTACGTGCAGCCTCCAACAAACGATCACCACCGCTGTCGTCTTCCATTAGTGCGGCGATCAAACGAACTTCTTTCGTTACCTCGGGAATAGATTGAGCGATTTGTGAAACAGACGCCGATATTGCCTCAGTATCAACTTCATCTGGTTGTGAAGCAGTGATAATCTGTGCCGTTGCAGCACTCATTGTAGCAACATGACTATTTACGGCTTGTTTCGATGTGTCCAATGTATTCTCGCGCCATTCGATGGAACGCTTATCTGTACCAAGTTCTTGGATGGAAGCCTGCAAATTATGAATTACGATTAAACGCTGAAAGAGGTATTCCTTGAATGAATTATAATCACCTTGGTCTTGAGCTCTTCGTCGGCTCGAAGTAAAATATCTTGTCCGGCAGTGATGTAGCTCAGCAGTGCTCTTTGTGGTTCTGTCAAATTCACCGAACTAATTCGAATTTCTTTTGTCTGTAACAAGTCACAGAAAAGTATAAGTAAAAGATCCTGGGCAACAAATATTTAAACAAAAAACCCTCGAAAGACCAAGAGTTTGTAAACAAAAAAAAAGAATGAATATATAAATAAATCAACTAAGTAAAAAAAAACCAAAAGAAGAAATAAATCAATGGTCGTTAGAGGGTTTAAAATATTCCAAACAAATACCGTTTTGTTAACGTACTTTAGAATAATTATTGGACCGACGAAGACAGCAGCAATAAATAAATAGATAAACAATTAAATTTACTTCAACCGCTGAATTCAATTAATTTAGAAATTTGTATTCTAAGAACGTGTGCGCATATATGTGCTCTTATATTGCAAATAAATGTCTAAGGAATGCATAAACAACAATTTAAGGTGGCTAAATACTATGTGCTATTGCGATGATTTTTGTGTCGATGAAAACAACTTTTTTCGATCTGTCGAACGTTGGTGTCTATAAAATCTATGTTCAGGAGAAAATGATGATGGGAATACATAGTTGTATCTTGATAGGATATAAAAGAAAATGCAACTAAATCCGTGCATTATTTGATCGTACAGCTTCCAATTTGTTAAAATGGAACTTTATTCGATGACTCTGTGATAACACAGTAAATCGTTAAAAAAAAAGACGAAAATGAAATAACAAATATATACTATAAGCAAACAATCATCTATGTATCTATGTGAAGCATATGAACGTAATTACTACATTTAAGCTTAATTTATTACTTTATTGTGGGGGTATGAATTTTAATTGATCAGATTTTGTAAAAATAATTAACTGTAAGTTTTCGCTTGTGATTATTTTCCATATTGCTTTGTTTTGAACAGATCGAGTTCTTAATTGATTTTTTATTTTTTCATCGACACTGCTTAACCAAAAGTATTAGATAGATAGAAATAATAGAATTGAACTCACCGTTGGCGGCTGATGAGCAAGATTTACTTGCCCAACAAATGCACCATATTGCACGGATTGCATTTCACCCTGTGTATATGGCTTTTCGCCTGCGGTTATCGGTGAAGAAGATATTTCAATCAAACATACAAAATAGAGTGAAAAAAATAAAGAATAAAGAAATCAAATTATAACAAAAATTAAAGCAAACTAAAAGTACAACAAATAAACAGAAAAACAAAAAAGCCATTTCGATATTTACAAACAATTTACTACTAAAACGATACATACCATCGTACGCTCGCATTACACCCGGTTGAGCCAATGACTCTGTATTGACCTTTCCCACTCGACTGGTTTCATGTTGTAGGAATGTTGCTCTAAAATATGAAGTTGTCTTTAAGCACTTAATCACAGTGCAAATAAATTTGTAACTTACTTTGAAGGCGCGACTGATTCCTCTACCATAGTAGATCCCTCATCACCTTCTATGCCGAAATGATCTTTTGTTTGTTTCTTCTTTAATATGATATCGATGTAACCAGCGATAAGTTGGACTATCTGTTCGGCTTCAGTTGTTTGCACAGAGTAATACTGGTTATCGTAATCACCAAAATCGAGAGTAAACGTATTGGGAGAAGCGCCCCACCTTCGCACTGTTGTCAACGGCCAAGTTACCAAAATCTCCTTTGTCCTTTCATCCAAACGAAGAACAGAATCCTTGGTGACACCCAGCAAACGTGGAACAAGCTTATTCTTGCCGGACATTTTTTCTTTTACCAAGAAAAATGTGACACCATATGTGGGTAGTTCGCGTGCTGTTTTAGTATACAAAACTTTGGCATCGATTTCGGACAATTCCACATGATTGCGATGTTCGGCAAATACTTTTTTCTCGATACCCTTAACACGAACATACGACTGTGGCAGAAAGTCTTTTAAGCTGTCAATATATTAAGTGTTCATTAAAATTGAATTTAAGTTTAATAAAGCATGGGAAAACTTTATAATACTATCAATTTCACATTATGTACTTGAAAATGAAGAAAATATGTACAATAGGTATTTTGGTAGAAATAGTTACTCACTCCAAAAATCCTGGTTTATGTTTCGATTCGTTATGTGGTCCAAATTGGATGTGAACTTGTATACCAGCAAACTCACAAGCTGACAAAAAAACAATATTATATGTAATGTCTCGTGAGTGTTAAATTATAACCAGAATTTACCTTTGTCTTGTGTTACTGGATGTGTACCATCCAGAATGGCATCTCTTGCCTGCACGTATAGCAAATTCAACTGAACTGGATCCCTCGAATCGATATTCTGATCGGAGAAGAAGAACTTTCGCCTCAGTAAAACTGTTTCGGATTCATCAATACCTTGTTCACGAAGAGTTTTTCCAACATCAACCCAATTTACTGCAAAAAAAAAAAACACAAAATAAATAAACACTCAAGATATGCTAAATACAACTCACTTTCATCATCGGTTTTGAGTTTCTTACGTAAACTCTCCATCTTGGCATCGCGATCTTTTTCGGCAAACTTTCTCTTCAAAGTTAGTGTTCCGAATTTGTTATCTGGTAAATTTTCATTTTGTGATTCCGACTCTTCCCGCACCAGACCGTACTCTTCGTGATTGGTTATACCAATCTTCGTACAAATAACAACCATTAGCTGTGACACAGGTTGAGAGTCATCCACTAAAATGGTTTTAACAGCACCGTCTAACATTCGTACACGAAGGGTTCGCAATTTACGGCGATATTCCAGCACATCAAGATTATGCAAGATGTAATAGCCAAGGGTGCGTCCAGCTTCCAACCACACACCCTGTTGGTTTTGTTCGTCCGACAAAAATAGTCCATATTCACTTGCTGTAAGAGTTTATATACATAAATATGTATGGTTTGCAATGAAACATAGAAAATGGAGTTGATTAAGTCCAATTTTTGTGTAAGCTAAACATTTTGTATCATCAAATCGACATCATGACGAGACTAAATCTTTTTATGACTTTCCTGTCAAAAACTTCAGAGAAAACGACATTTTGATCTTATTTCCACCCAGAAAAATACATATATACACTTGGATATCTTAAGCAGTTTATGGCAATCAAATCCTGCAAAATAGATTTGGTGTTTGATAAGAAATAAGAAAAAAAGACGGACAAGTGCTAGTCCTGGAGATTCCGTACAGCTTAGTATATGAGTACTTTACAAATTTTCAGAAAGAAGAAGTAATATACCCACTTATACCTAGATGCTTCTTGCAGATATTGATTTGAATGAAGAATGGATAACACCACATTGTATTGTCAAAGTTACAGAAAACAACTAGATTTGTTACGTAATAATTCCACATAGAATTAGAAATTAATGATATTTAGAATGTTTCCTTCATTTGTTCTATCCGCGGAAACACCATATTACATAGCTTTTGATGGATTTCATAAAAAAACAAACAAACAACAAAACCTAATTTTTTGCATCTTTTTATTGTGATAGAAGCTTGATTTTGAGTTTTGCAGGACTAAGGAACCCTTGAGCTGTTTGATATTTAGTTCAAATTAATACCTCCAGGCGATAAGAAAAATTATCGACGGTAAGATAGACAGACGGACAACTAAGTGATTCTACCCTAAAAACAGACTTCTATTAATGGTACAGTACGACCTCAATCTTCTTCTCTCCATTTAAACGACGAGGTTATGATCAGAATTATAGGGATCACAACCCTCCCACTTCACTGCATTCCTACTGGTCCGCCTGTGGGGTTCGCCGGTTCGACCTCAAAAAATATCTGCAGGCCTCCCGATTTTGAATCACTTCATCATTGAGGCCAGTCAAATGCTGACGTTTCTGCATTTGTGTGATCCAGGAGTTTGCCTGCCTCTTTTACGCGATTGTGAGAGAACGTTGATTGCCATTGCCTTTTTGACGGGGTTCGTAGGATCCCTCCTTTGAACATGACAGTACCAACTGAGCCGGTCATGCTCAAGTTTCTTCGAGATGGGTTTTGCGACCTCAATAAAAGCGACTAATAGAAATTCGGGTAGTTGCTTTTATTGAGGTTGTTGCAATAACCGAGTCAAAAGGTATTGGTGTCAGAAGTGGAGCATAATACTAAATGGGGGGTTCTTCAACTGCATTGGCTTCCAGATTGCTGTGAATCTTTAATTGATGTAATTATTCTTTCGTTTTTGTCATAATCAGTGTTGGGATACATCAAATGGTACCACCACTTTCGTATTGGGCTAGACTGCACCCAGATCCATGCAATAGTCAAGAGACATTATGGCATGCCTTAATTTTTCTTTCCAAATCTGACCCGTCGCTGACGACCAAATGTGCCATATGCATTTTTTTCAATTTGATCACATCTTAATCCATTGGCCGAGAATTGTGGTGCAGTTTGTAAAATAAAAATAAGTGAACAAGAAAGACGAGATAAGGAAAGATGTAAGAATTTATGAAACAAAAGTTGCATTTATCGACTCACTTTTTTTGAACAGTTGCAATTACTGAGTCAACAATGGTAAGATTTTAAGCGCTGCTTTTATCGAGGGTATGCGCGTATCGAGGGTTGCTTTTATTGAGGGCGTACTGTATTGCTAACTTTTCTTTAATTATTTCTATGGAATGAAACTGAACTTTATACCTTTCGTATGTACATATGTAACATATTTTACTTTCCATTCATGTATGTTGCTAATGAGTTGACCTTTAACACCAACATATTAACCAACTTAAACCTAACTGAACGTTTCTCTATAAATCGTTTTAACATATTTTAACTTTCCAGATGCAAAAGACTATATATAAATATAACAATAAACAACAAAAGGTATCCGTTTTTTTTTTAGTGCTACAATATTCCCTGAAATACAAATTACTGTTTCTAAGTTCTTTTATACGGGTAAGTTTATCCCAGCTATCGGATATCGAATAGAATTGCAGACTGTGTTTTCAAACATTTTATACCCAAACTGTATATTAAAAACTATATATTGTTCCGCACGTTTAGAGAAACATATTCATTTGATACAAAGTGACTTAACGAAACCGCTCCTCAAAAACAAAAAAATAATCGAATTGAACTTTAACAAAACCACACACTTTATCTTATATGTACGAGCATTATGTCTTCTACTTACGCTGTCCTTGTACAGCTTCAGCAAATTTATCACGAATTATTTTGCATGCATCAAATACTGTGGTATTCGGCTGGAATTGTATGGTCTTTGTTACCCGGCCGCCTTCTAGGCTTATACGTAAGGACAGCGTAGACATTGTTTATATATCTGAAAGGCACTGTAATGGAAAAGAAAAATAAGAAAAATCAAGAAAATGTACAAAGCACGAGTATATAATATAATGTTTAATTTACACACACATGTAGAATCTTATAGAAAAACCCCATGGAAACCCACCCTTCACTTATATTTTTTATTTTTTTTATTATAATACCCTCTGTCAATATAGAACGAACGATTCTACACCATACCACCCTTAGACAGTATGTACACACTATCGTCGTTCAGTAGGTAAGTGACTGGGTATCACTCATCTCAAATAAAACACAAATGCACATACAAAAGGCCGATATTACTCCCTAATTGTTTTTTTTTTTTTTTCATCTTAAAATACAAAAGAAGAAAAAGTAAAAACCAATCGATATCGCAAAAGTAAATTTGAGATCTTAAAAGCTGTTTGAATCAAGAGAATGTAAAAACCTTTTCGTAAACAAACATCGAGTGGGGGAGTAAATTACAATATGGGTAGAGGAGGGTGTGGGCCATATCGAATATCCAAAATTCTATTTATTCACTGTTTTTCTAAAGATACACTTTTAGCTCTAGCAGACAGACACTCACTTTTTTTTCAAGCTGGGGTAACCCATTCAGTATTTTTTTTTATATGCACAAGGACAACCACGCTTAACGAAATCTGAGGAAGAACTGAATGTAGAGAGAGTCTCTGAAAACTACTGTCGGTCTGGTACAAGCCGGATGCTGCGCAAAGTAAAATTTTCCCAAAGGGGTGGTTGCCCTCTGTACGCTCTTGCCATTGTAAAAAGGGCGAGCAACATGATTGGTATAAAAATTAGGGATAGTTTCGATAAATCTATGCGCTGAGAAATCATGCGCGGAATTGAAACTGAAAAATATCCGTGGGACTTTCGTCAAGATGTTCAAATAGAATTTTGTTTTGCAAGGGGATATTTTATTTTGGAATGATTGGGGAAGTTTTCTGTTAACTCGAAACGATCAAACAAGGGGAATAAAGAAAGCTTCACTCGCTCTGCAAGGATGCACAAATTGAGTGGTGATAACAAAGACACCAACACACTGGTAGCAATTTCTTTTTTTTTTTTTTCTCTCAGTCGAGGTGCTAGTCAATGGCGCCAGATAAAAAATTATATATTACCGTTCCTAAGGCGCCCGACAATGTGGTGCCTTTCCCTTATTTTTTGCACATTAAATATCTTTCTGAATTCAGAAGTAGTGAGCTACGTGAATCTTTTCCGCCCACCGCATGTTAAAATGTGAAAATGGTTGATTAACTTTTTTTGTAGGTCATGCTAGATGGGTCCTGAGCAAATGTAGTATATATGTATGCATGTAGGGAGGGACAGTAGGGTGGGTGTATGATACGCGGTAGGGGTTACTATAATTTGACGGCGACTTGTTTAAGGGATGTTTATTATAAAAAATGCGATGATAAGATCGAATAGTAGCTTATGATGAGCTTACATCCTCTTAAGTATTTTCTGAGATCTACATATGAAAGTAATGAAAGTTATAATTTCAGATGAACCATCGCAGTTTAGGAGAATGTGTTTTCATCTACTACATGATATTTTAAAATACATAATCCCATTCCTTTACTTCCAACCACTCTTCACTCTATCAAATCAAATACAAAGTGTCGCTGTGCACTCCTGTAGTTCCAGAAAGTGAATAATGACAAAACAGATCTCTCAATTTGATTACTTGTTAAAAACAAATTACCTAAAGATAAAATTAATGAGTGAGACAACCCCTGCTGATTGATTAATGCAATTTCTTGCTGGCAATATGTATTGACTTAAAATGACGGAACTAATTTCCTTTTCATTTGCTTAAAATAAAAAAAAACAATAACGTGACATAAAAGTCTTATTTAAAGCTATCGTTACGAAGTTTATGTGTAGAAGAAAAAATTAATAGACCAACGAGTAATAAGAACAACAATACTGATTAGTGAATTACCCACACCAGGCGACCAAGCGACCAAGCGAGCAGCAGCCCCATCCCACCATTGAGGGTAACATAACACCACATACTGTGAAGCTAATGGAGTTTCCATTTACTAGCGTGCTTGTTAGTGTCTTACTGAGATGATTTAACGTAGCAACAACATCTTCGAGGAGAGTCCTTTTATCGGGTAACAGTCAAAAAATAGAAGCGAACTTTGAAACATGTTTAGATGACAAGCAAACTTAGATTTGATTAAAATAAAAGTCCTCTACATCATAAAACCCTGAAGAGATGCCAGTAATTGATCCAGCAAGAAAGGAATCGATGTCTCGAAAACAGCGTGCGGTGTTATTTTAGGGGTTTGTTCAGTCAGTTAATTACACGAAAACCACCCACTATTCAAATTTGGAATCGTTGGAGCTGGTATATAGCTAATGCCTGCGACGATTCGTAGGCAGTTTAGGTGTACAAAATCAATTTACAAACTATAGACGAGGTATTATTGTAATTTGCTACTTTAAGCCTATATACAAAGTCGATTAGCCGTGTAAAAATAAAGCCGAGAAAATATTGAATTTGCACGCAATTATGTGCGAAGAAAAACACAATTTTCAAAAAGTCAATTTAGGGGTAAGCCTTAACGTGGCTTAGTAGTTATTGCGTTGGACTACTGAGTGTGCTGTCACAGGTTCAATCCCAGCAAACACAAAAAAGTCCCTTTCCGAATGTCCGACTTTAATGCTTATCCAAGAGTATCATCTAATGTAAGAAGTTCCTAAACGGAAACGGCAAATAAACGTAGGAACTTCCATTGCAAAAAAACATTACAAGCACACACAAATGGCCGCGAAAAGCTAGGGTTGGTACCTAGGTAAGGACTGCCGACGCCGAATTTTTTTTATCTACGATTTTTTCCCCATCCAAAACACAATGCACCGGGACCAAGATCTATTGTGCCCTCTACAAGTACTAGACGAAGGAACATCCCTCTCATCATTATTCCTATTGGAATCGGTTAGAGAGCGATTCGCTCACATCTAGCCTAGGTGAAAATTCCATAGGTCACAGCACCTTATCCAGACCAATTTTCTTGAGAAATCGCAGTAGGAAATTGGGTGCTATGAGTGGTAGATCCTCTGCTGTAATTTGGTATTTATCCAAGCACTTGAATCTTTTCTGGGTTAATGCCCCACATTCCACCAGTATGTTTCACTGGACTCATTGCAAAATCTGCATGAGTCTTCATCTGATAGACCTAGCTTCCTGAGATGTCCCCTGAGTTTACAATACCTCGTAAGGAACGCAGTCAGGATACGGAGTTTGTTTTTGTCAAGGCTGATGCAAGCTTTGAATCTCTTTAAGTTGTAATTACCCAAAAGTTTCTTCGCCTTTCTTAGACTCTGAGTTTTTGTCCATGATTTCGTCCTGTTAGTCTTCTCCAGTGATCGGAGCTCCTCCTATTTTATGCAACTCTGGTGCGATCGGTGATTTTTCTTCACAAACTAAGACCACAGCTAAATTACAAATTTGGTTCTTTGCTGGATGAGCAAATGTGTACCACAAAGTTGGGCCAATTTCTCAAACAATATTTGCCCCATTCAAATTCTGTTCTGCATAGCATTTCATTATTAATAAAGGACGTTTTTTAATAAAAAAAAAAAATACATACATTATGCATATGAAAATATACATATTGATTTTTTTCATGAATATGAAATATATATTTTTTTTTGGAAAAAAAAAAAAAAATCGTATATTTAAGGGTTAAGCAAAAGAAAAGCGAGTGTTTGAAATTGGATGGATTTTGTTATTTTCCAAAACAATTAACTTAAGGATTAAATACCATAAATTGTAACCACCGGAAGAATAATAAATTATAGAAGTAATTTAAATGTTTTTATAGGTAAGCATTTTTATTTGTTTTTGGGAAACATGTGTGCGGTCTAAGAGTGTTATTTATAGACTTTTTTTACGACTGAATTGAAATTGCCATTTTACATAATATATTATTATATTTTATATTTTTGGGGTTTAGTTTGAACGTATCGTAAGTTATAAAAAAGAAATAGATATTTACGTGTATATAGTTTTATAGTTTCTTAACCAACACTAAAAGCTTTTAGCAATTTTTCTAGTTAGTAAAATACCCTACTTAAAATGACTATTTTACTTCGCTTACAATCTGCTTGCCATAAGATGTAGAGCTTTGATATCCAATTTAATGGTTTTTTTGTGGGAATCTTTGGTGACTTTTATACATATTTTTAATGATTGTACTTAAGAAATGGGACAAATATATTTCCAAGTGAGTGGCAATAGATTGTCGATTGAATTTTATTATAATTTTCTATGAATTATGTAGAAAAAAAAGGACGTTGTTTTTACCAGATTTAACTCAAATTCGAACTTTACCAAATTCAATACCAACGTGTTCAAGTCTTGAAGGCGAGGGTAGATGAAAGTAAAAAAATTACCGCTGATTTAATTGGGAATCTTAAATCTATATTCAAATAATTTAAATGCGCGGAATATTTTTTTCATTTAAATTGAAACCCAGACCGATGTTTGTTCTTTAAGTTTTTTTTAAAATAAAATTCTCATTATAACGCAAATGCAGGTATGTACTTACTTTTTTGAGAAACAATTCCTAAACGAATGTAATCTTCTTTTAGGAATAACAAATAAGGCACATTTAGCAAACAAAAAACTACTTGCTAAGAGTTGTATGTATATAAATATATATTGTATATATTAAACGATTAACAAAAAATATATTTCAATAAGGGAGTCAAAAAAATAAATTGTTTAGGCACTGGGTGACGACACACGTTGTGAAATCAAATGTACAAGAATTTCAAACAAAAACTTAACTACTTTATGAGGCACAGTTGTGAGTTAATATTTTTTTTTAAAACGTTCTGAGAGTCGTTTTTACTAAGGCACTTGTATTAAACTCAAAGCTAGTTTATAAAATTCAAATAATTCACTAAGGCACTTTTATTTGAGAAAAAAAAAAAGAAGAAAGTTAATGAAACAATCACAACCAACTCCAAGTTGTAACTAAACACAAAGAAGAACCAAATAAAAATAAAAAAGACTTTAATACTATTTACAATATCACAAAATGTTTAAAACTTTATTTTGTGAGTTCTAGGCAAGGAATGATCCAGGAGTAGATGTCCTTCCTGATCTGTGGTTAGGCCTAGAATGATACACTGAATGTATGACATCGAAGTGCTATGATTTCATTCCGGTCACAGTTCGACAACGCTTCGGAAAATTTATATTTCCATTTCTTTTCAGCACGCATAGTCGTACTTCTAAAAGTGCGCTGCTTTACCATTGTGTGACAAAATTTACAGAATCTGCTCGGTATCAAAAGCAGTTCCCCATTTACGAGCACAGTGCGATGTTAGTCAGATATTTTCCTTGGCAATATAGAGAAAAATCCCTTCTGTCTGAGCGAGATAGAAACCAAACAAGGGGTAAGAATTTTAAGCTACTGGGCAACAACACCACCCACCCCTGTGGCCAGCAGCGGCAAACTTGTATATACGGTAAAATGTTAGCAGCGGGATTATTATGTAGTGGAAACGTAATAGCAGCTGATATATCATGCAGATTTTTACCAGAGCTCCTTAGGAACACAAGGAAACGGTTGCTTTACCCTTACACGCTGTGATTTCCTTTTTTAGCATTTACAATGATCGCTATGATTGAACAAATACCACGCTGTGAGCAGTATGTGTTCGTTGGAGTATATAATACTCAACACATAGACACTGGCCAAAGTCAAAAGGGCTACAAAGTTTTAAATTTATAAGAATAACTTTCTTTATCTCCTGCATCGAACTTTTGTCACATACATATGTACGTATGTATACACTCGTGTACATGTAATAAAATAAAAATGCCATAAATGGCATAAATGATATCGACAAACGACCGAATTCACCGACTCCTACTACTCTTGGACAGTATTGTATAGCAAAAACCACCAAATATCAGAGAAAGTATGTATGTATTTACATACATACATAACATGTATGTATGTAATGCGAAATCAAAGCAAAAACCATTTTTACGTTGATGAAAAAAAACACATCAAGTCGCGCCATAGCATCTTAATTGTCGCGACATCCTGGCGCCACTCGATTCTGAGTAGGAAAATTGGTTATACTTGTATGCGTGCTATTGCTACTCGTACACGCTCAGATGAAAGCTTTGCTAGGAGATGTATAAATATCCCTATTTACCAATTTGCTGGGGACACAAAGACTAGATTTTTAAAGGAATTACCCAATAATATAAATTAAGCTAAAACTATGTGCTGTGGCAGATCTTGTACATACCTTTGTGTAGGTGTAGGGACAGATTAGGACCTTAGCGTTCGTATGTGTGTTTCGTTCGTTTCAATATCCAATTCTGAAATAATCGAGAATAGAATTTAAAGTATTTATCATTTGATAATTTAAAACATAATGTATATATATAAAAAGTTCAATTAACTATGAATAATGGAGGTACAACAACATGTAACCATACTCGTATTTCTAAATGAGACAAAGCGCCACCTACTTTAAGCTAGGATTAGACAATATGCTAAAACCACACAATTGTGTGCCCACGGTTGAGTTCATAATTGTAAAAAAAAACCGCAGCAATGCAGAAAAACTGCATTACCACTGCAAACGTTCCGGCGTTACTTGTGTTCATGAATGTCAAATTACCGCTTTTGTTTTACAAATTTCCAAACTTATTTTATTTGCTGTCGGCTGCCACATAACTAATGCATAAGTTACATTCATAATTTATACAGATTTTGCTGCGGAGAATTTTTTACAATTACATAATGTAGTCACCCTTTTATAATAGGTCCGTTCGCGTACGCTCCCAAAGCTACGAAAATCTACGAAAAATAACGAAAAGTAACGAAAACCCGTTCGCGTACGCAAAAATTTCGTAGTTTTTCGTAAAAGAGAGTGCTCACGAGAGGGTAAGAATTTTACCACAAAAAATTTCTTTGGGGTTATATAAGAAAACCGTCAAATCTGTCAAATCACATACATTTTGCATTTTTTGGTGCTTAATGCGTTCGTTTACTTTTTCGTAATTTTTCTGTATTGGAGAAAATTTCACCCACACTCTTCGATAATTGACAGATAACACATATTTAGTGCAAAAACTACGCGAACGGACCTAATAGGTCTGTTCCCGTACCTGTCCAAAACTACGAAAACAGCACAAAACTACGAAAATCAGTGAAATCCTGTTCCGAAGATTTTTCGTAGTTTTTGATAGAAGATAGCGCTAACAAGACAGTAAAGCCAGCTACAGACGAGAAACTAATCGGCCAACTGGTTGACAGACTGATTGCAAATAACCCGTGTGTAGGCAAGTCTGACGATGAATTAAACGATTTCATCAGTCTGCCAACCAGTCGTTGAAAAATCAAAATGTTTTGATTTTTCGTTTTGTGTTTGGGATGACTACTGAAGTTTGAAGATTGGTCTTTGCGTCTGTAGGGAAATGATTACAACCAGTATTTCAACCAGTTGGCCGATTAGTTTCTCGTCTGTAGCTGGCTTAAGAAATTTCCACATACTGCCGAATGTAGCCCAAGGAATTTATTTGGGCTTGCTGACAGATGTTAACCCCCACTCCTTGAAATTTGAGAATCCATAAATTTTGGTGCAAAAAGTACGCGAACAGACCTAATATGACTTGCATAACTAAAAAAAAATTCACAGAAGAAAGAGAGAGATAAAAAGAGAGTAAGAAATTTCCCCATGCTGCGAATTTTAGCCCTAGAAATCTTTAGCTTTATGAAAACTGTCAAATATCATACACTTTCCATTTTTTGTGGTTCAATGCTTTTGCACACTTTTACCTCACCCTAAGAGATTTTTAACCCCATTTGAGAATGTGCGAGTTTGGGTGCAGAAAGTACGGGAACCTAACGATGTTCCATGCTAAGGAAACGAGTTTGGATTTGTTTTTCTTCTCCCGTCCATCTTCTATAGACATTATAAGAGAAGAGGCTAAGACATCCTGTATGTCTACCAATCATACCGTTATGATACCTACTTCTATGCTTTTCGTTTTGTCTTGTTTCCCACTTTTTAGTTAGTGTTTCCCGTAGTCGGGTTTTAGTTTTTTACTTACTTACTTTTTAGATTCACAAAATATGCAAAGTGTAAGTAGGTAAGCAAACACGTATTCTACTTGTCAAACCCTTTCATTTAACATCCATATTGAGGAGGTCGTAAAGATAACGGTAATCCGCCATCTCGGTGCGTCAGCCATATTGAATTTCAAATGACTCACGTAGCCTATCGTATTCTACTTGTCAAACTCTTTAATTTGATATCCATACTAAGCAAGTCGTGAAGATGACGGTAGTCCGCCATATTGCATTTTTCCGTGACGTCTTGTAGCCTAAGACACTCTCCGGATTAGGACGAATCCAACGACACCTCATTTGTTGAAATCGATTCCATAGTTTAGGCTGTACGAGGTGACATCCTTAGATACAAATAAACAAACAAACCCAGCCTGTGAGACTCATTACCAGGGACGCCAATCGGGAATATTGCGTAAAGAATATGCTTCGTGCATGTTCTTACTATTTTTCAGCGTTAGAGAATATTTTTGTCACTTTTGCTTTCAGAGAATATTTTGGCCTTTTCGTCGCCGAAAGATTAATTTTTTGCGCATGCAATTCTTGAACTTATTAATTTTTTAATTTCTAAGTTCAAGAGTAAATTTATATCCCCATTGAGTTGATAAACAGCATTTGTAAACGACTTAGCCAGCTCAAAGATAGAGCTAGAGCGTATATACAAAATTGAATTTCGTGATTGGAAACAACTGGTTTCGAAACATTGAGTAGAATTGAGTAGATCTGGAGAATTTGAAAAAGTACCTAATCTTTATCGCAATACTCGGCATTTCAATTTGCCACAACTTGCTGCTGAAGTTGAACGTGTAATTCAGTGAATATAAAGAAATATTTCGTTAAAATCGTCACAAATTCCTTTTGAAAATTTGAAGCATGGTGTTATTGGTGAATGCAATGCTGAGTAAGAAAGACGATCAATAAAATGTGTGCATTGGTACAATGAAATATCTGTACATATATGCATTGCAATAAATCACTAAAAAACTACACTAGCATATTTTTTGATATTTTTCTGATGTGAGCGCTAATTTACATTTTTTGAAGTTCTCAAGTTTTTGAGTGAATTTTTAAGAGAATATTTCAACACTTTTCCGCGAATATTAAGAGCATATTTTGACACCTTTTCCGGGAATATTTTGGCGTCCTTGCTTACCCTTCCTTTTGCCTAGTCGGGTAAAATCAAAGGTTTTTCCAACTTAGTGTCTAAATTATACTGATAGTTTTGCTACGCTATACAATGGCTACGGGCTCAATACCGTTGGCTACTGTCGATACATAAAAATTATTTGAATGCCCAAATCACAATGTCGGGTTCACGCGATGGCGCGTTGACCGATTGAGTAGAGGCAATGGGCAATAGTGTAACACAAAATGCGATCTCAGACATTTAGTTCGCGTTTGATCGTAAATATCGTAAGTCGCTAGAAAACTAGAAAGCCTGTCAAACACGCGATTGCCCGAACGCGACATCTCGGCCTCAAAAGCCCATTGTTGTTTGGGCTTAAATTTCGCAATCGATGTTTTTTTTTTTTTAATTTTTGAATTCACTTACGCCTTCACAATTATTGTCGATAATAAACTCTGCTGTTGCTTTTCATGTCGCTTTCGCATTAAGAAACCAAATTTTGGAACACTCACAGTCACATGGGTTGCTGCTCTTTGTGACTCTACTCCCAAACAAAATCTACAACAGTAAATAAAAAATGTGGTTTTTCATGTCGCTTTCGCATGAAGAAACCAAATTTTCGAACACTCACAAGGGTTGCTGCTCTTTGTGACGTGATTACCCAAAAAACCACAAACAATACCTTCGTTAAGATGAGTATCTATCTTCAAAGTGAAGCCAATTATTGCGAATCACATAACAACCTCTATTCATGCCATGCGTCGGTCGTGTCGTCGTATGTATTTCATTAAGTTTTATCTCATCTCGAAGATAATGTCTTTTCGTTGTTTCTTTATTAATCTATGTTCTTTTTATTGTTGCTCATTGATTGCGAAATAAACAATAATTGGCATTCAGTAAAGTCAACTGATGCAGTCAGTTCTCAAGTGTGATTTACATTTCAAATGCATTTCGTACGTTAGAGTACGCGTGCATACGAATATACAAACTGAACTACTTGTGTTAAAAGGAAACTTAAATGAAAACCGTGTGTACGAAGCATTTAGTTGAACAAGGAATTGGCACCGATTTCCTTTGATTAAAAACAACCGGGATTTATCACATTGTAGTCAGTGGGTAGTACGTATAGAAATGTTTTTCAGTAGATGCTGTCGTCGGAAATTCTGGAACCCGTCAGTCTGGCGCCAATATAGCTATGTATACATGCGGGCGGATGATTTGGGATTGAGCTTATTTTCAATATTTATGCTTGTGATGTATTTACATACATACACGTATTGTATTATAAACAAAATGTCCTTAATTTCAGGGATTCGCTTTATTAATTACCCGATAAAGAGAATAACGATATGAAAGGAGTTCATTCACAGTATTTCTCTTCTTCTTATCATTAAGCCAGCGATAGACTTGTTTCTTCAATTGAGTGAATTTTAAAGGAAAGGAAGACAAATAAAAAAACTAGACCTGCTGCTAGTCTGTCGCCTAAGGCAAATGGCTTCAGTCTTATGTACATCCATTGAAACCAGTCTATCATGCATATTGACCTATGCTAAAGGCAATTTAATAACAAGTTATGAAGCTGGAAAAGTTTATTTGCGACCATGAAAACTTCTTATCCAAGTTAAATACAGTCGAACTTCGATAACTCGAAACATCACTTGCCACAAAAAAAATTTGAGTAATCAAGACCTCGAGTTATTAAGTAAAATACAAAACTGATATGAATATGTATAAATATGTAAATTTTCATCAAGAAATAATGTTTTTATAGTTCGCTTTTCCTCTTTGTTTTTTAAGCTTTGAGTTCGTATCGACCAATATGCCAACCTAGTAGTGTATTCTAACACCTACTAACAAGAAATTTGACAATTCTTACTCAAACATAACGAAATCACGATTTTCTACAAGTATGTAATGTATTCTAGGTTATACGAACATACAAACGCAGTGCGATGCATTATAAAACGAACTTGTAAAAACACGCAGAATTTGGGAATTCCCCTTCAGAATTCGACTTACCGAAGTTGACGCCAAATAATTTCTTCGAGTCATCAAGACATTCGAGTAATAGAAGTTCGAGTTATCAAAAGCTCTGTTTGGTGTGCAGTAAATTTACGTAAATTTACTGAACCTGTCAAAAATCAAGAGAATAGAGAGCCAAATGAGAGTGTCAAAAAATTTCCCCTTCTACGAAATCGTGCTAGACCACATCCATGTAGTAGTCCCGGGACATCTATCAAACAGCCATCTGACAGTTCGTGAAATGTCAATCTTCATTTTTGTTTGTGTAATTAGAAGTTTCTGAGAGGATTTTCCCCCATTTTTCAAATTATTAACTATTTGACAGATGTCCCATTTGGATCACGAAAAGCACACCAAACAGACCTTAATAAAAATTACATGTAAAGTTCAGTTTTGGCGCTATTGCCAACCAATTTCATTCGAGTTATTGAATATTCGAGTTATTGAAGTTCGACTGTACTCGTTTGAAGCGCGTTAAACGTCTCATTTCTACGTGATACACCATTAACAAAATGCTCATTTAAAGTTAATCAGCTGACAGAAAAATATACAAATACAAAATTTCACTTGAAAATCGTTGCAAATCTAATCCAACCAAAACCAATTGTTGAAAATATTATACAGTTGATGAGAAACTGAAATTGTACTACATATTCTTACAAAAATCCAAATACTTAGTTGACGCTACAGCTCGAGGTGAACCTAGGCCTGCTTCTTGCAACCATTTGTGTGTGCGTGTTATATTTTTTGCACAAAAATCCAAATGGATAGTCCAATAAGAACGGATGATACCCTCCTCACACCGTTTAGAACCTTGTAGCCTGCGCGTGAAGAGTGGAAAAACAACACAGTAACTCGACATGTACACTGCAGTCTTAACGGACGGGTCACAAACTGCAAGCGGTCCGGTATCTAGATCTACTGTGTAGAACGAGATCTAAATGTCTTCTTAAGACTCCCGCATACCTGCAGCGTTTTTCAGGCAGAAGTTCTAGCCGTACTTAGAGCTGCAGAGCTTCTGAACATGAAACCAATATCCGGTAAGGATATTGATATTTACATCGACAGTCAGACTGCGTTTAAGGCGCTAGAATCATGCACTATTGAATCGGAACCTAGTCAGGAGCTGCCGGCCAGGGCATTATGCACGCAGAACCGGGTAAGACTATGTTGGGTGCCTGGTCACTCCGGGATAGAAGGCAACGAGTTTGCCGATAAGTTGGTAAGGAAAAGGGGGGAACTGCAACTACCCGAGGCGGTGGAAGTAGCTCCACCACTGTGCTACATTAAATCAAATGTAAAGGATATGGTTACCATAGATGGTCTTTGTAAGACACAGGGTTTCCAAGGCACTTTGGCCGGCGCTGGACTGTAAAAAGACCAGTGAATTCCTTAGACTTAGCAGGGCACAAATGAGTATATTTATAGGAATATTATCCGGGCATTGCCTTCTGGGCAAACATGCCAAGAGACCCGGACTCATAGGCACAGATATTTGCAGATACTGTAATGATCTAGGTGAAGCAGAGGATATCAAAAATATTCTGTGTGATTATAATATAGTTCATAAAACGTAGTCTCAGGAACATTTTAGGCTCTATGTATAATAATAATAATAATAAAAGTTCTTACAATAGTCTCTCAACTTTTCGGCATTGGTACATATTTAGTTAAGCTCGCATTTCTACTTGCAATTCCAACTACGAGTACCACTCTAAAATGGATGCAAGCGATATGTGAACTTTTTACCAGAATATTAAGCTATGTACCCAAGACCAATGTCTATCGTGTTCTATGTTGACTCATTTCGTTGTCTTAAACCTCATTTATCGTTTCTTAGTTGCACATAGCTTTATACATACGAGTATATGAAACTTATGAATGGATTCGTTTTTAATATCTTTTAGGCATGTACAACATGTACATACACATATTTAAAAAACTTGTGTGACGCTAGTTGCAAACTGATCTGATTGAATTTTAAAGCATAAGTAACTATCGACAATGTAAATGCAATAACATATTTCAGTGACAAGTGATAACAACTCCAAGGTCACTATTTAAACTGCAACACCATGGCCTACGACCAATTTTGGCCACTTTTTCTATCAATCCATACAAACATGATGTTTTGTTTTAACAAAAAATATACTCTATATCTATATAAATACTTGCTCTTTTTAGAAAAAAGTGAAAATTATTTTAAGCTATATTTATATGCTTGCCAAAAAATCACCGCACGTGAATTTTACCTTTCACTTGCACCCAGACGCTTACTTCACAAATATATGTACCTACTTTCCATAGATACAAATCGAATGACAAAATTCAAAGCAGCTCTACGGAAATCACTTGGATTAAGCGCCAACAGTTAGATCAAAGAGACAAATACTAAAACGTTATCTACCTACAATACATAAATTTATTCCACATGATTTGCTGCCAAATTCTACTAATTTACATAGGCAAGCGAGTGAATCACTCACTCATTCAATCAGTCGTCGGTTTTAGCTACACTGTTATACCTATTTGTTTACCTTGGTGTCTATTTTTATCGGTGTGTAGCTATATGGAAATCGTGATGTTTTGATACTGATTCTTCGTTTTCTACTATGTATTAAAAAAAAATGGATCTCCCTTCTCCCACACCCACCAAATCAAGTACGATATCCTGAGTAAATTTTAATCAAATATCAACAAAAACGACTTAACAGATCATCCGCGCCAGTAATGAAATACAGCGTCTCATACATAAGTCTGTCGTCGACACAGACGTGTGTGTGTTACATGATAAATAAATAATAAGAGGAAAAATAAAAATTGAAATTCAAAGACGCTCTCCATTCAACTGCTCTTCTCTGACGTAATTGAATCATATTGAGTGTGTGGAAGCACGACAAAAATGACAATGAAAAGAAAAGTATCAAGATGACCGCCGCAAGTAGTTCCCTTTAATGACTAAAAGCTTGGTTAGCCTGTGTATGAGTGTGCAATGACTAATTTGTAAACATAACAATAGCTTCTGAGGAATTTCACTTAATCATCACATTTACATACATGAGCTGCGATCTCCACATCCGACGTTTCTAAGAGTAATGGCACATACTTCTCAATCAGAAATGCAGTAATAACAGGTCGCTTGTAATTTTTTTCTTTTTTGTTCACCTAATACCAGTTAAACAACGGATGCACAGCCCACGTAAGCGATAGTGTAAAACTACACAGAGACAAAACTTACTATGTACCTACTCCATACAAAATTGGCTTACGAAAACGATCCACCCACTTGTATTCCACAAAATTAAATAAAACAACAAAAAAGAACACAAAAACACTTTGATATAAATCAAATGGAAGTAAAGGAATTATTGTCCGTTTCGGTGTCATTCAATAGTTCAGCATACAATTAATGCGAATGCCAAATGAATAAAGATTGAACAACTATGTATGCACATAAAAGTGTAGGGTTTTTAATTCTGCAGATTAAAGTTTAATAAAATCACATACTTGCACACCAATTAAAGAAATTCAAAATAAATATTTCTGCTTATTCAGAAATAAAATCAATAAATTGTTTTTCTTGGCACTATCACAGTAGAAAATTATTCTTACAGAGGATGAATTTTTTTCTTCGAATTATATTCCAAATACACGTAGCACACCCTCCTCACTGGTAGGTTGGAGTTTTCAATTTTCACGCCTGCGTTCACTGAATTGCGGGGAAATATACGTATCTGGTATAATCACATTCACTGTTTCCAATTGTTTACTACCGAGACACTGAAATGGATTGCTTTTTGTAAACATTAACTAGGAGCAATTCTCTTTTTAGATAGCTTCCCTCGGGATGCAACCGATAAGTCCTGTGATCCCGTATGGAGAACCAAATAAACGCCAAGTAAACGAACTCAATGTTTGTAATAATAATTTACACGCAAACACGACGAGGGGAAGTCTTCGGGCCAACTAAACGAATAAAATTCTCTCACTTTGTCGAAAAACCCAGCAAATTTATGTGGTGGCGGCGGTGAGTAGGTTCGTTTTTGCTTTACTCGATGAAAAAACAGAAACACATAACAAAACAGAAAAATATGTTGCTACGGTTTGCTTTTTTTCGTTATGAGAAACTTTTATCATCATCATATCCAGTCGTCGTAGTGTGGATGGAGAGCGTAAAAATTAGCGAGTGGTCTGGGCAGACTGAGAGACCTTCAGAAATGGTGAAAACTACTAATATTTTTATTATAAATATTTCGCTGGAGTCGTTGTCATTTTTTCCTCTTTTTTTTTGCAAAGCAAATATGCGTTTTTTTGCAAAGCAAATATTATATATATAATATGCCATGATAAGCAAATTTTATTTCCAATAACTTCGTTCTGATCAAATGGGTATGAATTTATAGATATTTATGAAAGTTTATCAGAATTGTGGCTAGTGAAGACTGAGTCATATGAGTGATGCACATGCATGCATGCTAGTGGATAGCATAATAAATTTACCCAAACATTTACTCAAATCCAAAATTTGCGCACTCTTGCATGCCTGTAGATACCCAC
This sequence comes from Brachyopa scutellaris, assembly GCA_949775065.1. Classification (NCBI taxonomy): domain Eukaryota; kingdom Metazoa; phylum Arthropoda; class Insecta; order Diptera; family Syrphidae; genus Brachyopa; species Brachyopa scutellaris. The sequence continues at coordinate 105,047,475 of OX459113.1, forward strand.
CTTCAACGAAAAAAAGATCAACGGAACTGTGCAAAAATGCAAAAACTAATCAGAAAAACAGACAATAATAATAGGTATTTCAAACAATAAACAAAGAATTTTAAACGGAATAACAAAGTCCAAACAAAGAGTTCATAAAATCTTACGGAAGCCAAAAGTGTTATTTGTATCATATATAAAGTAGGTAGTACCTCTACAAACGCCTTAAAAGATACCACTTTAGGGTTGTCTAGACTCTAGAGCAAAAGAAAGAAGGCTTAATTTCGGTCAATCCATCCGCTTGCCTGTAGCTCTATATCTATAGTATAAGGACGTAAATAAAAATGATTTTTTGGAAAATATTTTTCTTACATAATCCCGCACAATTAACATTTGTACTTTGGTGTTTTTGGATAAGACTCCTCAAATAAAACAAAATATGTTCTGGCACCTTACATACCTTATGCTTACAATCGCTTAGTCTCAATATATTCGCTTTAATAGTTGGTTATAGACCGTCCAAAACTTTATCATGTGCATGCTACCCGCTCTCTGTCGGGTTTTCTTTAAACTTCGATAATATATTATTAATTATACACATTGATTTATTTATTATACATATATTATTGCGTTCACTGACACTGACACATACTTTTACTTTCTTCTTATATTTTATAGATTCTTCTAATTTCAAAGGCTGAAGTTAAAAATCAGATAGATGGAACAAGTTAAATGATCAATAACAATTTCGCTGACTGTAGCAACCCAAAGCAGCAAGAATGAACGAAGAATGTCTCACGTCTGGTTGCCCCAATCCAAATGAAAGTAAACATTGCACTATCTTATCTTCAAATCACTCGAGGTGATGTAAAGCCTTCCATTTATGTCTTAATAGGTTTTAATGCTTAATACATATAAATAAATAGAACACTTCAGATTTTGTGTAGCCACTTTAATAAAAAATGGAATCAACAGACGCGGCAAGCTTAATGCTGCCGCGATTTGCAGAGATGTGTTCCCTAAAAATAAAATTATGAGCTAATGCCCAGCGTTCAATACACGCAATGCAAGATAATATCATGATTTATAATATGATCGTGTATGAAGTATGACCTAACTTTTGGTCTCACCCAGAGTCAAAAAAAAATAACATTTCAACTTTCAATGATGAACTTTTCTGGAGGTATTTCACCTCCATACAACGAAAACAAGAACATACATATCTTATCCAATTCGATGAGCAACGCTTATCAGTTTTTTTTTCTGTTCATAGCAAACTCGTTTATATTAGACTTATTCCGAATATTGCACAGCATTTTTATTAAATAGCAAAAAATTCTTTATACTGTGCCAGAGATTGGAAGAAAAGTTGGTCCCTTATATGGAATAAATTTCCGGTTCTACTGGAATGTATGCCATTTTAATGGCAACACCTTACAACCTATTGCTGATGTTTCTTTTAATTGTTTAGATCATCAGATAAATTACTAAATTGCGGGAGAACTTTTGTCAATACACTAAATTTGCACTGAAAATGTTTTTCCAATATTTCTTAAAGATGGCGGAGTGTGGGTAGAATAGGGAACAGATGATGGAATAGAACTTAAATAAATCACTCAAACTGATGTTTTGGTGAACATTCTTAACTATCACTGATTGACACATTATTAATTTAATTTACTTACGGATATTTGATTGGTAATTCTTAGGGGAAACGTGAAAAATAAACTAAAAAAATAAACACTTATTTGACGCACTAGTCATTTGAAGGAAAAAATACATACGCCCTGAGATATGTCATCGATTGAGTCGACGGAGTTGACATCTAGGGAGAGGTTTGAAAAATAAGAAAAGAAGTGTTTGGAAACCTTAAGGTACTGTGCACATTGTTGTTACTTTTTTTCTAATACGCAACGTTAAAAATTTACAAAAAAAAAATTAAAAATAAAAAAATATCTTTAGAAATAATATACACACTGTTATGTAATTGGATGAATTTAATTTATAATTTAAATCTTTACTTTATATAAAAAACTAGTTTGATTTCTTAGTTACATTTGTCTGATTTAATATTAAGAAAATATGAATTTGATCTTACTTTGATTGATGAATTTATAAAGTTGAAGAATGTACGAAAATACGCTTCTGATATCACTATATAGTTGTATGCAAAATATGCATATTAACAATAAATACATCTATTTCATATTATAAACATTTTTATTTGTGTCCTAAACTTTAAGTACAATGTAATATAATAAATATTGATTGATATTGCTGATAAACAGGGTGTTCTAGTTGTTTTAATAGATAATACAGTCTTGAGTAAAAAATTAAGACCAGTAGAATAATTGTTCACTTTTGCTCTTATTTTTCTTAGATGAAGGTTTTGTACTTAAGTTGAAAACAGTCTTTAAATTAATGCAACCGAATATAAGCCTACAATCTGATTACTTGTTTAAGTTTGAAAAAGAATTAAAAATATGTTAAAATTGAAATCAACATTTTATAAAATTATCCTACTGGTCTTAATTTTCTACACAGAACTGTAGATACAAATTATATGTTATAAATTACGTAAATAACGGTTGATTCTTAAGTCTAAACAATAATGTTGTTTTAATTGATGGTAATGAATTTAAATTTGATTTGGTGAACAATATTTTTTGTCAATCCATCTAATGGGCCATGGCAGAAACATGGATTTTCTAAGTCCAGGACACAAATAGACATTTTCTGCCGTTGTGATTTGTTCACAGTCATTACGAAAGCCAAACGAATCGGAAATTGAAGCCATTTGAATAAGATTATAGTCCCCGACCGTATAATTCGGATACTTGGCAACAGAACGATTTCTCGCTTAAACTTTCCGTTCAAAATGGTTGCTTCAATAAAATTTTCGGTGATCCATTTGATTACCAAGCGTATGCCGTTGTTTAACCTGTATGGGTTTAAATAAGGAAGCAGAGTTATTGGCCAACCAATCTTCATATCTAGTGAATTTGAAAATTCAGTTGGATAATTTACTGCTTTGTTTTCTTGAACGACAGTTTCGATTGCTTTAAAAGACATCAGTTCACTTGGCAACGACTGTTGTATCAACATCAACATTTCTCGCTGCGAAAATAGCAAGTTCACTGAGCAAATTGTGGCTCAAGTAATTATTCAGTATGGCCAGGAAGACATTCTCAATTAATACATGATTTGAATTAACGATAGTGAAAGGATTGTAAACATAGAAATTGTTAATAACTTGAATACGGCGCCACCTATCGGGTCCAGATATATGAGACATTTTGATCAATAAATATAGAAATTATTAGTAACTTGACTCCAGAGCCACCTATCGGTTCCAGAACTATCCTATCTTTCAAACTAGAACCAACAATACATTTTCACAAAATTTTATCTAAATCGGTTAGGCGCCTTCAGAGATTAGCGTGAACACAGTGATACGTGATTTTTATATACATACCTAAATATCTTAAGACAAATTGTATTTTGATTAACAATTTTCTCAATTTAAAAAAATAAATTTTTAAACATACCAAGATCACGCAGCTATCAACAGATACATATGTAATTATAAATCGACAAATGCACATACATTACATATGTACATACATATATTTCATAATCCGTCATTACTTTCGGGTACCTTCACCTGAAGCAATAGACATTTTAGCAATAATTGATTTGTTAAACAATGTTGGAAGGATGTGCCCTTTTCAAAATACAGTAAAACTTCCCTAATTAGGGCACTCCAGAGGACCGTGAAAATGCGAACCATGCTTTGTGGATTGTTTTGTGGCAACAACAGAATAAAAGCGAGGAATTTTTCTTGGGCACGCATTTTCGATATTCCGGGGATTCCCCTATTTTTATGCATCATAGCATGAACATACTGTCCGTACATACATATTATGTTACAAATACACACAATCAGCTCTGATATTTGTAATTTCTCCCTCTTTCCTTTTTGTCCCAATTTGGAGGTAGCTTTGCAAGCAATTCTAACGAAATTCGCAATTCGTTGCCCCAGATCCAATTCAGAGGGGCCCCGATTGAGAGGTTTGCTTATATGAAAAAAACCGAGTGTATGCATAAGGTGCGGTTCATTTCGGAGGTGCCCGAATTACAGAGTCCCAAATCGCTTTTTTTGGGCTAAAAAGGCAATTGAGTAGCAAAGCCCTCTCCCGATCAACTAAAGAGACTCTATATAAGAGCCTTATCATCCTAGTCTTGTTATATGAAGCGTGAACTTTAATTAAAGCGAATCAAGATATCCTTGGTCGCTTCGAGAGAAAAGTCCTTCGAAAGATATTCGGTTTGTGTTGGCGGGCTTTGGAGAAGAAGATTCGACCACGAGTTTTACAGCAGCATCGATCTGGTCAAAAAACTTTGCATTGGAAATTTAAGATTGCTAGGAGCGAATGGACAACTATCAACAACGCTCCGGCCCGCAGAGATCCGATTCCAACCAAGAGGGTCAACGCAAAAGAGGACAACTTCACCTAAGGTGGCGGGCACAAGTACGAAAGGACCTCAACCAACTTGGAATACTGAATTGCAGGCAGTTAGGTAAGGACCGGGCTAACTGGAAAGGGTTGTTGGTTGAGGCCTTGGTTCAACCCGAACTGTAGCGCCACCTAAGTAAGTAAGTAATAATTTTTTTTCCAAATATCTCCCAAACATAAAATTAAGTTCTAATAAATTTTATATCCATATGTATGTACATATGTGTGATACATACATTACTTTCAAAGAAGTTAACTTAAGGGTAGGTACACACATTTATATTTACTGACAAAAATTTGCCTTTTTCCTGCAAAAATAAAAATCATCATTTCCTGCAATCCGTTTTATGAAATCATTCAAATGTATTCTGACTACGCGACCCTACAAAAACATGCGTATGTACATTGTACACACATTATGTATGTACAGAATGTACATCAAGGAAGGGCATACAAAAAATACTTATAATAAATCATTTAAATAGTAGTCATTGGTCCATAGCAACCATGCGATATTTCTTGTCTTGAGTTTCCCCAAAAATTCATTCTATTTGCAGGAAGTAATGGTTACATCCATGCATCGGAAGTTAAAATATCCTTACAAAGTGAATTGAATTAATATCAATAGATCGCCCGTCGTCATCCGCATCCGCACTATCGATTCACCCTCGGCTGCTACGGGGTGAAACCAAATTTCGATAAAATTGTAAATCAGCCACTCTCACAACTATTGACAGTTGACTCTTTGCCGATCGACTTCATTGTTCCCATTACACCGTACGCACATCAGTTCAGGATGGTAGCATGGAAGATTGCGTTAGTTCCGGCTTTTGCACGCTTTACAACTGGTTCGGCTGGGAAGATTTATTGCGAGTCAGTACTTCCCAGGACTTCTCAAATTTTCAACTTAAGACACTTCGGTTCTGAAGTGACCATCGGTCCTAATGGGGATACAGTGATAATTTATGGACAGAAGCCGAACCCATACAGCTTCTGTGAGCATCTTCAATTAAATTGTACCCGAAAAACATGAATAGTAAGCTCAAAATTATTATAATTGATGTTCTTTTCGGTTCAGTTTTTATTTATTGTTTTAGTAATAAACCGTAAAGGATTATTTCATCATAACTGCAACGACATATCTTCCGCATGTCTGGTTAAGTCATCAGGGATCAGGGAGTCCATTGACAAAAATACTAGACAATGTAATATCACTCGCAATAAAAACGAACATTAAATAACGGCTCGTCATAGAAATAATCCGCTTCTTGAATTACTGGGGTTGAAACCGCAATCATCTTGATATCTTCCTTTGGACTGCTTTTTTGTCCAATTTTTAAAACTCGTCGTAAATTGACATTGAAATGGTTATGAGGATGCACATAGATGTATGTATAGTCAAAAACTGAAATGATTATGCAGCGTCACTCAACATCCTCGGACCATTAACTATAAAACGGTTAAGGGTGGCATTTTAACGACACACAGTACGGCCACCGTATCGTTAATGGTCGTAGAATTTTAACTCAACACTTGTTTTCCGATGTTTAATTGAAGACAATTTCATTATTAAACTATAAAAAGACGAGTGTAGATTCCAATGATAAATGAAGAGGGTGCACAACGGTTCGCGTAACAAGAGAACTTAATCGCCCGGGAGGGCGAAAATTCATTATGTAAACATTTTTAAATCGTCTAGCGTGAAGAAATATTTTACGAAATCAGAATTTCTATTATCGCCCATGTTAATACAGAAAGTAATTTTCGAGGCATGTTCAAAACTGGAAATTTGTAAAAGATCCGCCGACTTCTGCCAAGATTTTAATGGTCATATTTTATCTCACACCATCGCTAACGTTGCGCCATCGGTACTCGTCTAAATTAGTGGTGCTGCGGTCTATTAAATTTTTAGCTGTGTTGAAAGCCGGTAACACCTGTCTTTTCAGCTAGTGTCATATCCATATCAGAGCATTTCCTGTAGAGTTGGGCTAAGTCGTGAATTTATATTCACAGGTATAACTGTGAACGTGATATTTTATTCACTGTGAATATAACCCGTGAATGTGAATTCACGACGATGCGACTATGAAACTACATAAACTACTATAAAACTACATACCTGCATACAATGAATTATTGACTGTAATGTGTAAATATGCATGTACATACGTTTGCATGTATTCTATCCTTATCAGTGCTGTTAAAAACACTTCGACGCAATAGTTCAAAAATATACCTACTTACTAATGATATTAACGGATGCTTGATTTCCATATGCCTTTTCAAATTGCACAAATTTCATTTTGCGAAACTTTCGTCTAATTCAAAGAATTTCCAAAAAAAAAAATTTTTCTTCGCTTTGTTATTGGCGGCATCTTAAAAGTATTTTTTTTTTTTTCTTGAATGCGTTGCGTAGTCCTAAACACCAAACAAACAAATGCGTGTACATTTCCTTATAATCCCATATTCGAATGCACAGAACTAAACTAGCACACTCAAATTCTAAGAACCGCTACAAATTTCAACCTTCATCCCTTTTTTCAACGGAAATTCTCAATGCAACCCAGCGAACAATATACATAACACACTATACATACATGTTTGTGTGCGCAAGGCAGCATTATTCGGTATAGTGTACACAATATCGTTCACCGCGTTCTGCTTTGTTCTACGTATCATTCACTGCCTCGCACCTCACGTTCATACTCACGACCGCGACTTTTGTTGTGACATCGTTATTTGGGAATTTCAAACTGTGCCGTGAAACTATTCACGTTTTAGCGATTCACTGTTTATTTCCAAGTCGTTAACGGACTGCGATCGTTATTTTTCATTCACGGTGAATAATTCACCGGTAGTAATTTTTTGCTCATCACTAATTTCCTGGCCAGTCCATCTGCTGGTTCGTGGCCTTATATTCCCGCATGTCCGGGTACCCAGCAGAGTAAAACTGTGTGGTGTTTTATCAATGTAAGTGCCGAGAGGCACTCCTTTACGTATTTTGAGTTCACGGAGGTGGAGTCCAGTGTTTTAAGTGTGGCTTGGCTCTCCACGTAAATGGTGATTTCCGTTGCGGGTAATTTCCTTGCTAGGACAATTTGAGCTGCTTTCTTAATAGCTCTGATTGGAAGACGCTGCAATAGTCGGCTAGTCGGTAAGACTGGTTCAGAGTATATCTAATAATGAGTAGGGACCAGGGCTGCCGAAGTGAGTACTAAGGGAGTATTCGTACTACTCTCTCAAGCACTGTACTCCCGTGCTGGCCTCGTCCTGATTGTACTCCCCTATTAAATATTTCCATTTTTTTTTAAATCAAGTAGTACTTTGAGTACCTTTGTCTTTATTGAATAGTACTTTGTTAAAATACTAACACGATAATGAAATACAGTGACCGCTATAAGTATAAAGACAGACATTATCAAAATGTTCAGTTTGATATACAGACTGAACTACTAACTAAAAAAGCCATGCACAAGAGGCGAAATACTTCAGTATAAAAACATTGTGTTTACCTTACAATATTTCAGATGATTGATAAGTATTTTTATATTTAAAATATTTTAAAGGTAATTTCACAGATGACTCGCACTCCTAGTAATTCGAAATGATAATAATTATTCAACCTCTATTTAGCCATGCCCCATAGGTATACGACATAAGTATGTATATCGGAGGATATTGAACACATTCTTAGTGGTTGTCAGGCTATTGCTCGCTCTCTAGAGAATTTTTTAGGGAATGACTTCTTTAACACGAGAGACTGGCCAAACTTACTACAATAAAATTTAAAAAGGGAAAAAGGGAAAAGTTTTGGTTTAGGTACCATCATGCGATGGTCCCATTATGGTGCCTCGTGTTTTGTGATGGCTTAGCCTCAGAACTCCCGACAACCTAATCTAATCTAACCTAGTCGTGCCCCGCGGAACCTATTTGACCCTGGAAGGATGGGCAGTTATTGCTATACAAAGAGAGCTTGAAAAGCGGTCAGTTGCATCGAAGGTAGGACGATCTGTTTCCGTCGTGTGTAATTTCCTCAATTTGGGTAAAAATGATGGCTCTGCTCTCTCATCTAGATCCGGTCGACCAAGCTATTTCACGCAAATTCAGGTGAAACATGCCGAATGCCCGTCAGGTAAGGCGCGAGTTGGAACTTCCCGTAACTGTAAGAAGAGTGCAGCAACTGTTGAAGCAAACTGTCCCGATGGTTTAAGTTTTTATTGGCATCATTTGCGAGATGAAAAAGCAGTGAAAATGACCCGGCACTCCGGAGGTGGAAGTGCAATGGTTTGGGATCCCTTTGGGTATCATGGAAAAATCAATTTGATATGGCTAACACCCAAAATGAATGGTGTGAAATACAGAAAGATGCTCGAATATGCTTAAGACGAATTTGGAAAAATTCCGGTAGGCGAAAACTTTATTTTTCCAACAAGACAATTCACACGGCAAAAATAGTCCGCGAATAGTTGGAAGTCAGCGGAACAAGATGTTTGCCGTGGCTATCATGTAGTCCTGATCTGAAACCAATCGAAAACATGTGGGGGATCATGGCTTGAAAAATGTATATGAGAGGCAGTACTGGAATATGAAAGAGCTAAAAACACAAACAGCCCAGGCATGAATCGAGATCAATGGAGAAGTTCTGTAGAGCTTGATAAATTCCATGCATAATAGAATTTTCGAAGTTATGTAGAGCCGAGGAGGTTGTACGAAGTACTGAGTTTCAGTTTGATAGGTAAAACCCAAGACTTGGTTATTTTAATGCTTAAATTTCTTACTGTTATAGTTTTATACAATATTTTTTTTTTTAATGTTTTTGGGGTTCATTAAATCATCATTTATCAAAAATTTTGTTTTTCTGTCGCTTTGCTATTTATTAAAAAAAGCGAACTTTTTTAAAAAAAATTTGTTGAGGCTGCAGTCCAAATAAAATAATTAGGTTTTAGAGTTTTAACAGGCTAATGGTTGTTTTTGATATTGGATTAGTATCGTTTCTTTTTTGTACTCCCCTTAGACACAAAACACTCCCCTGTAAACGTCTAAAATACTCCCATTCGGATTTTCAAAACGGCAGCCCTGGTAGGGACACTCTCCACGTGTTTCTTATCAGTTCCATTTTCAGTCACACAGACACGGAGAAATAGACGGTAATAAGAAGTGTTGACGCGAATGAGAGATAGACGAGAAGCAAAATTATTTCAGAATTTGAAACAGGGTGTTCTTTTTAAAATCCGAAAAGTGAATTTGTAATACATTATTGTTAAAAAAATATTGGTGTACATTTTTACGTTTCGATGCTCGATTTTACCTTCTGTTATATTATCTTTTTTTTTAAATGACCAAATCAGGTGTTCCCGAATATTTCAAACACTTGAAAAACGTGTTTTTTTCGAAATGCCTTTCGTAGAGACTCTTCAATCCTTCGAAAATCCTCTTGTTTATGTTAAAACAGTGGAACAACTTTCGCTCATCCAAAAAATGGAAAGGACGATAAAGTTTTCGTATGCACACATGTAATTACAATTATTTAATTTTTTTGTAATTCTGCTTAAATCTCACAATTTGTCGGTACTCTAAAATATTTTACACTTGAATTTTAGTTCTCCTACCGCCAAGCACTTATAAAAAATTATTACGCTTAGTTTAATTTTAACTTTTAAAAACGAACTTCAGCTTTTACTTTACTTTTTAACATTGCTTTTATTTAAACTTATGTGGTTTCGGATTGGAAAAAATGCACTTTTTTCCATCGCGAACAATTTTTATCGCTTTAGTATAATTTTCATTTTCCAAAGGGCAAATAAAGCTTTTTTGCTCGAGATCAGTTTTCGTGAATTTCGATTCCAGCTCGAGATTCAAACCTAATTGCACTAACACCAAAACATTTTATACGAAATTGAAACTCAGCACATAAAAATGACACCAATCAACACAAATATTATTAGAAACTCCATACAAAATTTAGAAAATATAAAAAAAGTGTATTTAAAATTGTATTTATTATTTTTTCTTTATCTCCTTTTTTAATTTTACGAGCAAAATGTCAAATGACACACGAATGCAGATACAGAAAAACAGATCAATCTCGTTTGATTTCTATTCAGCAAGAAAAATCCGAAATCTGAAGAGCCCAATAGAAAACGACATTGTTTATTCTACCGTCATAAGCATACTCTCAATAAAACATATCTACTCTGTATTTTCCTAGTCATCATTACCTACCTACCTAATCTCGCAACTGTGCATTTATCCTTCATCATAATAGGAAGTCCCGAAAACAAAGAATACGATTTTATTTTTTTATGCCTGAACATAAAACCATTTACTTATTTGCCGCATGCATGTACCCAACTCAAACATAAACGCGTCACCCTTTCTTTTCCTGTTTTCTGTCTTTCGCCTTTAAAATGCGTGGATAAAAAATTTAAACAAAACCCACCCAAATGTGACTACACAAGTAGTGTGACAAGATGCTATGCTGTGCTTTGCTAAATGTAGCTTCTGAAAAGTGTTGAATATAAGACTAATAGGAGCTTTAGAGAATTGATTGCAATGTACGAATGTTAATTTTCATATTTAACATTGAAATATATATTTGAGGGATTCATATCTAATCATATTTAATAAAAAACAAATAAAAAAAATCATAAATGAAACCAAATTCACAGCAGCAAATTCGGTCACTCCATATCTTATAATGACAGGCTACGCCCTACCACCACACGGACGTTCAAGTCGGGTCGCCTTTAAAAAAGCATTATGGCAAAAACGACACGCAATTTATCTTACGTAGGTAGCCGCATGTGGTGGTGCTGCTGAAAAGTATTGCCGACTCTTTTCATTATGTGCAATCACAGGTAAGGGTTGAAATCATTCCTTCTGAGCTACTTTAACTTATTGGGTGATTTTTTTCACGCTTTTCTTTGAACTAGTAGCAGTTGCATGTGTAGGAAGAGTGTCCCTACTTATTATTAGATATACTCTGGACTGGTTTACGCAAAGTTGTTCCAAGAAGACGCCTGCTCTGGTAACTAGATTATCCGAAGCAGGCATATTTATTCTTAGGCAGAGATTCACCTGGACAGGAAGAAGCTAACTTAGCAACGTTTGCAGATGACACAACAATTATGTCAAATTTCAGAATTCAAAAGAATCTGTAAGTGCTTGGACTAAAAAATGGAGAATTTAGTTCAACGGCACGAAATCTGATCATATTAAGTTTACTATAGAAAAAAAACTGAATATAGTAAGAGTTAATATCGACGAAAAAGAAGCTCAAGAAGCATCTGGTCCACCCAGAACTGTAGCGCCACCTAATTAAGTAAGTATATTGGACATTGGTGCAAATTCATAGTCAGACAAAGCCGACATTAAAAGAATTTATTCACCTACATAACCTAAAATGTACTTTTTGGTATATTCATAGTTACCTTATAAAATTTAAAATGAGCCAAACGTCACTTTAAATAATAAGAGTCGGCTCTAAATTTCTCATATAATATTTGGGTTTGGGTTTGTTCGTTCAAATTAAATTACATTGACTTTTTAATTTCAAAAGCCAATAAATTACTTGATTTCCTAATACGCAATTCCAGACAATTTTCTGACCCGTATAGCTTGAAAACTTTGTATATATCCTTGATAAGATCATCGTTAGAGTATGCTTGTTTTGTATGGTGTCCATCGTTCAGGGTGGATGTTAATCGCATCCAATCGGTGCAGAGAAAGTTCTCAAGATTCGCGCTAAGATAACTTAACTGGGTTTACAATATTTTGTCATGTGGAGAAAGATGTCTTTTGATAAATTTAAAGTCTCTCGAAGCTAGAAGAAAGTACTATTTAATAATGTTAGTAAGGGATACTTTTTGTAATTGTATCGATTGCCCTCAGCTGCTCTCTCTTTTCCTTTTATATGCTCCCTCAAGGCCGTTAAGGATGAGACAAACACTTTTTTTTTGTTTCCCATTCATACACTAACTACGGTAGATCCGATCCTATTTGCAGATCCAGTTCTGAGCTTATTGCTATTAGTCAAAATATTGACTTATATCAAAGTAGGTTAAGTTTTAAAACTGCTGTATTAAGTTTAGTGTAGTATCTATATAATATTTATTCTATTCTTTCATTTGTAAATATTTCTCTAATTTTTCTTATATTGTTTATTTAAAGATAATGGCGCAAATTCATAGTCAGCCCATGAACAGTGCCAATAGCCGACTTTAGTTACAGCCGACAATAAATAAAAAGCCGGCTATAACTTTTCGTTATTCATAAACACATTTTTGCCTGTGTATTAGTTAGTATCGACTTTGGTAGGTTTTTGTAAAGTTATTTAAACGAACAAACCCAAACGTCAAAATCTTATATGAGAAATTTAGAGCCGACTATAATTATATTAAGTGACGTTTGGGTCATTTTAAATTTCGAGCGGGCTATATGTTTAAAGTCGACTATAAGGTGACTATGAATAGCAAAATGTATATTTAAGGTTATGTAGGTGAATAAATTCTTTTATTGTCGGCTTTATCTGACTATAAATTTGCGCCTATATTTTGTGCGAAGAAACCAGCACGGCAAACAAACAAAAACTTAACAAATACTATGGGAACTCTTCACCATCGATTAGAACTATCCTACCCTTGGTTTATTCAATTTCGGTGCGGTGCACAAATGACGCCGAACGTTCTGGTCGCCAATTGAGGTCACCACACCAGAAATGGTGGATAAAATCAACGGAATGATTTTGGATGATCGGCGAGTGAAGGTGCGCGAACTTGAAGAGGCTATAGGCTTATCACCGGTGCATGTAATGTACGACTTTTGGATCAATTCGGCACAGATTTGAATCAAAACGACCGCATTTAGCGAGGAAAAAAGTTCTCTTTCACCAGGACTACGCACCGGCGCCGGCGCACAGGTCCACAGTGGCAAAATTACATGAATTAGATTACGAATTTGTTCCTCAACCAACATATTCTCCAGACTTAGAAGCCTGCGGCTTCCAAACATGAAGCAATTTCTCGGCGGTAAGAGATTTGAGTCGAATGAAGAGGCCATTAATGAAACGCCTATTTTGAGGGCTTCGAGAAATCGTATTATTTTAAGCGTATCAACAAATTGGATAAACGTTGAACGAAGTGCATATAGAGCTAAAAGAAGACTATGTTGAGAAATAAAATGTTCTTTGGCCGAAAACAGTGTTTCTTATTTAACTTTTCAGGGACGTATTGACCTTCCCTCGTATGTATATTTTTATGCTTTAAAAATTTTAAAATATTGGAACTAATGTTGGTTTACAATTTGAATAACACAATTCGAAGCTTTGGTGTATGTGTTGGTATTATAAAAATCTAAAAGTAGTAGGTAGAACAATATTCAAAATGAAAACTAAAATATTTGCAATTATTTTATTATGTTGCATAACCTTTCTGAACTGTAGCCGAATGTATTGCAACTGTACAGTAGAACATTATGCTTATCTAAAATACACATGAGCATATGTACGTAGGGTAGATCGGGGCCAATAGTAACAGTGTACAGTTGTAACACTCGCGATAGTTCACAAACTGTAACGACAAATCCTTTCTAACAGGCACACACAACGCGTCTGCGTATTATCATTTATTTGCGAGTTTCTTTTCGGCTTCTATACAAAATAGACATCACTTGAGGAAAAGACAGTTTTTACCCTCTAAAGTAAATTTTCCGTTGGTAAATATTTTTAAATAACTTTTTTTTTGCTACAAAATTTATAAAGTTTATTTTCTATAGTATGTTCAGTGTTTATCAGTCTATCTTTTTGTGTACTGCTTTGACTCCAGTCATTTGTGATAAAGTAGATAAGACGTATTTTATGTATAAAAGGCGCATGGGGACAGTTATAACATTCCCGTTTGGGGATAATTGTAACACATTACAACTGTAACATCTATACCGATACTCCTGGTATAAGAATTAATTTTAAAGAGGGTGCAGTCATTGATTCAATGCAAACACCGGTCACACCAACAGGCCACTAAACAAAATATTTTATATATCTGGCACAATTGTGAGTTGAATAAGGCACTCTTTTGGAGACCTACCTTTCTATGCATTTATGGTAGGTTTTTTACCGAATTAAATCATTTAATCATTTAATAAACAAGCAATCCTTTGGTGTAAATTACTCTTTGATAAATATTATAGCATAGAGACTATATGAGCTGAAAGTCAAAGTGTTACTATTGTCCCCGATCTACCCTACTTACACATGGTTTCATCTCTAAAGACACTATCTTAATCAAAGGGAGTTGAATCTGTAACTATCTGGGTAATTTCTGGATAATTTGCTGTTGTTATACATATATAGCATAGTATAAACTGAGAATTCATTTCTCCTGTAAAAAAAAATACAACAAATTGCAGAACCATCTGAAAAAAATGTAGACCAACCCTGGAGTCTAGCTTAAAACATATTTAATAAATTAACTTACCGTTGCAACTGACAAAAGAATAGCTATTAACCCATTAGAGGCCAAAGCTAAAAGTGATTTTTATTTAAAAAAAAAGTATTTTCCAGTTCATGTGCAAACTGCAACGCATTTCAAAAAAAAAAATAGTTTTTTAAAAAAAGTTGTATAGCCATGTGCCAACTGTACTCAAATGAGTACAGTAAAAAAAATACTTTTTCACTGTTAACCACTTCATCATCAAAAATTGTATTCTTTCAATTGGCTTATTTATTTATTGAATGATAAGTATCCATGTAGCAAGTAACATTTGATATTATAAAAACAATACAAAGATTTCAAGAAACTTAGTAACAAAGAAACTGAATAAATTAATTAAGAAATAAATACAAATAATAAATTAATTAAGAAGATTCAAGCGAAAATTAATATGTAGACACCAAGTATGTAGACAAAAAGTGTGAATAATTTCAGTTAAGCTGCAAAATGAGAGAACCAAGCTGAAGAAAATTGTCTGTATTCGATTAAAGACGTCACCTGATGAGGCAGATGGTTCCAGAGATAAACAGCATAAATCAAAAACTGTCTGCGAGATGTCAAGCAAGTATGCCTAGATGGTCTTAATGTAATACAACGGCTAGATCGGGAGAACGTAAGTATGTTGTAAAGTTACTCTGGTTGCTTCTTGTGAATAATCTTGAAAAGCAAGATACATGACCGATATTTTAAGAAAGCATCAAGGACCAATCAAGGAGTCAGCAAAGAGCCCCCAGTCATAGGAAATAATGGGCAGAATAAGTGCTTTTACAAGTTTTAATTTAACTTCGACAGCTAGAATTTCTTTGCGTACTGAGAGGCCTCTAAGCGATGCATATATTTTGGAAACTATGGTACAAATATTGTTGTTCCATGTTAGTTCACTGTTAAAAATTACACCAAGGTTCCTTACATGGGCGACATATTCCACATGGGTAGAGTATAGTTGAATAGCAGGAAAATTAGAAAGACAAGGTTTATGCTTGGAGATAGGGATAATTTTGGTCTTGTCAGGATTAAGCATAAGTGAATTTTCTGTGGACCACTTTATTATAGAACATAGATCCAAATTAATTTTAACTACAGAAGCTTCCACCATACCAATAGGAAAGCTAAGGTAAAGCTGGACATCGTCCGAGTATATATGGAAGTTACAGTGAGACAACACAGTTGGCAGGTCATTAATAAACATGGAAAAAAGTAAAGGACCAAGTATAGATCCTTGGGGGACACCCCTATTAACCCCTATTAAATTGTGAGAACAGTTTACTACATAGAATCGACGGAATCGACTTACGGTTATAAACATACCAGAAAACCGCACAAAGTCAGACATTTGCAGTAATGACTAGAAAACATATTAGCCAGGATACGATTCTCTTTAGCCAACACATCGTTACCAATAAAATGATCGAAATCACTACGAAATGTACAAACCTCGAAATTTAATCAATTGTTCATTGCATCGTTTAGTTTCTCTTCTATACATAATATACCAAACGCGAATCCACTCAAGCCTGCAATATAATATCATTGCAAGTAAATGTACACAAAAATATTTGAGTTACGCCGCGCCGACTGAATTTAACATTGAGTAAAACTCTGCTACGAAATTGGAATATACTTTAGAATCGGATAAAATTGAGGCGTTCTGTTTCTATCTTGACGTACAGTTCGACGCAATAGTGTTGAAACAATCGACAATATCCTTGCGAATCATGCTGCTGACCTTGTATTGTTTCATGGCTTGAAAGATAATCTTATTTTGTGAAGGAAAAAATTAGCCTATTGTCCATTCCGTAGTGTTTGTCATTTCTCAGAATCGATTATTTTCTCTTGAAAGTTTGAACGTTCGGATTTTCACGATTTTTCGACTTTTTCGGTCGAAATTTTCGACTGTCGGAAATCGAACAAAAAAAATATCTCCATACAAATCGGATGATGTTCAGCCGAGCGCGTACGAACAGAAACCAATTAATTTCTATATATACGAATATTCATAGATATGGAACACGAAGAAATTCATAAAATAATAGTAGAAAAATGATAGCGTTGTTTATTTATGCTTTTGTTGTGATTCAACAAGGGTTTTCAATCTCAGTTCTTATTTGTACTCAGAACTATGTATGTTCTGCCATAAGTACGAGTAATGCAACTGTTCGAAGCCGGGCCGGTCAGCTAGATAGCAAGTTAAAAAGTACGTTCAATTGTTCATATGACGTTGGGGTGGAATAAGTATTTTTTTTTTTAAGATAAAATAAATCACTAAACTAAACAATGGAGCAACTTAGCTCTCCACTTAGAAATTATTTTTCCTTATTTTAATTCTATTCGTATGTCTGAGAAATAATACATATTAAAAGAAAATACTGAGGGTCTGGCAATGGACAAAATAATTCCTATTATAAAATACATACAACTACCCTCTATAAATTTAAATTGCGAACTCGTTTCCGGCTATTAGCGTTAACTTATAAGTAAAATACATTATTTGATAAATGTGTACATTCATACTCGTAAATCTGCATTTTAATAAATATCGAATAAGAAGAAATGTAAAAATAAAAAAAAACATTTGCGAGACTATAGAAAGGGCAAAACCATCCCCAAAAACAACTCATACCATCAATATACTCGTACAACCACTCTTTGTGAGTTCGCAGCACTCTTGCAATGTAACGCAAAGTGAGCAATCACAAAAATTGTCATTTATATTAGGGACAGATCTTTTAGCACAGCAAATATACAAACACATTAAAAGTACGCCACTCTCACCCCTGCTATAAATCCAGTCCAATATTCTAAGAACCATAACCAAAGTTGTTTTTGTTTGGGGTTGTCTATCTTCTGGCCATGTCAAATGTTCGATGGTTGTTCTCGTTGCCTGCCTGCAATACGTCGTTAAAGCTCAATCAACCATGTTCCAATTCAATCATCGAATTTTATCAACACCCATGTATTAGTTGGGATGTTGCTAAACTACGCATATACCCAAAAGACGCCCTCGATGGGATAATTTATTACCACTTTAACTGTTTAGGCGATGCATTGTGTTTTGTGTATCTACTGTCATCCTTGGTTAATGTGCACAGTGTTCTGCACACCCCAAAGGTTTAACTTTGACTTCATTAATTCAGGCGGAACTGTAAAAAAAAAAAATACCATAGATGCTTGTATGAGTACCCATTCTGAAGGATGCGAAGATATATTCGCAGCGATAAGTGGTGCAATGAGAAAAAAATTAAAAATAAATAAATATCTTTCCTTCCAATGTGTCAGCAGACTATCAAGATGATGCAGATCTTGATAAAAAGGACAATTTGAAACTCAATTGAGTCTGAATAAAAAGGATAAATAATGTTTTGACATTTTATATTGTCGGCACATGTACGACTACAAGATGGAGATACCATCCCTAAATGAATGTATAATTTTGTTAGATCGTAATCAGCACTAAAATTGTACTGAGTTCAAACTTAAAATTTCCGAAAAAAATTCCTATGAGACAATTGAAGCGCTTAGAAGATGAAGGGCTTAAGCGACATTTTTTGAAATTTCCATTTTTCTTACAAATGTAGGTCCTATATGAAGTCTTAAATTCCTGTCTTATCTAGACTTCTCTATCGCCTCTAGATTATTATTTAGCAAAGGATGAAGGGTTTATATGCAACCGCTTTTTCAATAAATTTAGTGAAAGAATGTATTAAACGCTGATTACTCCAGTGTTTGAAAATGTCACTTAAGCACTTCAATTATGAATTGAGAGTCTTCGATTTTTTATTTTTATAATAGCTCAAGAGAATCATGCATCATGTCATAGAAGACTAGTGCGGATCCCAAAATAAATATTCGAATCAATTCGGCCACCAATGCTTTAGAACTTGTTATAAATTATTATTACAATTGCAGGTGATATGAACATTATATTGGTTCGATATTGAAGTATGCAAAAGGTATCAGGGTTACGTGTCTCCATCCAAGTAGTGTTTTTTTAACACTATCAGATCTGTGGCGTGGCGTGCTTAATACAAGCAAAAACCACAAATAGACATTTGCCAGTGCAAAATGTGCATTAACAGGCTCATCATTTAGTGCTGAGATTAGTGGTTGGGCTACGCTACATAACAACACTACCAGAAGCATTAAACAAACAAATAATAAGAAAAAATATACATTATTAGTATTTATGTGCGGGGGACTACGTTACGTAATACATTTTTTAGTGTAATCTTGTTAAGATTAAAGTCAAGAAACTTTACATTTAAATTATAGATTCTATTTATACGGTTCATTAGCTCATGCATCCCGTAATTTGTTCTATGATGAGGAACATGCAGTAACTATATACTACGCGGGTAATGCGATCACCCACAAAAGTTTAATCCTAAACAGGATAATAAGTCAGGTGCATCAATTAGACCCGAGATCAGTTGATGCATAAAAATGATATCATTATTGACCCCTCTTTGAGGCCAAAGGTTGCATTTCCACCAGTTTTATTCGATGCAAGTATGGAGGGAGGTTAAAAGGATCGTCCCAGGGAAAACCTTTCAAGCGAAACGAATGAAGCTTATCGTGTAATTTGTAATGGCAGGTCTAAGATTGAATAAATTTCATCAGGGAACATTCCTTTATTGTTGATTGAAATGATATTTAGGGTAGATATTCCTTCATTATAGCCTTGATATTGTATACGGAATCCATTAAAATTTAATAGCTGGAGCTTCTTTTGCACTCTTTCTATGTGGTCGAATTCACATTGTATATAAGATTCCAAATAGAGTAAGTGTTCTCTTAAATGCTTCTAACAATGGAGTTAACCCTTTACGGGCCAACGTATCAAATTTGATACTTTCCAATATTTTACCTTAACTGGCCATTGTATCGTATTAATACAAGCCTCTTCATTATTAAAATGTCTTAGAGTATGAAATTTTATGTTAAAATTCAAATCATACCAAACATTTGACACTTGGTCGTGTAGAATACCACAGTCGACCTCGTGGTGTATCTTGCACGTCGCGGAATTCATAGTATTGCCACTGTAAGATGCAACCGCCTGCCAATCTGATAAGGTATTTATAATCCAGTAAACGCGGAACGGACTTCAAGTATGTTGGAACCGTTATTGAGATAGAAGTCTCATCAGTGCGTGGCTTGAAAAGAGAACAAAACCGTTTTGTTTCTATCAAACTATTGCGGCTTTCTCCCAGAATCGTCATATAAGCTGATTCGACAAAGCCCAGAAATGCTTTTAAAATGTTATTTTATAATACATTTTATGAATTCGGTGACTAGAATATTACACATAAATGTATGTTTTCATTTTCACAATATTTCTTTGTTCGTAATGAACCTTACATCTCGTAGTTGAGCTCAAAATGAAGCCCGAGCGCCTGTTGTATTAAATTTGATACATACCATAATATCCGCCCCCGCAGGTAAACAACTCAACGAAATATATTATTAAGTACGCAGAGTCACTTTAGATGCTATATTATCTTCAAATGATTTATTTCATTAAAAAATAAAAAATTGGACCGTGAAATTTTAAATGCCGTGTTCGAACTTCTAAACAAGCTTCTTTTCAAGGTACGACCTCTTCCGGACGTCTGACAAGCATTCAAGAGTATCATTTGTCACAATGAGCTTCTCAACTCGCCGTTCGGAGTCGGAAAATAACTGTAGGTGCCTTCCATTCGTGCAAAACTATTACACGTATACACACAAATTGTAGCAACACCTAAAGATGATGTAAGGTATAATAATAATAAAAAAATGTTTGAAATATACTTAAAACAATAATTATTGCAAAAATGAACTAAAACGATATACATAGGTATGTAGTGTGTACATAATGTATAAACTTTTTTAAACAAACTAAATTTAAGGCCAGTGATTTAACTATCTAGTTTCAAACTATGTATAAGTGTACATACATACAATGGATGTATGTAATACTATAACTCCATAAAACTAAACAACCAGTTTATATGTATATAAATGTGGACATACCATATACATGTAGCTATAGCATTGGTAAACATTAAAAACTTCGACGTTTAAGATTCTGGGAATATAAAAACAAAAAAAAAGAGTAAATTTCCGTTAATATTTTCGACATACCATTAATCATCAAAATAAAAATGTTCATGAATTATTGTCTTAACACACTTGTATACATTCGCGTAAACAGGATAAGGATAAATGTCAGCAGATTTGAGGGTGAATGCTGACTCTCACTATAAACCCGTGTTTTTTTTTGTCTCCCCCTAGGAACGTTAAATCCGAACCGCAATAACATAAATACTGTTTGGTAAAATGATACTCGGTATCTATGAAAATGGGTGTAGGAACGACTTAAGTTAGTCAAGTGAAAGATTAAGTTTGCAAAATATTACATACATACATCATGTATGTATGTACATGCTTCTATATGCATTCATATTTGCCTACTTTAAAGACTTTCTCGATTTAATAGAATAAGTTCTTGAATGATGCATACAATTCATATAAAATGTGAACATTTGCAAAAATCTTTAACCATTGTGCAGAATATAAATATAAATTAGAATTTATGATGCACTTTGAAATATTAAATGGATCACCCTCTCCGTTGGGTGGTAGAAAGTGTTAAGAGTGTTGCGATACAAATTACTACCACCATTTATTAATTTAATCAGTTAATGCATTTACCCGCTTTTAAGCCGACCGTGTCAACATCGTTGTCGGATACTTTGATTTTACTATTCGTCCTTATGCAGTGATAATTTACACATACATACATCCATGGTGTATCAAGTTAATGTGCTCGATGATAAAAATGGTTTGTTTGCAATCAAATCCAAGTTGTAATTAAATGCCACTCGTTTGCAGGTATGCAGAGTAGCTGAATATAAAAATAAATTTTTAATATACCACGTTTTTAAGACGGACTAAAAAGTATAAAATAATTTTTCCTAGCCCCATGCGGAAACCCCTGAAAATTTGTAATTGTGAATTTTGAATAGCTATGAAAATACTCGTAAGACTTGAATCGAAAAACGTGGGGCTCGCATGCAATAGCTAATTGATGCATGAATAGTTCACCTAAGTCGCTTACAATTTTATTGCACTGCAAATTATGTGAACTGTTGTGAGTTTTTTCAACAGGCACACAGGCGGATTTCCCAACAAACACGGCCAAAATTATTTTTTTTTGTTTTTTATAGTTAATTAATTCATAAGATTATCGGAAAATGAGTAAAAAATATATTTTTAGTAAATTTACATTTAATTCTGAAAAATTTTCTTACTTGGGAAATATAACAAAAAAATTCCAAAAATAAAGAAATTGTATAAAAAATAAAAAAAAAGATAAGAAAAATTAAAAAAAAAAATTTTAATTTTATTTAAATAAATTATAAATAAAATAAAAAAAAAGTCTCATCGCTCTACTTCACGATATCTTGCAACATCGCAAAATATCGCAACGTTTTGTAACTTACTTTTGATAAGGACGTATTAAAGTACATTTCAAGCTTAATTTGATAGCTGGATTTTGCTTTATGAAGCAGAAAAGTAAGTTATTCTATTTACTCACATAAAGACATATTTTGAATGGGCATAAAATCTTATTTTTACTAAAAACTGCGCTCTAAATTATAAACATAATAATCTACTTACCACCAGCAGACGATTCCTAACTAACTTCTTTTGATAACTGACTCACAAAATTTAAATAAAACCAAAACAAATTAAGAGTGTTCACAAAATAAATTGATCACTGCAACCACCTCAAAGAAACATCCACTTTAAACTTTAAACCGCACGACTAGACAACTCGGTTGAAAATAAAAAAACTGGATGAATCCGTTATGATACTCTTTCAATATGTAAACAATTTGGGAAGGGAAATAATCGAAAAAATACACATTTTTATTTTACCTTTTTGGCCGTGTTTTTGGGAAAATTCGCCTGTGTGCGGCGCAGCGGGCGGCAGCTGCTCTACATTCGTTACTGTTATATCCCACCCCACGTTTTTCGTTTTAAATTTATCAAGTATTTTCATAGCTATTCAAAATTCACAATCACAAATTTTATACTTTTAAGTCCGCCTTAAAAATATAAATAATTATTTAATACTTTTTAGTCCGTCTTAAAAACGTGGTATATATATTAAAAATTTATTTTTATAAACATTTTGTCTTTATACATAATATGTAATTAGCATCTTATTCCCTCCTGTCTCGTTATAGCTTACCAATGCAAAATTTAAAAATGACCATTAGTTACGGTAGCTATGTGGTTATGGCTTAAAAATATGCAATGCAAAATAACAAGTACATACTATGTACAATCATAGAAATAAAAACACCAGAAAAACGTTGCATGTCCACAAGGTTTTAAATGTCTTTAAAGCTCCGTACGGAACCCTAACGATCAGACAGACAAAAAAAAGCAATATTAAGCATTGTCATCCAGTACTGAGCCATGTTTAAAGTTTCAAGTCTCTAGCTCATCAGGAAGTTACTGTAAAATCAATTTCAAAATTTGTACCGACCATTAGGACAGACAACAAAGGGACCTAATCAAAACGTTGTAAATTTAATTTTAGTTTCCTGTTTGATTGGTTTGATAAAAACAAATAAGAAATCACTAACACTTGGCTCCATACAGCAGAACTGGCAGGATCAATGTTTTGTAGAGCATGCATTTCGTCTTCCGAGTAAGGAGTTTTGAACCCATTTGTTGTGCCAAACCGAAGTAGCAGCGGTTTCCTAGGCTAAGTCTTCGTCGAATCTCCACTAAGGTGTCATTGTTGATATTTACTCCGAGGTAGGTAAACTCCTTAACCACTTCGAAGTTACTGCTGCCAACAGTGACGCTTTGTCATAGGCGGTGGACAGATGTTTCTTTGTTTGTTGACAACATGGTTTTGTCCTCATTCACTTCAAGGCCAACCCGTTTTGCCTGTTCTTCAATTGCCGTAAAAGCCTCTAACACGGCACGTGCTACGATCTCGAACGATCAGCAAAATAAGTAAACAAACAACAACATCATTTTTGATATTTATTAATATCTTTTTAAAGTTTGTTACATTTGTAATAAACAAACACAAATTCATAATTCACAAAGAGACACGGAATTCACGACACGTTACATATTACATTTATAGTTGATAAACAAAATAAACGATAGAAAGACGACACGTTACGCACTTTTAAAGACTAATTACCAACTGAACATTTTACATGAAACATAAATCAAAACAACAAAAATAACATTAAGAACATAACGCAAAGCACTTGAACTTGTTGACGTCGTCGCATCGATCTCCCATTGTTGTTGTTGTTTCCGCTTGTAGCTTCGTGACGTATGTATATATGTAACTCACGCTGGGAGCGACCGATGATGTTGATGTCGTCTGCGTATCGCAGTAGCTAGACAGATTTGTGAAAGATATTGGCTTCTGTGTTCACACCTGCCCTGCGCACTATCTGTTCCAGCACAAGATTGAAGAAATCACACGATAGCGCATCTCCTTGCCGAAATCCGGTGCATGTTTGGAATAGTTCGGAGGAACTGTTTCCGAATTGCACGTTGCACCGCGTATTTTCCAGCGTCACGCGGCATAGCTGGATCAGTTTAGCCGGGATCCCGAATTCGGCCATCGCCTTGTAGAGCTCAAGACGATGAAGGCTATCATATGCGGCTTTGAAGTCGATGAAGAAATGGTGAGTCTCGACTTGAAATTCGTTGGTCTTTTCCAGGATCCGCCTTAGTGTGAAAATTTGGTCGATCGCCGATCTGCCGGGCCGGAAGCCACACTGGTACGTGCCGATTAGTGTGCTGCAGAAAGGTTTCACACGTTCACACAGTGTATTTAAATCAAAATGGGCTTCATCAGTCATGATTGCGTTTGTCGTTAAGAGCGGCAACTTTTTCATTGAGGGCCTGAGCTTACTATCTTGCTCTTTATTTATATTTATATTTTAAACGGACACAATGTGCAGACTCCCCCCTCTTTATAGTCATACGAGTATTAAGGGACATTGAATCTTAAGAAAAATAGCAACGAATGTAAAGTTCCCGAATATGTTTCATTACCTCATATGCAATGTAGATGCCGTCATGGCATTTGTAAAAGGATTTCAAAATCTTAAAAATAATCTTACATTATGCACGATTTGCGTATCTATGTATGTTCGGACAACTATAAAATTCAGCATTCTTTACAATTTAGCTTTGAAATACATTTAAACAACGAATTTATAATTTGACCGTGCAAGGACATTTGCAAAAAACCTAAAAAAATGTACCACTTCGAAAGGATTGAGTGATTTATTACAGAAAATCGGGAAATCATAGCGCGAACTCGGTAATTTATCAGTGTTAACCCATTCCATAGTGCAAGGTAGGTATTTCTGATCGTTATATAGAGAAGGTAGTTTAGAACATAAGAGTGGTGCTGGACAAAAAGGAAGATTAGCCATTAGATTAAAAGTTTCTGAAGAGAGAAATGAAATCGAACCTAAAATTACAGGAAATTAAAAGATTTAAGTGCAACAAAGTTTCGGACTCGGCTATACATAAGAAACTAAAATTTCTAGGGTTCAAGTGTTGTGTTGCATGGCGGAAGCCACTTTTGAGGAAAGAACATTTTAAACAAAGACTTAATATCGCAAACTTATAAAAACGAGATGATTGATTTTTGGAAAAAAAGTAATTTTCTTAGACGAAAGTAAGTTTAAGATCTTTAAAAGCGATAGAGAGCAAGAAAATGTGTGTAGAAAAAAAGAACCAAACGATGCAACCAAAACATGTGTCGGCGATAGTTAAACACGATGGTGGGAACGTTATGGTTCGGGGGGCGATGTGATATTACGGAGTGGAAATGTTGTATTTGTGGAAGGTAACATGGACACAAGCTGTATTGAAATATCTTCAAGCTAGATTTGGTCGCTTTTCCTCAAAAAACAATTGCACACAGGATTTTTATTTGTACCAAGATAACGATCCGAAGCATACAGCTGTGAATATTCGGCTTCGGTTGCTTTATATTTGTCCCCATGCTCTTCAGACTCCAGATCAAAGTCCAGATCTCAACCCAATTGGGCATCTGTAGAAACATTTTTATAGAAAAATACGAGAGAACCATAAAGTTCAGACGAACTTACAACTGGAAGAAGCTATCGACGAAGAGTGGAATAAGATGGACCCGAGCAGAACGGAAAAACTTGTACAGTCAATGCCACGTAGGTTAAATGCTGTATTTCAAAGTAAACGCCTTTATACTTAGCACTAATAGATTAAAATTAACATTTTAATATAAATTTTATACTTCGTATGAACAATTTTTCCCAATCATTTTTGAAGAAGAATCAAATGATTTCAAGTATCTTCTTAAACTTTTTACTTTCTTTTGTTTTTTTTCCATACAGTTGTTCTCTAAAAGGTTGCTTTAATCAAATATTATATATGAAATATAAATTACGTTCTTTTTTGGTTAAACAATACTGCTGATCTATTTGATATCGATTTGTATGAAAAATTATTCTCAGCACTATACATACATATGTAGGTGCTATAAAGGATACCCATTATGTCGTTATAATTAATTAGAATTCTAAGTAGATATAAGATAGAATGGTATTTAACTGAATACCTAAGTGCTAGTAATTTAAAAATACAAAATTCTTCCCAGTCATTTGCAGTAGATACCTATTTGAATTGCTTTTCTCAACCTCAGCCCCTAAGCTCTATGAATTCAAATAAAAACACAAGAAAAACCATGAGAATGCCCTTGCTTTGACCTTTCGAGATCAATAAGAAAAACGTATCTCTCTCTAAACTACACCCACATAAAACAACGCTCAAGTTGTTTGCTTTTTTTGTAATTTTTCTCTATTGCGTCGATTCACAGCCATCCATCCATCCATACCACCCACATCATAATTGGAGCCATTTTGGATACGTAACATCACCGGATTGGTTGATTTCTCTGCACACAGCAGCCATCGGTCTGGCAATAAAATTATCCTTTTTGCGAAATACTCTGGTATACATAGGGAGGGCAGCTATATACCAGATACAAATATGAAGATGTCAGCAAATGTGCTGTATATAACGACCTATAGAGAATGGGCGAAGAGGACGACTACGACGACAAACCATATATTTTGGCAAACGTATGCGACAAATCGGCGCCATGCTTCCCATATTCGGTTTTTGTCTTTTCCACTATTCGGTAGTCATGATCTAGATAAAGTGGTTATAAAAATGCAGATATATAACTCTGCAGATAAATTTTATGGGGAAGAAATTCTGAATAGATGCTACAGAGTTGAGTAATGGCACTTTGAAAGTTTCTTTTATTTTATTTACTCTTTTATCCTGTTATTTTTGCTGCCTTCTTTCTTTACTGACGGCATTGGTAGTGGCAGGAAAAAATATGTAATAAAAAAAAAACAAATTTAACTGAAAAAATAATAAAAAAAAAAATGTAAAACTGCTCAACGATGAAAGCGAAATAAGGCCTGTCATCGGATTTCGATAAATATGTATGTACATACTTATATGTACATAAGTACAGTGACGGAAAAAACAGTTGGACAGCCGCTACACTGCAATCGTAACTTGAATATTCTTGCAGTTTGTAGGAATATTGAAGTCAAATAAACTGCAAATTATGAAGCTTAATTCTTTAACGCTTTCGATCCGAACGGGACATACATAGTATCCTCCTGAGACCCAAGCTAAAACCAGAATGACTATGTGTTTGATGTTACTTATGGTCACTCATAGGGGTTATCTGAGAGTAAATTTCGACCTTAAAAAAAAGTGGGGTAGGGGGTCTATATCTAACAACCTAATTATTTTTTTATTTTTTTTATTTGTTTATTTTAAAGAAAAAACAATTGTATATCAAGTTGTGTAAACAAAAGAAAGAAAGAAAGCAAGAAAAACAATGCTTAACAATGCTAACCTCTTCTTCGAAATTCCAAAACGACAGATTTCTAAAAGGACAACATTGAACTAATAATATACAAGACAACGTTCAAAAAAAATTCCTACTAATCAGGACATGTCTGTGTATAAATATTACCTTGGGCTTCCTTCATAATATTCGATTGGACACCGAAAACCATTGAATAAGCCAAGGTATCATAATATGATACCGGGGGTCATACATATGTATATCCCAGGTATACATACATATGTATAACCCAGGACATGTTCCAAGTTATGTAACTCTAAAATTAAACAGCAGAAACGGATTATTTCAAACGATAAAACATAAAAAATAAGTTTTTTCTTACCATAGCGGCTTTTCGGATCGAAAGGGTTAAATGTTCCAAATAATTTCATATCCTTTTTCCAAATTATTTAATATTATTTTAAAACAAACAATTTACCGAAAATGTAATTTTGTAAGGGCAAAGTTTTTCTCTTATTTAAATAATTTAATTTTTTTATTTTAAAATGTTTTTGTATGTTCTTTTAAGAGTCACTGTTTAATCTAAGACGTATTTTCAATACCGTTTGTTTAAAAAAATGGATAAAAGCAAACATCCATTTACACGAAGGAACTGTCAATAAAGTTGTGTAAAAAAAAAAAACAAATATGTATCGTAGTTTGAAAGTTATGTATTTCTAAAATTGTGAAAAAACATTGGCGCAAATTCATAGTCAGCCCATGAATAGTGCCAATAGCCGACTATAAATAAATAAAGCCGGCTATAACTTTTCGTTATTCATAAACACATTTTTGCCTGTGTATTATTTAGTACCGACTTCGGTATATTTTTGTAAAGTGATTTGAACGAACAAACCCAAACGTCAAAATATTATATGAGAAATTTATAGCCGACTCTAATTATTTAAAATGACGTTTGGGTCATTTTAAATTTCTAGCCGGCTATAAGTTGAAAGTCGACTAAAAGGTGACGATGAAAAGCAAAAAGTATATTTTAGGTTATGTAGGTGAATAAATTCTTTTATCGTCGGCTCTATCTGACTATGAATTTGCGCTATGATGTCATCGAAGTGCTTGTAAAATAGTCTCGTGCAAAGACCTAGTGGATGGCCAATAAAATAGTCCTCAAACAGAACGAAAAATTGTTCTATTAGTCGTAATCGTAAACGATCCCGAAATTTGTAAAGACCTATAGAAAAATGCGATATTAGACAAATTTTACCTTCAATGAATTAAAGAGCCTACACCCGCCGAAATAAGCCCCTTTTGTCTGCAAGAAACATTAAGAAACATCTAGAATATGCCCAAATATATGTACGTTGACCTTTAGAGTTGTGGAACACGGTAATTTTTAACGACAAGTCAAAATTCAACATTATTTGTGTTTGATGGACGCCGCATTTTTTGGAGGAGATTAGGTACAGCCTTAAGTCCGACGCATGTTAATGCCACTGTTAAACATGGTGTAGGCAGTGCGATGGTATGGGGTACAATGGGCTCGAGTAGAGTAGAAAACATAGTGTTCGTCTATGAATAGAAGGCTATAAGCTGTTTTAGAAGCCACGCCCACTATACTATCTATCTATATAATTAAATCGCTAGGGCATGAGCTTGTGATTCGGCCTGAGAGTTTATTTCTACACCGATTTCAATGATTCTAACACTGATCGAAAGCTTATCAACTGAACTTTGTTCATCAGTATAAAGAATTTCGAAAAAGTGCATATGAGTAAAGTTATTGCGAAAAAATATTATAACGTATACCTACGTTCTCATTTTTTAAATTGGTAAACCGTAAGCGGTTGTAGGGTTTCTACAAGCGAGATTTCTCGCACTGGTCCACCAGTACCTATCTAATATATTAAAATGTGTTTTTTTTGTCGATGTTCATATTTCGTTCTTATGATGAATGCCCTAGCGTCCAGGTTTCTTTTCTTTGGTTTTGAAAACTACTGTTTTTTTTCTTTTTCTGTGTTTTAACATAAATATAAAAAAAAACATATTTTAGGAAAATTAATTAATTAATTAAACTTAAAAACATTATGATTCATTTGCACTTGCATTGATTTTTAATAGCTTGACTGCGATTTTATTCAATTTTATAATTGCATCTTGTTCCTGTCCAACTTTTTTTTGGTTCACTGTACATACTGGTACCTACATCTTGTTATAAACAAGTTCAGTTTATGTGGGAATTAAAAATTATAAAAGTATTTCATGTGTATAAGATGTAAAATGTACATACCTACATAATATGTACCTTTACATGTACTACGTAGTAATGTTCGAAATTAAAAAAATACTTTCAATGGGGTAAGAGTGTGGGGATATTAGTAAATCTAGGGTTGAATTGATTCCTTTGCCACTGAGAAAAAAACATTTGAACCCAAGGTTTTTTTTTACTACTACTTTTACTACTTTGAATATTTGAATGTTTTGTGCAGTTAATATTGGGAAATATGAATAGATATGAACGCTGAGTAATCCATCCGGCGGTTTTGGGGTACCTTATTCGGAAGGATACCCACCACATAATCATCGATTTCAAGGCCGGCTATGACAGCATCTGGAGCAATGAAGTGTATAGAGCCATGTCTTGTTTTGACATCTCTGTCAAACTTGCCCGTTTGTGCAGGATGACGATGGAAGAAAGCTCGCTTCAGGACCTTTGATGTCAAAAAAGGATTCAGCATCATATTTGAATTGTTCGAAACTCACAAGCCAACACACAAGGTACGATCTTTCAAAAGTCCGTTCAACTACGCATACGCCGACGACACTGACATCATTTATAGAACACAGCGAGCTGCCGCGAGTATAGAAATCGAAAATGTGTCTGGCGATAAACGAGGCCAAAACAATGTATGTATATGATGTCAAGGAGAGGGACACTCAACATCGGTGAATTGGGCAGAAAGTCACAATAGGCAGTTACAACTTTGGTAGTAAAGGAATTTCTCTACTTCGGCTCTGCAATAACATCAATAAATAATTTCTCATCAGAAATTAAACGAAGGATTGCTCTTGCCAATCGCCGTTTCTTTGTGCTAAGAGGGCGCTAGGCAACGAGTGCTTACCACCCTGATTACAGTTAGTGTAGGCTAAATAGCTTAGATTATTATAGGTATGTACGTCAAGTTTTTAAAGTTTTAAGAAAAAAAAAATAAGAAAAATTAGATATGGAACCCAAGTTTCCAAACTTTTGCTAAGATGTTATTGTTAGATTAGCGTATTCGTAGTATAGTTGGGTTTAGGCCGAAAAGCAATAAATTATAACAATAGCGTTTAGCCTAGAATGCTCGCTAAGGGCCATGAAGCTAGATGAAGCCATTTTGTTGCTTTTAAATTAGATTTAAGCATTTTTGTCTAGCATGTAAGTTAGTATGTATTTAATTTTTTTTTTTAAACTTAAAAAAACTAATGCAATAATGCGTCTTTTTTTACTTTTTAGTTCATTAAAGCTAGTTTTTAAAAAAAAAAATTTTTATCTTTATATTTATTCTCTACTTTTTAGTATCTAAAATTTACGTCGATACGTATATTAGCTTGGGTGCGTTGGATATGAGAAAGTTTACTCAAAATGTTTGAGATTCTACTCGCCCTTTCATTTGATACCCATGCCATGGTGGTTGTAAAGAAAAAGATAATTCGCCGTCTTGGGGCGCCCACCATATTGAATTTAGAATGACGTTACTTGGCTAATCTAATTCTACTTTTCAATACATTTAACCCGAATCAGCCCAGTGTGACCATATGGTCACAGCCGAGGTGGGCATGAGTTTCTATGATTTAAAAGGTCTCTAGGTAAGCGATTTTTAAATTTTTTCACTTTCCCGTTCTTAACATATATTTCAACTTATTGTTCTATGCTTTGTACCAGTCATTCTCAAACTGTGAAAGTTATACGCTGTGAATATTTAGGAAAAAAAAAATTTGTGAAAAAATGCAAACATTTTTTACAACAAAAAGTAAGAGTGCATCTATTATTATTAAATATTTTTTATAAATTTTTAATTTCTCATATTTAATTAGTTAATAAACTGCAGTTGGAGGAATTGAATTTAGTTTCTGCGGCTTAGAACATATTACTAGGTTTTATCAGCCGTGACTATAGGTGTGACCATATGGTCACGCTGGGTTACAGTATAGTTATTTGCAGTTTGTACTTATTTGGGTGTTTTTTAAGGGATGTAGGATTTGAAATTGAAATACAATAAGAAATTTGAGCAAAGAGCCATAGTTTCGATTTCGATAGATAATTTTATGGCCTTTGATGAAAAATCTGTGGCCACAAGCGATAACTGCTTAAGTCGACTTAAGACAAAAATTAAATTCGTTTTTATAATTTTCATTGCAAAAAAGCTTATTTCAAATTTAAATTTTTTTTCATACAAATCGATTAAGGTGCATTTTGAGAATCTACATAGGTTTTTTATTTAAATGTGTATTCGTTTTTTCAAACTGAAAATGCAATTTCAAAAAACGTATTCCGAAAATTGCGTTCCAGACTTAAGCGGTTATCGCTTATCGCCACAGAAATAATGTCGGGCATAACGCTACCACGGCCACGGGGGCGTCTCAGAAACTGCGTCCTGGAGCTCCAATTTTCGACCACTTTTTCGAGAACTTGAGGCCGTATTTCAGATATGGTGCGCTCGATGTTGACTTTCAAGGCTGGAATCGTTGTTGGCGTTGACTTCAAATATCTAGCGTCGTCAAACCACACCATCTTGGAAGCCAGGGCACAGGTCAATTTTTGGAGATGATGTGGTCATTGAACACTTCCTTCAATTACTCGATGGTTTCTCTGGCAGTATGGCATGTTCAGGCACTTTTGAAAATAAAAAGTCGTTGATCATGGCTATTTACCGGGCACCGTGGACAGTGACAGTGGCCGGCGGCCAGCCCATAAACGGCACAGACAGTGTATTTTTCAGGTAGTGTTGGTAGTTGATGGATCCTTGGGATTTTCTTCCGTCCAAATATGACAATTTTGCTTATTATCAAAGCCACTGAGACCGAAGTGAGCCTCATCACCGAACAAAATTAAATTGTAAAAAGTGAATCGACTTCCAACTGTTCAGGCGCCCAATAACTGAACTGACGACGCAAGCAACGGTTGCTCGTCTTTAATTCTATCACTAGTTGAAATAAAGATCCTTGCGCAAAATCTTCCTCAAAGTCGATGAACACAGGCTAAGTTCTTTCGCATGATGACGAATCGACGAGCTATGTATGATCAATACTGTCGTGGGACATACCACATATTCATATTTTCAGCTTTGCGCACTCTGCCCATTGTTGTCGGTGGCTTTGAGTCCCAAAAAGTAAATGTAATGCGAAATTTTTCAATTGTGTTCCGATAAGCCGACTGGTTTGTAAAAGTTTCACAAAGTCAATCAGAATGAAGGAAACAATGATTGCACTAACCAAGTGGAATGATCATTCTGTAGTTTAGCTTCCACTTCTTATGGAATAAACCCCATCGTATGGATCAAAACAGGAGCTTATACCGAAATGGAATAAAAGGTAAGAAATGGTGGAACAGTATTTTCACTTGGTTAGTAGATGTCTCTGTCTCTGTACATAATAACATGGCTACTACAAGCTCAGCCCAATCCGATTTGTCTCAGTAACAATTCAGACGAGATATTGCAATTTACTATAGCAAATAGTTTGGTGAAAAACCAAAAGCCGTTGACTCCCGTGAAAGAAACTTGAAAGACACAAGCAAATAAACTCTTCGTTACGATGGTAAGAATCACTATATGTATAGATACTTCTGTCAGACGGACCGAATGTTTGAGCTGTGATATTGGTATTTGAAATGCTTTTTAAGTTTTCAAACAGAAACTTATTAATAAAGGAACAAAAAGGATTTAATCATTTTTTTACATACAAATTTATTTTTCCTTACTAGTGCCCAGCGTGATCATATGGTCACACCCATTATCTTGGATTAGGGGGTAAGTGGGGAAAAATAAAAACTATATTAGGGTTTCTTACACTCTTCTGAGCATACTCACAAAAGATTTCTCCAAAAATCGAAAATCGATTCTGGGCTGATTCGGGTTAAGTTGATACCCATATTAAGGAAGTCGTGAAGATAACGGTAATCCACCATATTATGGCGTCCGCCATATTAGATTTACAACGTCATAGAATATGCTATATTGTTTGAGATTCTATTCGTCAAACCCTTCTATTTGATATCCATGTCATGCGGGTTGTGAAGAACAAAGTAATCCGCCATCTTATGGCATCCACCATATTGAATTTAGAATCACGTCGCTTAGCTAATCGTATTGTACTTGTCAAATCCTTTCATTTGATACCCATACTGTGTTCGACCTTGGTTCTTATACTGATGGGGAGTTTGCTATAAAGGCAAATGGCATGAATGAATAATTGCCTACGAGATATAACACAAGTGTAAACATTAGGTCTGATACACATACATAGATCGATGAGATTGTGAAAATACGACTTTACTACACAAATAAACAGGCTGCTTTTGGTATACAATTTTGAAAAGCATAGTGCAAGCTCGAAAGTTTAAATATTGTTCAAGACTGCATCCTAGTATTTGTCGGGAGTAGCTAGAAACATGATCGTATTTACGCAAATTGTATACGAATCTTGCAATTGCATTGAAGGCAACGTTTAACTTACGTTTTGAATTAGAATCTGTGCTGGCGAACAATTCACAGCCATACATGATGAGAGGTACAATCAAAGCCTTTACCAATTTCAGTTTAACAGCTGTTGGTAGAGTTTCTCGACATACTGATAGACCCCGTAGAGCACCATAAATTCTAGATACCATGGAGTTAATGTGGTCACTCCAAGTCAGATTGCCATTAAGTATAATGCCAAGATTTTTAGTCTTAGAAACTATTTCAACTTGAACACCACTTAATAAGAGGGAGGCGAGGCGATAACATATGTTTAAAGATTTGGATAGATTTAGTCTTAGAAGGATTCAAAAGAAGTCGATTATCAGAAGACCATTTGACCATAGAAGTGAGGTCCTCATTCATTCTTTCAACGGCACCATCCATCAGACCAATAGGAAAGTGAATGTAGATTTGTACATCATCAGCATAAATATGGAAATGACAATTACGTATCACGAGAGGTAGATCATTAATGAACATAGAAAATAACAAGGGACCGATTATAGAGCCTTGGGACATACCACAAAGAACAGGTAAGGGAGACGATAAGGTCTTATTGTAAAAGACTAAGGGCCAGTATCTGGAAGTGGGTGTAAAATCAATTCCCAGATTTGGCCCTCACTGAAATAAAAAAGTTAAAAAAGAGTCCCCTATATTGGATTTACAACGCCATATTGTCGTTGGCCATAACAATGATACGCTGTACGACCCGATTTGAGAGGACGCTCAAACAACTTTTTGAGACAATTTAATGATGATGATGAGCTTACTAATTTAATGATGATGATTTTACTTATTTAATAATAAATTTAAACATGTACATTGCTTATTTTTTATAATCTTACATGAATTGGTTTATTTAATTGTTTTTTCTCTTTTTTCTTTTTAATATATGTAGGTACAATATATAATCTTGATGCTGTGTGAATATGAAATATTGTCACTTAGCAACTAACATAATTTATATATTTATAGCATTCTTATACTGAACTTACTCTAATTTAAAAGGTATGTATCTTACTGGGTAAAGTCTCCGAATAAATAAAATACAAATAAAAATACAAATAAATGGCATCTAGTTCAACGATAAATAGATTGAAATTATTTTTATTTTTATTATTTTTGTACCCAAGAAGCGGGTACTGTGGTAGTAAATGGGTTGAAGGAAGGAAAAGGAATTTCGTTTGACTTCTCGGGTTATAGAAGTAACGTCGGGGGTTCCACAAGGTAGTCACTTGCGCCCGTTGGTGTTTATTTTATTTATCAATGATGTTCACGAAATATTTAAATTCTGTAAGGTTTTGACATTCGCGGACGATTTAAAATTATTTTCTCGTGTAAATAATGTTAATGATTGCATTCGTTTGCAATCTGACATTAATAGATTATCTGAATGGTGTAATCATAATGCCATACATATTTCAAAATGTAAGATTTTCTCGCCTTATCGAATTGCCATTCCACTTTTTCATAATTATCGTATAAATGATCTTCGAGTTCAACGATTGGATGAAGTGAAAGATCTAGGTGTCATGTTTGACAATAAACTAAACTTTATTTTGCATTATGATTATGCCATTGCCAAGTTGAACTCTTTGTTGGGCTTTCTTAAGCGCAATAGTAAACACTTTCGAGATGTACATAGTGTTGTGTTCCGAAAATAATGGTACAACACTTGTTTAATTTATTACTTCATTACTTTATTTTCTTTAACGTTATAATGTACTTAGTCTAATTTAAGAAAACGATGCGTACGACGTTGGTCCACTTCCAGCCAGAGTGTCTCCCCAACCACAGACAAGCGAAATATACAGATGTAGAATATGGTATACATCGAGTTTAGTTCTCTTCTTTTGTGTAGATGACTCCACTTGTTCTGTTTTTCGTTTATTCTATGATCATGCAGGTTGAAGTTACATGGTCGTGCGAGTCAACCATCCTCCAGTGTGTTGTGACTTCGGTATATATACATTTTTTTTATATTTCATTTTGTTGCAACCCTTTATTTTGTCTACTTATCTCACTCGATCTTGCGAACGAACATATACGAACGATTGACTTGCTGGGCGGTGTTTCTGGATTTTAAACTGTGGTGTGTTTGTGTGTGTATATGGTGGTCATATTTTGATCTGTGGTTGTTGTTTTTGTTTGGTTTTATTTTCACATTTCTGTGAAATTTCGATGTTCTTTGATTTATGGTTGAGCACATTTTTTTTTTTATTTGTAAGAAATCAATAAGAAAATTTGTCCGACAATTTTTGCATGTCCTTCAAATGAAAAAATAAAAATTTGAGTAATTTGTGGAGGCATACATTACATAGACATACATAAATGTATGTAGTTTTAAAATCGACGGCAAATATTTTGTTGGGCTCCTGTAAAGGCTTATAAACTGGAAATCAAAACAATGCCTACCTACAGTTTTCTGTATCATGTACCTACATATTATATTGGACTAGCTGACCCGTGCTCGCCTTGCTTCGCCCCGCTGCCACTGTTAAGGCAAAACAAATTGGAGATGAGTTCCGAATTTTTTTTCCGAATTTACCTATGCCATTAAAGGAATGTACTCTGTAAATGAAATTAACGTTTTCAAAGAAATTACATATTTTATTCCAATCACAAAAACCAACGAAATGATCTACTTTTCCCGCCCTTCTGTTGGGCCATCGCATTTACATATATACGTATCTGTACATACGAATACGCGGTAGCAAAATTCCCATTCAAGAAAATTTGAACACTTGCAGCACTATGAAAATCACACATCCATGGTATAGTCGCTATTCCCCTTCCATATGCCCCTTTAAACTTGCATAATTACAATAAGAAATTAAAGCGAAAAGAAAAAAAAACAAAATTATTACATCACACATACATAATGCTCGTGTATTCGTTTTGTATGCGAAAACAAACAAAAAAAAACTAAAACCGGTTTTCGTGATACAAAAGAAAACGAATTTAACCCTTTGACGCACAGAAGAAAATTTTCGGAGGGATTTTTGATTTACGCACATTTTTTTTTACTCATTTGCAGTCTAATAAAACATTTTGCCAAGAAAAACCGATAATTTTTCCAGGGAAATGGGTTTTCCGCTTGGGGACACATGTGTCCCTGAATGCACCAATGGTAATTGTTTACCCTGAAATACCTACATTTAGCATGCTGATATCTAAGTAAATGAAAATTAGTTTTAGATAAAAAATATAGACAAGATGCTTCAAAAATAATCAATTAAACGTTTTATTTATTGCAATACCTGATTTGAATATATAAATATACTTTTGAGACCCTATACGAGTATGTATAGGGAAACGAAAACTGTACTAAACTTACTCGTCCTAAGTAACAGTTTCTACATACATAAGTACATAGTTACTGCAGTTACGATCATTTGTGTAGCACAAGTGTACAATGTACAATATCGACAAGCATTGTTAGTTCTGTTTTCTACTTTGAACTTTGCGCATTGTACACATCTTTTCCACTGATCTTTTTTGATCATGGCATGGTAACTTGCATACTGAGCACTTGAAGAGTTGAACAGCCTCTTTGTTGTACAGACAGTACCTACTAGATGGGATGGATCTTTTTCTCGAGGAATATCCAGTTATCAGGGATCTTGCGATTTGCTGGCGAAATTCTAAATTTGTTAGGAGATGTCCTTACACTCGGATATCAAAGAACAATCGAAGGTACTATTTGATTTTTGATTTCCTGACTACCTCATAACACACTTTCCTTTGGTGCATAAGATCCACATCCCCCATGTACTTATTATAATGTTTAATAACATCGGGACATGTGGCAGTGATTCTCTCAGCACTTCCTGATTGTCTCGTAGTGGCAGTTGATGTTGGAATTGGAGATAAGAAATTAGTAAGCATGTGCACAGCCTTGTTACACATCCATTTTATGAAAGATATTCCGTTCAAGCTAGTGGAAAAGATGTCTCCTCTTTTCATATCCTTGTCAGCAGGTATTTTTTTAGGAACATTTTTTCTGTTGGTTCGAACAGTCTGTTAATTCCTAAAGCGATGAGAATTCCAGAGAACAAGTAAACACATAGACAGACTTATTAGTTCACTTCAATTGATATTTATTGTTACATTAAATTAAATTATATAAAAAAGTTAAAATCAAAATTCAGTCACTTTTAATTTTACTGCCTTTACTCCTTCGTAATGACAGCTTAAATTCTCCCTTCATAGAAGCTCCGCATTCATTCGTCCGAGTTCGTTATAAATAAAAGCTGCGCGCTCATTGGTTATCCTTAGTTAAGGATGTGTTGTTTTGTCAGTAGGATTATTGGTCGTGTTCAGAAACATCAAGGGTGCGTGATCAGTAACATTCTCTCCCCCAGTGAGGTAGTCTGCTTCTGCTACTGCTTCACGACGTTCTGTCTCATTGCTGACAACAAGCACCCCCAGCTTCACTACCGGACGCTCGTATACTCCGCTTCCCGTTCTTACAGCTGCTCTTCTTACCTGACCGTCCTGAGAAGTCACTACACTTATGACAACTCCTTTGGGCCAAGAGTATCTCGGTAGGTTTTCGTCCACGATAAGGACAACGTCGCCTCGCTTCAATGGTTCAACCTTCTTAAACCATTTTGTTCGCCGTACCAGAGTGGGCAAATATTCTCGTACCCAACGTTTCCAGAACAAATTTGATAGTTGTTGACATCTTCGCCATGTTTTTCTCGAAAGCAGCTCTCTGTTGTCAAATTGGATGGGCAATCTACTACCGCTGGACGATCCCAAAAGGAAATGATTAGGAGTTAGCGCCTCATCGTCCTCGCTCTCCAGTGGTACATCAGTTAGTGGATGGGAGTTGACGATTCCCTCGACTTCCACTAATATTGACAGCAGCATTTCGTCGTTGAGTCGCTGGTTCTGGACTATCTCCTTGAAGATCTTCTTGACGGAACCAACTAAGCGTTCCCAGCTGCCTCCCATATGCGGAGCGGATGGTGGGTTGAAGATCCACTTTGTCTCTGGTGTATTAAATTTTTCTTGGATGGTCTCCTTGTTAATTTTTTGGAAGGCTTCTCTAAGCTCTTTTTCGGCTCCTACAAAATTCATACCGTTATCTGAGTAGAATTCTCTCGGAGTTCCTCTCCTGGCGATGAAATTGCGTATACTTAGGATACACGAATCAGTTGTAAGCGAATGGGCCACCTCGACATGGACTGCTCTGACTGTAAGGCACGTAAACAAAACGCCCCATCGCTTCACTGAGCTCCTGCCCACCGTCACAGAAAATGGTCCGAAGTAATCCACTCCGACAAAGGTGAATGGCCTATGGAACGCCGCAAGCCTGGCGCGTGGTAATGGAGCCATCTCAGGATATCTTGGAGCAGCTTTTCTTAGTCGGCATCGATGACATTTGCTGCATGCTGACTTGACCAATGATCTTAGGCCCGCGATGCAATATCTTTGCCTGACTTCATTGACGACGGCTTCATTACTGAAATGCTTGAAACGGCGACGATGATAATCCACAATAAGGAAACTTACCCTATTATTTTTGGGAAGCAGCACTGGTCGTCGCATTGCCTCGTCAACAAATTCAGCACGGTCGATTCGTCCCTTAAGGCAAAGAATACCATCATCATCAATATAAGGCGAATACTTAAACAGCGGGCTGGACTTTGGTAAATCCTTTCCAATATTTAGTAGAACCAACTCGTCCTCATACTCTGATTCTTGCACCATTCTCCAGATGAATACTTCTGCTGCCCGAAGCTCTGTTGACGTTAGTGGTCCACGGGGCAAAGCTTCTTTTTTGATACGCCTACGAAGATTCTGTACGAACCTGATGACCCACGCAGCTGAACGGCTGAGCCTCTCCCATGTGGAAAAACGGTAAACATCCATCAGTGGTATGGCTTTGTTACCCACCTTATCGACCAACAAAAAATACTTAGGCCGAATTTCTTCATTGGATTTCTCCTCTCGTTTCACTGTAGCTTCAGCAGGCCACCTCTCCTCCGGCTCATACAAAAAACTTGGTCCCTTGAACCATCTGCTATCCTTCTTGAAACTTGGTATCTTGGTCCATTTAGTCGCTTCATCGGCCACGTTCAACTTCGAAGGCACCCACCTCCATTCGCTGCACTTTGTGTTTTCTTGAATTTCGCCGACCTGAAACATCACGAACTGC
The DNA here is from genome assembly GCA_949775065.1 of Brachyopa scutellaris. Classification (NCBI taxonomy): domain Eukaryota; kingdom Metazoa; phylum Arthropoda; class Insecta; order Diptera; family Syrphidae; genus Brachyopa; species Brachyopa scutellaris. The sequence goes on from OX459113.1 coordinate 105,088,256, forward strand.
TTATACTGTTTGGCATCGGACCGTAGCCATTGAAGAACATTCCTTGAGTCTGTCCAAAAAACCCTCTTTTCGAATTGGAAGCTATGACTCTGAGCTATCATGAGAGCCATCCGTGAACCGATGAGGGCTGCTTGCCCCCTTGCATCCTAGGAATGGACATCGGCAGTAGGGGAGATACCTTACTCTTTGCGCCTACTATGGCACATTCTGTAGACACACCGTCGCTGAACCGCAGATAAGCCACAGCTGCTGTTGCATCTTCGCTTGCATCCGCAAAAATGTGTAACTGAACTCTGATGCCTTCTCTGGAGATCAATGTTGAATAGCATCTTGGAATGCAGACGTCCTCTACCGCCAACAACAACTGCCGCCAAGTTTCCCACCTCGCCTCCAGGTGTCCAGAAATAGCTTCGTCCCATTCGACCTTCTTCCTCCAGACCTCTTGCAGCAGAATCTTAAGCCTTATTAAGTAGAAGGCCAAGAAACCCAACGGATCAAATATTGACATAAGAATCCGTAAAAGCTCGCGTTTTGTCGGCGCCCTGGCTCCTAATAAAACATCCTTTTGCGTTTTAACAAGTCTTAAGGAAAAGGTAAATACGTCTTCGCCTGGCTTCCACCAAAGTCCTAGCACCTTCGTCATGACATCTTCACTATCTCGGCTATCCATAGCTCGTCCTTCGTTGCTTCCTGGCTGTCCCAAAGATTCGACCATTTCCTTTGAATTCGACAGCCAATTTCTAATGTGAAACCCAGCCTTCGAATGTATATACCGGACCTCTGCTGCTAGTTGAATAGCTTCTTCGGTTGTCTCGACGCTATCCAACAGGTCGTCCACATAGTGATGTTTTAAAATTGCTTCCGCAGCACGGGGATACTTGTTCGCGAATTCTTGAGCGTTGGTGTTCTTTATGTACTGCGCGATGCTTGGTGAGCATGTTGCTCCAAAGGTGAGCACTTTCATCTCATAGACATCCGGCTTGCGTTCAGTTTGACCTTCGCGCCACAGAAACCGCTGCGAAGACTGATCCTCCTTTTTGACCCGAATCTGGTGGAACATCTCCTGAATGTCACCTGCAATGGCTATTTTGTTTGCACGAAAGCCATGTAAAACATTTGGAAGCGCTGTCAGTTGGTCAGGACCCTTGAGTAACATGCTGTTTAAGGATATACCCTTCGCCGTAGCTGCCGCATCCCATACCAATCTCAACTTACCAGGTTTGTTTGCATTGGTGACGACAAACGTAGGTAAGTACCAAGTCTTCGGATGTAGCTCTTTTGCCTCCATTTGATTGCACTTTTTGGCGTAGCCCTTCTCAGTCAAGTTCTTAATCTGGTCGTTGATTTTCAATACAGCTGAACGATCCGTAACTATCTTCCTTTCCAGACACTGCAACCGTTTTAATGCCATTTGATAGCTTTCTGGCATACTAATGTCATCATGACGCCACAATAATCCGCACTCGAAAGTATTTCCTATACGCCTCGTAGTAGACTTCAGAATTTCTTTGGCTCGGACTTCTTCAGCTGATTCATTAACCGCCTTGGCTATTCCGGTTTCCTCTATTGCAAAATGTTTTTGAACTAACTCGTGCAGATCCTTATCGCACTCGCAGGCCTCGTAGCTGTGATAAATACCTTGATTGCTGACTTCGTTCATGTTTCCTCCACTTAGACACCAACCCAATCTCGTTTTGACTGCTACTGGTTGATTCCACCTGCCTTCATATATTTTTAGTGGCATAGATACTCCCTCGTTGTTGAGTCCAATAACAATACCGCAATGCGCCTCTGCGTACGATGGTAATGGTAGCCCTTTCAAGTGAGGATATTTAGCTAATACTTTCTCCGCGTTAAATGACTGCGTTGGTAATGCTAACTTCTTTACAGTTCGAACTCCTTGCAGAAAATACTTCCGATATTCCATATCGTCACAGGACTGCCCTGAGATTCGAATCGTAACAACTTGCGATTCCTTTTCCCAACGTGTAGTGTCGGCTGTCCATTTTAAACAGAGCGGCTTTGGAACTCCTACCAGATCTAAAGATTCGGAGATTTCTTCCTCAACCAGCGTCAGCGATGAGCCATTGTCCAAAAAGGCATACGTATTAAATTCTTTGCCTTTCCCATATAAAGTAACAGGAACGATTCTGAACCACGCCCCTTGGCAATCATCTCTCTGGTGAGCATTGCAAGCTCCAGTATCTGTTGGCTTCTGAGATTTGGAGAAAATATGTAGAAGCTTATGATGGTTAACTTTGCAGCCTTCTACAGAACAACCTTTCTGTTCTCTGCATCTATATTTTTTCGGATGCTTTAGGCACACCTCGCACAAATCCTTTTGTTTCACCACTTTCCACCTCTCGTTACAGCTTAACTTGGCGAACACTTCACAACTAACCAACCGATGATCTTTTTCGCATGCATAACATTTTACCTGTGCATTTTCCTTTGCTGGATACTTTCCACTTAATGGGCTGTCGTCCGCATGTGTGTGCAAATATCCCGAACGTCTATCTACTTTAACCCCACTCACAGAAAACCTGGTGACTGTAGCAGCAGCTTCTGCTCGCATGTAAAGCCAATCGGCGAATTCCTTGATGCCAGGCTTATGTCCGCTGGAAATACTCATCGCCCAGTCAAGCTTCATGGATGCTGGTAGCTTGTCCACTAACTCATGCAGCATCAAAGGGTTATTTAGATGGTCTGTAAGCCCCGATGCTTCCATTGAGCTACTGATATTCCTGACCGACAATGCATATGCGATGATTGTTTCCAACTTTTCCAGCTTTGGGGGTGGGTCAATCCTTAGTTTTGCTATAAGGTCATTTATTATATACTCCGGCCGACCGAATAGCATGCTTAGCGTGGAGATTACCTCTGGAACTGTAGCTGGAAGCAGCAGTTGATTGCTCACGGCTTTGTACGCATCACCCTTTATGGCACGTTGTAGACGTGACAAATTTTCAGCGTTTGAGTAGTTACACAATTTGGTGCTGTTTTGGTAACTGCTGATGAAGATCGCCCACTCATCAGTCTTTCCACTAAAAATCGGTAAGTCCTTTGCTATGCCCTTGCGTGATGCAATTTGACCTTGGGTGAGGATGTTGTCCTCTCGTAACCGACCTGGACTGATTTCAACAACCGGGACATTTCTATTCTGCACACTTGTGTTGGAGTTGTGGACCCAATCCACTGTACGATTTATCCTGCTACTCCTTCTACTTCCACTCCCGCAATTTTCTTCTTCTTTTTGTCGCAGAAGTTGATACTTTTTCTCCAGAAATAAATTTTGCTTCTGCTCTCTTTCTTTAAGAAAGTCATCCTCCATCTTCTTTTTTTCTTCAAGCATCTGCAGCTCTAAATCTAAAACTCTATCTCGACTTCTGCTGGAACACAAACTTCCTTCCTCATGGCCCCTTTCAACTACAGTCCTATCTAGAACCTCGGGCTGTACCGTAGTATCCACCTCCGCTTCTCTGGACACCCCACCGATGCATTTATTGCATTCCCAGCTTCGGTCCTTCACGGTCTCGTCTACTGCAGCACACCCGTAATGCAGCCATACTCCACAACTATCACACTTCACCATGTCTTCCTTTTCGTTTGGCTCCAAACATACGTCGCAGTCCCCTTTCCTTTTTGTTTGAGACATTGTTCAATTAAGCCCTAGCGCTCCGCCACTTATTTACCTAAGTAAAATTAAAAGATTGTTAATTCCTAAAGCGATGCGAATTCCAGAGAACAAGTAAACACATAGACAGACTTATTAGTTCACTTCAATTGATATTTATTGTTACATTAAATTAAATTATATAAAAAAGTTAAAATCAAAATTCAGTCACTTTTAATTTTACTGCCTTTACTCGTCTCTCCTTCGTAATGACAGCTAAAATTCTCCCTTCATAGAAGCTCCGCGTTCATTCGTCCGAGTTCGTTATAAATAAAAGCTGCGCGCTCATTGGTTATCCTTAGTTAAGGATGTGTTGTTTTGTCAGTAGGATTATTGGTCGTGTTCAGAAACATCAAGGGTGCGTGGTCAGTAACACAGTCCCACATGCTTTTATATTTCTTTCCATCAAATTGTATTGCAATATAGAAAATGGGTAGAATTGTGTTATATTGAAGTAAATATTCGAGTAAATACCTCTAATTTGGGAATATAATACACGATAAGAACAACTTTATTGTAAAATAACAACGTCTTGTATGTGAGACGAGTGATAACAAATGCGTAAAGCATTAGGTACCGTTGGCGCATACAGGGACACCGGTGTCCCATTGTTTATCCCTGTCGACGGAATTTGGCAAAACAAAGTCAAAAAATGGGCACCGTTGCGCAAGTGGTTAGTGCGTCGGACTACTGAGCCAGCGGTCATGGGTTCGAATCCCGCCGCAAACACCTAAAAGTTTTTCACAGTGCCCACCTCTTTCGAATGTCTGACTAGCATCAAAGAGTATCATTTGTCACGATTGAGCTTCTCAACTCACCGTTCGGAGTCGGCAAAAAACTGTAGGTCCCTTCCATTCGTGCAAAAATATAGCACGCACACACAGATGGTTGCGAGAAGCAGGCCCAGGTTCACCTCGAGCTGTAGCGCCAACTAAGTAAGTAAAGTCAAAACATAAAGTAAACTTACCAGTCAATACAATTCAATTATTGAATGGTCCAAACAAATAAATTAAAGTGGTCTTCTATTATCTTTAAATTGCAACTTTAGTCTCGTTTAAAATCAAAAACTGAAATAGAGATTTTGTTTGTTTACTTTTGGTTTACAATGTTGCCATGGGAATCAAATTAAACCCGATGTATTTAAAAATCGAACAACATAGCGCGAGCGAGAACAATGCGAAGCTGCTGCTGTAGTATGAATGGTATGGTGAAGCGCAAAGTTCAGCCAACTTCAACTTTCTACTTCCACTGCAGCTTCACCATTGTGTTCGCCCAGTAAGTTTCAGACGCAATGAAACTTCTATCATGTTTATTCGCGATATTATTAATTTTGATATCATTTCACCAGAATTGGTTTTTCTATAATATATATATGTATGCTCCCCAAAGGTCTCTGGGGTTAGAAGCTTATTTTTTCCAGAAAGGCATAGAAACAATTATGGTACTAATGAGCCTATTACAAGGTGCATAAGCACATTCAATGAACTATGCAACGAAATTGATTTTTGCTTATCACGAGCTGAATTTAGAAGCTGCGTTTTTTCATTGACTTCTGATTAATTTATTTTTGTTTATTTGAAGTAGTCTATAAGATTGAAAATCGGTAGATGATCCTTAGTCGCGCAACAAACAAGAGTTGTGTAAAGCGATACTGAGAGTATACACTAGAGAACGAAGTGTTCTGTGGGATAAAGAACAACACTCTTAGGCTAATGGTTATTTATTATTAGATTTATTTATTATTTCATTTAAGATTTAAAGTTAAATAAACTAACAACCTTCAAACTTATAAATATAAGAACAATATTTTTAATACTAATTATACTAATTATCTTTAGATTTGCAATCTAGTATCATTTTTGACTGTAAAACCAATTTAATTAAAAAGAAATAATTCTTATAAATAGACTCAGTCTTTGCTCGGTCCAGGAGTTTCTGCGTGATCCGTGGACAGACACGACCCTGGTTATCATTTTATTATATGTGCAGTAGGTTTGGGTTTTTCGCTTTTACCTTTTGACCTAAAAAAATTGACATTTCCAGAAAAACGAAACGAAACTGCAATCAACAACAGAAATGCTGCCATAACACAACAAACACGTTGCGACGTTGATGTGATAATCACATTATTTGCCTATCAAAAATGTGATAATCAACTATCAACTTTACTTGAGTCTACCCCTGTATTGGGCACAGCTGATGCATTATCACAATTTATTACTCAATGTATCAGCTTAAAATGATAACAGTCTGTTGAAAACACATATGTATGATCGTAAATTATATGAAAAAATATAACCTTGGCAAAGTAAAAAATGTTGGGCCGAGTTGTGTGTTGAAAACGTGTCTACCACACACCGTCATAGGAATAATCATATTTAAATAAGTTCTTTGCCGCCGAAGAAATAATTCTTATAAATAGACTCACTTTGCTCGGTCCAGGAGTTTCTGCGTGATCCGTGGACAGACACGACCCTGGTTATCATTTTATTATATGTGCAGTAGGTTTGGGTTTTTCGCTTTTACCTTTCGACCTAAAAAAATTGACATTTCCAGAAAAACGAACGAAACTGCAATCAACAACAGAAATGCTGCCATAACACAACAAACACGTTGCGACGTTGATGTGATAATCACATTATTTGCCTATCAAAAATGTGATAATCAACTATCAATTTTACTTGAGTCCACCCCTGTATTGGACACAGCTGATGCATTATCACAATTTATTACTCAATGTATCAGCTTAAAATGATAACAGTCTGTTGAAAACACATAATGTATGATCGTAAATATTATGAAAAAATATAACCTTGGCAAAGTAAAAAATGTTGAGCCGAGTTGTGTGTTGAAAACGTGTCTACCACACACCGTCATAGGATTAATCATATTTAAATAAGTTCTTTGCCGCCGTCCGAAATAATCTCTTATTGAATTATATAAATTAAAAAAAGCTTCGTATGAATAATATATAATTAAGTAAATTAAATAAATTAAAAACATCTTCGTATGTGTATTTATAAAAAGTTTTATTTAATCAAATAACAAAAGAAATTATAAATAATTAGGAAACTAAAAAAAAAGAAATTGTTCTTTTTGCCTTCAAACTTATTTTTTGCTCTCATACACTCTCCAAATTCAAATCACATTAAAAAATTGCTGTATAATAAGCCCTAAATTTTTTTTTTTAATAGCAGCTAATTAGAATTGTTTTACAAAAAAAAAAATTAAGTAGAAAGGAGGAAAACTAACAAATGCTATTGGTATACATCTACAACGACAATTGATAGAGACAGTTTTTTTATAATATTTATTTATGGAATGACAAGATGCACTGCCTTCGTTTACAGTTTCTTCAAATCTAAATTGGTTTAAGATGACCTCCACGGCTTAAAGTTGCTTGTCCCTCATTTCTTGATTGCATTGAGAAGTACAAAAACTTGTTAATATTTCTGGTAAGATCCTTTCAATTTGTTTTGGCCTAGTAGAATTTTTTCGCTTGAGCTTCAGTTCGACTTCTGAAAGAGAACGTTTATCTTATGAGAAAAACGAACGAAATAACAAAACAAATATATATCCTCTCACTTATAGATGTTATACAGGAATACCAACAAAAGTTGGACTGCTGTTACACTGAGGAAGAGTGTTACACCAACACAGTTTCCAGTTGGACACGATGCCAGCGGTGCCGCATTTGGAGAGCTTAATCTGAAGTGGAAAAAAGTTAAAAATACTGAGCAAACATAAAAGAGAATTACTCACTTTTGACCGACATGTGCCATTCCTTGTTTGACTTGGTTAAGGCCATCGCGCATTTCAGACACAACAGCTTGAATATCATAGCCGGACGACTGAATAGAAGCTGTAGGTGCTTTGGCTTGATTCGTGATAATGGTATCAGCACGGGAGTTTATCTCTCCAACTAGGGTCCTAATTTCTCGGACTGTGTTGATTAGCATATTCTGATTGTTCAACATCATGTCGACATCTGTGCGGGTAATAGAACTAACCATAGAAGAACCTTGAATAGGAGCAGGTTGTTGCCCTGCTGGAAATTGTTGCTGACCAGCTACCGGCACCTGCTGTCCACTAAGACCACGTGATACCAGCGAGAGGGTGTTCTCTTGCCTACCAATAACTTCATCCATTTTCCTTGATAGATCACGAAGTGTCTCGCCTATTTGACTCTGTCCCTGCCATATCTGCCGCAGTTCACGCTGATTTTCCGACTCATAGAACTCTTCCCATTCTTCGTCATGTTTGGCCTGAAACAAAGACATTTTTGTTATTTATGAGCAGTCAAGAGGTGGGCTACTGCTTACCTCTTCAGGGTGATCCTTGCGATACTCCTGCTTTTGCTTGTCCAGCTTATCTTGATATTCCTTGAATTCCTGCGTGAGTTTCTCCGAGCCTTCTGCCGCACCCGTTGGTTGAACAAACTGACCAGGTGCATGCAATGAGGTCGTAAGGAAATGGAAAACATCATGATCATCAGCAAGACCACCTGTTGCTGCGGATACACCAAAGTGGCCGTTTTTCGGGAGCTGCACTCCATCGGCACGGAAACACATTTCATAGTCTTCATTATTATTTGTCATGCCATTATGGAAAAGAACAGTTAAAACATTGTTGTAGTATTCAATGCGAGCACGCGTTGGGAAAGGTTTGTTCCGGAAATCTCTCAAACAACCCGATAGCAACTGGGTTGTGCCATCATTTTGATGTTCAAACTGTTTCGTTCCATCATTGACAACAGCCATTATATAAGGATTGTTGTGTTTGTTGTCGTTGTCAAACGAATCAAAGAATAGCCCAAGACCAACCCATTGATCCGACGATCCAAAAACCTGTCCATTATAGTCGCCTTTATCCTGTGTATACCAAAAAGCTAAACCATCAGCTCCAATGCGCCCGCGACCGGTTACACGAAAAACAATTTCAACATCCCACCAGTCAAAGTTTGTCTTGGATTTCGTCCAAATCGCACCTTTCTGGGAGCGTAGCGATGGAGCTACACGAACACTTTCGGCACTGGCTATGGCATCTGGAATTATATTATAAGTTTCGAAGTCAGATTTCTATTTGAGAATTTTTTTTTTTTCAAAATCGTACGCGTGTCAATATTTTTGAAAGATATGTAATCAGTTCATTCCTTTCACTCATATTGGAAAACAAAGTGGTTAAAAAGAGATATAAAAATGTCTGACGTGTTACTTACTTCCACCGTACTCCCAGAAGGGAACAGTTCCATCTCTTTGCGCTAAATACGGTGGTTTAAATGAATATTTATATTCAAAACGACGATGCACTGCAGTAGGTGAATTATTCACATTTCCTAATACATTTTTTTGTGAGAAAACTAATAAAATTAGCCAAAATATTAAAATGCTAGAAGAACGTAACGTCAAACCGGTGACAGCCATTTTTGACAGCGTAATAATGTAATTGTGCCGAAGTTGGCTGTGGTTTAATTTAGACCATAGAAATTAGTAAAGACTTAAACCGTGGAATTATTAGCGATTCGTTAAGATAAAAATCAAAAATCGACGGTTAATCACAAATCTCCTAACTTTAATTTTTTGTGAATTTCACTTTTAGATGATCTCCTAATTTTTATTTTTTTATGAAAAACACAATTTCTAGTAGGTAGGTATTTGAAACCATTTCACATGGAAGTGTATCAAAATTGCAATACTTTGCCCAGTTTCACAATCGGACTTTTTTTTTTCAAATATTCAGGTTTGTGTGACTCCTTCAATGTTTACAACATGCTACATAGGAGGTATTCATATAGTTAACCGTGGATAAAAAAATAACTTAAATTAAAAAAAAGGAATTTTATAGTAAATGTTTGTCACAGTTTGTAGACTATTCAGCGTTGAATTTCATTGTACACTGGTGGTATGTTTGGATCACTGTGTCGGTGCTGATGTGTGTAGTCTGTAGTGTACTTCAGTGGAGCAGCTCCAGACGAAGTTTTTGCTTATTTCTGCGTCTACCGTCCACTTGGTGTTGCTAAGCTGTGGGGCCTATCAAACATATGTCTTCGTATAGAGTAACATAAGTTTCGACCACAGTCTTTCACTAGATAAGAGTGTCTGCTCCATAGACACCTAGAGCACGAAGTTGAAACGAAGATCGCCATAGAGACTCGTTAAGTTGCTCGAAATCATCTCTTTGCATATTAGCTAGCTGGTTGGTGCTGAAGATTACATGCTTGTCTATGAAATAAAAACAAGAAAGAGAATCTGCCGGCATTCCAAAATATAGACAATCTTTGTAGAGTGCTGACTAATTTCCTGTACAACTCGGATCACAACATTCGTCGTATTCTAATAAGCATAAGTTAGTGACTTATGATTGGTGAAGATAATCAGCTCTTTTTCTTCGATGACATGCTTGAAGGATCTGACTGCTCTGAATATAGCCAGTAGCTGGCGTTTGTGGACCTTATATCTGTCGTATATGAGCATAACTGTATTTTGTAATGTATTTCCTATTACAAAATACGACTATAGTCGTATACGACTCTCAAACACATTGAGGACATTGAGGATTGGGGTGACTGTTATGTGAAATTAATCGTCGCATCGTAAAACTAAAAGAAGGTCTGATTTAGCTTGAGCTTTTTGGACCGCGTTCTTTTACTTACGTTCACATTACTTGAATGCTTCGTCGGCTTCAAATATCTATTAAATAGGCCGTTTATCTCTCTTCCTGACTGTACATATTATGTACTAGTTGTCCCGCCCGGCTTCGCCCGTGTCTAAATCATAATCCTTCCTCTGCGTAGTCGGGTAAAAATATAGTGTTACTTACATTACATACATTGTCATTTTGTTCGAAGAATCAAAGACAGTACGATCGCACCCCAAGGTTTGCAATCTACCAATATAAACAATCCACAACACAAGTGTGGATTGTAAGTATTTGTAGTTTGAATAAGTGACATATCGCAAGAAAGTGGCACTTGTTAGTGTTTTTATTTATTGCATTAATTTAAATAATATTGCGAATAAATTAATTTAAAAATTGGCCTATAATCGACACAGGATGTCAATGAACTGGAATACGAAGTTTTGTTACGTCCACCTGCAAACAAAATAAAAATAATTAATAAATGTTTTGCAAATAAACAAACCCAAACGATTTCGAAACAGCTGGCTGAGCTGTCATTTCTGCCATTTTCCATGTCAACTGCGAAATCCACCTAGTGGTTGGTAGCTGCAATACGGGATATTTCTGTTCCCAATCCAAGGACAGAACCCAGGCTAAGGAATGAAATTACCAATTTTAGGAGAAAATCTGTGCAGAATCGGATGATCTGGACGAAAAGAGAGTGTGGGTGGTCCGATTTTGGAGATCTGCGAACAAAATCAATTGCAATGCAATTTAATTAAATTACAGTGGGTGATGAGACCGAATGTCTCCTTTCGTGTGGTGCGTTTACCTATAAAGTCCTATTGTACATATAGGCAGTTTTTGAATTTTTTTTATAAGTTAGCAAATAAGAAATAAGGGTGAGTGATTTTTTTTTGTTTTTTTTATTATTTGTGGTTATAGAAAGTGTTTTTTTTTTGTAGTGCATTAAGGCGGTCACAAACAATCCATATTGGGATCGTGGCCGCCACACCTTTAAATTTAATCGTATGTACAAACCACACATGTACGTATAATTTTATATATATGGGCAATTATGTGCAGTACAAATTGGCCTACGAACAACTTTTTGGTGAAATATAAAGCACCCAAGAAATCCTCCGACAAATGACCGGCGGGTATGTGAAGGTGATACAAAGGTCAACCACGATCAAGTAATCGACACTGGCGGTCCTCAGGCCGAATGACACATACATAGAAGAACGTACCACTCGCCGTATATATGTACATATGTATATATCTAACCCTCAAACTTTAATATCCCTTATTTAGATATTAACTAATATGTGTGTTATTTATAATCCACTTTTGATATAGAAAAAAAAATAATAAAGATAAAATAATAGTAATATTGGCATTCCACTTGCGCCCCAAATTAGGTTAGAGATCAAAAAAATTAAAAATAATACAATTTTCGGGTAAATGAAATTACTTTACTATAACATACTCCGAGGCGTGGGGTATCTAAATTTGTTTGATCGTTTTTTTGTTTTGGCATACATATTAGGTTACATAGAAGTTAAGTAAATTTGGTTGTGTAAAAGTTAATTCCCTCGTCGCGTTATCCATTCGGGTTAAATGTTAATGTTTATTGTTGTACCTACATTGAGCTCGATTTAGGTAGCCCCCATTTGGTTTTTTTTGCGTGGACATAAAGGTACCTACAGTAGTGAGAGGGAAATTTCTTCCGTGTATTGATAATTTTTTTTTGAGCTTTGTTTTATTTTTTTTGTTTTTGAAGCATAAGTTGCAAATGCAATAAAATGACAATTGTTTACGACTCATATAAAAAAAAAATTGTTCGTTTCCTTTTATTATGATTGTGGTTGGTGTTTTCGATAGTGACATGAGTCGCTAGGCGTCAAAAGTTTCAGGGGGTGTGGAAGAGGCGCTGCACTACTGGCTGATGGCTTGAGCAGCTGAGGCATCCGTGCGAGATTGGGGAAATCCAAAATGGCCACCGGATTTCCAGGTTGGGAGGGTAAAGAAACATGGCCGCGCTGAACAACACCGACAGCGCCCCTAAATGTGGTATCCCACCGTCCGTCCGCTAAAAAGTAAGTAGAAAAAGTAGTAGTTTTCGGCACGATTTATGTTTTGTTTGTGTAGGTTAGTTGTTTACGGGGGCAAGAACCACCCCATTTCCGGCGAGCGGAGCCGCGCATCGCAAGCGTGCCGCGCTCCCCGTGGACAACCCTCTTTCCTTTTCCCGTCACATCCTACCCTTAGGTCCCATCCACATCCTCATTTCCTGTCAAATTTCAAATCCCTAACTCCTCCCACTCCATTCCTGCATATAACAATGGCGCCCAACGTACAGTGTCCGTTTCCGTCCTCTATGTAGTCATATGTCCACAATTGTTCTTGTTGTCACCACCAAAAAACTCGTAAGTCTTCATCAGGAAAGTCTTCAGAATGGCCAGATTGAATTGCGACGAGTATCGTTGGTGGTGACAACGACAACAATTGGAACCTGTTTTGTCTTCGTCTTCTCTATTTTCTCATTCTTCTTTATGTTCTTTATTCTTTCCTATCTTCAATTTTCATTTTCCATCGTCTTGTGTATTAGCTTGTATGGGTTCTGTGGGGTTCTTAGTTTAGTTTAGTTTTAGTATATGGGTTTCGTGGGTGTTTAGTTTAGTTTAGTATAAGTTTCTTCTGGGGTTTGTTTTATGTGTTGTAACCGTCTCCGAGCCAAGTCTGCCACCATAAGTCCATTATGGGACAGAGTGGTATTGCGGGCCGGAGACAAATACAACGGTGTGTGTCCTTGTAAATTTTAGTATTGTGTTTAGTTTAGTTACCACCACATACCACATTGGGGGATAAAAAAAAAAAAAAAAAAAAAAAATATTAAGTCCGTCTGAAGTCCACATTTTCGTCGCCGGTTAGAGGATACCACACGCAGCTCAAGCCAATAACATCGCCAACAAATAGCCGAAGACAGCAACCTGAACACACCCCCATATGCGTCACAACAAACGAAAACAAATAACACATATTATATACGCAGGTGTATATAATATATAAATAAAAACACTTATTTCCATATATCTGTTGTTTCCGTTATATTCGTATACAGATTTATTTATTTACATTATCGGTTTCTTTTGTTTTTGTATTTGCATAGGTCATAGTTTTTTGTTACATATTTTTCTGCCTCTTGCTCTTCGTTTAGGTATACATCACTTATTTATCTAGTCCAGTTTTTGTTCAGGTAAACAATTCTTTTTGCATTTATAGCCTAATAAGCTTTGTTTCCGAAATAAATTATATACTGTATACATTTATAGTCTGTTCTTTTGATTAAATAGTTATTCACGTCCCTTTCTGATTTCTTATTACGTTTACATTTGCATCTACTTACTTACTTTCGGATTTATATATTTACATTTTGTTTTTTTTTTGAGTATCTAGCTATCCCTTTTATTAATAGGTTTACTTTTTCGGCCACAAATTTATCTACTAGTGTTCTATTGTTTACATATTTATTCATTTGTTTCTTTACAATACATTCCTTTGTTAATTCGGTCTAGGTTACATTTTCGTGTCATTATTTTCGTATTTTCTTATTTATATACATTTTTTCTGTTACTAGTTACATTTCGTTGTTGCGTTACATAGGTTTATTTTTTTATTTATGTTCTACTATTTACATATATAGTTAGTTTCGCGTTTAGATATTTTTGTATTTTCCCTCGTTTACATACTTATCTATTTATTTACATTTTTGTGTCTATTTACATTTCGGTTTACGTTTCATAGTTTTAGAGTACTCATATACATATTTATTTACATTTTGATTTTTTTGTTAGTGCATAGTTTGTTGTTTCACATTTCATTTCATTTGTATTTTTTTTTGCATTAATTTATTTACTTAGTATTAGTTCGTATTTATTTATTTATTTAATTTAATTTATTACATTTAAATTTTTTTTGGTTAGAATAGTATTTATTTCAAACGAATCAATATTTCGTCCTATAGGCTAAATTAAGTTTAAGTTAATATAGTTTATATAGTACCTAATATTAGTCCGCGTAGTTTCGCCTTCAGTTATTTTCTTCTTCCTTTCTTAGCTGTCGGATACGATAAATCCTGCTGAAAAGGAAATGAGAAAACAAAAGATTAGAAGGGAAACAAGATTCGCTAGAAATAAGAACAGTACTTTCACTCACCCCTTAGGTAGCTTAAGAAACACCACCACAATGCCTTCTGTTAGGCAGAGTCCGCCATCCACCCGTAGCAAAAATGCCCATCAGGTATCATCGACCACATACGAATATTCTCCTTGTCCAGAAAATCCGTTGCCTGGGGGTTCTCTAATCAGCTCGGTCCAAGGTGTAGCTGCTATTCCACTGGAAAAAGAAAAACAGACAAGAATCACTGATAACATAGGTAACAACAACATACTTAACGTCCTCAAAATTTACATTAACCTGGCCTTGGTGAACGCGTATTCGTCCTACACTGACTCCCTCAGGGAAAACATTTCTGAAAGCCTGAAAAAGGAAATGAGAAATAGTCTCTTAGAGTTTATGAGAGAAATAAAAATCGTTACTCACGAAATCACTAGGCCAGAAAAAGCAAGTCCAGATGCCGTTCCAAGACCGACACAAATTCCTCAGCTGACTTCAGTCACCAATTCCAAACCTCAGCCCGATCGCGCACCGAAACTGTGTGTTCCTGCTAAGAGGGGCAACAACATAGACTTCGGACAAAACATTGAGGTAAAAGAGGTAAACACTTACGTTAACTATCATCGGAAACCTCATCATCAGGCAAGATCAGTTTTTCCACATAGAGCTCCCACAGCATATTCTTACCCTAGGTTATGTGGAAGAAAAAGAATTGACAAATGGGGAACTAGCTTTAGTGGAAACAAAAAGAAGAAAAAATGATTTCGTGCAAAGCACTTGAGAAAATAAAACTCATGCGTATGTAGGTACATGTGAATATGCATACATAGGAATAATTCGTGGTCTGAATGCAATCTTTATTGTAGTTACTTAGTTTATATGGTATGATCGAGTATGTACATGTACATTTATATGTATGCATTTAGTTTCTATGTATTATTTATTCATCACTTAGGTACCTAGTTATTTATTGACGATTCCAATGAAAACATCATAAAATAAATTAATCATATTGAGTATTTGTTTATTTATTTGTTATGCCTTTAGATGTTATGTATTATTATTTATTTAATGTTATTTATTGATAATTATCAACTTATTATCTAGGTATTTTTTTTTTAGATTCATTCTATTTAATTATTTATTTATTTATTTAGTTTAGTCGAGTAGTTTACGTACTTTAAGTTAAGAATTTCATCTGTGATATCTGTGTATCTCAGTGACATAGTTTAGTAATTTATTAAATTCGGTATGTCTGTTATTTATTATCTACGAATGTATTAGGTAGTTATATATGTATAATGTTATTTATGTATTAATTTATTCATATGAGTTTATTATATTAATTTATCAAGTTAAGACTAAGAATGATTATGCAGTGATTGATGCAATTAAAGTTATATATAAGTAGGAATTATATATTATGTTATGTTAGTATTAACCTCGGACTTACAAGTATCATGATGATAATGAAGGTGCGCCTGAATATGTTCTTGACAACTGAGAGCAATCGCCACCTGTGAAAATAAAAATAAATAAACATAAGATCACCAAAGATCACATTATAATTACCATCCATCTCCTTGGCCGAACATTATTTTTGCCCGTCTAGCTCAGTCAAGAGCATAAGACGATTCCAAGGAAGTGGGTTCTTCCCCACGTTGAGTTGTGTCGCCAGAAGCCTAAACAAAATTTTGAACTGTATAAAGTTATAGACTAGAGGCTGTTGCACTATAAACATGCCTGTAAACAGACATAAATCAGACATACTTACCTTTTTGCCCAAGTTGTCCGTTCTCTCCGTCCTTATTGTCCGAAGTCCTCCAACAAATCCGGAGTTTTGTTACGTCCACCTGCAAACAAAATAAAAATAATTAATAAATGTTTTGCAAATAAACAAACCCAAACGATTTCGAAACAGCTGGCTGAGCTGTCATTTCTGCCATTTTCCATGTCAACTGCGAAATCCACCTAGTGGTTGGTAGCTGCAATACGGGATATTTCTGTTCCCAATCCAAGGACAGAACCCAGGCTAAGGAATGAAATTACCAATTTTAGGAGAAAATCTGTGCAGAATCGGATGATCTGGACGAAAAGAGAGTGTGGGTGGTCCGATTTTGGAGATCTGCGAACAAAATCAATTGCAATGCAATTTAATTAAATTACAGTGGGTGATGAGACCGAATGTCTCCTTTCGTGTGGTGCGTTTACCTATAAAGTCCTATTGTACATATAGGCAGTTTTTGAATTTTTTTTATAAGTTAGCAAATAAGAAATAAGGGTGAGTGATTTTTTTTTGTTTTTTTATTATTTGTGGTTATAGAAAGTGTTTTTTTTTTGTAGTGCATTAAGGCGGTCACAAACAATCCATATTGGGATCGTGGCCGCCACACCTTTAAATTTAATCGTATGTACAAACCACACATGTACGTATAATTTTATATATATGGGCAATTATGTGCAGTACAAATTGGCCTACGAACAACTTTTTGGTGAAATATAAAGCACCCAAGAAATCCTCCGACAAATGACCGGCGGGTATGTGAAGGTGATACAAAGGTCAACCACGATCAAGTAATCGACACTGGCGGTCCTCAGGCCGAATGACACATACATAGAAGAACGTACCACTCGCCGTATATATGTACATATGTATATATCTAACCCTCAAACTTTAATATCCCTTATTTAGATATTAACTAATATGTGTGTTATTTATAATCCACTTTTGATATAGAAAAAAAAAATAATAAAGATAAAATAATAGTAATATTGGCATTCCACTTGCGCCCCAAATTAGGTTAGAGATCAAA
The DNA here is from genome assembly GCA_949775065.1 of Brachyopa scutellaris. Classification (NCBI taxonomy): domain Eukaryota; kingdom Metazoa; phylum Arthropoda; class Insecta; order Diptera; family Syrphidae; genus Brachyopa; species Brachyopa scutellaris. Next base: position 105,105,539 of record OX459113.1, read on the forward strand.
AAAATTAAAAATAATACAATTTTCGGGTAAATGAAATTACTTTACTATAACATACTCCGAGGCGTGGGGTATCTAAATTTGTTTGATCGTTTTTTTGTTTTGGCATACATATTAGGTTACATAGAAGTTAAGTAAATTTGGTTGTGTAAAAGTTAATTCCCTCGTCGCGTTATCCATTCGGGTTAAATGTTAATGTTTATTGTTGTACCTACATTGAGCTCGATTTAGGTAGCCCCCATTTGGTTTTTTTTGCGTGGACATAAAGGTACCTACAGTAGTGAGAGGGAAATTTCTTCCGTGTATTGATAATTTTTTTTTGAGCTTTGTTTTATTTTTTTTGTTTTTGAAGCATAAGTTGCAAATGCAATAAAATGACAATTGTTTACGACTCATATAAAAAAAAAATTGTTCGTTTCCTTTTATTATGATTGTGGTTGGTGTTTTCGATAGTGACATGAGTCGCTAGGCGTCAAAAGTTTCAGGGGGTGTGGAAGAGGCGCTGCACTACTGGCTGATGGCTTGAGCAGCTGAGGCATCCGTGCGAGATTGGGGAAATCCAAAATGGCCACCGGATTTCCAGGTTGGGAGGGTAAAGAAACATGGCCGCGCTGAACAACACCGACAGCGCCCCTAAATGTGGTATCCCACCGTCCGTCCGCTAAAAAGTAAGTAGAAAAAGTAGTAGTTTTCGGCACGATTTATGTTTTGTTTGTGTAGGTTAGTTGTTTACGGGGGCAAGAACCACCCCATTTCCGGCGAGCGGAGCCGCGCATCGCAAGCGTGCCGCGCTCCCCGTGGACAACCCTCTTTCCTTTTCCCGTCACATCCTACCCTTAGGTCCCATCCACATCCTCATTTCCTGTCAAATTTCAAATCCCTAACTCCTCCCACTCCATTCCTGCATATAACAGTTTTACTTCATATGTGGGTATTAGTTTTTGTGTTTATCGAATCGTAAGATTGACAGGTAAGAGCGTGACATAGAGATTTATGTATTAGTATATATATATATATATATATATGGGTATGATATCACTAGTATGAGGTCTGGGTGTGCAGTAAATTTACGTTAATTTACTGAACCTGTCAAAAATCAAGAGAATAGAGAGCCAAATGAGAGTGCCAAAAAATGTCCCCTTCTACGAAATCGTGCTACACCACATCCATGTAGTAGTCCCGGGACATCTATCAAACTGCCATCTGACAATTCGTCAATCTTCATTTTTGTTTGTGTAATTAGGAGTTCCTGAGAGGATTTTCCCCCACTTTTCAAATTATTTACTATTTGACAGATGTCCCATTTGGATCACGAAAAGCACACCAAACAGACTTATATGATATGAAGTATGAAGTATGATAAGGTCCATAAAACATTGCATAGTTTGCGGTGCATTGCGACACATCTCCACCGAAGACAAGGTGAAACTCGGGATGAGGCAAGAGTTCGTTTTATAGAAGAGGAAACTGTCTCTCAAGTACTACATACTGTGAAATGTGCATAAACATGTAGTTATCTATTAAAAACATTAAACTAGATAGATCTATTAAATCGTTTATTATCTTTGATTACCTCGCTTACAAAATTGTTACTTACTTTCTTAAAACTGACACGTGCATAAGTGACATCAATATACATATGTACATATGTATGTACCTTGTGTTCAAGAAACAAAAAAAAACATTTTTAAATAACCACACTTGTATATACGTATGTATGTATGTACAGTACATACATAAATATGTAGTAAAACTTCCTTATTTCTAGATTAGTTATAAACTAGATTAGTTCTTTTAAAAAGTACAAACGTTATCTAGTTTCAATAGTTAGGATCTTTACATAAATAAAACTAATACAGTACTGGCACGCTAATTAGCACACCTCCAATGCAAAAACATAGTAAAAAATAAATAAACATATTTCTGAATAATAAATTATTTCTTATATACATATGTACTTATTTAAAAAAAAACAATCTCTAATCACATTTTGAAAATTTGAAAATTTTAGTAGGCTTTACATTCAGGCCTATCGTGAACAAAGTTTCCCGGGAAATATTTCCCATTCAGCAATCTGATTTACATTGCTGACAAGGGAAATATTTCCATCGGAATCTATTCGCGATAACCCTGATTATAATTAACCACCCCAATTCCGAAAGTCAACCATACTCCTATTTTGTAATGTATTTGCTATAACAAAATACGAGTATAGTCGTATGCGACTTCCAAATACGACTTTCAGAATTGGGGTGAATATTTTTGAAAATAACGTCGATTTGGCATTGGCATATTAATTATCACACCCAAGCAAAAAGTTGCGTTTTATTTTAAACATTTATGTTGTATCCATCTTTTTATTGTGGCGAGTTATAAAGCGGGGGAGAGGGGTTAATGTGGCTTATGTTCCAGAAGAAACAGCCAGAGTGTAGGTTTCGATGCTTTCCACCTTACAAAAAAAAAAGTGTGCAAAACGTTGCACTACGAAACCCAAACCCATGGAACATTTGCGGATAAAATCCGATGTATACGCAGAAAAACGAGAGGATTCTATTACAGTCCGACATGCTCTTAATGATCCTTTTGCCTTTTTCATTCGGGCGAAATAAAACACAGCTGAATTTTCCCCTTGTTTTTAGTAGACGAAAAAGAGAACAACAAGGCGGAAAATGTAATTTGTTTGTTTATTTTAATGCAAGAATAGTAGAAATTTTAGCAGAAATTGATATTTTTTGAATCTGAACAAAAGGAAGTAACATTTAATTTAGGCGAAACTCACAATAAGGCTGTATATTGATTCTCCACCATATTTTTGAAATTCAGTGATTAGAGCGATGAATCAAAGTCCAATCAAAGCTCAAAGTTGTAATGGAAGAACTTATGTACGACGCCCACAGGCACGCCTCACTTCGTCGATGAATAAGAGATGTGCTGCCATAATTACCCAAAATGGTACCCAACTAAATACTAAGTAAGTTTGCATACTTAACTTATTTATTTTTTATTTAATTTTACATATTTTCAGACGTGTTTAGTATGATTTAGCGTGCTTTGAAAATATCCATTGTAATTTTTATTTTTTTTTATTATTATTTCCTGAAATAATTTAATAAATTATTGAACTATTTATATTAATGTTAACAATGAAGTTCCTGATTATTTTTTTAACTTTTACATTTGTTTAATCTTATCATATCTTTGTATGAAGGAGTGTGTTAATTATCGTACCACCACTGTATACATATATGGTGTAAAATTAATATCCTAAAATAGGTGCTTTTATATTTATGTATTTCATATCTATATATGTTCAAAATACATTTAGGACAAGTCTTTTGCTGAAATTTTAACCAAAAATATAAACCAAACAAATCTTCTGTTAAAAGAAACCTCTTGATCTTTATTTTGTCCAACAGAACTTACTAAATCAATCTACATATGCTTATCAACTAAAACAAAAAAAAACTCTAAAAAATAATTGAGAAAAGCTGCCCCTGGGTGTAATAACAAATGTAAAATAAACAAAATTAAATTCCAATTTCTAAAAGATTTGTACATACTAAGTAAAGAGCTATGCTTTTTGTTATTTTGAGAGGCTACCATTTACAACATAAACAAAAAAAATGCATTTGCGTGATAACAAATTTAAATAATCAAAGTAACTTGGCAAAGTATGTGTTGCTATTTACAATTTAGATTGAAAACTATGTGGGATATGCATATAAATGAATGAATTCATTTGTATAGTGTATGCATGTCTAAGTTTCAAGCACTTTCAATATTAAGGTGTGTTAAGTACAAAACCGTTGAGTATGTTTTAAGTATTTTTGGTGAAATGCATATACCATGTCCATATTCAATAATGCACGGCGGATTACTTTAAGGTCATGCTGCTGTGATAAGGGAATTTCATCATGAGATAACAAATAAATACATTTTGTAGTTTAAATATGAAAACAGAATACGATTTCATCTACAGGTAAGATTCTAATAGTTAATGTAGCGAAAATATATAATGTACTTATATTCAATAATGTCTAATTGTGTTCGCACTAAAGTAGTGATCATCTTTTTTTCTTATCGGCAAATTTTCTTTAGTTAGTTATATAGACAAAACACATGCGTACATTTGTACACACGTCATGGGGTTTTCTTGTGTTTTTCTTTTGCAGAAAAAAATCTTTGCTTTTGATTAAACATCTAATTTAATGATTATGTCCTATTGCTGAGTCAGGACTGGGTGAGAACATTGTCATAAGGCGGCTTTCGTTCACAGCTATCAGCAACATCAATAGGATACCACTGGACATTCCAAATATTTGCAGTGCAAACTCTTCCAGTGATTTGTGTGCTGCAGACAATTCTGGCATCTGAAATGGATACATACATGGTTAGGTTAGGTTTTGGTTTTAGATTGGAAGCAATTTATTTGTTATAATTTTATAAATTTTAAAACCAAAATTCATACTCTTACCATATCAACCAATGCTATGTAAATAAAAAGACCAGCTGCAGCAGCAAACATCCACTGGGCAACTTCATGTGACTGGCCAAATACTATTCCGAATATCATACCAATGAAACTAAGTACACCGGTCAGAAGATTATAGTACACTGCCGATTTAACCGACATTCCTGCTTTAATCAATATGGCAAAGTCTCCCAATTCATGAGGCAGTTCATGGCAAAATACTGCTAAAGATGTTGAACATCCACCAGCAATGTTTTCAGCAAATGCGGCACCTATATATGACAAATAGAGATTGCATGTGATGAGTTTTATTTCCTATTTTTCATAAGTGTAAAAATACAATATCATACAATATAAATCCACCTATTGGCTATTTCACCAACACACAAATTTAGAATTACTTTTCAAAATAATTTGTACAATATTTAATTAATACTAAACAGAACGAAAGTACACATTTTAGGCACGTTCGGCCTAGTGATAACAAAATCACTAATACCCGGATCGATCATTTATGTATCTTATTTTTGATGACTTCAGCAAAGCACATTAACAACAAGGCTTAACAGATCTTCAGGTAATCATCTACAGGAAGTACTTAAAAGTTGAATATTTATTTCGTCAAATGGAAGGAAATCTATTAGTAAGTATGACCTCAGACAAACTTAATGACTTTTACAAACACTTCAAACTTTTGAGAATAACTTAGAATACCTTATTGACATCAACACCTTCTTATCAATCTAAATCGACTGCTGTTGAAAGGGTGATAGCAAATAATTAATCATTTGTCTATTTTTTTTTGCATCAGAGCCGGATTTACCTCATCAGCATAATGCATACACATGCCTTAAGCCATGCAAAATAAAATCCTATTTGATTTGATTTGATTAATAGGAAAACACTTTTGAACATCTGTAAGGTGGTTCATCAGATATGTGATGAACGCATGAATAATTGGGAGTACCAAAAATGCAATTATAAGCTTTTTTCGAATGCTTTAACGACCTGTGGTTGCCGTGGCCGTGATGGTTAGTGCGTTGGACTACTACGCATGCAGCTCAGGTTCAATCCCAGCCCGGGTCCAACACCTAAAAAAAAAAAGTTTTTCACGGTTGCCACCTCTTTCGAATGTCTGACAAGCAATCAAAAGGGTATCATTTGTCAATGAGCTTCTCGATTCGTCGTTCGGAGTCGACAAAAAACTACAGGTCCCTTCCATTCGTTCAAAAATATAATACGCACACACATAAATGGTTGCGTGAAGCAGACCCAGGTTCACCGCCTCCTAAAGTAAGTTTAACGACATTGTAACAAATAAACTACACAATATGCACGTATGTAAGTATGTCCCACATTTGTGTAAAATAAATTTAATTCCCGCCCGCTTATCTAATAAACTTTTATGTTTTACTTTACAAAAACTTGCTAGCACTTTTTAAGTGATAAAGAGTTTAAAAATGGTTTAGAGAAATGGATCACATGCAAACTAACCGAACCGTACTGCGAGTCACCTATGCGTAACATGAAAATGGTACTTTATCGACACTGTTTCGTATCGTTACCGATGATAATTAATTAAAGAAAAAATGGAAATTAAGAACGTATTTTTTTGTTGTGAATTGAACTCTAACCTGTGTCGATAAATTAAATGTTTCGTGGAATATATGTCTTATTAAAAATACTAAAGTCATAAAACGTTATGCCAAATAAAACAAAATATTCCACTCACCAATTGCCATTCCATCAGTAAAGTTATGCAATCCATCACCCATAATGATCATCCACGCGACAGCACTTAACGACTCGGGCGGTGAATGAACGTGCCCATGCTTATGTGAGTGACCATGGTGTGATGACTCATGCTCTCTGAGTATCACAGTCACAGTATCGTTTCGCACCAAAGGCTTGTCTTTATCATAACTTCCACCCGTTGTTCCATCTGCAAGCGATGTATCATCCAGATTCGTTGAAATTGTGTTACTATCCGGAATTCGATGATTGATATCAGAAATGGTTGTGTAATTCTGCGATAAAAGACTTTGAGCCGTTTCATTGGCATCACCGGTGTCTCTGCTGCTGCCCTTGTTCTTGTCGATGGCAATGTCATTGCACTCAGGATTGGGTAAATGCAACCAAACATCATTTTTCGTGTCCATTGCTATTTCATCATAGCAATACGGATAGGAACTGTACTTTGATTTACACAATTTGTCACCGGCCACCGAATTATTAATTGAAGAGTCCGGATCACGGACAACCTTTGCTCGCGAAGTTTGTTTTTCCTTCTTTGCGATTCGCTTACGCCACTCTGATATCATTGTAAGACCATGCTCTGTGATGTAGAAAAATATTATGCCTCCCATGCAAGTCATTCCTTTGTACACCATGTTCGACTCAGTTTGACCTGCAAGAGACTACAATGGAATTATTAACAAATTCATCCCTTTATTTGAATATTCTTACGTGAGGCAACAAATGCAATAAGGCATCACCTGTCATAGTACCTACAGCCAGCGAGACAAGATACTGTATAATGTGCTTGTAATATCTGGAATCCATAAATGGGATGATCGCCACTCCCATCAAACCCAAAAGTCCACATGCCAACACTGAGATGAAGGCATACAGCCAAACTATAGTCAAAAAACATCTGTAAAATCGAAGTGAGACTTACACAAAAAGAAACTCACCATACACCAAATCGTTTTCTTCGACCGCCGTTTCATGGCTTTGTTTTACATCGAATAAAAACGAACTATTAAGGCAACCTGCACGTTTTAACGTTACTGGCGAAGCTAAATGATACAACAGAATCGGGCATAGATTGATCAAGTCTTCAGAGTTCAGAGAATGAGTTTCCCTGTTAATGGGCACTGGTGTTGGCTCTTCACAGGGAGGATTATTGGAATCGACGTCTACGTTCCCTGAAACTGGATTCTTTATACATTTAAAGCCCGGCCTTACGTGATGATCATGATGATCGTTGTGATGATGATGAGGTTTAATGCTGACCAACAATTGATGATCCGTTGCACACTAAATAAATAAAACAAAACATGTATATACATATATTATACCGTTGCCAATTGTATCCAACTCACTGTATCATTTGAAGCCTTCTCTTCTAGCATTTTGTACAATCCAAGCCTCCTAAGCATACGTTCAAACTCCTTCATGCTAATTGTACCATCATTCTGACCATATTCGATGAATATTTGCTGCAGAAAATCGTCTGTGATTGCTGGTTTCTTTAAAGAAGCATTGGAGGTTTGATGTTCCGCATTCCGTTTGTATCTTCTATCCTCCTGTGTCGCGAAGTTTTTTCTGCGACGCTTTAATTTATCATAAAACGCAATCCCAGCAGTCAAGTGGTTCTCATTCTTTTGGAAATTTGTATTCGCATGGTCATCGGCTCCACTAGATAATTCGCTTCTTTGGAAGACTTTTGCATTCAGTCGGAGATTGTTTGTGACAGATGATATTGGTTCAATGTGTTCCTCGCAGGGTAAGTGCTCTGCACATAGCAGGCACACAACACACACAGCCATAATATGACGAGCCATTGTTTTGTTGCGCCGCTCAATAAAACTAATCAAACTTTATTAGTGAGTTGCGCTTAACTCTACACCCCACTGGAATGTCCAAATACAGCAATGGATGTCCTCTCATTCAGTAGGGAATATGTCATTGGATCTTGGAAAATTAAATATAAATTTATGAGAATGTATCACGTATGATTTATTAAATAATTGATTTCCTCGTAATTGATTGCATATTTCATATTATTATCGGGCAACTTTTTACAAAGTGCATGAATCCTATATGTATTATACTCTTCATTTATCACTCCCTTAAATCGCGGGATGTGTATAAGTCAACATTTGAAATTAAAGTTTTGCAGAAACAAACTACATTTAACAAAAAAAAATATTTTAGATGATTTAAAATCACCACCGTTCAGTATTCCCCATTTTTGGTGATTAAATAATTATTACAGTACTAAATTATGTGTTATTTATTAAATTGCAAGTAAATTACAATTTAACTTATAAGACAGCATTGGCGCCACCAAGGTGTTCGGCTACTGAGTATGTACATAGGTTTATATGTTTGTCTCAATTTTAAGATACATATGTTATAAGTAGTTTGAAGTCTTTATGTCAGTCAGTCATTCGACTGTTTATGTTGGTGAGGTAAGCTGCAGTTTCTCCCCTAGGGTTAATACTGGCAATGATGGACATACGCTTTCCAATCCCAATAAACCAGTAATTTTTACATTTAAAACAATACATTCACATTTAGATATGATTGTTATTATATTAATTGATTAATCCTGTTTCATCAGTCGCCAATAGAAAAAGAAAAAGTGTTTCCATAATCAATTAAAATAAGTGTCATTTATAGTAAACTCAGCAGGTGCATTGATATTTTTACGATCTTGTCACCAAAAAACCAAGTAAAGTTTATTAAATTACTTTGTAAGCTATCTGAAGACAATACATACATATGTACGTATATGTAGGTACCACACTCCCTGGGAAGTAATAGTCTCCTTATATTTTTAATATTTTGTAATAATCAATAGTTGTTATTTATGTTCCTCTTTTGAGTTCATAATTTCATTTGTAAAGTCAACGACACGTTCGAGAAGCGATCTAGGGTACACATTTTAAATAACCAATTAAAGTTCACTAGAAAACTGGCATTCTTTAATTTTCTACAGTTCCTATGATTGAAGAATTTAAATATTAAATGATTGGATGTGTACATACATACATATGTATGTTACATTTCAAGTTGATTTGCTATATTCATTTCTAAGTAAACGTTATCGCTGATTTAAACGATAGAATGGTATGTACAAATAATATTTAATCATTTAGATACATCATAATGTATAAGTTTATTCACAAAGTTTCTATTTTAAGGTTACGACTTATGAGTCCACAAAAAAAATCGTCGAATGCAGAAATTTCGAAATACATATTATGAACATACGAGTTCATGAAATGAATTCATAAAATGAAATCACTCTAAAAGAATATTTTTTATCTAGTAAATAATAAACTTTTGAAAGATGAAGCGTGGATGCTGAGAATTGTAACAAATATGTTTAAAAAAAAAAAGAGGAGAGAAGGATAACATAGAAGAAATATAACCCCAGCAGGAAAATACGGAATGTGTTACTTGGAGAATCGAATACATAATTCGTTATTATAGATGAGAAATATAATGCATTCCAAAAGAATCGACGTGGTAATACCATATAATAATAAAGCACATTGTTTACCACCTAGATTCCCATATCTGCAGAAAATGTAATGTAGTGTTTTTTGAATTTAACGATTTTTTGGTTTTTTTGGTTTGGATTTTTAGGTTTGTCGCCTCAAATTTTGCGTTTTTATTTAAAAACGCATGAATAACTCATTGTGTGTTGCAACGCGAGACAGTAAAGAGTGTAGTATAAAATAAGGAAAATGTATTCTAAACGGCATTGGCGAAGACTATTAGCCAAAAAAAGACTTTGTGCAAGTGAACTGTTAAAAGAAAATATATGTATTAATAGTAATTGTGCAGAAGAAAGTTCTATTTCCCAAGAAGTAAGTTGTGTAGAAAGTGCTGAAACTGAAGAAAGTTTTATTGATAAAATAAAAAATTGGGCAGTGAACTATAATGTTTCGAGAAATTGTTTCGACGATTTATTAAAAATTTTAACAACAGAAAATATTACTGTGCCTGTGTCGTCTAAAAGCATAATAAAAGCTCAAACTTGTGTACTTAGAACAGTGTCACCAGGATCATATCTACATATAGGTCTAAAAAAACAATTATTGAAGCTGGAAAGTGTTATTAAAAGTAGTGACACTATTTGCTTAGACATAAATGTTGATGGGTTACCCCTTTATAAATCCTCTAGTTTAGTATTGTGGCCAATTTTGGCAAGAATTGTTGATAACCCACGAGCAAAAGTTTTTCCGATTGGAGATTCTTGTCTAGAATCATTCCGTATCGATAATTTGGAAAAAAAAATGGAATTGATGAATAGTAAGTATTTTATGCTATAACTATTCTATATAAATTATAAGACAGTAATTTTACATATTCTTACAGATAAATTTGATGAATGTCTGAATTATCTAAAAAAAATTGACTATAAATTGGACACCTTGCTTTGTCAAGATTTTAAAAAAATTAATTTCCCAATAAAAAGCAATGAGGACCTTAAAAAAGTGGACAACCAAATCGGAGAAAACTTTGATTCATTTGTAAGTTGTGAATTAAATTCTATTATTATATTCTATTCTATTTTTGTGTGTTTTTTCAGTTGCCAATTATTAAAACAATTTTGCTGCCTGCAGGGCTGCAAAAAAATTTTGGGAAAATTGTCGTGGAAGAACTAATAATGAATTACAATTTTGAGGGGATAAAAGGAAAATCATCATTTAAAGCTTTCGAAAACTTAAACCAGGCAATGTATGGTACGTACACCTTTTAATTGTTCACATATTTTATTTCTCCATTATATTAACATATGTCTATTTTCAATTGCAGAGGTCCTAAAACGTGAAGGATTCACCCAGAAAGAATATGCCACCGAGATTAAAAAGGCATTTCACCTTATAAAAGTACGGCAGTTAAAAAAAATCCACTTTGATAAGAAAAAAGCAAAATGAGTTGAGCTGTTTTTTTTTTAGTTTTGATTTTGAATTAGTTACGTTGAGTTTGATTTTGATTAATAATATGTTTTTGTGTTTTAAATCCTATTTACTTTTATTCTTGTTTTTTTGTTGTTTGATAATAAAATATTTAAAATAAACTGTCTATTTTTCATTTAAAGCTGGATAAATTCTATAATTTATGTCGGAGAAATGAATTATATAACTAATTATTAATGCATTTATTATATAATACATTACAAAGAATGAATTATATAATGCATTCTTAGAACACTTTCAGGTAATCGATTCTTTTCCTAGGACATAGTCTGTGTTAAGAATAATGCATTCTGGAATCAATATTCTATACTAGCGATTGATTCCCCTTTCGATTCCAATAGATTACCTTTTCCTGCTGGGACCTTTTAAACAACCACCTTGACATTAACAACCTCATGTATCACATGTATACTTGTAGGCTAAAAATGGAAATGCATATTCTAGTTTGGGAGCGCAAAAATAATAAAAAATTCGTGATTTTTCTTCGAGATTTGACAGAAAACCCATATTTAGTGCAAAAAGTACGCGAACGGACCTATTAGGTCCTCAGAAATGAAATTGTAACTTTCTGGTTATTAATTTTGTACTATTCGGTGCATTTTTGAAAAGGAAGTTTCCACTCACAAGTTGACCAATTTTCTAATATTCTTATATTTGGCAGATACATGGAAAAAAGATTTTGAATTGGGTTTCATTTTTTTTCTTTCACTTCAAGTTTAAACATTAGTTTGTTTAAAACACTTTCTTTGCACTAGAACGTCCATATTCACATAACACTTTATATCATCTTGTTTTCAAGGCTTATATTATATTGCACTAATTATTTTAATAAGCTTTAAATTACCTACACACCCCAAAGCACACGTTGTGTTTCCAAAACTATTTTGGTAGCTTATTATACCGATGTATTTATATAATAACACAACAAAGTTCAAGTTCAATTGCGGGTAGTAAGTAGTATAAGAATTTTATTACTCAGTGGGCGACAAGATCGCATTTTCAATTTAAACCATAATAATTGACACTGCAACAACAAAAATAAATAAATAAAATAAATGAATTAGTATTCAACTTAAGGGAGTATCCATTTTGTTCTTCAACAAGGTGACACGTATGGATTTGAAGTCACATTTTAAAAATAAGTTTAACATATGTACATACATGCCCCTTAATCAAATCAAATTAGTAAGCAATCTGTTCGCTTGTACGCAATTATTTTATTTTTTTTATAAATTCATCACTTGTTAGTCGACTACAGTAATTACGCAATACATAATATGCTAATTCACGTACTAACAATGTCAATGTTATGCACTTAACACGAAAGGAAATTGAAGAAAAGCCAAGTGTTGAACCCTTTGAGTTTGACAATAGCAACACACAGAAATTTATTGACAAAACTTTAAATTGCGTATAAACAAGTCGATGTTGGTTGGCCTACCAAGAAATGTATTTGCCAAGGACGATATACTAATTAACAGGATAAGCATATAAGCACGAACTTATATCGATAAAATATTGCCTACAAACTTCCTCAATCAGCGACACGCATTGCTTAAAAATATGAGTTTGCCGACAGAAAGCGTATACATATGTACATACATGAGCATATAACCAGCAATATAATTCACAAAACCAAAGACACGGACACAACAGACAAGTAACAAATAAATTAATATAAATTGACCAATATGAAGTATTTCATTAAATTAATTATCTATGTAGGTATGTACTTTGATTGGGAAGAAATAATAAACCAAAACTAAATTACTGTCTGGACTTCGTCTGCGATTTGAAATTTGATTGCGGCGAGAAATTTGCAGAAATAAGAGCAGCACAATTAATTATTTCAAAATCGTACGTTCATCATATTTAAACAAAGACTGAGATTGGATTAAACTGTTCTCTGGCAATCGAATGAAATTGAAGTCCTTTGAACACGACACAATTTGCTGAGCAGACACTTGAAAACAAAAACGAACTCGAAAACAGCTAGCCTCTTAATTTATATTTTCTGAATTCCAATCTACGACAGAAAGAATACACCATGTTTGGTAGGCTTTAAGAACATACCATTTAAGTACTAGAGCACCAGAAATATGCGTGGGACTTAAAGGTAAGCAAAGGAATTGCAAACAAAACTTATAAATTTAATTCTTATTTCACAACTCACAATGGAAAGCCTACGCGTGTTATTATTTAATGGAATCAAATCAAGCACTAAAATCTATTTCCGTTACGCAGATCGAAAAAAAATGAACAGCTCTCTCGAAAGATTGCACCGCTTCATGTAGAGAAAAAAAGGTTGACTGGTATTTTTTTTGAAAAACTCATGTGTTTTTATATACATTTGAAGATATATACGTCAATATGACTGTTCGTTTGTGTTAACTTTATTATAACAACGTGAAGATATATGTACATTGTATTCTCATATTTTTAGGAAGCTAATTTGATGGTATGTGTGTGTACACATACATATGCATACATAATGTACCTATATCTACTTTTATGATCGCTTTTGGATTTATTTTTTATGTAAACACTATCACCAATACTTAAAACACAAATAGCCGGAACCGATATTTGCAGTTGCAAGAAGCAGGTGAGGATCGCCGCAACAAGTGGGTGGCTGTGGCGTAGTGGTAGTAATCGTCGCTTTGTCAACCTCAAGGTCCACGGTTCAAATCCAGATGCCTCAGAAAAATGTATATCTCACAAAATAAAAATAAGTCGATCAATTTCAGAAGCTAATGTCAAAAACCTACTGCGAAGGCATAAAACTTGCAGTAGGATGGTGGTATGACTGAAGAGGTGACGTAAAATAAGGCCCAAACAAATAAGACCAAATCTTAAATTTTGCGTTAATAATGCCAAATTGGGTTTGTTTTCATTTCAAAAGCGAAATAAGGCCAAATTCAAGTTGGAAATAAAGCCAAAACATGTCGATCGGTTTAATTACCATAAGTTAATATCGGTTGCAAAGTTTGTGTGCATAAAAAGTGAAATATGTATGGGGGGCGGCTGCATTGCTTAGTGGGAAGGAATTTCCAGCTATCAATTGACAACAAATTGCTATTATACAAGCAAGCTCTAAGACGAATGATACAATCCTTCCAAAACAAAGTACATACTACGAGTCATCGTAAATGGACCCTGGTATGTATGTACGTATATAAGAAATTAAAACCCACACAAGGATTTACAAGTAAATAATGCCAGCGAAATTATGAACTTAGGCATTACCAATAGATCCGATACCAAGAAAACCACAACACCAATAGGCAGCTTTAAATATTACAGCCGTATGACTTAATTTGTTTAAGAAAAATAAGATATAAATACATTTCTACATACATATATAGGTATGATGACATATCTCTAATACATAAATGAAATTTAAGCTATAAAGTTAGTTTCGGGGCCAGCTAATGTGCTTCACCCCTCCAAAACGTTAATATTACAATATATTAGACCAAAGTTCCTGGATGAGAGTTCCTCTCAGTTGTAGGTTTTTTTTCTGATTGGGATGCTTTCTCTAACTATGCAAGCTGAAAACCCCCCGGTAAATGATATATTTTTGGTTGCATCGTCGAGAATAGGGTTAGAAGCAGAGGTGGTTTTAGTTAGGGTTAAAGTCCCACGCTTTCCACCATCCTTACAAAAAAAAGGTTTAAATGGCATAAGGTAGTTAAGTAATAGTAATAGTTTAAAATTGGCGACAAAAAAAAGAAAAACAGACCGTGGGAATGAAATAAGGCCAAATTGGCTTTATTTCGTTTTAAAAAAATAAAAAATGCATCGTGGGAAATTAATTTACTTCAGAAGCTTCAGTAGCTTAGCTATCTAGCGATCGTAGTGTGTATATGTGCAAATGAATATTATTTGTTTACTTTATTGTTATATTTGAGAAGAAAATTAAGCAATTTGTTTACATGCGGATTATATTAAGTTGCCACTACTGGTGTTTTATTGTATGTAATTTCAATACTATGTATTTGCCCACCGAGTTGAATTGATCTAACATAAGACTTAAAGGAGACATTACCATCTTGCAAATTTTAAAGATGATAAAAGCAGGATATAAATGGGTTTATTTAAGAATCAATTAATGAATAATTTAATCTCGTGGAATTCGATGTTTCTGTTTCTCCGTTCATCGCCTAGCACTTGACATATTACGATCATTGACCTATAAAACATCAAAGCAAACTCATAATAGGTGGGTATGATTTGCTGGTATTTCTCCTAATTCAAGTTAAACTTTAATTCCAACAAAAGTTTACAAACAAAATTAAAATCTTACTTACCAGTTTAAATTTTAAGTTACATAGGTAAGAATTACAGCAAATTCAAAAAAATAAAAAATACAGAAAAGTTGTAGTTAGGTACTTTATGTACATAAATAGGTGTAGAATTTAAACCAGTGATTGTTAGCTTCCAAAAACTGTAAAATTGGATGAGGGATTTTTCTTACAAAATCTAAATCGGTTTGGCTAATTACTATGGTTTTCAGATCCGTGTTGGTTAAAGTTTTTGATCATACCTACTCTCCAAGAAAACAGAAATAAATATTAAATAAATTTTAAAGGTACTAAGAAAACGATCTCTTTCCAACTGATCTATCTCTTATTTTCAGACCAAATCACCAAACAGAATACAATCACAATCCCGCCCAAAAATACAAATATCTAAGGGCTTCAAACTGTCTGAAAATCGCTTTTGGCTGTTATTCGTCTAGCTACCGTCAGGTATACAAGCTAATAGTCACTTCTTATTCAGGAGCTCCTGATAAAATAAAGTGACTTTCAGAATAGCTTCCAAAACAACAAAATAAAACTTAAGCGCAGAGATAAACTGCTTATATGGAATTTGTAGACGATCGATTATGATTATTACTACAGATTTAACAGTGCGAGTCCAACACAGCACGTTTTTTCACCTACGCTCGATGTGTTATTTTTAGTCAATAAAACCGAAATCACATGTAGTGCATTATCTAAAAATACTTATGCTGATGTATAGGGAAAAATGGGTCATTGCGTTTTTTTACATGATATCTCGACAGTCGACACAAACATATGATTTATATAATTAAACGCAATTGATGGAACGCGCAATACTTTTTTTTGACGAATATCAAGAACAATGCCGGCAAGTAGAACACAAATTTTTTCTAACATCTAACCTCGTGTTGAGCAACAAATGTTTATGGTTTAAACGGTAGGTACTACGCCTTCATAATATGTAGTCAGTTTTTATTTAAACACAACTTCATTCCCTATAGGTCATGTTTATCAGGTTTAATTGCAAAATTTATCGCGGAATGCAGTTTTTTCTCCTTTTCAGAAATGTCAAAAAAGGAATTTTGTGGAACGTAAGTTTACAGCCGCTTTTTGCACAGAAAATAGAAACATTTTTTCACATTATGGAATGATGCGGGATGCCTGCTGTATAAGGGAACAAGAGAATGTGAATGATACATCAACATGTTTAAATAAAAACCTAAATGAGTACACAAGCTTTACCTTATTTATGAGTTCGCTTTTATATCAAATGCATGCTCCAAATGGTTAGTCTAAAGACAACCAAAAAAAAGATCTTGTGACACACACGACGGTTTCCCAATTCCCACGCACTTCCAAAGTGAAATATGCGAAAAGAAAAATCTCAACTTTGGTATGTATTTAATTAACACGCTGCTGTAGTCATTAGAGTGAATCACATCCGATATACATATGTATGCCGATTAAATTTATTTGTTTTAAGTCCAGGAACTTATGGTTTATTGCTTAAGTCTTAGATTTCATGTAGTCTAGTGAATCGAATTGACAAGTACGAGACCAAAGAAGAAATGTGCACCCAACCGAACCGACAACGCAACGCAACTCGACTGTCAAAAAAAAAAAAAAAAAAACGAATGCGCACGCTGAACTTTGGATCCTATGTTGACAGTTAACAAAAATTCATTCAGGGTCGATAGTCCAGTAGTGCTGAGCAAAGGAAAATTGTAATGGCTGTATTCAATCCACCATTCGAATTGCGTCCTACAAACAAAATTTAGAAGAAATTGGCATATCGTAGACTCTGCATTACCGACGCTGAATTTAATGATTTTAAAATAATTGGATGATGTTTAGTTATCAATTTTTTTAAACTAAAATATAACATTTATAGTAAAACATTTAAATCCCCATATTCAGGCCTATCGTGAGCAAAGTTTCCCGGGAAATATTTCCCATTCAGCAATTTGATTTACATTGCTGACAAGGGAAATATTTCCATCGGAATTTATTCGCGATACATAATTTTAAATACTTATTTTTAATTATCACTTCTTAACACTTCAATAAAATACCATCGACTAGTCTCACTCTCACCTCACATCGCGACTCCACGAGCCAGCACTCATAGCAAACATAAATGGCACAACAATAAAAAATATGGCGGAGTAAATGACCAATTTGCTTGGCGGGCATTTCAATTTCCTGCCATTACATTCAACACAACCGTTTCTACGGAAAATTTTAACGAAATTTCAAAAATTTCACCGAAGGTGACAGTTTCTGGGAAGCCATTTATGGTAAACTGAAAATCGTAACATATACATTGTGCTTGCCGCCAACGCTTTCACTAGCCATTTTCCAAGTATGCTATTAATTCTGCCATGGATAATCTCTTGTGGAGATGCCATGTAAAACGGAGCAACCAAAGCAATACCTACTTCCTAATGATTATCGTTTCAAATTATTATTTTAATGTAGATACTTTAATAGGAATGAATCAATTTGTTCACTACGGTTTCTATAAAGTTTTCAGATTTTATTTAATTTATTACATAACTGCATTTAAATAAAACCAAATTTATTTACTTTCCAACCTTTTTTTACACACGCTCTAACCGCAAATTCGAAAGCGAACTTAATACATTCCACCCGAAACTAATTCTCTTTGAAATAGTCCACAATGTTTCATATTTACTATCTTACCTCATCGCGATTTAATTAATATTCTTCACAAGTTAGCTTACAACAGTACAAGAGGAACAAGTGAAAGTTATTAGTCAGCCCATACATTGATATGCAATTACAACCAAACAAAACAAATTCACAGATATAGGTAGTTCAAGGCCTAGCATGTGCAACATTATCAGTTAAACATGTACATCTATCTATTTATTTTATATTTTATTTTATTTTTTATGGTAATGAAGTTATACAACGATATAGCAAGATTTATGAATAAGTTGTTCTTCAATTCAGTGGAGCCGTTGTTTTGGCACTCTCATGTCTAATAGCATTTATTAAGTCGTAGTTGACCAGAAAAACGAAGCGAAGGCCGGCGATCTGCAATAGAGAATTGTTTAAAAATTAGGAAAATAAAAGATATCCAATCGACAAACCTCTACCACGCAATTGTTGGCCAAACGTGTCTTATTACCGCACAGCAATGGAACACCGTCAATAAAAATTGGCCGCTTGCCTTCATTTGAAATGAAGAAGTCGCCATTGCTCCGTAGTTTAATTGTACCTTGTTTGCGTGATACTTTACAAGCTGGCCCTTCCAGTGATAAGTCCACATCGACAACAACCTCTTTAGCATCACGTCCAAAAGTGATCTCCTTGGAACGCATAAGATATCGAACTAAACGACCCCGAAGTACAGCCAAGGTTTGACCATCGAACTCAGGCGTGACGCCAGCTCCAGTCAGTGAATCAACCAATACGTTCCAACGACCTAATTCGTTTTCGAGTTGGCGGATTTCTCTTTTGTTGCGGCGATCAGCTAAGGCAAGTTCGACTTCAATAGCGTCGTCCTTATTGTCTACTAGATCTGCATCCAATATGAGATCCTCTGCATCGGAAAAACTTAGCGGTTGATCTTCGTTGAATAGAGGCTTTACAACTTGATCGGGCAATAGTTGGTATTGTTTCATTAGTTGCCAATGATTCTGGAGGGTCTTGGCGGTTCGTGCAGAGTAGAAAATGGAAGCATTCTTGTCCAGAAGTTCTTGGAAAGTTTCCAATCTCGGATTATCTGTCTAAAGTGTATAAAACGATAGTATTTATTCACAGAAACAGAAAACATGAAACATATATCTTACACTTTTTATGGTTCCAAGCAGCTCCTCTTCTTGCACTGTATACAGGGCTCGACTTTGAACACTCTCAACTAGTTCCGGATGAAGATTTCTCATTGCCGCTACGGCAATTCTAGAAATAGGCTCCTCATACAGAAGTGTATACCATCGGGCTTGCATCTCCTGCAAAGTAAACTTGCAGGAGAACTTTGTACCGCGGTGGACTGTTCGCAAATCGTTGGTTTGTTGAATTCCTATAATAAGTGCCAAATCATCGATAGGTTTCCATCTACCTAGATCTTTGGTGGCAATCTGATTCGGTGGTCTGCCAGGTTTCTTTGATTTCTTCCCTGCTTTCAGTGCCTTTCGTTTATCTGCACTTTGTGGCCCAGTTAAGGACATCAGCGAAGGAGTTGATATATTTTGTGCGTTTACTGAAACTATATGCGGTGGCGTAGCACTACTTGGAGAATGTACTACAGCCGCCGCCGATACTGCGTCTAGGTTGGCTACTGGTGCGACGTACGATTGAGAATGAGTTCTAAGACGACCTACGCGGTTCTGTTGTGATTGAGGAAATCCAATGCTGTACTCTACTATCTCGTCGTCGAATCTTTTACGTTTTATGGAGCGCGATGAACTGGAAAATATAATTAAAATTTTAATAAAACTAGGCACGAAAGAAGACAAAGTCAAACCTTCGCCGCTTCTGATCGTTCTGAATTTCGATGGGTAAGTTTTGAATAGAAGACGAAAACACTGTAGCTATTTCAGACTTAGTAGGTTCACTCGATGTTTCCATAGTTTGATTTGTTATTGATGTAAAAAAAAAAACTTATTTGTAATTTGAAATATTTCCTGAGCGTATGAAATTATCTCAAATGTCATTAAAATAAAATGAGTTGCGTCACTAAGCAATCGGTGAGATGGGCTCTAATGAAATGTCAAACGTAATGTGACGTAAAGTTTCTGTACCATTTTATTTTCACAGTAAAGAAAATTGCCTATTTTAGGTCTGTCCCGTACCTGTCCAAAACAGTCGAAAACAGCCGAAATCAGTCAAATCAAATCCTGTTCCCGTACGAAGATTTTTCATATGTTTTGACAGAAGAGAGTGTAGTTTTCGGCTGTTTTCGGCTGTTTGCAACAGTACGGGAACAGAACTTTTAGAGCTTTAATAGTCTGCTTTTACACCTAGACTTGTGAGTCTAGACTCACATGGGTGCAAAAGAGTAAGAAAGTTCGAAAAGATGAGAAGGAAAATATTTTACCCTGTGAGTCGAGGGTAAAGTTTTTGGCGACTCTTTTTGACATTTTTCTTTTCTCTTCTTCGTTTTATCATTGTGTTGCTTCCCACCTAGTCATCTGCACAGTACAAGAACTGCAAAATAAAAGAGGAATGTCAAGGAAAAAAATCTGAAATGTAAAAGCACAAGACTCACGGATGTAAATAACAAAGAGAAATTCGAAAAAAGTCTAGACTCACAAGTCTTAAGTGTAAAAGCAGACATACAAAGGTATGTACATTAGGCGCGTTTTTTTTTTTTCAAATCTATATAGATTTCGAAAAAGCTTTCCATACAAAAATAAGACTGGACAATTATTATCCAGGCTAACGTTTTGTTGTATTTTACATTGAAAACATGTTGCGGAAACATGTTTAGCCTATATAGGTTTGAAAAAAAAAAACGCCTATTACGTAGGTACAGGTTTGTCTAATCGTCTAATGGAAACAATAGGCGCGTTTTGTTTTAAATCTATATAGACTTCGAAAAAGCTCTCCATGTAAAAATAAGACTGGATAATTATCCAGGCTATGGTTTTGTTGTATTTAACATTGAAAACATGTTGCGGAAACATGTTTAGCCTATATATATTGAAAAAAAAAAACACGCCTAATATAAATTCCAATCAACAAACACCATTGTAATCGTGTTTTATTAATCTATTCGTGTTTGATGTTGCTTTTGAAATATTAGGCGTGTTTTTTTTAAGCCTATATAGAATAAACATGTTTCAGCAACATGTTTTTAATATAAAATACAACAAAACCTTAGCCTGGATAATTATCGAGGCTAGGGTTTTGTTGTATAATGTATTGAAATTTTTATTTTTATTCTATATAGGCTAAAAAAAAAACACGCCTATTGTTTTTAATTCTTATGCTGACACAACACATTACGAATTAAAGGCTCCGACCTCCGACCCATGGAATCCGTTGACTTCCTTCCGTTATACCTACTTTGATGTTGAAGTATTGCCGGATAGAGGAGTCCCATAGTGGCTGGCTACACGATCAATTCCATATCGATTCTTTTCAGTGAGACAGGTACATTTTATGTGAGTTAAAACGAGAAGGGTTGATTTCAGCAAAAGCATACCGAAAATACACAAACAAATACATATTTTTCCCTTTGTTTAGAAAAGGGAAATATTACTAGGAAAATAGACAGAAAAAAAGGGGAATAATTGGCAAAATGCTACAATAAGGGGAAACTCATTTAGAAAGTCTGGGAACACTTGGTGGAACCATAGAAAAAATGTAGAGAAACTGTCATAGTCTGCTTTTACACTTAGACTTGTGAGTCTAGACTCACATGGGTGCAAAAGAGTAAGAAAGTTCGAAAAGATGAGAAGGAAAATATTTTACCCTGTGAGTCGAGGGTAAAGTTTTTGGCGACTCTTTCTGACGTTTTTCTTTTCTCTTCTTCGTTTTATCATTGTGTTGCTTCCCACCTAGTCATCTGCACAATACAAGAATTGCAAAATAAAAGAGGAATGTCAAATTTGAGTCAAGGAAAAAAGTCTGAAGTGTAAAAGCGCAAGACTCACGGATGTAAATAACAAAGAGAAATTCGAAAAAAGTCTAGACTCACAAGTCTTAAGTGTAAAAGCAGACATACAGAAAACTAGTAAGTCTGCTTTTACACTTAAGACTTGTGAGTCTAGACTTTTTTCGAATTTCTCTTTGTATATGAATAAAACAGGGGTTTAAATAAAAGTTGTTAATTTTATTATTCAAATACACTTCAGAACAATTTTGTAGATAAGCCAACCAATTCGTCCAATGCCAAAAAACCAACTGAACATAAATTCAAAAATGTAAGAAGAAAAGGAAAGAAAATGAACAATCATATTTCAGCTCACAAGTGTGAGTGAGACCGCGAATCGGTTTAATTTCAAAAGTGACAAACTATGTTTCGTTCAACCAGTGTTGCTGATGGAATCACGAACATCCTGCCCGGCTGGACGGGTACGTTCAGGAGCATCCAATATTCTGCATAACTTCTGAATTGGTCGGGTGCATTCGCCTTGTAAATGTTTGATTGTGACGACTCTGGTGAGGCCATCGTCGCCTGGATGAAGCTGCGTAATCCGACCAAGTCGCCATTGTGTTGCTGGTAGGTTTTCGTTTCTGATGATAACAACATCGCCTATCTTGATGTCGTCCGTTTGGCCATGCCACTTAAAACGTTGTTGTAATGTGGATAAGTACTCATCCTGCCATCGCCTCCAAAAATGTTGTTGCATCTGCCTTAACTGTCGCCAATAACTAAGTCGTTGTGTAGGTACTTCCAATACTGGTTTATCTGGTACAGCAATAATAGATCGGCCAATGAGTAAGTCTGCTGGTGTGAGAGCCATTCGATCATCAATGTCATCGTGTAGAGCCACCAATGGACGAGAGTTTAAGCACGCTTCGATGTGCATGAGCAAGGTGTGCAGCTGATCAAAATAAATTGAATGTGTTCCAACGATCCGTAGCAAATGTTTTTTAGCAGATTTAACGGCGGCCTCCCAAAGACCACCCTGATGGGGAGCACCTGCTGGGATAAAATGCCACTGTGTGCCCTTGTTCGCCAACTGTTGCAGAGCATGAGCATTATGCCATTCCTTCAGGTCTTGTTGTAGAATCCGGTTAGCGCCAACAAATGCAGTCCCATTATCACTGTACAGGTGATGGCATGGGCCACGACGACTTACGAAACGAGTGAATACATTTATGAAGGCTTCAGCAGATAGATCCTCTGCCAATTCGATATGCACAGCCTTCGAAGCCATGCAGACAAAAATAGCGACGTATGTCTTCTTCACAGTACGGATGTGTTTTGAGCCAATGCGAATGCTAAACGGGCCACAGTAATCCACCCCTGCTATTGAAAATGGTGGAGATGCTAATACTCGGGAGCTCGGTAATGATGCCATGCGTTGTTTAGCCATAGTATGTTGATGTCTTCTGCAAATAGTACATAAATGAATACACTGTTTTACAAGGGTACGTACGTGAATTAGCCAGTATTTCTCCCGGATCGTTTGTAGCATGAGCTGTATGCCTCCATGTAGTGTGTCACGATGTGTTTGACAAACTATGAGCCATGCCAAGGTGCTTTCCTTTGGTAGGATAATTGGATGTCTGCGATATTCGTTCAGCCTTGCGTGGTCAAGTCGACCAGAAACACGCAAAATATTTTTCATCTCAGAGTCAAAATATGGAGCCAATGTGATAAGTTTGCTTGACGCAGCCACGCTATTGCCTTTGTGCAACTAAATGATCTCGGGTCCAAAGTATGTATGCTGCTCTGCAAGGATATGCCAATGTAATGCCTCCTCCATCTCGTCTGCACTGACAATGGATTGTGACCTATATCTGTGATGTGATTTTTTCCAACGTAAGACGTAAGCAGTTGTGCGAAGCAATTTTCCAATACTAGTGAATCGTTCAAGCAAATTAATAATGACGAGTTCGGATCCACGCCTGAAGTGTGTATCAATATGAAGCCTTTCCATAGCACGTGCTAGCTTTACCTTGACTGGTTTGAATTCAGTTTCCATCGCCGAAGTCTCCTCTGGTGTTAGGGTAATACCATCCATAGATAACTGTTGATTGTTAGGTTCTGGGCCTTGCCACCAAAGCGGATGTGTGATAAGTGCGTCAACACTAATGCCTCGACTAGCGCAATCTGCCGGATTGGATCGCGTACGAATGTGATGCCAATTAGAAACATCCGAATGCTGCTGGATATAGCTGATGCGGTTTGCCACATATGGTTTGAGTTGTGTTGGTGCTTTGCGTAGCCAGCTAAGTACAATACTGGAATCAGTCCACATAGTGTATGGGACATTGTTGAGTTCCATTGCCTGCCGAGTAGTTATCATTGTTGTTGTGAGCAGATGTGCAGCGCACAATTCCAACCGCGGAACAGTCATATCCTTGGTAGGTGCCACCTTCGTCTTCGATGTAACTAGTGTCGTACTGCGATGCCCATTCTTCTGAGTTGTGCTGACATATATCGCAGCAGCGTATGCCTTTATGCTTGCATCACAATAGCCATGTAAGTGTGGAATCATATCGGTGGTTATGCCAAGCCATCGTGGTATACGTATTTTTTCCAATCGATGCAAATCCTTACGGAACTTCAGCCATTCATCAAGTAATTGTTTCGGTAGTGGATCATCCCATGCCAAACCTGCCTTCCAAAGCTGTTGAATGAATATTTTGGCCACAATAATGACAGGCGCCAACATGCCAGTGGGATCATAAAGTCTCGCAGTGTCACTAAGGACTTGTCGTTTTGTCGTTGATGGTGAATCAGCTGCCAATTTGATTTTGTAGAACAGCTCGTCTGCCATAGGATCCCAGTGTAGGCCAAGAACAGTTATTTCTGCCACTTGCAATTCAAGTTCATCCGTGGTTGGTGTATTTGTGAGCTGTGCCAACGTCTCTTGATCGTTCGATCGCCACTTGCGTAAATGAAAATGTCCCTGCTTGAGCACAAAGTCGATATCTCTGGCTAACCTCATTGCCTGCCGAGGTGATGGAGCACTGCTGAGATAATCGTCGACGTAAAAGTCTCGCAATATGCTTTTTTGAGCTTCTGCTGCCCGGCTGCCATTTGGTATTTTGCTACAGTTATCCAAAGCACGCTGTTGCATTGCACGTATAGCCAAAAAGGGTCCGCTTGCGGTGCCATAAGTGATGGTAGCCAGCTGATATGAACGTAACGTTTCTGTAGGAGATTCTCGCCATAAAATTTGTTGCCATTGCCTGTGTCGCCTGTCAATAAGTACTTGGCGAAACATTTTCTCCACATCTGCAGATAAAGCAATTTTAAAACGACGGAATCGGAAAATTATATTTACCAATAGTTCTTGTATGAGAGGGCCAGCCAATTGTGTCTCATTAAGAGAGACTCCTGTTGATGTCTGCGCTGAGGCATTGAATACCACACGAAACTTAGTAACTACGGCATGATGTGGGATGTAATATGATTGGGATGGATCGCCTGGTTGATCCAGAACTGTGTGCATATGGCCAAGCTCAATATAGTCCCTCATAAAAGCCACATATTTCTCCCGTAAGTCAGGATTTGAAGCCAATTTACGTTCCAGCTGATGAAATTGTCGCAATGCCAAATTATGTGAATTGCCTAGTGCTGATGCGTCAGGCCTGAACGGAATCTGCACGCAATAACGGCCATCTGCCTCTCGAGTATGAGTGTGCTTGAATATTTGCTCACATAGCTCAGCCTCCAAAGTGGTAGTAGACGTCGGTGCCATATCATCTGATTCGAATAAGGTGCGTAGTAAATCATCAACTCGCTGATCATCCATTGGTGAACGAACAGTCAATGATCTTAGTGTGGGTACGGTGTGAGAGTGAATTGTGGCAGGTCCGAATATTACCCAACCTAGTTTTGTTGACTGGGCAAATGGCTCTCTATCACCGCCACGCACTATGCCTTGTGTTATTATTCGACCCCATACATCAGCACCAAGTAATGCATCGATTCGTCCAGTTGTGCCGAATGTAGGATCTGCTAATTGTAAGTTACGCAAATGATGCCAGCAATCTTCCGCAATATTAGCCACAGGTGTAGGTGACGTGATTGTTTCCATGATATGCACGTCAATCTTTATGCAAAATGATAAATCGACATTCGAAGAGAGTTGAACCACTGCTCGGCCACGAGTGTATGTCGAAATGGAACTTCCCACCCCTTCGACTTGCAATTCGCATCTATTTCTACGGAGAGACAAACTATTAAAAAAGCGTAAAGTCATAAAACTGACCTGAGAGCCTGGATCGCAAAGTAATCGACACTGATGTGTCTCGCCAAAGCCATTAGTTATTTGCCCATATGCTGTAGCCAAAAGAATTAACTGATTACTGATGATGGTGAATGTCTTGATGGGGCCATCCAGTCAGGTATGATTGCGGGGGGCCTGTCCCACTGCAATTGACGGTGTAGTCGTTGTTGATGTTGTAGCAGCCGTAGCTGCAGCCTTTGGGTCCGAGTTTGAGGATGTATTGCGATGTATCTTAGCCATTGCTGTGTTATAATGCGCTTCAGTTTCATCCCATAGCCTTGTGTGTACTTCAATTTCAGTAGGTTGAGCTACACTAATTAATGCGTCATGAGCAGCCATAAAACGCTCGAAGTGCATTTGCAATAAGCGCTCTTCTTGTTGAATGCCAAATTCGTCGTCAGAGAAGTCATCCTTGTTTACTTTCGTAGCGATACGCACGATTGCGGTATATGCAGTGCTACGCTTGTTCAGATCCGCCATTGCTGTCTGGGGCTCCGGTGTACCGTATGAACTCGACGTCAAAATGTCGGACTCCGCATCAGACATTGAATTTAATGTAAAAAATGCCACAGCCACAAATATAATTAATTCGCAAAAGTAAAATTCCTCACAGGAGGCACCAAATAATGTATATGAATAAAACAGGGGTTTAAATAAAAGTTGTTAATTTTATTATTCAAATACACTTCAGAACAATTTTGTAGATAAGCCAACCAATTCGTCCAATGCCAAAAAACCAACTGAACATAAATTCAAAAATGTAAGAAGAAAAGGAAAGAAAATGAACAATCATATTTCAGCTCACAAGTGTGAGTGAGACCGCGAATCGGTTTAATTTCAAAAGTGACAAACTATGTTTCGTTCAACCAGTGTTGCTGATGGAATCACGAACACTCTTTGTTATTTACATTCGTGAGTCTTGCGCTTTTACACTTCAGACTTTTTTCCTTGACTCAAATTTGACATTTCTCTTTTATTTTGCAGTTCTTGTATTGTGCAGATCACTAGGTGGGAAGCAACACAATGATAAAACGAAGAAGAGGAAAGAAAAACGTCAAAAAGAGTCGCCAAAAACTTTACCCCCGACTCACAGGGCAAAATATTTTCCTTCTCATCTTTTCGAACTTTCTTACTCTTTTGCACCCATGTGGGTCTAGACTCACAAGTCTAAGTGTAAAAGCAGACTAACAAATAACAAATCGTCGCCCGTTAACACACACCGCATGCGGCAAAACAAAAAAATAAGACGAAAAAGAAAAACGTTTCGTTGTCGATAGCTGGACACTTGTTTTTCAGAAACAAAATTACATTGTTGTTGTTTTTTGCACTGGCGTTTTATTTATCATAAAGTTTTCGTTGAGACTGTATGAATTAACGTAGACGCAGAGAAATTATTTTTATTATTATTGAGCAAAGAAGCCCAATACATAATAACAAAGATAAAAGCCATGCTAATAAAATTACTATCGAAAAGTCTCAAACTCAGTTTTGATTTTTCTCAACACACATCAAACGAAACAGAAAAGTAAAATGATTTGTTTTGTTACAACGTGTTTCGGTTGGTGTGTGTTGAAATATAAAACGTTTTCTTGCGTTCCGAATCAAAAACGTTTTGACTGCACCGGTGTGTTTTCAGCCTTAGACAGAAAATACCATCCAATGTCAGATTTGTCTGGCAGACTTCAATGTTGGGATTGGGACCAAAATTACATGATTCTTTTTTCCGTACGTTTCGTCATTCGTCTTATTGACAGGTACATACGGTACTGATTATATGGTTCCTGATAAGACCATTCGTGATTCTGACGTTTATTAAAACTCACATTATATTTTGGATGGGAATATGCCCCTTAATTTAGCTCCAAAATCAACTTTAAAATTCACTATTAAAATTCTCTGCTTTGTTTTTGGTTGTCAAACGAGAAATGCCAAAGATCAACCGGAAAAAATCTTATGCGGCCTTTATACGGTCAATCAGATGACATCAATCACCGTGTACGTGTAAAAATCAAACACGTTTTGATTTTCGTCAATCAAGCGATGTGACACATACAATCATATTTTCACTAACACACATAAGTGATTGATGCCATTTTGATTGACCGTATAAGGGCCGCATTAGAATTTTCACTACGCCCCTCACCCTTTCTGTCAAAAAGTCAAAAGACGAATAGTACGAAAAAAGGAGTAGTGTAATCGACGTCTTGGACAGATTTACTTAGTTGGCGCTACAGCTCGAGGTGAACCTGGGCCTGCTTCTCGCAACCATTTGTGTGTGCGTGTTATATTTTTGCACGAATGGAAGGGACCTACAGTTTTTTTTGCCGACTCCGAACGGCGAGTTGAGAAGCTCAATCATGACAAATGATACTCTTTGATGCTTGTCAGACATTCGACCCAAGACCGCTGGCTCAGTAATCCGACGCACTAACCACTTGCGCTACGGTGCCCACAATTTCGAAAATAGTATTTCAAATACGCGTTTTCCCGTTTTTTTTTTTTTGGGGCAGTTTCCCCTTTTCCCCTTTTTTGCTCCAAAAGCGCCAAAAATAGTGCTTTTCTTCGCAATCTGGGAACACTGGTTCCACCAATGAAAATGAATACTTTAAATTTGTGAATGCGTGAGCTTCGATATGTGAATGTGCGGACTTAAATGTGTGTACTGACCACGTATCGACGGATGCAAAAAGTAGAAAGTAGACCTACTTTATCCGTCGATGTGCATGCATCCGTTGGTTATGGGCCATCTCCCATATACTGTGGGCATCAAAAGTGAGTAAACACCCATATGATTTTTCGAGTTACATGTAATTTAAACAAAAAAATTAACAAAAATTAGATTCCAATGATGCAAAATAAAAGCTTTATTCAATAACAATAAAATAACGGAAAAAATAAATCACTTAAAATAAAACTAATACATATTTTCTAATAAAAACTAGCCATACCCCATTTTTTACGCGTCAAAAGTAAGTCAACATTATCAATTTCTTTAAGGAATTCATAAATTTAATATCTTAAAAACAAAACTTAACATTTTGTTGGACCGCGTTCCGACTTTATAACTTCTTTAAGTCTTCGTGGCATCGATATACCAAGTTTATTTGTAAAATCGGAGATTAATTGGGACCATTTTTCAATTAAAGCCTGTTTTAAGTCCTTTTTGCTTTTAATAGTCCTTTTACGAAAGTTTCGGTTCAAATGATCCCATAACTGTACTATTCGGCTTAGGTCCAGTGATTGCAGAGGGTGATCGAGCTATTTTGGAGTCCCATAAAACCATACCTTAACGACCCGCGAGGTATGGTTAAGATAATTGTCTTGCTGAAAGATCCAATTCCTAGCCATTCCTAATTTATCGACGCTCGGTTTCATGTTATTATTTTAGAATGTTCAGATAGTCTTGTTTATTCATTGTACTCTCAATAAAGATCGGATTCTCGACCCCAGATGCTGCCATACACCCCCACACCATCGCCGAACCTACCCTATGTTTTACTGTGCTTCTAACATTTTGTTCATTGCTTTTAAAAAAATGACATAAATAATCACATTTCGTTTTGGAAAAATATTTTATTTACTGACGAAAGGAAATTTTTAATTTTTAAAAGCAGCACAGATAAAAAAATTGGAGAGAATAGAGTAGAGAATTTACCGAACAAAATGTTAGAAGTAAAGTAAAACATAGGGGTGAATTGGTGATTGTGGGCTTTGTATGGAAGCACCTGGGGTCGGGAATTTTGCATTTATTGAAAGTACAATGAATGAGCAAGACTATTTGAACATCCTAAAGGATAACATGCAACCGAGCGGGGTCAAGTTAGGCACGACCAAGAATTGGATATTTTAGCAAGACAGTGTTCCTAAGCTTACCTCGCAGCTCGTTAACGAATGGTTGCTTTATAAGACACCAAAATAGCTCGATCACCCTCTGCAATCAAAAGGACCTAAAACAGGCTTTAATTGAAAAATGGTCCCAATTAATCTCCGATTTTACAAATTAACTTGGTATATCGATGCCACGAAGACTTAAAGAAGTTATAAAGTCGGAACGCGGTCCAACAAAATGTTAAGTTTTGTTTTTAAGATATTAAATTTATGAATTCCTTAAAGAAATTGATAATGTTGACTTACTTTTGACGCGTAAAAAATGGAGTATGGCTAGTTTTTATTAGAAAATATGTATTAGTTTTATTTTAAGTGATTTATTTTTTCCGTTGTTTTGTTGTTATTGAATAAAGCTTTTATTTTGCATCATTTGAATCTAATTTTTGTTAATTTGTTTGTTTAAATTACATGTAGCTCGAAAAATCATATGGGTGTTTACTGACTTTTGACGTCCACTAGGTGCTAATGGTCTCCACTTGGTATAAAGTATGCTTTAAAGCATGTTCTGGATTTATTGCTGGTGGAGTCCGCATGTTAAGCAAACACAGCAAATAACGGATAGACACATAAATATTAATAATCGGCGGTGAACAATCGCGACGTGTATAAGTACAACACAAGCCCAAAATCTTGCCGAGTTTTCTCTTCCCATGCAAAAGCTGACATAAGTCAGTATTTAGATGAAACGAATTTTCCAGGTGAAGAGAATTTTGTTCTCGTATCCTGATACCTGACTAAATCCTGACTATCGAGTAATCGGCTTGCTTGGTCTCGTGTTTATGAGAAAACTCGTTTCCCTCCTGTATACTGTTATGCCTGAACTTAAACACAACAAAACCAAATGCAACTGAGCGCATGTATGACAGTGCCGTAGAGAAATGTGAAATGTGAAAATAAGAAAAAAATCAGTTCTTTTATATCTACATATATTGGCACGAAAAAAGTATGCTCAAAGTTTAATCACAAAAATATTCTTTGTTTTCTGAAGATATTGACACTCTAATAAGTAGTAAAGAGAAAGCGACCAATACAAAGCACCCAAGAGTTCACAAATGAGGTGAGTGGCTTTGCTTTTCCCGTAAGAATCGACTCCCAAATTAAACTACAAAATCGATCGAAATGTTCGCCTCATTTAGCCAAAACTTTGAGGAAAGTCCAATTTCGGACAATAAAATGGACATATCAGAAGCCACGACTTCCCAGGAGTCGACTGGTGTGTCCCCAATAAACGACAACATAGCCTCTGACAGTCTTATTACGCGAGATCTCAACGAAACGAATATGACTATTGTTCAGCTGCACGAACAAACAGCATTTGTGGGATCAGTGCTGACGACATCAGACGAGTACAAAAATGAATTTTTGGACAATGATACTTCAGTACCAAATGTACTGCGGCTAGGCCAAAACCCATACCCTCAGCAGAAGAATATTAGTCCACTTCGTAGAGAGCTTACACTGGCCAATAGTCATCCACTGATGTCACCTACTGCGACAGATTCTGACTCAGAGAACAGTCACTATGAGAATATGAAGATGGCTTTAAACTTCCCAGACGTTGTACCTGAGAGTGAACAGAATGTTACGCCGAACAAGAGATTAACAGCAAACAGTGTTTCTTTGATTGAGGTAAAGAATTCATTAAACACAAGTAATTCATTCAGCAAGTACAGTCCAAAGAACCGAATAAGGGTAGCGTCATTGCGTGCACTAAGTCCAGACGTAATTAGTAGCGAATCTGAGGCAGAAATTTCACAATTCCAAGCCGCAGTGGAAGCAAATTATCAATCAGTAGCATTGATTGCCAACACACCAAATTCTCTGCCAAAACCACTGAATACGCGCAAAGTAAACCATATTTCTACCCCAGAGCACAGACTTTCTGACGATATGTCATCTCTGGACTCCATTTCGAATCATAGCTTTGACGATGATGATGACATTGAACACAACCTGGCTTCCTTGAGTCCCTCGAGCTCTCTTATTGACGGCCTTAACGATGATATGGACGATGATTTTCCAGAGTTAGATACACCCACAAATGTGCAGCCCACTGAACCAATACCAATTTATTCCGCGGAGGAGGAGCGACGGGATTCTAGAAATTGGCAGAAAATAACTCTTCCAGATGGACGTACTCGTGAAATTGACATGAAGGTAATCGAGCCATATAAACGTGTGCTCTCGCATGGGGGCTATCTAAAAGCTGGAGGGCACAACGCTATTGTTATGTTCTGTGCCTGCCATTTGCCGGACAGGTCTCGTGCTGACTATCACTATGTGATGGACAATTTGTTCCTCTATGTGGTGAAAACCCTTGAGCAGCTGGTGACTGAAGATTATGTATTGATTTACTTGCACGGAGGATCAAGTCGACGAAATGTTCCACCGTTTCCTTGGCTTAAAAAGTACGTATCCAGTGTAAATTTACAATTCTTTAATTATGATGGAAATTACTTCTTTTTGCAGATGTTATCAACTTTTAGATCGAAGATTGCGAAAAAGTTTAAAGAACTTGTATCTGGTTCATCCGACGTTTTGGCTTAAATCGATTGTGTGGATGTCTAGACCATTTGTGAGGTGAGCAAATTATTTAGGGAGGAAATTAATGAGTGGTTAAAGTGTTTAACCTTAACTGAGATTGTTGCTTTGTGCAAAGATTAAATTTTCTTTCTTTTAGCTCAAAATTTTGGCGAAAACTTATCTACGTTCAATCCCTTAATGAACTAAGCTCATTGGTGGCTGTGGAAAAGGCAGCCATACCGGATAAAGTCAAGCAATACGATGCCAAGTGCATATAAGAGTTACAAAATGTTGGCACACTTACGAATCAGGAATAAGTTCTAACAGCAATTAGCGGCCATGACTATCCGACAAACATTTGCATACAAATACGATCACTAATTCAATCCGCTCATATTATTTTCCCTATGACGTATATTTTGAGCATTATGTATTTCAAAATTATAACTTATATGGAAAAAAAAAATCCTAAACGAAGTTCTTAAGATCTCATTTGTGCATTTCAGTTAGACCATAAGTTATGCAATTTTTTTTATTGCTGTACGTTTTTTGTTTTATTGAGCTTATGACATGACATTTTTATTTATACATATTTATATTTTTCGTGTACTAATTTTTTGTGCTCTTTTTATTATTCTTGTGATATTGATGATCTTTGGTATGAACAGTGATATGTTTATGTACATGTACAAATCTAAATTATTTAATTTATCGCAATCACATTGTTTGGTGGCTCGATATCTTTTGACTCAGTTTTCATTGATGTGGTTTGTGGCTAAAATCATTCCTTTGAAATAAAAATAAAAACTATTTTTGTGTTGAATTTTATAAAGTCTGAATTGAAGTCATCGGGCGACACCATTGATATTGTTTCGTGAGAATGAATATTATTTTCTGTAAGCAACTGATGATAATACATAAAACGTTAAGATATTCACATATTGAAACCAAAAGTAGGAAAACATCGAATATTATGTAGATTTTATATCAACACAAACAACATACAATATGTATGTGGTAGGTATTACATGAACAAGCATATTTTAGCCAAATTTATATTATTTTATAATTTGATATTAAATTGGGTGCTCTATGAAACAGACCGTGAATGGTGGAGGTCAGCATAGGTTCTAAACCGGCTTAAAATATTTAAGCAATTACAGGTTGATGTCACAAGACATGGAACCGAGAAAAACCAACAAGAATCAAAAACAATGTTTATCTTTTGATCGGTTACAATTTCCAGATGTTTGAAACCTTCCAAAGTCTGTTGCTGACTACTAAAGAAGAGTACTCTTATATTTAAGTTAAATAAAATTATTTAAAAGAAAAGCGCAGCAAAGAAGAAGTGTATGTTACTGTCTAAATGTAAGGAAGAAGCTTATTGTATTTTTTTCATTAGCGCTAAATAGCAAATATACAACAAAACAAAAAATTATGTATTAGAGTGTATGTATGTACATATAGGCAAATAGTATATGTATATGACAAGAAAATCAAAAATGACCACCAATAAGTTTGATTTGTGTGTGTAGCAATATATTTATATAAAAGACGTGATGTACAATGTATTAGGCAATGTTATTGTAAAATAAAATGGATTTCAGAATTTTCCTAGGTATGGTAAACTGAAATTATTAATCTTGTGTAGTATTTATTTATTCGATAAGTGGAAAATCGCATACGCTTTGTCGATTCTAGTTAATGATGGTCTTATACGTAAAATGATAGTTGATTTCTTTAATTAATGTGCAGACACATCCGCGAACTGCGAAGCTTTCGAACTCATTTGTTGCTCTACTGGCCCCCACTACCATTTTGTAGACGACCGTTTGGTTTGATGCAGGGTGAGTGGTGGAATGTTAGTTACCTTTTTAGCCGAGTTTTTAGCTCATCGGTGGACTTGGGATCTTCACCCCCTTTAATCCACTAGCAAAATATTCATGCCAGTCTTGTATCATGGTGTTTTGACACTGTGAAATGTTTTCTTCTCCACCCTCCCTACATTGGCTACCTTACCCCAACATCTCTCACTTTCTCCGGTCCATTGTCATTCCCTATCCTACCATCCCCATCTACCAAAATCGTCCTTGCATGCTATTAACGCATTTGAAGTCATCTCTAAAGGGACTTCCTCACACTGCTCATAACACTACCCAGCACTAATAGAATTCACTTAATTTGGGTGCCAGGACACAGTGCTTTTGACGAAGACAATGGATATTGCTAAAGAAAATATCTATCGAATGTACAACAAAGGCGAAGAAAGAGCGTTGCTTATCCTACGCCACTGAACTTGATTAACAAGAATACGTCTACGTTGTTGCTTAGGTAAGCCTTACGTTCAGGCAAGTGACATACATAACTGTAACTTCGTTCAAAGTTTTATGTGAATTAATTAATAAATCCGGCTTCATGAGTGAACTTTACCTCGAGGACAACACAATAGGCACAACGTCGCCGCAATGAATGAAGGGTTCTAAGTCTCACCTCTTAAGTCAATCTAAACCTATCTACACTTTTTTTTAGCAGATGTGGGTATACTCAAAAAATGACATCACATCAGAAATCATATGAAGGATTACTCTTGCCAATCGCTGTACCTCTGGGCTAAGAAGGATATTGAGTAGTAAGGCCCTTTCCCGATCAACTAAGGAGAGTCTCCATATAAGACCATTATCATCCCAGTCTTGCTATATGGAGCTGAAGCATGGACTATATCGAAAGCGGATTATGAAATCGTTGGTCGCTTTGAGAGAAAAATCCTTCGTAAGATATTCGGTCCCGTTTGCGTTGACGGGCTTAGAGCACCGTGGCTTAGTGGTTAGTGCTGCCCCGTGTTCAATCCCAGCAAGCACCTAACAGTTTTTTTTGACGGTGCCACATCTTTCGAATGTCTGACAAGCATTCAAAGAGTATCATTTTTGTCAAGAGGAGGAGGGCCCTGGTTCATCCCGAGTTGTACCGCCACCTAAAGAAAAGAAAAGGGCATGTAGAGCGAATGGGCATCAACGCTGTGGCCACAGAGGACTCGACTCCAACCCGAATGGTCAGCGCAGCAGGACGACCTGACCTAAGGTGGCGCGCCCAAGTGGAAAACGATCTCAACCAACTTGGAGTGCGCAACTGGAGGCAGTTAGCTAATGACCGTTGAGGGCCCGGTCCATCTCGGAATGTAGCGTCACAAAAGTAAGGGTAATACTTACTCGTAAAACTCCAAAACGTTTCTTTATCGTGTAACCCAAAAACTGAAAACGACCATCATCCAAAGCCGAAACAACTTATTGCAATTAAAATCTGTTATATTTATATAGAATTTAAAAAAAACTAATAAATTGTACTTCAAGCTTCATCACAGAGCTTTGGAGCGCTCAACCTTTTCAAGTGTAGTTTTTTATTATTTAATATTTGTTTATCAAATATTATTCTAGAAATAATTTGTTTATTAAATATTATGAAAAGGGTATAAAAGCCGGTAACTCTCCCAATTGTGGACGTCTCCGTCTACTGGCACAAGGCATATCCTCATCGTTACTAGTCGCATCATCACTGTAAATTTCGTTTGTTTCTGAAACTTTTATTCTCTCACCTAGTTCCGCAGAATCCTTGGCAAAGTATCGTGTAGGTATCGTAGAGGGTTCTTCAGAGTCAGGTACTATTTGGTCACCACTGGGAGAAAATTTTACCGAAGTGCTTCTCTTCAAGTTAGGTTCTTTTCTTTTCGTTAGTTTTATTTGCTGTTTCCTACAATATGGGCACTTTACCTTTTCGCATTTTCCTTTAGCCTCCATGTCCGGACACACAAACTCATGTCGCTTGTTACACTTATCAGACATGAAAAAGAAAAGAAAATTAATGTAAACACGAGCATAGTTTTAGAATGGAACAATTTACCTTTTGTGCCAATTTACAAAATCCTTTCAGGAAATCAGTGCATATTTCTGCCTTGTCGCTGAGCTTTTTATGAAGGTACGGGCAGTCCTCACGCACACAGCATCCTTGCAGAAAGAATTTGCAAACAGGCATCTTCGACAGTGAGACATTGTGCGATAGTAAACAGGAAATATTCAAGCATTCCCCACGAAGAAATCTAGTCATGGACGGTATTCAGAGTTTATGTGCGACCAGTAAATAACGATTTACCTTGGACAAATGGCGATATGCATCTTGTCATGAACTTTCATACATTTTCCGCTCTCAAACGCCGCACATTTGCCCACACGTTGATAAATGGGGCATGGTATGTTTGTTTTCACAAACCTTCTGGACAACAGGTTGATACTTTTTTGCTTGGCATTGCTAACATGATTTCGGGTTAAGTGAGTGTCTGTACGAACAAGAATATTCTTCGATTTGGCCACGTAGGTTAGGCCACCAATATCGATACGTCTAAGTGATTTTTGCTGAGATGACTGTTTGTGCGTGCCCACTTTTGTTAGATTGAAGCCAGTTTTGTCAAGAAGGTACTTAATGCCACGGACAAATATGGCTCGTTCGCCTGGTGATTTTTTTGGATCGTTGCTGATCTGCGGCAACTTTTTGACATAATTTCGCTCAAGTTTATTTCTAGTCGACTTATACAGGACTCCATTTATATTCAGCAACTGGAGTTGCTTATTCTTTGACGTCATTTTAAACGGAGTTTTTGAGAAACTCAGTCCATCAGGATTTCTGAAAAATGTTTTTAGGTATACACATATTTACAAATACATAATGTATGTAACTTAATCCATTATGTACATACTTCCTTACAAACCTTGATAATGTACATTTTGACAACGAATCAGAAGTTCTTCTTAGCGCATATCGTCCTGTAAATGAAGATTTTCTGATACTAATCGGATTCTTTTCGCTCAACACCCTACGATCGACTTTATACTTCGCCCGAGCAGCGATAGAGGTAGGCAAGTCACTTGGAGATTTAGGTTTTACGGTGGTAGTTGTTCGTATTAGCTTTCGTAAACCGATTTTAATTAGCGGGCCATTTGATGTCATAGCTGTTGCTTGCAATGCTGCTGCTGTTTTCATTGGAATTCTAACGATCTTTGTCCTGGACTTGGATATAATTTTATTAGGTAGTAGAGGTGCGATCACCTTCGGTGCAACTATTGTCTTTGGTTGCTGTAGCTGGTTTTGATTAGATATTACTGGATGGATTTTTTGAGCTTGGGCAGGTTCTTTGGTTAAAAAATTTGGATTGACATGTATGGAGGGACTTATTTGTGCATGCAAAAACTTTGGATTGATATGCGTAGGAGGGATTTTATTAAAATTTGGATTGATGAAAATTGTCCTTGAAGACTTATTTTGGTCGACGGGGAACATTTTCAGATACGTATTTTAAGATGGTCTCAGCAGCAAAAAGAGTTGAATTCAACAATTATTTGTATAATATAAATAAAGAAAATAAATTGAACAAACAAAAGAATAGATAAAACACCCACGAAGAAAAATATTACAATAAAATGCAGAAAAATTTTACGTTTCGAGTTTTTGACAGCTGATTTATGGGCGCAGTTAATTTATTGTGGGTACAAACCGGATGAACGAAAGATGATGAAAAGAGCGTGTTCGAAAGGTGAAAGTGAATTAAATAATCGGCCCTATTCTGCGAAATGTGTTAAGAAT
This sequence comes from Brachyopa scutellaris, assembly GCA_949775065.1. Lineage (NCBI taxonomy): Eukaryota > Metazoa > Arthropoda > Insecta > Diptera > Syrphidae > Brachyopa > Brachyopa scutellaris. Next base: position 105,143,934 of record OX459113.1, read on the forward strand.
TTTAATGAAATATCTTAAGGTATAGATAGGTATGAAACAAAATTCTGGTTGTATGGAAATCGCATGCAAATTGTATAGTGTATGTGCTACATACCACGGTTGTACCGATATCGGTATATTATTATTATTTTGTATTTTTAATTTGTTTTGCTCTTATTTTATCACATGTAAAAAATTTCGCGCGAAATTAACAAAGAAATAAACTGATAGCTGCCGTAAATTCATTGCATTTTTCATTAGTTGTTCAGCACAGACTTTGGCAGAGCCGACCGATGCCCACTGAACGCAATAAAAACAGCCTGTTAAGTCATTTTTTATGACAAATTTGTTAACATTTGTACGGTTTTTGTGCAGATTTGTATGGTTTTGTGAAAAATGTATTATTGTTTTAAACACATAAACAAATGTTTCTTCACATTAATTTATATACAGAGCATCTTAGAATAACGTATATTTACCAAAAATAATAACATATGGTAAAAATTCAGGTTGACCTATTGGAAAGCACAGCCATTGGAATGTCTTAGGCCTTTGCCACACGAGCGTCTTTTTCCGCGCTCCCATTTGGTCGCGCGCCCTGAGTGTAAAGCAAAATGTACACACGACGCCCTTTTTTTTATTATTATTATTTTAACGATAATGTAATGTTAATTTATATTTAAAAATAAGACCAAAAACAGAAATTAAAATAAAAACTACAAACACCTTTCTGATGGCAGTTCCGAACACTAGTCATTTCCTTTAAATTGTCTAGCAGTTTCTGCCATCTTATTTTCTTCCATAAATGTCACTTATACAGCCACAGCCACATCTCTTTCTTTCCGGTAAGCCATGGTAAGGAAAAGTTATAATTTTCATTGTTTCTTAAATAACTTTCAATTAAGATGGAAAATTCAGCAAGAAGGTTAAACAATTAATTGCGTTTTGATTCGAAATACCATATATAATAAAGGTGTGCGGAAGTACATGTAATTTAAATTATTAATCGCAGAAAATGGAAATGCCTTAGCACATGGTGCGCACAGTTGACATTTTGTGTTCAATGCTGTGTGGTTCTTGGCTGAATTTTACATGCAAAATACACAATGCATTTTTAATTTGAACTTGTTTTGACGATGTAATCTGTTTTCAATTGCAGCCTTTCCAAAGATTCGTGCAGACAGGGCGAATTGCCAAGTGCTCAGCGGGCCCTTTGAAGGGACGCTTAATAACTATCGTCGATGTAATCGACCAAAATAGGGTAAGTTACAGGAACATATTCCAGGATGTAATAAAGTACAACGTCTGTGATGAATACGTTTTCTTGATAGGAATTGCCGACTGATACATATATGAAGCTAACTACTCTTTAATTTCTGATTGTTTATCGTTAGAAATAATTGGGTGACCCATGGTATACGGTTTGATTAATCAAAATCTATTGGCTTTTCTTTAATAGGTACTTGTTGATGGACCATTGACTGGCGTACCCCGTCAAGAATACAGGTTGAACAACCTACATTTGACAAAATATCGTATCAAGTTTCCTTTCACAGCACCAACCCGAATTGTGCGTAAGGCTTGGGTAGATAATGATTTAAAGACCAAGTGGAAGCAGACAGCATGGTCTGTTAAATCACAAAACATTTGCAAGGTAAGTTGAAATCGTAGAAATAGGTATGTGGTGTTAATCTTCTGTGATGAATACGTTCTTGATAGGAAATGCCGGCTGATACACATATGAAGCTAATCGTCTATTCTGATAAAAAATCTATAAAACTAATTAATTTTGGAATTGGAATGGGTAATAATGTTGTGTTTTGTCTATTTACAGCGTACCCGTCTTAATGACTTCGACAGGTTCAAGCTAAGGTATGCTAAGCGCCAGAGGAACAAGCTCCTGACTATCGCCTTCAATACCCTGAAAAAGAGGACAAAGAGCGATGGAACCACTCGTGTTCTGAAGAAGGATAGACGCGAGAGGATCCGCAAGCTAAAAGCAGAAAAGGCTGGGAGCAAGAAGTAAACTTTGCTAGTGTCAACCTTTTTTTAAAGCCGTTTAAATAAATTTTAAAACATAAGAAAGCTTAGTGTTCGTTTTTTTTCTTGGTAAAACTACTTTTAAGGCCGTTCTCTTTCGAAAACTCTGTGTTTGGATTTTTTTTATAGACCTTAATCATTTGCTAGACCGAAAAAGACAGGTAGAACTCGAAATTGAAGAATTGCGCGACAGTATGCAAAAAAAATTGCAATCCTCGTCACCTGTGATTTCTAATTTTATTGTTGGTTTGTTTAATCGGTTCGGTGATCTTTTTACCAATATTTTTGTTACAAAATGCGTATGTGCATGCATGTATTCATTTTGGTATTTCAATAAATTCCACATCTTTCGATTTTATTTAGTGGCTCAGGGAATACATTGAAAACAGCAAAATAAATGCTAAAAGAAAAAAACTGACAATTTAAACAAGAAAGTTAAACCAATTTTAGGTAAGTACATAGCTATATTAAATAATTTATAGTACCAAAGTTTATATTTTCTTTTATTTAATGCGTTTTAAAATAACATTAACAAAACGTCATAATACACCTTAATGCTTGCCATAGATTAATTGCCAATTATTTGGATGATTGTAGGCCAACAAGACGGGAAGATGTAAATAAAAACTCATGTGTTCTTCCTTTAACGACAGGGATATCGTCATCCAATTTCTCAGCCACAAAATCATCTCCTCACTGGGTAGATTGCTTGGATTTAAGCCCCTTAAAAAACAAGAATACCGGATAGACTCCTGCGACATGTTGTGTACGCCACCTTCACGCATAATAGCCAAGTCCATGTAATGAATAATAAACGCATATTCAGCCAACCGGTGTCGTCTAAAGAAAATGCCTGGCAAGCCATGCATAAGTGCCATTAATTTCTGAAAGAGAAATATTATTTTAACAATAGCCAGCATATTAATCAAGATTTCTTACGATATGTTTAGACTTGAGTGAGTTAAAATTATATGGAGGGTATGAAAATATATCTTTTATTTCCAAGAGCTGCTCTACAGAAGGATGAAATCCGCTGCCCAAGAGTCCCAGAACATTCTTTAGTTCTTTGTAATGTTCTTCTTTTTCCACACTTTTCAACATGGATTGCAGGCACCGAAAAACAGGTCGATTTTGGTTCAATCTTTCAATAATCTCCATCCGCTGAAATGCAGACTTTTGTTGTAGTGTCCAGAAATGCGCACTCAGAAATGTCTTCGGGTACATATAACTGCACGGAAATTGATGATTACAATTTGAACGATTTAGTACTTTTTACTTACGCAATGGGAAAAGCGGCATAGCCAACCATTGGCAGTGATGAGAGTATAATCGCTGGTGCTACTTTGATCATGTCTCTGGGCATTTGCAAATATAATTCCAACTCCTTGCGATTAAGTGCCCTGGGTCCATTGGGAGAATCATTTGCAATACGAGATATCTTCAGATATCTCTTCATGTCTGCAAAGAATTCTTTGACTCCATCGAAGAATACACGGTACACCTGTACCGCGGACGGGAAATTTTTTTCCAAGACTTTGTCATAGTTCTTGACATAGTCAAAGAATCGACTGAACATGTAGCCGTTAACATTTTTGCGTACGGAGAGCTTAGGTTTTGATGGTGGTTTGCTATCGCTTTATAGGAAGTCAGGATTTATTGTTGCATGTTCTTTTTTAATACTATCATTTACTAACCTGGAACAGCATCGTACAAGTTGAAGATGTGAGGGAAAAATGAGCCGGGATTCGGAAACGCACGCGACACGTGCGAATCTTAAAACCAATGTCATGTTACGCAATGGCAAAACCCATAAAATTTATTATTTTAAGTTTTAACTGCACTTGTGCTGCAATCAGTGTCCTATCGTGCACAAAAAGGTGAATAGTTCACTGGGAACTTTTGTGCAAATCTGTCAGTTTTGTCAAAAACATATGGACATTGTTTATACATTTTGGTGATGGCAGTTAATTGTTTCTGAATCGTTAATCGCGAATTCGTATATGGTATATTATGGGAAAGTCTACGAGATTGGTATGCCAAAACAAGTTGAGTCCAATAATTAAACTATCTTATTGAATAACTATTTAGCGGCGAAATATTCGTTTATTGTTTAGTAATTAAAAATGTAGTAGAATAGACTAGAGGCAAGTAAAGTACATAACCTCAAAGGTAATAGATGGTATAATGGCACGTCTGCATTTCATACGTAAGAAGAAATTGTTGATCTTTAATCCTATACTGGGAAATTGGACTTGTATTTATTTGAATAATTGCGTCAACACATTTAAGTTCCATTCATAGGTACATTTTATAATTTTAAATTTCTTGCGAAAATTCAAGACATTTCGGATGCCTGTGAAACTTATGCATGTATGACAAAAAGTAAATGCACTTTTTATAATAAACTGATGACCGTTTTCACAGTGCGAGCTTAAGTGTCGGATTATTTAAGTGTAGGATTGAACATATCCAACACTTAAGAAGTTTTCGTTTTCACAGTCAACACTTAAGTGTGGTATATTTAACCCTTAAATGCCCAGTGTATCTTTAAAGATATAACCATTCAAAACATGATATCTTCGTTAATATTAGCTTTTAAGCTTCGAAGTTTATATTTTTGGGTTTATTGACTCAAATTCTACCTCCAATAAAATACTCAGTGCCTTAACTATCAAATTGCAATTATTATTTAAACAATTACTGGCTGCAAGGATTTTTAACAAAACTTAAAAAAATTGAGTTTTTTTTATCAAATATCTTATGAATTCGTAGCACTAAATTGATAAAAAAAAATCATGCGGATGTAATTATATTATGTGAAATGATATAATGTATTCATAATAAATCATTTTCAGAACGCGTTTGAGGGGTTAATGCCCAGTGTATCTTTAAAGATTCAACCGGTTTTTTATCAATAACTTGATAAAAAAATTTTTTTATTTTTTTTCAGCACCTGATTCAATATTTATGTTTCATTTAACATATAATATATTTTTTCCAAACAAATCGGTGTCGTTGGGCATTTAAGGGTTAAGTCATGGATTGAGTGTCATTAGGCGTGTTTTTTTGAAACGTAGCTAGCCAGTCGTTCATTAAAACGATTCCAAGCCAGCTGAACCCAGCTGACTTACCTCCAAGTTGGTGTGCGTGATTTCGATCAGCTGTTAAGTGTGAACTGTCAAAGTATTCGGCATTCAACCAAATCGATTTTTTGTTATTTGTTGTGAAAACAATTAATTTCGGTAATTTATTCAATGGATGATTTACATAAAGTGATATGAAATCATAATATGGTGGATTATTTCTGTGAAACATCATTTAGTAATTGAAATTAAATAATTTTCGTACACGGCAGTCTGTCAAATGTTCTACAAATCGCTTTAAGCGCCACCTTGCCATGAGATATCGCAACATTCCTAGCCAGCTGCTTTTCGCTGCGGATAAAATCAAGAGTTGTAGCCAGCTGGTTGTTGTATTTGTTTTACGTATTTGTTTGACTTTGCTAGCAACTACTGGCTAGCTACGTTTCAAAAAAACACGGCTATTGTGAACCACTTATGGAAAATAGTATTTGTGAATGAACACAAAATGCCAAATGAAATTTGATGTTCACTTCCTTCAATTCAATTAATTAATTTTTAATTCAAAAAACGACGAAACAGCAATATGCTGACGAAAACAAAAAAATTGCGCACCCCCTCCTTTCTTCGATATGCATCTTGATGAAACAGATACAAAAGACACAACTGACTTCAGTTCAGCCAGCGCAGCGAGCAGCGATATCAGCAGCAGCGTTGTTCCGGAGAAATGTTGGAGTTGAGCCATTTTCCGAGCCATTTCACACCAGGTTGAGCCAAATTAGTAAAATTACTGAAAATCTGAATAAGAATCAGCGGGGTGGTAATTAGTACTTATAAACACGAACACAGCAACAGCATATCACAAATTCTTGTTAAAGTGCTTCAGGACGACTGCGTTAACTTGGTATTATATGAAGTGTAATATTAACATAACATAAAACAAATAACATTAAACAATAGCATATAAATAAAGACAAAAACAAATAACTAAGAACAGAAACAAGGCGGCTAACATCTCCTTATTTCATCTTTAGGTTGTTAAAATGCCCACATGTTCTTGTTTATCCCTTTTTAAGGTTCTTTAAAACTTATAAGTGATATAATTACGTCATACTTTAAGCGATTGCGATTATTTTTCTCAATGTTATTTGAAGATTGAATATTCTTATTTCCTGATGACGTTTTATTGAAGAGAATGAAGTTTTGAGCCAAATAAGCCAAATGTGAGCCATTTGTTTGTGGCTCGGAGCATTGAGCCAAAGCAGAAATACTTGAGCCGAATTACCCAATTGTACTTCATACTTCAGCACAACGCTGATCAGCAGAATCATCCCCCTCCACTTGCATAAAATGAGAGTCGCAATGCCAGCCGCATTACCAGATAAAACATTTCGTTGTTTAGGTAGGTTTTCTGTACTGTATTTGGAGGTTAATATTATTTTGGTACACTTACGGCAACAATTTACTCTCTGGATCGATACTTAAGCCGTGGAAGTCGGTGGCTTAAGTTATGACACTACTTAAGTGCAGGATTGCGTTAAGCCTGCACTGTGAAAACGCAATTCGTGTTAATCCTGAGATTATCATTGGATCGACACTTAAGCTCGCACTGTGAAAACGGGCATGAGTGATTTAAGAATTTTCACCACTACATATTATAATAATGGAACAGACAACTTAATACAATACACTCCGTTCTTGACTCCGAAATTAAAAGAGGAGAATTATTTTTAAATTTTTTCCATTGATAAAAATGAAGAAGTTCAATTAACATTTACTTTAAAAACAACTACAACACAGTTGATCAAAGTAAGTAAGAACCCCGTTACCGGTTGATTATTTACGGATGAGTAAAGATGTAGGTACATAAATACTGCCTGGCCACTCAAAATACAAAAACAGTTGTTAATAACTTTCTGATAGACAGCGAAATATTTTTTAAGGATTTATGCATATTGTTTGTCTGTGTTCATTACCGACACCGACATTTCTTATATTTAATGTGCAATGTTAAGCTATCTCTAAGCAGCGTCATTTATATTTTTACATGTTGAAAAAAAAAAATTGTCACCACCAGGTAGGTATTCTAGGTATCCTCTAAAAATATCATAATTGGTGGTCAATGTTGTTCATCAAAACAATAATGCATCCACCTGGCATATACAAATAAAACAGAAAATCATGTATACAAGGAAGAGAGAATCATAATATTGTCTTCCATATCGTACGCAGACCAAATGACTCTCTACGCGCAGAGCACAATATACAAATGTCATGGAAAACCACTACGGCAAGAACTCTCGCCACCTACAATGCTTAGTTTATTCCGAGGTATTGTTCGCTTAACATATCAGACACAGCGGTCACTTTCATTGTTCCAAAGATTTCGTATAATTTGCAGCAGTCACATCTTCTGTTAGTGATCCGTCTCCTGCTTCCAATCTAAGAGATATACACCCATTTGTTTCCGTCGTCGTCGTCGTGGTTACGTGCTCGGATATCATCTCCGATAGTCTGATTAAGTTATTTGTATCTCGCTTGGTAAAATAATTTTTTTTATATTTGCTTTGTGAAATAAAAAGTGTGTATAGATAGTGTATATTGTGAAAATATCCTTGAAAGTGATTTGTTTTCTCCAAAATTTACCCAATTATCTAAGTAGTATCTATCAGCTTTGATATACAAGATGGTTTGATAAAAGTAAGAACGAGCAACAAACCTCGGAAAGTATGTGCTAACAACATACATGAAAAATAATTGTGTATGCATTTCTATTGCAAGGATACCCGTGTAATCTTACAATGAGCTGAGTATAGTGGTGAAAAAAAAGCAACAAAAAGAGTCATCAAGTGATACAGCCCCGCTCTTCTGAGTCTGGCCCGAGCCCGATAGCTCTATTGCCTTGAAAATGTTTTAAAAGCACAAATGTAAGGAGAGAGAGCCTTGCATCGTTCTTCCTCCTGGCGTCTTACACTCTGCACTCCGGATTGGAATGTATTTTGTTCATACAAATACTTATATAAACATACATATATCGATACATACATATGTATCTATACATATACACAAAAGTTTGCATCTAACCTTCTATGGGTACACATCATTTCAAGGATACCCTGACAAGAGCAAAAATATTTGTTTGACTACCGCAGCTTTTGTCGCTCTTAAACCTTTTATCTCTACTTCAGAGCAACGTCGAGAGATGATGAGTTGTGTGTGTACTGTATGTGCTGTGATGTTATTCACTCGGAAGCAAGCTGTCATTTTAATTACTTTCAAGGAGATGGACACAAAGAAGGACACCCATAGAAGCCAGTGCAATACAAATTTCTGATTCTTGATTCCACATACGCCAGAGTGAACTTTTTTTATTTTCCTCTTTCGCTCTGTCGTCACCCACGTGTGGTTCTTTAAGGTTTTGCATTCCGTGTGACTTTTTGCCTATGACAGGACGTTGAACATGCTTAGAAGAATTTATTATTTATGACTTTTTTTTCGTGTGGGGGTGATGGTTGTTGCCATTGTCGTCATTTCAGTGGTATCTCACGAACAATCACCAAAGGGTTCAATGGGAATCGATATTTATTACCAATTAAGCTCTACTAAGGTCGATTGTTAAAGTTATATGAGAATGAGCACAACAAGTGGTCTTTCCTTTTTATATTTTCGAATATATATATACATACATATGTACATATATGGTATACATATATACACTCGTAAGCAGTATCAAGTTCGATTAGTTTGTATTTTTCGGTTGAGAGAAAGACTAAACGGTTGGCATTGGCAGTGTGCTTTGCTGGTGTTCGCGAACACTAGTAAGGTGCTGATTTTACATAAGTTTGGTTTATTAATTTCAGGATAAGAATTGTGGGTGTTTTATACTCTGGAGCATTAATCAGTGACTAGTAGTATAAAAAAATATTCTTTAACAGCTGAGTGAGACGGCATTTTTGGGACGTTTCTTGTAGCGATAACTTTTTTTCTTATCGACTTCCTTATATCTGAATCCGAATGATATTGTGCGTTCTTTTTCATTCATACGGAAATACCATCCAAGTATTTTTCCTGTGAAGCTTCTCAGATTTTCTTTTTTTTCTGAAGTTGGCGCTACAGCTCGTGGTCAACTAGGACCTGCTTCTCGCAACTATTTGTGTGTGCGTTTTGCACGAATGAGAAGCTCCTTGTGACAATTGAAACTCTTTGATTGTCAGACATTCGAAAGAGGTGGCACCGTGAAAAAAACTTAGCTGGGATTGAACCCTGGCAGCATTGAGTAGTAAGTAGTCCAACGCACTTACCACTACACCACGGTGCTCGGTTTCTCAGATGAATGTTATATTCTATCTTCCCTACTATGAACACACTTCAGTGTTTCTAACGTTAGTATCACTAGATAAGCTTGGCTATGATAATTTCGGCACCCCCTGGTGCAACTAATGTAGTTTTAAGTAAGTCTAAAATTAACTAATATACTGCTTATCGCAGACAAAATCATATACAAATCCTTAAGTAAAATTTAAAAACCTTGCTCTGTGGGTGGAGGAGAGCTTCACCGAAATACTATCAAGAACTGATATTTTATTGACTTATTTGTTCTTTCTCCTTACTAAGAGGTAATAAGATAAAAAAATAAAAACGCAAGAAACTACAAAACTAAAGTTAAGGCTACAAGTTAACCGAAAATCTATCAGGAACAACATCGGCTTTCGATGTTACTTATATTATGTATGTATGTTACATAGGTATATCAGGGGCCTGTAACACAACGTGGCAATTCGACAAGTCTAAATTCACTTGTCGAACTGTGCTTGTCCGACAAGTACAAATTAATTCTGTAACAGAACTCAAACCGTTGAACTTGTCAAAAGAATATGTGGAGCAAGATTATGAAGATTATGTGCAGTTGATTGTGATAAGTGAACTTTTTCAATAAACTGATGGTCACTTTACATCAAAATTAATTCTTGGCTTAAAAACTTTCAACCTGTGACGAGGTTCACTGTTATCAGTTATCACTATCAAACTCAAACTCAGAAAAGTACATTTTCAATTAAATATTATTTTATTTCTATATCTGTATTTTGCTTTTTCAAAAATATTGCATAAAAAATTGATAATATTCCAATCACCTGTCCTAATTGAACCACAATTCTACAAGCATTTCTTGACACGTGTTTTATTACAGAAAGAGGGAAATTATATGATATCCCACTTGTCATATTTCCTACCGACAGTTGTCGAAGAGCTCACGGACTTGTCGTTATGTGTTACACAATTTTGATGTGTAAACATCTTAGCTCTCGGTATGGGCACATTTTTCGCCGTCGTCCGTCGCGCGTAACCAAACTTAGTATTAGTGCGTTCTCTGTATATGGTTCTCTTAGTATTAGTGTATTCTCTGTTAATCCGTCATCATACACAAACGTATGTTTACACATCAAATTTCACGAGTACCTGGTACTCACGCCTTTTTTTAACAAGTTGTCGAAACTCACTTATACTTGTCGCGTTCTGTTACAGGCCCCGGTATTTGTGATTCAAATAAGTTAAACACTTTAGGCATCACTTTCCTCTATTTTGAGTAATAAGTGGATATAACTCATCATCTCGCAGACAAACATACATAGAATAACGCTTATTTTATCAGCTAGCTTCACAAGTTTTTGTCATCATTTCCCTCTATTGGTAGCTAGTGCCAACTTTTTTGGCGGTTTTCTGACGCCAATTAAATACATATACCCATGTAGATGTGTATGCAGCTATTAGGTTACGTCAAAAAACTAGCGTCCTTACTTTTCAAGCAAAGAAAATACAAAATCAATTTACGCTTTTTCCCTGAAAAAAAATCTGATTATCTTAATATGTAGTATTTAAACAATCTACAGGTTAACCACAGATGTTCTACTATAAAAAATATATTTGTTTTCCAATGTTGTGCTAAAATTAAACTTGCTCCATTAGGTTTTAGTCGTTTGTAAATGCCGAGCTGCTTCTTCCAATTACCCAAGGAAAACACATTAAAATACAAATGTCGGGTGACATTCCGATTTCGGGTCTGAACTCTCGTGTTGTCGATGCATTGTTGATACACACATACATATGTATATTAAATGACAAAAAATACATACAATTTTAATCCACACAAACTTTGCTTTGTGTACATACAACATACATATGATATACAAATTTTCTTTGCTTATTGAATTTTTCTTTGAAAATATCTCGTAGACGTTTTCCAAGTGTGTATTCACCGCCTGTCAATGGCTTTTAATGCGCCATTGTTTCAACATGAATTTTTATCTTATGTTTTCTTTGCAAAAGTGTACATAGGTTTATCGTTCAACACTTTAATTTATGACGTCATTGAAGACGCTCATGCAAAGAAAAGGACACCGATCTTTTATCTTTGACAACTGAGGAATAACAAAATTAACAAGAGCGTTTTGAGAATGCAGCAATTCAGTGTAGGCAGTCCTATCTATTCGTGTGGAGCTAACATAAAGGCTACTAAGATCTTACCAAATCTTAGCAAAAAGTGTCTCACAGCATACAATTTCCATCACTGAAGTTTCCTTTAGAGAAAAACTTCGGCCTTTTCCGTAAATCAAAAGCCATCCGGATCATCAATGTTGAACTGGTTTTCGTCACTAAAAATAACCTAAATCAATAAAATCGCATTATGTAAGGACAGAGCTCCTTATGGTTTTCCAATTACGATCCATATTATCGAAAGCAAATTAACTTCTTTTTAGCTTTATTCAATGAGAAAGAAGGCAGATCAGAACAGCACAGTTTTGTGAAAAATGTCAAATCAAGTCAGCATAGCTGAATTTTGACATTGCTCACAAATCCGCTCTACCTCAAGAGTAGGTGCAGAAAAGTTGTCCAGCACAGAGTCATTGAACTCAAAGCACATCAGTTTCGGACAGAAACTTTGCTCATTGAACACGTAGACTTTGTACAGTAGACTCTCGTTAGCGTGAACAACGGCTAATGTGAACTCTCGATAACGTGAACAAATCCTGAACACTCTAAAACATGAACTACAGTTTCTGCTCAAAATAACTATAAAATTCAAGCAAAATACAACTTGAAATTTGTTTTTCTTGGTAAAACATCTCGTCTCGTACAGTTTTAATTAGCTACAAGTCAGTTCGATCGTGGAGAATGCAAAGACACTCTTCGGTGGTATTTTTCTTGAGGTTTGATTCTTATATTTTTAAGATGTTTGTCTTAAATACAGTCGCTTACCTAGGTAAGCTGTACAATTGAGGACATCTATGAAAGGAACGAGGATATAGACGACTCTAATGTCGTGTCCAAAGTAACCAACATCATAAGTGATGGAGAGACCGTTGATGGAGATGTGCTCGAATTGCCAAAAGAAAAAATTAAGCCTAGTGAAGTCATTTAAATCTTCAACAAGGCTTTGGAATAGGCTAAAGATGACCTTGTTAGCCAAAACGTCTTAAATATATTAAGACGCCTTAAGGAAAGGGTGGTAGGAAAGCTTTTTGACAAAAAGAAGACGAGTAAATAGATGGCCGACTTTTTCCACTAAATTCCATAATGTTATGTCCAAATCTTTGAATTTACGTTCCTTTGTCATAACTTTTTCTTAAAAATCTATTAAAAATACAGTTATGTAACAAATAAAATACATACACAGAACACAGAAAAGGAAGAAGACATATTTATTAAATGCCATAGCAGTCAGAATTTGAAAAAAAGGCTAACAACGTGGCTAGATCTCGAAAATGTTGTCCCCATCGCTCGTGAGTTTACGTTAACCAGCTTTTATAAAGCCAGAGTTTTTATATTTCTCTACTTCACTTATTTGTGTACAGCATGGTATAATTGCTTCTTTGAATAAAAACTACAAAACTTTACTTCACTAGCCTTTTCAAAACAGTGTCGAGATTCTTGAGATGATTTTCTTAGTTATCATCAAAGACGATTTTGTCATCTTACCTATATGTATATGGGTTTAGCACGTCCTCAATCATGCGTTGAAAAATACCTGGGTGGAATTGATGTCAGGTATAGGGTATCCATCCGCGATGGTCACACTGTTTTGTCCTATGTAATCAATGACCATCCTGTATTGTTACCCACCATTCGGCTTTGGTTTTTTGGGGACTACCCAAATTGTTGGATTCAACTTTCCAGCACACGTTTCATACAACAAAAAATTTGTAAAAGTAATATTTCCTAGCACAAACACGATTTTATCTGTACACTGTCACTTTTTCGTTATTCTGTCACTTACAGAATGCAAATGTTCATTCCGACAGATTTTTTAATTTCGGGGATGAGTTCATTTAGGTGGTCTGGAAAGAACGAAACAATTCAATAAACCGAATCGAACCGAAGTTTTTGCTTTAGGGCACCGACCTTGGAAGGATCGTGTTCTCCCTTTTGGAAGCCTACGTTGAGATTATAGGCGACCTACTCCCGGCAAGAATTACTTCACAATTGATCTGTTTATCCGGACGATCTCCGCAGATGTTGTCATGGGTACATTGGAATTTGTTACTTCGGAGTTCGGAGTGGTTAGCTGTGTTCCCATGGTAATAGTAACTTGCACTCAGATAGAGAGTACTAACCCGTTCGTCCTGTATGCAAGGACCCGTAACTATGGACCAATGAAAAATAGAGATCAATTTATAGACCGGTCCTTGCTCGGGCGCCAGTTAAAGATATCTTTTAGGAGGACTCCGAAAAAACGCGAACGCCAACCTCGAGGTTGGCCCAACCGTTCAGCTTAAGAATTAAAGAAGGACAATCAAAACTATACAAACATCTAAATTCTAACTTCTCCTTTCGGCTGCGCGTGCAAGAGTTGTTACAGAGTCAGCATATTCGACAGTGGTAAACATTTAATGTAGGATAGTCTTTACTTTTGCAAATCAATGTACTTGTGATATCATAATCCCATCATCATCATGTATTGCATGTGGTCTAACGCGTTTCAAATTAATTTTCTTCAGTGAATATATTAAAATTGTTATTCATAGAATGAATGGCAATAAACAAAGTGTTCGAAAAAGGAAAAAAAAATTGCATTCTGCTGAAGGAATAATAGTTTAAAAATACACACGACAAACCAAAAAAAAAAAAAACTTAATCTAATTGTGATTGAATGAAAACCGTTAAATACAGAAAAATCACAAAAAATGGCAGTAAAAATTTTAGACGTCGATCATTACGCTATAAGCGCCATTGTCACCGCTGTCATGCAAATTATATTTTTTTTGATCAACTCGGCGTTTCACATGGACAAGCTAACAGATTTTGCCGGCGGAGTAAACTTTATAATTATAGCCCTCCTGACATTCTACTTGGGCCAAATCGACCGGCCCTCCAAGGTGAGTACATAGCAATATTTGTTATACTACATGTGATACCTGCATGTCGCTGCACTGCAGCGTGTGCAGTTTCAAGTTATTATTAACCTTTTCTTATTCCGCTTTATACACATACTAACGAGTACATGTATCGAAAATCAATGAACTTAGCTGGTAGTAGCTAGATAATGGATAACCCCCTGACCATGGCCATGAAAAGCAATTTTGAAGTGTTTAAATACAAGTGAATAACTCTTTTAAGCTGGACAACTACCACTTCAGAGTTTAAAGGTTGTCTGGTATTAGTATGTGTACGAGTAGTGTTTATTGTTAAGGAGTATTTACTTGATTTATGTTCTATCACTATAGTCGATGGCCACTTATCCACTGATGGACTTGTTCAATTAATCAATATCATTTTTTTTCCATTCCATCATTTCGCTTGTGCGGCAGGGGGGTTTCTCCTGCATTATTGTGTATAAATAAACAGACACATCTAGTCCAAAACCACGCGTGAGACAACAACATATTGAGACAAAAAAAACTGAAAATTTATTAGTTTGAGGTACATTATTTTCAAATCCATGACTCTAAAAATAAACAAAACTCTATATACATATGTATACACCGCTATACCCATAAAGAAGAAAAATATTTAAAATCAAAATAAATGCATGAAATCGCGTTTACAGCGTAATTATTATAAACGGATGTGTAAATTCAGATTACTTTTTGATATTCTGAATGAATTCCCATACTGGAAAGTCTAGCGGACCGGACCATTCGCTTATATAAATATGTATATCTTTTTGTCTAGAAATTATTCCGTTGCCAGGCATTAATATTTTGTTTATAAACTTTTGTATGTGATTTCAGTCGTATGACAGCCGTCAGTTGATGGTAACGATATTTGTGTGCCTTTGGGGTGCGCGGTTATCTGGATATCTTTTTTACAGAATTGTAAAAATTGGTCGTGATAAGCAGTTCGAGGATACACGGAGGAATATCATACGATATGCTATATTTTGGACATTTCAGGTAAGGTTCTATTCACTCTCATCAAAATGAGTATTGCTTTTATTTTGATGTTTGCTTTTTATATTTTTTGGACAAATGTTCCCTTAAAACGATACACATCCTGCAAAAAATGTGTGCGGCATTAATTTGATGTATTTCATTGGATTTTGTTTTTTATTTAGATGCGTTAAATTCAAGCAGGCGTCTTGTAATAGAAAACATACTAATTTGCTACCTACTGAATAATATTATTTTTCAATTAAGTAGTTTTTAAATACATTTTTATGACCCCATTTTAATTTAATTTAAACTTAAGTACACGTTCATTATATTATTTTTTTATTGTTTCGATATTAAAACAAAAAAAAGTGATTTGTTATGATTAGAAAACTAAGAAATATTTATCAGGACACGTTTTAAAGGGGCTCCACATTATGTGAGCTTTCAGTAAACTCGAAGAATTTTGGTGTCGGAAGAAAGTGTTGAAATCTATGCGTGATTGGACTCCGCCCGCTATGATACGATTACAGAATGTATGTATGTAAATCACATTAGCTACCAGTGCGGTAATTTGTACTATTGCTCTATCTTATGCTCGAAAACTAAATATTTCATTTTTAAATCGAATCTTTAGTTCTGGACCATGCTCATAATTTGGCCTTATGTCATCGCACTTATAAAACTATAATCAAAGCCAAGCATTCGTGGCCTTATGTCATGGCACTTATAAAACTAACATGAAAGCTAAGCATTCGTCGAAATGACAGAAATCCACAATATATTTCATTTATGTCGAATTTTTCACTTCACTATTGCTCTACAAAAACTAAAGACTCGACTTGAAAAGTCTTAATGTTTTTTTTGTGGTGGGCCTTATGGCCACTTCAAAAAAGAAATAAGGCCCACGGGTGTTATTTCCTTTTTTTTGGGAAATAAGACCCGCGGGCCTTACTTCCGCTGGGGTTATTGCACTGCACCACATCGAACACATATTTTGAGAAACGTATTTTAATTTTTATCTATTACTTATTTATTGGTAATGTAAAACAGGCGATACATACATATGTTCAATGCAACTTCTGATGTTGCATCTTCACCAGTTCTGAGATTCTGGGTTCAATTTTCGTCAGTGCTATTCTTGTGTCAGCTGAAGCGTCAGGTCTGTTTCTCTGCTTGTTTTGAGGAGTAGAGCTGAAAATCCTTGTTCGCATAAATAAGTTCTTGAAAAGAGCACAAAATATGGATTAGCAATGTTTTGCAGTAGTGATGTGTCAAACCGATAATTTCTTAAACCGAGTTAATCCGAGTTGGATTTTCAACAATACGAGTTGCGGACCGAGTTGGCTAACTCGGGTTGTATCAACATTTTTTAAATTATTTTTCTTTATTCCTGTGTTTTGGAAAAAGGCAAATAATCTCATCAAAATAAAAAAGAAATTAATAAAAAATTGCTTCGTAAAATAAAAAAATAACCGAAACCAAAGATTTAAAAAAATATATAAATATACGTCATATGCCATCGTCACATAAGAGACTAAAACGAAACCGGATACGAATTTAAAATATGTAGGTAATGAATCAGTTTGCAACTCGGTTTAACTCGGTTTAACTCGGTTTAACTCGGTTTAGCTCTAACTCGGGTTGAATCGGTTTCTTAGTATTATCTCCCGCTTTAAGCAAATAGGAAGAGAGGGTGGAAATTTCAACAAACTGTAGTTGTCAAGACTTGAAGACTCCAACGTTTTTTTTGTTAAATTATGTCCATGCCATGCCTCTCCTTAACAGTCTCCATGGCCACCTGGGAGGCATGCCCCACCGGTTGGGAACCACTGTTCTATATGGATCACTGAAAATTCTAAATTAAACTTCAGAAACAAAATACACCCAATACGTATGTAGCTTCAACATAGAAGAAATATTTGCTACTATTAGAGGCTTCTTCAGTGCATAGCTAACTTACATACATAGATGTGTAGCTATACCTATGTGTATAGCTGGGTATAACATATAACATCAAATGGACTGCGATTATAAATACACGATTATTTTGCATAAAATGTCATTAAAGCTCATATGTTATTTCGTCTCATGAATGTCCTCGTATGTGTTAATACATTTTTTTAAGTATCAACGAACGCTCTAAGTCTAAATACTCACGGTACATACCTTGTGCACACGAATGCAAAATTTTGTGTGAGGCAAATGTTTGGAGGTTACCTGTAACACCGACCCTCATGAGTAACTTTTCAACTCCGAAGAAGAACACTCTTTTGGGCATAATGTGTGTGCCAAATTTATACAGAGTGTTATAAAATGGAAGGGTTGCTTACCAGAATACAAAAATAAATCCAAAAATTAAATGATCAATTGTTAAGTTAAAATACATACAGTTTTCCTCTTTGTGCAAAGTTTGTTTTAAGTATATTTATTTTCTAATTTGTTCAATTTGTTACTATTTATTTATTTTTTTTTTGATTTATTTATTTATTTATTTATATATATTGATATTTATTTATTTATTTTTTTATTTATTGATTTATTTATTAACTAATTTATGTATTTATTTATTTATCTATTCATTTTTTCTCTTTGTTTATTTATTTATTATTATTGTGGTTGTGTTCCTGTAAATTTATTTCAATCAAATTTGTCCTCGACGCCTCCTCAAAAGTTCAGTGATTAATATCTAGGTAGGGGAAGGGACGGTACATTGATACATGGGGCACATATGTAGATGCAGTCGACATTATTTGAAAGCAAAACGCATGAGGGCGCTCACCCATGCACACAACGCAACATGTCTATCAACGCAAACACATTCTGACTGACATCCCTGTTCAGTCATCCCTTTATTTAGCACAAATCTGTTTCGCACGCCCGCAAGTAAATTTTTGAAGTTACTTTCGAGTGAATTTTTATTTTAGCATATTCGTGCTAACAGTTTGATAGGAAGTTGGTTGGCGAGTAATAGGTATACATATGTCCTTCAAAATGTGATATTAACTTAAAATTTCATTATTAAACGTTGCTTTAATTGCATTTAATATTTATTTTCTGTAATGTTGGTTGGGGTACATTGATACACATACTACTGTCAATATACTGCCTGTTTTTTTTTTTTTGAGTCCCAAAGAAAATCATATCAAGATGCCCCAACTTTTGGGTGGTGTGAATAAAAACTGAGGGAACACTCCAAGTAAATCCTCTTGAGGGAAGTGTTTTCTTGAAAGGGTACATTCAGTTTCATGTGAATAAAAATGTTTTTCAAGTAGGCACTTCCCCTCAAGTTGAAGTTTTAAAAATTGAGTATAGAACTGTTAAATTCGATTGTAGATTTGCTTGAGACTTGCCACCAAAACTGGAATAAGAACTAATAATCATGATTTTAAACGTTCAAACGCGAAAAATTAAAAATTATACTTCTCCGCGTTTCGATCATACGGGATATTTTTTTTTTGGCGCAACTCAGCTTATTTTTAACATTATTTATAATAATTCAGCCGGAGTTGTTCAGTTCAATGGAATACATATGTAGTATGTACATTTTTTTCTTCCACAGCTTACAGCGCATCTTGCTTATTAATTTTCATCGTTGGAATTTGGCTTTTTTCAAACAAACATGGATAAAATTGCGAGATTTTAACAAAATCTTATTCCTCCATGCCAAATCTTATTTTTTTGTCGGTTTTTCTTCGATTTCATTCATATTTTGCCCGTCCGCATAATGGTATTCATGTTTAATTATTTCAAAAGTACCTCTCGAGCATCCTCAACTTTCTCGAGTGTTCCCTTAATGAATTGCGACTTTATTCACACCAAAATGAAGGGAACCCTCAAATGTCAAAATGTGTTATTGGAGTGTTTTCGTTCAACGTAACGAAAAATATTTTTATTCACCTCGAATAGAGGGTTACCCCTTAAATCTTGAGGGAACACTCATACTCAGTTTTTATTCACACCACCCAATGTTTTATTTTTAATAAATACAAAGGATTTGTGCGTTCACAACAAACGACAGTAGAAGTAAATTGCCTTCTTTTACGAAGGTTTTCCCTTTAATGTAGGAATACATTACATACATGTGCACCTACATATGTATACTCATATGCAATTCACACGTTTATTATGTTAATTTTTCATCGCACGTATTCCAGTGTTTGCCTTTTTTTCATATCCGCAGGAGAAAATTCTCATTAATCTCGAACATTTTTATTTGCTTTTTCGATTTGCTAGCGAAGCGAAGCCCGGCAATTTTCGTGATTAGGGCCAATTACATGCAAGTGCAAGCCTTTGATATTCGGAATTCTCTACACACCAACTTATGCATTTTAGACAGTATGTATGTATAAGGAGAACTGAAAGGAGAGGTTGGATTATCGAACAAGAAAGCTAAGCATGCATATTCTTGTACCTACCAACCGAAAAGCGTAATTACACTTCGATCCGAAGAAATCGTGTGGCGCCAGAAAAAACCCCTATTGTAATTAAATTTAAAAAAAAAAGCATAAAATTAAGCTACCACCAGGCAACAGGGAATATCGAATATCATCAGCTAGTATTCATTGAGATGTCAGCATTCAGCAACCCATCACCCATGTCGATTGAATTTCAACTGCTACAATTTAAATGGGAACAGTACAGATACAGATAATGATTTGTATATGGAAGTATTCCCGGTTTCCATCGGGGCGCATTGTTTTCATTGATTGGAGTGTTCTACATTAACATATATGTACGTTCATATGTGTACACATAGAATGCATATTATGTTAATCGGGCAGACATAATAATCTGCTTTTCACTGCACTGACAAAATAACAAAGAAACCTAATCAATGGTTTTCTAGTCGAGGCAATAGTGTTTCGCAGCAAATGGTTCCAATTTGATATTACATATCTACTTCTGCATGTTAAATTAACTAAGGCTTGAATTAGAGATTATAGTTGTAATTTATTTTAAAAATATGATAAATGTGGGATTGGGGAAGTGGGGGATCATTTTTAAGCAATGAAAAGATTGTCCATTTTATAATTCACAGTTTAATTTTTATTGAAAAATGAAAATTAATTTGATAATCAAATTGAAAATTAAATATTGAAAAATATAAAAAAAGAGTAGGAGCAACAAAAAAAAAACTTGGCAGCTTAACCGAAAACGCGTAACTCGACCACTTCGCTCGACCATAGCAGTTCGACCCGCTCTTTACTTCTATTTTGCCGAAAGCTGAGATTATCTGCATCTTGTTATCTCCTCCTTCACTGAGCTTCTCTTCGACTGGACGATCGTGGAAAGTGTTATACAAAACAGGGTGACCCTACATAAATATGTAGTAGATTACCCTTATTTCCCACAGCTTCTGCAGTACTCTAACCTAACAGCTAAAAAAGTACTAGGCTCCAACCTGATTGACTCCAAATCAGTCCTGAACTGCTTCAATACTCTCCAAGACCTCTCCCACAGAAACAAAGTCAAACTTTGGTGGGTCGCCGGACATGAGGGTATTGATGGAAAGTTTAGGCTAGGAAATGTTCGGCTTACTCTTTAATCGACCTTGGGCCATTTCATAATATTCCGAATTCAGCTATAAACTTAAAAATCAAAAGTTTGGAAAAGAACATGTGTTTCTCCTATCGGGAAAATACCCAGAATCTTCGTCAGGCTAACAGAGCCACTAAACTCTTCCACAATAAATCCATAAAAAATCGAATCCGCAGTAGAAACTATATAAAGAGATTAGTTGGATTTCTAACAGGGCATTGCCATCTTCGATATCACCTAAACAAAATAGGTCTCATTCAGGAAACTGAATGTCGTCTCTGCATGAAAGACGACGGAACTGCAGAACATATTTTATGTGACTGCATGGTACTCAGTGGTCTGTGCTATCAGGATACAACGTTTTCACAAAAAATCCTTA
Organism: Brachyopa scutellaris; assembly: GCA_949775065.1. NCBI lineage: Eukaryota > Metazoa > Arthropoda > Insecta > Diptera > Syrphidae > Brachyopa > Brachyopa scutellaris. Next base: position 105,165,317 of record OX459113.1, read on the forward strand.
CTCCCATGGAAATTCGTAAAGGTCCACTAGTGAGATCCTCAACTTCATCAAAAGTGTTGAACCTCTTCTGGCTCCCTTCACTGACTTTGATGTACAATAGATCTTTTAGGTCGCGGTGCCATCCGCAACTGGCGGGTCAGAACCTTTAAACACAAAAAAAGTGTTCATGCTCTCTCAACAAGTGATTTCCTGAATACGTATCAGACTCATCCCGTGAATTCTTCGATTCAAACATAACGTACATAGTATGTGTGTCAGGATGGTCGGCAATCCCATTCGCATTAACCACTAATTATCGGCTACTACCAATCTAGTCATGCACTTTATTTTCTTGGCGTTTTGTTTTTTTCTTGTAAGCAGACAAAAATAATAAGAAACCATGTCTTTTCACCAAATCGGACGGGCCTTACTTCGACGAGCTATGACTTGGAGGAGGGTGAAAATAGACCCCCCCTGACATAGAACTTCAGGAATCTCCAGTTAAAGGACACCCTTATACATATGTACGAGTATGTTTATTATTTGTTCATTTGTAGATCAAATTATTAAATGTATTAAATGGCAGATGCCTTGGAGTATGATTTTCTTTTAATATTATGTATTTTGATTACTACGGAAGCTTTGAAGTCGCTTCTAACTTAGAGAAATTTAGATACCATAAAAGGGACTTAGCAAATCATATCTTTCTCATTTGTATTACGTAATTTCGCATTCCTTATGGTTAATCTCGATTTTTTTGCGTTGTGCTCGGCGCTTCTATATATCTCTAAGAATTTATCGATAGCAGCATCACTTGATTGATTGGTGGGATATATATTTGTGACAAACAAATCCTAATTTAAAAGTAAACTTATTGTACATAGTAAGAAAATACGTCAAAACATAGCGAGTGATTTTGCATTTCACTTGCTATATAGGTATACATATACATATACATATAATACATATACATATAATACATAAATTATATTAAAACAGTGGCGCAAATTCATGGTCAAATAAAGCCGACAATAAAATGATTTATTCATCTACATAACCTAAAATATACTTTCTGCTATTCATAGTCACCTTATAGTCGACTTTAAAAATATAGCCGGCTCGAAATTTAAAATGACCCAAACGTCACTTGAAATAATTATACTCGGCTCTAAATTTCTCATATAATATTCTGACGTTTGGGTTTGTTCGTTGAAATCACATTACAAAAACATACCAAAGTCCATACTAACTAATACACAGGCAAAAATGTGTTTATGAATAATGAAAAGTTATAGCCGGCTTTTTTATTTAGTGCCGGCTGTAACTATAGTCGGCTATAGGCATTGATTATGAATTTGCGTCAGTGATTTTACAGTTACTGATACATATACATATCCGAAAATATTCTCTTATCTCTATATCTGTTCTGAGTTATGACGAAACTTAACTTCTTAAGTTCTTAATATGATAATTTTAGAGCTAAACATATGTACATATATACAGTCTATACATATATAAGTTCTAGAGAGCTATACTCAACACGAGGTTTTTAAAGCAATTATTCTAGGAATTAAATCTGAAAGAGATCAATTGGACAATTTGTATCTCAGATTTGTCCAACGATGTAACAAAAAAGAATCTAGCTTTCAGATATTTTAATAATGAAACTTAATCAATTAATAAAAATTGATTTTATTTTTAATACACAAACCAGCTTATTTTTTATTTTTCTTTGTTTTTTAGGCAGTATGGGTCTTTGTAGTGTCACTTCCCGTTATAATTATAAATTCCCCACGTCACTCACAGCCACATGCTCCAAAAACTATGACAACTTTAGATTCAGCGGGTTCGGGAATGTTTGTTGTCGGGTTGTTAGCGGAAACATATGCTGATCTACAGAAATTCTCCTTTCGGCAGGATCCAGCGAATCAAGGAAAGTTTTGTAATGATGGTAAGCCATAAAATAAAATAAAAAAAATACTGTAGTGGTAAAACGTTTTTGAAGTGTGTATTCTGTTATTGTACAATATTTAGGAAACATTTCTCTCTCAAAAAATCAATATAACATAGCTACATATGAACTGAATACGAACCATGGCAATGGTATTTTGTTAGCTGCAATTAGTTCTTAAAGACAAAACTTAGCTCCATTGGTTTTCATAACAACTAGTATAAATACTGGCGCAAATTCATAGTCAGATAAAGCCGATAATAAAAGAATTTATTCACCTACATAACCTAAAATTTATCCAAACGTCACTTTAAATAATTAGAGTCGGCTATAAATTTCTCATATAATATTTTGACGTTTGGATTTGTTCGTTCAAATCACTTTACAAAAACATATCAAAGTCGATACTAACTAATACACAGGCAAAATGTGTTTATGAATAACGAAAAGTTAAAGCCAGCTTTTTATTTATTGTCGGCTGTAATTAAAGTCGGCTATATGCACTATTCATGCGCTGACTATGAATTTGCGCCAATGTCTTTTAATTTACAAATACAATTAACAAAATGGAGCTTGGTCGACTACATCGTTGATATTTCAAATTCAAAAACGCATCACTTCATTGATGATTCTTAATCAAAGTGTTCATTAATGGAAAGCTACATACATATGTACATACAATATACATACATAAATATGTACATACACGTGTATTTAGATAAACTGATGATGATGAGCGAACGTCAACATAATTATTGCTTTGCTTTTAATGATATTCTAAAATTTGAGAAATTGTGGGGAAGAAAGCTTAAAAATATATTATGTACATACATATAGTGAAACCTCCCTTAGGCGGACAGTGACGGTGGTAACATTTTTGTTTGCCTAATGGAGTTGTTCGTTCAAGAGATAAAGACAATTTTTTTTAAATAAATTACATAACGATTAACAAAACAAAATACGAAAACAAATCAGAACAAAGACTGGGAATCCTCGCAAATGACTTCTGTCGCAGCTGCATGGATGAGGAGGAAGAAGCAACCCCCTGTCACCTCCTGTGCAGCTGCCCGGTACTCTCCTCCTAAAGAAAAAAAGATTCTGGGAGAATACTTGTTAATAGACCTTCAAGATATTTCATCAACGAATATTAATAAAATATCGAAATTTATCTAATTTTCAAAATGATTCCAAGCGCACGTGGCAACACAATGAACCTACTAAGTGAATTTTACCGATTTTGGTGGATAGCCACCTAACTGATACTAACTACGCAGACTGTACTCACGATATAATTCTTCCGTTTGCTGCGACGTACATGTGTATTTGGTATTTGCTTTTGTTTGCCTAACTAAACATTTAATTGGGCGAGGAGCTTGGGTATCTACAAAATACAGCGGAGCTGTAGAAAATAAGTTTATTTATTTCTGACCGTCTAGTGGAATTAAATTTCTGACAGATATGTGTGTCCGCGTCTGATCAACGGAGTGTCCGGTTAAGGGAACGTACAATGTATGAAATCTGAAACATAAAAACTTGGTTCGGAAAATTTGTCCGTCTAAAGGATCGTTCCGTCTAAGTGATCTGTCCGTAATGGGAGATTTTACTGTATATGATAGATGCATATTTGGCATTTATGTGATTTTTTGTTGTTAATGAATATCTTGGATATGATTCAAATGGTTTAATCAAATAGTTGGTCCTTAAACGTGACTCATATTTTGTGATAGACTTAGAAACTACATACTTTACGCACTCCACCTAAAATAATATAGTATAAGAATTCAGGTGTAAATTCGTCAACGTCAATTTCGACTACAGCCAGTTTATTTTTTATTTGCTATAAATACCTAACGAACTCGCCACCACTCATATTTAATCATCTATTCCTAATTCACGAAACGAACAGGAGAGACAAGTTCCAAAATAAAAAAAAAGTACCAAGCAATTGCCTAGGCCAGACACGAGGCACCACTCTGCAAGCCGAACTGAAATTTAATCAACTGTGAAATGGCATGTGTGATTAAAACTCATGGCCAGCATGCATTAATCGGTTTGATGTTTGATTGAATTTTAATTTCATTGTGCAGCAAAATAGAAAGTGTTCTGTCTTTCTTGCAAGGAGCTTTAAATGCTCTATTGCCCGCATTCCATATCGTCTGGCTGTATTATATTCCTATTTTAAGATTTCTGTGTATGTGATACATTGTTTTGAAATCCCTGTATATCCATGCTACAGTTCAATCCGCAGGATGACAATAGCAATGTGCAAATATGCTTTAAATTTGTTGTGTTCATCAATTCGTTCACAACGAGCTTGTGCCAGATACATTAAAAGCTCATTTAATCCTCCACTACAGCATATTTTGCAGTGTGCATGTTTACTCTTTTTAAGAATTGTTCTTTCTTCCTATAGTCTTCAGACTTAAGACCTAATATATAAAAAAACATGAGTGAGAACGTAACTGTTGATGGAACGCGCACCTATACTGTTGACCTTCAAAGCTTGTACATACACGTGTATACGAAAAATAAAACGTGTACTCATTAGAGCGAAATGCACGTGGAAATTAAGAGAATCATATGCCACCCAGCATCCGTATTGTTGTTCATGTGTTTTAAATTTCTATTTTTTCTATTTAAAGGACTATGGAGCATGTCAAGGCATCCGAACTACTTCGGCGAGGTGGTTATTTGGTGGGGAATTTTCGTCGTGTCGCTCAATGTCATTAGAGGACCTGAATGGGTGGCAATAGCATCACCAATATTTACAACATTCATTATTCTCTTCCTCTCGGGCATCCCCCTGCGAGAACGCTCTGCTGATGAGAAGTACAAAGAGTAAGGATGTAATGTACATATACATGTGCAGATCTCTTACTAAAAATAATTCTCAATCATTTACAGTCTGATGGAGTATCGAAAGTATAAGGCGTCAACGTCTCCACTTATACCCATCCCACCGTCCGTGTACGTCGAGGTGCCGAGTGCACTTAAATTTATTTTATGCTGCGAGTTTCCACTCTACGATACCATGGATATACAAAAGGATCTTAGCCCCTATTCACTATCGATGGCACACTCACATTCGCATATATAGCAATCAGTTGCCCACAGTGGGAGTGGGCAGCATGGCCAACTTACTGTGGGCCATCAGGTTCAGGGATCTAGTGGTGGCCTACATCAAAGTCAACACCAACATCATCATCATCATCACCATCACGGTCATCATGGTCATCAAGGACATCATAGCCACAGCTACCCGCAAGACATTGAGAGTGGGGCCACCGGTGGTGTGAGCTCACGGAGCTCATATGTCAAGACAACAAGCAATCCCTACCAAAACGGTGGAAACTATATGAACACGTATAGCTATGAGCATCGGGAAATAACAGACGATGAAGACGACGACGATGATGATGGAATCATTTATATGCCCGGTCCGTCAACGTCAAAGCATGCATCGCATCATGTTGGCGAAAAGAAAACAGTACCCTTAGCGGTAATGGAGAAAAGTAGTTCGCCAGTTTTAGAGACAACGGTGTTGCAATCCGAATCCATTCCGATAAAAAGCGAGAGTTTTATCGCAAAAGTCGAGACCGAACAGTATGTCAATCCCGATGGCGCTTCAATTACAGTAACAACTATTTTGTGATTAGTCTTTGCTATTTTTTTATTAAGATTATTCAATCGAAACGACTCAATTTTTTTCAAGCCATATCTGCCATTCTACTACCATAACTGTTATCTAACTTGTGAAATCATTATGGGGAAGAGATATAAGCATATAAAAGTATACTTAATAGATAATATCGTTAGAGTAAAATTTAGTAGCTCTAAGCATGTACATTTGTATAGTCTAATTCAGCATAATTTTATTATATGTTAGATTAATGAAAAGAATCAAAATAGTTAACAGGGTATACTCATACGATACCTACCGTTATAAGAATAATGTCCAACATATTAAATTAGTTTTAAGTGTGAATAGTTTATTATTTTATAAGAACAATATGGTTTGACAAGTCTGCACAAATAGCTAATAACTGGATGCTGTCAGTTTTGTTGATTTCTTTTATAACACATTTTAATTATTTAATTTAGTTTTCATTTCGCTCTTGGATAAGAAATGATAAAGCTATGTAGTTTTTCTTACATTTAATTGTTTTATCAGCAAAACTACGTTCTATACATTACAATTTATTTTTATTTAGTTCTAAATAGTATTATTATTATTCTCAGAAATCGAATAAAATACTTGGCTAACGCACTAAATGGCAAGCGACCGACAGAGCGGCAAAAAAAAAATGAAAACATGAAATTGTATGGTTGTGGCCACGCAGTCGCTGAGCGACAAGCGACGTTTCTGAGCAGTAGAGCGGCTTCGCTCAGCTTTCAATTCTGTTCTATTATTTAAGTGTATAGTGCTAAGCGACAAGAATTTGTTTCTTTCGTTTGTAATTTTGGTACGAACTTTTTCAAACAGCAAATCAAATAATTGTATTGACATTACGTAGGTATTGCCTGAATCGGTCGAAGATTATTATACAATTGATGAAAATCGCCATAACCTGATCTTTTTTAGTTTATTGGATGAACACCAAACCTTTTTTTTTAAACATAAGACAATTCTGTGAACTTTAAAACGACTTTCTTATAAAACACTGCGGTGAGCAGCACTCGACAATGAGATTTTCCACAACTAATCGCTCAGGAATTGCCGCTCAATAAATGGCCACTTGCCGCTTCGTGCGTGGCCTTAGGTATTGCCTTAGCCAGCCTTTAGTTAGTTTTGCGGCAGTAGATTTATATTTAAAACAGATAAGTCATATCATCATGTCGCTTCTAACCCTATAAGGGTAATCTAGGTTGATTCGACCAACATCAATAATATTTTCAATTACATATCTCTTCTATTTTCTTTCCGATCGCATTCTCTCTCCGTTCTTGTAGTGATCTTTGTATAGAAAAAAAGTGATAAGGATAAATTATTAATATTTAATAGACTTTGTCCAATTTTTTTTTAAAAAATTGAGTTTTTACTTATTTTATTACTGTTTATGATTACCCTACTAGGGTCGAGTGCCATAATTTTGACTTTACGATATATGAACAAATCTCGACCTGTGTTTTTTATGTTAAACAATTATTTACTTTTCTACATAGTTCTCATTTAGCTCAATGTACTATTTATGTCTAACGTTTCTTCAGTAAATAGCTTCAGATCCGGAAGTGTGGTTATTGTCACTTCTTCATTTGACGTAAAACGTTTTCAAGCCACAAATTTCATCAGGTTTGGAAAGAAATGGAATATAGCGGTAGCCAAATCTGGAGAATAGGGTTGAGGTTCCAACAATTCTTACTTCAGCTACAGTTTCTTTTTGAAAGACAATCTTTATGAGCAATCCAAGCCTCTTCTTATGAATTTTTTCGCCAGATATTGTTTTACCCTTTTCAAGGTAATCAAAACAAATAATCCCTTTTGGATCTCAGAAAACACTGGCTATGAACATTCCGGCAGAGAAAATCGACTTCGGCTTTTTTGGTGCAGAGCCATCGTCTTCCGCACCCACTGCTGCTTTAATCACTATTTCATTTGTTGTGTACAGTGGTGGACTCTCATCCATAGTTACAAGTCCATTGGATTCCTTTTATAACAGTCCAAAGATTGTTGAGAAATTCATTTTCGTTTACCCTACTCTTTCTTCTGACAACTTTTTTACAGATCAAGTTAAAACTTGCCGCTCGTCATTGTGACGCGTTTACCAGAATCTAATTTATAGCAATGCTATCTCGATGCCAAATCCTCGTTTATGGGATCGGTCAAGATCACAGTACACATAACTAAGGCAGTATATTCAGAGTGTTCATTTTCGATCAAGTTCGCGCAACTGTCAAAAAATCAACAACAACATTCAAAAACAACAACAAATGAATTTGAATTAAACGCCAAACTCAGTACAATTATATAGAAATGGCACGAATTTCGGCCATTTTTCCTTAGAAAAATGTTGAGAGGTAATATATTGCCATATTACCTTAAATACGTGTACTGTGGGTCAAGATTAGGCTACATTTACCTTGCCTTGTCATTTCATATACATATATGTATGTATGAAGCTATACGTTTTATTCGTTTCGGCGTTTAAAAGTTTTAAAATTTTAAATAATGTACTTATATTTTACACAGTTCAGTGATCTGATAGAGCTGCATCAAGTTTGCCGCGATGTCATAAGTAAAAATCTCTTTTATCTAATACAGTAAACGTGGTCTACGAGTATTAAGTTCTTAGTATGTATCTCAGTTTGGAATGCTTTGAGTAGCAATATCTCCGTTTATGACTTTAATAAGCGAAAAGTGTAATTAAATTACCATATATCTGAAATTTAACTATATCACCATATTTGAATTTAGATCATTGTTTAATATGAAGTGCTTTATGACTCTTCATCTTTATCACTTTGGCTGATCAATTTTTTTTTTTCATGAGTAGTTAATAGTACCTTATACACACATATTATGTACGTTAATTAAATTGAAACATATCGAAATTTCGAATGATACTTACAAAAAATCAACATTTGGACCAGGATGTAGTTACTTATCTTTATAACATGGACATATTATATTCGTATGCATGTATATCTATAGAAAAGCTGTATAAACAAATTGTTGTTAAATCTTAAGAAAACATTACTAAACAGAGTTATGTAAATATTGTTACTGTTTAGGAACGTGCCAATTGCATTAAAGTATTGATCAAAACTAGTTTTATTTTACTTAGTGTATGAGAAAAGTCATAATGTGCCTAAATTTTGCACGGCTTTGCTAAACAATACCTGAATAATAATAAAACAATTGTTAATTTTGACATTTTATATAACAGTATATGTATTTGTAAAATAAAGCTGATACAAAATATTCATTTTGGAAAAAAAATAAAAATAAAATAACTAAGATTAATTAAGTTGTTGATAAAATTAAGTTGAACACCCAAATCTGAACAGACGCACTTATATTTATTAATATTCCGATTCTCCAAATATACACTGAATTTTACTACATTTATTACCAGATTTGGAAACAAAAATCATAGATGCGATCTAAAAAGTGGCTCTTTTGTCTCGGATGCTGCTTGAAAATGATAACCATTTCTTTCTTACGGGTAATGCTATTCTGAAAGGTTGGTGATTATCTACAAGAATTACGGTTAGTGTAAACGTTACCTACTCGTTTTCAAAGTGAATCTTTTATTATCAGCTATTTCAGTATTTACATATGTATGTATGTACGTTCGAATAAAAGGGAGTTGTTTCGTCTTTGAATTAACAAATCTCCATTTTTAATAGAATTACATCGTGTAATGCTTTAACTTATTTCACTGGACAACTATCTGTAAGTATGTTGGAAATTGACAATCGGCAAGATTGTGTCTTTCTAGTACTTGGCGATATGAGTTCACTGTTGTTTTTTCGTCCTCCAAATACTATTCCATTTTTCTCTTCAAAGTCAAATTATAAGACTTTACTTACAAATATTTTGGTCATAGGATTATTCGATCAGAAAATCCCTTTCCGTTGAGATTTTTCTGCATTGAAAATTGTTTCGTATTACATATTACATTGTTTTGTATTACAAAAACTAGTCGAGTCGGCAACAGTGCAATTGAGCTTCGAAATGCGGGCGTTAATTGCAAATCCGTACTTCTTAAGGTATGTACGATGATGGTGGTTATAGAGGTAGCCGTGACATAAGGCCATATTTCAAAATATTTCAAAATATGACCTTATGACGCTTTCGCACAAAGCCACTTTCAAATGGATTGTTTCCCTTACCTGGTTAAATATCAATCAAAAAGTTCAAATCGAAATATCTAATTTTCAAAACTAAACTTCAGGTTTTGAGCATTTGATAAAGTAATGGTGAGAAATTCGGGCCAATTTTATTTATAAAATTTCTTTTCTCAAATTCTCAACTCTCAAGTAGGTACAAGATTTTATAAATTTTTATTTAAATTTTTTTCAGTTTTATGTTCTCAAGTTCTTAAAAACTAAAATTTTATAAGTTTCTTTTCTCAAATTCTCAAGTATTGGAATGGATGAAAAGGTTTTGGGACTTATGTCCTGCGCTGATAAAGTAATAGTGAGAAACCATAATGATCTTATGTCTTAAATCTGTATAGTCTTATGTAGCTTTCGAAAAGCAACATAAGGCCATACCCCGAAATATGGTCTTATGTCACTGTGTAAAATCGTCATAATGCCATATTTTGAAATATGGCCTTATGTCACATGGCCTGATGTCACGGTACAGTTATAAAGCTGCTGAAAAAAATATCTTCATTAACAAGGAAAACTGCCTACATTTCGCTACTTACATGTATGGGTACCGCAAATAATAAAAGAATAAATATATTAAGCAGTGCTTGAATATTTCAAATAGGCAGTATGAACATACATACATATGTATGTATTTAATGAAAATGTATCATGTGAGAAATAATCCCACCATAAAAATCCAGATTCATTTTAAGATATGTATATATATTTTGTTAACCAAAAAATAGCAAAATGTTACAGTTAACTATCCATAAAGTACAATTAGAATTATATATGTATGTGTATCCTTAAAACAAGGGAAAACTAAATTAATTGCTTAAAAGATATATAATAATACATTTTGAAGTTTTATAAATAAATCAATATGAATATATTTATAAAACATAGTTATGTATTAATTTGTATAAAAAAGAATTTAAAGTAACGCATTTAACCTATCCTGAATTTCTTAAACTAACAAGTTACCATTGTTACCAACACATAGCATTTTCGATCTAAAGTTCATTTTTATACATACATATACATATGTATCGTACATATATGTACCTACATGTGTGTGTGTATGAATATCGAAAAAAAAAAAATATAATCAAATGTTTGTATCTAAAGCTTTTAATATTTAAAAAAAAAATCAGCTCAAATTCTTCTTTTGTTGAACCATAAAGTAAACTTTTTATCTATCTCTTAAGTAGTATTTAACCTAAGAAACACCTTCATTGTATTCATTTGTAGTTTTTCATTCAATTAATAACAACCTGTAATAATGATATTAGTGATTATTTTTAATCAATATTTGAAGTTCTCTTAACATTTTTTTTTGTAGGACAATAAATAAAGTAAATGCTCTTAACTTTAGTTTTTTTTTCAAATATGTTTACCATTGGTCTTGAAATTTGGAAAATGTAAAATAAAGGTATATGTTCTAATTCTTTTTCCACATAACATAAGAACATACATTGATTTTGAAGCTCTTTATGGAGCTACGCTGTATTCATTTAATAAAATAAAATTTAAGTTGATATGGCTTATTTTTTTAATTCAAAATAATGGAATGTTTCATCAGGTAAGTTGAAGACCCCCTCAACTGCTCCAATTACAGAGGCATCAGTCTCCGCATCATCGCCTACAAGATCATATCTGCCATATTGTGTGAATGCCTGAAACCTTTCGTCAACAACCTGATTGGCCCTCATTAGTGCGATTTCAGGTCAGGAAAGTCCACCATAGACCAAATTTTCACACTTAGGCAGATCCTGGAAAAAAACCCAAAAATTCCAAATCGATACGCACCACCTGTTTGTCGACTTCAAGGCCGACTATGACATCATCTGGAGAGATGAACTGTATAGAGCCAAGTTTAGTTTTGACATCCCTGCCAAACTCATTCGTCTATGCAGGATGACGATGGAGAAAGCTCGCAGCTGCTGCTCCATCAAGGTCGGTAATGGACCTCACCGAGACCTTCGATGTCAAAAATTATTCAGGAAAGGTGATGCACTGTGATGCGACTTCTTTAACATCATTCTTGAAAAAATCGTTCGAAACTCACTAACCAACATACGGGGAACGATCATTTAAAAGTCCGTTCAACTATGTACTTGCATACGATGACGACATTGACATCATTGGTAGAACACAGCGAGCTGTCATCGGTGCGTTTGCGAGTATAGAAATGGAAGTGGCTAAAATAGTAAACGAATGCAAAACAAAGTGTATGCTGTCAACGAATAGGGACACTCAACACCGACAAATTGGACAGAACATCACAATCGACAGTTACAACTTTGAGGTAGTAAAGGACTTTGTTTACCTCGGCTCTGCTATAACATCACATCAATACTCTTGCCAATCGCTGTTTATTTGGGCTAAAAAGGCAATTGAGTAGTAAATCCCTTCCCGATCGACTAAGGAGATTCTATATAAGACCCTTATCATCCCAGTCTTGCTATATGGAGCTGAAACATGGACTTTGTCGAAAGCGGATGGTCGCTTGGAGAGGAAAATCCTTCGTAAGATATTCGGTCCCGTTTGCGGTGACGGGTTTTGAAGGAGAACATTATAGGAGCGACATCGACCAGAAAACTTCGCATTGGGCGTTTAAAATGGCTAGGACATGTAGAGCGTATGGACACCAATGCTCCTGCCCGCAGAGTTTGCGAATCCAACCCGGAGAAATAATTACCTACGAAATTAACCTTCGACAGTAAAAACCTATCGGTAATTTTGTTGTATTTCAGTTTGTGAATATAACCTCACTTTCTCTGAAACTGCTGTTAGGTCCAATTTGCTGACAGCAAATTATCAATGCATAATGAACTTTTACAATCAAAAGCTAAAAAAATAAAATAAATCTTTACTTTAGCAATTTTATAGTTTTTTTGCACTAGAATATTTTGGATAAAAAATATACATATATAATACAGCAATACAAGACTGCACAGCGACTACTGAAATATTACTTTCGCGGTGGAATTTTCGGAGCAGTATCCTTACAAATAGTTTGAGCAATAAACTCAATTAGGGTCCGCGTTGGCCTGCCTGACATTCCCTTGCGAAGGTATTGGAAATCTTTTCCATCCGTGAACATGACGTTTGTTGCATCCTGCAATAAAATTTACAATTTCCAAATAAGGCTAAAAAATATTTATAAAATCATATTTACTATATGCATCCATTGTCCACATGGCACAAATTGCCGCAGAAAAGCGGCTGCTTTGCACGGATTTCCACCCGATCCAATACCATAGTTTTGAACATCGGTCGATTTACTACTGGTGACTAGCTGACTATAATAGTTCCAAAGTGGAAATCTCCATACACGATCGCCCGTGTGGATACTGGCATGTTTGATTTGTTGCCACAGGATTTCGGAGTTCGTAAACACACCGCACGCTGACTCATCCAGGGCTTTACGCATTGCGCCCGACGTTGTGCCAACGTCCACTATAAACTTCGGACAGAAATGCTGCGCATAAAGCAGAGCGTCTGCTAATACTAACACATCTTCATGGTCTGTTCCCATGATTTCGATGCTCTTGCCATTCATGCATTTCACAATATCACCGGGCCGAAAGGCATTGCAACCCATGACATTTTCACATAGCGGTATGAGGGCTCGAATGTTCACAGGCAATCGTAGCGCTGAGATGGCCTTACATGTCGCCACTACAACTGCCGCACCTGTCATATCAGCTCGCATTATTTTCAGCTCCTCCTTCTCTTTTAAATTAAGACCTCCACAGTCATAAGTTATTCCCTGGCCGATAAGAACAATAGGTCTTTCGTCCCTAGTACCGCCGTAATAGGTTAGTTCAAGAAAAATTGGAGCTTCACATGACGCTCTTCCTACCGCCAGAAAGGCGTTCATTTGTTGGCTTTCTGCCCAGCCCTCAACTTTGACCTCGACATTCACGCCCGATTTGCACAACTTTTCGACAACTTTTTCTGCAAAAGAAGTGGGTGTCAAAAAGTTCGAGGGTGTCTCTTGCATTTGTCGGGCAAAGTTTTGGGCTGCGGCCTTTTGTAGACCAATACGCCACCCATCTAAATCACAAATCTCATGCTTGTGCGTATAGAGTTCAATACTTGGAATTTCCTGGCGTTGCTTCGGGTCTTTTAACTCCTGATATGCCCAGATGCCCAATGCAGCTCCTTCCGCAGAGGACTCAGCATGTCCACAAGTCTCCACTTCAATTCGATCGGTACCCAGTTTACTGAGTTTTATGCAGGCCTGCGCCACAGACCGCCTTATGATTTCCTTACGTTCATCGATCATTTCATATGAATTGTAACCTAAACACTCCTTACCAAGTCCAACGACCGCCACAGCCGAATAGTACGGAACTTTTTCAGGTTCAACGCAAAACAGAATTCGTACTTCACCACTTTTTGGCATTGGCCCTGACATCCGCAGCACCTCCAGCATTCTACCTTCGGTCTTGCTAATATTATAGCGCCACCCTGCTGGAGTTAGTATACCGCCATCGGTCTTATTATCTGGATCAGCGTAAACGCCGACAACTAGCCCTCTTAGGTTAGGTTCAGCACAAATTTCGGTCGATGGAAGTTGCAACAAATGGCTAATGGCTTGGTTGGAATAATTTTGTACGCAGGAGAGAGTTTTCCTCGCGGAGGGCAGACGCCAGCCCAGTTTCAAAATATTTAGCATGGTGACATGGTCAGGATGAATTTTTCTCGAACAAAAATATTCTCAATGAACGTTTTCTTGCGAAACGATTTTTATAAAATATGATTTCGACTGGTCTACATTAGCTTCCTAAGATCGAACAAAATAAATGCCTTTGGGGATAGTTTCAAAGGGGATAGCAAAGTTTCAAAGTGGAAACGAATGAAGGTGGGGAAATTCAATTAACTAAATTTACTAAGACGTTGTGGTGTCTCTTTCGATCGCGTTTTCAGTCCATAAACTAGGACATGGAGATTGGTTCTACAGGGTATGAAAAAAATATTGCTCGGGGTCGCCAGTCCTATCCTCTTCGGGCAAAGAGTGCACATATGTGCACTTCCGGCAAAAATTATCAGCTTTTATTTATTTAATTTAAAGTGAAACTATTTACAGAACGCACTCAAAATAAACTTTATATGCTTTAAGAGAAGGCTCTCTTCTCTTTGGGATCACTTCACGCGAGAATTGACCTTTAAATTTCAAGAAATCGAAGAAAAAGAAAACAGGATATTGAAAGTACAAAAAAAACGGCTGAGCCCGAAGAGGCTTAGCTTAGCTTAGCTTCTTGCAAGTTGCAACTATATAGCCACTGAGCCAAGGCGTAGGTAGGTTTTACTTCTTTCTTTATTTCCTCTTTAGGTGGCGCTACAATTCGGGGTGAACAGGGCTCACTTCTCGCATCCATTTGTGTGGGCGTGTTATATTTTTGCAAAAATGGAAGGGACCTACAGTTTTTTGCCGATTCGAAACGGCGAGGTGAAAAGCTCCTCCTCCTCATGACAATTGATACTCTTTGAATGCTTGTCAGACATTCGAAAGAGGGCACTGTGAAAACACTTTTAGGTGTTTTGCTGGGATTGAACCCGGGCAGCATTGCATTCAGTTTCTTATGGCTTCATACTTATTTTCGGAGTACAGGCTCTTAAGAATTGTAGTAAAAATCTAGTCACCGATACGCATGGAGTAGTAAATGTTTTTAGACAGTATTGTTTACAGTAACTAAATGAGTTTGTTTTCTAAGCATATACATACATAGGTAGGATAAAGGGGCACAAGAAAGTTGTTAAATAATGAAATAAAAACTCAAATTCAGTATATGAGTAGCATATTCAAATTCCCGATGCCGCGCCGCTGGTAGAGCTCTTCAAATCAGCAGGTCGTTCTTTTTTTTTCTTATTCTTTTTTGCAGCAAATCATTTCTCACGTATGGGTGGACAAGAGCAAACAAGTAAAAATGATCTAGCGCAACCAGTCGACTATAGTAATCGACATATATTGAGATAGCTCAGGGAAAAACGAATGGAGTGAAAATAATTTGGGATCCTTGGACCAGTTAGTAATGTTACTAAGTAATGCCATTAATTAAATATCAAGCGATAAGAGTTGATATTAAGTATTTTGGAGTAAAGTATACCATTTCGGACTTATCATAAACTTTACAAATTTTAAACAATAATTTTCAGATGCAACAAAGGTATTATTATACCTTCCCCATTAAAAAAAACCAATTCCAGTACTGATGCCTAAATGCTTGGTTATACAAATTAAAGTAGTCTACAGCAAACGGAATTAATGAAGAGGTTATTTCTTTTGAAAAATAGCAAAAAGATTACTTAACTGATTTAAATATGTATATGTATGTATACACCTTTAGAGAGACCAAAGGTATTTTCCGTATAAATTAGATTTAAGTGTGCTATATCCGAAAAAGAAAATCAAATTACAATAAGGCTCCACATCACGTAAGGTTTTAGTGAGACAAAGTTTAACTGAATGGAAATCGAGCTATACATTTATATATTTACTTACAAATAATGCCATTTAAATGCATAGACGTACAATGTATGTATGTATTCTGGTGCAGTTTGCTAGTAGTGTGACAAAAAATCATTCACACGGAACTGCCTAAAGGAAGAAGCTTTTCCACGATTGCAACCTTACCAATAAATTCGTGCGGGCACGGTTTTAAATGCCAAAACATTGAACCTTTTTTCTAAAGAAAATAAAAGCAACTATTTTATCTTTTAATTAGTTTATTTTTTATATATGTATGCATTACATTCTTATTCGACTAAACGTAAAACATGCGAAACATCAGTGTAAAAATATATGTACGCGGTATATGCATATAAAAAATCGTACCTACGTGCGTTATTTGGCCAAAAATGAGAATTTATTTTTGTTTTTAGTTTTTTTTTCGTTATTGCTAAAAGGATATATTAGATAAATTTGTACAATTGACAAGGGATTGCATATATGTATGTACATATGTTTGAAGTGTATAGTTTAATTCCCTAGTGAAACCGCTTTGCACAGAACTATGTTAATATCATAAGGAGGGAAGTTTTGCAAAAGTTTTACATTCGAACCGAAATCATTCTCAAGTATTTGATCACGTAAGATTCTGAAATAGAAAAAAGGCTATTAGCTATAAGGATACATGAAAAGTTTCACACAACTTACATTATCATTGCACAGCACACCTTTATGAGAAAATCAAAACGATTTTCATCCGAAAACACCGAATCCCAAATGCGTACAACGTCTGGCAGTGGGAATTCTTGCGATAGTAAAAGAGTCAACCACCTAAAAGGAAGTTCATTGTATCTGTACATAAGAGCATACTAAAAACAATACACACCTAAAGCTATAATATTGTGAATGTAATTCTTGTTCTTTTAGTCTTTCGTAAATGAGTGGATCCTTTTCTTTGAGCATTGTCGACAGCTTAGCCATCATATATTTGATTCCTCCCTCGGAGTCATCAAGTGTTTTGATGAAGAAATCGCGGATTTCACTCATAAGTGACGTGAAACAAAAGAAACAATCCGCTTCGGCATATTCTAAGGAGAGAAATACATACATTCGTACATTCATATATTTGTAATGAAGGAGATTTATAAATAATATATATTATTTTAAACAGACTTCGGTATTCTAAGTCTGGATCTGATGCCATCACATAGTAAATTGGTCCTACTATTTCATTCATTCCCTGCACATATCCCTGGCCGGGATTAAGTTTTGCGTAAAGAAATAATATTCGTTGAACGACTTCCCAGTGGGCTTCCTGACCCTCCTCCATCGCTGCGTAGTTTTCATTTGAGCGTTTTGTAATGAGACGTATCTGAAGAAGAGCGGAGAATATATTATTATTTAATTTGGGTTTATTTATTTTGAACATTAAAGAACAAAGAAATATAAATGAGTAATAGAGAATAGAACTGTGGTTTATGGACAGGTAAAAAAAAATCATTTAAGCTGAAGTGCCACAACCTGCATAGATAAAGGATTCATACAATTTTGTTATTGTGCATGGCACAACAAAGCATTTAAACATACTTCATACGAAAATCAAAAACGAAATTAATACCTGCAATAGAGAAATTAATAAAATGATCAGACACAAACAACATGACATCAAATAAAGACAAAACTTTCTACTAAATCTTCACTCTTAAATACAAAATAGACAATATTGTCATTGAAATCAATGGCAGAAAAATAAAACGCAATTATACATCCACCTACCTCGGGATTTCACTGGACGCCAAATTAAAAAAAAACCAAATTCAGAACACAACATAAAAGTAACATTTTAAAAAGGTTAGCTGGTTGCAAATAGGGCGGCACGATTGACAGAACATATAAGGCGTATATAAAACCAATAATAAAATATGCTAGGGGACCCGTTTTGACGACTTCGGACCAAAAAAGAGACCGTTTAGAAATAGCCCAAAATATATTGCACTCAGAATCATCACAGGGGCAGTCAAAACAACACCAACGGCAGGTTTAAGAAACTTTACAAAAAATCTATCAATCCACAAGGAACACAATATACAAGCGACATAACTCTATGAAAAACTAAGAATACAACCAGATAAATTCCCGTGGATTTACAACGAACCAACATCATCTCGATAAAAACACACACAAGCTTCCTAGACAAAGCCAAAAACGCACTCGAAGAAATAGGACCAACAACCATAGTCAAGCCAATAGCTGCATCCATAGACCCATTGGACTTCATCATGATACCAGTCGATACGGAACTGATAATACCAATCAAGAAAAACGATATGCCAATCGAGGCAATCAGGCAAATCGCACTGAACACCATAAACGATAAATTCCCAAGCAGACAATGGCTTCGTATCTATATTGACGGTTCGCTCATGGGAGATAGTATATGAGCCGGCGCAGGAATATACTGCGAACATTTTAGCCATTACTTCACACTTCCAGCAAACTCAACGGTATTCGAAGGAGAACTTGCAGCCATCGAATGTGCATTATCGGAACTACTTTACAGAAACGAACGAACGAAAAACATCGCAATATTATCGGACTCAAATACGCCTACAATCACTTATCAGCTACAACAGCAAAACAGAAACACTATTCGCTAGAAATATCAGACGACTAGTTACCATGCTTCAACAGAAAGGACATCGTATAAAATTCCAGTGGGTCCGGCACACGTTAACCTCCTAGGAAACGATGCTGCAGACGCCCTAGCCAAAAAGGAGCCAACATTATTCACAGAGCCCCGGAATCCATAACATTACTAAACAGATTGCACAAAATAAAAACCTCGCTCTCAAACAAAGAATTTCATAAAGAGCGCAGAACAATGGAAGGAAAGAGATATGAAAACATCGTTAGTCTCTATCCTAACTTGGCTCAATCACCACGGAAAGAAGCAGTAGCACTTTTACGATTAAAACCGTACACAATTGCCTAGCAACACACCTGAAAACGCTAGAAAGCAGAGCTCCAACATCACACATCTATATTGGGTGGCTCGAGGAATGATGACCTAGGCCAGTTTCCTCCACCAGTACACAACAACAGACTTCATATCGACTACAGGTATACAAAACTTCAGGAATTCAACTACTAAACTGACATTTTAAATATAGTTAAATTGATTGTACTAGTAATTGCTTTCCACATCTCGAATGGGGGTTAGAATAAACATATACATATGTTGAAGTGCTTATGGCAAAAAGAGATCATACTAACAGCTTAAATGTTTATGTTAAAGGCTAACATCCTGTGATCGCACAATTTTTGCATTTTTGTATTGTTGTTCTGAATAAATATTTAGGAATAAAATCTATCCATTTTAGATGTAAATAAAAAAATAAGTTTTTTTTCAAAAATGCTCCAGAAACTTCAAATGACCGGGTAATAATAAAAAGTATAATGATCATAGATTTGGCTAGCTTAACCATATACCTACATATGTAACAGTTATTCATAAAGATAACCTCTCTTATTTGTTATTTCATTACATGTAAATGCACTTACTTGCTATGTAGTCATCAGTAGCACAATAGAACAAAATTACTTCATTTAATTGAAATTAATGGTAATGTATCTCATACCTTTGTCATGCCTAATCCTTTTCGTTCAACATTGGCTGAATTCAATACTGAAGGAACTACACGTTGATGCAGTCTTCGCTCTCCTTTGCTATTCACTACAATCTCACAAGGATAGTCAGTTGGTTGCTGAAAAAATGATATGTCTGGACACAACCGACGGACGTCTTTGTCGATTTGCAGTAAAAATTCGTTGTCATTGAAAAATGTATTCCAAGCACTACCGGGTCCTTCACTGAGCGGATGGTCACGACATTCGTTTAGTTCTTTTAACCCTGGTGGAACAACCAATTCTTCGATAAATTGCTTGTAGAGAGCCCTCTTCTTGGCTAGGGTGGTAGTCCATGAACTTTTGGTTGGACCCAGATATCCTAGCAATAGCTTCCAACAAAATGCTCGAAAGCCATTTACGTCGGGAATGCCTTTAATTCGTAAAAAAATACACCCACATTAGAAAACAACTAGTTTTTTGCAGTTTGGTTACCTACCATGAAAACACATGCTACGCAGATTTTTTATATCTAATTCCTCCTGTGAGAAAGCATCTTCAAACTCTTTTACTCTTAAATTAAAAGAAAAGAAATAATACTTTTTTGTCTTAAATGAGTTTATAAGGATATTTTATTTACCTGGCTTTAAAAATGGACATTTATTGTTCGTTAATTGTCTTTTGTTGTCTTTCCGTATATCTCGAAAACACAAATATTTATTTTCTTGACAGATTAAACAGCTGATTGTCAATTACTCTTTTTAGGAATTCGGACTGAACTCCGAAACAGTTTGGTTACTACTGGTATATCATGATATCCGCTGTCGTCACTGTATTATTGTTTGCAATTTAAAATTTAAACCTACCGTAATTACATAATGCATGTTGATTTATGCACATTTTTATCATCGGCATAGAAAACGTATTCATTAGGGATAATTATGTTTAATCTCTTGTGATTAGATCAAAATGTATAAGAAAACGATTTAATTTTTAAATAAGTTCCATTTTAAATTACCGATTCCGTTTAAACATAGGTAGGTAATCATAATGTACATACATAGGTAAGGAATATAATGTTGTTGAACGAGTATGTGCGAATACCGAATGTGTATGTCATTAGGAGTGAATCACGGAATGCCTGCTGAGATAATTTTCTAATTTTGATAATTTTTCATTCAATAATAAAATGTTTATATTATCATGCGACTAATTTTGTCTATCTTGAACTGAATGAAGATAAATCAAAAAATTCAAAAATACTAGTTTATGTATGTATGTAGGTACAGGCCATAATATACACTTTGTCTTCTACTTCTTTATTGATGGTTTAACGTTTTCGGGTTTTAATTTTATGCCTCAGCTAGCGAAATATATATTCTCCAATTATTTTCACCCATCTGCACAAAAACGTACGTACAATTTACCTCAAACATAAAATAGATAATGTACATTTATATGGGAGTGTATACTTCCTTTAAACAGAATATTTCAATAGATTCCTCTTTTCCAAGAAAACAAAAGTGTTTCTTGCGAAATTAAGAGCGCAATTGGTATCTCACCTACATTATGTATACATATCTATGTATGTTTGTATGTACATAATATGCATATAATTTTTATTCAGGGTCATCCGGTTAATTACCATAAAAACAAATAAAAACTAAACAAATAAATACACAATAAAGTATTGTCAGTAATTGTTTCCTTTAGGTTGCCAAAATCCCAAATGTAATGTATCGTTGCAATATCATTTTATCTGATTTTACTTGAACGTCAGTGGAGGAATCTAAATTTAAAATAAAAATCCTACAGTTATAAGAACGCCGCGCCGGCCGCCGTCTTGTTTGCGTTTTAATACATTTATACTTAAGATTTCCATTTCTCTTACACGCTGGCGTACTGATGAATTCATTTTTATATGTTCATACATAGCGAAAAAAGAAAGAAAAGATTGTATAACAAGGAGGGGCACGGTACCATCCTGAGAGCATGTTGGTAGACTTTCCTGCGATCATAAAATTAACACAGTCTATGTGATTTTTCATTGAACCGCAGTGGCGTTGGGTTGTGCGCGTAATCGTTAGTGCGTGATTCACCTTGTGCTATTAATTTTGTTTTTCATTTAACGTTTCACTTTTTTTTTAAAAACTATCTGTCAAATTTATAAATGAAATGACCAAGTGATGTCGTCATTGTCGTACGATCGTCCACCCTTTTGGAATAAGTTGCCACATAATCGTAAAAAGGATAGCTTACTGAAAACACCACCCCCACACACGTGGGAATCTCCCAGGAGAAAATCTAAGAAGCGAGTACACTTCGTAGATGAGGTAAGACTGCATTACAGTAGTTACGTGTGGATGAGACAGGATTTATGAGAAAGCGATATTAATGTGGAACATGTGCTGATGATGTTGTCGCAATGTTTGGAACAGTGTGAACGACCTGAATTTCTGCTGTTAAAATTGAACATGTTTTGACAACTTGTGTCCTCATTATTAAATACATTTATTTATTAATGAATTGATTTGTGGTGTATGCAAATTAAGAAAATGGATAACTGTGTGCTGAAATTATCTTTGTATGATTATTTGCAATCTAGAATTTTTTTTAAATGCACTTCATCGGTTTACATATTTACATATGGATGTTTTTTTTTTTCAAAGCTTGTGATATAAAGATATATTAATAAAGTATTTTAAGTTTTTATGTACTATGTTTGACTGAAAACATTATTAAATATATGTACCTATCCTATGTATGTATTAAATTAGCAGACATCGTAAAATAAAATTTAAAATGTTTGTTTTCGTTCGTTAAAATGAATTTTTACATATGTATATAAATTTAAAAAAGTAGAATTTTTACAATTAAGATCCGACAGCAGTGGTCGTCAGTATTGCGGTCGAATTTCTATAAAATACTTTGTAGATTTTTTTTTTATTTCTGTTCTGTTACAAATACAAAATGTCATAAAAACAAACAGTAAATATTTTGTATTCAGTACTGTTTCATATATTAGATCATATTGTAAATTCTTATAAAGGACTGTAGAGACAACTGTTGTACCGATTTGAACAGAGAACCTTAGATTACCTATTAATTATTAGAAAAACTAGGTGACGCCCGAAATGACTGGCTTTTGCTTTTACACAGGCTATTAAACGTTATGGCCATTTGGCTATAGCGGCACGCACGGCTTCAATGAACATCGTTTACGCTGCTGCAGTAAATGCTACTTTGAGGCTTCCCAAATTTCTGTTAGGAGTCTTGCAGGCCATGCACTCCAATTCTGAGCACAAACAATAATTCGGTAGATTGAAATCTTTACTTCCCGACGGCCAATCTTCTGCTGCTATAAAGCCAGGAATATTGACCCTGCGTCACTCTTCCGTGGTTTAGGCTTTATGTGCTGGAGCAGAGTCCTGTTGGGAGATCCAGATCTCTCCATTGAATAGAGTATGGGCCAAACCCTTCAAAGCACCCTCTAGGTCTAGCACATATTATTGGTAAACTTTTGCTCACGTTGTCATGCCTTTTAATAATTATTTATTTTTATTATTTACTTCTCAAACCTTAATTTAACCTATTTTACCAATTCAATTTAAATGAAGGTTTTTTGTAATAAATTTTGCTTCGAGTAATCAAGCTAAAACGCAAGTGCTTGACATAAATGTATACCAAATTTAATCTTTATAGTCATACAAATGAGAAAGTCAGTGGTTTGTGACACATTGCACACAGACAGACGGGCGGACTGAGCGAAACTATAAGGTTCCTATAGTCTTTTACGGAACCGTACAAATGAGAAAATAAATATGCGGGTTCGATTTTAACTTAGGATATGGACAAAAGTTTCTGCTGCGCCGACTGGCTACTGATGCACGGTTTTAGATAACGATAACGACTGCTCTTTTCTCGAGAAAATATTTTTCTTTTTATCGTCTTTCTATCGCCCTTCTCTTATTCTGAGCTTCAGGCAACATTAGTGCATTACTACATAATCTAAATATCTATCAGAAGGCTATTTTTTTTCTAGACATTTTAAATTTCAGAGTGTTTTTCAATGGGTTACAATTATAATTTACAAAGTCCAAAATATTGACAATTGCCCTAGGCCTAGACCATCTGCCGGGATGCCATGCTCTTATTGAAATAATGAATCTTACATAGATTGTGTATGAGAGTGCATACTTTTTTATTTTTTAGATTATTCTTCACATATGGGTTAAGGTTAGTTTGGAATTGATCGAATGAATCCTTCCATTTCATATAGCTAACAAAGATTTCATTCGATATGTCTAATAGTTGGTACCCATACGGAGAGTCGATTGTTACGCTGGAAGGGTAATAATATACAGATTTGTGCATTTCACTCGGATGCCCCTTAGGACATTGTGGCTAACTTTTAATAAAATAACATAGTGGGACATGTAATTAACTAAGCCAGCTAGATTTCTGTGGGCGGAGTGCTGTAGCAAATAATATAGTCTAAATTCCATCTTCTTGAAATTTTTATTCAATTTTTATTAAAGTGGAGTTGGTCGAATATACATATGTAATATAGGTAGGTACATAAACATGTACATACCTGCATGTCCGCAGATTTTCGTGTCCATTGACGACTCTTTCTGCTTTCTTGATAAATAACTCTAGCAGGGTTACCTTTGGAACCCTTTGGGGTCAAATGAACCCTTTTTTGATAGCATGGACCCCAGGACTCGCCTTTTTCAAAATCATCGAAATTGGACTCTTTTTGAAAAAAGGGACCCTTTTCGGACCCTTTCTGTAAATTGAGAAACAATTGACACATTCAACGGAAATTCCTTCACTGCTTTTCTGCCTTGGGGATAGAGATCATACGAACTTCTTTCCAACGGTTTTGAATCTGTCCTGTGATGTGTTTTAAATATTTGAAGCATGGTATTAAATGTTATCTGTTTTCTGTAACAGAGTCGATTGTACAATACTGAGCAAAATAATTTTTAGATCGAATTCAGAAAAGATATTCCACGGTAGTGGGTTTGATTTCTATAGTGTTGACCTACATACATATGTATTATATTTGTATTTCTTGAGAGCACTTGGAATATCAGCATTTTTGAGTGTCGATGAAACGCTTTTACAACTCAATACAGATTACTTGTCGTTCTTAAAGTACGAAGTGGTAGAAAAGATTTTCCATAAACGCATTTCAGAAAACATTTGACTGTCAAGCACTGAATCCTACAGTGCTGTGCTCTAGTTCCAAGAAAAAACTACTGAGCTATGTATTTATTTATATTTTTAATTTCTAAACAAAAATATGTATTCCATTTTCCCCATTCGAATTTAAACTTGAATTACTTTCTTCTATTTCTATAGGCACGTAGTTTTTTTTATACCAAAAATGAGTGATGGTCATGACATGACGCGCAACAAAGTCTTTCTGCACTCGTAGTCGTAACATGAATTTCGCTTTTATGTATATTCCTCTAAAAACAACACCTTCAATAGAGATTTCTTCTTTATTCTGATTAATATGGTCTTCATTGAAACAACTGGGCTAAGAAAACTTGGCAGTACTTCATAACATTCAAGATGAAAGAGTGATATCATATTGGGATGTTTTTTGTTTGCTCCTCCTCCTTCCCGTTTGATGTTTGTACCTTAATAATATAAAATACAACACAGAAAAGTATCTATGTTTCAAGAAAATAATGTTTATGTACTTGAAAAGAGAGAGTCATAAAAACGCCGACGAATTTCATATCTTGAATGGGATCTCAGAATTCATGGCAGCATTATTGCTGTTTGCCTCATGCCAATGTTTATATAGTCATTCAATTGGATTTCTATAAAATCAGATGGTATATTTTTTTCATCGCAAATAAATTGGCAAACAATGTTTAAATTGAGAACTAAATAAATAAAACAACAAAAATGTGCACAGTAGAGGCTCAGCTCATGATGACACCTATGTAAATGTAAATCCATTTTCTAAATGGATTGCTTTAAAAATGATGTCCCAAAATATTCACCGACTACAACCAAAGCTGAAAACAATTAGTAATTGATCAATACAACAAGAAATAAAACTTAAACGTATCACAGGATACATATTAACACACCCCACTGTAAAGCGAAAAATCACAAAAACAAAAAATCTATTCGGCAATGAAAAGGATAGCAAAAGTAGCAGACGACGAAGAAGAAATTTAGGGAGATCATATGAAATGAGAAGCAAAAAATTCGTATCGTATCGAAACCAATTCTTCTTGTAGATTTAAAATTAGTATTTCAGCAGCATTCAGTTCGAACAAATCAGTTCGTTAAAACCGTAAAGTGCACCGCTAGCTATAAGAATTATTATAGGTAGTGCGATAACAATTATCTGCTTTTCGAATTCGATTTTGTATCTTTCGATATTAAACGGGACTTTCCAGCGACCTTTTCAGAGCTTTGTGTGATATTTTGGAAAATTGTATCAGTGTTAGTGTTTTATTGAGATACATATCGTGCGCGAGGAATAAAAAGACAAGGGCACACAATGAGCCCTAGGCTGCATGAGTTCGTAGTTGTGCTTCAACGTGATGGACCAGATACTCCATGGGGTATTCGTTTAGTTGGCGGAAGTGACCTGGACACTCCACTCATCATAACTAAAGTAAATGTTAAATTGTAATCCGATATAATTGGACTATAAGATGAACATTCATTATTTCACAACATGCTAGGCATGAAGAATAGACAGAGACAGTGTTTTTCTTTTTTTGGTCGAAGACTCTAATTGTATTTCGTGTAGACACTTAAGAATTTGATGCCAAGTTTCCTCGATCCCATTGTTTTTAGTTTTCTGGCAGCTAATTCAAATGTTTTTGCGCGCGGTTTCAAGAAACTGCATAATTACATTAACATGTATCTGCATTCATTGAGTCGATGCAGATTTTCTATTTCCGGTGAAACATGCGTTCTACCAACAAACCATCAACGCGGTACGCGAGAGGATTGCGTTTTGTTTACACACCTTAGTATACATATACCAGTTCTATATTTGTAGTTCGTAATTCGAAATAAAACAAACATTTAACTTATTCCTTTTGGTATGCCCTGATCCATGGCCTAGTTGGCGAAACAATGAAGGTCTTCGTTTCGGTGTGCCTGTTACAGTTCATATCAAAATGTACACATGTACTCGTATGTTCATACATTTATGTAGATATTTTCACTTTCAAGCAATTAGTCAGATTTATGTCAATACATAGATGTTTTGGAGCACCACATGTTGTGCTGTCCATTATTTTGACAAATACACATGCTGCGGTGGTCCCCTATCATGACAACATTTAACTTTTAGAATTTAATTTGCTATTAAAACTTGAAATACTCGTAGTATTACTGAACTTGTCAGCTGCCATTGGAAAAGTTGTGTGTTTTTTTTAATAAAAATATTACTTTTTATTTGAAAAATTGTACTGAAAATCTATTTCCAGCTCTTAAAATTCTTTTCATGTTCTTAGAGGAGAGGAAACCCGCAAGGAAACTTATAATTTTTATTTCATTTTTAAATTTTCCATAATTTTTATATCATACTTTTAAATGAGCAATAACAAGTTTTAGCAGCTGTATCTAAGATGATCTAAATAGTATCCAATTTAATGTATAAATATGTAGGTACAGTTAATTCGTATAATCTTATACGCTTTAAGTTTTCTTTCTTTATTTTTTTAAGTACAGAAGTCCTTGACATTTGTGTTAAACAAAACAAAACCACGTAATTAATCAATTTAGGGTGATTTATTTTTAGCGCACACAGTTCATTTTCACCTGCTTTACGATGCATGCAATGAATCATTTGTTCAAATCAAACTTGTACCTACTCTTTTTGTAAGAGGAACTATTTTTTATTCTTAACACTACATACATACATATGTATTTTTAGAAAGATTTATTTTTAAGAAGAAATTGAAGTATGGCAACCAGTTAATTTGTTTATCGGCACTTCCTAAAAAAATTAAATTGAAAAGCAAAAAAACTAAAATATGTATATTTCTGAATTTTTTTATATTTTGTATAATCATCTTGATTAATGATTTATAATCACTCATCATTAACATGACATTTATATTTTCTGGCATGTTGGCTAGCCAGTTATAAATTGTTTTAATGCATTAAAATTTACTAGCTGAGTAGGTTAACTTTGGTCGTGCCAAAAAGTAAAGTACGTATATACATAAATTCATGTAGGTACGTAACATATATATGTACATGTGTTATGTGTACCTACATATACATATGTAGAAGAACCATTTTGAAATTGATTTGTTTTTAACAGAAGAAGCATCATTCATTTTTAAATTCCAGAGTGAGAAGAAATGTTATCGTCAATACACAGATTAGAATTGGACAAAGAATTCAAACGGTCATGGTTATTGTTATATCAGGGAATAGATTTTGTTGACCAAAAAAAGCTAAAAATAGCAAAATTATACCACAAAAAAAGGCAAAAAAGGCATTTAATAATAAAGATCTTTATGCTATGCTCTGTTTAACCAAAAACTCTGTACAAGGAAAAACTTGAATCGACTGAAGGACCTCCATTTGCTGAAAAAACGGCGTACAATTTTTTCATCACATCTTCAGCTATTTGCCTGTTGTAGCTTGTTGTTCATCACACCTTCAGCTACTGGCTTTTTGTAGCCTGTTGTAATTTTTCCTCGATCCCGTTCAAAGTCTTTAAAAACTCTTCAATAGGCCTTCCTAAATATTACGCATTGCACTAGGATCAAATATTCAAATTAAAATACACCTGCTAGGACTCACCTGTTATTTGTAAACTCTTAAATATGTGCTCTTTCGAGTCGACCAAATCTTTTTCCAATTTCACCACAAAATTTTGCAATTGTTTTGAATCTCTTCACAGGACTTGGGGCATTTTAACTTTCAATGCCAAGCAACAAAATATTTTGGGAACAGCACGAATTTTAGCACACGCAATATTCAACAGACTAGCACTAAGTATGTATGACCAGTATGTCACGGAATATGAAGCTAGATGAAAAGGCGCAAACTTGCGAAAAAATACTTCACAGATGTCTAACGGTTTTTATCAGATGAAAAGTTTGTAAATAAAACTGCAGCGAATGCCTGAGAATGCACGTACGGCACAAGAAAAAGAATAAAAGCATTTTGATACAAAAATGTATTTAGCGTTGAATTGGTGTGTATGGATATTTTTTTATCCGCGCTAGTGTAAGCAATAGTTGCAATTATGAGCATGTTCATACGAGAGAAAAGCGTGGTCTCAAACGTGTGGGTACTAAAACTTCTTCGTGAGAGCAAGGACAAATCGTATATAAACAATCAAAGAGTATCATTTATCAATGCGCTTCTCAACTCGCCGTTCGGAGTCGGCAAGAAACTGTAGGTGCAGGTCCATTCCATTCGTGCAAAAATATAACACGCACCCCACAAATGGTTGCAAGAAGTAAGCCCAGGTTCACCCCGAGCTGTAGCGCCATAGTAAAGTAAAGTAAAATGCAATATCAGTAAAAAAAAAAGACAAAAAAAAAGGCAAATAAAGGCAAAGTCAACAAAATCAGATCCCTGGTTATCATCAATCAAGTTGTCTCCAAAATATGAAAGCTTTATATTTAAATGTTGGTTATAACCCGAGTTTTCCATAACTTTTCTCTAATAGCTAAAGATGAAATATAAGTACATATGTTAAAGAAAATTATTTTAAAATCTGCACATCCATTTTAAAATCATACTTTAATAATGTCGATACCTTCCCGCAAGAATGTATTAAGCGACACTTTTTCTGAAAATGACTTTTTGTTTTGTTCTTATATTTTGTGCTAAACGCGACGTTTTGGCCTGGGTTTGACTGCTCTAGCACGTATACAAAATGAACTAGAGAGAAAATGAAATTGTAGTAACCGACAAGTTTGCCCAGTAGAATAGTATTGCTCCCTGAAATTTGTACTATCCGCCAAAAAAATTATACTAAGCGCCATGTTAGTAAAGCCAGTTGTCATATGCAACAAAATGTTCCGACCAAAATTTTGTTGCATGGCGTTTAGTTTAACCGAAATTGTCGCTTAGAACACTGGCCCAATTAGAAGTTGATCTATTTTTTGTCGCATAAAATAATTTTTGTCCAGACATAATTTCTCTGTTTCGAATATATTTGAATGAATGGCCTATTGTATTGTATTGCAATTTCTATCGCCAGTTGCTTGCGCAGTTGTTTAGGTAATTTTCTAATGTTTTCTTCATTGTTAATACTAAAATAAAATTTAAAAATGAATTAAGCGACAAAATAATTTTAATCTTGTGTTTTTTGTGACCATTTCAATGATTTAAGCGCCATTTACCATTGTATCAAGCGACATTGTCTTGACTGCAAAAATGTATTAAGCGACGAAAAATTCTTATCTGATTAAATTCTCGGTCTTGCAAATATCTCAAGTTTTTTGTGTTGAAAATCCCTTTCGAAATCTGTCTGATTCGCTAAAATACACAAATAAATAACTGAGCAAGAAGTTTATCGTTTCCTGCGGGAAGGTATCGATGTTATAGCGATCTAGACTCTAGAGCAGTGTTTCTCAAAGTGGGGGATTAAGCCCCCTTGTGGGCGCTAGAGGTCTACAGGTGGGCGGTATAGTTTTGCTATACATGTCTTTATAGAGTTGCTTTTTATTGCTCCCATTAGAACAGTCTCATTTAAAATGCAATTTTGAACTCAGAAACAAGATAAGACTCATATATGGCTCGCTTTAGTTTACCTAAAGTTATTGAAGTAATATTGCGATTGTGATTTTTAAAGTTAACAATTTTGGGGGGTGTTAAGAAATAATTGATTCTCAGAATGGATGGTAGACGAAATAAGTTTTAGAACCTCTGCTCTAGAGCTTCCAGTTGACATGGAAAGAGCAAGAAAACTATACGTGCGATATTTGACTTTGTCTATGATATGTTACTATGTTGCTAAAACCGTCCTATGTATTAAAAACTTTTATCCTCGAACAATTGAACAAATTAGTTATAATTCCAAATTTCTTTAAATTGCTTAGTTCATAAACAGAATAACGAATGTTTTCTCACTATACTCATATGACGAGGTTAATTGGGCGCTAAAATTCACTAAAAAAGTTCACTTTTCGGGCTTAATTACCTTTACCTTCGCCATTATCATTACCTTCAAAACCATCAACCTTGGATATTAATTTTCGGTCATTTCCCCAAAAATCTCTTGCGCCACAAACAAAATTGAACTGTTAAAAACATACATAGCATACATAGTGGCAATAAGTAGGTACTGACACCGTTTATTTCCTCTATTTTCGAAGCAGAGTCATCATCTCTGATGATGGCTCCCCTATCTGCTACTGTAGTTGTTTTATATGTATGTGCCTGACTTCATATTTTTGCTTTTGTTAACAACATTTTAAATTCGTTCTATTTATTTTGCGATATTACGGTGTTTTAGGCCCGATTCACTCAACGCTTTGATTTGGTCCTTTTCATGCTGCGATGCGACCAATTTTCAAAACAAATGGTGAAAAGTAATTACAATTATCGAATACCAAAAAAACCGTGACGATTTCTATGCTTATCTCAACGTAAACTGAAATTATTGCTACTGAACCTATTCTGATGAGCCAAGAATTTCGCATGTTTTTGTCAAAAAATAAGATCAAAGTAACATTACACAGTAACGGTTATTTTTTTGATGGTTTTTCTCTCTCAAATTAAGTATAAATAAATAATCTTGTTATATGTATTAAACAAAGTTGTGTACTTTTAATATGTTTTAAGAGAGACGACCAGTAGTAAAATCATAATTGTGAACCTATTCAGATAAGCGGCAGTGTATGTGCATGCGATATTATTTGCATATACGAATAATTATAGCACGAGACAATTTCCCATTAACCACGTTCGATATTAAATGCTGACATTATTATTGCATATAATGTACATACATACATAATATGTATGTACTTATTTTGAAAATAGAACCAAAAACATATTTTTGAAAAATTACGTGATATTTAAAAGATGCAATCATTTCTAAAAAAAAGACGAAAAACTAAAAAAATTAACAACGTAATATCATTCCATTGGTACAGTTAATTAATCTTCGAGTATATCTCTATTTAACTCTACAACTTGTTTTATTACATTACAAATTCTTTATTAGTTTTGCAATTTATGTTTTACAATTTGTGCATTTCAGAAAGTTAAAAGAATTCTTCGGTAAATATTGGAAATGCTTTACATTATTTTTCTCGTCAACTTGCGCCCGAAAGCTGGCTCTAAAATAAATGTATATTTGTACTCGTATGTGCTGTTATTAAATGCACAAATATAAATTGGAGCTTCACAGTTTTTGTAACAAGTCGCGAATTGGTTCTGACTATATACTAATGTTTATTAAAAATTAATTGATGCTTCTTCTGTCGAGTTTTTCTGAATATTAATGTAGTTTTTTTTCTTGTCAACAACCATCAGTTGATTGGCTAGTTGGTCAATCGAATTAGTCCTTATATTATCTCTTCAAACCGATCGAAGTATCATATTATATAATAAATTTCCTTTGATAGGTCCAGTTGGGGAGTCCAGCTTATGGAGAAGTTCTGCGCGGTGATGTAATTTCCAAAATTGGAGAGTATGATGCACGAGACTTACGTCACTCGGATGCGCAAATGCTCTTTCGCACAGCAGGAAATGACATAAGAATAGTGGTCCATAGGTACGTACATATTCAAAAACAAATATAATCAATTGGACATTTAACAAAGTAATCATTTTGCAGAGAAAGCAAAATCGCATACACACAGGGTTTAAGTACTGAATCTTCAAGGTGTTCGTCAGCTGTTCCACCAGTTAGTCCCGTCAGTGCTGGAAATCTACCCCACAGGTAACAGTATTACAATATTAAAGACATATATTTATCACAAGGTAAACTTATTTGTAGAGGCCCATCACCATTTCTACCTGGACCTGGACAATACGATAGGGCAATGCATTCACCGCTGAACACTCTACCACACACAGTATTTCCTAATTTGAATGAGTCGGGTGGTTATGTCGCTCCATATCGTCCAGATTCTCAGGCATCTCAAAGCTTCAGTCCAATGCCCACCAGAGATCACCAACAGGATGTAAAGGAAGAGCAAGCTGCCATTGTTAACCAGGTAAGAATTTGTATACGTACATTTCAAATCCCAGGTTATAACTTAAGAACATACATACGTATTTATGTTAAGTATTGCTGTTAAGGTTTTCGCAACGGAACTTAATGTAACCCCATGGGAAAGGAAAATAGGAATAGTTACACCAGCTAGCGCAGAAAAATCTTCAGCAAAAAATCGATGTTTGCAATACGCTTCCGTTGCGTCATCATCAATATCCGTTTTGGGACCAGATCATTACCGGAGATAAAAAAAATTAATTCCTTACAAAAACATGTCGCCACCAATGGCTTGGTCCAAAAGACAGACCAGCACAACATTCCAGAGATGGACTTCACCCACTCGAGGTGTTACTGTGTGTGTGGTGGTATGCTGGAGAAAAGCTCTTAGATCGCGCAGTCTTTTCTTTCCCTTCACTTTCGTTAAAACCAAACACAATTGTTAACGAAGAGAAGAATTGCAAAAACCGCCAAACATTTGGGTATACATATTGGATGCTTGTACACACAATATATTACATACGTATGTACTACATAATGTTAAGTGTATATGAATGTTAAATCCTGAAATTTTTTGTGGTAGGCAATTTTAAATGTAGCGTTTGTTAAAATATTGCATATTTTTATGCGCGAAGCTTTGCCCCTAAGTGTATGTACATATATTATGTACAAAAAAATGTATAAGTTAAATTACTTTTTGACCTAAAATATGCCATACTGATGAATATACGATTTCATGATTTCGAATTTGATTGATCTATTTGCATACACATACACATTTGTATGATATTTCTGTTATTTAAAATAAAATCAACAATGAGTCAATGGAATGATTTGCATTTTTTGCTTGTAAGCGAAGTCGTTCAAATTATTATTTTAATTCGAACACAAAGATTAATTTTAATTATGACAACCAGCACGTTTATTTCAATCTTTAAGCTCTAGAACATATTATTGCGATGTCATGGTAGCTATGGCTTGTACATGTCGGTTGGGAAAATATTTGTTATGCCGATGGTTAGTCAAAGCCGAAAAATTCCATAGCCATGAGCTTTGTTTTTTTAGTTTAACTCCTACTAACGTAATGTCAAATAGGCATTACTTAGGTATTTTATATATCGTGACCAAGCAATGGCATAGGATAAAATATTTTATTGCTTTTGGCCATGGCTATGAAACCTGGAACTTTTTTCGAAGTAATCTAGGAGTAGATATAGCTCACCACGATACTTCGTTTAATCAAACATCAATCAAACTTCATCGTTCTGACATTTGCAGAGATGTTTTAAAAAAATGTTGGGGCCACAATCCCGAAAACCAGAATCCCGAACACCCAAAATCCCGAAAATCCAAAATCTCGAAAATCCAAAGCCAAAATCCCGAAAAGCCAAAATCCCGAAAAAAAGTCCCGAAAACCAAATCCCGAAAAATTATATAAAATGCAAAATTTGCGCAAATTTTTCAATTATATAATTTTTCGGGATTCTTTTTTTAAAGGAAAGTAGACAACTGATTGTCTATTCGCGTTGGCATTAGTGTTGTAATATTTAACAATTCGCAATGTAAAATTCATTCAGTTGTGTTGATCTCATTCAGTGTGATAGCTGATAGATTTGATTTATGTCGTTTTCGATTGGGCTTTTCAGATTTTGCTCCCAGATTTCAGACTTTTCGTGCTGGTTGGAAAACAAACGAGATTGATCTGTTTTTCTGCAATTGTATTAGTGTGACATTTCACATCTTGTTCGTAAAAGAAAATAAATACGAAAAAGGAAAATAAAAAATATGTACAATTTTAAAACACTTTCTTTATATTTTCTTAATATTCTGCACAGATTCTGATAAATATTTTTGTTGATTGATATTTATTTTGATGTACTGCGTTGACATTTCATATAAAATGTGCTGGTGTTAGTGCAAGTAGGTGTAAATCTCGAGCTGAATCCGAGATTCACAACAATTGATCTAGATCTAGAGCAAAAAAAAGTGCTTTTTTGGTCGATTGGAAAATGAAAATTGTACTAGAGCGATAAAAATTGCCCGAGATAAAAAAAAGGTGATTTTTTTGCCCAATCGAAATCGACATTAGTTTCGCATATTAGCGTATACTGATCGCTCTTTTAGATGAAGACCAAATCCGTGTGAAAACATGTACTTACATCGAAAATAATTTCCGGTGAAAACCGAAGAATAAGAAAACGTTCCGTTATTAAGGAAAACAAAATTTAAAAAATCTACGCAGAAGGTAACGAGCGGTCTGAAATAAGTTTTAAATGGAAATTGCGTTCGATATGAACTTGTATTAGATACTGCTTTGTCATAGATCGTTTCCTTAAATGTTTTTTGTCAATAAGACTTGAACTGTTTTGTTATGTTTTATTTATTTGAAGTTTGTTATTTTATTAATATGTTAAATAAATTGTCTTCTAATTTTTTTTCCTACAAACAAATATTTATTTTCACTTTCTGGAGTTTGGCCTTTCGGGATTTTGGATTTTCGGGATTTTGGATTTTCGGGATTGTGGATTTTCGGGATTTTGGATTTTCGGGATTTTGGATTTTCGGGATTTTGGGCTTTCGGGATTTCGGTTTTCGGGATTCTGTCCGACTCCCTCTTAAAAATTGTTTAAAAAATAATGAGTATTTGTCGTTTGTATTGCTCTATTTTATAATACATAACATATCTTGTCTCAATAATTTAACAAAAACAATCGCGAACAGAGCAGAAACGCAAGATGATGTACCGGTATACACTTTGTACATATGTTATGTATTTACATAGGTATAGGTAGGTATGTATGTATATACTATATACTGAACATTAATTTTTAAGTTTTGAAAATTTTAGATCCGTTGGGAAACTTTTTGCTCTAAATATACGTATTCTGTCTCAGAGATAGGAAAACTACAAAAATGTAAATGAGCGAAATAAAAAAGGAAAAATGTATGCGAAGAGATTTCAGGCATTTTCTGCCTATTTTTTTTTTAATTTCATTTTTCTGCCCAATTTGTTACCCTTAAATATGGAAACAAGTTTGGAAGAGATCAAAATTACTTCATAAGAGGATTCTGCTATTTGGACAACTACGCGGGCAAAACATTTAAAAAACCATGCACGTATGTATGTTGTTTTGTACATTATAGGCGCTTTTTTTTCAAATCTATATAGATTTCGAAAAAGCTCTCCATACAAAAATAAGACTGGATAATTATCCAGGCTAAGGTTTTGTTGTATTTTACATTGAAAACATGTTGCGGAAACATGTTTAGCCTATATAGGTTTGAAAAAAACACGCTTTATGTACAAATGCCGAGTTTTAAAGTTGCTTTTGTAAAGTCCGTTACAATTTAAAAACTCAGTATGAGTTAATGTACAAATGAACTGATGTGTATTTAAATACCAAGGAGCATATACAATGTACATGTAAGTAAATTAAAACATTTTCTACAGATTTTTGCATACTAGCCATAAGAAAATGTTTTGTCCCACCAAAGGAGATACGTAATTTCTATAACTTACTAAGCGATCAAAAGAAATATGACTACGGTTTTTTTTGAACACACTTCTGTCCAGAATTTGAAAAATATATGTATTCTTAGTCGGTGTATCCTGTTTTATATAGAACTAGCTTAAGCCACACCCGCTACGCCGGGGATTAAAAAAAACTTGTTTTAACAATGTAGTTGTAATTTGTTTTACCTATCACCTTTGTACCATAATTATTTACATTTAAGAAAACCAAATAAATTGGTTGAAAATTACGGGTGGTAGGGGGAAACATACGCATTTTACCACTTAGTTTTATGACAGGGAAGGAAATCAAAAATCATACTATTCACATTTTTAAAATTTTTCCCAAAAGAAAGGAATATAATGTACATATGTATGTAAATAAAAGTTCTCGTACATACTGTGTATGTTTTTAAACGTCAGAGCTATACCACCGTTCTCTCAATGTTACTCGTTTGTGTCAATGAAAACCAATTTGTTCATAAACACAAACTTTGTGCTCTTTTCAGACTGCATAAATGCTGCCTACATAGCAGTCAATGCGATATCAGAAAACCAATCAAAGATGAATGTAGGAAAATTTGTCCTTAATGATGCAATCCTGATTTTCTTATAATACCGCATAATAAGAGTTGCTTTTTGTAAAAATATATCACTGCAAATAAAATAAAATATGACGCTCTTATCGTCATTAAAATCATTTTTTTATACATAATCGACAGTTTTTACTTCTGCGAAAGACTATATGACTGTATAGGTCTGATGCATCAAGAAATATGCTTAGAACCGATTCACACATAAAATTAAATGGCGATTTTTTTAGCTTTTCTAACTGTATCTAGGTCGAACAAGTAGGTAGGTACATACACAAATATTTGATACAAAAAATTGAGAAACAATAAATTCAGATGGCCTAAGATACATTCTAATAAATCTTAATAAGTACAGGCATTTGCAAATATCCCAATCACATATTGTATTATGCATTGCTGATTTCAATAAACGATTAAACATATAAGCAGCTCTACTCAATCATTTTAAATGCATACACATTTATAAAACAAAGTCAACACTAAGTTGGCAATTCATAATTTCTTAAAATACTCGGTCAAGGGCGGACAAAAAATAAATTATAATAAACGCTTGACCTAAGCATGAAGACTGTCGTTTTTCGCTTCGAAAATCAAGGACAAGCATAATATCTCAAACATTAAAGAAAACGAAAATAAAATCAAGGTGTTTTATATTTATTTATGAACGGCGCGCGGCAGACTCCCTAGCGATACACAACGATATCTGTGCAGCACGGTGCTGTCTGCAGTGTCCCCACCTTTCGTCTCTAAATATTCCATTTTCATTCCACTAGTGGGATGTTATTTTTTTGGAAAATACAGTGTTTTCGACGAAAACAACAACAGATTCTAGAAGTTAGATATTGCTCATCTAAATTGACCTTGATTCACCTGGTTTGGTTTATCTCAAAGTCTAAAACTCCCACTTTTAGTGGTCAATCCTTAAACTACTGATCGTGTTCTGAGAGATCATATTCGAACACGGTAGGATGTCGATTTTTGAACGTACTTCATTCTATTTGCAGTTCAATTAAATTCTCCGTGAAGATCACTTTTATCTTGTTGTTGTTTCCTAGCGAAGGAATGTACGACTACATGTAATTTATTTTCCAAAATATCTACGTACATACGTATATATGTTATATGTATGTACATATGGTATGGTGTATCTAACACTCAGATCAACGAAAGAAAATTGTTTCTTCTCTTAACTTATGTGTGTGGGTACAGAAAGTATATAAAGAACGCAGAGTTTTGTATAACACAAATTATAATAAACAAGGATGTGTGTGCATTAAAATATTCCTATTTATATACAAATTCAATAAATATTTTTCGTTATTGGTGTAGGTTGTTGGAAGGTGATATGTTCCAACACCCCCTCTGTGGTCGCCCCAACGTCTATATTCAGTAATGAAAATTGATTTTTTTTTTCAAATTTACAGAGAAAAATATATTTTTTGTTCGCGAACAACAAGCAAAACATTTCGTGATTCGTTTTAATATTCAGTTGCTTTCGGAAAATTGTATAATTAACATCATTCTTAGTGAATAATTCCACACGATCTCGAAGTGAAATTTTTACCCAGCATCAACAGCGAACGAGAATTTCGTACAAAAAAAAAAAAACGATTAAATTAGCAGGTTCAAGAATTTTTTTTTCTATAGTGTAATTTTTTTTAGGTTTTGTGCATTAAAAAATAAATTATAATTTTTTTTAATAATATCGTGTTGTTACTTAAAAGTGATAATTTTTTATATTTTTTTGAAAGGACGTTTTTTGGTCAAAGAGAAAAGAAATTTTAAAACAAATTAAAAATGGAATATGTACAATTTAAAAATGGTACTCCACACTACTACAGAGATGTTCCAGACTTCAATGAAGCCATTCAGTATCAAGTAAGGATTAACCTACTTACTAACGAGCAATAAAAAAATCAATCGAATGCATAGTGAATATTGATATACATATATTATTGGGAAAAAAATTTATTTTAAAATTAAAATGTTTACATAACATTTATATAACGCTTCGTTAATGTGTTCGGCAAACATTTAAGTGTATTTTTTTTTCTTGGGTTGTAAACAATGAAAAATGAGTACGAGAACATTCTTTTAGCAAGCTACCACACCATCGATGACTAATGGTCCCAATTTGTTCTCCTTACGATGCGCATGTCTTAAGTTGTTTTGTTGAAACTTAATAAGTTAAAGTAACTTATAATTTTTTTTTATTGGGTATAGTGATGATGATGGCAAAAGCTCAAAAAATATAGAACTCCTGGATAGAGTGAACAAAATCATGTTTATTTGCCAAAAAAATTACATATATACATATGCACATACATATGTACATACATACATAACTCTGCATATAGATATGTAAATGTACATATTTATGTTTTTTTGTCTAAATTTTTTTTTTATGGCATTTATGTTACGGTTAATAATAGAATAAATGGATATGTGGAAAATCGCAAGGAACGAATCGTTTCTGTTTCAAGGACGAGCTTTTTCTAACCGCGGATTGAAAGTCAATATATTCTTACCACT
Source organism: Brachyopa scutellaris (assembly GCA_949775065.1). Taxonomy (NCBI): domain Eukaryota; kingdom Metazoa; phylum Arthropoda; class Insecta; order Diptera; family Syrphidae; genus Brachyopa; species Brachyopa scutellaris. Next base: position 105,204,968 of record OX459113.1, read on the forward strand.
GAATTTGCAAGTCTTTCTATGTGCTCTATCAGTTAGACTTACCCGAGTCATAATATTTGTTTTGGTTACTGTTTATCTTTATAAAGTCTGATCTGGTTAAAAATACATACATAATTGAACTGGCACAACTTTTTCAAAGCTTTTAAAATATGTTTCTAATACTAGTCAATATCCAATCAAACACATTTTGGCAAAATTTAAAGATTATTTCGATTTCTTTTGAACTATATACCTAAATACAGTAGAATCCGCTTAAGACGCTATCCCGCTTTTAACGCTCTTTTTCTCCGGTCCTTTCATTCTGACTAGAATTCGTATGAAAAAAAATCCGGTTAATAGGTTCTATTTCCCGCTTAATACGCTCACACAGCGACACGATACACTACGCCAAAATTTGTATTTTCTTGTTTTTGCAAGTTTTTTCCAGAAAAACCATTCGGTGCATTGGGATATAAAGCGTCGCCGACGGTCACCGCCGCTCTTATAGGAATTCTATTTTTCGTAAGCAAACCATATGAAGTGTGTCGTTTTTGAGGTTGTCAGGGTTAGTGTTGGGCTCCATTCACTACATATCAACATCATGGGAGGAAATGCAAGAAGTGATCAAAAACTTGGGCAGATGATCCTAGCCCAGATGACTCTAATATCCCATCGGAAAATATTGAAGAGTTACAAGAGTTTCCTGATTATGCTTCTGTTGATGACCTAGTTTAACTGGTCCTCGCAATTTAGAAGAACTCATCAGCAATAGCGCTACCGAAACCTTCGGTGGCCAATTAAAATACACATGCATGTAACTACACATGTAAAAGTAATGTACGTAATACATATGTATAAATAATTTCAACTCTTCATAAAAAAAAACTTTTTTTGGAACTCGATGTTATTTTTTTGTTTTTCACGCTTAATACGCTATCCCGTTTAAGACGCTATTTTCTGTCGGTCCCTTGAAGAGCGTCTTAAGCGAATTCTACTGTATATGTATGTTCATAGACTTGGGAAATGATTAAGAACTTAAAAACAAACTGCAAATAAAATTTGTACATAATGAACGAGTATATAAAGTATATACATATGTACATTATGGTTGTGCATCATAATAGGAATAAGAAAAAAACGCCATTTTGTTGTTACCACCAATCCGGCAAAATAATTATACATATATACATAATTCGGGGCATATAAGAGACGTTTTCCTTTTCTTCGCCCCCATTTGGCGCGTGGTAAGCAATTGTTTATTTGATTATTTTCAAAATGATGACGACGTACAGCTGCTGAATTCCGAAAAAAAACTATTTATATTTTAACTTGGGCGCATCAGTCCGTCGTTCAATCCAAGGAACATTCTTAATTTCGATATATTTACGATTTCAAGGCGAATAAAAAGAAAACAGTTTAACATTATATCATCCAATGAATGAATAAACAGCCAGAAGCTACTGAAAAATAGAAACATAAAGAAAAAAAATAAAAACGCCTGTGTGCACTACGCTCATAAAATGTAAAAACAAATTTTATTTTTTCTTATTTCTATTTAATTATCGTCCTAAACATGAAGCATCATCTAATATAGACGCTATAAGTTGTTTGTCTTGTAGAGCTGCATTGACTTCTTCCTCATCCCATTGTAGTTGTATTTTGTTGAGACGAGGTTCCTTTCGGCGATAAATTCTGATTATTCCTCGCGTTTCAACAAGTGCTGCACAGCCAACAAATTCCGCCTGGTCAACAGCATGGATGTTCCTTTTGGAGCAAACCCTCTTATACACATCATGTAGGCGACCAATGGTTATGTCTTTGTTTTTCTCCTTCCGAAGCATCAGCATTAAGCAACAGAGGAGAATTTTTTGTTGCAGTGGAAAAGACTCTTCTATGTCATCGTTGAGATTCTGCGAGGCACCATAGACTTTATTAAGTACACTGATGACCTGAGTCACCTGCACGGGCTTTTGTTCTCTCTCTGGCTCTGCGTTAATACCAAATTCAGCCAGATTAATGGAACAACCGTCTTTCTTTTGCTGCTCAGCGATTTCAACTACGCGCCGGCCAATATCTAAGGCCCTACGAACATCTCCGCTTATGGCAGAGACCTTGGCTGCCAACAGTTGAATGGTAACCGGCGGAAATATGTCCACAACGCCTGCCTCTTCTAGACGTGACTTGAAGATGTCTACAATCTGCTGTTTGGTGTAGGGAGAGAAGTGCATGAGTTGTGGCTTTAGTTCGCATTTAGAATTCAGTCTCATTAACATACGATCAGTCAAGTCTAAGCTATTGGCAATACCTATGAGGATTATTTTCGAATTCGCTATTGACGGCCACTCGAAGATGGTATAAAGAACCGATTGTTTTTGCCCGCATAGCTGATCAATCTCGTCCAGAACCATCAGAATCATCTTATGATTCCCACTAAGATATTTTTGAACCGCAGTCAAGTGGTCCTTCTCAGTTCTACCATTTACCTTGATGTTTAGCTCGGCACATATTTTTTTGTAAATGCTGCCAATTGTCGAGATGGATGTGCAGTTAATGTACACTCTAACGAACTTTTTTGAAAACTCATCAGATTTTAACAATTTCGATAGACAAGCAGTCTTCCCAGTTCCAGGTTGACCAGATACGTACAAACTGCCAGATTGTGAACCTTCTAAATGCTTCGTAAGAAACTCACGCAATTCTTGCAGTTCCCTCTCACGACCAGGGAGAAAGTTAGTCTCAGCGCTATTGAGAACACGGCGTGCATTTTGAAACTTATTTCGCTTTGATTCTTTAATTTTTCTTTCTTCCCCTTCGCTTTTGGATTCATCAATACTAAGGCGATCAAGTAGTCTGGACGGCGTTAAGAGATCTTCCTTAGGTGACCTTTGCAGTCGGCTATGTTTCGGTGGTGATACATTCACTTCATCTGGAGAGGATTCAGTATCAGATTCTATCACCTTTCGCTTGGATTCACGTTTTTTTCTTGATTTCGGTGTCTTTGCGGATGAGTTCATGTCGTAATTCTCAATTTCCTCCTCGTCACTTTCAATGATGTTGTTTTTCCTCCATTTATTAGTCGATGTGGTTGGAGTTTTGCTTATACTACTCAGTCTCGTTGATCTGCGAATTGTGGACATTTTTAATGAATTTTAATTTGTAAATGGTTTTTGAAAAATTTTCTATTTTAACAAGGGTTTTTAAAATACTTTAGGCGCGAAACCCACTGGCAAATTACTTTTAAGATCTGTTTACGATTTTTTGTCTACTGGCAGCTGACGAAGACGGCGAGAATCCAGTTGACAGTTGACATTTTCTCGTAGGTAAGGTAGTGCTCAGGCTGTCAGTGAGAAACATTTAAGCAGTGCACACATTGAAGAATTTTTTTTAAATAGAAAGTAAATAAGGGTATATATTGTGCTCTTTGTTACTTCAATTTTAGCTATTTTTTCATAAATCCGAAGACAAACTAATAAAGTATTTATACATGATTTGAAATAGAACCATTTTATAGCACATCTTGCGCACCTAAATAGTAATAAATGAAACGCTTTGAAGTGTAATCGTAGGATTCTCACTCAGTAAAAACAAGCTATTAATTTCTAAAGTACTCCCCGATAACTTTCTGATTTTCTATTTCGTTTCTTTCTGTCAAAGCGAGAACAAATATTATCATCTTTTAATATTTTAAATTTTATAATTACTTACAGATAATCGAAAAAGTAATATAATATGTATACCGATTAAATCGCGTAAAATAAACTTATTCAACACAAAACAACTATATAGACCTTTCCATGGATTTCCAAAGTTCCAACTGAAAACATGTATCGAATATTTCTCTGAGTATTTTCGAGGATTCAAATTACCTAATAATCTAAAAATAGCTACAAGCTAAGGTCAAGATTTTGAAAACGACGGTCATATTTATCTACTTATTTGCTTCACTAAAAGGTTGTAAATACTTAAACAAATGTGAAATTATAAATTTAAATATTTTAAATATAATATATACTTGTTGGCATACCAAAATGTGCAAGTATTTTTAATTTGATACGAAATACTGAAATTTGTTTTATGACACAGAGAGATATAATCTATTTTAAGCTTGTATAGAGGGTGGGGCAAATCAAAAAGAAAAAATAAATAAATTTATATTTAGAAAGCTTTGGCGAAAAAGCGAATACTACCACATACACAAAATAAATGTTGTTTGTCGTATGTCTGGTCCAAGGTTAAACATACAATTTAACTCGACTAATATACAAAATAATGTTTGTAACGCTTATTATTTTTACTTTATAGCCATACCGAACAACTCCACTGGTCCTTCCCGGTGCCAAAGTAAAGAAAGATGCTCCATCAACAGACTCTTATTTGAGACACTACCCAAATCCAGCTGTACGTGCAGCCCCTGGCCATGATTATAATGATATCTTGATGAAGCAACGCGTTGCCGACACAATGTTGCACAAAGTTGTTGGCCAAGAAGCCGACACCGGAAGGGTGCGTAGGTAAATAGAAAACTAAAGAACAATTTTTTCATAGAAAATGTGTTATACTTTGAAGGTCTATCACAAACAATTCAACTCACCAATTGGCTTGTACTCAGATACCAATATTGAAAACACAATCAGACAAACTGTTCCGTAAGTGCCAATATGTTTTATAAACGATTTTAAGAGCTTACAACAAATTTTAATAAGCAAATTCAATTCAACTAGATTAGTTATGTTTAAGCTTAAGCTTTATACATAATTTGTATGGCTATGACAAGCTTGAGCTTAGGTAGCCTTTTTAGCCTAAAAATTAATATTTGCGGTTTCGGTACTTATACAAGCGCTAGAAAAATTCTCAAATATCATTAGAGGACTTATTAATGACAATGTTTTTTTCTTCTTTTTTTTAAATATATTTACTCTTCTTAAAAAATATTAATGTATGACAGAGAAAGGAGTAGTCCTTTACATCGTCCCTTGCCATCAAAGCTTGACCGGTAAAATAATAAAATAAAACAAATTGTGTTTTTTATTGCTTATTTTTTTCTTTAGTTTTTATTTCACTTGTTTTATTTTTATCTCATGTGTTATTAAAAAAAAAAACCAAAAGCACCAACTACTGGAATAGTTTTGTTTTTTTATAGTTTGAAAAAACATATTCTCGAACACACTACATAATATATATTTTCGAAATATTCTGGTAAATAATCAATTTCATAGAATTTGAACAAGCAAAAATTCAGCTTTTTAATTTCATAGCGGTAGCTGTTTTCAATTGATTGGAATGCTTTTCAATTTTACAAGAAGTCATGCCTACACGAAGTAAAAAAATAAACACAAAGCCTTTTTCAACCTACATGTTTTCCACATCCAAGCAAAATATAGAATACATAAAATATACATACACACACAAAGCCATAATTTGGTTACGTGGCATGTTGCACTAGTTTAAAAGTCAAACAAACCTTCCAAATATCCTGAAATGTTATCCTTCATTGTGTTCCCGTTCCGATTATATGTATATTCATATGTATTTGATGTGCTTTAGTAATCGTGAAAATTTATATATTTTTATTTAAATTAGCCTTTCCATTTAAACTTTAGATTGGTCAGAAGGTTTTGCTTCGAACACATTTCCTGATTCTCCTTAAAGAGTGTGGTGGTTCTGTGATAGTTATAGCCGTCGTTAAATATTTTATTACAAGATTAATGTAACCATTTGAAAAAGAGGATACCTTCTGATCAATCTAACTGCCTTGATGTTGTAAGTGCTACGTACTTGTTTAGGCTTTTGTTGCTCCTTGTGAGAAGGCAAGTTCTAGAAATTAAATTTTGACAAATATCTTTGTCAATAATCTGTATATAAACGTTTTTGTGCAAAATGTGTAAATGAACCTACACACCAATAATTGTCAGTGCACTTGACTTTTGCTTGGACGCATTTCCAATCCCACAGACAATTTCATTCAGAAAAAGAACATAGCTACATCACATCATATCTTGTAAAAAAGGAAAAAAATCTGCCATTATTAAATTGGATAGTTTTATTTTATTATTTTAATAAAAAAAAAAAAATGAGTAACACAAACTAATCTAGGGGAGTATCTAATTCGATGTTTTTTAACCAAAAAATATAATAGAAGTAGTTAAGTATAATTGAAAGAACATTGCTGCACAATTAATATTAGAATTTTCATCGATCTATCTTTCCTGGAACAAAAACATAAAATCCTGGAGCAACAAAAACAAAAACAACTACAAGAACAAGAACAACGACTTCAGCGTCAACAGCAACAACGCTTCCAACACCACTGAAAAAAAATAAAAAAAAATAATGGAACATCTAATTTCAAATCCAAAAATAAAAATTCAAAACATCGATTTTTTTCATACTATACCCTTGAAAATTAACAAGCACTTGATAACAACCAAACAACCCCACCCCACCCACAACTCTAATATACTAGCGTTTTGTTAATTTACTTCTAACCTTAGATAACCATTTATTTAAAAAAAATAATAAATCCCTTCAACGCGGATGTAAGGCTTTAGATGCGAAGCGCGTTTGACTTTAAAATTAATTCACAGACATTAATATGCTTTAACTAAGGCGTGTATTTTTAGAATTTAATTTTTTTAGTTTTTTATTTTTATTTTAAGCTAACAAATGTATGCTTAAAACCAAATTGTGATCGAATTATATTCATTTTTTATGCAAATGTGATAATTAGTTCCTATGCAAATAGAACATTTTACAAGCACCGTTTTCATTGAAAAAAAAGAAACACCCACAAACATGTACCTACATACATTATATCTATTTGTAGACTAGAAAATTCGCACTTTTCTACTTCTCTCTCTCTCACTCTCAGTCATCGTGTAACTTTTTTTGTAACATTTTTATACATCAACTTTTTTTTTCAAATCTAAAAACAATTCTAACATATTGTGCACATTGTTTTTCTCTCTCTCTTTACTTTTTTGTTGACCATTTATGAAAATTAAAACAAATATAAACAAAAAATATATAAATTGATCCTTCTAACCACGACAACGACAACTATTTTGTACAAAAAAAAAACAACACACAAACAAATAACATGGATGCTGATTTTTATGGACTACAACAACGCAAAAACTCTCCGAAAATGCAAATGAATACTTTGAATTTGAACAAAAAACAATATAGTTACAAGAAAACGTTAGTATTTGATCCATCAAAAAGTGAAACATACAGAGCAATCCAAGAGGAAGGATACGGATATGGTGATAGAGTGGCGGAAGTATCGCACCCAGTGCAACCAAAGGTGTTCCATCCAAATAGAATGGTTCCGGGAAAGGTAAGATCGATGTGCCTAAATGTTGTTATACAAGTAGTAGAACAAGCAAAATCAAAAATATGTATATAAACCTGAATCTGACATCCTTGTCGTATTACTTTGACGTATAGTTTCATTTATATATATATATATGTGTATTTTTTGTGTCAAATCATGTGTACAAATGTCCCGCAATGCATTGTTGTGTCTTTGAAATATATTTTCATTGCCTGTCTAAGTAGCGCCCAAACATAAAAAGCGACAACTAATAACGTCCATGCGAGTTAATTTTTTTTTTCAGAAATCATTTTCATAAGATTATTGATAATTGAATTCTTTTAGAAACCACCCTCCTCACCACGCCCAGCGCCATTACCAAGTACCTCGCCGTACCATGTAAGTGAAAAGTAATTTTAAGAAATGTTTAAGTAAAATCTTAGTTTCTATTTAGTTAAGTTGAAACATAATGGATTATAACACTGGTCAACACTGGTTTTGGTGCCAAGAAGTTGTAATTTGTTTTTAACTTAGAACCTTATACTTATTAAAGTAATAGCAAAATTTTCGATTTCCTACGTGTAGTTTTCTAGATTTTGACTTGTAGAAAAAAATACAAATTTACCTAAAAAAAAGCATTTATTACATCATTATATGCATAAGAACTTTCTTTTTCCTGGGGTTCGTGAATAAGGTGTAGTGGAACGTTGCATCCCCCAGCAGTAGTCAGCCATCACATGCCGATCCCATCGGCCTTGGTACCTCTCCTTCATAGTTTTTAGGTCCTGGTGAAACCGCTCGCCTTATTCTTCGCTATAGGATCCAAGATTCTTTGGGAATTGTGCACGATGACTGTGGAGGTAGTGCATTTTGATGGACATATTACATCCTAAGTTTTTAAAGTAGTAAAGAATAAGGCCTTGCACATCCGTACAAAAAACAGTATCATTTTCCGAATGGAAAAATGGTAGCAAGTCTTGCTCTCTTGTGCGATAGAACGTCGCTTTTGTACCTGACGCCAACAAGTTTTTTTCTCTAAATCTAGAAGCCAATAATTCTGCAGATTCTTAAGGTAGTTCAAGATTCCTTATCAAATCATTTAATTCTTCTTGGGTAAAAGGTTTTGGCTCTGTAGACGCTATTCCGTCCAAATCACTGTCGCTCCTCAACTCATTAAAGATTTCTTCAAATGATGGTTCACGGGTAGAACAAAATGTAAGAACAGGTATTTCCTCTGAGTGTAGTAAAGGTCTTCTAGCCAATTCTAAGTCTGGATAAATCATTTGTTTAACGTTAACGCCACGCAAGCAGAAGTAACAGTCATCGAAGTGTTTTTGTTGTTCTTTCCATTACATAGGCACTCTGAACCTCATATGGCTTCCTTGACCCACTGTCTCAAGTGTTCATAGCATATTTAACAAACAATTTGGGGTATCCTCGGCTTGTATTCATCCACAATTTTCGACTTAAATTAAGAAAAATAAGCACTTTTTATAAAATCTGTTATATAGGTTTTCTGAACTTTTTAACTGTGTATTCGCCACAAATGTAACAAATCATATTTGGCTCATTGAGACAACTTCTTCGCGATGAAGACACAGTATGAAATTCAATTAATTTATTGAAATGTAGCGAGAAAATAGGAAACCGCGCACACGAAAGTACTGATTACAGCCAGTATTCAAAACTGAGGGTAGATCCAAAACTACAAAAATAAAAAATTAAAAATATTTTTAATGTTGGGAATGCAAACCTAATACAAAATCACTAACGATATTTCGGCACCAAAAATTTAATTTTTATTTGTTGACCTGTGTAATTAATCAAAAAAAACATAAATTATGTAAGATATATTAATTATTGGATAAAATTCAATTACTGGCTTAATAACAACATTTTGAAATGAAAAGGCTAAACGTAGAATATACACAGCACCATAAAAGAAAAAATCCTATTCTCGAAATTCAAACAATTAATTTGCACGGTGTTGAGTATTTTACAGGTTTCTCTTTATCCAAAAAAATCTTGTTATTCTTCCAGTAGTTGCATATCTTTCACTAGTTATTAAGTAATTTAGTTACCTATTTCAGTTGCTAAATGGCAAACTTCGCTTTTATTAACGAACCAACTAATCGCGCAAAATATATAAAGTCCCATATCATATAGGGACTCAATCAATTTGAATTATAAAAAAATTTGGTTTATATTTCCAGGTGGTAAATTCACATGATGACACAATCCGCCAAAGTGGCTCATTCAATCGCTTGATGTACAGCGTTCTAGGAACAACTGATTACTAACATCGAGAAATGAATTTAATTAAATACAACTAACAAATGAAAAAAAAAATATATAAAAAAAATAAATTTCTATACAGTGGAGTAAATAATTAATGTTTTATCATAATACTGATGTGTTGAAAACCTGCAACTAAATAAATTACTGTATTACCATAAAATTCGAAAACTACAAAAAATGAACCAAAAAAGTCTTCTTTATAAACAAAAAAAAACACGAACAACTTTTTTTTAATTTCGTTTTATATTTAATTTTATATTTTAAATCGAAGTGCAGAGTAATTCTACTTATTTATTTTTTCATAATTTATAAAGTGTAATTAAAAGAAAGGAGCAAGCGAAGTTAATTTAAATTATTTATTTATTTGAGAAAATAAAAATTTTACTTTTATTTTATTGTTAAGTTAGGTCTTATTTCACTTTGTTGTATGTAATATGTGACACGGAAAATGGGTGAAATCTAGTCAACAAAGAAAAAGGGCTGAATCGGCAGTAGAGTGTAATTTTGTTTTTATTTTTGTTTAATGCACATAAATATGTGTACCCATGTACATAGTGCAAATACATATGTATATCCATTCTCTCACACTATTTCAAGCATACATATTATATATACAAATATCGAAAAGTTTCAATAAATTTTAACTAAACAACTCACAAGTGTATTTTTAATCACGTAGTGCGTAGTGCTCAGTGCGTTGGACTAAAATGCATGCTGCCCGGGTTCCATCTTCCGAATGTCTTCTTAACTCGCAGTTCGGAGTCGTCAAAGAACTGTAGGTCCCTTAAATTCGTGCAAAAATATGTATGTATAATGTATATAAATGGTTGCGAGAAACAGGCCCTGATCCATCCCATCCGAACTGTAGACCTACCCGAGACCCGAAGAAAGAATAAAGGCGTTAGGCAATAACGCCCAAATCGATTTGGAAATAACGCCCAAAAAAATCTCGAACAATTTGTTGTTGTAATTTTTTTTAGTAATTTTGGGTGTAATTTCCTAGTAAAGCCCAAAATAACAAGTCGAAATATTTGAAAAGGAAATAATGCCCGAAAAAGGAAATATCACCCAAAACAATTAAGACAAAATTAAATAATGTCCAAATAAAATTATGAATTGCCCAAATGGCAATATTGTTGAGTAATTTCTACTGAGAATGTAAAATATCAACCCACTCAAAGTTCGATGACAGATATTGCAAGCCTCTTAGCAGTTTTGAATAAACTGGACTTCACAATTAGTTTGATTGCTTTTTTAAATCAAACAACAAGAACGATTGTACCAAACTAAATGATTAACGCGGCGACCGCGTGCCGTGGCCGTCGGCGAGGCGCTCCATGTCGGCGTGTGACGCGAACGGTACGCGGACGGGACACCCGGGCCCGTTTTTATTGGGTATACTAGCTGTCCCGCCCGGCTTCGCCCGTGTACTAAAATACTCTCGTTAACTATCGAGCAAAACGCAATTTTCTTTCTGCCTAAGCCTGAAATACAGCAATAAGAAAAGAAACAAAAAAAGAATCATGAAAGTCGGCCCAGTACCGGTTATCGAGTTATGACGTCATTGAGTTTCACGCCGAAAAAATTATATAATGTATCGAAGATATGCAGTTCTTTATATCTCTGTTTCGCATGTTTCCGCATGCATATAAAGAAACTTAACATACCTATACCCAACCTCGCATCTACTAATATGAATTGGAAATAACGCCCAGAAATCTGGAAATATCGCCCAATTTTTACAAAAACAATTCCCATTGAAATTTTTTGGGCAATATTTTGTTTTTATAACTTGGGGGATATTGAGTTTTGGGCGTTAGGCAAAGTCTTTTTGGGCTTTATTTCCATCTTCTTGTTTATTTTTGGGCGTTAGACATTTTTTTGGGCGCTATTTCCAAATCGATTTGGGCGTTATTTCCTTGGGCGTTATTGCCTAACGCCACGAATAAATTCCCATCGCGGGCGACCAAACGGATTGGTTCATCCACCTTCCATTTTCATAATTCAAAATAAAACGAAAACCATTTTCAACTTGTTTGTTTAAGTTTATTTTAAATCTATAAATTTTCATAATTTATTTGAACTAAATTTACACACATTAAAAAAATAAAAAAGAATTGGATCTCATATTCCGAAAAGTTGTTCAGACTAAATGTTTGCATTTTTTAGTTAAAGCCCAACAGACATACATACTTTCATGTACGTATGTATCTATCAAACCCAAATAACTTTCTTCGTTTACTGTTGATAATTATGGAATTGTTGTGGTTGATACTGTTGTGCTTTTGTGTACTCTTGGGGTTTCTGTGCTCGTTGTCCTTGAGATTGGCGCAGCAATTGTTGTGGTGGTTGTGTTGGAATTTTCACGACAATATCTGTTGGCTCTCGTATAACTTCTGCCTTAAAACCTTCCTTAGGATCGGCAGTATATTTTACTGTTCGAATAAAACCATCTGAATCAACCACCGAGTAACTGCCCTTGATGACGTTACCATCGCGGACTTCTTTACGATTCTGATAGTTGGTGAATTCATCATCTTTTACATCGAATCCAAATTGGTAAGATGAGTTGGACTAAAAGAAAGAAAAAAACAAAATTTGATATTAAAGTCAGTTGCTAACACACATTTAAACCAAGTACACAATAATTGTCCAGCACATAAGTTACGGACCGGTTAGATACATACATATATGTACGTATGTATAAATGCTCTGCGCACGAAAATATCACTTACGGTTTGTTGCAATGGGCAAACAGCACGTCAAACTCGTTTCAAGTGAAAGTAAATCAGATCAAATTTTACTCTTTACCGGACCGTATACGTCGTCGGATTGTTATGCAACCAAATACGCACGATGAATTTAAATACGTAATATCCTATAAGCACATACATATATCTACATGAGCGTGATTAGTTTTAAATTGAAAATACACGTCACCTGGATGCATTACAAGTTACGATGTCTGTTGGCACTTTCTATTCAGAGGAGCTTAAGGAACTTCACACAAGTAGTGTTCATCCATTACCATACCAGCAGATTGAAACCAGTCACTTTAGTAGAAGGTCACACAAATCACATCGGGCAAATACAATTGCATTTCAGTCTGAATTCAAAAGGGTGCAACACGTCTTGAGGGAGATCTAGACTGTCTGCGGCAAAAGTAGGTTAAGGCAGTTCTTTGGGTTGGGCTTTTACATGCAAACATACATACATAATATTTACGTGTATATGTTACATAGGTGGTGAGAGGAAAAGTGAATCGAAACTCAAACGTTGACGTTGTGTAATTTGTTGTCTCACCCAAATAAAGTACTGCTTATGAACATGCACCGCAATCGCCATCCAGACGTTTGCAATTGAACTCCACTTTCAGAATTAATGCGATCTTGTTGCTTTTACGCATATTTCCTACGCACAAGATCGTTGTGCAACAGCTTGAGATAGGTACAGGATTAAGTTCAACAAACTTGTTATTAGCTCGTTTTTCCAATTTAGTTTCGGAATGGAGGGAATGCATATCTCTAAGTTGGATACTGTTGAGGTTTGCTATAAGCTATGTACCAATAGAACCGGGTCTGGAGTTCAAATTCGTTAGTTGGAGTGAAAAATGTATAGGAGCGTTTGGAATTACTAGAGAAAGAGCCTTTTATGCGACTTCAATGGTAATACCCAAACAAATCACATATATGTACATAACTCTTCGATAGGTCAGAGAAAGTCATAAAGCATACTTATATTTTGCAACTGCTCAAAACAGCACTTGCGGGCATAATATGAAAAGTCACACGAATCCTCTTATAAAAGGAAATATAAAGTGTCTTCCTGTTATGCAAATTCGAAAGCACATCTTTTTTTTTGCTTCCACTATTATAAAAACATCGTTAGGTTTATTAACCTTGCACTTTCTTTAATGGCTCGTCTGCATGCATGCAAACGACTTAAGTCAAATTTCAGGAAGGAAACTTTTTAACTATCCATCCATATTACATATCGGTTGTTGTTTTTGCTTTTTTCCCTCCCAAAGCGACCAGATTCGTTGATGTGCTTTCAGTATACAGAGTAGTACATTGCGCGTGAGGAGAGTTAATGGCCTTTGATTGCCACATTGAAAGCCAATAAATACCATGCATCGAGTAGAGGCTTTTTCCGATTCCATTTTCATGTCAGTTTCTTCTTTGTGTCTGTGGCATAGGATGCAGATTGTGCGATTGGACTTAAACTTCATTCCGATCCGACCATTTCAAATGCTAAAATGTTCGGCAGTGGATTTTGTTGTTCGCAAATTAGGCAATGTGATATATGTATTATTATGGCGGTTTTGATGGGAAGTGTAGATAAAGACCTAAATACAATGGCTTACGTAATGGAGACTATTGTTATTAAATTTAATCAAAAGTTTCTGTCAGAGAATTGCTCATTGACAACTAATCTCCCCATCAACCAACCTCAATTTACACCAAATGTACTTTAAACCTTTATAAACGTATATAACTTACATCATCATATTCGTCTTCTTCTTGCTGCTGTTGCTGTTGTTGTTGCTTAGCTTTGCTAGCTTGCGATTGATATTGTACTGTCTGCGGACGAGGTGCAGGAGCGGGCTGCTGTTGCCTATACACAACTTGTTGAGGTTGTTGATACTGAACCTGATAACAAACCAAAGGTCATTAAAAGCACATCTGAAGCTATGTTTCTTCGTGCACTTAAAAACTTGCCTGTTGCTGTTGTGGTTGTTGTTGCAGATATTCCCTAACTGATGGCGCTACATAGGCCTGGGAATTACGCTGCTGCTGTGCTCGTATCTACACGTAAGTACACTGATATGAGTACCAACCCCTAATATGTTTTTATCATAGCATACCTGCTCCTGTACGTTATCCTTTACCCTGATTTGTTGTCCAGGACTTGCATACTGTTGCTGTTGATCAGAATTCTGTTCATAAATGGGAGTGGCATCCGGATTACCACCAGACGCTTGTGAAGATATCTGTTGGTAGTATTGTCGTAGGTATGCAGGATCGACTGCTTGTTGAGCTGTTACACTTAATCCCAAAAGGGCACTGAACACAAGAACTACCGATTGAAAGGAACGCATTTTGTTAACACTTGTATTCGCACTTCTTTACGAGTTTTAGGTTTACAATCACTTCTTGTTTGGGGGAGAATCAAATTAAATAAATAATAAAAAAAAATAACTTGAAAGTAGAGTTAGCAAACTTTAAAACCAACCACTTCCGAATAAATCTCCCGACTAAAGCCACTCAGATGCGATCAGCAGCCTGAGCATAAGCCTTATATATGAGGGTTTCGATCGTTTTGGTATAGCCCCCAGTTTAATATATCGGACCCAAGTGGTGGTAAGTAAACATACGTTGGTAATTTTTTTTGTTGTACTTTCGTTTGTCTGCACACGATACTGCAGTAGTTGCTCCAGCTGACATGACGTCAGTTCTGGAGGCATTGTATTCTCTTATGGCAATAGTATTGGTTGTTTTCCCCTCGTGGAATGGTTTTTAACTTTCTTTGGATTGTGGTTTTCTTAAAAAAAAAATTAATATAAAATCTCGAATCCAAGTTCTTTATGATTTGTTGGTTTGGGTGTCTATTTAGAAGACAAAATGCATTATATTGGTACGTTGAACGGTTACGTCATTGAATGATTTTTTTGATTATAATATCAACCTCTTTTTTATTGTATAATTCAGGTGAGACGTGCGTACTTTTTCTCTTACGTATTGCATTAACGTGAGTTTTTGAAGATTCGGTTTTTGTTTGAACTCATTTGGTTGTTATGAAAAGTTGAGCTACATAGATTACATCGTGCATCAGGTGAAAGGCTAACGATTCTTTTGATAACGAAACATTGCACGGAAGGATTAATTTACACTGTAAAGCGTACACCTTGAAAGACTCTCCGCCTGATATCTAAGAAGTTGAATAAAATTGTGAAAATCCGTTTTGCATTTTAAAATAGAGCGCGCATGGATTCAAGTTTCCAGTTAGTTTAGATGGCTCTTCGCTATAGTGAGAATGAAGTTTAACAAAATTTGGGTCGCCTGTTGCGATTTGTTAAAGGAAATCGAATACTTCATCGTTTGGATGCGGTTTTATGCTATTTTTAGGTGTTTGTGTGCGAAATGTCGGTCGTTGTACTGTGGGGAGTTACAATTTGCGCTGACGAAGTACTGAATGGGAATGGATGGAACTTAAAGCAAAACATGTAACCTACATTGGATTAATAAGAGTTTTAGTGTTAGCGTATGAATTCTAAATCTGCTGTTGAACTATGTAACATACAATACTGTTTTAATTTTTTATTGATATGTACATACATGTATGTATATGTAAGATAGGTTAAATTGCCCAACATATTGAACATGATAGTGAACTGATCCATAAGCAGGAAATTCACACTTCAATAAAAGTTTATATATTATCAAATAATGTTATTTTCGATTATCACGCTAACAAATACTGCATAATGTATTTTATTTTGTGAAAATAATTCACTGAATTTTGAATACATGTGCACGATGTATGTTCATAAATGTTTATCGGTTGCATGTACAAATTTGTGGCAAAAACATAGCAGAAGTGAAAGCATATATACAAAAGGAAGAAGAGATTTTAGAAAAGGGAACATTATTTGGAACGCACACCCACCTAAATATAAACATATATAGAAAAATAGTGAACACTGTACAGTCATGTTCCGCTAATCCCAATCGATTATTGCAAGTGAGTGGAATTCCTATTATCGTATAATTCTTTATGCTTCTTCTTATTGGCCATTTTTAAGCAAAACCTTTGCAATCGAATTAAATTTAATCAATCAAACAAAAACTACCTAACACCACTCGCAACAAAAAGAAGCACACGCCATATTTTATTATCAAGTGAAGTATAACCAATAGATAACAGCATTATAACATGTTCATAAATACATTTTAGATTTCTTATTTGGAACCTTAGCTAGACCGACCGAACATTCGGCTTCGGCTTGGGCTTCGGCCACCTTCGGCTAAAAATTCAACCTTTGGCAAAACATTCGGCTTCGGCTAAATGAGGCCGAAGATTTTGCTGAAGCCGAATTTTGAATTTATTGTTTTCTGTAAAAATAAAATGTTTGTTTCGCTTCGCGAAATTTGTTAATGCGTCGGCAATAATTCTGTTGTAGAAGTTCAGTTACAAGCTGATGTATATTTATGTTGAAGCTACAGTCTTTTAAGAGTGGAAAGTTGTAACAATATCCTTAATAGAGAAAAGAGTTTAGATGGTGTCTTCGAAATAGTCTAGTTTCGAACACGAAAGATATTGTTAACAACTTTAACAATTATTTCTTTCGTACTTTCCAAATTAATAATTTCGCTTTTAAGCCTGTAACCACGCTTGAAATTTATAAGCGAATGAACATGTACTCTTGTACATCAGTCGGTACAACATGTCCATGCTGAAAGTTGCTGAAGTTGAACATGTATGTATTTAAATAAGCTAATCAAAAATTCGCAAAACTTTTTAAAAGAAATTATGAAGGATCGATTAATTACCTGGTATGATTGAGATACCCCTTTTTAAAAATATTACCGAAAGACTCCTTTAACATTTGAATAAATACTATATATAAAGTACTGTTAATTATATAAAAAGGAAAAACCAATTTCGTGGAAACAATTTCAGCCGAGGAGAGACTTGCTGTTACGTTAAGGTATTCCAGCGCTTGAAATTGCAATTCAACGCCCCACAGAAAATTTAAATTAGCCTTATTCATCGGATTCGGCTTCGGCCGAAGTTGATAAAAATGCCGAAGTTCAAAAAAGGGCCTTCGGTCGGACTCTAGTCAGCAATCCTATACAGAACCAAGCCTAGCGTCTCGCAACCTTTTGTGTGTGCGGGTTATTTTTGCCACGAAATGGAGGGGGCCTACAGTTTTTTGCCGACTCCGATCGGCGAGTTGAGAAGCTCCTCATGACAAATGATATTCTTTGATTGCTTGTCAGACATTCGAAAGAGGTGGTACCGTGAAAAAACTTCTAGGTGTTTTGCTAGGATTGAACCCGAGCAGCATGCGTAGTAGTCCAACGCACTAGCCACCACGACCACGACGACCACTAGCTAATAAAAAGACCGGTTAAAAAAGATATATTTCATGATTCAATTCATACATATGTACATGTGTCCTAAAAATATCAGCTTTTCGAAACAAATTAGCAAGAGATATGTAGGGGCTTTATGCGTATACGGTACGGTTGAAACAACTCAAATATTTCGAGAACCGTATGCGGTGCGCAAATGGGTCTAAAGGGCGCACGAAGCGGAAACGGGTTCGAAAAAACCTTAAGTCTTGCTTCGCTCATCGCGCACTTAAGTTGTTTACGGGAGGCCCTATTGTATATTGAAAACCAAAAGTAAGTATTTTTGTTCGGATATTTTTCTCTATAACTGTTGTTTTTATTCATCTGAGAGTATTGAGGGTAATTTTTGTATTTTGATGTATAATACAACATGGTGACTGATTTTAATGTGTCAATATTGTTACCGCTACTATATACATTTGGGGGGACGGTTGAAACAATTTGTCTGAGTACGGTTGAAACAATATGTTTACTTATTGAATACACCACCTAAACGTCACAGCAGCGTGCTGATGCAGCAGACTTCGCCAAAAACCTCTACAAGTGCTCAACTAGTAACTCCTAGTGAAGTAACGTTTTCTTTTAGTTTATTTTTAAATTATTTTCGTTTAGTTTGTTTTGTTTAAAAATACGGTTTTTTGTTGTCCTTGTTAATTATAAATAAATAAATAAATATTGAATCATCGAAGACTGATAAATTTGTTAAACAATGCTAAAATTATTCTTGTAATTAAAATAATAAATGAATAAAACATGTAACGATATTATATTTTGTATTATTTGCATGTGTTTCAACTGCCCCTGGTATGGGGACGATTGAAACAAACTGGATTTTTTTTTAATTAGATGTACTACTAAAAATAACGCACCTGATACTTAAATGATACTGCACATTGGTAGATAAAAACACGATCATTCATTTGACATACCTCCATCATCCTTCGGGTTATAAATTGCAATACTATGGACGATATGAGAAAAATCGTTTCAATCGTACCCAGTCTCCCCTACATACATATGTATAACATTTATGTATGTATTTTTCGTAATACAAATTTTCGTAAAAAAAAAAGTATTCAGTAACGAACGTAGGATTGTAATTAAATATCTACCATAACGAGTTGTATCCAAACAGACACTTGTTGAAAAATCCCATTTATAAATCTCATCAGAAAGAGATTTTAAATAGCTACACTAACTTTTATACTACATATTATGTGCATTTCAGCTTTAATATGTATGACCTCGTACATACATATGTACATATCATCGGCTTGAAAGCAAAACTGACCAACCGCCAAAAATTTAATTTTGTTTTATTGATGGTAAGTATAATAAAAAAGCATATAGAGCATTCTGTCATAACTGCATATCTGATATTTTGCCTAGAAATGTGCAAAAAATCTAAGAGAATCGCAGCTAAAATCATAAATTACAAGGGATTTGAAGAAAACAAAAAACTTGTTTTGCGTTTTCCCACGAACTACGTTTATGCACTTAGTCAGTTTTGCTTGTATGCCGACGATACGTATTAATTTTCTACCACATTTTTGCTGGCTTCACATTATAACATCCACTAGTAAACGATGATTTTCACTTTTTCATTACGAATACTCTGAACCAGCATGATCTTCGCAGACCATGCAATTAATCCAAACTGTTGCTTACCAAACAGTAGCACACATCACCATCTGATGTTATCCTTCTCCTAGTTTCTTTTACCTTCCAAAAAAGGTTATCCTTTCACATTTTACAATATCCCACAAAATGTATGCCAGTATCAACAATAATACAATGTGGACTTCTTTTCTCGTATTCGTGGTCAACACACCGGTCAAACCGGTTTCCGAGCAATGTACACAGAAAACACCAACCATCATGCAATATTGCATAAATTAAGAAAAATAAAAAATCAAAGTCCAAGTAATGGGAATAATATTTTATCATGCCCAGCAAAGACAAATCCGAAGGACCTTATCCTTTATATTATCTTTTCTACATCAACCACTATGGGAAAAAGGGGTGAAAATCAGAGACACATCGCAATGAGGGTTTTATCTGAGATACATATATTCATATGGTGTGTCTTCCTAAAGTGACCCTTTTCTTAGGAAAAAATAATTCTTTAAACCGGTTCTGGACATCTCAAATGAATGACCCTGCAATTTGAGGACAATTTGAATACAGGCAAAACTACATGTCATGTACATACAATAGTAGCAACTTACTGCTGCACAATTTCCTAATCACTTTCATCCACTACTCCATCATCACTTAAGACGGAATATTAAAGACGGAATATTAAAGACGGAATAGTAAAAGCAATTCCTACGAAGTCCATTTCTCGGACAGACACTGTCCCACTGAGTAATGCAAATTATTTCGTCTCCCAGTGACCTACAATGCCTGTCATCTTACCCTTCGTCGTCAGGCGCACCACGAACAACCCTTTCTTAATGCATTACATCCTACAGGAGAGATATGGACAAGGACATCTTGGGTCATCATTAAAACTGGTTTCATTAGTGATCTTCCAAAATGTGTATGAAATGGGCTTTCATTGTGCAGGATGACCTTAAAGGGGTGGAATGGGTTTTTTTTCAATTCTTCAAAACCGGACTGGCCAGTTTTCGTGGGAAAGTTTCAAGTCAAAGGACTCCCATTTGCTGGCTAGAGAGATGTATGCTTGTAATGTGTGTGACCTTTCCTTAGTATTTAAAAAATTACACAAAGGTTGCCGAGTTGCATAGCTTAATCCTTTTGTTGTAAGTGTCTCCGTTAGAGAGTAGTTTATTATCTACTTATGAGTTACATTATTGCATTATACCTATTTGCATACAAACTGCTGGTCTGCTGTGGTAAGAGTTGAAGATCCAAAAAAGTCACGTTCGTCATATGGGATCAAACTGGTGCTGTTTTAGTGATTAGTTTTTCTCACAGAGCTCCTTGTACAAGATCCCAGTAATGCTCGCCGTATCCTCCTTTCTTATCGGCCCAGATTACCTTTAGAAGTAGAAATAAGTATCATTAATTTCTGGATATAAAAGCACAAGTCATCTGGGTAATTGACTCATTCCCAGTAAATAATGAAATTTATTATGTGGCCTTATTACCATACTCAGCATGCACTCAAAGTCATTTTTTATTAATTATTGTATCGTAAGTGAATGAACTCGCAGTACATGATTTATATGGGAAGAATTGTTTTTGACCGTCAAAACCAAAAACAAGTATGTAACTAAAAAAATTTACATATCTATATAACATATGTGTGTATGCACATGCAATCTTCGTACCATGGTAGGTAATAATAATATAAAATATGTAATCTTGTGCCTAATAAAAACAGAAGTAACTACTTATGAACTGTTAATTACATGCGTTTATTTTGTAGATAATTAGAAGAGACGTTAAAGCAAGCCAAACGAAAGTACTTCTGAAAATATGTGATAGTATATGAAAGAAAATCATTTTCACTTATGGTGAAGATGCCTCTGCTAAATGAGTATTTTATCATCGCAGTTCGCTATTTTATTGTAAAGAAAAAGAAATGAATGTTAAGTATCAGTTAATCATCCATTTCCTTAGGCTGGACGCTGCGCTGCCTGGAAAGCAGTTGGATAAGTCTTATACTACTTGTTAAGCAGTAAAAAGTGTATTTAAAAACTTTTGTGGATAAAACGCGGGAATATGCTCGCTGCAAAATGAGTGTGACTTAAGATGCGAATTTCAAATGCACAAAGTCGGTTTGTTGTTATCTAAAATTGTCTTAAAGTTTACGTAGTGACGTACAGAATCGGATTAACAACGGTAGAAAGGGGAAGTTGCCATACATCCGTATCTATAAAAATGGTTCAAATATTGTGCTCTGAATCTCGAAGCATGTTCCGACCAAAACTCTTAACAAAAACTTGACATCTTTGTGCTACTAAAACATCTTTTACAATAGCGACGCCGCGCGCCGGCACAAACAATTTCCCTGTCCGATTTAATTCAGCTGCGGTTATCTGAACGTATTGGAAGTTAGTGTACGGGGCGAGAAGTGTACTATGGTGTCCGCGTACCTACCCTAGGGGTATGACCGACATCAATGCTAAAGGTCTTAGACTCCAATCTTCTATCTGAAATAGGAATACAAGGGAAGTGCTAGATGTAACACTAATTTCTGCCAATAATGCCGTTAAGCCATTCGACCAATGTTGGATACTCTTAAGTTAACAACTGAAAAGAAGCAAGTCTGCCTATTCACCAGTGCCCTATGATCATACCTCCATATAATACCAATGTGAGGCTACATGTAGAAAGGAACTGACTACATAACCCGGCGACTGTTTTCCGATAGGAGTTTCAGAATTAGAATTTCTTGCAGAGGTGAGTGGTTAAAAAACAAGTCAGCAGCAAAAATGGGTTAGCTTTCTGTACCGACGCGACGCGACGGTTCCAAAATGGTTGTCGATTTTTTAGAATTATCAATGACAGCAGCGTCTTTCACGGAAATTACCCAGACTGCAAAAATTATCAAGGAGGAAAATATACTTACTTACTTACTTAGGTGGCGCTACAGTCCGGGGTGGACCAAGGCGTCTGCTAACATACCCTTCCAGTTAGCAGGACAATATGGTCGGAAAAAGATTACTGTAGACATTGATAGCCAGGCAACCATTGAGGTTCTAAAATCAACTGTAGTTGCATCAAAGCTAGTTAATAATTGTAAGCGATATTTTAGTGACCCAGGAAATATGGATATTCTAGGTAGCGAAAGAGCAGACGTGAGAGTTCTCATCAACCCAATAAATAAAATCTTCGCCCATAAGTAAAGCCAATAGGCGATGGATTCATACGCAACGGCGAGAACCTTACGGCCAGTTTCTGGACGGAAGAGATCACACTTTTTAGTTAATCTATAAGTTGGTCTCAGTACTGGATACTGCGCCATCCGCATTTATGCGGAGCTACTCGGCATATTCCACAATGATTACTGCCGAAGCTGCAAAGACGAAAAACAAACAGAATCACCTGCTGTGCGATTAGAAAAATTAGAACTCTTGGAAGTTACTTCTTCAGAGTGTGATCTTGTTTCAAGTCTGATACTGCGACCTAAAAGATCTATTGTATCATAGGATACTAGTTAGTCCAAGGGGCAAAAAATATCTTTCTAGTAAAGACTAGTGTGTCTTTGCTTAACCCATTTTTTAAGTGATAAGGTCTGAGAAGTTCTTTTTGTAGAATGTAGGGTACGCCGCCTGACCCAAAAATTCACGGAGGACATGTTCGGCCAACTCGACCTCCTCTAAACAGAGTCGACAATCGGTCTCGCTAGATAGGCCTAAATTGCTAAGGTAATATCGTAACTGGAAGTGACCGGAGTTAGAGAACCTATGTACGTAAAATTGATTGGTTTTAAATCAGCAGTTCACGAAGTGAGCAGTTACATAGCACTCAAATTTTTGTAGACAGTGGCTATTGAACCTTTTAAGAATTTGCATCGACTGTATATATATACACACGTATGTATGTACATATGTATGTAGGTGGGTATAAAACTGTATCTTATTATTTACTAGCTGTACCGCCCGGCTTCGCCCGTGTCTAAAAAATATAGTGTTACTTACAATACATACATTGTCATTTTGTTCGTAGAATCAAAGACAGTGCGAACGCACCCCAAGGTTTGCAGTCTATCAATATATCCTCCTGAGACCCCCGGTATCATATATGATACCTTGGCTAATTCAATTGTTTTCGGTGTCCAATCGAATATTATGAAGGAAGCCCAAGGTAATATTTACTCAGAGATATATCCTGATTAGTAGGAATTTATTTTTTTTGAACGTTGCACAGTCTTGTATATTATTAGTTGAATATTTTGCTTCAGATTTTGGTTTTTCGAAGAAGAGGTAACTATATTTATAAATTAGTTTAGCATTGTTTTTCTTGTTTTCTTTCTTTCTATTGCTAACACAGCTTAATATACAACTGCTTTTTCTGCAAAATAAAAAAAAATAAAATAAATAAAAAAATAATTAGTTTGTTAGATATAGACCCAATGTATAATATATAATACCCCCCTTTTCTCGGAAACTCCTCACCCTACAATTTTTAAGCTCGAAATTTACCCTCAGATAAGCCCTATGAGTGACCACAAGTAACATCAAACTTATGGTCATTCTGGTTTCAGCTTGGGTCTCAGCTTGGGTGTGGATTGTAAGTATTTGTAGTTTGAATAAGTGTCATTCGCAAGAAAGTGGCATTTTTTAGAGTGTTGTTTTGTTTGCATTAATTTAAATAATATTGCGAATAAATTAATTTAAAAATCGGCCAATAATGGGCATGAACTGAAATACGAAGTTTTACTTCATTATGTGCATTCGTTTTTGTGTTTATCTAATCGTAAGATTGACAGGTAAGAGCGTCACATTGAGATTTATATATTAATAAGATTGGTTCAATATTAGTTAAAACGTAAAGCTCAAGTATTTAGAGTGCATAAAATTCACTTTCTTTTTTCAAAGTTGTACAATTTTCGCATTAATGGCAAGTCAATTCCTCTTAAAAACATAAAGGTTATACATTTTAATATACATTTTTATTAAAACTACTCCATTCTGTAAAACTTACCTGCCCTTTATAATTATTCCTCTGACGTTTTTCTATCCTCTTTTCTGCTGATTCCGGCCAACTTAATACATGACCAAATATCGATTCTTGTGGTGTCTTCAACTTTACAAAGATATCACTATTATGAAATACAACAATAAACATATTGAACTGATATGGACATAAGTAGCTAGAGCATTAGATCTTACTGATAATGTCGACTGACACTGTTAACTCTGTTTGGCCCCGTACGTAAGTCATTCTGATCGTCGATTACACTTTGCTCCTTCGGTAACATTGAAGTTATTTTTGGATTTTTAACCCATGGTACATCACTTTCTACACGCTTTGCTGTGGAACTAACCTGTTGCAAAGGTTGCACTTCCATTGCGGCAACTTGATAATCACTACTTGTTGCACCATTTGGCCTTTGAACTTTTTCAGGAGAATAATTATGATAAATTTGGTGACTCAATTGGACTGGAGATAGGTATCTGGATTCTTCTTCAAACACGTTAGTATTCACTTTCTTTGATGCGTAGGCGGGATAAAAATTTCCTTCGTACCTATACAGCGATAGATTGGACGGAATCGTTGCCCTGTTTATTCGCGCTAAAGTTTCCTTATAAAGAAATAAAACCGCAATTAGGTGAACTTCGAAAATAAAATTCATATTTTTTGCAGAAAGTATAGGTATGTATGTTGCAGGGCACAATGAAAAAGTCCAACTGAAAAAATCGTCGCTTCCAACAACTTATATCCCATTCCTGGAAAACCACTGATGGATAACAAATGCATAAGCAATGGTTTATGGTGTCATAGTTTTTTGTTTAATTTCCGCATGGTCACGGTCTCAACACCTTGATTGGCAAACCTTTTTTTCTTGATCTGCATTTTAACGGACAAATTTTCTGTACTACTCTTTTATCACACAACAGGGAAGTTATAGTGGTCAGCTCATATTTATTGCGTAATTTTTTTGTACATTAATTCTGTATAAGTACGAGAATGTACATTTATGTAAAAATGAACTCACTTATTATTTTCACCCCTTTCGGTTACAAAGTGTGAGGGGTTAAAATTGACTATTCATCTCTGATTGGTGAAGACTTACTTACGGGGTGGACCAAGAACTCAACCAACAACCCCTTCCAGTTAGACTTACCACTGAATATACAATTGGCAGGACATTACATAACAACCCTTGGAAAAATATTTACCTTGCGCAGCACTCCGAAGTAGAAAAATAGGATTTAACATACACATGTATTATTCTCGTACATATGTGATTTCGTGTACTTATATTCTTCAAGATATTTTTTAGGTTTGATGATTTTGAAGACATTTTTATCCTCACTCAACTTCTGAAGTTGTTCCAAGAATAACCTTAACAAACAAGACTTGCACTGATAACATTTATTTGAATTCAATTTAATAAATTTTAGATTGTTTCGTGCGTTAAATAAATTTTTATATAACGAATAACTACAATTTTATTTTAGTTTTTTCAACTTGAGTATTTAATTTATATTTTTTTAAGGTGAGTGTAAATTTTAAGTTCAATTTATCTGTGTTCGTTTGTTTCCGAATTTAAAAGGCTAACTTAAAAGTGAAATGATAGTGAAATGACCTTCAAATTGTAGAATAATTAAGTCCTTATTCTCGTGAAAAATAAATGTGCTTTAAAGTATTTTTTCCCATGTTTAATCAAACCGTTTTTTTGAAGTTGTGAATGTTTGGATAGAACCATGTTTAAATCAAAAACTATTTCACTATTCATATCCCTTTATTTATGAAATAACATTTTTTTTTCGCATATTATTGATATTTCAAAGATTAACATTGAAAATATCTATTTTTCCACTTCCATTTTATAATAATTATGTCCAAAATAAACTTCCATGTCTATGAATAATCTAATCATTCATGTTAACATTATTCATGCGCATCTTGGCAAAGTCCTCGAACACTATGTTATCGTCATCGTCCTGGTAGTGGCCCTTGTCGTAACGATGCTGCTCGATGGACTTCATTTTCTTCATTGCATTGACGCGCTTCTTTTCGATTGTTCCTATGGAAACACAGATTATGAAACGTTTGTAGAAATTATATTTTTTTTATTTGCGTAATACCTGGAGCTGGTGTCAAAAGCTTGAATGGAACATCGGTTTGAATTTCACCTCCCAGTGTACCAAGATTTAGCTTGACACGAACTGAGTAAGATATCACAATACCAATGGCATCACCAGTTGACTTTCCATCCTGTACCATGGTCGAAGAGGCCAAATTAACATCTTCGTCCTTTAAGTGTCCGTCGAGTGCAATACCTTTGAACAAGATATTAAGCATAGTTTTGCAAAAACAAATACTCATAACCTACCATGTCGATCTTTGTTACTAGATGCCAGAGGAACAAGATAGAAAGTCTTAGTCAGATTAGCTCCCGGAGTGATTGGACAACCCTCCTTTGTTTCCAGCGATGAAACGTGCTTGCTGAACTGAGCATTGACCATTGTTATCTCAGTATGTTGGATAACCATCACCTTGATATTCTTCACCTGCTTTTTTGAATTGTTGTTCACCTGCATGGTGGCCGCTACCTTTTCCCCATGATAATATATCTCCCTGTCCAGTGTCACTTCGAGGCTAATCTTTCCATTCGAAAAGGTAAATCCCTTGCTAACCAATGAACTTGGCAATCGCTGACCACGAGTTGATGGTGCATATTGCAACTTTTTGATCACCAAGCTCACCATACTTCTCTTGTGTTGACGGTCATCCTCAGAATCGGCAACATATGCCCTAATTGTGTACTCTATTCCGAGTGGCTTGCCCATATCATCACCCTCCTGCTGGAGAGTAACCGAGCTAGGTGAGTTGGGTGGGAAATGGAATGTAAAAGGAAATGCATTCGAACCAAGTTTGCGCACGAGCTTCTCTTGCATTGGTGTCATTTCCATGTTAGAATTGATTACAGGAACAATCTGGTCTTTGCAAAGGACCATTTCTTTGGAAAACTTAACACCCATAACTTCATCTTCCTCTCGTCCATAACGGTAAGTCGTTACCAGTTGTCCAAATACTTTGCGATTCTTCAAATAATCCGCGTCCACAACGATAACTCCATCCACCGGATCAATGTAATCCAAGTGATCGATGAAATCACGTCGACCCAAATAAAATGTGACTTTTCCGTTTGGAGTCGCCTTTTTGAAAACCTTCACTGATACAACCATGTTGCTGGTAAATAAAACACTCGCGAACTAAAATCCTGGAAACCCAGACAATGCTTTGGGCTTGTAGTACGTGAGTGCGAAGTATAATTGGATTGCAAGTGAAAAATAGCACACACTAGAACCTGCGCACGTTATTCTTTTCGGACAGACCGTATCGTTTGCTAAAGTAGCTATGCAGCCGATTCGGGGTTGGGCACTACCTTATATAGCATTTACACTGAAAGGGTTTCTTTTCCCCTAAGGGTGAAGCGGAACATCGTAAATTGGGGCTAAGTGGATTTGTCGTTGGCGTAAGATGTCGAACAATGACACACACACATTGGCTGTGCTAACCAATATGCAAACGTGGTTGAATGCTAATACCCTGTTCTTACTATTAAATTTAATCCTGGTATCTGTAGGCTAGTTTATTAAAAATAGAAAAACTATCTATGCTTTAAGTTTGTTAAAGTGGCAGAATATATAGTTAGTTACACCGCTTTTGGTTTGAAAGTTTAAAGGTTAGAGGTAGCCAAAACATGACAACAAGTGAAGTCTTATAATTGGC
This sequence comes from Brachyopa scutellaris, assembly GCA_949775065.1. Classification (NCBI taxonomy): domain Eukaryota; kingdom Metazoa; phylum Arthropoda; class Insecta; order Diptera; family Syrphidae; genus Brachyopa; species Brachyopa scutellaris. The sequence continues at coordinate 105,233,072 of OX459113.1, forward strand.
TTAGTGTCAAATCGCCCAAAACCAAATCGCCCAAAATGCAAAAAATCAAAAAAATGTCACATCACTCAAAAAAAAAGTTGGGCTATTAGACATTTTTATATTTTGGGCGATTTGGCATAATGCCAAAATACCAAAAAAAGTGATTTTGCGCAATTTTGTCAACTAAATCATCGAAATCTCAAAAATGTCACATTGTCCAACATTTGTGGGCGATTTAACACTATGACAGATTGACCAAAAAATAAAAATGTCAAATCACCCAAAGAAGAAATGGGCGTTTTATCGGAATCCGAAAAAAATCAACATACATATGTATGAGTATAGGAGGGCCTTTTGTCAAATCATCCAATAATTTAAAAAATTAAAAGTTTTCTTCAGTTAAATAGGTACTTACATTTTTTGGTACCAATAATTCCACCACTTCCTATAACCATCCGTCCAAGTACACCATTGTATTTTAAAAACTGAGAAATGTAATGGCCCGATCTGAAGTAAGTAATGAAAAGAAAAACAGCTTTAGTCCGAAATGAAGAATTGAAGAAATGGATATATTAAGGGGTTAGGCCACCCTAGAATTTTCGAAAAATGTTTTTTTTTTTTTTTTTAATTGTACCCTAAGACCTCAAAAATGATATCCCAAAAGATTATTATCTAAGTACTCAGTGCAGCCATCGCCAATTAAAGGTATTGCAAAATTTCCTTATGATTTTCTACTAATCAAAACTTCAAACGTGTGTATCTCAAAACTGCATTTTTTAAGTTGGCCGGAAACATAACTCAGACAATTTTCAACCGATTTACTTGAAATTTTGAATATATCTTGAAAAATACATTGTCTATGGAAGTACGTACGTATTTTTATATCGCCCACAAAGATTTTATTTCATTTTGGGCGATTTGACATGGAGCCCTATAATTATATACCTAACAGTACAGAAGGTACCACAGTTTGATTTTTTTTAATTCTTTCTTGGTTTCTTCTTCTAGCAAGTAATTCGAGCTTATCGTAATTTTTTTTGCGCATGCAAATTCATTGGGGGTAGACAGTTATAGGCTAAAGAAGACATGTCTACTAAATACAGGCGTTATGCGTGTTTTTAATAATTTAAAAATAACTTTGGTTAATTTGTAAAATTTATTTATGGGGATTGATGTTGCAGATGAATAACAGTATTTCCTCCGTAACTGCTGCTGCCTATAATTTCTTTAAAACTAGGGATGTAACGATTCCGATTCTGAAACCGATATATCGTCATGGCCGATGTATCAGTATCGCCGATTATTTACCAGCCAATATCAGACAGTTTAAACGTGACGTTTCGCCATCTCACTCTCACTCGTTGCTAAACAAAAATTCTATAACAGTTCAAATTTTTCAATTTTTATTTATTTATTTTTACACTCAAGGTTGACTTTCTGTTAAGTATAGGTAAGTTACATGCAAAAAAAATATATACAAACGCCCGAGGTACATTATTTATTATATATTTGATTTATTATCTACTAAGCTATCGATATCGGTATCGGTATCGGTATCACCGATTTTTTACTACAGTAATCGGTATCGGTATCGTATCGGCAAAACTATGTATCGTTACATCCCTATTTAAAACTAAACATCGAAACTAATAAGATTGTCGAGCATTTTTTTAGTCGTAGTGCTGATAAAATATACAACGCACATAATCAATAACTCGTAGTTTCTTGATTCTGGATGGAGGTTTTCGAAAGATCCACAAAAGTCCTCTTTCCAGTTAAATATTTGGGGTTTTCAAAATAAACCATTGCATTAGTAATTGTTGGGTGTAAGGTTAACGTGCGAATTTTCATACAGCTTATAGAGCTCATAAATAGTTATTAACAGACATTTACCTCTTTTGTAGTCCTCCTTTTTGCACTTACTCGTATTCGAACGAGTTTAATGAAAAAGTATGTACTACGTAGGTTGTTTGTTGCCTCTTTACATATCGTCATCGTCATGCTGAGTTTCCATCAGTTTTCATTTGAATGTAGGAAATAAAAAGATATAAAACCTGTCCATCTGCGATTTGTAAGTTTTTCTTTGCCTTTGCTTTTTATTTGTGTGCCTAAAGTTTCTTCTCTACGAATGAATTTAAAACCTAATATGATCAAATGTCACATAAAAATATACCTACATATGCGCTACAAACATCAACATTAAATTGATTGCCCTCCCTCCCTATTTGAAATTAAGACAACAAATCGAAGGTTGTCTATAAAACACAGTCCATCGGCTGTAGGTACATGGTAGTTTGCCGTTGTATCGATTTTATTTTGAAAATCGAAGACAAATAAATAAAAAAATAACCATGCACCAAAGAAGCCATGGATGTGGTGATTGTATCATTACCTCTTGTGCAGTTTGTAGAAGACATTATTTAAATTAGCGCCACTAAACTTATTTTGTTACTGGTTCTACTATTCAACACAACCTGCACTCCCTGTATGTACATGTAATGTGGAAAGGTTAATACTGAGAAACATGGATACATAAGGAAACATAGTTAAATGATATACCATGTACTACTTAACGAAATTGAAATGCATTCTTATTAATCGAATCATTGAAAATACCAACACAAAAAAATTGGCCTATTTTGTGATGATGTAATAAAGTCCTTGATTTGGATGTTAATTAACTGTTAGTTAGTTGATTTAAAAGACTATTTTATTTTTAATGAAATGCGTACAAAATTTAGTACTAAGTCTACATGGTTTTGCTCATAGGCTGTCTACTAGATTGAAATTAATAAAAAAAAGTACATAATTAATCCTAGTTCATTATGTACATAATCGATGATTGTAATATAAAGTGCTAATTTATTATAAATGTTCTTTCATTATGTAGCGAAGTGCGACTACTGTGTAGTTGTAGTGCAGATCCCAACCTATTTCACCATACAAGATATGGAATGGATTGCTTTATCCAACCCAAATGTCTGGGCATTAAAGAGATTATTTTTGAATTGGGTGTTCTTTCACAAAACTGTCAAAGATTCTGTGACCAGTCAGCCCATGAATAGTGCGTATAGCCGACTATAGTTACAGCTGGCACTAAATAAAAAAGCAATGAATAGCAAAAAGTATATTTTAGGTTATGTAGGTGAATAAATTATTTTATCGTCGGCTCTATCTGACTTTGAATTTGCGCCATTGTGTTTACTTTTTCTTGTAGTGAAAAGCCCGTTGCTCATTTGGCGTAAAAGTAAGGCTATATCCGCATTCCGATTCTAGTGTTTCCCATTCTTGGATATATTTCATTCTCTTATTCAGCATTTGGAACAGCACTGACCTCGGTGCAACTTAAGAGTATTCAAGAACAGAGGTGTCACTCCAGTCTCCAGGTGTAGCATATAATTGGGAAAACTACTCGGAAATTTAAAGAGCCACTTTAGAAAATAGTGGAGGAGCTTTTCCACGAGAACGAACGCGCCTCAACCCCAAACTTGTGTTGCATAAACAGAAAAATCTGTGGTACGAAATATTTTCTGCTTCGAGATATGAAAAACGTGTTTGTTTTTTATGCAACTGCCCCAGACAGTACAGATCGCCCTTTTAGCTTCGGCAAGCTTAACTTTAAGGTGTTTACGCATACTTAAGGTCGGCGTTACCACAACTCAAAGATACTTGTTCAATTTAACTATCTCCTCCTACCTACCTCCACCATATGTAAATATCATCATCTTTGACTTTTCTAATACATATAATCTAATATAATTAAATGTTAATAAAATGCAAGCCATAGATTAAGAATTACAATGGGAACAGTTTAAATTGAAATATTATGAATTGTATTGTAAATTGATACTTAATACATATTACATAGATAGAATGAACTGGTAAGAATAAAGTTCAAAAATAGCCACAGCACCAATAAAGCTAACTGTCCGTGCTTCCCTAACTGAAAATTTTGTTGCGTAGACAGCATCTGGAATGTTATGAGAATTGTGGAGAACATTTAACTCCGTGCGCCTAGCTTCTGGCAGATCGTCGATACTTTGACTGTCCCCCATTATAAATTAAAAAAATATGTGTGAGCCTCATCCGCATAAGCTCACGGGGGAAGTGAATACTTATCCAATCCAAAGCAGTTGTATATGTGGAATATGTAAGAGAAGAAGAAATTTGACTAGTACAATCGATAGATCAACAAATTGTAAAAGAAACAGCTATTCAAAATTTCATTAAATATAGAATTTCTTAATTACTCGACTCCAACGCCACCCATCGGGTCCGATTTTTGTTGTTTTCTCTTTTGGTACTATACCAACATAAAATGTCAATATGAATCATTTTGGTCAGTTAGTAAAGAAGTTGCTAATAACTTGACTCCAGCTCCGCCTAGCGAGCGGTTTTCCTGCCTATGTCCTTCCTCAGATCCCAGGCTATCTCTTTGCCAAATTACATTATAATTGGTTTAGCGGTTTAGGCGTGAAAAGGTTTTGTTAATAACTTGACTCCAGCGCCCCCTAGCGAGCGGTTTTTCCACCTAGGTCCTTCCTTAGGTCCCAGACTATCTCCTTGTCAAATTACATTTCAATTGGTTCAGCGGCTTAAGCGTGAAAAGGTTTTGTTAATAACTTGACTCCAGCGCCCCCTAGCGAGCGGGTTTTCCACCTATGTCCTTCCCCAGGTCCCAGACTATCTCTTTGACAAATTACATTACAATTGGTTCAGCGGTTTAGATGTTAAAAGGTAGACAGACAGACCGACGGACGAACAGACAGACGGACAGACAGTCAGACAAACGGACGGATGGACGGACAGACACATAAGCAGACGTAATCCGGTATGGAATCATTTCCTCGTTATCGAAACACATTTATCGAAATTTATCGTAACGCATTTATAGTAACTCATTTATCGTAACTCATTTATCGTAACTCGTTATCGTAACTCGTTTTAAAAACAATACGTCGCTAAAGAAGTACACTGGTCCCTCGCTTTGCGCGACTTCTTTTTTGCGGGGTTTCACCTTTGCGCGAAATGCATTTGTCTACCAAAATTCGATTTGCGCGGCGCTAACATTTCATTTTTCAGGAACGCAACCCCCTAAATTACATTAAATTCCTACTTCGCTTTGCGCGGTTTCGCTTTGCGCGATTTCGCATTGCGCGAGACTTTTCATTCCCCAAACCACCGCGCAAAGCGAGGGACCAGTGTATTCACTTCAAAAATCATACATTTTCTTTGTAATTTTAATTTCATGCAAACTTTGAATTGAAATATAATTTTATAACAAATGAGCTTACTTGAAAGATGTTTTTTTTTTTGGCACGAACAGAAAAAATATAAATCTAGTAAATCTTCTTTTTTTCATAATTGGCCAATATAACCTAACCCTTTTTATATTTTTTGTTTTAAATGAAATTTAAAGTTTCGAAAGTCTCACCCACAGTTAACTAAATTACAAACAAAGTTGTGTTGTTTGAAGTCTAATCGCCAAGCAATTGGTTGATGGCATTTTGTACTGGATCTTCACGTCAGTCGTTTTCCAAACAAAAGCCATTAAATTCCGGTTGTTTCTTTGATATTTCACTTAAAACATCGTATTATATGAAATTTGTTACGAGTATTAATCATAATCACACTAATCCAGTTAGAAGTTCGAAAATTCGAATCATGTTTCTTGCGACTCATTTTATTATAACTACATACTTTTGTTCAATGTTTCTTATTGAATTTAATTTATATTCCATTGCATACCTTAATGCGCTTTGGGAATGGTTTATGTATTTATTTATTACATTATTCCATGCATCAACCCAAAATTGATTAAAAATAAAAGTCAATTTCCGGTTGCTGTACTAGATAAGTCCAGAAAACCATAGCACACTTGACAGCAGGAAATCGATGTTTGTCCCAAATTTGAAAGTATGAACTGATTGCATACTCTTAACCGTTGAATTTATACCATATATTAAGTACATCATCCGGAGACAATCTTTTAGCTGGTGCACAAACCACACCAATCGGAAATAATGTTAAAATATACCTTTTTTCTATTCTTTACAGATTTCACAGAATGCCATCAACTTTTGTAACCCCTGATCGTCATGGCTACAATGTTAAGTTTTCCCCATTTAACAGCAACCACCTGCTGTTGGCCACTAGCCAATTGTATGGTCTAGCAGGAGGTGGAACATTATACCTTTTAGAACTTCGATCTGATACTGAAATCGACATGATATGCAAATTCGAATGGTCCGATGGTCTGTTCGACGTTGCATGGTGTCCATATGTGGAAAGCATAGCTGCAACAGCATCTGGTGATGGAAGTCTGCAAATCTGGAACCTAGAAGATGAGGCAAAATTAACAACACCAATTGCCACCTTGCAAGAGCACAAAAACGAGATCTACAGCATCGACTGGGGCGAACAGTGGAACTATCATCACATTCTCAGTGCCAGCTGGGATGGATTAATCAAACTGTGGGACTACAATCGGTTGAATTCGGTGACCACCTATGTCGGGCACTCTGATTTAATTTACTGTGCTAAATTTTCTCCTCTTCTAGCGAATATCTTTGCAAGCGTAAGTACTGATGGGTATTTAAACTTATGGAACTCTTTGGATTTTTCAGGTAAACCGCTGATCAGTGTCCCAGCGCATGCAGGAGAGGTACTAACTTGTGACTGGAGTAAGTTTGATAAAAATGTCCTGGTGACTGGAGGATCAGATGGCGTTGTTCGTGGCTGGGATTTGAGAAATCTGAGACAACACACCTTTGAGTTGTACAGCGGAGAGTATGCAGTTAGACGATTGGCTTTCTCACCATGCTCCCCAACGGTGCTTGCTTCAGCGAATTATGATTTTACAACGAGGTGGTTTTTATATTTACAAATTTTAAATATATATTTCTTTAACAATCAATTGGTGCAGAATTTGGGATCTAAGTCAAAAGCACGAACCTATCGAAACGGTAGCTGGACACTCGGAGTTCGTCTATGGACTTGATTGGAATTCGAATAATCCTCATCAAATAGCCGACTGTGGATGGGACTCTCTGGTGAATGTATACACTCCAGATGCTTTAAAGAACAAAATAAGTAATTAGGTAGTGCTTATGTGATATATTTTATACCTACGTATGTATATTATTGAAAATGTGATTGCTTAGAAATGTTTCGAATGTATTGTGATATAAGGTTGATTGAAATATTGTTAACCAATAAAATTGTAAGGCTATATTGAAACCAAGTTTTTTTTTCCAAATCTCCTGTATAAGTAATGTCAAAAAGGAATGTAGTCAATTATTATTAATTTTTAAAAAGAAAAGGATCTTCGTAGGAACGATACCCGCCAAAGAAGATACTAGTTCTTTATACCACTCGTACACTCGACCCTTTCCTTACAGATCCCCATAACATCAAACATCATATACAGGATGTGCAAAGTCATACACACACCTGTACATATGTTTGCACATACATAACTACCAATTTGGTGCGAATCTTCACAGTTCTCAAAGTGTTTCTGAGAAATCCTTTTTTGCACCTGGAAATTTGACATTAAGTACCAAAAATCCCACACCGTCACTTTAGCCAAGCAGCTATCTGTTTGTTCGTGCCAGGATCAAGTAGCATCCAAAGCAAATATTTGTTTTCAGTTCGGATAAAACCTGACAGGAAAGTGGGAGATTCAACACATCTAATTGGAGGTTTCATCAGAAATTGCTATAATCCGCAGAACATACGATTTGATTTCGTTTCTACTCCGGCCGCAAGTTACCTTGTAATTGGCTATCTGGTAGGGAATAAGAAAAGTTGTTCGGCTGGACAACTTCCGAATGGGCGGGCCTTAGTTCTCCGGCTTATTGGATCACTCACGCTCATCTTTAGGCTACTCATATCGCAGAATTTATCATTTAATTGCACACGCAGCTACTCGGTAATTTTGTAGTCGAACGTCATAATTAATTGTGTAAATTTTATTGCTGACTTACAGCAGGCGCGCCATGACGTTTATCGCACTTCGCGCAAAACCCAGTGCCAGTAAATGGCTTTCTGAGGAAATGCACAAACGAATGCTCAGTCAGTGTATGCGGTTTTAAGGTAGCTTGCCATAATTCAGCCGGTGGCGTTTTTAAGCAAATTTACGAAACAAAAAATATTAGCTCCCGAAGACCTTGCCACTGAACTGAACCAGAAAGAACAACGCAGGAGCCATCGAATTGTTTAATTCCTTGCGCTCTGCATCTGCGCTCCAATATTTTAAGTCCTTATTAAAATTCAAAGTTTATGACCCCGGCTCGATGCCAGCCCACTCGACACTCGCGCTACCTTCCTTCCAGCTCGGGCGAGTTCCCGCGAAATCTGTGAAAGGTCGTGGGGCTATGTTTGGATGTGCATTTAATCTGCTGCGCGCATCCGCAAGACCAATGTGCGATTTTAATAACCCCTTAGAGCTAAATTTTCCACATAGCTGGCGTTGTTAAGTGCCAAAAACTGTTAATGATTTTGGGCGCGCATTCTCTTTGCCCACTGCAGACTACGCAGACTACAGCGGCAGGGACAAAAAAATATCAAATTCCACACCACATTTGGAACGTTTGACTTTGATGGTGGGTTCCTGATGATCATCGTCGTCGTTGTTTTCCCCCTTTAGTCATTATGTTGCGCCCGTTGCCTTGGCCAAAGGAGGCGTGCGACTGGTTATAATTCGTTTCGTTTAACAAAACAAAATCGCCGATTTATAATGCCAATGATGCCGCAGAGCTTCTATGGAGCTCGTCATTGAAGGCCGGACTGTTAGGCGATTAAAATTAGAAGATATGAGAAAATATTGTGAAGTGATTTTGTGTTTTGGATTAGGTGCCCTTCTTCGAAATGGCCGCCGCCGCATTCGGTTCTTAATTTAAACGATTGTGGTTACTTTTTTGTTTGTTTTTTTTATTATTTATTGTTATGTTGCTACAGGATTGGGAAACATACGTTAATCGTGTGGCAAATAAAATTACGTGTACATTTAAGAATTTTATTCTGATTATTAAATTATTAAATTATGCATTGAGACATACATACCTATTTACAGAAAAAAAAATCATTTACATATACGAAACTTAAATGCAGGTAAATTAATAAGTATGTACAGCTATGGTCAAAATAATAGCAACGTTTTTCAAGTTTCAAAAACAACTTGCGTAGCGGTCGTTTTGTGCATATGCAAGAAAAACAAGGTTTGCAGACTTAACCCCCTTCGGGTAGGGGTTAGAATATACCCGAGGTAGGCATGCCTGTCGTAAGAGGCGACTAAAATCCAATCTCCGTATACCGAGTATATAGTGTATACAAAAATGCAATGGACAAAACAAAAAGATTAATTACCCCAGGTGGCAGTCCAGCTTTACTGGAAAATCCACCCTCTTCGGAGGTCGGCTCTACGGATTCTGGGGAGAGCCATTTATTGCAATCCAATGACCCTTTCACAAGAAGTGCAAGGGTATCTCGATCTCCTCCATCAAGATCGAATGACTCCGGGAAAAAAAGTCCGCCGGGAGTTCCGCAGCGCGAAAATCAGGACTTAGCGAAATATAAAAGCTTTGAGGAAGAAAATAAAGTACTCCGAATAAAGCTTAACGAAATGGATCTACTCTATCAAGATCTTAAGAAAGAGATAGATCTATTAAAAGAAGAGAATAAGGTTCTAAAGAACACACACTCGCAGAAAGAGCGCGAATGTGCTCCAGCACTATTAGATAGTCGGGAGTACCACACCGATGAAGAAGAGCTAGCACGCGAAACGAATCGGGTCCCTAAGAAAAGGCCTACTAAAAAACGGAGAGCCGGTTCTTCGCCCGAAGTCGTGCCCTTAAACGAAGAAAAGCGTAAAGAACTGCAAGAAAATCAATGTAAAACGCAATTTCGTTTACCGCCACCAATAAACATCGTCGGGATAACGGAATATAATAAGTTGCATAGCCTCCTTAAAGGAACGATAACATCGAAATTTAAGGTCACATCTTTGAGGAATAATGCGTGGAAGATTAACGTCGATGACCATGACGACTATCGCGCACTGTCCCAGAAACTTAATATCGATAAGATTCAGTGGTATACTTTCGAAATCAAGTCAGAAAGGCCACATCGTGTTATAGCAAGGGGACTTCACCCCTCGTGCACAAAAGAAGAGATTATGAGCGACCTTCAAGACAAGGGCTTTAAAATTCTTGATGCCGTTAATATCATCAAGAAGGAGAAGCAACAATCCGAAATAGATAAGGACATCTTGGTAAGGCGTGGACTTCCGCTTTTTATGCTAACATTCGATAAAGCTGATAGTATCGACGATATTTATCGAATTAAAACCATATTGAATATCGTGGTCAAAATCGAGCCCATGCGTAGAAATTTAAAAATAATTCCGCAGTGCAAACGTTGCCAAGGATTCAATCATACGCAAACGTATTGCAAAAAAGAACCACAGTGTGTGAAATGCGCCGGAAATCACCTCTCCCAAGACTGTCGAGTAAACAAGCAAGCCTCTGCAATCTGTGCTAATTGTAAGGGAAAGCACCCGGCAAATTATAGAGGCTGTGAAGTAGCCAAGGAGTTGCAAAAACGAAGAGATACACTCCATAAGCCTCAAAATAAAATAATAAAACCGCTAACTAAGGCAAATGGTAAGATCGGTCAGGAGAACGTAAATAAACAAAAACCACCGGGTACAGAGCGGAAGAAGGCGGTGATAGCAGAAAAGCCCTCGACTTCTGGTCTTAAAATAAATGGTAATGAAAAGCCATTAGAAAAGACATCGGGTAATAGCCCTCGGACAGCAGGAGTGCAGACCTACGCCCAGGCTGCAGCATCCGAAAAATCAAAAAACCTCGAAATCCCGACGGACCCTGCTTCTCAAGTTTTCTCAATTATTCTCGCAAAACTTGAAGAGCAAAGCAAAATAAATAAAATTATTCTCGATAGGTTGGTTAAGCTCGAGAGTTATTCACGGAAAACGCGTACTTCACCTAGAATATGAATGAAAAAAGAATTTTAAAAATATGTACTTGGAATGCAAACGGACTTTTGCAAAAACTTGACGAATTGGAAATATTCATGCGAGAAAAAGATATTGACATTTGCTTGATTTCTGAAACTCACGTGAAAAAGGAATCGCATTTAAAAATAAAAGGCTATACTGATTACCACGCTTGTCACCCTTCGGGCAAAGCGAGAGGCGGATCTTCCTTGTTTATTAAAGACTGCATTGAACAATGCGAAGACCTAAAGATAGAGCTTGAAACTCTGCAACTGTGCACAATTCGAGTTAAAAATAGTCAGCGTACTATTAAAATCTCATCTATCTACTGTCCACCGCGTTCCGGGCTTGAAAAAAGTGATTTTACTAACTTATTTAAATCGCTGAAACCTAATTTCATTATTGGCGGCGATTTTAACGCGAAACATACGTTCTGGGGCTCTAGATACATCTCGCAAAAAGGTAGAATGCTCTATGGGGCAGGTATGGAGTACAGTTGTGATTTCCATTCGACGGGCAAACCGACTTACTGGCCAGCTGATACTTTGAAAATACCTGACCTGATCGATTTCTTCGTGGTGAAAGGAATATCTAACAACCACATAAAAGTTGAAGAAAGCTTTGATCTGTCGTCTGATCATTCCCCAGTTATTTTGACATTGAGCGAAAAACTATTATTTAACCGAGAGCCAGCGAAATTAACCGGCAGAACAACTAACTGGGAAGGCTTTAGGAACGAAATCGAAGTAAATGTTGAACTGAGCGTACCGCTTACGACACCCTATGAACTTGAGGTTGAAGTCGATCGCTTCGTTGATATAGTACAGCTCGCCTCTTGGAATAATACGCCCAATCCAAGAAAAACGCCGGACAAATACGGTCTACGATATCCTTCTGAAATAAAAGAATTAATCAGGGAAAAAAGAAAAGCGCGTAAAAGATGGCAACAGAGTCGTGCTCCACAGCATAAAGCATATCTGAATCGTCTCTGCAATTTGTTGAAGAATAGCATTAAGGATTTTAAAAATCGTGCGATAGGCTCTTACCTTGAGAGTTTAACAGCGAAAAAAGATTCCAATTATTCCCTTTGGAAAGCCGTAAAAGGCACCAAAAGGCCCAAAATCCCTGCGCCGCCAATTAAAATAAATCAAAATGAATGGGCAAGGGAAGATAAAGAAAAAGCGGATATTTTTGCCGGCCATTTGGAAGAAACCTTTAAACCGAACGTTGGTCAAGTGGTTCATGACAACATCAACATCACAAGGATGGTAGTTCCACCATCTGACGATTTAACGCGCAGATCTGCGACGCTTAGAGAACTCGAACGTGAGATCGCGAAACTAAAACCTAAGAAAGCTCCTGGTTATGATTTGATCACCGGAGAAATTCTCAAAGCCTTACCTAGAAAAGCATTAATTAAGCTTCTCCATATTATAAATGCTGCACTCAGATTAAAACACGTGCCGAGCCAATGGAAAGTTGCGGAAGTCATAATGGTTTTAAAACCAGGAAAACCGTCATATGAAGTAAAATCATACAGACCAATATCGCTTCTTCCCGTCATATCCAAAATTTTCGAGAGGATATTGCTAAGGCGTCTCCAACCGGTTATAGAAGAAAATAATCTAATACCTGACCACCAGTTTGGGTTCAGAAGTAAGCATTCGACGATTGACCAGGTGCATAGAATTACTAACGTAATCGAAAAAGCACTAGAAGAAAAAAAGATATGCTCAACCGTATTTCTTGACGTCTCGCAAGCCTTTGATAAGGTGTGGCATGATGGCTTGAAATGCAAACTACGACAAGTACTTCCCGCAAACCTATACGAGATTTTGAATTCATATCTCGGGAATAGACTCTTCCGTGTTAGAAATGGAAACGAATACTCAGAGCTCAAAGAAATTTCGGCCGGCGTACCGCAAGGAAGCGTTCTGGGGCCGCTTCTCTATCTGTTATATACTCGTGATATACCGAAAGAAGATGGCACTATCCTTGCTACGTTTGCCGACGACACCGCTATCCTAGCGGTAGGTAAAACAATCGAGGAAACGACTGCCAAACTGCAAAACGCATTGAATAAAGTAAATGAATGGATGAGGGACTGGCGGATCGCCCTTAACGGAACTAAATCTGTTCACGTGAATTTCACTTATAGAAAAATTAATGACTTGTCAATTTTTATAAATTTGGCCCGAATTCCCATTGCAAATGAAGCCAAATACCTGGGAATGACACTTGACGCAAAGCTGAAGTGGAATTCGCACGTGAAAATGAAACGTAAAGAATTAGAAATCAAATATAGAGAAATGTGCTGGTTAATCGGGAAACATTCCCACCTCAGTACCGAGAACAAACTGCTTTTATACAAGCAAGTGCTAAAGCCGGTGTGGACCTACGGTATACAACTTTGGGGTTGTACCAAGAAAACAAATGCCAATATTTTACAGACCTTTCAAAATAAAGTGCTAAGAGAAATTGTCCAAGCACCGTGGTATGCTAGAAACGACGATATCCACAGGGATCTCGGAATTCCGACAATCGAAGCTGAAACTAGAAGCTTCGCGCGAAAACATAGAAACCGACTAATCGGACATGTTAATAATACAGTCCTACTTATTTTGGATGAGAGCAATTTATTGCGCCGACTACAAAGAACAAAACCTTTCGACTTGGCGAGATAAGGATTAACCGCGTCTAAATTGCGGAACATGCAGGATCTTTCATTGGAAAGTAACCTGCCAAACGTTTATATTTCGTGATAGAAAAATTGCTTGATAAGTAGTATAACTTAGTTGCAGTATCTAACAAATTTATATCGAAGGGTGGTGTTTTTGGTCAGTAAGAATCTGACACTACTATGAGCACGCGCTTGCTATTCTCATAGTGTCTATGGAAGATTTTCACCTACCCTCGGAAAAAAAAAAAAAAAAAAAAAAAAAAAAAAAAAAAAGACTTAACGGTAAATATATTGTCAACATATTCTATGTAGAATCAGAGTACAAAACATAGAGGAAAAGTGATAATTTGTAATCCATCTGTTACAAGGTACTGAATAAGCTGGACAAAAAAATAGCAACACAGGAAACAAAAAGTAAAAAATAAAATAAATAAAAAAGTTAAAGATTATTTAGATATCGGTATGTAGTGTACTGTACAGTAGTCTCTAGTGATATTGTATACTATTGGGTTTTATTATATCACATTTAGCAAAGAAGAAAAATGGGCAGAGGAAAGCATTGCAAGTAAGCTCAACGTGAAGCTATTTTAGCGTTACATATTACATTGTCGAGGTGAATCCATCAGCAAGGTCGCAGTAGCCTTCGGATGATCCTCACGAATGGTCTTTAAGGCTATACATTCCAAAAAACTTCCTGAAACCAGAGGGCGTCCGTCAAAATTATCCGATAAGGATAAAAAGCTTTTGGTTAGGAAATCACGAACAAACCCTTTTTTGTCATGACAGGCCTAGAATTTAGTGCCAGGACAGTCCGACGAACTCTGGTGGATGCTAAGCTATACGCTCGAGCCCCAAGAAAAGTGCAACTCCTAAAAAAGTACACCTACAAAAGCGACTTGCTTTCGCCAAGCTGTATAACATGCCACAGGATCCATTACGGTCGGTGAAGCAGTGGAGAAAGGTACTTTGGAGTGACGAAACAAAAGATGGTCGGAAAACAGTTTGTTCATCGCCCAGAATGTCAGGCGTATTACCGAAAGTACACAAAGCTAACTGTGAAGCATGGTGGAGGTAGCCTGATGTTATGGCACTCTTTTTCGTTGTATGGTGTATGCCCTATACATCGAATAGATGGCATTATGACCAAAGAAAAGTATGTCGAAATACTAGAAGGAGCTATGCTGCCATATTCGGAAGAAAATATGCCATTAAAATGGCGTTTTCAGCAGGGTAATGACCCAAATCATTCGGCGAAACTTACAAAGCTTTGGTTTGTGCACAACAATCTTGATGTTTTGGAGTGGATTTCCCAGTCACCGGATTTAAATCCGATTGAGAACCTATGGCATGAGTTGAAGATCCAAATTGCCAAGTCTCACCCAATTGTCCAAGAATGTTGGTTTTCCATACCAATTGAAAAATGTTAGAAACTAGTAAATTCTGTGAAAAGAAAATAATTAAAGGAGTCATTCAAAATAAAGGATATGCTATAAAATATTAAACTTACTTCTTTAATATACTGAAAAAAAAAATATTATTGAAGTGTTTTCTTTACTTTTACAAGGTGTTGCTATTATTTTGTCCAACCAATTGTTGAAACTGTAACAGTTGAGTTACGCCTGATAAAATACTTCTCCGAATAATCAAGTGACCATTTAAAAAATGTATTGAGAACACATTTGCAATGACATTTGCATAAAAATAATTATTAAAATTCGAATAAAACAGGACTTACAAATCCTTCAATTGAATAGTATAATGTGTTGCTATTATTTTTGCCATAGCTGTACTTTTTTTTTGCAGTTGTTTTCCAGAAGATCGCTTTGCAAAAGCCTTATCGCGCATTTTCTGGAGCTGCATCATTTCTTCAATGTTCAGGTCATTTTATTCTGCCCACTGCAAGCAAGTAGTGAAGCCTTTTATTGCATCTTCTCATTTTACTTTGCGTTGTGTATCAATGATATCCAATTCCGCACTTTCAACAGAAACTTCTTCTTGTCTTGGGCTTCTTAAGCATTTTTGTGATGTGTTGTGACCTTTCTGACTATCCCGAAAAGTCTATCCCGAATAAGAAAGAAGCAAAGGAACCCAGTCTTCTTCCTACCAATGATCAGGAGTTTTGATTACTTTTTTCCAACATTTAGCAATTGTATTCGCTTTAAACTTATTCCAACCGTTTGCTAAGAAACAGATAGCATGTTTTAAATTTAAGCTTTTTAGTGCTTCTTCATAATTACAAGAAGAAACAAGACAGCTCAACAAACGATTAGTCAATCTCAAAGTTGCGAGAATCAAGAATTTTTTTTTTGGATTTGTTGCAAAAATCGAAAAAAGGAAATCCATTTACGTAGGTTCCAAACATCGAGGTTTGCATAAATCAAGGTTGCATAAATCAAGGTTGCACTGTATCTATGTACGTCAATCTTCAAACCTTTTTGAAAAAGGTGCAAGTCTAGGACGTCTTTCAGAAAAAAAAAAAAACAAAGGTTTGTATTGTGCCTTAAAAACTTGAAAACGATTATTTATAACATGTACAAAATAAATGCCGCGATCGTCGATAAACAGATAGATTTCCATGGAAGAAAAGTATAGGGCAAGCTAGTTGTATAACAGGTGTACCACCTACTCGGCCCGGCGTTAGCACAATTAACGCATTGGAATGATGAAATAGGTCACTCCGCCGTTTCTTCATTGTGTGTTTAGAACTACAATTTTTGTATACTTCACCTAACCGAAGAAACTGAGTCTCACCTTTCAAATGTTTATAAAAAAAATATTTTGAAGGCCAATAACTTTACCACTACTTCTGGAGTCTGGAGAAACCAAACAAAATTCCAATCCTCATCCTGTTATACACATATTATGTAGGTATGTAACCCACCAAGCTCCCTTGTTTTGGCAATGATTTATATTCGTCTTGTAGCACACGAGGCTACGCGCTTTTGAAAAATAATACCTCTTCTGCACAGCAAAGATTTTTATCGCTTTGTTAAATGTGAATGAGTTCCGCAGATATATCTTGGCAAATTTAAAGCAGTGGGATAGAGATAGCCTGCGCCTGAATATGAAGACAAGCATCGCCATCACCAACCAACGTAGGTACCTTCCGTTCAAGTGTTATAAATAAAAGATCTCCACATTAAGCCGATTAAGTACGTTCCCAAGATGATGATCATGATACGATCAGACATGCCGCTCACATGATGATAACGATGTTCCTTGGGTTCGCACAAAAAACAGGACCCTATTCAAGCCCACACCTTATTTTTTCTTTTGCCATGCGAATGTGTACGCATTTTACGCAAACACTTGTCTCTTTAGTTTTATGTAAGTTCAGTAGGAGCATTCGTTCCGCTTTTGGGACTTAGAAACCTGATACCCGGTCGCTGGCAGATCACTAAATTATTACGCCTTTCGAATTAATTCATGGATGCTGTTTAGAGTTAGGTGTGATATTTAAAACTCTTATGGAATGGATTATAACGGGAATTCATTAAAATAATTAGCAGGCTTTGTTTGAAAGCAGTGCGAAATTTTTATTTTTCTTTAGAAAATAGTTCTTAAATACTATACTCTTGTGTATCGTATCATCTTTCTTATCCGGTTTGGGTTAATTTCAATAGACGACGATGGTTCTCCTTTTTTTTTTTGAGTTCACTTTACTAGTATTGGTTCATCACACACATGAGTCAGAAACCAATTAAGATGCAACGCCTTATGCGTCCCGTTGGAACTTCACAAGCGGCATCTTTGCATTGTTCATAGCTCTGATATTTTAGAATTCTGCCGTGTGTCCCGTGGCTCAAAATTCAATATCTTCAGTAGGTATATGTATGCGTGTCAATACCTAAGTCACATACCTAAGTCCAGGAAATATAGCAAAGGAAACCCAAGAAGTGGGCGCAATTGAGAAAAAAAAATTTGTTACGGTAAACCCTAAGTAGTTGGTACTTATAATTTTTGCCGACACTGCATTCAGATTCATGTCTTACAAGTATCTTTAGCCGACTAATTCAATTAGGCGATTGTGTGAAAGTTCTTAGTGGTAACACTTGGAATAAGAGGAAGAGATTGTTTTCCAATAAAGTGCATTTGGCGTAAGTTTTGACTTGTATTTCATTTCATAGAAAAACTGCACCGATACATACATTTATGAATGGCCAATGAATCGAAGCCTGTTGCACACGAATGTAGTCTCAAAAGTAAACAAAAACAAATAGGTACTTAGTATGCAAGTAACTTCTTTAAAAGGTTCTGTTTTTAAATATAACTAACAGTACTTACATTTTTTGTTTTTATTTGCATTATTGAATAAATCAATTTGACCTTATAAATGTATTAAAATAATTATTCTGCACATCGTATATCAAAAGGCGTTAAAACAATACATCAACTATCGATTTCGAGTTTGAAATCATAGAACGATCGTAAAATGATTCTCAGGTAAATCAATGAGTTCACAGTGTCCACCTGTTACTGGTCGGCTCTCTTATTGTTTTGGGCAACTGATTTATATAAGAGCCACTACGTTGTGATTAAAAGGGGCGAGTTCAATAACTTCCTGGTAATTCTCATTTTCGTGAACAGCAGGAATTCAGAATGTGGAAATATTATAATAATTATCGGATGTAAAGGCTTACCGCCGCTAACTAACAACTTCCGGTATACTCGATTTGATCATAGTGTTGGTCATTCATAAAAATTTGATATTAATTTTATTCTAAAGGGTGATTTTTTAAGAGGTTGAGAACTTTTTTTAAAAAAAAAACACAAAAAATTCGAAAAAATGAATGAAATATTTATTTGAATCGATAGTTTGAACCTTGCAATTTAATGTTTAAAGATAATTTCATGCAAATGTTGACCGCGGCTGCGTCTCAGGTAGCCCATCCGCTGAGTCCAATTTTGGCATACTCTTTCACACATATCGGCCGGTATCTCACGAATGAATGCATGGATGTTGGCTTCCAGTGCGTCAATCGAAGCGGGCTTGTCCCTATAGACATTAGCCTTGACATACCCCCACAAAAAATAATCTAATGGTGTCAATCGCACGATCTAGGCGGCCAATTGACCGGCCCGAAACGTGAAATTAACTGTTCACCAAACTCGCCTCGCAATTGCGCCATTGTTTCGCGTGCTGTGTGGCATGTGGCACCGTCTTGTTGAAACCACATATCATGCAAGTCAAGAACTTCCATTTCGGGCAAAAATGTATGCTGTAACAAAGGCCTAACTGCTGGGAACGGCGCCGAATCGACATTTCGCGGTCTTCTGTCACACTAGCTGATACGGCCGCAATATTTTCTTCACTACGCACAGTACGTAAACGTGTTGGTGGTTTAATGTCCAACAAAGTAAATTTGGTGCGAAATTTGGTCACAATCTTCCGAATAGACTGCTCAGAAGGTCGAGAATGCCGATCATAAAATGGAAGCAGCGCGCGATGAACATTTCGAACCGAGCACGAATTTTGATAGTAAAATTCAATAATTTGCAAGCGTTGTTCATTTGTAAGACGATCCATGGTTAAATTGCAAACCAAACTGAAGCTGTTTGACAGTGACACAAGGTACTAAACACACGTCAGCTGTCAAAACCAGTGTTGCCAAAACCAAACCAGCTACAAAATCACCCTTTATATTGCTGGACAAAGATCCATCGTGGCAATATTCCATCAACTGTTCTTAAGTCATTTACTTTTAATAGGGTACATTTTATTTGCTAACAAATATGTAGTTATTTTATATTATTCAGGTAAACAATGACCAAACAAATTCTGGGTGCACGGTATTCTAAACCGCACTACCGTACACTCTGTATAGGAAGGACTTCGCGGCTGTTAAACAACCCTTGTTTGTAATTCAGTTTCGTAAGTTACTGGAAGCCTCATTTTGTCTACGAGCTCTGTTTTGTTAGAACATATTCCAAGTTTCAAGTTAAAATATTATGTATGTATATTTTAGTTCAAGAATCATTTATTTGTAGCTGAGTGCTCACTGACACTGACGTACTTACTTACTCAAAATGACTTCCAGAAGAACTAAATTATGCACTACAGAAGTGAAACGATCCTACAAAAAATCTACATATTATTATACCCGTCGTACTGGTATTATCTCAACAACTACCAGCTCCATCTGTGACAAAGTTTTATCTATTAACCAAATTCAGGACATAAAAAAAAACGTCATGATCTAGAACGTATCTAGATCCTTAAACTTTAAACATGGCTGCGTTTGACAGTTTGTAGAATCACTTCAATGCCTAGACATATACGTATACCTACAAATGGAACTGGAGCAAATGACACAAATGGAAATGGAGAATTGTTTTATTGTACGGATTTTATTATTAAGCAAAGTGATAGCGCATATGTATAGATACATATTTTTTTTTTTTTTTTTTTCCATCACAGAGCACACAGAACACTACGTTCTCTAGTGTATACTCTCAGTATCGCTTAACACAACTGTTGTTTGTTGCGCGACTAAGGATCATCTACCGATTTTCAATCTTATAGACTACTTCAAATAAACAATATTAAGTTAATCAAAAACCAATGAAAGAACGCGTTTTTTAAATTCTGCTCGTGATAAGCAAAAATCAACTTCATTGCACAGTTCATTGTAAGTGCTTATGCACCTTGTAATAGGCTCATTATAACCATAATTGGTTCTATGCCTTTCTGGAAAAAACAAGCTTCTAACCCGCAGAGACCTTTGGGGAGCATATATATTTAATAGAAAAACCAATTCTGGTGAAATAATATGAAAATTAATAATATCGCGAATAAACATGATGGAAGTTGCGTTGCGTCTGAAACTTAAGGTTTGCAAACCAATTAATTGGCACCTTCTATCATAATTAGGAAGCACATCAAACATATTTAATTTACGAACCGCATATCTCGTGAAGTTTTTTTGAACTCTTTCCAATCTGAGTTCGTGAATAGCATATGGTGAATTCCAAATGATGGATGAATATTCTAAATAAGGTCTGACTAACGAGCAGTAGATAACTTTAAGGCTATGTACATCTCGAAAGTATTTACTATTACGCTTTAGAAAGCCCAACAAAGAGTTAGACTTGGCAATGGCATAATCATAATGCAAGATAAAGTTTAGTTTATTATCAAACATGACCCCTAGATCCTTCACTTCATCCAATCGTTGAAGTCGAAGATCGTTTATACAGTAATTATGAAAAAGTGGAATGGCAATTCGATAAGCCGAAAAAATTTTACATTTTGAAATATTAAGTTCCAGGGCATTATGATTACACCATTCCGATAATCTATTAATGTCTGATTGCAAACGAATACAATCAGTAATATTATTTACACGAGAAAATAATTTTAAATCATCCGCGAATGTCAAAACCTTACAGAATTTAAATATTTCGTGAACATCATTGATAAATAAAATAAATAGCAACGGGCCCAAATGACTACCTTGTGGAACGCCCGACGTTACTTTAATTACACGGGAAGTCCAACCATCGACCTTTACCATTTGCCTTCTATTAGTTAAGTAATTAAGGAACCATTTTAGCATTGAGGAATGAAAACCCAACGATTCAAGTTTGGCTAAAAGTAGGGTATGATGCACCCTATCAAAGGCTTTGGTGAAGTCTGTGTAGAGTACATCAACTTGTAAACGTTGCTCAAAACTGTCAAAAATATAATTACATAACAAAGCTAAGTTAGTGGTACATGATCTACCACGAACGAAGCCATGTTGATTATTTGAAATAATCTCTTTTACCGCGAAAAAGAGTTTTTCCTTAACAATACTCTCAAATAATTTGGGTATTGCCGAAAGCTTGGATATAGGTCGATAGTTTTCAACTTTTTGCCTTAGACCACCTTTGAAAATAGGAATTATAAAAGAATACTTCCAATCATTAAGGAAATCACCAGACACAAGTGACTGGTTGAAAATAATTTTAAGAGGATGAAAAACGGATAATAAACATTTTTTTAATATTACCGCGGGTATACCATCAGGGCCTGGGTTGCTATTAAAATTTAATTTTTTAAGCGCGATAATTACATCATCATCCGAGAATTGCAATACACCAATGTCCAAAACATCAGGAATCATAGCGTAATGATTATCATTTAATTGCACCCGTGAATCATTGTATACTGACTCAAAAAAGTCAGCAAATAAGTCACAAGTGCTTTTCAAATCCGTTGAACTCACATTTCCGAATTGAATTACCTTAGGTAAACCTGAGGTATTTCTTTTCGAATTAATGTAATTCCAAAAAGATTTGCTAT
This sequence comes from Brachyopa scutellaris, assembly GCA_949775065.1. Lineage (NCBI taxonomy): Eukaryota > Metazoa > Arthropoda > Insecta > Diptera > Syrphidae > Brachyopa > Brachyopa scutellaris. Next base: position 105,255,032 of record OX459113.1, read on the forward strand.
TACGTTTTACCAACGACTCAACTGACAAGATGTATTGCTTGTATAAAAATCGACTTAAAAACTCATATTCTTTTCTGAATCTCAAAAAAAGTTCACGATTAGAATTAGTTTTATCAGATAAGTAGCGCGAATAAGCTTTTCTTTTTACATTACGTAAATTAACCAATCTTTTATTTGACCAAGGAATTTTAAACCTTTTATTATGACGCGTTTTAGGTATATATAATTCAAAACCAGAATTAATTTTATCTAAAAATATGTCATAATTACCTTTAAGATTGGGGGATTTTAGCAGTTCATCCCAATCAAAACCGTTTAAATAATCCTGCAGAGCAACGAAATTAGTTTTAGAAAAATTACAAGATAACGCGGAATTTATATAATTACTTTTAGGATAATCAAGAAAATTAAGCTCTAAAAGTAAGGCTTTGTGATGAATTTTATTGGAATCAATAAGATCCAAGGCCTCAGAAATTTTGAAATTAATTTCATTATTTACAAAAATTAGATCCAAAATCCTGTTTAAAGAATTCCGGATAAAGTTTATTTGAAACAAGTCCAAAGAGAGAAGACCATCGATGACTATTTGCTCCCACTCATGGGTGACGTTAAATGGCATTAAAGTCTTATCACCATCCACATTCCTCCAAGTTACATCACCAATATTAAAGTCACCCAATACACAAGGCAATTGAGTGGCTTTAAGGCGAGCAACAACACTACTAATATTACCAATATGTTTTTCATACACATTGGCAACACTGCTTGGAGGAACGTAGGAGACAAAAACAAACAGCTGATAACGCACGTCATGAATAAAATCAATGCACACACACATCTGTTCAACATTAACCGATCGATGCTCCAATGCAATTTGCCTACTTTGAAAAAGAGATGAGACAGCTATTAAAACTCCCCCACCTCTTTCGCTGCTTGTTCGGCAGCGGTCATTTCGGTAAACCACATACGCTGAATCGAAGATCTCTGCCGAAAAAATGCGTGGGTGCAGCCATGTCTCCGTTAAAACAATAATATCATATTGGTGGTCAGAGAGAGCAACGAAAATTTCTTTTGTTTTTGTTCTCATACCACCAATATTTTGGTAATAAATGGAATAATCTTTTACAACGGAGGTGCTTTGCCGTCGCAGATGATCAATGTTTATGTTTTGATTTCTGCGACGGGCAAAGCAACTCCGTTTTTTGGTATGAATTTTTTAACGCGAATTCCCGTCGGCCAAATTGAAGAATTTAATGCGCGCGCGTAGAACTCTGTCGGTAATTTAATTTTAAAATTAATATAATGCAGTTTAGTTAAGTCAGCGGTCGACTTAACTAACTGAAAACAAGAAATACTATCGCTCGATACGTTAATTTTACTAGAAACATAATCCACCAGTGCATTTTCCGACGTACTCACGTTAAAACCGGCAGCATGCAGTCCATTAGAGGAGTAGCAACTAAATTAAGTGCAGAAGTATCCTCGCCAATTATTGGCGAGTTCTTTTTTGCACGTTTTTTATTTTTCCGCGATTTTTTACGCGACACTTTGCAAAATGTTTCCATGCCTACGGAGGCATTTTCGGTATCAAAAGCCTGCGACGCCGGCGGCTCCGCACTATTACAAGTGGAGGCAACAATTTTTGGCAAACCGGTGTCAACAAAAACACAATTTTCAACCGACGGTAACTCCGCGGCACTGGTTTTCTGCGTGAAATTATGTTTCAATTCGCGAATTTCGGATTTCATTAAACTCAGTTCATTCGTTAATGCACTGAGCTTAGAAATTAATCCCAACAATGGCATTTTATTGCAAATAATGCACTTGAAGCAAAGCCCTTCATTGGACTTCATGAGCTGGAGGGCCGCTTCTGAAAGCTTCACACAATGTATGTGGAACTTCCTGGAGCAAATCCCACCGCAGCTCACGAAATCGCCAGACAAAATGCCAGAATTGCACTCTCCACAACTATCAACCATTGCAAGGAATTATTAATTAATAATAATAAAATAATTAAAATAAAATATATCTACATATGTAGATTGATTTCTTGGACTTCAAGTTTAATCAATTCAAGGTATAAGGCTCCAACTTACTCAGCTATTTTACTTTACAAGTAAAAACTTGGTCGCTATTATCTCACCACTTTTTATGGCTTACATTTTAAATACGAACTTGTTCTTTTTTATAGTAATGTTTCTGAAAACACTGTCAGAAAAATAAACCGATACACCGGCATGGCACGTTTACGATTATCAAGTATGTATTTGACATTCGATACAATTTGATTAAAACAAAATAAATTCGGTGTCAATCATGAATATTAATTTTAAAAATGTAACAACAATTTAATATGCATCTTAATTAATTTGTGTTCTTTCATTATACATAACATATTTGTACTATGTATACATAATTATTTTAAAAAGGGTTTTCATCGAATAAGTGCTTACCACCCTGATTATAGTTAATTTAGGTTAAGAAGGTTTTAGGTGGGTTATGTTTTTATAGATTTAAGGAAAAAATAATAAAAATGGATATGGAACCCAAGTTTCCAAACTATTCTTGGAATATTAGTTAAATTTGCTGAGTCGTAGTACAGTTGGGCTAAGGCCGAAAGGCAATAGTTTATAACAATAGTGATAAGCCTAGAGTGCTACCGAAGGGCCAATAAGCGCGATTAAATAAAATAGTTAGATGTTAATTAGATTTAAGGGGTATATTCTAGTTTAGAATTTTGAAAAATCGTTTTTTTTTTTTTCATATTTTTAAAGATTAGACCTTCAAAAATATATCCTCCAAACGTTTCCTGAATTATCCTACAGAAAGTCTCTTATACAATATGAATTCTTTGAAAGTCTTTATGTGAAGCTCGTTGTAACATATTTCTTTAAACGCGTTTTTTTCGATACTACTTTTTTCAACACGTCTGACATGATTTCTCAAGTTCTAACAAACGAACCGATTAACTTGAAATTTGGCGTGGTTTTTTTTATATATCCCTCTATCGCAGAAACTATAATTATATAAAAATTTTGTTTTTTGAAATTCTTAAAAAATTAAAAACTTTGAAAAAAGGGCAAAAAATCACTTATTTTCAAACAGCCGCTATTCTGTAAAAAAAAATTTGTTTTTTATTTCCGTAGTTCAGGCGATAGCGACATTCTTACTGACTAAGAATCTTTTTTTTTCGTATCACTAGAAGCGTTGGAATCATGTCAACAAGGACGCAGCCTTATTTTTCACCGCCCCACTTTACCAGCCTGTAATTTTTTAAATTTTCAAAAAAAAAAGTTTTTTTTATTTTTTTTTGTATTGTTAAAATATAAGTAAATAACTCATAAAAGACTGACTAGCAAAAATATACTTGGTTTTTTTTATCGAATTTTAAAAAAACACCCAAAATTCGTACTGCTAGACTATAGAATACCCCCCTTAAGCATTTTTGTCTAGCATGTAAGTTTATATTGAAAATGAATTAATAAAAATGTTTTTAAAAATAGTACCTACTTATAATACTAATATAGAATTTTACTACTACAATTTGATGTCCTATTCCATACGTAGAGCGACTCTGGTTTCCTTTTTTTATGGTGTTTACTCTTTTATTTTTGATTATAAAGTTATTAAGAAAAACGTTTGCATGTTCTCCACTATGAAAATTGCGACTGGCTAAGAACTATTCTCTAGAGCTAGCGGAAGAACCGAATTCTAGTATAATGGTAGTTGCAATTTCCTAGTATTAATTACTACTCGCTTATTTGCAATTCATTTCATATGCCTTAAGCCTACGTTAAGAATGACGATTTACCTGCCTGAGGTTTTTCAAATTCCCTTCTTTATTGCGGATGAATAATAATTATTATTGCATAATTGCTAGGCAATAAAAACCTTTATGCAACATTTACGTAACGCTGATTTTTTTTCCAAGTGTCGGTATTGACCCTGCTGCATCCCTGTTTTTCGTCTATTCAAAAAACAATACATATTTTCTTCAAGGATCTGCATATGTTTTGTAGTTTTTACAGCGTTAATGTTTGCTAAAAATAAGTATACATACATATTTTCAGAAAAAAAGAAAATGAATTATGATTCCGCCCGACGGACAATCAAGAGGAAGATTAGAAAACGTCCCTGCCTACTATTTCGTGGAATGGGATTTAAAAAAAAAACAGGCACACACACACTCTAATTTTGTAATCCAATTTTTGCGTTTTATTAGAGTAAAGGACCATCATCGTCGGCGTTTAAAAATGTTGATTTTTTACATTGTCCTTTCTTGAGCACTGAGAAACACTGTGCCTTTTTATGGTATGTTTGCTCTGGTCTCGTGCGGTCATTAACTAACACATTGATGTGAATCTATTAAAAAAATATTACTAACCAACTACACTTGGCAGCGAAAAAAATAACAAAAAGAATAAACAAATAGGCACAAAGAAAACAAAAAATTTCCGAATCCCACACACAAGATACAAGCGTCTACGTCATTACCTTAGCCATCGGAATGCGAGGCACAAATAAGCACCATCGGGGCAATATTACGCGAACACCCAAAAATAGCCCGTGAAGAGCTTGCAGTACTACCATCCTAGAGCATCCTCATCAACTCACCACCACCGCTGTGGCCCGCTCACATGCCGAGCCAAAAATACCCCCGCGCGTCTAAATTTAACGCGCGCCTATGAATTAGACTAGATACATTTCATTCATGACACAAATTGCCCATGAGAATCCCAAAAATACATCAATATTATCCGAGAGGCACTCTAAATATAGACTGGTGTAGTAGTGCGACTCTTAATCCGACGGACAACGGACGACGATGATGTGGAGGTGCGTCAATGAGCCTCGTGCTCGCTGGGATACGTAGGTGGTGCTGCCGCTGCTCGAGCAATTCGGCGTTGGTTGGAGGCGATTAAAGCCGAACTGCGCAAATTTATATTTAAATTTTGAATACTCACCAAAGAGCTCCTCTGCCGCTTTTGATTAAAAAAAAAAAAAACATTTTTGTACCAAATGGATGCCTTTGATTCTCACAGATTTAAGAACAATAAAATGCTCCTACACATATGAGAATGGCTGATGGTTCCCACTTGGATTAAGAAAAACAGAAAAATATAGATTTATGCTGAGGATAGTCACAGCTGGGATATCGTAGAAACTCTGACATGCATAGGTGTTGAGTCCCATGGAATAAGAATGCGGGCCACTACAATTTAAAATTGACAGTCTATGCACCTGTCAAAACTCCTAGGTTTATAAAGAGCGAAATACCGCATATACCGCGGATACGAAAAGGACTTAGGCAGACTTATTTGTTCCCACCAAAATTATGGCACGTTAGCACATCATCTGCAGCCATTTTCCTAATAAGCCAAATACGATGTATTTGCATGCGTTTAACGACACCCAGATTAGATGAGATCTTAAGAGCAGATAAACTATACAGCAGCACATTTATAATAAAAGGATTAATGTCCTCAATTTAGCAAAGTTTATCCAAATGTTTGCCTCGGCAGCATAAATTTAAAGGGAAGCCAGCCCGAGGCGTCTTCCATTAACGAGATGCAGTGCCGCAAACAGCTCCTTGGAGTTGACTGTCTCATGGCAATCTAGAGCCTTGTTCTCAATTTGCTACGAAATTACAGGTAAATATGTCCGCAGTAATCGCATTCTAATTACGCTTTATGACGGTGATACGAATTAGTCTCACGGCCCGGCCAATTACAGTCTTTTCATGGAATATGTTTTTAAGCAGCACCCTGCGGTGCAATTAAGTGAGTTCGCGAGATGTGTGATTTTTCACATCCACCAGATACGTGACTGTCTTCGCCTCAATCACAGCCGAATGCAATAGAAGTACTACTCGAGCCCAAGTGCCTAGAGGCAATGGAAACGTAGGAAGCTTGCACTTTTCTCGTTATGCAGTGAAATAAAGACGCAACACGCGTAGTAAACAAGTTCATTTGGTGAGTAGCGAATGATACGTGTCCTGTGTCCAAGGAGGCCAACTGAATTTGTTGCAAACAAGGTGCCGAAACTCTACACGAAATTATATTCGGCAATCAAAATTACGTATCATTAGGACTAAATCAGGCGCAGCAAGCCTGTAATTTGCTTCTCTGATTATACCCACATACACTTACGCATATCTATATGTAATGTACGTAGAAGGAGCAGTTCCTAACATTGAGATACACAAAGATGATTGATACTACAATGGATGGCAGTAGTATAAGAGAAAGCTTGATGAATTCATCAGAACTTGTTTTTAGGTCCAACTTACCTTCGCTGTTAATTGCCTTCAACTATATCCTGCGTGCTTGACCCACCCTCGATTTGAGAAGCACAGCATAAGAAAAGGCTCCACGTACATATATATTACAAATTGATGACCTCCTTCGCGATGGAGGCAGGTGCATCTTGCCAATCGTAATCTGGACGTAAACTTAAGTGTGAAGAGCATTAATTTCCTTCTGCGTCAGACCCATACGGTTCCCGGTATTCGAAAGGAATACACTCGTACTTAACGGCTCTTGCCATCCAATAACCCATGTTGCACGCGAAAGGGTCGATAATTGCGTTCATCCAACTGGTCGGAAGGAGTTTGGTGCATGGTGCATCCAATTTAGCGGTGAAAACAACGCACGACAAAGAGCGTCGGTCGTCGTTCGGCTATAATCATTTATCGCATTTATTTTGAAGGTTAATCGCAAGCGACGTGGTGGCTTATGTGGGTCTCAGGCTGATGCTGAAACTGTGGAACCGTGTTCCGTCCGTCCCCTGCCTGCACCAGGTGAGTATTTGCGATAAAAACTGGAATTTGAATGGAATTTCACTACACCATTATACGTGCATTGTCCTTTGACGAGCTAACGACGAGCCGCGTGCTTTATGCGAAAATTTATTGTCCAATATGTGCCGATGGAAGCCGCAACTGGTTTATCTCAGTCCACTACTGCCGTGAGTATATCTTCGAGCTGTTAAGATGATTTTGAAGTGCATGCATTATTGGCGAGCAACTAAAAGACCAGAGCTCTTCACAGATATTTGCTTCACAAAAATTCGGAGAGTCGTTAAAAAAAAACAAAACTAAAAATACAGTATTAAGTCAGTTGGGAAACATGTGGAACATAAATTGGTCAGAAGAATCATATACGAACACGTAACCATGAAAAGTAATGTTCAACATTAACTGAAATTGAAATCATAAGGAGCACAGGATCAAAAATAAGTTTTTATTACGTTGCCCCAAATTCGCATGCGGATCTTATCCAGATTTTGGCAGGTGGCAAAAAAAGAAGACAATAGTATGTACATATTATTTTGGAAGAAAGATAGCTAAGCTACATATAAGGATTGTCTTAAGAAATATATGTATGTATGTCGTTTGGCCCAAAGATGAGATTTCGCTCGCTTCTGATTGATCTTTTCAATGTAAATCACCCTGCATGGTCACCTGGGGTCTAATGCTGGTAATAGATTTAAACTTGTTAAAGCTTCATGTTGTGGTCATCGGCATCATCAGTGGATACTTTGTCCTTCATAAAATTAACCTGTTATCAAATTTTAACAAAATATATTCTTTCCTCGTAAGACCAGAGTGTTGCAAATGCGTTTTGGTACGACTACGAAACATTAAAGTATAGCTACTTCTGAGCACCGTGGTGTACCGGTAAGTGCGTTGGACTACTACGCATGCTGCCCGGGTTCAATCCAAGCCCGGGTCCAACACCTAAAAGTTTTTTCACGGTGCCACCTCTTTCGAATGTCTGACAAGCAATCAAGGAGTCACATTTTTCAATGAGCTTCTCAACTCGCCGTTTGGAATCGGCAAAAAACTGTAGGTCCCTTCCGTGGGAGTCGGACAGAATCCAGAAAACCAAAATCCCGAAAGCCCAAAATCACAAAAATCCGAAATCCCTAAAATCCAAAATCCCGAAAATCGAAAATCTCGAAAATCTACAATACCGAAAATCCAAAATCCTGAAAATTTAAAATCCGGAAAATCAAAAATCCCGAAAGTGAAAATAAGGATTTCTTTGTAGGAAAAAAAATTAGAAGACAACTTTTTTAACATATTAAATAAAATTACAAACTTCAAATAAATAAAACATAACAAAATAGTTCAAGTCTTATTGACAAAAAACATTTAAGAAACGATCTATGAAAAAGCAATATCTAATACAAGTTCATATCGAACGCGATTTCCGTTAAAAACTTATTTCAGAACGCTCGTTACGTTTCGCGTAGTTTTTTTATATTTTGTTTTCTTATTCTTTGGTTTTCACCGGAAATTATTTTCGATGTATGTAAGTACATGTTTTCATACGGATTTGGTCTTCATCTAAAAGAGCGATCAGTATACGCCAATGTGTGAAACTAAAATCAATTAGCCGAAACTAAAATCTTATCTATCAGCTATCACACTGAATGAGATCAACACAACTGAATGCACATTGCGAATTGTAAAATATTACAACACTAATGCCAACGGGAATGGACAAACATTTGTCTACTATCCTTTAAAAAAAAGGATTTTTTTTTCGGGATTTTGGATTTTCGGGATTTAGGATTTACGGGATTCTGGATTTTCGGGATTTTGGATTTTCGGGATTTTGGATTTTCGGTATTTTGAATTTTCGAGATTTTGGCTTTTCGGGATTTTGGTTCTCGGGATTGTGACCCCAACCCCCCTTCCATTCATTGAAAAATATAACAGGGCCACACAAATGGTTAAGAGAAGTAGGCCCAGGTGCACTCCGAGCTGTGGCGCCACCTAAAGTAAAACAAACGATCTATCACTATCTACGAGAAGTATTTGGAGCTAGAGAGCTGGAATCACTGGAAGAAGCCGAACGTATATTTTACCCATATACAGGTATAATACTACCAAAAAACAGTTTTTTGTCTACGCAGTAAGGCTCTGGAATTCACTTCCAGTCAATATTAGGAGATCTGTAAGCATTAGCGACTTTAAGAGACAGTTAAAACATCACCTTGCGCATAATATCTGATTAGGGAAATAGGGATTTATTATTTTAAATTTTTTAAATTTTCTAATTTTTTTTAGTTATCTAAATATTGTCAATTTATATAGGATAAAATTATTATTATTTCTATTATTATTGTTATTGTTGTATTACTCTCTTGAATAATTAAATCCGTTACCTTTTTTTTAAAAAATTTGCACAACTCAAAGATAATTGTATATCTAAGTGTAAAATTATTATTTAATAAAAATACAAATACAAAATACAAAATACAAATACTATAGGACGGTACTATTAGCCTCGATATGAGAGTCGGATTGTCTGAGCTTCCACTTTTAGGTTAATATTGTCACACTGTTATGTTCCCAAAGGGCACATTTTCCCCATACTCGCTTGATGGCTGGTGTGTAGTGTGGATAGATGTTAACCACCGGTATTGTCTTTCTCTTCTAACGAAGAGAATTATATTAAGCCAAGAGTGTGGTTTGGGTACGAAACATTAAAGAATAGATACCTATTATATAGATATATAAAATCTTAGAGGTGCAGTTTTTGTGTTAAAATGTTTAAAGATAAACTTCACTATATAAAATCATAAACAAATTATACTGAGATGATTGAAGTAGATGTTCGCAACTGTCCAAGCCATACATGATGTAGTTTTAATTACGGCATTGTATTGCAATCTTTAAGTGGGATTTTACTTTAAGTTCTTCATTGTTTTCACTTTAGATGCTACTTGGGTAAAATATGAATGAAAATCGATGCACTGCGACGTTGTAACGAAACCATCACTCACTACAGTATGAAAACTCTTATGGTACCGGAGAACGTACTATTTGCGCCAACTCCTTTTATTTCAAAATGCACATCCGCTTTCTTATGCTAATGCCCCGACTGGCTGTGCAAGCGACCTCATGCGTTATGATAAAGATATCACTGAAATTTCTTGGAATTCTCCGATGGCAGCATGGCCAAATTCTAAACACCTTCTTCTCGTCCATTTCCATTCATTCATTCAGCGACACACATCGCAGCGCAGCGCACAGATTGCATGCAAAATAAGTTTCAATAGACTGCACGATGGACTGTGTGTGTGACGTTAATAGCTTATGGAGCTTGGTTTATCTTCGAAGGAAGACTTCTTTCGTGCGCGGCACACTTGTCTGTCGCACGACTTCAGCGCCTCGAGTATGGGATTTGCATATAAATGCGAAGGAATTTTTTTCTTTAGTTAATTTTTTTTTTTTTTTTATTTTTTTTTTCAACAACAGTCTGTCTGCATTGACAGTTGCCATCCACTTGGCATGGTTAGTCATTTCGATTTGCATACGAGTACGTACATCAAAAAAGTTTGGTCAATGATTTAAACCCAAAAAGACAGCTGCAAGGCTTTCTTTGACCTTCTAAATGACAAGGTCTTAATGTAGATATCATGCCATTTGACTGGAAACAGGGGATTTTTATTTAAAAATTAGGGTGGATTTTAAAACAAAATCTTATAAATTCCTAATTGTCAGAATTAAATCCGGAATATTTAGTCCAACTGACTATTGGATATATCAATTCAATGTGTTACTGGTAGCTCATTCAACCAATTGACTTCATTGTGTCACAGCTTGCGACTGCGATTCTGATCACAACTACCGATCTTAATGTCATGTGGTGCCTATCGTTTACTTTTTGTGTAAAACGTTGGCAGCAAAAAAAGGGAACCTTTGTTAATAACCTGTCTGTAGGACGGACACAAATAAATCAAAAAAAAAAAAACAACAATCCCATTCTCATTTGAGAACTCTGAGTGTGATTAAAACGACCACAACCGGTATGATTTGCCATGCGCTGCATGCTGGACTGGATGCTGTGGCCATTTAGATAATACATTTTTTAAGAGGATTACTGCGAGGAAATTGATTGTGTGATTGCGAATTTGTTTGCCCATACTGCCGGAGAAGAGCACTTTTGTTCACATACAATGAGATGAAACCACCCCGCCGATCGAAGTCCAGCATCCCGAGTTTGGTAATGATCGGCATCGGACACATACGTATATTGTTCATTAATGTTAATTTGCTGTAATCCTGGCACATAATATGTGAATTTTTGAATTCATTTTTAAGTCTATAGTCCTTAATAAAGCGATTCTGTCTGTTTTTAAAGGAAGCAGGCACAAATGGCAGAGAGCATCTGTGACATGATTGACCTTTCTAATTAATTGGGTCTAATTGAAGTGAAGTGTACCCTTACATATAATGTATAATATATGTATGCGAATTTATAGTTGATTGACGACAATATTTTAAGAAGAATTATAAATGGCAATCAAATCATCAATCACCATACGAAAATCATATGCAAATGAGTAAACATCAAATTCAAGAGATCACTCTTTTTGACAAGATGACAGCAAAATGATAGCAATCAACACACCACAGTTCGTTAAAATGCACCCCTCTGGATGGGTGTAATTTATCAATTTTAAATATAATCTTTTTTAAGTATTGTCTATGGCTACCCCTAATGGTTCTGTTTCACACTTATGTAAATTTGGATCATTATGGGTGAACAGAACACGGGAAAGTGTTAAGAAAAGTATTTTTTTTTTAATATTCATTTATCACGATTTTAAAACTTTTACATCGGGCTTCAGACCCTATAAATTGATTTTTAGATGAAAGTTACTGTCAACCTTCGGTCTCTTCGATCATCTCTTAACTTTTTTCTAAGGGATTTCAAAATGCTCGTGCCTTGATGTGCCTGGCGTTATGTTTACATTCATCAACAAATATATAAGATAGATAGATAGACATATTAAATAGATTTTGCAGACATATTAAATCATATGTACCAAATGATTTGCGGTATATACATACATACATCAACGTTAAAAAAGGGTCCTCAAAAAAATTCTTATCTTCGCACCTCTTAACAGAAAAGGGGTGTATTATTTTTGCGTACACTTTTTTTCCTTAGCAAACCACGTGCAAGAGTGATATGTGTCAAATCGTTAAAATGATTAAATTTAAAATTAATCGAAACAATCCGTTCATCACCGCAGGATAAAAACCATTATCATCTGTACAATTACAATCCATTATCACGATGTCATAAATGTGGCGAAACTTAATTTGCATGAGAAGTCACAGCAAACAAACAACAAAGGCGCACACAATTAAGCCCGGTCCCGGTGAAATGTGATTTAAATTTGCATAAAATTGCGCCAGATCAATATCAGGATCGCGGCGATGATTAATGATGGAAATTCGTCGAGTTGACATTAAAGAAGAAAAGGATACGCGCATCAATAGAAACAACTGTCTCAGCTGGTTCTTTTGCCTTATTGGATACATTTTGAGCAAAAAAGAAAGCAATTTTTTTGTTTCTATATCATCCAGATGGCAGATCGTTTCTTGATTAATTGCTTAACCCAATAAATTACATCAAGAAAATCTTGTTCGATATCTTTGAGGAGCACAGCAGGAAATGAAGTGCCGCGACGCAGGGTAATCGTGCGTTTTTAATTTGCACGAAATCCCTGTTGACTGTCGGTCGATCAGAGTTAAGAGTCAAGCGGTTGGTCGTTCGGTCTTATGTACTTTGGGGCGGTGGTAACTTTATTAAATTTTAATTAATACACGAACAGTTTTGAGGTGCAAAGTTATTAAATCTGCAACATAATTAATACCATAAAGACAGAACCTTAATTACTATCGGCTTTAGGTGCGCAGAGCGCAGATATGTAAAAGATATGTACATGTACATACATATAACATATATGTTCCATTTTTAAATACACTGAGTCCAAAAAGTCTCCGTACAGCGGCACATGCGCCGAAATAAATGCTTCAATAAGATCCAAATATTCTCTTTCTATGAAAGAGAATCTATTCTTCTTTATTTCTACCAAATTTCACTTACTTTCGCATTATAACTTGAAGTTTATGAACGCAAACGTCCTGTGCGGCCGTTTTTTGTAGAACAAAAATTTTTTCGTACCGCTACAGTTCTAAGGATCTTACGGTGTTTTCTGTATTATAAGTCATGCTGAAAGTTGAGTTAAGATGCATTTCGGAAATAAACAATTGTGGTTTTCCCTTTTTTGGTTAAAAAAAGTAAGTTTTTTTTTAATATGAAGGAAAAAAATAGACAAAATTCCTATCCCACCTAAAAAATATGGTTTATCTATACCTAAGGGAAGAAGGCAAATCTCTAGCTAAAATTTCAAATATTGTTAGCAAAATGGGTTTTTCGGTGCAATATGTCATCCAGATCCAGCTATTACAAAAAAAAAAAACAAAACTATATAACAAATAAACCAAGATCTTGGACGACCTAGAAAAATTAACCATAGCTTAGGAAGAGAATTAGGTTCGAAAACAAATGCCTGTGCAATAGCTCAAATCTTCAAAAAAGTGATGAAATTAACGTTTGTGAATAGATATAATAATAAATGTGTAAGCAATGGGTTGAAACAAAATGGTTTTAATGGTCGGGTCAGCAGCAGGAAACCATTCATTAAGAAATAAAACTAGTAAGCCAGATTGCAGTAAGCTATTGAGAATATTTACAAGAATAATTCAATTTGAGACACGGTTATATCTAGCTATGACAGTTAATTTAGCATTTTTGGATCCGATGGTCGTCGTATGGTGTGGAAAAATCCCAATACTGAAATGGATATCAAACATTTAACGCCCACACTAAAATACGGATGTGGATACGAAATGATCTGGGGTTGCATGGCCTCTTCCGGCGCGGCGTGGGAAATCTCGTTTTCGTCGATTGCTGAATGGATAAATGTGCAATTCTGAATATACTCAGAGAAAATCTACATTTAAGCACAACTAAATAAAGGTCTGGCAACAGTTTTCTGTTTTCAATCAGATAATGACCCCAAACACACCTTAGATTTGGTAAGAGATTGGTTACTTGACAATGTTCAGAGGAAGCAGAAACACACAGCACAGTCACCTGATTTGAACCCCATCGAGCACTTGTGGAATTACTTAAAATAAAAGTTGCCATTCTATAAGTGTCCTTACAGAGTGGAGCGTAGAGTGAGCAACGAGCAAAGCGCAAAAATCGCTCGAGCATAGAGCAAAGAGCAAAGAGCAAAGAGCAAAAGTTAATTTTTTCTATTGAATATTTGAATAAACGAAAAATCAAAGCGATGACAGCTGAGAAATCAAACATATTCTAAATCGCTGCTATGCTCTCGAAATCGCTGCTTTGCTCACTTATCGACGCTTTGCTCTATTTTCGAAAAACGCCGCACTCTGTGCGCTACCCTTTAATTGAATGTGTTTGATTTCAGAGCTTTGCTCTTTGCTCGTTGCTCACTCTACGCTCCACTCTGTAAGCACACTAAGAAATAAAAATCAGCCAAAACAGTTAATGTATGAATGGACAAAAAATGGCCCAGACATCACATCCAAGATGGTTCATTCCATGTGAAACCAATTAAAAGACGTCATCCATAATAGAGGCGGACCAACTACGTATTAATTTGATATTTTTTTCTCATATTTATTATTATTTTTAAGAAAATTAACCATTGTACGGAGACTTTTTTTGCTTTATTCAAGCACTGAAACATTAATTTTTTTGTATGTATTTTTTATTAAAATATTATTTCTTTGTTAACTAACTATTTTGTCAGATGTATTTCTTCAAATAAGGGTGGAACTCTTATCTTAAATCACTGTGCTTTGAAGTTTTTATAAGTTGAGAAGTAAGAAGTGATACCTGTACGGAGACTCTTTGGACTCAGTGTATGTATTTGAAAACGTTCAAGAATATCGTATCGGAATGGACTTTCTTTAAGATAAAGTACTTAAGTAAATGTAAACATGTAACAGGATTTGTTTAAGAATTCTGATTCGTTTTTTTCTTTAGCATACAAATACTGCGAAAGGATTCTGATTGGTAGTTGGGCATCTTATTCTTTAGGTTAGGGTATACGAGTATTTAATTAAAATTTCACCTTCTGCAGTAGTTTTAATGTAAGTATGCATATACGTTATTTTATGTTTGTATCAGATACTATCTATTTATCTAACGACTGTGACCGACAAATACAAAGGGTTATACAATTTCCAGACAATCTGCGTGGCTATAGAACGCATACTCCTATTTTTAAACTTGATTTTAACAAATTTATCCAAGTTTATGTAGTGTACTAAATATTGATTTCCATCAACGTTTCTAAGAGCTATTTATGCCCTTTACTCAACCACCATAATCATTTTAATTGGTAGTACAGTATAAGGAGGAACTGCACTGAGCAAGACTTGGCCTATGTACTACCAAAATATATCTCGCGATCTAATCAATAGATTAAGAGCTGAAATCACCAAAATGGTAGGATGGGATACCTAACGCCAGTGAATGTACGGCACTATCTAGAAGAGCTACCTAGCAGACAATCGGCAGAAATTTCTTAAAAGAATATTCACAAATTTCCGATAAAGAATCGTGTAAGCACGGGATGAGAGTTTTTTACTTCCATAAGAAACACATAAACAACCAGATCATATTAAGCTGTTGTAACAAAATCTAAATGTGCTAATTGCGTATGGCAGGCAACATTTTCAGCAGTTCGCAGCAACATACATTCATTTTTATATACATATATAGATCTAATGACTTAACTCCAGCGCCATCTATCGGGTCCAGATATTATTATAAAATTTTCTCTTTTGGCACTGAACCAACATATATTGTGAATATGAGCATTTTTGGTCCATAAATTTAGAAGTCATTAATAACTTGACTCCAGCGACACCTAGCGAGATGAAATATACTTTACAACCTGTTCTCATACCTTACCTACCAAATATGTATACACAAAAAATTTCATGAAAATCGGTCGAGCCGTTTCGGTGGATCGCGACTTACAAAAAAAATCATCATCAATTCCACACGGTTGCCACTGTGTGCTGCGACTGTGATGCACATAAAAAGTCACTTAGTATGTTTTGAAAAAAAAAAAAACAAAAACAAATTCTAGAAATATGAAAATGAGTGCAATGAGAGAACTAATCAACGCCACACTATTGCCACTGAGTGCTATGATTCAGCTTCTGCTTGAAATTTTTTTAAAAAAAAAAAACGACTTTGGAATGCATTTTGTACTATTATTCAGCTTCTAGTAATTGCACAGATATGACTTTGGCCTTTAAATCTGCGTATTGAATGTAATTAAGCTGAGAATGAACATCAATTATGTGGGAGAAGCTGTTCTGTAGTAATAGCCGTTTGTTTTAAATTGAATTTTCGTTTTCTCATTTGAAGTCGCATAAACTCTGAAACTAAAAATGTATCTAATTCAAAGCTAATTGATAAACCTTCTCCAAGAAATTAATTATCTTATACCAAAAGAATCGTTAAAATCTATTCAGCGGTTCTTGAAATCCTTTACTACAAACGTAATATGACACCGATCGGGACTTTGCTTTTTATACTATGTACCTATGTAAGGAGGATTCTATCCTGGCCAAACTCTCGGAGATTTAAAAAAAGGTGCCATCCTTGGATGGATTCTTATGGGATCGCGATAGGACTGCTCTGGTGCCTAGTGTTTTGGGATGGCTCAGCCTCTCAAACCCTCTCAACCTAACTTTACCTAACCTGACCTAAAGTATACTATCGATTTGGAACTATGGCTTTCAATTTCGCAATATTTTATTGTACATATTGTTTTATGTAAATAAATTATGCACATACTCGTTGTGCATATAAACAAATAATACATATAAGTTTCAAAGTAGAAAATGATTTTTTAACTTAAAAGAATAATATATTTTGTATACATACATTTCTGCAATAATTTAAAAGTAGTCGCCCTCTGGTATTCAATCCCGCTAAAATTTAATACCCATTACAAGGATATGCGATTCCTTAAAGTTAATTAGCTTCATGTTCAATTTGGCTTAACGTGTATACTGTATAGGTTAGGTAGACACTAGAAAAACACTGCACTGGCACAATTGTCTGTCGCTTGTATAAACAAATCCTGACGACATTCATTTTCTACAATATTTTTCTTAAGGAAAGCGTCAAGATCGCCAAAGGAAAATCTAACAGAAGCCCGACTCAGACATTTATCGTTTACGTAAATATTTAGATAATGTTCACTTCAAATGCACCCAGACTCAACATGTGTGGCAGCACCTTCTCTTCATATTTGCACTGTTAAATAAGGATCTCGTTCTGTAAATAACTACCGAATAATCGTTTGTCTACATCTTTGGTGGTATTTAAAATTCGAGTACATTCGGCGTCACTTTCTCGAATTGTTATTGGAATCATTAAATGACCATCTGTTTAATGGATGCATGTGTTAAGTTCAATTTTAAACCAACAAAATTAACCACATAATCAAGTGAGTTCATCGCGTGAGAGATTGCAAACCTTTTTGCATTTTTCAACGTCAGCTAATTTACTTAAAAAAAAAATAATACGTACAGATATTAAAAAATTTAATCGAATTCGAATCTTTAAATCTCTCAATTGAACCTTGAACGCATCTGGATACCATAATTTGCAACTCTTCCAGGTAAAATAACAGAACCCTGAGTGAAGGAAGAATTTGTTAAATATGTACCACTGAAATCGATTGTGAAACCACAATTTGCATGTTAAACTTGAGCACTTAGTGGCCAATTGTGGTGAATTTTTATAAATCTAAATACATATTCGTACATGCATATTAATATAAGTTTTCATTGAATCGAAAAATCCTATGGCAGGCACTGCAGTCTGCATAATTATGCACTTATGTAGGTACATAATCGTAATAAGGACATTAATTGAGGTCAACATTGGATTTGATCAGCGAAATGGATTGGCTTTCTTTCGGTATACATATATAGGGTAGGGTAGGTGTCCGCGTTACAACTGGGTCATATTTTAAAAAGTCTTCAAAATATGTACTTTTAGTTTTTTTTGGTCAATATAAAATGTAACTGATTTTGAATTAATTGATGAGGTTGAAAACTTTCGACAAAGCATAAAAGTCATATGTACTTTCGATATATACATACATACAAATGCATATATATATATATATGTATATTTGTATTTACTGCTGTGTTCGGAGCCAATCCGTATCCATCACATCGGCTTTAAGATGGATAAAAGATTTACCACTCTCGAAGGATTACCAAAAATCCCCGTGAATGTTTTACCCAAATTCTTTGTTACTATCGCGATCCTGCAACAACGTTCTATCTAATGCAAGAAAACGAACAACTCAACTCCCGCTGCGTAACCAACAAATTGGCCACATTCATTATAGAAGATAATGTTTCCGTAAAAGTACTGTGTTCAAGGCCTTTCGCAAGAATGCACAAACCAGACGATTTTCAATCTGCATACAATCTGCTACAGTGTCTATCTTCACGGTGTGTTAACTTACAAAATTGAAACTATGCAGATCCTGGAAGTGTTTTTAAGGATATCGCATATACGCATTATTCAGTGCTATTTACCCCGCCGCAAATGACCTTTATGTGATCTCCAATTATGCATAGTGAAATTGGAAAAACAAGAATTCACAGTTAGGTAGGTACTTGTTTACTGCAACTAACATTTGACTATGCATATTCTACTACATTTAATTTAATTAATTTGAAACATTCCGCTATTAAATGTGAGCAAAAGAATTTGGCACGTGTCGAAAAGATGCCACAAAATGAACAGTGTACACAATTTTAACCAAACTTCTGACGAAATCTCACGTCGTAAACGCGAACAGAATTAAGATTTTGCGACACGCACGTTTATTCCGAATTGATTCAGCGTGTCAAGGGAAAATTTTAATTATTTAATTACGATGGCGATGACCTCACGAAATGAGAAGAATAATATTGGAGTACGTGGGTACCGATCTTGTCTAGTCGCTGTCTACACACGAATATAATATCTGCATAGCTTGAATTTGATGATAAGATTGAACACATACATAAATACTAATTTTTGTACATTTATACAAATACATGTATGTTACAGTGTATAACAATCTTTTGAAGAGATTTAAGGTCAAGAACGATGACGATATTTAAATTGTCGAAACGAGTGTTGGATATGCATATATGTACATATAGAACAGTTGTGTTGACTTTTTAAAGTGATATAATAAGTTACAAAAGTGTTTCATACACTTTTGGATTATATATATACATAATATCTATTGAATTTAGATAATATCTAAATACATATTATGTATGTTCAAGATAGCAATTTTTCAAACAGGAGAGGAAGAGAAAGTTGGATAAATAAGGTACACATTATATAACTAGAGTATCAGAATATAGTACCTCTAGATATACATATATATAGATCTTTTGTTTGTATGCAGGCGTCATTAGTATGGATATAGGAACGGAATCTAAACGAATGTACGCGTATATATAAGGAGTAGACAACTTTAACTTTGCGCGAAGACTTTAGGGACATTCTTGTATTATCCTACAAAAAATTAAAATTTTAACTTTATCCCTTTCATCTGCACTGAACAAAAGAAGAATTAGCCAAGAACGTTTTGGGCACACACATGATAGAGTTCAGTAATTAATTTTTGTTCTCTTTGCCAACGATATGTTGATTTCCCGTCCTATATTCGAAATTTAACGTGTCTTTTATTCGCAGACATCTTGAAAATCTTTCAAACTATTCCAACTGTAGAAGATTGCTTGGTTCTCCAAGAAGATCTTAATGTATCCAAGTGCCAAAGCCTTACCTGTAAGAGATGCATAAATCCAGTGTCTTTTGATTAGCGAATTAATATTACTTAGCTAGAAAATGTGAATTTAAAAAAGGACCTTGTAGTCATATTGCCCCCAGAGCTCTCTTTTAAATCTTACATTGACTATGTATATTGTGAGAAAAGCATTTAGAATGCTCGGTTTTGTTGGGCGTAATACTAAAAACTTCCTAGATCCCTATGCATCGAAGGTTCACTACTTTATTTTTGCAAGATCGGCATTAGAGGCATAGGAGTAGGAGTAGGGGAGTACCGATAATAATCGACTCCATTTGGTAACACAATGGACCTACTTAAGTGTTTAAGTAAATCCAACCACATGATGGGGATAGCCAACCAACCTAACCTAACCTAACCTAAGATCGGCATTAGATTATTGTAGTACAATCTCAAATCCGGATAGAAAGGGTACAAAACTGCTTTACTAGGTTAGTTTAGTTTAGTTTAAGTTTATTATTTCCATTTAAAACTAACTTAAGGTTATTACAAAGTTAAAGCTATAATTTAAATAAAGCGGAAAATAATAGTAATCAATCCTTAACTTAAAGTTAGTGTGGAAAGATACCGAATTAATAACAATATAAAGATACAATAATTGATGTGGGGGAGCATCGATTAATTAAAATTCAAAATTTCAGGAATTATTCAAATAAATATAATACATAAATTCAAAATTCATTTAATGTAAATTCAAATATAAATTCATTGATTCATAAATTTAATCATTAACAACTCGAAACTAAAAATGAAGAAGCTGACACTAAAAATACGGGAACGACTTGTGCTGATGTTTAAGGTAGCAGATTAACGAAGTAATGATTCAAGGAAGTTGTAGTTGAGTGTAAATAACCAGGTTTTTACGCGTTTTAGGAATGAATTAAATCGTAAGGTTGACCTAACTGGAAAAGGTAACTTGTTAAACATTGAAGGGGCTGTAACAGTGTAGAAGCGCGAAAAGTGGGTTGTGCAGGCAAATGGAACATTTACCAGTTTCATGTTATTTGTACGAAGACTATAAAATTGATTTATTCTACTAGGAAGATTTCCACTTTGCTTAAAAAATTCTTTTAGTACTTTAAAAACGTAAAGATGTCTCATTGGTAAAATTCGTAAAATTAGGTTCTAGCTATGATGGAATTTTGAAACTCCACCTTACTTAACCAGTCTTCCTTTTAACATACTAACTCTTGAATACAGACGGAAGAATTTTAGTATAATGTTTATTAGAGATATTATTAACTATCACATTAAATACCCTCATTTACTTGGGCGGTTGAACTTTTATTTCCCTGCAAGACATCTGCGTATGAGATTTCATCTTCGTAGACAGTTTCACAGAACAAATTATGGCAGTAATGAGCCAATTGAGCGATGCACCAACGAAGTTAATTTTGTCATTGATAGCATTGATGTTTTTGAAAATTGATCCAGGCATTCTTTTACAAAAAAACTAAAACCATAATAATTAAATAAATTTTTCATAAATAATAATTAAATAAATCACTACTTTTATAAAATGAAGTCTAAAAAAAAGTATGTAGGTATGTATGTGCCGCAAAAACAAAAAAACTACTAAAGGGATTTGAATGCGGTTTTTTGCAATCGATTCTGGTTGGATTAAATCTATAAAATGGATAAAAACAAATGAATATATTTCAATAAAAAACTTCTAAATGAGAAAAAGAAAAGTTTATATTTTACTTTTGGGCATTTATCTCGCTCTGTCTTAGTTCTTCAAAAACGTATTAAAATAAAATTTACATATTTGCTTAGATTATTTCACAACAAAGATTTTGATATACCTATATATCTTCTTTGTACATTTTCTGTGAGAAAAGTAATAATATAAAGAAATATTGTTTGTATGCTTTCGCGAAAACGATCAGAGACTATTGCCACCGTCAATGCACCAGCGGCAGCGGGTATGCGTGTACGCGATACATGTGTGTAGTACATATAAGTGATTGGGATTGCTTCGTGCTAACGTATATGCATTGTAATTGTTCGATTAACTTTTAATCCAATAACTGGATAAATTTGGTTGCAATTTGTTTTATGATAAGTATATGCAGGGCTTGGAACAGATACAGATAAATGTATGTATTACGTTTTGACGTTTTGGCGGTAAAAACGTGCTGTAATATTTAAGGAAGCGGAGAATTTAGATTGGAAGAATTTCCTAACCCATCTGCGTCAGATTTTTCTTTGATAGTCTATGGAAAATCCTTTATCCAAGCATTTCATTCAGTCATTTGGTGCTAAGCAAATTGTTAAGCAAGTATTTATGCCAACTTTTAAGGTGCAAGAACAAGTGTAGCATTCAGCTGGAAGTCTAATTCCAGTAGACAATTTATTACAAATACACATTTCTACATACAAAGAGAATATTTTTGCAGGCGCAGCAAAGCGGGTACATCAGCTAGTTTTTCATAAATAATAATTATTATGTTTTTGCAACAAATTGGCGAATAAATAAATAAATAAAATAAATAGCCTTAGTGTTCCCAGGCTTTGAAAAACTATATTTAAATTTAATATCTATTAATGTTTAGATACAAGACTTTAAGAAACCATAACCAATTATATACCTTATTCCAGTTACCAATCCGAAAGAGGTCACTACGTGCTATTCCAGATTACGACAATGCACGAATGGACAGCAAAGTGTCAGCGAATTATCGAATGTTTGTGGTACAGTTCTCAATTGCAATTTCCATTTAAGTTGGCAAACTCAGACGTAAATTAGCTTAAATTTGGGTATAACCGTTCTTATTTCACGAGAGTTTTTGTGGATTCCATTAAGAATTTTCATCACCCAAAGAGTGTTTAGCATTCAGGTTTCAAGGATGTATAGACTTAATATAAACAACCTTCAGCTAAATAGATTGTATTTATGACCAGCAATATAAGAAGAGCAAACTCAAATTAGCCTTAAAAAGAAACTGATCTAGTTTGAAGCCTTTTTTTCTCAACAAAAAAATTCCCAAAAAAGTCTTTCTTCTTTCATTTAAAAGGGTTAAACAACAACCTTGTATGGAACAAAAATGGCCATATAACGAAGATTTAAAAAAGAAAAGAATAAATAAACAAATATCCTTTGTAAAAACTGATCTAGTTTTTCGCTGAATTCACTTTCGTTGGAAGCGCTTCGCTAAGACTACACGATCATAAATATTAATCCTTTTACTGCTGAAATGGAATTATGGACTCATTAACCCTTTCAATGAAATGTCACCATTTAGGGAAAGTGACATACATATCACTAGAATACGGACACGGTGAAACAAATTAACTGCAAACAAAAGGGTTGAAAGTGAATCTGAATAATATCTGCGTCGCGTCAGTCGGGCGGTCAACTGAAGGATCAGAGGGAATTGAACCATTTTCACACTTCAATAAAATATTTGTTTCCATTTCACTTTCTAACCCTTTCACATTAAAAGAAAACAACTCCGAGTTAAGGATAGATTTACATAAAAATTACAACTTTCGCCATCGATGGGTTTCACGCACGAACAAAATTAGAAATCCTTGACATTTGAAAATAATCCTAATCAAGGATACTGAAGGGAAAGTGCTGTTGTCGTTTGCAAACACTAATAATGCAACATCCTTCTAAATTGTTTTATTACTTGTTTTCTCTAATTATGGTCAATCTCAATGGCATCAACATTCAACTGGGAAAAGATAATAAAGCTGTTGGTAAGTAAGCCTTTGATCGTGCGTACACATTTTGTAGAATTCCAAGTGAAAAGGATTACACATTCCGGCGATCCATATAATATCAGGTATATGTAGCAATCTGCCGCCAACAGCCTTTCCATTTAATCCTTTCCAAGGATACTCGTTCGTCTGTTTACATTTGTTTTGCTTCGAGGCGTGGTGTTTATTCTTAAAATCTAAATATTGGCAATCCCATTCTAAATCGGATGAGAAGCGCATTTTTGGCAATAAAGGATATTTGCATGGGTGCCTTGAAGCAGTCGAACAATAGGGCCTTTGCTATCGGTTTATGACAGCAAGTGTTGAAAATTCAGATGAAAACCGATTACACTGAAGGATGCAACTAACATTGCATTGCATGGATGCGTTCAAAGAAGGTAATAATGAATGTGTTTGTCGTCCCTTTTTTTTTACTCTACGCGAAAAAAGGGACATTTTTATGGTTAGTTGACATTGATGCTCATGTCCTTGCAAATCCTTTTCTTTCTTTTTTATTTCATTGTTTATCACTTAGGTCTTGTGTTGTTAAGAAAGATGAGTCCTTTTTTTAAGAATAACAAAAAATTATGTTGTGGTAATTTTAGGGTTTCGTTCTTTTTTTTCAAATTCAGGCATTGTAGACTTCTTTGTGTTGGGTAATAAGTCAGTGGTTATATAAGCTGATAATGGATTATATTTTATTGCTCAGGCATTTCAGGACTGTCAATCCTTTTTATTTAACTCTTTAGCGAATTTGCGACGGAATTCTAGTGAAAAAGGGTATGCAAAGATTTTAGGATGCCATTTATCATTTTATCTGTCAAGGTCAGTTTAGTTTTTCATGGTTGGACAGATACTATTGATCTAATTTTTAGTTTTTTTTTTTAACACACACAAAGCAAACCACAAATGAATGGCATAAAAATTGGTTCAATTATCGCTCAAATGAGCATAGAAGACCTCAGGTCGTGCTTGTTAAGGACACAAAAAACCAACAAAACGTAAAAAAACAAATATTTGCCTGGTGTTGTCCTGACAGTAGTTCAATTATTCAGCTTGTAAAAAATAATTAGGGCAAAAAATGGGAGCAGTAAATAAGTGCAACAGTTCTGAAACTAAAACGAAGATCTTCTCAGAAGATTCATGCTGTTTTGGGTGATACGCGATTTTTTGGAAAACTATGTTTTGTTGGTTTTTTCCTTGGGTGTCTTGTCTATGTAATAAAATATGACGTTTCGATCATAAAGTGATTCTTACGTAAGGTTACCTTGAAACGATTTTCGCAAATGAGAACAATGAGGTCGGCAATAGTGATTTTTTCGGCACTTATTTAGGTCGGCCACAGCAGATATGAAAAAATATTCTGGATGTTTACGCAATAATCACGTTCTTCGTAAAATTTCAAAAAAAAAAAAAAAAAAAACTTTGTCTGAGGTCATTTTTGAAGCAGCATTTCCCAACATCGTTGGTAAAATGGTATCTAGGTAATTATTGTAAGGACATCGCCTATAATATAGATTCATTGCAATATAATAAATTATGGATGCATGTATCTATTCTAAAAAGTGTGCTTAAAATAATCGTTTGTTGCATTGTTCTTTACAGACAATTTCGTACCTTTTTCGTAATTCACGTAATGAAAGACGTAACAACGGCTTTTTACTGCACAAGGACTCTGCCCAATTTTGATTCTGGTTTCGATCCTTGCGTTGTTTTTAATGACAGACACTCGGAATCGATTTAACACTTAAAGTGAGAAAATTTAAAGGTTTAAAATGTACCAAGTAACACCTACTTACGGTTTTGCATATTTTTAAGCAAAAACTACGCCTTCCCAGAGGTGTTATTACATCAGAAAGAAGGAACAGAAAAAATGGTATCCCCAGAAATGGAGTAGTTAATTATTGAACGAAGTGGAGTTCTCGCAGGTGGAGCCGTAATGTGCGTAATGAGGATTCGCTAACATGTTCCAAAACGGTCAATTATGATTGGCTTGTTACCATATCATTTATCAAAGAAGAAAGTGCGTGGATGTTCGAACGTACATACATGGAAGCGTGTTATTGTTTTTTTTTTTTTTTTTGATAGAGGGTAGAAACTGATTTTTTGAAATCGAAAAGGACGCAGTTTGTTGAACTAACCCGAAAGGCCGTCTCCTAAAAAATGGTTATTAACAAATATATTTGGCTTCAGCAGTCCTAGGTAGAACCAAGCCTAGCTTCCCGCAACCGTTTGTGTGTGCGCGTTATATTTTTGCACGAATGGAAGGGACCTACAGCTTTCTACCGTCTCCGAACGGCGGAGTTGGGAAGGTTTACATGACAAATGATACTCTTGAATGCTTGTAAGGCATTCAGAAGAGGTGGGCACTGTGAAAAACATTTTCGGTGTTTGCGGCGGGATTCGAATCGAAGAGCGGTGGCTCAATAGTCTGACGCACTAACCACTTGCGCTACGGTGCCCCCAAAAAATGGTTACTACGTTAGAGAATTTAACAAATTTGAGTATGCAAGTGGGTTGAATTAAGTTACTCTGTTCATTGGTGATAAAACTATACTATAATAGGTCATCGCGTAAAGGAAAATCAATTTAATCTCTGTATGTGTGTATTGTGTGAAATTGAAAAATTATATTATTCAAAGTATTGTCCATTGCTAGTCACTACTTTGTCCCATCTTTCGGGCAGGACACGAATACCATGTCGAAAGAGCACTACTTCATCTTTAGATTTTTTTTTTGCAATATTCATAAGAAGTAAGATTCTGCTCGGATAGGTTATGATTATGAGCCGTCGATCGGAACAAGTGATAATCAGAAGAAGCAATGTCTTGAGAATACGGCGTGTAGGGTAGAACCTAACATTTGAGTGTTTCGAAGTATGGTTTGACCGGTTTTGCGACGTGCTGACGAGCATTGTCGTGCTGCAGAATCACTTTTTCGTATCTTTCGAAGTATTCCGGGCGTTCTTCCTTCAATGACACCTCAAACACATTTATTGTACTTGGTAGCGATCTCCAGTGATGGTTTCATTCGGCTTGAGCAGGTCATATATGTGGTATAGACCACACACTTCTGATCCCACCAAATACAAAGCATGAGCTTGGATACATGGATATTTGGTTGGCCGTGCTTAACTCACGACTGTCTGCGCTTGGGACAACAATCCCATTTCTTATCGCCAGTGACAATTCGATACAAAAATCCCGTCATATTCTGCCCTTGAAGCAGCTGTTCACAGGTGAAACACGCATTTCGGCGTCGCTTGGTTTCAATTCGTATGGGACCCGATTTCCTTGCTTTTGGATTCTTTAATTATTTGATATGGGTATTTCTCGAGCAATTATTATCCCAATTCTTCATCTTCGAAGTTTTTCGGCGTTCTCGGTGGTTCCTTGTCTTCCAATTCGAAATCACCACAGCTAGAGCAAGGTCACCAAAATCTTCCACTAGGTTAGGTACGAGGCTGAGTCATCATAAAACACAAGGAACCATAATGGGCGCATCGCGATCGCCTGGTACCTTAACCGAAACATTTAAGTCAAAACATTTAATTTCTCTGCAAAGTCTTAGATTTGATTGTGGTCAGTTAGGCCAGCCTCTTCCAGTGTATTAAAGAAGTAATTCTCTCAAAAATTTCTTTCGCGAACGAGCAATGGCCTGACAATCACAGAGGATATGTTCAATATCCTCCGATGTACCTATGTATGTCATTACAGTATCTGCATTCGTCCGGGTTTAAAAGTCCCATTCTTTTGGCATGTTTGCTCAAGAGACAGTGCTCGGAGAGTATTCTTATTAGATAGAGTTCTTAGCTTTGTCTAAAGATTACTCTGGTCTTTTTGCGGTCTAGCCATGGCCGGCCAAAGAGCCTTGGATACCCTATGTTCCTCCATACCTATGATTGTGTTGTTGAGTTTTGCCCTGATGCCGCATGATGGTGGTGCTATGCTCATCATCCCTGTTATAGGCAGTGCCACCCCTCCTCCCGTGCTAGCTCATCGGCAAGTTCATTTCCCGCCCCATATTTAAAACAAAAAGCTACAATTTTTCAAAAATGGACAATTTGGGTTTTTAGCATTTACGAGAATGACTGTTTTTCTTTTTGTTATTTTTTTTTTTTGAGTTAAGTCATCAATATATTAAACTGCTTTCATGTATAACAGTTTTCTCATCTCTTGTCGTATTATTGATAAAACATTGACTCAGATTGGTGCAGAAACTAAAAAAACTGCCACTGGTGAGCAGCAACTCCCGAAGGGCAATTATATACTATGGACATTTCCAGACATGTTCGTTAATGGTTCAGCGTTGGTTAATAAAGAAATACTTATGGTCTACAAATACCCATCTGAAGAGTCGTGACCAGCTAGCGCTGGGACGCACTGCACATATTCATTCTGCTAATCGAAATACTCATAGCCGTGCACGCTATCTCCTCGCGTTGCAGAGGAAGACGCGATGTACCACAATACCCATGATATAATTTTGCCTCGATAATCTTGGATAAACCAATCATCCCATCCCGTAATGTCATTATACGCAATGCTCTGCTCCATGCTGTCGCTGAAAAAAAAAAAGAATAAAAACGGTCATATGAACTGCTGCATAAATTATCTACATCACTTCGAGTCAGTAGCAGATACATGGGTGACTTGCAGTCGTACTATGAAGCGTGTATATCTATCTGGCCGCTGGCACGCTTATTTTGACTCGGATCGATGTCAGTCGTGAGATGGCCCGATCATCGTCACTTGGATTATACACTTTTTTCCAGTTTGCTTTTGGTGTATTCCTTTTTAATTTCTTACAGACACAGACGAACAAACGGATATGTAAGTTTTTTTTTTTTTTTTTTTTTTGGCAAGTCACGATTTAAGGTAATATACCATGGGTTCCTTGAAGTACGAGTAAGATTACACCACACGATTAAGCTCAACTGGTCATCCCATCCCAAAACCTGAGAAGAGTCGAGAAGAGAAGTTCGGAAACCGAGCTAATGGTGTGTTATGTCAATGGTGGAAGTGCTTCGTGATATTTGAAGAATACAAACCGAACAGGAAATCATGAGTGAAATCAGTACACGACTTTTCCTTGAAAAATTCTTCAATGTTTTCATGATGGAGTTCAATGTTGTTTGTGTTTTTAGAGAGAGAGAGAGCGAGAGAGAGAACAACTGTCGGTCAGCCTAGCTACATAGTTTAGTTTCAAGTATTTATGTATGTGGTGGCCGTGGCCGTGGTGCTTTGGACTACTACGCATGCTGCTCGGGTTCAATCCCGGGTCCAACGCCTTAAAAAAGTTTTTCATGGTTGCCACCTATCTCGAATGTCTGACAAACAATCAAAGAGTATCATTTGTCATGAGAAGCTTCTTAACTCGCCGTTCGGAGTCGGCAAACAATTGTAGGTCCCTTCCATTCGTGGAAAAAATAACACGCACACACAAATGGTTGCGAGAAGCTAGACTTGGCTCTGTATAGTACTGCGAACGCCGTATATTTATTTAGTTTTTAGTTATGTATGTATGTGACAGTGATCAGTGGCATCACAACTCAAGTGTAGATAAGAGTTTTTTTTTTAAAGAAGTGATATTGATAAATAGGTGATATTGAATTAATTTTTTTTAATTTTTTTTTTTAAACAACTTTTTTTTTATTGAAAATGCAACCCTTCGAATACGCACAAAACTAATTTCACTTGGAAATCAGATTTGGCCAGTTTCCTTGCGGGCATCTCTTTGTTTGGCTAAACTATTATTTGCAATGAGATCCAAATCACATTGTCAAATGGAAGTCAGTAATTTGCGACCACCATTGGGGTGCTTCTCAATCCAAAATTTGGAGGGCTATCCCATGCAGCGTTGCCGCGAGCAAAATTTAAAAAGCGTCCAAAAAAGGGGTCCCGATCATATTTGTATGAAAAAATGCCATTTTTTGATAAACTGTATTTTATTGCTTTGGACTACTTAGTGTGCTGTCCGGGCACAATCACAGCAAACACCACAAAGTTTTTTCAAAGTGCCACTTCTTATAATTTGCTATGAGGAGCTTCTTAATTCACCGTTCTGAGAGGTCCCTTCCATTCATGAAAAAATCACAAATGGTTGCGAGAACCTAAGCTTGGTTCTTTATAGAACTGCAGATGCTGAATAAATATTCATATTTTTATATACTTTGAAGCAGATGATCCTGATACGTACAAAGTTGGACATTTATTGTATTTCGGTTTTCATTCTGAACTGAAGTATGGTCAAAGAATGCATACTTGTTACTGGGGTAAAGTGTAAGTTTTAATACAGAAATGTTATTACAGTAGAATCTCGGAAAGATGAACGAATAAAAAAACAGGCCCTGTTCATCTTTTCGAAATGATCATCTTTTGGAGTAGGTACTTAATTTTGAGTAGGTACTTCATTTTGAGTAAGTTCTTAATTTTGGTTAAAAAAGAACTAATTAACACCTTTTTAAAGTATAAAGACATTATATAAAACATAACAGGAAATCATTTTATGTTGGGGGGATGGGGAAAACGAAAGTTATGCAGAAAATTTATTTAGAAGTTCTCTCAAAAAAAAAAAAAAATGTTTGATGAATTTTAGCCGATTGTTGATGGCTGAAGTGGCCTGTGCTGGTTTTTGATAACATTGGCATCGATGATGTTTTCTTCTGCACTGCTTTCTGAAAATTCAGGATCCTCTTCAGCATCGGATGGTAGGAAGACCACATATTCATTCCAGTCTCTCATCATCACATGTGTATTGATCATCGGAAAAAATATCTTGAAGCCTCCAGTATTACCTCGGATTTCATCTTCTGCTGTAACACAGCAAGCGGAAGATCTTCTTCTCCGTCATCAGCAACACTTTTCGATGACTGACGCTGTGATTTAATCCTAAGTCCTTTGGATACATGTAACAGCATCGCGTTATGTTAACTTCTTCAAAATTTTCCCAACGTTTCTACGCTTGGAAATAACATCTGATAAGAGAATTGTACGATAATGCAACTTTGTAAGCTGAATTACATTTTGATCCATTGGTTGAACAAGGGGCGTTGCATTTGGAGGCATAAGCAATGCGCCTTTCTTTTAAATTTAAAAACTTTACTCGGCCTTCAACTGTTGGCATCTTTCCTCTACATACATAAATTCACTTCACATTGGTATGCAAACAAACGAAATGAAATGCAAAAATGCAAAATCAAGCAGAAATGAACCGTTTTCCAAATAATATCGGTTATACTACTACGAATAAAGAAGAAAAAAATATTATGGGTTCATCTTTTCGAGTATCCAAAAATCAACCCGTTCATCTTTTAGAATACTGAAACAATTCTGTTCATCTTTCTGGGTAGTTCATCTTTTGGAATAATTCATCTTTCCGAGATTCTACTGTATTTTGTTCCATTATCTAATCTTTGGTAATTATTCTATAAAAAAATTATTGAAAAATTTGTTTGAAAAATACCCTCTTCTAAATCCGAGTATACTGCACTGCAATTATTGATTTGTTGGTGTTTACTTTTTCTAGAATGAAGCAAAACAAAAGGTAATACACTTAATCTAGTACATAGTGTGGTGAGTTCTAGTACTCTAGCAAGTGTTTAACGTTTTCTCTTCTTTCACCGTTTCGCGGACTTGTCTTGTTCGTCGATAAGTACCTCTGAGCAGATAAGCGAGTTTTTGTAACTACATATCCCGGAAAAGTGGCTGTGACATAGTGGAAGTCGCGTCCCTTGTCATGCTAAAGGTTCACGGTTCAAATCCAGATGTCACCGAAACATTTATATTTGACGAAATAAAACTGAGTTGATCAGTTTCAGAAGTTGCGAAGGCATAACACTGGCAGTAGGTTAGTGGAATAGCTGAAGAATGTGATCGCACCAATAATAATAGGAAACATCTGAAAAAAAACTTCTGTGAATCATAAGTAAAGGCAAAACTTTCAATAATACACAACTCCCCAATCATCCTGGACACCACCCATAGAGTTAGTTGAAACCTAAAATCTGAGTTTCCCATCACTACGCCGATCTGTCTGTCTCTCGTTTTGGTTCTTCATGTGCTCACGCAGTGTGCAAACATTATAAGGATATTCGCATCCCCTTTAGCGTGTGTAAATTATAAAACAAAAAAAAAAGGACATCACGACATTGGACAATCCTTCTAAGGTACTTATCCGGATTTTACTGTATAAGTTAACATATAAAGTTTATCTTAATGATAAGAACTCTAAATCCTTAGCTAACTAACTGCCTCCAGTTTCATACTCCAAGTTGGTTGAGGTCTTGTTCTACTTGTGCGTGCCACCTTAAGCGAGCGCGTCCTCGCCCTCCGGGTTAAAATAGAATATTATCCGGGCCAGAGCGTTGATGTCCATACGCTCAACATATCATAGCCATCTCAACGCCAAATGTGCCGTTTTTTGACCACGTCGATGTCGCTGTACAGTTCGTGGTTAAATCTTCTCCTCTAAAACCCGTCAACGCAAACGGGACCGAATATCTTACGAAGGATCAACGACTCTTAAAATGACATATAAAATAACCGCAGAGTGAATTCAAAGAAATGAGTCTCGCTTCGATAACCCAACTCCCTCTGCCGGAAAACATGAACAAATTGACCCCTCCATGTTGAATGGAAACCGTAGAAAGTGATCAAAATGCATTTCTTCCTATCTTTACTTCTTAGAATTTGTATTTTTTGCAGTTTATTACTGATTTGTCTGAAGAATTGCAACTACATATAGCGAAAGGTTTATTTACCAAAAGTTCCAGTGCAGCCCTTCCATGTTGAAAGGAAAACCTTTGGCTTCGACATTGCTGCATGTTATTCATCTCAACTTCTCAACCGTAAAACAATAAAAACATCAATTCTCTCTCAGCACACGTTTTCAACTACTGACTTATCTACCTGATCTCACCTTGACAAGGTGATACCTCTTTCAACGCATACAGAACTCTTTCAGTGTAACTCTATCCCAAGATAGAGGTAGACACAAACTAACCCGTGTTAACCCTTAATAAAACCATAAAATCCTTCAATTTTAACTCACTAAATGATAAGCAATAGAGCCAAAGGATACGATTTGCCTTTTCTGATCTATGTATACGTCGACTGTATCTTGGACAGATTGCTAGGAATGTTCTGTTGTTTCAATCATTAAAGCAATTTTGGTATTGCAAAAGTCTACAGTTTATCATTTTACGACGATTTGGCAATTTTTTTTTTGCATGCCTCTTTGCTATTAACCGTTCTGGATAACTGTATTGTTCAGCCAAGGATATTGCGTTTACCCGTTAGAAACGAACTGAGTACTGTTAGAATTGCTGAGAATGGGTTTCTCTGGAAAATGGTTACATCCCAATCGATCGTTTTTTACGTAATTTTTTTTTATTATTCCTCGACAGTAAAAATAAACAGTTTTTTAGCAAAATTGCGTAAAAACTAATTCGTTGCCTTTTTTTTGAATTCAACGAAAAGGATTCGTTTCGCAGGAAGGATAACTGTATTCAAATGCCATTTTGATTTTGCACACGTCTACCTAGAAACATTTTGTATTACCATGGTAAAGGATTCACGAAGGAGTTATTCACGAATTCCGCCGTTCGTACGCTCAGCGCTGAAAGGGGTTACCTGTGAGAGAAAAAGGGTTCTTTACTTTAACTCGTTTTATGGTAAGGGTTACACAGGAGTGTACCTGTGAAAACATTATATTTCTGTTAATCCTTTTATGGCAAACAAACATAGGAAAGATGATTTTCCCGTTTTTATGGGTGTGTGGTTTTAGCCCTTTGATGCGCATGATCATCCCACTAATAAAACGAAACCTCTTTTGTTTGGAAATGTAAAAAGGATTAAATACTTATGCTATTGTGAGCCTGCACGGTTTGCAATCGGTCATCATACAGACGTGGACAAATTACCAAAAGCATAGTGTGTGGTGACCAGACAGGAGCATAACTAAAGCGATTTAGTGTGAGCGGATTAGGATGTTTTTCGAAGTATTTAAGAAAATATTTGCAAACACAGATGGCTTTGTCAATTAATGTTAAACACATGTATTTTTAAAATAGTTACAGTTACGAGTACACTTTAATATACACAATTAATTCAATTTCTCAACTAGAGATGGCACTTTATGCGTTAACTAACAAATCTGTTCGGTTAGCCATAGCTGCCAGCATGCGTCTAGAGGTATCTAGTCTGGATAATGTTTTTCTGTTCTCACAGGTGGTAAGAGTGAGGATAAATGGTTTATTGTAATCTATGCGGCCTAACAGTTTACAGAAATTGCTCGTCTACTTTCGAGTAGTCTCCTGAAATACAGTAATATACAACCATCTACTTAATCATAGCCAGTTTTAACATCATCAATCGCTCCCAGCGCGCCGTGTTAGAGGCTTTTACGGCAATGGAAGAGCAGGCGAAACGAGTTGGCCTTGAAGTGAATGCGGACAAAACCAAGTACATGTTGTCAACAAACAAAGAAACATCTGTTCACCGCCTAGGACAAAACGTCACTGTTGGCAACAGTAACTTCGAAGTGGTTAAGGAGTTTACCTACCTCGGAGTAAACATCAACTCCACGAATGACACCTTAGTGGAGATTCGACGAAGATTTATCCTAGGAAACCGCTGCTACTTCGGTTTGGCAAAACAAATGGGTTCAAAACTCCTAACTCGAAAGACGAAATGCATGCTCTACAAATTATTGATCCTGCCAGCTCTGCTGTGTGGAGCCGAGTGTTGGACGATAAGCAGGAAATCAGAGCAGATTTTGAATATTTTCGAGAGAACAATTCTTCGTCGGATATTTCGGTCCCGTATGCGAGGAGGGCGACTGGAGGAGAAGATATAACCGCGAACTCTATGAGCTGTACCAAGATGTGGTATGTAGTCCGAAAAGTCAAAACACATCGTCTACACTGCTCGGCCACATCGAGCGAATGGACAACAATGCTCCAGCAAAGAGGATCTACGAATCACAGCCCCCAGGTTCGAGACGACAAGGAAGACCGAACCTTCGGTTTAAGGACCAAGCTACCGCGGATGCCAGTGCGCTTGGTCTAGACCAGTGTTTTTCAAAGTGTGGGTCGCGACCCCCTTGGGGGTCGCACAGCAATTGTCAGGGGGTCGCGAGCTTCAAAATCAGAAATAACAACTACAACAGCTAAGTTTTATTTTTACTTTTTGTTGTTTTATTTATATTAATAAGAGGGGTGGGCTTGTCTTTTATCGACTAGTTTGTCAAAACGTGGAGATATTTTGGAAACGCCAGGATGTCGACTTCGGTTCCAATCTGTTTCTGGCCTTAAACTTTATGTTCAGCATTGAAGAAAACGTAAGCTCACAAAAGTAGGATGTAGCAAATGGTACTAATAACCTGAGAGCTTCTCTTGCAAGATGTGGGTACTCGTTCCTTCTTTTCATCCAGAAAATGTCTATCGTCTGCGATTGAAACTCCATTTTCAGCATTTCGTCCGCGGAAAACTCAATCAGTCTTTCCTTCACTTACATTTTAAGGTCAGCTGAATGTATGGATATATCAAGAAAAGGATTTAGTATCCACCTTCGCTTATTGTCCAGTACAGATCCGTCGGGAAAGTGTGTTATAAGCCGATTTGGTACGGTTTCTATTAGGGATATAAGTACATTCAGTGTTTGCTATCTCGATTCCAACACCATTTTTTGTAGAGAAGTGGTGCATAATGCAATTTTTCGTATTGTGAGGCACAACATGACAAAGGCGCAATATAATTACCATTATGTGAATAATGAAAACTGTAGGAAGCATACTATAGCGACATTTAACTAGATCCCCCCACGGTACAATATAGGTCTGTTTGGTACCTTGTTACTTTTCGTAATATTACGTAAGATTTCATAAAATCACATGAATTCGTGTTTGTTTATCCAAAAAAAATTACGACAAATCTCAAATAAGAGAGCCAAATGAGAGTGTCAAAAATTGCCCCTCAATCGAGATAGTTGCAACTGAGCGTACAAAAGCTGTCAAATCAACCATCTGACAGTTTGTGAAACGGCATAAATCTTCATTTGTTAGTGAACATTTTAAAAGGTTAAACCCAAAGTGTTAGAACGCGTTTGGTTACTTTTGTGCAATTTTTCCACTCTTTGAAAGGATTTTACATATTTACTATTTGACAGGTTCGTCCAATTTGACCACAAAAAAGAGACCCAAACAAGCTTGCAGGTTTGTTTATTTTTTTCTCTTATTTCAATTTCAAAGGGGGTCGCTAAGTTGTTTTATGTGCTCAAGGGGGTCGTTATTCTGAAAAGTTTGAAAAACACTGGTCTAGACGACTGGAAGCAGCGTGCCCTGGATCGAAGAGAGTGGAAGGCTGCTGTGTCTCAGGCAGAGACCCTTCACGGGTCGGGAGCCCGTTAAGTAAGTAAGTAAGGTGGTCCAGTATAGTCAATGCGGATATAACGAATGATCGATATAACGTACATTTTTTTCAAACACATTAGTGTCTCTATATAGCGAACGAAAAAAAAATTCGATATTCGATATAACGAATGTTGTTACAATATCTGTGTACATTCTTTAAAAAACAAATGAGACAAGATTACCTAAGAAATACATATGTATCTGTTTAGGAAACTTGGCTTGGTCTAGACAACTGGAAGCAGCGTGCCCGGGATCGAAGAGAGTGGAAGGCTGCCGTGTGTCAGACAGAGACTCTTCACTGGTTTGGAGCCCGTTAAGTAAGTAAGTAAAAAAGCAATGCAAGAGTTTAGATATTCTTCTTTGAGTTTACAACCATTTATTCACTTTATTTACGAATAAGATATTCCTAGCTCTGCAGATTATAACTTGACAATGATGATGATCCCAAAAATAAGACTAGGCTTAAGACGGAGTGGTTGAAAGCAGCAGCCCCCAACCGTCTGATCTCAATCCCATACAAATCTATGGGAAATCGTATCTGTACCATAGGATCCGAACACGACAATACTGCACTTAAAATGCGTCTATTTTTGAAGCTCTTTCCCGGCAATTGTTGTATACCTCAGAAGATATTTAAAAAGAAAAATATTGAGTCCACGTCAGTGTTAAGTTGTAATAAAAAATCACAAAATATGAAAAAGGTGGGTTAGGTTAGGTAAGTGCGCTGGCGAGAATGGTCACATTCTCATCGCACTTAGGTTTATGTGAACCCATTGTGGCATACCCATTATATGTTCCCACCCATGGTGTCAGTGCTTTGGTTCCAACACTTGGCAAACAAAGATCCTGACAATTTTTTATTTTCTGTTATCAACTACAACAAATAGAAATGCGGAATTCTGCGCATTGCTTTTGTTTTGTCATACACTGTATGATTTTTTTTTTTAATTTTTCATTTTAATCTCACTTCCCTCAGTTAGTATCGACCTTAGGTTACACAAACATAACTTTCGTCATCCGTTTTTTCTTCGCCTTTTTTTAATCTAGGGGGCATCCCGTAATGGACAGGTTTTGCCCCTTAAAGTTTTAATTAAATAAGTTTTTGTATATTGCATAGTGACTAAGTGGCAGTGCTTCCCCAACTCACCCCAATCTTATCTTTCAAACAAAAACTTATTTATCATGGCGAAAACTGAAAGAAAAATTGAGGCTAACGATTTAGATAAAAAAAAAAACATTTTATTTGATGTTAAAAATTATTATTTGGATTTTAATATGCATTGATATATTACATATACTATGCACATAAATATTTTTTCAGACAGCCAAGCAGCATTCAAATGTTTGAGCTCCCAGTAGGAAAGTTTAAGGCATGGTAATGTACGCAGTAATCGAGAACCTACATCATTTATGTACTACAGCATTGGTGATTCCTAACACAGAGACATCCTAGCAAAATAATGCATCCTTTAGTACATTACTGAGTAATGCATAAAATCTTTGATGAAAAGTCAACAATGTTTTTACTCTTTAGTTTTTACACATACTTATCATTTGTTGAATCATTAACGCTGTTTCGTTAATGAAAATATGTATTTTTGGTAATGCATTATTTCATGCATCAAAAAGTATAAATTAACTGTTTTATTATTAAAACCAATTACATAATTTTCAATTTAAATTTTATTAAATTTCATTAAAGAATAACACAAAAATAAGTAAAACAAAACACGCATTAAAAAAATAGTAAAAACATTATGTAGGTAGTTAGAAGGTATAAAAAAAAACTTGACTAAAAAAAAACATTACAAAACTAAGTACAACAAAAAAAATCAATTCATTACAGAAGCAGTTAAAAAGAAAAAACAATAAAATCAAAAAATAAAATTCATAAAAAAAAAAATTATTGTTGGCTTTTTTGTTAGCCAAACAGTTTTTTTTTATCGCAGCTTTATTAATTTGAAAGCGGTTTTGACGTCTTTCCAAAATCTTTTTCGCCATACCTCTGTAATTTGTTTGTTGTTTAAAAAAAATATAATTAGGTTTAAATTTTTGTACTTGTTTGGAAACAGAATTTAAAACTTACTATACATGGCTTTGCTCAGATTTTTGATTTGTTATTATTTGATAGATCGCTATCATTGTTCTCCAAACAGGGTTCCCTTGCACAAATATTTTTCTTCGATATTAATTTTCTAAAATGTTGTTTAGAATACATATTTATAATACTAGTTTTAAATTTATTTGTTTTTGCTTCCTTACTTACATCAACGCATTCAACCACAAAATGAGCTAATTCAAATAAAATTACGTGCAATTTGGTTTACAAACGCATATTTTGATGGCGACCTGAGTTCGGGTCGCCGGTGTCAAGCCGGCAGCATAAATAAACAAAATTAGGGGAAATAAGAAAAAGAAGATACAAATGACAAACAATCTGAAAGCCAAAAATATGCATTACTTCTTTTACAGATATGGTAATGTATTTGGTAGGTATATCATATTACCCGGTCCATTCTTTTTGTGTGCATTATTTTGCTTATCTGTAATAATGCGATATTTCATTAGTTATAAGAGTAATTCATTATGGAGTTTCCTACTGGGTAGCTACTCAGTAAGGTCAAACTTTGGTGGGTACCTGGGCATAGAGACATTGAAGGAAATTAGATTGCGGATGAGCTGGCTCGTTAAGACTCTATTGCCAAATTCTCAGGCCCGGAACCCTTTTTTTGGCATAGACTGGGCAAGAATCTCAGCATCAATCAACAAATGGAAACATAATCTCCAACTCTCTCATTGGAGAACTGTCCCTGCGCTTAGACAAGCCAAACTGTTAATTTAGCCAGAAAGATATTAGGTATCTAAAATATTTCCTCTCCGCTCATTACCAGTTACGAAACCACCTGAACAAGTTAGGCCTGTCTAATGGGACCGATTTTTGACTCTGTTTAGAAGAGGTCGAGACAGCCGAGCACGTCCTTTGTCCTTTGTGATTGCCCGGCTATTTTCGGAGTCAGACGTCGTACCCTATATAAGGAACTCCTTAGACCTAATGACTTAAAAAATGCGTCAACCAATGACATACTAGCCTTTATTAGAAAGGTGGTTTAACTCTTGGACTAATTAGAATCATATGACACAATAGATCTTTAAAATCGCAGTATCAGTCTTGGGGCAGGATCCAGTAAATAAAAAATAAAAAATAAAAAAAAAGCACGTACTTAGTGGGCTGATATGAAAATCGCATTTTTTTGGCCAATGTCTTCAAATAAAATAAAAAATACAATACTTAATTTTATTTCACTCATTAATAACTATGCAGCTCTGTAAAATGTATTATGCTCCTCAGGGAAGTGACAAAAACAACAAATCTATTTTTCTTTGAAAGTACAGTAAAACCCGGATAAGTGCATTAGCAGAATTGTTCAATGTCGTGAGGTACTTATCCGGAATATATAGTAATGAAAACCCGCTTATATGCTCAGCTCAGAGGTACTTATTTACGAAAAAGACAAGTCTGCAAAAAGGCGAAAGATCTTCACAACAAACAATTGAAAAGGGACAACCAAGAGAAAACTCATCAAAGTCTTATAGAGTACTTGAAATCACCCCATTATGTACTAGATAAAATGTATTACCTTTTGTTTTGCTTCGATTCTAGTGCTTTATTAAAAATGGTATTTAAAAGAGGAATATTTCATGTAAATTATGACGAAAAAAGAGAAACAATGAGTACTTAACCCTTTCGCTCCCAAATGTTTATTTCTGTATTATTCGAGTTTTTATGTAAATCTTTGTTAACTTTAATAGATTAAATATTTTTTATAGGTTTGGACTAAATTTAAGGCCAGTTTTGGAATTTTAGGCCGGGACGTATTGTCCCATTAGTATTTTTGCGTGGGATATATTCGTCCACTGAAGTCATTTGAGTTAGAGCTGTCTTCTTCCAAAAAAACCTTGCAAATCTTCAGATAGTGCAGCCATTCGAAAGCTGTTTTACGGAAAAACTGCATAGTTATTAAAATGTGCATAATCACGTTTACAGCACCAATGGGTTATAACATGTGTCCCATATCGATAGATCCCAGACTGATTTTGTTAGAGATAAAAAAAATTCTACTTTTTGTATTTTTTTGTGTGGTTCTTGAGCACTAAATGAACGTAATATTTACACAGTATGAAAACCTAAAAAAAATTACGGATTTATAACTACTATAGATAACCACTTTGTATAAGAATCGACCGGAAATTGTTTTATTCCAGTAGTTGCTAAAAAAAAATCGAATGTGAAAACTAGGAAAAGTAACGGTTAAGAAGCATGATCATACTGAAACTACCAATGGGACCAAATTTAAATAACATTTTCTTTCAAATATGGCTTTCTGGGATTCTTCGAACTTTGCTTGGTACATATGATCGCAATGGGAGCGAAAGGGTTAAACGGGGAATGCAATTAAGCGATATGTAATTAATGGGGGATTTTAACAAGAATATTACTTAGGGTTTCATAAAATAGAGGATACTTTACGAGTTTTGCACTTAGGAGGGTGATTCTTAACCGGGTGTTACTGTAACCAACATTACAAGAAAAATTTACGTGTGTTGTTAGTGTTGTTAGTTACTGGTGCAATTTGTTCCAAGCTTTAGTTGCCACCAAAACCAAAAAATGCCGCAGAATTCGTATCGGTTTTGTGTCTATTTAACGGATACAATTTAAACCATTTAGAAGGTAAGTATTGTCTCGGTACATATTTAATCATAGAAGTGAACTATTACTCAACTACATTGATTTTCCAACAAATTAGTCAACATTCAGTATAGTACTTCCCAAATTCAACAGCAGTAACAGTGAGTACTGACCTCACTAAGTTCAAAAGTCACATTGAATAACGCACCAATCTTTTTTGTCGTAATCCAACAAAACCCCTTAGGGCTACACATTTCGAGTATCGCACTTTGTACTCGTGTAAGGTTTAACCATTCATTAATATTTATCTATTTGTCACGTCAGATTACGCTAACAAAGATTGGTCGCGAACGTTCTTATTCTAATAGACCGTTTATCGGCATTTGTATTGCGCAATACCTTGAAAAATTGCAGCGATAGGCGATATGCCAAGAAACTTTCTGTTGTGTTGTGTTGTGACCGTCATTCGTCACTCCAGAAAAAGCACTATCGTAACAACCACACGAGTGACTCATATGAGTCACTAAGGGAAAATGTCAACTCTCACTACTACGTTCGGCGTTATCCAATTGTAAGTTGTGCTTGTGACTAATGCTAAACACCTTCTCGCACAAGGGATCTCTTGCTCGCTCAATCTCCCTGAATATCTTGGATTCTTTCAGAGGTCTCCGTGTTGGAAAAAAAACCACTTTGGCTGTGTGTGAGTAATGGAACGAGCGCCAAGGTTCTTTGAATCATACGACATACGATATGATAAGATAAAATACGCATCGTTCATGATGACTAGATGGGATTTTGTTGTATTTCGTAATTGCTCGTGCGAAGAACTCAAAACAATAATATACTCACTCACTAAAGCTATTTCTGGCAGTAGTTCGCATATGACTATTTTTAGGAACACCACGAAAGGACTCCACTTGTGTGTGACTCTATTTAAAACCGCCACCGCATTCCTAAGCCAAAGGCAAACAAAAGCAAACAACAACAACCATGTTGCTGTTGTTGTAAGTAAAGTCTAATCACGAGAACCGCCGCACCGCGTTGTTCATGATAAACAACGACCGCGAATGTGATGCGATTAAAAATTTCTCATTGAAGTGGGAATACCTCCCACCACCGCAACCACCCGCAGACACCCAACCGCCCGATGCGCCATAAGGTGCTCCTTCAGGCACTGCTGAAATTGCGCGCATACACTATTTTGGCCAAGACTTGGGCCACAATCTTAAACGTACGCTAAAAATAAATGTTCAAAATACATAATAATTATATCCACGTTAAGTACTTGGTACGCGCCATGGTCGTTGGATGGTTGGTTGGGTGGTTTTTATCGCAACAACAGGATGAGCGTTGTGCGACAAACGCCCCTCTTAACGCTTAACAGTGCGCGGTGACAGCATCCAGGTAACTCTATCGTTGCGGTGGCAATGAATTGCCAAAGATAAACGGGCAGATGGCGAAGGTGTAAATGGAAAACAAGTGTTGCGGGTGCCAAAAGCAAAAAAAAAAAAATAAAAAATTTAAAAAAATCGCTTCTGTACGTTATTTATAGACGCAGCCGCGCTGCCAAAGGTAGTCGTCGCAGTGCTGTTCGGTGCTCACGCTGATTGTGTGTTTAAGTGTGATTCGTTTGGCGGCGTCCCAAAAAGCTGATACCCACGTGAGAAATATTTTTATTGTTATTATACCTTGAATCGTTGTTGCCTCAATTTCTCACATTCGACGCCGTAGCTGCTGCCGCCACCACAAATCCTAAAAATACACCGTGCCGCCATTCAGCGAGAAGAAAGAATTCAATTTTGAGAACAAAATATTCTCACGAAAACAACGTATGATTCACGTTGAGAAGGTGGAGGACTAAATCTGACTAAATGGTTCCACATCCACACCACACGCGACTCGAAAGTGGAAAGCATAAAGCAATTTGATGAAAATTTTCGGAAATGTTTTTCGAAAAAAATTAAATTAAATAAAATAAAAGATTTTTAAAGAGTATCAGAAATGGGTTTCTGTTTTATGTTTTGCTTTCAAATGTAAGGTGAATGGAGGCGGAAGTCAATGATGGCTTTATTTATGGCGCTATCGTAGGTGTGCAAATCTTTAGGAATTTGTTTTTCGAAAACTCGCCCCTTGTGACCTTCAGAACTTGAAAAAACACAACAAAATATTCGAAGAGATCTATTGCGTTAAAATGTCCCCGCACTGAGAAAATAAAGGCAAATCTTATCTAAGAC
This sequence comes from Brachyopa scutellaris, assembly GCA_949775065.1. Lineage (NCBI taxonomy): Eukaryota > Metazoa > Arthropoda > Insecta > Diptera > Syrphidae > Brachyopa > Brachyopa scutellaris. Next base: position 105,297,827 of record OX459113.1, read on the forward strand.
TGGAAACAAACCTCGTGAAGTCTAGGGTATAGCTGCTATTTAAAACCGGTCATTGGCAATTGTTTTGGCTGGTATTCCCTATCTTTACGGCTGTATTTTTTATCAGTCGAAAAGATCTCATCCGCAGACTCGTGTTAGTTTGTTTTTAAATCTCTTGATAAGACTTAAGGATGATTCACGGTTACGAGACTTGGTAAATTTTTAAAATGTACATGAAATATAGTTGACTCTTGACTAAGTGACTTGCAAAATCTCACGGGGCACTTTAATTTATCAGCAAGTCACTAATTTATACGTAATGTAAATACGGTAAAGGCACTAGTGGTCGGCCACCTAATTTTTTTTTTTCACTTTGCTCTTCTCCAGTATTTGATGAAATCCATTAAACTCTTAAATACAATGCTTCAGAAGAAAAATATTATTATTTTAATATTAAATCTCTGTATATATCTGTAAATTGTGTGATAATGTATTATGCATTTATACAAACGAAATAAAATACAATACAATACAATACAATAAACAGAATTTCATTGAATGTCGAAACAAGCATTAATCAATAAAAATGAGAATGTTTAACTAAGCCCTCACTGTTCTCTATAAATGACCAAATTGATGAAAAAAGTCGGTGCAGGAAAATAACTTCACGAGCAATAACTTCACATGGGAAATAACTTCACATCAAGTGGGAAATAAATGCACATTTTTGATGTGAAGTTATGTCTCACTGAAGGTTGGCAATATCTAACTTCACATTTTATGATAATTTAAGAACCATCATGATGCGTGATTCACCCTTGAACCGTAATTTGTTATGTTCAAAGTTTCGTTGGAAAAGTTGACCACTATTGAACTTATTAAACTCAGTCTGAATTCGGTTCTTGTCAGCAAAAGTCTTTAAAGTCTTAAAAGTGATGCGAATTTAATAATTATACTCTCACTTATGTTGAGAAACTAAATTTTCCACTTAAAAATTAGATATTTTGTTTTTGATCATTGATAGAGTAGTAGTTTTGTAGGATAACCTCAAAAACTCAAAAACGAAATATCTAATTTTTAAATTGAATCTTTAGTTTTTGAGCACAAGATAGAGTAATAGTAAAAAATTCGCGCGAATTTTATCTTATAATATAAATTAGCACTTTTGTAAGTACGCTCAATTAAAGAAAAAACAAGCAATTACCACATTTTTAGACTTTTGCAAACGTGCACGGACTAATGTGCATCTACCAGCTGCATTATTTGCGTAATAATATCAAATTTTAGGATTAATGTATAGGACATGTATCTGCTGGTATCTGCATCTTTACATTAAGATAATTCCTAACGGTATTTATATTACATGAGGAAAAGGCCTAAATTTGCCGACCACTAGTGCCTTTACCCTACAAGTTCCGTACATGAAAATACATAATACAATGTACCTAGTACTAGTACATAATGTTTTTTGAACTATGTATGCATGCAACAAAGTCGTGCTCCACAGCACGAATCGTCTCTGCAATTTGTTAAAGAAAAGCATTAAGGATTTTAAAAATCGTGCGATAGGCTCTTACCTTGAAAGTTTAACAGCGAAAAAAGATTCCAATTATTCCCTTTGGAAAGCCGTAAAAGGCACCAAAAGGCCCAAAATCCCCGCGCCGCCACTTAAAATAAATCAAAATGAATGGGCAAGGGAAGATAAAGAAAAAGCGGATATTTTTGCCGCCCATTTTGAAGAAACCTTTAAACCGAACGATGGTCAAGTGGTTCATGACAACATCAACCTCACAAGGATGGTAGTTCCACCATCTGACGATTTAACGCGCAGATCTGCAACGCTTAGAGAACTCGAACGTGAGATCGCGAAACTAAAACCTAAGAAAGCTCCTGGTTATGATTTGATTACCGGAGAAATTCTCAAAGCCTTACCTAGAAGAGCATTTATTAAGCTTCTCCATATTATAAATGCTGCACTCAGATTAAAACACGTGCCGAGCCAATGGAAAGTTGCGGAAGTCATTATGGTTTTAAAACCAGGAAAACCGTCATATGAAGTAAAATCATACAGACCAATCTCGCTTCTTCCAGTCGTATCAAAAATTTTCGAGAGGATATTACTAAGGCGTCTCCAACCGGTTATAGAAGAAAATAATCTAATCCCTGACCACCAGTTTGGGTTCAGAAGTAAGCATTCGACAATTGACCAGGTGCATAGAATTACTAACGTAATCGAAAAAGCACTAGAAGAAAAAAAGATATGCTCAGCCGTATTTCTTGACGTCTCGCAAGCCTTTGATAAGGTGTGGCACGATGGCTTGAAATGCAAATTACGACAAGTACTCCCCGTGTACCTATACGAGATTTTGGATTCATATCTCGGAAATAGACTCTTCCGTGTTAGAAATGGAAACGAATACTCAGAGCTCAAAAAAATTTCGGCCGGCGTACCGCAAGGAAGCGTTCTGGGGCCGCTTCTTTATCTGTTATATACTCGTGATATACCGAAAGAAGATGGCACTATGCTTGCTACGTTTGCCGACGACACCGCTATCCTAGCAGTAGGTAAAACAATCGAGGAAACGACTGCCAAACTGCAAAACGCATTGAATAAAGTAAATGAATGGACGAGGGACTGGCGGATCGCCCTTAACGGAACTAAATCTGTTCACGTGAATTTCACTTATAGAAAAATTAATGACTTGCCAATTTTTATAAATTGGGCCCGAATTCCTATTGCAAATGAAGCCAAATACCTGGGAATGACACTTGACGCAAAGCTGAAGTGGAATTCGCACGTGAAAATGAAACGTAAAGAATTAGAAATCAAATATAGAGAAATGTACTGGCTGATCGGGAAACATTCCCACCTCAGTACCGAGAACAAACTGCTTTTATACAAGCAAGTGCTAAAGCCGGTGTGGTCCTACGGTATACAACTTTGGGGTTGTACCAAGAAAACAAATGCCAATATTTTACAGACCTTTCAAAATAAAGTGCTTAGAGAAATTGTCCAAGCACCGTGGTATGCTAGAAACGACGATATCCACAGGGATCTCGGAATTCCGACAATCGAAGCTGAAACTAGAAGCTTCGCGCGAAAACATAGAAACCGACTAATCGGACATGTTAATAATACAGTCCTACTTATTTTGGATGAGAGCAATTTATTGCGCCGATTACAAAGGACAAAACCTTTCGACTTGGCGAGATAAGGATTAACCACATCTAAATTGCGGAATATGCAGGATCTTTCATTGGAAAGTAACCTGCCAAACGTTTATATTTCGTGATAGAAAAATTGCTTGATAAGTAGTATAACTTAGTTGCAGTATCTAACAAATTTATATCGAAGGGAGGTGTTTTTGGTCAGTAAGAATCTGACACTACTATGAGCACGCGCTTGCTATTCTCATAGTGTCTATGGAAGATTTTCACCTACCCTCGGGAAAAAAAAAAAAAAATTTATGCATTTGATGTTTCTGAAAATGTAAGATCATATTCTTGCTTGGTGACTTCTGAATTTGAATTGTGCGTCCAAAAACAGGATCTACCAAAATTGTCATAAATATTTAATTTTTTAGCTCTCCGCAATTTCATAGAAATCTGATGATATCATGAGTAACTAAGATTACTCAGCCAAGATCTTTAAGAAGGATATCGGGTTCATATTTCTATTTGTGAATTTATTAACAGCTACTTGGAATATTTTTAAAACTTGATTGTCAATGGCATAGATTTAAAGTGATTTGTATTATTAAATGCTTTTCTCTACCTGAGACCATTGAGACTTAAGAGCATCAAAAGGAACTAAACATGTTGTGTTTTGGTGTAGATAGGTAACTATCTTATATTGCGAGATTGACGTGAAACCATCTTCAAAATCGAAGGCAGGTGTGGGGATGCAATTGCGCCCAGCAAAACCCTTCCGACTATTGAAAACTGCGGACGCAATGTGAGTGTGATCCACAATTTTATGGAGCAATGGAAAGTGTAAGGAAGGTCGAGCAAAAACGAATATTGTTATAATATTGATTGACGTTTTCACGAAATTAACTGCGGCAGCGTCAGACACTGCCTATATTCTTTTATTTCTTAAGACTTAAATATCAAGTAAAGTGAAATATCCCATTACGGACAGCTCCCTAAGACGGGACCGATCCTTTAGCCGGAAACATTTTTCAACATTTCTCAACCAAGCTTTTATGTTACGTTACATTTTACGTTCCCTTAACCGGACATTCCATTGATCAGACGCGGGCAGGCATATGTCAGAAATTATTTGATTGATAATTCTATTAGACGGACAAAACAAAACAATTCTCCAGACAGCTTCACACCCAGTTTTTGTTTTTATTTTGATTTGAAGAAGAAAGAATCGTTTCAAATAAAGTAGCAGTGTTCTGTTTGATAAATAAAAATAATTTATTTAAAAAATTGTGTTATCCCTTGAACAGACAACTCCCTTAGACGGACAAAAATTTTGTAACCGTTACTGTCCGCCTAAGGGAGGTATCACTGTACATATGTATATTGCATCTACTAAGGTCAAAAGCCTCTTCGTCACGTAAAGTTTAACTCAAGCTGTAGATCAATTCATTAAAAAGGATAAGGTTTTTGTTTACAACATACCTATATGTATGTATGTCTGTACATATGTATGTACCTATGTATGTATTATATACCTACATATCCTACAAATGTTTTCGGATTGGTACAAATGCGATAGTGGTGTGGTAGCTATACCTATGTAAATACATATGTATGTATATACATAATATGCATATAATGTATGTATGTATCTATGCACAATGTACAGTAATTAATACAATTTCAATAGGTACTTCCTTTTTCACATTCTAATTTTACATCGAATGGCGCTCAACTAATTACTGTGCTCGTAATAATGCCACAGCCCGTCGTTGTTGCCGTCGCATGCGAAACGAGGCTTTCTTATTCCTCAAGTCGAGTCAAACATTTAAAAATAATCTAATCTTTTCATTTGCATTGCAATAACCCACCGACACATTTTGCCTATGAATGGCCGCGTCTCTAAGCGGCCGACGTTCATACGTACACATGTACGTACATTTACATTTACATAAATATAGGTGTATACACATGCATTTATTTATTGCAATATTGCCGCTCAAACTAAAGTCCAAAGTTTCGATAAAGAAACGTTTTTAATCCTATCCCATTCTCAAATGATATCATACCCACTTTCACATTAAATATGAGAAGAAGAAAAAAACATTTAAATCCAAACGACCTTCATCTAGAATTCCAGAATATATGGATCAAAACGGAACAAAGAAAAATAGATCATCCAAGAGTCATTACAAAGCCACAAACGAGCACCAGGAATGGAGCAGAAGCAAACAAGACAACACCTATGAAGATATTCTCACTCTCTCTCTGCAGACGAGACAAAATTACCTGTTGAACAGAGATCCCAACTGAATTCAAACACATTTCCCCTACTTACCTGAGATCGGATGATAATAATCATCATCATCCCCACTCCACACAAATTTTTTCGGTGAGAAAATCAAAATCACCGCCGCACACGACACAATCACGATGTGAAACGATCGTCAGCAACCCGAACCGAGCCAGTGTTTGCGAAGCGAATCATTTTCCCCACCTCGTCCTTTCCTCGGTTGTCAACGGCAGCCGACCAAGCAACCACCCTACCAAACCAACACACACACACCGCACCCAACAGTACTACTGTACCAGTACCAGTACCAGATTCTCAGATACGATCGATGGACAACCTTGCCCTGTGTACTTCCACTTTGCTTGGTTTGCCATTGCCGTTCGTACGCTCTCATACAGTCACGTAGCGTTTCCATGAATCACCCTCCACCGACGACGACGGCGGCGACCGGCCCGACCGACCGTATGTGGTAGGTAAAGTGTTTATCAACAATAGATTGCGTTATGCCCAAGTATTAGTTAGAGCGAGAGAGACCGAGAGTGAGAGTGAAAAGACAAAGTATCTGTGTGTGCAACCAGCTGATTACAGAACAATTCGCCGCAAAACACTGCACGATGTTTCCTATCTGGCTGCCTGCTGGTCGTGTGGCTTGGCGAATGTACTTCCCAGCGCGTTGATCAACATTATTCAGTCGACTTCTGAATTCCGAGCGGTAAACAGTAATTTTAGAACATTAATACTAATCCGCATCGACATAGCGCGTAGGTGATGTGAAAATACTTTCGCCGGCTAAAAATAAAATCGCTAACAGATACTTTTAACATTCAGTTTGTAGTGAAGAGCTCTCATTCGCTTATCGGACGTCGATTGTTCAAAACCGAACGGCAATACACACGCCTCCTGGATTATAATTTGAATTCTGTAATCGTATTGAAATAAAATTTATTTCTATCTTTCGTGAAACAAAAAAATAAGTGAACTAGAACTAATAAAAAAGTGAATTTTAAAGTGAACTAACTAAAAGATACAAAAGTTTTGTGAACAAAAAAAGTTGTAGAACAATTTTCAGTGTCATATAATGGTTACTGGAGTTACTGCGCCAACATCAACAATGACCGCCAACGTAATCGGATCTCAACCAACCATCAAGGATGCTCCAGTCAAAAGTGATCGTCGGGTATGTACCTAAAAACTTCTACCACTGTCCATAGTTATCCCACGGTGGCAGCGGTCCACCTTCCTTTGCCCACAATTTCCGTCGTCGGGCTTTCGGTGACGGCATGTTTTGCAAGCGCGTCGGTGTATCGTATGCAACCAAATACGATCAACACAGACCCACATGGATGAGCTAAGATCTCTCAGTCAACCTACAAATCTTACAAGTAGAGAGGGGTGCCCCTAAAATGGTAAAATAGTGGGGAAACAGACAGCAATCGTCACTAATGTCATCCGCCAACAGCAGTCACCTACTCAGCGTAGTGGATCGCCAGCCAAAAGTGATCGGCGCGTGGATACTTCACATTGTCTAATTAAACCAATTTGGCACGATCGTTTTTTTTTTTTTTTTGCTTTTCTATTTAATTCGATGTGGATACCCCGCATTAGACTTATGCATGCAAGACGCGGAGGTGAGGCAATACAATTTTCTGAATAGCCGCCTCGTTGCTGGTCTGTCTGTCACCATTTTAAGCTAAATTGCGCTTTTACCTGACGCGACTACACGATCACCACATGTGGGTAATTTTTTGGCGACGGCAAAAGTGAGGGCGTTTTTTACGTAGGTACCCCCTGTATTTGGCTCGCAACTTTCCGGTGCGTGGATGTAGGTTGTATACACTATCTATGGGCACACGGCGGCGGGTCAGTGGCATTATACTCGCGCTGGACATACGCAGTTTCGTGGTCACGGCAAAGCAACTTACTAACAAAGCCGAATAATTTTGACCTTGTCCAACCCAGAAAATAAATAAAAATATTATTAATGTCGGTGTGTGAATTTGCATTCTTATCTCTATTTTCTATTTTATCTATTTTTAGACACGCGAGTGTCTATTTTAGGAAAATACGCTCTATCGTTCTGCGGTGGAAAATATTTTCAAATTTACATAAACATAATATGTATGTAGATACATTTGTATCTCTGCTTATATTTTTTATTTGTTTCGTATTTTCATCTTCAAGCCAATGTGTCTGTACACGGAATGTGAGAAAGTGAAATAGCACGCGATCACTTAACGATCTGAACAACACCTGCAATAGGGTTAGCTTGTTAATGACATTTTATTTGAATTCTTATAAGATTGATGACAATCTGTCGACGACTCTTGTGTCTTATCTGATTTTACTTCGAACCTCATCTAATGAGATTTTTATTTTTTCTATTTACAGTCCAACAAACCGATCATGGAGAAAAGACGTCGTGCACGTATTAACAATTGCCTAAATGAGTTAAAGACTCTCATTCTGGACGCCACTAAAAAAGACGTAAGTATTAAAAGAATAATAAACCAAAATGTTCATTTGGCATATTCATCTAAATTCATCAGATTTCCTTCATCAAAGTTTGCTTCTTATATCTTAAACGAATTATACTTACCGTCCTTCTCTTTTTGCTTGTTTTCTTTTTAGCCAGCGCGCCATTCCAAATTAGAAAAAGCTGATATTCTCGAAAAGACAGTCAAACATCTACAAGAACTTCAGCGTCAACAGGCCGCCCTAGCTCAAGCGGCCGATCCAAAAGTGATAAACAAATTCAAAGCCGGCTTCACTGACTGTGCCAACGAAGTGAGTCGTTTCCCCGGACTAGATCCAGTAGTAAAACGTCGCCTACTCCAGCATCTAAGCAATTGCATTAATGGCGTTAAATCGGAACTACACCATCATCGGCAATCTACGGTCTCGCAACAGCCTCAATCACACATGCTTCCATCGCCACCCAGCTCACCAGAACAGCAGGACCAGCCAATGCACTCCTCAGCTCCACCACAAATAATTCACTCCGTCAATGGTGGATATTTCCTACCCAATGGCCTTCAAGTAATTCCAACCAAGCTACCTAACGGCAGTATTGCCTTAGTCCTCCCGCAGACCCTTCCCCAAAATAACCAACCACCTATGCTTGTGCCCATACCATCGCGTACAGCATCAACTGGGTCGGCTTCGTCGCATGCATCATCAAGTTATGAACGTACGCTCTCGCCACCCACCAACATTCACTATGCGCCACCAAGTCCGGCGAATTCATATGAGGCCATGGACTGTAAACCATCTGTCATTCATCATGCTGCTGCGGCGGCTCATGCCCACCAACAGCAGTACCAAGCGGCTCAACAGTACAGCCCCGAGGCTGCACCACTATCGCTAGTTGTGAAAAAAATCAAAGAAGAAGAGCAACCATGGAGACCATGGTGAACGCGAGTCACAGGGGTCAGCAAATCCAGAGAAGCAAACGCAACCAAATAAGGTGGAAAGATGCACGCACAAAAACAAACACCCACATATAAGACTGAAATTAAAGAGTCGCGAAGCTCATTTAAATACCAAATTGAGTTGATAGCGTATCAAATAAGGCGCTTTGTTCGCATTCGCTTAGTATTCGGAGGAGAAGTAGAAAACAAGATAATTGAAACGAGTCGTGAGCAAGTCTGGCTTAAACTCTTAAAACATCATTTAACCGTTGTATCTCGGGGCTAAATTAAGTTGAAACTAATTTCTGACATTTTTTCAAACAAAATGCATTTCATGAAAAGTTCATCCACCATTCATATCGTATCATTTCATCTTCCTTGTATTTTCGAAGACTCATACCCATGTGCAGAAAATATAACTGAAGCTATCATCATACTCACAATCTCCTGAAATGTTCATAAAACAAAATCGCATATTTTTGTGCAGTTTATTGTTCAAAAATTGTCACTGTTCATTGCTCCACCAGACAGAAATAAATGTTCAGAGCGATGGCGAAAAACCACTTATACAGCATTTTACACCGTCACCCGTCACACACTCACTGTTCATTTATTCAAAAAACTGATCAAGAAAAACAAAAATGAATGCAAAAATCACACTACCTCAAAAACATTGAATAACCGAATGTTAAGCTCTGTGAAGTTGGTACAAATTGCTGTGAATGTATTATGCAATTTAAAATTGAATTTAATGCACAAGTCATGTAAATAAAAAAAAAAAATAAATAAAAGAACACTAATTTTTAGGCTTAACAAAATACTTATACAAAATAAAAATAAAAATGCGACAATAAAATCCCTCAAGTCTTCCACTAGCATTATTATATACTTCATATTGATGTTCTCAATAATTAATATTGTATATTGTACATAAAAATAATTTGTTTTTTTTTTTTTGCATTTTGTAAAAAATATTTTAAGTTAACTATTTTCTATTATGCATAATTTATGACTTAGTCTTAAGATATTTAATGAAAAAAAAGAAAGAAAAAAAAAACACTGAGCAAAAACAGGCGCAACAAAAAATATTAATAAAAAAATAAAAGAAGCAAAATTTTCCATAATTTAAATCCGATTTTTGATTTTTAGTTGGTGGGCCCCTCTTTCTGGCTATCGCTTTCGATAAGCTTGACGGCGGCGATGATGATTAGCATGAGACTACAGAATGTGAAAACAATGCTCGTATGTGTCGTGGTAACCTTATTTTGGACACGTGATTCGTTTGGTTATTTTGCGGTTGAAGGCTGCTGGGGTGCCCCGCGTTTATGTTGATGGTCAGCCTTAGACTTTTTTGTGATCCGGATTCACGTATCACCAGGTGACCTTCAATGCTTTTTTGATGTTTACTCAATGAGGCGTCCAAAGTGTTTATTTGTTATTCTACACTATGAGTTAGTTATCTAGCGATAACAAAAAAAATGTTGCACACGGTTAAAAGAGTTCTATAAATGGCTGACACAACAAAAAAGGTTCCTATGGTTAAGATGATAAGATAGAACGGTGACCCAATATTTAGTGTTACCATCCGCTTTAGTGTTGACGTCAGTTCATTTTGTTTCTTGCGCAAACGTTCGCAAAGTTTCTACAGGCATGGGGAACTGGAATTTTAAAAACAATTCCATCGGTCGTCGTGGATATATTTAATGCAAACACTTAATATTTGTTGATTGATTGCGTTGGGGCTAGATAGTGGACGTGGTATGTATTAGGAAAGCTGGTGCACGTGAGGAGTGTAACGTTTCAACATTCGTGACTTAATCACTGATAAAGCAACCAACTGCAAGTGGATTTCGGACTTTTAATTTCCCAGAATGCTGACTAATTGGGAATAGGAAACCAGTTGTCGTTGTATAGTCGCCTCTGGGAAAAGTCATACTAAACCATAGGAAACCCACTATCATTTAGCTTTGATAAGGCCACATAAATGCAAAACTGTTTTGTACAGTTGGAAAACTGTATTTAATAAACATTTTAACAGAAAATCCGACTGCAGAAATGCTTAGAACCATAATTTTTCCCACTCGTTAAATATTATTGTCATAATAAACTATTTACTATTACAAACTAGACTCTAATTTATTCCTTTTAATAAAAAATATGGTTTTAATTTAATCCGATCGCAGAAAGTAATCTGCAGTTTAAATTTCTTGAGCGATCTTAAGAACGAATCTCACTTCAATGTACTCGTTCGCAATATGTATAGGTTTCGTTCATATATTGCTCGACTAGATCGTTATTATTATTATTGTTGAAGGGTGAGATGCACTGCGGCCTTAAGACCAATGCCACAAGAGGTCCTTTTTCCGCCATGAGTACCTATATAGAAAACCAATAGAACCTGTACACACGAGCGCCCGCGACCAAAAAGGCGTCGTATGTACATTTTTATTTATACTCAAGGGGCGCGACCAAATGAGAGCGCGGAAAAAGGAGCTCGTGTGGCATTGGCCTAAGATCTATTGTGCCCCCTACAACCCGTAGACGGAGGAACATCTCTCTCGTCAGTATTCCTATTGGAATTGGTTAGAAAGAGCTTCGCTCAGACCTAGCCCAGGTGAGAATTCCATAGGTCACAGCTCACAGCATCTCATCCAGGCCGATTCCCCTGAGAAATCGCAGTAGGAGATCGGGTGCGCTGAGTGGTAGATCCTCTGCTGTAATTTTGTATTTAGCCACGCACTAGAATTTTGTCTGGGTAAGTGCCCCGCAATCCACCAGTATGTGCTCTGGAGTTCTTAACTCCTTATTACAAGGGGTGCAATCGAGTATAATTCATATATATATAAATCATTAATTTGATGTAAAAGTGTTTTGGAGTTATTGCAAAATCTGCACGAGTCTTCATCTGATATACCTAGCTTCCTAAGATATCCTTTAAGTTAACAATGCCCCGCAAGTTTTGAATCTCTTCAAGTTGTATTTACCCAAAAGTTTCTTCGCCTATCTTATGCCCTGAGTTTCTGCCGAGGACTAAGTCCTATTTACCTTCTCCAGTGATCGGGGCTCATCTGTTATGGTGTGTCCTTATGCCGGAGAATAGTTCAGGAACCACGAAAGGTGTAGCAACCCCTTTCCTGGCAACTTTGTCCTCATCTTCATTACCTTCTATCCCCAGGTGTCCTGGTACCCAGTAGATTGTGATGTTGTTTCGTTCGCCCAGTCTATTTAGTTTATCTAGGCATTCCCAGACGATTCTAGATTTGATGATCTGAGCCCCAATGTCGTGTCTGCTGTAGTTGGGCATATCTGTCTAGACTAGATAGTTAGAATCCAACATTTACAAAGGACCAGCTAGATAAAAAAGTTTGTAAAAAAAAACTGTTATGTATTAGTTTAAGAAAACGCAAATGTACTTATTTATCTCTATGTTTATGTAATGGAGGAATACTGAGCCAAATCATGATAAGACCGTTCTGTTTAACTCGTTTGCCTGTCGTGTCTGCTGTAGTTGGGCATATCTGTCTAGACTAGATAGTTAGAATCCAACATTTACAAAGGACCAGCTAGATAAAAAAGTTTGTAAAAAAAAACTGTTATGTATTAGTTTAAGAAAACGCAAATGTACTTATTTATCTCTATGTTTATGTAATGGAGGAATACTGAGCCAAATCATGATAAGACCGTTCTGTTTAACTCGTTTGCCTGTCATGAAAATGAATCATACTTTATCAATATTTAAGAAATTTCGTTTCATAAAAGATCTTCACATCTGTCATTAGCTCACAACCCCCATTAATGGACACATTCCCATACAAAATGCGTTCTTATAAACAAACAGCTCTCATTAGCGGTCAAAAAACTCCGGTACCGTGGCTGTCCACTTAATAGAGATTTCACTGTACAACATATACATTAAATGTCCTTTAGATAAAGCTAAAATTGACTAAAAAGTTCGCTGTGCTAAAAAAGAATTGTTCTTTCCCTAACAACAAAGACTTGAAGAACAAGTATATCATCGGCTCTTAAATCGACATCGTAGATCCAATTCCACCATAAAATTACTTTCTCACGATGGACGGTTTATGGAGAAAAAGAAAACTACATACCTAGTACATGAGCACCGTGACCTAGCGGTTAGTTCTTTGGATTTTTGGACTAGAACACATGCTGCCCCGGATTCAATCCCAGCAAACACCTATAAGTTTTGTCTGACAAGCATTCAAGAGTATCATTTGTCAGGATAAGCTTCTCAACTTGCCGTTCGGATTCGGTAAAAAACTGTACGTCCCTTCCATTCGTGCAAAAATATAACACGCAGATACAAATGGTTGCGAGAAGCAGGCCGTGGTTCACCCCAAACTCTTGCGTCACCTAAAGAAAGTAAATAAAAAAGACAGAATATACATATAGGCTAATTTTTTATGTAAGTGCCAAGTATATCACCGACGAATCACAAACAATAACCTTATTACTTACTTATTTACTAACTTACTTATGTGGCGCTACAGTCCGGGGTGGACCACAGTCTCAACCAACAACCCCTTCCAGGTAACCTTATTACTTTTTGATAAAATAACTTATTCGAACTCTTGGGCGTTAAAGTCGCGTGTGTAACAATAGCCAGCAGTTGCAATTGTTTCAGAATCTCTTATCCATTGCAGCATAGATTGTAGCCATGCGAGTACATATTAAAACATATGTAGATATGTACATGTGTATAAATATTATAAGATTACGAGGTTAAGTATGGTGTTCAATATATCTTAAACCCGAGACCAATGTGTCTACTTACTTAGTTGGCGCTACAGCTCGAGGTGAACCTGGGCCTGCTTCTCGCAACCATTTGTATCTGCGTATTACATTTTTGCACGAATGGAAGGGACCTACAGTTTTTTTCCGACTCCGAACGGCGAGTTGAGAAGCTCAATCATGACAAATGATACTCTTTGATGCTTGTCAGGCATTCGAAAGACGTGGTACCGTGAAAAAATTCTTTTAGGTGTTAGACCCGGCCAGGAGTTGAACTTGGGCAGCATTGCGTGGTAGTCCAACGCACTAACCACCACGGCCACGGCGACCACCAATGTGTCATCATTACTATTATATAGACGTAACTTCAAAAAACTTTGTTACCGATGATCTCCGCAAATACTGCACCGATTAATGTGAAATAAATTCTATAATAATCGTTATTTTCGTAAAAATCAGTTAGGTTATGTTTTTATTGTTTAAATGTTGTTTGTTCTTAAGAAAATATATTTTTTTTATTTTTTTATACCTATGTATTTTATTGAGGTTGACCCACATATTAACTTCTAACTTTAAAGCAGTTAAATGAATTGGCAAACAAAAAACGTTTGCATAAAGTCAATATGTATACGCAAATCTGAGAAATAAATAAATAACTTTTTTAAAAACATAAAACAATTCATGAAATCATTTCCAACAAATTTCCATAAGCGGAGACCGAAGCCAACAGCCATGCAGCAGTGGGTGACGTCATAATGTGTGTATGTGGCATATTTGAATTTCTGCGTATTTACTGAAATAGCTAGCATTCTATTGATGCTTTGTACCGGGCATACTACGATAAATATGATTGTAAAAGCAAATTCAAATTTTAAAAAAGTGCACGGACAGTGGCGGGCGGACAACAGCTGTACCTAGGCTATAGAAATGTACAGTGGACTCTCGTTAACTTGAACACGTACAAAACCAGGGCCGTTCAAGTTCAGACTTTTTGATTTAAACACGCACTAACTTGTCACAGTAAAAATCACTTGGAAAATGATTTAGAGCTTTAAACTTAGATGCAAAAGAAATTCTATTAGATTCCCCTTTATGAAAACCATTAATATTTGTAGCAACATACAATTATGTACATAGGTGTAAAGATTCCAATTTAAAAACAAATTTGATAGTCACATAAAATTTGATCAATTTAAAGAGGTTTTCATTTTTTAATTGTTCAACTTATAGAGTATTTCATGGAAAAATTCAAGGTACCGAGACTTAAAAACTGTCCGTTCAAATTATAGAATACCTATAGTGGGAAATTAGCATGTTCAAGTTATTGGATTGTTCAAGTTATCGGATGTTTAAGTTACCGAGAGTCCACTGTATTGCAGGCGGGCGAAGTTGCAAGGCGAGCACGGGTCTGCTAGTGTACATATATTTTGTGAAACTATTGAGTGTTATATTGATAACTGTGTGTACATACGAGGGCGGTCCGATAAGTACTTAGCCTCACCGCCCGATGGTGCCAGTATCGCAAGAGAGATTTACTATCGTCTAGTACATTCTCTTAAGCCAGCTACAGACGAGAAACTAATCGGCTAACTGGTTGAAGTACTGGTTGTAATCATTTCCCTACAGACGCAAAGACCAATCTTCAAACTTCAGTAGTCATCCCAAACACAAACCGAAAAATCAAAACATTTTGATTTTTCAACGACTGGTTGGCAGATTGATGAAATCGTTCAAATCATCGTCAGACTTGCCTACACACGGGTTATTTGCAATCAGTCTGTCAACCAGTTGACCGATTAGTTTTTCGTCTGTAGCTGGCTTTAGACGGCTACTGTCGAATCAGGAGGTCATTCGAATCAGGAGGTCATTGCCGCCACGGAGGCCTACTTTTCAGACGTCGGAAAAACCTATTTTTTGGATAGGTTAAAGAAGTTGGAGCATCTGGATCAAGTGTATCGAGCTAAAAGGAGACTATGTTGAGAAATAAAAAAAATTTGTTTTTCTTTTGTAGGCTAAGTAGGTACTTATCAGACGGCCCACGTACATACATATGTATGTAGAAGAGCGACCAACACATCTCCTCTATCCGTGCCCAGCTCTTTACCGTAGTAGAAAACTACACCTAGGTGAATACTTCTTCGACGACCTTAGTGACCTAGCACAGAAAGACGTGGGAAGCCTTTTTCGCTTTATATAAAGCTCCAAATGGTTCTCATGAGTAGCGGTGTTAAGTATCCCCAAGATCCTGGTATCACAATAGGCTGGTACTGGTTACTGGCAGCCACTGCTACATACATACATACATACATATATAGGTATAGATATATTTCTGAAATCAAAATAAATAAAAAATCCGCCGCAAACCAATAAACGAGTAGACTACCTACAAAAAAAATCGAAGCGTCAGTGAAGACATCGATCAATCGGTTCTAAGTATTCAACGTTCGGTCATACCTCATACTTATGCTACCTCTAAAGATCAAAAATAGCAAACCCAAATAGTACATTAGGATTGTTTGTTGCACGATTTAAAAAGAAATAACTTTTAAGAAAGACATCCAAACTTCTCGTGTCAAATTGTTCGCATTAGCTCTCAGATAATAGCGGATTATAGACCTTTTCTAACCCATAGTCGGCTTACGAACGTAAGAACCTCATTACGCACTTTAAACTCAAATTACTGTCGCCAGACAGGATTCTAATCTCCCAGATCCTAACTCATAGTCCATAGCTACTCATGATTCGAAGATAGCAAGTGGGATTTCCAGATTTGCAGAAAACATCGAATGCGGTCAAATTAAATCAACATTACGGAACTAAATCTCTTTCTAGAATAAAATTTAAATAGTCATTAAAAAGTTTGACGTCAAAATTCCAGCAATTCAAAGAAGCAACACAAAAAAAAAACGCTAACAAAACGAAAGAAAAAGCAGACCAAAGACAAAACAGACTAATAATTCATTCGAAGAAGACGCTGAACAAACAACAAACATGCACGCTTCAGAAATGTCAAAAATTTGTTGTTGCTTTCATCACCAAGTCCACTCACCATATTAGTGAATCCATAATAATCGATCAATATGTTTTTTTTGTTTAGCTTTGCTTTCGGTCACAGTTTGACTAATCGTGCAGCGGGTGACACTGACACCACCCTGCGTAATGTGTGATGTGTCTTCCTGCCAAGGTTTTGAAGTACGTACGTGTACATACAGTAACAGTGACGCTGCATTTAACCCGAGATAGTATCATCAGCGTCAATTTCTGAATTCTGGAATGTGAATTGCGAGCCTAATTCCCAGTGCGAAATAAAAAAACAAAAACAAATGAGTAACCACGCGTCGACTGGTTTTGAGAAATTGTTTAAACATTTTTTTCTCTTCGTTTTTTTTTCTCCGTTGTGCTGTTCGATGCGATCATATGACAAGCAGGCACTTGGGGAATTCCAATCCAGCATTGACATTAGCATAAGTATTAGAGTAGCGCGCTGGCTGTCCACAAAAAAAAATGATTTAAATTTTAAATTTTATTTTGAAGTTTTATCATAGTCGTACGAGCAGTTCTGATTGGTGTCGACAGTCGTTAGCGCCGTCGGTCGTCTGCTTTTATGGGCTATAGACTTCGGTTGCGGTTTGCCAGCCAGTCAGCTAACCGCACAGCGTTTGGGAATGCTGCCAGTGTGACATCCGTAAGAGAGTACGCGACCTTGGGAATCTAACATTCGACTCTGCGCCATTTGACGTTTGCCTTGTGCAACTGAGTTCCGGCTGAGAAATTTCGCCGTAGTCGTCACCGCCGCGCCGCCTCCTCGGCGTGACTGGTCATACCCAACCACCCAGCAAACACCCGTCGAACCGGCTGACCAGCCAGCGGTAGATTGTATATTTGTTGTTCGCTTTTGTGTGCTTAGCCAGTATATGGGTCATTGGACCCGTCCGAATTCAGTCAAATTCGCGACCTTGCTAGACCTTGATTGGATACTTCAATTATCAACTTGTATACGTTCATCGTTGGCGCGAGCAGCAGAGTCTAACGAAAAACTTGTCTTTCACTGGTTTTAATTGCGAAGCAGTCGTCAGGAGTAATAAAGTATACTCGTACAGTAGATAAGCAAAACGGTCTTGAACGTTCCATCGAATCGATCAAAAATCTCCAATGAGGGTTTTTTCGATTTCGATTTTTATTTTTATTTTTGGTTTACGGAAATGCCTTATCAGAGAGAGAGAGAGAGATAGAGAGAGAGAGAGAGAGAAAGAGTCTAGAGGCGGAAATGAATTCTATTTATTGATCGCTACACACAGATCTGAGGAAGTGCCTAAGCCGCTCTATCTAATCTTACCCAACCCGTTTGTATTCCAATTCATTAGGGTCACAAGGTGAGCCATAAACGGGTAGGGTAGGGAGAGAATAAAACCTTGCTGATTATATTCATCGTATCGGTATCAGTATCAGAAGTGTCTAGGTCGTTGGAGTCTTGCAAAACAGGAAAAAACACAAACAGTAAATCGTCGTTGTCACCTTGCCAGTACGTGGGTTGCTAACTTTGGAGTATTTTTCGGTGCCACCGCCCCTCTCCCATTTAGTATTGGTTTAGTCTAATTACGGTTAGATAAGCAAGAACGCGACGGGTGGTTGCGACGGCGGCGGATATTTGACACAGCTCACGTACGCCCATCATATCATTGCCCATCATATCAGCCACCACACCGTCATTTGTATATGAAATCAATAAACAATTGCCATGTGATTTTGTGGCAAATGAATTTGTTTACACAGAGCTGATGGGCAGCCGCAATTTCAATATGAGGTCACATTACGGGTTTCTTATCAGCCAAGTCGAACTCGGAGTGAGCAAGTCTACACTTGTATGGGTATTTTTCCCATATTTTTGTGTTTTTCCATTAACAAGTGTAGAGACGAAGCTGTTGTAGTGGGGGCTGGGGGCTGGAGGAATATCGCACTGACAATAACAACAATGAAAGTTATAGACGACGACGGCAACAACAGACCGCGACTTGTGACTGATAACACAAACACTTCGAGCACATACTGTCCCAACAACTACATATTATGTATAGTATGTACGTACGTACATACATATGTATGTATGTTTGTATGAATGTACATAAAGAAGATTTTTTTTCCTATTAAAAAGGCATTCGCCATGGCACACGCTAACGATTCTCAGATAATTAAGCCACAGCAAGTCACAGAGGCTTGTCGCTGACAGTGACAATCCCCTTTTGTCGATATGATAAACGGTAAACGATACATACATATGCGCATATGTGGGTCATTATCTAAAGTTGTGCAATTGTGACTTATGATAAAAACAAAAAAAAATTAATTTCATTTTTGATTTGTATCTTTTCTTTGTCAAAAAGAAAAGGAATCTATAAAAGAGGTACATGGCACATCCATATATATAAATATAAATATATAAAGTACATATGTACCTATACATACTCGTATAAGCCACTTTAGTAATAAAGCCTTCGTTCTACTACCATTTTCAAAAAATGTATTAGCAAAATAGTATTCTCCCTTTTCTTTATTATATATGTAGGTACCTATGTTCATTTTGAAGCTTATCCAAGGTGAAACAATGAAAAATTTCAGCGGTTTTATAATAAGTAAGTAAGAAATAAAATGTTTACTAGTTTATAGCATGAAAAAAGTAATCTGCTAAGCATATTTATTTTAGGGTGTAATCAGTTTTTCTTAAGCCCTTAAATAAGACCTTATCGGTAGAAAAAAAACCTACAAAAGTACAAAAGGGTTATCCATCTAATCCAATGGTTCGTAACCGGTGGTCCCTGAAAGCAACCGAAGTGGTCCGCGAAGTCATCCTAAAATTACTACCTAATATAGCCAGTGCTCAACAGCACAAATTTGTGAAAAATGTCAGATCAAATTAGCACAGAAAATTGCAGCCATATTTTAGTTGTCAAAATGACAACATCATTGTCGATTATTGTACTTAACTAGGTTCGTTCGCGTACCCTCCCAAAACTACGAAAAGTTACGAAAACTTGTTCGAGTACGCTAAAATTTTGTAGTTATTCGTAGTTTTACGTAAAAGAGAGTGCTCACGAGAGAGTAAGAAACTTCCTCATGCTGCGAATTTTCCCACAAGAATTTTTTTTGGGAAGATACGTACCTATATGAAAACGGTCAGATCACATTTTTAATTTTTTGTTATTAACGCGTTTGTTTACTTTTCCGTAATTTTCCTATCTTGGGGAGAAATTCACACCCACTTTTTCGAATTTTCTACGTACGCGAACGCCTTCTGTTTTCCAAATTACTGCTCAGAGCAGTCATCGAACAAAGCTTTTCTCATTATACATATGTATGTATTTTATACCTCGTTTTGGTCCAACAGTGAAATCGTGTATTCAAAAAATGTCAAATGGCATTGAAGAACAAATTATCGACAAGGTAGAATGTAGTCCTTATTTTGCGCAACAATGTGATGAATCTACCGGTGTTTAACAATGCTGTCGGTTACTTGCATGTATTTTATTTATCAAACGCTCCCGGAATGCCTTGCTATTCCCAAAACAGCTATAAATTATATAGCCAACTTTATTAAGAGGAGTGCTATGAACTCAGAATACGAAAAGCCAGCGTTTTCTTGCCGAAGTTCGTTGGTTTTCAAAATAAAACATGATGTCAAGATTGTACGAACTGAGAGAGGAAGTGAAAATATTCTCAATTAATAAGGAGAACAAAGAGTTATAGGATCAGCTCTGTCTGTTCAAATGTTATATATATTTTGCTTATTAAGTGGATTTTTTTGCACAACTAAGTGAAGCTGCAAGTGTCATTGAAAGGCATGAGCAACATATTTGCATTTGAAGATAAAATCAGTGCGTTCATCGCTAAAATCGACCTATGGATCAGCAATATCGAAAGAGAGAACTTTTCTGCATTCGATACTTTGAATCCAATTATTGACGAACAGTGTGCTGAGCTTAAAGGAGAAATACGAAAAAACATTTCACTGCATTTGCAAAACTTAAAAATGAATTCAATTGCTATTTTCCTGACTCCGAAAACAGATGTATTCGGAAACTGATCCGCAATCCTTTCATTGTTAGGTATTCAGCAGTTGGTTAATAGTATGCAATCAGAAAAATCACACTAAAATTCAAGATATAATAATGTAAAATTATCGACAGTAAAAAAAATACTCTTGGTTTCGAATAATTTAATATGTGTGTTATTTATATGTAGAAAAACTTTATAATAAGTTTGTTCAAAGAGGCTGTCCCGGGAAGAAAAGTACAGAAAATTGCAAGGTTTTGTGTTCAATTAGAAACGTTTCTGACCGAAACTGATCTGCTTTGTGTTCAGTGAGGTTGTCAGAACAGAAAAATACATGAAATTTTGAGAGATTTAAGCCCAAATGGAAGAAATCGAAATTATATTGGAAAAAAGGCAAACAGTTTTTGTAAAGTTCCCAATACACACCATAATTAGAGGAAAACAGTAAGTAAAATAATCGTCCATGAAATTGTCATTTTTGACAACTAACATATGGCTGTAATTTTCTCTTCTCACTTGATTAGACATTTTTCACAAATTTTTGCTGTTTCGCTCTGCCTTTATTCTCATTGAAAAAATGTAATAACTTTATTATATTTCCGCCAAACAGTTGGTGGTCCGTAGCAAGACAAAAATTTAGTAAAATGGTCCCTCACTTCTAAAAGGTTAAGAACCACTGATCTAATCATTCGAATTATGTACGGGCGAATATAACATACATATACATACATACATAATGTACATAAGCAGTTCAAAATATCATAAACATTTGTGGTCAATATAAACGAAAATAATAAGTTGATTGCCTACACTAGTAAAACCACAACCATACAATAACAAACCGTACAAATCTCTAAAAACTAAACATCTTCAAGCCATAATTTTTGTATGTTTCTGACTTTAGAACATACAGTCCTGTGTAAACAATTAAGACCAGTAGCAAGATTTTATGAAATATAGTACTAGTGGTTACCCGGTCTGCCTTGCTACACCCATTGAGAACAGTACTTATGTCATAAAATGTGGGTGGCTGTGGCGTAGTGGTAGTCGTCGTCGCTTGTCATTCTGAAAGTTCACCACGGTTCGAATCCAAACGTCGCCGAAGCATGTATTTCTCACGATATTAAAATTAAAAAAACACATCACAAAAGTAAGTCCAAGTCCAAGAAAAAAACAAAAAAAGACAAAATATTGAAGTAAAAAATGAAATTAATACCTAGCAGGATATCCTTTAGATTTAGAGTTAATAACAGCGTTTATTCTGGATCGCATTGAATTGACGAGCTTTTGGGTTACTTGGGGCCTATTTTGGCCCATTCTTCTTGAATAATGGTTTCAAGCTGATTTTTCGTTCGAATATCATGTTTTCGTATTTGGCGTTTGAGGTAATCCCACAAGTACTCAATAGCATTCAAGCCTGGTGATTGGGTTGGTGTTTTAAGCTGGTTGCGTACTCTTTAATTATTTGAGAACTAAGCTTAGGGTCATTATCTTGTTGAAAGACGAATGACCCTTCCAATGCCAATTTCTGCGCACTCTGATAGAGATGGTTTTTGAGGATATTTAAATATTCAAAATGATTTATGTTACCTTCTACAAACACCAAATAACCCACGTCAGAGGCCGTTATACACCCCCAAACCATTACGGAATCACCACCATGTTTTATGGTTCCATCCATATTTTCCGGATTCAACTTTGTACTCAGTTTTCTCCTTACGTTGATGCGCCCATCCGAACCATAAATGTTGAATTTGCTTTCGTCTGTAAATATAATTGTGTTCCAAAAGTTAATATCAAACGTTGGATGGTTTCTCGCAAATTTAACTCCCTTTTTACGATGCACATCGCTGACAAAAGGTTTATTGCTGATAGATCTCCTGTTATACCCAGCTTTCCTGCTTCTTTGGTGATCCCTGCTTGTAGTTTTGGGGTACTTTTTTTTAGGATCGTTCCTTACTTTTCGGACAATAATTCGCTTTTCTCCTTCAGTAAAGGTACAGGGGCGCCCACTTCTAGTGCGATTTTCTATTTTACTGGAGGTTTTTTTTTTACCATTGCAGGGCTTTTGTCGACTAGTTCCGCCACTTCTCGAATGGATTTCCCTTCCTTAGAAAATGTAATCACCAAATTTTTAAGATCAATAAAGAGCTCTTTCCACGCGGCACCATTTCTGGTAGACGCATAGAAATTCGTTTACGAAATTATGTAAACTCAATAATTTCTACTCACCCTATATATTTCTAAAACAATTTAATTTAAAAAGAGCAGAATTATAACAACAATAGTGTTTACTGACCCGTGTTTTGTACTCAAATACCATGAATGTATACTTACTTTTGTGACGTCGTATATACTTACTTTTGTGATTAACTGTATTATATATATATAAAATAAAGTCAAAAGTTAATGTTTCATAAAATTGTTTGTACAGGATTGTAGTTTTATTGAAAAGGGGATGATTTTTATAAAATTTCAAGTTTCTACATAATGTCAAGCAGTATCTGAGGTACATAAATGCCAGCGAAACAGAAGATTACGAGTAATTTTATAATGGTTCCATTTTTCATTTTTGGTAAAGAAGCTCAACATTTAACCTATAGTGTCCGTAGGGAGTATAAATATCGATATAAAACTTAAACTGTTAATTTAAATGGCAGCAGCAAATATCCATACTAACGAAAGTACTCAGCATAGTGAATATTTATTGAAACAAATAAAAGTTATGGTGATCAATTTCCACGATCCAAGATTTAACGATATACTGGCACGAGAAGATTTCGCATTGGGTATTTAATTAAGGAACTATGTTAATAAATTGATTTCATTTCAGGTTGTCAACCTTGATAGAGTTTCAGATAGGTAACAGGAAACATTTTGATAAGAATTTTTATGCAAGAAAGCCATACACTTTAGAATCACGTTCTACGATTATGTGATCGACTTTTCTTGAAGAAACTGGATGTGAAACAAAAATCTGTTAGCAGCTAGTTATGAATCTAAAAACGTTGTCTACTAATCAGCCAAAAAAAAGAGAAGGGCTTTTACGAACTTATTCTAAAAACTACAATAAATGCAACTACAGTAGAAATCGGTTATAGCAATGTCGAAGGGACTTTCGAATTTCATCGTTATATCCGGAACAATACATTTCACACGACTTTCAATTTTTGAAATAATATCATATTTTTGGGCAAAGGAAAATAATTTTTGTTTATTTATCGTCATCAGCTTAAGAACGAACTATGCATCTTCACACACCACTTGTTTCAAACAAAAATCAACACTTACTGAACTTTGCAAATACGAGATATGGAATTAAAACAGGTCATGTGATGAAATTTACTTTGGCTCAGATAAAAAAAACTGTGCAATAAAGGTAAAATTTAATAATTGGTTACTTTTTTATATCTTAAAACCAATGAAAAAAATTAAAAAATAAATATTGCAAGTACCTTACTTACTTACTTAGTTGGCGCTACAGCTCGAGGTGAACCTGGGCATGCTTCTCGCAACCATTTGTGCGTGTTATATTTTTGCACGAATGGAAGGGACCTACAGTTTTTTGCCGACTCCGAACGGCGAGTTGAGAAGCTCAATCGTGACAAATGATACTCTTTGATGCTTGTCAGACATTCGAAAGAGGTGGGCACTGTGAAAAACTTTAAGGTGTTTGCGGCGGGATTCGAACCCAAGACCGCTGGCTCAGTAGTCCGACGCACTAACCACTTACGCTACGGTGCCCACATCTGTAAACACCTAGTACCTACGCATTTTATTATTTTCAAAACAATTTTATTTTTTATCACATCGCATGATCGAGTAATATGGATCGAAAACGGCTAGATGTGGACATGTAAGAACATACATGGACCAGTTACTGCAGTCGCTACATAAAATTTAAGAATTGTTTGCATACATACCTATACCTACATAACGTAGATACACACTTATGTTAATAAACAGGATGGGACTAACGAGCTGTATTTGTAAGAGCACGATTTTTTACCATACATAGCTATAAACAATTTTTGCCTTAAATCTGATACATTTTCATCGTTAAAATAGGTTTCATCGCTATAACCGATTGAATTAAACGAAGTTTTGCCTGGATTTTGAAAATATATTGCTATCACTATCGTGGCGCTACAGCTTGGTGTGAACCTGCGCCTGCTCCTCGCAAACTTTTGTGTGTGCGCGTTATATTTTTGCACGAATGGAAATGGAAGGGACCTACAATTTTTAGCCGACTCCGAACGGCGAATTGAGAAGCTCATTGACAAATGATACTATTTGATTGCTTGTCAGACATTCGAAAGAGGTGGCACCGTGAAAAAACTTTTAGGTGGTGGACCCAGGCTGGGATTCAACCGAAGCAGCACGCGTAGTAGTCCAACAATTTAAATAACTTAAAATAACATTTTATTTATGGATCTTCTATTTAATTTTTTGGTTATTTATTCTTGTGATCTTGAGAAAATAGAAAACTTTCAATATTTCAATTTAAAATTCAATTGCAATGTATGTAGGTATGTATATCTATTTATAAATAGATATATGTGTTTAATAAATACGACCGGCGCGCTACGTAGATAACAATACAGTGGTGGTCCAATATAGCAAATGATATAATGTCCAGTTGCATTCGCTATATCGAAAAATTTGTAATATCGAACTCATTCTCCTTGTACGAAACATAGATACATGTAACTTTGTAGATAGATATGTAGATATGCATTTATTCAACTCTTGCTTAGTACATTAAATGAATGTATAAATATTGTTTCTAATTCATAACATTTTAATACATATGTATTATATTTCATTGGGAACATTCTCTGAACAAGAGTCATTGTTTTCGTAACTACAAACATGTCTTTTTTGCGTCGTAGAACTGAAAGATGTTCAAACTCTGTTTTGGAGCTTAGAGTTAACAAATTTTTCCAGCACTTGATAAGCACAACCGCTGATATCTCTTGCCATGCCAATGCAATTAGGGAAACAGCTGAAAAAATTTTTAGCTCTTTTAGAGCATTTTTTATGCCTTTCCCTGAACTTACGATTTTGCTCAGCAAGCTCTTTCTATAAAATAAAAAGCGAATGGCATTTTTCTGGTCTATTGATTGGATTATTCGATGGCATGTACAACAGCCACATTTTTTCTTGGGCCGTTTCCTAAACAGATAAATATGTATTTCTTAGGTAAACTTGTCTCATTTGTTTTTTAAAGAATGTACACAGATATTGTAACAACATTCGTTATATCGAATATCGAATTTTTTTTTCGTTCGCTATATAGAGACACTAATGTGTTTGAAAAAATGTACGTTATATCGATCATTCGTTATATCGGCATTGGCTATACTGGACCACCACTATATTTAAAAAAAAAGAAAGTATATTATTTTTTTCTGCGGATCAAAACACAAAAAAGTAGTTTAAAAAGTTAATAGTGAAACAAATATGTACTCGTAAAATTTTCAAAAAAAAAAAAAAAAAAAAAAGTAATCCCTAAGATTATTAACATTTTTGCGTTGTTAATATTCAAAATTTGACGAACATACTCGCAGGTAGATACTATAGAGATTTATTTTATATTTGAGACTTATCTCGGGGTTATAGGTTTAGTATTGAAAACGGCGCAGCAGTGGAAACATTTACGATTCGCTCAACGTAAACTGCATCTTTTGTTTAGTGTTTTATCAACGTTTAGCTTTAGAATGTTTTGGTAATTTGTTTACCCATTTTGGTAACATTTTTTTCTTCCAAGTGGCAACTATGCCTGTAAGTCCTCGCTTTAAGTCCCTCTGAACATTTTTTTTGCTAGCAACATAACCTTAGATCGTACAGACCCCGGTGGGTAAATGAAAGTTTCATTCAGTTCGGAGAATCCCAAACTATTTTCACTATTTTTAACTCTTTTAATGTTATTTTTCGTTTGATTTAAGTCTTATTATGCGGTCTATTTTTGATGTCAAAAAACGCTGACAAAATCTGTTTCAACTTTTTAACAAGACGTGCATTTCCAAAGCCAAATAAATATATTTTTAATAATATTAGCCTCATTACCTATGTACAAACATATACATACATATGTACATCTAGTTTCATTAAACTGCATATATGTAGGTACAGTGAATAATTTGAGGTTTATTGCCAAACAAACAGGGAACTTCAGTGACTAATACGCGTGTGTACATGACATTCGCACTTAGCGTGCATATTTCAGTTTTTAATTATACAAACGTACGTACATATGTGTATATATGTATGGTACACAGTAGCTGAACGTGTTTTTTAAACACTTTGCTACTGATGACAAAAATTATTGACCGAACTTTAAATCAGTGATCGTGACAGCATAGGCTTAGCTCATAATTACATACGAGATACGAGTACATTATTATTAATAAATAGAAATAAACTCTAAATCAATTATCTTATGAATACCTTCGCATAATTATATAAAACATAATCTAAATACGTACATATCTACTCAGATGTATGTAAATACCAAAACTTATCAGTGTCTTAATCACAGTAGCGGAAGTCAGTTAAATTCCTTCAACCGAACACCACCGAAATACGTTTTTTTCTTTTTTGTGTATATTTTTACAATTTTTTTGTTTTTTTTTTTTTTTATTTATTTTTGGCAAAACAGTAGGAGAATGCGCATTAATTTATTTTTATCACTTATTTTCAAACGAAGCGAAAACAACAGAAAAAAAAGTAAAAACAACAAAATACTGTAGATACTATTATGTATGTACCTATGTATGTATAAACTATATGTACGTATAGAAAATAAAACTCAAATCATATTACATTTCATGTGAATTTCAAATATTTACTTTTTTAATTAGTAGTACGTAAAATGATAGCCCCCGGACTATGGTAGTTCCCCAACTCCCTTTGCACGGCAAGTGAATTGGCTAGAAGAATGTGGGCCATAGAATACTGCCAGTATAAAAACAACAGCAACAAAAAAAACTCGGAAATATTTTCATGTGTATTAAGCAAAACGGAAATAGCCCCGTGCTACATACAAGTCAATGGCGATCGCGCGAATACCGTGAACGGCGAACGCCTATTTGCACAACGTGCTTACGTTGTCAAAAAATATGCGATATGATCGTACGTTTGCACATGTGTATGAGTATGTACGCAGGTTCTCAATTAAGGGCGATTAATGAACAATACTGGTCAAGTAGAAAGGTGCGACTGCTTAAGGAAATTGATGATTGTGTGTATTTTTGTTTATTATTATTTTTTTTTTTTGTAATGAGAACGCATCAAATAACAATAATATAGAAAAAGAAGGCCATTTAATGCTGAATTTAGGATTTATAGTGTGATATTTGTATATGAACTTATTCCATTGCGACCGGGTGTACCTGACTCGTGGCAGGGTCCCATATGGAAAAAAAGCCACCACCAAGCGTACGTGCTTAGGTTAGCCAATGAGTCTTGTGGTGGTGAAATTAATTTACTTCCTACGATATGATCGTTTTATCATTCTTTATAGTACCAATCCGAAGGAGTTTCCTTTAGCACTTTTCAAATTATGCGATGCACCGGAAACACTCCGAAGTAAAATGTTATCGAATTGTGGAAACCCCACACATATCGTATGGCTATGGAATTTTTCCATTCTTCACGTTCTGTCGCGTGTTCCATTATATCACAATTGTGCACAGGAAAAGAGATACAAGCCACTCAAGTGTTTTTCAGCGGTAATCAGCAATCAACTGGAAAACAAGTGTACAACTTTTTTGTGACGGAATGAAGTCCCAAGTGATATGACTGTAGACGCAAACATTGAACTGAACTGAAATTCGCCGACCGATAGAGAATATCAATGACACTTTTAGGTGCTAAAATATAACTACGAGTACCTATAAGATAAAACTACAAATACATACATGCTGCGTTGATCATAAAAACAATGGTACGTTGTTAATGTTTACGTTATTTCAAGGTCTTTTGGAGATTTTAGCCTGACTGTAAAGAATCTTCTAAATGGCCACTAAACCTCGTAAAATGAGTTATTTATCACTGACCAGAGATTAAATTAAATATGTAGGTAGATAGTTATAAAATTAGCTAGCTAAATTTTGTACATAAATATCCATATCTTTGCCGCTAGCTTGAACACTGCAATTGCCTTGCTTTAAGACTATATTTAAGACATTACAGAACTGTTTCTACTGTAGCGCTTTCTGATCTGATCTGATCTAAGGCAAAACAAACCGCGGGTACTAAAAGTATAGTCGACAAAATAGTTTTTTTGAGAAATACAAAAATAACAAAATCAATATCAGTTGGCAACAGGGTTAACTCTGAAAATTTCCGGAAAGGATCCTAAAAGGGGTACCTGGCGAACATATAAAATTCGAGAATATGATTAGTATTATTTTATTACTTTTATTTATTTTTAATCCAATTGCTTTAAAAATACATAAAGCAAAAAGAAAAAAAAAATCAGTTCAATTTCCGAGAGGTCCATTCGCGTACTTTTTGCACCAAATATAGGGTGGAATGCCCTCAAAGATAGTAAAATTACGAAAAAGTAAACGAACACGTTGAACAACAAAACATGAAACATATGTGTATTATGTTCGATGTAGCTGTTGTCATATGTACATACATATATCTGTGGCCAAAGAAATTTCTTGTGCTAAAATTCGCAGCATGGGAAAATTTCTCACTCTCTCGTGAGAACTCTCTTTTACACAAAACTACGCGTACGCGAACGGGTTTTCGTAACTTTTCGTAGATTTTCGTAGTTTTAGGAGCCTACGGGAATGGCGGATCCATTATCTGGCGTTGGCAAACACATCCATAGATCGAAATCGGGTAAATGCTGCCGATGGCGATGTCTGCTATAAGAGGTGAAGGTGTTTTCGGTTGAATGTATCTATTATTGTTTCCCAATTTACAGAAAGGGTCCTATTTTTTCAAAAAGGGTCAAATTTCGATGATTTTCAAAAAGGCAGGTCCTGGGGTCCGTGCCATCAAAAAAGATTCAATTTGACCCTGAATCATCTCAAAGGTAACCCTGGTTGGCAATCGTTCCGAACTTCGCACATTTAACATAGTTGACGATATAGAATTCTGAAACTGTCCTTTGTTGGCTGTCGGCACATCCATCAACGTGGAGGTATTCATTGCGAATAGAGTTTCAAAAACACAAACCATTATGCCACAAGTAGTCTGGAAACATGTTGGCTCGAAACCAAATCCGGCTCATATAGTATCCAGGGGAGAGTTATTAGCTAGTATTTGGTTCAGCGGTCCTAGTTTTCTTTATCTACCCGAAGAGAGAGAGATTATTCGCTGATAGGTAGAGAAGATAGTGTAACATTCCACGTTTGCACTTATCTCAAGCAAGGTGGACACAGTTTGGGCGAAACATTATCTCCAGTATAGCGAGGTGTCATCTATTGTATAGGTTAGTTGAGGTTGAAAGGGGTTATGAGGCTGAGCCATCATAAAACACAAGGCACTATAATAGGCTCATCGCGTATTCCTTTTAGAGTTCTTAATTTAGCTACATTTAGCTCTACTATTTCCCTGGTCCTTTTGCGGTCTGTGGCCAGCCAAAAAGCCTTTGATACCCTATGTCCCTCTATTCTTGACAATCTGTGGTCCACCATTCTCATGATTGTGCTGTCAAGTTTTGCCCTAATACCCCATGGTGGCGGTGCTATATTCACCATCTTTATTCTGGTTCTCTCGAGGAGACACCAGAGCCCGTGCCATTGTGTTTGCCATGTGAGCGCTGTGTTCCCCAATCTTCTCTCTCCAGGTACAGCGTTTCATACGGTAGGATGTCATCAGTTCTATCGTGATTCCCCATTTTAAGCTATGATGACCATAGCTTCTATGTTATTTCTGAAGTAGCCTAAGTTAGTAAGTTTAATCGCACTCTTGCTTCCCAGGTGCATTGCATGCAGATCGAGTGTCATAATATGCAGAAAAATATCCATTACCACCGCCGTGGGTTTTGTGCGCAGGGCTCCCGTTATGGCAACACCGGTTGTTCTCTGTACCGTTACTAATCTACCTAATATGTTTCTCTTGAGAGCTGCTTTCCACCAGACAAATGCCCCGTAAGTCAGTATGGTCAAGTATGGAGTATGGTAAGCCAGTGCATCATTGCCGGCTTGAGCTGTTCTTTTACAGATAAAGAATCTATTGAATAACGGAGAATAATTTTTTTTTACATATTATTTCTATGCAGAGATAGCTGTAGATAACTAACAAGTGGCTATTGAAATACCCTTGTAAGTTGTAAGGCATTCAATTTAAACATTTTGCAGAATAAAAATATACGAATCTATACTTTTTTTAAGTTAACTATCATATGAATAATACATCCCTTTACTCGTGATCTCCTCCTTCCATCCAGTATTCTAGAAATATGTTTACAAAATGAAATTTATTTGAAGATTAGGAGAACAAATCTGGTAATTTAGACAAAAGTTACCATCAAACAGTTTATCTGTGTCTGGAATTAAAGTTCTTGAACTCTGATTTCTTGGCATTGAATTTGGTTGTCTTCAATAATTATTATTGTTCATTGACCATTTGGTGATAAGTGGCAGAGATCTATAGTTTCTAAGTCTGAGTGATTACGCGTTTTATAAATTTAAGCAATACAGCAATGCGGATTTGGTCAGTTTTACTACCAAATAGACCTTCGTGTTTTACCAATCTATACGATTATCGAATTAATAAATTGAAATGACGCAAATACGATGCAAAGTGGATACACCTGCTTCAATAGAAGACACGGACTCACGAGGGGCTGTCTACATATGTACGTACAGTCAAAATCAAAAGTAAAGCAACAATAGCGATATGAATTGCGTTCCACAGTGGGATTATGTTCGACTATGTTATTTCGAAACTGTAAAGGAAATTATAAAAAAGTAGAAAAATACGTTCTCACAGAAAAAAATGAGCATTGTTTTAAACTGTTCCTTAACTTTTAACTCTGACTGTTACTCGATTTAACATTTCTACAGGGGAATCCTCACATAATGACAGCCAAATCGAATTCTTAATGTCATTCCTTAATAACGCAGTAGAAATAGAAACTCGCAAAACAAGGTTTGAATGGAAGCGTCTGAAGATGTGCAAAGATAATTTCGCTTACATACTTATGTACATAATATACCTACATTCACAGTCACGCTTCCAACTACATAAAAGTGTATTAACTAAAAGCACGTCTGATGAAATCAACTCACATGTTATTTAATAAATGCAAACAGATCCTCTGATTCACCATTTTATTGTTAATAACGTGTTCTTCTGTGTGGATTTGGAGAACAAAAGATTATAATCAACCTCTTATCACAATGACATCACTCTGTGGCACGAGCTAACGTCATCGATTCCAAGCATTTGCACCTATTCATCGTAAATAAGACCACACTTCTGCCAAATCATTATTTCGATGAAAGTCGAAATCAAATTAAAAAGTCACAATGGGCCCCACATGACTCACGAATACACTAATTGAGAGCCAAACAGACTCGCTCTATGTCACTTTGGCCCGATTATCGCTAGCAGCACCCGCCTGACCTGTGCATACTCCCCGCATTTAGATGAGCGAGCAGTTATGTTGTTTTATTCCCCGGATGAGAGCAACAAAAAAACGAACCAAACCCCAGCGATAGCGATCTCGTGCGTCAGAGATAACTCCGGACTTTGAGACATTCCAGCCCTATTGGCCTTTTTTTGGTGGCGAAATTGAAAATAAGGCAGCAGTAAAGCAGCAAAGCTGAACTCTTTAGCCCATAAACGATATCGACGGACATTTGACACAATCGCCTGATAGGGCAGCCAACTCTCAGAAGTACGATAAGGCAACTCCGGTTAGTATTTTTTTTTTTTTTTTTTATTATTATCATTATTTTTGTATACAGGGGAGCGGTGTTGCCTATTTGCGAGATGGCACGTGCTTCGATGTGCCGGAGCTGTGCTATTCTGAGTCTTTTGCGATAAGATAAAGTTCAGCGGAGTCAGACGCAGTAAGATTATATTGGACGCTACCTGTTGTGCATTATCGAGATGGGGTTAGGGCGGACAACCTCAGCAGCGTTTCGCTACAAATCGAAAACAATAATCCACTTAACTTTTATAACAGCCAGGGCAGGCCTACAACATTGCCTTAAAAGTATTTATGAACATAAATAACCGTAGCGACCAATATACTGGCTGACTATGATTACCCGATACAATGGCGATACATCTGTGTTTTAATCTATTTATACCCCATGTACTACTAGTATGAAAAGGTGAAGATTTTTGCAAAAAATTTCCATTCGATTGTTGTCGTCATGTCGTGCGGCTTCGTCTGACTGATCGATGTTTGTCCAATTAATTAGAGGCCGATTTAAGCCTCCTGTGCTACGATGTACCAAACACGCGTCCGAAGATGAATGGAAATTTTTCCACCACCCAACAATAAATTAAGTTCATTTATTAGCGCTTTCGTAGTGTCACGCCAGCTAATGGCGCTGACAGTGTTAGCAGCACGAAGTGTGCTTTCATCGTTAAGTCACTCGACTTAGCAAGCGGTACTGTGCCTGCCTGGACTGTCTGTTGTTGTTTGTTGCTATGATTTTATTTGCATTTTTATTGCATAGCCGTGTGTTAGGATTTTTTATTTTTTTATTATTATTGTTGTTGTTATCGAAACGGGGCACTATCGCGTGTATTCATGAGAAACTGGGGAAAAATGTCAGAAATAAGCTGTTACAGTAATAAGATTCAACAAATGTCGATAAGAATAAATCAATTGCGAAATTCGAAAAATGAACATAATGCGTTCGCATAGGCGTTTTACGAAAATAATATTTCACCAATGCAATCACCCTAAGAATTAGAACTATGTATATATACATATATATAACAGCCCGTTAAGTTCAGTACAAAATCTGCAGCATCTATAAAAGATATGAAACAAAGTGAATATCGCAGCCTAAAAAGTTCTTAATGTACATTTGGCAGCACTGGGCATGGTGAAATAAATGACGCTTCAGTTATAGTATTTATTTTTCTCTGGCTTATTAAAAAAAAAGAAAATTTGTTTTAAAATTGTCCAATTTTACTTTTACAGTACGAACTTGGTTAACGAAACCCTCAATTCGCGCAACTAATCGATTTTCGCAACACTAAAGTCGTCGCACTTCTTGACTCTATAAGTGCAAGTTTTGAAAAAAGTTACCTCGATTAGTGCAACTTCTTGTGTGTTATTGTTATTTCTGCCGTTTTTTCAGTTATGTAGTTTTGTTTGAATCTGATTATGTATGTATTGTATATGGTACACAGTTTGTGGTTGCTTGCAGTCCAAATACAAAGTGCGTGTTGCTTATTTAGTTATTTTGTGAACGATCTTCTTTGTGACCATGTCACTAAAGCACAGCTTAAGTTTGTTTTATTTTTGTTTTTTAATTAATGGAATGTATTATTTTTGTAGCGTACATATTACGTTTTTTACGAATGAGTTGTTTTTGTTGAAAATAAAATATTCTTTCTTTTAAATATTGGCTTGTTTTTTTGGTAATTGCAAAGAAAAATTGTAATTATATTCTATTTTCGATTAATTGTACGTAAAAACATACACATTTTGATGAAAACTTGCTTCAAGGAGTCAACACTCGTTACAATGAACAATCTCGCTCCAGTGAACAGGCCTGGTTTTTATAAGTTCACTATATCGAGCGTCTACTGTTATATTTTTACTGTATTCTGTTAATTTGTGTATGTTCTACCTTTTCGTATTCTGATTAAAAGAAATGTGGTCAACAATGTTTCGTTTTCAAAAATGTTTTTGTCACATTGTCATTATCTCTACAGTAACACAGCCATTTAAACTATAATTTTTTATTTAAAAAGCGTAACCCGATAAGTGCAACAACCTCGGTTATACTGTATTTTTAATATTTACCTTTACTCCTTTGAAGACATCCACATTCTCTGCCCACATTTTTGTATAATTGACATGTCATGTCATTTTTTACATTTTCGATTTTCGATAACACTTTTCGAAAAAATCTGCCAAAAGTCATTTAGAAGCTCGGGTTTCATAGCGAGTTAGCTCATAATACCCGAAGAATATCCAGGCTAAACTAAATTTATATCGGTTTAGTTGTTATTGTATTTTACATGAAGAGCTCTTTTTAAACAAAGGTTACGAAAAAAAAAAAAAACACCTAATGCCAGAAACACATGTGCAGATATTCAGAAGTGCAGAGTTTTATGACAATTCTTCCGCAAACAAAGCAAACAAATGTCAGATGAAAACAAAATAATGACAAATGATAAAAAATTGTACTATTTTCGCGATCTAGTACTGCCGCGCGGCAAAAGTAGCAATAGAGACTTGATACAGCGCTGCGCTGCATGCAGAATTCGCATGTAATCGGGTGTATTCTAATTTCTCTGCATACAGAATTCCACACACGTGTTTCTGGCATAAACTAATCGGCCAACTGGTTGACAAACTAGTTGCAAATTACCCGTGTGTAGGCAAGTCTGGCGCTGACTTGAACGATCTCATCAAGTCTGTCAACCAATCGTTGAAAAATTAAAACTTTTTTGATTTTTCGGTTTGTGCTTACGGTTTTCTGCAACCAGTTGTATTGTGTGTAGCGAAATCAGCAACCAAAGAAACGATTTCATTCTACAAATTTTGATGTTGAGTGCGGTGCAGTTAAGTTGTTTTGCTTCTGCACTGCGGCTGGTTGGTCAAAAATATCATATCCTTGTACGAAGCGTTGTGTTGTAGATAGTCTTTCATTTGGATTTATTGCACTTCGCATAACCGTGTCTTTTAACCGGACGAAGATTTTTTTTGGATGGTTGCACCTTCAGCCTAAACTACTCAGCCGATTTCAACAAAGAAAAGTGTCGTTGGATTCGTCTTGACCCGAAGACTGTCTTAGGTTACATATATATATGACGTCACAAAAAATTCAATATGGCGAACGTTCCAAGATGGCGGATTACCCCTATCTTCATGATCTGCTTAGTATGGATACCAAATTAAAGGGTTTTCTAAAACTAAAAAGGTGTAATTAAAAAACATCTGCCTACATTATAAATCGTCTTGACGCAGTGTATTAATAACAAAGCCTTCATAGAGCCGTATAAATGTAGGAAAAAAGTAATCAGAACTCCTGATCATTGGGAGGAAGAAAATTGTGTTCTTTTGCTTTTAATTGGGCATGGAATTTTGTCAGTAAGGTCAGACATCACAACAATGCTTAACGAGATGTTTCCAGATGAGAACTTCGGAATAAAACGCTTCACTTGCAGCGGGCAGAATAAAATGACCTCAACATTGAAGAAATTATGCAACTCCAGAAAATGCGAGATAAAGCTGTTGCGGAGCGATCATCTGCAAAATAACCGCAAACCAAAATTTCTATTTATCAGCCAGTTTAAAAAAGTTTTAATATTCTGTTCGATTTTTGCAACAACGTCTGTTTTCATTAGTTACAAAAATCGAGAGTGCACTGGTACCACGGCTTTACTCTGAACACCATGATGGCTCAATGCAACGAAATCTAAGACGTCTTCGATTGAAAAGCGCTAATAGCGGCAACGAACTTATTTTTAGCCCATTTGTGATAAAAATGTAAGTAGTTTTAAAAAATGCAATACTAATATTCCACATCCTTACCAACATCTCTTCTAGTCAGCTAATAAGAAAACGAATTTTTATCTTTTCCATACATTGGTAGTCCAATATTAAGAAGCACCCTAAATAGCAGCATCAAGATTGAATATATTTTCTATTGAGATCCAGTGGATTCGTCCAATAACTGATTTATATCCTTCTAGATTTTCTAGATTTTTGATGCAGTTAAATAATTCTTATTATGCATAATATACGAGTATGTCATGTCAGTGTACTATTTTAATTCGCTGACCTAATAAAGTGATTGCCAAAGAAAATTTCCAATTTTTTTCTCGGCACGTAGTGATGGTTATCGTCTTGTAAGCCTTGCGGGTAAACATTACAATGACATCATGCTAAGAAAGAACACACGCAGTTATCAGAGTCAAAGGCTCTGGCCACCAGGAAAGTGTCCACAATCTTCGTTGGATTGGAGGGCAATGCTGTATCTGTTTCCCTTCTACTGACCACCGATGTTACTTAGTAAAATGTATGTAAATCTCTCTCGATCGCGCGAAATTGATCTGAAGGCTTCAGGGGGTATTTACACGCGCACATGTGCATGGCTCTGTGCATGTGGGACCCCCGAAATTATAAAAATTTTAGAGCAAACTATTAATCATTTTATTGTACCTAACCTACCGGATTCGCTGCTACCCCATATCAAGACCACCGGGATACATGCCGATGCTGAGTAGGACTTATTGCATGCTGCACAGGCGTGGTGGGCCGTGATTTCCATTTTGCAGTCGGCAAACCAACAGACAAACCCTCTTATCAACAAACGTAGGACGCACGACGACGACGATGGCTACGGCGACGTAGTCGACGATTTCCGTTCTTGCTGTGTGGTGGCCAAGTGAATTGCTATAATTTGCCCTTATTGGAGGGGCTACTGATTGAATTTCAAATTGCTCAATTTCGGCATATGGAGAGTGGAGTTTGGAGTAGTGTGGTATCTGCACTCTACCTTCCCGTCACCGCTGCACACCTCTCGGAGAACAGCAGCACCAGACTAATTAAGGAACCATGTGTTGTTGTATGTCGTGCCGTTTTGCCTTTGTTCCCGATGGAGATTTTTTCGCCTGAATGGTTGGCTTTAAGCGTGGAACTCCTCGTATCTAGAGAAGATTTTTATTATTTTGTTATATAAAGGGATTGGATGAAACATGTGGATTTGGTCATGGCCATGGTTATGGCGGAGGCACGAAGCCTGCACAACATCCATTGTCCATTATATGTTTGCCTGTGGTAGATATTTAAATCGGGAGGATGCAAACAATTAATCCCTGTCGGTGGTCAAAGGCGATGGATATGGCAGAAATAAAAAAATCTGTGCAAAGAACTGAGGACTGGATGTGGTTCGTTGTGATCTTAAAGCGATAAACAATCATTAGTTTCGAAGAACTCCAACTCAGAGTGAGATGTCCTAATTAAGAGTGGCTGATTAATTTTAAATGGCGATGTATCCTATGCCGTAGCTGCAAGTATGTACATTTGTATTAAAAGAGATTTGTAGGCTGCGATTGCCGATACTTAATCACACTATGTGGGCAAATATGCCATTTTTGTGTCCTAAGATATGTCCAGACTTTGGATACCTCCCTAACCTATATTTACATTTTAACCTCCATTCTCAGTTAATGAAATGTTTTTGCAAGTCTGTCTTACTTGTTCTTTGTGGACACCATAGCGGTTTCGAGGACCACCTCGATTTCATTGTGGTCAAGCGAAGTGGGTTAAGGTCAAATTAAACTCTAAGGCAAAATAATGGACTAAAAAAGTTTTTGGGATGTGGTGGCGTTCCCGTGCTGACTACTTTACATTCAGAATTGTGTCGAATTCGAGGAACGAAGATGTGAGTGCGAGAATTCCTGCCAAACGCGAGGTGCTGCGAATCTTATTCAAAACCTTCGATCCATTGCGGCTATTGGCGAACTTTGTCATATAAACAGGTCAAAAAGTTACTGCACGCAGACATCAAAAATTTGCAATGTATTTGTGAATGCGAGCAAAAATAGGTCAACCTCAGTTGGATTGGTGGAGTGTGCACTCCGCTGACAACTCTCTGCATTGCACGAATGTGAAGCTCAAGCGGCTAGTACTTGGAGTTCGCTGCGCTGCGCGAATTTTTCGATTTATTTCTAGTATGCGAGCCAGGCCAAAACAAGGCGCGTGCAATTCTGGAGCATTAACTCGCTTCGAACTTCAAGATGCCGAACACGAGCTCTTTAAGCAAGCCCAATGAGACGTTTTTGCTGATGACGTGGCGAGCCTAATTTCATCTGGCCAAGTAGACAAATCAACGTCACTTGTCTCTTTGTACCCAATTTTAGACGAGTACGGAGTTCTCGGGGCTAGTAGCAGAACTAAAAGTTGTGTTGATTATTTCGAACCGAAGTTTGTAATCAATCTGCGTAGGACCGAGAAGACGTATAGAGTACTGCTGACATGTTAGACCATATTAAGGTCGCCTAATCACTTACAACAGATTCCTGCATACTTCTTCTTTAAGTAGCGCTACAGCTCGAAGTAGACCAGGGCCTGCTTCTCGCAACCATTTGTGTGTGCGTGCTATATTTTTGCACAAATTGAAGGAATCTACAGTTTTTTGCCGACTCCAAACGGCGAGTTGAGAAGCTCAATCGTGACATTGACACATGATACTATTTCATTGCTTGTCAGATATTCGAAAGAAGTGGCACCCTGACAAAACTTTTAGGTGTTTTCTTGGGATTGAACCCAGTTAGCATTGCGTAGTAGTCTAACGCACTTACCACTACACCATGGTGCTCTCTTTCCTGAATACTTGCGATACTTAATTCCATAGCACGGCAAAGGACACCGCTCAGAATATTCAGCGATAATAGAACAAACCGAAGAAGGAATTCCAGAACATCGATAATAAGGTGCCATGAATTAAAGTCCAATGATAAGGAGGTCCACAAATGAACTTCGTAAATTTTGCAGATCTTGCAATTCTGCGAAGGACTAAAGGGCGAGTGGGCATCTCGATGAAGTTAGTCTTTCAAACATATCCCTAAAGTCCAAAGGTTCTGTGCGTGTCTCAGTTTCATACTCAAAGTCCGGCAAAATGTGTTAATTTAAAATACCAAATACTCGTACTTATATAAGGTTACTTGCGAATAACCTCTATTTTAAAACTAATTTATATTTTTGTGTATAACATTTTATATAAGCTTAGAACAAACAAACAAAAAATAATAATAATAAACTATCTTACTTATTCAATTACATATTATACTGACTTCACAAGTATCAACGTCCAAAGTGTGTCACTCAAGTGCTACTCTTATCAAATCTACTTCACACTCTTGCACACACAGTGCTAACCTTTACACTACACTTACACTTGTCGTTAGTTTCATTTATACTGGCTACCGTCAGCGGTGCGCCGCGCCACCCGGATTGCACTTCCATTACATAGCAACATGTTGTGGATTAAAAAAAAAAGAAAATTAAACAAATGAAGTTTTAATTTAGCGCCGCACGCGCTCGCTGTTCCGTTCATCTCGATGGAATCGTTGGTATCGTCGCGTAGCTGGCTGGCTGCGGCTGGCTGTCATGGAACCTGATTAGAGTCCGGTTGTGATAATTGAAGATTGCAGGCGGCGCGCGGCGGCCCGATGACGCACTTCGATTCCTGAGCACTGAGGCTGATTTATAGTGTAAAATTCAATTATCGCGATAACGCTCGAACTGCATCCAGGTGAGATGATGGTCAAGTTGCTAAGTAATTATTATTATTATTACATATTATTTTTCCTTATAAGCCCGATAAGTGCTCTCCTCTCAATTGAGGCGCGCAATTTATGGTCGATCTCATGCTCATCATCTCGCGTTGGAATTTCAATTAGACAGAGGGATTGCGATGATATTTATAATCTTCATAATTTGGGCCGTCAAGTTGTTATCAATTAGCGGATTTTACGAGCTCCCAACTTCGGTGGTATTTTTGTTTTGTTTTTATTTTTTTAATGAAAAGTGTTTCGTTTTAAGTTATTCAGCCAGGAACCCAGACCAGAAATTTGAAGGCAGGGGAGTTGGTGCTGTTAATGTCGCATTCACTGTCAATATTCATCAATCTGTTTTGGACAAGTCCTGTTTGTTGGTGTTTTTTATTTTTTGGAATTTAGTCAACAGGTGATTCTTCGCAGGTCTATAAAAAAAAATCCCCATCTCGCATTCGTTTGTAGATTTTGCGAAAGAATCACACTGAATATGTCAGCCAGGAAATGACTAGGCACTTCATCTTAGCTTTCAGGTTTGTTCCGATTACATCCGGTGGAATTCTGACGTTCGAGTGTAGATATAGATATCTTCTATAACAATTAGAAATTCCAATAGAGTGTATTGTCGACTAGTACTAACGAAGTCTTATGGCTCGTTAAATAAATGACGCAGAAGTGCTAAGGGAACAGGTTTCATTTGGACAAATTGAATCTTATTTGCACAATCGTAGTTGTGGTTTCGCCGTCCAATTAATGACACACTGTGCTTAACTTGACTTGTTGCATCAGTCAATGCAAATGAGGAGATTTAGCCAATGATTTGAACTAGCCTGACACCTCGAATGTAAAGTGCAACGTAGAGTTAGAAATTACATGCCAGACTCATATTGCGATTAAATGATGAAAAATACATGAAATGGAAAAATACATCAGTATAATTACATTATTGTAATTTCACAACGAGCGTTACAATTATCCCATCGTTATGTTGTTTGATGGAAAATGACGTGCACACTGCCGTCCACAAGTTTCCGGACAAACCATTTTCTCCACAATTAAACGTTTATTGATCTGTGTAGGACTTAAATGAACAAAATTCTATCAATTCCGGTTAGAGTCGAAATTAGACATTATTACATCTCAAAGCAATTAAAGAGTTTTAAGAAAAAGGAGAAGAATCAAGTCAATGGAAAATAGCACCAGGATTGGATATCAACCGATGGGTCAAAAGTCTTATGGATGGATGAGTCGAAATTGGAAATTGAATTCGGCGGTCTGCTGAAGAAAAGATGCTTTCTAGGTAGAATGGTCTTGAGATGTTTCTCTTATGTTGGTTTTCATGTAGCCAAATATTAGAAGAACACACCTTACCGTCGCCCTGGATTCACATGAATGCAAGATAATGATCCGAAACATTCTTCAAAGTATTGCAGATGATACGTGGACCAAGAAGAATAAGAAAGAATTCTGAAAGATATGAAATCGCCTGGACAATCGCCCGGCCTCAACCTAATAGAGCTGCTTTGTGACGAACTTGACAGAGGTTCAAAAATAGTGTCCAACATGGAAAGACAAACTCTGAGGGATCTTTCAAGTAGCCTAGAGATCAAAAATATTGGTAACTATCAGGAAGTTGATAGATAGAATGCGTGGATTGACGGCCAAAGTGGTGCAAGTACGAGGTGGTTTTTTTGACGAAAAAGATCAATCTTATTACATAAATCTTTTCATTTATTAGGTTCACTTAATTTGGTAATTTGCCAAGATAAGCATTGATGAAGCAATACATTTTGATAGTTAAAATGAAAACGATAAAGAGTTTTATATGAATTTCTCTGACAGAATGTATTTATGGACAACGTATGGTTTTATTAATTTTAAAGGATGGCGTGTGTGAAGATTAACCATTCCAGTAAAAATAGTAGCAAAATACAGCCTTCACATTGCTGGTGCGTTTCGACATTCGGCAGTCGTCAAGATTTAATTTATGTTTGTCATAGAGAACCACAGATGGGATGTCAACTCAAGTAACTAACCTTAAGGTTACGTTTTCGTTGAGTGTAATAATAACCTTAACGATCAAAAACTTATGACCGACCTAACACTGCATCTCAACGAACATACAAATGTCAAAATTGTTGTATTTTACTCGGAAAACATGTTTATTCTATATAGACTAAAAAAAAAACCCG
Organism: Brachyopa scutellaris; assembly: GCA_949775065.1. Taxonomy (NCBI): domain Eukaryota; kingdom Metazoa; phylum Arthropoda; class Insecta; order Diptera; family Syrphidae; genus Brachyopa; species Brachyopa scutellaris. The sequence continues at coordinate 105,340,093 of OX459113.1, forward strand.
CCTAATAATATATAATTTAGTCTTTATGTTTATAATTGTATAATTTCTCATGCAGAGTTACTACATTTGAATTTTTTTATTTTTAATTTTGTAAAAGTTAACTAATGTCATTTTTTTGACAGACGGCACTTAATTGCCATGTTCTACATTTATTTCTCAAAATCACGTTTGTTATCATCATCATCATTTATATAATTAAATCGCAGAGCTTGTGATTCCTCCTGAGAGTTTATTCCTGCACCGATTATAATGATTCATACACTGATCGAAAGTTCATCACCTGAACTTTGTTCATCAATTGAAACACTTTTGAACAAACCCATACGAGTAAAGTTATTACGAAAAAAACATTATTACCTATATTTACGGGTATAGGGTTTCTACATGCGAGATTCCTCGCACCAGTACACTAGGTAACATTATACAATAAAGAAATAAATAAAATAATAATAATAATAATAATAATTAAGAGAAATTAAGGCTGGTGTAACACAAGGCAGTCTGCTAAGCCCTGTTTTGTATCTACTATTAACCATAGATCTACCAGAATGTGAAGAAACATCTGTGGCAATATTTGCAGAAAAGCAAAAACAAGCTACAAAAGGCAGTAAACAAAATATCTTAGTACTTAGTTGGCGCTACAGCTCGAGGTGAACCGGGGCCTGCTTCTCGTAACCATTTGTGTGTGCGTGTTATATTTTCGCACGAATGGAAGGGACCTACAGTTTTTTTCCGACTCCGAACGGCAAAGTTGAGAAGCTCAATCGTGACAAATGATACTCTTTGATGCTTGTCAGATATTCGAAAGAGGTGGCACCGTAAAAAACACTTTTAGGTGTTAGGCCCGGCCAGGAGTTGAACCCGGGCAGCATTACGTGGTAGTCCAACGCACTAGCCACCACGGCCACGGCGACCACAAAACATCTAAATGGACTAAAAAATGGCAAATTAAATTAAATGACCTGAAGTCAGTTCATATAAATTTTACTAATAAAAATGTACAATATGTTCCAACTTCCAGTATACATTAACAACAATGTAATAAAATACACGAACGTAGCTAAATACCTAGGTATGATCCTAGATACTAAACTACGATGGAAAGTGCATGTAAAGAAAAAATAGAGGAGCTGAAAATACGTTACAATGAAATGTATTGGCTAGTTGGGAGATACTCCTTACTGTCCAACTACAGCTAACTACTGCTTTATAACTGCACTAGCAAAACAAACTTACAGAGCATACAAACTTTCCAAAACAAAGTACTACGTAGCATAGTAAATGCACCCTGGTACATAAGAAACGCCGATCTACATAGAGATCTAGAAGTTGAAATGGTTGAAGACGAAGTCATAAAAAGGAGCTAGAAGTCATAAACTTAGACTCCTCAACCATGTCAACTTGGAAATAACAAATTAATTAAATAATGACAACGAAATTAGAAGATTAAGAAGGGTGAAACTTTTTGATCTTAGCTAAATGGAAAACAAATAATAACAATTTAATTCTAACCAAGACAAAAAGAAAACCAACAATATAACTACGAAAAATAAATTGCTGATTTTTTTTTTTTATAATCTACACACGCTAAAGGGGATATGAACGCTAAAGGGGATATGAATACCCTTATAATGTTTACACACAGCGCGAGCACATGAAGGACAAGAACGAGAGACAGACAGATCGACGTAGTGATAGCAAACTCAGATGTTAGGTTTCAACTAACTCTTAGGGTGGTGCCCAGTATAACTGGAGAGTGTATTATTGAATTGAAAGTTATGCCATTGCTTATGATTCAAAGAAGTTTTTTCCAGATGTTTCCTATTATTAGTTTGCGATCAATTTCTTCAGCCAGTGTTATGCCTTCGCAGTAGGTTTATGATATTAGCTTCTGAAACTGATCAACTTATTTTCATTTCGTGAGAAATAAATGTTTCGGACATCTGGATTTGAACCGTGAACATTCAGCGTGACAAGCGACGACGACTACCACTACGCCACGGCCACCCACTAGTCGAACGACTAGGTACGATTCTCTGACGCACAGTGGTCCAAAATGCCATTCTACCCGGACAGAATTATATTATGATGCCAAACTGTTCGTTGGCATTTGTATGTTACAGTAAATATATTTTTAATTTTTTTTTATTATATGCAGGGTATTTGGAATTTTTTACGAAAAAAATTAAAAAATTCTAGAAAAAAACATTTTGTTCGAAAATTGGTGGTTATTATATTTTTTTTATATAAAAATTCTTATCAATAATAATAAACTCACTAGTTTACGAATTAATAAAAATAAGTTTAAAGTCCCTCACTATTCCAGACGGTTCCCTCGCGTATCTGCCTCTGCAATATCGTTTGATGACTTTTCATTCCAGCAATCTGGAAGCCGAAGAAATCGATAGTGATGGCGAAATGCAGTTAAAGAACCCCCCTTTGCTTAGATAGATAAAATTAGCTGCAACAAATTCATGATATATCACCCGCCCAGCCCATCATCCGTTAAGACAATGGCCACCCGCCAAACAAACATTATTGGCCCACTCTTCAAAGCCAGCTACGATCTATACTACCACTCTCACCCTTTCACTCCTATTGAACCAGCTTTGAAATTTACGGCGAATTCAAAATATCTTAAACTGGGAATCTTCCATTCAAGTGCTACGTCGTGCCACTATTACCGCTATACATATGTATGTAAGTATGTACATACGAGCATACAGAACAAGAAATATACAAAAACAAGTACATACACTGACGGCGCTGTTGTTAATGGGTCGCCTCTTATCAATGCCGTGCTGGTGGGTACACGACGCCGCTGGGGCATGTGACTCCGAAAGCCACCCGTCTGCCACCGTCCACCCATTCCGATAGTAGGGGTTGACGTGATGCCGTTCGAGCACGTTTTGTTTACTTTGGTGAATAATATTAAACATACAGGTACAAAAACGAAAACACAATAACACCGCGCGCAGCAAATATGGAGAAAAATAAAATAAAAAATAATAATAACAAAAAGCTACACAAACAATAAATAAAAAAAAAAAATATCGCGATAAAAAAAATCCAAGTAAATAACAAAACCAGCATTTGTGTTACAGTGTAGAGGCGCACAAATGATCGCTAGATCGCGCTCTTGCCTTCGCTGAATGTGCTTCACGTGAAATTCGTAATCGGAGAAGGTCGCGTGTTGACAAGTGCCTGACGGTGTTTGAACGCGACGCAGCAATCCAACGACAGTCGTACTGACTGCCGCGTCTATGGAGTTGCGACTTGCGACTTGCGAGAGAAAGAGGTGTGAATCCAAACAGTGGTCGGTCATATGTTACATTTTATAGCCCCGCAGATAGTAGATACACAGACATAATTTCATTCCGTGATAAGCCTATCCACACAATAAAAAAAAAAACAGATAGTGGTTGGTACGATGATAGAACATGTGCCGTGGAAACTTTTGACCTTAACTCATTGATCTAATTTTGGAATGACACGAGTTTTCGGCGGAAGAAGATTGTGTCTGGTATGCAATTAAGTAGTAAATTATATTTTTGTGGTTATGATAATTAAATTTGTTGCAATGACGCACGTCTCAGAGTTTTGCTGAGTTCTGATGAAAAGGAAATTCCATCACTGAACAAAGAAAACTGCGGTGCGCGTGCGGGAATAGGGAGACGTGTTTGACCGCTCTAGAGGTTAATGAAGATAGGTCAATGTTTTTTGCTTGTCACTGCTCGTACCGGTTTATTCACTTGATTATATTAAGAGACGTGTCATATTGCATTTACGGGTATTACCAGCTTCTGAGACGATTTTATGAGGTGGAAAGTTGGTCTAGTGCTTACTCAGAGTGTATGAGGTTAAGAGGTCAACCGCGTGGGCATCGATTCGTTGGGTCAGGACAGGAATTAAACAAGGCAAGCATTTCAACGACAAATTATAGGTACTTTGAATGCTTGTCAGTATTTATTCTATTATATCCATTCTACCTTCTCCATCTCCAGACCATCACACAATCCGCAAGAGGCATTCAGAACTCCGTTGGTTCTCTTCGCGCAAGAATCCTTCCATCACCAACAGGAGCTGTTCCGCATGTCTTGAATCCAATTAAGATTTTTCTCAGCCAAAATTAAATGTTTTTCTCTGACTCTTATTGAAAAATTCGGCTTCAGTACTTGTTTGAGTGCTCTAAGTCCATCTTTTACGAGCCTTTTTCAAACTAAAAATATTAGATTTGCACTCGGAACTGATTTTTTCCATTTTTTTTTTTTATTTTTTAATTACTTTGGTTCGTCTTGGACGGCTATTACGAGCTGAATGCACCGCTCATTCGTAATTACGTCGATTACACAATATGCCTCGGATAGTAACTCCCTAAAAAAACAACACGACGCGGAGCGTCTAACGACCATGAATTGAGAGTATGTTCATACATAACTAGGCACCGTGATGGTAGTGGTTAGTGCGATGGACTACTATGCAATGCTGCCCGGGTTCAATCCCAGCCCGGGTCTAACACCTAAAAGAGTTTTTTCACGGTGTCACCTCTTTCGAATGTCTGACAAGCATCATAGAGTATCATTTGTCAATGAGCTTCTCAACTCGCCGTTCAGAGTCGGCAAACAACTGTAGGTCTCTTCCATTCGTGCCAAAATATATATGTAACACGCAAACACAAATGGTTGCGAGAAGCAGGCCCAGGTTCACCTCGAGCTGTTTCGCCAACTAAGTAACTTCATACATAACTGGACCGTACACACACTGTGCACCGTTGGTCCTGCTAAAGAACTGGAATCAGTCGTGGAGTCGTGTAAGGCAGATATTACCGTGATCCAGGAGATACGATAGATAGGATCAGGTATACAAAAACAACAAAACTGCGGCATTTATTACAGCTTTCACAAAAGGCTGCGCTTTTGTCGTGGGAAATCAGCTCGGGTCGAAGGTTATTGACTTGAAGCTAATAATCGACTACGTGTTAATCCATACGAAGCAAGCATTCAAAATCCTGGATTAAGAAAGGCCAACGTAAATTTGCAAAATTCAGCAAAACTGGAGAAAAGCCAAAACACATCAATTACACTGGCCCGGCCAGACACTGCTCCGGCAAAAAGGATTTTCGAAATCGAACCTTCAGGTTCGACACGACATGGAAATCCGAACTGGTAACAGGTGTTTTCTCAGGTCCGATCAGCCTAAAGGCGGAGGTGATGGCTATTTATGAAGCTACTGAGTAGTTATCGATGAAGCCGATGTACAATCGCGACATTGCCATTCACAGTTTTTAAAGCATGGAGTTACCAATTTATAAGATGTAGTCATGCTAAGCAGACTTGGCCCCAGCTAAATCATCGCAAAACCTACAGCTTGCTTAAGGTTGGTATACACGCCAAAAGGTTGGGAATCCTTGACAATGACCTCTGTCGCAGCTGCATGGATAAGGAAGAAGAAGAATCCACCTTTCTCCTCCGGCACAGCTGCCCGGCACCCTCCTCATTAATAAAAAATATTCTGGGAAAATATTTCTTATAAGATCTACAAGATATTTGCTCCAAAAATATCAATAAAATATGGAAATATCCAACTGTCAAAATGGTTCCAAGAGCACCGATAGGAATCGGCTCACAGTGGGAAGCCACCCAATCTAACCTAACCTAACAATATCGTCGTAATAGAAAGCGATCTCAGTAAATGGTTCCAAATGTTTAGCATTATAATTGAAGCTTAAGTTTATTTTGAAGTATATAAGTCTTGAGTAGTTGATTTTATTTTCTTGATAGTCTAGTCATCCGCTTGCGCTTTGCTATAAGAAACCATTGAACCGACACATTCAAACATCTGTCGCAGGCCAGACATTGTACGCTGTACGAATATTTGCACTTTTGAAATGACTGCCCAAGAGGCGTACTTTTTTGCATCTACAGTACAGGCGCCTTTTTTAACAAAAAAAAAAAACAGGTTCTAAATATCCAATTTACATATGTACATATGTACCTATAGCTGATGTCGCGAATAACGCTGCCATTTTTATGTGACGTACAAACTCGCAACCATTCAAATGTAAATTAGTGATAGCAAATATTCCATTGAAAAGTAGCACAGTGGAGGAGACCTCATCAGCACTAAAAACTTTGTGCACAAGAGTATTCTGATCCACATGAATGCCATTTAATTTGGTTATAACGTGTAACAAGCGTGCTCTTGCAAAAATACCACCACTGCAAGTGTAGGAATAATGAAGTGATAAATGACGTCTTCCTGTGACTAACAATAACGTTTTTACTTCAAAACTTGTTAGTACACTGTTCCATCGCTTTGCGCGGGGGTTAGGGGAATGAAAAGTCTCGCGCAATGCGAAATCGCGCAAAGCGAAACCGCGCAAAGCGAAGTATGAATTTAATGTAATTTAGGGCGTTGCGTTCCTGAAAAATGAAATTTAAGCATGTATTTAAGCCGCGCAAATCGAATTTTGGTAGACAAATGCATTTCGCGCAAAGGTGAAATCGCGCAAAAAGAAGTCGCGCAAAGCGAGGGACCAGTGTATACGTATGTACATGTATCCTGTCAATTTCCTGGACGGCCGATGATAACGTTCATCACATGCCCCCTTCAATGGAGATAATAATTTATTATTTTATTTCTTTATCAAATATTCTAAATAAAAAAATACTCGTATTCGTATTTATGTACATATGTAGGTACATACATTATATTTGCAAAATCATCCGACAATTTCGGGAACTAAGCAGATAGAACAGCACGCCTTTTTTAAGATAGGGTGATGTGACGTTTCCTTTGTTTTGTTTCCGTTGGCTAGTAAAAAAAAAACCGTCTTTGAAAATATGAATTCACCACATTCCACTTCCCATATTTGTGTGCTCAACAAGTGCTACTGAACCATGCGACTTTGTTAAATATTTATCTGAAAATGTTTACCGGGACGGGAACGTGTGATCGGTGATTCTTAGAAATTTTTAAAAATACAAAAATATCTACATATTGGTGTCTACATTTATGTACACGTACATTCATATGTATGTTGGAATAGCTGAAGCACCGATCACACATTATGGCGCGACCAGACCCGAATTTTTAATCTGTTTTCTGCCAAAGTCTGAAAATTGTTTGCTACATATAAAGTTGATAATGAGAATAATTGACGTAGGAAAAGAGTTGCACGAATTGGAAAACAAAAACAAAATGCTCATTGCCTATATTTGATTAAATTCAAATATTGCTTAGCAACTAGAACAAACAGTTGGATCTGGGTTTTATTGGAAACAGATGATTGGATTTTTTTTCTATTTTCTAATATTAATAGTTTAGTACGCAATTTAATTTTAGTTCGGGACATTAGAGTACGTACATAATTTATCAAAAAACAAGCTCAAAGTAAATGCTCTCTGAACCTTTTATTTTTCCAGATTCTATATCTACATATTTTTAACATCTGGCAATGCTTACTAAGATTCTCTTGTTCTAGTTGACCTTGACAGCAAAACAACTTCCGAAGAACAATAATAGGTTGCTTCGATGTTCCCAGCCCTAGGGCGCAATAGTGTCGGTGTATGTCGGTCAGAAGACGGTATGAACATGCCTTTGTAAATAGACATTCAAATCCGCATTACGCGTATATAATCTAGAATTTTTTGCAGTAAATCCAAAGTTTGGAGGTAGCATCTATGACGCAGGGGTGCCCCTGCAATCTGCAATCGCTAGAAAGTTTGAAGAGGGTTGGAGACCTTTCCCAGAGGCGGTAGTCTTGGGTAATAGTGCTTACCCACTTAGAGAAGGGATCATGCCTCTAATTCACAGATTTTGAGTTGCAAGTCAAACAGCTTGCGCTTTAACTAAAACTTCTTTCCAAGCATTTTCTTTATCAACATTATTTAACGTTGAGGAAAATATACCAAAAATAAAATGCTCTTTTTTTTCTAATTACTTGCAAAACCGCCAACTTTTTTTCAGTCGAATTTTTGCGTTACCTTTTTGCATGAAAACCAATCGTTATCGTTCAAAATGATAGTTTTCCCTCGTTTCCCACAACATTACTCACGCAAAATAAAAATGATGCGACTGTATCCAACAGTCCCGAGCTATGTGTAAACATCACGCGGATGGGGTGTGTAGCTCCACTTCATTGGAAAGAAAGTAAATTATAACTAGTCTATGTTCGATAAAATTCAAGTCAATCGCACATATGTATGTATACTCATCGAATCCACTCCATTGCTCCTGAGAGTTTATTTCTGCACCGATTTCAATGACTCTAACACTTCATCAGTATAAATAATTTTGAAAGTTTTGAAGTTATTACGGAAAAACATTATTTCAACGTACATTCACAAATGAAGAAAGAAAATAATAAAGAAAATAATGTCTTCGAGCAATGACGAAATGTACTCTGTTTTTACATATAAGTAAAACCAATTTGTTTACACTTAATCTTAATATTTATCAGGATCTCTATCACGAAAAGTAGCTCTTATTTCTTGGAACAAGGTGCCACTAGGACACTAGAGGCCAGTTAGGTAGCCATTTTATTCGTAAATAGGTTTCTACATGCGAAATGGTTAATAATATTTATAAACTAAAAATCCAAATCACTGCTCTAGAAAATTCTCTTTCTTTTGACACCTTATTTGTTAAGATTGGTTGAGTGGGAGCCGCAAATGGTGATAATTGCAGAACATTGAAATGCAAAGCATTATGATCATGTTAGAGCGCGCACATATACTCACACACACACTATTGCAACGATACCCACTAATGCCCGACTGCTGGCAGTGGTCACCACTGAAAGAAAATTATGGGCGATGCAGGACAACGCAGGAGGATGTTTTATATCTCAAATAAATTAGGGACAGATTTACTAATTTCACCTATTTTTTTGTTTTTCAATCCGATAAGCCATTATTGAGTTAGGGCTGTACAACTATAATTTTCCCTCCCAATATGCAGTATTTTCACTATTTTCTGAAAACCATGCCATTTTCCGGGATAAAAAGTGTATACATATATGAAAGTTGACCAGGAACATAAGCAATCAGGAACAAATTTGAGTTCCAAATTTCGTAACCGTTCGGAATTCCGTCACCGAAATCGCGGAATTACTCCCCGAAATCACGGAATTACTCCACTAGAAATTTTGTTAACGCGAGCTTAGATGTTTACACATCAAAAAAAATCATCAATCTGCAAACATTCATAAATGTAGAGCGGAATTGCAGATGCAGACACTCCTAAAATATTTGTAGAACGGTCGGAATCTGCACTTTGAAAACTTTGCAGAGTACTTTTGTGGAAAAGGCCCCTGGTCTTGCGGTCTGTGCTGTGTAGGTACTGAAGTTGTTATTGGCTCTTCTAAAATGAAGTAGATATTTACAGGAGTATGACTAAGGCAACTCTTAAATGAGTTATGGCCCTAGATTTGCAGATTCTTCTTTGATCAAATAATTTGCTCACGGGTTTCCTTGTCTCTTATTTCAAATAACATTATTTATTTATATAATATAGGTACATACATATAGACGTACATAGGTGCATACATATATGCATTTAAAGTTTTAAAACGCGTTGACAGGCAAATGCAAATACAAATACAGGAACCCCAAATACAGATTCTGATGATGGCTTCTGGTAAAGGAGCAATAACCAAAACCAGCAAATCCTCACCGCTCACCGGCAAACCTAGTCCTTCAAAGCTGAAACCGCGTAAAAAGTATTCAAACAACAAAAATGCATTCACAAAGCAACATAACCTGTAATTGTTTGCGGATAAACGTGTCCAATGTACAAACATACATATGTATGTACATACGTATATTATATGCATACGTACAAATCGTGGCGTGCGGCACTTGACGGTCCTTTCTTCAGGCCAACGCCTCACCAGAACGTACATGCATATGCTTCAGCATGACCGGCCATACCGCCTCTCTTCGTTTCCTTCCTAATTTGTTCAGTAAACAAAATTAAATTCTTTTGTTAACAGAACTCACCAAATTAGAGATTGAGTCACACATCTACCGGCGAAATGGTAATAAGACCGTAGCCATTGCAGTTACAAGTAGCCTCCGGAGTGTGTATAGTATATTTACTGTGGACGAGGAGGTTTTGTTTGCTTTTCTCATGAATTCAGTATTTGCACCCAGGCGCGGATGGACGGCTTCCTTTTTTAGCCTTCGCGACGCGCCGCCAGTCAAAAATTAAAAATACGTGTGTCTACAGAGCACAATTTCCAAGAAATAACAGATCACTTGAGGCCGAGGACGGTCACACCATGTATTTTCTAACGGAAGAATACCTCATACACCCTATTGGATCGAACTAGGTCAGGATCGGCGAAAATCGACAACCATCGCTGCGCTGCCGGACGCGGAGATTTATCCAAATGATGATAGATAATGTATGCAACAACAAAAATAGCATTCAAAATCTTTCATGAGATAAATCCCACTTCGAACGAAAATTATCTCAGAAAGTAATATCTCAACGATACGATCGCGAAATTGAAGGACACTGCAAATGCAGTTTACGATTTACACAACTTCTGCAGCACGTAGCGTTGCGTGCTGTCGCCTTTAATAAAATCGTTTTGGAATCCGTTGCCGTTGTTGATGTATGTATGTATGTAGTTACATAGTCGTATACAGCACGCCTGGTCATTCGACCGGTGGCGGCAGCGTGCGATGATCGCGAATAATGGAGGTACTGGTCGAAAAGCATGCCACCGTCAGTTGTAATTAATCGCTGCGCCGCATGCATTTTTGAGGTGGCAAATTCGCTCTGCCCAGGAATAATTAGTCTTCACTTAAGTTCGTATGTTATTTCAATATAAAATATACGTTGTATATAAATAAATATATACGAGTACATACATATGTATGTAATTAAGCACTTTTGAACGTGCGTCACGAGGCGCACGGGTTGCCATCGCACCCGCTGCATTTATACATATATGTTTTCTTATCTGCGAATATGTTGATGGTAAAATTGCCCATACGTTAATGACGGCCCAGTGATTGAAATCTCTCTGGGGGCGACGTGTTTATGTCGGTGGCACGTTGTAAGGTAGGGTTGTATAACACCGATGTACTTTTAGGTTTAATGTTTTAATGGAAAGTGAAAAAAAAAACAGGAGATACAGGAAACCTGGAGCCCTGGAGTTGTTCTATAGGTGGAGACTGGAGAGATTGTGCTAGGACAAGATTTCGTCTTTCTAAATATGTATTTTAGTTTGTCCTGTTAAGCTTTGCAAGGCATCACCAAAGTGAGGCGTTTATAATAGCAAAGGTTCGTGAGTGACGATATGCAATGGAACCAACTAATCCCAAATGGATGAAGAGTTAGTTTTTCTCGAAAAAACATGATATATGTAGAACGGTCAAAACTAAATATTTTCAGCTGAAGCTGAATCGAGCTACAGGACGTAAGGCAGAACCAAAACTTTGTGAATCCCGAAACAACCAACCACTTCCAGTGGCCAACCGTCTTCATAACGAACCAACACCGCAGCTGGCGGTTCTGGTGACTTTAATGTAGCTGTTCGGTACGCGATATGGCGTTAGTAATTAGGTACTTATTCAATTACATGTGTTCACCCAAAAGGGACTCTAAGTTAGTCCAAAGCCAAACCACCAGAATGTCCTTGGTTGACGCATTTTTTTAAGTCATAAGGTCTAAAGAGATCTCGATGTAGGGTACGACTTCTGACCCCGAAAAGTGCCGGGCAATCACAAAGGACGTGCTCGGCTGTCTAGACCTCTTCTAAAGAGAGTCGACAATCGGTCTCGCTAGACAGGCGTAACTTGTTTAGGTCGTATCGAAACTGGCAGTGACCGGAGAGGAAATTTGCTAGATACCTAATATCCTTCTTTGTAGTTTAGAAGTTCTCTGTAGTTTTTAACGGTTTGGCTTGTCGAAGCCCTGTGACATTTCTCCAACGAGAGAGTCGGAGATTATGTTCCCATTAGTTGATTAAGGATTCTGAGCCTGAGAATTTGGCAGTAGAGCCTAAACGAGCCAGTTCATCCGCAATTTCATTCCTTTCAATGCCTTTGTGACCAGGTATCCACATTTGACCTTATTGTGAGAAGCTAGGGATTGAAGAGCATTGAAGCAGCACTTTACCAGTCTTGAGTGCAAAGAGTAGGAGCTCAAAGCTTTGAGTGCGACTTGGCTGTCTGAAAAGGCATTTATGGTAGCGCCCTTGATGCCTCTCTATAGGTTAATCAAGACGCAGATCTTAATGGCGTGGACCTTAGCTGGAATCCAAGAGGGACGGAGATTCTGTTATTGACCCAAAGATCCATACACCAACATCAAAAGGCGTTTTCGATCCATCAGTGTGCCATACTAGACATTTTGGGTCTATGGTGGGTCCGCCGTTTAAAAAAAGGGACAATATTCTATTTCAATAAGAATTATTCTTAAATTCAACCGTGGTCATACCTTATGCACACTTATACATAATACAGATGCAGATGTACGTCGTCGTATGTATGTCGCGCAGAATGTTGTTAAACAAAGGTCAAACTGAGAAGTGTTGAGAACCATGCAACAATTTAATTTTATAATTCCTGCGGTTTACAAAATAAAAATAACAATAATTTATTGTGAACTAAAATAACAAACAAAAAAAACCATTTTGCATTGTAAGCCCGCTTCATATATCAAGCGCACAGCGGCAGCCTTTGACGTGGTTTGGTTGGTTCGCCCTGATGCACACTTTCAATGTTCCATCGACAGGCTTCCAGATGTATGTAGTTGCGAAAGTAAATCGCATTTTTTTGTTTGGTTTTACTTTTTCTGTTCGGCATTTGCAAATCAAAGATCCGTGTGGCGGTTTGATGATACAGACGACGAGTGCTGGCAGATCAAAGGCCTATTGCCCATCGTATGTGCCTTATTAAGTAATCTGGCATTGAAATTTGTATTGCCTTATAGCCAAATGTGTCATATCACTGACTTCTGTTACGCAGCGGATAGAGTTGCGTCAGCACACTGCAATAGCCTTAGTGATACAAAAGGACAATTACTGGAGTTGAATTGTGCCGGCCAAAGGAGCGCTACATCGCATTCCGCGTCTCATTAACACTTCTTCGTAATATTTCACACATAATTGCGTGCCAAGCAGTTTGGGTAAACTTGTAGTTTGGAATTGAGATTCTTAAGGATGAGCATGAGTGTGAAATTCGATGCTTCTCTTGCCGTCCGCCCAATTAGTTTCATTAATAGCACAACTTCTGAAGGCTACGAGTTTTTAACATCCATGGCTTTTGTTCAGTGGGAAACTTAACGTAGCAATTAGCACTGGTAGTTGCGCGAAGAATTCTCTTTTCTTCACATGAACAAAGATTCAAAAAAAATAAAACCCTTGAATTGAAGTATTAATCATGCAGGCTATTGACTGACGCATGCAATTCTGACCCGCTGTAAGTAAAGAATTTATATCAAATGACTTTGCACGAACCCTATTATAGGACTAAATTCAACTAAATATTATGCCACCGCATGGCCAATTTCAGCAAAGGATCTATTGGATGTTAAATTAAATAGCCAAGGAGTACCTAGTTCACATCAAAAAAAAATTAATTTTTAAATGACAATGTGTAAATAACACATACTTACAGAAAACGCAAAGGATTCGGATGAAAACCTCACTAGATATAACCACCTGATGAAAGGATTCGTTGTACCGATAAATTCGGCTCGAATTACTTCAGTTCAGACGGAAAGCATAACATTCGATACTTTTTTTCGGTCGAACCGAAAAGAACGAGCAGCCGCCAACATTTGGAAGAGTTTAATTACCCATGCAACCTCTCAACAAAAAAAAAGGCTCAGATCACGCTAAACCCGAACAGCGTGTGTTGTTGCCTAGCAAAGAACCGTTGACGTATCTTTCGCTCTTATGAACAGCAAATTGGCAAATTTGAATGCGATGACATATGATCTACCTTGACACCTATTGGCTTACTCCACATGAAACGTCAATACGGTGAACGTGGCATAAAGCCAATGGGGTCCCAAATCTGGGTTAATTGTTGCTAAAACTAATCGACTTAACTGCTACCGAAGTAGTTTCTTTTTTCTCCGTAACCGTTATCCATAGTTATCCATTTCGGCTCGCCGTTGGTGGTATCAACTTACAGTTGGCAAAATGGCCGAAAAATTGTTTTGGGCATGTGTATCTCGTTTTTTTACTCTTCAATTAGCACGTGCTAAAGGAGATCCAGGTTTTTTTTTGTGTATTTTTTTTTATCTTTTTATTTTCCAGAAAAGGGAAGAATTTTGTTTAAAAAAAATTAATAAATCTGTCTGCGATCATAACGGTTGTGGGTGGTATTAGTGGATTACTGATATGTACATAGTTAACAACGTTTTATCTGCAGAAGCATCAGAAAACCTAGTTTTAGATATTCATGTGCATATGTACATAGTTATGTACATAGCTACATATAAACGTAGATCACCCGACATAACCCAGTAGGAAATTACTGCTTACCAACTCGATTCTGTAAATGCTGATTGATAGCGACCAGCTCTTACTTTCTTTATTACAGAACCGATTACATTTACATGGGGATGTCCTAGGGTGGCAAGTACTTACCTTAAAACTCCATTACACTGAATCACTTATTTCCGCGGTGAAAGATAATTGCTGAAAACAGTAATTACTACATCCTGGCGTGTAAGCACTTACTATTGGCCCAACAGTAGCGTTGCCATCTGTCCGGGTTTTCGCGGACATGTAGGGTAACTTCGGGCACTATGGCGCGGGGGGTATTATGGCGCACCTAGTAAATACTACATTTCCGATTTGCTTATAGAAAGTCAAACGATGAGAAAACTTGAGTCTTCCTTGATGGAGTGCCATGTCAAGTTTTAAAGCTGTTGCGATTTTTTTTACAAGTGAACAAAATAATAAACAAAAAAAAAAACCCACCTTTGTCATCTGCATATAATTTTGGCTCTTTTTCATTTACGTGTGCCTCCGTCAGTATAAAACTCACGGGGTTAGTGTACCCAGTGAAGTGCAGTGAATCATATCGGTTTTCCTCTGGTGGCATTGATTAGAAACAGTAAAAGAAAATCTGGCGTTTTTTTTAAGTTTTGTGCAAATGCGTCTTTTTTGTAATATGGCGCACTCTCGCCCTTATGGAGTTCGCATGTAAAATATGTATAAAAAAATGTATAGAACGATGACGACAGGGAGCATGTTTAAGGTGCTCCCACATGCCTAGGAGTAGAAAAGAGCAGAAAATTGTGGCTCACGTTCATGGGCTTTGAACAGGCAGACAAATACAGACCAAGTCATAATTTTAATAAGCCTCAAATGGTCCCACGACTCATGCACTTCATTCAAAAATACTTGTGATAGCTGTGGCTAATCAAACCGCGAGTACAGCATCACGCCATATTGCCCAAGAGGATGCGCCATATTGGCCTATGCATAGGGCATTATGGTTTTTTGTAAAACATTTTTAACTTAAGTTTTTCTTTGTTTAAATCATTGAATTATTAAATTTATTTAACTTACTTTTTTTTCTAGTTTTCTTATATATTATACCTGTTTTTGATTTTTAATAAAAAAGCTTTTCATGTTGAAGTTATTTAAGAAACAAAAAAAGTGCGCCATAATGCCTGAAGTTACCCTACTCTTTTTCGCCTGGGTGGGGAACCCCCGGGATTGTTTTTCTGAATTCTCCGGGTTTTCCATTATTCCTCAATTAACATATTTGGCTCATATGTATTTAAATAATCTATCTATTACGTACCCAATTTGTGTCCCAAAATTCACGCAAGATTTGATTTTTTCGCCATATTTGCGCTTAGTTGTTGCTAACGAAAAAAAGACAGCATGACAGCTGACGGGGTTATTATTAGGTCTGTTCCCGTACCTGTCCAAAACTGCGAAAACCTATGAAAATGAGACAAATCCTGTTCCCGTACGAAGATTTTTCGTTTTTTTTTTTACAGAAGAGGGTAAAAAATGTCCCCATGCTGCGAATTTCAGCCCAAGAAATTTCCTTGGGCAGCTTTATGAAAACTGTCAAATGTCATAAATTTTCCATTTTATGTTGTTCACTGCGTTTTTGTACCTTTGCACACTTTCACCTCTCTTTTAAATTTGAGAATCCGTGAATTTTGGTACAGAAAGTACGGGAACAGACTTTATTAATGAACAACACGTTCACATTGTTGAGCAATATTTTAAAAATAAAGATTTGGCAGCTATACTTACAGCTATACCAAACAAAATCATCTTCAGCGATTAGGCTCATTTTCATCTTGATGGCTTTGTTAATCGTAAAAATTGTCAAAGGGGTACAGAAAATACACGAGTGATTGCTGGGAAGCAAATGCGTGTCACTGTTTTGTGCGGATTTTGGGCTGGAGGCATCACCGGACGACCGAACCCCATTCTTCTTTGAAAATGCGGCTAGTCGGGCTCGCTATTGCGATAATCTATTTTTTGTGCCTGAAATGCAAGATATGGATATGGATGAAATGTGGTTTCAACAAGACGGTTCTCTATTATGCCACGCAGCCCGAGAAACCATTTAGTTACCTACATGCAGAAGTAGAGTCATTCCCTGGTCATGTAATTTTTTGGTAATCAGAATTGGCAGCCCAGATCATGTGATTTAACACCGTTGGAATTCTTTCTTTGGGCTTATTTGAAGTCTAGGGTTATGCCAGCAAGCCCCCGACTAAGCGAACTATAAGTTATTTAATATTTAAGACATGAAGTATCTCCATAAATGTATTTTCTTTTTTTTGGAACAAATAGTATGTACATACATTTTGGTTCTAGTTTTGTACTCTTTTTTGGATCCAGCTTTGTCCGAGAAAGTCCGGGATTTTCATGCTCGTTAACTAGTTTCTTCAAAATATTTCTGGCAACCCTACCTTACAGGGAATCACTTATTTTAAGATGGAAATGCAACTGCTAAAATGATTACTTATTGCTTAGTTGGTTTTTTTTTTTAATGCATTTTATTTTATTCATTTACTTCATTATAACTTACATGCTAGACAAAAAAAAACGCTTAAAACTAGCTTAATTAACATAACGTAACTTAACTAACTTACTGGCCCTACACGGGCACTCTAAGCTAAACATAACACTTAACCTATGTCTTTCGACATAACTTTAAAACTTTATTTTAATTATTATACTCACTATGGTTCTTGCAGAAGAACCTAGTACAAGTATTAGAATACCTTACGCTAAAAAGAAAATTTGCTTTATTCTATTATACAGGGTGCGCCAAGGTAGTATCTAAGCAAATCAAGAGAATAAAATCAAATTAATTCATCTTTGTAACGCATAAGAAAATAACAATGTCTAGGTATTGAGGCATTCATAATATTTGTTGATTATTTAATTTAAAGAATTTCATGAAACAAAGAAAAAAAATGAAAAAGTGAAATACACTCAATAACAATCTTCAAATGATGCTACATCAAAATAATTCCCGGCGGGGTTGATCATGATTGGATTTGTCTGAGTCGAATAAATGTATTTTCATTCCAGGAATTCTTCTGAGAGATAAAAATCTCACAAATGTAACGTCTGGTAATCAAATAAGTAATAGCATCGAACTTAAATTTCAATAATACTACACCTTCGCTTGCTAGGCATTACTTGGGTAAGATCTTTCACTTTCAATATTCTCTTTAGAAATATGCATGAAAGCAGTTTATAAGTTTCCCCACTGGGAAATTAATGACGATTTTGTGTTTATTATAAGACTAAAAGCCACACGCTTAAATTAAGCAAACGATTATAACCGAACAGTTTCCAATTCTATGCATTTTTGTTTCGGACTGTACGCAGTTGTTACGCAAAATGTTTTCGCAAGAGAAAACTCTGAAGTTTGTTAATCTCATACATTCCAAGGCCACAACACCTTTACTGCGAATAATAGAATATGGATTTCCCAAGATATCTTCTAGGTGCGCAACTAAGTTCTCGCTGTTTTTTTTTTTTTTTTTGATGAAAATGGTGAAAAAATGGTTAGAAATGAATCATTTAAAGTATTGCCCATCGCTATCTACAACTTTTTTTCTATCCTGGCGGAGGTTGAAAGAGCGTTACTTACTGTAAGTGTTCATCTTTTAAGGCTATCGACGAATCAAGCCTTTTTTTGGTGTCTTCATATGAGCGGAACTGCTGATCAGCCAGACCATGTGCCACCGCACGGAACATCAATTGAAGTCGATACAAGTTGTTCTTGCGTTCGGCATGGATCCTCATCGAGCAATGCCTCCAATTCAGCGTCTTCGAAAGATGTTGGTCTTCCTTTACACGGACGGTAGTCAAAATCGAAATCCCCATCTTTGAAGCGACGGAACCAATCACGACTCATCATCACACTTAGAGCAGCATCTCCGTAAACTTTTTGGAACTCTCGATGCACTTCAACCTCCGTTTTCTTCGAATTAAAGAAGAAAATTAAAACTTCCCGCAAATGATTATTATTTGGAACAAAATCATACATTTTCAAACAACCAAAAATATATGACGCCAGCACAAAATTACTAATGTGTCAAAACGGTTTGTTTACCATATGTCTAAGCCCGGTTCATGACGTTTTGGATCTGTCAAAATCTACCATAACCAACTGCTGGAGCCATCTATTGACAAACAGAGAGAACAGTGTGTTTGAAAATCATATCTTAGTAATAACACCGTTCATTGTCTGTTGAAATTCTTTTTAACCAAAAGATTCTTGGAGGATTAGTAGATTCTAGTAGGTACATACATATTACGTATTACTTTTGTAAGACAGAAATTGTTTAACTTTATAGTTATTTTTTTAAAGTCATTTATTAAAATAATGCTAAAAGATTTTGAGAAAAGTTGAGAGCGGGCTCTACTCTCAACATCATCGTTTCATTTCATCTTGTATCGTACTTTTGAGTTAGTTTTTCCCGTAGTCGGCAGTTCCTCTACTTTCCTTGCCAACTCATAGGTAAACTCGTTATGATGCCCTCGCATAATGCCCTTAGCATTGTTTAGCAGCTCCTGACTTGCGCCGATTCGGTAGTGAATCAATTTAGCTCTGTTATTACAACCTGACTGTCAGTGCTAATAACAATATCTGGATATTCGTTTCATTATCAGGAAATATGGCTAGAACTTCTCCATAAAATACGCTTCAGGAATCAAAAGGACACTCTTACCTCTGGTTCCATGCAGTAGTCCTTGAGAACTACAGTCACTGTGTCTGTATTCCGATTCGGAGTAACTGTATTATTCGCCCACTCTTCCCGCACAGAGTACAAGTGTGGTCGAATGCCGCTTTGTCCAATAAATGCGTAATTATATATGTAAATACGTTATTGTTACAACAATTTTATTAACAACTTTTTAGTTTCAGAAAATATGATGTGTATGTAAGTAAGCAATTTCATGTTCTACTTGTCATTTCCTTTCATTTGATACCCATATTAAGGAGATATGAAGGATAACGGAAATCCGTCATCTTGGGGGTGTCGTGAATTTAGAATGACATCATATCGTATTGTATTCTACTTGCCAAGCCCTTTCATTTGATACCAGTATCCTGGCGGTTGTAAAGAAATAGAAAAGAAAAAGAGGTGATCCGCCATCTTGCTTGGTGCACCCGCCATATTGAATTTTTCTGTGACGTCACATGACCTAGGAGACTCTCCGGATCAAGACGAATCCAAGGACACCTCTTTTGTTGAAATCCGGTCTATAGACATCCTTACATACATACAACAGACAAACCCAGCCTGTTAAAATCATAATCATAAAAATCCTTCCTTTTGCCTAGTCGGGTAAAAATAGAAAAGAAACAAAACAAAAATAAAACCAAAAAAAAATAAAAAATTAAAACGCCTTGGCCGAGAAACGAACCTGGAACCCACAAGGTGAAAAGCCGACGCGCTATGTACTGAGCCACATCCCCAATACGAAATTACTATCCAATATCTCATTATGATTTTCGTTGACGACGAATGAAAATGAAATGTGCAAATAAAATCAAACAACACAAAAATATGTTCGTTCGTTCGGTTCGATAGAGAGAAAATACGAAATTAACGGTTGCAGGAAAATGGAATATAAAAAAAATGTGTGTATACCTAAGTCACAACCCACTGGACGACGGTTGACTCGCACGACCATACAACTCAAAATGGTTTGAACCGAATCTATTGAATTGATGCAACAATCTTTAGGTTGCGAGTAATTTTTGTCGCTAAAAATGTGGTCATTTTATTTTACTCTGCGTGCGATATCTATGTAACTATATTATCTGTGGTAGTACATTTAGACTTCAGTTCGTTATTCAGTTGAGCTTTTATTTTACTTCTGAGCAGTTCAACTGACAACTGAACTTAAAGCTGATGGGAATTCCATAAGTTTCAGTCTCAGTTTCAGTTTAACTCAAAGCTCAACTGATAGCTCAGCTGAAACTGAAACTGAACTGATCATCTTACTGGGGCTTAAGGCTTTCTTTTTTCTGGTGGTAAAAACGGAATGATAATAATCAGTTATTTCTTAAAATTTACTGTACACTAAAATATATTTAGCATGTTCTAAGCATCTGAGCTGTTTTTTTTTTTTTTTTTTTGAAAATTAAAATTACGGTCAGCAAAGCAACTAATGGATCACATTTGGTTGGGTTCAATTACAAAGATTAGTAGTATCAATCTCGACCCGTCCTGCACCATCTCATCGCCTATATCTATTCGTTACATGTTGTATGTTCGTATTTATTTTCGGTCAAGTTAAACTCTCTTAATCACTGGTACTCATATAAATAACAACGCCTTTAGCGGAGCGCACACATTTTTATTACCATCACGGAATGGATAACAGTGAAACCAAAAGACCACCCATGTCGGACATCGGTCAAAGATGTTTCTGACATAAATTTACGAGTAAGAAGTCATTTGGCACGTGGTACCTCTTTTTTGCTGAGCTGTCAAACGGAGATGTTTTTTGTTGTTTTTGTTTTATTTTTATGAGACTTTTTGACCGCCGCGCCGCAGCGCAGCACACTTCGTACTGGATTTAACGATTTCATTTTGATGAATGGGCACACATTACAGTTGCTCACGCATGCTCCGAACTGACCGCAGTGGTACAACCAAGCACTCTCATGGAGTAGAGTGTGATACGCTATCAGTGAAAACTTCGCCTTGAAATGTCTTTGCTTAACCGATTTGTCAGAGACAGTGAGTTTTCTTTGTGCGCTCGCCGCACACACGCACTCAATTTGACGTCGACGCTAATGGGTCACTATGTAGTTCTGCCCACTTGAAAGGATCATCCTTTCATTAATTAATTAGACTGAGCACTGCTTTTCACGATTCATATGTATGTAAGTATGTATATCTCTCTCGACGTGTGCGTTCCAGAGCAGAGTCCCACTAATGGCAAAGGACATCATCTCTGCCTACATATGTTGCATTGGCAACCTACCTGAATCCAGAGTCAGGCCATGTAGTGATGAAGTGTTATTGATTGCAAAGTTTCCTGATTGATATGTGCATAACGTGAGAACTCACACGCGGACGTGGAGGCGTCAAAAGGTTTTTTGTACACGCAAAAAATTTACCACAGGCATGCAGATTATGACACTAATTGCTTTCTGCGGTTTTCGTTGAGACTTGCTTGTTGCTTCGTGTGTTTTTTGCAGGAAGGTCACTTGGCTCAATTTAAGAATATCTGAATAATTTATAGTCATACATGGACGCGGACACGGACGCCGACGAAAACGTATGGGGTGATAAAGGGCGTAGCACCCTAGCAAGTCTCTAGACCTTAATTCCTTTTTACGGTCATTTTAGTATCCATCATCGCGGATCAGTGAATCAGCTCTTCTCAGTGAACGATTTCGTTTCTATTCAGCGCAAAGGAAACAAGAAAAAAACATAAAAAAAAATCACGAAAAGGAGAATACTCTCGTGAAAAATAAACGCACCCATAGTCGCGAATCGTTCAGTCTGGTTGGCCACATTACGGACGGCCGCGGCCGGCGCGGCGGCACGATATAATGTATTAGTGTGGTCATCGGTGCATGAAGGACGACTCCAAACGAAACCGAAAGATAAACTCACAGCATAGTACCTACATATATATATTTTTTTTATTTTATTTTTGTTTAGCTCAATGAAAGCGCCAATTCAGTTTTAATTTATACAATTTGTATGCGTGTTTGAGTAAGTATAGAACACTGTGACTGTATTAGTTGCATCCGTAAGGATTTCATAAATTTAGCTTTGCCAAAGCAATTCCGGCGATGACCGATGCTATTAAATAAATTGTTTTATTATATAAAATAGAATCAGAACTCAACAAAGGATGAACTTTTGGCAAGAACATCGACCTTGCAGTTATTGCAGCGGAAATTATTATATATGTATGTGTGTTCTTATGTACTTATGTCCATGTATGACAATTTTAATGGAATAAGCAGTGGACGGATTTTGTAGACCAAAAAGAGCTTATAAAGGCAAAATTACACCACAAAAAAGGCATTTAATAACAAAGGTTTTCCTGCATTGTTATTATTAACATTGTAATAGCACTGTGTGTACAACCAAAAACATTTTGAAGTTCTCTGGTAACAATCGCCTGCGATTATCTCTAAGGAAAGCCTTGCATGAACTGAAGGATCTCTCAACATGGGCAGAGATTAGTCACGTTGTTGACTTTAATATTTGAATCAAAGTCTTTAATACCTCTTCAATAGGTGGTCCTAACTACACTAAGATCAAATGTTCAAATTAAAATACACCTAGTAGAACTCACCTGTTATTTGTAAACTCTTAAATATGTGCACCGAAAATTTTTTCCCAATTTTACCACAAAATTTTGCAATTGGCTTTCATCTTTTCACGAGCCTTGGAGCATTTTCACTTGCAATGACAAGCAAACAAATATTTTAGGAATAGCACGCATTTTAGAACAGCACAACAGACTGGCACTTAGTATGACCAGTATCACGGAATATGAAGCTAGATGAAAAGGCGCATACTTACGTGAAAATACTTCACAGATGTATAACGGTTTTTGTCAGATGAAAGGTTTGTAAATAAAACTGCAGCGACTGCCTGAGCGTGCACGTACAGCACAAGAAGAAACGCATGTATGTACATATATTTTGCACTACTTCCAAAATATACAGCTGCTGCGAGGAAAAAAATAGCAGTGCCACTAAAGAAGTGGCATTAATCAAAAATACAACAAATTAAGCAATAGTTTTTAAAAAAAATTACCAGTTATTTTCTTATAATATCTACACTAATTAGTGGGCACCGTAGCGCAAGTGGTTAGTGCGTCGGACTACTGAGCCAGCGGTCTTGGGTTCGAATCCCGCCGCAAACACCTAAAAGTTTTTCACAGTGCCCACCTCTTTCGAATGTCTGACAAACATCAAAGAGTAACATTTGTCTCGATTGAGCTTCTCAACTCGCCGTTCGGAATCGGCAAAAAACTGTAGGTCCCTTCCATTTGTGCAAAAATATAACACGCACACACAAATGGTTGCGAGAAGCAGGCCCAGGTTCACCTCGAGCTGTAGCGCCAACTAAGTAAGTAATTAGTTTTTGATTTAATTAAAATAAACTAACATAAATGCATTTTGTCGAAAAGAACTTTAAAAAATTCCGAGCAAAAAATAGCAGTGCTCTTTCTTCACGAGCTTACTTGATCAAAAAAGTAAAAAAAAAAAATACTGAATTTAAATAAATGAGTATGAGGTGTTTTTTAAGGATATACTAGTCCTAAGTGGCATGGCCTTTGTTCACGCCGGCACGAGTTGCAGTGGAGGGGTGACCGACAACGGCGAAGAAAGCAATACGAGTTCCATATGTACAAATCGGAAGAGACCACGAGGGTGCAGCGCAGACAACTCAGAGTGTAGTACATCGGACCGAAGGGTTGAAAGGACATCGGGGGCATGTGAGAAAAGCTCTCGTCGTCAGGACGGATTTGCCTTTACTTGTCACTTATTCTTCGTCTGTGAACAAGTGAGCAGCTAGAGGCTAGACGCTAGAGTGCTTATAAAATATTTTTTCCTTCCTTATTCGTGTTTGTTTTTATTTCAATTACTGGTTTTTTTTGTTTTTTTTTTGGGCTATTTTAGTTTTTCAATTTCAAATTAAAGTGGTTTGTATTTGCATCAAAAATTCAATTTTGTGAGCAGAAGCCGAGCACCTGAATAGTAATTGTGTGGCTGAAATAGCAAGGCGCTACAAATATACAATTATACAAGGTAAATATACATACAGTCCATTCTTAAAAACTGGCTATCGAACATGGTCCAGTCGAGCCAAATTTGTATCAGTGAAAGTGTTGATTATTGAATGTTTTTATCAGTGAAAGTGCGTAGTCGGGAATCGCTATATATACGTATGTACATACATACATAGGTATGTATAGTATATGAGTAATTAATGCAATCTAAGTACTGCCTATTTGTTTGCTTTGTTCAGGGCAGTCGTACAGATTTTATGCATTCCATTGAATATTCGATCCATTGCATTGCGGATATTTTTTATTGTACTTTGGAAGTATGATTAGAAACATTTGTATTTACATATGCAAACATGTATGTATGTACATACAGCATCGGTGCTGGTGACACTGAGCTGTCCTGAAATTTGTATATTCGTGCGTCAGCACGTAGTAAATATCGATCGCTTCGTCGTTTTGGTGGAGTGATCGCGCGAAGTAGGTAAATACAATATGGATGTATACATGTGTACAATGTATCTACGTACTGCATTGAAACTTAGCTGTCCTGAAATTTGTATCTACGCACATCAGCACTTAATAAATATCGATCCCTTCGTCATTTTGGTGAACTGATCACGCAGAGTAGGTATATGCAAATATGTATGTACATAAAGCATCTGTGATGGCGACACTGAGGTGTGCTGGAATTTGTATCTACGCACACCAGCAAGTAGCAATATCGATCGCTTCATCGGTTTGTTGGAGTGATCCTGTGGATAAGGGTTGTTTTGCAAATAATAGAATATAGGCGTCGGCATATAGGTATCTACCTACTATATGTTACTAAGGATAGGAAAAGGAAGCGTTGCAAAATGGTATATTTTATGTAATAGGGGACCGGCGAATAGCTTTTTGTGAATTTCGCCAAAATGAAATGTGCGTGGTGAACCTTTTAGGCGACGAGCGGATTGGCATGTGTAAAGGCATGTTACTAAGTCTTTTCGTTTTTTCCTCCTTTTAGAAAGAAAAACGATAATAATTGCAATTGAGCAATTTGACGACGAAAGTTGGTCGAGCGGGAGCGGAGACGAAGCATGTAGCCAAAGCGGCACAGCGGAGTAAAAAAGCGCGCATGTGCAATGCAGTGATATTTAGCAATGTAGTGGTTCGAATTGCATTTTGTCGTTTCGTTGACAGCATTCGAGTGCAGTGCATTATTTTGGGCAACAATGCGTTCGCTTAGAATTTTGGATTTTATTCGCGCTTTTTTAAATTCGTTTTGTCGTTGCGCTGACGGCATTCGAATGCAGTGCATTTTTCTGGGCAATTCCAATATTTTGGGCGACAATGCGTTCGCTCAGAATTTTTTGATTTTATTCGCGCTTTTTTAAATTCGTTTTGTCGTTGGGCTGACGGCATTCGAGTGCTTGTATTATTTTGGGCGACAATGCGTTCGCTCAGATTTTTGGATTTTATTCGCGCTTTTTTAAATTCGTTTTGTCGTTGCGCTGACGGCATTCGAATGCAGTGCATTTTGCTGGGCAATTCCAATATTTTGGGCGACAATGCGTTCGCTCAGAATTTTGGATTTTATTCGCGCTTTTTTTAATTCGTTTTGTCGTTGCGCTGACTCAGAATTCGCTCAGAATTTTTTGATTTTATTCGCGCTTTTTTAAATTCGTTTTGTCGTTGGGCTGACGGCATTCGAGTGCTTGTATTATTTTGGGCGACAATGCGTTCGCTCAGAATTTTGGATTTTACTCGGGTTTTTTTTTTTAAATTCGTTTTGTCGTTGCGCTGACGGCATTCGAGTGCTTGCATTATTTTGGGCAACAATGCGTTCGCTCAGAATTTTGGATTTTATTCGCGCTTTTTTTAATTCGTTTTGTCGTTGCGCTGACGGCATTCGAATGCAGTGCATTTTTCTGGGCAATTCCAATATTTTGGGCGACAATGCGTTCGCTCAGAATTTTGGATTTTATTCGCGCTTTTTTAAATTCGTTTTGTCGTTGCGCTGACGGCATTCGAATGCAGTTCATTTTCTTAGCAATTCAAATATTTTGAGTGACAATGCGTTCGCTCAGAATTTTGGATTTCATTCGCGCTTTTTAAATTCGTTTTGTCGTTGCGCTGACGGCATTCGAGTGCAGTGCATTTTTATGGGCATTCCAATATTTTGAGCGACAATGCGTTCGCTCAGAATTTTGGATTCTATTCGCGCTTTTTAAAATTCGTTTTGTCGTTGCGCTGACGGCATTCGAGTGCAGTGCATTATTTTGGGCGACAATGCGTTCGCTCAGAATTTTGGATTTTACTCGCGTTTTTTTTAAATTCGTTTTGTCGTTGCGCTGACGGCATTCGAATGCAGTGCATTTTTCTAGGCAATTCCAATATTTTGGGCGACAATGCGTTCGCTCAGAATTTTGGATTTTATTCGTGCTTTTTTAAATTCGTTTTGTCGTTGCGCTGACGGCATTCGAGGGCAGTGCATTATTTTGGGCGACAATGCGTTCGCTCAAAATTTTGGATTTTACTCGCGTTTTTTTTTTAAATTCGTTTTGTCGTTGCGCTGACGACATTCGAATGCTTGCATTATTTTGGGCAACAATGCGTTCGCTCAGAATTTTATTCGCGCTTTTTTTAATTCGTTTTGTCGTTGCGCTGACGGCATTCGAATGCAGTGCATTTTTCTGGGCAGTTCCAATATTTTGGGCGACAATGCGTTCGCTCAGAATTTTGGATTTTATTCGCGCTTTCTTAAATTCGTTTTGTCGTTGCGCTGACGGCATTCGAGTGCTTGCATTATTTTGGGCGACAATGCGTTCGCTCAGAATTTTGGATTTTATCCGCGCTTTTTTAAATTCGTTTTGTCGTTGCGCTGACGGCATTCGAGGGCAGTGCATTATTTTGGGCAACAATGCGTTCGCTCAGAATTTTGGATTTTACTCGCGTTTTTTTTTTAAAATTCGTTTTGTTGTTGCGCTGACGGCATTCGAATGCAGTGCATTTTCTGAACAATTCACATGTTTTGAGCGACAATGCGTTCGCTCAGAATTTCGAATTTTACTCGGGGTTTTTTTAAATTCGTTTTGTCGTTGCGCTGACGGCATTCGAGTGCTTGCATTATTTTGGGCGACAATGCGTTCGCTCAGAATTTTGGATTTTATTCGCGCTTTTTTAAATTCGTTTTGTCGTTGCGCTGACGGCATTCGAATGCAGTGCATTTTTCTGGGCAATTCCAATATTTTGGGCGACAATGCGTTCGCTCAGAATTTTTTGATTTTGTTCGCGCTTTTTTAAATTCGTTTTGTCGTTGGGCTGACGGCATTCGAGTGCTTGTATTATTTTGGGCGACAATGCGTTCGCTCAGATTTTTGGATTTTATTCGCGCTTTTTTAAATACGTTTTGTCGTTGCGCTGACGGCATTCGAATGCAGTGCATTTTGCTGGGCAATTCCAATATTTTGGGCGACAATGCGTTCGCTCAGAATTTTGGATTTTATTCGCGCTTTTTTTAATTCGTTTTGTCGTTGCGCTGACTCAGAATTCGCTCAGAATTTTTTGATTTTATTCGCGCTTTTTTAAATTCGTTTTGTCGTTGGGCTGACGGCATTCGAGTGCTTGTATTATTTTGGGCGACAATGCGTTCGCTCAGAATTTTGGATTTTACTCGCGTTTTTTTTTTAAATTCGTTTTGTCGTTGCGCTGACGGCATTCGAGTGCTTGCATTATTTTGGGCAACAATGCGTTCGCTCAGAATTTTGGATTTTATTCGCGCTTTTTTTAATTCGTATTGTCGTTGCGCTGACGGCATTCGAATGCAGTGCATTTTTCTGGGCAATTCCAATATTTTGGGCGACAATGCGTTCGGTCAGAATTTTGGATTTTATTCGCGCTTTTTTAAATTCGTTTTGTCGTTGCGCTGACGGCATTCGAGTGCAGTGCATTTTTATGGGCATTCCAATACTTTGAGCGACAATGCGTTCGCTCAGAATTTTGGATTCTATTCGCGCTTTTTAAAATTCGTTTTGTCGTTGCGCTGACGGCATTCGAGTGCAGTGCATTATTTTGGGCGACAATGCGTTCGCTCAGAATTTTGGATTTTACTCGCGTTTTTTTTAATTTGGTTTTGTCGTTGCGCTGACGGCATTCGAATGCAGTGCATTTTTCTAGGCAATTCCAATATTTTGGGCGACAATGCGTTCGCTCAGAATTTTGGATTTTATTCGCGCTTTTTTAAATTCGTTTTGTCGTTGCGCTGACGGCATTCGAATGCAATGCATTTTCTGAACAATTCAAATATTTTGAGCGACAATGCGTTCGCTCAGAATTTTGGATTTCATTCGCGCTTTTTAAATTCGTTTTGTCGTTGCGCTGACGGCATTCGAGTGCAGTGCATTTTTATGGGCATTCCAATATTTTGAGCGCCAATGCGTTCGCTCAGAGTTTTGGATTCTATTCGCGCTTTTTAAAATTCGTTTTGTCGTTGCGCTGACGGCATTCGAGGGCAGTGCATTATTTTGGGCGACAATGCGTTCGCTCAAAATTTTGGATTTTACTCGCGTTTTTTTTTTAAATTCGTTTTGTCGTCGCGCTGACGGCATTCGAGTGCTTGCATTATTTTGGGCAATAATGCGTTCGCTCAGAATTTTGGATTTTATTCGCGCTTTTTTTAATTCGTTTTGTCGTTGCGCTGACGGCATTCGAATGCAGTGCATTTTTCTGGGCAATTCCAATATTTTGGGCGACAATGCGTTCGCTAAGAATTTTGGATTTTATTCGCGCTTTTTTAAATTCGTTTTGTCGTTGCGCTGACGGCATTCGAATGCAGTGCATTTTCTGAGCAATTCCAATATTTTGAGCGACAATGCCTTCGCTCAGAATTTTGGATTTTATTCGCGCTTTCTTAAATTCGTTTTGTCGTTGCGCTGACGGCATTCGAGTGCTTGCATTATTTTGGGCGACAATGCGTTCGCTCAGAATTTTGGATTTTATCCGCGCTTTTTTAAATTCGTTTTGTCGTTGCGCTGACGGCATTCGAGTGCAGTACATTTTTTTGAGCACTCCAATATTTTGGGCGACAATGAGTTCGCTCAGAATTTTGGATTTTATTCGCGCTTTTTTAAATTCAGTTCGTCGCTGCGCTGACGGCATTCGAGTCCAAGGCTGCTATGAGGCCATTTCAATATTTCTAGTGGCATTGCGTTCGCGCAGACATTTGGAATTTATTCGTGGATTTTATCCACGTTTCTTCGAAATTCGGTTGAGCGAAATCAGTGCTTTGAGTGGCCCAGTTAGGGTCGAGAGGTGAATGTTGTTCGCAGTCAGCTATGGACAGAGCTATGTCAGCGATACGGGAATGTGTACAACACAATTCGTGCTCATTTGCAAACGTTGTCGGCACTGAAGCCACTTCAGCAGCGTTCGTGTGACGCCATGCGCAAGGTGCTCGATGCGGCAAGGAACGCGTTTCTTCAGCTGCAGTTGTCGTCGAAACCTGAAGCTGTGGCAAAGTACATGTTGCTCCACCAACTCGAGCGACTACATGATGCCGACAGCCGCATGCGATGGTCGGGGCGGTGTTCAACTGAGGAGTTGCCAACGCTCGACGGAATGTTTCGCTTTCTAGGCTCGAGCAGTAGTGCCGGCGACCAGCGCACATTCTAAGCCACAAGCTCTTCGAATGATTGTGGCCGAAGTATCGGACGGGGCGACGAGCGACCCCCGGATTGCGAGCTGTGCTCAGGTCAGCAGCATTGGCCATTCCACTGTGCCGAGTTTAAAGTTTTGCCGACCGCTTAACGAACGTAATAAAACAGCGACGCTGTATGAATTGTTTCAGTTCGCGACATCAATCTGGGAAGTGTCCGGAGAAACCGTGTCCGTGGTGTAAGGTCAAGCACAACAGCGTCGTGTGCCCAACCAACACTCGCATCGGTGGCCCTTTGGAGAAGCTGCATCGATTGCAATGAAACGACGGTGCGCAGAGAATAGTCGCTGAACCGTTGTCAAAGAACAAGCAATAGCAAAATGGCTCATGTAAGGCGTAGTGACCTCGGTACGCCCATGCAAGCACTGATCAACGAAGACTTAGGAAAAGAAGTCTGGGCTGCGTTGCTGCATTGCATTGCATTGCACAGCCGAACAGGAGCGCTGCAAAGAGATCTTCATGCGGACGTAGCGCCGGCTGCCAGAGGCCTGATTTTAAGTTGATATCCAGCTGCGTGATGGTATCGAACAGCTTGGATCTTCGAGGGCCATGGCATCACAGAGGTTTCGGCAGCTAGAATGCCGTTTCAAGCGCGACCCAGTTTTATAAGAAAAATACTTTGCAGCCATTGGAGAATTGCTGCGCGCCGCGCAAATGCAGTTGGCTGACCGGCCATCCGAGCGCTGGTGCTACCATATTGCGCACAATCCGGTGCTTAAGAAGTTTCGGATCGTGATCGATCGTCATGCGGAGCGGATCGAGGGGTTTCGCTAAGTGAGATGCAGTTGATTGGTGAAAAGCTGGTCGACTTGGCTGACTTGATAATGCGCTTCCGATGCCGGCCAGTCGCCATCACGGCCGACATCAAGAAGATGTATTTGCAGGTGTGCATCAACCCAGCGTAATGGGACTTGCAACGCATTTTTTGGCGTTCGACCGCCGACAGTGCAATCAGCGAATACTGGTCATGTTTGGATTGGCCTCAGCCCCGCATAGCGCAGTGCGCGCGATGATTCAAGCCACCCGGGAAGCTCGAGCACAGCATCCGATAGGTGCAGAGGCGGTGGAACGTGATTTCTATATGGATGATTGCCTATCAGGTGCAGAGTCAGATGCAGAAGGTCGCAAGCTGTGCCAAGAGATGGATGCAGTATTACGGTCATGCGGTTTTATACTGGACAAATGGCGTTCGAACAGTCCAAATGTCGTGCCAGCTACCACAGATGAGGCTCTTGATCTCTGCAAATTCGAGGATACGACAGTTCTGAGGCTGCGCTGGCTACCAACTACGGACGAGCTTACCTTCAAATTCCAGACGCCGCTACCTCTGGAGGCGAAAGAAGCAACCAATCGGTGTCGGACGGCATCTATCGAGAATGGAAGCGATTCGAGCAGCAATGGCCATTGCTCAGAGAAATTCGGTTGCCGCGATGGCTCAGCATCGGCTACGATCGGAATATCTCACTGCATGGATTTGCCGATGCATCGACTCAGGCATACGGCGCTATACTCTACGTGCGCGTTGAAACAGCGAAAAAACATTGAATGCACACTAATTGCAGCGAAGTCACGGGTCGCACCACTGAAGACTATAACCATCCCAGAATTGGAGTTGTCTGCGGCGGCGTTGCTCAGTGAATTGCTACGGAGGTTCAGGTCGACGGCTAAACTCCCGCACACACCAGCCCAGACAACGTCACAAAGAACTAGCAGCGATGAGCGCGACTCTGCGGCGTGGATTTGCTGTCACGCGGATCCAAGATGTTTGAGCTCTGCTGACCTAGCTTTTTCGGTTTGCTCACAACACACGTCAATGGCCAGGGAGTCGCTGTGGCGGCCCGTTGTCAAACAAAGAGGTCGAGACGGCGCAGGAATTTTGGGTTCGCGAGGAACAGCGCATATACTACGCCAAAGAGATGAAGGCACTGAAGAACGCAAGCGGCAAAGGCGGAGGCGTCGTTCCGTCAAGTCCGATAGTCAATTGCACGCCGTGGCTCGACGATAAAGGGCTTCTTCGCTTAGATGGCCGCTTGAGCCGCGCACCACTGCAGCAAAGGTATCCGCTGCTGCTACCCGACGTCAGCCCATTGTCCGCACTGGTGATCAGAGAGGCGCATGAGGTGTCTCTCCATGGAGGGCCGAACGAAGCTATAGCGTATGTGCGGCGCAAATTCTGGATAACGAATCTCCGTCATGCAATACGTAAACAGAATTGACAGTGTGTCAAGTGTACGAGGCACCAGTATCAGGCGACGACACAAATGATGAGCGAACTACCCGCTGATCGAGTGATACCATGTCAAGCGTTCAGCCACTCGGGAGTCGACTACGCTGGGCCATACCTGCTGAAAGCACGTGGAGAGCAATGCAATATCATGGAAAAGAAATACGTAGCGGTGTTTGTATGCATGGTCACGAAGGGAGTGCATTTGGAGCTGGTGGAGAGTCTATCAAGCTTTCTTACGATTCACTAACATCCGTGGCGCTTGCGTGCGGCTACGGAGCGACAATGGAAAGAACTTTGAAGGCGCAGTAGTCGAACTTAAGAAAATGCTGCGTATCTGGAAGTAAATGGATATGGCGAAAGCTCTGCAGCGCTATGGCACCGAATGGCGGTTTATCACGCTGAGTGCGCCGCACCAAGGAGGACTGGGAGGCGGCCGTAAAATCAATGAAGTATCATTTGCGAGGGATGATTAGACCCCACAAGCTTGCTAGTAGCGAATTTCAAACGGTCTTAGCGCAGACCAGCGCTGTGATGCACTCCCGGCTGCTATCAGCGCTATCGGTTGATCCAGAAGATCTATCTTATCTCACGCCATCGCACTTTCTTATTGGAGAACCAATTATGCAGCCTTTCGGAGCGAATGTCGCTCATATTCTGGACAATCGACTGAAGCTGGCGCAGCAAATCCAGAAAATGAGTCAGGTCTTTTGTAAGGCAAGGTGTCGAGACTACGTGCACCAGCAACGATCGAAGTGGCGGCAGGCCCAACTAAACTTGAAGGTAGGCGATTTAGTGATCATCCGTGAGGACAATATACTGCCAACATTCTGGAACACGGCACGAGTAATCGAGACATTTGGCGGAGCCGATGATCAGGTGCGCAATGCCCGGCTGCGAGTGGCAACGTCGGATTGGAAGGTGAAGCTGGTAGAGAAAAAAGTGCTGTTTACAATTTTGGAGTGCCCAATTGAGAAACTGTGCCGGCTACCGGTGGAGAGTGAAGCAGAGCATTCACGGGGGGAGTGTGTTCACGCCGGCACGAGTTGCAGTGGAGGGGTGGCCGACAACGGCGAAGAAAGCAATACGAGTTCCATATGTACAAATCGGAAGAGACCACGAGGGTGCAGCGCAGACAACTCAGAGTGTAGTACATCGGACCGAAGGGTTGAAAGGACATCGGGGGCATGTGAGAAAAGCTCTCGTCGTCAGGACGGATTTGCCTTTACTTGTCACTTATTCTTCGTCTGTGAACAAGTGAGCAGCTAGAGGCTAGACGCTAGAGTGCTAATAAAATATTTTTTCCTTCCTTATTCGTGTTTGTTTTTATTTCAATTACTGGTTTTTTTTGTTCTTTTTTGGGCTATTTTAGTTTTTCAATTTCAAATTAAAGTGGTTTGTATTTGCATCAATTCAATTTTGTGAGCAGAAGCCGAGCACCTGAATAGTAATTGTGTGGCTGAAATAGCAAGGCGCTACAAATATACAATTATACAAGGTAAATATACATACAGTCCATTCTTAAAAACTGGCTATCGAACAGCCTTTATTAATTACTACAGTTGTGCAAAGCCGTTTTATAGAGTCTACAAGACGCTGGCACCTTTCGGGTGATATTGATCTCCAAGACTACTAAACTACCCCACACAACTCGTTATTTTTTGGTTTTTTGTGCAGTACATTATCTCTTTTATATAAGGCCTATAGATTTTCAATGAATGGAGATCGGGATATTGAGCAGGTCACTCCATGAACTCAATCATATTATCCTGAAACCATTGTTTAGCTGTTCGGCTGGTGCTTTTCAGGTCGTTGTCCTGCTGGAAAACCGGTTTTTGTATCATTTCGTGCTCGGCATATGACAACATGATGTTCTGGAATATATCAACGTATGCATGCTGGTCCATTATACCTTTATACCAATATATTGGATCAATACCATACTATGACAAGCATCCCCAAATCATGCTACTAGATCCACCGAGTTTTTTTTAGTTTTTATTGTGAAACTAGTATCAGATTTTGTATTGGGTGGATGCCTAACATACAGCCGAGATACTTTTCAGACATACAGAAATGTTTTGGTCTCATCAGTACACATTACATTCCTCCACTTCTCAGGAGGCACGACAAATGCTTTTTCGCAAACCTCAGCCTTTTTGATACATGCATTTTCTTGAGAAGTGGGACTTATCGTGGACTTCGAGCACTGAGATTGTGTTCCCTCAGTCGTCTTCTAAAAATGTGAATACTACATGTCAAGTAAAGCAAATCCACCATCTGGGTAACTGCTGCAGAAAGATGTGTCCTAGAGTACCTTACAACACGTTTCACCATGCAGTATTTTGTTTCGGCCGCAAGTTTTAACCTTCATTTTATATTTTACAGCATTGCTCATCATTTAAGCGTTACACCCAGGAGTTCCTTAATTTGTTTGTAGGTTTTTCCGACTTTAATAAGCAATTGAATTAGCTCGCACTTCCATGGTGTGCGGTGTATTCCACGACCCACTTTTATCGAATCAAATTAATCGGTCTTACTACATTTTGATAAAAAATAAAAAGTAGAAGGTTTTAACTTACTTCTATAATTTGGATTCAAAAATCAAGTCAAAACAAAATTTGTATACCGAAATCTAATAAGCACTGCTATTATTTGGCTCCTATCAGCACTACCGATTGATATTTCAACGCAAAAGTGAGGGCTTAC
Organism: Brachyopa scutellaris; assembly: GCA_949775065.1. NCBI lineage: Eukaryota > Metazoa > Arthropoda > Insecta > Diptera > Syrphidae > Brachyopa > Brachyopa scutellaris. The sequence goes on from OX459113.1 coordinate 105,374,965, forward strand.
CATTGCAATATGACGTCACGTGAACGACATATCGCTGATAGGTATAGTATTACAGTAAAAGTCGCAAAATATATTAAGGAAAATGGTGCCTTCAAAGTAGCACTGCTATTATTTTGCAAGCCACTGTACATATCTGAGTTAGTGTTATTTTCTGAAAGGCACACGTTACCCACACATGTATAGTATACCTCCCAAAATATTATATACTATATGAATGATAGGAGATTTTTCCAAACCACGTATACTGGAAATGTGCGTGCGATGCAGAGATCTCCAGAGTACCGAAAATTAACAAAGTGAAGTGAGCGAAGAACGAAAAGAAAAAGAACCAAACGCTTGTAGTTTACAATATCGAATTCAATTTTATTACATGTTAAGAGTTAACATCACCTCGGTTTTTCAAAGTTAAACAGTTTAATAGCTTTTTAGAGAGATAGAAAATATGGCAAACCCTAACAATGTGGCGCCAAATTTGAATATTTTAATTTGTGTAGAGATTTTACATAATAGAAATTATACATTATTTTTTATAGAATTATTTTATACATTTTATTTCTTCTATGCTCAAACACTATATATGTACATCTCACTTACCATTCCTAAACCCGATCCCTAAAATCAAAATTCATAAATTCTGTGTCCCTTTGTCATCCGACCATCATCAAATATGTTTAGGTCAGTTAATGATGTAATGCTGATAATGGAATCGAGAAAATAATTTTCAAAAAATTCCTCAGGATTATATTGCTGATCGTTGCTCTGAGTTAGGGAACACACAGAACATAGTCCACTCGTGGTGGTCTCGTTGACCTACCAACCACAAAACGATGACAGACTATTTAATGGACCTACCACCGCATCACACACGCACTACACAAATCTTGTTTATCTAGGGTTCATCACATGCGTACATATTGCATGGTCAGTATTTTTTTCTGATTTATGATGTGTTTCTAGCGTTCTATGTCGTTCATAAGATGTATACACACAGAATATCCCTGTCTGGTCATTTTTATCAGTTTTAGACAAATCAAACCGAAAAATGTTTGATTCAGCCAGAAAGTTAAGCATTTTCGATGTTGCAATGACAGCGCTAAAAATGCTGCTGCTTAGTTGTCAGCAATATATCACCGGCACTTATTCAATTTGCTATTGGAATGGAGCGTACACACTAAGAAGTATACTCAAAAGTCTAAAGAGTATAAGTCATGTGTGTGCCATTTACAAAACATCGCTGATGCGAAAGATTAAACGGAGCGACTGCCGCTCACTAAACCGTAACCAACTGGGTGAATCACCATCCACCACCCAACGAGACCCATCTACGATTCCACAACAAACATCCATGATCCATGCAGCAATGTAATTCGCAATCGCTCAGTTGAAAAAGCCGGTTACACACTCTGCCGAATTTGGTGTGTAGCAGCGCTACACGCGCGGTCAGTCGAGTGCGGTGTGAGGCAACCGAATGTATCCGAATGCAACCGACCGGTATCTTTTATTAATAGTTTTCTAGTAGATATTCTAATTTTCATTGCTTTGGCGCTTCACAGTGAAGCGTGCCGGTTGCATGAACCTGTAAAGATCGACATTAAGCTGTCGATCTGCTTGTGTTTGTTCGTATAGATACTCGTATTTGGCGGAGTGCATATAGGGAAAACACACACTTAGCAGGGATCCTCTGTAGCAGCACTTTGTGATCAGTGATGCCATTTAAGCGATTTTCATCTCTATTCGCTGGCAAAATCAAATTTGTGCCTTCCGAACGATTCTGCAGATGATTTGCTTGAAGAAGTTAAGGTCAAATAGACATCATTACCCAGTGACATCGAACGGTTTGCCGATGTGCTTTTCAAAGCAATTGTTACTATGGATGTATGTTCAAGTAATTGGGACTTATTTATAAACTTGTTCTAACGTTCAGAGCATCAAACAGAATGCGGGTAAACGTCAACTGATACCATTTTCTAAACGGTGTCCCGAAAATCACGGAAGATTTAAAATTTTCGCCATTTGTGCGAATATTTTAAAAATATTTTTAAATTATTGCTCAACAATGAAAACGCGTTGTTCCTTTATCTAGCCCCTGTCAGCTGTCACTTTCTCTCTTTTTTTTTTGTTGGCAACACTTTACCGCACAAATGGCTAAAAATTCAAATCATGGGATATGTGAGAAACTGTGGAAAACTAAAGAAGATCTACAGTCGTCACCTCCACTGCCTAGCGCAACATTCGCTAATTTTTAGTGCCCAAAAGTGGAACACTAATGGAATCAGTTCAGTGTCCGTCTGGCACAGGCCTTTTTCTCAGAGACTATTTGACGTAGACTATTGAAATTTGAGGCAGTTGTAGCAATTAGTGGCACAAACACAGACCTGAACTTAAAAAGTTTAATTTCGGCTTTGGGAGACCAGTTTTGGGTGATGAATGGGATGTTAAAAGAAAGGTATCAGAGGTCATCGTGTGGGATCTCAAATGAAAGCTTGTTCAAGCACGACTTCAAAAATGTATGCACTTTTTTTGTTTTAATTTTTTTGCAATACTTTTTCAGAAAATCGTTAATAAATTGCTGTCCCTTATCTTATCTCCAAAAATATCGCTCAGCAAAATCTGAATAAAATCACAAACATTGAGAATAATGTGTAGATTGCACCAAAATTGTCAGGACTGCCCTACGTTCGAGAGTTTTTTTTTAATTTCAGCTACCCAACTTATGTCCAGAAATGTCATAACCTCTTCACAATCAAATAAAAGCTAATGCGTATTTGTATATGTGAAATTAAAAATTTAATGGTTGATCCTAGAAATATGCCCCAAAAATTAGCATTGAGATTATACTCAAACCATTGATTTTATGCACACAAAGCAATCTTGATGGTTTCCTATAATATAGGTGTATCTACTTTTACTACATTTAATTTGGGTACGGAAACAGATACGCATTTAATACAATTCAACGAATAACGAGACGAAGAATGAAACTTGATGCACATGCATTTGTTTTTTTTTTTTTTTGGATCATAAATCTATCAAGTATCAACATAAATCTTTTATATATTTACTTACGTATGTAAAAAAATAACTGATAGTACGGAACACTTATTGCGCAAGTACGACTTGCACTTGACCGGATTATTTTTTCTGTCGCAAATAGGCACTCACTTCCACATCCTCAAACCTTAAACAATTTTCTCTTTTTCACCAGAATCGATGAAAATCTACACATAAAAGAAAAGCACTACCTTCAATATTATAGTGTTTATATTATGAACGCACCATAATTCATATCGTTTGCATTTGCATGCATACATATTTCAGCCGAAAATGTGTTCCATTGGTGATGAGATATCGCGCTAATACCTTCAGGTACTACTGAATAAAGCTCCAGCCACATCCCGTTGCGCAGAGATGCAATTTCACTTAATGTTGGCACCGCATTATTGGAATCGAGAAAAAAAACGGCAAATGCCTCCAGAAAGGGTCAACTGTGAAGTTTTTTTTTTTGCCTACTCTTCGATTGGACTTAAGGACGATCCAATGATCACCTGAGCCTTGTGCGTGGACTGTCGCCTCCAGAGAAATTCAATTAGAAGAACCAACTGTGCCAACCAGAACACCAACAACTGTTAACCAACAGAGATCATAGGTGGAAAGTGCACCGAACACGAACCGAGGCCTCAGGTGGGCTCTACATGACGGGCGACTTGTGTAACATTAAATTGGAACACGCTGCCAAGAATTATTCGCGGCTGCAGCTCCCAGGATAGTATGATTATAAATTTACCAACGCGCCGCACCCGTCCATGTACGAGTATGAATTTTTCGCGGCGATGCCATTAAATCTGACCTGCTTGGGAATATCTTGATTTTGCGCTCCTCATCGGGCCAGGAATTAACGAAACCCTTTTTTCTGTGTTTGTAATTGGACGTGAAAATTGCAGCAGTGCAGAAATGCATTCCGATTTTTTTCTTTTCAGACCACAAATAGCCGCCCGCCAAGTAAAAAAAAAAAGAAGAAAATAACTCTTAGTGCCGTACTGCTGTTCATCCACAGATTCGGTGTCCATTTGTGGATTCGTGTATAATTTCGGAATTTCGTTTCGTGCATCTTGTTTTTTTTTTTTTTGCATTTTCGTTAAATATACGCATCAGTGGCGTATGGTCGTACCATAACTTTAATCCGTTTTCAATCGCAGATAAGCAAATCCACACACAACGATAATGAGGAGAAACTCTTTTTTAAGCCAAATTACTGATTTGCATTGGATCATGTGTATCCCAAAAATTATACAGTTCTGTTCCTGGTTCAAGTGATCATTGGTCTCATGATTAGCGCCTTGTGAATGTCCTTTTTTGTTCAAAATTGCACTTGGGGTGTTTTTTTTCTAATCTATATATCTAGGCTTAGAAAAAAATTATCCATTTCAAATACACCAACAACTAACCCTATATAGAATTACGAAACCTGGATAGTTTTCCAGACTTAGGTCCTTAGCCTGAATAGAAAAATGTGGTACCAAACTATTATTTGTCGATTGTTATCGAAAATGTTGTCGAAATGTCAAATATGACATGTAAGATGTAAGTGGGGCATTTCCAAAGAAACATGGATTCCAAAGAGAAAATGTAAAAAACTAACAAAATGGAAGGGTAAATTAATTTGAGTCCATAATTTTAAAATTTCCTTAAAAATGTGTGCTCAAAGATTCCTTTTATATTTATGAATTTAATGAATTTGACAGCCGACGTTAAACTAACAAATGTCAATTGTCATAGTGCTGCCAAGTCACTGACGGGCGTTTTTTTTCTCATATTTATACATACATATGTACATATGTAGATTAGAAAAAAAACTCGCCTTTACTTTTTCTTTATTTGCTTTATTTTATTTCGAATGTGCGGTTGGTTCAAGCTGGTTGTTTTTTTTTTCGAAAGATGTTAACATTTGTTCCAACTAATTGCTCCAACAGCCCTGTCAATCTAGAACTACATATCATTGATTCTTAACATAAATGCGCATTTTCCATCTTCTAATCTCTAACGCCGGTCGCCGTGGCCGTGGTGGTTAGTGCGTTGGACTACCACGCAATGCTACCCGGGTTCAACTCCTGGCCGGGTCTAACACCTAAAAGAGTTTTTTTACGGTACCACCTCTTTCGAATGCCTGACAAGCATCAAAGAGTATCATTTGTCACGATTAAGCTTCTCAACTCGCCGTTCGGAGTCGGCAAAAAACTGTAGGTCCCTTCCATTCGTGCAAAAATATAACACGCACACACAAATGGTTGCGAGAAGCAGGCCCCGGTTCACCTCGAGCTGTAGCGCCAACTAAGTAAGTAATCTCTAACGCCTCGCTAGACTTTTCACATTTACATTATGTGTCCTAAGGATAAATAAGACTGGCAGCACTATTACTAGCGATAGTCCCAAGCAAATTTACCATTACTGTATGTACTGTATATGTAAATATATGTTATATTGTAACAGGGTGTGCGGTTAACATCTTTGTAACCAATCTGTAACCTCCACGGTTCTTTTGTTCTCCGTGCTCTTTGAACAAACACTATCGTAACTTGATGATTTTTAGCCGGCTGCCAAAAAATCGAAACAAAATATTTGGTCTCAAAGTAATTTATAGGAGCTTTAGTAGCACATTTATATTATTGTATATAATATGCAATAGCAGTTGATTAACATCCGAAAGGCCATCACAGCTTACAACATCTTCACACACGCCTAATTAGCAGAGGTAAATTCAACCCATAAATATTTATTGCTTGCAGTACGAAGCGAAGCAAAGTGCTTCCAAGAAAAACGAGTGAAAACATCATCGTGGACACTATGGCTGCCTGGCCGAGGGTCACTCTTGGTAATTTAACTAATTATCTCATTTATTGAATTCCATGACAACGTCAGGAGCACCCAGCGAAATGACTCTGGACATACATATCTTTTGACAGTGATTGCTTCTGTAACAGCCTTTGTCTTAAAAGTGAATGTCGCTGCCTCTGAAGATCTGGCTGGACCGTTGTGCAACTGCAAAGACTAACTTCGAATGATAATTCTGAATCTGATAACTTGCTTGTACCTATATCAAGGCAGACATACGATAAAATTTGTAATGTCCTTCCCGAAAAACACCGTCGCGTCGCATCGGAGAGAAAGAAAGTATAAAAAATGCCGTCTTGTCGCTGCAGAATCTGTGTCAGATATACACGGAACGGCCGGCGTGCCTTGCGCGACCGCATCAAAAGACCACAACGGATCGAATTTATTTTGCTTCAAATGTTTTGAATTCCAGTTGGTGCTTAATTGAGGTTGGTCGGAAGTCAGGTTTAATTCGTATGAAAAGTCCAAGGGACCCGTTGTTCGTTGTAATACTTATGTCGCGGTGACATTTTTCCATTCAACGGAACGGCAGGCGTGCGTGCAGGTCCCATTATATGTATGTATATATGTGTCTGTCGTCCCCGATCGGTTTGTAACTTTGCTCGACAATTATGGCCGCAAGTAATTGATGATGACTTATTGCTGCATTGTTTTTTTAGTACGAAACATAATTGCGATGCGTTTAATACCGATGCAGAATATTTGTTGCAATATTCTCATGAAATACAATAAGTTCTTTTTATGTAATGAGAACACTTGAAACCCCACAAAAATGGACATCTATGGACATTCTAATTCGTTCTTGTTCTTGTTCTTGAAGATGATTGCGAATGAACATGAAATTTTGATCACAATCCCCTTCAGGCTGTAAACCACAGTGACTGTGAATATACTACTCATACAACTTCATAGTCAGCCCATGAATAGTGCCTTAAGCCGACTATAGTTACTAAATAAAAAAGCCGGCTATAACTTTTCGTTATTCATAAACATATTTTTGCCAGTGTAGTATCGAGTTAGTATCGACTTTGGTATGTTTTTGAAAAATGATTTGAACGAACAAACCCAAACGTCAAAATATTATATGGGAAATTTATAGCCGACTTTAATTAATTAAAGTGACGTTTGACTCATTTTAAATTTCGATCTGACTATAAGTTTAAAGTCGACTATAAGGTGACTATGAATAGCAAAAAGTATATTTTAGGTTATGTAGGTGAATAAATACTTTTATTGTCGGGTTTATCTGACTATAAATTTGCGCCATTGTTTACAAAGAAGATGCGAGAAAAGAAGAACAATTCGTCTAGATGTACAGTGGAATCTCGCATAAGCGGACACCTTTTTGGGAAAACCATTTCTAATTTCCCATACAAAATACGTTTTTATGAACGAACTGCTCTCATAGGCAAACAAAAAACTCTGACCCCATGGCTGTCCACTTAAAAGAGATTTCACTGTTCATATAAACTTATCTACAATAAGAATATCGACTTAATTATAACAATGTATTCGAATTCGAACAAGTTTTTAACGAAGAAGTATTATTGCATATCCAGTGCTGTTAAAAAGTTGACGGAAAATATTTCTAAATGATTCGATTTTTAAATTTAAAGCCTATCCTGCTCTCGCTGAATTTTTAGCTCCTATACAAAAATGTCTACAAAGCTGAACAGTACAATATCCTGTGCGCACGCTGAATTTTTAACTTTATGTAGATGGGCCACAAAAAAGTCTCTCATTCTCTTCTTGACATATTGAAAAAAAAAATTGCGTCATGATGCCTTTTGTGGAATATTTGGAAAATAACTATGTAACTGAGTGAAAAGAAAAGATAGCAAAGAAAAAAAAATCGAAACAGAACAACATGCTCAAGCGAGAAAAAAATTGTATTACCGGCAATATGGACATTTTCAATTTTGATTTATCCATTATGTATTATTAAAGAAAAAATGCTTGGGATTGAAAAATTTTAATAGACACGTCTAATAAAAAAAAACGGAGAAAAAATATTTTTGACGTCAATCAGCTTATTATATTTGTCTTGTGAAATCCTTTCATTTGGTACCCATATTAAGTAAGTTGTGAAGATAACGGTTATCCGCCATTTCAGTACGTCTGCAATATTGAATTTAGAATAACTTAGCTAAGCTTATCGTATTCTACTTGTCAAATCCTTTTATTTAATACTCATATTAGATAGGGCATGAAAATAAAGTCATCTTGGTGCGTCCGCCATATTGAATGTTTATGTGACATCAGATACTCTCCGGGTCAAGGCGAATCCAATGACACTCTATTTGTTGAAAACGGTTGAGTAGTTTTGGCTGTAGGTGCGGAGACGCACTCTACTACCGTACCGTACGTACCTATGTACGTACATAGCTATTCCCCTCTTGCGATGGGAATTTTCGTAACGCTTGAAAATCGTAGTCGCCTCAACAAAAATGTTTCACTTCAAAAATGCCATATGCAGCAAAATTGGGGAACATAGGTTTGTATGGACTCGAACAAATGTGTCTGATGCACAGACATGCATTGCTTCAAGTCGTCGCTATTTCCAGAAGCTCGGGAATTTGACTTTTATTTAAGCGACATTTTACCATTTCAAGTACTTACACTGTAAAGTTAAGTAAAATTGTTTTGTCTGTTTTTAGATTATCACGTCCATGGCAAAGAAATGTGTGTTTGGATTTTAATCGTTAGATCAGACAATGACAGCAAACTAATGAGGCCGGGGCCTTATGTTTCAAATTACTACACATCCAGTTCAGCCTTTATTATCATGTATTTAAAATTTAACGCGCATTTATCTTCGATGGGGAGAAAAAAATGGAGACTAGGGTAGCTAAAGTTTAGCGCGAGGAGGACTCTAGGATTTAAGTGCAAAAAAAAACGGTTACTACTAGCTTGATGGAATTTGCAGATATTTTAATGTCGTGTTGATAGTAGGTCTAGGTTCTATGTAGATAGAAGTTTAAAATTATATGAAATAAAACGCGTTTTTTTTTCTATTTCAGAGCAGAGCTGTCAACTGTCAAAAAAATGTTAATGTTTCCTTTTTGCTAATACCCTAAAGTACCGCTTTTAAATATTATACGTCAGATAGAAATTAGTTTTATACCCCAAAAACACCTTCAATTGCACCAAACAACACTCTCCGCAACTCAAAGCCATCATCATAATTAAGACAGCCTTCGAAACAGATTTTTATGTACATTTTTAATATACATTTCGTGGCGTAAATATTAGTTGCTAGCATGTCGTTTCCTTATACCTATCTGAAAACAAGATAATATCAAATAATGATTTCATGTACCCAAAATATTCGCAGCATCTCCACGCGTGCAAATAACTACCAGCAACAACCTTACTCCACCCATTTGCCAGGCTGCGGCTGTAAGATATCAAACAAAATCGTACAATTCAGTGGACAAATATTATGTCCTGTACAACGGCCATAACACTTACGTAAATCACTTCAAATTCATAAATATCGCCGGACATGAGTTCGCACTCCACTCCGAGTCGCAATTTACACTCTTGTGTGCCCGCAGATAAGCTTCCGAAAGAGCAGGACACAATTAGACCAGCATTCGACAAGGTGCTAAAAGAAGACAATTTTGTTGTGATTGCCGAAGTGCTGGCTTAGGACACGACCGGAGCCCGAGGCGTGCTGTTGTTTTTTGCGCTTGATTTACAAAATTTAAAAAACATGCGCACCGTAATTGCCAGTGAGTTAAGGAACATTGAACGTGCTATAAATCGCCTCTGACTCTATACCTTTTTCTCTCTCTCTATCTCTCTCTGACCGGATATAACAAGAACAACACCGCTAGTGTGCAAGAGGTGTCGTGGTAAATTGCCCACTTATCAGGATACTTATTTTAAGTTATTGTAATGTGCTTTCGAGGGCTTTGGGGCCTTTGACTGCTCAGTGTATATGACGCCTTAATGATGCACTAATTCGAATAATAAATGAGAACCTGGCAAAAATGAGTAATCAAAGTTTATTGTTTTAAATAACAATGTTTGTAACTCAAAATATTAAAAATAAATATACATACGACGTTACAAAGTGTCTAGAAGTTATAAAGTGAAGTTTAGAGATATGCAAATTATTCTTTCGATTTAGGATCTTAAATACCTACGCCATGTGAGTTTTTTTTTTCATTGACAGTCGAAGTCATTTGTTTCTTATTTTAAATTATTTGTTTAGGTATTACAAGAATCTAAATTGTTTTTTGAAGGCGAACTAATCTACATATTATGTTTTCTTGAATTTAATCTAAGCTAATGGTATCGAAAGTGCAGAGAGCCGGAGATTCAGTAGGCGGGCTTACCGATACCAAATATCGATTATTGTTTACTTTCGATACCAACAACTATCGAAAGCGTATACGTTAAAACATACATAACATACGTATATGTTCTGTACATACGTACTTTTATGTAAGTACATAGGTTAGGCTAGGTTAGGTTGAGAGGGGTTGAGAGGCTGAGCCATCCCAAAACACTAAGCAACAGAGTGTGCCCATCGCGATCCCCTAGAGTCCATCCAAGGATAACACCTAAACCGCCACAATTTCTTCAAAGCATTTTATTACACTGCAAAATTTTAGGACGAGTTTATGGTTGATTCGGCCTACCTCCTTCAGGTAACAAAAGCAGGAAGAACCTGAAATGTTCATGTGACTCCGTGCTAGGCCCTGACATTCATACAGAATATGTGCTGCACATACATATATCATTACAGTATCTGCAAATTTCTGTGTCTATGAGTCCGAGCCCCTTGGCGTGTTTGCCTAGAAGGCAATGCCCGGATATTATTCCAACAACTATTCTCATTTATGCCTGGTCTGAGGATTTCCAGTGCCGGCCAAAGTGCCTTGGAAACCCTATGTCCTACAATGTTAGACCATCTATGATCAGCCCTACTCGTAATCATATCTTTCACCTTTGATTTAATGCAGCCAAGCAGTGAAGCAATTACCACCGCCTCATCGACAAACTTGTTGCCTTCTATCCCGCAGTGACCAGGCACTCGATCCTGCGTGCATAATGCCCTGAGCATTGTCCAGCAGCTCCTGACTAGGGCCGATTTAATAGTGCACGATTCTAGCGCCTTTAACGCAGCCTGGCTGTCGACATAAATATCAATATCCTTACCGGATATTTGTTTCATGTTCAGAAACTCTCTCTCTCTCTCATACTAGATATTTTGGGTCTAGGGTGGGTCCGCCGTTTGACCATGTGGTACATTCCCCAATATGAACTGCGAATTTTCTTCCAAAGCAGCATTCACTTACCATAACATCAGCGACGGTGCAAAGCATATCCTGATCGGGACAAGTAGGTACCTGGTTTGTACTTACGAATAAGTTGTAGTTAAATAGCGCTTTTAGCGGCTGACTTCCTAATGAAGATCTGTAATGACGAGATGCCACTTATAGCTTCTAGAGCTGCTGAAGGGCAGGTGCGCATAGCACCGGTTATACCAAGACACGCCATCCGCGACCATACTGAATATAAATGTTAGAAAAAACGGCCAGTATAGGAATTGGAAGTATAGCTCGGCGGGGTAGTTTTTGATGTGTAAACATCTTAGCCCTCGGTATGGGCAAAATTTTCGCCGTTATCCGTCACGCGTAACCAAACTTAGTATTAGTGCGTTGTCTGTATATGATTCTCTTAGTACTGTACATTAAAAACAGTTTGAACGCCATTCAAAACATGATATCTTCGTTAATATTAGCATTTAAGCTTCGAAGTTTATATTTTTGGGTTTATTGACTCAAATTCTACCTCCAATAAAATACTCAGTTTCTTAACTATCAAATTGCAATTGTTATTTAAACAATTACTGGCTGCAATGTTTTTTAACAAAACTTAAAAAAATTGAGTTTTTTTTATACCAAATACCTTATGAATTCGTAGCACTAAATTGATAAAAAAAATTATGCGGATGTAATTATATTATGTGAAATGATATAATGTATTCATAATAAATCATTTTCAGTGCGCGTTTGAGGGGTTAATGCCCAGTGTATCTTTAAAGATACAACCGGGTTTTTATCAATAACTTGATAAAAAAAAAATTTTTATTTTTTTTCGGCACCTGATTCAATATTTATGTTTCATTTAACATATAATATATTTTTCCCAAACAAATCGGTGTCGTTGGGCATTTAAGGGTTAAGTTCCTCGTCAACATCGTTTGTACTTTTTATTCCGGAAAATGGCATGGTTTTCAGAAAATAGTGAAAAAACGGCATATTTGAAAGGAAAATTATAGATATACTATACAGCCCTAACTCAATAATGGCTTATTGGATAGAAAAACAAAAAAAAAACAGGTGAAATAAAACATCCTCCTGCGTTGTCCTGAAGCAGTGCAATGTTCAAAACAATTATTCAAAGTATCGCCCACAATTTTCCTTCAGTGGAGACTACTGCCAGAAGTCGAGCAGCAGTGGATATCGTTGCAATAGTGTGTGTCTAAGAATATGTGCGCGCTCTAACATGATCAAGATCATATGCTTTGTACTTCAATGTGCTACAATCATTTTCACCATTTGCGGCTCTCAACCTCATTCTATCTTGACAAATGAGGTGTCAAAAGAATGAGAATTTTCTAGAGCAGTAAATTGTATTTTCAGTTTATAAATATTGTTAGCTAATTTAAAAAAAAAATGAAAATGAGAAATGTCAAGTCTCTGGTCCAGTGTTACTCATATGTACATGAGCGGCGTCTATCCAATCGCACAACATTTCTCTGATTTGTTACTTGAAATTGGTGAAGGAACGGTTCCAGAAGAAAATGGAAAAGGAAATTTATCACATTATTTCTGCCAAACAGTGTCTTCTATCGAAGAACTTATCTCATCCGCTTACAGTGATATATCGAAACTAACAAGCCGTGAGAACTCTTGGGTTTGTGAGCGAGCTATTTTGTCGCCTCGGAATGATCAATCTGAAGCAATTAATAGCGATATATTAGCACGTGGTGACGGTCAAAATGCAGAATACATTTTAATCAACCGTTGTGGACCAAAAAGTAATAACATATTTGGTCGAATTTTTAAATTCTGTATCTCAATCTCTATCAAAAAAATTCAAACCAAAAGTGGGTGTACCTATTACTCTTCTAAGAAACTTAAGTCAACCTAACCTATTTTTTGTAACGGCACCCGACTTGTTTCAACACAACAACGAAATCTGGTAGAAGCAGAAGTGTTGACAGGCTGCGGTGATGGTGAACATGTATTTTTGAGGCGTAAACATATTAGCCCGCGGTATGGTCGTCCGTCACCCGTTACCAAACTTAGTAGGTGTGTTTGGTAACCTGTTAATTTACGTAAATTTACATCCAACTGTCAAAAATCAAGAGAAGAGAGAGCCAAATGACAGTGCCAAAAAATGCCCCCTCTTGCAAAATCGTGCTAGATCTTTTTCATGGAGTCACCGAGGCACATCCTTCAAACAGCAATCTGACAATTTGTGAAATGTTAACTTCTTGTTAACAAAATAAAAGAAAATTAGTTTTTCGTGAAAATATTCAATAGTTAAAAAAGAAGAAGAGAGGATTTTCCCCCACTTTTACTATTTGACAGATGTGCCATTTGTGTTAATAAAAGTTAACAAACACACCTAGTATTAGTGCGTTTTCTGTATTTGTTTCTCTTTGTTCATTTCTCCTTTACACTGAGTAATAGCAATAGCATAGCAACAACAACGTTCTCTGTAATTGTTTACACATCAAATTTCAGGAGTACCTGGTATTCACGACTTTTTTTTTTATCGCAAAATGTTGTAAGAAGGAAAAAACACTTAGTTAACCTTAATATGAAAAAACTAAAAAGATGGAAATTTCGGCTTCTTGAGATCCTTGAATTAATTAAGCAGAGATACCTGCGACCTGCCACTAAACAAAAATACCTTGTTCGCGTGCGCATAACATTTTTGTCTGTATTCTTCAAACCAAACCAAGTGGGGTGACTTTTGTTTCTCACGATCCCACATGACGAACAAAACCATTAAACTCACTAGCTGCAAATTAAAATTCTGAATCCCCTTGTAGCTTCTCCAATAGACTAATCCCACACACATAAGAAACATACTTGCATTGATACATCCATACAGTTTGTAAATGCACTTGGAAAGTATGCATGTAGTGTAGATATAACTACATATACGAGCATGTAAACACATCGCACATCTCTATCTCTACACAGAAATAGCAGGCGCATGCATGTACAACTTGTATCGAACCGTATGTTGGGGCAGCTATGTCTGAACGTGAGGTCGGAGATATGCATTTACGTGCGCATCTTGAAATTAATTTTATTTCACTTGCACGCGCTCATGTGTAAGATTACAGATTGTATTGTGTTACCCCATAGAGCGGGCGGCTGTTGCTGTGAGGCGATGACAATTTTCTTTTTTATTCCGTAAAGGAGTTTTATATTGACACCACAGCGCGGGTTGATTGCTTTTTTCGAAAGAAATAGTTTCTATTGATTTAAAAATTGAGTTAAATCTATTCAAACCTAACCTATCAGTCTTTTTGAATTTTTAGAAACAAATAGAAAAAAAAAAAAAACACCAAGAGCTAAAAAGTATAACCAACAAAACAAAACCACGCTACCGTGCACGAGCCTTGGGAACTTCCAAACGCGAGCCGTTCTCACGGCCTTTATATGACTTCTGGAATGAGAGAAAAGAAAACCAAAAAATTGAAAAAGGGAAGAAAAAGAGAATTGCACAGAAATCGCCGTGTACGATACCACTCCAAGAGGTAAGCGCGACCGGCACACGAAGCCTCGAATCTTCTCAATGATGTTGCTGCCACGGCTGCTGCTGCTGCTGCTGCCCTTACTGATGATGATGATGTATAGATCCATTTAGAGTCCGGACGTCGATCGTCGTCATCGCAAGGCAAAATGTGGCTCCTCCACCTATTCCAAAGAAGCACTTTTCCCAAAATAGATTTTGAATTCCACTACTACTATCCCCATCACGAATCCATACCTGCACAAAGCATTCGCGAATGAATTGCAACGATCAGAACGATGATGATGGCACTCCAATGATGACGGCAATGAAGGTAAAGGCCTCAACTCACCGCACGGTCTGAGACAGCAGACCGGAGTCTCACGACTTGCTCAGGTCCACATCTATAAAAGGCAAAGAGGTACACAGTGCATTGTTGAAGCGTGTGCGAGATAAATGACCGAACGAACCACCGATCATGGATCGTGGTAACAGATCTATATGAAACTACCGACCGACGACCGTCTGAAGTGTATATGTATGTATGTATGCATATATCCTGAAACGCGCAGGCGCACCTTGGCGGCCTCAACTATGGCCGAGTCCAGCACAGGCACACACATACAGGTGAGGGTAACTGCTTTGTCGCAAGCTGTTTTAGGTAAATCAAGAAGGGGCAACTTCACTTGTAATAAAAGTGGCAAGAAGATGGTGGCACATTAATCCAGGATCCATATCTGGCCTCAGTATACTTACTCTTTGGCTGCGCATGCCGCAGCCAGTCTTGATTGCTTCATTTTTTCTTCACAGTTTCTATTTGTCTCTAAGACATCAATGGAGGGCCTTGCGAGTACTTCCATGGTCATTGATCGCATCTGCATGAGCTCTACGGCGTTCACTTGGATTGGGTGAAGTGTTGTGACTCGAAGCCAACGTATAGTTGTATGACTTTGAATGTAATTGTTTGAGATGTGAAGCTGCATCCCGTACACACGTGTGTTGCTGTCTGTAGTCTGTTCGCGCGGATAATTTTATTAATCGTGTGCGTTATCGTGTTATTAGCAATCACGTTAAAATCATAGAAAGTGATCGACTCTAATTCTATGAACAAAAGGAGGTATAATAGTAACCGTTAACGACGACTCAGGTATTGACAATTGTAGTAGCAGAGGTATTTGCAAAAGCTTGTGGCTTTCTTCTGGTTAAAAAAAATAAAAATTTGTAATGATCTTCCCTTTTATCAGCGACGTAACTACTCGTGGGCACCGTAGCGCAAGTGGTTAGTGCGTCGGACTACTGAGCCAGCGGTCTTGGGTTCGAATCCCGCCGCAAACACCTAAAAGTTTTTCACAGTGCCCACCTCTTTCGAATGTCTGACAACCATCAAAGAGTATCATTTGTCACGATTGAGCTTCTCAGTTCGCCGTTCGGAGTCGGCAAAAAACTGTAGGTCCCTTCCATTCGTGCAAAAATATAACACGCACACACAAATGGTTGCGAGAAACAGGCCCAGGTTCACCTCGAGCTGTAGCGCCAACTAAGTAAGTAACTACTCGTATAAGCCTACATACATCCACATGTATAGATACATACATTCATATGGAAAAAATATATATTTTGCTCAGTCTTAACCATTTTTGTAGAATTAAACAAAAGACATCACTCCGTATGGCTTTATCTTCACCCAAAGATATCAAATTGAAAATTTAGCACGTGGATAGAAACGAAACGGCCGCGGAGCGCATGTATGCATAAGTATATCAATTTCTCTAGAGTACCGTCCTCGCAGATTGATATCGCGATGATTTAAAGTATCAAAATTCAATTTATATATTTTTTTTATTTCTGTACCACGACGCGACCGATGACCGGCGGCGGCGGGCGGTGTGTTTCGTATTAGAGTTAGATCTATAAATTTGGATCACAAAGAGAAAACTTTGAGCTCGTTTGACCATTTAGTCAATGTGCCTTATGTTGGGCAGAGGCTGTGGCAGCACACAAAAAAAATTAGTCAATGATGCTAATTGATTTTGGAATATACCCACTAAGAAAGGGCAGATGTTTGATATGAAAGCTTGATCTTGTCGGCATGGGCAAAGAGAATTTCAAGAGAAAACCCTAGCTAGGATTTCTAGGACATACGGTCACATAAATTCGCAGAATTTTTATTGGCTTTGGTCTTTTCCGAAAGTCAAATAGGTTTTCGCCAAAAGCAGGTGCCACAGTATTGTGGGTGCATGGCCGCAGGGCCACCCTAACCTCAGCGCTAAATGGGCTATAGCCCTCGGGGCGCAAGCCTTTCGGGGCGGCAATTTTTACTGATGTTATATTTGTTTTGCTATTATTTATTAGCTATTTAGTTAAAAGTAATTTTTATTCAGAACCCGTCTTTTAATAAAAATGACCAAATAACCTGTTTTAAATGAAATAGAAAATATTATATTCATTTATATTTCATATTTCCTAGTTTTGTGGGATATATGTATGGGTCTTAGTATTTCCCCGGTCAGTTATCCTAGTATAGTCAATAGTGTTTGAATGAAATACGTTCAGTTTTTGTTCGGTTCGCACCAGTTTTCTATTCTCAGCCGTACCGTACTACTGCAGGCACAGCAGCGCTTTCCTCGTGAAACGTCTACAACGTTTAAAAAAACCTCTCTACTGACATCACTTTTGCAAAAGGAATCACAGTACAGTGGAACTTGCCTAAATCGAATCTCCAAGGAACCAGAAAATAAATTCAAGTTATAGAAACTTCGAGTTAAAGAAAATACATAAATCAAGTTATTTATTTATTTTAAAGAAATCTGCAATTTTTTGCTTTGGTTTTGAATGGGCAAACACAAAAACTTCTACATATTTTCAGGAAAATAACTTCTGCACACAACAAAAGCTCTACATTGTAAATTCATTACATAACTCCACTTTTTAGTGGAAATTACTTTTTAATGCCATCTTACAAAAAATTTGCAAGCGCTCCAGGACAGAAAAACTCGTATGTCTCTAATCTAAAGGCTCTAGATTAGCTTAAATTATATTTTGTATTTATTACTCGTAACTCCACTGCAACTATGTAAAGCTCCGTAGAACATTTCTCGTTCCTCCTGTAAAATTTGAAATGAATAGGGACTTTCCCTACTACGTTTCCAGGGCAACTTGGTTCAGTGGGTAAATTATGTCTCCGAAAATTTCGAGTAATATCTTCGCATCACAGAAATTCGAGTTACGGAGTTAGAAAAACATATGTGAAAAATGCAACGAAAAATCCGTATTCATATTCGAGTTATAGAAATATTCGAGTTATAGAAATTCGAGTTAGGGAGCTAAAAATATATGAAAAAAGCAACGAAAAAGCAGTGCTCATGATAAAAATTCGACTTAAAGAAAAGTTCGAGTAACAGAAGTTCGAGTTAGGAAAGTTCCACTATATTACCATACTTGTTTCTAATTTTAGTACCTACATGTTTCAATATCGGTGGAACGTCTCAAGAAAAAGATAATCTGTGATTTAACTCTAGGTCCGAACTGACATTTTGCGATCTGTCAAAGTGGTTTTGCCCAAGAAAAGCTCTGTGATAAATTAATAAAAAGTCAATATATTTAAACTTGTTTCTTTAAAAATCGCAGCAAAAACTTAAAATAAACGCAATATTTACATCAGCGGAGTGAAATATCTGTAAGTCATAGCTCTTAAGACACATAAAATCAAAAGTAAAGGTGCCGCCAAATATAACCCAACTTATGAGCAAAAGAGGCCTTGAACAAACTTCCCCTGTCCATTATAATAATCCTAAAGGAGGCCCTTCAAAATTTCTAGTCGAAATGACATCATCAGGCATTAGTGTGGACGAAATGAAGGAAATCCTGAAGGACAACAATTCAAAGCTTGTCTCAGAACTTGTCACAAAGTCAGATCTCAAATTGCTATATGCCGATTTGTCTAACCTTAAAGCGACGCAGAATGAGATTTCTGCGAAAGTTGTCTTTTTAGAAAACCGAAACAAGTTACTGGAGGCACAAATTGAACGACTTATGCAAAAGAGTGTTGAAGATAATGTGGTAGTTCGTTTGCCGACAGACCCCCACACCGATCCAGTTGAGAAAGCCAAAAACGTATGCGCTGGACTGCTCGACAAAAATGAAAACAACACTGACATTGAATCTGCGCACAGAGTAAACCACCAAAGTGCATCCAGGGCGGTAATTGTCGTCAAATTGAGGTCCGGAACAACTGCTTTAAATGTTTTACGAAACGCGAAGAAACTTAAAGGAACGAATATAAGTATCAACAAAGATTTGCCACATAGTGCACGCCAAAGAAGAAGCAAGTTGGTATCCATAATGAAGGTGCTACGCGAGTCGAAACCTAAATTGAAAATCTTTTTGAGAGACGATAGGCTACATGTGGAAGACACTGTTTTTACATGGGATTCAACTCAGGGGCCCAAGAATGGAAGCAATAACGACAGTCTAGCCATATTGGGGCGGTGCGTCGGAGAGATTCCTCATTCTTTATTAACATTATTACACAAATTACAGATGGAAAATCAAAATAGCATAGTCAACAATAAAGAAATGTCAACGTCAAGGAATGACAGCAATGTCAGTTTGTTAAATATTAATGGAGCAAACACAATGAAGACTGGAGCTGCAGTGCGAACTGAGGGTGGACACACAAGTGGGTGTTTACACGAAACGTCATGCAACTGAGAAGAATCCGTCTGCCAGGCGATCGTTAATTTTTCAACGCTTAAAATCTTAAGTTATAATGTCGCTGGGCTAAAAAACAAAAGTCTATTTACTGAATTTTTTAATTATATTAAGCAATTCGATATATTTATTTTATTGGAAACACATATTATTAATTATGATGAAACTAGTTTTAAGAATATTTTCATGAGCCACGAAATAGAATGCATACCAGCTGTTAAAACTAGTATTTTTGGTAGGGGATCTGGAGGCGAGCTGTTCGGTTACAAAAAACACCTCAAAGATGCTGTAATTAAGTTTAAGAACATAGAGCAATCCCGAATATTTGAAATTAAAATGGAAGGCACGATTTATTACGTTGTACCTATTTATTTGAACTGTAGCCATTGGGAGCGCGACTTCGACAAACTACGTGATCTTGTTAATGTGCTAGGAGCATCAAATCTTATGCTAATCGGCGATTTTAATGGGAGAATAGGCTTGTCACAGAACACTTTTAATAGCGGTGTAGACACAATCCGTATTGACTGCGATCGAAGATCAAAGGACGAGGTGTGCGATTCGAAGGGGAATAAAATTCTTGAAATAGCAGATGCTTTGGATAGTTGGGTACTAAATGGAAGCTGTGAAGGCGATCGTTTTGGGGAATTCACTTTCATCCGTGGAAAAGCCTGCTCTGTGATAGATTATTGTTTTTTGTCTGGAGACTGGGCCTGCATTTTTGATGAATTTATAGTGGCAGTAAAAACGTTCTCAGACCACATGCCCTTAGAGGTGTCTTTTAAAATTAGATCATCAGGTGGTGAAACTTTTGAACCTACGCTTGGGCTCCTCCCGAAATTACATTGGAAAGACAGCTTTAGAGATTTATTTCAACATAATCTAGACAGGCAGCTTGAAACCCAGTTGGACATGAACGCTTCAGGTAATCTTGACATGGACACCTTAATGAATGTCATCAAGAAAGCGGCTCCTCAACAGAAATCAGGAAGGAAGATTTTGGAAAATAAACAAAAGTGGTTTGACAACGAATGCTTGAAAGCTAGGAATTTATCATTTGCATATTTGAAATTAGTCAGATCGACCAACAATACTAACATTCGATTCCTCTACGCAACGGCAAACAAAAACTTCAAAGAGCTTTGTAACGTGAAAAAACTTAATTTTGATCAAAGAAATATTGAAAGAATAAACAAAGCGAAATCCTCAATGGAGTTCTGGAAAGCAATAAGGCTTGTGAGTGGGAAAAAGATTTTAACTGCCAAGGCTCTGCACATTGAAGAGCTTAAAGCTCACTTTACGAAGCTGCTAAATATAAATCAAATATCACCGTCATTTCAGTATGCAGCACCTTTAATAGTTGATGAATATCTAGATGCACCAATTTCCCAAGCGGAGGTAGAAACGGCTATTGAAAATGCCAAAAAAGGTAAAGCGCCCGGGGAAGATAGAATACCGATTGAATACTTTAAACATCTTACACCAGAATTCATACGACTACTTACTTCGGAGTATAACAGAATTTTCGAGACCGCTGACGTCCCTTCGAGCTTTCAAAAGGCGATTATATTGCCGCTACACAAAAAAGGGAGCATTGACGATCCGAAAAACTATAGAGGCATCTCATTTTTAAATACAGCGTCGAAGCTCTTTAGCTCAATATTGTACAATAGACTCAGTGAATGGGTCGAAACCAAG
Source organism: Brachyopa scutellaris (assembly GCA_949775065.1). NCBI lineage: Eukaryota > Metazoa > Arthropoda > Insecta > Diptera > Syrphidae > Brachyopa > Brachyopa scutellaris. Next base: position 105,396,034 of record OX459113.1, read on the forward strand.
AGTATCTTAAACGTTTTTCAAGCGGGGTTCAGAAAAAACCAATCGACAGTGGACCAAATCTTTTCGCTAATGAATATAGCCGACTATTATATAAGCAAAGGAAAAAAGCTGTATGCTTTTTTTGTGGATTTTCGGGCAGCTTTCGATTCAATACCCAGAGAAGTACTTTTTTATAAACTCTACAAATACGGAATCACAACAAGGATTATATCTGTCATTAGAGCAATTTACGAGGAAAATCATGCGCGTATATGGAACGGAAAATCTCTGTCAGAAGAGTTTGGTACGTCGATGGGCGTTAAGCAAGGATGTGTTCTAAGTACCCTTCTCTTCAATTTATACATAAATGACATAGCTGACTCGGTGAATGGTGGTATTGCCATGGGAGGAAAAAATATTCCAGGACTGATGTTCGCTGACGATATAGTTTTCCTAGCTGAAACTATAGACGGGATGCAGCTGATGATAAACAGGCTCCAGCGCTACTGCAAAACCTGGAATCTATCGGTTAACCTCTCCAAGTCAAAAATGATGATATTCAGAAACGGCGGCGGGAGATACTCCAGAAGGGAAAAGTGGACTTTTGAAGAGGAGTCAATAGAAATAGTCAAGGAGTATAAGTATCTGGGAGTCTTGATTGCTTCTAACCTAAGTCTACATAAGCATCTACAAGCCAAATTAGCGGAAGCCAAGCGTGCTATGTGTTCTGTGTGGAGAAGTTGCATCCTTAAAAATAACGTTTCTCACATAGCTAAGTATAAAGTCTTTAGAGCAACCGCAATTGCAATTCTGTTTTATGGAGCACAGGCATGGGGATATCGTTCTTTTGAAGCCGTGGAAAAGTTCCTTCGTTATTTTATTAAAAGTACCTTCAGACTGCCCAGTACATCACCAAACTATATGCTATATCTTGAAACGGGAATAGCGCCCCTCTTTTTAGACACCCTTAAAATGCACTTCAACTATGTGGCAAAAGTTATGGCGATGAGCGAAGAAAGGATTCCAAGACTAGTTCTAACACAAATTATAAATTCGGGTGGAACATGTGTAAATGAGTGGAACAAACTGGCAATCGAATGCTCATCAACATTTTTAATATCAGCCGACGAAAACCCCGATTCATTTAAAGCAAAATTTGATGACTTGCTGAAGAAAGCTGGTAATATGATGTATGATAGGTATATTAAAGAAGCCGAATCGTCAATCTACAGGGCTTACTACAGTAAAGTAAACCACTTCTTAAAGCAAAAAACCTACTTCTTAGCTGAGAACACTTCTGAAAAAATCAGCTTGTTATTTAAAGTAAGAGGTGAACTCCTTAGTTTGAACTACATTCCACATCGACCAGAGCTACCATTATTGTGTGACTTATGCAATCGTAAAGAACGGGAGGATGTGTTCCATTTCCTGGGAGTTTGCCCAATACTCAAAGATTTCCGTAAACGCTTCTTTGGTGTAGCCACGCTTAATTTAGAGGAAACGATCAACATTCTGAACGGTGAACGAAGTTGGGACCTTCTTTATCAATATTGCTTAGGAGCTTTTCGTTACAGAACATGCATAGTTCAGGAAACTTTTTAAAAATCATTCTCAGAAAATTGTAAATAATTGTAATAGTTTTTTTTCTTATTATGTATAAATTATAATATAAATGTCAGTCTGGTAGACGGCCTTCGGCCAAACCATAAAGGACTTAAGTCAAACTTAAAGTTAAGAAAATGTAAATTGTATTTATTTTTGAAGTCAATAAATCTAATCTAATCTAATCTAAACTCTAGGTCCATTCGCATTCGATCAAAAAACTACCAAAATCTACGAAAAGGTATCTGGCTTCGCCAATCGTAAATTAAAGCAGGAAAGCTTCTCTTTCCTGGAAAAATCCTTCAATTTGTAAAGAAAAAGCTATACAAATAAATACATAAGTTACTTTTGTTTTTTTGTTTACTACATACACAGTGTGTTTTTGTTCACATATCTATTTTTTTTTTTTTTTAAATGGATTTAACATTTTTGTTAGTGGAATGGTATCTAATAAATTGACTATTTCTTGTTCTGACACTTTTGTTTAATTTTGCCGCTCCCGCAAGGGGCGCATTATTTTTAGTAGCCCACGGGCGCCGAATATCTTAGGACGGCCCTGTGCATGGGTAAAGAAAAAGGCGAAATGAAGTGCACATTTAAAATTGATTTGTTTTTTATTATATCGCCTATAAACTCTGGGTTCCATTCTTGGAGCGTTATTGCTTTCTCTATATGTGAATCAACTTACCCAGGTCAACTATTGCCTCGTTGACATGTTTGCAGATGACGTTCAATAATATTTGAGCTGTCCGTGGGACTGCATAAAGAATAGAGTTGAAGAGATTAATAAAGATCAATAATCAATTCAGCAGTGGGTATTAGAGCATAACTTGTCTCCTAACCCGAAGAAGTCCAAATCATTATGCATCTACAAACTGATTAAATTAGGCCAATCAACTATTTATTACTATCCGCTGGGAACTTGGGGAATACCTTCAATGATACCCTAACTTGGACTGATCATGCAGCCACTACAATCGGCAAGATATACAGTGATCTCCGTCTGTTATGGTCAACTCGAAGGTATGTATGTATCTACTAAAACTAAGATGGTGCTGATCAAGGCGCTTCTTTTACCTATTATTTTGTATGGCTGCGAAGTTTTCTGTGTTGTTGACTACAATACAAGGCGCAGACTAAATGGTATATACAATAATTTCGCAAGAGACATTTTCCTGTTCCAAAACAATAATGGGTCTGACTTTTGATAACCTCATCAAATTTAGGTCATTAATACAACAACATAGAATCATGCAGTCACTTGAGCCTGAGTATCTGCACAATATTTTAGTTTTCGCCAGTTCGCAAGGAACTGCAATCCTTATTCGCCCCCAATTCAACAGCCTGCAATCGGAACATACGTTTTTTGTCAATGCCACTCTTTTATGGAACTCTTTACCTGAAACATTTACTACTAAGGTGGCGCAGCTCGGGATGAGCCTGGGCCTGCTTCTCGCAACCATTTGTGTTGTGCGTGTTATTTTTATGCATGAATCGAAGGGACCTACAGGCTACAGTTTTTGCCGACTCCGAACGGCGGCGAGTTGAGAAGCTTAATCTTGACAAATGATACTCTTGGATTGCTTGTCAGACTTTCGAAAGAGGTGGCACCGTGAAAAAACTTTTGGGTGTTGGACCCGGGCTGGGATTGAAGCCGGGCAGTATTGCATAGTAGTCGAACACACTGACCACTACACCACGGTACGAGAGAGAAGTGCATGGTCGGAGGATGCAGAAATATACTCGACTTACGCATTCCTTAGACGCACGTTTGTGAAACGTTTTCCACAGAATAAGTAGGTACGTATGAATTTAGCATAACAGAAGAAAACTTCATACACTTCTCTGTTTGTACATGTACATACATATGTCCATACATAGTACATACATAGATATGTACATACTCATACTATATTTAAATTTCAACGTATATTTTCATGCTTGCGCATTAATTATAGATGACCCCCACCTAGAACTTTGAGCGTAAATCAAAGGGCAATTCAGTCAAGATGTCAAGCAAGCAAATGATCGAAGTAAACAAATTTACATGACATATTCACACGTAATCTCGCTCGTGGCATCGCCCAAATTATACGATGCATTACACAAAACTGCTTGTGCGGCGCGCTTGTCTTCTATGTGGGAGATGCTGTATGTGGCCCCGCACTCCATCACAGTGATAATGGCAATGAAGACAATGACATCGACTGCAGTCAACTTTTCCTCTTCACAGCTCTGAATCAGCCGCAGTAGCCACCTCCTCAAACCACAACGCAGCGCTGTGTGTGAGTCTGAGCGTTTTTGTCGTAGCCGTAGCCGCCATCATCACTCATCAGTCTTCGAAGAGCAAACAGTTGCCATTGAGTTTTATTAATTTTGGTTTTACCCTTCGTCAACCAGCGTGCTTCGTTCATCCACTTACAGTATGATTTTTAAAAGTATTTATTTAATTCGAACGGACTGCCATTGTCAAGATGTATCTTCTGAAATGTGTGCTGAAGACAACTCTGCGGGTGGGTTGATGCTTGGATACCACACCAGGATCAGAAGTTTGGTAGATTAGAATCAAAAATCAAACGGGATTTTAACTCACTATTGCATGGAGCTTAGGAAAAAATTAAACAAAATTGGAATCATGTTTTGTGGCCTGTATCTGCAGTTGCATGCTGACGGATATGTCGATTCGATAGCGACTTATCGATCTGAGGACTGAATGATTAGTGTTATGATAGAAACACTGCAACACAGCAACAGCAACTTTGACAGCCATGCTGCACGTTTTAGAACTAATGGTTTTTAATGCGGTGGACGTTGGACAATCCTAAACTCGCTATTAGAAATTCTAGCAACCCAATTGTGACGTTTGCAGTTATCCCAACTATAAACCAAATTATATATTTATAAATACTTCTACACGAAACAATCCTTTTTTTACGAGTCAACTCGGGCATACGTCTTTCGTTGTTGTGTGCCGATATTGAACTCAACAATCTCTAACAAACCACTCATATGCCCGAGCTACCACTTTAAGGATTATTTCACTCCTAAAGCAATAGTACCAGAAACGTACTGTTTACATTCGGCCATCCGACATAACACTGTCCTCAGTGTGACTTTCGAATCAACATAACTCCGTCTTCATCACGGAAGGAATTTTTTTTTATCTTTTTTTCAGAAGGCATCGTTTCATCTTCCCCACGGAAGGAATCGTTTCATCTTCTTTTCAGAAGGAATCGTTTCATCTTCACCACCGAAGGAATCGTTTCATCTTCACCACGGAAGGAATCGTTTCATCTTCTTATCAGAAGGAATCGTTTCATCTTCACCACCGAAGGAATCGTTTCATCTTCTTTTCAGAAGGAATCGTTTCATCTTCACCACGGAAGGAATCGTTTCATCTTCTTTTCAGAAGGAATCGTTTCATCTTCACCACGGAAGGTATCGTTTCATCTTCTTTTCAGAAGGAATCGTTTCATCTTCACCACGGAAGGAATCGTTTCATCTTCTTTTCAGAAGGAATCGTTTCATCTTCACCACGGAAGGAATCGTTTATACATACATATGTACATATGTAAATATATGTAACTGATGAACTTACGTTGCTATACTCATTTGTCTGCTGCCTGTAAGCAGTTACTCTGGAACAAAATAATTCCAATCCGGCGAACCACCTGAAATGTATCAACTCAGTTTTGTTCAACTAAAAATAAATCGAATCACTTTTCGTTTGAATTCAAATATATGTATTAGTTTCTTTTTGTTTTTCTCAGAAAAATAAAAAATCAATCCAGAGTCGTACGTATATTATATATGCGTATGTTTGAACATTAGTACCTTATCTGAGTAGGCTTTTATCAAAATTATAATATTTAAAAAATAGCAAAAAGTCAATTCAGAATCGTATCCGTATGTATATGCGTAAGCGTATAGTGACATTTATAATTTTACTTCATTTATCTGAGTAGGCTTTGCTCAGAATTATAATTATATAAAAAATAATAAATTCGTCATAGTATTCATTATTCAAAATGCGATTTTCCTTCTTTTCGTGGAATGTTGAAGTGCATTTGCTTGCAATGGATTTGTTTAGTTTAGTATTTAGTTCTCGCGGTCGGTTCGTCTCGTTGCTCTTCTGGTATTTGTTCCAAGTCGGATAAGCTGAATTCTTGGAGATTTCCCCACGGTTCAATATGATCGGCGGAATGGATTGATTCATATCGTCTCGAAGAAACGTTAGCTGATGGTGTATGTGCTAACTATCGATCATTTGGGAGAATTTGTTTAATCTCGAAAAGCCCTTTAAATCTGGGAAGACGTTTTCTGGATTGTCCCGTCCAGTGGAAGGATGCTCTGCTTTGATCGAAACTAAGTCCCCAATTGCATATGTTTGCGGTCTTCGGTGGACAGATGCTATTAAATTTGTCAGTTTGAAAATACTGTAACTGCTCTATTCGCTGCAAGCCCTTTCAAGGATCTCAGAAAGGGGAATGTTTTCATCGCCATCGTCGGAGTCATCTTCATACAGATCAAAATTGAGATGATTTGCTAAATTATGTGTGGCTCATGAGGACTACGATTAGTAATCCTATGCTTCAAACAATTAAGTCCCCATTGAACTGCTGACAAATGGTTTTGCCAATCCCTTCTGTCCTGTCTTGCCGTCATGGTTGAGATTGCAGTACCCACAGTTTGGAAATACCTCTCGATCTGCCCATTTGCTCTTGGTATTCGTACTGCATTAAGGATATGGCGAATTCCGTAATCTTCGCAGAATGTTTTCAAGATTTTCGATGTGACTGCGGTAGTTAAATGTGTGGCACTTTCAGCAACCGGAATTTGATGGTAACCACTCGTTAAATTCAATACAATAAAAACTCGAGCATTAGCCATTGAGTTGATTAATTCCTCGATGTTGGGTATTGGAAAGTTTTCTTTTACTGTTATCGAGTTAATATGTCTAATCGATAACCATCCTATAGGAATAATTTTTCTTTTTAACGAGTAATGCGGGGCTAAAGTATTCTGAATTGGATTCTTCAATAATGTCATGTTGCAAGAGTTCTTTGACTATAGAGTTAAAATGAACTACTTCATGATAAGCTACTCAATAGGGCTTGTTGTAGCGAATTATTGTATTCTCCTTCAGGGTTATTGTCATTGTTACTATATTTGTTTTCCTAGTTCTTTGAGATCAAGGTGGTAATTAAATCTGTTATGTCGGCGTCCGATATGGAAATTTGGCTATCTGAATATAATTTAAACTGATTGTAGAAAGTTCTGCAGTGTTTTGATTTTCTTGGAAATAATTTCGGTGTATTCGGTCAGAGTGTTGAAGTAAATGTCATCAGCGTTTTTTACCAGGACCGCACGCGATCGTGCATTTATAAGCAATGTGTCCTAACTTGTTACAGTATTATAACACTTATGGTTAGACAAATAATAATTTTGTTTCCAGTAGTTGTTGGCCCTGAGGAAACTCGAGGGCGTAGTCTGTCTTGTGGGGTAGGGAGGAGTAGGTTTTAAAATTGGTCAGGAGAGATTTATATGCCTACGCTCAAATTAATCGCGGACTAAACATTGACTTACAACCATTTTATGTGCCTTGATTTTCGTCAGAAGGTCTGTGATAGTGGTACCTATTACTACTCACAGTTAAATAATTGCGAAAATCTCGATCACGTGGCACTGAGATAATATATTTTATGATGGTGTCGTTACTAAAAAAAACTCTTTTGGCGATATTTGCAATGTCGTAGACATTTGGTTCTTTGCGTCGAACCATTAACTATATAATTTTACACTCGTTAACGAAGCGCGGGAAATCTGACACTACTTTGGCTTTGAATTCACCCCACACAGTTCAAATCTTCTGATCTATATCAAACCACTTACGTGCTCCTTCTTCCAGCCAAAAAGATCCATACAGGAATGTTGTTCAATCTGTGTCCCACTTGTTTCTGCATCTGATATTTTCTTTGAACTTCGCTTCTCCATTTTAAAACCTTTTTTTTTTTACATTTTATATAAATGCATTGATATTTAAAGATCGACCACAAACTTTCAACATCAAAATTAAAAAAAATACTTCTAGAAGGATTTCTATTTGCATACACATACTCATACGCTTTTTTTTCTTTCAATTATACGAGAAACAAGGACACCAGTATAATATCTATTTATTTTCTACGACTTAATAAACGCTGTGGTTTCGTTTCATTTTTAATCAACTTGTGAGTGAAAAGAAGATAAGAAATAGTTGCTGTACACGCATATGGTTTCGTTTTCTTTTTCACTGCATGTGTGTAACCTTGGCTTTCATCCCTCATTCGTAGTCACGTGGGGCAAATTGTGACCGTTATAATTGCGTGCATAAGCAAGATCATCCCCGTCCACTCTGTTCTGTTGTGTGTTTAACACGAAAACAGAATGAGACAGCAGGATAGACTACAGTACAAGGCAACTACGAAAGTTCATGCTTTTTGTTTTTTTTATGAAACTCACCAATGTGCAGTGGCTACCTACTTGTACCATTCAATTTATTCGTTCCTTTTGTATAAAACTAAAACAGCACTTTGTCACTTGGGCGATCCCACTTCTGATTTATAAACCAAATTATATATTTATAAATACTTCTACACGAAACAATCCTTTTTTTACGAGTCAACTCGGGCATACGTCTTTCGTTGTTGTGTGCCGATATTGAACTCAACAATCTCTAACAAACCACTCATATGCCCGAGCTACCACTTTAAGGATTATTTCACTCCTAAAGCAATAGTACCAGAAACGTACTGTTTACACAACCTTCAAATAGTTTCAAGGTACAGAATTATATTATTGAAACTAGGTATGTAGCTGATGTACCCGCTTCGCAGCGCATACAAAAATATTCTCTTTTTATTTGTAATAAATTGTCTACTGGAACGAGACTTCCAGCTAAATGCTACACTTGTCCTTGTACCTTAAAAGTTGGTATGAATCCTTGCTCCACAATTTGCTTAGCAAGCACCAAATGAAGTCATTTGAAAAGAATTATTATAGGATCGTATAGACTGAATGAATTGCTTGGATAAAGGATTTTCGGATTACACGCATGTATGTGAACCTGGGCCTGCTTCTCGCAACCATTTGTGTGTGCGTGTTATATTTTTGCGTGACAAATGAAACTCTTTGATTGCTTGTCAGTAGAGATGGAGAACTATCGATTGCACTATCGATTATAATCGATAGTTTTCACTATCGAAAACAATCGATACTTTTTGACCACTATCGATTGTTTTCGATAGCCATTTAAATATACATAGAGTTCCAAAAATGTCTTTAACTGGTCGATACCTAACGAAAGGAGTTTATTTAAAATTTCACAGAGGAACCCGATCATAAGCCAACTGTCAAAATGGTTTTAACTTAAGAAGGGGATTCCCCGTTTTTATGAGTCAGCAACGCAGGAATAGGAGTATTATTGTTTGTCTTGATTCCCCGTTTTATGAGTCGGCAACTCAGGAATAGGAGCATTATTACTTAGAATCGTATTTCTGTCGGTGAGAAAAAATGGTGCGTTTAACTTTTTTTATATAACCCTTAAAAGGAAAAATATCGATATAATATATCGATAGTTCTCGATAGTTCGCTTTTGACTATCGATAATTATCGATATAATATATCGATAATTATCGATAGTCAAAAGCGAACTATCGAGAACTATCGATGGCACTGACTATCGATATTTCTCCACCTCTACTTGTCAGACATTCGAAAGGAGTGGCACCGTGAAAAAAAATTTTAGATGTTGGATCCGGGCTGGGATTGAACCCAGGCAGCACTGCATAGTAGTCCAACGCACTAATCACTACACCACGGTGCGACGACTACAAAAAAGTCACATTTTTATAAGAAAATATACCTGTCTACATACCTGTCTGTAATAAATTACACTCAACAAAATACATACATACATAGCTTAAAATACAAAAGATCGGAACTTTTTTTAACTACCTTAAACTTGCACTACTGTTCTTGGCGGTTATATTTTGTTTAAATGTTTTTACCTCATGAACTGAATACCGCAACTTAGTTGATAAAGCAACATTTCAACTCATACCAAATATATTTTCTGATTTTGGTCAAAGTAATCATTAATTAGGCGATTTTATGATAATTGCTGAAAAAGGGTGAAAACTACTAATCCGTACATGTATTTACAAACATCCCAATTAAATACGATGTAATTCACACCATTTTTATCTATATAAAAAACAAATTAGGATATGATTTAGTCAGGCGCTTATTTATTCTTCATTTGGACCTTTTAATGCTTTTATTAATTTCTTCACAAATAACATAGGTTAGGTTAGGTTAGGTTATGGGGTGGCGGCTTAGCCTCACATAGACCAGTGTTGGTCCATAGTTGATACCAGGAACTCCTCAGAGTAATCAGTTAATTTCTGTTGCTTTGTTTAAACAAAATGAGTTTGTCTGTTGAGCAAATTTAATGAGATGGTGAAGTTTTATGTCTGCCACTTCTACGAGTGAATTGAAATAGAATTTTCCCATTAGTCTGTGCTTTTTTTTGCCAGTGCAGGACAAACGCACAGGAGGTGCTCTAATGTTTCTACAATCCCCGGTTCATTGCAGTTTCTGCATATGTCCGATGAGACTAAATTGAGCCTGCGAGCGTGATAGCCCTGTGACAAATAACATGAAAAAATATAAATATGGAACCCTTCGAGCTTGAGTCTGATTTGCACTTAGCCGGTTTGCTTATGTTTTTCTTTCAATCGTTTGCTCAGTCTATTCTCAACCTTCAACATCGGCGGTACCTACTCTACTCTTTTGACCACGTCCAATAAATGCTTTTTTGGTAACTTCGACTATTTCATTTTTTTTCTTTTTTGTCTTGCCCGAACACGTTTATTGGGGCAGTTAGAGAATTGGGAATAATTCCCATTATGGTCTTTCATAATAGCCAGCTATATATATTTTGGTTCTGGGTTATAGAAGAATATATAGGAGATATGCTTTTGATATTTGTCCATCCTTACAAACTCGTTGGAAAATATAAAAAAATATTTGTAATATGTAAGATCGAATGTTTTTAAATTCTTCACATTGGATAAAGCATTGCAGCCTTTTAGGCACTCAGTTCATTCCTTAAATTATGTACATAACCTTAGGCGCAACCGCTTTAATTGAAGATGCTGTCCAATTCGTTAACAATTTAAATGACAAATACAAACAGAAAACATCTCCATGCCGTGTAGCTAACGTCATTAACCTAAATAAAACTCGCGATGACTTGCTTTTACCGTCACTTTCTATTTAACACATAAGAGAAAACAATAATCAATTCTTTTATTTGTATATTTTTTACAAAAAAAAAGGATGCATAATTATGTAGGTAGTAATTTGGGTACACATGTCCCTGATATCAAAATTGTTAACAGTGAGAAAATAATGTTTGAGCAGCAATATAAAAAAAATTAAGACGAAACTATACATTTACATCATTCGATCAATCCAGTCCGACAAGTGATTCAGTTCATTGACTTTTCCTGATCCTTCAAAGAATTGTATATTTTGATGAAGTTGGGCAAATTCGAAATCTTTGCCTTCTTTGCCAAGAAAAGCAACTTTGCTCTCGGTATCATCCACAGATTGCAGCTTACTTGTCCTAGTTTTCCGAACTATGTTCCTATAATTTAATAACAATTTTAATTCATGTTTTCTAGTGGGTTTCGTTACCAACATTTCTTTCTCCAACAGAGCCTTGATTACTTGTGCTCCTTTAGCCATTTCTTCATCTTGTTTGTTGCAGAGAATAAGCACAGAGCATGGGTGAATTGCAGCGTCTGACAGGATCGTGTACAAATAACTAATGGGATTAATAAATTATAAGAAACTCTTCCAATAAACAACATACAGACTACTTACTCTGCTACATCCCTAACTTCTTTTTGAATCGTAACTGAATCTATTATGAAAATAACTCCTTTGGCGGTGTTCTTATACTGCTCAAAAAATTTATCACGTACACGTTCATGACCAGGGATATCGATAACCCGTGCAGATAAACGTCCTGACTGATAATCTCCAACATTCTCTGATATTGAAGTGAAAGTCTCGGGAACTTTTGAGTACAGGAGCTGCGTGAATACCACACTCTTGCCTGAGTCACAAAGTCCAGTTAGAATGAAATTTTTTCGTGTCGATGACCGTTTTTTATAGATCAAAAATATGACTGCAAAGAAAGTTGGTTATCGAATTGAAGAATACACTTTTGCACAATTTTGGTTGTTTCTCACCAAGAATAATTAATCCAGCCACTAGTGCGATAAGAATTGGTAAGGGATCATCTGCTACAACTTTGATTGGATCTTCCTTATTTGTATTTTCATTAGCTCTCTCCATTTTTTGTCAAAATTTAGTAAATCAATTAGTTAACTTAAACCGCTCTGATGTGATGCAAACAAATATTTGGTGGACGGCAAATAGAACAAAATTTGACAAATGATGATGGCACAAGTGTTTTGACACGCACTTGTTTTTTGATGGACTGAGAGCGAGTGATGCCAGGTCTTACTTCCAACGTGTTTATCAAAGCGAACTAAGCTCAAAATTTGATTTTTGAGTGTGTAATATTACAGTCGACTCTTAATTAATCAGATTTAATTATGCAGGAACTCGATTGGACGGAAAAATTTAAATTCTTATTTTATCCGGTTTTCACTCTATTAGGCGTGTTTTTTTTTTCAAATCTATATAGGCTTAGCGGAAAATGAGAAAAAAAACGCTGAACAATGACCTGGCAGGACTATGCTAATTGACGTTTGACAGTTTCACATCGGCATTGTTTTCATTGAAAGTAAGGCCGGTAGTTATCAAGCGCTCATTAATAAGTTGGTGGATAGAATTTTTTTTCGTCAAATTTAATTCAATTAAATAGTAAAATAAGGAACATGTTCACTTAATTCATTATAATTTTCTTTTCGTTGTCGGATTAATTCATAATTCTTTCTTTTCTACCCATTTTGAAATGAACAGAAATAATTTAAATTTGAAATGATAGCAGAGTTCAGTTGATAGCTACCGGCCTTTATATTTCTCCCTCACTTTCTTGTCATATTAGACATTTTGGTACAATTTTCGATAACTATCGACGAAAAACAGTTTGGTAGCACATTTTTCTATCCAGGCTAAGCACCTAAGACTGGATAATTATACAGTTTTCGTAAGCCTATATAGACTTAGTTGTTAGTGTAATTAACATGGAAAATATTTTCTAAGCCTATATAGTTTTAAAAAAAACACGCCTATTATCGGTGAAAATATTCATCGGTTTACTTGTTTTCTTATAATATGTATTTGTTCTTTATGTGTGACTACTTGTTTTAAGTCTTTTTAATCCAATTTGAAATGTAAAATGTTTATTTTTTTTTCAGCGAATATTGTGTTTGGGGTCACTGTTAAATTGGGAGTAGATGCAAGGTAGCAAAATGTTTCCGTTTCGGCAGTTTTAAATAATATTCCATGCGTTCGTGAAAATGAAAAACTATTAAAAATTATAAAACAAGTTTGCTCGCAAATATTTGCATGCAGAATATCTTGAAATAAATTATTCGTATTAGGCTTCAGCACGAAAAATCTGAAATCTGAGAACAGAATCTGAAAACCCAATCGAAAACGTCATTAGATTTTTGCATCCAATCGTCAATTGGAACTGGTACAATTCTGGCACAATAAGTCAAACAGCTCTGTAGATGTCACTTGCAACTATCAAATCACTGCTGATTTTAATGGTTTTTTAGTGCTGAAGTGAAGAAATAGAAACAGGAAATAAAATCAAAATGATACAAAAAATAGAAATGTCGCTTCGAAGTTTTTATATATTTAACTCCAAATTATCCAAGAGAGAAGGAGAGGTAATTCCATTAGTAAAAATATCACTTCTAATCATCTTTAAAAACTCTTCCGAAACAGGAAGAAAACAAAATTTTATACTACTTTCCATCGGATATTGAGTTAGATACAAAAATTAAAGATATTGGACTAAGTGAAGCGATTATCAAATTCTCCGGGTAAGTGATTGTTAATCTTGTATACACCTCTTGTGACCAATACTTTTTTAGAACATTTACATCAAACGATGGCTGCAAGGCACTTCATACTCAGAAAACAACACAAATATTTCTCCAACCAGAACAAGACTACTGGATGGTTATGGTATAAACTTCTTTCAGCTCGCTATATACATAGTCTCGTATAATTCCTAGTTTTTAGGTTCTCAACGTTCCAAAGGAAATAAAACTGAAGGATGGAATTGAAGTCGCCGAATATCGTGGCGGTGAAGTGCATGACAAAGTATTTCGTGCAGTCCTAGAGCAGTGCTATAGAATGTTTCGTTTATTTGCTGGATCGTTTACCATGAATTCTGTTGGAGAGACCGAACTTCTACAGAATAGTTATTTGCGAAATAAATTAGAAATATTCTTCTCAAAGGTATGCCTCACGTATCAGTACTCATTTGAGCTTACCATCTCGCTTCTTAGTACCTGTTGACTCTGAAATTGCCAACCTGTGATATCCTAGATGCTCTTCTAACTATTCAGTATATCCCATTGAAAAAGTCATTATTTTTACGAGTGCATAACTTTATCAATATGATACAAGCGACATTCCCGACCATAGAGAATACCATTTTTCTTTATAACGAGCAAGTTGTTTGGTAAGAATAATTAATTGACTTAGATTATATATGTAGCTTCGTATTGAACTTTGTATTGTGATCACAGTTCCAAAATTGATCCGCATGATTTATACTGCATACATGAATACCTTTTGGGAACTATTTTTCCAAAAGCAACGAACATTGAGCTTAGTGGAGGTTCATTGCAGCGATCTAGCAGTCTGGATGGCAATCGGCATGGATCGTTCATCACTGGGCCGGAAAAATCGGAAAGTTTCGAGAACTCAGTAAAGTCCCCAAAAGTTTTATTGGCAACCCACGGTGATAATCTGCGGTGTCTTTACTTGATTATCTATCGTGCAATGAGTGCAACTTTGTGTTTATTCGTTGATGGTAATGTTATGTTCTGATTATTTTCTGTTTTTTTCTTATATGTTTGAATTACTTTTCTTCAATTAAATAGTATACTCATTATTTTTAGCTTCAATCACGTTGACCGATGATTTTTTTTTCGAATTGCATTCTTTTATGGGACCACAACTCTTAAGCATCGCCTCAGATATTGGTGAATCGTTTACGTTGAAAACACCAAACGCAACAGCTAATATCGCCCTTAGTACGGATACCTCCGAAAACAATGGCCCCAAATTCCTCTTCATCAATGAGTTAAGTTTAATCCACTATGGAAACATCTATGCTGACCATAGAAGGCCTAAAAATTGTTCTATTCCACCAAATGTAATGAACCTCATAGCCGACCTACATGAAGAGAAAACCACAGACAGACTCGAGGAAATACACATCAAGTGCACCAACGACTACTGGATTGTAAAGAAAAGCTCCAACTGGCGACAATTTTATGTTATAATTTCAAATAGTAAAGCCACTTTATTAGATATAACTAATGAAGCCAAGAAAATCTTCGACCAAGAAATTACAAATGATGTATTTTTTGACAAATAAACAGAATAATCATAAAAATAAATGGTGTTCTCCAATTGAAACGTTTTTCATTTTTCCCTTTATTTTTTGATAAGCCAAATAAATTTCAAGCTGTCGTAGAACTGCATGCGTTTGTGTTAGAAGTGGATTCCATTACAGTACCGCTGAACGAGGTATGCAACTGCTTCACGACATAAATCAAGCGATTTGACCGACACATAGTATAGCTGTGGGAATCGTAAACTACTGAAATCTTCTCACAGCCACTCTCAGACATGAAGTTTTCATCAATGCTAATAAGAGAATATAGGATAAGGGCAGAAAAATAGTAAAAGCATGTAAACTTACGTTTCTGTCATTTTGATTAAGCCCCAGAAGACATTGGCAATATGCTCATCATTTTCGAGTTCTCCACCCGACTCGATAACAGCACCATCCTCCTTAAGTATCAAATATCCAATATTATTACTAATTCGTCTGTCCATGTTATCTAGTAAATAAGTAAATAAAATCTAGAAACTTTTCTTATTTATAACAGCTGTGCTAACGCATACGCAAGCCGAAAATGCATAGATCTGTTTAGTAGCTGTCAAAATCGAAAAAATAGAGAAAATTTCTCTCAGAGAGAGGGACACGAAACGTCAACTGTAACACAAAGACCAAGATTACACGATTCCTTTTTCAATTTTTCAATCATTACGAAGATTACGAAAGATTAGGTCTGTTCCTTTACTTGAAAATTATTACTGATTCTTACTGATTGTTACTGAATTTAGAAAAAACGCGTTCCTTTACACGAAAAAGTAGTAAAAGAGAGAGGCAACGAGAGAGTAAAAATTTCCCCTCACAAAAAAATCTTACTATTTCTTACTGGACAAATTTCTTCCGGTAGAAAGTGAACTATCTGTCAAAGTCAGCGGTTTCACTTGTTTGGATTATTTGCATTTTTTTATTTTAATTCAAAAAGTAAAAAAATGGAGAGAAAAGGAGCATAGATGAAAATTGAACGTTCTGAATGTTGAAATTTGCATTTCGCAATATATTGCATACTGTATTGGTTCTGGGAAATCATCAGCGGTGGACTTTTCTGTAAAATCCAAAATAATACAACAACACTCTGTTTACTTTTGCTTCACATGTGTTTTTGACATTTCGTTTGTTGCTACTTTTGTAGTAAACGCGTTCCTTTACTTCTTCGTATTTTTGCCTTACTCTGAGAGAATTTTACCCCCACTCCTTGAAATTCAATAATTTACTATTTTTGGAGCAGAAAGTAAAGGAACAGACCTATTATTATCCTCCATAATAAGCAAATTTAGATTGATTCCACCAGAAATTTTTCTATTCCCTTCCAAAATATAATGTGAATTTCAATAAACGTCAGAATCACGTATGGACGTATCCACGAGTTAAATTTTTCAATCTGGTACTTACCTAGGACATAAAAAATTTAATGTCGATTCCGATTGGGCAAAAATAGCCATTTTTTATCTCGAACAATTTTTTAGCGCTCTAGTAAAATTTCCATTTCCCAACCGACCAAAAAAGCACTTTTTTTTTTTTTGCTCTAGATCAATTTTCGTGAATCTCGGATTGTACTCAAGACTCACATCTACTTGCACTAACACCAAAACATTTTATACGAAATTAAAACGCAGCCCATCAAAATGCTATCAATCAACACAAATATTATCAGAAAAAATTAGAAAATATAAAGAATTTAAAATTGTGTTTATTATTTTTCTTTTTTTTATTTATTTTCTTTTACGAACAATATGACAAATGATACACTAATACTATTGCAGAAAAACAGATCAATCTCGTTTGTTTTCCATCCAGCAAGAAAAATCTGAAATCTGATAGCAAAATCTGAAAAGCCCAATCGAAAACGACATAAAGCAAAAGTTTTGAACTCGCTAGAAGGAATCACAGAATTTCAAAAATGTCTTCACTTACATATGTAATTCGAACAGATCTTCTTCGTCTGACATACTCTACCAAACAAGTCCTCAACAAACGATAATATTGGCACCACTGCCAATTAGAAAGATCTTCACCATTTTGTAAAGTGCTCTTAAAACGACCGATAGGAGATGAGCTAACGCTGAAGTTTTCTTCAACATAAAATATATTAATTGTGTTTAAATCTTAAGGAATATATTAAAAAAGTGTAAGTTAGTTAATAATAAGCTAGTTTGAATATAATTCTTATTCGAATAGAATGTGTTTAGTATTAAAAAAACCTTGAAGATTTTGGGTCATCTTCGCCACACCCTCAACAAATATTTCCTATGAAATATAATAAAAGTGCAAAAATGACCTTACCATAGATTAAAAAGTGTTAATTTCTATCCAATATTAGTTTATATAAAACTTAGAAGTAATTAAAAGTAAGATTCTTGCACAAAATTTATAGAATGCGATGGTGACGACGTCATCGGCAAGTGAAATTTTTTTTTTATCACGAACTTTATGTGTACCTGTGTACAAATCGATAAAATGAGTAATATGAATTAATTCTATTATTTAATACATATTTAAATTGTCGATAATTAGGTGGTCATTTTTAAATTACTAACTTTAATAGTTTTGATAAATAATTGGGTTATGCTATGGGACGTTATGTTTTGGATACTACCTCTGCGTATATTAGCTTATAGAAATACATGTATGTCGGGGTTTGTATTCGCCTTTTTTCCATATACTATTTTCGAGGTAGGACAGAGACAATTGGAAAAGTGATAGTGGATGCATTACGTCATTCTGCTATTTTGGAGCTGATTTAACAATTAAGTAATTTTTTTTTTGCTTCAGTATCACGCTAACAGTTGTAAACTTAAAATCTATACAGTTCATAGTGAAAGTACTAAAACTGATTCAAATTGCTGTACTGCAGTACCCTTCAGCTCGATAGATGTACATAATGCACATACATTCGATTTGTGATTTTTTATAGGTGAAAACAAAATCCATCAGTAATGCCAAAAATTCTGTATACATAATGGGATATATACATGCATGATGTGCATTTAACATTTTGACAGGTGACAACGCGGGCAACAGCAGCTACCAACCCAAAATTCTGTCCATAAAGAATTGTAGATACATTTGTATGTATGTATATTATTCAAATACATTTGTAGGTAAGGGTCAAACGAAGCCCAGTAGAAAATAAACACTTTACCGAATAGATTCTTTCAGCTCTTACTATAATATCATAAAATAATTTGCGTTAGAAAAAGATTTACATACATACATACCTGAAAAAAGCAATATGTATCCAGAAAGCAGAGTGGTAATAGGAGCGATGCTCAAGTTCAATTGCAGAGATCTCACTAATTCGCTTCCTAGGCATGCTTTGGGCAAGGTTTTCACTGTAGACTGTGATTGACTGTGGAAATATGTAAATATACAAACAAAAATATTAAGAACATTATATTTATTTTACCTTATTGCTTACATAGATACATACATAATGTACATTGTACATATTATGTTAATCATACATCTAAAATTGTTGCGTGTGTGTTTGGAAGATGATCAATATTAGTTTGTAAGCAATAAATACTCAGTAATTTCTGGACGACCTGCATTTATGAAAAGTTTCTCCCAAAATCTCTAAAAGAAAATTCGCTTTGAAAAAGATACTCTTTCACGTGCAGGACGATGATGTTAAATTTTCAATTTTGGTGTTTTCTTCTTTAAAACTGTTGTCATTTGAAAAAAATAAAAAATAAAAATAAAACAAACAAAAAAACATCCTCAATTTGCAATCAATCCTGTCGTCATTCTGCATTTATTTTTTTTTGTTTTTCTTCAGATCGGGCGAAGACAAAACGAATTTTCTTTTGATTTTGGGATCTTCACACAATAAAAACTGAAACAAAAAAAAACTTAACCATTAATGATCTTAAGTCAATTAAATGGCAGACCAACTTTTAAATATAATAATAACGACACAGGAACCGTTTGAGCCGAACTTCTCTGAATGGTTTCTTAGACAAATTCATAACAATTCACATCTTTCAACATTGGAGGAATTCGGAATATTCTTTTTAAACTTTATTCGGCAACAGACAGAGGAATTTACACGAACTGCAGGAACTCCAAAATGTGTTAGCACTCCGGTTAATAAGGCGACTAGTCAAAGGGATTCAAGTGGAACACGTACACCGAAACGACTTGGTCTAAATACTTCACATCAGTCGACCTCTGAAAATCGAAATAGAGCTGATGACTCACTGCAATTGAAATGTACACCAACAAGATATACGTCACAGTTACATGACAATCGAAATAGATCAGACGACTCATTGCAGTTCAGTTACACACCGTCGAGGAATACTTCGCTTTTGAATGACACCTTACATCAATCTCACCATCGAGGCAATACGTCAACGCCGCATAAGAGCTCCAGTAGATCCGGTCACAGTGGAAACAATTCAAATGACTTTAATCGTAGCAGTAATAGTGGTTTCTGTTTGGGTGATTTCATTGTTTCCAGCTCCAGGTCTAGGAAGAAACAGTCGAAGGATAATTTGGCGAACCTCTCAGATGGCAATAGTTCTGATCAAAAAATTAAAAAGCCTGACAAGCCCAAGAAGAGGGTAGTTCCGACGAAGGTCAGCAAGCAATTAGTCGGTACGCCGACGTTTAGTAATCCAACATTTAGCAGTGATAGCGAAATACTCAAGATATTCAATGATGCTGAATTCGTTGACAAAGAGAAATGTGCCGTCATGGAAGCAAGAAAGTGTTTGAAGTCCAATATCATGGAAATCAGTCGAGAGCTCGAAGAGGAGAATCGCCCTAATCTCATCAATCAGAGCTTGCAAGAGGCAGTTAAAAGAACGAGGAAAGTGAGCATGAAGACCGAAGAAGATAATTTCGGTAGAGTGAACAAAACTATCGAAATTAATAGACTTACACACCGGGTAATTTTGAACACCTTTGCAGAGATATACTCATTTTTGATTGATGTCGATATCACGGCCAATGTACTTAGTGAGTTGTCTTATCTTCTTGGTATTCTCGATGCAGACAGCGGTTCGTCTCAAAATCTTACCCCGCAACAGTCACTCGAGATAGAATCTCTGTTAGAGGAGGAGACAAATGTTATCAATTCCGCGAACAATGAGGCATACACAGCTCTGAAGACTCCTACCAGTTGCATTTACTTTGCTCTAGAAGTACTAAAGAGGCAGCGGCATCTACTTGCATTGTTGGATGTGAAAACTCTGCGAGTGATCCTGAATAACGAACGAATAACTGATCTGGCGGTAGAGTTAAAGGAATTCCTGGAAATGATTGTCACTGAAAAACAACAATTGGAGGTAAAAAAGTCGTCGTATGAGGCTTCATTTCGCATCAATAATACATTCAATAACGTCTTCTACCAACAAGAAAACGACACCAGGAGCAATTTTCCAAATGACAAAGAGTTCGGCTGCTTCAAGTCGCAACGAGATCTGTTTTACACCATTTTCAAGACTTGGGATGTAAATCACTTAAGTCATACGTGGAATTTCAAAGCGGAATTGTGGTCCAAGATCCAAATGCTATTCAACATCAGTGATCATCCGATTAACATGGCACATTTGGCGAAACTATTCGTCTCGCAACTTATGGTTTCGTCTAACTATTGTGAGACATCACCCACTGACATTGGAGTTGAGTTGAAAGCCCATGTAGATTTCCAGAAATTCAGTAAGCTCACGCAAAGATTGGTAGAGCCTAGTAATTTTAGCATTGATTATCAATTCCCAGCCAAGCAGGCGTTTTTTAAGGATTTTCTTTTGACGTCAGCGTCTGTGTTGTTTAGTGAACATGTGAAGATTGCTCTTCTTGCAGAGCTGCTTCAGTTAAATAGTTCAAGCTTTGAAGTCATCAACTTGTTAGCGAATGAGAGAAATGCGTTTATCACGGAATACGTGGTGAGGCCTGAGATACTATCCACAATGCAGGTACTGGCCAAATTTGTAGGCCTTTTGCAAGCGCAACCCTTTTCGTATACTCCAACGATCGGCTGCTCCAGCATTGATAAGAAACAGATTGAGCTGAGAAACATGGTGCGATCAAGTTTTGATGTCATGCATCTGCTTAAGGTGGCTGTGACAGAGAGAAAACTTCTTATTTCGATTCCTTGGATAGTGCAGTATTTAGCGATGTTGGATCACGTTACGTTGCAGCTGGACTACTACAAGAACACGCTGAACTTACTCTATGAGTTGTATATCTCCCTGGGTGAAAGAACTGAGCTATTCAAAATGCGTCCAACGTCAGTCTTTATATTAAGAACGTGCTTAGGATGGTTTTTCGAGGGAACGAACGTTGCTGAATCTTATTATGCATACAGACAAAATCGTACTCTGTCTTTGAGTCAGCTTGTTGAAATGAAGGAGATCTCTTTATTCATACCGAATGCATTGGCATCGGAATTGGTTCACACCGATGAAAAACCAATGATTGTTGCAAATGTGTCAAAGGGCGGGATGCAGTTTACTCTTGAACAATCCACAAATGAGGACAAAAATAAATACAAACAATTTATTTTAAAACATGACGTGGGCCAGTTTGATCCAATGTTGGAGTGTATTCTCAACGTAGCATGTCCATTTCTCTCTGAATTCCGTGTGGCAATCATGCCAACTAAATACTCCAAGTGTGTTTCTCGTACTGGCCGCTACCGTCATGTTACACCAAATATCGTTCAAATCACAAATAGCCAGAGCCCTAAACAGCAACCATCCCAGGATAGCCAAAGTAAGCTCGTTGAGTCATTCCTTCATTCTCAAAACTTATCCGTCCGTCGAATCATTGAATTTGTCATCGAACGAACCACATCAGCAGTCATCAAAGATGCACAAATTGAAATCCTTCTGCCTTCGAAGGACGAGGCCAACAAAAAGATACATGCCCTCCAATCAAGCGACACTCTTAAGGTAAAGAAGGAGATTTGGCAGATTTGCTATCAAGCAAATGAAGTAGCCATGGTTAGGTGGAACACGGAACTTCCAAATATGGTACAATCTCGAGTAAAAATGGCTCTCGAAGCTCTACTGCCTCACGAAACCCAAGATGTGGTTAAGAAAACTTGCCTATCGCTGATCCTTCAAAAATGTCAACTCAAGATTAACGATTGGCGTACGACAAATTTTAAAAATATCGACTTTTACATCCAAGACATCGATGCTACGGTGGAAAAGGTTGTAAAATCAAACATGGTTAGCAAGAAGTCACTGTCTACCAATCTGGAAATAGTTGTAAGTCACCCCTGCTTGTCTGATATCTTAGAAGATTTGCAATTCTGGCTGCATGCCTCCTCAAGGCGTCTCGAATTAGTTGAAGGTGGAAAAGTCATGATGTTTCTCGTGGACCTACGGAAAACCTTCCTCAATACTTTACCGCAATCTTTCCATTACATAATAGGCTCGTCAGTTGTTCATCTGATTCAAAATTTAATTGAGAACCTAAGCTATATGGTTTCGGCGGAGCTGATAAATAATTTCATCGCAGTATGGACCTCTGACGGCATGCATGAGTTTACACAGTGGCAAAGTAGTACACTAAAAAAAATCGAATTCCACGACAATAACAAAAGCACAGACAATTATGACACATCTCATAAACAGAATATGTCGCCCAATTTATTTTCATCTCTAATAACAATTTCATTTGTGCGTTCGTTGCGAACAGATGATTCATTTGATAAATTAAAACTGTTGCTGTTGAAATTAGTTGAACACGATGTGATAACTATCGACCATTTGAATGAGCTTTTCGTGCGGATATTCAAGGTGGAGTGGAACGAGAAGGTTTTAAGTAAAATTTCGACGTTGCTACAGACTGTCTCGTTGAGTAGAAAGAAGCCAGCCAGCCAGGACGACGATGGTCGGTCGAATTTGTTTATGGAAGCTTTAGCTGATTTTTCTAGAGACATAGACCTGTTTTAGAAGTACCTATATATAGTTTCTATACACTCGATGTTTAATCAGGTTTAATTTGTTTTTGTCAAAATATGTATGTTTAAAGTTTGTGAAACAAAACACTTAGGAAGGAGTTAAGTTTAAAATTAAAAAAATGTTTTTTCTTATAAAAATGCTTTTCATTTCAATTCAACAGTTATTTACTAATAAAAAGTCGCCTCCGTTTTGCTGTAGGTATGTATGCATTTTGAATAATTTCCTGTCTAGTGACTTCTTTCGGACTTAGTTTGTATCTAAAACTTGTGTGCATCTGATTATACTGTAGAAATTTTACTGCCCAGTTTTGTTGTAAGGCAGAACCATTCTTAAATTTAAGAATCACAATTACATTACATATTATATTTAGACAACTCAAGAAAAAATACAAACACAAATAAATAAATAAAATTGCAAAGCTATATTGGTATTGAATTAGAATCCAAGATTTGAGCTACACTCTGTTTCACAAAAATTGTCAGTACAGGGATGATAGGATATTTGCCTCTCAGTCTGTTTGAAATAGCTTGCATAAAACTGTCCCTGTTTTAAGCTCACACTGGGTTACCGTAGTATGTATGACAAATCGCCGCAATTCGGAGAGCAAGACCCGTAGGGTAACCATCTGCTGATTTAAAAACAACACAATTTGTTGAACGAAGTAAAGACAATTTGTGTACAAAGTGGACTCCACCTCGATATTGATGAAATTTTAGCATGTAATAGAGGGCATTTTTTCGAATATTTTTGTATGTGTATGTCATACGTTGGAAACGATTACAGTGGAACTTCCCTAACTCGAACTTCTGTTACTCGAACTTTTCTTTAAGTCAAATTTTTATCGTGACCACTACTTTTCGTTGGTTTTTTCATATACTTTAAGCTCCCTAACTCGAATTTCTGTGATGCGAAGATATATTTCAACCGTGACTCGAATTTTTCGGAAGGATAATTTACCCACCGAACCAAGTTCCTTTAGAAACGTAGTAGGGAAAGCCCCTAAAGGTAGTTACATATCGTCGGCCTAATAGAAAATTTCGCAAACTCACAAATTTTACAGGAGGAATGAAAAATGTCCTACGGAGCTTTACATAGCTGCAGTGGAGTTACGAGTAATAAACACAAAATGAAATTTTAGTTAATTTAGAGCCTTTAGAGACATACGAGTTTTTCTGTTTTGGAGTGCTTGCAAATTTTTTATAAGATTGCATTAAAAGGTCATGTTCACTAAAAAGTAGAGTGCCGAGATTCCATCTTAAGATTTTGTAGAAAGAGATAAGTGGCCATGCAAAACCCAAGCAAAAAATTGCAGATTTCTTTCAAATAAATAAATACATAACTTGATTTCTGTATTTTCTTTAACTCGAAGTTTATTGTCTGGTCCCTTGGAGATTCGACTTAGGGAAGTTCCACTGTAGTTAACGAGTCATAAGCTAAAAACCAAAAATAATATAATACTCACTACTCGTTTCCGCACCCAACATTTACCTCGTGCAAATAAACTTTAAATATAAAGCACAATACGCGAAAAAAAATTTAAATGCATTTTAGCGATTTCTCAAGAAAAACAAAGAAACTGGAAAAAAAACTTAGCGGCAACACCCCCACCTACTCAAAGCACAAAATCCCAATGTTCCCAAACTACAGAAAAAGCTGTAACGATTTTCTTTAATTTGGTAATGGTAACACTGCTTTGATGTTCATATTTTCCATACACACAGACAGCGAAGGTTGATGGCGGCCACACGATCACAGTATGCTAGTGATGGCGGACTCGAGTGATTTTATTTGACTCGAGTCGCTCGTGTCATTTACAAAAATAATCGAGTTCTACTCGAGTGGAAACCTGACTCGAGTTATACATGGTTTTTGCAAAGTTCAAAAAACTTTTGACAGCTTATTCAATAAAATAGGTATACGTATAGTATATACAAAACGCATAATTATTCATCTTTAAACATAAAATGATAAATAAAGCGAACCTTCGTTTCTTCTGACTCATCTTACCAATTAAATCACGAGTACCATAACCTTGAAAATTGAAAAATAAATACACTTACTCATTTAAACAAACTACAACAAGTACTGAGAAGAACGAAACAATAATAAAACAATGTTACTGCTACGGTATAAGATATCCACTATATTTAGGTAGAAGCAGAGACTCCAGAGTAAAACGTATGTTCTCGCTTTACAACCATTTGTTTATATGAATTGAAAGTGAATACGAGCGTGAGTAACTTAATTTCGCATGTTTGTGTAAATCATGAACATATGCATGTAATGTAAACTGTGACTCGATCCATGGATCCATTACGTTGTCTTGTGTGTTTTTCGAGTCAAATTCATTGAAGCCAGTTTCAGTTAAACTATTCGATTACGAATTGAACTCGAGTTCGCTCGAATATAAAAATATTTGACTCGAGTACGAGTTAAAACTGAATTACTCGAGTAACTCGATTAAAAGTCGACTCGAGTCCCATCTCTAGTATGCCATTGGCTGTGAGGCAGGGTGGTCATGATGGTATGTATACGAATTTGACGAAAATTACAAAACTAAAACTTCTGTAAGTCATTGGTTTGGTTTTTATTTTAGTGGCAATTATGCTATCTGAGTACCATACAAATATGCACAGGTACCAGTGTTAAAAAAAGCTCCCACACAAAGCCTGTATTGACAATTTTTGTAGAACAGAGTATAGTTTAATTTATACTTATTAGGACTGGATAAAATTCCAGTTCGTATATCGAATGGCGAAGAAATTAAAATAATATTGGCTAAGATACACACCATTACGCCATTTTATACTGCCGAGTACATCTCGAACAATAAATTAATTCATTTCATATAGGTATACGTAATATTAATATGTAATTCCTCTTTAATTCAGGAAACATGAAACATGCAATTATAAAAATATTGCTAAGCTTAGCGAATCAATTTATTATTTACAAAATTATTGTTAATTGTAATATCTCCGCACATAAAGTCAAGAAACAAAGAACAACGATAATCAAGGACAATATCTCTTTTCTAAAAGTGATTAAGAAAAATCCTTTCAATGATATTGAAAGTTTAAGTGATTAAACTAAACCACACCCGATCTGATACCTCTTACAATATTATGTACATACATTAATATAGGAAGGATGTATTCGAAGATATACATACATACATACATACATATGTGCGACGTACGTACATAGTCTCATTGCCATAGTCAGGTAATGAAGAGTTTAACCTTTTATTAGTGTTAACGAAAATTATGTTATTTAAACAAGAATTTAATCAATTCCACTTGTTAAATCAAAAACCATGCACACATAGAAACCAACTAACACTACGGCAGATAAGATAAGAAGCGGTAGTGAAGCTTAGATTCAATTGAAACAATTTCAAATGTCACTGTCGTCGCATAGATAAAGAGAGAACATCACGTCATAGTTATTCCATTCCAGCGAAAGAAACTTTTTGTATAACCATTTAATTGTCATATACATATACAGTTAACAACACTGCACATTCTGTTCCAGTGGGCGACGATTATGTAACCGCTCGCAATTGAAAGTGACTCAATTTGTATGTTATTTTTTTTATTGTTTAATTATAGGTTGACCAGCGTTATATGAACAAAAACTGTATTATCAAGTGGAAGAGCGAAACAAGTTGAGTACGCAACTATATAAGTTAGAAATATATTCAGTTCAAATATTTACTTTTGTTTTTTTTTTTTTATTACAGAACCACACCAAGATCACTGAAATAAGAATTCCATAAAGTGTCAATTTTACCGAGAATCGAACGAACGATAGTCTATAAACGGCAATAGATATAGACAGCCACACAAAATGGAGAATTTTACCCCAAAAGCGGTAAAAATCCTCGAAACCGTTGAAGATATCCAGGAACGTCGTGAGCAGGTTCTTTCACGTTACAATGATTTCAAAATCGAAACCAGGCAAAAACGTGAGAAGCTCGAAGATTCACGTCGCTTTCAATATTTTAAGCGTGACGCCGATGAATTGGAAAGCTGGATCCATGAGAAATTGCAAGCTGCCAGTGAGGAGAGCTATCGGGATCCGACGAACTTGCAGGCTAAGATTCAAAAACATCAGGCATTTGAAGCCGAAGTATCAGCTCACAGTAATGCCATTGTATCGTTAGACAACACCGGCCAGGAGATGATCAATCAGCAGCATTTTGCATCGGAAACGATTCAGCGGCGTTTGGATGAATTGCATCGTTTGTGGGAGTTGCTTTTAAGTCGACTGGCTGAAAAGGGGCAAAAATTGCAACAGGCATTAGTTTTGGTGCAATTCCTACGACACTGTGAGGAGGTTATGTTCTGGATCAAGGACAAGGAGGCTTTCGTGACTGCTGATGAGTTTGGTCAAGATTTGGAGCATGTCGAGGTTTTGCAACGTAAATTTGACGAATTCCAGAAGGATATGGCTTCGCAAGAATATAGAGTTACAGAAGTGAACCAATTGGCTGATAAATTAATCCAGGATGGTCACCCAGAAAGGGACACGATTACAAAGAGAAAGGAAGAACTAAATGAGGCATGGCAAAGGCTAAAGCAGTTGGCCATCGTTAGGCAAGAGAAGCTTTTCGGAGCACATGAGATTCAGCGCTTCAATCGCGATGCTGATGAAACTGTTGCATGGATTGCTGAGAAAGATGTTGTGTTGTCTTCAGATGACTATGGTCGTGATTTGGCTAGTGTGCAGACCTTGCAGAGGAAGCACGAAGGCGTGGAACGTGATTTGGCTGCGTTGGAGGACAAAGTGTCGACATTAGGGGCTGAAGCTCAACGACTTTGTTCGATTCATTCTGATCACAGTGATCAAATTAGAGATAAACAGTCGGAGATAGCTGATTACTGGCAGAGCTTGACAGCTAAGGCTAGAGAGCGCAAGCAGAAGTTGGATGAATCGTATTATTTGCATCGTTTCTTAGCCGACTTCCGTGATCTTGTCTCATGGATCAATGGAATGAAAGCTATTATCTCTGCCGATGAGCTGGCAAAAGATGTTGCTGGTGCGGAGGCGCTCTTGGAACGTCACCAAGAGCACAAGGGTGAAATCGATGCCCGTGAAGATAGCTTCAAGTTGACCACTGAATCTGGACAGAAGCTACTTGAACGTGAGCACTACGCCGCTGCTGAGATCCAGGAGAAGTTGGCCGCTCTGGAGAATGACAAGAGCTCGTTGTTGTCACTCTGGGAAGATCGCCGAATTCTTTATGAGCAATGCATGGACTTGCAGTTATTCTATCGTGACACCGAACAAGCCGACACTTGGATGGCTAGACAGGAGGCTTTTTTGGCCAATGAAGATCTTGGTGATTCATTAGACTCCGTTGAAGCCCTGATCAAGAAGCACGAAGACTTTGAAAAGAGCCTGGCCGCCCAAGAGGAAAAAATCAAAGCACTGGACATCTTCGCAACCAAGTTGATTGATGGTCAGCACTATGCTGCCGATGATGTCGCCCAGCGTCGTCAAATGCTCCTCAATCGTAGGTCGGCTCTTCAGGAAAAGTCCTCCAAGCGTAGGCAATTGTTGGACGATTCCAATCGCTACCAGCAATTTGAAAGAGATTGTGACGAAACCAAGGGTTGGATTAGCGAGAAGCTCAAGTTCGCAACTGACGACAGCTATTTGGATCCAACAAATTTGAATGGAAAAATGCAGAAGCATCAGAACTTTGAGCACGAATTAAACGCTAATAAGTCGCGTATAGAGGACATCACTACTGTAGGCACAGAGCTGATCGAGCACAATCACTATGCCGCTGACCAGATTAATACCCGTATGCAGGAGGTTGTAGTCCTCTGGGAGACACTGGTGCAGGCATCAGACAAAAAGGGTTGCAAGTTACAGGAAGCCTGTCAGCAACAACAATTCAACCGCACCATTGAAGATATTGAGCTATGGCTGAGTGAAATTGAAGGACAGCTGTTGTCGGAAGACCACGGCAAGGATTTAACTTCGGTTCAGAACTTGCAAAAGAAACACGATTTGTTGGAAGCCGATGTGATGGCTCATCAGGATCGAATTGAAAGTATCAAAGTTGCGGCCAATAAGTTCATTGAAGCGGGCCATTTCGACGCCGATAACATCAGGAATAAGGAGTCGAACTTGACTGCTCGTTATTCAGCCTTGGCCGCACCAATGGGTGAACGTAAACAACACCTGTTGGATTCATTAAAAGTTCAGAAGCTATTTAGAGATTTGGAAGATGAGGCTGCATGGATTCGAGAGAAGGAGCCAATTGCTGCCTCTACCAACCGTGGTCGTGATCTGATTGGTGTTCAAAATCTTATAAAGAAGCACCAAGCTATCCTGGCTGAAATAAACAACCACGAAGGTCGATTGGTCAACGTAATCTCCTCGGGAGAGAATATGCTAAAAAATCAACCATTTGCCAGCGATGATATTCGTCAACGGCTTGAAACTCTGCAAGAACAGTGGAATTCCTTAAAGGAAAAATCCAATCAGCGCAAGCAGGATTTGGAAGATTCACTGCAAGCTCATCAATACTTTGCCGACGCCAATGAAGCTGAATCATGGATGCGCGAAAAGGAACCCATTGCAACTGGCAGCGACTATGGCAAAGATGAGGATTCATCTGAGGCGCTGCTCAAGAAACATGAAGCCTTGGTATCTGACTTAGAAGCATTCGGTAATACCATTCAGGGATTACAGGAGCAGGCAAAGAACTGCCGCCAGCAAGAGACTCCTGTTGTCGACATCACAGGCAAAGAGTGTGTTGTCGCTCTTTATGACTACACTGAGAAGTCTCCTCGTGAGGTTTCCATGAAAAAGGGTGATGTGTTGACCCTCCTTAACTCAAACAATAAGGATTGGTGGAAGGTAGAAGTAAACGATCGTCAGGGTTTCGTGCCAGCAGCATACATCAAGAAGATTGAAGCTGGACTCAGTGCAAGTCAACAGAATCTCGTCGACAATCACTCCATTTCGAAGAGGCAGAACCAGATTAATTCTCAGTATGACAATTTGTTAGCCTTGGCCAGGGAACGTCAGAATAAATTGAACGAAACCACTAAGGCATATGTTTTGGTTCGCGAAGCCGCCGACTTGGCTGCATGGATCAAGGACAAGGAGAACCATGCCCAGATCGCCGATGTGGTTGGCGAGGACTTGGAAGAAGTTGAAGTTCTTCAAAAGAAGTTTGACGATTTCAATGATGATTTAAAGGCTAATGAGGTACGTTTGGCTAACATGAATGAAATCGCTGTACAATTGACATCACTTGGACAAACTGAAGCCGCACTAAAGATTCAAACTCAGATGCAAGATCTAAATGATAAATGGACGAACTTGCAACAGCTTACAACTGAAAAAGCCAGCCAATTGGGATCTGCCCATGAAGTACAACGTTTCCATCGCGACATTGACGAAACCAAGGATTGGATTGCTGAGAAGGAAAATGCTCTGAATAATGATGACCTTGGAAAAGATCTACGTAGTGTGCAGACCTTGCAAAGGAAACATGAGGGAGTAGAACGTGACCTTGCAGCTTTGCGGGATAAGATTCGTCAATTGGATGAGACCGCCAACCGTCTTATGCAATCCCACCCAGACACCGCTGAGCAGACCTACACCAAGCAAAAGGAGATCAACGAGATGTGGGATCAAATCATCACAAAGGCAACTACACGTAAAGAGAAACTTTTAGACTCGTATGACTTGCAACGTTTCCTCAGCGACTATCGTGACTTGTTGGCCTGGATTAACTCAATGATGGGTTTGGTAACCTCTGATGAATTAGCCAACGACGTAACCGGTGCTGAAGCTTTAATTGAACGCCATCAGGTAAGACACAGTCTAATAATCTTTTATTATAATTAAATTGCATTATTGAGATCCATTTAAATGCTTTTACCCTTAAAAGAACAAAAAAAAAAGTAGTTTCACTTGAGAAATGAGAACATTTCGAAATTAAATCTCATGTAATTGTTTTCTTTTATTTTCTCTTTCCGTTCGTTTCGTTTTTATACCGCTTTTTCGTTCGTTTGTTGGATAAATCACATCACATTGCCACCAATTCTCCCCCTTCAAAAAATAAAACAAAATCTAGGTTCATCGCGCCGAAATTGAATTCCTCTATGGAATCAATCTATTGCCAGAGGTAGATGAATACAAAAGTTTAACAAAAATAAGGCCACTGACTTCTTTTCTAAGCAAATGAATGTGTTTTTGTTATTGTTTAAATTAATCAGTAATCGGCTTCTAATTTATTTTACTTATTTTTATTTATCTAATTGTGATTTGTCTTATACGTTGTCCTAACAAACTGTTTGTAAACAAAAATTGAAAATGTGACCGCAATTGTTGAAAGAAAATCACTAGATATAGATCATCTAGAGCTGTTACTAATTAAACATTGCCAGAGAAGGTATTTGTTTCTTTCTACTTCTATCAGTATAACATAATTTCAACAACATTTTAACTATTACTTTTCTAACCCTGATTTGATTAGAATTAAGAAGAGCTAGAGCTTATAGGTGTTTAAATGCAATTGAGGAAAATAGATGCAAGGATGCTTAACCCAAAAGCTGGTAATTCGAATGACCATAAATGACTCAACTTACAACTGAATTGATTTTCCGGACACCTGCTTCGGATGAGAGGACAACAAACCCAATGACCAACGGTTTTGTTTTTGTTCGCCCTCAAGAATTGACCCTAATATACATACATATATAATACATACATATGTATGTATGTATACTACAAACTCAGCCACAACTGAGATAGTAACTCCGTGCTCATATACAATTAAGGATAAATGAACATTTGATACAACCACCTGACCACGAGCACATCGACCAACAAAAGGTGGCTAATAATAGGTGTTTTTGGTATCTTTTTTGGCACACGGAATTGAGATCTGTCAAATAGTAGAGTCCTCTCAAAGAGGGAGAACTCCTCTCAAGGACAGAAAACTTGCACAAAAGTAAACAAACGCTTTTCAAACAACACTTGGTCAAACCTATCAAATTGTTTTTGTTTTCCATTAACAATGAAGATTATGATATTTCACAAACTGTCAGATGGCTGGTTGGACAGAGTTGGCTCGGCCCACCCCAAGGAATTGGTCTTGCAAATAATAGGTCTGTTTGGTAACCTACACATTCGTACACATTCGTAAGATTCCTACACATTTCGTGTTTGTTAACCCAAAATATTCGTGAAAGAGAGAGCCAAATGACAGTTGAAAAAAGTTCCCCTCCACTGAGAGCGTACACAATCCTACACAGTCTTTTTCTTCACGTAGGTTTGAACAACTCTGTCAGACCAGCCATCTGACAGTTTGTGAAATGTCATAATCTTCATTGTTAGTGGAAAACAAAAACAATTTGATAGGTGAAATGTCATAATCTTCATTTGGTGGAAAACAAAAACAAATTTCCGCTGGTTGAGAGGATTTTCCCCCACTTCTCAAATTATTTGTTATTTGACGGCGAGTTAAGTCTTACACAGAAAAAAGATACCAAACAGACCTAATTCATCGCAAAGAGAGAGCCAAATGAGAGCCATGAAACTGTCAGATTATATGTAGTTTACGTAGAACTTTCGAAAACAAGCATGTTACCAAACAGACCTAATAAGACTGAATTAAAAACGCTATGTTCTTTCAAAACTGTCAATTGAAACTGATACTTATACATATATACATACGGGCAACGCAGACATTACAGGTTTACTTGAGAACACTGAAAGACAACTTGACGGAACACAATGTTTTAACTTTTTAATTTGTATTTTATTAAATAAAGTGGCTGGCTACACGATCATACCTGTCTCACTGAAAAGAATCGGTATGGAAAGGATCGTGTAGCCAGCCACAAAGAAAGTATGACTTTTGTGTTAAGAACTGGATATGTAGAAGGATTTGTGAAGGTAGCGAAATGAATTTAAATTACTATTAATGTTCATAAAACAGTTCAACCTATCAGTTTTTTGCTTCGCTTTGACTTTCTAGGTCAGTAATGCATTTTTACGCAAAGAGACAAGTGTTTAAGTCAATTAAGTTTATGTAATTTACAAATACATAATATGTTTGTATAAGTACATAAGTAAACATAGACACAAATTTGAAAAATCAACAATTTGGTATTGAGGTTGATGCAGGGTTTTTCGATGTACATATATATATTTCGTGCTGTGTTCTGTAAAAATGCAACGTTAATCAAATTTTAGCGATCATTTCCAGTCAAATGTTTGAGAATACTATTAGTCCATTAAATACAGGTATGACAGTAAAATTGTTCGTACGAAATACGTGCGAAAATCTAACGCATACGCGAATTAATAGCTAAGTTGATTTTTCTTAGTAATTTTATTTTTGTTTACTCAAAATAAGAGGAACAGTTTGATAGGTTTTATGGTCTGTTTGTTGTATCTATATATTGTATCGGAAAACATAACATTATATGTATGTAACCATAAAAGTCTAGTATAGGAAAATACATATAGAATGTATGTATGTACATATGTATATCTAAGTATAATTGCAGTAAAGTAAATTCGTTTTTGTTGTTTTATATTGTACAGATATTAAGTAACAGCTAATGTTAGTCTTTGAAAAAACAGTGGAAGTTATAGTTCCTTCGTTCTAACTAATGAAATGTTTTCGTTTAAAGTTCGTTCGCAGTTCATTTGTAACCACTCACTCTAAAAATACACCACACACGCAAACAACATCTTTGTATGTATCATGCCCAAAGAAAAATATCATTATTTCATTTGTCACATATTACATAATTGAATCATACATCAGTCAACCGAGCAATCATTTATTCAATTGCCTTCTGTTTCTGTGGTTCTGGACTAATCCAACTATATTGCTTTAAGTGAGAAGTTCTTATCTAATATTGATTTGCTTTGTCATTAAACAGGAACATCGTACGGAAATCGATGCCCGATCTGGAACTTTTGCCGCTTTTGAGCAATTCGGTACTGAATTGCTACAGGCTAACCATTATGCTTCGCCTGAAATTAGAGAGAAGATTGATGATCTTGCCAAAACACGAGAGAATCTAGAGAAAGCTTGGACCGAACGTCGCCTACAATTGGAGCAGAACCTTGACTTGCAGCTATACATGCGCGACTGCGAACAGGCCGAGAATTGGATGTCCGCTCGCGAGGCATTCCTCAATGCCGAAGAGGTCGATTCGAAGGGTGACAATGTTGAGGCGCTCATCAAAAAACATGAGGACTTCGATAAGGCCATCAATGGTCACGAGGAGAAGATTGCAGCTTTGCAGGTGTTGGCTGATACTCTGATTGCCCAAAATCATTATGCATCGAATTTGATCGATGACAAACGCAAGCAGGTTTTGGAACGCTGGCGTCACTTGAAGGAAGGATTAATTGAGAAACGTTCACGATTGGGTGATGAGCAAACATTGCAGCAATTCTCTCGCGATGCTGATGAGATTGAGAATTGGATCGCAGAGAAGTTGCAGTTAGCCACTGAAGAGAGCTATAAGGATCCGGCTAACATTCAATCGAAACACCAAAAGCATCAGGCGTTTGAAGCTGAATTGGCTGCCAACGCTGATCGTATCCAGAGTGTATTGGCTATGGGAGAGAATTTGATTGACAAGAAGCAGTGCAGTGGCTCTGAAGATGCAGTTCAAAAGCGTCTTACCCAGATTGCTGATCAGTGGGAATATCTCACCCATAAGACAACCGAGAAATCGTTGAAACTTAAGGAAGCCAACAAACAACGCACGTATATTGCTGCCGTTAAGGATTTAGACTTCTGGTTGGGTGAAGTTGAGAGTCTATTGACTACTGAGGATGCTGGCAAGGACTTGGCTTCCGTTCAAAATTTAATGAAGAAGCATCAACTTGTGGAGGCAGATATTCTTGCCCATGAGGATCGCATTAAGGACATGAATAACCAGGCTGACTCTCTGGTTGACAGTGGCCAATTTGATAGCGCTGGAATTCAAGAGAAGCGTCAAAGCATTAACGAGCGATATGAGCGCATCTGCAACTTAGCTGCTCATCGTCAGGCTCGTTTGAATGAAGCGCTGACTCTTCATCAATTCTTCCGTGACATTGCCGATGAAGAAAGTTGGATCAAGGAGAAGAAGCTGTTGGTTGGTTCCGATGATTATGGACGCGATTTGACTGGCGTGCAAAATTTAAAGAAGAAGCATAAGCGCTTGGAGGCTGAATTGGCATCACATGAGCCTGCCATTCAAGCCGTACAAGAAGCTGGAGAGAAACTCATGGATGTTTCTAATTTAGGTGTACCCGAAATTGAACAGAGATTGAAGGCTCTTAATCAAGCTTGGGCTGAACTCAAGAACTTGGCAGCAACTCGTGGACAAAAGCTTGATGAATCTTTGACCTATCAGCAGTTCTTAGCTCAAGTCGAAGAAGAAGAAGCTTGGATTACCGAGAAGCAACAGCTTTTGTCTGTTGATGATTATGGCGACTCCATGGCAGCTGTTCAGGGTCTTTTGAAAAAACATGATGCATTCGAGACCGATTTTGCAGCTCATAAGGATCGTTGTTCTCTAATCTGCGAACAAGGATCTGATCTGGTTGAAGCAAAGAATCACCATGGAGACTCCATTGCACAAAGATGTCAACAACTCCGCAACAAATTAGAAAATTTGAATTCCTTAGCAGCTAGGCGTAAGGGGGCACTGTTGGATAATTCGGCTTACTTGCAATTCATGTGGAAGGCAGATGTGGTTGAGAGTTGGATTGCAGACAAGGAGAACTATGTACGCTCAGATGAGTACGGACGTGATTTGTCTACTGTTCAAACGCTATTAACCAAACAAGAGACATTTGATGCTGGTAAGGAATTACTTTTAAAGTCATTGCTGGTTATTTTAAATAAGATTTTTTTTGCTGTCAGGTCTTAACGCTTTTGAGCAGGAAGGTATCCACAACATCACGGCACTTAAGGATCAACTTATCAACGCAAATCACGCTCAATCGCCGGCAATTTTGAAACGCCACGAAGATGTACTCTCGCGTTGGCAAAAGCTGCGTGACGCTTCTGAGACTCGTAAGCAACGTCTTCTTGCCATGCAGGACCAATTCCGTCAAATTGAGGAATTGTATCTGACATTTGCCAAGAAGGCTTCAGCTTTCAATTCTTGGTTCGAGAATGCCGAGGAAGACCTTACTGATCCTGTTCGTTGCAATTCAATAGAAGAAATCCGTGCACTTCGCGAAGCTCACGCTCAATTCCAGGCGTCGTTGTCATCAGCTGAAGCTGATTTCAAAGCTTTGGCTGCCCTCGATCAGAAGATTAAGAGCTTCAATGTTGGACCAAATCCATATACGTGGTTCACCATGGAAGCACTCGAAGAGACATGGAGAAATCTTCAAAAGATCATCGAAGAGCGTGACGGTGAGCTAGCCAAGGAAGCTAAACGACAGGAGGAAAACGATAAACTTAGAAAGGAGTTTGCTAAACACGCCAATCTCTTCCATCAATGGCTTACTGAAACAAGGTGAGTGAACTGTTTTGTTTTTCATTTTTTATTCTTTTTGCCCTAGGAAAACATTTTATCTACATATCTTCTTATTTGTTATCAACAATATTCATTTTTAGATATTATATGCTGGGTTATAATGGTCAAGGGTAAAGATTTTTAATATTTTTAATGAATAGTGTGGAATTTATTTTTAAACTAAAAGAGTTTTTTCAGCCTATCACCGTGCGATATAATCATGAGCTTTTATTAACATAGCGCGTGTATTGTGTGTGCAAATTCTAAACAAAATGAAACAAGCATAACTTCGATGTGTGTAAACATTCACTATATCAATATTTGTACCAGGAGTACTATTTCTTCTCAGTCAGCTTTTGCAAATGTGAAAATTGTAAATGATTATGGCAAAATTAAGGAACCGAATCTTCTATCGATATTTTTAGTTTACTATTTGCTAATAATAATACATGGACATGCATAATCGTTTGGTACAAGTATGTATGTATGTGGAGATGTGCGTGACAACTAAACATTTCGTCTGAAAAATGATGGAAGTAGTATGTAGAATTACAAGGCCCAACATTCAAACGATTGATCGATGTGCTTCACGTCTCCTAATTGTTAAAGGCTTATCTTCAAAAAACAAAAAAATATTTATTTGATAGGAAAAGATATACAATATGTATATATAAAAAACATGCATTTGCCGTTAACCTCTGTACCATAAGCTACATATTATGTTTATTTGTAACTTAAATTTCTAATCGAATTTCCCTTTTCCTAGAACATCTATGATGGAAGGATCTGGTTCTCTGGAGCAACAACTGGAAGCCCTTCGTATCAAAGCATCCGAAGTTCGTGCACGTCGTGTCGATTTGAAAAAAATCGAGGAGCTGGGTGCACTTCTGGAAGAACACCTTATATTGGATAATCGTTACACAGAACACTCAACAGTTGGTCTGGCACAGCAATGGGATCAATTAGATCAACTCTCAATGCGTATGCAACACAATTTAGAACAACAAATTCAAGCTAGAAATCACTCGGGCGTATCAGAGGATTCCCTTAAAGAATTCTCAATGATGTTCAAACACTTTGACAAAGATAAAAGTGGCAAACTCAATCACCAAGAATTCAAATCCTGCCTGCGTGCCCTCGGCTACGATCTGCCCATGGTTGAAGAAGGACAGCCCGACCCAGAATTTGAGGCTATTTTAGATGTTGTCGACCCCAACCGCGATGGATATGTTTCCCTTCAAGAGTACATTGCATTTATGATTTCCAAAGAAACTGAGAATGTTCAAAGTTATGAGGAAATCGAAAATGCCTTCCGCGCTATCACCGCCTCCGATCGTCCCTACGTTACCAAGGAAGAACTTTATTGCGTACGTTAACTAACATATTATATACGATACAAGATTTTTTTTAACGAACCATTGGCTTTTGTCCTTTTTACATTTTTACAGAACCTCACCAAGGACATGGCGGACTATTGTGTGCAACGCATGAAACCCTACAGCGACACCCGCTCTGGTGGACAGTCAATCAAGGACGCACTGGACTATATCGAGTTTACTCGAACATTATTCCAAAATTAAGCGTAGCCAGAGGATGTATTTCGTTTTCGTTTTCAAATAATTATTTTATTTTAGAAATTAAGTATGTATTTTACGAAGAGTCTTTATATTTACAATATTTTAAACGCAAAAGAATCCATGGTTTTTTTCCAAAACAAAAAAAAAATAAAAATTAATTCTTATTTTCAATATAAATGTATCTAGCTTACAATTTTGTTTGCAAAACAGAAAAGCGCTTGCCGATTGTTTTAACCATTCTAATGCATTTACAATTCTGTATGTACTACACAAATTCACACTGCTATTATCCTTAGTTCGGTTAATAGCTTTTGTTTCATAGAAAATAGGATTCAAATGGATGTCATAGACAAATATTCAAAAAAGAAATCCAAAACAAACCAGTGTTACTTCCTTCCGAATTTAAATGTTGAAAGTAGAATAGAAATATTATACAAAAGAGAAAGTAAATTATAAACCAAAAAAAAAATTAATTAATCTTTCAACAGATCTTTCTCTGTATTCATACATAATTTTAAACTCCAAATAATCTATAAACAATTGCATAATGTATTATTTAAAATCATAACGAATACTCTGGTCCTATTACCGTTTATAATAATAATAATAAATTGGTCTCTATTTAAAAAATCTTACTAAACGACAGTCAGTATATGTACTAAATGAAGCTAGGCTTTTTTAAAAATCATTTTTATTACATACCTACAAACAAAAAATATAATATATTTACACGTACATACATATATAATAGAAAATTATATATTTAATGAGCAAAACAATAAAAGCAAAACAACTTTAATTCAAATAATTTAATCAGTTTTATTTTTGTTATTTAATTGGAACAGGGGTCTTATTCTTGTGGCGTAGCAGGTACTCAATTATGTATGTATGTATTTTGTTTACCCATTGCGCGGTGGTAATAAGCTTTCTGAACCACGTGCATTTTAATTTGTTCCCAGTGTCGCCAAGGTTGCGGAATTGTACCGTTGATGCTGTGTGCATAAATTCGTATCTAACTTTTGTTTGCAATTTAATCTACAACGTACTTCTAATTTGTCAATAGGGCCCACAGTATCGCAGTATTGCGAAAATATTCAAACTGAATGCCCAGGGATTGCCTAGTACATGTGTTTTTCAAGTGGTACTTATTTTGAACCAAGGGCACTTTAAGCTTTCTTTGTATTGTAAAAATGTCTGAAGAAATGGAAAGGGAATCCACATAGCAAATATGGGGAAAAAATGGAAGAGCTGGAGATACGACTAGATCTCGAATTCGTGGTTGATAGTTTTAGGGATCCTGATGGTGCGGGAGAAAACGAACCAGCTGTAAGCTGTTGATTATTCACCGGATTTTCAAGTGACAAGGTCCTATTGAGTCATCGCTTTGTTTTTATATAAACTTACGGGAAAGCCAACAATTTTTGGCTTGAAGTTATTATACGCCTACCAGCAGAAATTTAATGAACGATAGTCACCTATTCTCCATCTTCATCGCGAATACGGGCATTCCGCAGAATGGGCTATAACACTCACCTCCCGTTAAACTATGGAATAAAACTCTATAAGATAAAACAAGCGAAGACACTTCTGGGGTACTTCAACTGAAAGATTTAATCGTGAATATTTATTATTATTGTTTTTACATTGATTTCCTTTAAATTTATTAGTATTACCGTCTGAAATAAGAATATGTATTATGATTCACCTCGCAACCTTAAGATTGTGCTTCCTCTGCCAATATTTTCTTGTATCATAAAAACTCCAGCAGTCCGATATCTCATACAAACAAATATTTGCTGATGAGCCAGTACTAGCGGCTAAACATAGCAAGATATTACACTTTTGTCATTAAAATTCAAATTCAACGTTTAAAACACTTTATTACACATGTACATAATGTACCTACTAAATTTACAAAATCATTCTTTGAACGCTTTCAGAGTAATCCGGTACATTAAGCTTATTGCCTAAAGTTGCTTGATTCAGCCATTCAAATTTCTTACCGCCAACTTTATCAATATTTCCGGATTTCAGAGTCGCCCTGAAAAAAAATACTTTGGCTCCGACGCTTTCACCGCGGGCGGAACTTGGATATTTATACTTGTAGAACCCACACGGTGCATTTCCATAAAAAGTCACATGTAAACTATCACCGCAATGTTCTTTGAGAACTCTTTCAGCTGTTTGTCGCATAGTTTCTCCGTCGATGCGGAGCCCTTGTGGTAACAATAGCAACGTTTTATTTCCAACCCTTTGTTCCACCAGCAGGTACAGTGAATCTTCCAGGCACCTTTGAATGGACTGTAAATTGTTTGTTTTTTCATCGAGAGTTACACGGGAAGCAAGCTGAAATTTCTTTGCTTCCTCTATATATGCATCTTTTAGATCCTGTGCAGTTTGTTTTGAAGATGTATCGTCAAAGTCAAGTTCAACATCACCTTTTTTTATGAGTTCCGCTTGCACCAGATCCTTTTCATGTTGCTTCTCATGGTTTGATTTCAGGCTGTTTTCGAATTCTACTTGCCAAAGGAGTTTCTGAAAATCACTTTCGATTGAATTCAGCGTTTTTGAAAGTATAGGCAATCGCTCCACAAGCACGCTCGCGTAGAGGTCCCATTTTTCTTTCGATTGAGGTTGAGTGGAGTATTTTCCGGATCGAGCAAGATAGTTCGTAATACACGTTTTGGAAAGTCGACGCAACATCTTTGTGTACCTGTGTATGGAGGTTTATTATTTTTCTTTAAGATTTTATGTGAGAAATTATGAAATCAAAGAGCAATTCAAATCACACCCACCAATGAGGAAAAAAATGAAAATATATTCTAATTGTCAAAGTGACACTTGTGATCGAACTGTTCAATGAACCCTTTAAATTGGACTTTTATTTCCGTTTTAATTTCATCAAATCCACAGGCAATTTTGTTCATTAAACTGATGCCAAAGAGTTTTGTTCTATTAAAACTTTATTAATATATTATAATTGGACATTTATGGATTACAAAATTAATACAGAGAAACAGTATTAGCTACCATAGTACCAGTGCGTTCAGTTTGTTTTATTATGTCCTATAAAATGTTGGGAACTATCGAATAAAAACAATCGACTTATTCGATAGTTGCAAAATATTCATTTATTCGATAGCTATCGAAAAATCATTCATTACTATTTTTCAGAAATCATTCATTCAAAACAAAACAATCGAATAAAAAAACTATTCGAATAAAAAAGTCGTTCAAATGAAAAAATAAGTCGAATGTTTCTCTATGGAAACAAGTATCTAGTCCGATAGTTTGAATGAATGATTTTTTCACTCGTTTGGACTTTGGACTATCGGTTGACTTGTGTGCATGCATACTTTTCATGCCTGACTCCGGCGATGGGGGCCCGGATTAGTATTCGATTGTTTTTGTTTGAATGAATGATTTTTTCACTCGTTTGGACTTTGGACTATCGGTTGACTTGTGTGCATGCATTCTTATCATACCTGACTCCGGCGGTGGGGGACAAGAAAAAAGTATTCGATTGTTTTTGTTTTTGTTTGATTGAATGATATTTTGACTCGTTTGGACTTTGGACTATCGGTTGACTTGTGTGCATGCATCCTTTTCATACCTGACTCCGGCGATGGGGGCCCGGATTAGTATTCGATTGTTTTTGTGTTGTTTGAATGAATGATTTTTTCACTCGTTTGGACTTTGGACTATCGGTTGACTTGTGTGCATGCATACTTTTCATACCTGACTCCGGCGATGGGGGACAAGAAAAAAGTATTCGATTGTTTTTGTTTTTGTTTGAATGAATGATTTTTTCACTCGTTTGGACTTTGGACTATCGGTTGACTTTTGATTGTTCAGTATCATTGAACGGGTTGTTGTTTACCGTTCAAAAGAATTTGGTTTTTTTACTTTTAGGTAACTAAGAAGTCGTTGCATTTATGAATTTTTGTATTGAATTTATGGTTTACTTCGTGAATAGATATATGTTTATAGAGGATTATGCCTTCTGGTGAAACCTCTTGAAAAAAATCCATATTGGAGCTCCTACCTGAAATTATGG
Organism: Brachyopa scutellaris; assembly: GCA_949775065.1. Lineage (NCBI taxonomy): Eukaryota > Metazoa > Arthropoda > Insecta > Diptera > Syrphidae > Brachyopa > Brachyopa scutellaris. The sequence continues at coordinate 105,438,351 of OX459113.1, forward strand.
GTGCGGTGTTCTGGAAACGGACGTGTGAAGCGTCGTATGTGTGAAAAAAAATATAGTAGCAAATCAAGCACCCCCCCCCCCCCCACCACGGTCACAGCAAAGTGTGCGCAATGAATGAATGAATGAACAAATAAAACTATTCGATAGTTGAAATCATTCAGTTACTCACTATCGATAGTCGAATTCGCTCGATAGTTCCCATCACTAGTCCTATATGTACATGTGTTGTAAGTTTGATATTAGAATATAATTGTTGCATTGTTTTTGCACAGGCATAGTGGTGTTTAAATAAATAACTACATATGTGTGATAGTTCAGTTAAAGATTATGATTTCTTAGCTATACTAATTTATTGTTATGAGTAGGATCTTACTTCTTCAGAAATACATACAATTAACTTCAAATCTTATAAATTTATATATAAAATAAAAAGGACACAGCTGAACGCAACAAAGCCAGCTTCTGCTAAATGTCTTCTAGACTTTCGCTGTAAGAAAACCATTCGGCAACCAAAACACGGCATTTGTTTATCCCGCAAAAAGAAATAAGAAAGAAAGAGAATCACTCGAACAAAACAAGTTGACTTCGAATGAGGTGAAACACAATCGCTTTCCATTTATGATATCGGGATAAATATTAATTTTATAAAAGAAATCATTGTTTCTAAAAGTAAGTCACATTTCTTCTAAAAGTAAGTGCAATAAAGTCATCTGACTACTATACATAATGGGCTGCGCTGAAAGTAGGGATAGCGAAGGAAATTCCCGGCCCAAGTATAGGGTGTGCACCGACACTTTTTGGCTTGGCTTGTTCATTCTCTTTTGGCTCTTTCTGGTACGTATTATCCTCGCTGGGCATTTTAATTATGTTAATTAGAAGGTGGAATTATGTATCGATTCTAATTAGCTTAAGTGAAAGTGACTAACTTCGCGGAAATGCTTATGATGAGATCATACGTGTCGGGTGTATTATAACATCCTATTAACACTGCATGCATATGTGACATAAAAAAAGAAAATTCTTCGATGGTGGTGATCTCACTCCCCCGTGAAGACTTTTTTTTAGATACAACAAATTCCTTTTAATTTAAAATGTTTTGAATAGTATTTTACCAATAAATCGGTGTATAATCCCATTTTTAGATAGTGATTGCGATATTTTCATTCGTTTACGGTAACCCGTTGCGCATTATCAATGGATACGATTCATTTGGCAACACATGTGGTATTAAGAATAATGAACGCTACAAAGACTTTCCTCTGTCCGGCATGGACACTTCGGATAAACCAGATTTGTTTTTCTTCGACGTGAAGGAACTGCGAAAGGCACTAAAGATTTGTGTCAATCATTGCCCAAAAAGGAAAATTCAGAACACGAATGAGCTGTATAAGTATTACAAAGATGAGAAAACTCAACTCTGTCGGTATGACTTCGATATGAGTGTATTAAATGAAAGGATAGCTGGAAGTAAGAATTATTTTGATATATTAGGACCATGCCCGAAGCTTCCTGTTGTTGAAAGGTACGCAATACCAATGTATATCAAATATTTTATTAATTTGAGTGTACTTTTGTAGCAATCCCGTATTGCATAGATGTGTTCCAAGAGGCGATGTGGAGCACACTAAGGAGGTGTACACGCTATTGAATTCTTGGGACGTTGCTCAACAGTTTTTAGGAGATATTTACTTAACATGGCATTACATTGCTCTTTTGTGCGGACTTGCATTATGTAAGTATGACAAGACACATCCACACGTCTTAGCTAATTATTCTATTATATCTGTAGTAATTTCAATCGCGCTTGTCATCATGATGCACTGGCTGACTAAAATTGTGTCTTGGTTGATATGTGTTCTTGTAATCATCGCAAGTACGGCGCTGTGTGCTGTGCTATGGTACGCCTACTACAATATAAAGCATAAGCCTGAAATAAAGATTCATTATTCGATACTGGAAGAGTATGTAAGAAATGAGCAGGCTGTATTCACTTTGGCTATTCTTGCTACCATCACAATGGTTGTGCTCATTGTGATAATTTATTTCTTGAAAAGCAAACTCGCTGGACTTGCAGCCCTCTTCGAAGAAGCAGGAAATTGTATGATCAATTTGCCAGGGTTGCTTGTTGCCCCAATGATTGCATTCGTCGTGCTTATCGCTTTTCTAACATTTTGGATATATGTGGTTGTGTGCATTGCGACAGCGAACTCACCAGGAATGACCATGATGGATCCAAGCGCAAATATCATACGACACAATACAACACTGGAGGGTGGAAAATTGAACACCCAAGATGACTATAAATGTGATTGCTTAGTTATTTGTAATTGAATCACTAAATGCTTACCTCATCATTATATTCTTTATATTAGCTCTTTTAAAAGTGGAATACGTTGAAGCCAAATGGATTCGAAGCATGGTCTGGATTTACATCGTGGGACTTATTTGGACAACCGAATTTATATTCGCCTGCCAGCAATTTGCCTTAGCTGCCGCCGTTGCATACTGGTACTTTAGGAAGCCGACAAATTCACCTACGTGGTATGCTATTGGAAAATTACTGAAATACCACTTGGGTACGGTAGCAAAAGGATCATTTGTCATCACTATTTTCAAGATTCCAAGGCTGATTTTAACTTATCTATACACAAAGTAAGGAATTATGCAAAAACCCTTGTTTAAATAAAAAAAAATAAAAATACTTTCATTAATCAGACTAAAAAAAGGAGAAGACAAAGGATCTGAATGTGCGACCTGCTGTCTGAAATGTTGCATCTGTGGATTCTGGTTACTTGAGAAGTTCATCAGGTTTTTGAACCACAACGCTTACACTGTAGTGGCTATTGAATCAATCAACTTCTGCCCGGCTGCTGGAATTGTAAGAATTAGATTCTTTGTTTATTATGTACTTTAAATTCACTATATTCCAATTTCTAGGCATGGAACGCAATGGCAACGAACGTGCTCCAGGTTGCGACCATTAACAGCGTTGGTGATTTCGTACTATTTTTAGGAAAACTAGTTGTGGCTGCTCTGACTGGCCTAATTGGAATAATTTTGCTAAAAGATCGCACTGAATTAAATTTCTATATTGCACCGGTAATAATTATTACCGTGTTTGCATTCTTCATCGCACATGTGGTTCTATCGTTATTTGAAGTGAGTTTTCTTTCATCTTTATGTATCAGGTACTTTAAACCGCTTTTTTTTTTAGATGGTTGTGGACACCCTATTTTTGTGTGTGTGTGAAGATAAAACGATTAATGGTCGTGGTGGACGTTGGGCACAAGGAAATTTGGCAAAACTCTTGGGCGAGGACCCTGTTGGACCAGAAGAGGGCCCAATTCAAGTCGTTGAAATGACGCCGATTAACAAGCAACCTTTCAGTTCTATTACTCCAACTGCAACTTCATAAGCTTGTATCAGCAACTTTAAGTTCACTGACTTCAATTGCATAGATGTTAAAAATTTAATAATATTTTCGATAACTGTCCATGTTGTCCATCCATTATAAACAAAAAAAAAAAGTACCAATATTTAAGCACACAGTAATGCTCCAACGTACAATACAACGTTCAAACTTTTTCATGTTTAACTACATTATATATTTTATAATAAAATCTCATAAATATTTATAAATTATTTATACGGAAGAAACAATGAAAATAAATTCGTTTAAATATTTATTTATTTAAAAGTAAAATTCTTAGGTTTTTATGATGAAACCGTCGGTTGGGAAAGAAAACATTGTATTTTCATCCTCAAAATTTAACCCCCTTGAACAATTTAAGAAAGTTATGTTATTGTGCGAAAGTCAATAGCGTGTATTCATATAGTGGTGCGCAATATATTAGCAGTGCCCTACACAAATTTATAAATTACTCAATCAGCCTTATTGTGAGTTTCACCCGAAACATTTTTGTTTGCCCACTTTTGAGTTTCGCCCGAATCAACTTACTTCGTTTTGCTGAGATCTAAAAAATATCAATTTCTACTATTCTTGTCTTAAAATAAACAATCGATTTACATTTTCCGCCTTGTTGTTCTCTTTTTCGCCTAAATAAGTGAACATTTTAGCTGTCAATGGTGTTTCATTTCGCCCGAATGAAGTTTCAGGCGAAACTCACATTAGGGGAAAAGTGAAATTTCTTTTTTTTTTGGGCGGAATGCTGTTCGGGTGAAACTTCCTTAGGCTGGATATATATTTTTTTTTTTAATCCATTGAGCACCAAGTGCATTTATAGTGCAAGTTGGTATGTATCTCTTCTTTTACTTTGCGCTAAATATGTGATATTTTATTTATCATTTGCAAATGAGATACCGTTAACCTGTATGTGCCAAAGGTGCAATTTTTTCGTGTGAAAAATAATAGCAGTTCTTAGGTAGGTTCTTCATTTATCGAACTATAAATTGATATCTACCTATATAAAAATATAAAAATTAATTGTATATTTCATCACACGACTTAAGAACTCTCCCTATATTCTGGTTATAATCCCATGAGCTTTAAGAGTATAAAAATGGTAGATTAAATAAAATAACACACAGTTGGCGTGTTAAATGTTAAACTATCATGAGCACGACATACCAGTATATTTCCCTTATGTAAGTAGGTACATATTTTTCAAAATGATTCCCTTAATATTAATTTTAAATACCAATATATACTATTGCTGATAAATAAGATAGATACTAAACAAGTGACTTTGCCGCTCCACAATCAAGGTACTCTGCAAGATATTTCTGCGTTCAGTTTAGAACGAGAGTACAATCGGTGCGGATTGTTTTAGATCAACCGCGAATTATTTTTGTAGATACATTTTCGCTCCTTGTACACAGTGTCCTTATTTACAGAATTATTTTAAAACTAAGCATATTTCAAAATGGGATGCGGTGAGAGCGAACATGTACAACAATACAGAAAAAAGTCGAAGATGTGCACTGACGCATATTGGATTGGCTTGTTGATTTTTAGTTTGGCAGTTATAGTAAGCTAATTGCTTTATGGTTGCACTCGGTTCGTATGAAGTATACAGGGGTGGCAAGCTAATTAGCACACCCATTGACATTTTTCTTTCTGGCGACAAAATGCATTAAAAAAGTTCATTAACGCATTCCAAATACAAATATTTAGTTTTATTTGAACACATTGTTATATTTTACGAAAAATAAAAAACAAAAATAGAAAATGTAACTATAATTTCGAGAAAAAAAAGACAATGATCAAGATCAATGCTTTATGGACGTGTTATTATGTGAGGCAGCTGCTCTCTAAAATGATACTTAGAGAGTCTGGAAAATAGTGAGAACAACTTAAAAGTAATTTAAATGTGATTTTGGCTATTCAGATTTACTTAATATTTGATTGGGTATCCTTTCTGAACAATAACGGCAGCATATCTCCTGCTTAATGACGTCATTAGGTCAGCACAGACTTCAGGAGAAATTTTGTACCATTCTTCCCGAAAAGTGGTCCATAACGCGTTTGCCGTGGTCGGTTTTAATGCCATTACATGTCGTCTGAAGATGACCCATAAATTTTCTATATCCGGGCTTTGTGGGGCCAAGTCAGAACGGTAATATCGTTTGCATCAAACCACTCATTAACTATGCGGAACGTATGGCATGGGGCATTGTCTTGCTGAACACACTTTGCCGATGTGTTGCAAGTGGAAAATCATCATAGAAATGTACCTAATTGTTGGCCAATATGCTCTGGTACATAAGCCCATCCATTTTTCGTTTAACTTGGACTATTGGCCCAACAGTATTCGCGGTAAAGCAGCACCACAACATCACGCTGCCACCTCCATACTTAACCGACTTCGTAGTGTACTTTGGGTTCAAATCCTTGTTGTGAGGATGTCGTACGTAGGTTCTGCCATCAGTTCCATACAGATTAAATTTGGATTCATCACTCCAGATGACAGAATTCCAGAGAAACTGACTATTGAAGATATGGCATTTTCCGAAATCCAGCCGTTGTCTTCGATTAGACTATGAAACCTTCGGTTTTTTGAGACTCTGGCATCCTCGAAGATTATTTTGCAAAAGCCGAGCTCTAACAGTCCTAGCTGATATATTCACACAGCAATTTTGGTGCATTTGAGCTCTTATTTCCATTGAAGAGGCGAAGGGGTGCCTAAGGGTATGTCTGACTATCGGACTATTCTCATGTTTTTAGGTCTTTTTTGACCTGGATTGTTTCTGATTTGCAAAAATCCCACGTTAATGGTAATGCTTAAGTGCATTCTGTACTTTTTTGGTGAAAAGCCGATTAATCTTGCAATTTCGGATATGTTCTGCTCTTTTTGGTACAAATTCGGAATCTGATTTCATTCTGCCTTCATTGAATTCTTTTTTTTCCCATACTCATTCTCAAATCTTAAAAAAACAATGAACACCTAAGGAAGATTCGAAAAATAATAGCTTTGATCACAGAATTGGAATTTTTCCAGTAAAAACTTACTTGAATGCTTGGGTGTGCTAATTAAAATGCCACAGTAAAACACAAACACTTACGGTAAATCTTATACAGCACGGAATCGTATTGCAAAACGACATATTTTTTTCTCGATTAAGTTTTGTCATTGATGTACGTAATATTAAACTCTTAAGCATTTGTTCGCTTATAAGTAAAAGAAATTGCAGAAAAAAACACAAGTTTGAATTTTCATAGGGGTGTGCTCATTAGCTTGCCAGCGCTGTAGTTACACATACGAAATAACTTTCATATGACTGTCCTTGTCAAGATTTCATTGATCACTAGGAACCCGTGTAATTTCGTTCTGTTCGTCTGTCTCTTTGTATGTCCATAAAAATGTGATAAACATAATTTTTTGGCACAGAAACTATTATAAACAAAGTTATTAACAAATAAAGTCTCCGCTGTGCGACTGATATTCACGCCATTTTATGAATATACTGGTACATAATATGTACTATCATTGTATATGAAACTAATAGTACTATCACTTTGGCAAATCGATGGTGGTGCCCCTAGTGTACCGAGTAAATACTACACCGTGAGTATGAAGATTTCTTCTCTCAACTAAATGCGAATCCACTCGAGCAATAAATCTGTTAGTGCCAAAATGGCAGTTGTCAGGGTAGGGTGTGTTGTCTCTGCCAATATTCGCCAGAGTTACCGATGGGTGACTTGAAAACTTATCTTCGGTATAAAAACATGCTAAATAAATAATAAAATACACACGGACACGGTGAAATATATTTTTATTTAATAGCGTTCTGTAAGTTAAAAGAACTTTATGAATTCAGTATAATTTGGGTCAATTTAAGAAGAAAAAAATCATGTGAATCAAATTAAAAGAAAAAAAATGTGGACTAAAAAATTAGTTAATTTTAAAATTGGTCCCAGATTATTATAATTGCTAAGGGGGTACAAAATCCACTATTTGCGAAATATAGTCACCACGGAACCAGACCGTAAGAAAGTTTCCATTGAGTGACATCGCCTATCGGTAACCCTGTTTTTCACTCGGTTTCTCATCTCACGAAACTCTGTGTCGTGTGGGAAAAAACAATGAAAACATTTGAAGCTGAGTGACTATTGGAGTCCATTTCATATAATATTGTGTATGCATATTGTGTACAGAGTGACCAGAGTGGAATATAATATTCCACATTGGAATATATTTCAGCTCGAGTGGAATATATTTTTTGAGAAAAATAATCACATATAAAAGTGGAATATTTTTATATTCAAATGGAATATTAAGCATATTTTTACACCACAAAAATCTGATATTTATTCATTAAATTATTCACTACTATTTTATATAATCATAGCAGAATGAATACTCATACATATCACTAAATTTGGCTTCACATGTTCAATACAAAATTACCTGCCATCGCCAAATTAATTCCCAACCATACTCAAAAACATTTTCCGTCTGCCTGTCAGAAATAATACTGTAAGTTCAAACGAGAGAAATATATTTTTTCAGTTACATTTTCATCCCTCATCATCATTCGTCATTGTTTTACTTATAATAGCCGTGTTTTATTATAACTTATGAAAATAAAACAGTCCAAATGAAAATAAAACAGTCCAGCTCAACGAAAAGGGTTAAGTTCTGTGTTGTGGTGATTGTACAAGCTAAGCTACTTTAAAATTAAAGTTTAATGCATTTGTTCAATTTTTTATGTAGTTACTTTTGACAGATACCAAATGAGAATAATATTTTGTAGCCATAGTTTTACTTTTACATCGCTAACATATTATTATGAGCAGAATATTAATTTATTTGAACATAATAATATTTGGATTGTCAATAATTATTTCATATTCTAATCTGGCAACATGTACCCTTGACAATTATCGATAGTAAGAGCAATATTTACGAGCGAAAGACACACTCCTAGGGAAGGATGCACTCCTTCCTAGTGATAGCCGAACTATTTTTTAGATCACAAAAATTTATCTTGAAAAATAGTAAGATCTCGTATTAGGAGTGTTTTTTTCAAACCTATATAGGCTAAACATGTTTCCGCAACATGTTTTCAATGTAAAATACAACAAAATCTTAGCCTGGATAATTATCCAGTCTTATTTTTGTATGGAAAGCTTTTTCGAAATCTATATAGATTTATGTATGGATCATCGGTGATAATAAAATACGGCTATTGATATGATTGATATTGAAGAATGATATGATAACACTTCGATAATTGGAATATGAAATTGGAATATATTTAAATACAATTGGAATATAAATATACCATTTCTCAGAAAAATGGAATATTTTTCAGGTTCTCAACTGGTCACTCTGATTGTGTTGTGCTTGTGACATGTTCCCTTTACTCTTCACCCCTTTTCATACTAAGGGACGATCTTCGTAAATTCATTCATTATTTACATAGAAAAATGCGTTTGTGTTTACTTTCACATTTCGCATTTCATACCCAACTTTGTGGGTGAGACGAAATATTCCTTTTTGAGAGGGGAAGAAAACAGGTTTCTTCAATATAAAATGAAATATTTAGGATGAAATGTATTTAATGTGTGCGTGAAAACAAATAGCCCGATTTCTGAAAGCAATTTCTTAATTCATTTCAGAGCATTTTACTGTCATGCATGTATATTCGTATATAGGCATAATTAGGCCAAATGACGATGCATTATGTAAATACCTAAGTACATAAAGTATGTGCACATATATGTACATATACATATATACATTATAATGCTACTGTTTAGTTTCTGAGCGTCTTCAATCATATTTGGTATAGAATGTAGCTTTTAATTATTATCTACTTTCAATAAAATTATAATGGAAATTATAGCAGAAGTAGGTATGCATATGCATACTTTTTGAAAAATATTTCTTTCCATGTCAACACCTGTGGTTTGTATGTATGTACATACAGTGGCGAGCATATAAATAGGAAAATTTAGTCAACATAGTTGAAATCAATTTCATATACAATGGTACTATGCATTTGTATGCAAGAAGAAATAAAGAGTGGATGGCTAGAGGTACTTACCAGAGAAAAGTTCTTATCATACCATTCTCATTCTTACTGCAGAGTGTAAAAGTAAGTGTTGGAAAATGCAATCAGTAATAAACAATTTAAACATGGTTTTCATAGAGAAATATAATACTTCAATATGAAATTACTCTTAATACCTAGTTACATACATACTTATATATTTATCTACATTTATGGCATAAAGTTTAAGAGGAAGTAAGAAAATATAACTACGGATCCCGATCATGACCATGTGCTCTTCATTATCTTTGTTTGCAGATAGTTATCTCAGTATTTTCATATATCTATGGAAACTACCTCGCTGTAATCAATGGTTCTGATACTTTCGGAAATATTTGTGGAGTAAAAACTAACAAACGTTATGAAAACTTTTCGCTTTCCGGGACTGATACATCAAATAAACCCTTTTTGTTATTCTTTGCTGCTACGAGTTTATCAAGTGTTAATAAAGTTTGTGTTGAGCAATGTCCTAAAGAAGTTATTATGAATACATGGCGTTTTGTTGAATATTGCGAGCAGACTAAAACTCAATTTTGTCAATACGGATTTGAAATTAATAAACAAATAAAAAATTTCAACTCGAAATATTTTAATCATTTTAATAGACTGGGGCCGTGTCCTGCTTTTCCGCTAACCCAAAGGTAAACTTTACATATTTACGAGCTCATTAGTCCCCATTTTAATTATGACCTCTTTCAGTTATCCTATAAGGCATAGATGTGTTTTATTGGGCCCTGGAGATTATGTAAAAGAGTTTTACTCAATGTTAAATTCATTCGGCGTAACACAAATATTTTTTGTGTACATTTATTTGCAATCATATTATATTGTAGGATTGAGTGGATTTGCGTTTGGTATGTATTAGAATATAAACTATACGATATAATTTGTTACAATTAATTAAATTTCGATGTAGTGGTTTCGATATTATTATTGCTTATGATGTGTTGGCTAAGGAGAATTGTATCCTGGCTAATATGTTTCCTAGTCATTACTGCAAATGTCGGACTTTGTGCGGTTTTCTGGTATGTTTATAACAATATGCCAATTGAAGTTAGAGATGAGCAATTTTATGAGGACGGAGAGATTTTTAACAGTGAACACTTATTACTACATGTATTAGATGACTTCGTTATAAATAAAAAAGTGATTTACTTAATAGCTATTATTTTGTCCGTTTCAACGGTAAGTTCATTTATTAAACACGTTTTAAACTAGATTCAACGGCTGATCCGCATTTTTTTTCAGATGGTTCTGCTAACTGTTATATTTTATTGGAGAAAACGGTTCTCCGGCCTTGAAGCGGTTTTTGAAGAAGCAGCGAATTGTCTGAAGAACTTGCCTGGGCTGATGTTTGCCCCATCGGTTTCATTACTTGCACTAGTTCCGTTCTTTTTGTTCTCTGTTTATACTATGCTATGTATAACAACAGCGAATTATCCAGAAATTACTCAGATGGTTACAGAACCAAGTCCTTTTGACTTAGATAGTATCTATAAAGATGAATTCATGTGTAAGTACGTATGCTCATGTGTATTATATGTTGTTTGAGGTAAGTGTAACTGTACAAATGTAGTTCTACTATACAAATGCAATACATATGTATACGACTGCAGTTCAAAAGGTCACGCGACATAGTAAAATAATTGTATAGGTTCATATGTATAGTGCACTCTCGATTTTTGCAAACCTCGATGTTTGCAGCTCATGTAATGGATTCACTTTGTTTCGATTTTTACAATAAATCCAAAAAAAGTTCTCGATTTTTGCAATTTTGAAATTGTACGGCACAAAATATGTCGTATACCGGTATACCGTATATGCTTACTATGCAATGTTGCAGATAAAGCAAACTCTTGCTAACATCAAAAATCGTGTACTAGATGCAGTACATTACAGTAATTACGACTACTTATCTTATCGATAATGCTCCTTGTCATCGAAAAGAATCAGTAATTGAAATTAGGGGTCTCAGCATTACAATAGGCGTGATTTGTTTGCAAGCCTATAGGTATAGGATTGAAAAAGATTTCGATGTATAATGCAACAAAACCTTAACCTGGATAATTATCCAGGGATCCATTGAAGAGATGATGCAACTGCAAAAATTGCGCGATAAAGCTGTGATCCAAGTGATCTTCTGCTAAACTCTAAGTGTGAACCCACACTAAATAGAACAAAACTGTGTTAGATAAATAAAACAATTTTTTTATTTTTTTAAAGTATAAAATACACACATTTCAATGCGAGTACCCCCATTGAATCATTGAATAAAGCAAATTAAAGCAGACTAATGCAAACGATTTTCCTGAACTGCCTAAGTCATAAATCCCACGTGTATATATGGGGCTTCGTACATTGAAATAAGCAAAACAGTCAAGTTAGTCAAGTAAGGCACAGACACGAGAAGACAGTTTAGGCATAAAAAGGCGAAAAATACATGAAATCAAATGAGAGCGCCCATATCAACTCACTCAAACAGACAAAATAAACAAAATTGATTGAAACATGTTCAATTAGTTACTTTTCGAATTTTTGTGTAGTTTTAAGTTATTATTATTATTAGTTAGTTGTTATTATTATTATTATTATTTTAAGTGTACATAAATGTCAAAATAATGTTTCGTTCATTCGTTTTCTAATTTTTGTGTAGTTAAGCTAGTTAGGAGAAAACTAATAAATCATGCCTATCAATAACCCACACCAAATGAAGAAAAACAAAAATGTGTTTTTTGACTGGCTTTATTTGGTGTGGGTTACTAACAGGCTTTTTTGCTTTGTTTGTCTATGCTTTATTTGGTGTGGGTTCACCCTAACTGTACAAATTTATCCATGTAGCTACCTGCATTTCAATGTTTTATAAATAAGTTTTTTTTATGAAAATATGTTTACTTTTTTACGATAGAAATAAAATTCTTAAATATACCTACCTACAAGTATGTATTGCAATGTTATTTTTACAACACAAAGCATATTGTGTTAGAATTTTTAAAGTGTTTTGATTTTCTGTTCAATTTGTGCAACTTTTCGATTTTTGAAACAGGTCGTGTTTTCATTAGTTGCAAAAATCGAGATAGCACTGTGTATTATTATTTTCATTTTGAATTTTGTTCTAATCTTTGCTATACAACCTACTTTTAGATCATCTATAATATTTTTAATTTTGTGTATGTACACCAAAGCTTCATTTTACGTTGTTCAAATTGTAAACCAACATTAGTTCCAATATTGTTTAATTTATACACAAATAAATTAGAATAAAGAGTTAAAATTCAAGATTTTAATACTTTGCCCAGTTGAAGCAAAAACGTGTATTGAAATGGTGGTGTATGTTGTATGTATCATTTCACATTACCATAAACAACATGACATTCTGAAAAAAACATGTCCTAGTATTCAAGTTTTCTATTCCACACAGCACTTCGGAAGGTGGAATATGTTGAAGTAAAGTCAGTTCGAACTACATTTTGGGTGTATATCGTGTTGGTCATCTTTTTAACTGAATTCATATTTGCATGTGATGAGTTTTTCCTGGGTGCTGCTGTCGCAAATTGGTATTTTAAGAAGAATTCGCCATTAACATCTGCCATTTGGAAAATGTGCAAATACCACTTGGGTACTGTGGTAAAGGGTTCCATTGCGATCGCATCTCTTAAGATTCCAAGATTGATTTTACATTATTTATTTCGAAAGTAATAATACAGGTAAATTCCATTTGAAATATTTTAAAAAATGATTTTAATATTTTAGACTCGAGAGATGTGTGTATCATTCCCGATTCAAACGGTGTAACCGTAGATTTCAATTGCTCGAAAAGTGGTCAAGGGATTTTAATCACAACGCCTTTGCTGTTGCTGCAATGGAAACGGTTGACCTTAGTTCAGCTTCTGGAATCGTGCGAGAATCATAGTTTTATAAATTTTATCACTCCTATTGTTACATAGGCTTTTTTTCCAATTTCAGGCATGGAGTACAATGGCGCGAAACGGTTTACAAATTGAGGCAGTAAATCAAGTTGCAGATTTCGTTTTGTTCTTGGCCAAACTCTTGGTAGCCACCATTACATGCTTATTTGGAGTATTACTACTTAGAGATGAAAAGCTTATGTATTTCTATATGGCTCCTGTAGTATTAAGTACAATTTTTGCATTTTTAATTGCACACGTGGTCCTCTCGTTGGTTGAAGTGAGTTTCTTTTATTGATTCTGTGAAAATTTTAATTTTTTCTTTTGTCTTAGTAGATGATTATAGATACACTCTTTCTGTGCGCTTGCGAGGATAAAAAGATTTATAATGGCGGTGGTCGTTGGATAGAAAGCAATCTTGCTCAGTTTTTCGATAAACATGAAATAGAACAAGGTCCTGTTCAAGTAGTTATGATAAGATCTGTTAACAGTCAACCCAAAAATGAAACTACAACTGCTTAAAATAATATCAACTTAAATAATGATAGATGCCTTAATTATATACATATTTATAATAAATTGAAATACTCATCATAAAAGAATACAACAGAATATATATGTTTGTACAGTACGCTTTTACCGAGGGCGTACTGTATGTGGTTACAATTATGTATATGCTTATTTATATTATGCACCGAGAATTTCAAAAATAAATATACATACCTACATATGTATGCATTTTATAAAACATTTGTTTGTTTTTTTCTACAATATTCTGGCTATGCTTAAAACTACCAATCGGATCTTAATGATTTATCTTTTAAAATTCAAATTAGGAGTTACATATGTATAATTTTGTTGACAAATTTATAAGAAGCTTTGCCGATTTAATGAAATTACGATTTGGTTTTCTGTCGCACGAATATTCAGTCGCATACAAATATAACACAAAGCTTTAAATCTGAATGCACGCCTATGCGACCAAATAATCGCAGCGATTAACAAACGGTTTTTGTGAACGATGGTATTGTCACAAAAAAAAGAGCCAGTACACAACACTGCCCTGTGAAATCCATTTTTGTACTGGCAAGACTTCCATTCAATAGTCGCAATTGCATGAAGATTCATGCTAATCCATACGACACATATGACTTACTTATTTACTTAGGTGGCGCTACAGCTCGGGTCGAATCCCCCCTTTTTAAGCCTTGTGACCCGTGGCTCCCAATTTTTCAAAAATAATCAAAATGGCCTCTTTTTCAGTTTTTATTCTATTATTTTGAACGAAAAAGAATGTAAAAATGAAAAAGGACGAAACACCAAAAAATATCTAAAAGTTTTTAAAATACGTTCTTCAAATTATGAATAATTTTAACAAAATGTTCCATTGTGAATCTTCACAAATAATTTTCTTGATTTCTTCCGTTGGTTAGGGATATACTTTGAAATATTTTTTTATTTTTTTTAAGGAAAGAATAGATTTAAAATAATGAATTAGAAGTATTTGATTACAAGAATTGTGAAAATATTATAAATTCGACAGATAGCTACATACATTGGCCATGAAGCTGAGTTGTATTTATATCACATCAAAGAAAATGTTTACTGAAGATGATTTCTGTGTTAAAAGCAACGTTTTTTTTTTATTATCAATCGATAATAAGTGAGCTTTTGAAAAGAGTCAACAATAAAGAGATTGAGATTTTTTGATCCTAAGGTAATTAAACAAAGAATTGAGTTTAATTATATAGATTTGGTCTATGATTTCCAGAATCTAGTATCAAACTCAGAAAAAGTTATTGAGGAATATCAATTTCTTAATACCAAATCAAGAGGGTTTTCAAACAATTTTTGAAATAAATAACTTTGAAGAATTGCATGCTATTGGGCGGGCAATCTAAGAAAAGTTTGAATGAACCTATGTTTAAAAATTTACACGAGTTTGTGGTGAACTTTGCCTCATAGCAGCGCCTCGGCCTTAAAAGTCTTTTCAAATTGACGCTTATAAAAAATTAGCTGACGAATAGACTAAACATAGAAAGTTGTAATTCAATGATATCAGCATTAAATGTGTGTGGAACAGATTTGGAAAATTGGGTGCCAAATAAAACCTTTGTATTATAATGTATTATAAAATGTACCTATTAGTTAGACGTGTACCTAATGTGTATTGTTTATGTTATTTTTTAAGTTTCATTTTCAGTGAATTCTTTGTTTTGTTGTTGTAAATAAAAGTTTACAACATACTTTTTTTGATATTTCTTTGCTTTAATAATTTTTTGATTGCTGGCCCTTTTTTTCGGTACGGGCACCATTTTGGGACCCGTTTTGAAATTTTTCAGCGGCAACGCTGGTACGTGCTATATTTTTGCACGAATGGAAGGGACCTACAGTTTTTTGCCGACTCCGAACGGCGAGTTGAGAGCCTCAATCGTGACAAATGATACTCTTTGATTGCTTGTCAGACATTCTAAACAGGTTCCACCGTGAAAAAACTTTTAGGTGTTGGATCCGGGCTAGGATTGAACCCGGGCAGCATTGCATAGTAGTCCAACGCACTAACCACTACACCATGGTGCTCGCAATATACATACATATGAGATATGACACATATGACTACGATTTTTTAATCGTAGCGATTTAAACCGCAATTGGGTGGAGTCACCTGCCGGTGCGTATGATTCATTTTAACTTGCGACAATCGCATGTCGCATCGCATGGAAAATGGGACAAATCGCAGACATTCAAACGTTGCAATTGCATGTGCGCACATATACATTATGTATATACATGAAAGTTATACGTTCTACCTTTTGCGATTGAATAGTCATGCGACAGAAAACGCACGCCAGCCTAATTTCCTGAATGCGTCGGAAATGTATAACAGGGGTATCACAACAACTCCTGGGCAGATTTTAATAAGACTTTGCTCTTCTATACGTTAGAGGTTAGAGTATTGGCATTTATCTCCAAAATTGGGGATTAGATAAATGAATTAAAAGAAATTAATTTTCACAATTATTACTATTATGTGCATCCGATTAAACAATTGTCACTGATCGCGAATCTGGTGAGAGAGGGTCGTTTATATTGTTATTGTTCTCTCCGCACTTTTTCTCACCGCGCGAGTAATATACTGCAACTACATATGTACACAGCCATGTACATATATACATACATATTATCACACATACTGCACCAGCAACAACATCAAAGACAAGTGGAGCTACTGTTGACGAAACCAAAATTTCTTGCACTTGGCTAGTGCTATGTGTAGCTGTTCTTTTGTTCTTGTTTAAGATTTATGTTAAACTGTTAATAATCTTGTTGTTTGTGACATTATGTATTATTGTTATTCAGTTGGTAATTACTAATTAGTGAGTGGAGTTCGTCACGTGTCGTCTTTGTTATTTATCGTTTCATTTGTTCGTAACAAATGTAACTGAGTATTAATGATAAATGTATAATGTAAATAAATGAATAAAACTATTTACTTATATTGAAAATATATTGTTTTGTGTTTCATTTAAAATTCGTAACTCGCGCTGGCTGTCGCTTTCTCTTTTTCCTCTGTTCTTAGATCTTAGTATTCGCGCAGGTGGTCCCCGCCAGAGCTGTCTTTTCGTTAATTTTTTGGGTGCTCAATTTTTGCGAACATGGCAGTACATGCTTATATTCATATACTATGTACTTGTACATATAAGAAACATTATGAAAATGGTAAATTGTGTTGAATTAGAAACAACATTATCTGAAGCTCATTAGTTTTGATTTTTTTCTTTTTTTGTGAATCTTTCAGTGTGGATGTTCTTATTGATTGCAGGTTGGTTTTTCAATTGGAGCATAATTTTATCATAGCCTTTGGAGTTTTCATGTCCTACCAATAGAGTTCTATTATTCTACCTGACAATTTTGCAATACGGCTTTGCAACGTTTTTGCAATCTTTTCCTTGATCCAACCAATTGAATCTTTTTAGCCAGGCGGGACGAAATTTCTCAATTTTTTTGTTTTTTGTCATCACCGTCATCGTCATTATCGCTATCAAGACTTTACTAGCACTGCATTTCGTTTGGTTTTTTGTTGGCTGCTTTGCTTTTACGCGAACGGATTTTTGACTGACAGGCTTCGTATTCCAATTGTGTCCTACTGTTATTTGTTGCATTGCATATTGCAAACTGTTGATATGGTTAGTTTTTGTTTTTTGCATGTTTGGGTAGTACAAATTAAGGCAAGGGTAGTACGGACTATGTAACATCAACTTATTTGTAGTTTCTGTTCAGCTCTGTGTTATGAGCTTAACATAGAATGACAGAGAACAAGCATCGCTCACATGCAGATGTCACTTACCACACTTGTCTTCGAAATTCTACAACTTCGAAAAAGAATCTGACAGAAGCGATTTCCGGCTATATGCTTTCTTTTTGCACTTGAACTCCCATCCAACTAAGAACTCTTAAGCGTCACTTATTAGAATAAGAGTACTATAGTTTTTTTATAAACAAAAAAAAAAAAGCTTAATTAATTTTGTTGTGCTAAGATCACATATAGACGATAAATAATCGTATAAGGTACAACTTAGTGAGATAAAATTAGGAACGAGATAGCAGTATAAAAGGATCTTTGTTGGTATGCTTGGTTAAGCAATTTATCGAATAGTGCTTGTGTTCATCGAGGCTTTACAGGCATCCTGAACATCATTCACGTGGGGAATAGATGAATTGTCCACTTTGTTCAAGCACGTGGTACGTCATTTGGGCACAAAATATTGACCCGTAGAATCACCAAAACCTCAACAAAGTTCATCCTAACCTGTCCAGCACGTGGAGCCATCAGCAAGCTCCCAATACATACAACAATCAGTCGACAAATGTACATATGCGTGTACAACTCCACGGATATCCAACATAGCCAAATCAAGCCAACTATAATCCCAGTCTGCAAGATAATCATCAGCAGCTGTATATCATTTATATAAAGTGCATTTCCTAACCTAAATTATCTAAAGTCCCGTCTCGAAAATTCTAATCCTAAAGTACATAGTTTTTAATTTGAAATACCTACCTAAAAAAAAATTTGCCTACCTAAATTCTAATACATATATATTTGCTACCTAACTATATAATTTGTTCCTATAAAATACCTTTTTGTTTGAATTTGTTTATATACCTAATATCTTAAATTTAAATATTTCATTATACTACTAAAGTGTTAAAATCAGTGAGATAGTGGTTAGAATCATTTTTATTAATAGCAACAGCATCATCATTACCATCAAACAAGCTTCAAGATGTTCCTGACATGTCACGAAAATCATCGAGCAGAAATAACAGGTAACAAGTCATCTTAATTTATAAATTCACCACTATTACATTCGAATAAAACACTTTAACAGCATAAATTTAAAATACCCTTGCACATACATTTCTTTATTATATATTTACATTTAAACTCAATCATCCCTCTATAAATCATACGTATATACATTCACATTCATAACTTGCATTCATTAACTAAAGTAATTACATAAATACATACAGTAAATAGCAACAAAAGCTATTCGGAACATATCAAGTAAACATTAGGTACATATATGTACACAAGCCATTCAATCTTTGTTTTTTTTTTTTGCTATCTACAACTTTTGGAATCATTAATAAATTAATTTTTGTTTAGACAAAATACTTGTCACACAGTACAAATCCGGAATTTTGATTTACAGTATATATTTAGGTATAGTTTACCTATATACCTTATTAGTTGAATTACAGACATACAAAGTGCATAGCATTCGTCACCTCGCATATTTTTTTTTGGTTTGCTATATCAATACCTGAAATCATGGTAATCTCGAATCTTGATAAGAGAAGTTTCGAATTAATCATGTACTAAATTTCCCCCCCTTCATCGGTCATCTTCATCATCAAGATCGTCCACACCTTCTCTTAGGCATGCGATAACACCTTGCATGTCACTGCACAACCGGTGCGACACAAAGATGCCTCCACACACAGACACAGTCATTGAACAGGCTGATTATAATTCGAATAATGAGTTCTCTGCAAATGCACTTGTCAGCACATAGCTGTTCCTCATGAGGTATTCCCCATTCACCTTAGATCTTGTGAATACTTCTGGTGACCTGGTATCTGGTCTGACGTATGTTGTGTCAACCGTTCGATTTTCTCTTAAATCTCTTTAGTATTCTATTCCATCATTCATTTTAATTTTTAAATTTCAATAGTCACCTCTCCCCACGACCTAACCCTGAGCAGCCGGAAGAAAACCGTTAGTAAGGGAGCATTGGAGGTGAATTGAATGGGAATGTGTGTAACACTCTTAACATGAAAGTGTAATGTCATCGTTGCTTCCTTCATTTAATAGCAGTTGGCATATGGACGCAGTCGCAACCACTTGTACTGCGAACATATGCTACAGTTATTATGGCGCCCAAAATAAAAGGGGCTAATCCAGCCCAAACACAAAATTCTTATACATATGTGGAGCTTTACATTTTTTTTGTTTTAATTCTGGTTACCTAATTTATTAAATCGTTCGGATACAGGCATACGTCATGATCAAAGAGGATCATTTGCACTCAGCAGTGTGCTTCAATTTGTTTTGGTGAATAGGAAAGTGTTTTGTTTAGCACTGCATACAGTGAGTTAGAAGGCAATGAAACTGTTTTCGTTTTGTTTGCTATCCTTACGAATGCAACAGATGATAGTTAGAAATGTCTCAAGAAGCTCAAGTTTCTTAGAATTCCTATCATTTCTTTTATGTGGAAATTAGATTTTTACGGATAGGATTTTCCCATTCGTATATCTTTTCACATTTTTCCTTGAATCCAGTACAAGGAAGTCCAATACGAAGAAGTAGCTGTAATATTTGTGTGTGTAACTAGAGGTTGGAGTTGATAACGATGATGAAAATGATGGAGATGACCGAAATTATGTATATGCTCAACAAAACAACACTTTTATTGATCTTATCAGTTGAGAACAATTTTAATTACTTTTCCCTTTGTTTTTTTTTTGTGTTATAATTCTTGACAAGTTTTAATATTAAAATTTTTTTTTTGTTTCGAAATGGAGTTTTTGGATTTCGCGTGTCTGGACGCAGACGAGATTAGGTTTGAGTGTCAGTTGAGAGGTCTTCCACTGGTAGGCACGGTTAGGCAGTTGGCTACAGAGCTAAAGAAAATGGCTGAGGAAGAACGCAAAGGCATAAGAACTTTCAGGCCCGCTGCCATAAATAGTCCGAATTTAGAAATGGAAGCATGTCAGGAGAAGTTTGATCGGTTGGAGTCATTAGTTACAGAATGTGTGAAATCTGCGAATCAAGAACAAGAGAAGCAAGCTGTTTCTAAAGCAATCCATTTGAGAAATAGACTTGATCTGTTGTCAGAGAGAGAACCGAACTTTAAACTTTCAATAGTAAATCTTAAGTCCAAATTGAAAAGCTTGATTGATCACATGCTAAGCGTTGATAACGGAGCTGGTCCAAGCTCACCATTGCATTTTGACGAGGTACAAGACAATAAAGTTCAACAACACTTCGAGACGAAGGCGTTGTCTCAGAATTTGGTGGGTACCCCTATGCATGCTGACAAAAGCAGCAATCTTTCTCTTGCTTCAGTACACTCAGGTCTAAATAGTAGCAGACAAGTCATAGGAAACCAAAATTGTGGTACCATTCCAAAGCGTGTTTCAAATGGTCAGTATTCAAATTCAGATTTACTGAGCTCGAATCGTCAACCGAATGGGAACGTCGCTGCACAGCATTCTTCGCATAGTCAAAGTTTCACGATGAACGATATGGCTTATGCTTTGCCAAACGCAGTACCACCCACGCAAGTAAAGCCAAGGCAACCGCAACCGAGTAGGTATAGAAACCAGACTTCTCGCGCTGCACACTTCCAAGATCAAGACTTTTTTCATCAGAATCAGCGTATAGGTAGAACCGAACCTTTTCAATATGCTTACGAATTTACAAGCGATACCACAGGTAGATTACGCAACGTTAGCAATTGGAAGCTTCGTTATGACGGTTCGAATAGTGTCCTTTCTATTGAACAATTTATAATGAGAGTTGAAATTTTAGCCAGGGGTGAGGAAATTCCGCTTGATCAACTATGTTTGTCCATGCATTTACTGTTGTCAGGGAATGCTAACAACTGGTTCTGGATTTATATCCAAAGGAATAGAACACCGGTATGGCAACATTTTCGAAGGGCAATCATCAGCGAGTTTCAAACCTACACCACAGATCAGGAAATCAGACGGCAGATTGAGAATAGGAAACAAAAGCATAGAGAGTCGTTCGCAGAGTTTAAATTAGCAATCGAAACCCTTGATTCAATGCTTCGAGTTCCTTATTCAGAAGCGGAAAAGGTCAGCATTCTGAAGTCAAACATGCATCCTGCTTTACGCAAAAGGTTAATACTTGAGCACATTGTGTCGGTAGGCGACTTGAAGGAAAAATGTATGCTGATTGAGAAGGCATTAAACGATATAGGCGAAACTCTCGATGACCAGATATTCTCGAGAAGAAGACAGGTGAATGAGTTTACATATTTACCGAATTCTGATAATCTTACATTCTCTCCTGAACAATCAACTGTTTTCTCAGTCAGTCAAACTGATCAGAATACATTTGAAGTTGAAGAAAGTAACTTCATCATATGTTGGAATTGTGAGGATATAGGACATAGTTTCATTGATTGTCCGAGAGACCAGCGAAATTTATTTTGTTACTCATGTGGAGCTAAAAACGTCACGAAACCCAATTGCATCCGGTGTAACAATTTAAACCGCAAGTCGGATGTCCGCAAGGAAAGGGGAGTGCGACATCCGAATGCAGGTCAGTCATATCCCCAAAACAATGTTCGTCTTCTACACAGACCGACATCAATCAGAAATTGTACCACCCAGACAGAACAATAAATTATCTTAAAGCACGTAAGCACAACATCAGAAAAGTCAGACAAGCAAAACTCTTATCAGATGTTAGTGGTCGTCCTTTAGCCAATATTCAGCTCAAATGCAAGCCTGTAACTGGTTTATTAGACAGTGGAGCCACGATTTCAGTTTTAGGTAAAGGGGCCATGGAACTTCTGAAAGAGCTTGGAATCCCATACCTATCATTAAAATCAGATCTGTGTACAGCCGATGGCACATCCCATAGCGTCATCGGATATGCATATATACCTGTAAATTTCAATAATACTTCAAAAACCATCAAATTCTTCATTTCACCTTCGCTTAAGAGACTAGTGACCTTAGGTGTCGACTTTTGGTTTGCATTCGGATTACATCCCACCTTTTTGGAAGAAATATCCACCCGTAATCCAGATGTAAACTCTCATGATTTGACCAATGAGCAACGAAAGATACTTTCGGAATGCATTGATGCAATTCCATCTTATGAAAAACTTGGCTTGGGACGAACATCTATAGTAGAGCATGATATCGACGTGGGGGATGCTAAACCCATAAAACAACGCCATTTTGCGATTTCACCAG
This sequence comes from Brachyopa scutellaris, assembly GCA_949775065.1. Lineage (NCBI taxonomy): Eukaryota > Metazoa > Arthropoda > Insecta > Diptera > Syrphidae > Brachyopa > Brachyopa scutellaris. The sequence continues at coordinate 105,461,294 of OX459113.1, forward strand.
CGATGCAGAAGCTACTGTATGCAGAAATCGATAGAATGCTAGAACTCGATGTCATCGAAAAAAGCCAGAGCAGTTGGTCATCACCTGTTGTTATCGTGAAGAAGGCAAACGGAAAAACAAGGCTTTGCTTAGATGCTAGGAAGGTGAACGAGCATACCATTAAAGATGCTTATCCACTCCCTATTATTGATGGAATTCTAGCGAGGTTGAAGAAGGTCAAATTCATTACCGCATTAGACTTGAAAGACAGTTTTTGGCAAATTCCCCTAAGTTCATCTGCAAAGGAGAGAACAGCTTTCCCGGTGCCTGGTCGTGGGTTATTTCAGTTCAAAGTAATGCCATTTGGATTGAAAAATGCCACGCAGTCAATGTGCAAATTGATCGATCAAGTTATACCTTACGAACTGCATCAGGATGTTTTCACTTATGTAGATGATCTTCTGATTATTTCCGAGACTTTTGACGAACACGCAGAACTTTTGAGAAAGGTAGGTTCCTATTTAAAGCAGGCTAACCTAACGATCAATCTGGAGAAAAGCAAATTTTGCCAACGTGAGATATGTTACCTGGGGTATATAGTTGGTGTAGACGGGTTAAAACCCGATCCAAAAAAAATAGCAGCTATATCCAAATTTCCGCAACCAAAGACTATCAAGCAATTGAGACGCTTTCTTGGTATGTGCCAGTGGTACATGCGGATGGTGCCAAACTTTGCTGCTATTGCTGCACCTCTAACGTCACTCACGGGCAAAAACGCTTTTCAGAAGGATTGGTCGAAAGAGGCTTTATCTTCTTTTCAGTCTTTAAAGACGATGCTTACGACAGCTCCGATTTTGGCTGCGCCAGACTTCGAAAAACCATTCCAAATACATTGCGATGCATCTACTGCAGGTATTGGAGGTGCGCTCATTCAGTTGGATGACAGTGGGACTGATCGGCCAGTAGCTTTTATGTCAAAGAAGCTGAATACTGCGCAGAGCAACTACAGCATAACCGAACTGGAATGCTTAGCTGCTGTGCACAGTGTTCAAAAGTTTCGGCCGTACATAGAAGGTACTCGGTTTGTCATTGTCACTGATCATGCCAGTTTAAAGTGGCTGATGTCGCAAAAAGACCTCAACGGTAGGCTGGCCAGATGGTCACTCAAGTTACAGCCATTCGATTTCGAGATTGTACATCGGAAAGGCAAAGACAACATTGTAGCTGATGCATTATCGCGTAGTATGATAGAGGAGATTGTCGGAAATGGAACAGGTTATCTAGACGCTGATTTTTCTGCGGATGAGGAGTATCAGAACCTGCTAAAATCGATTGAAAAGACAGCGGATCGATATCCTGATTTAAAAATCCACAATAACAGAATTTTCAAACGCGTAAAGTTTCGTGATTTTTCTGTTGCAAGTGAGTCGGATTGTTGGCGTTTATGGCTACCGAAAACATTTCGCCGTGAACTAATAAAAAGCGAACATGAACCACCAAATTGTGCTCATCCAGGGGTTAACAAACTTGTGGAAAAGTTAAAGCGGTTGTATTATTGGCCAAAGATGGTGGTGGATGTTACAGACTATGTCAATTCTTGTGAAAAATGTAAAGTTTCTAAGGTTCCGAACATGATATTGAGGCCGCCAATGAATCCTCGGGAGCCACCATTGCGTCCTTGGCAAGAATTGCACATAGACTTTGTGGGTCCATTCCCAAGATCCAAGAAAGGTAACACACAGGTTCTAGTTGTTCTCGACAACTTTTCAAAATACCTTGTTGTGAAATCACTTCGAAGTGCCACATCTAAGCTTGCAATACAAACGCTGGTAGAAAACGTGTTTGACTTGTTTGGTATTCCTGAAAAGATTCTTTCTGATAATGGTTCTCAATTTGTTTCGCACGAATTCAAAAATTTTCTCGAACAACACGGTATCAAACACGTATGTACCGGGATATATTCGCCGCAAGCAAACGCAGCGGAGAGATCAAATAGGACCATTTTCACAGCCGTGCGGTTATATATAGAAAAGGATCACCGCGATTGGGATTCTCATCTCGGATCAATATCATGCGCGTTAAGAAATGTAGTACATGAATCCACAGGATTTAGTCCATTCTATTTATTATTTGGGTTCCATATGGTAACTCATGGAACCACATATGCGCTTTTGAGAGAGTTTGAATCCTTATCCGGTGAGACGCCAGAGATCATTGAGAGGCATGACCATCTGATAAAGGTTAGGGAGAAGGCGTATGAATATTTGAAGCTTGCACAAACAAAACATGCCAAAGCTTACAATCTGCGATCGAGGCCCGTAAATTTCGCGGTTGGACAGATAGTTTATCGCCGCAACTTCGTCAAAAGTAGCGCCCCCAATAAGTACAACGCCAAGCTTGCACCTAAATTCAGGAAGTGCCGTATCAAACGTAGAATTGGGAACTGCTTATATGATTTAGAGGACCTGAACGGTAAATACATTTGCAGAGCACATGCGAAAGACATTATCTCTTAAGCAGAGGTTGCCCGGTTTCTCAGTTGGTAGAGCATGAGTTGTTCAGGGTGTGGGTCTGCCCCGCGTTGTCTCATAGTGCATTTCAAACATAACGACTGACGGTGCATTCGTTCTGCTTGCTTTGTAACATCAACTTATTTGTAGTTTCTGTTCAGCTCTGTGTTATGAGCTTAACATAGAATGACAGAGAACAAGCATCGCTCACATGCAGATGTCACTTACCACACTTGTCTTCGAAATTCTACAACTTCGAAAAAGAATCTGACAGAAGCGATTTCCGGCTATATGCTTTCTTTTTGCACTTGAACTCCCATCCAACTAAGAACTCTTAAGCGTCACTTATTAGAATAAGAGTACTATAGTTTTTTTATAAACAAAAAAAAAAAAGCTTAATTAATTTTGTTGTGCTAAGATCACATATAGACGATAAATAATCGTATAAGGTACAACTTAGTGAGATAAAATTAGGAACGAGATAGCAGTATAAAAGGATCTTTGTTGGTATGCTTGGTTAAGCAATTTATCGAATAGTGCTTGTGTTCATCGAGGCTTTACAGGCATCCTGAACATCATTCACGTGGGGAATAGATGAATTGTCCACTTTGTTCAAGCACGTGGTACGTCATTTGGGCACAAAATATTGACCCGTAGAATCACCAAAACCTCAACAAAGTTCATCCTAACCTGTCCAGCACGTGGAGCCATCAGCAAGCTCCCAATACATACAACAATCAGTCGACAAATGTACATATGCGTGTACAACTCCACGGATATCCAACATAGCCAAATCAAGCCAACTATAATCCCAGTCTGCAAGATAATCATCAGCAGCTGTATATCATTTATATAAAGTGCATTTCCTAACCTAAATTATCTAAAGTCCCGTCTCGAAAATTCTAATCCTAAAGTACATAGTTTTTAATTTGAAATACCTACCTAAAAAAAAATTTGCCTACCTAAATTCTAATACATATATATTTGCTACCTAACTATATAATTTGTTCCTATAAAATACCTTTTTGTTTGAATTTGTTTATATACCTAATATCTTAAATTTAAATATTTCATTATACTACTAAAGTGTTAAAATCAGTGAGATAGTGGTTAGAATCATTTTTATTAATAGCAACAGCATCATCATTACCATCAAACAAGCTTCAAGATGTTCCTGACATGTCACGAAAATCATCGAGCAGAAATAACAGGTAACAAGTCATCTTAATTTATAAATTCACCACTATTACATTCGAATAAAACACTTTAACAGCATAAATTTAAAATACCCTTGCACATACATTTCTTTATTATATATTTACATTTAAACTCAATCATCCCTCTATAAATCATACGTATATACATTCACATTCATAACTTGCATTCATTAACTAAAGTAATTACATAAATACATACAGTAAATAGCAACAAAAGCTATTCGGAACATATCAAGTAAACATTAGGTACATATATGTACACAAGCCATTCAATCTTTGTTTTTTTTTTTTGCTATCTACAACTTTTGGAATCATTAATAAATTAATTTTTGTTTAGACAAAATACTTGTCACACAGTACAAATCCGGAATTTTGATTTACAGTATATATTTAGGTATAGTTTACCTATATACCTTATTAGTTGAATTACAGACATACAAAGTGCATAGCATTCGTCACCTCGCATATTTTTTTTTGGTTTGCTATATCAATACCTGAAATCATGGTAATCTCGAATCTTGATAAGAGAAGTTTCGAATTAATCATGTACTAAATTTCCCCCCCTTCATCGGTCATCTTCATCATCAAGATCGTCCACACCTTCTCTTAGGCATGCGATAACACCTTGCATGTCACTGCACAACCGGTGCGACACAAAGATGCCTCCACACACAGACACAGTCATTGAACAGGCTGATTATAATTCGAATAATGAGTTCTCTGCAAATGCACTTGTCAGCACATAGCTGTTCCTCATGAGGTATTCCCCATTCACCTTAGATCTTGTGAATACTTCTGGTGACCTGGTATCTGGTCTGACGTATGTTGTGTCAACCGTTCGATTTTCTCTTAAATCTCTTTAGTATTCTATTCCATCATTCATTTTAATTTTTAAATTTCAATAGTCACCTCTCCCCACGACCTAACCCTGAGCAGCCGGAAGAAAACCGTTAGTAAGGGAGCATTGGAGGTGAATTGAATGGGAATGTGTGTAACACTCTTAACATGAAAGTGTAATGTCATCGTTGCTTCCTTCATTTAATAGCAGTTGGCATATGGACGCAGTCGCAACCACTTGTACTGCGAACATATGCTACAACTACTGATGGGTAGTACAAAATAACTATTGTAGTACAAACGATAGCCCGACATGGGTTCTGTGAGACTTAAGTCTGAGCGAAAGCATTTTGCATTCGACCTATTGCGACTTAATTGCAAGTCTTACTTTTAAAAGCTTTAGCTCGGATTCGTTTGCAAAAAATCTGACAGAACTTAGAGACTGAGCTTTTGCTAGATGGACTTGACGATTCTCATGGCTTGATTTCTCGTATATCCAGAAAACAGAGCAATAGTCTCAGAACAATGAGGTAAACCTCTCAAGACTAGAAATTTGTTGTTTCATAAAGTCAAATGGCTGCGCATCCGGACGTCAAATGTTTTTATCGGTTTGATTCGGTCCAAGTTGGGTGGATAACTGAAAACATTCTCCAACACAATTAAGAATTTCGATGAAGGAAAATTAATTAATTTAACTAAGATGATGGTTTTCCTGGATTTCAAATTGGCATAACAGAAGATTTTGGAAAAGATAAGTTGTGGGAAAAATGGTGAAAAAGCGAATTTTGGATCAAATTTCCTTTGAGTGCGATAATAAATTACTCTGAAAAGTACCTATTGTAGCTTGAAAACAAATGTTCGTCATATATTGGAGCAATAGACTGCGCATACGTTCGGATTGGAAACACAGATCAATATAGTGGAGAGTATATAAACCGAAAAGTAAGAGTAAACAGGGATACTTTTATTAAGTGAAAATATCTGTGTTCTTAGTTTCTGAAACTAAGTTGTGACCTACTTCTTTTGCATACCAATTTGAGCTTTCGCTCATTGCGAACGCTTAGTCTCGTTACCTTTCCTCCGTTTCAGATCTTAGTCTACTGTGAGTGTATACATATGTACATTATGTGAAATGAATCCAATTAATATCCGACTTTTATATTTGTATAAAAATCTTGCTCGTTACTGAGGTTAGATGTTACACTTCATTGGCTACTCCTAAATTCCCGAATAAGATTTAGGAATGATAAATAATCTATCAAACAGTATGAAACCGTAGCGCAAGTAGTGATGGGCAGACTTTTTTTTAACTACCCGGTGGGTATTTATTAACGGGTATTTACCCAAAATCATATTTACCTACCCAAACTCGGGTATTTATTACATTTGGTAAATAATGATAATGCCAAAGCAGTATTTATTACGGTTGGTACAGTTACAGTTATGTACGATTTATATATCTGTGGCAACAAGGAAAAACAGCATAAGTCGTTTTTTTTACAACTTTTCAGGAGAGCAGTTGAAAGGTGGTCGCCGTGGTCGTGGTGGTTAGTGCGTTGGACTACCGCGCAATGCTGCCCGGGTTCAACTCCTGGACGGGTCTAACACCTTAAAGAGTTTTTTCACGGTGCCACCTCTTTGGAATGTCTGACAAGCATCAAAGAGTATCATTTGTTACGATTGAGCTCTCAACTCGCCATTCGGAGTCGGCAAAAAACTGTAGGTCCCTTCCATTCGTGCAAAAATATAACACGCACACACAAATGGTTGCGAGAAGCAGGCCCAGGTTCACCTCAAGCTGTAGCGCCAACTAAGTAAGTAAGTTTGAAAGAAGGGTCTTAACTAACAAAAATCTGGCTGTAAAGTATTCGTCATGACTTATGAGAGTGCTTTTTCATATCTACCCTCAAACTCTAGCCCCGTTACAAACTGTATTAAAGTTTGGCAATTCAAGAAAGATTTGTAATTGTGCGAAAGGCAATAGCGTTAATATGTATCTTCTAAGAAAGTCGACTGTAAAAAGTAACGAAGTCTCGCCATAAAGGTTTCTTTCAAGGCACCGAACGCTAATTAGATTTGGTCGTTCAAAGGAAAGTTTGTTCTTTTGTAGTTTACAGAAACAACTTTTATTTAAAGATAAAATGAATTATATAGTCTCGATTTTAGTTTAAGGTTACTTTTGCTATTTTAGAAAGCGAAACAAACTCTTTAGCTCAAAAATACTAAACTATGAAAAACGTCGCTGTCGCACTAAAAAAATAAAATAAAAACTTCAAAGATAGAAGCTGCGTTTTCATTGGTCGTTCTTCGTGAGGTTAAAAAAATGACAGCTCGAAGTATGATGTTGCCAGTGCCGGTTTCCCATGGAGTCTTAACCACCCGCCACAGTGGCCCCCCAGAAGGCTTGTGCACCTTGTAGGTAACGTTGCGGTATGTGGACGCGGCGGCCGGTCCGGGTGCGGGAAGGCTGAGTTATTGTAGGTTGTGGTGGTGGTTGAGCGCTTGGTGCTGCTGCGGGTTGTTGTGTGCTTGCGGGCTCTCCGGCCTCTAGGTATGCTGGTTTCAGACGATCAATTGAAATTTTGAGGTGTTTTTTTCGGATGTTTAATGTAAAAAATTTGTCGTGGCGCTCGATTACTTCGAAGGGCCCCTCGTAGGGTGGTACAATAGATGCTTTCACTGAATCGTTGCGTACGAATGCGTGTGTTGTCGATTTCAGGTCGGGGTGAATGAATGGGCGTTGCTGCGTATGCCATGCTGTTTGCAGGGGGCGCGTCTGATCCATGATGTCTCGGAGGTCTTTTACGAAGTCTGTTTGGGTGCGATTGTTTAGCGTGGGTGTCAGCAAATCGGCTGGCAGTCTGAGCGTCGTTCCATAGACTAACTCCGCAGGTGTTGCATGTATGTCTTCCTTTAGGGTTGCACGTAGACCGAGTAGTATGAGCGGAAGACACTTTACCCATCTCGTTGAATTGCTGCAGTTGATGGCGGCTTTGAGAGTTCGATGGAACCGCTCGACCAATCCATTTGCCTGCGGGTGGTACGATGTGGTCATTGTGTGGTTTGTTCCTATGCATTTGCAGAGTTCTGTAAAAATTGATGAAGTGAACTGTCTCCCTTGATCGGATGTGATCCGCAAGGGGGATCCAAATCGGGCAATCCAGCCGTTAATGAGGGCGTTTGCGCAATTAATTGCTGACATGTCTGTCATTGGATACGCTTATGGCCACCTGGTGTAGCGATCGATGACTGTTAGGAGGTAGCGGTAACCTTCAGAGGGTGGAAACGGTCCCAAAATGTCGATATTAATGTCGGAGAAACGCTCGTCGGGGCCGTTGTAACGCTGTAGCTCGGCTCTCGAGTGGCGGTGTACTTTTGTCTGTTGGCATGGTATGCACGTCTTGGCGAATTCGGCGCATTGTTGTCGAATGTTGGGCCAGACGAAACGCTCGGTCATGAGACGCACAGAAGCGCGTCGACCCGGGTGTGAAAGATCGTGCGTCGCGTCAAAAAAGGATTTGCGAAGTTCTTTGGTGATGAATGGTCGGACCCGATTATATGATACGTCACAGTAAATCGGCTTGTCTATGTGAGGGAAACAAAACAATGTTAATTGCATTGAATGCACAGTGTTACCTTCGAGTAGTTTGCGTAGTTCGATGTCGTTCTCTTGTGAAATGGATAGCTTCGAATACAGGTCGTCTTTGGCGTTTATAATGTCGATGCGCGATAATAGATCGGCTGCGTGGTTATCCTTGCCTTTAATATATCGAATGTCGGTTGTGAATTCGCTGATAAACGACAGATAATTTGTTTGTCGTGGTGATGATTTTTCTGGACGTTGTTTAAAGGCGAAGATAAGCGGTTTATGATCTGTTTGGATGTGGAATTTGCGTCCTTCCAACAAATCTCGAAAATGACGTACTGCCAAGTACATCGCGGTGAGTTCTCTGTCGTACGTAGAATATAGTTGTTGCGTTGGTGAAAACTTTTTGGAGAAATAGCCGAGTGGTTCGGCTACGTCGTTGACTAATTGATGTAGGGCGGCGCCTGCCGCTGAATTCGACGCATCTGTTACCAAGCTTAAGTCTGCCTCTGGCAGAGGATGTGACAGACGCACTGCTTGGGCCAGAAGATGGCGGCACTCGTCGAAGGCTTCGTTCGTGGGCTGCGTCCAATTTAACACAGTTTTGTCGTTCTTTCGATTTCCCGGAATCATTGCCAAGAGCGGAATTTGGATGGCGGCCGCGTGAGGAATAAATTTACGATAGAAATTTATGGTTGCGATGAATCCTTTAAGTTGCTTTACTGACTCTGGTCGTTTAATGCGTTGAATGGCGTCGACTCGTGAAGGTAGCGGGGCTATTCCTTGCGACGAAATAATATGACCAAGGAATTCTAGCTCCGGCTTTGCAAAAACGCATTTGGCCATGTTGATTGCCAAGTTGTGGCTAGCTAGTCTTCCCAGGACTTCACTTACGTGCTGGCGATGTTCGTCGATATTTGCGGACGCGATGCAGATGTCATCCATGTATGGAAATGCGAATTCGATTCCTCGAAGCACCTCGTGCATTAGGCGCTGAAGGGTCTGGGCGGCCTGGCGTAGGCCAAAAGTCATGTGTGTAAACTCATATAGGCCGAAGGGGGTGATGATTGCGGTCTTTGGAATATCGTCCGGGTTGACTGGGACTTGATGAAAAGCTTTTTGTAGATCGATTTTAGAAAAAAATGACTTACCGCGAAGGATGTTGGCAAAATCGTGAAGATAGGGAATCGGATAGCGGTCGGGAAGCGTGATTGTGTTGAGGTTTCTATAGTCCCCACAAGGCCTCCAGGAACCATCTGCTTTACGCACCATGTGCAGTGGGCTCGACCAATTTGACTTTGACGGGCGACATATCCCTGCGCGCATGAGTAGCTCAAATTCCTTTTTTGCGGCGTTCAGCTTGTCTGGCGGTAGGCGACGTGCTCGTGCTGAACAGGGTGGATCGTTCGTCTCGATGTAGTGAATTGCTTCGGAGTTGGTCGATGCCCCGGGAGGTGCAAGTCGGGTAATGTTGGGAAATTTCATGACGATGTCCGCCAATGGTTCGTTTCGATCGATGAGTTGAGGGGACGGTTGGCTGCTGATAATGGCGAAAAGAGACGTTGAAAGCGAGTTGGTGCGTGAATCGATGAGGCGCGCTCTCTTTACGTCGACCATCAGGTCATGATGCTGAAGGAAGTCGGCGCCAATGATTGGGGATGTGACGTCGGCGACGATGAACGTCCAAACGAACGAGCGACGGAGGCCGAGGTTGAGGTCGTGAGTAACCTCGCCATAGACTTTAATCGGCGATCTGTTCACTGCGAAAAGCTGCATGGAAGTAGGCCGAAGCCTCCTGGTGTCTAAGGATGGCGGAATGCAGGAGACCTCGGCACCTGTATCGATGAGAAAAGAAAGGTTTGTATTGTGTTCGCGTAGGCAGAGTCTGTTGACTGAAACGAGAGTAGATTGGCAATTTACCCCAGTATCCGAGGGCTGCGAGCGGAGTCATGGTTGCTTATGAGGAGGCGAAGTAGCGGACGGTGGTTGACGAAAACGGCACGGCGGACGGCAATTAGTTGCCATGTTTCCGAAGCTGCGATGGAACCAGCAATCGTCGAATTGCTCAATGGACTGCTGACGTCTATGTTGGTTGGCCACTCGTGGCTGGGCGGGACGCGATGTCGAGCGCGTGCGTGCTCGTGACGATCGTTGCGGACGTTGCTGTATAAGCAGTTTGGACAATTCCTGAACCAAGTGAGCGAGTTCAGGCGTGGGCGAGGGGACGTCGGCCTTGTGTTCGCATGGTTTTGGCGTCGAAGTGCTGGGTGCGACTGCATTAAGTTGTCGGAGCTCAACGTTCTCCATTACGGCGTCGGCTATCTGTGTTTTTTCAGTCGCTGAGCCTTTAACCATAACCGTCACTGCATGAACGGATTGCGGTAGGCGTGCAGCCCATAAATCGAGCAGTACGGGCTCACTAAGTGAGCCTAGTAGGGGTTAGAATATACCCGAGGTAGGCATGCCTGTCGTAAGAGGCGACTAAAATCCAATCTCCGTATACCGAGTGCATAGTGTATACAAAAATGCAATGGACAAAACAAAAAGATTGATTACCCCAGGTGGCAGTCCAGCTTTACTGGAAAATCCACCCTCTTCGGAGGTCGGCTCTACGGATTCTGGGGAGAGCCATTTATTGCAATCACAAGAAGTGCAAGGGTATCTCGATCTCCTCCATCAAGATCGAATAACTCCGGGAAAAAAAGTCCGCCGGGAGCGCCGCAGCGCGAAAACCAGGACTTAGCGAAATATAAAAGCTTTGAGGAAGAAAATAAAGTACTCCGAATAAAGCTTAACGAAATGGATCTACTCTATCAAGATCTTAAGAAAGAGATAGATCTATTAAAAGAAGAGAATAAGGTTCTAAAGAACACACACTCGCAGAAAGAGCGCGAATGTGCTCCAGCACTATTAGATAGTCGGGAGTACCACACCGATGAAGAAGAGCTAGCACGCGAAACGAATCGGGTCCCTAAGAAAAGACCTTCTAAAAAACGGAGAGCCGGTTCTTCGCCCGAAGTCGTGCCCTTAAATGAAGAAAAGCGTAAAGAACTGCAAGAAAATCAACGTAAAACGCAATTTCGTTTACCGCCACCAATAAACATCGTCGGGATAACGGAATATAATAAGTTGCATAGCCTCCTTAAAGGAACGATTACATTGAAATTTAAGGTCACATCTTTGAGGAATAATGCGTGGAGGATTAACGTCGACGACCACGATGACTACCGAGCAGTGTCCCAAAAACTTAATGTGGATAAGATTCAGTGGTATACTTTCGAAATCAAGTCAGAAAGGCCACATCGTGTTGTAGCAAGGGGTCTTCACCCCTCATGCACCAAAGAAGAGGTTATGAGCGACCTTCAAGCCAAAGGCTTTAAAATTCTTGATGCCGTTAATATCATCAAGAAGGAAAAGCAACAATCTGAAATAGATACAGACATATTGGTTAGGCGTGGACTTCCACTTTTTATGCTAACATTCGATAAATCTGACAGCATCGACGATATCTACCGAATTAAAACCATATTGAATATCGTGGTCAAAATCGAGCCCATGCGTAGAAATTTAAAAATAATTCCGCAGTGCAAACGTTGCCAAGGATTTAATCATACGCAAACGTACTGCAAAAAAGAACCGCGTTGTGTGAAATGCGCCGGAAATCACCTCTCCCAAGACTGTGGAGTGAACAAACAAGCCTCCGCAATCTGTGCTAATTGTAAGGGAAAGCACCCGGCAAATTATAGAGGCTGTGAAGTAGCTAAGGAGTTGCAAAAACGGAGAGATGCACTCCATAAGCCTCAAAATAAAATAACAAGACCGCTAACTAATGCAAATAGTAAGATCGGTCAGGCGAACGTAGGCAAACAAAAACCACCGGGTTCAGAGCGGAAAAAGTTGGTGACAGGAGAAAAGCCCTCGACTTCTGGCCTTAAGAGAAATGGTAATGAAAAGCCATTTGAAAAGACATCAAGTAATAGCCCTCGGACAGCAGGAGTGCAGACCTACGCCCAGGCTGCAGCATCCGAAAAATCAAAAAACATCGAAATCCCGACGGACCCTGCTTCTCAAGTTTTCTCAATTATTCTCGCGAAACTTGAAGAGCAAAGCAAAATAAATAAAATTATTCTCGATAGGTTGGTTAAGCTCGAGAGTTATTCACGGAAAACGCGTACTTCACCTAGAATATGAATGAAAAAAGAATGTTAAAAATATGTACTTGGAATGCAAACGGACTTTTGCAAAAACTTGACGAATTGGAAATATTCATGCGAGAAAAAGATATTGACATTTGCTTGATTTCTGAAACTCACGTGAAAAAGGAATCGCATTTAAAAATAAAAGGCTATACTGATTACCACGCTTGTCACCCTTCGGGCAAAGCGAGAGGCGGATCTTCCTTGTTTATTAAAGACTGCATTGAACAATGCGAAGACCTAAAGATAGAGCTTGAAACTCTGCAACTGTGCACAATTCGAGTTAAAAATAGTCAGCGTACTATTAAAATCTCATCTATCTACTGTCCACCGCGTTCCGCGCTTGAAAAAAGTGATTTTACTAACTTATTTAAATCGCTGAAACCTAATTTCATTATTGGCGGCGATTTTAACGCGAAACATACGTTCTGGGGCTCTAGATACATCTCGCAAAAAGGTAGAATGCTCTATGGGGCAGGTATGGAGTACAGTTGTGATTTCCATTCGACGGGCAAACCGACTTACTGGCCAGCTGATACTTTGAAAATACCTGACCTGATCGATTTCTTCGTGGTGAAAGGAATATCTAACAACCACATAAAAGTTGAAGAAAGCTTTGATCTGTCGTCTGATCATTCCCCAGTTATTTTGACATTGAGCGAAAAACTATTATTTAACCGAGAGCCAGCGAAATTAACCGGCAGAACAACTAACTGGGAAGGCTTTAGGAACGAAATCGAAGTAAATATTGAACTGAGCGTACCGCTTACGACACCCTATGAACTTGAGGTTGAAGTCGATCGCTTCGTTGAGATAGTATAGCTCGCCTCTTGGAATAATACGCATAATCCAAGAAAAACGCCAGACAAATACGGTCTACGATATCCTGCTGAAATAAAGGAATTAATTAGGGAAAAAAGAAAAGCGCGTAAAAGATGGCAACAAAGTCGTGCTCCACAGCATAAAACCCATCTGAATCGTCTCTGCAATTTGTTAAAGAATAGCATTAAGGATTTTAAAAATCGTGCGATAGGCTCTTACATTGAAAGTTTAACAGCGAAAAAAAGATTCCAATTATTCCCTTTGGAAAGCCGTAAAAGGCACCAAAAGGCCCAAAATCCCCGCGCCGCCACTTAAAATAAATCAAAATGAATGGGCAAGGGAAGATAAAGAAAAAGCGGATATTTTTGCCGCCCATTTGGAAGAAACCTTTAAACCAAACGATGGTCAAGTGGTTCATGACAACATCAACCTCACAAGGATGGTAGTTCCACCATCTGACGATTTAACGCGCAGATCTGCAACGCTTAGAGAACTCGAACGTGAGATCGCGAAACTAAAACCTAAGAAAGCTCCTGGTTATGATTTGATTACCGGAGAAATTCTCAAAGCCTTACCTAGAAGAGCATTTATTAAGCTTCTCCATATTATAAATGCTGCACTCAGATTAAAACACGTGCCGAGCCAATGGAAAGTTGCGGAAGTCATTATGGTTTTAAAACCAGGAAAACCGTCATATGAAGTAAAATCATACAGACCAATCTCGCTTCTTCCAGTCGTATCAAAAATTTTCGAGAGGATATTACTAAGGCGTCTCCAACCGGTTATAGAAGAAAATAATCTAATCCCTGACCACCAGTTTGGGTTCAGAAGTAAGCATTCGACAATTGACCAGGTGCATAGAATTACTAACGTAATCGAAAAAGCACTAGAAGAAAAAAAGATATGCTCAGCCGTATTTCTTGACGTCTCGCAAGCCTTTGATAAGGTGTGGCACGATGGCTTGAAATGCAAATTACGACAAGTACTCCCCGTGTACCTATACGAGATTTTGGATTCATATCTCGGAAATAGACTCTTCCGTGTTAGAAATGGAAACGAATACTCAGAGCTCAAAAAAATTTCGGCCGGCGTACCGCAAGGAAGCGTTCTGGGGCCGCTTCTTTATCTGTTATATACTCGTGATATACCGAAAGAAGATGGCACTATGCTTGCTACGTTTGCCGACGACACCGCTATCCTAGCAGTAGGTAAAACAATCGAGGAAACGACTGCCAAACTGCAAAACGCATTGAATAAAGTAAATGAATGGACGAGGGACTGGCGGATCGCCCTTAACGGAACTAAATCTGTTCACGTGAATTTCACTTATAGAAAAATTAATGACTTGCCAATTTTTATAAATTTGGCCCGAATTCCTATTGCAAATGAAGCCAAATACCTGGGAATGACACTTGACGCAAAGCTGAAGTGGAATTCGCACGTGAAAATGAAACGTAAAGAATTAGAAATCAAATATAGAGAAATGTACTGGCTGATCGGGAAACATTCCCACCTCAGTACCGAGAACAAACTGCTTTTATACAAGCAAGTGCTAAAGCCGGTGTGGTCCTACGGTATACAACTTTGGGGTTGTACCAAGAAAACAAATGCCAATATTTTGCAGACCTTTCAAAATAAAGTGCTTAGAGAAATTGTCCAAGCACCGTGGTATGCTAGAAACGACGATATCCACAGGGATCTCGGAATTCCGACAATCGAAGCTGAAACTAGAAGCTTCGCGCGAAAACATAGAAACCGACTAATCGGACATGTTAATAATACAGTCCTACTTATTTTGGATGAGAGCAATTTATTGCGCCGACTACAAAGAACAAAACCTTTCGACTTGGCGAGATAAGGATTAACCGCGTCTAAATTGCGGAACATGCAGGATCTTTCATTGGAAAGTAACCTGCCAAACGTTTATATTTCGTGATAGAAAAATTGCTTGATAAGTAGTATAACTTAGTTGCAGTATCTAACAAATTTATATCGAAGGGAGGTGTTTTTGGTCAGTAAGAATCTGACACTACTATGAGCACGCGCTTGCTATTCTCATAGTGTCTATGGAAGATTTTCACCTACCCTCGGGAAAAAAAAAAAAAAAAAAAAAAAACTAAGTGAGCCTTTGGCTGCTTGAACCATCTCATAATACAACTGACTCGGTTTTTTGTCGCCTAGTGGCATATCGTGCAAAACACGGCGAAGTCTTTTTTGCTGGCTGTCGGCAAAGTAATTTATGAGCTGTGTGCGAATGTATTCATACTTTTCGCATTTCGGTACCGCGTCGATTATCGGGCGGAGCTCTGTAATGCGAGCCAGTGGCAGTTGCGAGCAAACAGTGTCGAATTTGCGATTGTCCTGTACGATTCCCGATGCCCGAAAGAAAAAATTTAAAAGGAAGAACCAGTTGTCGACATCTGATTCCACGAACGGGGGCATCTGGAGACGGGGGTAGAGATTTGCGGCCACTTCCACCTGGTCACTGGTACTCGCATGCGGTATATCCTCCTTTTTGCACTCATTTTGATGCTCGGGGGTGGACATCACGTCGGGGGTCACCACTTTGGTCGTTCAAAGGAAAGTTTGTTCTTTTGTAGTTTACAGAAACAACTTTTATTTAAAGATAAAATGAATTATATAGTCTCGATTTTAGTTTAAGGTTACTTTTGCTATTTTAGAAAGCGAAACAAACTCTTTAGCTCAAAAATACTAAACTATGAAAAACGTCGCTGTCGCACTAAAAAAATAAAATAAAAACTTCAAAGATAGAAGCTGCGTTTTCATTGGTCGTTCTTCGTGAGGTTAAAAAAATGACAGCTCGAAGTATGATGTTGCCAGTGCCGGTTTCCCATGGAGTCTTAACCACCCGCCACATAGATATAGCCAAAGTCAGAAAATCGTAACAATTTTTCCCGCTTGGTTTTAGGTACCACCCACGGAGTTGACATAAATAAAACTTAATTGTATTTTTTATCACACGACTTAAGAATTCTCTCTATATGGTATATTGGCTATAATCCCATAAGCTTTAAGAGTATAAAAATGATAGATTTAATAGGTACTCGTAGATTAACCTAGTTTCTATTAATTATAAAAATATATGTAAGTACAGACCAGTTGGCGTGTTAAATGTTGAACTCTCATGTGCATAGCTTAACAGTATATTCCCCTTATGTTAATACATATTTTTCAAAATGATTCTCTTAATATTAATTTTAAATGACTATAAGTGCTATTGCTGATAAATAAGATAGATAATAAACAAGTGACTTTGACGCTCCAAAAACAAGGTACTCGGCAGGATATTTCTGCGTTCACTGTTAGTTTAGAACGAGAGTACAATTGGTGCGGATTGTTTCGCAAGAGCAACGTCGAGCTATATTTCAAGATCATTTTAGCTCCTTATACACAGTATCCTTATTTACATAATTATTTTAAAACTAAGCATATCTCAAAATGGGATGCGGGGAGAGCGAAAATGTCTCTCAACAACACAGGAAAAAGTCGAAAATGTGCACTGACCCACATTGGATTGGCTTGTTGATTGTTAGTTTGGCAGTTATAGTAAGTTAATTGCTTTATAAAGTACTAGGAATCCGTATATTTTCGGTCTGTTCGTCTGTCTCCCTGTATGTCACATAAAAATATAATAATAACAAAGTCATTAACAAATAGAGTTTCACGCCATTTGATGAATACACTGTTACACATGTACTACACAGTGAAACCTCCCTAAGGCGGACCGTGACGGTGACAACATGTGTGTCCGCCGAAGGGAGTTTTCCGTTCAAGTGATAAACACAATTTTTTTTAAATTAATTATTATTATTTATCAAAACATAACAAAAACCACTGCAACTATATTTGAAACGATTAACAAAAAAAAAACGAAAATAAAGATTGAAATGGATGGATGAAATGCATAGGTGAGGAGGAAGAAAAATCCCCTTATGACCTCCTGTGCAGCTGCCCGGTACTCTCCTCCAATTGAAATTTATCCAACTTTTAAAATGATTCCAAGCGCACGTGGCAACACAATGGACATACTAAAGCTACGAGCAGACGATATGCAAAATTCGCATATATATGTGAGTGCTGACGTCACGAAATAACTCGCAAATTTATCGCAAATTCTATAAAGTAGGCATTGCTCGCAAACTCGCATATAGACGTGTTTACATGGTGTTCGCATATGATATGTTCGCATATGGGGTCGCAAATGTTGTGGCCTATATGCGAGGTGTTCACACGATATGCGACACAATTTGCAGATTACATATTTTCAATCATATGCAGATTTGCGAACATTATCAATGTTTTGACGTTTTTAGTGTTCCGTCCGTACCAAAACGGAACACTAATGGAATCAGTTCGGTGTCTGTCTGTCTGTCTGTCTGTCTGTCTGTCTGTCACAGGCCTTTTTCTCAGAGACTACTTAACCTAGACTAAATTTGGAACGGTTGTAGCAATTAGTGGCCTAAACACAGACCAGAACTTAAAAAGCTGAATTTCGACTTTGGGGGGGTAGTTTCTTAACAAATTTTCACAAAACGTTACAACTTGCTGTCCCGAGCTTTTTCTCCGAAAATATCGCTCAGAAAAATCTGAATAAAATCACAAACATTGAGAATAAAGTGTAGATGGAAACATAATTCTCACGACTGCCCTACTTCAACCGTTTTTTTTTAATTAATTTTTTAGTTTCAACTACCCTACTGTTTACATACCCAGAAAAATATCACAACGCCTAAAAGTAGATACGAGAGTAAAAATTGAATAATTGATGGCAAAAGTGTTATACCCGCAGCGAATTTTCTTGGCATATTTCTACCGGATAACTATTGACCTAAGACTTAAACCAATGATACATAATATAACACATAAAGGAAGTTTGATGGTTTCCTATTATAATGTAGGTGTCTGTACTTTTACTATATTGGAAAAAATTGAATTTGTGTATATACAGCCACAGAGAGGGAGACAAATCGCAAAATACGCAGTTAATGCAATTGAACGAATAACGAGACGAAAAATTAAATCTGATGCACAAGCGTACATTTCTTGTAAATACATATACATATGAACATATTATGTAGGTATATATGTATGTATGTATATACATGCTTTATTTGTTGTTTTTTTTTTTTTTTACTTTGTGTGTGTGTATAACTATTCTTCTGAGCAGATGAGAACGGACATCAGTGACATATGTACATACATACATGCATACGGAACACTTATTGCGCAAGTATAACTTGCACTTGACCGGATTTTTTATTTTCTGTATTGTGTTGGTGATTTGTGACACTTTAAAGTGTGGAAATATGTACATATATTAAAAATGTTAAAAAGAAAATGGGCTGCTATTGCTATTTTGGCAATAGATATGATGGAAAATACTAGGTCTGTTGGGTGTGTGCTATTTTTCGAAATTTCTATGAAATATTCATAGAATCATGACAGTTTTATGGCTCTCAGTTTTTTTTACTCTCATTTGGCTCTCTGCTTGCGATGTATTTTATGCTACATCCTTTTCCTTGTGGTGAGTGTCGTCAACTCTGTCAACCAGCCATATGACATTTTGTGAAATGTCATAATCTTCGAGTGTTGTTTCAAAAGCGCTTGGTAACTTTTGTTCAAGTTTCTTATCTTTGAGAAGATTTCTCTCTTTGAGAGGATTTTACTATTTGACAGGTCTCGATTCCTTGTGCAAATAAAGTTACCAAAGAGACCCACTATTTCGACTATAATTATATGGCGACACGTACTCTTTTCGTGTACCGGTAGGTAGCCTACGGACTTGATTGCTTACACAATTACATATAATAGGTCTGTTTGGTATCTTTTTTGTGTACAAGCGAGTGAGACCTGTCAAAAAGAGAAATCCACTCAAAGACAGACAACTTGCAAAAAAGTAAACAACAACAGTTTTGGTCAAACCTATCAATTTGTTTTTGTTTTCCACTAACAATGAAGATTATGACATTTCACAAACTGTCAGATAGCCTGGTTTGACAGCGTTGTCCAGCTCACTACATACTAGGTGTGTTTGGTAACCTGTTAATTTATGAAAATTTACATCCAACTGTCAAATATGAAAAGAAGAGAGAGCCAAATGACAGTGTCAAAAAATTTCCCCTCTGGCGAAATCGTGCTATATCTTTTTCATGGAGTCACCGAGGCACATCCTTCAAACAGCAATCTGACCATTTGTGAAATGTCAATCACTTCTTGTTAACAAAATAAAAGAAAATTAGTTTTTCGTGAAAATATTCAATACTTAAAAAAGAAGAAGAGAGGATTTTCCCCCACTTTTACTATTTGTGCCATTTGTGTTATTAAAAGATAACAAACACACCTACTACAAGAAAAATATGTTGCGTAAGATTTCATCGCTTTTTATTTTTTACGCTCTCATTTCGCTCTCAGCTTGCGATGTACCGTGATTTTTTCGAGTTACCTAACAAACACAGATTCATGTGATTCTATGTAATTTTACAAAGTATTACGAAAAGTAACGTGTTACCTACCAAACAGACCTAATAATTATCTTCACAATTTAACTGTCACAATTCACAACACAACCCAACAAAAGCAAAATGTAAGATAAAAATAAAAAAAAAGTACCTACACACACCCCAAACTAAATTTTCAAACTTTTGAGATCTCGGATTTGTTCGCAAATATGCGGTCATATGCAATGTAAGGTTTTCGTCCGGTCGCATATGGTTGGGACGCTTGCAAATAATCGCATATGCTCGCAAATTGTCACAAATGATATGCGAAAGTGTTCACACGATATGCGGAAAAGTCGCAAATTGGTTTGCGAACTGGGTGTCGCATATCGTCCGCATATGCTTTGCGAGCATACGCGGGCTGTCCTAAATTTGTGTTCAGACGATGTGCGAGCATTAATCTCATATGATGACGCAAAAATTACGTCAGACTCGCATATATATGCGACTTTTGCATAAAAGTAAAAAAAAGTGCCTACACACAGTCCACACCCAATTTTCAAACTTTTGAGATCATGCTCAGTTTAATTTTGTCTGTAGACTAGGATTTGTTCGCAAATATGCGGTCATATGCAATGTAAGGTTTTCGTCCGGTCGCACATGGTTGGGACGCTTGCAAATGATCGCATATGCTCGCATATTGTCACAAATGATATGCGAAAGTGTTCACACGATATGCGGAAAAGTCGCAAATTGGCTTCCAAACTGGGTATCGCATATTGTCCGCATATGCTTTGCGAGCTATGCAATATGCGAGCATTAATCGCATATGATGACGCAAAAATTACGTCAGACTCGCATATACCTATATGCGACTTTTGCATATCGTCTGGTCGTAGCTTAAGTGAATTCTACTGCGTATCGAGTTCACCGAATTTTTGTTCGCCTATCCAAACATTTTATGGGACGAAGAGATTGGGTATCTCCAAAATATAGCAGAGCTGTATAAAAAACGTTATACACATTGCTATGTATTTGTTTATATAATACAGGGAGTAAAATTGTTTAACTACATACATAATATTTGCAGCCGCGCCCCGCATAAAGTCACAATGTACCGTATTGTACTAAATGTGCGCGTTATTTTTGTTGTATGTTATTTTGTCGTTGCGACTATGAGCAAGTACGTACATATATAATATGTTTCTTTCAAATTCAAATCAAAATAAAACAAAAACTCGGTGTGAAGCAATGGAGGATTTTATGTTTTTGTCCGTCCAATGGAATTAAATTAAATTATTTTTGAGAGATATGTACGCGTGTCCGCGTCCGATCAAGGGAGCGTGCGGTTAAGGGAACGAAGAATGTATGCAATCTGAAACATGAAAGCTTGGATAGCAAAATTTGTCCGAACCCAGCAAATCGTTCACCGCAAATTATGCAACTTGGCCTATCAAATAACATACAAATTTACCACCCCTATTCTGGAATCCGTCGCGTCGGCGGGAATCTTCCACCGAAATTCGAAATTTCCTATCATTGAATCTGTTCGAATGAATGAGATTCACTTGATTATTCAAAACGAACGGATCGAATCTCCCACTCCCCATACATTTGACATCCGCAACTACTTCAGTGCGGATTTCGTTATTAGGCGCGTTTTTTTTTCAAATCTATATAGACTTCAAAAAAAGCTCTCCATACAAAAATAAGACTGGATAATTCTGTGGTCACAAACCATAACAGCCAAAGTCGAGTTTGGACGAAATTGAGTTATAAGTTTCATTGGATTCACAATGCTATTATGACAATTTTTTTTGTGGAATATTAGCAATAAAATGGCTCTTAGGTCGATTTATGAAATACAAGACCGATTTAAAACTTCAAACTGTTCTCCTAAAAAATGTGCAAAATCGACTTTGGCAGTTATGGTTTGTGACCACAGAATTATCCAGGCTAAGGTTTTGTTGTATTTTACATTGAAAACATGTTGCGGAAACATGTTTAGCCTATACAGATTTGAAAAAAACACGCCTATTGTATGGTGTTGTGTGCATAAATGATTAACTGTGCTGAAGAAGGCAATTTGACTATTTTTTTTTTTTATTGCAAAACGATCTCCATATTTTATGTTAAAAAAAAAAAAATTAGTATTAACTTATTGGTAGTTTTTTTTTTATAAAATAAAGAGTTTGACTACAAAGTTCTCATGATTTATTCTCGTATGTGTGCCGCTTCATTCGTGTTTTTTTCCAAATTCACTAATCACTTCATCCTCAGGGTTTGCTCTTAAATTTGCACGAGCTCTTCTGCTTGCAGAAATTTCGTCATTTTGATCAAAAAATAGAGCCACATTATCCATTTGTGTTAATTTAACTTATTATTTTACAATTAAAAAAAAATGCCTGTCAACAGCTGTGTTCGAAAGAATAAACCGACGTGTCGGTAAGACAGTTCATCCGACGGATTCAGTAATACAGTGAACACGTTCACGTGTATCTATCTAGTGAAGTGAATCCCAGATCCGACGGATTCCAGAATAGGGGTGTACATTCGAAACACATACATGTGTATCTTATGTTACTTATATAAAATTTCATCCTCTAGGACGTTAAGTCGTCCATTAATATGTTATTTGTAAGTTTGATTTTGCTCTTCTTCTCTTTGAAAAATAGAAAATAGATTGTGCTGCAATCACAATTCTCCAAACAATTCAAAGCGCAAATAGAAAGTAAATAACGTTTGTGACATGTGAACTGTCGACTAGATCAGCGTTTCCCAAATGGTGGTTCCGTGGGAGGGTCAGAGAGGCTCCGCGTTCCATCCGAGAATTAACTCGTAGAAAACAATCATAAGTCTTCTACACCCGGAAGTGAGATGGCTTACGAGAGGAAAAGTTGTATCCAGGTTATTTGAATTGGGCAGCGAGCTTAAGATATTCTTCGCCGAACAGCCCATTTCTGCATCCGCCAGTACGCCTGTTGAACTATTGCACGATGAGCAATGGTTCATGAAATTGGCTTATTTGGCCGATATATTCGATAAACTCAACGTAATCTGTAAGTCCTTACAGGAAAGAACCACAACCACGTTTACAGTAAGAGATAAAATGCCTTCACTTCAAAACAAACTTGGCTTCTAGATCAAATGTGTTAAAGAAAAAAGTTACCAAAGTTTCACTCTTTCTGGAGGAAAATAAGTTGCAACCTCAGATGTGGGGAAAAACAAACATGCACATTTCATAAACCTTAAGAAATCCTTGAAAGAATATTTCCCGGAGAAATTACAGGACATCGACTGGGTACAGAATCCATTAGCAAATCATGCCAAAACCATCGATGCTAACTATGTCAGGTCAGTATGAGAATTTGATCTAAAACAAGAACTCGAATCAGAAGATTCTAATTTGAATTACTTTTGGATTGGACTTAAAGATGATTACCCTGCAGTCGTTGAGAAGGTTGTGATATAACAACTAAATATAGAGCTAATGTTCATTTTTAAGATATATCTGGTAGCGAGTGGTAATGTTTACAAGTGGCTCAAAATACATCTACATATAGTAAAAAGTGTGTAGATCCTCTGAGTTGCGGTTCGGAACATCTCCAACAGCTCTCTATCTGAGTGGATATCTGTTCTTCGGCTGAAGAAGATGAAGAACTTGAGGTAAAACGCAAAAAATTAAGTGCATTTAGTGAAGAATAATAGTGGTGATAAAAGAGATTCTCGCATGAGAAAGTAACCTTTTGTTATTATCAAAATGGGGATCCGCCAAAAAAAGTATGATCAATTAGGGTTCCGTGGCCAAAAAAATTAGGAACCTCTGGCACTAGATAGTTCGTCAAAAAGAGCTTTCATGATTCTAGTATTGACTAGATATCTAGTCACTAGGATCCCGAATGCCCCCATTACAATTCTCACTGCAGAGTGTAAAAGTAAGTGTTGGTAAATGCAATCAGTAATAAAAAAGGCCCAATGAGGTGTTATGACCGTTTTCACAGAGAAATACATTTTAAGTGTACAATACGAAATTACTCTTAATACACATTTATATAAAGTTTAATAGAATGTATGTGAGTAACACTAGGGAAACTCTATCATGTCGCTCTTCTAACATTTCAATTAGAATAAATTATTAAATTTATCTTTGTTTGCAGATAGTTATCTCAGTATTTTCATATATCTATGGAAACTACCTCGCTGTCATCAATGGTTCTGATACTTTCGGGAATATTTGTGGAGTAAAAAATAACAAACGTTATGAAAACTTTTCACTTTCCGGGACCGATACATCGAATAAACCGTTTCTGTTTTTCTTTGATGATAGGAGTTTATCAAGTGTTAATAAAATTTGTGTCGAACAATGTCCTAAAAAAGAATTAAGGCATGATTCGCAGTTCGTTGAATACTGCGAGCACACTAAAACTCAACTTTGTCAATACGATTTTGAAATTAATAAACAAATAGTATCTTATTTCGAGTTGGATTATTTTAATAGACTCGGGCCATGTCCTGTTCTTCCGCTAACCCAAAGGTAAACTTTAAATATTTACGAGCTAATTAGTGCCCATTTTAATTATGGCCCCTTTCAGTTATCCTATAAGGCATAGATGCATTTTATTGGACAATGGAGATTATGTAAAACAGTTTTACTCAATGTTAAATTCATTCGGCGTAACACAAATATTTTTTGTGTACATTTACTTGCAATGATATTATATTGTAGGCCTGAGTGGATTTGCGTTTGGTATGTATTAGAATATAAACTATACGATACAATTTGTTACAATTAATTAAATTTCGATGTAGTAATTTCGATTGTGTTATTGCTTATGATGTGTTGGCTAAGGAGAATTGTCTCCTGGCTAATATGTTTCCTAGTCATTACTGCAAATGTCGGACTTTGTGCGGTTTTCTGGTATGTTTATTACAGTATGCCAATTGATAGAGGGGATGCAATTTTAGATGATGATGTGGTTAACAGTGAAAAAATATTTCTTTATGTATTGGATGACTTCCTTATAAATAAAAAGATTGTTTACTTAATAGCTATTCTTTTGTCAGTTACAACGGTAAGTTCATTTATTAAATGTGTTTTAAACAAGACTCAAGGGTTGGTTTATATTACTTTCAGATGGGTCTGCTTACTGTTATATTTTACTGGAGAAAACGATTCTCCGGCCTTGAAGCGGTTTTTGAAGAAGCAGCGAATTGTCTGAAGAACTTGCCTGGGCTGATGTTTGCCCCATCGGTTTCATTACTTGCATTAGTTCCGTTCCTTTTGTTCTCTGTTTATACTATGCTATGTATAACAACAGCGAATTATCCAGAAATTACTCAGATGGTTACAGAACCAAGTCCTTTTGACTTAGATAGTATCTATAAAGATGAATTCATGTGTAAGTACGTATGCTCATGTGTATTATATGTTGTTTGAGGTAAGTGTAACTGTGCAAATGTAGTTCTAATATACAAATGCAATACATATGTATACGACTGCAGTTCAAAAGGTCACGCGACATAGTAAAATAATTGTATAGGTTCATATGTATAGTGCACTCTCGATTTTTGCAAACCTCGATGTTTGCAGCTCATGTAATGGATTCAAAAAAATGTCACGATTTTTGCAATTTTGAAATTGTACGACACAAAATATGTCGTATACCGGTATAACGTATATGCTTACTATGCAATGTTGCAGATAAAGCAAACTCTTGCTAACATCAAAAATCGTCTACATTACAGTAATTACGACTACTTATCTTATCGATAATGCTCCTTGTCATCGAAAAGAATCAGTAATTGAAATTAGGGGTCTCAGCATTACAATAGGCGTGATTTGTTTGCAAGCCTATAGGTATAGGATTGAAAAAGATTTCGATGTATAATGCAACAAAACCTTAACCTGGATAATTATCCAGGGATCCATTGAAGAGATGATGCAACTGCAAAAATTGTGCGATAAGGCTGTGATCCAAGTGATATTCTGCTAAAGTCTAAGTGTGAACCCACACTGAATAGAACAAAACTGTGTTAGATTAATAAAACTAATTTTTATTCTTCTTAAAGCATAAAATACACACATTTCAATGCGATTGAATAAAGCAAAACAAAGCAGACTAACGCAAACGATTTTCCTTGACTGCCTAAGTCATAAATCCCACGTGTATTTATGGGGCTACCCACATTGAAATAAGCAAAACCGTCAAGTTAGTCAAGTAAGGCACAGACAGGAGCAGACAGTTTAGGCATAAAAAGGCGTAAAATACATGAAATCAAATGAGAGCGCCCATATCAACTCAGTCAAACAGACAAAATAAACAAAATTGATTGAAACATGTTCAATTAGTTACTTTTCGAATTTTTGTGTAGTTTTAAGTTATTATTATTATTAGTTAGTTGTTATTATTATTATTATTATTTTAAGTGTACATTAATGTCAAAATAATGTTTCGTTCATTCGTTTTCTAATTTTTGTGTAGTTAAGCTAGTTAGGAGAAAACTAATAAATCATGCCTAATAATAACCCACACCAAATGAAGAAAAACTAAAATGTATTTTTTGACTTGCTTTATTTGGTGTGGGTTACTAACAGGCTTTTTTGCTTTGTTTGTCTATGCTTTATTTGGCGTGGGTTCACCCTAACTGTACAAATTTATCCATGTAGGTACCTGCATTAGTTTTTTTTTATGAAAATATGTTTACTTTTTTACGATAGAAATAAAATTCTTAAATATACCTACCTACAAGTATGTATTGCAATGTTATTTTTACAACACAAAGCATATTGTGTTAGAATTTTTAAAGTGTTTTGATTTTCTGTTCAATTTGTGCAACTTTTCGATTTTTGAAACAGGTCGTGTTTTCATTAGTTGCAAAAATCGAGATAGCACTGTGTATTATTATTTTCATTTTGAATTTTGTTCTAATCTTTGCTATACAACCTACTTTTAGATCATCTATAATATTTTTAATTTTGTGTATGTACACCAAAGCTTCATTTTACGTTGTTCAAATTGTAAACCAACATTAGTTCCAATATTGTTTAATTTATACACAAATAAATTAGAATAAAGAGTTAAAATTCAAGATTTTAATACTTTGCCCAGTTGAAGCAAAAACGTGTATTGAAATGGTGGTGTATGTTGTATGTATCATTTCACATTACCATAAACAACATGACATTCTGAAAAAAACATGTCCTAGTATTCAAATATTCTATTCCACACAGCACTTCGGAAGGTGGAATATGTTGAAGTAAAGTCAGTTCGAACTACATTTTGGGTGTATATCGTGTTGGTCATCTTTTTAACTGAATTCATATTTGCATGTGAAGAGCTTTTCCTGGGTGCTGCTGTCGTAAATTGGTATTTTAAGAAGAATTCACCATTAACATCTGCCATTTGGAAAATGTGCAAATACCACTTGGGTACTGTGGTAAAGAGTTCCATTGCGATCGCATTTCTTAAGATTCCGAGATTGATTTTACATTATTTATTTCGAAAGTAATAATACAGGTAAATTCCATTTGAAATATTTTAAAAAATGATTTTAATATTTTAGACTCGAGAGATGTGTGTATCATTCCCGATTCAAACGGTGTAACCGTAGATTTCAATTGCTCGAAAAGTGGTCAAGGGATTTTTATCACAACGCCTTTGCTGTTGCTGCAATGGAAACGGTTGACCTTAGTTCAGCTGCTGGAATCGTGCGAGAATCATAGTTTTATAAATTTTATCACTCCTATTGTTACATAGGCTTTTTTTCCAATTTCAGGCATGGAGTACAATGGCGCGAAACGGTTTACAAATTGAGGCAGTAAATCAAGTTGCAGATTTCGTTTTGTTCTTGGCCAAACTCTTGGTAGCCACCATTACATGCTTATTTGGAGTATTACTACTTAGAGATGAAAAGCTTATGTATTTCTATATGGCTCCTGTAATATTAAGTACAATTTTTGCATTTTTAATTGCACACGTGGTCCTCTCGTTGGTTGAAGTGAGTTTCTTTTATTGATTCTGTGAAAATTTTAATTTTTTCTTTTGTCTTAGTAGATGATTATAGATACACTCTTTCTGTGCGCTTGCGAGGATAAAAAGATTTATAATGGCGGTGGTCGTTGGATAGAAAGCAATCTTGCTCAGTTTTTCGATAAACATGAAATAGAACGAGGTCATGTTCAATTAGTTATGATAAGATCTGTTAACAGTCAACCCAACAATGAAACTACAACTGCTTAAAATAATTTCAACTTAAATAATGATAGATGCCTTAATTATATACATATTTATAATAAATTGAAATACTCATCACAAAAGAATACAACAGAATATATATGTTTGTACAGTACGCTTTTACCGAGGGCGTACTGTATGTGGTTACAATTATTTATATTATTTATATTATGCACCGAGAATTTCAAAAATAAATATACATACCTACATATGTATGCATTTTATAAAACATTTGCTTGTTTTTTTCTACAATATTCTGGCTATGCTTAAAACTTCCAAACGGATCTTAATGATTTATCTTTTAAAATTCAAATTAGGAATTACATATGTATAATTTTTTTGACAAGTTTATTAGAAGCTTTGCCGATTACT
Source organism: Brachyopa scutellaris (assembly GCA_949775065.1). Lineage (NCBI taxonomy): Eukaryota > Metazoa > Arthropoda > Insecta > Diptera > Syrphidae > Brachyopa > Brachyopa scutellaris. Next base: position 105,489,505 of record OX459113.1, read on the forward strand.
TACTTACTTAGTTGGCGCTACAGCTCGAGGTGAACCTTGGGCTGCTTCTCGCAACCATTTGTGTGTGCGTGTTATATTTTTGCACGAATGGAAGGGACCTACAGTTTTTTGCCGACTCCGAGCGGCGAGTTGAGAAGCTCAATCGTGACAAATGGTACTCCTTGATTGCTTGTCAGACATTCGAAACAGGTGGCACCGTGAAAAAACTTTTAGGTTTTTTTTTCTACTGATGGGTAGAACGTAGAACAAAACTACTATTGCAGTACATATGACAGCACTACCCCGGCATGGATTCTGTGAGTGTTGCCGCGTTTGCGTAGTACCTACAAGTTGGCCAACTTTTAACTTTTGCTCCGCGGCGTTTGACAGTTCTCTTAAAATTAAAGAAATGGAAGGGGAATAATTAAAAATAGATTTTGAACGAGTAAAAAAAGTGAAATATTATTTTATTTTAGTTATAATTTTTACAGAAAAATAGTTTTCGCAATATATTTTCTCAATCTAAAAAACAAAATTCCAACCATCTAAGTTTTAAGTGGAATTTATTTGACATACCGCGCAGCACCATTTTGGGCGAATTTTTATGCGTACATGGCCACAACATTTGACAGCGCGGCCTCTATACTTCTGCTACGCGGCAGCGGCATGCATTGTGTTCGGGTAGTAAGTCTGAGCGAAAGCATTTTGCATTCGACCCATTGCGACTTACTGGCCGAACAGAATGGTGACGCTGTTATGGAAGTAGAAAGTTGAAGTTGGGAGAACTTTCCATTTTACCATACAACTCATACTACAGCATCAGCTTCGCATTGTGCTCGCGCTATAGAGTTTACGTGTATTTTAACTTTGACAGCGCTGCCTACTTCCACTACAGCTTCGCCATTGTTTTCGGGCAGTTAGTTGCAAGTCTTTCTTTTTAAAGCTTTAGCTCGGATTCGTTTGCAAAAAGTCTGACAGAACTTAGAGTCTGAGATTTTGCTATATGGACGAGACAATTCCCATGGCTTGAATTCTCGTATATGCAGAAAACAGAGCAATAGTCTCAGAACAATGAGGTAAACCTCTCAAGGTCTCATAAAGTCAAGTCCAAGTTGAGTGGATAACTGAAAACTTTCTCCAACACAATAAAGATTTTCTTACTTACTTAGGGGTGGACCAAGGCCTCAACCAACAACCTCTTCCAGTTAGCCCTGTCCTTAGCTAACCGCTTCCAGTTGCGAACTCCAAGTTGGTTGAGGTCTTGTTCTACTTGGTCGCGCCACCTTAGGCGAGGTCGTCCTCTGCTGCGCTGACCCTCCGGGTTAGAGTTGAATATTCTCCGAGCCGGAGCGCTGATGTCCATGCGCTCTACATGTCCTAGCCATCTTAAACGCCCAATGTGCAGTTTTTTGACCAGGCTGATGTCGCTGTATAGCTCGTACAATTCGTCGTTGAATCTTCTCCTCCAAAACCCGTCAACGCAAACGGGACCGAATATCCTACGAAGGATTTTTCTCTCAAAGCGACCAAGGAGATCTTCATCCGCTTTCGATAAAGTCCATGCTTCAGCTCCATATAGCAAGACTGGGATGATAAGGGTCTTATATAGAGTCTCCTTAGTCGATCGGGAAAGGACTTTACTGCTCAATTGCCTTCTTAGCCCAAAGAAACAGCGGTTGGCAAGAGTAATCCTTCGTTTGATTTCCGACGAGATGTCATTTTTTGATGTTATGGCAGAGCCGAGGTAGACAAAGTCCTTTACTACCTCAAAGTTGTAGCTGTCTATTGTGACGTTCTGTCCAATTCGTCGATGTTGGTTGTCCCTTTTTGTTGACAGCATATACTTAGTTTTGCCCTCGTTTACCGCTAAACCCATTTTGGCCGCTTCCATTTCTATACTCGCGAACGCGCCGGTGACAGCTCGCTGTGTTCTACCAATGATGTCAATATCGTCGGCGTATGCAAGTAGCTGAACGGACTTTTGAAAGATCGTTCCTTGTGTGTTGGCTTGTGAGTTTTGAACAATTCTTTCAAGTATGATGTTGAAGAAGTCGCATGACAGCGCATCACCTTGTCTGAATCCTTTTTTGACATCGAAGGTCTCGGTGAGGTCATTACCGACCTTGATGGAGCAGCGAGCTTTCTCCATCGTCATCCTGCACAGACGGATGAGTTTGGCAGGGATGTCAAAACTAGACATGGCTCTATACAGTTCATCCCTCCAGATGCTGTCATAGGCGGCCTTGAAATCGATGAACAGGTGGTGGGTATCGATTTGGACTTATTGGGTTTTTTCCAGGATCTGTCTGAGTGTGAAAATTTGGTCTATGGTGGACTTTCCTGGCCTGAAACCGCACTGATAGGGGCCAATCAGGTTGTTGACGAAAGGCTTCAAGCGTTCACACAATATGGCAGATAGGATCTTGTAGGCGATGTTCAGGAGACTGATGCCTCTGTAATTGGAGCAGTTGAGAGGGTCTCCTTTCTTATGAACCGGGCAAACGATGCTGTCGCCCAGTACGATTTTAACGTCATGTCTAGGGCATTGCTCGTATGTTTGGTCGAGGAGCTCGTAGAAACTATCTTTGGTAGCGTCGTCTTTTTCTTCTGTGGGGGCGTGAGCACATATAAGGCTTATGTTGGCGAATTTTGCCTTGACACGGATTGTCATAAGACGCTCGCTCACATGCCGAAAGCTCAAGACTTCTTGCCTAAGTCTGCCGCTTATGACAAATCCGCATCCGAATAAGCGCTGTTTATTTTCTGTATAGCAGTCACCGTAGTAGATATCACAGTTTTCCATCCTTTTTCTGCCTGGCCCATTCCATCGCACTTCCTGGATGGCGGTTATATCTGCCTTGTAGCAGTTTAGGGCCTCTGCCAGTTGTTCGGATGCACCGTCGCCGTTCATTGAACGAACATTCCAGGTACATATCCGAACGTCGTTGTCCTTATTTCGTTTAGCGTGGTTGTCAACAGTATATCCGTCCTTTTCCGAGGCTTTTGGTTGTTTCGGAACAACATTTTTTTTACGTGGTTAGGTAGTTAGCCTCACGCACAACCCCCAACCTGGAGGGCCAGATCCTTGTATACCCCTAGGACAAGGGGCCGGGTACACCGGTGTCAGTAACCCACTACGGGGGTGTGAGCGCTGCCGTTGGCCCACTAGGGGCTCATCCGCCACCAACTCTTTTCCAAGACCCTGACTAGTACTTGGAAATCCTTATCGACCTGAGCTCCGAATATGTCGGAGTAGCTCAGATAAGGTTTTGTTTCCGTTTTGGAAATTTTAGCGCCACCGTTGGTTCCATTGATAGAATTCATCCGCTGACGTGAATTATAGTGCTGCTATTTTCCCTTGCTCAGCACTCGCGCTTATAAGTTTAGCAAGTCGTGCCCGGATGGGCAGCGACCACTACCCGATGGTTACCACTTGGAGGTAAAATAAGCACAATTGATGTGTAGTAACAGTTACAACACTGGGCTTAGCCAAATTAAAGCCAATCAGTGCCTACCCTATTTCTACAACATCCAACCATCACCATCACCAATAAAGATTTTCGCTGAAGGAAATTTAATTAATGTAAACAGGATGATGGTTTTTCTGGATTGCAAATTGGCATAACAGAAGATTTTGAAAAATATAAGTTGTGGGAAAAATGGTGAAAAGCGAATTTTGGATCAAACTTTCTTTGAGTGCGATGAAAAATGACTCTGAAAAGTACCTATTGTAGCTTGAAAACAAATGTTCGTCATATATTGGAGCAATAGACTGCGCATACATTCGGATTAAAAACCCAAAGCAATATAGTGGAGAGTATATAAACCGAAAAGGTAAGAGTAAACAGGGATACTTTTACTATGTGAAAATATCTGTGTTCTTAGTTTCTGAAACTAAGTTGTGATCTACTTCTTTTGCATACCAATTTGAGTTTTCGCTCTTTGCAAATTATTGGTCTCGTTACCTTTTGCTCCGTCTCAGATCTTAATGTACATACGTTATGTGAAAAGAGTCCAATCAGTATCCGACTCTTATATTTTTATAAAAATCTTGCTTGTTACCGAGGTTAGATGTTATACTTCATTGGCGACTCCTAAATTCCCAAATAAGATTTAGGAATGAAAAATAATCTATCAAACAGTATAAAAGAAGGGTCTAAACTAACAAAAATCTGGCTGAAAAGTATTCGTCATGACTTATGAGTGCTCTTTCATTTCTACCCTCAAACTCTAGCCCCGTTAAAAAATGTATTAAAATTTTGCAATTGTGCGAAAGTCAATAGCGTTAATATGTAGCTCCTAATAAATCCGGCTGTAAAAAGCAACGAAGTCTTGTTATAAAGGTTTCTTTTCCAGGTACCAAATGCTAATTAGAAATTCCCAAAGTCAGAAAATCGTAACAATTCTTCCCGCTTGGTTTCAGGTACCACCCACGAAGTTGCCCTAAATGAAAATTAATTGTATTTTTCATCACACGACGTAGAATTTTCCCATGAGCTTAAGGAGTAAAAAATTGTAGATTGAATACTAGCAGATTAACCAAGTTTCTATTAATTACCGAAATATACTTAAGTACACACCAGTTGGCGTGTTAAATGTTAAACTCTCAGCTGCATAATTTAACAGTATATTCCCCTTATGTTAATACATATTTTATAAAATGATTCTCTTAATATTAATTTGAAATACCTATAAGTGCTATTGCTGATAAATAAGATAGATAATAAACAAGTGACTTTGCCGCTCCAAAAACAAGGTACTCGGCAGGATATTTCTGTGTTCACTGTTAGTTTAGAACGAGAGTACAATTGGTGCGGATTGTTTCGCAAAAGCAACGTCGAGCTATTTTTGTAGATCATTTTTAGCTCCTTCTACACAGTTTACAGAATTATTTTAAAACTAAGCATATCTCAAAATGGGATGCGGGGAGAACGAACATGTCTCTCAACAATACAGTAAAAAATTGAAAATGTGCACTGACGCATATTGGACTGGCTTATTGATTGTTAGTTTGGCAGTTATAGTAAGTTAATTGCTTTATAGAGTACTAGGAATACGTGTGCTTTTTGGTCTGTTCGCCTGTCTCTTTGTATGCCCATTAAAATGTGATAAACATAATATTTTGGCGTAAAAACTATTATTAATAAAGTTATTAACAAATAAAGTATCCGCTGAGATTCACACCATTTTATGAATATACTGGTACAGATGTACTATACATTTGTATGCTAGAAGAAATGGATGGCAAGAGATACTTACCTTTCTCATTCTTACTGCAGAGTGTAAAAGTAAGTGTTGGAAAATGCAATCAGTAATAAACAATTTAAAAAAATGACGGGTTATGACCGTTTAGTTTAGTTTCGTTTAGAGTTTATTTATTTTTCCAAAATAAGACAACATATCTAACAATATTTATAATAAAACTAGTATAACCCGGTGCACTTCGCTCCATCTGTCTGTCTGTCTATCTGTCTGCCATCTGTCTGTATGTCTGTCTGCCTGTCTATCTATCTGTGTTTCTGTCTGTCTATCTGTCTATCTATCTACCTGTCTATCTATCTGTCTGTCTGTCTATCTGTCTATCTATCTACCTGTCTATCTATCTATCTGTCTGTCTTTCTGTCTGTATATCTGCCTGCCTGTCTGTCTAAATATGTGTCTATCTGTCTATCTATCTACCTTCGAGATTTTTATAATTTTGTGCAATGCCGGGGAGCACTTTGGTGATGAGCTCCTCCGTCGACGATGTGAACTCGCAAAAATTTGCCGGGAACGATATCAATCCAGTCGAAACATCAACAGGAATTCGGCCATTGCCAAGCGCCAGCAGTTGTCTCGAGAATTCAGCAGCCGATGGGTCGTTCTGCAATGCGACTCTCATGTTCGTGGTCAGTTTCAACTTCTTGACATGCCGCCACAAACACGACGATTCCAGGCATGCGTTAAGTTCATCGGCAGCAATAGATTTCGGGATAACGGGAAGCGTTTGACGATACCTAATCTCCGGAGAGAAATATCATAGCCCCGCCAAATCGTCTCGTGTACGTCGACCAAGGTTTGATCCTCTAATAGAAGGTATTAGTCAAGCAAATAACTCTCCCTAAAAAACAACAAAGTTGTTTTTGACTAATCATATTCAAAAGAAAATTAAAAAAAAAAACAACTTACGGAGTGAATGTTTCGCAATGAATGCCCGCAACCCAATTGGATAACCTCACTTTTTACACGCAAACTTATTTTCTGAAAAAATGATCGAATTGATAAATATCGCATTGAATTTTAATTGATCGTAATGTTTGAACCATTTGCGGATGTGATGCGCGATATACGACTATCCGGAATCAGTGTAATAATACGCAAAACTCGAATCAATTGCAGCACGAAAAATTAAACATTTGCTCAATAGAAAACGACAATGCGAAAACGATACCTGTCAAATTGCACACAGCCTAAGTCAACGTATAACGCCATCTATCGGGTTGTGGCATTGATCGCAGCACAGCGCCATCTATTATTTATCTCTTTTACTTGTCCACCCAAAATGCACGCAAAACGTCTTTTATCACAATGAATTTTACAATTATCCGAAATTTTCCAAGCTTCACAACGAATTCTCCACCTTTACATCAAATCGATAAAATGCAAAATTTCGCCGAAAAGAAAATTCAAATTTTTCCGGGGTTTTCCGAGTTTTCCACTAAGAATTTTATATTTTTCCATTCGGAAAGCCATTCCGGAACAATTGCACACAAAATTCCATACATTTCGATTTTGCCAATTTCCCGACTTTTCCGGAGGGTTTTCCCAAAATGTTCTTCCGAAAAAAGCTTCTTCTGGCAATTACGAACAACTGAAAAAAAATTGAGCCAAATCGGCCCAGTCGTTCTCAATTGATGAATTACTATACATTTTTCACACCATTTTTATATAATGTATATGGAAATAGAATTAAATTAATCTACGATTACAATAATCAAATAAAAAGTGTAGTGATATAAGTTAGTGAAAAAAAGACAAAGACCTCCGCTGCACGGAAGTGCATAGGGAACATTAATATGTCTTGTAGTTATTTAAAGTTGTAGACTGACCAGGCACCCAACATAGTCTTACCTGGTTCTGCATAATGTAATGCACTTAGCATTATTCGGCAGTTCCTGACTATTCGTTGCATTATCAGGACCATTGCAGTCCTAAGTACGGCTAGAACTTCTGCCTTAAAGAGGCTGAAGGCATCTGGGAGTCGTAAGGATACTTTTGGCTCTGTGTTCATGCAAAATATACCAGTCCCCGTTTCTTTTACAGTTTAAGATCCATCCGTGAAGACTACAGTGTCTGTATACCGAGTAACTGTATTATTCGTCCACTCTTCCCGTACAGGGTTTTGTACGCTTTGCCATAGCCGGGCCAAAAAAGAAAAGAAACAAAAAACAATAACAAAGCCAAAGGAAACAACTTTCTGTTCTGTCATCACGATTGAAAAATAGAAGACACAAAAATTAGAACCGTTGCAAACTCACTCTTATATTTGTTATCAGAACAGTAAGTCCTATCTCCACGATTAAAAATTATTAAGTTAAACAACAACTAAACCAAAGGAATAAATAGAAAAAAACACAAAGAGAAACCAAGGAAACAACTTTCTTTTCTATCATCATCATCATGATTGAAAATAGAACAAAAAGAAACAAAAAAAAAAAAAAAAAAAAAAAGAAAAGAATAGTGCCCCCGCCCCCGCCAGGAAACGAACCGGGAACCTATGAGATGAGAAGCCGACATACCATACACTGAGCTACCGCCCATTTTAATAAAATAAGTTTCCAATTTGGAATTTATTTCTCTGGTAACACTTTTGAAGTGCACAAATCTCAGTACAAACATCAAGCGGTTAGACATATTAATGTCAAAATGTGAAGAGGTTTACAAAACAAATTAAAAAAAAAATAAATCAAAAAGAAACTTCAGCTAGAATTCAAGCAACTATTTTATTCTTAAAACTAGCTCTTCTAATGTTGTTATCCTTACTATAATAAAAATGTAACTTTTTTTCGACTGCAAAAACTTTGTTCCCTTTTGTCTTAAGAACTACTGCACGAAATTGAATCCGGTTTTCACAGTTGGATTGCAAAATGTCAGGAATAAAGGCATAGGATATTTTTTTTCGTTGTATTCTATCCAGAAGCGGAAATCTAAGTTGATATCCGGGCAGAGATTATTTTTATGAATACCTTCAAGCTCCTAGCTTTAGAATGCCTTTAGAATGGCCGATGGGAATGGAATTTCTTTTATTATAAAGTTCAATTTCGTGCAAACATTTTAAGATATAAATCATCTTCGTACGTTATACAGAAGTTGAACCATAAGATTAAATTAAAATTAACGATCAATTAAAAATGACACACAATTCAAGAAAAGCTTCGATCGTTGGATTTAACCACCGACCAGTGGAGATTATTTCGTGTGTGCGCAGGTTTTTTTTTCTGTTGTTTTTTTTTTTATTTTGGAACTGTTTGAATGCACATAGCGCAGAAACTAATGGACGGATTTTGATGAAACTTGACATAGTGATTGCTTATGTTCTTGGTCAACATTTTTTATACTTTTTATCCCCGAAAATGATATGGTTTTTACAAAATATTGAAACAAACTGCATATCTGTAAGGAGAATAATAATTATTCATCCGTAGCTCAATAGTAGCTTATCGGATTGAAAAACAAAAACACAGGTGAATTTAGTAAATTCTCCATTGATTCATTTGAGATATGAATCATCCTTCTGCGTTATCCTGGAGCTGAGCTAATTGTTCATGAAATGTTCGCCAATAATTTTCCATCAGTGGAAACCGCAGACAACAGCCGTGCAGCTGTGCGTGACGTCAATAAGTATGTACGTATGTCGTATGTATATTAAAAGTAATGTTTGTGTGTTCGACTTTTATGCGTTCGCGCATCGCTCATCCGTTTGTGATAAAACTTGGGGGATGTGCAAAAAAAAACATTGTTGTTGTGCGCACTCAGGGGAAGGTTCCTTCTACGTTGGGGGAGGGTTTCCACTTCATTGCAATTCCATTTTTTTTATTTGTTTCCAAAAGCAAACGCATTCATCATGATCTCGAATCTGCACTCGGTGGAGACAGTAATATTATGTACTGTCGAATCCCTTTATGTCGAATTTTCACGGGCGATTAAAATTGGTGCAAGTTAGAGGGATTTTTGATAAAATTCGAGCTAGAACGCTTATCCCTTTTTGTTGAAAACGCATTTATTCATAGATCATAGTGGACGTCAAAAAAAAAAAACAGAATGAAAAGAATAACAGAATAATTTGTGATACAAAGTAGGTACCAGTCAGTTTCCGATTTCGAGGTACCTATGTTAGAAAGTTAAAAACATGCTGAAGTGTTACAGCTTCGAAAAATCATTTGGACTTACCACAAAAAGCATTTAAATTCGAGGAAATATGTAGGCCAAGTTTTGAAAATCAGAAAAAACATGGGAGGCGGGCGAAGCAAGGCGAGTACGGGTCAGCTAGTTAAACATATTAGAAAACTTATTAAATGTTTGGAATACTGATTGAAAGGTTCATGAAATGCATAATTAGTCTTTGAGATGCTCTCCTTTAAAAATCTGCTATGCCCTAAAGAACATTTGAATTGGCAGACCTGGCAATCGTCTGAACATAGCTTAAGTCTTTAATTACATCCCTTCGAACTAACTTTTGTCCGTCAATGAAATAGTCAAAATTGATTGCACTTTTTTTCCTTTTAGAGACATATATTTTTGCATTGAGAAATATTTTTTAAGTACTTCGTCAGTATGAAGTTACTCTTAATACATAGTAACATATGTATGTACATTTTTTATAGCATAAAGTTAAATAGAATGTATGTGAGTAACAGTAGGAAACTCCCAAAAGTACAACATTTAAAAATACACAAAATTATCTTTGTTTGCAGATAGTTATCTCAGCATTTTCATATATCTATGGAAACTACCTCGCTGTCATCAATGGTTCTGATACTTTCGGAAATATTTGTGGAGTAAAAACTAACAAACGTTATGAAAACTTTTCGCTTTCCGGGACTGATACATCGAATAAACCCTTTTTGTTATTCTTTGCTGCTACGAGTTTATCAAGTGTTAATAAAGTTTGTGTTGAGCAATGTCCTAAAGAAGATATTATGAATATACGGCAGTTCGTTGAATATTGCGAGCAGAATAAAACTGAATTTTGTCAATACGAATTTGAAATTGATAAACAAATAGTATCTTATTCAGAGTTGGATTATTTTAATAGACTCGGGCCATGTCCTGTTCTTCCGCTAACCCAAAGGTAAACTTTAAATATTTACGAGCACATTAGTCCCCATTTTAATTATGGCCTCTTTCAGTTATCCTATAAGACATAGATGCGTTGTATTGGGCAATGGAGGTTATGTAAAAGAGTTTTACTCAATGTTAAATTCATTCGGCGTAGCACAAATATTTTTTGTGTACATTTACTTGCAATGATATTATATTGCAGGCCTGAGTGGATTCGCGTTTGGTATGTATTAGAATATAAACTAAGCGATATAATTTGTAACAATTAATTAAATTTCGATGTAGTGGTTTCGATAGTATTATTGCTTATGATGTGTTGGCTAATGAGAATTGTATCCTGGCTAATATGTTTCCTAGTCATTACTGCAAATGTCGGACTTTGTGCGGTTTTCTGGTATGTTTATAACAGTATGCCAATTGAAGTTAGAGATGAGCAATTTTATGATGAGGGAGAGGTTTTTAACAGTGAACACTTATTACTACATGTATTAGATGACTTCGTTATAAATAAAAAAGTGATATACTTAATAGCTATTCTTTTGTCAGTTTCAACGGTAAGTTCATTTATTAAACACGTTTTAAACTAGACTCAGGAGCTGGTTCATATTTCTTTCAGATGGTTCTGCTAACTGTTATATTTTACTGGAGAAAACGATTCTCCAGCGTTGAAGCGGTTTTTGAAGAAGCAGCGAATTGTCTGAAGAACTTGCCTGGGCTGATGTTTGCCCCATCGATCTCATTACTTGCATTAGTTGCGTTATTTTTGTTCTCAGTTTATACTATGCTATGTATAACAACAGCGAATTATCCAGAAATTACCCAGATGGTTACAGAGCCACGTCCCTTTGATTTATATAGTATCTTTAAAGATGAATTCATGTGTAAGTACGTATGCTCATGTGTATTACTTATATGTATGTCGTTTGAGGTACGTATAACTTTGCAAATATAGTTCTACTGTACATATGCAATACATTATACAACTGCTGTTCAAAAAGGTTACGCAACATAGTAAAATAATTGTTTATATTTTTATTTTCATTTTGAATTTTATTTTAATCTTTGATATACTTTTAGATCATATAAATTTTAATAATAGTAGGCCAGTAAAATCTTACAAAAAAAAGACAAAAAAACGCAAAACTGCATCTTTGGTATTGTTTCCTTATTACGATTATGCTGTAAATTAATCCCTGATTTTTATAATTAAAAAACTCGCAACGCACCTTTACAAATCTTTATTATAATCAAATAATATTTAAAAAGTTCAACTAATATACCGCACAAAATTGCTCGCAATAAGCCGAAAAAGGGAGAGAAAACCACCTGCCATCAATCAATCGAACAAAACGAATGGCGAAAAAGAAGAAAGCGTTATATAAAAATGCAAGCAAAGTCAACTCTTAACATCAAGGCAAACGGTTATGATCTCTTTGATTACGAGGGATCTTGTGCGTTAGAAATGAAAACAAACAGTCTGTATTACAAGTGGTACAACAAAATTAATTAAAAATTAAGAGTTAAGAATGAAGTATGTATTAAGAAAGCAATAATTGATAAAGTTAAATAATGGAACATAAAAATGATTGTTATACAATATTCATTTAAATTCTAATTTATGTACATACATATACTTCACAATTGAACATACCGCCCGCCTTGAAAATACAAGGGATGAGGATTTTCAAGCGAGATCATTGCTGTCATCGTTTTTCTGGTCGATGGGTAGGGGACATAATTTGACCGCAGCTCGCCTGTAAGTACCTGTTTTTGTTTTTACCTCAGCTACTCGTATTATACCATCGCTTCCAGGAAAAACATCGATGATCCTTCCCATCATCCATTTCAGAGGTGGCAGATTGTCATCACGTATGAGGACCAGTGTGCCAATCTTTAAATTTTCAGTTTTGGACATCCATTTTTTCCGCAGCTGTAGCTGCTGCAAGTACTCGGCAGACCAACGTTTCCAGAAATGCTGGTACAACTGTTGCATTTCACGAAATTTTCCGAGACGACTGTGACTGATCGAGGTGTAGTCTGGACTCGAAAACGAGGTAAGGGGTTCGCCTATGAGATAATGCCCCGGGGTCAAAGCTTCCATGTCATTCGGGTCGGATGATAACGGCGTTATAGGTCGTGAGTTTAACACCGCTTCGATTTTAGTTACTATCGTATGGAGTTCTTCATATGTTAGTTTACAGTTTGCGGCTGCTCTGTAAAAATGATGTTTGAATGCTTTTACAGCCGCCTCCCACAGGCCACCAAAGTGAGGCGATCTTGGAGGAATGGGTTTCCAGGTGATATGGTCCTTTTCACACCAGCGGTAAATGGCGTCTTGGTGCTCTTGGGATTTGAATAACCGATTGAGTTGTTCCAATTCGGATCTAGCTCCAACAAAATTCGTGGCATTGTCACAGTAGATAGTAGTACACATCCCGCGCCGAGATATGAAACGCTCCAAGGCATTAATGAAGGCAGCACTCGACAGATCACTCACCAGCTCAAGATGGGTGGCCTTGGTAGCGAAGCAGATGAACACGGCGACATATGCCTTGGTGGGAGGCTTACCTCTGACTTTATAATGACAATTAAATGGACCGCAAAAGTCAATTCCAGTGACTAGGAAAGGACGTGCTGGTGTTATCCGTGGCTGAGGTAGATCTCCCATAATGTGTTGCATCGTTTGGGGCTTGACCCTGAAGCATCTAATGCAGCGGTTTACGATTTTGCGAGTGGTCCTTACTCCATCAATTGGCCAATACATTTGACGGGTGATTGCCAGAAGTGCTTGGGGACCAGCATGCATGAAACTAGAATGAAAGAACGATATAAGTATGTTCGTAAATAAGTGATTTTTTGGAATCAAAACTTGATGCTTTGAATTATAGTCAAGGCTTGAATTGCGTAGACGTCCTCCAACTCGAATTAACTTGCTCTCGTCTAAGAATGGTGATAGATGCCTGAGAGGACTGCCCTTCGATACCTGCTTTCCTTTGATAAGGTCTCGATATTCATCAGCAAATGAGGTTTGTTGAATGTTTCGTAAAAGATATGTTAATCCATTATCGAGCTCTGCATTGTTAAGTTTTGTTTCAACCATTCGATCCTCCTTCTTAAGACGGCAGTTATGAATAAAGCGATAAAGGTAACCAAAAATTCGTTTTAACCGAAGCAGTGAGTTTCCATGTCTAATACGTTCCATCAAATTGCAGGTCATTTGAATTGAGAATAACACCGATTTTATACCTCTGCGTTCGGGAATATCAATATCATTTTGGGGAAGTACCGGCCAATCCTTTTTGGCGTCAAATATGAATGACGGCCCGTTTAACCACATGGGGGCCTCATACAATAATTTCGCTGTCATTCCTCTGGAGACGTAGTCGGCTGGGTTCTGTTTGCTCGCCACATGACGCCACTGATCAGTACGGGTAGCATCTTGAATTTTTGCCACTCTGTTGGCGACAAATGTTGTCCAAGAATAGGACGGTTTGCAGAGCCAGGCTAAAACAATAGTCGAGTCAGTGTAATAGAAAACATTGTCTATAATGAACGGCAAGAAATTTAGTAGGCGCTCGACTAATTCGACCATCATTAATGCAGCACACAGTTCAAGCCTAGGAATTGAAGTGGTTTTAATCGGCGAAACGCGTGACTTTGAACATATCAGTCTGACGGTTATTGAGCCAAATTCGTCAATGGAACGGAGATAGCAGCAGGTCCCGTAAGCAGCTTCGCTAGCATCCGAAAAGGCATGCAATTCAATGTTCGCCGATTTATTTGTTGAAACCATATGACGAGGTATCTTGAACAAATTTAAATCCGCGATGTTGGCTCTAAAAGTTCTCCACTGTTGACATTCTTCGGTTGAGAGTTGGGTGTCCCAGGATCTCGTGTTATCCTTCCACAACCCTTGTAGGAATAATTTTCCCATCACGACGACGGGGCCAACTAAGCCAAGTGGGTCGAAAATACTGGCTAATTCAGCAAGAACTGTGCGCTTAGTAATGTCATCGGTATCCTTTACCTTAATATTGAATCGAAATACGTCGTCGTCCGGTTGCCATATCAAACCTAGCGTTTTAACGACCTCATTCTTTTGTATACTTAGCATTTGTTCTCGATGAGCAATGGGAATGTCATTAAGTAAAGCCGAATCATTTGCACAAAATTTGCGTAGCTCAAAATGGCCACGATTTAATAAAGAAATCAACTCACCCTGTATGTGTTTTAGCTTCACTTAAAGTGTCAGCTCCAGTCATGCAGTCATCCACGTACATGTCCCTTCGAATTACCTGAGCAGCTAAGGGAAACAGTCTTCCTTCTTCATCAGCTAGTTGGAATAGACAGCGTGTAGCCAAATACGACGACGAGGACATTCCGTATGTGACTGTATTAAGCTGATATGTTCGAAGTTCAGTATCTTGTGAATTACGCCATAGGATGAGTTGAAATCGACGGTCTGCAGGATCCAGAAGTATCTGGCGATACATTTTACTGATGTCTGCCGTAAATACGTAGCGATAGGATCGAAAACGCACGATAGTTGAAAACAATTCTGGTTGAATTGTCGGCCCAGTCATTAGCAGGCTGTTTATTGAACGTCCAGTAGTGGTTTTGGATGATCCATCAAAGACCACCCTCAGTTTGGTGGATGAGCTGTCTGGTTTTTCCACGCCATGGTGCGGGAGATAATAATGCAGAGCTGGAATGTTGGTTGGATCTAGCAACTCCATATGAGAGAGCGACTCGTACTCTTGCATGAATTCGTTGTAGGCATTAGATAACTCCGGGTTCAGAGCGATCTTCTTCTCTAGGCGATAAAATCTACGAGATGCTATGTTCAATGAATTACCTAGTTTTTCAGGATCTTCACGGAAAGGCAGCTTTACGATAAATTGTCCAGTTGATGATCTTCGATAAGTCCTTAAAAAGTGTGTTTCACAGAGATAGTCCTCATGCGACATGGTCTTATCTGGGGCATCATGACGTTCTACTTCCCAGAATGATTTGACGAGTTGCTCCAGGGTTGATGTAGTAGGCGCTGATGTCGCCAACTTGCAGTGCGCTCTCGGAGTGAGTTGCGACAGAACCTTTCCAGTTACTATCCAGCCAAGGACTGTATTCTGCAAAATAGAATTGTTAGTTAAACGAATTTGGCCCTGCAGTAATAAGTCGAAATATATTTCTGCTCCAAGCAGAATATCGATGCTATTAGAGCTAAAAAATGTTGGATCTGCCAACTCTATGTGATTTGGAATGTTCCAATTCGAAACATTAAACGAGCTCGTTGGCTGATGATCCCCAAGGTGAGGTAAAATGAAAGTGTCGATGTCCCATTTGTATGCGGTTACCCTTGACCTTAGGGTTATGCGCGTTTTTTCCTTCGATTGAACTTCCACTCCTCCGATGCCTGAGATCGGCATTGAAAAACGTTGTCGGTCTAGGCAAAGCTTGTTGGCAGTAGCCTCCGAGATGAAATGCAGCTGCGAACCGGAATCCAGCAAGGCACGACATGATATTGAATTTCCGTAAGAGTCGAGGACATCTATGAGGGCAGTGGCTAGCAGGATTTGCGAATTAATGTTTTCATTAGGCACGGTATGGGAGACAAACGATGGTGATTGAATTGAGTTACATGAGCCGCCTGATGGATTATCATTAGTTGATGGTCGGGAACTGACTGATGGATTATCATTAGTCGATGGGCGGGAACTGACTGATGGCTGCTTCTGGCTTGTATCGCCAACTGGATCAGAATTCCTGGCGGAACGATGCTGTTGTGCATTCGTGGAACTTGCGCGAGATTGCTGCCTTTGTTCGAAGTGCAATAACGTGTTGTGTGATTTGGAACATTTTCGACAGCCACTTGACTGACAATTAGCAATGGCGTGAGCTGGTTTCAAGCAGTTAACGCAGAGCTTGAGTCCCTTCACCGCTTCAAATCGCGCCAATGGTTGGAGACTTAAGAATTTGCTACATTTATAAATACTGTGGTAAGAATCTGCACAGAATGCACATTTCGTGGAAGCAATGGCAGTAGTTGCAGAAAGATGAACGCCCCGTTTCGATGGCTGTGATGTGGAGCGTTTGCTATTGGCGAGGCAGAATGTTTGCAGTTTGGTATCTGTTCTACTTTCAATTGAGCGAAACTTCTTTTCCAGGAATTGGTATAACTCATCAAGCGCTGGCAATCTGTCCGAAGGACAATCCGAATCCTCCCATTTCTCAACTATTGATGGGTCTAATTTTGATAGAATCAAAAAAACGATTAGATCATCCCATTGTGCTGTAGGACGATCCAATGCAGCTAACGCACGAAGGTGAGCCTTGAACGTGTCAATAAGCTCTCGAATGGAAGATGCCACATCTTTGTTACGTGGAGTAAAGAAGAATAGTTGTTTGATGTGTTCTTGGGCAATAATTCGTCTATTATTATAGCGGTTTTCCAGAATTTCCAACGCCGACTTATAATTTTTGGAATTTGATTCCATAGCTTCAATTGTTTTTTGCGCTGAACCTTCGAGCGATGAGTTCAGATATATGAAACGAGTGTTGTCATCGAGTGCTTCGTTGTTGTGAACTAATTTCTTGAAAGTGTCATAGAATGATGACCATTTAGTATAATCTCCATTGAACGTTGGGATTTCAATAACGGGAAGTTTAACTGCTGAAGTCACACACGTGTCAATTGTCTGATTCTGATCGATTTTTTTCAATCTTTTTGAATTAATTAACACTTCCAATGTTGGTCGTAATACGAAATACTGCTCCTCGAATGTACTTCGTGTTGTGCCGTCACATTCGGTTTCATCGAGCTCTTCAAGGGCCGACTGTGTCATGTTGAACCTGTCGTAATACTGCTCTATAGCGGACAATCTTACCTGGAGTTCCTCGAGTGATGCTGACGCTATTCTATCGCCATTTAAGAACTCCTTGATACGACCTTGTTGTCCGATTAATACAGTACGGTTAACCTTTAGTTGTTTAATCTTCTTCTCACTCATGATGATTTCTAAACTTGGGCAATTATGGTTGCCTTTGATGATCTAGTTTAACTGTTATTTAATCAACTACCGCCGAAGGTACCGTTTGTTAATAAGGGAGATCGTCAGACCAGACTACCGTTATGCACCCACGCCGATTGCATTCCTCAACTTACAAATGAGAAAAAATCCGATCTCAATTAATTGCACTTGATTAATAAATTTCTGTAAATCGCGTTGTTATACGAGTAATCTTAACGCGACGAACTCAGCAAATTACACTGCTGAAAATCACGTCGGGGTCACCAAACAATGTTTCCTTGTTACGATTATGCTGTAAATTAATCCCTGATTTTTATAATTAAAAAACTCGCAACGCACCTTTACAAATCTTTATTATAATCAAATAATATTTAAAAAGTTCAACTAATATACCGCACAAAATTGCTCGCAATAAGCCGAAAAAGGGAGAGAAAACCACCTGCCATCAATCAATCGAACAAAACGAATGGCGAAAAAGAAGAAAGCGTTATATAAAAATGCAAGCAAAGTCAACTCTTAACATCAAGGCAAACGGTTATGATCTCTTTGATTACGAGGGATCTTGTGCGTTAGAAATGAAAACAAACAGTCTGTATTACAAGTGGTACAACAAAATTAATTAAAAATTAAGAGTTAAGAATGAAGTATGTATTAAGAAAGCAATAATTGATAAAGTTAAATAATGGAACATAAAAATGATTGTTATACAATATTCATTTAAATTCTAATTTATGTACATACATATACTTCACAATTGAACAGGTATGTTATTTGGACCCCTTAGGGCGGTGTAAAACTACGTTTTGCAAGCAAAAAAAAGTTGTGCTACCTGCGCAAAATGTGAAAAACTTCAAAATGTTCGGCCTTTTTTCAGTTTTTGCAGTTTAATTCAAATACTATGGGTTTTTTGACATTAGTTTCCACTATCAGATGGTTAGATTTCAGACAATTTCAGCCCAGCCACGGCTCCGTATGTTTAATGGTTTTTTGAGATACGAGGTTTCAAAGTGTTTTTTTTTTTTTTTTCAAAAATATTGTAATATTGAGTTTTGCTTATGTTTTCAGTTCAGTGAAGTAGTGAGAGTGACACTGAAGACTTTATAGACTTATACTGACACGGATGTCAGTCAGATATGTGTTTGCGTTGATAGATATGCTGCGTTGTGTGCGTGGGTGAGCGGCCTCCTGCCCCATGTATCAATGTACCCCCTATCCCCCTACATACATATGATATGTATGTAAATAATAAAAAACAAGTACACCAAGACTTCGATTTGCGTTGTTCAACTTATAAACCAACATTAGCTCCAATATTTTTAAATCTATACGCAAATAAGTTAGAATAAAGAGTTTAAATTCAAGATTTTAATACTTTGCACAGTTGCAAACACGTGTATCGAAATGTTGGTGTACGTGTATGTTTGTACCTATTAGCATCCTTGGCCAAGGAACAAAGTTTCACATTTCCATAAACAACATTACATTCTTAATTCCACAGATCTACATGTGTATCAACAAGTATACATATACTAATAAAAAACATATCCTAGTTTTCAATTTTTCTATTCCACGCATCACTTCAGAAGGTTGAATATGTCGAAGTAAAGTCCATTCGAGCTACATTTTGGGTGTATATCGTGTTGGTCATCTTTTTAACTGAATTCATATTTGCATGTGAAGAGTTTTTCCTGGGTGCTGCTGTCGCACATTGGTATTTTAAGAAGAATTCACCATTAACATCTGCCATTTGGAAAATGTGCAAATACCACTTGGGTACTGTGGTAAAGGGTTCCATTGCGATCGCATTTCTTAAGATTCCAAGATTGATTTTACATTATTTATTTCGAAAGTAATAATACAGGTAGATTCCATTTGAAATATTTTAAAAAATGATTTTAATATTTTAGACTCGAGAGATGTGTGTATCATTCCCGATTCAAACGGTGTAACCGTCAATTTCGATTACTAGCGAGTATTTGGAGTCACCTGCACCGGCATGATTCATTTTAACTTGCGACCATCGCATCGCATGAAAAATGGAAGTCGCAGACTTTTAAACGCTGCAATTGATAGCTATCATGTGTGCGCACATAGAGTTTTGGCATTTATCTCCAATATGGGGGGCCTAGATATAATGAATTAGAAAAAATTAATTTTCACAATTATTATTATATGTATTATTATTATGAACATTCGATTGAACGATTGTCACTATGGCGAATCTGGTGAGAGAGGGTCGTTTGTATTGGTATTGTGCTCTCCGCACTCTTTCTCAATCTCATCGCTGTCGCTGTCTCTTTTCCCTCTGTTCTTCGTATTCCCGCAGTCGGTCCACGGCATGCATGGGTCTTTCTTATGCTGTAGAAAGTTTTCGCTCAGCCTCAGTAGATTGAGATATGACGTGAGCTAAAATATAAAAAGTGAGACTTGAGTCAGAGCGTTCATACGCCCACATTGGGACTCAATTGCAAGTCTCACTTTTATAGCTTTAGCTCGGGTTAGTTTGAAGTCTGACAGATCTCAGAGACTGAGCTTTTGCTAAATGGACGAGACAATTCTCATGGCTTGATTTCTCGTATATGCTAGGAACGCTTAGTCTCGTTACCTTTCGCTCCTTCTCGAGTCTCAGTCTGCTGAGAGTAGCGTTAATAAGAAACGCTAAGAAATCCGGCTATAAAAAGCAACGAAATCTCGCCATAAAGGTTTCTTTTCAAGGTACCGAACGCTAATTAGAAATTCCCAACGTCAGCAAATCGTAACAATTCTTCCCGCTTGGTTTTAGGTACCACCCACGAAGTTGACCTAAATAAAAATTAATTGTATTTTTCATCACACGACTTAGAATTCTCCCATGAGCTTTAAGAGTATAAAAACCTAGTTTCTATTAATTATTAAAATATATGTAAGTACAGACCACTTGGCGTATTAAATGATGAACTCTCATGTGCATAACTTAACAGTATATTCCCCTTATGTTAATATTTTTCAAAATGATTCTCTTAATATTAATTTTAAATGCCTATAAGTGCTATTGCTGATAAATAAGATAGATAATAAACAAGTGACTTTGCCGCTCCAGAAACAAGGTACTCGGCCGGATATTTTTGCGTTCACTGTTAGTTTAGAACGAGAGTACAATTGGTGCCGGTTGTTTCGCAAAAGCAACGTCGAGCTATTTTTGTAGATAATTTTTCGCTCTTTATACACAGTGTCCTTATTTACAGAATTATTTTAAAACTAAGCATAACTCAAAATGGGATGCGGGGAAAGCGAACATGTCTCTCAACAACACAGAAAAAAGTCGAATATGTGCACTGACCCATATTGGATTGGCTTGTTGATTGTTAGTTTGGCAGTTATAGTAAGTTAATTGCTTTATAGAGTACTAGAAATCCGTGTATTTTCGGTCTGTTCGTCTGTCTCCTTGTATGTCACATAAAAATGTGATAACAATCATTAACAAATAAAGTTTCACACCATTTGTTGAATATACTGTTACACATGTACTATACAGTGAAACCTCCCTAATGCGGACAGTGACGGTGACAGCATTGATGTCCGCCTAAGGGAGTTGTCCGTTCAAGGGATAAACACAATTATTTTTGAATAAACTAAATTAAAAATAATATTAAGTAAAAACGAATTCGTGCAAAAATATAACACGCACACATACATAAATGGTTGCGAGAAGCAGGCCCAGGTGCACCCCGAGCTGCAGCGCCACCTAAAGTAAAGTAAGTACGAATTGTACGAATAATAATCCTAGTTTAGTAGCAATTTGTGTAAGATTATTTTACAGAATATCTTAGTAGACGAAGCGGTCCATTATTGAGTCTATGAAAACTAGGTTTCCAACCGCGCCCCGCCTCAAATATGCATTCACACACAAGCAGATTACTACCTCCATGATTCACTGTACCAACAAGATTGGACTTTTTCAATGAGGTAATGGGCTTACGCTATATGTACTTTAACTTTAACGTCATTGTTGTTAATACATATTAAATGCACATTCATTGCTAAAAATCACTCAGTCGGACTCATTTCAACGTTCTTGGTTCGAGCACTAGCAAAGTCCAACCTCTTTTTTCGAATTAATTCGCTAATAAACGGTTTTTTCGGGCTACTCTGATCCGAAAACCCTTTCTTTTCAGCACTCTTCGAATGGTGTTTGAATCAGAGGACTTATCAGTTTCATCCAACATCCCTGCCCATATTTCCAATGGGGTCGGTCTTGAATTTTTTATTCACTTTTCGTTCAAAAAAAAATTTCTTCACATACGGTAAAAAAAGGTTATCCGATTCAAGCTATCCGGCCATTTTATAATTCTTAATTATTGTTTGCACAGTGCATTTCCTTCTACCAATTTCACGCAACAATTTTCCTTAAGATTTGTACTTTATTACCAGCTGCCGTAGATCAGATGACAACTCTTTCCCCATTTCCCCCGCTCATTTTGCGGATCAGCTTTGGATCGTGTACGTAAACTTTTGTCACACGATTATTGCGGCTTTTGGGAAAACAAACAACCTTTGCTTAGAGAATTTTGAAAATAACTATTGTGCACCTCATAGCCATATACGCAAGGGAAAAGAATAGAGTTAAATTGCAATCAGTAACAAAAAAGTTCCGATCTAAAAATGGCGGGCTATGACCGTTTTTATAGAGCTATAAATTTGTGAGTATGTACTTTGGTCAATATAAAATTAATCTTTAGAAATTACTCCTAATATAATGTATTAAGAGTATATTGACCTGAGGAAAAATTAAAATATTAAATATTTACAGAGTTATTGCATATATAGTCGAGCGCATATAGTATACTGCATATGGTAAAGTGAAACTTTAAACGCGATTATCTCGAATCCGTATTTTCAAAAACTGCTCGTGCTGTAACTTAAATCGATTTGGCTTTTCTCTATATCATTGCCGGAAGGATAAACCTTAAGTTTTAAAGATTTCATTTAAATAAACTACTATTTTAGGATGAAAAATGTCGAAAAAAACAGTATAAAATCAGTACATAATTTTTAATTTTATACTTTTTTATGATTTTATAGGTTTATCCTTCCCATGCATGTGTCAGAAATAGAAATAATTTTTTTTTTTTTGTAAAAAGTACTGACAAATGCAGCAATTTTGAACGTCGCGTCAAAGAAACCTGAAGAGGAAATTGAACTGAGCCGCCATTTTGTGACCAAAAATAAAAATTGTTTTTAAATGTTCATAGTTCGAATAAAATGATGTTACAACTTCAAAATGATTCAATTATTTTATCACATTTAAAAACATTGTTAAAAAATTAGCTATTTTGTATTATTTTATTTTCTTAATCTATACATATATTTTAAGCCAATCCGACGATTATTCTAGAAGTTACACGAATATTTGTAAAGACATCAGAGCGCTTTCTTTACTCTATGTAAAGTGCTTTTCAAACTTCAAACGCATTTTTCTCAAAACCATGTTGTTATAGTCGGTGACCACGATTTCTCGGAAACTGCTGAACCGATCCGTCTCAAATTTAACACAAGCTTCTTAAGTATATTTTTAGTAATTAATCGAAGGTTTTATTTAGGTTTATTTTTTATTAACAATTTAATGCCGAAATGTTGGCCAAAAATCGTGTTTTTTTCTCTTGAGAGGACGCCATTTTTACAAAAAATTTTATTTTGTTTTTTCCTTCGATTAATACCTAGATTATAATATATTTCTTTAACGATATCCGTTCGGTTTTTTTATTTTCTATGATCCAGTCCATATCGTGGTCACCGCAAGACGCCTTTTTTGAGAGGAGCTCCGGGAGATCAGCTATAGTAGCCTTCAAAATTATTATTTTTACAAATGAAAAATGTTGAAATACAGTTAAAAGTTATCTGGATATGTGTAAAAAAAATTTACATTAATAACTTTCATAGTTTTCTCAGGAAAAATTCTTGAAAAATCGCCTTTTTTAGCCCTTCTGACTGTATATAACCCCTTAAAGCGTTCTAAAGGGATTGCCCCCCTTAATACCTAGTTACGTACATACCTACATACATATCTACATATGTACATCTATGGCATAAAGTTCAAAAGAATGTAACAGAGTATAACCACGGAACCCTATCATGTCCATGACCCCCAATGTGAACGTGCCCAACATCTTACGACTTTAAAAAAAATGTACACAAAATTATCTTTGTTTGCAGATAGTTATCTCAGTATTTTCATATATCTATGGAAACTACCTCGCTGTCATCAATGGTTCTGATACTTTCGGAAATATTTGTGGAGTAAAAACTAACAAACGTTATGAAAACTTTTCACTTTCCGGGACCGATACATCGAATAAATCATTTTTGTTATTCTTTGCTGCTGAGAGTTTATCAAGTGGTAATAAAGTTTGTGTTGAGCAATGTCCTAAAGAAGATATTAGGAATATACGGCAGTTCGTTGAATATTGCGAGCAGAATAAAACTGAATTTTGTCAATACGGATTTAAAATTGATAAACAAATAAAAAATTTCAACATGAAATATTTTAATCATTTTCATAGACTCGGGCCGTGTCCTGTTCTTCCGCTAACCCAAAGGTAAACTTTAAATTTACGAGCACATTAGTCCCAATTTTAATTATGTCCTCTTTCAGTTATCCTATAAGACATAGATGCGTTGTATTGGACAATGGAGATTATGTAAAAGAGTTTTACTCAATGTTAAATTCATTCGACGTAACACAATTATTTTTTGTGTACATTTACTTGCAATGATATTATATTGCAGGCTTGACTGGATTCGCGTTTGGTATGCATTAGAATATAAACTATACGATACAATTTGTTACAATTCATTAAATTTCGATGTAGTAATTTCGATTGTGTTATTGTTTATGATGTGTTGGCTAAGGAGAATTGTCTCCTGGCTAATATGTTTCCTAGTCATTACTGCAAATGTCGGACTTTGTGCGGTTTTCTGGTATGTTTATCACAGTATGCCAATTGATAGAGGGGATGAAATTTCAGATGATGAAGTGGTTAACAGTGAAAAAATATTTCTTTATGTATTGGATGACTTCCTTATAAATAAAAAGATTGTTTACTTAATAGCTATTCTTTTGTCAGTTACAACGGTAAGTTCATTTATTAAATGTGTTTCAAACAAGACTCAATGGTTGGTTTATATTGCTTTCAGATGGGTCTGCTTACTGTTATATTTTACTGGAGAAAACGATTCTCCAGCCTAGAAGCGGTTTTTGAAGAAGCTGCGAATTGTCTGAAGAACTTGCCTGGGCTGATGTTTGCCCCATCGACTTCATTACTTGCATTAGTTGCGTTCCTTTTGTTCTCAGTTTATACTATGCTTTGCATAACAACAGCGAATTATCCAGAAATTACCCAGATGGTTACAGAACCAAATCCCTTTGATTTAAAGAGTATCTTTAAAGATGAATTCATGTGTAAGTACGTATGCTCATGTGTATTATATGTCGTTTGAGGTAAGTATAACTTTGCAAATGTTGTTCTACTTTGTACAAATGCAATACATAAACGACTGCAGTTCAAAAAGTAAAATATTCATATGTATTACTAGCTGACCCGTGTTCGCCTTGCTTCGCCCACCTGCAACTTGGGAAAACAAATTATTATTTTCTTCTAATACATTTCTATAGTACAGGTTAGGTATGTAATGTATAGCTGTTGCCCCCCCCCATGCCCGTGCCCGGGCACTTTTTTAAAATTTGAATTTGCTTTTACAATCATACATATATCGTAGTAGAACGGGCACAAAACAAACAATAATACGAATTACAAACCGAAATAAATATTTTACCAAAATGAATTCTCAAAAGAATAAATATAAAGATAAAAAAATATTTTTTTTAAAAACAAGCTTTAATGAACTAAAAAGTAAAAAAATAATTTTTTTCCGAGTCACCAATGTGTGACTATAATTTAAAGCTTGGGGCGCTCTGAATTTTTCACAGATTTACGTCTATACGTATATTAGCTTGGGTGTGTTGGATATTGGAAAATATACTCAATATGTTTGAGATTCTACTCGCCCTTTCATTTGATACCCATGCCATGGTGGTTCTGAAGAAAAAGGTAATTCGCCATCTTGGGGAACCCACCATATTGAATTTAGAATGACGTCACTTGGCTAGTCTAACTCTGCTTGTCAATCCCTTTAAGTTGATACCCATATTAAGGAGGTCGTGAAGATAATGGTAATCCTCCTTCTTATGGCGTCCGCCATATTAGATTTACAACGTCATTAAATATATTATATTGTTTGAGATTCTATTCGTCAAACCCTTCTATTTGATATCCATGTCATGCGGGTTGTTAAGAAAAAAGTAATCCGCCATCTTATGGCATCCACCATATTGAATATAGAATCACGTCACTTAGCGAATCGTATTCTACTTGTCAAATCCTTTCATTAAATCCCCTTATTTAGGAGGTCGTGAAGATAATGATAATCCTCCATCTTTGGGCGTCCGCCATATTAGATTTATAAGATCATGAAATATACTATATTGAGTTGTCACCGGATACGCAAAATTTTAGCATAATCGGATATCTGGAAGTGGGTGTAAAATCGATTCCCAGATTCCATGCTCACAAAAGTGAAGTTAATATAAAGCTTGTAATAAGCACTTCCCGTATGATTTTCTGGGATTTCCATCAGTTGACAGCTGGAAATCATATGGGAAGTTTGGATTTTGGTGGTTGGATTTTCTCTTGCGAGAGTTCCCCGCACACTAGTTGTAGGTATATATTCTCATTTTCATTTTGAATAACCTACTTTTACATCACTACTTTTATAAAATGAAGTCTAAAAAAAAGTATGTATGTATGTATGTGCCGCAAAAACAAAAAAACTACTGAATGGATTTGAATGCGGTTTTTTGCAATCGATTCTAAACGGATTAAATCTAAAAAATGAATCAAAAAAAATTAATATCTTTCAATAAAAAACTTCTAAATGAGAAAAAGAAAAGTTTATATTTTACTTTTGGGCATTTATCTCGCTCTATCTTAGATCTAAAATAAAATTTACATATTTGTTTAGATTATTTCACAACAAAGACTTTGATATATACAGTCGAACTTCGATAAGTCAAACTTCGATAACTCGAATATTTGGTAACTCGAATGAAATTTCCATGTACATTTTATTTGATAACTCGAACTTCTATAACTCGAATGTCTTGATAACTCGACTAACTAACTCACGTCAGCTTCGATAAGTCGAATTCTGAAGGGGAATTCCCAAATTCTTCGTGTTTTTAAATGTTCGTTTTATTTTACATATAATGTATCTCTTTCGGGGGCACTGTGTTTGTATACCCTATGATCTAGTATACATACTGACGCGAAGAAAATCGTGATCTCGTTATGTGTGAGTAAGAACTTCGGAGTTTCCAACAGATGAAGATATTGTGGAGATATTGGGATATGAATCCGAATCTGCACAGTTCGACAACAACGATGACAGCGACAGTGATGTAATGGAGAAAGATTTGGAGGTCGATTTGATTCAACCACCTTCAAACGAGTTGGTTGCAAATTCATTAA
Organism: Brachyopa scutellaris; assembly: GCA_949775065.1. Taxonomy (NCBI): domain Eukaryota; kingdom Metazoa; phylum Arthropoda; class Insecta; order Diptera; family Syrphidae; genus Brachyopa; species Brachyopa scutellaris. The sequence goes on from OX459113.1 coordinate 105,516,395, forward strand.
GCATTTTGCGACAAATGAAAAAACAACCGATTCTGTATATAATGGTTTAGTTTCCATTGAATTTTTATTTTTTTTTTAAATCAAAATAAAAAATCCACACTTCAGTCATATATAACAAAATATTCTAAATAATAATTATGTTCCTGTACGTTTTTTTTTGTTATATGTGTTCGCAAATAAATAAATACATACATACATATATCAATTTTGTATCTTACTTGATAACTCGAAGTCTTGATAACTCGAATTTTTTTTGTGGCAAGTGATGGTTCGAGTTATCGAAGTTCGACTGTATCTTCTTTGTACATTTTCTGTGAGAAAAGTAGTACCATAATCTAATATTGTTTGTTTGCTTTCGCGACAACGATCAGTTGAGACCATTGCTACCATCAATGAACCAGCGGCAGGTATGCGTGTATGCGGTTCATGCGTGTAGTATATGTGATTGGGATTGCTTCGTGCTAACATATACATTATGTACTGTAATTGTTCGATCATCTCTTATTTAATAACTGGATAAAGAATGCAATTTTTTTTTATGATAAGTAAATGCAGGGCTTGGGACAGATACAGATATGTAGGTATTATGTTTCGACGTTTTGGCGGAAAAACGTGCTGTAATATTTAAGAAAAAAGAAAAGTTAGATTGGAAGAAATTGCTAACCCACCTGCGTCACTTTTTTCTTTAATAGTCTATGAAAAATCCTTTATCCAAGCAATTCATTCAGTCATTTGGTGCTAAGCAAATTGTGAAGCAAGTAGTTATGCCAACTTTTAGGGTGCAAGGACAAGTGTAGCATTTAGCTGGATGTCTCCTTCCAATAGACATTTTTTTTCAAATACATATATATAACACATATTATCTACATACAAGGAGAATATTTTTGTATGCGCAGTGAAGCGGGTACATCAGATAGTCATTTATAATTTTATAATTTTGTGGATGTACACCAAAGCATCGATTTTCGTTGTTTAAATTGTAAGCCAACAGTAGTTCGAATATTTTTAAAATTACACACAAATAAGTTAAAAAAAAAGAGTTAAAATTCAAGATTTTAATACTTTACACAGCTGAAACAAAAACTTGTATCGAAATGTTGGTGTATGTACCTACTACATAGCATCCTTGGCCAAGGAACAAAGTTTCACATTATCATAAACAGCATTACATTCTTAATTCTACAGATCTATGTACCTATCAACAAGTATACTGAAAAAAAAAACATGTCCAAGTTTTCAATTTTTCTATTCCACGCAGCACTTCAGAAGGTTGAATATGTCGAAGTAAAGTCCATTCGAGCTACTTTTTGGGTGTATATCGTGTTGGTCATCTTTTTAACTGAATTCATATTTGCATGTGAAGAGTTTTTCGTGGGTGCTGCTGTCGCACATTGGTATTTTAAGAAGAATTCACCATTAACATCTGCCATTTGGAAAATGTGCAAATACCACTTGGGTACTGTGGTAAAGGGTTCCATTGCGATCGCATTTCTTAAGATTCCAAGATTGATTTTACATTATTTATTTCGAAAGTAATAATACAGTTAAATTCCATTTGAAATATTTAAAAAAATGATTTTAATATTTTAGACTCGAGAGATGTGTGTATCATTCCCGATTCAAACGGTGTAACCGTCGATTTCGATTGCTCGAAAAATGGTCAAGGGATTTTAATCACAACGCCTTTGCTGTTGCTGCAATGGAAACGGTTGACTTTAGTTCAGCTGCTAGAGTTGTACGAGAATCATTGTTTTATACATTTTATCACTTTCATTGTTACATAGGTTTTTTTTCCAATTTCAGGCATGGAACACAATGGCGCGAAACGATTTACAAATTGAGACCATCAATCAAGTTGCAGATTTCGTTTTGTTCTTGGCCAAACTCTTGGTAGCCACCGTCACATGCTTATTTGGAGTATTACTACTTAGAGATGAAAAACTTATGTATTTCTATATGGCTCCTGTAATATTAAGTACAATTTTTGCATTTTTAATTGCACACGTGGTCCTCTCGTTGGTTGAAGTGAGTTTCTTTTATTGATTCTGTGAAAATTTTAATTTTTTCTTTTGTCTTAGTAGATGATTATAGATACACTCTTTCTGTGCGCTTGCGAGGATAAAAATATTTATAATGGCGGTGGTCGTTGGATAGAAAGCAATCTTGCTCAGTTTTTCGACAAACATGAAATAGAACGAGGTCCAGTTCAAGTAGTTATGATGAGATCTGTTAACAGTCAACTTAAAAATGAAACTACAACTGCTTAAAATAATTTCAACTTTAATAATAGATTTCTTAACTACATATGTATTTAAAATTAAAATAATCTGCACAAAATAATACAGCACAAATACAAACGTGTGTGTGTATGTGGTTACAATTACATAATGTTCTCATTAAATTATGCACTTAGTATCTAAAGTTAATATTTTAAATGGCTTGTCCCGAAATAAATTGCATTTATTTTACTTTAATCCAATATGGCGGACGCCCTAGGATGGTGGATTACGACGACCTTAATATGGGTATCATATGAAAGGGCGGTCCAACACCTAAACAAGTTTTTCACGGTTGCCACCTCTTTTGAATTTCTGACAAGCAATCAAAGAGTATCATTTGTCAATGAGCTTCTCAACTCGCCGTTCGGAGTCGGCAAAAAACTGTAGGTCTCTTCCATTCGTGGAAAAATAACACGCACACACAATTGGTTGCGAGAAGCTAGGCTTGGTTCTGTATAGGACTGCAGACGCCGTATATTTATTTATTTTATGAAAGGGATTGACAAGTAGAATAAGATTAGCTAAGTGACGTCATTCTTAATTCAATATGGTGGACGCCCCAAGATAGCGAATTAATTTTTTCTTGACAACCCTCATGACATGGGTATCAAATGAAAGGGATTGACAAGCAGAATCTCAATATATTCTGAGTAAGAGCCATTTCACACATACCCGGCAGCCGGCACACAGCAAGCTATGAAATGTGAATTCGGTTCCATTCGTGGCGATCTACTGTATGTTTTCAGTTTTCATATCGTTGAGTCGAAAAACGAAAACCGCGACTACGGAAACCGGGCATGTGTGAAGGCGCAATTTGATTTTATGTATCCACTACTGACTTGAGAACCGGCTGCCAGGTATGTGTGAAATGGCTCTTAGGCTCTTTTCACACTATCCAGTTTGTGCACGGTTTCGACCGTACGGCAAAAAAACCGTACGGCGAAATTATTTCAGTGGCTTGAAGAAAATCATGGCCCCTTTCACATTGCACGGCGATGGTTTTTTCCCGTTTAGCAGCCGTCGACTGCTACTGAAACTCACGGCGCCCGTACGGCCACCGATAGCTCAGTAGTGTACACAACCAAATGCACGCTTTCACATTACATGGTTTTAAACCGTACGGTTTACGATTTATTATGAGCAAACAGCACACAACTCAACAACAAAATGAGTTTGTGACGGCGAAAAACCGTGCATACACCATATAGTGTGAAAGGGTTTTCAATTAGCACTTTTGCCGTCCGGCTTTTTTAGAAAATAAATATACATACCTACATATATAGATAAAAATTAAAAAAAAAAAACAAGCTGTAATGAATAAGTGACAATTAATTTTCACATCTTCGTAGATTGTTGATAGAGGTGGGACGATGTCTCTAATTTAATATTCAAATTGTTGATGCCAAACTTTATCAAAAGCTTCTGCTACCTCCAGGAAAATAGCCAAGCAACTTTTTTGGTTTCTAGAGCCTTCTCAGCAATGTACTTATTAAACCATTAATGGTTTAAGTCTTTTCAAAAACCATTTTTCAAATAACTTTGATATACCTAATTGGGAGTAAAGAGGTCGGCCTATACCTATATCCTATAGTATGTAATTTTTCCTCATTTGATGATCTATAATGTTTCAGAACCATATAAGAAAGGTTTTCGATTAAGCAAGAAAATACAATGGTAGATATTATATAAAATAATGGGGATCACCACGTACTCCCGAACGACTAAAATCTCCAACGAAAAAAATCTCGAAAATTTATTTGATAAATTTCGAAAACAAAAATCTCGAATGGACAAAGTCTAGAAAATACAAAGAGCTATCTCGAAAGACTTTATCTCGAAAAAAATTTTCGAGATTTTTAAAATCTCTTCATTTTACTGCAAAAGTAATTAAAACGGGTCCAAAATGTAAATTCTGTAACTTTTTGACAATAATAAAACTTCAACAATTTTGTTAACTCATTTATTTACTCAAAATATTTATCTACATATATTATAAATGCATTGGAAGTATACATATGTATAATTATTGGAAACTCAAGTTGTAGGCAATGCCCGTTAAATATCCCATACAAATTTTTTCGTCCATGATTTTTAAAATATTTTTTTTCTTTTGGATATTGTAGGTACAGATAAATATGTGGACTTCCCCTCAAAACTTTTAGCGTTTATGTTAAGACTAACATTTTTTTTGTATTCTTGGTAAGCTTAGTTGTGCTTGTTCAGTACATGACCCAAAGGAAGGCAAACTTATTGGTGTACATAATTTTTTTGAAAAACCATGTCCACGTCGATCAGATTTTAGAAGACCTGTTTGCATAGAGTAAACTCATTTGCATGCATGAACAGTGAATAAAACACTTTTCTATATAAATAAATCCATTCGAGATTTTTGCAATTCGAGATTTTTTTTCGAGATTTTGGTTTCGAGATTTTTTTTCCTCCAGATTTTTTTTTTTGAGATTCTTTTTTTCGAGATTTTATTTTTCGAGATATCGTGGTAAACCCAAAATAATGCTCTGAAATGTGGTAATGATTTAGGAAATGGTCATATTGATAAGTAATGTTAACCTAAATCAACAATAGATACTTGATTGGTAGACATTAAAAATACTCCCAAATCATAGTATTTTCCTTCAACAATAATTTTCTTCCGCACCAGCGCAGCGCATGAATTCTGAATACATTGCTCTTTTTGATGAGGGATATGTTATGTACCAACAAACTGCTTCGTTCGTTTCGTCATAATGTGGTAAGCTTTCATCTACACACTAAACGATACGTATTTTTAGTGAACTTATTTTTAGATCCAGTTTCGTCAATCTTTAGCGGCTGGCAGTGAATCTGAAGCTATTCGGCGGCACAATACTTCATCTAAATAATAAATTTCTTTAAGAAAAAATTATAAAATATATAAATTAATACTTTTAAATGGAATCCGATAACAGCTACCAGCAAATTTGCAGTGCGCGTACAGTGCAATCCGATAAAAAGGGATTTTTTAACGAATTCTACTTGGAAGTGCGACAATCGTGCGGTGAAAAATGGCTAAGCAATTATTTTGGAAAGTTGAAATCCGATCAAGCACGCATTCTTTCGATATTTAGTGATCGAGAAATATGTGATCCCGTTTTGGGTGTACTGGAGAATGTTCGACCTGTCTATAAGGAAAAGGATGCACTTTTTTCAGCCCAGCGAAGGGCACAAGCTGAAAAATTCAATCTTCTTGGTGATCCTAAACAAGCACTGGCCCATGCAAATTTAGCGGTTGTGAGAGCGCCAGCAAGAGGTGAGCGAGATATTTTGAAATACAGGGATGGAGAGAGATACACAGACTAAAAAATGACAACTAAACACCGTGGGTGCAGGTGTGCTGTATAATGTTTACACTCTTATCGGAAGTGTTATTATTATTATTGAAGAATCGCACATTTTTTTATTGCACCAAATTGGAAACTAATTCAATGCATACTTTATTGATCTTTACAGATGTTGATATGCAAATTGACGAAGGTCTAACCCTAGCCTTAGCTTTTTGGACAAGAGCCCTCATCTTAATTGACATGGGTGAAGGAGAAGCTGCATTGAGTGACCTAAAGTTGGCGGCCAATTATGGCGTGGAATCCAAATCAAGTGTTGATTACTATCTCAAAATGGCTAAAGCCTACGCATGTAAGTCATCATTCAATCTTCAAATACCACTGCAGCCCTTTTCCTCTTTAGGCATGGGTGAACCAGCTCGAGCGGAAATATCTGTCAAAATAGCCGAAAAGCTTGCTCCAGGAGGATTGAATAAAATTGACGTTTGTCGTCAGGAAATCGCAAATGTGAAAGCAACACCTAAGAAACTATCTCCAACTAAGCCCAATCCCACTGGTGGTGTCAATCCAAACTTGCATGGTGCTTCAAGTCTAGTCAAATTAGTCGAGAGCCAAGATAGGGGAAAATTTATCGTTGCAAACGATGGACTGAAGACAGGTGATGTGGTCTTGTCTGAAGAACCAGTGGCTGCCTGCTTGCTTCCGAATTTTTTCGGAAGTCATTGTCATAATTGCTTTGAGAGGTTTGCCTCTTAAATTTTTTAACACATTTTGATCTTTAAAATGCATTCTGGCCTTAGATTAATCACGCCGGTTCCATGTTTAAACTGTTCCGGCATCGCATTCTGCTCGGCGCAGTGTATGGGAGAAGCATGTTCCTCTTACCACAGATTTGAATGCGAATTTTTAGACTTGTATATAGGTAAGTAAATAGGCTTAGTATGAAATGCTACTAGATTAAATACTTACAGGATCTGGGATGTCGATTTTGTGCTACATTGCATTGCGTGTCTTCACACAGGCTAGCGGTGGTGTCGAACACGGTTTAAATATAGCCAATGGCTTGATAGAAAGCCTTTGTGCTCATGTGGAATCTCGACAAGCCGATGACTTTTTACAACGGAGTCTAATGGCTGGTTTCCTGATGAGATGCCTACAGAAGGCGAACTATTTCGGACGCCGTAAAACAGAAGGCGTTAATCCTACAGCTTTGGAATTGAAAGTTGGTACCGCGTTGTTGGGTCTACTGCAAGTGCTCCAATTTAATGCACACGAGATATATGAAACTATGGTCACCGATGAGCATCGGTTTGATGGTTCGAAGTATGTCTACGTTGGGGCTGGCCTTTATGGCACCGGCTCGTATTTCAATCATGAATGTTGGCCAACAGTGGCAAGGTATTTCGTCGGAAAACGAATCGTCTTGGTTGCAATACGTCCACACAGACCAAATCAAATTGTTGCGGAAAATTATGGGCCCGTTTTCACCAGGGTGAATCTGAAAGAGCGTCAGCGAACTCTGCGTGGACGATATCTCTTCGATTGTAGCTGTGATTGTTGTCGAGAAAATTGGCCAACACTGCAAAAGCTTGATAAGCAGGTTAGATTCTGGTGTCCACCTGGCGTATGTGGTACTTTGTTGCGCTTTCCCAAAGACCTTGCTAAAGATGTACGATGTCCAAGATGCCGAAAAAATGTTTCACTGAAAGAGAGCATTGTGAAGTTGATAAAGTGTGAGGAGATGTACCGAGAGGCTGCGAATGCTATGAAGGTTTTTGATTGAGTATTGAGAAGATAAGAATTTTTTTTAAAACGTTTTATCATTTCAGGAGCAAAATACAGAGAATGCGATAGAACTTTTTAAGGAAGCAATCGATCAATTTCATCTCATTGCTAGTCTACCTCATAAGGATACACTAATTGCTCAGGAAGCTCTGCGGACGTGTTTAGCACACACAGGAACAACCTTCAAAAAATAAGATATATAAAGTCGTTATTTGTATAATTTGTGTGTAAATACAGTCAATCATTTTTAAATCGTTTAATTTTTTTTAACTGTATTTACAGGTCCTGTGGTCAACTTTTTTAGAGTCTGCTTTCTTAAATTATACTTTTATATTCTTAAAAGTACCCATTTAAAGTTGACGGCAGGAAAAATAAAGTTAAAGACTAAATTTTTTTTAGAAATTTCAATGTACCAATACGTATGTATGTACGAAATAAATGAGTGTAATCACATAATAAAAAATAATAAAAATAAAGTGATAAGTAAACAATAAAAAAATTAATAGAAATTAAAAAATGAAATATGTCAAATTTTGTATGAAAACAAAAATTCAGTAGTTTTCATTTATAATTTTAAAATTGATTGTTCACTGTTGTTTTATAAGTCCAACGCACTTACCACTACACCACGGTGCTCACTATTCGCGCGAAACCTTAGATATGTACTTTGAATTGTTCACTATTTCATTTTTGAGAAGTTTATAAAGTAATAGTGAAAAATTCGCTCGAAACTTGGGCGCCCCAAGCTTCAGTTAACCGGGACCGGGACGGACAGTCCCGGATTGAGGCTGCTGTCCCGGCCGGTTTGGCATTTGGTATCGGTTTTTAATTTTTTTCATCAAAATGTATTTTGACGCCAAAAAAAAAAATGCCAAACCGTCTGGAATTTGACCGTGCGTCTAGCTGTACATAGATTAATAATAACTATGTTTTCCGTTTCGCGAACTAAAAACAAACATATATTTCTCACGAAATAAAAATAAGTTGGTGAGTTTCAGAAGCTAATATCAAAACTATTGAAATCCACGTAATGAATTCCATTAGAACCTTATTATAACAGTTTGGCAGCATTTGCCATTATTACCTATTGGTACCATTTATGTAACTCATTGTAATTATCGAACATAATAAAATTCTTTCCTTTTCCTTTTTAACCCACAACCGAGTCGGCTCGTCTTTTTATTAGGCTCCACTCATTCAGATTTACAACAGGTTATGGGCCCAGGTGCGCCTGAATTGGATTTGCATAATTGGTAAGAAGAAAAAAGGAAATTAATCTCCGTTAAAATTCAACGATTGCCCAGATTTTTAAAGATTAAGTTGCCTCTTTTCTCCGTAACAAAATGGCTTCAAATTTGCCTACAATCGAAAAATTAATTGGACGTGTCAACTACGACACGTGGAAATTTGCTGTCAAAACATTTCTTCAGCATGAAGGATTGTGGAAGCATGTTATTACCACCGATGCATTCGAGCCTAACGAAGACACGAAAGCCAGGACCAAAATTATACTGCTTGTCGACCTCATTAATTATATCCACATCCAGACTGCCACCACAGCCAAAGCCGTATGGGATAACCTCGAAAAGGCGTTTGAAGATTCTGGACTAACTCGAAAAGTGAGCTTGCTGAGAATCCTCTTATTGACAAGACTAGATGAGTGTGATTCAGTGGAGGAGTATGTGAACAAAATTATGTCCACGGCTCACAAACTACGATGCGTAGGAATGGATGTTTCAGACGAATGGATTGGAACTTTGTTGCTAGCTGGTTTGCCCGACGTCTATAAACCAATGATAATGGGTATAGAAAGTTCTGGAATCACTATTACATCCGATGCGATTAAAACGAAGTTACTTCAGGACGTTAATGCTGGAACTTCAAAGAGCACTCCATCAGTGTTGGCAGTGAGGTATCATAACACGTTCCAAAGAGGAAAAGCTAATAATACGAAGTATTCCCCGCGTTGTTATGAGTGCAACAATCATGGACACATCGCCCGCAATTGCCCCAACAAGAGGAAAGTCAATCCGAAAAAGGTAAAACCAGTTTTAATTTCCTCGCTTTTGGCCAATAAAACTGATTCCGACAGCTGGTATATTGACTCCGGGGCATCCGCACATATGACCATGAAGAGAGAGTGGTTGAAAAATTTACGGAAACTTAATGAAGCTGAAATTGTCATTGCCAACAATACTCGTCTCTCTGTGATTTGTAGTGGTGACATTGAGTTGGAATTATGCGGCAGTGAGATAGTAATTCAGAATGCAATGTATGTTCCAGGGCTGTGCACAAATTTGTTGTCCGTCAGTGAAATGATAAAGCATGGAAACTCAGTGATATTTGAAGTAGCTGGTTGCAGAATATACAACAAAAATGGTATGCTAATTGCCACAGCGACGCTCGAAGGAAATTTATACAAACTTGATCAGAAGAGCCGTACTAAATTCGAACAAACTAGTTACATGGCTTCGTCAAGTGCAAGTCAGTTTTTGTGGCACCGTCGGCTAGGACATTTGAACTACGAGAGTTTAAAGAAAATGAAAAATGTGTTCGTGGATGGAGTAAACTTTACCACCAATAGAATTGAAGAGCCATGCATAATTTGTTTAAAAGGTAAGCAAACTCGAATGCCTTTTAAAAGGACAGGAACACGTGCCACTGAACAGCTTGCGGTGATTCATTCTGACCTATGCGGTCCAATGTCAACGAACTCAATGGGAGGAGCGCGATACTTTCTGACTTTTGTGGATGATTACACCAGAAAAACATTTATTTACCTGATTGGATCAAAGACTGAGGTAAAACAGAAATTTATAGAATTTAGACAACTAGTAGAAAATCAGACCGGAAAGAAAATAAAAATCCTGAGGTCAGACAACGGAACAGAATACTACAACCAAGAGCTGAAGCATCTTTTAAAAAACAGTGGCATCATTCATCAAACGACCGCACCATACAATCCAGAGCAGAACGGGTTGGCAGAGAGGATGAACCGAACAATCGTGGAGAAGGCCAGATGCATGCTGTTCGACGCAGATTTAGACACAAAGTTTTGGGGCGAAGCTGTTTCAACTGCAGTATATATAATAAACAACTCACCATGTCGAAGTTTGTCGTTAGAGAAGACACCACAAGAAATGTGGACCGGCAAAAAACCAAATCTGGGACACTTGCGTGTATTTGGATGCAAAGCGATGGTTCATATTCCAAAAGTTAAGAGGAATAAATTTCAAACGAAGTTGGTTGAATGTATTATGATGGGCTATTGCGAGCATTCAAAAGCATATCGAATATACGATCCCTCAAAGAGAAACATAATCACCAGCAGAGATGTCGTTTTCCTGGAAAATAACACTGGAGATCGGCGAGAAAATCAGCCCGATGAACCTAAATCGCCCGAATCGCAGCTGATTGATGGAAGCTTAACAACCAGTGAGGATTCATTTAACAGCGCCAATGCAACCATAACAGAAGATGGTTCCGACTTTCAACCATCTCATAATGAAGAGAACGAGGTCGCAGCTCCGAGACGCTCCGCAAGGATTCCAACGAAAAAATGCCTACCTGATTTTATTACGTAATTGGCTGGTCCCGTATCTCACGAACTAGTCGATCCGGTAACAGTGGATGAGGCAATGTCCAGATCAGATGCTCAGCACTGGAAAATGGCTATGGAGGAGGAGTATGGAGCACTTATTGAGAACGAAACCTGGTACTTAACGGATTTACCACCGCAGCGTCGACCCATTGATTCGAAGTGGGTTTTCAAAACGAAGAGAGATGGAACGGGAAAAATACATCGGTATAAAGCACGACTGGTAATAAAAGGATGTGCTCAACGCAAGGGGATCGATTACCAAGACACGTACTCACCCGTGGTTCGCTAAACTTCAATAAGGCTCCTGATAGCTTTAGCAGGAAGAATGAATCTCGACATAACACAGATGGACGCCGTGACTGCATTTTTGCAGGGGGAGCTAGAACAGGAGATATATATGCTGCAACCCGAATGTTTTTCAAACAACACATCTCAAGTTTGTCGGCTTAACAAATCACTTTATGGGCTGAAACAAAGTAGCAGAGTTTGGAACTTAAAACTTGATTGTGCTCTCCAATCGTTTGGCTTAAAACGTTTAAAAAGTGATCCGTGCATGTATCTCAAATCTGATGGTGCAAAAATGTTAATCATCGCAGTGTATGTCGATGACCTGCTGCTGTTTTCGAATGATCGTCAAGTTAAGGATCAAGTAAAGGACAAGTTAATGATGACTTTTAAAATGAAGCATATTGGAGAGGCGCGCTACGTTCTTGGTATGAGAATCTTACGAGACCGTGACAAAGGCACTATATCAATCGATCAAGCTCAATATATTCAAGAAATATTGATTCGTTTTGGGATGCATGATTGCAATACTGTCTCTACGCCACTGGATATTCATCAAAAATTGTTAAAGAGTATGTCATCTGAGAGCCAAATAGAACGTGATGAAATGAGCCGAGTACCATATCAAGAAGCAGTGGGTAGCATTCTGTTCGCTTCTCAAGTAACAAGACCGGACCTATGTTTTGCCGTCAGTGAAGTAAGCAGATACAATTCAAACCCAGGAAAGGCGCATTGGCTAGCAGTTAAGCGAATTTTGAGGTATCTCAAGGGCACCATGAACGCGAAGTTGGAGTATCGAAGCGATGGCAACTGTAAACTGATTGGTTATTGCGATGCTGATTGGGCAAGCGATGCAAACGAAAGGCGATCCATAACTGGAAGTGTTTTCTTGTTGCAGAATGCGGCGGTATCATGGAGTTCGAAGAAGCAGCCGACAGTGGCCTTATCAACAACAGAGGCTGAGTATATGTCCTTGGCGGCAGCAACTCAGGAGGCCCTCTGGCTTCAGAGACTTCATAACGAAATAGCAGGTAACACCAGTGATGTCATCACAATAAACTCCGATAACAAAAGTGCGATACAATTGGCTTCAAACAACATTTACCACTCACGTACCAAACATATCGACGTAAGGCATCATTTCGTCCGTGAGAAAGTTGCAGAAGGGGCCATCGAATTGAATTATGTGAAGACAACAGAAATGACAGCTGATGTACTAACAAAAGGCCTCGACGTAAGGAAACACTTATATTGCTCCTGTAAAATGGGTATGATTTTTTCGAAAAATTGAACCAAGTTTTAAATTAATTTTTATTTGTAAATATGCTAACGTAAATGTAACTTATATGGTTCTAAGTGAGGATATTGAAATCCACGTAATGAATTCCGTTAGAACCTTATTATAACAGTTTGGCAGCATTTGCCATTATTACCTATTGGTACCATTTATGTAACTCATTGTAATTATCGAACATAATAAAATTCTTTCCTTTTCCTTTTTAACCCACAACCGAGTCGGCTCGTCTTTTTATTAGGCTCCACTCATTCAGATTTACAACAAAAACCAACTGCGAAGGCATAACACTGGCAGTAGGATGGTGGTATGGCTGAAGAAATTGATCGCACAAACTGTAATAGGAAACATCTGGAAAAAACTTCTGTGAATCATAAGCAATGGCAAAGCTTTCAATAATACACAACTCTCCAGTTATCGTGGACACCACCCATAGAGTACGTTGAAACCTAACATCTGAGTTTCCGATCACTGCGTCTCTCGTTCGTGCTCGCGCTGTATGTAAACATTATAAGGGGATTTAAAAAAAAAAAATTTAATTTCCGAATTGTTTCGAACTCTATCGACATTTCTCGGCTTTCGTAGTACCATCTCGGCACTCACAGTACTCGCTCATGCGTACGTTGTTTTTCTGTATTCAATATAGTACTGATCAAAAACTTTAAAAACTTTTTTTTTTTAGGTGGCGCTGGCGAGTCCCGGTCCCGGTTAGTCGGTTCAAAAATATGGCAAGCCTAGTTAATAGTCGTATATTGGTGATTCGGAAAAAAATTTTTTTTACTTTTTAGTTCATTAAAGCTTATTTTACAAGCTTTTTTAAAAATTATTTTTTATCTTTATATTTATTTTCTACTTTTTAATATACAAAATCTTTTAAAAAATTTACAATTTATTTACTCAAAATGTTTGAGATTCTACTCGTCAAACGCTTCCATTTGATACCCATTTCATGGGGGTTGTGAAAAAAAAGTAATCCGCCATCTCATGGCAACCACTATATTGAATTCAGACTCACGTCATTTAGCTAATCGTATTCTACTTGTCAAATCCTTTCATTTGATACCCATATTTAGGAGGTCGTGAAGATAACGGTAATCCACCATCTTGGGGCGTCCACTATATTAGATTTACGAAATCATCAAATATATTATATTAAGTTGTCACCGGACATGCTAAATTTCAGCATAATCAGATATCTGGAAGTGGGTGTAAAATCGATTCCCAGATTTGGCCCTCACAGAAATTGATGTTAAAAAGCGTCCGCCATATTGGATTTACTACGTCATTAAATAACCCATATTGTTTTGTCTCCGGCCGTATACACGTGTGCGAAATTTTGCAATTCATCTGTCCAAAATTAGACAAACAATTTAGATTAAAACGCTCTAATTTTATTCATCATTTATTGGTAACACTTATGGAAGGCATTAGTATTTTACTTGATGGAGAATTATTAAAGATTGGATCACAAAGGTATTTTGAATTCTTATTAATTATATTGAATTATGTATTTATTTACTTGTTAACATGTAAACTATAAAGAAAATATTTCATAATTTTGGAATAACTTAAAGGTATAATAATTGTTCTATTTGTGACGTATTTCTGATATATTAATTAAATTTATATTTTGAATTATTTTTAGGTCAATAGTTAATGTAAAACTTTAAAAAATTTAGTATTTAGGCCAATATAATTGTACATATGAACGTCGAAACGAAAATTAAACTTTTAAATATGTACATATGTACATCTGTATGTATTGTACATATAAGTATTAATTTTTTAATAATGGTACTATCTAAGAAAAATTAATTTAAATGTATAATTTCAAAATACGTTTTTTGTTATTTACTTTGATTTTGATTTTATATAAATAGGTACATAAATAGAATGTATGTTAATCATCTGCTCAACAAACTTTAATGTAAAATATTTTAGAAGCAAATTTCAGGGGAAATAAAGTGATAAAAAAGAGCTGTAAAAGTATTCCAGAAAAACTTGAAATATTTTATGAGTTATATTTTAAAATTAAAATTGCAGACTGCAACTGTAATTGTAAACATAAGTTTGTGGTGCTATCATTTAGTGGTAGGATGTTCAACACTAGTTGCCTCTTAAAAGTCTACTCCCATACAACATGTAAAGTTGCGTTAAATTAAATAATAGAAAAAGGAAGGCATTCCTTGGACTACGTTCGAATGCAATAAATATTTAAGACTGCCTGTCACGAAGAAAAAAAGCAATTACTTTGACTACATAATATACGAGTACTACGTAAGGAAGTAATAAATTTAAATAAATAGCAATGTGGTTCAAATTAAGTATGGTTTGCGTTCATACACTCCCATTTTTGTCCGTTTATTAACGGCAGGGAATTAAATAAGAACATAATAGATCTTCAGATTTGTACGTTGACTTTGCCAACCCTCATAAGATAACGCAGTACTTTTCCAAAAATAATAAGCTCGCGTACATAGTTCTACATAGTTCAAAAATATAAAGCATGAAAGTAAAGCAATAAAAAAAATAAAAATTTGAAGGTCCAAAAATATAGGAAAAGTAAAAATAATTACAAAAGATACTTTTAATGCACGGTTGAAGTTTACATACATAAGTTGAAATGATTTTGAATATCACCGGCTCTCTTTCATGTTCTCTGCACGAAAAACAATGGCGGTATTTACAAATAAGATCACTAACAACATAACACATTATGTACTTCTTGGGCCGCAAAAAGCTCGTGAAAGAACTAAGCCGTCAAGAATGGAATGGCCGTCTTTTCCTTTTCCCGTCGTACAAACAATACAAAACCGACAATTAATGATATACATATTATGTATGTATTAATAAATGAATAAATAATAAATTCGCAACATTTAGGTGTTTGTCAACAAAGTGAGGATTACTTCCAACCTACGCTTCTAATTGAATAAAAATGTATAGTAGTATGTTTACAAATAAAAAAGTTTTTTGTAGCAAAATGTTTAATGTTTTTTAAAGTGCAATTGTGGATGGATTAGGAAACGCATCGCTGCACAGTTGATGCTCAATCAGCACTTCCCACACGTTCATTTAAGCAAATTGTTGGCATCAGTGAAATGGCAAAGTTGCGTGAACTGATGCGCAAACGTCAACGAAAAAAGCACCAAGAAAATTGCAGATGCTTGACAATTTTAATGGCTGATGAAAGGGAAAAGTAAATGAATTACATTTTTTAATTATTAAAATACAGTTTTATAATAATAATTATTTTAGAGAAAATTATTTGATAATTGTTGGAATATTTCGTTTTTCTGAATTTACAAAATTCTTGTTTTAAGGTGTATCGTCTTTAATTCATACATTTTCAATGAACAATTATCTATTTTATGAGTCATTTCATTATTAGCAATATTAAAACTTTACTGAGAAAAATTTCAATATGCGTAAAATACACCAAAAAGAAATCATATCAGAATGGCATCAGCATCGGCTGTGTTGCGCATCGGCATCGTAGTTGAGCAGTGATGCCGCATCGATGCTAATTTCGCTGGCGTTTCCGAATCCTCCCTATGTCTCTTATTGAAGTAAGAAAACTTCGTTGCGATTCAATTGAAGTCTCACTACAAGGGTACTGAAACCCTAAAGATATCACTTTCTATTTAACATTTATAAAAAAAATATGCAATCTTTCCAATTATCACAACCATGCAGTTATTAATAAAATAAAAACATAAATCAATTTCTGGTCTTCGACAATAAGAACTATTTTTTATTTATTTATTTATTTCTTCATGTTCATATTTCATTCATATTAATGAAACTTCATTTGGTTTTTTTTTTTTTTAATTTATTATTTAATTAAAAATTAAAATGCCTGAATTGCCATTATCATCGTACACTAATGACTTCTCTTTACAAATAGAACAAAAAATCATTTTGCATATCTTGTCCAATGGTAACTAGAGTTCCTTATTATTACTATTTTCTATTAAATTATATTTTTTTTGTTAGAGAAATAATAAATTCAATAAATTATCTTAAACATAAATTATTTTATACACAAGTTATTAATATATATGTACATATACATCTGTATACGTGTGTATAAATCAAAATCAAAAGAAATCTTATAAAAAAAGGGTCACTGCTTTGCAATTAGTCTATACAAACAAAAAGAAAACAATAATGAAATAACTACATTTTTAACCACCAAATGATTCATACTTTATCGCTTCAACTCACTATTCAGCACATATATATATAATATATATAACGACTAAGGTTTTTGAATTTATATAGTAAATAAATAGAAAATATAAATAATTTATTATTTGTTTCTGCATATTGGTTGAACCAATTTTGTTTGTTTATTTTATAAAGGCATACTTTTTTGTATTAGATTTCTTTTAGCATTTGAGGAAAGGCCAGGCAGGTCTTTCTGTTTCTAATTTAAAAAAAAACATTAGCAGATGTAAAAACATTAGATACTTTTTGTTTTTAATTAGATTTTTAGGATTTACAATTAAGCCTCAGATTATGGTAAGGAATTATGTAGTGTTTTAGCAACAAATGTGAATACCGAACATTGCGCCGTCAAAAGCGATTTTAAACAAGCAAGTTTTTTCGTTTTCAAAAAAAAAGTCACAAATATTTCTTTGATTTTTGTTATTTCGCTGGTTATGCTCTTTTCTTGTTTTTTTTTTTTGTTTTTGCTTTTTTTTATAAAATAAAATTGCTACTATTGTATATTAATAAAATAAATAATCATAGTATCACTTAGGGTTTTTCTTTTTAAAGCTAGAGAGCATTTTTGTGTTGCGATTGAATCACGTCATATTGACACCCAATGCTCGACTGGAGTACTCATACACTACATAACTAATCGATACAGCTGGCAACACTTTAATAAAATTTGGCGTTATACCCCGGTACAGGCCACATACACCCTCAGTTCGGAGGATCCGCTTAAAAACGTCTAGCATATTATCATCAGTGGCTGATTTCAGGGATGTTGATGCAGTGGTACCAATGGGAATCGATATTGGTTTGTTAACGACTAGAAAGAAAATCAAATAATCCTCGTTAGTTATGTATATTGAGAGATATTCTTATTGTGTAGTATTTACCTTGAGCTTGTAGTCGCGTCCTAACTAATGCTAATGGATAGGAACACACTTGACCGAGTGTACTTGATGCACTGCCACATGCTAAGAGAACCAGAAAATTTGGCTGTTCATGCTCAGAATTGTGGTGTGTGCTAAGGTATTTCTTTTTAAGAGTCTCATAGACAGCTAAATCGATGCCAGCATATGGTATGATGCCAAGCATATTTGGAATGTAACCGCGATAGAAACTGCGAATACCTTCACGGGTGTAGATTTTTTTAGCCGCGTCTGCTATGCCTGTATATTGACCGGTTTTGCGTAGCGCCAAACGGGTTTTTAATACTTCCATAGGATAGATGACAGTTTGGCTAATACCTCCGGCGCATGCGCCCGCTAGGAATCTTTCACTTATGGTCATTTGGCGTTTTTCATCACCTCGTATTAATCGCTTGATTTTCTCATAAGCAGCGAATTTTAAAGCTGATTCTGGAGCGATTTTAAGCACATTGATTCCATTGCCGCGCCACATACTACGTAGACCACCCTCATTCAGCATATATCTTAAACAATCTGAGATTTTCGCTTTATGTTTTTGAACCTAAAAATAAATAAAAACAAAATTTAAATTATGTATATAAACTTTGGTTGCATGAAAATATTCTACAAAGGCTTCAAATTGACTATCATCTTACCTGCAAAAACACTTTTATCCTATCTAATGGAGCTGTACAAGTACGCGATACAGCACCGGCTATGCCACCAGCTGCTAGATGTCGCCACCACATACCGCTTTGCATTTCACTTTGTGTGAAGTCATCAGGTACATTCATATCTTCGCCGATATCGAGGTACTGTAAGCAATAAAAGAAAAGAAAAAAAACGTTAACATCAATTGATTTTGAAAGTTAAGTATTCTAAATTAAGAAAAAAACTAAACAAGCCATAAAAATAAAGAAAAGAAGAACACCCCTCTTGAAGCGTGCGGTCTGTGACATAAGGAAGTGAAAATGTTTTCTATGTTGAACTGATGGTATACAACGTAATTTCGCGTTGATTAAATAAATAAAAAAGTATAAGAGAGAAAAAAGACGGGTGATATAAAAGTGAAAAAAAAAACTATCATTGCAATTCTTGCCAATTGCATAATGATTGCCTCTCCCACCAAGCTAGACAGTTGTGCATTGTGTAATGAAGACCGTGCAATGTAGGATGACTTTATGGAAGGTGGCTCTTATTGACTGAGTGTAGCCAGCAACGAAAATGTAGATTGTAAACACATTATTTACATGTATGTATATACATAAACATGTACAAAATTAAAAGTTAAAAGCTTAAAGATATTCTGATCTTCACACATGTCTGGTCTATTGTCAATTTAGAGTGGTTGTTCTTTCCTTTTTTCTCTATGTTTCAAAATATTAAATCTGCCTTACTAACTGTCTGAGACATTAATCTAAATGCTATTAATGCTAGCATTTCAGTATCTCAGATAGATTTTAGATCTATCTATAATCTATGAGAGGCGTTAAGACAACAAAAATTGACTTAATATTCGCATCATCTGTTAATTATTTTTTTTGCCTCAATTATTATGTATAATCACCGTTACATTGGATCAATCCAGTAGCTCGAAACATTTCTGGTTATTTCAACTTGGGTATTAATAAGTTTAAGGCAAATTAGTTGCAGGTAAAGAATTTTGCACGCGCATCGTTAATCAACTGCCAATTAGCATACCACGTGGCATCATATTTAAATTGATATCTTTTAACACATTTGAAAAATTGTTATAAATAGTTGGTTATTACACAGTGCAAACAATAAACAAGTCCGCTGCGTCCGATGACCAGTGGCTCCAATCTACCAATTTTTTTGTCAAATAAACACATCTAATACACGTTAATACCAAAATATAAACGATTTAATGCCCGAATTATACCGTTATTTATTCAGAGGCTTATTGACAAAAGAAAAACAACTTATTCTAGAATAACACAAGAACTGAGAGATAGTAATCTTACAACAAATCCAAATTAATAGTCAGAGTTAATTTCTTTATAACTATGATTTCGTATTATTATTATTTGTTCCTTCATTATTAAGTAAGTCAATTACAATTGATAATGTAACTCTACGTCTACGGCATCAGCTAACGGGGCTCTCCGTTCAATCTAACTAAATATAGGGTGAATTTATAATTGTACAAAAAAAACCGCAGCAATGCAAATATTACGTTCACAAATGTAGAAAAACTGCATTACCATTGCAAACGTTCCGGCAGCACTTGTGTTTATAAATCTATGGTGCGCGGTAGAAGGAGTATAAGTCAAAAATCTCAATTTTTCAGTAGACGGAAAACCTAATGAACCTACAACTATATCTCATACAGTAAGGCTACTTTACACTGCCTTTTTTTTAACCATTTGTGTGTGGAATAGACTGATATCGCTTTTACCAAATATGACATATGAAATTTGCAATCGAATGATGTATTTATCTAATTTTGACTTATACTCCTTCTACCGCGCACCATAGAAATGTCAAATTACCGTTTTTGTTGTGCAAATTTGCAATTTCTTTTATTTTGCTGCACGGCTGCGACATGACTGTTGCAGAAGTTGCGTTCATAAATTTATACAGATTTTGCTGCGGTAAATCTACAGCAAAATGTTTACAATTATGAACTCACCCATACCTATACCTTCGTATAAAAACTATGGGCTATAAGTAACTAGAGTCCGACCAAACATTCAACCTCGGCTTCGGTCACCTTCGGCTAAAAATTCAACCTTCGGCAAAACATTCGACTTCAGCTGAATGAGGCCGTAGATTCTGCTGAAGCCGAATGTTGAATTTATTGTTTTCTCTAAAAATGAACTGTTTGTTTCGTTTTGTGAAATTTGTTAATGCGTTGACAATAATTCTGTTGTGGAAGTACATTTACACGCCGATTTGTGTTTATATTGAAGCTACAGTCTTTTGAGAGTGGAAAGTTGTTAAAAATATCCTTAATACAGAAAAGAGTTGGGATGGTGTCTTCAAAATTGAAGTGGACAATAGCCTTGTTTCGAACACGCAAGACATTAACAACTTTAACAATTATTTCGTTTCGGTTTCCACTAATCTGAAAGCTTGTGCCTCGAAAATACTTGCAGGTGCGACATATATGATCCGACACCATCTAAATCGATAGTTTCGCTTTGAAGCCTGTAACTGTACGCTTGAAATTTATAAGCGAATAAAGTCTCGACAGTAAATACTCGTACTCATGTACATCTGACGGTATCACAACCGACATTTTAGGACACATAATAAATATTGGTGTTAGCTGTGGCATTTTTTCATCTGCGATGAAAGTTGCTTATAATAATACATATACATATCTACAATATAAAATACCGTTAATTATACAAAAAGGAAAAACAAAATTTGAGGAAACAATTTCAGCCGATGAGAGACTTGCTGTTATGTTAAGGTTCGCTCGGCTAAACTCGCGCGTGAAATTGGAATTAATTTTTAAATAGCCTTACCAATTCACCAGATTCGGCTTCGGCCAAAAATGGCCTTCGGTCGGACTCTATAAATACCATGGTTTGAAAGAATTCAACCTGATTTTTCAAACAGATCCGCAGTGTCAATTTTTAATTAACTCCATTCGTCTGTGGTATACTCTCCCAAGGCAAATAAGAAAAGATAATAGAGATACATTTAAAAGAGAACTTAAAACGTACCTTTCTTCATAAAAAATTGTAGTGTAAATATAAGTCGGTTGAACGTGAACCTCCTATAACTCGAATTGTTCAACCCTATTATAGCATTCCCTTTGCAGATATCCATAGAAAAGGCATCCTCTTATCCGCTAAGTCTTAAATTCCTTTATTCATACAATTCCTCTAAAGTCGAATTATTCTTTTCACGAAAACAAAATTTAAAATAAAAATCTGTCGCGTTGTGCTTCATAAAATCGAAAGGAATGTAAACAAACAAAAAAAAACACAAATGCCAAATTGCTTATGTTTTTTTGGTTGTGAAGCAACCAGTTTATTGTAGCTTATATTTTGAAAATATGTAGTCGGTATCTATGTTTAAACTTTTCTTGCTACACTGTTTTGGAGATCTACTTGAAACGGGAATTTTTTATTTAAATGTTTGCCGACGAGTACCTTAGCTTTTAAACATGTTTCAGAGGTAAGCATAGTATAGAAAGGGTGACAAGCCTTGTAGGAACTAACATGATTGGGTCAGAAAAGCTAAAACTATTAATCATCGAAAAGTGCAGAAATCTTCAGCGGTGGATTATGTAGCCGAGCTTGTATGACGGGAGATCTTTTCACGAGTTGACTTTTAAGGCTTGATTAAAAATTCGGAAGTTCTAGGCGCAAGGTATTATTTTTCATCACAAGACTGACTCGCAAGTCACGCTTAACCAAAGTCAATAAAATCATATGTACAATATCAATCTTGCAAACACAACTAAAATACGAGTACAACTTGCAATTGCACAGAGTATCTGAAAGTGAGTAAATGGTTGTAGGTAAATATTTGAAAAATTCATTACTATACATGCTGTCTAAAAATATACACGGTTCATAGTAATGTCTGGCAAATAATAATACTAATAAGTTGCACATGTATCATTATTATTATTAGAATTTGTCTAGCCTTCGAAATATGAGGTACTTTTTAGATCAGCGGTCGACAACTGGTGGTGCGCGGAGCACTGCAATAATATTTTAACACCTAAGAAGCTTTAGTTTTCTTTGACAACCTACAATGGAACTTTCGTAACTTTAACTTATAAACTCGTGGTTTTCTGCAAGTCGAATGCTTATCAGTTATCATGTATTTTTCATGTTCGGATTTTTCACTTTTTGCTCGAATTTTTTAAAGGAATTCCCTTTATAAGAAAATTTATTTCGAAACATAATTTTAATGTGTTGTAGAAAGTCCCGTGATATGGACATTGCATAGACAAATCATTGACGATGGTATCTGTACAATGGATAGCCCTATCCGTGTTTCCAATACAAAAGGGAATTCAGATACAAGGTGCTAATTAGCTTAAAAATTAAATTAAATACTTTTCTGTAAATTTAGACGATGACCAAGATGTTAACGGATGTGGGGCACCTAGCCCAGTGGTAACATTTGATTCTTCTATTAAGAAGTTAAGATCGCTTATCGAGTCGATGAATTTCCCGGATAATATTTACAATATAAGTCTTTTTAAAGTAAGCTGATGACCATTCTTCCAATAAATATAAAATATGCAGAAATGCATATTAGTGGTCCGCGGAATTTAGAATTATTAAATTTGGTTGCTTGTTGGCGACGACTGCTTCAGACGGTTCAGGCTGATGTGTTTAATTAAATTTGCGAAATGGATCGAGCTAAAAGAAGACTATGTTGAGAAATAAATCGCCACATTTCCAAAAAATTTGTTTTCCTTTTGTTACTTATCGGACCGCCCACGTACATAAGTACAAATGTACTGTTGCATGCACTGTTGCAAGTTTTCAAAGTTGCGTTAAGTTTTTTTTAAATGTCTTTTAAGGATAAAAAGTATTAAAAAGAGTTGGTCAATTATGTGTCCAGAATTGGCATCCCAATGGGTTGGATAATGAAGACATTATACCACTTGCACAGTTAACAGTTACGGCAACAAATTGATTCTGATACGTAGCTTGCTGATTTAAATAGATTTCATGACTTAATTAGAATCATTGATCCAAATGGTAACACATCTACAGATGAAATAAATAAATGGACAACTGGTCCAAATGAACAGTTCTACGTCTTTTCTGATGAAGACATTATTCAATCCCCTTTACAAATCCAACTAAATGTTGCTGAATATGACAAAGAAGTATGCATGTAGGTATATTTAAATAATGTGTACATATATGAAATTTCCAATTGCAATAAAAGTTGTTTGAACAGTTTTCGGTTGTCTTTATTTATTTTATTTTTTTCTCTATAGTCTGGACATTTCGCTATTCCGTACACAGCCGAAACTTTATGTGTCCGGACTAGCGAGGCTCTACTGTACTCTTATCGTCATCATAAGGAAAACTTAAAAGAGCATCTACAAATAGATGAACTGAATGACTGCCTGAATATGTGATCAAACATAATGTATGTTTCTATGCATATGTATCTATCTATCTCATCACGTGAGAACAATTTATTCATTTGTGTTCGCCTTGAATGAATTTGGCGAAATGTTATTTTTATTTCTCGTACAAAGTCTACAAAAAGACTACATTTATGTAAATAGTAGACACGAGTGTGTACATAGCTACATTTTTGTTCTTCCTCATTTTGTATACTTCTTCTTTTTAATGTAACAAAATATTACGATGAAATAAAAATAGTAATAGAAAAGAATTTATTGTTTATTAGTAAATAATTGGATTAAAGTCCTTTGGGATGACATATATCTAAATGTTTGAACATACTTGCATGTACGTATACTTTGTACATACAAACATTGCATTACGTAGGCCACACGCAGCAGTTTTGAACTCAAATAGCTTTCTAAGGTTTTTTTCTTTTTTGAAATTGATTTTTTTTAATTCGATAATTAACCTTGAACGAACGTACATACATAATTGAAGCCTGACTTCTGTTGGCGTCAATAATTGTCAGGTGACACATGCACTTGTTGCGCAATGTTACAATTACGGTTCATTTGCGGCTGAATGAATGAGTTTAAGGAAGTGGACATTTTGTAACATAGTATTAACATACACTACGTGCCACTTGAATAGAAACAAGGATTTTTCTAACGATTAAACCGTTTAGCGCTTTGGTAAGTGGAGCAAAAAAAAAAAACAGTGTTTTGTTTGCAGGAATGCAAAAATGCATAAAATAACAATCTAACATGAATTTTTGTATTATTCTCTGTATGCATTGTTTTTCGGTATGGATTCGTCATTTAAAAAAATAAGACAAAAAAACTGCTTTTTAAACTTCCCAAAAGTGCTAAACGGTTTAATCGTGAGAAAAAAACCTTGTTTCTATTCAAGTGGCGTGTAGTGTATGTAGGTATACATGCAATTTGTCAAAATTCAAAATGATGAAATTACATCTTAAGCAAAGTCTGAACTTTATCTGAAAATATATTTTTCCATGTTCAGTACTAAAGATTAACTTTTCCAAATTTTTTGTATGTGTAGGTAGGTATGTACATACTTAATGTATGTACATGTACACCTCCAATCACACTTTCTTAGTAATTACAGTCGACTCTCGATAAATTGAACCTGTGGGGACCTGGCAAAAATTTCAAATTATTGAGACTTTTATTTAACGACAGTTGTAATTATCGAGAGAAAATAAGAAACATTTCAAATTATCGAGAGCACGTTTTTTTTAAAAATTATTTCCTATTTATATGTCGTCTAATTTTTTTTACGACACTTACATCAATGCAACGTAAAACCAAGCCACACACGTCATGGATTACGATAAATTGCAAACTGAATTACGTAGAGAAAAAATTTATTCAGCTGTCAAAAAAGCATACAGGTTCAAACCCAGAGTACACATATATAAGGTAGTATACTCAGAGTGTTCATTTTCGATCAAGTTCGCGCACCGGTGTTCATTCAACAACAAAAACAAATTACTCTGAATTAAACGTCAAACTCACAAATTAATTTGAATTAAACGCCAAACTCAGTACAATTATAGAAAAGGCACGAATTACGGCCATTTTTCAAGTACACGTATCTAAGAGAGATTTTCAGGGGACCAAAGAAAAACTTCAATTTACCGAAAGATTTATTTTATCAAGAGTTTTATTTAACGCGACTCGACTGTATTTCTAATCAAAGTGTGAATTGATCACCGGCTGACTGGCCGAGTACCTATACTACATTATGTATAGATACAAAAACCCATTTTGGTTTTTTTTGCATCATATTCACTTTGCGTCAGAATGACGGATCATTAATCAGTTAGTATGTACATATGTGTATTGGTAGGTATTTAGGTACATACACACAATGTTTTATAATCAAAAATGTGAATGAGCTTTGTTTTCAAGATATCCGTGTCTCGACGTCTGGCCTGTGATAAGATATTCAGCTGGAATGGTGCAAAAAGTTGACAATTTAGGGTAAATATGTAGACGTTCGTTTCAACAAAAACCACTACGTGGGTTTTGCCCCCTAAGTGATAAGATATTGCAAAGGCATGACATCTTGCAGACTATAACTAATAAAGTCACTGATATTTGGATTCTGCTATAGCAGCCGCAGTTGTTGTTGTTAAAAGGCATCTCATAAAAATATTTAAGGCGTGGTGAGGTGAATGCAAGCAACCTATAGCTTGCGCGAATTGAACTAACTAGTTTCATAACATGTACATGTGTACATATGAAGATTTGAATGTACTCGTATTGCATGGCAAAAATATTAAAAACGAATAAGAAACTAAATACTTTTATGACTAATAAACCCATTTAAGCCCATTAAGTAAACTTATTACTCGTATTATTAACCACTCAAACAATCAAGTTGATTTACAATGCTTCAACTTCCGATACATGATTCATTCACTCAATTAGGTCATCAAATTCCAACACTTTAACTCTTAAAGCGCTACGCACGTTATGAGATGTTATGCAATCGGAATGTGTTGCATTTGGCAAATTTAACAGCTTTGCTTTTTTTACCACAAATTATGGAAATCCATTTGGATTTGGCCTAAATGACAAACAAAAAAAGAGAGTTTGGCTAGCTCGACAAAATGATTATTAGAAATCGCAATTGCTGTCTCTCTTAAATAAAAAAAAATAAAATTCTCTCTCTCTTTCTCTATCGAAAAAGGGAAACCACTTCCAACTTTCCGATCTCCAAGAAAAAAACTACGATTTCAATCAAAAAGTTCGTATACCTCTACCCGAAGTGTTACCAAGAAATTTCAATGATAGACTATGTAGCTTTTCGACTTAAATATTTTGTTTATTGTATAAGCCGACAACACCTTGGATTTCTTTATTAATTTACTAACCCGTGCGAATTGTTGTCAATGAACGGTACTTATGCACACTAAGTGTGAGTGATGAATAAATAATAAACAAAATTATTCATATGTATGCTTTTGCACTTGAAGTCACTTTACCCGCAAAAACAACCCTCGTAATGGTCGATTACATTTCACCTTGCAAAGCTCAATTTGGGCTTATTAAATACATACACACGCTAAATGGCATGTGACCAGACATCAGAGTTCAGCTACATTTCTCTTAATGTTTGTTAATATTTAATGTCATGATTACCAATTTCTGGAGTGTTAACTACCTATATTAAATTAACTATTTCACAAAAAACTGAAATTATTTTACAAAAAAAAATATCCCTACACTCTCAACACCTTGAACCTGGACCACGCACGCGTTCATGGTTTCAAACTCGTCTAGGTCATATAACGTAAGTCGCGTTTTAGTCGATTGAATAAAATTCAAGTGATGGATGATTGTACGTTTGCACTTCGTGTTGATACGTAAATTGAATTAAAGTAAACATCTGTAGAGGCTTGGCTTTTTTTGTTTACATTATTTACGGTGATAGGTACATCGTACATGGAATGAAAGTGCAAAATCTTTATTTGTTATGGAATTTTTAGGTTTTTTTTTAATACATATTTTAACCACCTTTAAATATGTATTTTGAAAGCTGACATTAAGAGCGTAAAGCTGGCTTTTACCCGGTGTTCGTTGTTCATTCTCAGACGTAAGCGGAACAACGAAAGTGTAAATGACAAAACTGAACAGCGTTCGAAGAACGACCACGTACGCAAGAAGTTCCAGCTGTTTGGAATTGTCGGTGTATGGTTCTATCCAAACACTGCTAGTGCCAATAATGTGATGTTATATATTTCAATACAAAGAGCGAATGGACCAAAAAACCGTATGTGAATGCTTCTTCGTTGTTCGGTGTACGTTAACCGAGCAATATATGTACAACGAACAACGAACACTCAATGAAGAAGGAAAGTGTAAGGCCAGCTTAAGAGTTGCAAATGACTAACTAGATTTCGCTTTTTATGATATCCAGTCACGAATATGGTATTACCTTACTTTAGAAATAAGTTCTGCAGTACTGAACATGTAATGAAGCATCATTACAATTAATAAAGCATCTTCACTCTCAGCAAGTTATTCCGCCAGACATTCTTATAATGTAATGCCACTGCATTACCACGTCGATGAATGGTAATTTAGAAGAGAATACCATGTATTCATTACTTTGAATGATTTTTATGAAGAACGTATTTACTTCTTTGCTTAGTTTCCATGTACATTACATTTATCTGAATCAAATATGTAGATAATGATTAGACATATGTACATATTTCTAACTAAAAATACAATTTACGGAACATAAATCAAGACGAAGACGCTATTGCTATCACCCAGTAAGGAGTTTGCTTATCTTTAAACTCTTATAAGGTAAGACACAAGTGAGCACCGTGGTGTAGTGGTAAGTGCGTTGCTGCCCGGGATCAATCCCAGCAAACACCTAAAAGTCACCTCTTTCGAATGCCTGACAAGCATTCATTTGTCATGAGGTGCTTCTCAACTCGCTGTTCGGAGTCGGCAAAAAACTGTAGGTCCCTTGCCCTTCAATTCGTGATAAAAAATTTAACACACACACACACAAATGGTTGCGAGAAGCAGGCCCTGGTTCACCCCGAACTGTTGAGCCACCTAAAGAAGAAGAAGGTAACCAACAAGCATTATTCATGAAAATGTGAGTTGCGAAAGCCAGTGCATAGAAATCGACACAACCGAATGCTTATTTCTATTTACACACATATAATGAAAAATATTTAAAAATAATCTGCATGCATTACTAAGAAATTATGCAACACAAAAAACTCCCCATTCATGGTAAAAATAACCCTGATATACATTCGCTGAATGTATTACAACTTTTTGGGTGATTAACCGAAATTCGACCTTCTCTTTATTGTAAAAAAAATTATAATAAAATCATTCCAATCCAATTCATTTTTCGAACATACATACACATGTACATAAGTATATCTAGACACGCGTAATACCTATCTAATCGCAAAAAATTCAGTCTCATTCGCCATATGATCAGCACGAGTGTACGATCGCGCATATGTATACCTTTATCATTAGCTTTGTGAATACGAATGAAGCAGTTGTACGTTGTACCTATTCATAAAACAAAAAACTGAAACCGACCGTGCTCACGATGTCGGCAAGAGATACTCGTGTTGGGTAATGGTACAAAAAACCCTACACACTGTTGCTAAGCGCGATAAAAGAAAAAGAAATACAAAATAAATGCTTCCATCATGAGTAACGAGGAAGAGTATATGTAATTAATTTTTTTTACACTGATTATCGAACACATGGCATCGTAGACTTCTCTTAAGTGAAATCACCAAAGAGAGAAAAAAAAACTCCCTGAAACGGAAATTCTTTTGAAATGGGGTTTTTTTTTTTTAAATTTATGCTTCGTAACGATGAATGTCTTTTGAAAAAAAAATATCTAAGAAAAACAAAAAAAGAAGATATTTACCCTAGTCATCATATCGCGGAATATAATGACAAAATCCTCCAGCATATCACCGGCCAAAGCCATTTGATGGACATTATGGTAATCGACTTGCATGTTGATTGTGTTACTTTTTAACATTTTGTTAAATTTATTTATTCACAAAACAATAAAAAAAAAATTAACAAAATTTCAAATCACAGTTTTTTCAGCCTTTTTTTTCGTCCTTTATTTTCTTTTTAAAGAATTCTCTTTTATTTTTATTTAAACTTTCACGAAATTATTTTTAAAAATTATTTATTATGCACTGCAGCGCGTTGCAGGCAGTAGTTTTAATTATTTTTTTATCACAAATTACTAGCAGCGAAGACTTTCACTTTAATTTAAAAAAATAAAAAGTGTAACTTCCGTTTGAAATGTGTAACTTTTTAACTCTCTCCACGGATTTTTTTATTTATTTTTTATTTTTAAGTTGAGAACAATAATTTATTTGTTTATTTGTTTCTAGAAAGTGACACGCCCCCTTTCTCCAAAGTAGAAAACGTTATTGGTGGTGATGGTGATTGCTGGCACACTAAGGATAACAGCCCTTGGTTGGTAATGAAAACTTGTTACTGTATCCGTCGTAGCTATTCAGTTTGCCGCCGTTTATCCGTCTACTACTCGAGACAGCAGTTGTATTGAGACTGAATTCAAATTGGCCACACGAACGTCACTTAAACACTGCGCGTGGTGTGGAACTAGATTGACGCGATACGATGATGATGACGGATTTTCTATGTTTGTGTTGGTTAGGGGAGCATCGAGCATGGAGTCAGTTGATGCCACCCTGTTCTATGTTTGAGTATATGTACACATGTATGTAAATTTGTTGTCAATAAGACTTTGACCGGTCGGTGGTTGTTTTTTTATAACGAAGTGTGAGGCTACTGCACCCCTAGTACAGAGAGCGTTATCAGTATCACCAATATGTACTTCCCACAAGCTGGGTGTTGGGGTTTGGGGAGACTACTTATATTTTTTTTTTGTCTGTAACGTCAATCAGAGGTGTCATATAACTCAAGTTGTGTGTTTAGATAGATTTTGCGACTTTCATTGTGGAAAATGAATTCGCACAACTGGAAGATACTAGAATAACGGGGATTGTTATGTATGGATTATGGGCGTATGGCTGATACTGTGATACACTTAATTCCGAAGAAACTATTTGTTTGTTGTACATAGTGCGATGCTTGTGTGATATATACAAACATATGGACATATGTATGACCCACAATGCGAGCATGGATTGTCGTAAACTTTAGTTGTGTTTTTAATTGACCACTAATCGGAAATGTTGCATTAAAGTGATGTAAGAGTATTGATTAGATGTGGTTCCTAAATTGGTAGGTAACACATTTTTTTTTTTTTAAATTGTTAATATATTATTTTTTTTTATCTTATCAAAGACATTATTAGCGTCTTTTTAAGCCAAGTAATTAATTGCTCGTTTATACATTTAATCGTTATTATAATATAAGTTAACCAACTCGTAAACTGCTTCGATGTAATTTAAAAACAAAAAAACGTGGCTAAATTTGTTCGGCCTTGAGAATATTTCAATTGTTTCTTTTTGGCACTAAACTGTGGGGAAATTAAATTTCTAAATTAGCGGCGCTTTGGCGGGTTCACCTGTAGACTTTGAAGAAAATACATACATAGGTACGGTACCTGCACACATAAATACATAGGTAGGTATATGTATTTTTGTATAAAGAAGTCGAATCTGAATTTAATTGCAGCACACATATGTATGTATGTGGGTGTATAAGAATCATCACTTGCGTAGTAAAATGCATGATTGGGGCACATGTATAGTGACTCTGTTAGATTGAAAATTTAAGCACAATTAAGGAATAAAAAAATCCCCCCAAAAATTAAACTTTTGTTTAGAAAAAAAAATGGTATGACAGATCGTGTTATTTACAAAAAAAAAGTTGTGCCAAAAAATAAATAAAATATAAAATAGCACTGTCTGGGCCATATCCAAGCAATATTCAATGCAAAAACAAACTGGTAATAAGTGGTATACCAATTATATAATTACTTGTAGAACCTATGAATAACTTTGCATTATTTGCAAATACCTATAAAGTTGTAGCAAACATTTTGTTTCTGTCTTGACTTATCGGTGGATCAGAGGTTATAATTGGCGTGTTTTTTTTTTTTAATTTTCAGCGAAACAAACCATAGCTTGGAAAAACGCGGAATGTATTATTTTTTTTTCTGTTCTTTCTGACAATTTAATCTTTTTAATAAATATTGGCTTGTTGAAGTAAAACTTAATATTTTGTAGTAATTGGACAGAAAAATAGTTTTTATATTCTACTTTCGATGTATTGCATTTTGGTGAAATATGTAACTTCAACGAGTGCACACTCGTTACAATGAAAAATTTCGCTCCAGTGAACAGGTCCGGTTTTAATTGGTCCGATATGGGAGGGGGTTGGCGTTTAGCCACGGCGGTGGACTGACCCTGTTTCAGCGTAGAATACAACTGCTTCCTCGTTGTCGATTGGGGTGATGTCTTCATCCAGGGTGTCCAGTGCGCTGAGGTACCACGGCTGGGGTAGTCGCTGTTGGTTTGTCATCCTTCTTATTAGCTGGTTCGGGTGGTTGGCTGCGCTTCCTACTAGCTTCTTAGCTAAAAGTAGTTGGTGCATGTCGATTGGTATTATCTTTGCTTCTGAATATAGATGGTCGTTCCTGCAGTATTTCTGACGCTCTCGGTCGTAGAACAATCCGGTGCAGATCCTTAGTATGTTCCTTTCAAAAACTTGGAGTTGTCTCATAAGATATATCGAGGATCATTGTATATGTTTTAATCCAATACTTAAATTTGTTCCAGTAACGACCCAGCGAGAAATTTGGGAAGCGCTCCTCCGAGGAGGTATTTGGAAGGAATGATTTTTTAGGAAAACAATCTATGCGATGTATAAAGTGGGAGACAGACTGCTTGTATTGATACCATGGTATAGCAATACCATGTTCTATACCACATGTCTGTCACTACAATACCACGTTTAAAGCTAGTATACCATGAAACATACCTGGTATTGAAATTCGAAATTTTTTGGTGGTATACCTTCTTATTGACTGCAGCGCCGCGTTCTCTCTGTTGGCGATTCTTGGTAGCTTCTTTTACAATTCAAGAAAAAAGAATTTGCATAGAAAATTGTAGCATTCAATTCTCAGATGCATACAATGGATTCAAAAATAATTATTTTATCCGATAACGATATTTGCACCTATATTTTTCATTTTGTTGTGATTATTGTCATGAAAATGCAAACGTCAAAGTATACTACCTAATGCGAAAATCAGGGTGTACTACGAAATGCAGTCTCTCAGGGGTTGTGGTATTCACTATACCATGGTATTCATACCATGGTATCAATACCAGCAGTCTGTCCCCCACTTAAGTGATGCATTGAGAAGCAATCACTGAGATGTGCTTCCGAAAAAATCTTTTTAAAAGTGTGGATTGCTTCCCTCTGCGGACCTATTAATGTAAAAAGGATATGAAAGAGGATACGGAGAGTCATGCCTTCTAACCTTCCAAGGAATCGCTTCAGCATGCATGATTGTATGCTTCCATTTCCCGCTGGGGAGAGCTTGGATATATTTTTTAGGTACAGTATGTACAGGGTGGCACTGGCCACTAAGATACCATCTTAAAAAAATGGGGTTATCCGAAGACAACTCCTGCCGACTTTGTGGGGAGGAGGAGGAAACGACGGAACATACTCTGTGAATGCCCTGCTGTGGCAAAAGGCAGATTACTCCATATGCAAAGAGAATTTCTGAGCTCTGAAGAAATATGGAACATGGAACCCAGGAAGGTTTATCAAGAGCCTCAGCACCTCCCTGTGTTAAAGAAATAAAGGCCAGCACAATAGACCTCTATTGGTCGCGGTGCACAAAAGGGCCTACTACAATTACAATTACATGTACAGTAAGCCAGGTCATACATACATAGATACAAATTATGTATGTACTATTCGCAACCATTTTGGTATGCGTGTTATACACAGTGTGTCAAATAATATCCCCGACATGAACCATATATCAGCAAGTTTTAAAGCTTGAATATTTCTCTACTATGTCAGAATTTTATGACATTTGGTTGACATTTAACAATTATAAAAATTATTTTTCCAGAACACCTTTTCATTTGATGTTTAGATTTGAACATAGAACAAAGAGCGGTCATTAATGCCCACGCAAAACTTGGTACAAATGCATCACAAGCATTCCGATTTATGCAACAAGTGTACCGTGAGTAGAACAGTTGTTTTCGAATGGATTAAACGTTTTTTGGGCGGCAGAGAGACGCTGGAAGACGCACAAGAAGATAAATTTCAGTTCAGACGCCTGAAATTATCCAAAAAGCACGTGATTTTGTTGCAGAAAACCGCAATGCTTCACTGAAAATGATGAAAGAGGCCTTAAACATCAAAGAGACTATTCGAACCATTTTTTATGAAGATTTGGGCAAAACAAAGGTCTGTGCAAAATTTGTTCCACACGAATTGAATGATGATCAAAAATTGATGAGAGTCTGGCATTCTAGAGACGTAATTGCGGCCTCAAGAAATCATCCAAACTTCATGAAAACAATTGTTACGGGTGATGAAATGAATGGTGTTTCTAAAACGATTGAAATTGAAGTTGAAAGGTCGCTTTTTTGACGACATTCCGACCATTCAAGCAGCCTTTACAGGGGCCCTGGAGGCAATTCCGCAAAATGAGCTAGAGCAAGCATTTGAATCACTATTGGAACGCTATAACAAGTGTATTGAATCGGGAGGAGAATATTTCCAAGAAAAAAACCGAACGAATCGTGTTTTATTTATGTTTTCTAGAGCCAGTCCGGGATATTATTTGACTAACTGTGTAGTTTTTTGCCGTCTTCAAATTGAGTTGAGAAGCTCCTCACGACAAATGATACCTTTGAATGCTTGTCAGGTGGCACCGAGAAAAAACTTCTTTCCGGGATTGAACCCGGAGAGTATGCGTAGTGCAAATATTTACAAATACTAAGCTTTATATCTGTTACTAATTTCTGAATGTTGAAGATTGTTTTGATTTGCAAAATTCATTGGCCACGCTATCAGCAGAGAAATGTTTATGTCTGGCACAGATAGCAACATATGGAAAATTTCTAAAAGCAGGTCAATGGTTTTTCTCTTCTTTTGTTACATATATAGGTAGTGTATCTAGATTGATACATTCATTTAGCAAGTGTCTAGACGTAAAAGCAAAACACTAATAATAAAGGTAGGTGAATGATTTCCGTTCTTTTATCGCTTTATTTTTGTCGATGAAATTTGCTGGTGAATTTACGATTAGACTTTCCAGTCTAATCAGAACATTTCCAAACGCATGCCTGCTGATATTGAGTACATGTGAGCCAACTTATCACCACACGCTGTTCTTTATCACTGAAATAAAGCCAATAAAAAATTCGATGTTTTTGTTTTTTATTATGTGTACCAAATTTACGCATATGTAGTAGATATATATTTATTGGTATGTACATATGTCCGCTTTATCGAACAAACAAACACCAAATTATGTGCACAAGTTTTTTTTGGCAAAGTTCAATTATCTCTGAACTTCGGGACGAAAACATCTCATACATACGAGTATGTACATATATATGTATGTTTATGTACATAACATATAATTAGTGGTGGTGATGGTTTAACGAGTTTTTTCGATAAATTGGCCCAATCGGAAGAAATAGTTTCTTTTTTCGTCAAAGAAACATACATTATGTATATGTATGTATGTATGTGGGTTGAGTAGACTTCTTTCTTCTTTTTTTTTGTTTACTATGCTTATCATGTTTGCCTTTAAAAAGAGTCAAAAAGAAAAATCAAAAAGGAAGGTGCGTCAGAATGAAATATGACCCTATCACGGTGTTTTACGAGGAACTTATGATAACAGAGTCAGAATTCCCATTCTGAAAAGCGGAAATTGTAAACAATTATTCATATTTTGATTTGCGAAGATGGTGAGTTGCCATTTCTTATGGAATGGAAATATTCTGTTGTTGTATCATCTCTTCCACTCTCCGTAAATACAGACGGGACTAAAATTCAGATGAAATCTTTTGATTTCAAAACAAGCACGGGTATTTTCATCAGCCGCTGATAAAGTCCATGTTTCTGCGGTGTAGAGCAGAATATTGTTGCGATGAGAGTCTTATACAAAGTCTACTTATGTAACCGTGTGTGCTTTTTTAACATTCTAAAAACCGAAAACAGCGGTGTCGAATTGGTTGAATTGGCAGAATTGACAGCGAGCTCAGATTAAGCTCAAAACTGAAGCGGTCTATTTAATCACAGTTTTTGAGTGTCCGCATTTTGATTCGCCTACCCAAACATTTAATGGGACGAAGAGTTTGGGTATCTAAAAAATACTGCAGAGATGTAGAAAAAACGTCATTCACATTGGTAGGCATTCTCCATGCCACACATGATACATGTAGGTACATATACCGCCGCGCACGCAACGAGCCAAACTGTACTAAATGTGTGCGTTATTTCTGCGTTTCATCTGCTGTGACTGTGAGCAAGTATGTTTCTTTCAAATTCCAATCCAAATAAAAACAGAAACTCATGTGAAGCTACAGAGGATTTTTTTTGTTTTTGTCCGTCTAATGGAATTAAATTAAACTCTCGCAAGAGAAAATCCAACCCCCAAAATCCAAACTTCCCATCCAACATCCAAACTTCCCATCCGATTTCCATCTGTCAACTCATGGAAATCCAATGGAAATCATACGGGAAGTGTTTATTCTTTTGTGAGTTCATTTTGGGTGGAATATTTGTTTTGATTTGTTTTTTTAATTTGTTAAAATTTATAAAGTAAGTTCGTCACTGCTCCAGGAAATTCTCTTTCTTTTGACATCTAATTTCTTAAGATTGGTTAAGTGTGACGGCCGCAAATGGTACCTATACTACAAAAATAATATCGTATGATCGTATGATGATAATTTTTGACAGATATTCGTATCCGCGTTCGATTAAAGGAGTGTCCGGATAAGGGAACGTGGGCACCGTAGCGCAAGTGGTTAGTGCGTCGGACTACTGAGCCAGCGGTCTTGGGTTCGAATCCCGCCGCAAACACCTAAAAGTTTTTCACAGTGCCCACCTCTTTCGAATGTCTGACAAGCATCAAAGAGTATCATTTGTCACGATTGGGCTTCTCAACTCGCCGTTCGGAGTCGGCAAAAAACTGTAGGTCCCTTCCATTCGTGCAAAAATATAACACGCACACACAAATGGTTGCGAGAAGCAGGCCCAGGTTCACCTCGAGCTGTAGCGCCAACTAAGTAAGGATAAGGGAACGTAAAATGTATGCAGTCTGAAACATAAAAGCTTGGTTAGGAAAATTTGTCCGTCTAAAGGATCAGTTCGTCTAACGGAGCTGTCCGTAATGGGAGATTTCACTCTATCTACTGTATCTGTATGCTGAATAAAAAATACCTTTCGTACGAAATCCGCTAGCTAAACAAATACAGTGAAATCCGGATATAACGACGGTGAAGGGACCGGCCAAATGGTCGTTATAGCCGAATGTCGCTATATCCAAATGTTAGAAAAATTCAAAAAAGAATACTCTTTGCTACACTTTCAGTAATCTCTGCAGAATCAACGGCCGTTAAAACATGGTTATCTATATAAATTTAAGTCCCCCAGTTACAGTAGTTTTCTTCGTTCGACCAAATTTTAGTGGCAAACTATCGAGTCCATCATCAGTATCTACGATGTATGCAGATAATGGTGAAGAGAGAAGAGTCACAGAAGCCTGCATGTGCAAACCATTTTTTTTATAGTCACTGGGTGTACTCTTTCCCATGCTGTTGTTATCATTTCTATTTCAGAACACTTTAAATCTTTCTTTCCTAGTAGGATGCCGAATTGATTAGCCATTTCTTATAAAATGCGACTGTTCAAAGATATTTTTAATTCGATGTAATTTAAACCATTTGAGAAGCGAGTGTTCAATGTCTTCATGTTCGGATTGACATTCCTTTTCATTTTTAAAGAATTCGACTGGAAAACTTGTATTCTTTCGAAACGAAACAAACAGTCATTTGCTTTCTATGTTTCTATTCTGCAGATGCAACTACCCACATAAATGTAGTTGGTTTTCATTTCGTCGCTTTATCCGTAGGCGAAAACTCAAAATCTTGCAAAATTCGGGCGCTATATCCGGAATCTTCGTTACATCCGAAGTCGTTATATCAGGATCAATTTGTATGGAAACTAAGGTGTGAAATCATGGGACTCAGAATCTGCGTTGTTATATCCGCACGGTCGTTATAACCGAGGTCGCTATATGCGGATTTCACTGTATTCATAAAATGATGAAAAGAAACATCTACATAAGTTAGGTTCACTGAAAACACTTTGTATGTACATACATACATAAATATGTACGTACATATGTACAATGTATATGAATGAATGTATGAATATGACCACGAGACCATTATTCTTAAAAGAATGCAACTTGAACAACACTTGCTCTGAATCTGAACACACCCACAACAAAGCTTACACTTTACACATTTAATCTCGATAAATTTATTTATTGATACATATGTATGTATGTATACGTATATATACATATATGTATGCATAAAATAAATACTATCACTGGCTCAACTTGACTTACTGCGCGAATAAAATCCAATTTAAACCGGCGCAAGTTCTGTTCTCACCGCAAAATTACATGAGATACTATTTAACCAATTGAGAATGTTATCAAACTCGTACAGTGTTTACAGGATTACTTACATACTCGTAAAAGTAAACTCCTTTTGATAGAAACAAAAAAATTAAATGGAAAACTACAAGTTCGCAGTTCCAAGCTAATGCAATAGTCTATTACACTTTCCATTCGTCTACTTGTTTAAATAGATAACAATGCAACAGACATCACAGTTGACTGATTCTGAACGTTATGTCAAAAATTAAAAAGAAATCGGAATATGCAGAAGTGAACATTTTCACGGGTTTCTTT
The DNA here is from genome assembly GCA_949775065.1 of Brachyopa scutellaris. Lineage (NCBI taxonomy): Eukaryota > Metazoa > Arthropoda > Insecta > Diptera > Syrphidae > Brachyopa > Brachyopa scutellaris. The sequence continues at coordinate 105,554,664 of OX459113.1, forward strand.
TGTCAAAGCAACTGCTTGTAATGTAATGGAAATTTAATTTAAATACCATTGTGGATTATTTTACAACACATTGATGTGTGATTAACGGTGTTGAGTCAATCGGAAATAAGCGAGTGCATGCGCCATGAATTAGATAAGTAATCGATCGAATCGATTGCACTATGTAGGCAGTCTGACCGTTTGCTAAACAGCATGTGATGTAACAGTTAATGATAAGACAATTATTGTACGTAATTATTGTCCAATTAGTGAATTTTTGAGTAGAGCCACCTTAATTTAAATTCCATAAATAGAGAATGTCAGTACAGTAACGTATACCAAAAAAATTATCTTAAAAAAGACTAGGTCTGTTTGGTAACTTTTTGTGATCAAAATGGGACATCTGTCAAAGTGTGGGAAAATCCTCTCTTCTTCTTTTCTAACTATTGAATATTTTCACGAAAAACTAATTTTCTTTTATTTCGCTAAGTCGCAATCCACACGTTGACTCATGAGTCGCAACTCTTTTCTATTTTCAGTTTTCAACTGTTATTCGGTGAGGCGCTTGCATCCACACGTTGACTTTTGAGTCACGACTCTTTTATAAGGTCTGTTTGGTAGCACGCAAGTTTTTGAAAGTTCTATGAAAACTTCATAGAATCATGACAGTTTCATGGCTCTCAATTTTTTTTACTCTCATTTGGCTCTCAGTTTGCGATGTATTTTCTGCAAGAACTATTCCTCGGGGTGGGCCGAGCCAACTCTGTCAAACCAGCCATCTGACAGTTTGAGAAATGTCATAATCTTCACTGTTAGTGGAAAACAAAAACAAATTGATAGGTTTGACCAAGTGTTGTTTCAAAAGCGTTTGTTTACTTTTGTGCAAGTTTTCTGTCCTTGAGAGGATTTCTCTCTCTTTGAGAGGATTCTACTATTTGACAGATCTCAATTCCGTGTGCCAAAAAAGATACCAAAGAGACCTATTTTTTCTTTCGCTTTTGAAATGGTTGCAGCTCTGTATTTTTTATTAGTTTCTATGAAGAAATATTGCTTACATCTTTCAATTTTCCTAAAATAGTAGCTTAAGAGGACCTTATGATTGAAATGACTGCACTTATAGGTGTTTTTTTTTTCTATTCTACCTATGTAGGCTAAGAAAAATGTTTCCATGTAAAATACACTAACAACTAAGCCTATATAGAATTACGAAATCTAGATAGTTATCCAGTCGTAGGTCCTAAGTCTGAATAGAAAAATGTGCTACCAAACTATTTTTTGTCGATGTAAAAAATTAACAAAATGCAAGCTAAAACTAATGATTAGTCCATCATTTAACTTTTTCTTTAAAAAAAATGTGCGCTCAAAGATTCCATTTATATTTATGAATTTAATTAATTTGACAGCAGATGTTAAACTGACAAATGTGAAATATCATAGTGCTGCCAAGTCACTGACGAGCGTTTTTTTTTCTAATTTTTAGTTAAGCCTATATAGATTAGAAAAAAACACGCCTTTTATCAGTTTTAAATTATAAGCATTCAAAAACAAAATAACGGCACAGTTAATAACTAAACACCGAACCATAAGCGGATAGAAAAATTAAAATGGTTTGTATATAATGTTATAGCAGTAAAAAAGGAGAAAATGACAAAAAACTCAAGTGAATTACTAAAAATGTACAGTAACAACACGCAGGGCCGGACCTTACATAGGAGCGAGTGGCGCAGCCGCGCCAGGCACCAGAAAGCAAGAGGCGTAAAAACTAAAAAAATTACTATCCAAAAAACAGATCTACTCGTTTGCTAATATGTATTTATATTCTTCACAAACTAATATTTCTCACCGTACTTCTCAAATAACAATACACACATTTCAATCACTGTACTTTAAAAAGTCCACACACATTAAAATCACCAAATTTCCATATAAATATGCACATAATGTTTTTTTTCTATCCCTTCCCGTTCCCACAACATTTCATTCTCTTTCTCTCCATAGCTGCTAATTGGTATAACAGACCAGTTAGCAGAATTTTTATCTGTACCCAACTACAACCAGAGGCAAACATTTGTCTCTGCTGCAACCATAGTAGACTCTGTTGTTTCATATTAAATATCCAGTCGACCCTTCAGCCCATTGCCAAAAACGAAATTTTCACTGCCAACATGCTGTGGAGCAGTCTTATCATACCGCTCCATTTGCGCCTACCAAAATCCATACAAATCATCAAACATGTCGGAAGTTGTGGAGCAGGATTCAAATTTTGCGCCAAGGCAATGCGCCTACCTAAAACGATGCGAACTTCAAATTTGGTTTCGCAACCTTGTTCGATATATCAAAACGTTCGATTTGACTGAAGAGAAAGAGAGTCAAACTCAGTTCATACGTAGTAAAATTTATTGTTACATTATATATGTACAGATCGCGACAGAAAGATAGCACATTTGCTTTTTTTTTTTATCCCTTTTGCATTGTCGTGTTTTCAACCAATAAAAAATCATTTCCTTCTTATATGTTGTGCATTTAACATTTAATTGATAACAAAACAAGACTACATAAAAAAATTGCAACCTGCGGTTACGAAAACAAAAAAAATTATTCAATTCAGAACATTAGCACTTTAAGTGGTAGATAGCACATTTTTAAAAATATTGAAAATTAGTATGTAATATATTTAATGCCTTGATTCTCCTTGGCTTCGATTATAGTAGATTGTACGCTTGATATACATAAGTAGAAAGGAGCAATTAACTTTAGTAGTTAGAATAGTGGACCAAAATACGAAAAAGTTTAAAATTAGAGAATATTTTTTGGGATTGTTGTGAAAAAAACAACTGGGTCTGGCTTAACTGATTTAGTTTTGAATGAACTTGCTGATTTGGATATTCTATTAGTGAATTGTAGAGGACAAGGGCATGATAATGGTACTTATATGAGAGGGAAACATTGTGGTATGCAAACGAGAACTAAGGTTTTGGAACCTAGAGCTTTGATGATGTTTAATGCTCTACTGATGCAGTTGCATTCTTCGATAAAGTTGAGAGTATCTATGTTTTCTATTCAAGTTCTGTAGGCAGATGGTCGTTTTAGACAAAAAAACATCTTAGTAGTTTGACTCTTAGGCTGCGGTTATATATGTAGCAAGCGTGTAATACAAGCGCTTAGCTCGCGTTTTAAATTATCAGAGCATTTTATCTCGCACTTGCTCGCGCTTGTAAAAATTTGTTACCAACCACCATGCTCCAATAAAATGCATTTAATTTAAAGCGCGAGCAAGCGCTTGTATTACACGCTTGCTATATAACCGCAGCCTTAAGCAGAATAGATGCAATAAAACCACTAAAACTATACTTGGGAGATGTTTATAGGCTCTTGTTGAAATTTCAGAAAATTATGATCAAAGAGTCTAAAATATGCCACAATCTCTTGGTAGTAAGCTAAGCGAATTTAAATTTATTGTTTTTGCCTTAAGCTTGCAGTTGAAATTTTGTGTTCAATGAAAAAGTTTTTAGTCGAACTATGAACTAATGACAAGTTTTTTTTTTGAATTTGTAGATAAGGCGAGACTTATAGCAAATGAAATTAAAGTTCCTTTTCCAGTAATTTCAACTTAACGGTCCCGAAAAAAAGTAGTTCAGTTTTCCTATGAGAATAGGAATGAGGTAATTTTAGACCATCAAGAAAGATTTAGGGTTGAATTTTATGTTGAAGTCAACGCGTCAATTACTCTCTCTCTTCGGGAGATGTGGAAAAGATCAAACATGTTTTAAGTTGCTTTTGGGGCGCTTATTTTTTTTCCTGCGCCAGGCGCCAAAACTGTTAAAACCGGCCCTGACAACACGAATCGCTCCACAATAAACATAAAATGTTTTATGAATAACTAATAGATGAAATAGATAGTAGAACAGTAAATCAGTTAAATAAAATCAAGTACAATGAAATCTCTCTTTAGTGGACAGCCACGGGACCGGAGTTTTTTGTCCGGTAATGAGAGCTGTCCGTTTTTAAGAACGCATTTTCTATGGAAAATGCGCATTTTCTATGGAAAATGATAAATTGGTTCCCCAAAAAGGTGTCCGTTAATGCGAGTTGCCGCTAAGCAGGGTGTTCGCCACTGAAAGACTGTACTATACATATTGCTCTCCGATGGAAATAAAATAAACTTCGCCCCATTTACTGAAATAACCGCTATTTTCAATAACTAAGCCGATTAAAAAATAAAATCCGGCGCATGAATTTCTGTGTCCTACAAAGTAATTTATTTGTGGGTACATAAAAGACGCCCTGCTTCAACATGGCGAACAAGAAACGCATGGCGGAGGTACTTATTTGTTTGCCTTATTACTTTAAAAGTATTAAAAGTTTTAAATACTTAAAAGTTTAAATCACATTATTTGCAAATCATACCGAAGAAGTAATCTTAAAATGCTCTGGATGAACGTCTGATAAAACTGTATGTCAATAAATTTCGTTGGAGCTAAGATTCCAATACAACTCTCCAGAACCATGTGTTTATTTGTATGGTAAGTTATTTAACTATCGTTTCGTGAACCCATAGAGTTCAAGGCCGTTGCTTGGCAGCAGTTTTAATCCTGATCTCTACAAAAAGATATTTTGCTCTGACATTCAGTATTGTTATTTTCAGTGTTTTAATTTGTAGACCAACTCTTTTCCACTGCCTTGAGATGGAAACCTAAATGGTACAGATACCAGTAAGCTAGCTAACAGATTTCAAGCGTTGATGAAAGCTGCTTGATTTGTAATTATTTTCAACACTTTCTAAAGGTTTTCCATATATTTTTCAAATATTCAAATACGGGAATCTGAAATGAATCCTTTTTCTATTATTGTACTTAAAACTTAACAATAGTGTTTAATGAAATGCATCTTTGTGAAGTACATTACTTTTTCTTTGAAGATTGAAGTAACTTGTTACCTATTGCATTCAGAAAAAGATTAGTCAAAGGATTCTACCTTAAGCTGTTTTCCCCTTCGTACATAAAACAGTAACAATGTTATCCGTTTTCGTTATGATGATGAAAAATAAATCAATTTTAAATACATCAGATCAACTTCAACATTTGATCTGAATCTTGAACTCAAGAAGCACTACAAGTTCCATTCCCAAAAAAAAAATCAAACAGCTCAAATCAGTGTTTGCCACATCTAAAAATAAAGCATTGTCTTACACATCTAGCCGAAAGCATTTCCCATTATATGTGCATACATACATACATAGTTTAATGTATGGAGAGAGAAAAAGAGATAGTAGAGTATCATTCAAGTATCTCTTCTACAGAATGGCACAAATGGGCATAGCAACAGTGCAACTATCTAACAGGTTTGATTTCCCCCAAAAAGGAATCACCATTCAAATGATAAGAACTAAAGAGAATACAGACAACAAAGAGAATAAGAAAAAATCTAATTTTTAAAAAGTTGTCGACCTTACGCAAATACACAAGACAGACCACAACCAAAAAAAAAAGTGCAATGCATTTTTAGAAGAACTGGTTTCACTTTCTTACACACTTCAAAGTGGAAATTAAAAGTGACTTCATTTACTGGTCGGCCTCTGATTTTGGTTCAAAGTTCACTGTTGGGGGCTCGTCTCCTACATACATACATACATATGAACATGCGTACGTCAATACCTAATTTGTATACCCAGAGAGCGACAAAATAAATTATTTTGAAAAATAAACTAATTTATACTTTTATTATTAAGGTCATCGCAATAAACGGCGCATCGCTGTCGTCGGTAGTAATTCTGGAAACTTTTCGTTGGACAAAAGTCATCACTCATTACTAATTCAATTTTCTCACAGCCAGCGTGTAGTACAAGTAGTCACTGGGGGCTGATAAGCGCGTTCCAACCATTAATGCGTATCAAAATCTCGATTGCTATGGAAGGCTTGTTCATATTGCTCTTTTCTCATTGGCTGTTAATATTTGTAACCGTTGGAACAACATCACAACGTGACGTCAGTGTTGTTGAATAATATTTACACTATTTAACTCAGAGAAATGAATGCAATTTGTGCGCAATAAGTTAGATTTATTGATGTTGGGGTTCCTGATTGCCCTCAGTGTCCCCATCGACCGACCGAGTCCGTCTTATCATCAACATTTAGTCGTTTTCGGAAACTTGTGCACATGGTTGGAAGTCCATAGATCAAGCAACTGAACAAGGTTAGATACGAGAGAACATGATAGAGTCGCACTAGCTCCAGAGTGAAATAAATATTTACCAAGTGTCTGAACACACACAACAGAGTTTTGATAGTAATTGGGATCTCATTTCCAAGTATGATCAGATGATGCAACGATCAAGGGAGATTACTTGGTGTTTTTTTTTCATTATAACAAAGTCCCAGAAAACATCATGGCAAATGGTGATCAAATTGAGCCTGAAAAGCTCTGGAGATGATTTTTAATTCATTCTTTTTCAAAATATATTATTATTATATATTAACAAGTACTAATTACAAATTACATGGTAACTTAAAAATACGGGCAACTAGCTGCGAGGCCCTGTTTACTAATTAATTGTGTTACACGATAATATTTATTGTTTTTAGGAAGACATTGATTTTTTTATGTTTTTGGATGTAGGATTTTTTAGTATGTATATCATAAATTGAAGTTTCTTTAAATATGTTCTCAAGGATAAGGATTGTTGAGTCACATGTTTGTAGTATATGGTGGATGTCTATAATTGTGTTGCATGATGTGCAGATCGGAGGGTTTTCGTTTTTTAGTAGGTGTTGGTGGATCGCTGAAGTGCGCCCAAGCCGCAATCGTACGAATCAGCCTAAAACGATGCAATAGTGCAGTAGTGCAAAACATAACACTTGGCATACCTATGTGGGGTATACAACTTGGTGTTGCGGTTATAAATGTATACAGAAACTCGTGGATAAACAAGCGGATAAATCGCATAAAATCAAAAATTTTTTTTTTTTTATTTAAGATTTCACACTTTCTCTATAATGTGAACTTCGTACCTACACAACTGTGCCAGCATGTTGTTTTCAGTTTACCACATCTTTAACTGCAATGTGTCTGTATAGACTGGAAGCTACGTACACATATCATAAGTTTCTGTACCTTAGTGTTAAGTTTTAGATTAAAGTATCCAATCGAATTAAACAAAATAAATAAATAAATGGAAAAGTTCGTAAACTAGAAGAATACAAAACAGTTTTTTATTAAAAAAAACAAACATGTATTTTCCCACTTAATCTGCCCAACGAAACCCAATTAAAGAATATTTCAATAACATGAAATAATTGAATTGAATATCATTTTATAAACAAAAACTTTCCGGTTTTTGCTGTGCTTCAACCCAATATACGGGCGAATGGGTCCAAAGCAATCAATAATTCACTCAGCGCGAGAATAAATTCCATTAAGTTTTCTTATCACATTTAAATTTTGCGATAACTTTCGATACCTCTGAGTCCATTAATCACATATCTTTAGTAATTTTAAGATAAATGTGAAATGATTAAATAATAAAATATAATTAATAAATTAAGAAGTGCTGATGAAAGAGCTAAACATAGAATCTACATTTAACATTGAAGCTTTAAACTATACCTTCAGGTCATCCTCTGACAATCATGATGTCATTTTAACAAAATTCTTGTTTTTTTTTTTTTTTGTCACACATTGCAAAAAGAAATTATTAGCGATAGGTTGTAATAATATTAAAAAGAAATAAATAGGGAAAAAATGTGAATAAGAAAATGTTACAACTATTGAAGAAAAAATTTACAAAAAAGTATACTAACAAGATCTGAAGAAAATAGATAGTTACGAATATTTTAAAGAATGTAACTGTCTACTTGCATCACGAAACAACTTACACACATCAGTGGACGAACAAGCAACGCATACGAACATGATTTTCCGATTGAAGTCAAATTTTCGTTTGTAATTTGAATTAAATAATACAAGCGAGAATGTTGAGCTCCAAAAGTTGAATGTTTCTAAAAGGGTGGGGTAAGCGTTCTCCCTTGAATGCTTCTCAATTTGCTTGTATTGGCACATAACACGATTGGTTGCAATACTCTGCCTTACGAAAATTGATAGTACAGTGAAGATTTGTTTTTTAATTTTTCTGACCCGCCAGTTGCGGATGGCACTGCGACCTAAAATATCTCTTGTGCCGCAAAACCAGTTTAGTGAACCAGAAGAGGTTCAATTCTGTTGATGAAGTTGAGAATCTTACTGGTGGAGACTTAACGAAATTCCATGGGAGTTAGGATTTATCTTTGGAAATGTTGTCTCCTGAGAGCTTAAAGTGCCATGCAGTCACATAAAATATGTTCCGCAGTTTCCCCGTCTTCATGCTAAGACAACATTCAGTTTCCTGCATGAGACCTATTCTATTTAGGTGATATCGAAGATGGCAATGCCCTGTTAGAAATCCCACTAATCTCTTGATATCATTTCTACTGAGGAGTAGATTTTTTATGGATTTATTTTGGAGGGTTTAATGGCCCTTTTAGCCTGACGAAGACTCTAGGTATGATATACACATGTTGTTTTCCCAACTTTTGATTTTTAAGTTAATAGCTGAGTTTGGAATGTTACAAAACGGCTCAGGGCCGATAAAGAATTCAGGCGAACCTTTCCTAGCCAGTTCGTCAGCTTTGTTTAAAAAGGGACACCGACTCAATTTTGATGAAATTTTGACATATTGGTAGAATTCAATATTTATTATTTAATCACAACAATATAAGTACATTCCACTTAATCTACAATAATGAATTTGATCAGTTATTGCACTCTGTTTGAATTCAACCCATATTCTCCTAGTGTCGCCATATGACGAAGCAAACGGGGTGTGTGTCAAGTTCTCGTAAACTATAACTTGTTAGTGCAAGGGAATACTACTTTAGCTGAAAAATTACAGTTAGCCCATAAAGTTAACAAAGAGTCTGGTTGAAAAGTGGTCATTTGTAAAAAACTGTAATGTGCGACTATGTACCACTTGTTTTCAACCTTATCACACTGTGTAAATGTTATTTATTCTTATTGTGAAGCTGTAAAATAAGGTTAGCTATGTATTTTCTCTTGTTATAAACCTGTTTTTCTTTTTAAATACAATTATTAATTTTTAAAATGGCTTTTATAGTTTCTCCTAGTGTCGTCATATGACGAAACCCCCTAACATCGTACTTATCAATCTTATGAAGTGACCTACAGTTTTTTGCCGACTCCGAACGGTGAGTTGAGAAGCTCATTGGCAAATGATACCCTTTGATTGCTTGTCAGAAATTCGAAAGAGGTGGCACGGTGAAAAAACTTTTAGGTGTTGGACCCAGGCTGGGATTGAACCCAGGCAGCATTGCGTAGCACTAACCACGGTGCTCTTATGTTGTTATGTTTCCATGCGATAAAAAAAAGGTTTATTTAAGCATATTACGATCATACGAGATGGAAAAGCATAAGTCAAACTAAAGTAAAAGAGATTCCTTGACTGACTTTTTACAATATTCAGTAACATCGACCGACTTTCCGGTAGTTGACCCATTTGTGCAAATGCAATAAAAGGTTTAACACTGATTTAAAATCGAAAATTCAGATTTGTTCTTGATTAAGCTTATAACAATATTGATATTCAATTTATTGTTTTAGCTTTTGCTAAAACCGAATAACTTTTAAGAATGACCGTATGCGTTCTTTCTATGGGGTCCACAAAATGTATGCAAGGATTAGTAGATAAAAAAAACATATTATTCGGAACTTACAGTAGAATGCCGCCAAAATTTAATTAAACCATGAATGTCTGTCGATGGCGCTAGTAGCAAGAAATCACGCCATTCATTGAAACTAATATTTAAACTACCGTCTTGATCCATTCTAAAAGAGAAGAAAAATTAGAATTTATGCAACGGAATTAATAAATAAAATAAAACAAACCTTTTTAGTAAATGTTTTGCCTCTGCTTTATCAACTTCAATGCCAAGGTCCTTGAATGCCGTTATCAACTCTTCCAAATCGACTTTTCCTTTAGAGTATTGGGATTGTTTTTGATTATTATTAAACTTTCTTAATATGCAAATATAGATAATTTAAATACCATCACGATTTTTATCCAGATGCGAGAATTGTAGACGAAGATTTTTTTCATGCTCCCGAACATAGTGGACGAACTCAGCAAGACCAACATCACCGCTTTGAGTTTTATCCGATTGCTTGAGAAAAGTCTAAAAAAAAAAAAACATAATCTGGCATGGCAACTCACAACATCACATATGTATATATCATGGCAACTAAGTATTGAAAAAAAACGGGAAGACAATTTTTTTTTAAATAGATTGAGAACGTGAGGCATATAACCACAAGACTAAGGTTATTTTTATTCGCCTCGGTGGTCTAGTGCAAACATACATAAATCACAAGTTTATCACGCAGAGGTTTTTAATTCGATGAACATCCAAGGCTTTGTTAAAAGTGCACAGTACCCAGTACCCACATGGTTGTTTAAGTCGGCTGTGAATGTTCTAACTATGTACAGTGGTGTTCACATAAATAGCACACCCTTTAATTTTTGCTCTTTATGTTGTGCAAAATTGTTAAAATTGGAATCTGAAAATATTGTTTTTTCTAATTGATAAGTGTTTGTACACGTATGAAAAAATACATAATTCATTTAAAAATAACATATTTCAATGGGGAAAAAAGTCAAAAACTTAAAAATCAGTTGTTCATATATATAGCACAGTTAAAGAAATGTTTACAAAATAAATAAATAATCCAAAAAATTAACGTGAAACTATCTTTTTTTTTAATATTTGGTAGGATATTCCTTTGTTCCTTATTACTCTGCGAACGTTTTGGCAAACTCTCTCTGCGAAGGTGTTGTTTCCCAAGCTGACTTCGTAGTTTGCCAAAGTTCTTCCAATTTTTTTTGGAGTAGAGTCCTTGACAATCGAGTCAACATTGATCCAACGGTTCTCGATGTGATTCGGGTCGAAACTTTGGGCCGGCCAATCAAACACGGCAATTTGTCGTTCCAAAAGTCAATTCTTCACTAACCGCGAAGGATGCTTTGGACCATTGTCATGCATAAAGTCCACGAAACAGGCATAGAGTCGTCGGTATATGACTCCACTTTGTTCTCCAGGATACACCATTATATTCGCACCGCCATACTTGACGGTCTTAATGGTGTACCTTGGATTGTACTCTTGGTTCTCAAGTCTTCTCACACACTTTTTTCTATCTTATCCCAACCTATTGAACTTACTTTCGTCGCTCAACAAGATATTTTACCAAAAGGACAAAGGTTTGTCATTGCGAGCGTTTGGGAAAGTAAGACTTCTCTCTCGAGCTTTTGAGGACACGAGAGGTTTTGTTCTGGCGATCCTTCCGTTAAGATGATATTCTACCGGGCGACGACGTACAGTTACGGTGGATATTTGGACACCATGTTGGTCATCTAATTGTTGCCTAATTTTCCGAGAGGTTAAGAAAGTGTCAATACATACTACATTCTGTGTATGACCCTGTCAGCCTCGCTCTGTTTTTTCTATCGGGGCTCACTGATCATTGAGTGTCCCGTATGACCTTTGTGGCATTTCGTACGAGCTTATTGGAGCACTTAAATGTCCTTGTCACCCCCAAAATTGTCTTTCCTCCCTATATCATGGTACCAGTTAATTGCCTTCTTTCCTCCTTGCAATGCTTTCCTCTCCTAATCTTAAATCCTACTTAATTTTTATGTAATGACTTATATTGTAAGTATAATTAACAAATAATTATATTAACCTTATTAGAATTAGAAAAAGATCACTTAAACACAGAATTTTCACTGGAAAAGCAAAGGTGTGCTATTTATATGAACACTCAATTTGTAATGATCACCAACTCGAACTCTCCCAAAATAAAGAAATACTAACAAGATATTCTTTGTCGTGTTTTTTTATGTTTATAACGGTACTATCTTATGATATTATGGCTTAACTCTTACGCAGCTTGCAAGCACAGTGTGCATTGCAAGGAAAGAAACATTTGAATGAGGGTGTGCTATTTATGTGAACACAACTATACCTCATTATTTTGTTTGCTTTCAATTATTTACATGCAGAATCATCGAATTAATACCGAGTTGTTTAAAGAAATCTTATATATTAAAATTCACTGATTAAATATGTACCATAGAGCCTGAGATAGTAGTATCTAGTCCGATCGTGTGTCTCAATAAACATATAAATGAAGATTCAGCACATTTCGAAGCAAAAAAAATTCGTTCTATATACATATGTTTATATACATACACTCCTCGACAACGGGTTGAGACACCCCCTGATTTCGGGATTTCTAGATCAAATTGTTCCGTATGTGCTGCAAATATGTATTGCTGTTAGGTAATCATTTCCCATTTCTAAGAAAATTCTAATAACTATAAATCCTTTGTTTCTTCTAATTTTCTTGGAATTTGGAATTTGTCAGTACGCGCGACAAGTGGTTATGACGGGGTGTAAATACTTTGGAATTTCAGTTGCGGAGACCATTGGCAGTATGAATTGTTAGTCAGTCTTAGTAATTTTGTTTAAAAGAAAGTATTGAAGCACGGGTTAGATGTAAAAAAGGAGTTCTGTAAACATGTTAAACCAAACAAAAATCGAAAACATTCAACAAATGCGCCAAGAGGGCTATTCCGTCATCGAAATTGCAAAAACTTTGAGCTGCAGTCGTACAGTTGTTTCAAACTATTTAAATGATCCAGAAAATTACGGGAAAACATACGTATTTGGACGAAAATACAGCTTGACACCAGCAGATCCGCGGTCCCTACTAAGTGAAGCGTCAAATTTTACAGCAATTTCAAGGGAAATTGCGGTATCAGCACGAATTGTGGATAGAAAACTAAGGACTTGCCAACGTGTGTTGACTAATGATTACCTAACAGCAATATTTGCAGTAGATACGGAAGCACCGAAATCAGGGGAGTGTTTCAACCAGTTGCCGATGAGTGTATATTGACACTTCATTCCTTCTTTTTAAAAGTGTCGAAGCATAAATGATTGTAACGATCAATGAAAACAAAATCAAATCACTTCATATGGTGGCATGGTCGGTTCATCAATAAAGAAAAATAAATAAAAAACAACGTTTGGGTCCACTACGAAGCAAAGATGCATGTGTCATCTCAATTTGTATGGTCAACATTCTGGTGCTATAATGGCTAACAAACCACGCGCGGTTAAAGTCCAACACAATGTATATTTTGTTGAATTAGAAACGTTTTAGTTTTCTGTTTATATTCATTTTAAATATGAAATATTATATAAATTTAGAATATCACACACTTCATTAAGCTGTCTACCCTTTTAAAACGTAGTTTTATTTAAAATTCCAAATGTGATAATGATGATGCTAACAATCAACGGCATTGCATCATGTTTCGGGCGATGGGTGGTTTAAAACAAAAATAGCACAATATAATGTATATTTGTTTAAATTAATATCGAACAGTCTTTTTGCATTGTTTTTGCATTGTTGTGTGGGTTCGGGTACCGAAACGATTGGACGTGGAAGTGTTCTGCGAGGTTAGCTAATAACAGGTATGCATGTATATACGAGTACACTATCGTTCATTAGTTTAAAACCACCGATATTTTTCTCTACGCATTAAGTTAAAAAATAACAATTGTGTTACTTATGAACGGTAGTGTACATTCATATCTGCAAGCACTTGTACTTAAAAGATCAATTGATTAGCAGCTAAATCAAACCAGATTTATTTCGTCTCAGACTGCGCCAAAGATAACCTGAAAGTCATTGGAGTTGACAAGGTTATTCCGTTCTGATATTCCTAAGCATGACCCACATAGTCGCCTATCAAGGTTATTGCAGGTCATGTGATATGACGAATTCTCCTTGCCACTATACATACAAAATACTATATTTTGTGATTTTTTTTTAAGCAGATAGAGGCTCGCATATTGGCTGAGCTCCAATTATTTTATTTTATTTAATTAAATTATTATCTCAGCTAATTATAAGGCAAAAAGAATGAGTTTTACTATTGAGAGGAAGCCTTATGAAATTGATCTTTTCTTCACTCGTGTTTTAAAGACAATTAGCAAAGTGATTTTACCTTATCCTAATCATGGTATTGGTTTTGAAATAGCACCAAAATAGCGACAAATTTACATTTGAGGACGTCGTCGCTGACCTCTTTAACCCTTTGAAAAAGATTATGCATGTATACGCTGCGCATGTAATTCAAAGGGGTTTGTTAGTCTTTATTCATATGTAAATAATTATTTCATAACATTGTACAATAATAAACTTTGGCATAAGTGTATCACCAGGCAAAAATGCTGTACCAGCATTGCAAACTATTTTTTCTTAATAAATGTGTCACCGCAGAAACTATGAGAATCGATTCTTGGCAGAGCCAGAAACACTTTTTCAATTCCTAAGGGTGAAGGCCCAATGTTGTTGTTCGCTATTAAATCAGAAAGTCAAATGCCAAGTTTATAAAGGTACAGTACATTTAAAGATTCGCAGATAGAAGTTGAAAAGAAACATGAGCATATTTCTGATACTACATTTACATGTCTCTTTTGTATCAAGCTTCAAGCTATCTATCTCATGTCCATGTGCCAACATATTTGTTTCGAGTTCTAAGCTGCAGAAGTCCGTGTTTTATATTTACTAAAATAATGGTAGGATGAATAGTGGGTGTAGACTTTTAAATAATTTTGGTCGATTTATGCGTTATTTATAATTGGTGGACGGCCATAAGACATACAATGTTAACCAATCCTGTCTCTAATTTTGAATTTATAGTTTTCCTAAGAGTTTGTATTCGGTTGGGCAGTGCTTCCTCTTTGTCACAACCGTTGGTATCATAAACTATAATATAAGCGATAATATTGGTTTTAAATTGGTACAAGCTTGTTTGCTCGCACTTACTTTAGGTGGCGCCACACCTCGGGGTGAACCTGGGCCAGCATCTCGCAACCATTTGTATGTGCGTGTTATATTTTGGCACGAATGGAAGGGACCTACAGTTTTTTGCCGACTCCGAACGGTGAGTTGAGAAGCTCATTGACAAATGATACTCTTTGATTGCTTGTCAGACATTCGAAAGATGTGGCACCGTTAAAAAAACGTTTGTGTTGGACCCGGGCTGGGATTTAACCCGGGCAGCATTGCGTAGTAGTCCATCGCACCTACCACTACACCACGGTGCTCACTTGGTCCGAGATATTTTGGAAAGTCAAGTGAAAGGTTGTATGAAGGGGCATTTATTATTTTATTAAATTTTTAATGACGTATACCTATGAACATACATTATGTAGATTTTGACATATGTACATTTATTCATGTGTGTGTAGGTATATACACATGTATCTATATACAAAAGTACATGAAGTGATAATATGCGGTTTAACAACAAATGTATGAACATATACCCATACCCCTGGATCCACGCCCTCGTCGTTATTTCATTGTTTGGGTGAGTTGTGCAAAATCAAACCGAAAGTTAACAAACATAGCCCAGCAGATGATGATACGAATGTATGTATATGTATGTATAAATTTCGTCTTCAGCCTCCAACTTTCGGAATTGGTGTATCAGGAAGCAAAAAGGTACACATAGCACATACTGACTTTTATCAGCTGGAAGTAAGCTAAAGACCACAGATTTATCTATAATCGCCGTGAAGACTTTACACACACTGTCCGATCTGGGAATAAACTTGATAGACTGGATCCTTTAGATAAGTAGTGCAGAGTAAATAAATGTTTATACATTTTGTTATAAGACTGCTACATAGTTCAATGCTGAAAATCACTGTACATACCAGTCGATGATCTAATGGGGTCAAAATACGCTGTTACCTATTCATGCTTATGTTTGGTTGTAGCATTCAAAAATAACTCTCGCTGTGCCTATTGTCTACGTGTACATATTTGTTAGAAAATTGGCCAAAAGAAAATGTGTTTTGCCGTTGTCTAATAAAAGAGTTAGGTATTTGTTATAATTACAATTTCAAAAAAAAAATTAATTAAAAGAAAACGTAAAAAATGGTCAAAAGCCAACATGAAAAAAAAAATTATATTCGTTTCTTTGTTGTAGGCCAGTACGTACCCAGCGTTCTATATAATTGTGACATCATCTTAAAAATCATTAACCCACCTCTGCATACACGCTTGATAGTCCAAACTCCTTGAGCGCATCCGACAAGTCATGTATATCAATTTTACCATTGCCATCACGATCAAGGCTATTGAATAATTTTCCCAGTCGTTCCTCATCCTCCTGGGGCAACTCGGACAGCTGTTGCTGCTGTAGTTGTTGCTGACGAATCTGGGCATCCTCTTGTACAGTTGCTAAAACACTTTGGATTGGAATCAATTTGACTGCATGCTGCTGGTTTGTCTTATCAGCGACTGAGTTTGATGAAGATGTTAGGGTTGATGAAGATGATGACTGCGAGTGAACACTATTTTTCGCGTTGACCATTCTTGTTGCTGCGAAAATTTTACTTTTAGATGAATCGATAATTGGATAGTTTTCACGTGCTCTCAGAGTCTTTAAATATTGATTTATTGCTTGTCCAAGTTGGCAATAAATTGATGTCTTAATTTAGTCTTTAATTCTACATACTTTAGTGTAAATAATTTACACGCACAAACACACGCGAAAAAGTCTAGCAAAAACACAAAATAAACGCTCTCAGCTATTAATAAAAAATGAATTTCTTTCTCTGTTCAACAATGTACAAATTTTACCGCACAAAAATGCTTTTCCACTTTTTTTCTTATACACTGGTATTAACAAATTGCTTGTGGTTGTGAAAAGTCAGCGACAGCATAGAGAAATCTGAGAGGGAGCGTCGAAACTACGACCACGACGGCGAAGGTGACGATTCAAATCTCCACATAGAATCCCGAACAAGGGGAGATGTTGAGTTGAAAAACGCGTCAGATGACGATGACCAAGCAAATGCAAAATATGTCTGCTGCCGATGCAGGAACTATTGTATTTCTTCCCGAGAATAGCTTCACACTTTCTTTACGCTAATAGGTTGGTTGTTGGTTGCGTTTCAAGAAAAATCAATGAAAGACAAATACGATTGCAGGAAGGCGTCGACAGCGGCGACTTTTTGTATAGTCAACACCTTTTGTAAGAAGTTACTAGAAAACGAAATGATATTTAGTGTAAAGACATTTTCTGGTTAATATTTTTTTTTTTCAGCTGCTAGCCAAATGGAAAATTTCTCTTTTGTGAAATTTCTTCTCGTCTGACACATGTGCCAACGAAAGTTTTTTCTTTGATTTCTTTTCTCGTTTCCGTTATATCTTGTTCGGCGCGGACCGAAAGCGTTTTTCTGCTACCGAAGCTGCTACTTTGCTTCTGCCGATACCGTCTCGATAAACTGCTAGCTAACTAGTTTTTGCAATTTTTTTGTTTTTTGACGTTTCGTCCGACCGCGGTTCACCGATTTGGATAAATGTCAAATGAAAATTAGGTCAAAGTTGGGTAACTACTGATGCAAGCGCCACCTGCAGGATATCAATATATTACAGATGGTGACTACAGTAGAACAAAATAAACAGACCACATTGCAGAAAAAATATTGTAATTCTTGAAAAAAAAAATTGCCCTATACATAATGTTCTTTTATATCGTCGAGCTGAGGACTATAAATAAGTAGTTTTATAAAATATTAACGAAAGAAGGTTAATATCTTATCAGTTAACTTACCTACATATTTATTCATACATACCAGCTAATACGTACCAACTACAAAGAACATTTCTCCAAGAATGCGGTTTTTTTGCATTGGATACATTTACATTTATTGACATATTTCAGTTTTTTTTTTTTTTTTTTTTTACATACATAATTTTGTTACGTTTTGTTTTGTTTTTATTTTTTAACGCTTTATCGTCTTGAAGTTAATTAAACTCATATTTGCAACAAAAGTTATCATATATAAGTTAATCTGCGTATTCGTGAACCATTGCACTGCTGAAGAAATTATTTGAATAACGATTTTTTATAAACTTAAAGAAACAAAAAACAATTGTAGATAAATTTAGTTTAGTTGTTTAGTAAATTCCAGGCATCATCTTCCGCAATATCCAATTTATTAGCATTTTTAGGCTTTATACTTTTTACGTCCAGCGTTTCGAAACCATCGCCTTGAGATTTATTATTGGACAGTTTCAGATTTTTCTTCGTGGTCACAGTGGTTGTAGGTGGTGCTTTCACTTCGCTGCGAATTGGTTCGGTTGGTGATTGTTGTTGATAAGCATTCTGATAGCTGCTCGTGTCGAATCCTGACCAATCATCGTTATCACCATCGTTGTTGGTTGTGGTGTTGATGGAGTTTTGATACGACATGGATTGGTTGGCCTGTAAGGTATCTTCATTCCAGCCCCAATCAATATCATTATTGGATTGAGAAGAAAGTTTTCCAGCGGACTGTGATCGTTGGTAACCACCGCCTTCAGATCGTGTTTCTTGACTGAAACCAGTATAACCGCCCTGTGGTGACGATATATTACTGCCGGCCAAATTACTCCAACCTCGTTTGCCTATGTCACTCACCTTAGATGAGAAAACGAAAAAAAAGTATTTTAAAAATAAAATCAGCTGTTTTCTCAAATACGCTTCTTAATAACAAACAAAACTACAAAAAACAAAAGAAAAAAGAAAAACGAACCTTAGTAGCTACATCAGATACTTGTGTGCTAACGGTATCTAGCAAACCACCTTCTCTAATCTTTAAAGCAAATAAGAAACAAAATAAATGCAAAATGAGGAAATAAAATGAAAAGTATGAGGAGCTAAAACACACTGGGAAGTAGTTAATCTTGTGATCATTTCATTTTCCGAAAACTCTCGTTTAAGCAATCCCCCCAAATATGCGAGCGATGAGTTCCAAAAAAATGACACCTATGTATAATTCGCGTATTTTGAGACTATAAAAAATGTATGAAAAATGAATATGTAGAAATGGGTTCCAAGACCAATCTTGTTTGGAAGCTTGTGATGATATATTTATTGTAGACATCTTAATACGTGTTTAAATATGTAAGAAAATGTAAGAAAGCACCGTGTATGTAGAGTGAATATCTTAAAAACAGAATCACCTATGCTGAGACCGCGTATTGGGGGGTTTAGTGTATATATTTTCCAACTGATCTTAACATTAAAATACAAAGCAAAAAAAAATTACAAAAGTTTGGAAGTAGGTAGTTCAACAGATAAATTAACATAAATCATTTAATTTGCCTCCATCCACTGGGTATTAAAAAAATCTAAAAAAATGCGTCTAATTGTAACCCCGCTTACTCCCTAGTCTCCATTTTAACACGATCGCTTTCACTTCATTCATTTTATTTTACTTGAATCACTAAATCCTGTACCCGATTTTCTAGATTATTTGAAAAGCTTTAATGATCACAAGACCTCCAGCTCACCATAAATTTGTATATAATTAAATAAAACAAAAAAAAAAAAACCACAGTTCTTTTAAAAGCAAAAACTTACCTTGCTAGATGCCACATTACCGTATGTCACAACCTTCTCTTTAGCGGTAACTGCAATTTTAGAAGCTCCAGAGGATAACAAACTCCAGCCCTGAAGAAGAAACAAATCAAATAAAGTTAACACTATTACACTAGTAATAGTAAGCAATCCACCAGATGAACATTACTGCGTTAGAGTTGGTCTATCGAATATTTAGTTAAATCTATCACAGGCAAAAGTGAAGAATAAATACACCCAATATTATGCACTCCATAATATAGTCATATAAACACACATGTCTCTACAGCTTGTTCCGTCTGGTGAATATCTGGGTCTTAAAACAACTTACTGAAGCCAGTGACGATAGAGTTGAGTCCAGTATTTCCTGCGATTGAGTCTTTGGTGGCGGTTCTCTTGAATATCCAAAGCCAGTGTATTTACCTCCTTGACTTGGTGGCAAATGACTAAAACAAAATAAAAGATATATGAACATATAAAGTCCGTGAATTTAGATCATTTGGGATAATCAAGAAACAGCTCACAGGTCTTATTTTTTTTTATAGAGCATGTGCAAACATTATAACTTAATATGTGCCAGAAGAATAACCGATTGACTAAAAAAAAACTAAACTAACTAAAACTGTTATTTCACGACAAATCAAATCGCGACTATAATGTTCAAGGGAAAAAAAAAGAAAATCATGGTCCTGGAAAATTTTGTCAGAGCGGGCATACACTAACTGGAGCAGCCAGACTCGACGCCTGGTCCATTGAACTACCAGATAGAGAACTTTATTTTAACTAATTTTGTTCCTCTTTCGAAGAAAAGCGAGTAGAGAACTCAGTGGCAAGGACCTTACGTTAACAGCAGCTACCACTTTCGTACAGCCAACCTGCAATATAAACCGGACAAAGGCAGGACATTCACATAGGAAATCTTCCGCAGTGTCGTCGCCTTCTCCACAGGAGTCGGAGAGCGGGGTGTCACTCTGAAGAAAGAGAAATGGCTCGTAAGAACTCCAGTGAATTCTCAATCGCTTCAATTATGTTTACTGGAGATCCAATGTGGGTTCAAAATTTAAGAAATTCTCTTCTGAGCATTTTTCAAGCAATCTCATCAGAGATCTCATTTCCTGTTATTCCATGGTGTTATGGGAACCCAATAAATTTACACAGCAGCCGCGATTCTGATGCTTGCATCAGGCGGAATATCCATGAGACATGGGTCGTAGGATAGTTATCGAGCAATGTAATTAAAACTCCAGTGCGTATTGCGACAAAAACCACTTCGAGTTAGACGGAAGATAGCTTTGAGTGTGAAACTTGTGAAGTAGTTAATATAACTTTACGTGAATTAATATGTAATATGATTGCCTGTCGTCAGTGTTCGCATGATGCGACGATCAAACTTACAAATTTCACCTTTTGCAACATGACGGTAAGATTTTGTTACAAGTCTCGAACAATAAATAACTTTACTGTACATTATTTCATTCTCCTCGGTTTGGTCACATTATCCATTCAAATTTAAACAAAAGAAATACCTTCACACGATCATTGAAAACGTTGCTGCCACGTCAATACAATACGTGTTGAATATGTATATGTATTCAAAACTCTATACAGAATACTCTTCCACCATTGTATTATTTTAGAAAATTTAATTAAATTAATAAAAATACGGAACTCACTCAGGTCTCATTGCGTTCTGCTCCTGTCTCCTATTGAAAAAGTCATCCTTCTGATCCTTAAACTCTTGGCTATTTAAATTTTGATAAGTCAAATTACTATCGTTGTATCCTCCTCCATTTTGATAGCCACCTGTCGAACCACCAACATTCGAAGAATGTCCTTGATTGCTCGTAATAGAACCGCTACTTTTGGAATGTGACATCGAATTTGATCCTCCAGAGCTACTGAAACCACCCGATCGTGACGGCAACTCCTTTTCAGCGGCTTTCACGTCCCAACTCTTGCCCTGAGCCATAGTTGCAATTTTGTCTCGGTACAACGCTGCTGCTTTAGAATTATACCGCTGTTGTATAGGAGCATTGTCACTCCAATCTGATTGATTATCAAAGAAATCTCTCGCCTTGCGATTACCACCCACTTTCATCTTTTCCAATTCAACATCTTTCCATTTGTCCATTGTGACGGAACGAACAAATGACAAATGTACTCCCAAGCCGCGATGTCTACCCGAGCACTCCAGGCAAATCCATATGCCATAGGTAACCGAGACCCATTGTGGATTATGGGCACCGCATTCAAAACATTTCTGCAAGAAGAGTGGAGAGAAGGGGTAGTGTTAGATTAAAACCAGTGGCAACTGGTCACGAAGGTCATACTCACACTATTCTCATCTTGAGGTTTAAGTTCTTGCAGCACACGGCGAGTTCGGGGGCTGGCCATTTTTTTTTTTTTTTTTTTATTATTTGGAAGATTTGATTTTTTTTTATAAAATTATATCCACTTGAGCAGTTTTAACATAAATTAATAAAGAACTTTTTTATATTTTCTTTTAGTTCTGTTGTAAAAATAAGTTTCAGCTTTCATACAACCACCAAACGAACGTGGTATTAACTTTTCATTTTAATCATTGAAAACACTTCTTTATTTGTTATTGAAATTTAGTTCATAAATATTCTCGATACTATCGTCATATTTTAATACAAATTGCAGATTTTTTAGTTTTCGCAAAAAAAAAGTAAATGAGCAAAATTGACAACGAACGTCAAGTGGGAATTTTGTTGACGTGTTCGGGAGGTACTTGAAGTCTGCTACAGAGGGAACCTACGTTACTAAAAGGAATTTGAATTGTGAATTGTCATTAAACAGGTAATTGTTTTTTATGTAAAAATTATTTTAGTTAGGTAGGTTCCTGATTTTTAAAGATTCATTTGACAGAAATTTATTTCGATTTTGAGAAAAATCCAAAAATGACTGACAAAATAACGAGCATTTTACTAACTGGACCTCCATGTGAGTACAGATACCAAGCTTTAATATGAATATTCCCTCTAAATTGTCGGCGGCAGTCAAAGCATGCACAGGCTGTGTCAAAAAATGAACATCATTTGAAATTTAATTTCTTTTTGTATATTAAGCTATTGGAAAAACAACAGTCGTACTAAAGCTAATAAAAATCATGAAGCAAACCAATCTTAAATGTTCGGGATTCTACACTGAGGAGAAACGTTTTTCAAATGGAAAGAGAATCGGTTTCGACGTTGTAAGCTTAGATGGAAAACGTGCAACATTAGCCAGGTATGTAACAAAAAAAATCAAACTTAAAATATCTTATTTCTTTCTTCAATCAGACGATATCCAACAGACAGCATTGAACGCCCGAAAATTGGAAAATACTTTGTTTACATTGACCAGTTCGAAGAGGTAGCGCTGCCAGCTTTGAAAGCGGCTAATAAAACTCTTTTATTTATTGATGAAATTGGTAAAATGGAATTGTTGAGTGAAAAATTCAAAAAAAAAGTCAAAGAACTTTTTGGAAAGACTCCAATATTAGCTACTGTACCGATAAGGCGGAATCAAACCATCGATATCATAGAACAAATGAAGACAGATAAAAATACGGTGGTTCTAGAAATAACGAAGAAGAATCGAAATGAAATAGTAAATCATATATTTGAAAGGGCGACCCAAATGGTTTGGGAATGACCAAAACAAAACAGGAATCATATTAACTTCATGTGTAAAATTTATAATATACTTTTCAATTTAATTTATTATGTATAAAATCTAACCTAACAACTTAACAATGCAATCTCATGACGCTGATGACTTTTCTATTTTAGCTTCTCGTACCGATCTTTTCCTCACCCGTTTGGGTGACTTTTCAGAGTCCATTTCGATGAATATCTGTTCGGTAGCCTGCCAAAGCATTTCCTGGCGCTGAACCAGGTCTGAATAGCGAGTAATAAACGATCTATCGGGCGGTAGTAGTAGTTGCCATTTTTTCTCCGTATTCAATTTGGCTACGGATTGCAGTGCTTCTAAGGCTTCGTCCGGTGGGAGTTGAGTAAATTGAATAACTTGGCGTCGATCGAGGAATTCTTGTTTTGAGAATTTGTAGAGCTGAAAGGGAACAAATAAGAGTTACAAATTAGTACGCCAAATACTATATTTTAAAACAACAAAATATGGGAACTATCTTAATAGGATTAAAAAAATACAATTTCAACTTACAAGGTAATCTCTAGCGCGGATCATTAGCTCGGAACACACGCCATTAGCATTTGTCAAAGTCTCCGGCGGATAAATGACTTCAGATTTAGCAACCCAATTGCCATTGATTAGCACTCCAACCAGTGGTAAAGTTCTGAGAACCAACAATGGCGAAAATTTCTCCATACTCGTACCATTCACAGTCTTCTCCGCACTAAGTCTATCATCACTTTCAGTTAGAAGCGTCATAATGTCGTCGAATGTAAGCATTTTAGCTGTAAAATACAGGGAAAATAATAATTATACATCTGTTGCTACTCAATTGACTTACCATCTTTTAATACTACTTTCAATTGCTCAGTCAACGGCATTGTCTTCAACTTCGTTTTACCAATCACCCTTGATGGCAGCACCGTGTCGATACTTTTTTCCTGGCAGTTTTGCAGCAACAACTTCCCAGCATATTGTTGAGGTCTCAATTCCATCGAATGACTCGTCTGCTGTTGTGTGGCAAAGAGTTTCTGGCGTTCCAATTCAGCAGTGGGTGATGTACGTGGATGCCAAAGAGTTTCACACCATGGTTCTTCGGTGCAACGCTTCACAAAGGTATCGTAGCTCTTTTCTTTGGTCTTCTTGTTGCGAACTACTCCGGTTTTTGTAAATTTTACAGTCACTTGTTGAAGCTCTTCGTCGTCATCTTCCTCATTGATGCTCTTCTCTTCGGCTTTGGCACGTTTATCTTCCTTATCGAAATACTGGAAATTTGGACGCAGTTGCAAAATACTTGTTAAAGGCGAAATGTGCACTTCTTTATCCTGCAAAATGCCAACGATATACTTCGAAGCATTGTCAATGGATTTTGTGCTGATATAGGATTGTTTATCCATAATTCCATATTTGAATGTTGGTCGCTCGCCTTTAATTTGAGTTTTTCCATCTGCTGCGATGGCAAACTGTTCACCTTTAAAGCGATCATAGTATTTCGATTCAATATTCATGGCAAAGTCAACTTTTACATCGTTGCTAAATGGTTTCACACAGCAATTGACTACACTGGACGAATCAAAGTTGGTAATGTGCGTTTTCGTCGGATATTGAAAGAGATACAAATTGTCTTGCAGATTCTTTGAAAGAAACACTGGAATCTAAAGACAATGCAATCGTATTAAGAATTTTAATTTTAAATTATTTGCCTGGTACTCACTTCTTCTACAACGACATCTTCATCTTCATCCATTTCAATCGCTCGCGGAAGGTTTATCGGGAGTTAATTGTTAAATGTCTATGAACTTCTGTCCGAAATTTAAAAATAAAATGCAGACATTTTTGACGCATCGGAGAAATGTCAGAAGCATGTGTTTTTCTCTTTGACGTGAGACCGGCTATTCACAATATACACTTTTCTATAATTAGCTCACAAAAAGTATTGCACATTCTCGAAAAAAAGTTTCTTATTTGGATTTGAGCTAGTGTTTTTATACACGGTCAATCAAAATGACATCAATCACTTAAATGTGTTAGTGAAAATATGATTGTATGTGTCACATCGCTTTATTGACGAAAATCAAAACGTGTTTGATTTTTACACGTACACGGTGATTGATGTCATATGATTGACCGTGTAAGGTTCGCATAAGTGTTATCTAGACACTTCCAAGAATTTCGTTTATAGTATGTTAATTCTTTGCATGTACTCTTGCAAAATCTATGTAATTCATCGTGGCATTCAGTTTAATTCCATTAAAATCACCATTCACATTCATCATCGTCGCATCGTTGAAAATTCATTCTGAGTAGGTAGCTCATATTACTTTTGGTAGGGAGGTAGGTACCTTTTTTCATAAAAGCATTGTGATTCTAGCACTGGACTTAAAATTTGTCATTGTGAGATGGCCTTTAATTTGCTAATTAGGTACTTGACGTTTCTACAAATTACGTTAATTTTGTAAACAAAACATGTTTTAAAGAACTCTGCATAGTTCTTCAATAATATAAGGCTCCAGTTATTTCACCCACATGGAAAAGGAACACCGGCGTCCATGGAAGAAAAACTTATACGAAAATGTAGACTATGAAGATAACTACACAGATCCTTCGTTTCTGCAAGATCTTCGGACAAATATAAACGTGAGGTTCTACTCCCTTTCAGAGTCTATCCAAGGAGCCACAATATTGACCAACCAGATTTCCTGCATCACAGGATTCTTAATTATATTCTACATGCTGTATTGTGAAAAAGCATCACCAACGGATATTCTCTTACCGACCGGGTTGGCCACCATCATTGGGTACACCCTCTGCCGTGGAAGACAACTGAAACTCTGCGATTTAATTGAAGACTCCAAAACCCTCCTTACTGTTCTCATATTTGGATATATTTTCTCGCCTCTGTTGCACACCCTTACTGATGCCATAAGCACTGATACCATTTGTACGATGACCATTTTCGTGTTCATACTTAACTTGGCATTCTATGATTACGGACTAGATGTGGCTATGGTATCCAAATCGATATCTTTAAATGCTGCAATCTTCGGGTCTATATGTTTAGCTTCGCGTTTATCATCGTCGTATAGCGCATTTGTGCTTCTAGTTGAAGCAGCAATATTTTTTGTATTGTATCCAATCTTTACGGCCAAATACTGGAAGCCCTTCTATTTATTCCCAATTTGTATTTTATGCTGCTCGTTTCTATGGACAGTTTCGGTGGAGGGATTTTACATTTACATTGTGATCATGGTATTTATAAATTTTATTTGTCCGATTATATTCGTTCATCAACAGAAATATAAAAACAACATTCACGGGCCATGGGATGAGGCAGTCGTTGAGGAGACTAACCACAGTAGTACTGATAAGGACATATAAATAAGTGTATTAATTTAAGGTTTGTTAAACAAAACTGTTAGAAATGAAATAAAATGAGTATTTATGTGTAAGGAATACAATTATTGAGTTATTGTGTTTTTCTAATTATGTATAATTTTTTAAGTCCGAACTTATGAGAATATGCTCGAATAGTACGACTGAAGTCGAGTAGGAAATGAACGTCCTCCGGTATTGAATGCACGTAATTATGCATGTTCCTATTCATTGTTAAAGACTCTTCCTTTGTAAATGTTAACACAGCTGGATAGGTATACTGTATACCGGATTATATGCAAAGGGTTAATTAAGTTAAATTAAGGTTGAGGTTTTTTGGCATATTTTTAATACATCCGTCTTTTTGCCCAAACTTCCACCGATTACGGTTGTCGACTGTCGGAAACGACTCTTATCGTTTTTAAATCCTCATTAGATAGTGAATAGGTATACGACTCGACATCATTAGATGTCATTTTTCATATTTAAGTTATGTAGTTACAAGCTGTCCCGCCTGGGTCCACTGTTTGAAAACTACCAACAAATACAATCCCCAAAAAAAGTATTGATTGTATTTGTTTTTAGAATAAGTGAAATTTCGCCAGAGAGTGGCATTCGTAAGTGTTAATGTTGAACTAATTTAAGGAATGTTGTGTATAAATTATATTAGGCGTTTTTTTAGCCTATATAGAATAAAAAAAAAAATGTCAATTCATAATACAACAAAACCTTAGCCTCGATAATTATCCAGTCTTGTATTTTATATGGAAAACATGTTGCTGAAACATGTTTATTCTGTATAGGCTAACAAAAAGCACGCCTATTAAAAAGCGGTCTATACCTAACACAGGATGCTAAGTAACATATTCGCCCCTGTGATCAATTCCGACCGGTTTGAAAACGAACGGAATTACAAGGGATGAATTCGGAAAAATCCGTTAATTTCGAATTCTTCCCTTGTAATTCCGTCCGTTTTCAAACCGGTCGGAATTGATCACAGGGGTGATTATGTACGAAGTTTTACTTCATTGTGTCTATTAGTTTTTGTGTTTATCGTTGCGGAAGTTTGACAGGTAAAGGCGTGACTAAGATTTATAATAGGCGTTTTTTTTTAAATCTATATTGACTTAAAAAAAGCTTTCAAAAATCTAAGGTTTTGTTATATTTTACATTGAAAACATGTTACGGAAACATTTATTTATTTATTTATTTATTTATTTAAAAGGAGCTTACAAAGTAAATTTATTAAGTTCTATAGATTAAGGCATTCGGGTAGCATAGACCATTTGATGCCGTCTTATAGGTTATTTACATATCTATAGGTATATATGTATAATTTTGCATGTTTTTTAAATGTCGCTGAATTTGTTGTGGAGTGATGTTGCAGTTTGTATGTTATCAATTGTATGGCTATTTGGTGGGGTAAGGAGTTCTGCGAGCTTTTTTCCTGCTTCTATTGGATCCATTGGGTGGGGAACTTGCCTTGATATTGGGCAGTCAACGAATATGTGCCATACCGATAGCACTGTTCCACATTCCTCACATTGTTCTGCCGTTGCTTGGTTAAACAGGTGTCTGCTGCTAAAGAGTGTCTTTCCGACTCTTATCCGAAAAAGTTTAATGCACTGGTCTCTTGTGAACTTGGTGTTGTATGTGATGTGTGTGCTTTGCGGGTGATGCGTTCGTAGAAAGTTCTTGCTCTTTTCCCAAGCTTCTTTTATTTCCTCGTATTGGGCTGATAGGTTCATGCTTCTGGTTAGCTGGAAGAAATTGGGTGTATCTAATACAAGGGGCAGTCTAAAGGTCTCCTTCGCTGCCAAGTCCGCTGCCTCATTTCCAAGAATGCCGATGTGCCCTGGTGTCCAGGTTAGAAAAATGTGCTGTTCCAGGTTGGTCCTAATACACTCTAAGGATGGGCATTTGTTTGTAGCACTCTTAAGCCCTTGGAGGATGCCAAGATTGTCGGTGCAGATGAGTGTTTTTTCTGTCCAATTGCGGAAGAGGGGTAAGGCTGTTTTAATACCTGTTAATTCGGCGATGTAGCTCCCTGCTGTGTTAGGTAGTAGACCTTGATGTAGCGTCTGTGGTTGCCCAAGTCGCTTCCATTCTATTACTGCGTATGAGCAGTTCCCTTCCGTACGTGACCCTTCAGTGTAGAGTATTCTTTCAGGGTTGATAGTCTCGATCACTTGAGTGTGTAGTTTCCTGAATATGTCGTCCGTTGTCGTATTCTTTTTGTATCCCGCTATACTCGTATCTATATGGAGTAGATGTCTTTGCCAGGGCGGGTACTGACTTCGGTTCCTCGTGGATTCTTCTGAAAGATCTGGGCAGTGAGGCGCCACTATAAGCGCAATATTTTGAATTGCCGATGTAATTTTCCGTTTATTATTCGGATCTGTGTGAATACCTTGTATTAGCAGGTGAAGTGGGTGCTGGCAATCAGCCAGTGCCTTACATCCAATATTGTTGTTTAGGCTAAAAAAAAAACAAATGTACAACACAGCTGTTTTTGACATTTCTCACGATTCTGTTTTGTTGTTCAGCACAGTGCACAGAGTCATTGAACACGAAGCAGATCAGTTTCGGACAAAAGCTTTTCTCATTGAACACGTAAATCGTGTACTTTTCTGTCCAGCACAGCTTCACTTAACAGACTATATATGGGCTGAGTTCCAAAACATCAGAAAAATGCGCATCGGGAAAGCATCACTGCCATTGTTTTGCGATGTTACGATGCATCACGATGCTTTAAAATGTTTGACTTTTTGGAACGGTTTGTCCTGTTTAACAATCATTTCATTTCATCCATAAAAATGTCTGAAATTCTGTCCTTTTTTTTCTGAAAATTTTTCAAGAAAATATCCAAATAACAAATAACTAGGCTTAAAATAAACATGGTGATGTTTTTTTATTTTGGTTTTGGTTTAGCGGAATAAGAAAAAAAAATACTCAATTCACAACGCATCACAATAAACTATGATGCGTAGTTTGCTTTTCTTTGCGCAGTGGTTGCTTTTATGATGCGTTTTGGAACGCGATACATTGCATCACTGTTATATATTGATGATATGGAACGCTTGACTTTGCAGTACTGCGGAAGAACTGCGTTTTGGAACTCAGCCCAGGATTTAAAAAAAACTAAGACTAGATGTTGCGGAAACATGTTTATCTATTAGGCGTGTTTTTTTTTTAAGTCCATATAGGCTAAACATGTTTCCGCAAAATGTTTTCAATGTAAAATACAACAAAACCTTAGCCTGGATAATTATCCAGTCTTATTTTTACTTGGAAAGCTTTTTCGAAGTCTATATAGATTTGAAAAAAAAACACGCCTATTGTTATGATTATGATGATTAGTTCGATATGTTGAAATTATGTTTCGCCATTTTGAAGTGACGGCAGATACATTCATAATGTATGTGGCAGAAAAGTATACCTTATACACATGACACGTTTATGAACTCTCATGAAAGCATAGCAAGTTAACATACACTGTTGGAAATAAAGATGCAACACTTCTGTATATAACGAGGTATCTAACCACGCATTTGTTTATGTATTTGGTTTAATTTATCTGTTATAATTTCACTTAATTTTTGTTTAATTTAATTTTTTTTAAATTGCAACGCAAATAATTATACAAATTTATTTTTAACTAACAACAGAGTTCATTTATGAAATAAAATAAACTAAAATAAAAGAAATTACATATTATATTATCTTCTTGTTTTATCAATTAACACACACCTATGAAAAAATCTTTCTAGTAAACATACGATATAAATATAAAAAATATTTTGTATTTTATTTTATTTTTTTGATTTTAAACACTTAAAACTAAGATATTAAAAATTTGTTTTTATTTAAAGTACATACTTGTTTTTAACCATAATTAATTTGATATTGTTTTCTTTTTTTATTTAACTTAAATAAGTTTTCTTTTTACGAAATTGCACCGATAACTGAAGAAAATGCAAACTTATGATATACGCTTAATTTTACATTGTTTAACTTTTTGGTTTTGTTATACATAATTATTTATTTTTATATATGTATTAGTTTTTATTTTTTTTTTTTTTGTTACAAATGATAACAATATTATTTTCAGTGAAATAATTAAGAAGACAAGGACAAGGTAATTAAAATTGAACATATAAAAGAAGATAGGCTAAAAATAAGTTGTTGAATGTTAATAAGCTTGAGGTAATTTGTAATTATTTTTTGTTAATGAAAAATTAGTAACTTAAATTATAGTCGTATTGTCTGTCAGGTATTCCTGTATCCTGGTTATTTTTGCATAATCTTTTCTCTAGTCGAGAGAACTGATCCGCAAATTGGCAATATTAATATTTCGCAAAATAACTGTTAGTCATGAGATGAAGGAAATCGAATTAGGTCAAAACAAAAAAATAGCCAACTTCGATTATAAGAAAAAGTTGCTATTAAATGTGATCAGTCTTTAATTTTTTATTTTCCCATCATTTATAATGGACTATGCTTAAAACTTGCGTAGCTGTTTGCACAATGTATATATGTATAGTAGGGGCATGCATAGAACATACATATAAAGGGGGCATTACCTGTGTAAGGCGTGTTTAAAGGCTGTTTTGACGACATTGTAACATGCAAATGCAGAGAATTCTCAATTTAACCGAAATGTCTTAGATCAGACGAAGTAGAATAAAAAAAGATATACATTATTTCAGTAAGGTTAAATTTGGGTCACGTGAGTTTTACGATCGTGTTAAGAGTTGTTTTTATTTGTGGATCAGAAAAGGTTGAAGGACGAAAGTAAGGGCTTAACAGTGATCGTGCTAAGTTCTAATCTAAGAAACAGCTTTTTATTATTGCAACTATTTTGTAAAGATTAACTATAACTTATTATTATAACTAATACTTATTATTTGCTTCTTCGTTACCTAGGTATTAGAGTTCGAGCACACATTGTCATTTACCCCGTATTTTCTCTACAAATACTCAGACTTGTTCAACTAGTCAGTCGAAACTTATCTGGACGATCAAATAGACTTCATTGTCTGTTCACTATTGATCGTTTAAATCCTGAATTTCATGAAGTAAGCTATGCACGCGCCTTAAACATCTTAAAGGTAAGTGTTTGTTCCTTCTGCTTATCACATATAAAGCACCCTTAACTCAAAGTATAAGCATATGTACTTGTACAACTTAATAACTTAAACAAAATATGAACGTGTCTCCTTGCCTTGTTTCCTTAAAGTCTACAACTCATTAGTATACGATACTGTGCAATGATGGTTTAGCTTCGCGCACACATACACATACTTTCAAAAACATACATTCTACGACACAGATTAGTTCTAGAAACTAAATTTATCTACAATCAACATCACTTGCCTTGAAGACTATGCACTATTATATTTTAGCTTACCTAGGTTTTATAAATTGATAAACGGACTAACAAATTTATAAAAAAAAAGTGTTAACGTTAATTTACCAAGTTTTTTTTTCGTTTTTTTTCTTATTTATTTCTTTTTGTTTTATTTATTTCAATGATTTTTGTTTTTAATTAATTTATTTAAATTCTTTTATAGCGACACTGCTGGAGGCTTTGTCTTATAACTTACTCTCTGTCTGTTTTTTCGTATGATAGGTCTTTTTTATTTTAGATTCCAATTAGCCATTGGCAGTCATTGTTGTTGTTTTTTTCTCTGGTTGCTGTAATTTATTACACTGGCAATACAAATTGTTCAGTCTGTTTTTGTCATTCTCTTCATTGTGGGCCTCACATTGTCCATTGCAGCAATTGAGTGGTTTGTCATTAGGTACTTTGGAATCAATACCTTTAGCAGTATTAGATGGTTCTGCTGCTGACACTCTTAGAACCAAGGGATTACTTCCACTTGGAATTACCTCTGGCGGGCTGCTACAATTACTATCATCGTCTGTTTGGAGGAGTAGTCTCCGTTGAGAGTTTGGAGTTTTTGGGATTTTCAGTGCACTGGCGAATATGTGCGCATTTGGCAAACGGCTATCAGACTTTCTAAACGGTGGCGGTAATTTAACGAAATTCAACTCAAATTTACTTGTGTTAACAGACGATTCAGATAGTTGGTTTGTTGTGCCCACTGTTGTAAGTAAAGGTGGTGCTGAAGATGGTGGTTCTGGTGTCTCTGAATGCAGTTGGTCTTTACGTTGTTGTTCCTGTTGTTGCTGGTTTATTTTGTTGTTCGGTTGTAATTGATTTTTATGGTGGAGTTTTATTGGCTTTTTGTTTTTGTATTTATCTTGTCAAACTATGACCTTTGGGTTATCTTCGTTTTGGGGTAGAGGCGCTATTGGAAGATTGCTAGTTAAATTGGCGGCTGTTGTTATTGATTCCAATAGGGAACCTTGAAGAATGAAATAAAATCATAAGTCTATGGAGATAGAAATAATAAAAACAAAGCTATTACCTGATTCAACATCATTAGCATTTCGTGTAGAGTTTCTTTGGCGACATAAATATGGAGAATTCGCCGGCGATGGCAGTTGAGACTGGAAAAACAGAAAGTAAAAATGATTAAAAATTGCTTACAAATAAACGACTTTTTTTTGTCTCCTGGTTGTATCGATTGTGATAGGAAATAAAATCAGGAAGCGAGGAATAAGGGTAGAGATTTCATAGAACATTTACTTACCACTTTATTATTAGTTTGGCAGCATGTTGCTTTAACACATCCTTGCTCGGTTGTCGGGCAGTCCAAAGCACAACAATCGGATCCGCTCATGTTTAAACTAGATGTGCCATCTGACATATTGCATCCTTCGATTTCAACAAACTCTGGTTGGATTGTTGTTGAGTGAATTCCCTCGTTGTGGAAGAATTCTTTGACCTTCTCGGCGATTTTCATGTACTCTGATAAATTGCGACATCTACAATAAAGGAGATTAAATTAAATTATAACAGATATCATTATCTTGATTATTATCGATTATTGTGCGGCGAATTGTCCATAAATTCAAATTAATTAGCTATCTAAGTTTGAGATAAGTACTTAAGAGTACAGTCTTAGTACTTAAAGTATGTATGCATTGTTAAACAATCAGATATTGATATCCAATGTATTTTGCTACCTGATATGTGCAGAAGCGATAATTCGATCACCAGCTAATTGCCATACATGAAACTCATGTACGGCCAAGACCC
The DNA here is from genome assembly GCA_949775065.1 of Brachyopa scutellaris. Taxonomy (NCBI): domain Eukaryota; kingdom Metazoa; phylum Arthropoda; class Insecta; order Diptera; family Syrphidae; genus Brachyopa; species Brachyopa scutellaris. The sequence goes on from OX459113.1 coordinate 105,588,374, forward strand.
CATCGACCTTCTCCAGTAGTCTTCTTTGAATTGCATCCACCTGTAAATCAGATAATATTGTTATAAAGATACCCTCACGTGTTCCAAATATGTGAACCTACCTGAATATGAGTGGGTACTGTTTGTAAGAGAATCAAAGCAGATTCCCGTAAAAGTGGCCAGACAGACCGTAGAATCAACAAAACCAGTACAATGGACAGTGCAGGATCCATGTAGAAACGGTATTTCCAGTTAGTTTTCCAAACGATCTAGAGCAGATAGCATTTCTTTAATAAATTACCATTCGCTATGGCCTAATATTACAAATGTAATCCTACCAATGCACTTGCGACCACAATAATACTGCCAAGAGCATCGCTAAGTACATGCAAAAAAGCACCACGCATACTCATCGAACCCGGATCATGACTGTGCCCGTGACTGGACTTTTTCAAAGCAGATTGGTCCTAAGAATGTTTTGAGGTGAGCTTAAAAATGCTAACTTATAAATTTCAGTATTTATTTTTACCTGATTTTGGAATGTGTATGAAGTATTGTCTCCTTCATTCTCGTCAACATTAGCTAAATCATTTATGCGGCTATGATTCCTTGTCAGACCACCATGCGAGTGACCATGATGTCCCCCATGTTCTAAAATAAAATACAATGCTATTTAAATAACCAAGTCCGCAAACAGACTATTACCATTGCTTACCATAAAGTAAAAATAAACCTATCACATTAACTAGTAACCCTAATGCACCTACAATCAATAGAAGTTTTGGTTCGTGTATCGTTTCCTCTTCGATAAACCTAGGATAAAGAAACAAGTTATATTTAGAGAAATAAATATTGCCGAATGGGGTTAGTTGGCCTTTAAACTTATCAAAGTAAAACAAGAGTAATAAAATGAAAGAGGGTACACAGAGGAAGACTACCGAAACAGCCTGTTGTGTCCTATCCAACTTAAGATATCCTTTAATTATTTGTACACTAAAAGAGAAAGCTCTAGAGTAACATAACAAGCGTGGGCACTGTGAATTGGTGTACCATATGACCTAAAAAAAACAAACAAGCAAAATGCGAAGAAAAGGATACTTTGTAAGGGCGTTTTCAGTTTACTAGAAAATTAACATTAATGGTCACTGCCCACGGGGTGCGAAAATTAATTCAATCAAGCAGATGGTCGTGTTTAGAATTCAGGTGGTCGTTGGTTTCCTGTCATGGGATCCGTCCTTGAGTCTGAATTTAATTAATTGCTTAAAGTACAGTAAAGCTAATCATAGTTTAAACTGTCCAAATTACTGTTCTGTAAAAGATAAAAAAATGTGTTGTCGGCCATTTTTTTTCTATATTGTTTTTGTTTCCAATCTATTAAAAAACAAACAACTTATCCGTCTTAAGCGGCCGCTAGACGCTCAATATTATTGTGCAATAATAAATATTGCGCAATATTATTGACGTCTGTAGATAGTATTGCGAGGTTGTACAATATATTGCGCACAATCAAAATCGATTTGATATTTATTGTGCAATATAAAAAAATTGCACAATATTCTTTCATTAATTATTCGAAGTGTACGAAACTCTGCCAGTTTTAAGGCAAATAAGGGTCGAGGAATACTGATATTATAAATAATGATATTATTTATAAAATGGCCTTAAAAAGACACTTGTTAACATTTAACCAATTTAAATTCGCACGTTATCTTTTCACAACAATTTAACAATTCTTTTTCAGATTCTGTCAACAATTGTTGTTTTGTGGTACATAATGTGGGACATTTGCAAATTTCCCACATGTTATTACTTGTTAAAATTCGCTTGTTGTACAATGATTGTTGTTTTGTGGTACAGGCCCGAGGTAGTAGAGCCAATATAGTGGTACTCTGAGGCGATGCAGTTTCTCAAAAACCAAGAGGAACCGTGCACGTCTGAAAACAGTATCCAAACAATAGACGAAGGAGGATACCACTCTTTCATCCATCTGCGTTTTTTCTTTGTGTCAAGCACTCGGCCAGTACAATGGCCACACAACAAACTTCAGTATCACTCAACATGTTTTCTATACAAATATCAGCCGACTACTAAATTATTGGGAAAAATAATGTATCGTCTAGGGCACAAAGCAAATAATATTGCACAATATATTATTGCAACTCTATCTAATAGAATGTTCTTAATATACATTACATATGTAAAAAATAAGTATAACGGAACCGGAACCGGAGCTGGAACCGAACAGAAGCCATCATTCTAATTCCATTCAATCATTTTGTTGGATCTTATATATAGAAAGATAAATAGATAGATAGATTTTATCTTCGTAATAAATATACATTGGAGTTGTCCGCACAATTTACACAGAGATTCGATATTGTTTTATCTTTCTACTGAAGTACTATCTAAAAATTTAACAAGACTTATAGAAAGACGTGTTATAATAAACAAATTGAAAACTAAAGTTTTCCTATTAGGGAAAGCAATAAAAAATAAGAAAATAAAAAAAGAACTCTTAAAACTTGTAGCCTAGCTGAAAATGTATAGACTACGCATATCAAAACAAAAAAGGTTGGCGCTACCATTGTTTGAATTTAAAACATAAAAACAAAATAAACAGGTACCAGTGCAGTTTACCAAGTATTCTTTTCAACTTTTTCTTACTAAGCAGAGTTTAAAAAAAACTTAAGTTTAAAAGCCAATTAATTGATTTAATTTGTTATTGCAGAGAAAAAAAGCCCACGTATGTATATAATTTTTTAAAACTCACCTTTTACACGCTTCTATCGTAATACTAAAACATAAGGCTACTAAAAATACAGCATTGACTAAAGCACCTAAAACTTCGGCCCGTGCCCAGCCGAATGTATTTTTTGACCACTTCTTTGGTGACATCTGGAAAAAAAAGTAGATTTATACAACGAGCGTTAGTAAACTATAAAATAAAATCGAGCCGAAGAATGTAAAATGGATGTTATTCTGAAATCTAAAATGTTGTCGGATTAGCTAAAAAAAAAAAATCAAAGAATACACAATTCCTATGTTTATCGCTGCCACAATATTGGTTAATTTTAGGTTTTTTTTTTAAATATTCGATTTGAATTATGATTTACCTCACCAACATTAATATATATTAAGCTTTTAACTTTTATGAAGATTGTAGATGCAGATTCTTTACACTCTACCAAATGGCCACAATCTTTAAAGTCTACATTCCCCCAAAAATGCCCAGAAGTTGAGAATAATACACGTAGACAACACGTGGATCGTTATACGCATTACGAACGCGGAATAATTGCTTTAATGTTGTAATTGATTTAATGACATATAATAACCGGTCGGTGGTTTTGGTTCAATGTGAATTTCGTCGTTGATTCCCTAAACGTAAGTGGTAAGCACTGCGGCGTTTAACCGCTCGCCTCGCCGAAGCTGCGGAGATGAGGAAAAAAGTGAATCGATCCAACATCTACTTTTTGGTAATGCCCCGCCCTCTAAGAACGAAGCGTCCGTACATTTGGCTGGAGATTCTTAGCAGACATTCCAGAGCTGGGATATTCAAAGATATTAGATCTTATAAGATCCACAAAGAGCACAAGGTGGTTAAAGTGGATTAACTCCCAAACTATGAAGTAATTCACAATTTCTCCGAGTAGAAATGATTGCTCGACAATCATACAACCTTCTTAGCTTAACCTAACCGCTCGCATCAAGAACCGAGTGAGATTTCTGCACCAATTTGTACAACTCCAAATTCTCGAATGTCAACAAAGTTTCTAAATTAATGACTGCTGGAATAAGCCACTATTTGTTATTCGATCAATATGATTGTTTTCGTTTCAGCTTATAACCTGTGTAAAAACTTCTCTACAATTTTTTATTATCTATGCAATATCAGGCTATTAAATCAATATATACATACATACTAGTAAATAATAGCCTGAAAATGCCTGAAATTGCAAATACATATGTACATTTATTAAACAAAAAAAAAAAAGAATATAACATTCACAAATGTAAAAAACCGTCAACCTTGCTAAATTTTCGTTCTTAATTGTGTGCAAATCTGTGTTATAAAAATCATATCTGCTAAGTATCGCTAGGTTCACAAATAGTTATACATATAATGAACAACAATACCTATTCTACCCGACAAGAGGAATATACATAGGTATGGCACTCAAACTTGGCAGTCAATAAAAATAATACTAGATGGGAAGGTGGAACTACCTGTCCTGCCACCAGGCAGATCTGGCCTAGACTATATCCAAACCGCTCCAAATACCTTCTGTCCCTAAAAAGACTACATTAGCACGACTATTGGTGCATGCAACTATAGGCTTGGCATCATTTCAAATGACTTCTGCAGAAGTTGCAGAGACGAAGAAGAGAGTCCAATACAGAGGAGATCTCTGTTCATGCCCAGCTCTTTCCCGTAGTAGAAAACTAAACCTAGGAGAATACTTAATTCGACGATTTCAGTGGCCTAGCACAAAAAGACGTTGGAAGCCTTTTCCGATTTATACAAAGCTCTAAAATCTAAATGGTTCTCATGGGCTAAACATCCCCAAGATCCTGGTATCATAATGGGCCTTTATAGGCCTAAGTATGCTGCTACTCGTTATCGGCAGCCACTGCTACCTTATCTAACTGATACATACCTATATTGATAGTCATACTGCTATAGAAGTGTTGCAAAATTGTATTTAATTTTATTTGCCTGCGTAGACGTTTATTTGTGTACTATTGATAGTTTTAAGCAAAATTGTTTGTTGTTAGAATTGGCTCAGTTGCGACACTACACTACCTCAGCGTGTCTAGCAATGGTAATTCCAAATTACGAAATCGAGTCGGAAAATTTGCAATTGATTTTTCTTGAAATCGTAGTCCAATTTCTTAGTCAGGCTTTTTTCCCGTCTGTACATTTTTTTTAAAAAGAGTTCAGCTGAGCAGCTATCATCATACTACATAATAAAGCAGTAACGCTCATTCTGTAAACACGGCTGTATCTCGGACTGGAGCCTAAACGCTTAGGCGGATTTGCTTGAAACTTCATATCTGGGGTCTGTGGGACTATACCATAAGGCCAATTTGGAATTATGATTCTAGTCCCAAAAATTAAGGATTTTCTCGAAAACGGCTCCAATTGTTAAAATTTCATATTTAGGTTAGCTTAGACACTTGCTATCAAATGTCATACCAGGTTTTTGCCTAAAAAGTTGTATGACGGTACTTGACTTTTTAACAGATTTTCTAAAATTGGGTATTTTTTGGATATTGCTTAGTCGATCGGTATTACCGATTTTCATATAGTAACTGTTTAAAAGTGAAATAGCAATAAAAACTACGATGTAATGTGAAAAGAGCGTCAACATGTTTGCATATTCATATGTAGGTTCCTGCTTATACCCCTCGAATGTGTTGCTCCTCTTGCAATACAATTCGGTATAAAAGTGGATGCATATGAATTAGGTTAGGTTAAAAATGAAAACAATCCATCTTATAAATAAATTTGAGAAACAAATTATTCAAAAGTGCAACGAAATTTTCAAAAATATTTATAAGCTACAGCCAATAATAGGGCTGAAAGTGGTACATAAGATTGATTGAGTTTTGGATTGAATTAAATTTCTATCGTTTTTAAACTCAAAATCTGCCGCGCATACAACGAAAGCGTGATTTTCACCAGAAGAAAATGTCCAAAAAAAGAGCATGGTAATGTTGTGGGCCTGGTGCTGTTGTTGTCTTTTTCTTCCTTTCAGTTCTACCAATTCAATTCTGCGTTATAGCTTATTCTATGAATCCAAACTCAGACGCGGCGCTTAAAAGCACGCGAAAGGAATATACGATCTTCAGAGGTGGGCATTGAATCTTCTAACTACACTGAGCTTTTACTGGTAAATATAATTCACACAGTAATTTTCTTAACTTACATATATTTTTGCCCATTAATCTCTGTAAAAATGTTCGTCGTTTTCGACGGGGTTCAGCTAGTCATTTATAAACGACATATATACAAGTGTTTGCAACAATATGTACAACATTGTTACCGTTCATAAAAGTGTAACACTTAAAGTTGCGTTAAACCTACTGTCAACATTTAACATTTCCAAACTCGACCATAACCTCATTTTCGCCAGTGCATTTACATTTCACTATATTATTAAACGCAGCTTATAATGCCTAAATGTACGTTTTTATTTTAAAGCAAGCAATTATGTGAAATCTTTTATTCACGGAGCCCTGTCTTATGCTGGGCTCTTTATTCCGCATTTTGATCTGTCAATTAGGCTTAAGTTGATTTCCACTCATGGGTGTTGACATTTTGAAAGTAGAACCCCTTATCGCAAGAGTTAAGACCCTTCAGTTGACTCTGGTTCAATAATGCGTGAATAATTTCATTATAAATCCCCAAGAAATACTCACCTTAACTGATAAGAATGATATGACTAAAGCTGCTATGTCTCCCAACATGTGAAAACTGTCTGCCACTAGTGCCATCGAATTTGTCACGTATCCCACGACGATTTCGACAAAAAAGAAGAACGCTGTCAGCCACATCATCGAAAGTAGTCGACATTTTTTCCCGCTGTATTTTCCCATTTTGCCAAATCTGTAAAAAAAAAATCACAAAAAATAAGAAAGGAAATAAAAGATTAGACAAGATTTTCATACACAAAGAGCGGAAGGAAGGAAAAGAAAAGAACACTTTTGTTGTTCGTCATCTTAATGCACATTTTTTGAATCATCCGCAGGAGAAGAGAAGAAAGCGTCGAAAATATTGCTTTGAAATTTGTTTGTTAAAAAAAGTTTTTGAAGAGTCGAAGACGACGAGAATAAAGAAAAATCAACAAGAAAGACGCGCAGAAATAAACTATGATTTAATTTTCAGTGACAGTGAGCGTCCGTGTCACCCGAGACAAGTTTGACGGCTGGAACTTAGTTTGGAAAATAAAACAAGCCCCCAGAGCAGATGTATGTATGGTATATTCAAAGAGTATCGGTGCACAGTTTACAACTGCATAGTTGAATTTCAAACGAATTTATTTGAATAAACTAAATGGACATGTATAGTAAAACATTGGTAATGGTTGCAAGACAGGCCTGCCTTAAGTAGGGGTGTTTGTTTACTGACTATAAACTGTTAGGGGAGTTTGTTAACACACAACTTGTTCTCCGTGTGAACTATATCCTAGCAACGTGTGAAAAAGCGGTGTAGACCGGATTTTATGAAACGAACACTAATATTCCATACACATTTTCAAGGAATCGTGCCGATAGTTGGTTACATCTTACATGGGACTAGACAGTGGGCATTTTTTCAGTGACGTTTAACAACAATATTACGTCGTTTCAAACTAAAACATTTCAATATTCTTATTATTCTTATATTATTTTCCGTTTCAGCAGCGTACTAGGCTTAAATGGCTTGAAATTTGAAAACCTAAAATTTCCTTACACAAATAAATTTAATAACTACAGTGTGCCCTCGGTAAAAGAAACCGATAAAAATTCGAGCAGTTGCGTTAATTGAGGTTGCTGCAATAACCGAGTCACAAAAGAGTATGAAAAATAAAAGAATAATGTTCGTCGTTAAAGAAAACAAAAACAAGATGTACCTATATTTAATTCTGAGAGAAGTAACTGTAAAATAACTGCCCAGTTATATTAAAACCAAACACCAAAAAATAGAAACACATATAGAACGAAATAAGAGATCATGTATGGAAAGTTGCGTTTACTGAGTCACATTTTTTTGAAAAGTTTCAATTACTGAGTCACTAATGGTAAAAATTTGGATGTTGCTTTGACCGAGGTATTGCGTTTATCGAGGGTTGCTTTTACCGACGGCGTACTGTAACTACACTACATTGCACGAACTCGCCAATCGCCCTTTCCTGACTAGATACATAAAGCGAAATTAGCTCAATACGCCTATCTCACTTGGCGAGCTGCATGTGCAGTCCTACTCTAATATGTACTTTAAATAATCCTTTGAGTAGGAGGGATTTCCCTACACAATTAAGCTAAGGCCAAGAATGGTTTTGAATCTGTACTTAAACAGGATTTTGGTTCAAATCCTGGTTAACAGTTTATACTTTTTTATAGGCAAAATTTGTTTTTCTTTTTTTTGCAGAAAATTAATTAGTTACCATTCCTGGTGAAAAGCAATTAAGCCAAAGTTGGCAATATATTGTCACAAAACTAACCATTTCAAGAAACCTGAAAATTTACGTTTGAGTGTAAAATTTTTCACACAACTGTGCGTGGGGTTGAATTTTCCACAGTTTTGTGCCTTTTTGGCTAGTACGTCTGTCGCAGTTATCTGGATTGAACATTGCTATGAACAGGAATCCAGCAAAAAGTGAGCGTACATCGTACATTGCTTATATCCAACGGAAACATGGTTTCTAGGACCGAGCAACAAGTTATCAGTTCACTATCCGTTGAAAGTTATCTTGAATTCATATGTAGCAATAGATATATCATCTGCATAAGCTACCACTTTACACCCATGTTTCTCTAAGGTCAATATAATAATAGTCTTAAGTACGATTTTATTTTGTACATTATTTGTTAAAAAGTTCAACTTTCCATTTCAATAAAAATAAGCTGATATACGTACACATGTATACCATATGTGCTATTTACGAACAAAAATCACAGCGCACCATCGAGACACATATGGTAAACTCACAAGATGCCCATTTTTCACAAACCACCTAAACAGTGAAAACCAGTTTGCAAAACAAAACAAAAAAATTACGAATAAACAAAAGTCGGCGGAAAAAGTGAGCACGCCACCAACAATTTTTATGACGAGTTCGAGTACATCGTTTCCCAGCACTCCTACCTTGTCGTTGATTTTTGAATCATCATCTATGACGCCACCCGTTTCGGTATGCTATCTTAGAATGGGTAATCTGACTGTGTATAACAGTGTCAGGTCGTGTGACTAGATTCAATTTAATTGGCGCTTTTGCGCACGTGTTATCAACCGGCAAATTTGTTTTCAACGATTTATGTTTTGTTGCTGTCGTGTGAGTATATGAATCGTCATAATAATTGCACACAGCACTTAAACACGTTTCGCTCGATGTTAGAAAAGATACGAATTAAAACCATAACAGAGATGCAAAGTTTACCGCAAGTAAAAAGATAACACCGATTGATAGGAATAATGTGTACGCGTACTTGAAATTGTGATAACGAATTGGGTGTACATGTACAACTGGCAAAATAATGTTACCAGTATAAAGTTTTTAATCAATGTACTTCATGAGTGAAACGTGACTGTAAACAGTCATTATCGTTATTAAAAGGGCAAATAAAAATATGCCCCAAAAATCAAGCACTTATAATATGCCCTAAAAAGCGCTTTTATGCTCTTTAAATTTACTCAATAAATTCAAAACTACATTATGCTTATGAAAATTCGTTTGTGATTAAAAGATGAACAAGTTGAACAAAAGTACGAACTTTCTAACCTTTCCATTTCACTGCACAAACCCCCCTTTTAACTCACACAAACCCCAACCCCTTTTCTTTGTCAGCATAGTTCTAGAGGGGAACACAACGGGCCCGAGTCGCGGTCTACGTGAAGAGGAAGTTTTTTTTTCAACTAACCAACCATTTAAGAAAAAAAAAAGAATAAAATGAGTTTTTTTTTAAATTAGCTAAGAAACTGCCCTTGGTTAAACCAAAATTAATTTTTATGACGAGTTCGAATACATCATTATACACAACACTCCTTCTCCTACGACCTTGTCGTTGATCTTTGAACCATCAGCTATGACGCCACCCGTTTCGGTATGCTTTCTTAGAATGGTTAAATGTATTCACTGACTATATAACAGTGTTAGGCCGTGTGAATAGATTCAATTTAATTGGCGCTTTTGCGCACGTGTTATCAACCGGCAAATTTGTTTTCAACGACTTATGTTTTGTTGCCATTGTATGAGTACATATGATTGCACACAGCACTAAACACGTTATGCTCGATGTTAGAAAAGATACGAATTAAAATCATAACAGAGATGCAAAGTTTACCGCAAGTAAAAAGATAACACCGATTGATAGGAATAATTGATAGGAATTGGTTGTACAACTAGCCAAATAATGTTACCAGTATAAGGTTCTTTATCAATTTACTTCATGAGTGAAACGTGACTGTAAACAGTCATTTTATCGTTATTAAAAGGACAGCTAAAAATATGCCCTAAAAAGCGCTTTTCATGCTGTTTAAATTTGCTCAGTTAATTTTAAACTATGCTTATGAAAATTCATTTTTGATTAAAAGATCAATAAGGTGAACAAAACTACATACAAAAAAATACATAAATGACTAAGTTTCTAACCTTTGATCTTTGAACCATCAGCTATGACGCCACTCGTTTCGGTATGCTTTCTTAGAATGGGTTGGGTGTATAATCTGTGTATAATCTGTGTATAACAGTGTCAGGCCGTGTGAATAGATTCAATTTAATCGGCGCTTTTGCGCACGTGTTATTAACCGGCAAATTTGTTTTCAATGATTCAGATTTAACTGTTTTATTGCTGTTGTACAAGTATCATATATGAATCGTCATAATAATTGCACACAGCACTTAAAGACGTTTCGCTCGATGTTAGATAAGATACGAATTAAAATCATAACCGAGATGTTAAGATTGCCGCAAGTAGAAAGGTAACACCGATTGGCAGGAATAATGCGTACACGTACTTGGAGATTGATATATGAGTAGATATCGATGATAACTTTTTGTGATGACAAATTGGGTGTATAACTGGCCAAATGATGTTACCAGTACAAGGTTCTTTATCAATGTACTTAGAAGGGGAACTAAAAAAATCAAGCAATCATATATATATGTAGGTATATGTATTATTTCTGTAGTATAGGTACCATTTGCGGCTCTCACACTTAACCAATCTTAACAAATAAGGTGTCAAAAGAAAGAGAAATTCCTGGAGCAGTGACGAATTGCACTTTCACTTTATAAATTTTAACAAATTAAAAAACCGATCTAAACAAATATTATGCTGGGTGCTTTGACAATTTGTTCACTTCTTCGTTCTTACCTAAGCAAATTTGTCTAGTATTTCTATATGCATACAGCATACAGCATACATACCTACATTATGTGCATATTTCTATAGGAAGTCTTTCAATGGAAGTTATATTTTTTTTCTTCTCTGCAATTTTATACATTTTGAAGTGAGTATTGCAAAAACATATGTACATGTAGTATATGCGATGAAATATGCAAACACCTACATACATAAATGTACCTATATGACTTAAGAAAAGGCGCCTATAAGGTTTAGTTTTTCATTAAACAGTATTACTGGAAAATAGTCTCAATAGGGTGAATTTGTAAACGTCAATTGCATGACGATGATCACGATCGAAAATTCGAAACGTTGTGACACGTCCGTCAACAATTCGAAAATCTATTGCCACTGCAGCTGATCTCAAAACATCGTGCAACAGCGCATTCGATGGCATTTGTAATACGGTTGCGTCACAGCACTACAAATGATCATCGCAGCTTTGATGTGATCGTCGTGCAATTGACGCTTACGAATTTACTGAAAAAAATAGTTTGCAATCTTTTGGTTGCCCTACTTATTAGTAAGGTGACCGAGTTTCTACACTTCTTCAGTGATCAAGTTCTTCCGATAACTCACACAACTATCACAATAAGTGAGGCTTCAATAGAAAATCTATTAAATCATTTAACCTACCTTAATTGTTTGAATACCTGTCGAACTAGTTAAAAGGAATTGAATTCATTTTTGACTCTTATGCATAGACGTACATAGTAGGTTACTTACTTACTTAGGTGGCGCTACAGTCCGGGGTAGACCAAGGCCTCAACCAACAACCTCTTCCAGTTAGCCCGGTCCTTAGCTAACCGCCTCCAGTTGCGCAATTCAAGTTGGTTGAGGTCTTGTTCTACTTGTGCGCGCCACCTTAGGCGAGGTCGTCCTCTGCTGCGCTGACCTTCCGGGTAAGACTCGAATATTCTCCGAGCGTTGATGTCCATACGCTCTACATGTCCTAGCCATCTTAAATGCTCAATGTGCAGTTTTTTGACCAGGTTAATGTCGCTGTACAGCTCGTACAGTTCGTGGTTGAATCTTCTCCTCCAGAACCCGTAAGCGCAAACAGGACCGAATATCTTACGAAGGATTTTTCTCTCGAAGCGACCAAGGATATCTTCATCCGCTTTCGATAAAATCCATGCTTCAGCTCCATAAAGCAAGACTGGGATGATAAGGGTCTTATATAGAGTATCCTTAGTCGATCGAGAAAGGACTTTACGATTCAATTGCCTTCTTAGCCCAAAGAAACAGTGGTTGCCAAGAGTAATCCTTCGTTTGATTTCCGACGAGATGTCATTTTTTTATGTTATGGCAGAGCCGAGGTAGACAAAGTCCTTTACTACTACTTACATAGTAGGTATGTCTTTTTACCTTATTTTTACTGCTAGATTGCGTAGCTCCTTTTTAAAGCTATTAGTAACTTTATTACATATAAGCTATTGCTTTATGAAATCTATTACTTCATACATCATACATAACGCATCTTTAATTTAAGTCCTGTCAATAAATTGTAAAATTTAAAATAAACCCCTCATGCGGCAAAATTTTCAGTTGAAAGCCGATGACATTTTAAAAATTCCTAATGACTCACTGGTTTCACATACCAGATATTGTTCCACAGTAAACCTACACGCCAAAGGCTGAAATTACTCATACTTCTTGCTATTTGCAATAAGTAAACTCTTCGTTACGAATAAATATACATATGTATATACCTACAGACGTATAATACGTATGTATGTATGACCTAGAGAAGAGTGTAAACAAATCGAATCAAGAAGATATCAACCGGTTTGCGTGACATCGCGAACGTTTGCTACTGATGGTATAATTTGTTTTAACATTGTCATAACGAAATGATACCTTTTGTATGTCTAGCGTTGAATATAATGATGACGATGAGCCTTACAAGGAATAACAAGAAACATGCACACAGTATAGACAGGAGGTGGAAGAGAGACGAAGAAAATAGATGCTTCTTTGTGTTAAGGGGTTATTAATTTCAACACTGGAGGTGGTGATGCCATTTGCAGAGGCATCGTTTTGTATTTTAATAAAAATTCTATAACCAATTTGATTGTTGAATTGAAGAAAGTTTGGGTGTGCTGTTTTGATTCGATGAAGAGACAAATAAAAATGAGTAAGAGTTTTGTTTTATGTTCTTGTGGATTTATATATAAAACAGATGAAATATCTGATTTGAAAGTTCTTGATCCAATTAGTAAATAAAAAAAAACTGCGCGAGACTCTCGTGCGTTAGAAGTGAAACTTCTTAGGTACTCTGGTCCACAAAAGTTGTCAGTACAACGAAGATAGGACATTTGCCTCTCAGTATTGGTACAATAGCTTAGCTTGCATAAATCTCCCCCTCTTATAAACACTCACTGGATTATCTAAGTATGCATGACAAATCGCCGCAAATTGCAAGCTGAATTTTAAGGTTTAAATTAAAAACGACGTTATTTACTCTTCGTATCTTTAGGAATAAAACCAAAGAATATACAAACCCAAACAGTCGCATCTCATATAAAATGTTTATACCATATGAAAACATTTTTACCGGCAGAAGAAATTGTATACATAAACCCCTTTGCACTGTGGTAGTATTTTTTCGGAGCAAAATATTTTGAAAGTTGTGTAGGTATGCATTAGTTTCCTACATAGCTACATCATTCCACCGCTCAAACTCGGTAGAAGATTTTCAGTCGTTTCTTACCGCAGACCTCAGTCCCTTCGCCTACAAAACCTATTTTCTGCCTGCAATGGAATTAAATTAAACAATTTCTTTGAGATATGCTTGTTGGCGTCCGATCAAGGGAGTATCCGGCTAATGGAAGGTAAAATGCATACAATCTTGCACATATGTACATACATAGAAGCTTGGTTATGAAAATTTCTCAGTCTAAGGGATCTGTCCGTCGAATGGAGCTGTCCGTAATGAGAGATTCCACTGTATGTACTGACAAAAGCAAAAAAGTACACATACATACATATGTATGTAAAAAAATGTTTCGAAGTTTTTTTTTAATTTTTATAATTTTTTATTACCAACTTCGTATGTAAAACATGCATACGTACATACAATATGCAAATTGCACATATGTATAACGTGCAGACATACATGTATATATTTATAAAACAAAAGCAATAAAAATACAACAAAATACATAAATGATTAACGTCTTACAGCAGCAGCTCAACACGACCCCCAGATCACAGCAGCGTTTTCTAAGCCGCCCAAAGTTTCAATGATGACAATATCGCGACCGCGAGAGGATATCTTAATTTACATTGAAAGCCAGGCGGCCATAAAAGCACAACACTCTGTGTAACCTTATAACAGATGAAAATAACTAACCACCTGCGAAATATCAAGAAGAATGTGGCCAGAATACGACAAAACAAGAACAAGGAGACTCCTATAAGAAGACAGGAAGTCGTTGTCAATGCTAATAGGAGTGCTAACTGGGCACAACACTGAAAGATACCACATGAAGAAATTACGACTAAATGATGACGATATTTGCAGGGGATGCGGTGACGAAGAGGCACATGAGGACACAGCCCATTTCCTCTGTCACTGTCCTAACCTCTGTGAACTGAGAAATAGAATCCTGAGCAAATTCTTCTTTGATCGACGAGCTATCACATGGGTCACCATCTGATCTGTTTGAATTTGCTAGGGCGTTGGGTTGGCTGAAACCTAGACTTTTGACACCACGGGTGGGAACACACTACTTATGGGTATCACAATAGACCTAAGTGTGATGAGGATATCACCATTCTCATCAGCCCGCTAACCTAACCTAACCCTTTACAGCAATCTAGGCACCGAAAATGGTCTTCGTGTCGTAGACGTAATAGGTTCGGTAGTAGTAAGCAGTCTCATTAACACGCCAATGAATAAATTAACAAGTACTACATATATTGGATCACACTATAATGGCTGCTTTGGCTTTATAAAGGGCCTTTCATTAAGCGCTTCCTATATTTAAATTGAAATAAAACAAAGTGTGTGTGAGACATCATCGACATTTTTTATTCGTTTGAAAGGCCTATCGATGCCATCGTTCAAATGTCCGCCGCGGCTTCTCTGGGTGACGCACATCCGAAATGTCCAATTCTCCATTACTCTGGCGCATAAATCAGGCAGAACTTGACCGATGGCGTGGGTTATGTTGGCTTGGAGGGCCGCTGTAGTTTGTGGCTTATTCGCATAGACCTGCAACCTCAGAAAACCCCACAGAAAAAGTCTAACGGGGTCAAATCGCACAATCTCGGTGGCCAGTTCACATTACCTCCACGTGAGATGACCATGCCCTCTAATCGACCTCGACCTATAGTGCTCGTCGTTGACGGTGATGGCCGTGCCAACGTCGTTCTCAAAGAAATATGGACCGATGAGGCCGCCAGCCCAAAATCCACACCAAACAGTGACTTTTTCGGGATCATGTAGATTGGTATCTTCCAAAATTCGGAAATTCGGAAATTTTGTTTGTTGATGTACCCATTCATCCAGAAATGGGCCTAATCGCTAAAGATGATTTATCGATGAAAATTAGGGTCGGTTTTCAACTGCTCCAGATTTTATTATTTGTACGTATTGTTGAACGTTGTATCCGTCCATGGTGATTTGGCATAACAGACTGAATAAATGACAGCCAATTCGACAGATGTAGCTTCAACAATATGGAAGCTATCAACTGTCAAAGTTCATAAGTCCCTATTGGAAGACCCTTTACATTGCTTATAATTGCATTGCTAACATGGTAGCTTTGATCAATTAAATGTTTCCTCGTTTACAAATGACAACGCGAATTGACTGTTGATTGGGATTGAGTGAGTGTTTATTGAACTCAACAAGCAATAGCTATTGCAGTGTTTCAAAGTTCAAACCCCGTTCGGAAGTTAACCTGACTGGAATCTACATATGTATGTATAACATGTGGGAACGAAATATTAATGGACGCAAGTAAAAATAGAACGACCAAAAGTGTTGCCACTTGTCAGGTCAAACTTCCGATTACTTCTCAGCCATTGGAAGCGCTCGAGGACTATATTATCACATTCAACATTTTTACAAACCAAAAACACAAAAAATCGCTGCTGGTATTTTGGCCATCATGTTTGCAATCCCAACGTGTTAGCTGTTGTTGGTGCGGAATGCTGATGCTAACACTGTTCGTTTCTTCCATCTGGGTTAAGCATGAAACTAATTCTCATACTGTCACACAAGCAAATCTCGATTGATGCTCCAATTTGTGAAACTCGTCTGGTCTGGCTTTTCAATTTGTCCTCATTTCGCGTTTTGCTAAATGTTGCACCTTTTTTATTTCAACCAAGACATGTTCTTGATCTTTCTTCATAATTATTCGTCTGTGAAGATACATGTATGTATACATACTCGTATGTGTATATTTGCATAGTACATAAAATGCGCGAATGAATAGAGCTCAAATTAAAAACGACAGAACTGTCGGCAATGTCCACTCTCTAATTACAATTGCACAATACAATATGTACAACTAAACCAAGATTCAGACTAATTAGTGTTTAAAATCGTCTGATGGAAATAACTAAGTAATCTTAACGATTTGTGGCCAACAGAATACATTCACAATCAGAAGACGAGGGGAATTTTAAGCAATGATCTCATTTTCCTTTTCTTGCAAAACAAGAAAGGAAAATAGTTAAACACAACAAAATTGGAAAATATATTCTACAAAAGTTCATTGAAAACCTAACGATAAGCTAACGCAAAAGAATGTGAGCACAAACTTACAGATTTCCTTATTAAAAGTGTACGATGACATTGACGAAAGCTGTTCCTTCAAATAAAAGACAACAAAAAAAAGTCTGCTTTGTTTGTGAGCAACCGCACTGGTCAATGAATGTGTCAGCACAACGCACCTACATGAAGCACTCTGTTTAAAGTACATCTCTACTGAACATTTCTCTTTAATTTTGTCTGTCTTTTTGCACAAATAGCTTTGTGTCGCATGCTTTGCAAGTCATTATCATCAGGTATGCCGTATGCGGTCTATTTTCCCACCCATCCATGTTCTATTAATAGTTAATGCCTTTGCCTAACAATTCAGTATCTTAAATTTACGATAATTGACTCAAAGAAAACAAAGTGCATACAGTATGTGTAAATAGAGCACAATGTTGTGAACAGGTACAGTTTATGGGTAAACATAAGCGTTGGCAGTTCCAAAGCTTTACGTTTACATGTTCTTAACTTTTTTCGGATTACATTTTGCATTGTCTGATCCTGAATACTTCATGGCCTAAAATATCGAAATTACCAAAAAGTACAGAAATGTCATAAAACAACCGATGGTTTCACTGATTTCCTTCTTAATCTGAAACAAATTTCTTTGGGCCAAATTTACAGGTTGGAGAAACTCCTTTATGGGACCAGATTGCGTTGAAATTCAAATTTATAAGTCCCCAAACAGACCGACATATGTATGTATATACGAACATATGAACATACCTATGTATATATGTGTGTAACTTCCTCTTCTTTAGAAACATGTCGATTGTTGTTTGTGTTTGTGGCAGATGGTTTACCTCTTTTGTAACCATAAACGATTCGATATGGCTTATCCATCTGGTGCACTAGAAGTTTACATTTTATGTCAAAACATAGCAACAGCAAGTTTGATAGCCACAGCTCACGTTTTAGCACTAATAGTTTTAAATGGGGATAAACACATTAGCACAGCAGCTTCAACATCAACTGCAAGACCTACATAAATCCTAAATTCGATTTTGCTGTGCAAATTATACTAACCTTGCGGTGACGTTTTCAGGTTTTTCAACCTTTAAATATTTTCAAGGTGCTCAACTATTTTAGAAATTACATCTTAATGTATAAAAACTTTGGTGCGTATGTATTTCCGACTATTACGGCTGAACCACTGAAGCTATCCACCTTATATTCACACCATATGTTCGTGCGGTGCTCCGGTTGGTTTTTGTTTATATTAGAACCCCCACTAGGTGGCGTTTGGGTCGCTTTTTTCGAATAATAATATTTAAAGAAAAAGAAAGCCTTTTGCAAGATTTAGACCCGATAGGTGGCGCTGGCCTGCAGGTATTTACGAAAATATAGGTTTTCCCGTATAGAATTCAACAATATTAAATATTAAATGTACACCCCTATTCTGGAATCCGTCGGCGGGAATCTTCCACCGAAATTCGAAATTTCCTATCATTGAATCCGTTCGAAGGGAATCGTTCACTTGTCGGTAATTATGAATGAGATTCACTTGATTATTCAAAACGACCGGATCGAATCTCCCCATACATTTGACATCCGCAACTAAGTACTTCAGTGCGGATTTGGTTGTTGTGTGGTATGCTAATGCTATGCATACTGTGCTGAACAAGGCCCTTAATTTTGATTTTTTTTTTTATTGCAAAATGTTTTAAAACAAATGAAGTGTTATTTTTATTTATTTATGTGTAGGTTTTTTTTTTATAAAATAAACAACAAATGAGTTGAGCTCTCATGATTTATTCTCGTATGTGTTGTTCTCTTTTGTGTTTATTTGGCTCGAAATTCAGTTCATCCTCAGTGTTTGCTTTTAAATACACACGAGTTTATCTGCTTGCAGAAATTTTCTCATTTTGATCAAAAAATAGAGCCACAGTATCAATTTTGGTTAATTTAACCTATTATTTTACAAATAAAGAACAAAATTTTCCTGTCAACAATGCAAGACAGCTGTGTTCGAAAGAATAAACCGACGTGTCGGTAAGACAGTTCATCCGACGGATTCAGTGATACCGTGAATACGTTCACGTGGATCTAACTAGTGAAATGAATTTCAGATCCGACGGATTCGAATTATATAGTTTGGTATTGGCAATTATCTGTCATGTCTGTCATTAAATCCGACTGATCTGAGATTCCCTTCACTCATTCGGTTCACATTCACCTATCGTCATGATCATTAAATCCGCCGGATACACTACTTTATCTACATCCCTTTTTATGTTTTCGAAATCAGCTGTTTTCTGATTTGACACTTGAAAAGGCGATTGTGGTGTGAAAACAAAAATCTAAGGAATAAAAAATACGATCAAAACCCAGCTAAACGTTTTCCAAGGTACACTGTGACTGTCACTAACAATTAGTTTAAAATTGGCAGTCATAAAGTGAAAATAAATTAATTGTATAGACTTAAATACCACACTAGCTCATACTCATAATTATTCATGTTTGCACTAAAATAAAACCGCTGAGTACCTCTACACAGCAAGGTTATTATAAATTTGAATCCTTTCCAATTCGCCGCCAACCAGTAACCACTCAAGCAAGCGAGCGTTGGGTGAAATGTCAACTATGGGTTTGACCCAAATGCACTCATTTACATGTTCAAAATGTGAATGCTCCAAATTTGCAAGAGCTCAAAACTCTCTACCCTACTTTTTTTCCAATGGGTGTGGCCTCTCCACCACCACATCCCCAAAACAATAAATCTTATCTGCTTGCTCGAGACATCTTTTTAAATATTTACTTGCGACTTTTAAATCTAGGTAAGGTACGAGTAGTAGCGAAACAAGGTATCTATGTACATACATACATATTATATAGCACAATGAATTTAGGTCATTTCAGTTTCTGGCATCCTTATTTTCTTTGTTTTTTTTTTTTTTAAATACGGAAATAGTTTGTGGTCTCAATTTAATCCCAGACACACACAACCCTTAGGGAAAGTATCCAACAAAATTAAGTTACCTACCTACCTATACTACCACCCAGCTGGTTCCTTCCTTTTACCTATTAGTAGTGCATTCATTATTGCTCTCCGGCTATAAAACAATTTCCGGGACTTTTAATTCTTTGAAGAGCGACAAGCGCGCGATAGCGCTTTGAATCAAGAGCAGAGAATATTTTCGGAATGTGCCACCCACGAGTGAGTTCACTGAAGCGAAAAGCGTTCAAAATACAGTTGTAGTTTGTCCGGAAATTTTTTTCTGCATACCATGGTGTCCTCAGATTTTTTTTAAAAAAAAAATTACCAAATTTTTGTTTTGTATAGGTATACTAAAAAGTTTTTTAATGTTTTATTTGTTTTATTTGTCTGTTTTTTGTGGCACACTTTACTAATTGTTAACGATTTTCGTTTACTATTTATATACTGAGAGATAAGATTTGATTACAAAATTATCACGAAACAGCATACGGAAAAGGACTGGTTTACGAATCGTTCGTAGATAACAATTTATACCGCTGTATAGGTACTGATAAAAGAACGGTATTGGTGGCCTTATTTTATCTATGCTGTTGAAATTTTTCGCTAAGCCAGTTAACAATAGTTGGTCATATAGAAATTAAAGTATACTTACATACGTGGTTACGATACGTATGGACGTATGGTACTACATAGTAGCACAGACAAGAGAAATATACAGATGTAGAATATGGTATACATCGAGTTTAGTTCTCTTCTTTTGTGTAGATGACTCCACTTGTTCTGTTTTTCGTTTATTCTATGATCATGCAGGTTTTAAGTTACATGGTCGTGCGAGTCAACCATCCTTCAGTGTGTTGCGACTTCGGTATACACATATTTTTTTTATATTTCATTTTGTTGCAACCCTTTATCCCTCTAGTGCCCAAGAGTGCCTCTAGGCACGCTTCTGTAAAAAATATTTTAATAGTTTTTATCCGTTTATGCCCAATACAGCCTTTTGGCATGGTTTCATTATTTTATTTAAAAAACAACTTATTAAATTTTGTTTTGAATTCTTAATATTGCATTCGTGTTTTTCACTTCAAAGTTCGGTTATAGGAGTTTTTATTTTAGAACCATCAAGATTTTCAATAATTAATTTGGGAAGTAGAGGGTTATTTTGTCTACTTATCTCAATCGATCTTGCGAACGAACATATACGAACGACTGACTGGCTGGCAGTGTTGCCGCAAGCTGAAATAAAAAGTCACTAGGCCAACCTGTAAAAGTCACTAGATTTGCTGAAAGACAAGTCACCAGAAAAAAAAGTAGTAGAAAAAATATAATAAATAATAAATTGTTCTCCTTTTTATTTTAAATTGTATTATAGTTAAGCAAACAAAGAACAACTTAACAAACACAAATTATTAAAGCTTATGGAGGGCTGCATGCTCATGGGATTAAAACTTAAAAGTCGTGTCCAGCGAGACGGTTAGATTTTAAGTAAGTTGAAAAGAGAAGGATTTCTCGATACAAACTACACTTCTTCTTCCAACTCCAAACAAAATCGACTTGTCTTGCTAGAAAGAACTATCATACCCATGAACGTGTATGTGGCCTTCGACAAAGGTAATTAAATTCGTATGTCTAGGGATGTGACAGCACCAGGGCATTAATACTAAGAAAAAAATATATTTTTGCATACCACAAAAATCTAGTGACATGGAAATTTTTTCGTCACTAACTGAGTGAAAATTCCACTAGATATAGTGACAAAGTCACTAAAACGGCAACATTGCTGGCTGGTGGGTGTTTCTGGATTTTAAACTGTGGTGTGTTTGTGTGTGTATATGGTGGTCATATTTTGATCTGTGGTTGTTGTTTTTGTTTGGTTTTATTTTCACATTTCTGTGAAATTTCGATGTTCTTTGATTTATGGTTGAGGGAATTTTTTTTATTGATTTGTTAGAAATCAATAAGAAAATGTCTCGGAGAATTTTTGCATGTCCTTCAAATGAAAAAAAAAATTGAGTAATTCGTGGAGGCATACATTACATAGAAATACATAAATGTATGTAGTTTTAAAATCGAGGGCAAATATCTATGCCATTAAAGGAATGTACTCTGTTAATGAAATTAACGTTTTCAAAGAAATTACATATTGTAACAACTGAGATAAATGTTAACTGACTGGGTTGCATTGGCAGCACTGGAATATATAGACATGTTGGATTACATTGGCAACACAGCGGGAGATCGTGTTGGGAGTTCGGAGTAGGCGGACGTATAGTTGATACGTAGAAGGATTAATTCGTGAATTAGTGTTAAAATTATTTGTTTCATTAGTTTAAGGTTATAGTTCAGAAGTGGGATATCTACCCAGGTGAAGTAGATTGTTAAAAAGTGTATTTGTGTTTAATAAATCAAAGGAGCCCAGTATGAGAGCGTTTTGTGATAAACGAGTGAAGTCATACTATAAATCAAAAAAAAAAATCTTGGTACAAAGCTATTGCTTCAATTCTTGTATACAATTTCTTCCTCACGAAATTGTTGTTATTTATAGTCAGTCGGTGAGTTTTGTGTGATTGTTATTATTTTGGAGTATATTCACGAAAATATACGGCGTATGCATATATGTATTATATGTAGGAAGTAGAGTAAGTTTTGTTTCGATGATAATTAATAACCGTTAAAACTGACCGAAAAGAGGGGAACATGCATTGTTGATATGTACGTACGAAAAGGCATAGTTCTGTTTCCTCTCGCTTTCCGAAGTTTTGAATGGAGTAGCAAAACAACACAAAAACAAAAAGATAAGGACAGATGTATTTTGTTGGAGTAGGTATGCAAAATGCAAAGGTCTGAGGATCTCATCCAAATATCCGATGAGTATCTGTTAAGTGAGACGCTTATTGAGTAGTAGACAACCTATGTTTGGTGTTTTGTCTGATAGGGATACCTTATTTTCGGTATACGGAAAAGGGTTGCTATCTCTCTATGACATTGTACTGGTATTGGATGTCAGAGAAGGATGTCAATATGTAATAAAGGATCAAGATTTGGTGAATGCATGCATATGGGAACATAGTCACAAGTAAAAATTGTAAAAGGAAATATACATAATTTATATATGTACAACATGACACATATGTTGAATATTGCATAGAACCTGTATATTATGATCTAGGTTTTTGTTTAATTTAATAATGATAATAATGATGTTATAATAAGCTTAAGCTAAACATTTGGTTGTGGGGTTTGAGAGTGAGTATACATATATGTATGTAGATAAGTATGCATTAAGAAATCGTAAATGCTCGGACCAGAAGTGGTTAAGTGTATTTTGTAAGTAATTAATCGAAATAATGCGAATTCGGTTTAGAAAATGACATCGTTTTGGTTGTGTTGATGAGTGTTAATTTTGGTCAAGATATAACGTTAGTCGTTGTCGTTTGAAACAATGATGACCGTTGTTTTCACAGTAGAGCAGAGATGCAATGCGTTTTCAGTTCATGAAAAAGTAGTGCTATCTCTGTTTCAGGCGTGAAGATGGTACTATGTACGAATATAGATATCGAATATATTATAGCGTACATCTGTGATGATAGAATATATAGTTGTTGCTATTTTGAAATGAAATGTATGCGGACATAACCGCAGTACATTTTTGAACCGATGGGTATTGCAGTAGCGTAATATGGCCAGATGAAGTAGTAATGCGTTTTCGGTTTACGAAAAAGTATAATATGATCATCTCTGGCTGGTTAGTCGAGATGTGTGTATGGATAATGTTTGTTATCTGTCTGATGTAAGATTAAAAGGCGATACCTTGTTGAGTATTTGCAAAAGTAGTTGTGCATTTTCGGAATACGAAAAAGTACAATATGACCATCTCTGTCTGGTTAAGTCGAGATGTGTAGATGAATAGAGTGTGTACTCTAATATAAGATTAAAAGGAGAATACTTTGTTGAGTATTTGGAATAGAAATTGTTATGCGAAAAGCATATGATCATCTCTGGTTATGTTGAGATGTGTGGATAGATAGAGTGTGTACTCTAATACAATATTAAAAGGAGAATACTTTGTTGAGTATTTGGATAAGAAATTGTTATGCGTGTTCGGTATATGAAAAGCATATGATCATCTCTGGTTGATTCGAGATGTGTAATGTAATCTGATTTAAGATTAAAGAGAGAATACTATTTCGGCACACAAAGGAGACGATGTTTTGTTTGTGATAAGTGTCTGTATATCTGTTATACATATGTGCAGGCGGATGAATTTGGATAGTCGATATGGAAGGTGCAATTTTGGTTTACAAAATAGCATACATACGGAGGATTTGTGTAGGGGTGCCGTATCTTCGGCGTTGTGTGAGTAAAACATGTTCAAGCATGTTCTATTCAAGTTTAACAGTCGTCTAGCTTTTGACAGTAGCGTGATAGACAGAATTAATCACCATTGTTTTAGATTAGACGGAGGTGGTGCATAATGCGTTTTCGGTATACGGAAAAGTATTGAGTGTACTATTCTGCCGGCTAAGATAAACGGTGTGCGAGAAGTCAATACAAGAGTGCTGAAATTAAGCGGGATATATTGAAAATGACAAACATAAAATGCAGATCTACGCAATGTTCCCGTGTGATAGAATTATGAAGTATTGATTATGTGAATAATGAGATAAGGAAATGAGGTAGATATACAGAAAGAGGAAAGTTGAGTTGGAAAGTGAATTCGAACTCAACTGAACCTTCCGTTGAGAACAAATTGTTCATAGGAAACTACAAGTAAGTTCTTAAAATCGAAAAATATTGCAAAGATATTATATCGAAAGAGTAACGTCAGTTGTAAATACAAATCACTTATCACAGGTATAGTTGAGTCGTATCCGAGGAATAGGACCTGGAGTTTTCGGTCCACGAAAAGTAAGAAGGAGCTGCATGAATTATGCAAGATAGCGATTTATCTGAATGTTGATGAGAATTTAATTTGTGCGTATAGAGAATTAAAACTGCGTGCAAAGAAATATTGGGAACGATATAATTCGATTGGGAATAGTCCTGACAGATGTACTACGTATAAGTAATTATAATGATAAATGAATGTTTCATGAGCTGGTTATAAGGTTTGTGTTATTCGGAGGTGTGGTATCGGGGAAGTCTTTCTTTGCTGACTAATATACATACAGTAAGTGCTTAAATAAAGGTTGTTATATACATAGGGTTTTCATAATTTTATTGGTTTGGCTCGGGAGTGAGATTCTGTAGGGCAGGGACAAAACTCTATTTGGTGGTAAGACAGTAACAACCGGGAGATGCGCTTCCATCTCCGTGTGATGGATGGTGCTTTTGGAGGACAAACTCAGTATATAAGAAGTATTGCAGAAGAGATTCGTCATTTTGTCAGCGGTTTCGGCAATTAAAATGTGATCAGTCCTTGTTGAGTACTGGGGTTCAATCGCTTCCTTGAGTGGCACTATCTTATCGTTGTAACGAAGAGAAAAGGACGATCATTCAAAGAAGTACATCCGCTCTATTAAAAAAAAAAAGGATAGGCATGGTGTATTATGTGATGGACGTTATGAGAAGTAGAGAGTAGAATAATACTAAAAAAAAAATGTTCCATAAAAAGACATGCTTTCGGATTTGAAATTTGGATGGATTGGCCAGAGGGCATCTATAAAATTGACGGTTGCTAGGTTTAATTTTCATGTTTAACTGTTTCGATTGTTCTATATCTTGTACTATTTCTTTCGATAGTATGTTGTCTGTAACTCAATGTGTTTCATATTACATTTATCATGTTGAGCGAAAAGCGACTGTGGAAATACATACGCTCCTGTAGATAATCCTATTATGCCAACATTACCATAGGTTTACAACCTTCATAAGTAGAGTGGCATGCTCTCTCTAAAAGTTCATTAAATACATTTTTTGAAATAAGAAGAGTTTAAATCGTTTAGGTCAGTCCCAGTATGGATATCGAGAAAGATGATCCACCCCCTGATTGGGGTACGCTCACAAATAATGTACAGTACGAGGACAAGCGGGTGGATTATGTAATCAAATTCGGTTCGCATGGAATACGGTCCTTTGCAGTACATGCAGCATGTTATATAGTAAACGTAAACGTCTGAAGTTGTCCACGGGTATGCGTAGTATACGATTCGCTGGCACCGTAAAACACGGTGCAAACTTCAAAGGTGACCTTGTCAGCGAAGTCGAAACTCAGATCGTCACAGAAATCGAACGAATTTGCGGTTTCTGCAGATGTATGGTTCAAGACCATTTCATTGGTCACAAGATATCAATAAAATGGTGGCTGGACCGCAAATCTCTAGTTATTGCTTATCCTTTCGCTCAGACCCCGTCTCGCCACTTTGATTGTCGTCAATTTGGTTAGGGAAAGAAAATGCCGAAAATACGAAGGAATTCTCATTCAGCAGAAAATAAAAAGAGTCAAGTATTTAAATCAGTTTCTGCCTTTCACCTTTCATGTATAATACATCTAATTTGACGTGTCCCAAAAGAGTCGTGGCGATGGTAATATCATGTAACTGTTGCTTAATATGTCAGAAAGGAGGTCCAGCAAACAGGAATGTGCGTTAGCACATCAGCTTTCAAAGTTCCGTTTCATTACTAGCTGACAACCTCGTAATGTAAGCATACAAAAATATAATATAACACCTATTAGTTGCTACAAAATTCATTTTATATGCGAAACAATGCGATCAAATGAGCACCATCAAGTTGAAATGAGGAAAATGTGTACAAGGAGTATCGCGTGAATATGTTCACGAACGAATGAATAAATACAGGTGACGTTGGCTTCGACGAGGACGACGAAGTGTTCATAATGGCCGAATCTGTAACAACTGAGATAAATGTTAACTGACTGGGTTGCATTGGCAGCACTGGAATATATAGACATGTTGGATTACATTGGCAACACAGCGGGAGATCGTGTTGGGAGTTCGGAGTAGGCAGACGTATAGTTGATACGTAGAAGGATTAATTCGTGAATTAGTGTTAAAATTATTTGTTTCATTAGTTTAAGGTTATAATATTTTATTGCAATCACAAAAACCAACGAAATGATCTACTTTTCCCGCCTTTCTGTTGGGCCATCGCATATGTACATACATACATATATGTATGTAGGTACATACGAATACGCGGTAGAAAAATTCCCATTCAAGAAAATTTGAACACTTGTCGCACTATGAAAATCACACATCCATGGTATAGTCGCTATTCCCCTTCCATATGCCCCTTTAAACTTGCATTACTTACAATAAGAAATTAAAGCGAAAAGAAAAAAAAAAACAAAATTATTACATCACACACATACTGCCCGTGTACTCGTTTTCTATGCGAAAACAAACAAAAAAAAACCAAAACCGGTTTTCGTGATTCAAAAGAAAACGAATGGGAATACAACAACTACATCCGCAACACACAAGGAAGTCCAAAACAGAAAAGGAAATTGAGAGAAACGAACATTTTTGCTCGAATCGTACACCATTCTTTGAGTTCGTTCATGTTGCAGGCATTTCATACGAGGTATTGTATGATAGTATTCGGAGGAATAATCTCAACGACCTTCCATGTCTCAAAATTCCTCGAAATACGTTCAACGAACGAATACTTGTGACAGCAGGTATAGATCCAGTAAACGCAGTCGATGACGACAATTTCTTTTTGATCGAAGATCCGCAGGAGAAGGTTGAGGCTATAGGAGCGACTTTTCTGGAAGTGTATAAGGTGAATAGCAGTATTTGCCCGAACCATGACCTGGAGAATCGAGTCCTTGTGCACAACTTCTACCTTCGAAATGAACTACAGCAATGGCGATCAGAGAACATCGGTTTCACCGAGTTCAATGAAGACAATAGGGCAAATAATGCCATCGCCAACGAAGGGATACATCCCCCGGTCTTAACGAAGGTAGAGCTCCAAGCGATCTTCGAATCATTGAGAAAGAAGAAGTCAGTGGGAATCGATGGAATATCTAACATTGTGCTTAGACATCTCCCTCTAGAAGCGGTAGACATTTACTGCATTTTGTTTAATAATGTGCTGAATAATGCACATTATCCAGCGCATTGGAAAACAGCAGTAGTGCATCCTATCCCTAAAAGGGGTAAGGACAATTCCAATCCGGCAAATCTCCGGTCAATAAGTCTCCTTCCGAACATCAGCAAGGTATTCGAAAAAGTGATCAATAGAGCCCTGACAAAGTGGGTTGACGACAAACATATAATTCCAGATAACCAATTCGGTTTTAAGGCGGGGCATGATACCATACATGCCGCGTCTAAACTCGTATCGGATATTCAATGGAACAAAAGCAAGAAACAATGCACGGGTGCCTGCCTGGTTGACTTAGAGAAAGCCTTCGACACCGTTTGGTTAGAGGGACTTTTTTACAAGTTGAGCAGGCTGAGCATAAGTAAACCACTGCTGTACATACTTTATAATATGCTCACCAGTAGACGGTTCATTGTGAAAAATGGCAATGTGACCTCTGCTGGCACTTTTGAAATTAAAAATGGTCTACAACAGGGTGCGGTTAACTCGCCGATCCTTTTCAATATTTACACAAGTGATCTCGTAGGGTCTCTTCACCATGCTATTGCGTACGCAGATGACTTGGTCGCGTACAGATCAGGACCAAAGATCGAGGTCATTGCAATTCTCTTGCAGCGTGACTTCGATAAGATTCAGCGATATTGCGACGACTGGAAGTTGAAGATCAACTTCCAGAAGTCAGAAACCATCTTGTTTCGGACGCCGTTGTCTGGGGCCTCATGGGACACCAGAAGGAATTGGCGAAAGTTCGCAATCGTTGGACGACACGGGCGGCCACTTGCATGTCGAAATGTAGTCAGATACCTCGGGCTCTGGCTAGACCAGTATCTGTATTTTAACAAACATATAGATGCTGCTCTGGCCAGAGCCAGAGGCGCTTTTGCCCTTACAAAGAGACTGTTTTATAGCAGCCAACTCGATGCGATGGTAAAGGTTATCTGCTACATGGCCCTTATACGGCCAATGATAGCATATGGTTGTCCCGTGTGGTTCAACGTCGGACCAAGTTCGATGGAAAGGATTCGGGTGTTTGAGAGGGCTTGTCTTCGGGCTTGCCTTCATTTATACAGAACACCAGAATCCGAGTACAAAAAATTCTATTCCAATGAGGTCCTATACAACAGGGCTAACTTAATAAGAGTGGATAATTTCCTGATCAAGATGACTCGAAGGCACATTGCAAGAGCAATGAGTTCGATGAATAGCCTGATCTTCGGGGCTTATTACCCCAATTTCACGTACCACGAAAGAGTGCGCCTTAACGGCTTCGTTCCACCAGAAGCATTCCTCTATTTTGACCAACAGGGTCTGATCCAGGATAGATCAGCGGTACCGCTAATCTTCCATGTTGCTCGCAAGACTGTGGATAGGCGGCTCAACTACGACAGAGACGTCGCACAGAGCCAAACGGAGCGCCTCCGGTTTAGTAGGTCGGTTTCGGGGCGCGATGGGCACGATGTTGAACAGCAACATCAGAAATTCTGGTGGCTGTTAGAAAGAGATGGAATTCCCTCGTCGATTCCGTTTGATCCGGGGTAGACCCCAAGGCATAATTGGCCGCCTTTTATGTTTATTATGTAGACATGCCGTGGCCGGCTTACGTAGGTTTAGGTAGGATAGGTATATTCAAGTTTTATAAAAAAATAAAAAATAAAAAAAAAAAAAAATAAATAAAAAAAAAAACACACAGCACTTTGCCAACAAAAAAAAATATAAAAAACAAATAATAAATCACAAAAAAAAAATATAAAATAACACAGCACAAAATCAAAAAAAAACCAACGTATTTAATTACGTAGCTAGAGTAAGATAGGTTAAGTAGTTCTAAGTTTTATTATTTAAGGTAGTTTTAATTAAAAAATCAAAAATTGTCATTTTGCTAAGTTTTTTTCTGAAAAAAAAATTTTTCTTAGCTCTAAAACTGTAAATTCAATTAAAATTCTATATTATAAGTAAGGTTACGTCGAAAGACATAGTATAAGTATTAAGTTTAGCTTAGAGTGCCCGTGTGGGGCCAGTAAGTTAGGGTAAGATAGTTAAGTTAGTTAAGCTAGTTTTAAGCACTTTTGTCTAGCATGTAAGTAATACTTGAATTCCGTAATAAAAATGCATTAAAACTGAAACTGAAACTGATTGTATGATAGTATGCTGGTTTTTGGATTTTAGTATGCTGGTTTTAAAATTTTTTTGTAACATGCTTTTGTTCTACCATTCTACATCTGTATATTTCTCTTGTCTGTGATAGTAGTAGCTAGTAGATTTGTCAACCATGTACAGTACAACCTCGATAATGTGTAGGTACTTCGATAATGTGAAATTTCACAAATTTTTCCATTCATCTCTATAATGTGAGCTTGGAAATTTTCTCACCTCTATAATGTGAACTATTTTTTTAGTTTGAATTCTTTTTGATTATTCTTTTGGTATTTGCAGTTATTTGACTAGACACGTTTTTCCATGTTACTTACTGGGGGAGTACATTTTATTTCTGTGTTATCTGCGAAAGTGTTTTTTTTGTTTTTTGTTTTTGTTGTGTTTAGAGTCAGGTTTTGCTCTCACTATGGCATTACCACATTACCAAAAAAAAAAACAAACGCATAAATTCTTAACAATAAAGGAGTAGTGTGAAAATTTGGAGAAACTTTTACCCCTATTATGGTTAGCGAATCGAACGTTCGATATGAAGCGAACTCTTTTGCAAATCACCCGTATCGTGCTATTATGTTGGGCTACAAAAAATTCTTTTCGGCGACAAAAAAAAAATCAAGATTTTGATTTGTCAAAATTTGGGCTGTTTCTATTTAAATCGGCGATGTTTGGGCTCCATTGCAAATGAAAAAAAAAATTAACTTTAAATTACATACATATGTATTTTGAATTTGTGATACAAGCAATTTATCGCAATTGTGAATAATTTGCAAACCAGAATTAAATCAAATCTCACTTTACCTCTGTGGCCAGAGATCTTAATGAGCTTTGTAAAATAAGAAGATTTTTTCGGACTAGCTTTCAAATATTTATGTACCCATACAGTAGAGAGAGTATTCTCGAAAATTAAAAACGTCAACAAAGCTCAGGAATACAATACATTTAAAAACTTTGGAAGCAATATTACGCATAAGAACGCCAGTGCAATTGACTGGAAATTGCTGTAAGGAGTTTCTGTTACAATTTTTTAACAAACTTCAAAACCAAATTGAAAATATAGAAGAAATCTTTGCAAAAGAATTTTTAGAGGCTGCAGATTTTTAATTTTTTGGTATTAAATTATTTGTGTAGGTATTATTTATTATTTCAATGAAGTCCAATTTTTGAATTTTTGAATTAGTCGAGTATGTTACAATAATTTTCCCAAAAAAAAAACCTTAAAAAACGTTTATGCGTGTTTTAGGCCGATTTATTTAGGCGATCTTTGGGCTACTAGTGCTTGGAAAAACCTGCGATTTTTGGGCTACTACTTATTGGTAAATCGGCTACTTCGTTTCTAGAATACCTGGCAACCGTGGTTGCGAACATAATATGTACCAAGATACGGGTGATTCGCAAGAGTTCGCTTCATATCGAACGTTCGATTCGCTAACCATAATAGGTGTAAATGTAAATGTTGGATATTCTGGTGTTGTTTTATGTGAATAATATAGGGTGACAAAGTCGACCATTACATTTTTTTTTTTTTATTTATATTTTTACTTTTCAATCTGAATTACTCCTTTGATTTTGTTTGCTTTATTTTGATTTTTTCATAGTTTACATTATAATAGGTTTTAATACTTAAGTTACAAAATCTCTTATTTTATGTTGAAAAAAAAATGTCCAATTGGTAACTTTTTGTGATGAAAATGGGACATCTGTCAAATAGTAAATATGTAATCTGGAAAGTGGGGGAAAATTCTCTCTTCTTTTTTAACTATTAAATATTTTCACGAAAAACTAATTTTCTTTTACATATTTCGCTCACGAATAGTGATTGACATTTCACAAATTGCCAACTTAGTGTTTTTTTTTTTTTTGTTTATTCTATGGTATTAAAAATAATAAAATATTATTTATTAATGTTTTGCATTCAAATACACCCTTAAATGATCATTGAATATTTTCTTTTCATTGATTTATTGGACCACTAGAACTTTTATGGCCGACCACTAAAATTTGGCGGCCGACCACTAGCGCAATATGACTTTTTCCATCAATTTGGTCATTTCTAGAGAACAGTGAGGAGTTAATTAAAAATTCTCTTTTTTATCGATTAATATTTGTTTCGACATTGTTCAGTGAAATTCTGTTTAAATGTTTCTCATCAAATACTTTAGTAAATGGAGAGGAGCAAAGTGAAAAAAAAGTTAGGTGGCGGACCACTAGTGCCTTTACCCTATAGAATACTGAAAATAGCTGATCAATTTTTAGATTCGTAGATCTAATTAATAATTTTTTTTGTTGAATAATTGTTTTGATTAAACGTAATTGTTTTTCATATTATGCTCTCTTGTTGAGAAACTTTATATTCTTCTTTTAGTTCAATTTGGTATCTAGGATTACCCTCAAGTATTATGCTAACCTTGTATGCTTAGCTTTAGCTCAAAATTGCAAAGCCCAACATACCATACGTATACATAATGTGACCATTTCACCCGCTTTTGGCGGGTTTTACCCGCTTTTTCATCCAAAAACCCGCCACCCGCCACCACAACCATTTCCCCGCTTTTTGAGCAAATTTTCGAATTTTGTACTCACAACAAAACATTTTTTGAATAATATGCCCCTTTGTGCTGTCTAATTTAGCAATGTCAATGCTTCTGATAATGAAGGTGGAATATCTAAACTGCCGTAGACAACTTCAGTTCGCATCAGTGCGCGAAAACTGCAAATATCATGCGTCAAAGAAACAATCAACGTTCTTATCGCTATCCGACGCACGGTACAAGGTCCGTTCGCATACTTTTTGCACCAAATATCTGTGTTTTCTGTCAAATTGCGAAGAGTGGGGGTGAAATTCTCTCAAAGTCAAAAAAAAGTATGAAAAAGTAAACGCACGGCGTTAAGCAACCAAAATAATTTAGAAATGTATGTGATAAGACAGTTTTCATATTATGTTAGCCAAAAGAAATTTCTTGTGCTAAAATTAGATTTTGATGCCGATTTTCCATTTATTAAAAAAACCGATCACAATTCGAAGTTAAAATGTGAATATGTGAAATTTTAACTATTGGGAAAAGCGGTACGAAGAACGTAATAATTATTGTTCATTTCTAGTTTGTATTCCAATTCTACCAATGTATTGGCTGTGCTGATCTACTTTTGCGAAGCCCGCCAAGCCCGCTAAAACACACCCGCTTTTAACTTAAAAAAACCCGCCGCTTTTTGGTAAAAAATAAATGGTCACATTACGTACACAATGTATGAGTGCTTAGTTTATTTGCCCAAATCTAATCAAAGCTAATCGTAAAGGTTTGTATTTAAGTAAATCCTTGGCCTTATTCAAAGTGGTAATCAATATACTATCAACTGGTCTTAACTGGTAACTCTTCTCCTTGTAATACTAAACTACCAATCACACATTTCGCTCATTCGTGAATGCATTTAATAAAAAAAAATACATTAAAACATTAAACAAAATTACGAAATAACGTTATGCACTCAAAACCCACTTTAACATACGGAATCGCCAACCATACGCACGTTACGAATCTATGTAACAATTCCTAGGAAAATTGAGGCGTGCGCACACACTCTATTTGACACACATTTAGACATACATACATATATAATTTCAAACGGTATTTAGATGTCATCTGTACAATATCTACTCACTTATTTAGATAAAACAAGAAGACAATTTCATAGGTTCATTGAAGAACATGTGTTATTTATGTATAATTTAGTCATTCACACTGAAGCAATCGACAGCACTTCTGGCGATAACACACTTTTTTGTACATACATATGTATTGACATGTGTTGTGTACCTGTTTCTTAAAACTTCTGTTCGATGTTGTAATTGTAATGTCGTCTACGTTGTTTCTTACAAAACACTGTATAGTACATACCTATAACATGGGAAATATTTAAATTAATCGCACAACGTAATATGGATACATTTTAAGGTAACACTTGTTGCCCAACACTGCGTATGCTTTATGCACTATGCTAGTAAGAGTAGAGTAACTACTCGTGTATATTTGTGGGACATTGGAATTAACCAATTATCACATGATCAGACCTTGGTACGTGCTTTTTGGTTTATATGATAAGCAAATAATATTAATATTCAATCAAATAATTTGATCAGCTGATATTACTTTACGCGTTCCTTTTTTGGTTTAGCCACTGCCTGGCGCATTTAATTTGGTCCTTCATTCGTGTGGCAACAACATAAATGTTTATACATACGATATGCATCCGACAAAGGTAACTGATTTGTAAATTTTTTTAAAATTTGTTTCCTTACCTTCCTTATCCAAGATCGAATTGATTTGTTTAAAAGCTACAGGGCAGTGACTTGAATATACTTGTAGCTCTTTGCTAACGATAAAAAAATAGAACGCAGGCACTTGATACTTCTATAGAAGTTTGTGGTAGTACCTAAGTACGTGCGCAGAGTACCATTACCGCATTTTGCACACGAAGCACACTGCAAATGGAAAACCGTGATTCATTGTCAGATTGAAATAGGGGATGTACTCGTACTTGCATATAAGTAGATAATGGAAAATTATATTGAATATATCTTTAATGCAGTTAAGTGGAAAACAACGTATCGGTATCGGACTAAGAGTTTCAGGGAGGTGTACTCGTATTTATTGAGAAAACTAGATATTAGTCCGTAGGATATAAACAAGTGGATACAGGTTTTGTTTTCAATAATTTCATAACAATACAGATGGACAGACTTTTGGAAAGGAGGTGGACAGCGTCATGCCCTCCGTCTGTTTCAAAACGAGATTGAATAAATCAGATGAATCGAAACCTTGTACTTTAGTGTTTAAACTTAAAAAGAACACTTAAATATCTACTATCTTTCTTTCTTTAAACTGAAAAAACTTTTAGATGTTTGCTGGGATTGGACCCGGGCGTAGTAGTCCAACGCACAAACCACTACACCACGGTCTCACACTACTAATATCACAGCTCTCTAATATCAGTAGAACTTAATTCAAATATCAGAATATCTTAATGAATACATACCTACCTAAAAACGCTATCCTATTCGAAAAATGTGCAATGTGCAGTTACGTGATGCTTTGCAGACAACCATCATGCTTGATTTGAAATATTGGTCGGTTTCTTGACAATAAAATTTAACTCGATCTACTTCATTCAATCAACACATGAAAAAAGGCGTTTGCTAAAGAATGACATATTTTTCCAATTTCTGTGTTACGGAAAAGCAAATATGTACACATATACAGAGTTCATGCTGTTTCGAGGACACAAGGGAACTTGCGTGGAGGATAAGAAACATACCCCAAGACAAAAAAAAACCGTTTTGACCCCACCATTTGAATATCAAATCGCATTGATGGTTTTTATTTTTCACCTTACTGTTACTAGATACATGCTAGTGTATCAAAATACATATGTATAACTTTTTTTGTGGATAGAGCGATAGAACGTGTTGGTCCTCAGTTATCATAAAAATATTACGTCAGCGGAAACCATAATTGGTCTACTTTTGTCCGAAATTGAGTTAATAATGCAGTTTTACTTATTTGAGGATGCTCCTTCCGAATCTAAAATCCGTTTTGGTGTATTTTAATATTCTCATTCTTTTTATCAGATTTATCCATTTCTGTTTTTTGTTTTCAAAATTATTTAAAAATAGTAAATGGTTATTTATTAACCATTTTTTTTTTTTTAATAAGAAAATTGGTAAGAAAACTAACTTTCAATATGCCTCTCAACAAAATTAGATAAAATCACTTGTTATCAGGATTTGGATTGGACTGTTTTCAACACAACAATCAACTTATGTATATCGCACTACTGGCAGTTTACCGTGATAACAATATTCATACGTACTACATCCATATGAGCATACCTACATTATGCATGTACATTACCTACTTAAAATTTACAAGGGATGAGTCACAAGTCATATGAATCGAATATGTTTATCACATACAGAGAGTACAAGTCAAAAATAATTTTTTTACTAAACAAGAATAGCAAACTGATAACCAATTTTTATAAATGCTTAATAAATGTTTATGCTTATAGGGAGTAAACAAAGAATCCTGCAGTGCACCACTTACCACTTTTCTGCTTTCGTCCGCTTGCTCGATCTTTTTTCCTTTTGTTTCAAAATAAACAATTCCTTTTGTTGTTGCTATGTTCAGCTTATTGTGTAATCAAGTTTTTCCCGGTCGTTCGAGGTTAAAATCTTGGTCGGAACCTACTGCTGCATGTGCTGACGCTATCCGGTTTGATATTTTTTGTATGTCACACGTCCTTCCGTGCACTTTTGAAGTTTGCTTATTGAAAAATGCGTTTTGTAGCAAGTTACCCTAGGTTCGGTGACCTGCACCTTTATGACGATTGCTGCACCGATGCAATTGGAGGAAAGATAAAAACGTTTTTCATATAAGTATGTACACATACACCTTGATGGCACACACGAAAACAAAACAATGGTGTCAATGGCAAGGGGAAGAGGACTGATTTGTCTGGGAGAATGGTTGTCGTCGTCGACGTTATAGAAAATCAATTAGGCAACTCGTCAAATTCCATAAACGTGAACTATTCGCACCGCGAACACAAAAATTTACTTTGTGGAAAATTATTTGCAAATTTTTCTGCGTTTTTATTGTTTTTTGCGAAGAATAAATCAAAAAACGAGTATAGACAAATTGTAAAAACCATTCGAACCATAAAAAGAAAAAAATAGACGGCGCGCAGGAAAAAAGCGATATGATAATACACACAACTCCAGATCCAGAGTCTCGACTACGATACGTTGGACTAGTGGTTTTTTTATATTTATTTTTTTGTAATTTTTTTTTCAGCTCGACACTATTGTGGTAAGGAGTGCAAAATGATTAACTCGCTTTCTGTTGGGGATTCGTAATTTCGCGTTTGTTATATTCGAGCACAAACTACCAATCACTTAGTGTTTTGTAAAAACTGCTGAATCTTAAGTCAAACATTTACTTGTTATAAACAAAGCTCTGCAATTTAAAGAAGACTAATCTTTTTGAAGTCTTTTTTTCCTTACTTAAATGAAGCGACACCGAAGACGTACTAAATTTTGAATGAAACACGGCGATGGGCACAAAGCCACAAAACGAATGGTGAAAAATTTTGACAGTTGATAACAGAACTTGAAGTTGGTTGTCCTTTATTAAATACTTTTCGATTTACGGTATGAACCTGTACAGCGGCTGTTGCTTGGAGTTGCTTAGATAGGTACTTTCCTACGTTGAGTACTTGTAAAATTAAGGAATGGTATGATTGATAATAATTAAAGTAATGGCTATACGTTACAACAAACGGTTTTCAAATGAATTCAAATGTACTCTGAATTAAAAAGAAAAACTGTTGTTCAAATCATAAAAAATATACATATCTTGATATGTAGCGCAACACACTTACCTCAGATAACCATCCAACAGATGAAAATGTGAAAGTTTGTTATTACGGCATTATAATTAAAACCACATAGTACATACACATGTATTTGCAAAGTTACGTATTTTTAATCACAATATTTTTTTATACTCTGTACACACAAATTTATGTCCTCATTTTAACAATAACTGAATTACCTAATTGTACAATTTTATTAAAACTCGCCTTAGAGTGAGCTCTCCAGTATTTACAACGTCCCCATATAACTGCTGGATAATTAGGGCTTTGTATTCCTTGGAATATTCGAGCTAAGTTTCTTCCGCTAAATGTATTATCTGGATATAAATTTATCATCGAATAGATGTCACTTATTATTTCCTCATCGGTAACTGTTGATGTCTGCAATAATTTTATTTCAAAATAAAATACAAACAATAGACAAACACTTTTTATGTGCTTACCTCTGATTCCAGAACTAGATCTTTGGGATAATCATTTTGGAAGTACTCTCGTATGATAGATTTCAGGATATCCGAGCGATCATGTGGATAGTCCTCAGCTGAGCACGGTTTGTAAGAGTTGTATGCAACTGAAGATAGACCGCGGAATACGTATTGCAACTGAAAATAGAAATAACGGAACACAATTTACAAGTCTAATGACCATAAACTTACTAATCTATCTAAAAAAAAAAAAAAATAGTAATAAAAACTAGACGGGTACCTGTATCAACTGAGTTTCCTCTTGCGTAACCGAGCGATTGTAAAGAGTATCCAATGCCTCGTCAACCTCGTCTAAAGTAAAATCTCCAGGTGCCTTTATTCGAAAGCCCAAATTAAAAAATGAAACTGTTATTGGTGTTCTCTTCGGGTAACCATTTTCTGAAACAAAAACAACCATTCTCAAATGAATTACAAATAATAAAACAACGTTTATACCCACCAGTCACCCACTCTAAGTTCTTCAATTGATATTTCACTACTCCACTATTCCATCCAATTGCCGCAGCAATGTCAATCACAGAAAATTCAATTATATTACTCTCTTCGTTGAAAGTCTTATTGTTTAGGTGTAACGCGATTGCCATTGCCAATGGTGGGCAATCCTTCGCCGCATGCCTATAAAACAATAGCCACAAAAAAACATTTAACAACAAGAAAAAACTTCTTTCGTTAGTTACTGACTTAATGTACTTTGGACCGCCGTATGATATCACTTTGCACATGATGTAAGCCGAACTGAGCACATTAATGCCCCATCTGCCATCAAGTTCCAAGTAGCAAAGGAGCGTCGAGATGTTTTCTTCGGGAATATCCAAAGACTGTACTGTATCCTCAATCGAGAAACCAATCTCATGTCCTGGACAAATATGGTTTCTTGGGCGCTTCTTCTCTTCTTTTGAGTCCGTTTTGTCAACGGCAAACATGTCCTCATCCCAATCAATGTTCTGGGATGCTTTGATTTCATCCTGGTGCTCCTTTACAAAGTCACTAAAACGACGAAAAATATCATGGAATCAAGGAATGCGCGACAACTTGAGGGTTTAACTAACTTCTTCTTTAAATTCTTATCGCATGAACAGGGAATGAATATTTTCAGCAATAATTTACGTATTACATGTCTATCGATGGAGTTGGCAAAGACATGCCGCCGCAACTCATTCTGATCGCCACCCTTGGAATCTAAAAACAAATGACAATGGGATATCTTGCCATCACGACCAGCACGACCGATTTCCTGCACATAACTCTCAAAGTTCTTTGGCATGTTGTAATGGATGACGGAACGTATGTCTGGCTTGTTGATACCCATACCAAAGGCTATCGTAGCCACTACAATGCGTAGTTCGTTCTTCATAAATGCATTCTGGATAGTGCGTCGACGATATGCCGGCAAACCGGCATGGTATGGTTCTGCTTGCCAGTTTACCCGCTTTCTTTTCTGTTTGCCATTCAGCGGATGTGCTTGATCCGTTTTTCTATCCTGCAATCACGTCAGTTTGTTACAGGTAACACACATCGACGTTAAAAAACGTACTCACCTGCATATACGTTCGTACGTGACCCGCAATACGTTCGCACTCATCTCTTCTGGTACAATAGATTATTATCGACTGGCACAAATCGAACCTAAACAGAATTGGATATTGGCGTAGAAAAACGAAAACCAAAATCTATTTCAATCAACTCACCTTTTGCTACATAGCAGGCCTATTAAAGCGGCATCTCTATTCTCGTCCTTGGAGACCGAAATTATCAAATTATCTGGTAATGGAACGTCACTTATGATGCCCCTCTCACCGTCTGGTATGCCCAAATGCCGTATGATACTATGCCGTGTTGGTAACGTCGCCGTAGCCGTTAATCCCAATACCGTTTTTACGCCCAAATTCTTTTGCAACACTTTACAAATCATCAAATAACTCGGTCGAAAGTTATGACTCCATTGGGATACGCAGTGAGTTTCATCAATACAAGCAAACGCAATCGGCGGCAGCTTTCTCAAAATCGAACCGAACCCAGTAGATCGCTCTCCTGCCACCACGG
The DNA here is from genome assembly GCA_949775065.1 of Brachyopa scutellaris. Taxonomy (NCBI): domain Eukaryota; kingdom Metazoa; phylum Arthropoda; class Insecta; order Diptera; family Syrphidae; genus Brachyopa; species Brachyopa scutellaris. The sequence continues at coordinate 105,628,347 of OX459113.1, forward strand.
CCTCTGGCGAGACCAACAAAATATCAATTTCTCCATTGTTGATCATATCCAGGATCTTCAAGCGTTGCTGTGGCGTTTGATTGGTATGCAGGCAGTAGGCTCTCAGAAAATGCGCGACGCCATGAACTTGATCCTCCATCAACGAAACCAGCGGCGAGATGACCAATGTGATAGAGTTCATTTTCTTGCTGTATAAGTAGGCAGGCAGCTGATAGCAGAGGGACTTGCCACTACCAGTGCTTAAGGTGACTAGTGTTGATAGGCCAGAGAGAATTCGCATAATTGCACGGTCTTGCCCTTTGCGAAAATCGCTGTGTCCGAACATACGAAGAGCTTCGTAGACTTCTTCGGTAGTTGCCATGACCGATCCGTCAGGATTGAGGTTGTAAAGTGAACCTGTTTTGGACACAATTGTTGGACCATTGAGGAGTCCGGCTTTCTTTAGGAATTCCTCAGGGATTTTGTGACCAATGTAAGTTTTTGGTGGTAATGATGCGTTTACTGGTATCGCAGCGATTTCTTGAGATTCATTTTCTCCTTCAGTGTCCTTGTTCTCATCTTCTTCTATGTCTGGCCGGTACAACAGAGAATTAATGGCCTCAGGCAATTTTTCCAAATTCCTGCTATGCGCTGCAACTGCATTTTGGCTTGCCATACGTTCAGCCTCCTCCAGAGTAGGAAACTGACTCTCTTCATCCAGTTCCACATTCATTGGCAATAGATTGTCGCCCTTAAGCTTACACTGCTGAGCAAAATGACCCGGTTGGCCACACTGAAAGCATGTCAAGACACCTCCGTCACATCCACCCATGTCCATATCAGGACCAGTGAGAGCGCTGGATTTTTTCTGCTTCCAAAGCTTTTTCTTATAACGACTATAATTCACATTCTTTTTACCACGTACAAACACCTTCTTCTGGATGTTTATCCGCACGAAATTCTCGTTGAGTTTTCCAGATGCCACCTTGTCAACTAGCTTACTTCGAGCCGCATCACGTTTGTTGTCGGCAAAAGCTTGCTTGGCAGGTTTACGCGCGCCCGTGGTATCAATTTTGTTGATATATTCTTCTGCCATTAAGTTTGCTTTCCTCAGATCATCCATATTAGCTCTCGGTAAGCATGTGAAATTTGCTGTTTCTAGCGCGAGAGTGTATTTCATATCCACCGGATCTGGGGCAGTTGCTTCGATTTCTTCTAGTTGTAACTCATCTTCTTTAAGTTTTTTCATGGCTTTTGAATGTCTTGAATCGGATTGCATTGGTTGTGTTTTTGTTAGTTTCTTTTTCACAGATGTTTTGGTCTTATTGACAACAGCCCTTTTTCGAGGCTGCTTGGGTTCAATATCCTCATCAGTTGACCGAGACTTCTTACTCCCACTATTTTTCTTTTTTGTAAGGATTGGACTGTCCCTTTCAGATTGTGGTGTTTCCATCACAGCAGGTGGACTTTTTTCAACTTCAGTGCCATTGATCTGCTGCCGATTTCTATCAACTGTAGTAAGAACTCGCCTTCGTTTTGCTATGTGACGGTATTCATGAGTTACATTATCGTCTTCACTATTAGACACTACGGAATCCGAATCGTTTCGGCATCCAAAAGAGGTTTGAACATTCTCTTCGCGTCTATCTACTAACAGTTCATTCGTCATTTGAACAGAAATAACCTCGGAAATGTTTATATTGTTCATTCCCATTTGAACACATGGTCTTCCTTGACTTCTGGTAAGAAATGAGTCCCCACCATCTAGAGCATTTCTATTCAGCCAACCCAAGTCCAGAGGCGTAGTATTGATCTTTTCTGGCTTGGTAAGCCCCACGGATGCCATCAAATCAATATTCGGTTCTTTAGCTCTTTGAGTTAAAATAGTCTCTAAATCCGGAAGAATCTCCATAGAATTAATGACTTCCGATTGAGTCGAAGTAACCGCAGTTTGCGACAGATTCTTACTAGGTCTGGCCAATGACTTACGTGGATTTCTTTTCGAAAACGATGCAGTCTTGAACAGTTTTGCATTAAAATTCGACTTTAACTCGTGCCTTATTGGACTAGTTGCTTTCTTTGGTGGAGATGTCTTACTTACACTAGCGCCCCATGCTCTCGAGTTATGTTCGCTAACCTTGACTGGCTCGAATTCCTTAATGACATGATGTTCATTCAAGTTCACCATGTTTGTTAGATTCGTCTGTGATTTTATTTCATTTAGATTGGAAAATCCCAGAGCTGAATTACTGAGTCCAATATTGGAGATAGTTGATATATCCACAGGTAGTTGTGGGCCAGAAGAGTTGTCCTGCATGTTAATATCTACGTCACCTTGAGAGGTATCAAGAATATCGAAACCATCATCGGAGAGGACATCATTCAGTGTGTCTTCCAAGAAAGAAGTTTTAAGTTTGTAATACATTTTGTAGGAGTCACGGATCTCCTTGGGCGCATCCCGAATATCATACTGAATAGGACAAATTGTAATAAAAATAAGCAGTTTGTGACAGGCAATCTTTAGACGATTTCTTACCTTCGACGGAATTCTGTTGTATTTCTTTTTAAAATTCTTTTCCCACACTTTAACGCGAAGTTTATATTTTTGATATTTGCTCTTAAAATCAGGATCATCCATTGTTTTTTATTTATTTCGTAAAGATGTGCTGGACCGCTAGACGTTGGGTTCAATAAAAATTGGAAAATATCAAAACATTACACAAATTAAAGGAACCAATTTGGCGCGCATTGGAGGGAATAGAAGAAGTGTTGCTGTTATTGAATAATACTTAGTACGACGATTGGAAAAAATCGTTTTAAATACAGAATTCGAAAATGTATTGAAATAAAATATGTACTAGTGGATCGGTCGATCACCATCTCACGAGAGAGGATTTTTTTGCCAACGTGAAGCACGCTATCGTTAACGATATCGAAAACGATGACGACTGTCTTACGTGATGAGGGCGCTGAATAATTTGCTGTCAAATGTCAAGCAAATGCTTACTTCGATTTTTCAAACTTGCTTAAATAAATTTAAGTTGTATTCATACCAATTTAGAGCAAATGCTAAATGCTTTTACTGCAGAGATTTTACTCGAAGTAATTGCTCATTTTTATGTCAGATATGGTTTTGTTATTAGTTTGTCTTCAGTCTAAGTACGAAATACAAGATACAATCATTGTATTGCGATATGGGTAGGACCGATGCAAATACGCTTTCCAATTTTGGGATATTTTCAAGCTTTGTTTTTCCAATTTACTTGATCTGAGATTGTAGGTCTGTTTGGTAACATGCTAGTTTTGGAAAGTTCTACGTAAACTACATAGAATCTGACAGTTTCATGGCTCTCAATTTTTTTTACTCTCATTTGGCTCTCTCTTTGCGATGAATTATATGCAAGACCAATTCCTCGTGGTGGGCCGAGCCAACTCTGTCAAACCAGCCATCTGACAGTTTGCGAAATGTCATTATCTTCATTGTTAGTGGAAAACAAAAACAATTTGATAGGTTTGACCAAGTGTTGTTTGAAAAGCGTTTGTTTACTTTTGTGCAAGTTTTCTGTCTTTGAGAGGAGTTCTCTCTCTTTGAGAGGATTCTAGTATTTGACAGATCTCAATTCCGTGTGCCAAAAAAGATACCAAACACACCTTGTGTACCTAAAATTCTATATCTAAAAACGAATACTTTCTGCTACTACTTTTATACGTACATTTCGCTTATGTTCTCATCACTGTAATAGACACATCTTACCACATAAAGCAAGAAAAAAAACATCGCATGCAATCAGTACAGCCAAACTGACAAATATTACATAAACATCTCTCTCTCTCTTTAGAAAAAATGACATTTTTCCCATATGACATTTCAAATCTTCAAAGTATAAAAAATTTATTTTTCTTTTTCACCCTGGCATCAAAGTTTTCGTAATTTTTCTGTTCTGTTTAATTTTTTTATACAATAAACCAATATACATGGTCAGCTTTGTTCGGACCAACAAAAGCATATAGAATAAACTTGCAAAAATGCAAGCAAATCTCAATCACCTCAAAGAACAATAAAAGATGAAGGGAATCTTATAAATTTCAGCCAGAACGGAAAGAACAAAAAATAAAACTAGTTGGGTAAAAAACTAAATAGGAAACTAAAGAAAAGAGGCGAAAACAATTGTTTATTATTTGCAAAATATTTATTGTTGACAGCCCATTTTATTTCACATTTTGGAATTGGAGTCGATAAGCGATAGGAATTTTGTACACTGTGCAGCACGTAATTAAAAATAAAAGAAATGTAAGTAAACATCCATAAAATAGGATCATTTTTATTTGCTTTTGTCTCTGTACTCGCTGTGATAGAGAATTCATTTCACTTGCTATTGTAGTGTTCTCTCTTGTGTTGTTTTGTTTATATAAGTCAATTGAGTTAAAATTGATAAGAGCAACTGAAATGTGTGCTGTTTGTGTATTGCATTAGCATTGGACCTATTGCATTAAAAAAAATTAATCTACGGGATTCGAATGACAAAAAAACTAACCCCATTTTTGGGTATCTGTACTGAATTGGCGACAGTGTCTACCAATTTATTAGTTGCTAGGATGACCAGCTAATTCGTATCTCATTTTAAACTTATTTGCTTTTAAGAGATTATATCGGTTGAACATTTTTTTCTTTGCGCTGAATAGTCTAGCACTTTGAAAATAATAACATGCATAATACTTTGTCATGATAGGTAGATGTTTAGAGATGAATTAAAAGGTTATATTTGTTATCAATCTATCGCGAACCCGAACCATATATTCCTGTTACTTTAATTTAATTCGCTTCACCAAACTTGCAATCAAACCTATTCCAATTTACAATTGAAAAGCTTTTCCACTTCAAGAAACGAATCGCTTTGCTAGCTTGGCCTTTATTTAAAGATGTTTGGTGGGCAGACATCTGTAATGTAATCGGGCCTGTTACCGAAACACCATCTAACACGAAATTTAAAAAAATTTCGCATTTTATTTGTGCATACACGTATATGTATTATATAAAGAACGTTATTTTTTAAAAAAAATATCATATTAAAAATGTTTCCCTTCCTAGTTGCACTAACATGGCCGATGGCATGGGCGGCGGTTTCAATATCAAACAAGAGATCGACACAACAACGAATTGTTGCAGTCCCACGACATCAGTGCACAACTGTTCCAATTCAATTTCGTATAGCAGTTCGGCCAGCAATCATCAACTTCAAACATCACCATCAGTATCACCAGAACGTCAATTGTGCAGTTCGACGACATCTTTATCGGGCGATCTGCTCATCGGTAATGGCAATGACAATAAAGCGGGTATACGCGAAGAAATCCGCCGATTATGTTTAGTGTGTGGGGACGTTGCCTCCGGTTTTCACTATGGTGTTGCCAGTTGCGAGGCGTGTAAAGCATTTTTCAAACGAACCATTCAAGGTAACATTGAGTACACTTGCCCGGCAAACAATGAGTGTGAAATCAACAAGCGACGACGTAAAGCCTGTCAAGCATGCCGTTTCCAAAAATGTCTTCTCATGGGAATGCTAAAAGAAGGCGTTCGCCTAGACAGAGTACGTGGCGGTCGGCAAAAGTACCGCCGTAATCCAGTCACCAATTCTTATCAAACAATGCAGATGCTTTATCAATCTTCTACTTCCTCACTGGAAGACATTAAAATACTGGAAGTGCTCAATACCTATGAACCGGATGCATTATGTTTTGGCCAGCAGGAGGACGTGAAATGTAATAATTTTACGGCGAAGTTTGGGGGAGATGCTCACGATATGCTGGCGGTATTGAGCGATTTGTACGACAAGGAGTTGGTAGGGGTAATTGGCTGGGCCAAACAAATACCAGGATTCACGGAACTACCGCTAAACGACCAAATGAAACTATTGCAGGTGTCCTGGGCGGAGATTTTAACACTGCAATTAACATATCGCTCAATTCCGTTCAACGGTAAGCTGAACTTTGCTTCTGATGTATGCTTGGATGAACGCGCCGCCAAGGAATGTGGTGCCACCGAACTCTACTATCATTGTGTACAAATCGTTCAGCGAATGGAGCGTTTAGCGCCACGCAAAGAGGAGTACTATCTGTTGAAGGCGCTGATTCTCTCCAACTGCGATGTTTTGCTGGACGATTCCAGCTCTCTGCGAATCTTTCGCGAGTCAATATTGAACTCTTTGAATGATTGTGTCTACTTACTCCGCCACACAACAGCAGTGTCTCACCAGCAACAGCTGTTGCTGTTACTGCCATCGCTGAGGCAAGCAGATAATATAATACGACGGTTCTGGAGTTCCATTTGCCGCGACGGCAATGTGACGATGAAGCGGTTATTCGTCGAGATGTTGGAGAGATAAAAAAGAAGACTTGGAATTCATTCAGCAAGCAATCAGTGGTAGAGCTATGTATATAAGTCGATAAATAACTCTCTTAAAAGAGAATCTAGCATTAAATGTGTAAGGGTAGGAAAACAACAAAAAAATTGCAATAAATGAGGAGACGTCTAAACATTAAAACTAAGTGTGCTACATAATATAGAGAACATATTATGTTTTATTATATATAACGGTAATCTAATGTGTTGTAATATTGCTAATTTAAAAACTAATCGAACGAGAATCTGAAAACTCTCTGAACCGTGGAGGTACACAATTGGCCGTGGCAATATACCTCTCAAAACTGCAGCGAGTCTCAAATGGATCTCTGCAGCTGAAATTTGAAAAAATAATAAAAATGTGCATGCATTAAGTAAATAAAGTAATTATGGTAAACAGAAATATTTTAGGTCATATAGGACGAGATAAAACAAGAGTAAGCGAAAGCACCAATGAAAACTTTGTATTTAAACCTTAGTTTAAGTTTTTCGTTGTCAAACGAAAGTAACCAAATAAATTTATTAACTTTTTGTTGAACAAGTTGAAAGGAGATTTTTTTGTTTCTAATAGTTATCTCATCATTATCAAAACATTTCATTGAGGGACATACTGCGTTATCTTAGACTATTTAGTGCAAAGATATATGACAGCAGTCGATATGACGGCTTAACAATGGAAGTTGGTTATATAGACTCTACACGTCAATATTAGCCTACAGTTCAATATCAGATCAGTAGCTGCAACTGCAAAATCGTACATTGGAGCCTTTTTCTTGAATACATCACTATTCTGTAACAGGCCTGTTTGTTGCCGGTCGCTGGACAAACTGAAATGTTAAATTAAAAACACACTCACTTTAACATAGACCAAATTAATTTATTACAAACAAATAAAAAAAAAAACAGATCTCCCTAGTAACTTCAAATACAAAAAGAAAAATAGCCTAAACATTATACATAAATATTTACAGACTAGATTTAGATTTAGCGACTAAACATCAATCATCCTTAATGTGATATCGACTCAGCTCAGACTCAAAGTACCGATTGCTGTTTTCCTGGAAGCGATTTGATCGCTCTAGCTCGTTACGGAAATAATTAATTGTCCGGTGTAGTCCTTCCTTCAGCGGAACCTTTGGCTCCCAGTTCAAATATTTCCTAGCCCGTGTTATGTCTGGCTTTCGCCTTTGCGGATCATCTTCCACCGCTGATGTTTGCTTTACTTCACTCTTTCCACCCACCAGCTCCTTAATGATGACTGCAAACTCTTCAATTGTATGCTCCACCGGGTTGCCGATATTTACCGGCTGTGTGTAGTTAGATGCCATAAGGGCTATTAGGCCATCGACTAGATCTGACACGTACTGAAATGAACGCGTTTGTTTGCCATTCCCATATACGGTGATTGTTTCGTTTTTCAACGCTTGTAAGATGAAATTTGACACAACTCGGCCGTCGTTCATGTGCATTCGTGGACCGTATGTGTTAAAGATTCTGGCTACTCTAACATTCACCTTCTCCTGTTTGGCATATGCGTAGCTAAGTGTCTCAGAAACACGTTTACCCTCGTCGTAGCACGCACGCGGCCCAATTGGATTAACATGACCCCAATAAGTCTCCGGTTGCGGGTGCACTGTGGGGTCTCCATATACTTCAGATGTGCTGGCAATCAGTACCTTGGCCATGACACGCTTGGCCAGGCCCAGTACATTGATGGTGCCCATTGTGTTTGTTTTTATAGTCTTCACCGGGTTGTACATGTAGTGCGGTGGACTAGCTGGACTGGCCAAGTGGTAGATCTCATCGACTTCGATGAATACTGGATTCACGATATCATGGTGTATCATTTCGAAGTTCTCATGACCCAGCCAATGTTCTACGTTGCGTTTGCGTCCCGTGAAAAAATTATCCACAACAATAACCTCGTGTCCTTGAATCATGAGATTGTCAACTAAATGTGAACCAACAAAACCGGCCCCACCAGTTATAAGAATTCGTTTCCGGTTTTTATAATTCAAATACTTAACATTGGGATACTTTCTAGGGATGTTCGCCTCCAGCAGTTTGACTTTCTCCTCCAATCTAGATAACTTTTCCTTAGTATATTTCAATTCCCGTCGATGTTCTTCCAGAAGGTCAAAGTTAACTATACCGTCATTCATAACCGTATCATCGTGTGCTTTCTCTCCATTGTGTCCCTTCATTCCGGCTGTTACTGCTTTAACCTGCACATCGGAGGATTGTTGCGCGGCCAGCGACTTGTATAAATAAACAATTAGTAGGAGTGGAAGGAAAATTGCTGCGAGCTGTTTCATTCTTTTCTTCGTTAACGTCATCTCATAACAGCTAATGCTGCCGTTGTTTTCTTGATGGGCATGAGATGAACCTGCAGACACAAGTTTTCTTCTTTGTCTCAACAACTTGAGGTGTTCAATATGGCCGGAATCTTCGTCGTCGTCTGTAATAATTAGTTGTTTTATTTCTGCTGAGGTGTTGTCAATCGATTGATTTGTAGTTCTTCTCTGAATTGATGGGTAAAAAAGAGACTTGAAGATGATGACTTTGCTGATAAAAGATTTCTGTTAAGTGGTTTCTGCATTTCGCTGTCCGGCGGTGACACTTGTGTGTTTTGAAAATTCTTATCAGCTGCTCGGATCGGTGTGGGTGATTTTGACAATTATATTCTTACTTTAATATCGACGTTACACTTAGTAGGTTGCAATCAGTTTCTTTTTTTAACAAAGTTATTTTGTTGTGGTTGAATGTCGTCTTTTACGTAATCTGACGGAGCACGGACGAAAGTGACAATTTCGGGCATTATCAACTTACGGTCTCCACTAGCCATTCTCCAAGCATGCTATTAGAGCTGCCATGAATAATGGCTCGCGGAGATGCCATGTAATCAACCGTTTCAATTTTAGTATTTCTTTTGATTCGTTATTTGGTTTTATAAAGAGGTAATTAATTTCACCACAATGAAACAGAAATATCTTCAAAAATATATTGCTGTTGACAGCTATCGCCAACGAACAAACAAAAATGTCTAAGGTTTCTCCCACAACAGTGCCGAATTTCCCCTTTCTAAAATATGTCTGTCGTATTTATTTTGTTCTTTATTTAACTTCAAGCTATTTTAATTTTAAAATGATAATGCTACGAGTATTAATTGCAAAAAGCAAATAATACAACATTTCTTTATTTCCAAAATTCCAATTTTAAATGTACCCAGCTGTTACCATCAAATATCAAATTTTCGTACGAAAGAGCGAATGGATTCGCTCCTTTCGTAAGTGAGCAAAAGTGGACGAAAACTTAACGAATCGAAGCGAAAAGCTATTATGGTTGTACAATACAAATTCCTTGTGTTCGCACAGTTTCGTACCTGTTCGTACGAACCCATTCGACTATTATAGTTCAGCCTTAAGAAATGTCCCCCTTCCTACCATGCTAACTTTACCTCAAGAAATTTCTTTGGTGTAATATATGAAAACTGTCAAATCACATACATTTTTCATTTTTTGGTTCTTAATGCGTTCGTTTACTTTTTCTTAATTTTTCTGTATTTGAGAGAATTTCACGCCCACTCTTCGAAAATTGACAGAAAACACATATTTAGTGCAAAAAGTATCTGAACGGACATACTTTTTTCTTGCTATCGTATAATTGATAAAATGAAAAATCCAAGGAGGAATACAATAATAAATACGTGAATTCGGAACAGTATTCCTCCCTTTCTTTTTGATTTTAGTTTTCGTTTAGGTTTGGGTAGAATAAGCAATACTTGTGATAGTCAAAAGTAACGGCCCTCAGCTCCGTAAACAAGAGCAGATATACTATATAACTGTTGCCACGAGGCATTCAAATTAACACAAATAACAGAAGGAGAAGGCCATACGTTAAAGAATCTCACTTAACAGCATTAGCCGTGTTTTATTATTCACATGATCCTAATCCGATCAAGTGCTTAAAACAAAATGATCCGGATCATCTCAAATTTAAACTCCCTAAAGTTTGGTACAACTACTTTTATAGTTTGACATTTCGCAAACAGTAATCAAAAACAAATTCAATCAGTCCACACACAAATTAAACACCTTTATAACAACAGTACAAAACTGCATGCATAAATAAGCGACTATTTCTTTAATTGAAAAGCTGACCCCAGGAAGCGCTTTTCTTTGGTTTGTTCAGCTTCGTCCATCCGTGGTCCAGTTTCTCCTTTGTCCGAAAATATGTTTTATGTATGTATGTACATACACATACTCGAATGTTATGAAATACAAAAATATGAATTTTTTATCAGAACTTGCGATTTTCGATCATTTGTTTGCTATATTAAATGCAATAAGGTATCGTATATTTGACTAAAAATATACAAAGTATGCCAAATATGATAACTATTTATTACCAATTTTATTGAAATATCAATAACTAAATCATGACTATTTACGATACACAAAAAATACAACTTAAATACAATAATAACCATGAAAATGTGTTTTTATAAGTGAGATAAGTAGTTATTATTATTATTTTGTTTCACTTTACTCGTTTCATATAAATAGCAAAAAATTATAAACTGATAAGATAATACACAGCATTTTGCATTCTATTTATATTTTAATTTCTGATCGCGCAGTACTCATGTTTGACAAATCCCTTGACAACATACGAACCGTCACAAAACAAAACGAAACTTAGTGGTGAATGGTGTGAACTAAAAACCAGCGCGCTTATCACGTAATTTCACCGACGATCGTGGCTCACACGACTGCACCAAACGACGTCGACGAAACGATGCTTCGCGAAACACTCCCAGTCTCGTGCCGTCCATCACCTTCGTCGTTTTTCAGTTTGAGAACCACAGAAAACAACATTTATAAGCGATTTGACATTTGCTGATGAAGTCATAATTTGACATTTGTGGTTTTGGCGGCATTTTCATATTTCATATTTATAATTAATTAATATTAAGATCATTTACAATAGAGTAATGAAATCTTTAAGTTATATTTAAATTTTTTTTTAATGAAAAATTACAGTAGACAGAAAGGAGACTATGCATTTTCACTTTAAATTCGTTTTTTGGAAATTATATTCGTTATTTTACAAATGAAATTCGTATTTTTGCCAAAGAAACCAAATTCAATTTCCAAAAAAACGAATTTAAATTGAAAACGCACCGAAATTGCATTAAACACAGGAGGACGACAGCTAAATAGCTATCGTGCTATCATGCTCGCCGAGACGATTGTACTTGACAGATTTTCGTGTTACGTGAAATCTCGTGAAGACGATCGGTCGCTCGTTGTTTGAACGAGCGAGCATTTTTATGCTAACGGGAAGCATCGCTATCGTTAACGATGTCGAAAACGATGACGACTGTCTTACGTGATGAGCGCCCAGATCACGAAAAGAGATCCTGATGAAAAGGATGATCTTCTTTTGTTTTTGTAATGCGTGTAAAAAGATGATCCGAATAGGTTCATGAGAATAATAAAACACGGCTATAGATAACAAGCAAGAGACCAGTCAGGTCATTTTGTTTGATCAAAATTTTGGGACTATTACGATAACCGGGGCGCCGAGGTTTGAAAATGCCATTTTGTAGATCTCGGTAAAATAAGCACAAAATATAAAATAAAAAAAATTGATTAATCGCTTAGTTTAGGAGATATCGAAGTTTGAAAATTTGAGTAAAGATATTTATGAAATTGTAGTTTTTGAGGATCAGACTTTGAAAAAATAAAACTAAAAAAATCACTCGATTGTTATAGTTTTACGCCTAGATGTATGCAACACTTTTTTTGTACCGAAAGCAAAAAGAATTAATTTCAATTGAATTTCCATAGGAAAAATTTATTTTTAAACCTCGATATCTCCTAAACTAAGCGATTAATCAATTTTTTTTATTTTATATTTTGTGCTTATTTCACCGAGATCTACAAAATGGCATTTTCAAACCTCGGCGCCCCGGTTATCGTAATAATGCCAAAATTTTAATTAAAAACTATTTGATAAAACTAAAAAAATATAAAATATTTTCTATTATTTAAAATCAACACTATTTATTTTAATGTTTGCCCTCATTTTAATGTTCTCTCCGCTGAATTCACCCATGCCATCCAATAGGAAATGTTGCTCGCTGACAAGAGAACCTTATAAGTCAAATAGAGCTAAGCTGAGCAACTTCCATATTGAATATTGCTGTCATATTTGTTCCTTGTGCAGAAAAATCACGGCATATACGTTAACCCGTGCAAGCACATGAAGAAAAGGATTTAAAGAAGGTAATTGCCAGTGAAATTAATTAAGTAAAGTCTCATTATTCAATCAACCGCTCCCTACAGTCATTATGGACAAAGAGGAACAACTGAATAATAAGAAAGAAGTTGAAAAAACTGTCAAAGTGGTGGAAAACGCCGAACAGAAAACTGAGAGCGATAAAACTGACCAACAAGGTAAAAGGAATTGATTTAAGAAACTATAATTAAATAGTTGCTATATGCGACATTTTGATCTTAGAATGGGTAGATAAAGAAACCAGTAACCGTTTGGCGCTTTCAGCCCTCTCCATGAAACTCGTTGACGTGATGTCGGATTTGAAATCACCTAACGACACCTTTAAACTTCCCAAAGAAATTAGGGGTGAGCAAAACTTTACAAGCTATTGGAGTAAATAATTGAAAACTATCGATTTTTTTCTTGCTGTGTTGAATTGCGTGTCTACAATATGCATTTTATTGAATATTTATAATTCCATCCTGCAGCGCTTCGTGGGGTTTTCCCAAAACAAGATGATGTCCTTGCACAAAGTAATAAAAAGTTCACTTTTTGGTCTACACAGCCCGTCCCGCAGTTAAATGAAGAGGTATTTACAAATGAGTCTATCGAACCAGATAAAGATGTTTCGGAGATTCGCAAAGAGCCGTACACTCTGCCTGATGGCTTTAAGTGGGACACACTGAACCTAAATGATTCCCAAAATCTTACCGAGCTTTATACACTACTAAATGAGAACTACGTTGAAGACGATGATTCAATGTTTCGCTTCGACTATCAGCCGGAGTTTCTTAAATGGTCACTGCAACCCCCTGGCTGGCGACAGGATTGGCATGTGGGTGTGCGTGTTGTGAAATCTGGACGCTTGGTTGGATTTATATCAGCCATCCCCAGCAAACTGAGATGCTATGAGAAGGTACTAAAGGTGGTCGAGATAAACTTCCTTTGCGTACATAAGAAACTACGTAGCAAACGAGTTGCACCTGTGCTGATCAGGGAGATTACGAGACGCGTCAATTTAACGGGTATTTATCAAGCGGCATACACCGCTGGAGTTGTGCTACCTAAACCAGTATCGACGTGCAGATACTGGCATCGATCACTGAATCCCAAAAAGCTTGTCGATGTAAGTGAACAAAAAAAAAACAAATTATTAATAATCGGACCTCTTGCACTCTGATAAATGTAGAATCAATCGATTCTGGTTATCATTAAGTGATGTATTACTTATAAGAAAATGCGTTCCGCAATTATTTTTTTTGCTTCCTTGTGGTTTTTAGCATTCGTTTAAGATTTGTAATTCCTGTCGCAATCCTCGAGTTCACCTGCATTCTAAAGTTCTATTTTCATGTAGTGTTATATTTTGGAGCGACCAAACGGACATTAAATTCCATTATCAAATCCAAACGCCGCGCCGTGTGACACATCGTTTTGATTGACTGATGGTTTTTTTTTAAACCTTTTTTAAAGCTATTGAATACATTTGACAATAAAAATTAATTGTTTATGGTTTATCTATCTAGTTAGGTATATCTTGGAGCGATCGGGTGTTGACGGACATGCGAATTGGTACTTATGAATTCGCGAACCCGTCGATCCCAAATCGCCCCATAAAAGATATTTACACCGTATCCTATGTTTAATTTCCAGCTAAAAGCCCTGGTAGCTAGTGCTGTTTAAAAAAGGATTAAAATGTGAATCTATTTATATTAGAATAAAAAAATATTAATAAAAATAGAATCCCTTAAATATAAGAGTTTTGAGCTCTGGATGTTAAGTCGTTAGCATTTCCTTATCTAGGCATTAATTTATGCTCTAATTTAAAAGCAAACAGTAGAATGTTCATATACATAGATCATATCTTTTGGTTGAAATATATAGCGCTGCTTTAAGGTATTTATCTATTGCATATTGAAGTATTTCAATATAATTTAATTTAGACACAAGCTTATAAATTTTGTTCACATAATTTGCAGTAAATTTCTATTATTTTGTACACTTCCCCAGAGTTTCCCGATAGATGACCGCGTAAAAAACTATTTAGTATTTTTTCATGAATTAAAATTTTACCTATATTGATCAACATGTCTATTCCAAATATTTTTAATTGTTTGTTAGACATTCCTTTGTAGATAAACCAACCGAGGAGAATATATTTCTGGTCTTTACCCCTGTTATCGATTGTTACAAGCCGTTAAAACCTAAGCTAACTTACACAGATATAATTTTTGTTGTTACAATTTCAGGTTAAATTTTCACATTTAGCAAGAAACATGACCATGCAACGAACTATAAAGCTCTTCAAGTTGCCCGATCAACCAAAGACTCGAGGTTTTCGTCGCATCCAACTAAAGGACATGGAGGGCGCTCATAAAATA
This sequence comes from Brachyopa scutellaris, assembly GCA_949775065.1. Lineage (NCBI taxonomy): Eukaryota > Metazoa > Arthropoda > Insecta > Diptera > Syrphidae > Brachyopa > Brachyopa scutellaris. The sequence goes on from OX459113.1 coordinate 105,643,386, forward strand.
CTAAATGAGTATCTGTCGAAATTCCAAATTTGTCCAGTATTCTCACAGGAGGAATTCGTGCATTGGTTCTCGCCACGAGAAGGTATCATTGATTGTTTTATTGTCGAGAGCGACAATGGCGAAATAACCGACATGGTGAGCTTTTATAGTTTGCCATCGACTGTGATGCACCATCCGGTTCATAAAAACGTGCGAGCGGCATATTCTTTCTATAACGTGTCTACAAAAACTCCCTGGCTGGAGCTGATGAACGATGCCTTAATTTCTGCTAAGAACGTTCAAATGGACGTATTCAACGCACTGGATTTGATGGACAACAAAAAGTTTTTATCGCCCCTCAAGTTCGGTACCGGTGATGGAAATTTGCAATATTATTTATACAATTGGAAGTGTCCAACCATGAAACCCGAAGAAGTTGCACTCATTCTCATGTAGCGCGGGTTTCAACCACAAATCACAACATAAATAAAAATCAACAAACAAATTATATTCATGGAAATAATAAGATATCTGGGATGTCAATGGGAAGCTCAACTGAGGTTTATATTGGGTTTTTTGCCGCTTTTATGTTTCAGTGCTCTAGAGATTCTATAATTTTGATTAATTTCCAGTTCATGTCCGATATATATATATATATATTTTTTTTATTTTTTTATTTTTTTTTTTTTTTGATATCTTCAAATTGCTAATTTTTTTATCCAAAGCAAAAGTAGAACCTCACAACTTTTCATAGCGTTAGTATGAATGGAGGAGGTAATTTATAAGAATTCACGTGAATTTGTTGGATTACAAACGCGTTTAAAATAATATGTAAAAACAGATTATACTAATACAATAGTTTATTGCAATAAACGAGAAAACTTAGATATTTTATATTGGTTATCTTTCAATTGATAAAAAACGAGTGTTGGGCAATAGTTATCTTGTAGAATGTCCAAATTAGTGGCTGTAACGTGCGAGCAGAAAAAAAAACAATCAGTCTAATAGAATTTAGAATAAAAGGTTTTGGATGTGGCGACAGTTCTAGAGTACCTATCTGCTAACAATATGAGATGTGTACTGAACCCCGGTTTGTATTTCTTTTTCTCTGAACTGAAAAAGTCCGTTGTTAAACTTGATCGTATAGTAAAGGCTATGTTACGTATACCTACATATTTATATATAATAGCTGACTTTTGGTCGTCGTGGCGGTGGTTGTTAGTGCGTTGGACTACTACGCATGCTGCTCGGGTTCAATCCCAGCCCGGGTCCAACAACTAAAAAAGTTTTTCACAGTTGTCAACTCTTTCGAATGTCTAACAAGCATCAAAGAGTATCATTTGTCACGATTGGGTTTCTCAACTCGCCGTTCAGAGTCGGCAAAAAACTGTAGGTCCTTCCATTCGTACAAAAATATAACACGCACACACAAATGATTGCGAGAAGCAGGCCCAGGCAGTGTTGCCGCTGAGAGAAATAAAAATCCGCTAGGCCACAACCTACAATCCGCTAGAAATATTCATTTCTGTAACACAAAAATCCGCTAGAAATCGTTAAAAGTTCAAACATAACAATGTTTTCAAAAAATGAAATTTTAGTTCAAACAAAAAATTTATTAAAAAAAAGTGTGCTAGATTCGTTTATTTCTTGGCTGGCTCCAAAGTATAGGCTGAAGAAGTAGAGGTCTTGGAAATATGTATGGAATCAGTTTGCGCCTTTCTTGGCTTTCCGATATCGTAATTACTGAATTTATTTAATGTTATTTGTTTCAATGTTCAATATACTAAAATTTCTTGCGACTTCAGCATCTGACTGGAAAAGAGACAGCACAATAATTCCCAAATCAGCTAATTCTTTGAAATGTTAAAAATCTGCAGTTAATGGTTTACCATTGATGCAAAATATTGTCTTTTTGGTCATCGTCAAATCAAAATTCGTTGGTACGCTCTGTAATTGAATTATCTTTGTCCTGTTTTAGAGAATACTTTTTATTTAAAATTTACAAAACTATTCAACTACTCCAAACAACCAAGCATTGGAATCGTAATTTGCGTGTACAGTACATTTGTATATTCTCATATGATATTCATACACACAGTTAATGTTTTCAAACAGGAAGGAGCTGCATTTTGTAGTACCAGGTGTAAAAGTGAAAAGTCGCTAGAATTCACTAGATTTTATTTTAGCGACAAAATTTTATTAAAAATCGGCGAGAGTTTTAAAATTCCGCTAGATCTAGCGACAAAATCGCTAGAACGGCAACAGTGGGCCCAGGTTCACCCCGAGCTGTAGCGCCACCTAAAGAAAAAGCTCACCCGTGCTCGCCTTGCTTCGCCCACCTGCCTCTGTTAAGGCAAAACAAATTGTATTGGAGATGAGCACCAACTTAGAGATGGACATGGAATTACAAAAAAATTCTATGAGTGAATGTCCGCTATTATAGGAATGTATTGTCCGAATTTCAGCCCTTTAGGTCCAGCGGTTTGGTCTGTGCGTTGTCCGTCAGTAAGTCAGTGAACTGTTTTATAAGATACATAGATAGGTAGATAGGTAGCTGTTGCCCGTGCACTTTTTTAAAATTTGAATTAATTGTTTTTACAATCATATTTATCGTGGTACGCCGGGCACACAACTATTCAGTCAATGGACAGAAGTTCAAATGTGCCAAATACACACACTCTGACGTCACCCACTGCTGCATGGCTGTTGGCTTCGGTTAGTGATGGGACTCGAGTGATTTTATTTGACTCGAGTCACTCGTGTCATTTACAAAAAAAAATCGAGTTCTACTCGAGTAGAAACCTGACCCGATACATGGTTTTTTGCAAGTTAACAACATTTTTGACAACTTATTCAATAAAAAGGGTATACCTGCATAAAGACGCTGATTACACGACTCTTTTTTTCGTTCGTTTCGTCTTATTGACAGATAAGGGGAGGGGAATAGAAACGAGAGGGGAATGAAGTAACGAAAGCAGAAATGAAAATTCTGAGATTTTTTCCGGTTGATCTTTGACATTTCTCGGTTGACAACCAAAACAAAGCAGAGAATTTTATTGATGAATTTTAAAGTTGGTTTTGTAGCTAAATTAAGGGACATTTTACATTTGCTAGTAAACACGCAATTATTATCCTCCATAAGAAGAATTTAGTGCGATTCCAACTGAAATTTTACTATTCGCTTCCTAAATATAATGTGATTTCAATAAACATCAAAAGCACGTATGCACGTATCCACCAATTATTAGGAACCGTGAAATCACTAGCATACGTACCTGTTAAAAAGACGAAAGACGAAACGAACGAAAAAAAGAGTCGTGTAATCAGCGTCAGTATATGCAGAACGCATTATTGATCATCCTTAAACATAACCTGATAAATAAAGCAAATCTTTGTTTCTTCTGACGAGTACCATAAACTTGAAAATTGAAAAATAAATACACTTACTCATTTTAACAAACTACAAAAAGTACTGAGAAGGACGACACAATAATAAAACATACCATTGCACAGTGGTCCCGCCGTAGGCCATAACTCGAAAAATCAATAATAAAAACTTGAGACAATTAATGGTTCTGTGACAACAAATGTCCAAATTAAATAGAATGATAAGAATTAACTGTATAACCCTAACGGTACTTTTGTTTTTGTTAACGAAAGTGAACGCATCAACTTGTTGCCGAGCTGATTTGCAAATACGACCCAATTAGTTATGCAAGTTTGCCGAACGCGTACGTTTCTGTGTAAAGTTTTGGTTGTGTTAAGTTATGGAGTTCAAAGAACAGGGTATGTGCTTTCTTTTAATACAAACATTTTAATAATAACTTTACAATTAATATATATTTGACTGAAATTAAAAACTTCTATTTAAGTATAGTAAATAAAATTGGTTTCGATTTACGATAAGACTTTTAACAACTTTGCCGGCCTCTGCCGACGATATATTTAGAGTCGAACGAAAGCTGAGAATCTGCAGTTTATTGAGAATTATAAATTAGCTGCGTCGAGCTGCACTTTAAGTCTTCAGACCATTTCGTAGACTACCTCTTCAATTAATCCTTTAATGCATACTGTTACATATCTGCATCATACTTTTACATATATGTGACAGAATATGAACCGTTTTCTATTTGACCATACAGCCAAACGTCTGCTTGAGTGATGAAGGACACGGCATATAAGGTAACGTCCGTTTTTGAATGATTCTTGTGCTTCAATTAACTTTATACCAGGAAAACTAAGTCTCAGGTAAAAACTTTGTATGGTGAATTTGTAGGCGACATTATGGCGCACGAATGTAATACTAATAAAAAAAAAATTATAAGCACACTTTTCCGAGATAATTGCGATCGTGAAAGACAAACATCTGTGTTAAAGATACACATCGGTAGTTAAAGCCACTTCAGTGCCACCTCGAGAACCAGTAGATGTCAACCCAACGACTTCACAGACATCGTCACCAATACCTACATGCCAAACGGACAACTATTCCGGATTCTGCCAGTGACACTGACTGGGCCACAAGGAGAGATGCAAGCCTAGGCGATGTTCGACGAAGGGTCATCGATTACCTTTTTAGAGGAAGACGTGGCGGACAATTTGGGTCTCAAGGGTCAAGCACTAACGCTTCAGTGGTATGGAGACAAAGTGGTAACGGAATGGTCAAGAAAGGTAGCAGTCGAAGTTCAATGTATATGAAAAGGAGATCAACGCCGATAACAACAGTTTGCCGGTGGTTATGCACATCAAGGAAGCAGAGGGACTCAGGGAGCTTAACAAGTTGGTCAAGGCGTACTTTACCGTGGAAAGTTTTGGCGTCCGCAAGGTGGAAACTGTGTTGGAGTCTACTGATGATAGCCGAGCCAGGCAAATTTTGGAATCGACAACAAAACGAAATGGGAAACGCTTCGAGACTGGTCTACTTTGGCGCCAAGATGATATAGTCCTACCGGATAGCCTGAAGATGGCAACGAGACGTCTCTACAACATCGCAGCCAAGATGCGGAGAGATCCGGAGTTCGCCCAACTGTATCAATCGCAAATATCCAGCTACGTGGAAAAGGGTTATGCCAGAGAACTTCAACCAGAGGAAGCAGAAACTACAAATAGCCGAACATGGTACTTGCCATACTTTGGAGTAACTAGCCATCATAAGCCTGGGAAACTTCGAATAGTCTTTGACGCAGCCGCCGAGGTTACTGGTATTTCCCTCAGCTCGATGTTACTCAAAGGTCCCGAGCAAGCCAAGCCGCTCTTGTCAGTTCTGTTCAGGTTTCGCTAGGGTATAGTTGGAGTGGTCGCCGACATATAGGAGATGTTTTCTCAGATCAAGATTCGCACAGCTGATCAGGTGACCCAAAGATTTTTGTGGAGAGATGGGAAAGCCGACAGTTCAATTGGTACCTATGTTATGGCATCGATGATCTTCGGCGCCGCGTGTTCACCCTGTTCAGCGGAATACATCAAGAATAAAAACACCATGGAATTTGAGAAAGAGTATCCGGAAGCCGTCGTTAGAATAGTGGACAATCATTATGTGGACGATTTTGTCTGCAGCTTTGCCAGTGAATCGGAAGCCGAGCAAGTTAGTCAGGATGTAAAAAGGATTCACGCGGAGGGTGGCTTCACGCTTCGCAGCTTCGTGAGCAACAGGAAGAGAATTCGAGCCAAACTAAACGACTTGTCTTGCCCCGCTCAGTCATCGGTCAGTCTAGAATCGGACAAAGAAGTGGAGAAGGTACTGGGAATGTATTGGAACACCGAAGACGATACGTTCCGCTTCAGTCTGAAGTTACACAAACTCGCCAAAGACATTTTACAAGCAACGAGACCACCGATGAAGAGGGAAATGTTGGGTATTGTGATGGCCGTCTTCGACCCATACGATTTTCTTGCCGATTTTCTCATGTACTCGAAGATTCTACTACAGAGCACCTGGAATGCTGGTATTGGCTGGGACGATCCTCTGCCATGTGATCTACACTGCTGATGGATACTCTGGTGGTTAGAGTTGGACAGGATCAAACCATTTAAAGTAAGCCGCTGTTACTCGCCGAAACTGTCATCAGCTGAAAGTCTCGAGCTCCACATATTTGCCGACGCCAGTGAAAGCGCCTTTGCTGCTGTAGGCTACTTTCGCATTCAATGTCAAAGAGAAGTGGACGTTGCCTTTGTTTCCGGTAAGACCAGATGTGCGGCAAAAAAGCTGCTTTCAGTCCGCCGCCTGGAATTATAAGCCGCAGTTTTGGGAAGCCGACTACAGACCAGCACATGCGCAAATCACAAGGTGCCAATTTCACGAGTCGTATTTTGGAGTTACTCAAAAACAACAATCTGGTGGATTCGGTCTTCTAAGCGATGATATAAACCTTTCGTCGCACACCGAGTAGCAAAGATACTGGACACATCGAAACTCGCAGACTGGTACTGGCTTCCGTCCGAGTTAAACGCGGCAGACCACGCCACAAGCACAAGAGCCACGTACCCGCCAAGATTTATCACGAATAGCCGATGGATAACGGGACCAGAATTTCTTCGACTTTCCGAACAGCATTGGCCGAATTACCATGATGATCAAGTTCCAGAAACACTTCAAGAAGAAATCCGGCCGAGGATGCTTCACATTGGCCAGGCAAGTAGCCAATTAATAAATATCGCTAACTTTTCCTCCTTTAATAAATTAAGAAGGATTGTGGCTTGGGTGTTGCGAAGTCGAACCTGGCTAAACCAAGTGAGAGCAGAAGTTGCAGCAAAAAAGGTTCAAGCCCAAAGAGATGAATTTTGTGAAGAGAGATCCTGCTTGGAGAAGGGATTACCCGTGACAAGGAACAGCACCATATACCAGTTGATCCCATACTTAGATGAGGATAGATTACTCCGTCTTCGTGGACGTATCAATGCTGCACATTGCCTTCCGCCTGAAGCCAGATGTCTAGTAATTTTGCCGCAACACCACCCATTAACACGATTAATCGTGTATCATTACCATCATCTTCTTCATCACCAAAACGATGCCCGAATCATCACTGAAGTCCGTCAGCGGTACGGGGTGACTCACATCCGTTCAGTATTTAAAAGGGTAAGAAAAAACTGTCAAATATGTAAAATTGCTCGTGCCAAACCTGTAACTCCGTTGATGGGACAACTACCAGTAGACCGATTGACGCCCTTCATTCGTCCATTCACATATACTATTGGACTATTTTGGCCCACTACAAGTCGCTATCGGTCGCAGGAGGGAGAAAAGGTGGGTGGCATTAGGTCTGTTCATTGAGGCTGTTCTGGGCAGAAAAGAACAGAAAAGTACAAGTTTTTCTGTTCAGTGAGAAAAATTTCTGTCCGAAACTGATCTCGTTTGTGTTCAGTGAGGTTGTCAGAACAGAAAAGTACAGGAAATCCTGCACCTCCTCTTGAGGTAGAACAGACTAGTGTACAGATGTCAAAATCAGCTTTGGCTGTCAAAATCAGCTCTGGCTGTCATTTTGATTTCTTTTGTGTATGTAATTCTAATTAGGTATTTGGCGCGTTTTGTTAAAAGAAAAAATGGAACAAATTGAAATTAAAGATAATTGCGGAAAATCTCTAGTTGTTAATTGTTCCCCAAAAACAAGAGAAAATTTGGAAAACAGTAAGTGCAAATGTAATGGTTTTAACACTTTTTACATAGATTTGATCTAATATTTTTAGATGAAGAATTTCGCCGACAAGTCTTCGACCAGTCATTTGGGCCGGAATCGTCAGAAGATCAGGATGTCGTGGAAATTCCATCGAATAGCGAGGATAAGCATAAGGCTTTTTGGCTGGAGAGGGACTGCCAACTCCTCATTACTCTTTATAAGGAGTTCCAGCCAAAGGTCGGAAAAAATAGTGAGTTCCGAACTAAAAAAAAGCTATGGGAGCAGATTGCTGATCGTATGCAGGAGTTTGGATGTAATTTCACTGCGTGCCAGGTAGAAGGGAAGTGGAAAAGCCTTGAACGGGGGTTCAAGACAAAGATCAAACATAATAAAAATGACAAATGCCAAATGTCAAAATTTCTGACAACTAACATATGGGCTGTACTTTTCTGTTCTAACTTTGATTTGACATTTTGCTCGAGTCTGTGCTGTTCTGATCTGGTTTTGCCTCAATGAACAGACCTATTGTTTACGTGCCTCACCATCAGAGTCTAGAGGTGGAGAACTATCAATTGCACTATCGATTAAAATCGATAGTTTCTACTATCGAAAACAATTGATACTTTTTGATCACTATCGATTGTTTTTTTCGATGGCCATTTAAATATATACCCCTATTCTGGAATCCGTCGGATCTGAGATTCACAGTATCACTGAATCCGTCGGATGAACTGTCTTACCGACACGTCGGTTTATTCTTTCGAATACAGCTGTCTTGCATTGTTGACAGGAAAATTTTTTTATTTGTAAAATAATAGGTTAAATTAACCAACATTTTTTATTTTTTGATTAAAATGAGTAATTTTCTGCAAGCAGTAAAACTCTTGTGAATTTAAGAGCAAACACTGAGGATGAACCGAATTTCAAGCCAAACAAACACAAATGAGAATACAAACACATACGAGAATAAATCATGGGAACTTTGTATTCCAACTCATGTGTTTTTCTATTTTATAAAAAAAATATACACATAAATAAATAAAAATAACACTTCATTTGTTTTAAAACATTTTGCAATAAAAAAAAAATTCATCAAAATTAAGAACCTTGTTCAGCACAGTTTAATCATTTATGTATGTATACCACACAACAACCAAATCCGCACTGAAGTAGTTGCGGATGTCAAATGTATAGGGAGATTCGATCCAGTCGTTTTGAATAATCAAGTGAATCTAATTCATATTACCGACAAGTGAACGTTTCCCTTCGAACGGATACAATAGGCGTGTTTTTTTTCAAAACTATATAGGCTTAGAAAATGTTTTCCATGTTAATTACACTAACAACTAAGCCTGTAGACTTACGAAACCTGGATAATTATCTTAGGTGCTTAGCCTGGATAGAAAAATGTGCTACCAAACTGTTTTTCGTCGATAGTTATCGAAATTTTTATCGAAATGTCAAATATGACATGAAAGTGAGGGTGAAATATGAAGGCCGGTAGCTATCAACCGAACTCTGCTGTCATTTCAAATTTAAATTATCTCTGTTCATTTTAAAATGGGTAGAAAAGAAAGAAATACGAATTTATCCGACAAGGAAAAAAAAATTATAATGAATTAAGTGAACATGTTCCTTATTTTCTATTTAATTGAAATAAATTTGACGAAAAAAAATTCTATCCACCAACTTATTAATGAGCGCTTGGTAGCTACCGGCCTTACATTCAATGAAAACAATGCCGATATGTAACTGTCAAACGTCAATTAGCATAGTCCTGCCAAGTCACTGTTCAGCATTTTTTTTCTCATTTTCCGCTAAGCCTATATAGATTTGAAAAAAAAACACGCCTAATGATAGGAAATTTCGGTGGAAGATTCCCGCCGACGGATTCCAGAATAGGGTCGGTTGCGGATACCTAACGAACAGAGTATTTTTAAAGCTTCACAGAGGCACCCGATCTAGTAAGCCAACTGTCAAAATGGCTTTAACTTAAAAAGGGGATTCCCCGTTTTATGAGTCAGTAGCGTAGGAATGGAGGCATTATTATTTGTCTTTCTCTTAACTTAAAAAGGGGTATTCCCCGTTTTATAGGAGTTGGTCTCTCAATTCTCTCTGTCAATACGTATGTAGGTAGGTATGCATTTTATGATATCTGAACCTAAAAAGCTGGACTGGGTTTCTTTAAAACGTGGAATCTAATCTCTCTCGGTGAGAAAAGTTTATTTAATATAGTGCATTTAACTTTTTTTTATTGTTACCCTTAAGTGGAAAAAACTATCGATATATGTATTTGTTTTACGTGTGAAATTTGACTTTGCTAGCAACTACTGGCTAGCTACGTTTCAAAAAAACACGGCTATTGACGAAACGTAACAAGTGCCATGATACAGTACCACCTCTCAAAGTTGGCGATCTGCTCTTTATATGCGAAGCGGGTAAACCCCGAAGTAAAGATGGACAGGTCAGGAGCGCAGAGGTCAATACTACGAAAGGAATTCTTCGCCGCCCGGCTTCAAAAAAATTACAATTAAAAATAAGTATACATCGAGGATCGAATACCAGAGTGACAAAAATATAGAAACTACGACAGGATTGGCGGACCAATAAGAAACCTTCTTCTATCAGCAACTGGCTGAAGTTTCATCAATTTATTTGGAGAGTACGAAGAATTCAACTAAGGGCAGCGGACGCAGAAGAAGACAACGAGTAAAGAAAAACAATTTCAAAACGAACGAACAATGTGGACGTCATTTTAACCATAAATCAAAACAGTTTAATTAAATAAAGCTTCTTTTTGTTAAAAACCTTTTTTATTTCTACACCCATATTATACTGGACCGTGTGGGACGTTATTGTAACAAACACGAACACGACTGTAATCTAGTTAGATCCTGCAAATAAAACTTACCTGTCATGTTTCATATATGCAACCTCGTCGATTTCGAACTTCGTCACTGAATGTATCCATTTTGGCTACAAAATCCATTGTCACCGAATTGGCATTTCGCAATCTATTTACTTTTACTGCTCATCAAAGTTTGTCGGCGTTTTCTCAATTCTTATCAGTATTCTGTTTTCTGTTTTATTCAGTACTTATTCCTTTTAAGAAACATTCTAAATTCATTTCGAAATGTCCGACGATAATAAGACCTCTGAATCCCCGTCTAAAGCATCTATCTCAAAAGAATTAGTGTCGGTCAATAGTGATGAGGTAGAGCCACCAAAAATTGAAGAAATTGTGCTCATCGACCCGGAATGTCTGGTACTCGATCTTAATCATCACCGCATTGGAGTTCTGGAAAACTTTGAACCTCTTACCAAAATTGAGAACTTATATCTCCGATGGAATTTGATTAAAAAAATTGAAAATCTTGGTACGTTGACCACCTTACGAGAGCTTGAGTTGTACGACAATCAAATCACAAAAATCGAAAACCTTGAACGGCTTACAAATTTGGAAATTTTGGATATCAGCTTCAATCGTCTGACTCGCATTGAGAATCTTGATGCACTGCAAAAGTTGGAGAAAATCTTCCTGTGCTCGAATAAGATAACTGTGATCGAGAATATTGGAATGCTGACCAACCTAACAATGCTGGAGCTGGGCGACAACAAATTGAAGACAATCGAACACATCGAGACGCTGGTAAATCTTCGACAGTTGTATTTAGCAAAGAACAAAATTAGAAAAATTGAAAATTTAGAGAAACTTGTTAATCTGGAGTGTTTGAGTTTGCAAGCGAATCGTATTATAAAAATTGAAAATCTGGAGGCGCTGGTTAATCTTAATGAATTATATTTATCCGAAAACGGAATTGAGGAGATTGAGAATTTAGATGAGAACAAATTGATCGAAACACTGGACTTGGCAAAGAACAGAATAAAGGTGATTAAGAACATTAGTCATTTGTCTGTTTTGGATGAGTTATGGTTGAATGATAACCAAATAATGGCATGGAATGATATAGAAGAACTAAAAAAGAATAAAAAAGTGGCCACTGTGTATTTGGAGAGAAATCCGATTGCGAATGAAACGATGTACAGGTTTAAATTGAAGGACATGGTGCCGTGCTTGCGAAAGATCGATGCAACGTTGTGTCAATAGGTGCTCTTAAAGGACAAATTATTTGCGTTTCGCTTTTTTTGTTCTCTTACCTATTCGGTAATTGTTAAAAAAAGTTATGAGATATAAAAGAAATAAATTATCTGAATCAAAGTTTGTTCTTAATATTTTTTTAGTTTGTTACAGGTCTTCGGTGGAATATAGTCTGCTAGCAGTAGTTTCTTGAAGCTAAGTTAAGTACTTGACATTCCTAGATAAGTTGATTTGCAAATCCAGATTTTTTTGTGAAGATTATAAACACGTAGGATTACTATGCATACCACAAGGAGTGAATTTGTTTCTTGTGAATTCAAGCTTACGGTTATTAATGTTTCACAATGCGGATATACATATGTATAAGGCTTTAGATCCTGTGTAAAATATTAAAGTTAGTGGGTTGTCCATTAACGCATCAAATTAAATTAAAAGTGTCGTGGATTATTGTGTTGCGTAATAACAAAGCCAAGAATTATGCAAAATTTAGAGCGGATGTTAAGAGTGAGAGACTTTTTTTTATATATTATAGGATTTAAATTCTTTTTGTAGGAACTAGAGCTTTGAGAAATTTTTTACGCATAGGAATCAACACCCAGGCAATGTGAGGACTCCGAGTTCGACGGATAGAACTGATATTTTTTTTCCCTCTACCTACCTCTACTTATATGTACGCTCCAAAAGAAAGAACTAACTATCATGTGAGTGCGTAAGTAACAGCATTAATGAATTTTGCATATTAATAAAATCATGTACTTAGTTATAACGGTTGCAAATCATTACCGCCATAGCAGCACTAAATAAAATATTTTGAATAGATCAAAGAACAAAACTTTTTATACACAGTTTAAGATTCGCTGTTGTATTTGTTTCAGAACCTCCGCTCAATTTTCACCTTTTGAACTCGCCCATTTCGGATTTCAGTTCCGCCATTCCCCTATCAATCAAATCGTCAAATGTCAACATTTATTTCTCAAACATTTTCGCTAGTGAGTTCTCTCAACTAATTCAAGAATCCAAAGAATTCTGATAAAATTTTTATTCGCACTTTTTGTGTTCTGCGCTGTAAAACAAACCCGAAAAAAATTAATTTTAAAACAAGCAATCAAAACTGTTTGTTTACAAAACTCTAGTGGAACAAGAAACTAACAAATTGTGATATTTTAACATTATCAAATAATATTTACGTAAAAAAATTGAGCAAAAAAAAAAACTAAGAAGACCAGAGAGAAAGAAACACGAACACAAGAAAGAACGAAAATTGTTTGACGTCTTTTGCGCTGCTTTGTGTTTTGAAGCAAGAGAAAAAAGGAAAACACTGCGTTTTCGTTTCAAATCGTCGCATTATTTTCCATACGACACAAATTTATGTATACACAGAGAATTATCTACTGCTCTCTGTTTTCTACACAAAATCGCCCTTCTTCAGAATCTGCACCATAAAAAGAAAAATCCAAATCAGCTGTCAAGTTCATGATATTTCTAGATCACATACGCACTCATCGATATTTACTTCCATAATAATTTTACTTTGTCGCTGTTGTTCTGTTGCCTCAAACCACGCTGTGATAGTACTAAAGGAATAAAAAGAATTCAACAGTACCTAGAGATTAAACAGTAATAACTATTATCAAGGAAGTCACTAAGCCAAGGTGGTAGAGCATCAGCATTGACCTTGACAATAAGTAAACAAGAATATACCAACGGCTCATAGTTTTCATTGTGCACGCTTGAGATTCCCTACATAAAAAAAATAAACCTTCAGCTGAAAAATGAGCCTTTTGGGTAGACCAGACATAGATTCTGGCGAGCTCTTCGTTAATTTCAATCAGAACATCACGTAAGTATACATAAATTGTTACTAACATACTTGTGTTATATTTGAAATACATAACTTATGGGTATAAGGTCAAATCTAAAAACGCTTCAGAGTTCCTTCATAGAGACTATCACTACCAAAATTTACATACGAAATTATTAAACATTTTTTTGTTTTTTTTTTTACAAACAAATTTTAATAAAAATTGCTACCTCATTTCTTTCAATGAGTTCAACAAATTTGAAAGACCGCAAGTTTAAATTGTATGAGACCGTTTAAAAAAAAAAAATATTTAAATTCACTCAGAATATATCTAAGTTTTTAAATGCATTACCGTCATGTGTTTAGTTCTCTAGCAGTAGCCACAAAATCTGGATACAGCCTCTACAGTTTCGGGAGCATTGATTCAACTTTGGACAAAATCTACAGCTGTCAATCGGAAGAGATTTTCCTTATCGAACGTTTGTTTGAAAGTTCTTTAGTTGCCATTGTCTCATTAAAAGCTCCACGAAAACTTAAGGTTTCTATTAAAAAATGCACCCAAGGCGAATAATGTACTCATTTATCACCCGCTTAGGTATGCCATTTCAAGAAACAAAGCGAAATCTGCAACTACTCGTACTCGAACACCATTTTAGCAGTTAAACTCAATCGTGAACGTCTCGTAGTCTGCCTCGAAGAGAGCCTCTATATTCATAACATTCAGGACATGAAAGTCGTGCACACAATTCGCGATACACCATCAAACACGACTGGTATCTGTGCCCTATCATCGGCCTCGGATCATTGTTACCTCGCCTATCCAGGCAGCGTGACCTCGGGTGAAGTTCAGATATTTGACGCAATCCATTTGCAAGCCAAAACTATGATTCCTGCTCATGATACTCCACTGGCAGCAATTGCATTTAGCCCTTCGGGCACTGAAATTGCCACAGCTAGTGAGCGTGGTACTGTAATTCGTGTATTCTCTTCTCTGGATGGCAGCAAGCTCTTCGAATTGCGTCGTGGTCTCAAACGTTGCGTAGCCATTGCATCATTAACTTTTAGCACCTGCTCTGAGTACTTAGTATCTAGCTCAAACACCGAGACTGTCCACATATTTCATTTGGATCGAAGCGCTGCCGATAACGAGAGTAAACACTCCAGCGATGATTGGATGGGGTAAGTATAGAAACTATCTAGCTGGATCCTTTTATTGGTTTTCTATTTTCTTGAAGATCCCGTTTTCAATAATTTCTTAAGTTATTCGTTTTTCAGATTTTTAAGCAAAACCGTTACCAGCTACTTGCCGACGCAGGTGACAAATGTTTTCAGCCAAGGGCGGGCATTTGCCTCGGTCACTTTGCCTGAGGCTGGAGTTAGGAGAATTTGTGCAATAGCAACCGTTCAGAAACAGCTAAGGTGGGTTTCTTAAGAATAAAAACATATTTTTCTAACGTCATGTGGCTCTTTTATAGACTCATGGTGGCTTCCCCAGACGGATACTTGTACGTTTATTCCATACCATCGATAGAAGGTGGCGAGTGCCAACTAATTAAGAAACATGACCTAAGGAGTGTTGAGAGTTTCGCTGTGGATGTAAAAGGTAACAAGTGCTATCATTTGTAAGCCGGTGCGTCATCTCAAAATATATACATTTCTTTGGACGTATTCAGTTGATAACTCACCAATTATAGACGAGGTCAAGAGTACCAACCCGCCAACTTCCGGCCCTAGCTATGCATCAGCCGTGAAAGGAGGAGGGAATGGTGATAGTGCATAGACTTCATTTATCACATCCACTACGATAAATCTAGCAGATTTCTTCAGCTCATTATAATTTTCTTTCTTTTTTTATTTGTGTCTTAAAAATCACCGTTTCTAAAAAAAAATGTGTATGTTTTATAAAAAAAAAACTATTTGAAGAAATGGAGATAGCTTTTTTTCTTTTCTTTTTTTAGTTTAAATTTGAAAGTAGAAGAAATATTTTAATATAAAATGTACATATATGTATATATTTACATTTTACATCATTAATAGACTATACACATACATATAATGTACTACTGTCTTACTTTTTTGTACTACATTGTTTGAATTGTATTCAGATAAAAAAAACCAAGGTACAGAGGAAAAAGAAATGAAACGATCATATCGAAAACATAGAAAGAAAACGGTTTTGTTTTTTTTTTTTTAGATATTTTATTATACACAGAACAACACCATAATACATACAAACATAAGTACATGCATATTTTTTTTAAATATTTCTACTTCACTACTATTTAAAAAACAACAAACAATATTAACTCATAACTGTATGACAGTAAATGGAAGATACAAAAATGCACTTTTTTTACTTTGAAGTTTGTTTAGTAACTTCTGCAGAGAATTAATGAGCAAAGAAGGAGAAACCAACAAGCAACATCTTTGAAAATTCTATTCGTTAAATAAAATATAATGTAATTGTAGTTGTAAAATAATAATCGTTGTTTATACATACGTGTATATATTTATTCGCAAAAAAGAACTAAATTGTCGCTTCGAGTAATGAAAGTAGAACAAATTATATTTAGTATGTAATTAAAACAAACAAAATAAAACATTTCTGAGAACTTTCTGAGCTTTTCGGATAAAGAATCTATTTTTTGTACAAAGAAAAAAAAATCTTATTGACTAGTTTGAAAATATACAATATACTCTTAAATAATAAATACATACTTAAAATTTAAGTGTTGCCATCTCCAATCAGTTTCAATTAGAAAAAAAGTTTAAGAGCCATTTCTTATATAAGCCAGCAAAAAGTTACATTTCCCTTTTCCCCTATTGTGAGTTTCGCCCGAAACTTCATTCGGGCGAAATAAAACACCATTGACATCTAAAATGTTCACTTATTTATAGTTGCTGAAAAATTGAACAAGGCGGAAAATGTAATTTGTTTGTTTATGTTAAGCCGTTAAGGCAGGAATAGTGGAAATTCTAGTAGAAATTGATATTTTTTAAATCTCAGCAAAACGAAGTAAAATTTTATTCGGGCGAACAAAATGCTGAAATATTTGGTGAAATATTTTCCGGGTGAAACTCACAATAAGGCTGATTGATTATCTACGATAATGCTACTGTCGTTTCGGTAAACTTTAAAAGAATATATAAGTCCTTCCCTTCATAAACTTCGCAGTAACCAGAAATGCTACACGTTGATAACCGGGACGTTTTATTGATTTTTATGTGATTAATTTTTATATTATAAAGATTAAGTTGAGATCTGGCCAAGTAAGCTCTTCAACATTATTATGCGCAAGCCTATTTTTGCGCATTATTATTTTTATTTCTCTAATTGTCAGGTGTCACTGAATCATCATCATTATCATATAGCCTACCTTGTCTACGTATGCCGTATTTCTGCTTGCTCTATGCTCTATGCACATGTGTAGTGTTGGTAATTCCTTTAATAGTTTTGCCTACTGGCATCTGCTACTATTTAGCCTTCGCCTTGAGCTAATCATCATTGTTAGTGGAAAACAAAAACAATTTGATAGGTTTGACCAAGTGTTGTTTGAAAAGCGTTTGTTTACTTTTCTGCAAGTTTTCTGTCTTTGAGAGGAGTTCTCTCTCTTTGAGAGGATTCTACTATTTGACAGATCTCAATTCCGTATGCCAAAAAAGATACCAAACACACCAATCACCCCTGTGATCAATTCCGACCGGTTTGAAAACGCAAACCGATTTCAAAAACGGACGAAATGAAAAAGTGTGTGCTGGAATTCGCCCGAAATTAAACAAATTCGAAATAGGGGAAACCTATCGTCGTTCGGCTGCATATTTGCGTAGGTAGCGAAAACAAGGGTTGAACAGACAACAACAAATAAAAGGATTTCAGTTGCAGTAGGATTGCTGCGTAGAACGGTCGTCGCGGTCGCCGAATGGCGGCGGCATCATTCCTATTCACTCACAGTAGCGAGTATTCATATCTTACAGTCAATAGGTATACGCACCAGAAAACTTCCTTGCGTATTGATAAGTAAAATAGTAAAACTTAAAAAAAAACAAGCAATAAAACTCTGCGTGCTTGTCACAAAGTAAATTCCCACAAAAGGGTAGTAAAAAAAATAAAATGGATCGTGGCAAGACATCCTCGAGGAAAAGAAAATATTTGAATGGAAAGAAAATCCTGCTTTACAAACTAAAGAAAAAAAAAATTAGATCTGTCCTACTCTAAAAAGTAAACAAAACATTTAAGATGTGCTAGGTGAAATTGTTCCCCTACAAATTCCAACTGGAATCTCTTATTCAGTTTCACCGACAAAAAGATTTGTCTGACTCGCTGTTTTGGTAAAACCCCTTGCCAAATCAGGATATTTTGCCATGAAGTCAATCATTGATTGATTGATTTTGGTTGACATTTGTATGTTTTCCCCTAAATTAGGTAGAAATAATTAATATTTTATGTATAAATCTTCTAAAACATACATTTTGAGTCTTCCGGATTCAATTTCACCAACACAAAACCGAACAAATTGAAAACGTCGATTTCTTTGGGTTTTTCAATTTCGACCGATTCTCAGCACACCCCTAATTCGTTCGAATTCGAGAAATTCGAAAATCATCCCGCCAGAACTGCGAAAACGTAACGGATTGGATTTCGACCGAAAATCATCACAGGGGTGTATGTTTTTCATTTCTTTCAATGATCTTCGTACCTTCTCTTCTGTCATTTCTGGCATTTCTCTAGCCGTGTTTTATTATCCCCGTGATCTGATCCGGATCAGATCAGAATAATAAAACAAACCAGATCAAAGTTCTGTGTTGTGGTGATTGTACGAGCTAAGTTAATTTTGACATTTAGTGCGAAGTTGCCATGCGAATGAATATTTTCTTTTAAATGAAAATTGAATGCGCTTGTTTTATTTTTTAGGAGGAAATTGTTAATTTTGATTAACAGAACCGAATGAGAATAATATTTTGCAGCTATAATTACAGTTTCACATCGCTTAGATATCATTATGAGCAGAAAAATTAATTTATTCGAACAAAATAACATTAATGATATTTGGATTGCCAATAATATTTTTATATTCTAATCTGGCAACATTTACCCTTGGCAATTGTCGATAATACAGCAACATTCACAAACGAAAGTGTATCATAGTGAGAAATAGTCGAACTAATTTTTGGACCACGAAAATTGATCTTGACAAGAAGCAAGATCTCGGATTGTTGTTGTAATGCACACAAACTTATTTGTTGATCTGATCCGGATCAGATCACGGGGATAATAAAACACGGCTAGAAGCCGTACCTTCTCTTCTGTCATTTCTGGCATTTCTGATACAACATTTTTTTAAGTTATGTAATGTAGGGAGTGATGTAAATAGGAGGAATTGGGAGTTGAAAGTGGACCGGAAGTTACAATGTGCATGAGATGTATGGATAGGATGTTACGGAAAAGGATAGAGGGTCGCATACGAGGAGCGCGGCACGCTTGCGATGCACGGCTCTGCTTGCCGGAAATGTGGTTCTTGTCTCCGTACACGACTAAACGAAACAAAACATAAATCGTGCCAGAAAAACAAACAGAACTTCTCTTTACTTACTGTTAAGCGGACGGCCGTCAAAATACCACATTTAGGATTGCTATACGTGGATAATCAGCACGGCCATTTCCCCTCCTAACTTGGAAGTCCGGCGGCCATACTTGACTTCCTCAAACGCACGAAGCCATTAGCCGAAAGTACTTTAGCGTACCTTCCAGACCCTAGCGATTCATGTCGCTAATACCCCGTTTCCACCCCGTTTCTCTGACATTTGGCCGTTTGGCAGGTCGATTTTCATTCGGTTGGTATTTCGGTATAGTAAACATGTCGCGCTGAGTTGGTTTGGTAGGTAGATTTTCATTCTTTGGCATTTCCATAGAGTGAACATGCTGGGTAAGTAGGTAGATTTTCATTCTATGTTATTTCCGTAGAGTATTTGCGCGTTGTTTCTTCCTTAACGATATCTTGTTGAGTGGATTGTCCTGTAATATTTTGCCCAGCGAAGGAAAACAAAAAGAAAACCTGTTTCTAGTCAAGATGTAGTTTTGACAGAAATATGTCTCATGGAGACGCGGTGTGATGAATGCACCATAACATAAAAAAAACTGGGCTCCGTCCATAAGGCGTGACTTAACTAACTTTTATTGAAAACTTAGTTTTCTCTGACATATCAGTACTTTTATAAAAGGCAAGTCTAAAAAAGTATGTACATATGTAAGATATATTGAATGAAAACCAAGGTGGGTTTTTAAGAAAGATCTTTACTATCCATACGATGATGGTTTCCTTTCAACTACTTACAAAATACAAATTCTTAAATTAATTGTATTCAATGGCTCAATTTGCAAAAACTGTTTCTCACGGAGCAGATTGCATGTGCAGGAAGTGCAGGCGATTTGATCCATAGCAATGTGTTTATTATGAATTAAAAATTAAATGTATTTAATTTACTTGAGGTTTTCACCTCAAATACGGTGCGTGTGTGCCTTTACTTATCTGGAATAATTATGAATTCAGAGCTGAGAGGCTCGGATAACGAACATGCGCCGCTATTGGATACTGAATAATATTGAAATACTGAACGGATTTGAATGCGGTTTTTTGCAATCGAATCTGGTGAGATATAAAATGGACTAAAAAAATAAATATATTTCAATAAAAAAAACTTCTAAATGAGTAAAAGAAAAGTTTTTATTTTACTTATAAGCATTTATCTCGTTCTAACTTAGTTCTAAAATAATGTTATAAAAAAACTTTATATATTTGTTTAGATTATTTATGTTGTAATTATTAAAAAGACCAGAAACAATTTAATGTATAAAGAACTTTATTGTTAAAGAGAAACAAAAGGAAAAATTAAAAGGCACATCTGCCAGCCACAAAAGAATACAGAGCAGTCGTTATTTTGAAAGTGACATTTAACAAAACAACACGAGCACGAACGCCATCGTGCGTTTGGAACTTAAACTAAACTAATGGCGTATACACATTTACTTATAATCTCAATACTCCCACTTTTAGTTACAAGTTTCAAAAAATACAAGACAGAAAACAATGAATTATTACTTTACCTTTTTTTTTTATATCAAAAAAACTTAGTAATCTATCTTTCCAAAAACTAAATCAAAAAAATATTGAATTCAAAATTTAAAATAAGGTTTTTTTAAATATTTTCTTTGATTATATTCGAATTAACTTTTCTTGGAACTATGTTCATTTGCAAACAAAAATATTGGTGTTTTACCTTCGGTAAATGCTTCGTCAAGACATCCGCTAGTTGTTCACTCGTTGGCACATATTCAAGAATAAAAATCCCATCTTCGAATTGTTCCCGTATAAAATGGTAGCGTACATTTATGTGTTTTGTGCGCTTGTGATATTCTGGATTCTTCACCAGACGAATCGCACTTTGAGAGTCGATGTAGAGTAATGGAGTTGTAAGACCCTCTTGTAACAACTCCTTCAGGAGGCTTTTCAGCCACATCAGCTCCTTAACTGCATGCGAAGCGGCCATATATTCTGATTCTGTTGTGGACAGTGCAACTGTCCGCTGACGCTCTGATCCCCAGCTTATAACACAGCCACCAAATAAGAATACATATCCAGAAGTCGATCTGCCAGTCCTTCTACAACCTGCGTAGTCTGCGTCGCTGTACCCTTTCAAAATCAAGTCGCCGTCGCCTTTGAAATGAAATCCTAGGTAAGATGTTCCTTTGATATATCTAAGAATCCGTTTTAATGTATTAACGTGTGCTTCAGCAGGATTCTCCATGTACCTGCTAACATTTCCAATTGCGAAACTGATATCTGGCCGTGTTCCTACAGCCAGTAACATAAGACTGCCAACTGCTTCACGGTACGGAAAAACTGATTTCTTGCTTGCATCAAAATCACTCAAGTTTTGTGAATTATCCGATGGAGTTGCGACTGGATTACAATTTTCCATCCCAAAACGGTGAAGCACCTTCTCTGCGTACGCTCGTTGGTTAATGTGAATTGAGCCGTCCAGCTGCTGATCAATTTCAAGTCCCATTGGCTGTCTCATAGACACGTTCTCAGTTAGGTCTCCATTCAGGAATGCGGTCTTTACATCAAACTGCTTTAAAATCATACGCTTCGAAGCCGCTAGTGCAAGTATGGTACGTATTGATGTAAATTTAACCACAGGACTAAAGGTTTCCCGATAATCAATGCCATATTGTTGTGTAAAACCTCGCACAACCAAACGTGCTTTGAAGCGCTCGATACTGCCATCTGTTTTCTGCTTCAACCTATACACCCAACGATTATCAATTACCTTATGATCCTCCGGCGGCTCGACCAACGTCCATGTGTTATTTTTCAAAAGTGACTCGATTTCTTCATCCATCGCCTTCTCCCACTGCTTGTGGTCTTGTGATGTAATTGCGTCCTCATATGACTGGGGTTCATCATAAACTGCCATTAAAGCTGCTGCTTGATTAGCTGTTTCATCAAAAATTATACGTCGACGTGGAGGCGATGCAGCTCGATCTCGTAGACGATTCTTCACTATATTTTTGTTGTCTAGACTACAAACAGCACCATCATATATTTGATCCACTGGCGTTCCTTGTGAATCCAATTCAGGTTTATCTGCTTCAGCACCATCTGACTCCAAAAAATCTTCACCGCCTACGTCATCAGTATTCTGCTCAACGTCGCCAGTATCAACAACAGCCATTGTTTCTTCCATAAGAAAAATTACGTCACATGCCACTTCTATATTGTTCGTTTCCGGATTCCAGACTCTATACGCCTTCGAGTTGTCGTCATACCCAACAAACACACATTTGACTGCTTTTCGATCTAGTTTATGCCGCTTTTCCTTCGGTATATGTTTGAAGACGTCAGATCCGAAAATGCGAAGATGTTCTACTTTCGATTGTTTGTTGAACCATAACTCGTATGGTGACTTATCGGCAACTGTACTCGTTCCAGCGCGGTTTAAAGTGTGAACTGCAGTATTCACTGCTTCCGCCCAGAACTTCTTTTCCATTTTCTTTGCATGAAGCATGGTTCTTGCCGATTCAACAATCGTCCGCATTTCCCTTTCCGCACAGCCATTTTGTTGTGGCGTATAAGGGACTGTACGTTGATGATGAATACCCATGTCATTGAAAAACAATTTCAACTCATCGTTGACAAACTCGGTCCCATTGTCGGATCTCAAAACACGAATATTGTGGCCTTGCTCTTTTTGTGCTATTTTCACAAATTTCTTGATGTAACTCGTTACTTCTGATTTGTGCTTCAAAAAATACACACGACGAAAATGAGAGAAGTCATCTTTCAGCAACAAAAAATATCTCGATCCACCAAGTGAGTTTTCTTCCATCGGTACATACATACATCTGCGTGAATAATTTGTCCACATGCTTTCGATACTTGTTCACGACTTTTAAAACTGCCACGATGATGCTTTCCATAGACGCATGCTTCACATGTAAACTCCTCGTTGATGAATTCGATACCCATTCGTTGTAGAAACTTTCTCACATATGACAAGTGTTGATGCCCTAGACGTTCATGCCAAACACGAAGTGAATCCTTTTTTGTTATCACATTTG
The DNA here is from genome assembly GCA_949775065.1 of Brachyopa scutellaris. Taxonomy (NCBI): domain Eukaryota; kingdom Metazoa; phylum Arthropoda; class Insecta; order Diptera; family Syrphidae; genus Brachyopa; species Brachyopa scutellaris. The sequence goes on from OX459113.1 coordinate 105,666,500, forward strand.
CATATACTTCGTCGTCTTGTGTTGTCTCAACCACTTTGAAAAACATCCTGAACAACTTGTCATGTCGTGCTCCCACTGCAACAGTTTCGTCTCCATCCAACAGCTCACAGCATTTGCTATCCGACCGTAACGAATACCCACGATCCATAGCCTTTCCTGTTGAAAATAAATTCAGATGAATTTCTGGAACATACAACACATCTGTTATGTGCTTTCGAATCCATTCACTGCCGTTGTACGCAAGAATTTGGATGTCCCCTTTTCCTTGAGCTACGATTTTCATACCATTCCCAACAGTAACGTTAATCGATGCTTTCTTGAAATTCTGGAACCACTCACGATGATGGCTCATGTGGTCGCTTGCCCCTGAATCTAACACCCACATATCCTCATCAGCAGGATGAAAAACGACGTGACTAATAAAAGCACCAGACGATTTTGTTTTTGTTTCGTTGTGCTTACGTGGACAGTCACGCTTCCAGTGTCCCTTTTGACCACAGGAAAAACATGCTCCTTTTGGCTTTTCATGTTTCTTATTGTTGCTGTCCTTGGCTCTGTTGGACGAATTGCCTTTTTTCGTAAAATGTCGCTTACTAATCAACGCTTCCACACTTTCCACTTCACCTTGCGCTTTTAATCGAAGTTCCTCTGCCATTAGCCTGGCACGCAAATTTGGCATCGTCTGCTCAGCTGAACTAGTTGATTCCCAAGCACTGTGGAAATGGTTGAACTTAGCTGGAAGTGACATGAGGATTTTTGTCATTACCATTGAATCGGAGATTATTTCCTTCTGATCCCGCATCTGTTGGACAATTTCCATCAGCTTTGACAAGAAAGTTGCAATGTCATCACACGGATCTTTGGAGAAACTATAATATCTTTGTTGTAAAAACAAAATATTAGATTTCGAAGCCTGTTCATAGGTGCTCTTGAGTGTCGTCCACATATTGCATGCTGTATCACAATTCATTATTTGTAACAGCGGCTGCTTGTGACATGCACCGGAGATTGCACGTCGTGCCCTTGCATCAGTCTTCCTCCAAGTAGCAAGTTCTGCTGCATAGTTTGTAGCACCAGCTATCGGAACAACTGAAGAGCCATCTACGACGTCCCACAACTCACCTGCTTCCAAAAACTGCTTCATCAGGAATTTCCATATAAGCCAGTTAGAACCTCCTTCCAATCGGTCAATGATAAATCGTTCTCCTTCCATGTTTCGACGTTATTAATAAGCAAACAAATTTTAATTTTATACTTTAAATTATTTTGGTATGGTCTGGGCCCATAACCTGTTGTAATTATTAAAAAGACCAGAAACAATTTAATGTATAAAGAACTTTATTGTTAAAGAGAAACAAAAGGAAAAATTAAAAGGCACATCTGCCAGCCACAAAAGAATACAGAGCAGTCGTTATTTTGAAAGTGACATTTAACAAAACAACACGAGCACGAACGCCATCGTGCGTTTGGAACTTAAACTAAACTAATGGCGTATACACATTTACTTATAATCTCAATAATTTAACAACAAAGATTTTGATATACATATATATCTTCTTTGTACATTTTCTGTGAGAAAAGTAATAACATAAAAAAATATTATATCTAAAGGTCTTCTATTTCCCTTCTCATCGATCTTTACAGCTGAGGCTTTTGCCATTCTTAAAGCCATTCAATTGGCAGGTAATGGGAAAACTATTGTGTTTACGGATAGCCTATCTTCAGTTACTGCTATTGGTAACACCAACAAACGCACGGACATTATAATTAAGATTCCTGAGAAGCTAATTTCCAATAGAGGTAAAACGAAACTGATCTGGGCACACTGGAATCAAAGGCAACGAATTTGCTGATGCTGCCGCAAAAGCAGCACTAAAAGAGCCTCTGACAATGTGCTATGCCTACAACAGAAATACCTTAAAACATACATTACTGAAAACTGGAAATTCAAGAGAAAAATTCACTGGAACACTCATAATCACCTTTATAAAAAAAAGTTAACCCATCTGCTGAAAAATCAATATACCCCAATAATATTCCTCATACGATGTTAAAGAACTACATTCGCCTTAGGATGGGTCACACCAATATAACTCAAATTCATCTTATTACCAAAGAACCTCAACCGCTTTTCCACTTTTGCGATGCCGGGCCACAACTTACCATAAACCACTTACTTAAATGTAACCAAGTCAATGAAAAATTTAGACTAATTTAATAAAAAAAAAACTTTTTGAATTACTAAACGAAATTTCTGAAACAAATATCAAATCTATACATAAATTATTGTTAGCAATTAAGCTAGAGAATATGACTTAATTGTTCATCGAGCCGAAAGCCCTCACAGCTAGAACTCTTTTGTTTTAGATGTATTTATTTTGTAATTTAATTAAAAATAAATAAAGTTATAACAATAATAATAATAATAAAATAGTTTGTATTCTTTCGCGGCAACGATCAGTGGAGACACAATTGAATTGATTGCGCAGTCCAGTCTCCTTCCAGTAGACAATTCACTATAAATACACATATCTACATACAAAGAGAATATTTACGTATGCGCTGCGAAGCGGGTACATCAGCTAGTGTATTATAATATATAATATTATAAACAAACAAAAAAGAATTAAAATGAAATAAGGAAAAACTTTCCCACCTAAGTTTGTACCATTAGGTCTGTTCCCATACCTGTCCAAAACAGCCGAAATAAGTCAAATCCTGTTCCCGTACGAAGATTTCTCATATGTTTTGACAGAAGAGAGTGTAGTTTTCGGTTGTTTTCAACAGTACGGGAACAGACCTATTATGTATACAAAAAAACAGTATACGGCAACCCTACCTAAATAGAGCTCCATGTATGTAGGTGATATAAAAAAGAAAACAACACGTGAAACTAAAATCGTGATAGACAACCGAGAGGGGGGATCGACATTTTACAACAACAAAACTTCTCATAAAAAGGGTAAACAAAAAAATTAAATACCCCACGCCCTAGGATATGTTACATTAAAAAATTCTTTTACACACTCTTTTAAATGACCCAAAAAAAAAACTTATTTTAAATGTATGCTTACGGGAGCAATAGTATGCCCATTATTTGTTGTTTTGTTTTATTATAACTAGTGTAGCCTGGCCGTGCGAGAACTCTCGCAATCGCAAGAGAAGATCACCAAAGAAAGACCAAATCTTTTCATCCAACATCCAAACTTCCTATGTGATTTCCATCTGTTGACTCATGGAAATTCAGTTATTGCTCTTTTAAATTCAAAAATATTGCTCATTTGTTTGACAAATGGCAAATTATTAAAAAGTTTAAAGCCCTTTTATATTTGACTATTCTGAGATCTTGCATTTCTTAGTGTCGGCAGTCTTAAATCATCTTTATTTCTTAATAAATACGGTTGGACATCTCTGACATAATAAATATAAGCTCCGTTCGCGTACTTTTTGCACTAAATATGGATTTTCTGTCAAATCTCGAAGAGTGGGGGTAAAATTCTCTCCAATACAGAAAAATCACGAAAAAGTAATCGAACGCATTAAGCACCAAAAAATAAAGAATGTATGTGATTTGACAGTTTGACAGTTTTCATAATACACCCCAAAGAAATTCCTTGGACTAAAATTCGTAGCATGGGGAAATTTCTTACTCTCTCGTGAGCACTCTCTTCTACGAAAAACTACGAAATTTTTGCTTACGCGAACGGGTTTTCGTTGTTTTTCGTTATTTTTCGTGAATATTCGTTGTTTTGGGAGGATACGCGAACAGACCTATATTTAGACAAATACCTACATTGGAAGTGAATTATTTTTAATTTTAAATACAAATAACAAAACATAAGCTAAATATCCTCACTTGAAAGGGCTACCACTACCATCGTACGCAGAGCCGCATTGCGGTATTCTTATTGGACTCAACAACGAGGGAATATCTTGGCCATTGAAAATACATGAAGGCAGGTGGAATCAACCAGTAGCAGTCAGAACGAGATTGGGTTGGTGTCTAAGTGGAGGAAACCTGAACGAAGTCAACAATCAAGGTATTTATCACAGCTACGAGGCCTGCGAGTGCGATAAGGATTTGCACGAGCTGGTTCAAAAACATTTTGCAATGGAGGAAACCGGACTAGCCAAGGCGGTTAATGAGTCAGCTGAAGAAGTCTGAGCCAAAGAAATTTTGAAGTCTACCACGAGGCGTATAGGAAATACTTTCGAGTGCGGATTATTGTGGCGTCATTACATTAGTATGCCAGAAAGTTATCAAATGGCATTAAAACGGTTGCAGTGTCTGGAGAGGAAAATAATTACGGATCGTTCAGCTGTATTGAAAATCAATGACCAGATTAAGAACTTGACTGAGAAGGGCTATGCTAAGAAGTGCAATCAAATGGAGGCAGAAGAGCTAAATCCAAAGACTTGGTACTAACCTACGTTTGTCGTCACCAATGCAAACAAACCCGGTAAGTTGAGATTGGTATGGGATGCGGCAGCTCCGGCGAAGGGTGTATCCATGTGTACAGCATGTTACTTAAGGGTGCTGATCAACTGACAGCGCTTCCAAAAGTTTTACATGGCTTTCGTGCAAACAAGATAGCCATCGCAGGTGACATTCAGGAGATGTTCCACCAGATTCGGATTAAAAAGGACGATCAGTCTTCGCAGAGGTTTCTGTGGCGCGAAGGTCAAACGAATCGCAAGCCGGATGTCTACGAGATGAAAGTGCTCACCTTTGGAGCAACATGCTCACCGAGCATCGCGCAGTACATGAAGAACACCAACGCTCAAGAATTCGCGAACAAGTATCCCCGTGCTGCGGAATCAATTTTAAAACATCACTATGTGGACGACCTGTTGGATAGCGTCGAGACAGCCGAAGAAGCCATTCAACTAGCAGCAGAGGTCCGGTATATACATTCGAAGGCAGGGTTTCACATACGGAATTGGCTGTCGAATTCAGTGGAAGTGCTCGAATCATTGGGACAACCAAAAAGCAACGAAGGACGAGCTATGGATAGCCGAGATAGTGAAAATACCATGACGAAGGTGCTAGGACTTTGGTGGAAGCCAGGCGAAGACGTGTTTACCTTTTCCCTAAAGCTTGTCAAGACGCAAAAGGATGTCTTATCAGGAGCCAGGGCGCCGACAAAACGCGAGCTTTTACGGATTCTTATGTCAATATTTGATCCGTTGGGTTTCTTGGCCTTCTACTTAATAAGGCTTAAGATTTTGCTGCAAGAGGTCTGGAGGAAGAAGGTCGAATGGGACGAAGCTATTTCTCGGCACCTGGAGACAAGATGGGAAACTTGGCGGCAGTTGTTGTTGGCAGTAGAGGACGCCTGCATTCCAAGATGCTATTCAACATTGATCTCCAGAGAAGGCATCAGAGTTCAATTACACATTTTTGCAGATGCAAGCGAAGATGCAACAGCAGCTGTGGCTTATCTGCGTTTCAGCGACGGTGTGTCTACAGAATGTGCAATAGTAGGCGCAAAGATTAAGGTGTCTCCCCTACTGCCGATGTCCATTCCTAGGATGGAATTGCAAGCAGCTCTCATCGGTTCACGGATGGCTCTCATGATAGCTCAGAGTCATAGCTTCCAATTCGAAAAGAGGGTTTTTTGGACAGACTCAAGGAATGTTCTTCAATGGCTACGGTCCGATGCCAAACAGTATAAGCAGTTCGTGATGTTTCGGGTCGGCGAGATTCAAGAAAACACAAAGTGCAGCGAATGGAGGTGGGTGCCTTCGAAGTTGAACGTGGCCGATGAAGCGACTAAATGGACCAAGACACCAAATTTCGAGAAGGTTAGCAGATGGTTCAAGGGACTAAGTTTCTTGTATGAGCCGGAGGAGAGGTGGCCTGCTGAAGCTACGGTGAAACCAGAGGAGAAATCCAAAGAAGAAATTCGGCCTAAATATCTTTTTTTGGTCGATAAGGTGGGTAACAAAGCCATACCACTGATGGATGTTTACCGTTTTTCCACATGGGAGAGGCTCAGCCGTTCAGCTGCGTGGGTAATCAGGTTTGTACAGAATCTTCGTAGGCGTATCAAAAAAGAAGCTTTGCCTCATGGACCACTAACATCAACAGAGCTTCGGTCAGCAGAAGTATTCATCTGGAGAATCAGAATCAGAGAATCAGAGCAAGAATCAGAGTATGAGGACGAGTTGGTTCTACTAAATATTGGAAAGAATTTACCAAATTTACCAAGTCCAGCCCGCTGTTTAAGTATTCGCCTTATATTGATGACGATGATATTCTTCGCCTTAAGGGACGAATCGACTGTGCTGAATTTGTTGATGAGGCAATGCGACGACCAGAGCTGCTTTCGAGAAAAACATGGCGAAGATGTCAACAACTATCAAATTTGTTCTGGAAACGCTGGGTACGAGAATATTTGCCCACTCTGGTACGACGAACAAAATGGTTTAAGAAGGTTGAACCATTGAAACGAGGCGACGTTGTCCTTATCGTGGACGAAAACCTACCAAGATACTCTTGGCCCAAAGGAGTTAAGCGTTGTAACTTCTCAGGACGGTCAAGTTAGAAGAGCAGCTGTAAGGAGCGGAAGCGGAGTATATGAGCATCCGGTAGTGAAGTTGGTGGTGCTCGATGTCAGCAAGGAGACAGAACATCGTGAAGCAGTTGCAGAAGCAGACTACCTCACTGGGGGAGAGAATGTTACTGAACACGCACCCTTAATAAACACATACCCTGACAACACATCCTAACTAAGGATAACCAATGAGCGCGCAGCTTTTATTTAAAACGAACTCCGACGAATGAACGCGCAGCTTCTATGGAGGGAGAATTTTAGCTGTCATTACGAAGAAGACATAAAGCGAGTAAAGGCAGTAAAATTAAAAGTGTCCTGATTTTGATCTGAATTTGAATTTTGATTTAACTTTTTTGTATCTTTAACTTCCAAGTATTCTTTAATTTCAAGTGTTAACTAATCATACAATAAATATCAGTTTAAAGTCATCTATAAATCTGCCTATGTGCTTATTTGTTTTCTGGAATTCGCTTTAGGAATTAACACGAGGACTTCCAAAATGTCACTGCTTCCAAAAAATGTTCATTCCAATTTGTAGTCACAAAACAGACCTACTAGGTGTGTTTGGTAACCTGTTCATTTACGTAAATTTACATCCAACTGTCAAAAATCAAGAGAAGAGAGAGGCAAATGACAGTATCAAAAAATGTCCCCTCTTGCAAAATCGTGCTACATCTATTTCATGGAGTCATCGAGGGACATCTATTAAACAGCAATAAGACTATTTGTGAAATGTCAATCACTTCTTGTTAACAATATAAAAGAAAATAAGTTTTTTATGAAAATACTCAATAGGTAGTTAAAAAAGAAGAGATGATTTTCCCCCACTACTACTTGACAGATGTCCCATTTGTGTCAATAAAAGATACCAAACGCAAGGTCTGTTTGGTGTGCAGTAAATTTACGTAAATTTACTGAACCTGTCAAAAATCAAGAGAATAGAGAGCCAAATGAGAGTGTCAAAAAATTTCCCCTTCTACGAAATCGTGCTACTCCACATCCATGTAGTAGTCCCGGGACATCTATCAAACAGCCATCTGACAATTCGTGAAATGTCAGTCTTCATTTTTGTTTGTGTAATTAGAAGTTTCTGAGAGGATTTTCCCCCACTTTTCAAATTATTTACTATTTGACAGATGTCCAATTTGGATTACGAAAAGCACACCAAACAGACCTACACATACTATCCGGTCTGTGTGGTGACTTTTTATGATCAAATTGGGACATCTGTCAAATAGTAAATAATTTGGAAAGTGGGGGAAAATCATCTCTTCTTCTTTGTTAACTATTAAATATTTTCACGAAAAACTAATTTTCTTTTATTTTAATAACAAATCGTGATTGACGTTTCACAAATTCATCAGTCAATTGTTTGATAGATGTCCCTCGATTACTACATGGAAAAGATGTAGCACGATTTCGCAGTGGGGCAAATTTTTTGACACACTCATTGAATTTCTTGACACCTCATTTGGCTCTCTCTTCTCTTGATTTTTGGCAGTTTTAAGTAAATTTTCGTAAAATTAGGTCTGTTTGGTATCTTTTCTGTGTAAAAATTTCATCGATGTCAAATAATAAATACCTAATTTGGAAAGTGGGGGAAAATCCTCTCAGCAGTGGAAAATTCGCAAGTAAAGTAAACAAACACGTTCTGCGTAAAACCTCCAAATTTGTTTTTGTTTTCCACTAACAATGAAGATTATGACATTTTACAATTGTCAGATGGCTGGTTTGACAGAGTTGACGAAACCTACGCGAAGAAAAAGTCTGTGTAAGATTGTGTACTCTCTTTGGAGGGGAAATTTTTTGAACTGTCATTTGGCTCTCTTTTACGAATATTTTGGGTTACCAAACACGAAATTCGTAGGAATCTTACGAATGTGTAAGTTACCAAGCAGACCTATTACAAGTCAGCAAACAGACCTATCATTTTGCATGTTACCTATTTCAGCAAAAATGTTATATGAGATTCACACTAGCATCGAAATGAGATAATTTCGAGTTACATATAAAAAGTGTTCATACCTACGCTTGCTAATTTCGTGGACAGATATTGTGTATGTACGAATCCTATGGCCGACGCTCTTTGGCTCCACATGCAGTTGATCAGAGTGCCTCTACAACTTCAATTTCTTTTTTTCAGATAACATCCCATATTTATTAAACAATTCCATGAGATATTTGTGTTTTGTATGTTATTCCATTATATTTTTCGTTTTTATATCACTTTACTTGTGCTGAACGGGGCCAGTAGCTTTAACAATTGTAATCTCAACCACATAGTTTATTTACGGAAATAACTACTAAACACTAAATATCTCCTAAATTAGCGATATATTTTTTTTTTAGTACTGAATAATTTTTATTTTACCGAGATCAATAAGAATCCGTTGTTTAATCTTTGTGCAACGGATATCGTTAATATTCCCTTATTAATTTGTCCTGTCATTGTCATTCAACTACATTCAAATTAAGTTTGTTCGATTTTATTTTCACATAATTTTGAACGAATTTCAACGAAATTATGTTGAAATGAGATAATTTCGATATGTTAATTCGTATGGGAAATTATCTCATTTCGAGCATAGTTTGGAAATTCGCAACGAAATTAGCTGTTTTGCAATGGTGTGAATACCGTATTACTTCAAAATGATAATTATGTAGCCTACTTAAACGCTGTGGTAAAAATCCGCCAAAATTAAATTGTAAATAAAAACGTATTGCATTAACCCCCGCACTGCTGGCAGTTCTAATGCACAATTTCCACTCAAACTCAACTCTCAACTCGCTTTGTAGTGGCTGTCAAAATATTTTTGTTGACACATTTTTTTAGCCCAGATCGGCATCGGACTAATGTTTTAATTTCAATAAAATAATTGGAAAAAGGTATTAAAAACCTAAGTCGGTGATAATTTCGTTTGATTTCTCGGTGCATAGACAATGAAAGAAACTGGTATGGAGTTGCAGAAGACAACAAGTAAAACCAGCCTTCTCAATCTCATGGTTCTAAAGGCCTGGCGAGAACGCTGGTCCGACTCGCAATGGGGCATCAATATAAAAACTGTAAGTATTCAAAAATGCACACATCCTGATTTTATTTGTACTTAATTTAGTGTCACATCACAACAGAAAAATAAAAACGATACATTTACTCTACTGCCCCTCGAATGTGGGATCTTCAGCTCTGGACAGTGCCAGCATTAACTGCCTTTGCTTCGTTGTCAGATTCTTTGGAATTCGGATTTTAAATGTCACTGTGTGATCGCCAGCTATAGCTGCCTTTGTGCTTATTCCCTTCCCTTTGAAACAGTGTGTCGTGTGACTTTCTACTCCTGGGCCTAGGTTTACTTCCAGATCTTCGTACAAACCACGGATTTTAAACTTGCCACCCAACACAGCTTGGCTTATCGTAAGGTACTTATCAGTGGCAATATTATTCCCATCACGCTTGAAATAGCTGCTTTTGTCAACATTCAGGCAGATTTTCACAATTTGATTGTTCAATGGGTTTGTAACCTTTATAATGTCGCCGTTGGCAGTGCCTGGTGGTATACTCACCTCTACGCGTTTGCTTTGGACAATATACCCTCGGTTCTCACAGGTTTGGCAATTATGTTTGTTTACATATCGTTTGCCTTCGCAGCAATCACATATTTTAAATCCCGATTGAGTGCCTGCTTTGACGCGGTACTCACCGGTGCCACTGCATTTTTGACAAAATTCAATATTAACTTGACTGCCAAGTCTCGTCGAACCGTTACATCTGGGACACTTAACCATTGTTTTTAAGTCGACGTATTCTCTGCTACCTTGTACAGCTTGCAAGAATTTCAATTCCATCTCGATTTCGTTTCTACCAATTTCTGTAAAGAAAATATTAAAGGAAAGAGTAATTATTAAAATGATTATGTATTGTATGTGTGCATTTTATGTGCATACATATTTTATTATATTGCAAAAGCTATTGTAAAGAAATCAAATAAAATTTCATAATCATCTAGCTAGTTAGCACCCATAATTGAAAATTAAAGACAAACCAAGCAATTCAGCAAAGATGTTTTCCTTTTTAAGTCAGGATCTATGTTAAAAGTTTGCATATACATTTGTCTATATAACTCTCATGTAACGTTCTATAATATAAAAGATGAACAAACCTTTCAGTGCCACCCTCTTGTCATCCTTGCCCTCATCTTTTAACCTCAAAAGTTTTGGTTTTTTTCTTTCGATATTAAAGATTTTTTCTCCGAGTGTAACTGTATTCAAAAACTGTTGGACGCTCTTAACTGTTCCAAATCGATCGTACTCGAGTCGGTTGTTCTCATCACTCAACACATGATACGCCTCTGAGATTTGTTGAAATGACTTTGTCTCTTGCGGTGTTGGACTCGCGTCAGGGTGATACTTTTTTGCCAATTCATAGTATGCAGATTTTATTTCCTGTGTTGAAGCTATTTTCGGCACTCCGAGAATCTTGTAATAATCAATCGAAGCAATCATCGCACTAGAAGATGCCGGAATTTTCTCTGGTATATGCAGCGACGCTTTCGATGCATCTTCTTCGGACAGTTCTCTTTTGGGGTAATAGATTGGTTCTTCAAGTTTAAACTGGTAGCGCCTTGAACTCGAATAGCGAACGGACAAAAGATTTTCTAAGCTTCGTGTAAATTTTATGATTTTTAACATTTTTCACATAATTAACGAAAATAAAGTGAGTACTTAAATATAATGAAATCGTTTTACAGTGATTCTCTCAATATATGTTTGTTTATTTTTTATTTTTTATTTTTATTTTTTTTTTTCAAATGCAGGTGCTTCCCAGAGGTGTCAGTGGGGATGTGTACAATTTAGCGGACTGTATTTTGCAACAAGCTGTTATTGGATCTAATGCAAATCCGGTAGGTGAATGATAACCAATCGATGAATTTAATTTTAAATTGAAATATCACTGCAGCTGGTCCTAGCATATCTTAAGCACTCTTTGTGTGCCCATCTGGTGTCTCATGCGGCGGTCCTTAAGCGTATATCAAAATATGAACATTTTGGCAAAGTGTACTGTGTAACATCACTATTGGAGTTCTTGCATTCCGTTATCGGTGGCGTTACTTGCCGGTTAGTTGCCTATGCTATGGTATAATTGGTTTCATGTACTAAGTCATTTTCTTTTTAGAAGCAAACCAGAGGAAGTGGTACTACCAAGCGCTGTGGTGTCACTTGTCTATTGGTTAATGCAGATTTTCGCCTCATGCACAGAACACTTTGCGGTCGGAGGTAAACTATCAATAGAGCATCAAATCTTGATTGACAACACCACGGAAGTCATAGAAAACATTATAAGCAATGATTTCCTTATGGGCATATTGTACATCGGCAAGCAAGAGGATCCGGATTTTTTCGGAAAAATTCGTGAAAAATATTCGGACATCAAGAGCTCACTTATAAGTTCGGGCTATAAGCCAAATAATACAAGCATTGAGAAGAAGCTACATCGTCTGGCGTACATTGATGTCGGCCAGTTACATATCTTGCGATTGGAGTCTGATGAAATCGAACCGATTTCGTATTGTGTTCAACCTTTGCTTGCCGTCGAAGTTCTGCTCAATCCCAGTAGTGATACTCAGTTTTATGTGTCAGAATTGTTAATGATTCAGCGACTGAAGAATTACTCCATGGTGCGATTGTTTTACGAAATTATCCGAGCCGGATTTATATCGCTGAGTAATGTGATTGAGACTAGTCATGATACGATGTGGGGAGCGTTTACGTTCTTCAAAGTGCCCTTGATTATAAAGCAGCTGAATGCTCTTTCACATCATAGTAAGTGGCCGTAGTCATGCTCTGATTTTATTTATAATAACTTAGTTATGTTGTAACTTGTAGAACCAACTGAATTCGATCATATTCCTGAGGTGGTTGAAGCTTTGGATATGCTACTGGAGGATACGCTTATCCTGGACTTTATGGATACCAAGTGCTCATGTAATATGATTGAATATTTACTGAACGACTGGAAGAAGCAACAACTGGTTAACGATATACACATTAAGCGATTTGCCTCCTTAAGGTAAGAGTTATCTTTTCAAATTTGATCGTATATTTTACGGATTTTCCATTAATGTTTTCTCCCAGAGAGCCGATATCATCACTCTTGCAAAAGCGTGAAGTCGCCAATCAAGCGCCGTCGATTATCAATTTCATAATTCGCGCTGAAGTTCCATTGTCTGGGGTATTAAAAACACTAAGTGCGGATTACAATAAAGTGCAGGAGGCACTTTTGGGAGTTCTATGTCAAGTCTTAGTTGGTAAGTTTAATTCATCCAAATGCTTATATTACCTCACACGTTTTCACTCAGGCAATAGCTTTGATCTCATACTGTCAGTGGCCACAGTAGAAGGACGTCTTAAGACATTCGTCTCAAGGCTCATACAATGCAATGAAACTTCTAAACAAGTTCCTGGTGAGGTTGGTAAAACCTCAGTAATAAGATCAACTCTGTTCGATGTGTCATTTCTTATGCTGACATTCATTGTACAGAAATACGGATCTGATGTAAGTTTCTGAACTGGAATCTCATATTTGAAATTATAATTTTTATTTTGTTTAGGTCGTTTTGTCTGAAAATGGCAATTCGTTCTTTGAGAAATGGGTTCGTGAATGTATGGTGGAACGCAACAAACCTAAATCACCAAGAAATATGGTTGGTCTGTGTGATGAAAATATCGTTGATGAGCTGCTGCTGAGCCTTAGCAAGCCAGAGGCACAATTGAAAAATAGGTGTGTTTTGTGCTATTAAATAAAAGAATGTGGATTCTAATGGAATATGAATTTTACTTACAGTAATCTTACGTGGCAGGATATATGCATGAACATTCCGGGAGTTCTTTATCAAGTCCTAGTTGCGTGGGAAAATGAGACGCTTTCATCGACGGATGTGAAGGGGATTTTGGATAGCATTAAATGCCGTCTATTTTCGTTTTCTGTATGTGCAGCTTCGTTCTTATGTGCATATATGCAAACTGTACGAGAGGTAAGTGTCTCGTTAAGAGTTTTTGCTTTACCTACGTTGCGTTTTTCGCTGGTAGATAAGAATGTACTTTTGATGTTCACCGAATTCTTTGCTTGTGGTATATGCTTACAGGATGAATTCCTCAAGCCATTAAATATGGTTCAGCAATTCCTTTCAAATTTAAGCCCAGAAGAAATATCATCACAGGATAACACAAAAGAACGACTTGGGCTTTCCTTTCAAATAATCAGAAAAATGCAACATGACATTCATCCGTCGGGAAATCCGAAAATGCGAAGCTTAACAGTGACACAGAATCTCGTCTCACATACACCACTCATCGAGCAGTTTAAGGATGTTTGGAAGAGTGTCTCTCAACATGGATGGGTACCTGTCAAGGCTGCACAAATACTAGAGAGTTTACTGCAAGCTGGCGGTCCAGTCTGGTTTGTTACACAACTGGTCGAGGAGATCTTAAAGTGCAAATACACTAGAGTAAGAAATTCTGGAATGACTATTATTTGTCTGCACACATATTTATTATTATATGCTTTGTCTCTAAAGGATATGATGAAAACTATGGACATTGTATTCGCTGTAATGCATCTGGATATTGAAAGAAATACAGTGGCCATTCTTGGACGTATTGTTCCACTCATACTTTTTAATAAAACCGGAAGGTAAGCGCAGAAACTACCCGTCTATTCATATTTTACCAATACCGAATTTTATTACAGTGAAGAAATAACAGAATCCCAATCGTTCGTATTGGCTAGACTGTGTGTATATTGCATTATCTCGAATCTGGAAACGCGAACCCCTCCGTTGAAAAAGCGATCTCGATCTGACGATCTAGATGAAGTTGATATTGGAAACTCGACAAAGATGCGGAAATTAACTAATCCTGAAAGTTCAGACAACTCCAGTTCAAGTGATTTCATCATGGAGACACATCACAACAGCAAGGAACCACCAACCGTCATAAGGGACCCATTACAGAGTAGTTTACAGGGAATATTCAAAGTCTTTGCTCAATTTGTGGCCACTGATGAGTTGTCGCCGAGAATTTATTTCATTTTTCAATTTATTTCCCTGCTGGTCGAATGTGGCAAGGATCGTGTTAAACCGGTACTCAAATTGCTACCAAATAATTTGATACAAAATTTACTTAAGGTAATGGTGACGGATGAAATCACAGTTGGACTTATTTGCCGGTAAATATTTAAAGATCTCTCATTTCGATGGGGACTTATCTGTTATCTGGTTTACTTTGCAGGATCTATGATCTTCGGATTAATACTGGTAGACAATCTGCAGTGTCAGACTTGTGTTTATGGCGTAATATTAATTTAAGAAAACTGAGCATTCAATTGTAAAGAATGTGTCAGTAGTAACGCCGTAAATTCTTTTAGGAATTTTTACAAAATAAAAATTCTTTATATTACAAGTTTTTGTTGTTTTTTAGCTTTGTATTTGAAAACTAATTGATAGTTGAGGTGGTGCTAGTGCTGTTGAGTCCTAGTTACGATAGCAAATAATATATTCATTGTTGAAAAAGAATCTTAGAGCTTCGTCACTTTCTATACCTAATTATTTAAAGATGAAGTGGATTCATCATCATCATATAACCTGTCTTGTCCAAAGTCGGACATTTTATGTCCGTCTCCTAGCCGAAATGAAACGCTCCTTTAATAATAATACTTTCATGACGGTTACTTACGAACTAACTTACAGACTAACTAATTACATTCTCTATCTCTCTCTTTATACTCATTTATAATTCATACTGTGTTCGTATATGTATGTACAATGTGCATATATGACAGGACGTAGGCCTCTTAAAAAGTGTCCACTCCATATTATTTTTGGTTGTGCAGATCAAATTCTCTACTAATACTCTTTTAATGTCGTCACTCCAGCGCAATGGTGGCCTTCCTCTGTTTCTCAGGCCTTCCTTAGGTCTCTATTCTATCTGTTTCTTTGTCCATCTTTTTTCTGTTATTCTCGCTAATAGTCCTGTCCACCTCCAGCTCGCTTTTGCAATCTGTATGTTTTTATCAGGTAGCCCCTGCATATTGCCAGCATTCTTCTTCAACTGGCAATGTACATTGGTCAAACATCTGTCAAATGCATGGCTCTGCAACACCTTAATATGTTTTTCAGTTAATCTAAAGCTGCCGAGTCTAGTCCAATGTGAAGTTGGATTTCACGGGTTTGGTTGTCTCTTCTTATTCTTATTGCATGACCGAGAGAGATATTATTTACATTCGAAAACTTAGTCGATCGCCACTTCGTCTGCTGTCTCTAGGTTGCCACCTGGCGATGAATTCTTTCTTCTCGAAGGTGATGTTTAGACCCACGTTATTTGTGGCTACTCTGTGTTCATCTAACTTCATCTTGGGGTGGTAAAGTGGTAAAGAAAAATAAATAGGCGCTCATTGTTTCCTACTTGTAGCATTATATCCGAAAGTTTTTATTTGTTTGTGTTTTTGTTTTATTATTATTTCATTAAATAGAGGTACATTATTCAAAGTTAAACATTATCTCAGCTTTCCCTATTTTAATTAATTTATTAATGTTTCTGTTGTTTTCAGTGATTTTATTTGCAAAATAAAAAATCGTGTTTTAATTTTTTTTATATAAATTAATGTTGAGCGTTTCAATCAAACACGTTATATTTTCTAGCAATATTTTATGTATGCATTTATGTAGTATATATACATAAAAAAAATTGTAAACAAAACAAAATTCTTCACTGTCTATTCATATTATTATTACTTCGTTTTAATATTAATTTCCTAGACAAATTCTTAAGGTAAGGACAAAAGCTTACATAAATTATTTAATTCCTTTAAATGTGTTTACAAATTATACTTGTTTTGCTATTAATTTAAATGGACACTGCATTCTTGATTCAAATTACACGCTGATCCTCCTTGAGTTTACATTTTTTTTATTTATATTATACATTATGTATATAATAAGAAAAAAAGTTCAATTTTACATTTTTAATATTTTTATTTTAAATTGTTTATAAGAATTGGGAAAATATATTTTTGCTTTGCAGTGAAATTTTTCCTCTTTTCTCAGTTCTGTTATTCTTACAAAAAAAAAGTCAATACAATAATAGATGTTAGTTTTCCCTCTTCCTCCATCTGCATCTACTCCTAATTCACGTACCGCTACTCCAATCAATTTGTTTCTTTTGTTCTCTCTTTTTATGATGAATCGTTCTTTTTCCGTGTGTTTCTAGTTTAATTGTAAATAAAATTAATATAAAAACGCCCACCCAATATAAGTGCAATCAGACAGACGCCGTTCCTAAGATTAAGTTTTGATTTTATGTATCACTTGAGGCAGCACTCAAAATACGTCTCGCCAATAAAATTGCCGCGCATGGCCTTTGAGACGTTGTGTTCGAAAAGGCGTCGGTTATTCTGCAAAACATCGGCTGCCTCCTTGTTTAGAGGATCTTCTGGATTCGGCTCCTAGCGAAATCCAGTGACAATTAGATAATGGTAAATTATTTGCTAGTGCATGTGACTGATCTTACCAGGAACAAATATTGTAATCCGTAGACAATCGAATTGATTGTTAGGACTGGATTCCAGTCTTCCCGTAGAATGTTTAAGCAGACATTTCCTTCTAAATCAATGTTCGGGTGATATACCTGAGTTCCGCACTTAACCTTGGGCGGTTCATGTGGATAGTTGGGTCCGACGCGGAAGTTAAATACGAATCGTCCATTTTTGTAGAAACCCTCGTCGGGGCAAATGATCAGTTTGAAATTAAGAAGATCATCCGGATCGGGGAAGTCAGTGGTGCAGGTTTTTGGAAGGTTCAACTCATTTATGTCTGTAAGAAAGAAAACATTACGTGAATCTCCGAGGAATTAATATTTAACCCGTTCATATAAAATGTTGCCTTTCGATAGAACGTACCTAATCGAATAAACAAAAATACGGAAACGAGTATTATGTAGTATGTTTGTAGATGGCGCTACAGCTCGGGCCTGCATCTCGCAACCTTTTGTGAATGCGTGTTATATTTTTGCACGAATGGAAGGGACCTACAGTTTTTTTGCGACTCCGAACGGCGAGTTGAGAAGCTCAATCGTGACAAATGATACTCTTTGATGCTTGTCAGACATTCGAAAGAGGTGGGCACTGTGAAAAACTTTTAGGTGTTTGCGGCGGGATTCGAACCCAAGACCGCTGGCTCAGTAGTCCGACGCACTAACCACTTGCGCTACGGTGCCCACTACAAATAAATTACATACATGTTATAAAACCAAGTAAATTGAGCTCTTGCTCCTTACTGCTCGACTTGATTATTTTTTTTATAAATCCACTAGGTAACATACAATGTATGTATATGTGGCCCTTCAGTAGCATAGATCATCAAGACATTAACACAGTTAATGGCGCCCACAAATGCATTAGGAACTCTGCGCAAGACTGCTCTTTCTTTTACATGCTAACCAACAGAATAAGCGGGGATTCTACGGTTTCCGTGGCGCCAAGGTTTAAAAACGCCATTTAGTAGATCTCGGTGAAATAAACACAACATATAAAGTGAAAAAAATTGATTAATCGCTTAGTTCAGGAAAGCTTCTGCTGCTCAAGGGATACGAGACACGACTCGCTTGAAAAAAACATCCAACCCCAGCAGCTTAGCACTTCGAATAAACTATTTATTTTTTAAATGGTCATTTACCCTTTTAGTATCTTTATGCCAGCAGCTCAATAATTGAAATTCTTTTTTTAGTGGATTTAAGAAAGACAACCATGCGTTGTTTGATTGCATCTTAGGCAGTGACAGTCATATTCACATAAATAGAATAATGCATAGATGACTAATGCTGTGAATTATAATTCTTACCAGCGAATTATGCGAATACTTATAGGAAAGGCAAAACAGCACGAGATAGGAGCGAATTGCAACCTATTCCGAAGGCTACAACTTAACATTGATGCTTTTGTGCACATAAAAAAAAGTTCCTTGTACATTTTTTAAAATTTCAAGGGCACTACAAAGCAACAAAATTAGCACCAATAGCAGCATACAATAATTTTTTTTTTTTTCAAATATCATTTACCCTTCTGAATACGCAATTGTGCAGCTGATGCCTTCTTTTGTGGACCCGACCTGGAGGTTTGCTCGCCATCCTTTTTTTGTTGTTTTAGTGAAAACAATTTGATCATTTTTCTGACAATCTGCGAACACCTACCCACGGCGAATTTTTAAATCAAACTTTCGCCTTCTTTAGAAGTTATTTGTTATCTTAAAATATTGCAAACTATTGAGATATTGACGTTTTTTGCTAAATTTCCACAACAAATTCCACACACACAGGAAAGTTACGAACCAAATTTGATGTAGAATTGCCAAAAAAGCCAACCAAGTAGCTGACTTCAAAGAAGTTTTTGACAATTCATATTTTAGACAGCGCAGCGCTGTTCGGATGAGAAATCATAGAAAACTCACCACACTTGCTACTGCGATGAAGCAGTTCAGCGGAAAGTTATATTTTTAATAATAACCGTACTAAATTATTTTGAATTAAATAACCTATTAAAAATAAAAACTAAAAGCAAAGATTGGGCTTCAAATTTACGATTGACATTGAATTTCATTGATAAGATAATTTGAATTGCTTAACTTTCCGGATAAGTTTCTGAGTATTAAATTGATCGGGGCCGCTTTCCAATAGGTCAACCTTCGGATTTAAACTTTTTTTTTATTTTTTTTTTATAGACCCCAAATGACCCCTAAAACACATAAAAAATAAAATCAAAGTGAGGAAATAACAAATAAAGCAAAAAAAAAAATGTTTTCGAAATTCTAACCTCAAAATACTGAAAACTAACATTTTAATGAATGAAAGTGGTACTTTAATGAGAAAATATAGTGTATTTCACTATATATTTTTGCAAAGAATAAATAATGTAAACTATGGACAGGACATCGACTGAAATCATTAAGAAGGGTCCTGTATGGCTGTTTCCTCAACTGGTGTTACTAAACAGTTGGATGCCTGGCGCGCTGCGCGCGATTAAAAAAAAACTATGGACAGGACATCGACTGAAATCATTAAGAAGTGGCCGGGTCCTGTATGGCTGTTTCCTCAACTGGTATTACTAAACAGTTGGATACCTGGCGCGCTGCGCGCGGTTAAAAAAAAAAACTATGAACAGGATATCGACTGAAATCATTAAGAAGTGGCCGGGTCCTGTATGGCTGTTTCCTCAACTGGTTTACTAAACAGTTGGGTGGGTATGAGAATCTCAACGCCAAAAATAATAATAATAAAAGTGCATAATAGACCCGTTGAACGCATTAAAAACAGAAAGTAATGCATACTAGACGCACTGAACGCAAACAAACAGCCTGTCAACTCATTTTTATGTCAAATATGTTGACATTTGTACGGTTTTTGTGCGGATTGTAAGGTTTTGTGAAAAATGAATTATTGTTGTAAACACATAAACAAATGTTTCCTCACATTAATTTATATACAGAACATCTTAGAATAACGTATATTTACCAAAAATAATAACAAAAGGTGATAATTCAGGTTGACCTATTGGAAAGCACAGCCTTTTAATCAATTGTTCGATACTATTTGTTCATAGAACATGGAGTAATAGTCCAATAACCAATAATCAGATATGAAGGCTATGAAAATATTTGTTGTATTCTCTGCATATATTTAATTTAGAGCCAAAATTGATTTTACAAGGATACATGATATTTTGATTAAATAGTTTCGTTTTTCTCCTTAAATAGGTCTGTTCCTTTACTTGAAATTTGTTACTGATTCTTACTGATTCTTACTGGTTTTAGATAAATCGCGTTCCTTTACACAAAAAAGTAGTAAAAGAGAGAGGCAACGAGAGAGTACAAATTTCCTCTCACTAAAAAATCTTACTAGGTCTGTTCCTTTACTTTCTGCTCCAAAAATAGTAAATTATTGAATTTCAAGGAGTGGGGGTAAAATTCTCTCAGAGTAAGGCAAAATTACGAAAAAGTAAAGGAACGCGTTTACTACAAAAGTAGCAACAAACGAAATGTCAACAACACATGTGAAGCAAAAGTAATCAGAGTGTTGTTGTATAATTTTGGATTTTACGGAAAAGTCCACCCCTGATGATTTCCCAGAACCAATACCGTATGCAATATATTGCGAAATGCAAATTTCAACATTCAGAACGTTCAACTTTCATCTATGTTCCTTTTCTCTCCATTTTTTTACTTTTTGAATTCAAAGAAAAAAATGCAAATAATTCAAACAAGTGAAACAGCTGACTTTGACAGATAGTTCAATTTCTACCGGAAGAAATTTGTCCAGTAAGAAATAGTAAGAATTTTTAGTGAGGGGAAATTTTTTACTCTCTCGTTGCCTCTCTCTTTTACTACTTTTTCGTGTAAAGGAACGCGGTTTGTCTAAATTCAGTAAGAATCAGTTATAATTTTCAAGTAAAGGAATAGACCTACTATTTCTTACTGGACAAATTTCTTCCAGTAGAAATTGAACTATCTGTCAAAGTCAGCTGTTTCACTTGTTTGAATTATTTGCATTTTTTTATTTTAATTCAAAAAGTAAAAATATGGAGAGAAAAGGAACATAGATGAAAGTTGAACGTTCTGAATGTTGAAATTTGCATTTCGCAATATATTGCATACTGTATTGGTCTGTTTACTTTTGCTTCACATGTGTTTTTGACATTTCGTTTGTTGTTACTTTTGTAGTAAACGCGTTCCTTTACTTTTTCGTGATTTTGCCTTACCCTGAGAGAATTTTACCCCCACTCCTTGAAATTCAATAATTTACAATTTTTGGAGCAGAAAGTAAAGGAACAGACCTAATGTTTCACCAATCAGGCTACCGAAAACGTGGTGTGGTATACCAAGTGTATTTACATCGAGGATACACACTTGTTAAAATGTCAATCGAGATGTCAACGATTTGTTTTGGTTTTAGCGTGCAATGTGTTTTACTACTCTAGTTCAATTGATTTAAATGGTTAAGAATGTCCAGTGAACCTGCTGTAGCTAAAGATGCTGTACTCAAAGCAAGCTGTCCCATTCCGAAAGGAACTCCAGTTGTTAAAGGATATGAATGGAATAATGGTGTTGATTACTCAGCACTTTTGCAGTCCTATGTGAATTCCGGTTTCCAATCCACAAATCTTGGTCTGGCGATAAAGGAAATAGATAGAATGGTACATGATTTTGGATACCACCACATGAATTTTTAACTTAGTTTCATCCACAGCTGGATTGCAGAGCGAAGCCGCTAAATCATGAGCAAGAAGATATCCATGAAACGGATGAATTTATAAAAAGGAAGCACAATTGTACAATATTCCTAGGTTATACCTCAAATCTAGTTTCGTCTGGACTGCGGGAAACTCTTCGATTTCTGGTCGAACACAAAATGGTTGATTGCATAGTTACAACAGCCGGTGGAGTAGAAGAAGATTTTATTAAGTGCCTTGCTCCTACTTATATGGGTGAGTTCAAACCCAAGACTAAAGAACTGGTTTATTGATTATGTATATCTTTCCCAGGTTCATTTGAGCTTCCTGGAAAAGAGCTTCGAGATAAAGGAATTAATCGAATTGGTAACTTGATTGTACCCAATGACAATTACTGTAAATTTGAAGACTGGCTAATGCCACTATTGACAGAGATGCTTGAAGAACAGAAAGAAAAACAAATTCTTTGGTCGCCATCCAAAATTATTCAACGACTGGGAGAGAGAATTAATGACCCTTCTTCTATTTACTACTGGGCTGCGAAGAACAAAATTCCTGTGTTTAGTCCAGCTCTAACCGATGGTAGTCTCGGTGATATGATGTATTTCCATTCGTTTCGCAATCCTGGTTTGGTTGTTGACATTGTCTCGGATTTGCGACGATTGAATACAATGGCAGTTAAGGCGTCTAACTCTGGAATGATTATCATTGGTGGTGGAGTGATAAAACATCACATTTGCAATGCCAATCTTATGCGAAATGGTGCAGATTTCTCGGTCTTCATTAATACAGCTTCAGAGTTTGATGGTAGCGACAGCGGTGCGAAGCCAGACGAAGCAGTGTCTTGGGGCAAAATAAAAAAGGATGCAAGTCCGGTGAAGGTGTACGCTGAAGCCAGTTTAGTGGTTCCTCTTATTGTGGGTGAAACATTTGCCAAGAGACATTTTACCAGTAAACTTGATTAGAAGTAAATTACCTATAGCCCATATTGCGAGTGTCGATCAACGATCGATAAGCGACAACTATCGATCGCAGAGTGCTGATTTTGGTACTGTATATAGTGATTGTGATTGTGATCGATATTTGTCGATTTGACAGTCGCCTATAGTCGATCACAAGTTTCTAGTCGATGTTTTTTTTTTAGAAATGTGAAAGAGTTTTGTGCGAATCAATCGACGCAATCGACAATTGTCGTGACGATCGTTGATCGACACTCACAATATGGGCCTTTTTTTTGTTTTTATTTTGCATTTTTTATAAACGAGGCTGCCGCATACAGATTCCGAACTTAACTTGTAAGAAACTTTTTGTCGGATTGAGAAACAAAAAACAGAAACTAACACTTTTCTTCTTTATTAAATTTTCGTTTACTTATAAGCCCTATTGATTTTTCACCCAAATGGCATGTTGATTAGTGCGATATGACTACTTGAGGTTTACAATCAACCGTTGTTGACACAGACAACGTGTAGCTGCACGTTTCGTGTTGACACCCTAGTTTATTGCCCATCGTCTGCAATACACAGTAAAACAATGTGACCTCGAAATTAATTTAAATTTTTATTATCATATACTTTTTCTGTTTACTACTATCTCAAACAAAATTGTTAATCAGACAGAAAAATAAAAACACAAAACGAGTACTACATCTTAATAAGTTAATACATGTCAATAATAGTTTTATTACTTTTATTCTTTCACTTCAAAGCTAGCGTTCTGGTTAATACATACACATCTCACAAATGAATAAGTTTCACTTTGTTTATTTATTTACTTTTTAATATTTTTTTTAAAATTCTATTATCTAACGTTTAAACTAATCATAACTAAATTGCTATATATTTTGTTTTTGTTATTTACAAAAATAGTACACACACATGTATATAAAATTGTGATGAATTAAGCTTTATAACAAAAGAAAGTAGTAGTTTTTTTTTTTGTAAAATTTCTTTATATTGTTCATCTCAAATCGTGAGTATTTTTTTTGAATAAATTAAATTTATTTAGGATAAATGTTTATTGTATTATGTATTGTTTGTTTTATTATTACTTTATGAAAACATTTAACGTGAAAATTTGTTAGTCATACACATATACTTGTTTTATAAGTTAAACTATGTTTTTTGTTATTAAATTCTATATATTTATTTATACATGTATGTAGGTATATACTAGTTTTTTTTTTTGCTTTATATCTTCAGCCCGTTGTTTTCTTTTAATAATTGTTTATTTGAGAATGAGTAAATATAAGTATGTAATTTATTATGATTTAGGTATGGACCGATGATGTAAATAGATTCTTGTTTTACTCTCGTTTTTTAGTCGAGAAGGATGTGTGATGTAAGGCTTTTTTAAGGAATATATGTATATGTATGCATATGCAGAACATATATGTTCTTATGGCTGGATGAGGAAAGATACCGTTTTATTTATGTTTTTGGAGAAGTCTTGATGAAATTTAAGTTTTTCAGGACCAAATTCATTAATGTTCTTTCAATAAATTTTTATAATTACTGATGCTATTGTCAGCTGTTAGAAATGGTCATGTTTATTTTTACAGCATGATTTTCCTGGTGTAGGAAGTTGGACTAAGATTAAAGAAACCGACTAACTGATTTTGCGGTATATAACAAGTACCGAGGAACGCATCCAGCATATCAGATATGCGTACTTTCGGGAGGATATCGAATTCTTTTTTCTTTAGGTGGCGCTACAGTTCGGGGTGAACCACACCATTTCTGTGTGCGTGTTATATTTTTACACGAATGGAGGAAACCTACAGTTTTTCGCGACTTCGAGCGGCGAGTTAAGAAGCTCGTCATGACAAATGATACCTCATGAATGCTTGTCAGACATTCGAAAAAGGTGGCACCGTGAAAAAACGTTTAGGTGTTTGCTGGGATTGAGCACGGGCAGCATTGCATAGTCATTAAATGCACTTGCCACTACACCACAGTGCTCATATATATAAGCTCTGTTTAGTCTAAACATGCCACCTCAAAACATCATTTGTTTAGCGAAGCTTCTCAACTCGTCTGTTCGTACACGACATAAAACGGTAGAATCCTTTTATTATTGCGAAAATATGTAATGTCTTGTCTCTTGTAACGCCGA
Organism: Brachyopa scutellaris; assembly: GCA_949775065.1. Lineage (NCBI taxonomy): Eukaryota > Metazoa > Arthropoda > Insecta > Diptera > Syrphidae > Brachyopa > Brachyopa scutellaris. Next base: position 105,691,436 of record OX459113.1, read on the forward strand.
ACAGGATCCCCTACGTAACCGAGCCCAGGTAATGAATATAACCGACAAATATCTGCGTGGTAGGCTAGTGACCCACGCCATGTCATGTTCTAACGCACTCACAAGAAGAAAAGGAAAGAAGAGTACTGAGCCAGCAAAAGCAAAGCCAGCCGATTTCTCGAGCAATATCATAGATTTGTTATGTGTACATACAACTGTGTACATATGTCTTCAAGAAAGGACAGCCAATCAGTCACCCCAATACTGAGTGTCGTATTTGCGAATCACATACGAACATACTCGTATTTGCGAATCACATACGAACATACTCGTATTTTGTAATAGCAATACGAGCATGGTCGTATGCGACTCACAAATACGACTTTCAGAATTGGGGTGAGTATTTAATCTAGGTGTAGTATACGAATTTGGTTCGGGCAAATTGACACAACGCTACAATCAAAGAGGTGTCAAAAATCTACATAAAACTAAGCCATCGAGAATAATCTCGGGCGGATTCGTAAACGCAAGACTTGCAAAGCAAATGTTCCAAAGCAGTTGCAACGCCAAAAGCATATGTTTGCCGTATAAAAAAGCAAATGCAGAGTGAAGTGAGCAACAATTATTTGAGAGTTGCACAGATGCTCTTGCTTTTGCGCAAACTACTGCGTTTTAGAACTGTTTACTTTGCATTTATGCGTTTGCGAACCGCCTGCTTTGCATAACATATGTTGCGCAACATATGCGTTTACGAATCCCTCTTCACATTCAGCGTAGCGATCCTTTAAATTAATCATGCATGCCAGTGGATAAATAAGAAGACATTTTTCGAATTGCTTTTTAAAGATACATACAAAGCTCAACTTTTTAACGGGGAAGTGCGAAACAAATAATAAATTGTTCCCAAAGTTTACCTGAATCAATCAAGCTTACAGGATCCCATAATTAAAACGGTATGTAACAAAGTTCTTCATAAAGAAATTGACCGAAATAAATTGCCTACCTTTTTGTTTCAGTTTTGTTCGACGTTTGAACTTAGTTGATGAAGTAGTTGCAGTTGCCTTTTTCATTGTGAAGAGATTATTTTCATGAACCTGCGTCGATACACTCACCATCTTGCTGTCCCCACAACATCGGGCAAAGAGCTCATCAAATCACATATTTTCATCGAACTTGGCAAAGTTACTCTCCCATTGAAAGCTGCTCGAGTCTTTAGTTCCGCCTCCACCCCCATTAGAACTGTTACCAATACTATTCGGTGCTTTAGTTTGACCACCATCATTTGCACCAGCTGGAGGAGACTTAAAGAACTCATCATCCTCAAATGGATCTTCGTTCTTCTTGGCAAAAATATTTATCGACTCTGACTTTTTAATCAACTCCTGTCTTTGCTGTAGTTTACTATTCAAACGGAGATTATTCTTTTTTGGTGGTTCAGGATTCCATTGATCTTCCTTTTCGAAATCAAATTCCGCCTTGGAGAAGTCATCTTCAAAAGCATCATCACAGCAACCAATGCCACCACTGTTTATACTCGGTTGATCATTGTCAAACTTAGAGATCGTTACTCGATCATCGAAGCGAAGCTTCTGCGTTATAGTGGTGGCGCTGTTGCTATTTGAATTATTTGCCATCGGTTGTCCAGGCGAAAACTCACCATCAAACGTGGTCACCGAGTGAAGGCTTCCCGCAATGTGCTTTTCCTTCTCGGAGAAATCATTAGAAAACCTAAAAGAAGATTTCGTTGCAGGTGTTGTCGTTGAGGCAGAGTTACAACTGGCGGGTGGTGGTGAATTGAAATCACTCTCGAAACCATGCTCTTCGAAATTAAATTTACTACTCGTATTGGAGCGCGGCGTATCTTCGAAATCGTCAAAGTCGAAATCAGTACCTCGGGGGTGTTTCATTTGGGACTTTGGGACAACTGGCTCATCAAACACCTCATGCTTATGCTGAGGAGTTATAGCCACATTTTCAGAGTAGAAACCCGTTTCCTTTTTGGTCATGTACCGGGGAGTTTCTCCCTCATCTTCATAACTATATTTGTCGGTGATAGGAGCCTTCTGCCGTCGCTCGCTGTCCATCATTCGCTGATGCATTTCATGTCGGCGTCGATTAAGTCGCTCAAACTTGTCTTCATCCGTAGGTTGGTCGTAGTCATCGTAGTTAATGTAGTCGTAATTGTCTCTGTGTGATCCATAGCGTTGGATTTGCCGTGTTTCAGATGGTGGGAGGTCCTTGCCACTTCGTGATCGTGGCTTCTTTCTAAATCTACAACACAGACATATGCCAGAAGTGTAACTTACAGTTCTCCCCCACTTTGTACTTACCTTCTATCTTTTTCACCATCCGATCCCGATGGGGTATTTCCCAATGCCCTACGGCTCTCGGCCAGCCTCCTCTCAGACTCTGAAGCGCTTGATGGACGATTCCATCCTTTCTGTCCGTGTCCTGGTGGTGGCGGTTCTAAAACAAATTCAAAAGATTACGCAAATTTTTTATGATGGCTGAGAAATATGATCATATACCTTCACCATCCCAAGGACTAGAACCACTACTCTTTCGCATTCGTTGGGGTCCCTGAATCGGCCTTTGCAAGCTTCTTGTATCCAACGGCCCCACTCTTCTCGGTTGAACCTCAGTCTCTGAGTCTTGGTCATAATCATCAACCAAATTCATAGCACCTCCTCCTCCAACAGGTAAACGCATTTTCATGCCCTTACGTAGAGACCTTGTCTTTTCAGGTCCACCCATGTAGCGTTCACGGAACTCTTCACGACTCTCCAAGCTACCGTAAACGTCTCCACTTCCAAAACTTTTCCTCCTGCGGCCGCCACTTTCATAAGACTCAACGCTGTCGCGATCGAAACTCTTACGATCTCGCTCGTAAATATAGTCTCGCGATTTGTAAGATCTTGGGCCACCACCTCCCACAAAGTTCTCCTCATAGATATTCTCGTAGTCCCTTCGACCGGGTTTGACCTTATCAAAGCTACCATCACCATAATATTGTGGCATCTTACGATCTTTCGAGTCGGGAGATTCTCCATACGACTCGAAGTCATAGTTTGGACGCATGTACTCCCGATAGTACTTCCGTTTGTCATATCCCTTGTAGTCCCGTCGATCATAGATCACATGGGAGGAAGGAATCTTGTGTTCTCTTTTATCATATACTGGTGGTCCATAGGTGGTGCGTTCGTAGGCACCGCGATCAAATGATCGTGCGCGACCCTCTTCATCTTGTGGCGACCAAGTGTGATGAGCCCCCGTGTGGTACCACTGAGGAGAATCTGAAAATAAATTTTGAATAAAATAAATAAAAATATGGCTTCCATTGAGAACATACCAAATTCAAACTTCTCCCGACTTCTGGAGATGCCCGTCTTGATCTTCCGGTCACGACGCTTGTTCATCTCTTCCTCGTACCTTAATTAGTAAGAATTAAAGACAACTACCCGAATATGAACAGAAACTTACTCATAGTCCTCATCGCAGGAGTTCATTCTTTTGGCATGCCTCATGTAATAACCATGTCGATCGGCACCACCTACCACAGCTGGAGGGATTCTCTTCTTATAATCCGACGCCTCATCGTCCCATGGACTCAGATCCCTCGATGATGACGAGGTCTGTCCCTTGGGCCATCGTTTGTTGTACTCCTCTGCGCCCATGCGGTTCCAATCCTCCTTTCCATCAGACGAACATGGTGACTCTCCTTGATCCTTTGCAGTGACTGCCACCTTCGGTGACTTCAAACGATGTTTACCTCCATCCATATCGGCGCCCTTGTCGAATACCGCCCACGATTCCTTTGGCGACTTTGGTGATTTTGCACCTGTAATCGGCTTTGTCGCTGCTACGTCTGACAAACCAGTATCAGCATCTGGTGAAGACCCACAGACGACATCACTTAGTGAACCGGAGTTCAAGCGTTTACTGGCATCGATGAGATTCGAGACGGCAACCAGTTGCGGGGGAATAGGTGACTTCGTTAGGGAAGATTTTTGGACAGGTGCTGGGGATTTCTGCAGGGGAATGGGCGATGTGGACATATCATTAAATTGGGATTTGCCCACGCCAATTGTTGTGGTGATTGACATCGTGGCCAGTGGTGATCTCCGCAAGGTATGTGGAGAGCCCCCATTGTTATCAATGGCAGCTGGGGACCTAGCTGCTGTATTGCTAGGAGAGAGATGCTCACGCGAATCCAACGAGAGATTGGATATTGCACGATTCATCAGTTCGTTAATTTCTAAATCATCTTGGGTCGTCGAGGACACAGTCACAGTATGAAGGAACTTATTGGAACCCTTCTTACTGCTCGCTTGGTCATCCTCCTCTTCATTCTGATTACTCTCAGGACTGCTTTCGACTGGAGATTTTTGATCCTCTTCGGTCACCAGATCTTCGACGTTGCTATTGAAATCATCACCGAACTCGGGAAAGTCCTGCATAAGGTTGTCGATTTGTGGTTGTCGGGGTTTCTCAAAAAGATCCTCTACTAGAATGATGTCCCTCAAGGCTGCATACCGGTCTTTGGCATGCGATATTGCTTCGGTGATCTTTGTGTCGATCATGGGTACAGACACTGTTGTGGGTGATTTATCGTCATCACTAAATTGAGCCAGTGTGTTGGTCTCCATGATGATACCATTTAGACTTTCGGCTTCGTCGTCTGCCTCTGGTGAGCTCTTTTGATCTATGCTATCTTGCTGGAGTTCTTGGTCGATTATTTCTCGGAAGACGGCATATCTATCAGCTGAAGGTACAGCGGCCGCTTTCGTAGTCTCGTCCAACATAGCTGGCACCGCTGACGTGACATTCTCAAACTGCGAAAAGTTAGCAATGAACGGCGTTGGTTCCTCTTCGCCAAAGTTATCGTCGAATTTAGCTACAAACGTAGCATCTGGTAGTTGGTCGAAGTTTACCTTGAATATTGGTGGACTGTCTTCCGGAGGAGGAGCTGCAATTAAAACCATCCTCTGCTTTGGTTTCTTTGATTTTTCAATAAATTCTGAGAGGTAAGTGGTCAGTTCCACGAGCGTCATTGTGCTAAGCTTCGATGTGGGTACACTGAGCTTCGCAGCTAGCTCATCTATACCAAGAGTTAACAGTTGGCTTAGAGTTATGTCGGGTAATATTGAGGCATCTTCCGTGGCATCCTCGTCTGGTTTCACTGCTGTTGTTGCCAGCTGTTCAGCTACCGCCTCAGTCTTGTTCTCGTAGATCTCTTGCCGGCGAAGCCGACCTCTCGTTTGCGGTGGTGGCAACAATGGTGGCACATTACCGGAAAGCGGTTGCAGGTAGTCATCCTCATCATTGCCAGGCTTCCGAGGGCGACCAGGTCCAGGGTATGTGCCCTCTGATCGTCCAATTCGCCTCGAGGGCAATGGAATCGGCGGAACTGATGCATCTTGAGTCGCATTTCGAATCTTATTTGTAGACACACAATCGTAACGACTCGACGGTGGCGGAGTGATCCTCGGCCGGATCACAATATCGGAGAATTGCTTCTTTGGTGGTAATGGCGGTGGCGCCGCGTGGCTAGCAGAATCTGGCCGCGGAGGTGGCTCAGGCGCAGCTTCATTTTCACTCAGAGAATCACTTTCTTGCAACCGCCGCATATTTATGCTGTTTGAATCACGCTTAGAGAACTTTTGACCAAATAAATGCGGCATTTTCTTGGAGCTTATACTGCTGATTACATCGACCGTATTTTGCTTAAACACACTTGGTCTATTGCGATTTCCTGCTGTGGGAGATTCACTTGCTTGCCGTTCTACACGACGGTGCTGCTGTGGCTGGTTGCTGTTCGCCCCTGACCAACCAATCTCTGGCGGAAGGTTTACCTGCAACGGACCATTGAACATGTTCTCTTTCTTTCCCGTGCGCTGGTCCTCTGCAGTCGTGATCTTTATCTCTGATGGGAGCTCTGTTCCATTACTAGTAGGAAACTCAAACTCAAACGGATCAAGTTTGCCAAAAATATCACCATCCTGGAAAGGATCGCTCTTCTTGCGAGTCGGCGAAAAGGGATCAGTGTCGCGTGGCAACATCACCGGATCCGTTGGATGACCATCTGCTTTTGTAAAATTATGAGTAAAATTTAAATTTAGAGCTTTTGTGGTACAACTATGAGTATTAAACGAACTTGTTTGTCTATCGTTTGTCTGGTATAGTTCCGCGTCTCCGCCTCCGCCTGCTGGAAGATCTTCCATAAGCACTTCATTGCTTCCATCGGAACTGGAAACAAATTGTGCCGTGAAGCCTGTCTCTGAACCGGACAGATCCTTTAAGACTTTCTTTGGCGGATTCTTGAGCTCTTGGAAGAAATACTTCTTGTCTACATATGGCCGAATGCGACCCGTTCCTAACGGGTCCAGATCTGAAAAAGCGTCTATATATTGACTACTATGAGTTGCACTGGCCAATGTGACCGAATTGCTTAGTAATACTGAGTTATTTGTGATGGTAGTTGTGGTACTATTACTATTTGACATAAGATTGTCGTTAGTAGAGATTAGTAATGCATTTGGTGGAGCTGAATATTTATTGGTATTAGTGCTAGTACTAAGATAATCCTCACCAGATAATTGCGATTCATCGTTTTGTGGTACAGCAGCAGCAGCAGCAGCCACGACGGACGCCTTTGGCGGTGACGGATTTGCTATTCCAATAACACCACCGCTGCTGATGATTGATGGTGGTGTGTGCTGAGTATTGGTGGTTGTTGCAGATGATGCTGTTGCCGCCGAGCTGGGCATGGTCACAGTTGACGGAATTGAAACCGGTGTTGTGGCTGAAACAGTAACTACTGACGTGGCTTTTGTTGTATCAAAGACATCGTTTCGATCGAGATCGTTTAACCAGTTGTCGGTGGTTGACGTGAGACCCGAAGCATTTATTTGATGTTGCTTCGACGATTGAGAGGAGAGTATATTGGAGATGGATGGGACACTGGATGTTATGGTTGTGGAAGATACTGTCGAATCGGGCGGTTTATTGGGTTTCGAGTGTCGCGAACGTGTGGATTCAGGTGGCGGAAGAAGATTGTAGCTCTAAAATGAAAATGATAAGATGTCAAAATGTGGTTAATTTAATGCTATATTTTGTTTGTAGTCAATTTGGTCAACTTGGAAAAAAAATTACTACCTAAAAATGTCCTACAACAATGAACAATACCCTGACATTTATAAAGAAAATCCTCTGGTGTACTTACAAATCGTTGCAGTATCTGCGTTCGACCGTGTCTGAGTATGTATGTATGTGACAATCCGGTCTGTGTCAACTAGGCCGATTCGCTAATTTTATAAAATCGAGACGAATGGTCGTTAAGGGCCAAACCAAATATCAGTTTATTGGTGAATAAGAAAAAGATTTTAAATATTAATTGCCGCATTGGATTGCAAATTATCAAAACAACTCCCGTCGCTAATACTCCGTATACCAGCAACGACTGATAACATACGAAAGTCTGTCTGTGTTTTGTTGATTCTATACCCGCATCATATATGTACGTACCAACCTACTCGTAGTTATTTCAGCTTATCTATTTTTGTATTTAATACATCAAACTTTTACGTAACTTCAGTGACTTACCGGAAAATTAGTAAACGAGTCGCCGAATGGATCTTCATCTGTAATATTTTTACCCGTCGGTATTGGCTCGCTTGGTGTTATGCGTTCCATTTGTGTAATACCACGTTGAATTGAGCTCAGTTCTTGTTCCAGATCAACTAGGTCAGCAACTGATTCCGGGGACATCTGTTATAGGAAAACAAAATATTATTATGTAATTAAGTTTGCTTAGCTGATTTAGGGCATAAATACCTCCTTGACATGTGTAGATTTGGCTCCCTCTAAGTTGTTTATTTTATTATGGCTGCTGCCGCTTAGAATCGATGCAGCATCACTGGCTGAAGAATTTTTTACAGATAATGTGAGTGGTTGGTGTTCGTGTATTGTTTTGCTTTGAATCTGTTGGCGGGCCAGTTCGATTTCTTTCTTTTTCAATTCGAATACTACTTGGAAGAGGTCACGCATTGCAAGGACAACCTGTGAAAATGAATTTGATTTGCTGTAAGCTGGACTAAGGACAAACGGTGTATGCTTGTATTTATGAAAGTAAAAAAGGTCCATGTTTGAAAGACTATTGAACCACGACTTAACATAGGATATGACGATGAAAGCTCGATTGAAAAGGCTCGATACATAATGCAACAGAGTCTATACTGCAGCATATATGTGCATTCGACTTTGTGGTGTATTACAGTTAGTTTTTAAGTTAAAGTCAAGTCAACGGACTTCTAAAAAAACAGTCTCCTTTTACCTTATATTCTAATAGAATAAAAAACCAGAAAGCTGGGATTAAATAAGATTGCAAACAAATCCCCATCCGTTTGCACCGATATGGCATGCATCTAAATCTCTTTCCAATTCCATTCACCGACAAGCCGGGAGAATTACAAAATAATGTTTCCAAAATATAAACAAAACATTTTATTCACACTTGACTCCTCATTGATTACTTGATATATTGAGGCAAATAATAAAAGTTGAAACATTCCATGGCCCGTTACTCACCTGACTAGCGGCTTTATCAGTCTTTATTCCAAAAAATCTATGCCCACTATCTGGTGAACCAAATATATAGCCAAACGCCCTTGAGTCTGTCATATCCTGAGCGATAAATGAAATCTTGTGCACCGGATGATGATATAGCGAATCGCTTGTCTTCTCATCCCGCAACCGCAGACCATCGATAGTCACATGAATCGTGATGCGTTGTTTATGCTCTCCAGCAGCTCGTATTGCCATTTTCAAATCTTGTAGGGCTTCCTGGCACATGCGATCGCCGCGTGCTTCGCCCACCTCCAAAATACCGATGAGTTTCGCCTTAAATTGTACGCCATCACCAAAGAATCGACCTGGGTCATTTCGATCTAAAAAAAAACACAAGAAAACAAAGAGAATATATACAATTTGCAATAAAACACATGCACAAGCTCAAAGATCTGATTGCCTGGTGAAGGAATATGTACTTTTTGGATTGTGCGCTTCGTGCTGCGAGGACGTCGACGATGCTAAAGACGACGACGGTGACAATTTCGAGACAAGACTTTTCACCATTTTTTCTATGCTCCACACCAACCAAGCACCCGTAAACTTTTCTTATATTTTCTGACTGACGTCACTCAGAGGAGTGTTGTTTAATTATTTAATTTGGGACAGAGGAACGTCGGACAGACAACGAACCTATTGTTTCTTGATTTTTATTAACTAATCATGTATGACGACGACGGCGACGAGCAACTACGAACTTGAATAAATCACCGTGATTGGAGCACAAGTACGCGAAGGGGGAGACTTATCCAGCAGTAAATCCAGAAGATACATCTGAAGAGGAGAAGCGTATTTTATTTTCCCTTTTCTCAATTAACTTTGCAAACAACAATTGATTGTGTGATGATGCTTTGCACTTTTGTTATAATGTAGGTACTATGATCTTTGTGCTCTTATTGCGGCATTTCTTTTCCATCGTCGTTCTTATCATGTGTATAATGATGCGGATTAGATGGTAAAGTTTTCATGGAGTACGATCTACAATTGCTCTAATTGCACCCCGGACAAAATTAGCAAACCGTTTTATTATTATTGTGCACTTAATAAACAAAAGAAAAAAGGACTAATATTCGACGCAGGTAAACCGAAACGGAACGAGCCAGTCAGTGTAGCCGATTGCTAAACCTAAGTTACAAAAACAACTCCGCGAGGGGGTGGCGGTGGTAGAGAGAGTGTGAAAAACAACATTCCAATTCCAAAAATCCAAACTAGCAAGATTGTACCAAATGTCAAAACGCATTGGAATAACATTTGCGTGTGTGAGTGTGGTGTTCTGTTGTCGGAGGGTGGGGTAGGGGTATAGGAAAACGGGGAGCATATAATTGGGAGCAAATTGGAGAGAATTATGGAAACTGTGATGCCAAGCCATCCAATTTAGTGGTAAATTTTTTGTTTTTTGTTTTAATATAGAAGAGAAAACAAAACAGCTTAAATAAACTGTAAGTATTTGAAGTTGGTGTAAATTTTGGCCACTGCTGATAATTTATTTATGATGTGTCATATAATTTTAGGTATGTTATGCTTATGATACTGTTGGCCGTATTTTATTATTCCTGTGATCTGATCCGGATCAGATCAGAATAATAAAATAAACTGGATCAAAGTTCTGTATTGTGGTTATTGTACAAGCTAAGTTCCTTTTGACAATTAGCGCGAAGTTGCCACGCGAATGAATATTTTCTATTAAATGAAAGTTTAATGCGCTTGCTTCATTTTTTAAGGAGGAAATTGTTTATTTTGATTAACAGATACCAAATGAGAATAATAATTTGTAGCTATAATTTTGCTATCACGTCGCTAACATATCATTATGAGCAGAAAATTGATATATTCGAAATAATATTTAATATTTGGATTGTCAATAATTGTTCTTATTCTAGGCTGGCAACATGCACCCTTGGCAATCGTCGATTACAAGCTCCATTCACAAACGAAATTGTATCCTAGTGAGAATTAGTTGAACTAATTTTTAGATCACGAAAATTAATCCTGATAAAAAGCTAGATGACGTAATGTTGTTGTAATGCACACAAACCAACGATGTGATCTGATCCGGATCAGATCACGGGGATAGTAAAATACGGCTAATAGAGATCAAGGGAGTATTTCCCAGCTATGCCGATAAGATGATTCAGAAGGATAAAGCAGAGTTGAATAATATCTGGAATTGTCGAGCAAGAACCAGAGCTAAGTTTGGTAGTTAGACGAACTCATTGTCCGCTGATCATTTCAAGATTTTTCTACTATCTTATACCAGCCGAAGCACGAGCGCCATTATTCACATTATAATGATAGATTTATTTCATATGTGGATAGCTACACACTTTAATGAGGGAATACAAAAATATGTCCTATACATACACCCATAACTTACCACCAAATTGTCTAAGCATTTTTCCTTAGATACACTAACTTTAAGCCACTAGATGTCGATTGTTTCCTCTGTTTTGTGTAATGTTTCTGTGAACTGTGATGTGTAGTTATTTTTTTATCTTATTTAAACGAGGCCCCAGCGGAATATAAACGTTGTATCTTTATGTTATTTTTGTATTTATTGTGTGTATTTGGGAATAAAGGCGAGATACTATAAACAAAAAACGAAAACGTGTTAAGTTTTAATTGATTTTTACTCACATTTACATGGACTTGTTTTCTTCCTTAACGTTTGCATGCTCTTTAAAAACTTTCTAGCATCCGTTTTCTCTTTTCTCTTTTAAATAACTTTCGGCGGTTATGATAGGATGCTGTGTCCTGTTTTAAATACACTTGTAGAGAAAACTATTTTATTTGTTTTAAACTACAAGGTGTTTTCGACTAGAAACGGGATTATTAGATATTGCAATTGTATACGTATCACAGCGTTAAAACTATTGATTGTGTTTCTTATTTGAAACACTTTGCTTTTACATGGTGATTGCTATTATTTTATAGAACTTATAAATTAAATTGCAGTTTTTAATTTGTTTAGTGGATTTTACGACTTTAGACGTTTGCCATAAAATTATCTCTGTTATATTTATTATTATTTACATTCGTAAAAGTTGCGCTGTCAAAACGTTGATTTTTTGGGTTCTTTTTTTATGGTTTCTGTTATGGTAAATTATTCCAAAGGGTGCAACGCCGGCATAAATGTTGATATCGATTTTTCACAAAATTCATCCTTCAACTATCTTTGTAGGTATTTTTCTTAAACCACACAATACCCTGCATTGTGACTGAATACTGATTTTTAAATTTTCACTTTGATTTTCTTTTCTATCCACACTCGGGATAATTTGATTTTTTCAGGACGTGTTAAGGATTCTTTGATTCTTAATTAGGGGTTTTCTTTGTTTTCAGTAAATTTCACTTTGCAAAGTTATATAAAATTGTGGGGTTCGTTTTATGGATTTTCTCCGCAAATTATATTTGCCTTTTAAATATATTTACAAGTTTAACATTTAACTAGTTTTCTTGGGATATAATGATTTCTATTAGGGTGCCACTTTGTATGTGAGAAATAGGTTTTTTTTTTGGTTTTTCTCAAAGGGGGCTAAGAATTTTCACTCGAAGGTTTCAATTTAAAGAGAATACTATTCTGTATTATATTCATGTGTATTTTAATGGGGTAGGGTTATACTTTCGATTGATTATATTTTTGCTGGTTCGATGTGGATGAAAAATTATTAAATTTAGATTTTTTTTCACCGAGACAAGGGTTCGTCCGCCCTACTAAGCCGAACAAATATATTAACTTTCCAAGTGTTAGTATGTTGAAAAATTCAATGGAAGGAAAGTTTTATGGTAAAAAATATGACAGGGGATGAGAACACATGACCCATATAACTTCTGCGCGAAGTTATGTCAAATGTTCCGGAAATTTAAAGTAATGTTCTAGGATTGTTTACTAGTTTTGTTCTTAAAAATAAAATGTACAAAGGACAAATGTCGTACTTAAAACTTGTAGCACCAATTTTGGAACTTACCTTATATACCATCCAATTTATTTTGTTTACCTACTTTAAATTAAGAATGGTAAAGATAAAATCATTTAAGAATTGTTTAAAAATTATTCTTATAAATGCAAATATGAATGTAGGTTTATTTAAATTCTAGTCAGATCAAGCAGTTATGCTCATTTCATTCCTCGGTCTAGAATAGTTTTTAAAAGCATGCTGTTCCTGCATTGTTTCATCCACCAATAATTTTATGCTTGTGCTTTGCAGTCCTCATATTTAACATTAGAATGAATAACAAAAATTTCGTTATACGTGAAGTTGCCAGAAGTTTTATTAAAAAAAGCCGAAAAGCATGTATGCACATATAATTTTTTTACGAAATTAAAATAAATAAAATTTTTATTTATCTTATAGATAATATTGCATTGCTGTTTCATTGCTATCATTGCCGCATTAAAATAAAAACAACTCTATAGTAATGTCAACTTTTTATAATATCAAGTGCATAAATATAATCATCATTTTACCATTGTGAATGCATCTGCATCTCTATTCAACTCATCAAAAAACCTAAAAACTGGAACTGCCCACACTGGAGAGTACACTGAAATTCCAGCTAAACCGTATTCCAGTTGCACCATCAACCATTTTCTTCGTCTTCTTTTCTTTGACCATTCATTCGTATTTCTGTACGCGATTGGAGTACTTCTGCATTTGAGTATTTTTTTCAACGATCGTGTTTCTTCCACATCCCGTCGGAATAAAAATATTTTATTTCAAATTATTCGTGGTTGTTTTTGGATTCCTTTCTATTCTATTGTACTTGTATCTGTTGCTGCAAACAAAAATCTATCTTCCGTTTTATTTCGAATTGGAAAAAACTTGAAATTATAATCCAGTGAGTTGAGTGTAGTGCAGAAAAAATAAAATAAATATTGAAGAAATTCATATTTTCTAATTGGTGTTTTAAGAAAGAAAATTTGCGCAAGTGAAAAAGAATTAACGAAAAGAAGGGTGAAAATAAAAGAAAAAAAAATGAATAAAACCTGTGCGCGATGCAGCAAAATTGTATACCCCATCGAGGAGTTAAAGTGTTTGGATAAGGTACGAGTAAACGTTGGATAAACAAATTTAAATTGTATTTTTATAAGAATCGTCAAAGATTTAAACAATTAAAGTTGATTTCTTCGGATATACCTACGCAGAGGAGGCAAATAGCAACTTTATTCTTATATATTTTTGTCTTTTTGTGCAGATCTTTGGAGTTAACTAGACAGTAACACAGCAACGATCTGTTGCTTCACATCACCCTCTTCTTAGGTGTTGTTATTTTCTCTTGCTATTTTGTTTTATGTACTTCGTCTTTCCACTTTATCATGATCTTTTCTTTAACTTTATAAAAGGCATCAGAAGGAGCGAGGGAGAGTTGTTTTCGTTTGATTCAAGTGGGAGCATTGTTTTCGTTTCAATCAAGTGGCAAAGACGAAGAGTTTTTCTTGTGCTGTCGTTTGGTTTAGTGTTGCCAGATCCAGATGCTCATCTGAATAAGTTGCACTTGAAGTTTGTGGGATATATGTACAATGGCCATAAATCAGAGGGGGCTGTCGAATTTTAAATTATTTGTAAGTTTATGTATATTTGTGCTTTACTGTTATTTCGATTGGGTATCAAAACAAAAATAAACAATTATGATGTACATCAGGGGTAGCCAAACTGTCAGGCTGTTTTCGACTTTTCGCTGAAATTGTTAACGCGTGCTACCTACCCATTATTTTTACATATTTTTACATATAAATATGTACACATCATAAGAAGGTCACTAGCCAGATTGGATACGCTAAACTACTTGCGAACAATTGTATTCAGTTACTTCACCAATAGGAGAAAGGTACTATAAGGTCTCCGCGGGAGTGCCACAAGGATCAGTACTGGGACCCCGGCTTTGGACTGTACGACGGAGTACTGCAATTAACACAGGAGTCAAAATAGTCGGGTGCGTCGACGACATCGCCGCTGTTACTGTTGCAAACATTTTCAAGATACAGTCAGCTACGAACGAAGCAATCAACCTCATCAAAGACTGGCTGATATCCGCCGGCCTAGAATTAGCAGACCATAAAGCGGAAGCTGTCCTAATAATCAGCCGGAAAAATGTGGAATACGTGGACATAAGGATAGGAGGTCAAACTATCAGATCGATAGACTATAAAATACATAGGAGTAATACTCGACAAACTTAATATCAAATTAAGTAAGCTCAGTCCTGTTATACGCTGCCCCAGTTTGTGTGGGGGCCTTAGCAACAAAGGAAACAAGGAGAAATTTATCGTCACCATATCGACTTAGCGCTCTAAGGTAATCAGTGGCTTCGGTTGTAGGGATGGCCCCATTGATATCATTGCGGACGAGATGCAGAGTCTATACAAGAGGCATTTCTATAGTTACCAAGAGGTGAGGTCATCAAGCTGTGTGTGACACCACTAGGTAGGGCAGATAGATCCCAACTGTCGTTGTAAATTCCCAAAATGAGGCCGGACAAAATCTTGGTGGTTCGACTTAGTAATGTAAATGATGCATTCAAAGTATCATGAAGTAGAAGTAGTAATTCAAGAGGTAATAGTAGTAGTAGTATAAGAATTCATGAAGTATTTTATTATCTAAAAATAAGATAATACAATAATAAAATATGTTTTAAAACAAGAGAAAGTATTTCTGTACCTCTCGCTCCTGTCCGGCAGTTAAACTTACACACAATTTCAAAAATGGCAAGCCGATTGACAGCAGCGAAACTGAATAAGTTCAGCCGCAATTTATGTTGAATGTAAAATGGCTGCGTTCTGTGTTCGACTCTTCGCGACACCAACCATATATGTTTGGACAAACAGAAGGCACGGAAACTGTATCTACCACCGTACGGAGTTCCTATCTGGTGATCGGAACTTTTTGCTTAAATCAGGATTGCAGTGCAGTGTTGTTACATTTCGGTTCGACCGGTCGACCGCGGTCTACGGTTGGGCCATTCATGATATATGTACCTACATCATACTGATAACTACGAAAACGAAACTTACATAACTGGAAACAGCAGCGAAAGGCCGCCCGACCACGACACTACCGGAGTTCAAAATACTTAGTGAATTATGTACATAAATATACTGTTTGTACATATATATACATATATATATAAGGGACGGGTTTGCTTTTTTTAACTATTGGTTTTAGACTTGAGTTTAGTGTGCTTAAACCAAAACGGGCAATAGTTGTGAGCTAATAAGCTTAAAAGATCTTCTAGGAAAATGTTAAATAAGTTTTTAATCGAAATTGTAAAATCCATCGATAAATGTAAAACCCATTGTTTATGCTTTGACTGGTTGAATAATTTTGGTTTGCCTAGTGAGCGCAATCGAAAAATCAAGAATGGACACAAGATGAAGACTCCCAGGTGGCGATTATATAGGGAAGTTCTATTTGGCTTCCACAAATCGAACTAAGTTCTTTTTGCCGTTAAAGGTTGGTCTAGTGTTTAGATTAACCGATGCAGCTTTTAAGCTTATTTACATACTAGTTGTACCGCCCGGCTTCGCCCGTGTTTAGAAAATATTGTGTTATGTACTTAGAATACATACATTGTCATTTAGTTCGATATTAAAGAACGGAAAAACAAAGTTTTACTTCATTGTGTGTATTAGTTTTTATGTTTATCGTGGCGAAAGATGGACAGATAAAGGCGTTACATTGAGATTTATATATTAACATATACCCCGTTAATATGATAATTCAATGCGCATTGTTTCGATGCGCATTGGTCCAATCCGCTCATATAAACACCACTTCGAACCGCATTGAAATACTCAATCCGCATTCGTTCATTCCTGTTTATAAACCGCATTGAAAATTTGAAACTGAATCGAATTACTCTCTCGCGCTCTCATCATTCTCTTATCTGTCATCTAATGTCAGGCAATTCAATAGTATAATTTTTAATTAATAAATTTTTATTTTATCAAACTGTCAGTTCAATCAGCTGTTTATTGTTTATTAAACTCTCTCAGTTTTCTCACGTTTATTTTGGATTCGGTTTTGAATAATTTCATCTAAACACCAACCTTTCTAAAATCTGGTAACACCATTCGCATACAAAAAAAATGTGTTCTTTTTGTTTTTTTTTCTTCACCACTTTATGGCTTAGGGTTGAAAAAACAAATTTCTCTCCAAATACCTAGTATGCTCCTCCACGCCCACCTCCTCCTCACTACCATTCTAAAAGAAGCCTCTTTAAACAATACACTTTTGTTGCTGCATTCACAGAAGCCCAATATACCGTTGTTCAGTGATCTATATCATTTGAGAACGCCACAGCTTATAGACAAATATACTCCGTCATTCATTCGCTGATCCATCGATATAATATCCAAACGCACTTCTTCTCACTTTCCGGTGAATAAAAACAAACAAACAGAATACGAGTAGAACCTCTGACTTTAGACTAAATTTAGAATTTCCAGAAAATCGGTTACTCTTAGATTCAACGCCTCGTTCAACGCTGTCAGAGAGCGGTCTTTTATATGAGGCGAGGCCTTTTCATCATCATCATCATCGTTTCCAACTTTGGCAGCAATTATGTGATCTATCACTGGCTTTGGTTCGCGATTAGGTTCGACAAATTCTATCATGAAATTGGAATGCAACTACTCCATGTCATAGTATTAGTAAGCACATTCCACTGGTGGATTTGCTAGTTTTAACTGAATAATTTCGTTATGTATGTACTCTTGGCTTTGGCAACTCATTTGGGTTAGTATTTTGCGACGCTTCTAGTTGTGATGAGGAAAAAGTATATATAGGTAAGGTAGTATTTAGCACAACACAGGTATGTACATATGTATACCTACCTACAAATACTGGTGTGTAGTATATTTCAAGGTCAGAATAGTTTCCTCCTCTCGCGCGATGGAGTTGGGTTGGAAATTGAGCAGCAGTCAGCACTCAGCATCACAAGTCGACGTGTTGATCACTCTACCCAGCCAGCAACTGGTTGTGGTTCCCTCCTATACCCACTAAGTCAGCTTTTATCCAATTTTTTTTTTTTTTTTTTTTTTGTTTTTTGTTAATTTTGCTTAGTTCGCACATTCCATCATACGGCATTGGTGGCTTATACGAGTACGAGTACTTCTCCCGAGAATAAATGTTTGATTTATTTTCATATGTGTATTCATTAAGCCTACACTTAAATGAAGCTTTTTTCGATTGTGTTAGTTTGATGTTTTTGTTTGTTTCTAATTTTCGTACAATTTTATTGTCAATTCGATCTGAGAGAAATGTGTTTACACTTGCGCAGATCATTTGAGGTTAATTTATTGGTATTTTCATAGTGGAGTGGAGACTATTTGTTTTAAATTTGTTTTTTTTAAGACTTACGAATCTTACTGGATGGAACTTTAGCTATTTTTTTTCTGTGAACATTTTGGCTTATACTTCTAAACGAAAAGCTATGTATAATTCACAGCATGCTTATCGGAAGGGTACATCTGTTGAAACTGTCATATCAATTCACTTATCTACCCCATCTAAAACTTCCCCCCCCCCCCCCCAGCTGAATTGAACATACAAGCTCTACATAAAGTAAACAGGCATACATTTATGTACAAAGTATCCAATGTATAGAATAACTTGTTATGCCGTACACATAAAAGAAAGAGATAAACACAGCAGTTTGCATCTACATAATAGTTACTACTGTACATCTTGCACTTAGTAATTTAAAAGTTAGGGGGCCTTCGGGATAACTTATTTTTTACTTTTTAGTTCAATAAAGCTTGTTTTTAAAAAATATTTTTCATCTATGTATTTATTTTCTACTTTTTAGTATCTGAATTGTTTAACAAATGCACCGTATATTGCCTTAGGTGGGTTTGATGTGCGAAAGTTTAACTCAGACTGTTTGCGATTCTACTCGTCAAACCCTTTTATTTTATACTCATGTCATTACGGTTTTCAAGAAAAAAGTAATCTGCCGTCTTAGGGCGTCCACCATATTGCATTTAGAAGGACATCACTCAACTAATCTATATCTACTTGTCAACCCCTTTCATTTGATATCTGTATTAAGGGGATCGTGAACGTCAACGTCATCAAATATACTATATTGTATTGTCACTTATACACGTGTGCAAAATTTCAATATGTTGGGATATCTGGAAGTGGGTGTAAAATCGATTCCCAGATTTGGCCCTCACAGAAATTGAAAAGTTAAAAAGCGTCCTCCATATTGGATTTACAACGTCATCAAATAACCCATTGTAAAGTATACTTGTTTTAAATAAAATAATAAAATAGAAACGAAAACTGAAAAGGACACATCTTTTTTAATTCTTAAAATAATCGAACATTCTGTAAGACCATTTACAAATCAGGTGTGGGGTTGATCTACCTCCAAGAAGAGATCATAAAATAATACATCGTCGAAAAAGAAAAAAGAAAAGAGAAATGGCCAACCGCATGAACCGAGCCGAGCTAGCTGAGGTGTTATAAGAGGCCGAAAGTGATTTTCCCCAGACATCCTCAGTCACCGCACTTCGTAGAATTTATATGGAACAATTTCAACAACGAGACAACCATCATTCACCGTCACCTACACCATCGAAGGCATCTGTCTATCAGATAAGTGACTCAATACCGGAACTCCAATCTATTGAGCACATCCATGACCGAATTAATTCGACATCAAGGCTGAGCATTGGAAATCGATGAACCAGCAACTCAAAGCCACCGTCGTCGCCTTGAATTTAGTGAGCACCAATACTGTTAATACCCGAAACACCTTACTCGCCAATCGAATGATACTAACCGCCAACCGAATGATGCTAACTGCCAACCGAATGATGCTTACCGCCAACCGAATGATACAAACCGCCAATCGAATCCTGTTAACCGCAAACCGAGAGACTCAAACCGCTGTGCCAATTACCATATTATTGGCCACCAGGAAACTGAGTAAAGGAGATACTAGATCGAGGCCGATCTATTAGTCACATTGGCCGAATGTAAAGTATACTTATTTTAAATAAAATAATAAAATAGAAACGAAAACTGAAAAGGACGTATCTTTTTTAATTCTTAAAATAATCGAACATTCTGTAAGACCATTTACACCATATTGTATTGTCTCCGGAATTATACGCGTGTGCAAAATTTCAGGATGATCGGATATCTGGAAGTGGGTGTAAAATCGATTTCCAAAATGAAGTTAATATAAATATAAAGCTTGTAAAAAGACGTACAAACGAGGGGAGTACAAAATATTCTCGGTATGGGGAGATACTCCAAAGATGGAGTAAATTATCTTTTGATTTTAGAAGAAAACATTTAATAAAATCAAGAAACTTGTGCTTGAGGATACCCGAATAAAGGTTAAAACGATAGCTGAGAACACTAACCTTTCCATTGGTACCATACATACCATACTTCTCGACTGTCTTAACCTTTTAAAAGTCAGTGCAGATGGGTGCCACGTATGCTCACAGCTCCTCAAAAACAAGTGCGAATCGAGTATTGTAAGAAATTTATGGAGCTGTGCAGTGTGGTTTCGAAGAGATTCAACATATTTTTTGTGCCCAGATTTAAAAAAAAGCAAGTGTCTCCATGCTATTAATATGCGAAAACATAACCAAGGACAGCAGAAGATCAGTTTTCTAAACTTCCTTCCAACATCCACATTTTCATCTGTGAACTGATGGGAATCCCGTGGAAATCATTCGGGAAGTGATTATTCTTTTGGGAGTTCATTTTGGGTAGAATATTTGTTTTGATCGGTTTTTTAATTTGTTAAAAATTTACAAAGCGAAAGTGCAATTCGTCAGTGCTCCAGGAAATTCTCTTTCTTTTGACACCTCATTTGTTAAGATTGGTTAAGTATGAGAGCCGCAAATGGTACCTATACTACAGAAATAATATATATGCATGATGCATGATGATGATTCCTTATTTGGTTTGTTCTGCTAATTTACATATTCAAAGTACAATCACAACTATCACACCAATTTGTTTTTTCTCACTCTTACGGCAGCGAATTGCCTTTTGCATCAAATTATTGGGCTTTCTTTTGCTAAACCTTTTTCTAATCGCACTTTTAACAAGTTCTTCATTAGTTGAATATCTATCAAAACCCAATCACGTAATTGGGCAAACCAACCGTCTTCACGTGACTGAAACGAAAAAGAAGCAGCTCCTAGTCATTCTATTTTTTTGAAGCCAAGACATTTAACATCAAAATCCTTCATTGTTGTAGGAGCATTAGTGCCCTCAGCAGTTACAGGAAAATTATTTAAATTGTCGACAGTTTCGAAAAGCAAAATAGTGGCACACGGTCGTCAACTGTTTATCAAGATATTCTGCTCTCCCTCAAAAGCGGTTGCTTCGATTACGTAACTTGAGTTTATCATTTCCCTGGAATACATAAAACTCTAAATTAACATAAAAAAGTTACACAGTGCTCTGCTCATGTGTTCTGGTTATGATGAAGTCTAAGCTGCACAACAGATGCGATATTTCTCAATCTAAGTATCCAATTACGATGTGCTCATCAAGTGCGTGCGCAAAAAAAAACCAAAATATTTGATGGCTGGGTTGAGGGAGGTAAAGACAACACACCGACTCTGAATCTCTCAACACCTGTCACTGTCATCGTTTCTGGTCTAAGTGAGCCAAGAAAATTTCCCGAAAAATTTACTCAAAGAAACGATTAAATAAATATTTATTCCCCCTTTTTTACGAACGAACTCATCGAACCGTTAACACCCAAAGAATGTTGACCTTCTGTTGGATTCAATTTCGAAGCGCAAATGAACAACCAAAGTTCCTTATGAGCCTTCTTTTGTGTATGTTCGTAATTGCATCGCGAATTTCTCATCCATTTGTCAATCTCCAAATGACATTACTATGATTCATCAAGCGTCAAATATGCGCGCGCAATTTAAAGATCAAGTCAAGCATAAATAAACAACAATTTCTGTCGTATTCAGCACAAAAGAGGCTTGCTACTCGTATACATAATGAAGACTGAAGGCAATCGGAAGTTGAAAACTTTCTATCTTCATTGCTTGTTTATGGTAGTAGTCAGCGTCTTAATCCCCTTTTTTCTTAGTCTTCCCCCTGCAACCAACTTATGCGCAATGCCAAGTCCAATTGTTTGCTTCCTTCAATTTTACTAGCAACGAACCTTGGCTTCTGGTGCTGATGTGCCACAAGACGCGCGAGGTTCTCTTCAGCAGCTGCTGACTTTGGCTGATTTGCGTTTGACCCAATGGATTTGTGGTTCTATGAGCGGGATTTGGGTCACCAGAGGTCTTGAACATGTGTAGAGCAACATCATGGTTATTTTGCTTCGCTTCTCTATTCTGAGTTTTATGGAGTTTTCCTCTTCTGTGTTTTTTTTTGTGCTGCTGTTTGGTGCGTTTTATTTTTTGTATCTATTTATGTACCACAGATGGTATAGGAGTCGGTTATAATTATAACGGCGGCTTGCAGCTTCGCTGGAGAATGTGTTGCTCTTTGTCTGTTGACCTCGAAGAACGAAATGGTAAAAGGGGATCCCGGGATCAAGCTATTTACCCTTTTGATTGATTGAAGCTGCACCGAACGCCGTTTTATAGCGTGGAAATTAAAAAGAAGAATATTACGGTAAATTGGGATAGGCAACCAATGAATGATTTTTTTTCAGCCAAGACAGATTGAGAAGGCTAGTAAATTAAAAGCTTCTTTGTCACTCGAAATGGAATACGACAGAAAAGTCCAGTACAACTTCGGTTTTCGGAAAAAACAGTTTTTCTCGTGATGTTCGAATGAACATCTCACTAAGAGCCGTGTTTTATTATCCCCGTGATCTGATCCGGATCAGATAAACTCATAAGTTTGTGTGCATTACAACAACAATACGAGATCTTGCTTTTTATCAAGATCAATTTTCGTGATCCAAAAATTAGTTCGACTATTTCTCATAATGATACACTTTCGCTTGTGAATGTTGCTGTATTATCGACAAATTGTCTGTCGCCAGATTAGAATATAAAAATATTATTGGAAATCGAAATATCATCAAATGTTATTTTTTTCAAATAAATTGATTTTCTGCTCATAATGATATCTAAGCGATGTTAAACTGAAATTATAGCCCTATGTTGTACCACAGACAAGAGAAATAAACAGATGTAGAATAGTAGAACAAAAGCATGTTACAAAAAAATTTCTCTTGTCTGTGGTTGTACTCTGTTCTCTCCATTTTTTTTTATTTGTATTGCTTTTAAAAATTTTAAATTTGCTTTCGCCAGTAAATAAACAGTTTTTCCCAACCGAAATTATTCATGTATTTTTGTCAAAACTTTAAACGCTTTTTTTTTACTTTAGATTTGGAGAGAACATAGTGAAGAATTAAGTGAACAAAATGCTAGAAGTACAGTACAACATAGGGGTGGTTCGGTGATGGTGTGGGGGTGTATGGCAGCATCTGGGGTCGGGAATTTTGTCTTCATTGAAAGTACAATTATTAGGCAAGAATCTCTGAACATCCTTAAGGATAACATGCAACCGAATGTCCCTAAGCATACCTCGTGGCTCGTTAACGAATGGTTGCTTTATATGAATCCAAAACAGCTCGATCATCCTCTGCAATCACCGGACCTTAGCCCAATAGAACATTTATGGGATCATTCGGACCGGAACATTGGTAAAAGGACTATTAAAAGTAAAAAGGACCTAAAACAGGCTTTAATTGAAAAATGGTCCCAATTAACCTCCGATTTTACAAATAAACTTGGTATATACATGCCACGTAGACTTAAAGAAGTTATAAAGTCTAAAAGTGGTCAAACAAAATATTGAGTTTTGTTTTTTAAGATTTTAAATTTATGAATTCCTTAAAGAAACTGCTAGTGTTTACTTACCTTTGACGCATTTTTTTTTTATTAGTTTTGTTTTGATTTATTTTTGTTCGCTGTTGAATAAAGCTTTTATTTTATATCATAGGAATCTAATTTTTTTAATTTTTTTTGTTTAAAATACATGTAACTCGAGAAATCATATGGGTGTTTACTTATTTTTGACGCTCACAGTACATACGGCTGCGGCCAAGAAAATAGCACCATTGTGAGCGTGATATCAGCATCCATAGGCGTTTTTCTTTTTTTG
The DNA here is from genome assembly GCA_949775065.1 of Brachyopa scutellaris. NCBI lineage: Eukaryota > Metazoa > Arthropoda > Insecta > Diptera > Syrphidae > Brachyopa > Brachyopa scutellaris. Next base: position 105,715,159 of record OX459113.1, read on the forward strand.
TTCGGAGCAGAGCTGTCAGATGTCAGTCATTGGTTGACGACGTTGTTATTTCTAACAAAGGTCATTCAACAAAATATTAATTGTATTAAAAATGAAGTACTAATTGAATGAGAAACATTTTTTGCCTTGAAAACCATTTCGTATTTTTATTTTGACTGCATTATATAATTGTTGATTATTTTTTGCCAGGAAAAACTGTACCTAGATTAGTTTCCAGTTTATATATGGTTTTACAGCAGCAGCTCAATTGATGCTGAGTAATAAACTCTTTTTTTTGTCTTTGTATTGCATAATGCTATTTTTGTGACCAAAGCTGTACATACATTATGAATGACAGATCGGCATAGTTAATAATAATATTGAATTCTTGCAGAGAATTCTTAAGTGATCCATATAAGAGACGGAGTGGTTCCACTTTAATTTTTCCAAAATATGTAGCAATCGGGATGAAATGTGATTTCAGCAGCACATTTTTTTGTTGCGACTACAATTTACAGACCGCTTATAATTCAATAAATTTACAAGTCCAGATAATATTAAGCATTAATTAACCAATTTGAAATTGTCTAAGTGAGGTTGAATAAAATAGATTGAGCTCATTGTCACCCTTCGTACATCTCCTTTTTACCCGACTAGGCCAAAGGAAGGGTTATGATTTTCACAGGCTGGGTTTGTTTGCATGTTTCTTTGTATGACCGATGTCACCTTGTAAAGCCTTAACTATGGAACCGATTGGATTGGTCATTGAATTCGTCTTAATCCGGAGAGTGTTTAAGTCTATGTGACGTCACAGAAAATTCAATATGGCGATTTATCTTTGTTCTTTTCTTTTTCTTTACAACCGCCGTGATAGTGGTATCAAATGAAAGGGCTTGGTGAATAGAATACAATACGGTATGACGGACATTCTAAATGCAATATGATATGCTTAAGCCCCTTATTCCTAGGACAAAAATCGTTGCGAGAAAAATAATCGTAGCGTAAAACGTCAAAATTCTCGCACCTTCACTGCGAGAAACCATTCTTTCTCGCAACGAGAAAATGAATGGCCCGGACCATTCTTTCTCGCAACGATTTATTTCTCGCAACGATTTTTTGACATTGTTTTCAATGATAGAGAAAACAATTGTATTAATTTTGAGTAGCATAAAGAGAAACTACATATTTTCGCTTCTTTAAACGTCATTTCCTCTTTTAAAAAAATTTAAATTTGTTGTTCAAGATACTTTTAATTCAATATGAGTGATAAGAGGGGGAAATTAACACAAAAAATAAAGTTCTCAAATGACGAAGAAAAATGTCAAAACTCGTACGTCAAAAATCTCGTTGCGAGATTTGAAATTCTAGGAATTTACACTCAAAATCTCGCACCACAAGCTACGATTTTTGTTTCGCAACGATTATTTTTCTCGCAACGATTTTCGTTCTAGGAATAAGGGGCTTTACCTTATTACACACAACATATTTTCTGAAACTAAAAAGTTGTAAGTAAAAAATTAAATTAAAAAAAAACTAAAACCCGACTACGGGAAGAACCAACTAAAAAGTATGAAACAAGATGAAACGTATAGCCGTGGTCGCAGTGAGAGGCATGAATCATTTTTAGCATAAGCTTAAACTACAATGGCGTCTGGTAGTATGAACAAACTTCATATTTTACTCAAGCATTTGTCTCGGTGACCTATAGACGAGCCAAAAACCCAGTTTCCCTTCTCAAAATGACTTTTTTTTTTTATTTTACTCCTTTTATTTTAAACCATCACCTAGCTTTTGGCTTAATTTGAGAACAAAGACGAGGTACTGGGCATATTAAACTACTATACCCCTACACCTATGTTTACCAACATCATAACTTCTACGAGTTTAAATATTCTCCGCATTGATTAACCCAGATTTCGCGGGCCAATCTGAATTATTCGCGTAACTATGGACTCGAACCTTTGTATCGCTATTTTTGTGGTTTTATCAATTGTGTGCTGAGTATCATTAGTGCGCCAATTGGCTTGTGATTTTAAAATTCCATCCATATTCAATTAGGACCGCGAGAAACTTGGATGTACTGCAATGGAACTTAAACACAAAAATTACTTACGCCACCCCGTGGTTGGTTGCAGTTGGGGGAGACAAATAGACTGGGTTCCCACACCTTGTCTCTCTGGTGATGCTGGTAATGGATTGCTTGATGTAGTTTAAAGGGCCCCAGGGTACTATTTCACGGTTGAATTGGGTGCATGTGTTTCATTTCATATGAAAATCTCTACAATGTGTGCCTGAATTGATGATAGTGGCTATTTGAGCGTTGAAAGGGATAAATTAAAGCGCCTAGCTGGTGCAGGGATTTCACTTGAAAAGATCATTGAATATAAGAGGAACACGGAACAGAAAACAAATGGTTTAAATAAGTTAGCCATGAGAATTGAGGAAAAACAACTAAGCCAACGTATATGCATGCACATTTATGTAGATACGAGTAGGTACTTGTGTATCACAGTACACATATGTAAGGTAGTATACTCAGAGTGTTCATTTTCGATCAAGTTCACATGGTCGCCATACGTGCCCTACGAATATTTGTTTACATTTAAAAACAAAAACAAATTAATGAATTAAACGCCATTACCGAATTCCTGCGCAATGTATTACCTGTATTACGTGTACTGTGCTTGTGTACATATGTAATTCGGGAATTTCTGCCGTCTTACATATGTATGTAGGCGTTAAGCTAGGTTTTTATACTTGATAGCCGTGTTTTCTGCAGGCGTATATACGCTTATTTTGAAACTTTACGTGTAAAATACAACAAAAATAAAATAAACGGCCATAGTATGTCCGCTTAGCTAAGCGGATATAAAAACAGTGATACCAAATGAAAATTTCTACTTTTGCTATGAATTCCTATGGAAAAAATCATTCTTTTGACAACCGGAGAAACCCAAACGTAAAGAAAGAACAATCGAAAATGATTCTTCTATCTCTTATTTATTCTTTGCCGACGATTGGTTAAGTCAATTAGCAATAAATTGATCATTCAAGATAATAAATAATTTTTTTTATCGGAACTTAATATATTTGGATGTACATTCCTTGAATTTTCCATCTTAATATTTTTTTTTTTTTTTCAATTTTGTCAACAACTGACAGCTTAAGTGTAATAATTACACTTATTATCTGTCATACATATTACATATGTCCGTGCCGCCAATTTTTTGTGATGAAATCGTTAAGCGTTTTTTTGTACTCTTTTATGATATTTGTCTAAATGCCACGATATATTTACAGATTTTTGGAAAATATCAATTTTTCGATTGATGCCCAAAGATGTACATTCATATGTATAAAACTACATATGCATGCGGTTAAATACAGCGGTACGTCTCGTTAAATAAAACTAAGCCTCATCTTGACTAATTCTGGTGGCGTATATTAATTTATAATGACATTCGCAATACGAATTTCACACAAATTAATCATGAATGACGCACATGACACCATATTTTTTAATAGCCGGGTGATTTTAATGAAGCGTTTCTGTAGCCGTACATACTCACATAAGTGAAAATGTTATAAAGCTTGGCTCAAACCTTCTGTTCTCCGGAAATCAAATCTTTTCTTTTCAAAAAAAGTGTAAATTGCTAGCCAAAAATCAAACTCAAATTTTTCGTATTTTAATTGGTTACATGGGTTTCCTCGGGTAAAATACGGCTTATTTTTAACAATTTTTGTTTGTATATGCATGCATACATAAAAAATTAAATATTTCAATCAAACTTTTTATTGCCTTAAATATGTATACACATTTTACAAAGAGTTTCTGAAATTTTTGTAGAAAAATATTTATAACTCTGCCATTGCGACGTCATTTCCGGTGACCCCTCAGGAATAAGGTGACAGCAGAACTCATGACACACGATCAACCGAAGTCAAAAAATAATATACGTGTTTTAGTTAATACTTTAAACTAGAGACGAAGTAAAAACAAATAAAGTAAAAATTGGAATTTTGGCAGACATTTTTTCAAAAAATTTATAAATTTCGGTAAAATTCTAGAGATGAATTTAATAAGACAATAAAAAAAATCGATTTCTTAAAGCCGTGAAACCCATGTAACCCCTTAAAAGAAACAAAACACAAATCAACTGGCGCTATACGTATAAAAAATGAACAATTTTTGATTGAGAGCCATAATAAACATTTGCGTGCATAAGAAAATTCACAGAAATTCTATACAGTGCCCATAATGGCCGCCAGCTCAGATTCGTTAAATTTTCGTCCACTTTCGCAAACATTTCATTCGCTCCATGCATATGCAATTTTGGCAGTTGCTTGCAATTAAAAAAAATCAAATAAATTAAGTTAAAATAATGGAAAATTCAGAAGGATACGAATTTGTTTATATTTTAATTGAAATTATGCGGAAAAATATCTGTCTTTACGATAAAAGAGGGTTTTAATTTCCATGGGATGAAGAAGAAAAAGTCGTGATAGGAGAAAGCTTGAATATATGTACATATAGATTTGCCAGGTAGACATGAAGGCAAAAGCCAGGGTTGTGGACGTATAATAGCTGGCGTATTATACACACTTTTATACACGTAAAAAAGTATACATCTGAAAATTATTGCTGGTGTATAAACGTGTATTAAAGTAAGTAATTGGTATAAAACTGAAAAAAAGTATAAAAGTACATACACAATTGTATACACTTTTAGATACTTTTTTACACTTTTATACAATTATATACACTTTTACACCCTTTTATACACTTTAATACACTTTTATACACTTTAATACACTTTTATACCCTTTTTTACAGTAAAATGTATAATAAACCAAAAAGTGTGTCATCTAGCAACCCTGGTAAAAGCTATTATGATGGCTACATAAAGGTTGAGCCGGAAGGCTTTGCTAGTTGTTGCCATTGTAAAACTTCGCTTTCGAAAGGATCAAGCGATCAACACTCGCGGTATGCAGTAGCATGGCGGCTATTACCTGATACACTAGGTCTGTTCCCGTACTTCTTACACCAAAATTCACAAATTCTCTAATTTCAAGGAGTGGTGGTAAAAATCTCTCAGAGAGAGGTAAAAGTGTGCAAAAGTTGGAAAATGTATGACATTTGACAGATATGACAGTTTTCATACAGCTGCGCAAAGAAATTTCTTGGGCTAAAATTCGCAGCATGAGGAGATTTCTTACTCTCTTGATAGTTCTCTTTTCTGTGAATACTACGAAAAATCTTCGTACGGGAGCAGGATTTGACTGATTTGCGTAGCTTTTCGTAGTTTTTCGCAGTTTTTGGACAGGTACGGGAACAGACCGTTATAACTCACACTTAATGGACTATGAATACCCGCGCATGAAGGACAAAACAGACAGATCAGCGTAGTGGTAGAAAACTCAGAATTTTAAGGTTTCAACTAACCTTTAACTGTTTCAGATCAAACTAGTTTGAATGTTTGTGGTTTGTGGCAATACTGTGCTCATAATATTGGTTTTTCTCTGCTCACTGCCTTTTCCACTCGATCACTAGATGTGTGAACGATCGCACCAACGATACAACGTGTAACCCATTGAAATTATTTGCCCTCCAAACAATCAAAACTGTCAAATTAATAAGATTACAGAAAATTATCCGAAGATAAGAGGAGCAAAAGTCGAAAGCTGAACAGACAACAAACACTTCCGTCGATGTAGGTCAGTGTACTTAGATACACTCTCTAAAATGCAGTACTAGCAAAGATCTGGCCCGGCGGCGTTCATCACTTACCCAGGTGTAAATTCGAGCATGAAATGCGAATCGGATTGTGTTTTGTGTGAACGGACGCAGCGGGAGGCTTAGATTTCATTATCTCATTGTTTTCCAACTATCGCCATCGTGTGTTGTGTAACTTTCATTCATTTGGGTTAATTTGAACAAAACACTGAGATTAGCTTACGCACTTAGCTGACGAACAGGCACTTATGAATGTGAAAGGTAAACACGTACAGTTTAAGGAGTGATATATGATTGCGATCTTCTCGCAAAAACAACCTGCGTTATTGTGGTTGGTTATAATGCCTGAGAAGGCATTCTTTTATGATCCACATGTGAATGTGTGCGAGAACTCGTATGTAACCATACTTTCATTTTAGAGCAGAAATTATACTAACGATAGATAGATAGAAGCTATGTACCGCAACAACAATAAGAGTAACAGCGAGGAGCGGCTGCGGTAAATCGTTGTGCCTAGCGGCGGCGGGTAGCGACTAGCGAGTGACTCGTGACGGTAACCAGGAAAGTGTTCCTAAAGACACAAAATTTATAGAGCAAAATAAACGTCATTTCTAAGACGGGAGGAAAAAAGAACATTTTTGGTAGGATGTACGAGTACATACAGTTACGGACAAAAAAATAACACCACGGAACAGCTTTTGGAAATGTAATTAACAAAATGAAATGAAGGACAAAACAATAACACTTCAAACAAAATTGAATTTTTCTGTTTTCTTTTGATAGCAAAGTGTTTTTTCTTCGGTATTTTATAGCATTTGCATAACCCTTATGTTTACCTACTGCACGGATTGTTTTTGGCAAAGATTCCACCAACGTACGACAAGTAGCTGTCGGTATCGCGTACCAAGCTTCTTGGATCTTGCTCCAGAGTTCTTTTTTAATTCGTATATTTTTTACATTCGCTCACAAGTTTTCCAAGGGATTCAGGTCTGGAGATCAGGAGGACCAGCTCATAAGATCAATATTATGCTCCTGAACCCACCTCTTAGCTCTAACCGCCGCGGCCGTTTGCTTAGAGTCGTTGCCCTACATAAATTGCTACCTCAATGACATTTCCCGCTCTGCATATGAAAGCACGACCTCTTCTAATATTTAATGGTTCAGATTCTGGTGTACTTGGTCAAAAATATTGGACTCAAAAAAACATTTTGAGGCTTGAAGGCTGAGCTTTCTGAATGCCTGACCCATGCAATCATCCATATTGTCATATGATCGTACGAAATTTATTTTGGTTTCATCCAACCAAAGAATATTTCGCCATTTTTTTCATTTTCGGGGACTATCCATTCCAAATGGGCTTAGGAGAACTGGATCCTTTTCTTTCGGTGTCTAATGGTAACGAGTGGCACTTGTCAGGGACTTCTTTCGAAGAGATGCTGATCTTCAAGTCTTCTTCGTACGGTTCCGGGTCAGAGTGGCACGTTTTACGCCTGCAGATGACTTATGTCGATTTCGATTGGGCAAAAAAATCACTTTTTGAATTCAATACTTCTTTAGCGACGTATATTTGTTTTTGAAAACGAGTGACGATAACTGCATCACGATAGATTTCGATAACTGTATTTCGATAACGTGGAAATGATTCCATACAGGGGAAATATGTATACAGAAAACATCAGCTGTCTGTATGTCTGTCTGTCCGTCTATCCGTCCGTCTGTCTGTCTGTCTGTCCATCCGTCCGTCTGTCTGTCTGTCTACATTTTAACATCTAAACCTCTGAACCAATTATAATGTAATTTGGCAAATAGATAGTCTGGGACCTGAGGAAGGACTTAGGTGGAAAAACCGCTCGCTAGGGGGCGCTGGAGTCAAGTTATTAACAAAACCTTTTCACACCTAATCCGCTGAAGCAATTGTAATTTTATTTGGCAAAGAGATAGTCTGGGACCTACGGAAGGACTTAAGTGGTAAAACCGCTCGCTAGAGGGCGCTGGAGTCGAGTTATTAACAAAACCTTTTCACGCCTAAACCGCTGAACCAATTATAATGTAATTTGGCAAAGAGAAAGTCTGGGACCTAAGAAAAGATTTAGGTGGAAAAACCGCTCGCTAGGGGGCGCTGGAGTCAACTTATTAACAAAACCTTTTCACGCCTAAACCGCTGAACCAATTGTAATGTAATTTGGCAAAGGGATAGTCTGGGACCTGAGGAAGGCCTTAGGTGGAAAAACCGCTTGCTATGGGGCGCTGGAGTCAAGTTATTAACAAAACCTTTTGACGCCTAAACCGCTTAACCAATTATAATGTAATTTGGCAGAGAGATAGTCTGGGACCTAAGGAAGGACTAAGGTGAAAAAACCGCCCGCTAGGTGGCGCTGGAGTCAAGTCATTAGCAACTTCTTTATTAACTGACCAAAATGATTCATATTGACAATTTATGTTAGTATAGTACCAACAGAGAAAACTACAAAAACTGGACCCGATGGGTGGCGCTGGAGTCGAGTTATTAACAAATTATATATTTAATGCAATTTTGAATAGCTGTTCCTTTCATAATTTGTATTACAAAAATATAGTCAAGCTTACATTCATATTTACTAAATTTTATTACACATTTTCCATCGATTGTACTAGACAAATTTCTTCTCTTACACATTACACATACACAACTGCTTTGGATTGCAAAAGTATTCACTTCCCCCGTGAGCTTATGCGGATAAGGCTCACACATTTTTTTTTTTGATTTCCAGCAATTTTTATCGCTCTAGTACAATTTTCATTTTCCAACCGACCAAAAAAGCTCTTTTTGCTCTAGATCAATTGTTGTGAATCCCGGATTCTGCTCGAGATTTACACCTACTTGCACTAACACCAGCACATTTTATATGAAATGTTAACGCAGTACCTCAAAATAAATATCAATCAACAAAAATATTTATCAGAATCCGTATAGAGTATTAAGAAAATATAAAGAAAGTGTTTTAAAATTGTATTTATTATTTTTCTTTTTCGTATTTATTTTCTTTTACGAACAAGATGTGAAATGTCACACTAATACAATTGCAGAAAAACAGATCAATCTCGTTTGTTTTCCAACCAGCACGAAAAATCTGAAATCTGAGAGCAAAATCTGAAAAGCCCAATCGAAAACGACATTAAACAGGTCTTTCTACGATAGGCGTGTGATTAGTGCATCATATTTGCGCGATTTTTTTTACTGGCCGAACAGTTGGCATGTTGGGTTTCGGTGGCTGCAATGCTTCAAAAACGAAAGTTTTTGATCTTCTAATGAGCCTGGTCACCTCCCGTTGCAACTTTTCTTCCTGAGTGAGCTTTTGTGTTAAAGTTCTTTCAGTTTGCATTCCGAGGCCCATTCTGCTGATATATGTTTAAATAAACTGCTATCATAATACGCAGAGTTTCTACTTTTGTACTAACAGTATTATATTTCAGAAAGGAAACGTTTTTTCTTCTGTCTTATTGTATATATATAGTACCGTTGGTTACAAGTCAAATTATCTAAACTTATCATCACCGTTTATTTGTTGTTTTTTTTCGAGTAAAGGAAAGTTGCAGACGACGTTCTCTACTGGTCTTATTGTTTTGTCCGTAACTGTATGTAAATGATGAAGATGACTCAGACTTAGAGTAATTATATGATTAAATGACGTGCTACGTTACTATGATAAAACTGGAGGTCATTAGAATATAAAATCAGATAAGAAAGAATACAAAGAATACTTTAGAAAATTTGGGTGGTTCTGCCACAAATAAAGTCGAAATTGAAAAGTCGTATCATTATTGGTTATGCGTACGTTTATACCTTTCAAGAGGTGTACCATATTAGCCGGCTAAAAGTAATGAATGGCTGTTTTTTTTAATATTTTAATCAATCTAATTTGGAAAACACTTTAAATACAAAGTATCTTTACGTATAAGTGTTTCCAATTAGAGAGCGAGATAGCCCATCAAACAAAAAATCAATCTGCTGTGTAGCTAGCAATAAGTTGCTATTTACATTAATGCTGGTTTTTTTTTGTTTGTCCATGCAGCATCTAAGGAGGCTTTTGATATTATTGATTGCTGTCTATCAATTTTGTTTTCATTATTAAAAATGTTCGTCTTTTATTACACGGGTTCTCTAAAAGACATTATTCATGTCTGGCTAAGAAAATGTCTAGTGGAGACCACAATTAGCCAGATAGATTTTCTACCCCGACATCTATGTCACTTTGGGGCAAATTTTTCAATTTCGTTGAAGTTTTCAAGAGAAGTGATATGAAAAGGCAAGACATAAAATGCCCACCACACAAAATTTGACGTTCGTTCCGCCATCTTGTTTTTGTGCTTGCCAGATATGTCCGATGACATGAATAATAGTTGCTTGATGTCTGGAGTGCCTTTTCACGTTACGTGACAGTAGTTTGTTCGTAGTTTCATTCGACTCACAGCAAGATTAGTTTTCCATCTGACACTAGCTCTTCCAATCTTTTTGTCTATAGCAGCTTGTAAGCAGCTGATTGGGTTGATTGAGTTTTGTAATATAAAAAAAACTAAGAGTTTCGACAAAATGACATACATATTTAACATCTGGCTTTTATTTCAACATCGAGTGTTCATGTTTAATCGGGTGTAAATAGAAATTTCTGGTGAAATGACAAAAGATTTGTGCTATTCGATTGTATGCCTATTTGCGTTGGATTTGAATTCAAAGATGGCCTACTTTCAAAAAAGCCACCCATCATCCTCATATCGTAATCGCAATCCATATTTTAATTAGATATCATTAGCGAATTCAAGCCAGCCGCATTTATTCACTAATAAACCGCCGCACCAGTAGAATATCATCGCCAGATTGTCTTACAGTCGAACAAGGTACGAGTAACCTAATAAGTGTTTCAAATCTCCACTGGGACTGCGGGCTCAATTTGAACAAACCTAGCTCAGAAAATTAGTTACATTGCAGTTGCATCTCGTTCATCGTTCAATGTCCGCAACCGGAAACAGAAACAAACCAGATCGCAACCGTCCTCCAGTGTTGATTAGAATACATATTAGATCTGAATGGAATCGGAGACGGACGTACTCGTATATATATAGTTAGCGCGGTGATGAATCTAACGATAATTGATTCTCATGGACAACGCGAGTAGTAGTTGTGTTCTATTTGACAGAATTGAACTATCAATGAGTCTATTATTTGTAACGGGAAAATGATGTACAAAATACATATGTATGTATGCATATACGTACTTATGTCGGAAAAATTAGCAAAAGATATATAGATAGAGCTATAAAAGATAAAGATAGCTATACAAATAGATGACATGTTTGAGGTTAATAATTTTCCTGTCAATAGTAAGCAATTTCAAATCTCAACCTCACAAGCATCTCTGTCGGACAAATGAGGTTTTCGTAGCTAAATAGTTTTTGTTAAGTCGATTTAAAAAATAAAAATAATTGCCACAAGTAGAAAAAACTTGTTTTGCCGCCGCCATATACATGTAAATGTAACTCTGGGTATATACACAAAACAATAATTGCTTGTCGGTATACTCGCAGCTAATAAAGTTTTAATTTGAGATTTCATAACTTTCACGACATAATAGAACACCGCACTCGCATACAATGTGCTCTCATGAATATGTTGGAACATATTTAGATGATGACTAAGACCGCTAGATCACCAAACAAGGAGACAAGTAACCAGCATGCTGTGTCTCATCGAATGACTATTGAACTCCATCTCCATATGGGGATCTATTCCAAGTGTCAGTAGCAGTTGGCAGCCATGACACAGAAAATAAATCACAGCGTTCATGCAGTGACAGTGGCCGTTCGAATTTATATTTATTTTGGCAATGTGCTGCTGCTGCTTCGTCTGCTTGGGTGATGTTGGGGATTAAGTGATCTGTGCACTTTCAGGAATGCTGAGCTAGTGCGAATTAAAAAAAAATCGCAGACGGGAAGTTGGAACAGACAACACCGATGGAAACGAGTTAGACAGAATGTTACAAGATGGCATTTTGACTCACAGTAGAGGCGATAGCGGACACTGTAATTGTGAATGTTGAAATATTCATTGTTTAACAGGATTATACAAGCGTGTATGTATATGTACTGGGGCTTTTTGATGGTGATGTATGGCGAATTTCCAAAATGTCAGAAACTTAGGAATTTAGAAATTGGTAAAGCGGAGGAGTGATCGATGCAAATATTTTGGGTCGGTGACACGTGAAGCTGTCATTTAAATATATTCCGCCCGATATTCTCCTAAGCAACGCAAAGATATTGCGAAAATTCTTTCATAACTTGATGGGCATTATTGGCCGGCGACAGTTTGCAAAATTCGTTCTTTGTAGTTTTAAGCACACTCTTATAGTATTTGTGAGTTTAATGAATAAATTTAAACGTCACTTCGTAGGGTTATATAAATAAACTAGTGTGCCCGCGCGAGAACTCTCGCAAGAGAAAATCCAACCCCCAAAATCCAAACTTCCTTCTTTTTTAATTTGTTAAAATTTATAAAGTGAAAGTGCAATTCGTCAGTGCTCCAAAAAAATCTCTTTCTTTTGACACCTCATTTGTTAAGATTGGTTAAGTGTGAGAGCCGCAAATGGTACCTATACTACAGAAATAATATATATGATATTTGGCTTCAGCAGTCCTAGGTAGAACCAAGCCTAGCTTCCCGCAACCATTTGTGTCGCGTTATATTTTTGCACGAATGGAAGGGACCTACAGTTTTCTGCCGTCTCCGAACGGTGAGTTGGGAAGCTTTACATGACAAATGATACTCTTGAATGCTTGTCAGGCATTCGTGTGTTTGCGGCGGGATTCGAACCCAAAACCGCTGGCTCAGTAGTCCGACGCACTAACCACTTGCGCTACGGTGCCCACTTCGCTTCGTAAGGTTAGTGATGTTAATAGCCCAACCTATGATTGGCCAACCAGCCAGTGATTTTTTTGATTTGAATAGCGTCAGCGAAAACTTCTACAATCAATCTATGTAGTTACTAACAACTGAAACTGACTGACTTTGTTATGGTTTCAAATTCAGAAACTGAATCTAGACAACGGTTTAGATTAGGTTAGGCTTAGGTTATATTCATACGTATATGTACATATAAAGCAGAATATGCGGTATTTGCCACACATTCATGTACAGTAAAACCCGGATAAGCGCATTAGCAGAATTGTCCAATCTCGTGAGGTACTTATTCGGGATATGTAGTTACGAAAACCCGCTTAGCTGCTCAGAGGTACTTATTCACGAAAAATACAAGACGCGAAAAGGCTACAGATCTTCACAACCAACATTCGAAAAGTGACAGCCCAGAGAAAACGTCAAAGTCTTACTAGAGTACTAGAACTCACCATATTATATACTATTACCTTTTGTTTCGTTTAAAATCTAGTGCTGTATTAAAAAGGATGAATATTTCACGTAAGTTATGACGAGAGAAAGGGAAACAATAACTACTTAAACGGAGAATGTAGTTAAGCGATATGGATTTAAAAAGGGATTTTAACAAGAATATTATCTTTATATAGTTTATGTTGCAGATATTCAACCGTATAATTTAAGAAGTAGAAATAATTTTAGACTTGGCTTTTTTTCAAATAATAGATCCCAAAATATTCTAATGTACAATGGTTTGAAATTATTCAATAGTTTGCCAAATGTATTAAAGAATGAACGCAATATTAAGACTTTTAAAAGAATGTTAGTTCCTTATATTAAATTAAACTACAATTAAGTTATTAGTTTTTAAGTTTTTTTCTTTGTTGAACAACCTTTTGTAAAAATAGCTTGAAGCTAAATAAAGACATCTATCTAAAAATAAAATAAATATATAAAAATGAGCTGTTCGTTAGATACCGCAGAACTCATAAACTAACCATCCGCTTGAGCTGAAACTTAGACCATGTACTTTTTCTGATGTTTGAAGTGTTCGTACATCAAAATATTTCAGGTTTTCTGCTAAATGGCGCTGGAACTCAAATATTTTTAAACTCACCGTACGATTAAGCTAAAACTTACACAATTTATATGCAATGAATTGGGAATTGTTTGTAAATCAAAAGTTTTCAAGTTTTCCGATAGATGGCAATGAAAACCAAAATCTCAAAATTATTACTACAGCCATTGACATATTATTGTGATTTTTTAAGAGGTTGAGAACTTTTTTTAAAAAAAAAACACAAAAAATTCGAAAAAATGAATGAAATATTTATTTGAATCGATAGTTTGAACCTTGCAATTTAATGTTTAAAGATAATTTCATGCAAATGTTGACCGCGGCTGCGTCTCAGGTAGCCCATCCGCTGAGTCCAATTTTGGCATACTCTTTCACACATATCGGCCGGTATCTCACGAATGAATGCATGGATGTTGGCTTCCAGTGCGTCAATCGAAGCGGGCTTGTCCCTATAGACATTAGCCTTGACATACCCCCACAAAAAATAATCTAATGGTGTCAAATCGCACGATCTAGGCGGCCAATTGACCGGCCCGAAACGTGAAATTAACTGTTCACCAAACTCGCCTCGCAATTGCGCCATTGTTTCGCGTGCTGTGTGGCATGTGGCACCGTGTTGTTGAAACCACATATCATGCAAGTCAAGAACTTCCATTTCGGGCAAAAAAAAGTTTGTTATCATCGCTCGGTAGCGTTCACCATTGACAGTAACGCTGCGATTCGACATTTCGCGGTCTTCTGTCACACTAGCTGATACGGCCGCAATATTTTCTTCACTACGCACAGTACGTAAACGTGTTGGTGGTTTAATGTCCAACAAAGTAAATTTGGTGCGAAATTTGGTCACAATCTTCCGAATAGACTGCTCAGAAGGTCGAGAATGCCGATCATAAAATGGAAGCAGCGCGCGATGAACATTTCGAACCGAGCACGAATTTTGATAGTAAAATTCAATAATTTGCAAGCGTTGTTCATTTGTAAGACGATCCATGGTTAAATTGCAAACCAAACTGAAGCTGTTTGACAGTGACACAAGGTACTAAACACACGTCAGCTGTCAAAACCAGTGTTGCCAAAACCAAACCAGCTAAAAAATCACCCTTTATATGGACTGCTAGTACCCAACTTCGCGTTGGTTCCAACATAAGCACTAGCCCTCTTGTTTCGTAGCGGAGAAATGTGGTAACTTAGATTGTGTTTGAATTCACGAAAGCCGTTGGTTTGTGATTTAAGTATTTTTTTAATAAATTGTGAGAAGTTGAACTGCATTATAAAGCAAAAACACAAAGTATTAATCAACACAAAAAATTAATTCCAAATAAATGTACCATATATATCTAATTTATTGGTCAATAAAGAAAAGTAACGGCTATTTTAAAATTTTGTATTGAAATTTTGGTAGTGGCATCTGTTGGTACCAACGCGGCAACAATTTAAATTTTAACGTATTTTCTGAGTAACTCGTATATACGGCAATAGATGGCCTCAGTTTCTACGTAATATAAGTATGATGGCGGATAATTGTTTCACATTGCTGTCCCTACGAAACACGTGGCGCTAATTATGTTGGAACCAATTTGTCCGCAGACGTTGTATGAAAGTGACATTTCACTAGCAGTCATATATAATATGTCAATGACTACAGCAATGCACAGTGACAGCTATCAGCTAACTCTTGATTTGCGTGCACTTCTCGCTTCATAGCAAATAATATTGTCTATGTTTCAGCTCAATCGGATGGTTTTAGGATATTATTGTTTGGACAGTTTTCTTAAATCCAAATAGAGCTGTCGGCATTTAATTCTCCACCAGAGTCATTACTATTCACAAAAAGTCCCTCGAAAAAATTTCATTACATTTATGACATAAACTCTGTTTTCAATGGGTATAGCGAAGCGCACCGGGTAACCACTAGTACATACTTTATAAACATAGAGTTTCAAAAAACCGAGGATGCTATGTGAGTTTTGCACTTAAGAGGGTGGTTCTTAACCGGGTTTTACTGTATAATAATTTCGCTTCACGGAGATTTCAATTGACCGGCTGGACTGGACTTTGTGAAGGATAAAATTAATATATTGAAACTGTTGTTGAAATTGAGCCACTGAGCTTAAATCTTGATTTAAATTGTTTTAGCCAACAAGTCATGAAAATTCACCTCGCACATCCTGTGAACTGCAATGCAAAACACCCTTTTATGTATTTCATATTAGAAGTCGATTAAAAATAAGTAAGGAACTTAAGTTTATATAAATATGGCTGTTCATACATATGGTTAGACTCAGAGGGTGAATACATACAAAGGCTGAATGCGTTTATTATTAATATGCTTATGCTATCCTATGTATTACACGAAGGCATTATCTACAGCTGTGTTTCTATTCACATTCTTATATTCTTTGCACTATTTTGCATACAATTATATTGCAGTTATTGTTCGTTTGCGACATCTGAAGCATTCATTTCGTTTGGACTCACAATTGTGTGCACGGTTATGGCGATGATATTGATGATAATTCTGATCTTTAAAAAAGCTTACTAAAGTGGGTGGGATCGCATTACAATTGGCATAGCATGAAAAGAGACATTGAATATGAACTGGGCTGAAAGTCTTGTTAGTATGAAGAAACAAGAAATATAACTTAGCTTGTGTTGGCAAATAACTCGGGCGGTCGAGAAGAATATGAGAAATGAAAATTAATTCAAACAGAATTCACTTCTGCTGTTCCCAACTTAAAGCCGCATTTAAGAAATATCCATTTAAAAAAATAAACTGCCAGTAACAATTAAGTTCGTTTGCATCGTAATTTGAATAAACGGTACGTAGAATTACGTCACTCGTGTCATGGAGGCCTCGCGTAATGGATGACTACCCTTGCCACTAACGGCTCTCCTTATTACCAAACAATCACGTTGTCAAAGTCAGAAACAGCTTTGCTAATTTGACTGCGACTGTCAACTTCCATTTATAAATCCGCAAAATAAAAACCAAGAACCGCCAACAACTTCAATAGAAACTGGAGCATGAATTTGTGTGCCACATAAGCCGCTTACCCGCATGATCGTTTCATTGCCAAATAACTTGGTAGTTTTATTTAAAAGAAATTAAAATGAAACGGCGCGGCGTGGCGTGGCGTCGATAGATCGTGTTTAAAAAAACTACAAGTATCATGTCGCCGATTTAAATTGAAGTTTTGTGCGCAACTTAAGTGCGTAAAATACAAATGTAGCGTAAGTTACAAAAGCTATTTTGCCGGTTAGAAACAAAGCAAATACAAATAAAATGGCAATTAAAATTCAACGGACTACGAAAAAAAAAATTAATTAACACATTTGTGTATCTTCAACTAAACATGCCTATATACATACATAAGTAATAGATACACTAGAGAAGAATATTTTGATGCTTATGCTGCAGTCAGTGATCCATGAGCAAATGGAAACAAATGAAGTTATCATAAGAGCATGCATATGTATGTACATACATATTTATGTATGTATTATTTTTATATAGTTAGTTTAACAAGATTTTCAGATCGGATCTTTAGTTGCTTTTTTTATCTTTATCTAATACTAACTGTCCCGCCTGGTTTCGGTTGTGTATTAAAACAGTCGCGTTACTTATAAGGCAAAACGCTGCTCTATAGTAGTGTGGTTCTGGGTAGAAATGAGAGCCGCCAAGTCCGACCAACCTTGTTGAATCACACCAAATGTTCATAGTATGCGTAAACAACAGCATTGTTCTACTATTATTTGGTTGTACCACATGAAATGTTTGATTTAGTAGCAAACAATTAAAAGCCAACAATACTTTTTTAATACATTTCTCTTTATTCAAAACTAGCTGTCCTGCCCGGTTTCGCCCGTGTCTAAAAAATATAGTGTTCCTTACAATGCATATACAGCGGATTCTGCTTTATTGGGACGGCGGATAATCGGGACAGCCGCTTAACTGGGACAAATGGTAGGGCACAGAACAGAAAAGTTTGATTTTTTACTTGATCGTCACATCGCATTATTGGGACAGCTGCTTATTTGGGAAAAAATGGGTCTTGACCGAAGTGTCCCATTTAGTTCGAAGAATCAAAGAGATTGTGATCGCAACCCAAGGTTTGGAACCTACCAATAAATACAATCCACAAAAGAAGTGTGGATTGTAGGTGATAAGTGACATTTCGTAGAAAGTGACATTCGTAAGAGTCTTTTAGTTTTGAATGAATTTAAGAAATATTTTATGTTATTATATTTTTTAAAAGTGGTGCTAATTATGTTGGAACCAAATTGTCCGCAGACGTTGTATGAAAGTGACATTTCACTAGCAGTCCATATATAATATGTCAATGACTACAGCAATGCACAGTGACAGCTATCAGCTAACTCTTGATTTGCGTGCACTTCTCGCTTCATAGCAAATAATAAAAATAAAAATTTTATGTTATTATATTTTTTAAAAGTGGTCTATACTTAACACAGGATGTTAAGTAACAGGTGTACGAAGTTTTACTTTGTTATGTGTATTAGTTTTTGTGTTTATCCTGGAAGAAGTTTGACAGGTAAAAGCGTGCCATTGAGATTTATATATTAGTATGATATGATATAAGATGTTGATATCTAGAACGCTCTTCCGACGTCAAACGTCAAGTATTGATTTTTTTTAAATATTTCTGAATTTTAAAAGCAATGATATTTTAAAAATTGTATGGCCTTTCGCTTGGTATCGGAAGACTTTCTAGTGGCTAAAGGACTTCAGACTGACTGAAACACCAGGACAGTACCGTGGATGGGAAAGAATTTCCAATCCCAAACATAAGATTTCTTGTACTGTTACACGTGAGATTTGGGGCTTAGCATAGCCCTGTAATAGTATCGTGTCATGTCATTGCATGCACTTCTTATGTATGTATGTATGTCGAGTTCCTCAGAAAATTGTATGGCGTTTTGTCGTTGCTCGTGGTTAATTAAATGAAAGTCCATCAGACTGTCACCATAAACTTTTCTAGATAAATGTATAATCACCCTTATTTTGAGATTCGAATGAATAGTCAATTCGTTCGAACGTCTCTATTCCTTCGAATGATTTTTTCGTATTTTGACATTCGGAATAAAGTTCCTTAACGAAAGATATCGAAATGAACTTAAATGAATCTTACTCCGAATCAGTTTGAAATCCTTTGACATTGTTATTTTTTGTAGATTGACCATGTTTCAACGCGACAGTATTGCTGGTCTATTCTAATATAGATACAAAATAAAATATGCATTTAGTTTTTCATTGAATTCTAACGGTCCTCTTTATTTCTTTTTTTATTTGGAAGGAACATAAATAGATTAAGATATTTAAGTCAATTCATAGAATAATACATATGGACTCCATTAGACAATAGCCAAAATTGAATTAGCTTTTAGTTCAATGCAAATTTAGTCAATCTACACTTCCAGTAGCTTCTTTATGAAGTTCAAATTCTCGCGCATCCCCATCGATTTTCTTCATTTAATCATCCGCCTTCTCCAGACTTCTATTCATCGTGTGCGATTTCTTCGCTTTTCTGAGGCATCTTTCCAAAATCGCTCGTTACCGATTCTGTTGGTCAAAAGTCCTTTTGCGACTTCTTGATTTTCCTTCATCATCCCGATCAACACTTCCGTTTGTTGTCTATTTGTCCCAATTGGAATGTGACCTATATTTAAAGGTCAATTTATTGAAATTATTTTATTAATTTTAAGCAACAATATTTAAACTACCTAAAATATACTTACATTTTTTTTTAATCTATGCGTCCGGAAAATTGCAAACGTATAAAAAATGAGAGTCAACTCGAAGGAATAGACTCTCAAAATAGGAATGATGAATGAACTTTCTATTCTATTCCTTCGAATGTCAAAAAACCTACCGTTCGACTTTTTCTCACTTTCCAATGAAAACGAATCTTAAAATAAGGCTGAAAATGTACTTTCAAGCACTGCCTAGATCCATACACAGGTACTCTACTTTTCAATACAGGTGATTATCCGGTGTAAATATTCTTCAATTAGAGCCTACCTGTTCCGTGTTCCGGTTGAGAAAACGATGAAATTCTTTTGTTTGTTTGTTTCCCTAAAAATAGAATTTGTTAATAACTCGACCCCAGGGCAACCTATCGGCTCCAGATTTTGTGATTTTCCCTTTTGGCACTAAACCAAGATATATTGTGAAAATGAGTCATTTTGGTCAGTAAATATAGAATTTGTTAATAACTTGGTTCGGCGGTTTAGTCGTGAAAAGGTAACAATCAGATAGACAGAGTTACTTTCGCATTTATAATATTAGTGTGATGAGTGTGAAAAGTTCGTTAAAACGTCTTGTACGCATAGTGATCAAATCTGTTATAGGAGGTTTGGCCAGTTTCGGCACACATTTCTATTTATCACGGACATAGGAGTTAAGATCGATACCTAGGTATAACAGAATTTTTTTTTTGGGCGGATGTAAAAAAGATAAATCAGAGCGATCTTCATACCAAAAACCTAATTATACATGTGCTGCTACAAATTGAGTTTGTTTTTTACGCTTTTAAACAGGAAAAAAAAACCATTGAGGACCGTTGACCAACCAACGATATTCAGATTCCAATAACAAACTCTTCCATAACCTCAATTTGAGTAAAATTTATTCGGATCGAAATGTCAGACAGCCTTATCACTTGACACTGTCACCCGACATAGAACACATATCATTACATATTGCCCAATAAACATACCACACACGCAATGTCTTGCGAATAAAGTCTCCTACACTACATCGCTTCACAATTCATCATCAGTCATCACACTGTGTAATTCATCGTGTGTAGTAAGCGTCATGTTGCACCACCTCCACATTGTACTTAATACTTCTGCAATGCAGCCATTCCCATAAAGCGACTTGGCAAAGAAGACGTCAAATACAACGGAACTGGTTACATCAGGAGCAGCATTATGTGACAAGATATATCCGTTTATGTAGTAGTGGTGATCGTGCTTCAAAGACGTATGAAAGTGAAAACCCTGCACGTGGTGGTTACAAGTTGAAAAGAAAAATGGAAAAATATATGCCCATTTGAAGTCGGACGTAACGGTCCCGGTTTTTTTTATTATTATTTTTTAAGATGCATTTTCTGTGGGCTTATGCGCATTTTCAAAGGTGGTAAAATTCCACAAACGTTATGTGGAAGAGAGTTATGTCATTCTATCGGGTGTGCCGCCGACATGTCACACGCAGCAGATTTTTGGATGCCAATTTCACTTTTCCGCAAAGAATTTCTTCAATTCAGTGAATTGGTGAGAAAAATAAAACTATTTAATTAGGTTTACATAAGAAAAATCCCCACACCTCGTGCCCCATTTGGAAATCACAATTGACAATGATAAATACGGTGTGGATTATTTTCTCGCTTCCATTTAACAATTAACAGGAAGCTGCTGCCTACTTTCCACGCTTATTATGTGGATTAGTATGCGAGGTAAATATGGAATACGGGAAATCCTTACAGGCCGATTTCTTGATGTTTTTGTATAGAGAAAGCTAAACTAGATGATTGAAAGTAACATAATTAATGTTTGATGATTTCTTTCAAGTTGACGTCCATTCAAACGTATATAATAGCCGTGTTTTATTATCCCCGTGATCTGATCCGGATCAGATCAACAAATAAGTTTGTGTGCATTACAACAACAATCCGAGATCTTGCTTCTTGTCAAGATCAATTTTCGTGATCCAAAAATTAGTTCGACTATTTCTCACTATGGTACACTTTCGTTTGTGAATGTTGCTGTATTATCGACAATTGCCAAGGGTAAATGTTGCCAGATTAGAATATAAAAATATTATTGGCAATCCAAATATCATTAATGTTATTTTGTTCGAATAAATGAATTTTTCTGCTCATAATGATATCTAAGCGATGTGAAACTGAAATTACAGCTGCAAAATATTATTCTCATTCGGTATCTGTTAATCAAAATTAACAATTTCCTCCTAAAAAATAAAGCAAGCGCATTCAATTTTCATTTAAAAGAAAATATTCATTCGCATGGCAACTTCGCACTAAATGTCAAAATGAACTTAGCTTGTACAATCACCACAACACAGAACTTTGATCTGGTTTGTTTTATTATTCTGATCTGATCCGGATCAGATCACGGGGATAATAAAACACGTTTAATGTAAGTAACCTTAGCATCAGCATCATTTTAAGACAAATGAGGCTAAAACCAATACCATTCAGCTAATGGGTTCCGAATGTTCAATTTTCCATATATGCATTTGAAATGTGGTCGCCGTGGCCGTGGTGGTTAGTGCGTTGGACTACTACGCAATGCTGCCCGGGTTCAATTCCAGACCAGGTCTAAAACCTTAAGAGTTTTTTCACGGTACCACCTCTTTCGAATTCCTGACAAGCATCAAAGAGTATCATTTGTCACGATTGAGCTTCTCAACTCGCCGTTCGGAGTCGGCAAACAATTGTAGGTCCCTTCCATTCATGCAAAAATAACACGCACATACAAATGGTTGCGAGAAGCAGGCCCAGGTTCACCTCGAGCTGTAGCGCCAACTAAGTAAGTAAGCATTTGAAATATAAGATTGATCAACAAAAGTTCTTGCGGGAACTACCAACTTTAGCCGCTTTAGAGTTGACAGATTGGAAATGGTGGTAAATTAAAATGTCAGTTCTTAAGATGGGACAACGGACATACTTTATAAACTTTTTTAATTTGTTAAAATATTGTTAAGATTGGTATTTATTTTGATATGCCTTACAATTATTTAGGGAACTGCAAAATGAGGAGCAGTCATTATAATCGTCAAAATGGATGTAGGGAAGGGAGAGTTCAGTGCATGGACCATATGAATCAAAACTTATTTTAAAAGTGGATTTTTAACTTCTCTTTGTTGCATAATTTTTTGCACTTTTTTTATTTTTTCATAAATTTTAATTTGATTTTTTTAGATTTTAAATGACATGTTTTTATTTTCTTCTAGACCTGGCACAAAACATGCTTCAAATGTACGGAATGCGGGATGGCGTTAAACATGAAAACATACAAGGGTTTCAGCAAATTACCATACTGCGAAGCGTAAGTATAAACAAACGCCTTGACGTAATGTTTTTTTTTTATATATTTATGAACCATTCTTGATTCAAACTTTGGATGTAAAAGTAAAAGCCTAGTATTCTGCTTGTGCTAAATTTTAGCGACGCTAGGTAGCTAGGTAAAAGTGTTGGATTCGATGCAAATAAAACCCAAATACCACCACCTCAGGTGACGCGTTTATTCAGATGTAGTTTGAGATATTTACATCCACCTTGCGGAGAAGAGAGCCGGACATTTGCACAGAAAATGAATAAGCGACTCTTTTTCATTTCCATCATTGCATCAGCAGAAATCGTTGTGAAGAATCGCTAGATTGGTTGCATGGTCGCCTATTGGCCAATGCCGTGTACTAGCGATCACTACTCTTGTCATTTGTTGTTGAATTCTTGTAATTTAGGCATATCTTTCTTGATATGACACAGTTTGTAAGACTGGCCATCTGAAACCAGCCAGTTTTTAGCAGTGTGAGAGTATATTGCCCTTAACAGCACCTATATGGAGGGATATGAACGTTTTCCGATAGTCATCTGTTAAGGGCTGATTCTCGCCTGGCTAGTTAATCGGACCTCTCGTTCCCTTATATGGCACTATCACTAAGTGGAGCAGCTGAAATCATTGCTATTGTAGCTAGTAGAAGAACAAGATTTCCGTCTATCCACTCGTATAATCAATATTGTAGTATTTTATTTCCATATTGCGATTTGCGAGTCGTTCCTTCACAAGTCCAGCCATTTTTTTTTCTCCTCGCATGAGAATGTTGGTCTGTTTGGATTTAATTTTTCTTTTTTTTCTGTAATATTTTCTCGTTTCACATCCATTTTCTAAATATTCAACAAAATATTAGGTCGTTACATATGAAATTGCCGAGCTACCGATCATGCCTAAACGTATCGTTGTGGTGTGAAGTTGTGCAGAGAAATTGAAAAAAAAGTTTATTTTAAGAAAAGAGTGCAGCTTAATTTTTCTAACGGTAAAAATTATTTTACGCTATTAGCTCACTGAGTTGACTTTTTTTCGTACGTAGAAAATGCTTTTACTAGCAAATTTAAAGGAAATTTTCGTTTTTCAATTTAAAAAAATTTAAACGCAGCCGCAGCAACTAGAGAAATTAACGGTGCTTTTGGCTTGGGTACGTGTAGTGAGAGAACTATTCGAAACTGGTTTACCAAGTTCAGCGAGGGAGATTTTTCGCTAGAAAATTTGCCAGGGGGTAGACCAAAGAATGTCATTAATAATGAAGAACTTGCGGAGAAACAATCACGGCCGAGTCGTACTGTAGAGAAATCACCATAATGCACAACAAATTGCTCTAAAAACAGCCGTCACTGGTAAATAGGCATGGGCCCCATATTGCGGCATGACAGCGCAAAACCACATACCTTATAGTTATAGTCGACGTTGCTGAAGTTGGCGGAGTTAGGTTATGAAGTTTTGCTTCATCCGCCTTACTCATCGGATTTATCTCCGACCAATTACCACCGTTTCCGAAGTTTGGACAATCACCTCCAAAAGAAACAGTTCATAAGCCCAGATGCCATAAAACATGGCTTTAAAGACTTCTTCTTCTTGTGGGCACCGTAGCGCAAGTGGTTAGTGCGTTGGACTACTGAGCCAGCGGTCTTGGGTTCGAATCCCGCCGCAAACACCTAAAAAATTTTTCACAGTGCCCACCTCTTTCGAATGTCTGACAAGCATCAAAGAGTATCATTTGTCACGATTGAGCTTCTCAACTCGCCGTTCGGAGTCGGCAAAAAACTGTAGGTCCCTTCCATTCGTGCAAAAATATAACACGCACACGCAAATGGTTGCGAGAAGCAGGCCCAGGCTCACTAAGTAGGTAAGTAAAGACTTCTTAGCCCGAAAAGATAAGGACTTTTTTCAAAAGAGGCTTTTTCGATTTGGTGGAACGATGGAAAAATGTCACAGATGTAAATGGAGTTTATTTTTTCGAATAAACTGTTTTAATTTTTGAAATAGCGTTTCTTAACTTTCCACATAAAAATCGGCAACTTCATATGTAACGACGTGATACAATCTTTTTTTTTCAATATGACAAACATTTAGCGCCAATTTTATATACATACCAATTATCACTATTTTGCGAACTAAAATAGTGGAGACTTTTTTGTAGCCCATCTACATAACGTTAAGAATTAACCGTACGAACAGAATACTTCTTTGCTAATCTGTCTCGCTTAATTTTATTTATTTGGTTGTCTGTAGCAAAAGAAAGAATATTCTTTATGTTAAGAAAATATGGAATATCGAACCCAGAACGGTTGTAATACTACGCAAACGGTCCGTGCTCAATGCCAGTCATAACCCAAAAGTTGCTTCAACCAGAATCTGTATTGCTATATTTTTAATCAGTAATGCCAAATTGATTTTAAAAGAACAATTTAATGAATTAGTATAATATGTATATGTATTGAATTATTAAATGAAACACGCGGATAAATTAGCACACGTCAGTTTTATTTGAATATAAGAAAGGAAGTTAGGGATACAAAAAATATGGTGGCATAAAACAAAATGGCGGTAATAGTGGGAAAATGATTTAAGTGTTGCCAGTTATAGTTTATACATAAGTTATTTTTTAAAGATTTGTAAATATTTTAAATATTTTGTAATTGGATTTTTTATGAAAATATTTTTTATAAAATAAGGCCAATGGGCAATGGAAATAAAATCTTTCAAAGCTATGTAAAAATAGCATTATTCAAGTTATTAATCAAACTTAACTAAGCAATGTGCTTCGAACTCTATCTTATCAATGTATACTCACTATACAGGCACACAGATATGCTTTGTTCGATAAGCATATCTTTTTCTTATTTTTTTTGGTAAACAAAAGTGATGGTGTGTTGGTAAAATACTCGTACAAACAGTGATAAGTTCTGATGGATGATAAATTTAGAACGAATAAAATAGAGGAAATAGCAATCAGGTGTGACTCGCAAAAGTCGCATTCAAGGCTAGATTATAGGTTCTTAGAGGTGAATTGTAGAGATTATGAAACTGTCAAGCAATTTTATTTATCGTATAATAAGAAAAACACATATTCATATAGGTAAATAACGTAGAATAGAATAAAGTAAAGATTGAATGTTAGCATACACAAGAGTTTTGTAACATATGTTCTTTGTAACTGATTACATACATACATATATGGAAATTACAATATTCAGTTGCTACAGATTTTTCTTTTATGTGAGGTACTTTTGCTTGGGTTACAAAACATGTATACATGGTGGGCAACTGATTTAAGGCGAAGTTACATAACGAAAAACCACAGCCCCAATAAACGTTAATATATTAATAATAGCACAGCATTGCTAGGCGCAATTATAAATTCGATATCAACCCTCTGCATTGCAGAGCATTGTTTAGAATTCAGCAACCACAAACGGATGAACTATATTATCGTGTGTCTTTCGCGTTCTCCTGTGACCATTTTAGATTCATAAATAATTTGTCAATTATATTGATTGTACGAGTATCATTCCCTTTTTTGAGCTATGAACCTGATATAGTCTTCAACACACGAGGGTGGATTGAAAAGTTCGCGACCTGACGAAGCACACGAAGTTTACAAGAATATCCATGAAAGTTAAATTGATTTAGTCTCGTCTTTCTACAGTCATTACACCAGTATTGGAAAATGTTTCCTCTATGTCATCAAACAATACGAAAGCTGCAGTGTCAACTTCTGTATTCGTTGCAAATCTCTGTCCTCCACCAACGGTACTGGACAATTTGTCCTTTGAAGGGAGACGACAGTATTTTTAGTCAATATGTCAACATTTAGTCAAGATCTATCATTTTTTAATAGTAATACCCAAATAAACAACAGTACCGTTTATCAATCTATTTTTAATAGTAATACCCAAATAAACAACAGTACCGTTTTTTTTTTTTTCTAAATTAAATTAAACAAAACAAATAAGCCTGCGAAGGAACAAGAAAACTCCTTCGATGCAGCCAGCGATGTATACGAATTAGAAGGGAATACACGAAATTGGGGAAACCCCTCCGTGCCAACGGACAAGAATGTTCTTTTGACTTACTAGGAGAAAACCCGATTTGCAGCTCGAAAGGACATGTTCCGATCTAACCATCTTCTGCATCTCATGTTTAAAGTATGTTCCAAAGCTTCAGCTGCGTTCGTTCAAGGTGGAATTTTGTATAGTTTTGGTATGTAATGTAGTGCCCGCGTCCGTTCAAGGGAGGTGTCCATTCAAGGGAATACGTATTCCATATAAATTAGTACTAAAGTCGTCGGTCATTGAAATTATTTCCGTACAAGGGAGGCGTCCGTTCATGGGAGGTGTCCGTAAAACGATGCTTCATTGCAATAGCAATAAAACTTGTAATTATAAATTTCAGCTTTTGTTTGGAGCAATGTGTGTCTACTTTCATTGTTCTATGGGTCTATGGAAACAAAACATTTCGCTCAACAACATTTATTCTTTATTTCCAGCCGACGCGACGCCAAAATGGTAACGCAAGTTAATTTTGGATTCCATTACCTTATCCACCGGTGATCCAGATCTTCTCCACTCTTTTGATTGGGGTTGGATCTATGTACATGTGTAAGTGGTATAGTGGTAAAAAAAAAACCCTTGGGATTGGTTTGAAAAAAGTTCGAAATGCTCGCGAGACATCATCAGTCGATAATTTTTTTGTTCAAACTTTAGCAAACTTTCGGAACTCATCTTGCAGAAAGCTTGAAGAATCCGAAATGTTTTCAGCTATCTCCCTTATCTTCAATATCTGTTCTCCTATGATCAGATCAGTTTTCCTCTGTGGTTCGGGTTTACTGTCTTCCACAGTGTGTGTCGCTTTTAACGCCTTCTCTTTCACGTTTGAATGTGTCGTGTCTAGCTAAATTTTAAAATCTCTATGCGGAATATGAAATTGGGGAAGTCCCAAACTAGAATTAAAACAATTTCTATGATGAACCGAATACTTTTCATTTTGCCTTTGTATACGCGTATTGTTGGTCTTTTGCAAGCTCTGTGTGCGCATACGCGTACTTTGCTTATTGGGAAATGACAACCGATACACGTTTCACATTTTCACACCTATTATACATATCAAGAAACTTGGTCATGCGGCTTATCTTATCAGATCATCGTTGAGTGTTTCATAATCGAATTGTTATCACTTACCACTCGGCGCCCGTTAAACTTACAGCTGCAGGAGTTACGTGTACGTTTTGTCGATCATATTAACGTAAACAAAATATCGGGTTAGTGTTAATGTATTCAACAGCAAAACTTGTAATCATACTAGTGAGGATATGTCCATATGTATGTATGTACATATATGGACATACGAGTAGACATTTATGTCTTTCGCTTTTCATTCATCGATTCAACAGCACTTCCCAGGTGAGCGCACGTTTCGACGTTTTGCTGTTTGATGTTGAGTTCACGTTTACATTATGTTCATTTTGTAGTAGCCAAGCCGTGATTTCTCGATGAACAACAAAGAGAAACAAGAACGCAACGGCCAATTAAAACGAAATAAATATTCACAAATGAAAATGGTTTTGTTTTCATTTGATAATTTTGTATGCTCTATGCTTGCGTCGGCTGATGTAACACGAGAAATGTGTCATTGCAAGGTGATGTCATAGAGAGTTTTAATTGTTTTTTTTTTTTGTTGTTGTCATATTTTAGAAGCCAACAGGATGTTAGCCTCGATTTTGTTGCCATCATCGTTGTTGGGAAACCAACTTGAAAAGGAACTTGAGAATGAGATCAACTGAATTATTCAGTGATTAATTTTAGTGGACTTTGCCCAAGTACTGAGTCGAGACTTTTTGTTGTGGTTCGAGAGAAGAAGAACTTAGATATGGTTTCTTTCGTAGAAAGCAATCTAGCTGCAAAGAAATAATGGTGAAATTCGTCGCTTAACTGGGAGCTTTGTTTGTTGAATTTGCAGTCAATTGAATGGTTTCCACTTGCAAGGTTAATATGATCTCAACTCATTAATACATCCCCATTTGCTATGACTCCTGATTTAATATTTTGTGCATATGTACATTGTACATCAGGACAATTGCCAGGAAGTGGTTGCCGGAAAATCGAAATATTAATAAAAATATACCTAATGGGAATGTAGTAAACAGTACTGTCACTCAGCCTACGTGTATATATGTAATATAAATGTGCCTTTAATTCATATGTACCTATTTGCCGCAGAGAATATATAAATATCAATGTAGGTATATGTACAGTACGTACATATGTAGATAAAATGAATGGCGCAAATTCATAGTCAGATAGAGCCGACTATAAAAGAATTTATTCACCTACATAACCTAAAATATACTTTTTGCTATTTATAGTCACTTATAGCCGGCTCGAAATTTAAAATGACCCAAACGTCATTTTAAATAATTAGAGTCGGCTATAAATTTCTCATATAATAGTTTGACGTTTGGGTTTGTTCGTTCAAATCACTTTACAAAAACATGTGAAAGTCAATACTAACTTATACACAGGCAAAAATGTGTTTATGAATAACGAAGTTATAGCCGGCTGTAACTAAAGGGTGATTTTTTAAGAGGTTGAGAACTTTTTTTAAAAAAAAAACACAAAAAATTCGAAAAAATGAATGAAATATTTATTTGAATCGATAGTTTGAACCTTGCAATTTAATGTTTAAAGATAATTTCATGCAAATGTTGACCGCGGCTGCGTCTCAGGTAGCCCATCCGCTGAGTCCAATTTTGGCATACTCTTTCACACATATCGGCCGGTATCTCACGAATGAATGCATGGATGTTGGCTTCCAGTGCGTCAATCGAAGCGGGCTTGTCCCTATAGACATTAGCCTTGACATACCCCCACAAAAAATAATCTAATGGTGTCAAATCGCACGATCTAGGCGGCCAATTGACCGGCCCAAAACGTGAAATTAACTGTTCACCAAACTCGCCTCGCAATTGCGCCATTGTTTCGCGTGCTGTGTGGCATGTGGCACCGTCTTGTTGAAACCACATATCATGCAAGTCAAGAACTTCCATTTCAGGCAAAAATGTATGCTGTAAGAAAGGCCTAACTGCTGGGAACGGCGCCGAATCGACATTTCGCGGTCTTCTGTCACACTAGCTGATACGGCCGCAATATTTTCTTCACTACGCACAGTACGTAAACGTGTTGGTGGTTTAATGTCCAACAAAGTAAATTTGGTGCGAAATTTGGTCACAATCTTCCGAATAGACTGCTCAGAAGGTCGAGAATGCCGATCATAAAATGGAAGCAGCGCGCGATGAACATTTCGAACCGAGCACGAATTTTGATAGTAAAATTCAATAATTTGCAAGCGTTGTTCATTTGTAAGACGATCCATGGTTAAATTGCAAACCAAACTGAAGCTGTTTGACAGTGACACAAGGTACTAAACACACGTCAGCTGTCAAAACCAGTGTTGCCAAAACCAAACCAGCTAAAAAATCACCCTTTATAATCGGCTATAGGCACTATTCATGGGCTGACTATGAATTTGCGCCAATGTTTGCAAAATTACGTATTTAAAGAAATCTGTGACATGCTTTTTTTATGTGAGCACCGTGGTGTAGTGGTAAGTACATTTGGCTACTACGCAATGCTGCCCGGGTTTAATCCCAGCCAACACCTAAAAGTTCTTTCATGGTGCCACCTCTTTGAAGTCACGAGCAGCTTCTCAACTCGCTGTTCGGAGTCGGCAAAAAACTGTAGGTCACACACACACATGGTTGCGAGAAGCACGCCCTGGTTCACCCCAAACTGTAGCGCCACCTAAAGAAGAAGAATGGACAGGCGCTTGTTTTCTCTTAGGTTTATGCGCATGTTACTGGGAAATACTGTTTGTTACAAATGGGGATTCCCCGACTTTTGCAAAAAACATACTCGGCGCAGATAATCGAGTTACAATCAGACGATTTTACAAGGATTAACGAAATGCCTAGTACACACGTATAAGCGAGAAACACGAATTATCGGAACACGAATAATTGAGGTTCTACTGTATTATGTGAATGTTCGAAGTTTTTTTCAAAGCGTTTTTGTATGTACAGTATAGAACCGATTAACCGGGATTTTCGGGACCGAGCTCATCACGGAAAATCCCGGATGAACGAATGTTTTTTCTATGAAGCAAAAATAACCAAAACTTATCAAAAAATAATTTATTAGAAAAAATAAGTAAAGTTCAGTAGGAAAAACGAAAAATAAATAGCAATTCATAAAATGTTTCGTTTTTCTTATTAACTGAATTTTTGCTTGCAAACCGGATAATAGAGTATTTTCCGGTTAATCGAATTTCAATAGGGAAGCAACGTTTTTTTAAACTTCCCGGTTAATTGGGCTTACCGGTTAATTGGACCCCGGTTAATCGGTATTACACTGTACATATTTACAATATTTAACAAAATTAACAGCAGACAACTTATTATGAACCTACTACATACATGTGCACATATTTATGTACATTTAAATAAACTTAATGGGTTAGATTTACATAAGTCGGCCAACCGTAGAGAGTGACCATACTGAGGAGCGCTTACTTTGTGATTTCACACTAATTCATCATAAAATCGTCCGTCGAAAGCTCCCTCCAAGTTAAAGCCCCATTTAGATGATCAGTTCAGTTTCAGTTTCAGTTGAACTATCAGTTAAACCGCTGTGTAAATGCGAAAACTGAAGCGTTTAACTGAAACTGAAACTGAGACTGAAACTTATGGAATTCCTATCAGTTTTCAGTTAAACTGCTCAAAAGTAAAATAAAAGCTAACTGAATACCGAACTGAAGTCTAAATGCACTACCTTTTTTAACTGAAATGTCAACTGAACTGACAACTGACACTGAAACTGATCATCTAAATGGGGCTTAAGGAATTCGGCAAATATTATGCAGCTGCTTAGTTAATTCTCAAGATTTGAATAATTGTGTGTGCTCCAAAAATAATAACGAATGGAGTACCTATAGTTTTAAGCTTTTTGTTTGTAAGTTATTGAATTATAAACCAAATAAATAAAGCGCTCGTAGAAGCCTCCTCTCTCCAATACCAATACTTATCCTTTACAAATCGATCTGTTTAGAAAGTCAAATCTCCAATGTGTTTAACTCTCCTTTCTCTGTTTCTTTTTATTGCCATTTGTTTGTGAATCAACGTCATACATTTTATTTCACATTAGTGACTTGTTCCCGCATTATTCTTTCAGTTGGACCACGGCACTTCGCTTTGAAAAAATTACTAGAATTTCATGCGTTGTTCCCCATCGTGTGGCGACAAAAAAAAAAGCGAAACCCGCTCGCATTTACAAGTACACCTAACAATATAAGCTTTCCCTTCTCGTGACTGTCGTTTGTTATTGTTTCCCTCTTCTTGTCATCTCTTGCAGTTGACTGTTCCTAATGTAATTATTTTTCGACGATTATACAAAGAAGACAGAAAACGGTGGCATTATCAATTTCTCCGAAAGTAGTAGAATAAAACCACTATGCGAATTCCTTGGAAAAAAAACACCCAGATACGATTTCAAGTTTCACCTGGTCGCCGTTGCCTTACCCTAATGTGTGTAACTGATTTTATGTTACAATATGACACAAATCATGGCATTAGGTGTGGACGACTCTAATGCACTGGCTCAAGGTCGTTCATTGGTGGTAACGGTAGCTTGTTGCACGAGATAAACACACATACCCAGTTTCGTCCACGTGAGCAGTTTTGCGGGTTAATGGTTACACAACACGTATTTCTTTTCCAAAAGCATTAGTATTTAGCATACAATAAAATTACGGTCATACTGTGTCATCCACTTAGTGCAGCGACCACGCAGTGCACTGAAACCGCGAAATATGATTTTCTTATTCTTTTTGCGTAAAATCGTGGATTGGAAAATGAACTTAACATGATGTTAATAAAAACAGATACTTTCGCGTGGATGGCTACAACACAACCAATAGTAATAAATACAAACTTAATTACCTAAATTAAGAGAAAGATGTGCATTTGCCAGATGATATACATTCATAATATGTATGTTCATAAATATAGAGATACAAACATACATACACATGTATGTACATATCGTCATACACACGTTCATTGTTCTTACCGATTACATGAACAATAGTCATTATAATCAACTCTTGCAAGGCGCGAGACTATTGTTTGCAGATATGAATAACCTTCAATACTCTTTTATCTAAATCTATCTCTGGTTTAGTTGTCTAATGCATTCGAATCACTAGTTTATCCCGCAGAGGTGGCGGGTTCGATTCCCATCCAAGACTTGGTTACTTACTTACTTAGTTGGCGCTACAGCTCGAGGTGAACCTGGGCCTGCTTCTCGCAACCATTTGTGTGTGCGTGTTATATTTTTGCACGAATGGAGGGGACCTACAGTTTTTTTTGCCGACTCCGAACGGCGAGTTGAGAAGCTCAATCGTGACAAATGATACTCTTTGATGCTTGTCAGACATTCGAAAGAGGTGGGCACTGTGAAAAAACTTTTAGGTGTTTGCGGCGGGATACGAACCAAAGATCGCTGGCTCACTAGTCCAACGCACTAACCACTTGCGCTACGGTGCCCACTTGGTTACTTAGGGCATCTTATTCGGCAGTACAATGGACCAGTATTGAGTCTGGGTGCTCTGACAAACTAGATAATAACCACAATACATAAAAAAAGTATCTAACTCTAAAATTTCATTACAGGCACATTCCAAAGGCGAAAGCTACAGCTATCGCTGACACGCCGGAGTTAAAAAGAATAGCCGAGAATACAAAAATCCAATCCAATGTGAAGTATCACGCAGATTTCGAGAAGCAAAAAGGGAAGTTCACACAGGTATACATTCGAATTCGAATTTCTGTCGAATACTCAATGTAACAAAAAAATGCAATCCTTTTTTTTACTAGGTTGCGGATGATCCCGAAACCCTCCGAATCAAGCAGAATACAAAAATATTTTCAAATGTCGCCTACCACGGTGATTTAGCAAAAAAGGCAGCCATGGAAAAGCAGAGGGAAGCAGCTGAAGTAGGCGATACAAGGGGTAAAATAAGAATATTATATGTATTGTCCTAACATTACAAAGTAATCAAATGAAATCACAACTCATCGGAGCTTAAATGATTGTGTTCCAACTTGTCGAACAAGTTTTGTAAAACTGTACTTATGCTATATGTGCTTTTAAATTATACTTTTGTATGTGTATATTTTGAGTCCTTCGATACAGATAACGAGTAGTTTAATTACTAAATTTATTTAAGTTTATTAATTGTAAAAAAAAACAACAATTATCTGCAATCATTCCATCCTACATCCTCAATATCCCACAGAACAAGAATCTGAATATTTCTCTGAGACACTTGCGGCCGAACAATTATCACAATATGCTCCACACCCGCCTCAAACACTGCCACCACCACCAATACAACACCAACAGCAAAATACCGCATCCATAGTCCCAAGCAACCAGGCGGCGCAAATATCCCCTCAAGCATATAATTCACCAACTTCATCATCCTCATCACCACCATCAACTGCAAATCATAGGCAACAACAAAAGCAACAGCAGCAACAACAACACTATCAGCAACCAATGTCAGCACAAACAATTAAAACAAACGCACAGAGTAACACACAACACAGTTATCTTCACCAACAACAGTATCCACAATCACCAACAAAACACCAACAACAGCAACATTTAACTAAGCAGACATCACATTTGTATCCGCATCACGCACAACAACTAACAACAGCCAGCACTGGTGGCAGCAACATCGATAGCTATCAACAACAACAACAACAACAACAACATCAACAACAACTGCAGGCAACAAACAACTACAATCAACTAAGGTCATCGATTCTGCAGAATTCACACAATCCAACTGGCGGATACCAGGTGGACTCAGCATCGGGATACTATGATCAGTATGATAATTATACCCGACTAGCACCAACTCAACAACATCAGCAGCAGCAGCAACATCAACAACAACAACAACAGCAACAGCAATCGTATACAAATAACAACATGAATGCCTATGGCACTAACTCAAACATGCCACCGCCGCAAAAGCATCAACACAACTATGGTTATCAGCAGCAAGCTACTCAGCAGTACACAAACAATCAAACAGTGGCCTACAATAATTACAATAACTCACCAACGAGCAATTCGACTGGTACGACTACTAATGGGGGCTTAAATGTAAACGGTGGTGGCAACCGCATGATGGGGGTTAGTAATACTGGTGCTGGGGCTGGAGGTAGCATACTGAGTGGTGGTGGTATAGGGGTAATGAACAACTCTGCATCAGCAGGAATAACACCAGCACCCGGTGGGGGTGGGGGCGGTAATATTGGTAAGATAGCTGACTACGATCCACTGACCGATGGTCCACGAAACATACCGAACACGACCCGACCCAGCACAACACTTATCTACAGTTCTGATCGTGGATCAGGTAAGTTCATTGTAGTTGCTTAGACTTTGTTTAGTTTAGAAGTGTGTCGTTTGTTATTTTGCTTTTAAATGTTCCATTAGGCAAATACATGTGTTTCATTAAAATTATCGTACATGTGTGCATGAATGCATGTTTTGAATGAATTTTACTTGATGATGCACTTAAAGACAAGTTTTCTTTTCATTAGTGAGCAGCGCATATCCTAAAAGGGTTGGTTCAATTGCTGATATTGACCCAGCCAACGGTGTTTACGGTTCATTAACGGAATCCCAAGCTGCTCAACAACAACAGCAACAACAACAATATTACCAACAGCAGATCCAATTACTTCAACAACAACAGCAGCATCATCAAAACCAAGTTAGGCAAGCGCAACATCAACAACAACAACAGCAGCAACAGCAACAACAACAACAGCAGATGCATCAACATCAACAGCATCATCAACAGCAGCAACAACAACACGCGCAAAATAAGCAGAATATGGTGAGTAGAAGTTAGATGGTTTTTTTTTCAAATCGTTTTGTTTACAGTTTTGAAAACATTCTTCTGTTTTAAATAACACCTATGTATGCACATATGTATGGTATCTAATTTACATTTCTTTCTTTCAGCGAGTGTACAGAGCCCTCTACGACTACGAGGCACAAGATACCGATGAAGTTAGCTTCCGCGAAGGTGACGTTATTTTCGAAGTCGATTCCATTGATTCTGGCTGGATGACGGGCAAAGTAGAGCGAACTGGTAAAACTGGAATGCTTCCAGCTAATTATGTAGAACCAGTAGTTATTTAATAGTTACTCGTATACACATATTTTATATATTTATATATATAATATACAAACAAAAGAAAAAAGAAAAACGAAAGCAATGTTTCACAAATTAATTTATAATAAAAACAAAAAGTTATCAAATAAACAAACAATACAAATTATAATCACAAATAACTTTTATTTAAAAAATAAAACAGTATATACATAGAAAAGAATACAAACACACCTGAAAACAAATTAAGTAAATTATTAAGCCAACACATCAATTATAAAATAATTAAAGTGAATTATTTTGAGATTAATACGTAAATCGATTTTAATGGACATATTGCAATTAATAACCGAGCAAAATACAGTAAAATAGAGGCACCATATGACACCAGCTCAATTCCTTTTATGCACATTAAAAATTAAAACAATTGAGATATTTATTTTGTGTTTTATTCTTTTAATTTATTTTTATTTTATTTTTAAAGAAAAATAATTCTTTATGATTAAACTTTCTTTTGGTGAAGTGTGTGACATTTAATGCTCATTCTTCATCGCTGGGTATAAAATTTACTCACTTTATTGATTTTAAAAGGCGATAGACAGCAAGCTTAAGTTTCATACA
This sequence comes from Brachyopa scutellaris, assembly GCA_949775065.1. Taxonomy (NCBI): domain Eukaryota; kingdom Metazoa; phylum Arthropoda; class Insecta; order Diptera; family Syrphidae; genus Brachyopa; species Brachyopa scutellaris. The sequence goes on from OX459113.1 coordinate 105,751,828, forward strand.
ATTGCAGATCAAACTTACCCAGTTTTTAAGGTCGCAAATATAAAGATCTAGGGGTTAAAAGTTTCTAATTTTTGCTGAAGCCTCGTTTGTGGAACGTAATCGTTCTAAGAAGATTAGTTCATCTTGAAACCTTTAATCTATTGATTCTTTATTATACTGTGCAATGATATGTGCAGATTAAATAAAAATGTTAAGCTAACTTCGTTTCTCCACTGAATGTGACGCTATTCCCACGTCACTGAGCTGAGTAGCAGCATTTCCAAGATTAGATGAGACACATTTAAATATTTAACTGCCAATATATTTAGTTGTTTTGTTTTTAGTTTCTGTGAACTCAAATGAAAAACTTATTTTTACGTATGCATCACAATTTAAGATGTATGTGTAATTTTCTGGTACAATAAAATGTCTTCAAATATTAAGCTCCTCTTAAAGTAAATACATACGTACATACCTACATAGATACACAAAAAAAAAGAAATATATTTAATAAAATTAAGTGCCTTTCTGTTGCAATATGTATAAGTAATAAAAACCTAAAATCAAAATATGTAAGCAATCCGTAATAGGTATGAATGTTTTTTTTTAGGTATAGAGAAAAAAGCAACCTACTACTAGAGAGTACAGCTTAGAATTATGTATGTATGTATATTGAAAACAAATGTAATATAGTCATCAAATAATATTTTATTAAACAGCAAAAATATAAATCCCTTGTATAAGATATTTATAGTTGTACGAGTACTACAATAAAACTGATTATTTTGAAAATTATAACAAAATTTAGTTTTCTATAATTATTTGATTAAAAAGTAGATCCACCACTCTTGTTCTGATGAATTGTTTCCAAAAAAACTGATTTGGACATTTTGATTATGTTTTCAAAGGTTTTAGCGTCGTTTTGTTTTTCTTCGTTAAGATAGTTGAGTTTATCCTCGAGTATAGTTATTTTCTCTTTAGCCAGTTCCAATCTGAATGGATATAAATTCTTGTAAATACTGTGTGTTGTAAATAATTTCAAGGTTATGAGTACTTGTTTTTAAGTTCTTCAACCACCAAACTCTTTACTTCGCCGTCACCGCAGTATGAAGGTATATCGGTAAAGGATGCATTTTCAAATACAAACGATGAGACGGTACTGTGGTTGTTGTTGATACTGTTGGCGTATTCAGAGATTCGATGAGAGCGCCTTCTCTTTTCCATTTGGCTATCCTGGTCTTTTTCTATGTCACCTTTAAAAATAGTATAAAATCCAATATATGCGACTAAATATGCAGTATATATAATACTCTACTTACGAATCTTTGCCTCTAACCGGCAGATTTTGATCTTTTGCTTAGATAACTGATCCGTAAGACCAAGAACTCTCGTCCTCTCTGCGTCCAATCTGTCATTTGTTGTTTTATTCATAGACAGCAAATTAGTTTTCTCAGACTCCAAGGAGTCAAGCATTGCAAGAAATTCTTCCTATAAAACAAATCAAAATAACATTACTAAAAGTCGTTGAGACTTGGAATTATCTTACCTTTTTAAATTCTCTACATTGAAAAAGATAATCTCCACAAACCGATTTCAAGTCTCTTTCCAACTTTTTAATTGTAGCGTTTAGTTCCTTTATATGCTCTTCTCTATTATCTATAGCCGATTGTAGATTTTCCAATTTAATTTTCATCTCTTCCCGTTGTAATTCGAAATTGGTTCGATCCTTTTGTGTATCAGTCACTTGTTTCTGCATATCTCGAATTCGGGTCTCATAGTGAAATTTTTGCACATTAAGTTTTTCATTCAATGCCTCTATCGCGCTATCATTACTGCTCACTAACGACTCCAAGCTTGAACACTTTTCTTTTACCTTGGCAGCATCTGCAAGAAGATTTTGGTTGCGAGCCTTTAAAGCTGCTATTTTCTGATTTTGCTCCTCTATGTGAGATGTTAGAGTTGCAATATCTTTTTGCAAAACGTCAACCTCAGCCCTATGATATATCTGTTCCCTTCGAACGGGTGGCTCATCGGGATACTCCTCAGGCCATCCGGAACATCTGACATTCTCAAGCTGATCCTTGAGCTCATTGATTTTTAACTGTAGGCTCAGTATCTGTTGTGCTCGACCACGCCAAGTCGTACCGGAAGACACTAAAATGTTTAGATTCACATTCTCCCCAATCTCTTGTTGTATGCACTTTTGTGCTACTTTCAGCTGGTTTTTGAGTTCGACATTCTGGTTCAAACTTTCGAAAAGTTTTTGCTTTGTTTGATTAAGCTTTGACTGTAGTTTTTCAATGGTGCCATCCGCCTGGAAATTAATTTCAGTTAGTAACGTCATCTGCATGGCAAAATTGTGCAACATAACGTATTTACAATTATTTGTATACAAAAAATAAACAGCTTTTATGTGTACTAATCAAATGGTATTGTCAGTTGTGCTATTTTGCCATGAAAATAAATAAAGCCATTCGAGTTTTAACCATTTTTTGAACCACGGGATCCGGTTTTTTATTAACTGTTTTCTTTAACTCCATATCCAGTTTTTGCATTTTCGACTCTAGTCTTATGTTTCTACTTCTAATAGATTCCACTTCACCGCGTAGCAGGCGATTCTTCCTACTAAGCTCAGTGATTTTTTCGCTAGCAATGGTGGATTTGTTTTTCAACTCTTCAATGGGCACGGAATTGATCACCTCATTAAGAGAACATATGGATTTCTTTAACTCATCGATTTCGTTATTTTTTGTTGTAATTATCTCTTCTAAAGTTAGTTTTTCCTTTTTAACAGCCTGTGAAAAAACTGTTATAAAAGCATTCCAAAGCCAAAACAAACTCTTACGATTAGCTTTTTGCGGAGAACCTTTCGCATTTCGGGTTTCTTCCTTTCAAAAAATATTGAATCTGTAGACGCAGCTGCATCTGTAAGTGTCCCCCTATCGTGTTTTTCGGTAAAACTATCTATGTTATCCATTTCTATTAACGTTTTCTTTTTTTTTTGCACAAAATGCGAACAATTTTTTTTAAACAACTCGAAAAATAACCGTCATTTGAGAAAGTCACATACACTGTTCACAATGGAAAATCACAACTATAGGAAACTATAAATCGGATAGATTCAGTCTTCGAAGGAAACATATAACAATTAATTTATATGCATATTTATAGGCGTCAAATAAACCTGTAATATGTTGATTGCAAATGTTAACGACAGTAACAGAACAGCTTATGTAAAAGCAAAGCATAGGGTCTTCCATTAACTACTTCATTTTATATTAATAAAAAAAGGTTTTGTTTTTTCGATTATGTGTATTTAATTTTGAAATATAGGCTAATGTCATTTTCGATTGGGCTTTTCAGAATTTGCTCTCAGATTTCAGATTTTTTGGATGGAAAACAAACGAAATTGATCTGTTTTTCTGCAATAGTATTAGTGTGTCAATACACTTTCTTTATATTTTCTAATTTTTTCTGTTAATATTTGTGTTGATTGATAGCATCTTGATGTGCTGCATTTCAATTTCGTATAAAATGTGTTAGTGTTAGTGCAAGTGGGTGTGAATCTCGAGTTAAATCCGAGATTCACGAAAATTGATTTAGAGCAAAAAAAGTGCTATTTTGGTCGGTTGGAAAATAAAAATTATACTAGAGCGCTAAAAATTGCTCGAGGTAAAAAAAATTGCTTGTTTTGCCGAATCGAAATCGACATCATCATACTTTTGAGGAATTTCGGAAAATATTTTCGCTCAATTACAGCTCAATTTCGTCAATAACAGCTCTGATATTATATTATATCGGTTGTGGATCATTCGCGTAAATAAAATTTAATGAAATATATTTATTTGTATATATCGTTTATGGCGCTGCACATCCATAGCATATTTTATAATAATCTACTACTATTGTCCGGATAGAGAAAATCAAAATTGTACAAAACCCACTATCGTGAACATTCCACACAAATGAAATGTCACTTCTGCAAAATCGAACTTACACGTCAACGTCAAACAAATATCAGCCGCAATGGATGGATTTATGCTGGTTAATTTGTTTTCTTTGCACAATAAATCATAAATAAATAATAATTGAATAAAATTTATTTGCAGGAGCCAACTCTCAACATTGTTAAGGGAATGTGCATAATGGATAACGATGGAAATCGTATTCTTGCTAAGTACTACGACAAAAATATCTTGCCCACCGTCAAGGAACAGAAAACCTTTGAGAAGAATCTTTTCAATAAAACTCATCGTTCCAACACGGAAATAATAATGCTCGATGGATTAACCTGCGTCTACAAGAGCAATGTTGACCTCTTTTTCTATGTAATGGGCAGTACTTACGAGAATGAATTGATTCTGTTGTCAGTGCTAAATTGCTTGTATGACTCGATAAGTTTGATTCTCAAGAAAAATGTCGAGAAGCGACTGGTGCTTGATAATTTGGAAATCATCATGCTAGCATTTGATGAAATCTGTGATGGAGGGTGAGTAAGACGTGATGATCGAAATAAAACTTAAAACTTTCAATTCTCTAGAATTATTTTGGATGCAGATCCATCCTCTGTGGTGAAACGTGTCGATCTGCGTAACGATGACATTCCAATTGGGGAGCAAACAGTGGCTCAGGTAACCAACGTTTTAAATGAGCTGTTTTGGTAGAGAGATAAATGTTATATTAATTTTTGGCTTACTTTAGACTTCTTTCGTTACTAATCTATTCATCTGCACAAAACATTTTCGTTTCAATAACCTAATGTCTCCATTATTATTTATTTTTCTGTATGTACATTATGTAGTCATTGAATAGAATTTTGAGTTAATGAATAAATAGTTACTATCATCGTTTACTTACTTGTATTTTAGGTTCTGCAATCGGCGAGAGAACAACTCAAGTGGTCGATACTTAAGTGAAATAATAAAATCTGTCTATTTCTTTGTATACACATTCGATTTTTTATATTTGTTTGCCAACGGGTTGAAACAACTCTGTAGTTTCCATACATGTATGAATGTGTTTTATTCCAAAATAAAGTAAAATTTAATATTTAGGTATCTTTGGTTTGTTTGATTATAAAACACGCAAGAACCGATTCGTCAGTTTTTTGAAATTTTTAAGGTAAGTTCAGTTTTCCAACTTTCAGCGGGTTGTGATTTGAATATCAGTTTGCCTGCAGCATTATTGAGATTGCGATTGTATCATCACTATTCATACCGCTCGCATACGGACAAACTAAATATTCGACATAATTTTTTTTCTGAACTAGCTGAGTAAACCAACATGGTTATTATCGTCTCATGACACTCATCCAATATGTTGAGCATTCAACGTTGCAACCTATGTTCTAGATCTAGATGAATGATGGCAGAATCCACATGCTTATTGAAAATGAGCGTAAATTATGTGTTGCAATAATTTCAATTTTGGTTTCCATTTACTTCGTTTTAACAAATCATGGTGGTAAGCAAATAGCTATGGTCGCTAATAGATTAATTAAGATAGATTACACAGATTTTAGTGATTAACTTTGAAAAATGGATGCACTTTAGTTAAGTTTACTTTTAAAGTGTAATTCTATGTATATGTACAGTATTGTGCGAAATATAAGCAACCGCTTGGCCTTAGTATTTCAAGTCATATTTTTTCATATTTTTACATACCTATAGCAGAAAAGTAAAACAAACGAAGACTTAAGCCATTGGATGAGACTGTTTTAATTCCTAGCTTTTGAAAAATAAAATAAAATAAATAAATCTGGGGGATTGTAAATGGATAATAAACCCGAGGATCATGAAAACGCCTGTGCAAAATATAAGCAACATTTCTTCTAACGCCAAAAAAATTTACTTAACGGGACATTTGCAGATAGTTTGGACTTTAAATGCAGTGTATTAATGACAGGATTAGTTTTCTTAAAATATGTATTGACATAATGTCCAGAAACATAACTTCGCTGCATTGGCTTGAGCTTAGTATCATAACAGTTGAAAATTAAAAAAAATCGAGGATTATAACGGTAAAAAGTTGTAAATTCAAAATAAAATAAGGATAAAGCTAGTATCAGACGTGGGCACCGTAGCGCAAGTGGTTAGTGCGTCGGACTACTGAGCCAGCGGTCTGGGGTTCGAATCCCGCCGCAAACACCTAAAAGTTTTTCACAGTGCCCACCTCTTTCGAATGTCTGACAAGCATCAAAGAGTATCATTTGTCACGATTGAGCTTCTCAACTCGCCGTTCGGAGTCGGCAAAAAACTGTAGGTCCCTTCCATTCGTGCAAAAATATAACACGCACACACAAATGATTGCGAGAAGCAGGCCTAGGTTCACCTCGAGCTGTAGCGCCAACTAAGTAAGTAAAGCTAGTATCAGACGATTGGTGTATACATAAATATTTGTGTATAAATTTGTTATAAAAATACTCAAATCGTCTGAACCACAAATTTGAAGAACACAAATGACACACATAAACGATTTCTGTATCATTTGTGTATTGCATACACAAATGGAATGTGATAACATACACAAATCGTCTGATCGGGTACATAAGTTAATGGGCGCATTCAAGATCTTAGTTGACTCGATTTGCAGTCAATTCCACGGCGTCTAATTGGTCGAGAGCCTGAAAATTGACAGAACAGCTAGTCAATTTTTTTGAGGTTGGGGACTGGATTTTTAGTCAAGAAAATCTTGACTAGCCCACTAACAACCGCCAACAACAGCTGACTGGTTGGTGTGGTTATACTGTGTGGCTGTTGTTTGCTTGTTACAAAAATACAAATCCAAGTAAATTATGAAGGAGTATTTTTATTTTTTCTATTTTTTATGCAGTTCATATACTGTTGGATTATGTAGAACAATCGAAGAACTCAGCAAATCGTTCACAGCAACAAATGCAACTTGGCCTATGAAATAACTAATTTACATTCCGAACACATGTGTTACACATGTTACTTGCATAAAATGTCATCCTCTAATTCGTGCATTCTTATTTCTAAGTTTGTTTTTGCTCTTCTTTTCTTTAAAAAAAACAGATTTGTTGTGCTGCAATAACAATTCTCCAAACAATCCCAAGCGAAAATAGAAAGTAGATGACGTTTTTGACATCTGAACTGTCAACTAGATATGCAGTCAGTTTTGGCATTCAAGATCTTAGTTTGACTGCAAATCTAGTCAACTAAGATCTTGAATGCCCCCAATATATGGCTATTCGTGTACATTTATGTACCATTTATGTATGTCAAAACGTTGGTGTATTCTGAAAATTGATGCATACACAAATTTCGTGCGTATACATAAATGGTTTTGAGAGTTCAGTTGAATATTCAATATTCTAGTATGGATTTATTCATGAAAATCTTGAAGAAAGCAGTGCCTTTCCAAAATCATGCCTAGTAAGTGATGGCCTATGTTTTAAAATTCCAACCACTTTTAAAACTAGAGTTTCAATTTCAATGCCCTATTATGTACTTTGCTTCTTAGACCCTTTTCAGACCTGTCATCTAGCATCTGTTTTAAAATAATAAATTCCAACCATACTTTTAAATAACCTGGCGCACCGATGGCATTAGCGCCATGCTAAGTGTTTAAATAATGCATGATGTAAGGCTAAAAGGAAGCGATGATTAGGCCTAAACAAATCACTGCGGTAATGTGTAAATTCCCCTTCGGAATCTTGCAGTTCGCATGAGTTCGCACGAATTTATATACGTGGTATGTACTTTATAACGAATAAACACTTGCTGACAAACGTCAGTTGAAAAAAGTGCGAAAATTGAAAATTTGAATTGAGAATGTGATGTAAATACTCGCCTTTAGGATGTCGTCTACAAGAACTTTGTAAATTGCATCCAGCCCTTTTAGAATTTTATTTTAGAATGAATGTCTTAACTTTTTGAACACAACCTTTTGTGCACTAAGTATTTTGAATTAGAACTGAGCGGCTGACATTCGGAGCCCTCCACCTCGCGGTGGACAAGCCAATAAATTCTCCAACAAGTAGGTACGGCACTTTGCTTAAGAAAGTGCCTTGTACGGAGGAAAAACTTGGAGATTTTAATCTAAAAATTGTATTATATATATCAATCGTCTGATACTAGCTTAATAATTACAAATATATTATTTCACAGCTCATAAAAAGTACAGAGTAAAAGGAGCAATATAGAGCCGAAGTTAATGCGGGCGACACCGTAAAAACTTAGCTCGAACTGATATAGAAATCGTTCTCTCTCATCCAAAAAGAACCGATCATCAATTCACCTGAAACTGTAAAAGTGCCTAATTTGAACAAAGATGCGAGTACAGTTCGTAGGCGAGCAATCGAAAGTTGGTTAAATAGTTACAGACAGACAGTCGCAAGTAAAGAGCTAATACTTGAACAAAAGGATCTGCCAAAAAGGTATTTAAAAACATTTTAATTATAATATAATAAAAATAATGTACATGATACATATATAAAAACAAAAACCTATCCATTGCATACTTTTAATCGATACTCAACGACTACCACCTCTAATGGCGGCGATGCCGGAAAATTTGTTTGATTTGCTTTGATAAAATATTATTGTTTTAAAAAGTTATTTAATCGAAAGAGATTAGCATTTTAAATCACGTAGGTACAGTACTTGTTTATAATAGGAAATAAAAAAAAACGGGCAATGGAATGTATCGAGAGCAATGGCATAGCCTGACGTGTTTCACTTCCTATTCAATTATAGATTTTGTACAATCACAGTCATGCTTTGTTTTTAGCAATTTCTGCGAAATGGGTTTGGAATTTTTGAAGATTGCATTTTAGATTTTATAGGTGGAATTCCTTCTCTGTGAAATCGGTGATTATAAAAAGTAACGGAAACACTTTGAAAACAATTCATTGGAATGGTACGAGTTCGATTCAAATCTTTTAATATGCAAGTGTTTTTTAACTGCGCATATGTTTTATTTTTTAGTGTGTATGCTAAAAAAAAGTAAGCAGCACCTATAAAATTTTAAAAGCAAAAAAAAAAAAAAAAAAATTTGGGAAACATATGTATAGATTTTAAGCTTCGCTATTTTCAGACATTTGATTTAGCTATGTTTATGTAGGTATGTTTGTAACATCAGACATGAATCGTGGACCAACGTTATAAAAAAAAACTATTAAAATCCGTTCAGCCATTTCCCGTGTAGCCGGAGACAAGCAAACAAGCAATAGCAACGCTATTTATCAACAGTAAAACACATACCTATACGCAAGTATAAAAAAAAAACGATTGATTACGCTGCATGGCTATTTTATTTATTTATCTATAACCAAATTAATTATGATTCTCACTAATTACTCGTTTTCTGCAAAATCGGCATACATTTTGCTGTTAACTAGTATCTTGTCAGACAGCTTGATCGACTCGACTGCCTGATTAAATCATTTAACCAGTTCAAAAACTTACAGTGTTTTCGGTGTTAGATACAGTTCGGCCAGAAACACTTGAGAATATGCATTCGGTTAACGAATATCAGCTAACCAGTGATACGGACCTAGACGCAAATGTGACATCGGTAGAAGACACATAAGTAAATGGTTGAAATTAACAATTTTAATTCACCGTAGCCTAGTGTTAGTGCGTTGGACTACTACGAATGCTGCCCGGGTTCAATCCCAGTGAACACCCAAACGTTTTTTCACTGTGCCACCTCTTCCGAATGTCTGACAAGCATTCAAGAATCAAGAGTATCATATGTGACGATGAGCCTCGCCATTCGGAGTCGTCTAAAAACTGTAGGTCTGTTCCTTTACTTGAAAATTGTTACTGATTCTTACTGATTCTTACTGGTTTTAGATAAATCGCGTTCCTTTACACAAAAAAGTAGTAAAAGAGAGAGGCAACGAGAGAGTAAAAATTTCCTCTCACTAAAAAATCTTACTATTTCTTACTGGACAATTTTCATCCAGTAGAAATTGAATTATCTGTCAAAGTCAGCTGTTTCACTTGTTTGAATTATTTGGATTTTTTTATTTTAATTCAAAAAGTAAAAAAATGGAGAGAAAAGGAACATAGATGAAAGTTGAACGTTCTGAATGTTGAAATTTGCATTTCGCAATATATTGCATACTGTAATGGTTCTGGGAAATCATCAGGGGTGGACTTTTCTGTAAAATCCAAAATCATACAACAACACTCTGGTTACTTTTGCTTCACATATGTTTATGACATTTCGTTTGTAGCAGCTCTTGTGGTTAATCGCGTTCCTTTACTTTTTGGTGATTTTGACTTACTCTGAGAGAATTTTACCCCCACTCCTTGAAATTCAATAATTTACTATTTTTGGAGCAAAAAGTAAAGGAACAGACCTTGTATATATAATGATACCAACTCTTGCTAGATGAAATCCAGTATATTTGGTATAAATACTTTTTTATTATTAAAACCCAGTTCAGTCCAGTTCATTCAGTTCAACTATTTTTTTATTACATTTTTTTTAATCTGAGTCTGTGGTCAATTCAGCTTTTTTTGACATCTAAGGTCTGTTGGGTGGGTGGGCACCGTAGCGCAAGTGGTTAGTGCGTCGGACTACTGAGCCAGCGGTCTTGGGTTCGAATCCCGCCGCAAACACCTAAAAGTTTTTCACAGTGCCCACCTCTTTCGAATGTCTGACAAGCATCAAAGAGTATCATTTGTCACGATTGAGCTTCTCAACTCGCCGTTCGGAGTCGGCAAAAAACTGTAGGTCCCTTCCATTCGTGCAAAAATATAGCACGCACACACAAATGGTTGCGAGAAGCAGGCCCAGGTTCACCTCGAGCTGTAGCGCCAACTAAGTAAGTAAGTAAGTAAGGTCTGTTGGGTAACTTTGGTATTTGTACGAATTCTGACAAATTCCTGTTTGTTAACCCAAAAAATTCGTAACAATTCGTAAATGAGAGAGCCAAATGAGAGTGTCAAAAATTTCCGCTCAACTAAGAATTCACGAATTCTTGCACCAACTTTTTCTTTGGGTGAAGTGGGCTAAAGCTGTCAAACCAGCCATTTGGCAGTTTCTTTCAACAAAAAAAAAAAATTGATAATTTTTACCCAAATGTGGTTCAACGCGATTGATTACTTTCTTACGAATTTTCCATTTTCTGAGAGGATTTTCCCCCACTTTTCAAATTATTTACTATTTGAATGACAGCGTTGACCGGCCCACTTGACTCAAAAAAGTTACCAAAGACCTCTTGTGTGTAGTGAAAGAGTGCGTTCGACATACGCACGAGTGTTGATTTTTAAAAGAGCTTGTTCAATATTCGTAGTACGCACAAACTGATAAAATTCATAAATCCAGTACGGAAATTTATTCAGTATCTGGACTTCCAATCCAGTATGCTGTATGGTACTGAAAAACCCGGTATAGTTGGTATCATTAAGTATGTAGTATACACACAAATGGTTGCATGAAGTAGGCCCTGCCCCTGGTTCACTTTGATGTAGCGCCACCTAAAGAATTACTTATCGCTTATCGGTAATTAGTCATAACTCAGGACACTTAAGAAGTTAACTCCAACGTTCAAAAAACTTGGCATAGTAAGCTATGGAACGTTCAGATTCTGCAACGATGTCAATGAAACTCCAGAATATCTACTGGGGAACTGTAAGGCCCTGGCTACACGGTCAATCCAATACCGATTCTTTTCAGTGAGACAGGTAGATTTTATGTGAGCTAAAACGAGAAGGGTTGATTTCACCAAAAGCACACCGAAAATCCGATTTGATAATAATTCTCGGTGGAAGATTCATGTTCTTGTCTCAAAGCGTTCCATTTCTCATACATTTTTTCATTTTTTTCCGACCTTCGGAGGGTTCACATCACGGAAAACTCAAAAAAATAATTCTCTGTGCAGGACGGAGCACGGAGATTGTGTGTTCTGTTTTCAAAGTGTTTCCCTCAACACATTTTATGTGTAGCCACGGGGAAATTTTCAATACCTAGTATGCCATTGACCGTGTAGCCAAGGCCATAGAGCAACATCGACTTGACATAGCAGAAGTATAAAACTTAAAGTGGCTGAATTTATGAATCAAATAGTCAATAGTAATCAGTGAGTTTGCTTACCTCGCCCGGCAGATATTACCAGACTCGCTTCAGGATCAGAGCAAGTCCTGCACTAATTTTTACTCAATCGATGGAATGGATGATACTTTATCGGCTTTGGTAGTCGTTTTTCAATAGGTTTGTTTGATGTCAGACCTAGGACGCACTAGGGTGCACTGAAAACGCACTGATGCGTTTTATGTCCGCCAGTGCTACACTGAAAACGCACTGAATATACTGCCCTGCGTTCGTTGTCGACACTGGTTCTTCACTGGATTTACTCGGAGTATTTCGTCAGTGCAAGAAAAAAGGGCTGTCAAAACATTAAATCAGCTGATTTGTCATTTGGTTATATTTCATTGCGTTGGATTTGCTCATTGTGCTTGTGTTTTTTGTGTTCAGATAAGTTTCTTAATAAAACAACGAACTAAACAAATGCAAAACTATACGAAAATTAACCAAATTTGATTTCTGTTAAATTTTCAAAGTATACCAGTTGCCAGGGCAAGGTATTTGCGTTCGATGAAATGGGGGTTGCACTGGGTTTTTCGACAACCACGAAAATAATTGACACTAGTCAGTGCACCCTAGGGCTGGCGGCAACGAGCAAACCTATTTTCATACTATGTACTACTTCCGGTAAAAAGTTAAATTCAGTTATTATCAATTGCAGAAACTTAACGTTACACTCGCAAAAAAAGATCTTTAGTAGAAATTCGATCTTGTCAACGGTATTCCGTAGATGGTATCTTCTATACCTTTTTTTTATCATTGAATCGATTACTAATTTGCTTGTAGTTGAGCTTATCATCAATTTTAAATTGAATGATTCAATTGATGTTACAGAGTGCAGGGCACAGTTAATTGAGTTTTAAAATTACGTTCGTATCTAATTTTTTTTTATTTTCTTTTCTTTTTCAACTAATAGATACCATCTCAACTTGTGTATGTTCATTGATGAAAACATATAGTATTATCTTTTTGTATCTGATGTCTAGTATTAATTTCTATTAGAACGTTCGATAAGGATGCGATAAAGAAAAAGTGTGTAGATTGACACGTCTTTTGCAATAATATACATACATATGTATGTACTGTAGAAATCAGTTATGCCAATGTCGAAGGAACGTTCGAATTTCATCGATATATCCGGTACTAGCTGTCCCGCCCGGCTTCGCCCGTGTCGATAAAATATACATTACAATACATATATTGTCATTTAGTTCGAAGAATCGGACGCTCTGTCTGTCTTTCTGTTTGCCTGTCTGTCTGTCTATCTGTCTGTCTGTCTATATTAATTGACCAAAATCTTTCATATTCACATTTCACCTGAAATTACGAAATTTTGTATGACAGGTACCAAAACCACCGGTTGTTGAGTAACCGCACTGATGCTATGTTGTATTCTATATTAAGAAAAACGTACTCTGAAAATGTTACCAAAATCGGTTGGGATATACATATATATAGATCTAATAATTTGACTCCAGCGCCACCTATCAGGTCCAGATTTTATAATTTTCTCTTTTGGCACTGAACCAACACATATTGTTAATATGAGCTTTTTTGGTCAATAAATATAGAAGTTAGTAATAACTTGACTCCAGCTCCACCTAGCGAGATGGAATATACTTTACAACCTATTCTCATACCTACCAAATATACACACAAAGTTTCATAAAAATCGGTCGAGCCATTTCGGAGGAGTGCGATTTACAAAAAAAAAAAACATCATCAACTTCACACGATTGCCACTGAGGCACTGCACTGAGTGCTGTGATACACATTAAAGGTCACTCAGTATGCTTTGAAAAAAAAAAATCAAAAACCCACTACGCGTATACGCATGCTAGAAATAGGAAATGGAATGCAATGAGAGAATTAAAAAAAAAACTCATCAGCAACTCCACACGATTGCCACGGAGTGCTGTGATTCAGCTTCTGCTTGAAAAAAAATTAAAAAAAAAACGACTTTGGAATGCATTTTGTACTATTATTCAGCTTTTAGTAACTGCACAGATATGATTCTGGTCTTTAAATCTGCGTATTAAATGTAATTAAGCTGAGAATAAATATCAATCACATGGGAGAAGTTGTTCTGAAGTAATAGCCGTTTGTTTTAAATTGAATATTCGTTTTATCATTTGTAGTCCCTTAAACTCTAAAACCGAAAATTTATCTAATTCAAAGCTAATTGATAAACCTTCTCCGAGAAATTAGTAATCTTATACCAAAAGAATCGTTAAAATCTATTCAGCGGTTCTTGAGATCCTTTACTATAAACGTAATATGATACCGATCGGGACTTTGCTTTATACTATGTACAGTAGAGCGTCAATTATCCGAACTAATTGGGTGATTCGGATAATCGAATCCAATAAAAATGATATCCATACATAAATAAAAAGATTCTCCTTTCGGCACTTTGTTTTTAGGGTTCCGAATTTATATTTCACTTTACGTATCTGTTATATCGAGTATAGCTTAGAGACCTATTTTTTGATCTGTAAAGGTCCTGGTTGCGAATTTATTTAAATACATATAAAAATACACTTTTATATGTATTTAAATAATGAACAGTATAGTTCGGGTATGTGTACAGTATAGTTCGTGTTACCAACACACCACTTCGACTTTTTATTGTAAACTCAGTTGGTCTCCGAATGCTGCCGCATTACTCATAAAATAGCTCTGTGTACTGTCAATTTCATTTCTATTTAAAATACACCTTAAACACGCTCATTTCATTTCAAATCTGACAGAAGAAGAAAACGGCAGCAACGGCAGACCAAAGTGAGTAAATTAAAAATTATAATAATTTATGAATTTTAAAACGTTTCTTTTTTTTTTTAAAAAATAAAGTTTTTTAAAGCATTCTCCAAGTGGAACAAAACAGATGTTTCATTTTTCATTTGGATGCTACAATAAGTTGGAAACCCGACCAACATTTCTTTAAAAAATTTGTTGGCAAGCGTTGCTGATTTCATAAGAGTCCCTGGAAACTTCCACAACTGCGCATTACTCATTTTCAACGCGGATGCAACGAGCAATAATGAGTCAAGCAACAAGTGGTACTGGGGTTGAAGATCCAACCAAGGGAAGTTGCCGAATATGTAAAAAGGAAGATACTATGCGAATGGTTCAGTGCGACAGATGTGATGGGTGGTTTCACTTCGAGTGCGTCCATGTCGACGACGAGATTTCAAAGCAGGACTTTATTTGCGACATGTGTTCCGCTTCAACATCGACAGCAAAACAGAACAAACAGCGATCTACAGCGACAGACGGCGGTAACTTTCAGTCACCAAATGGGGTGACCTCGCAAGAAGGACAAAAGGTACGTACAGAAAATTTGTCTAATTCATCAAATACAAATATGTGCGGCGCCTCCAAACAACGACGTAGTATGAAATTAGAACTAATGCGTCTGGAGGAAGAAAGAAAAATAAACATGCAATACTTAGAGCAAAAGTATTCGGCTATGCAAATGTATAAGGATTCCGATGAATCCGACGAAGATATTGAGATTGATTTGGGGGAGCAGCAGCTTCAGCGAGGCATACATTGGGCGGATGGCAATGGTTCCACGCTGGGTAAGGTAGGCAAGGGTGAAAAAGGTGCTAGGGTTAGTTACGGTTGTCACGAAAACGTACAGGGCATTCAGACAAATAAATTACCAACGTCATTAAATATGAGCGGAGTGCAATCAGGGTCAACTGCTCGAACATTAAATGCAGATCAGGCTTGTGCGCGTCAGGTCGTTCCAAGAGAGCTTCCAGTTTTTAGTGGCAAACCAGAGGAATGGCCACTTTTCGTAAGTAGTTTTGAAAATTCAACAAGACTGTGTGGATTCAGTAATGATGAGAATCTACTTCGGCTACAACATGCACTGAAAGGAAAGGCTCTTGAATATGTAGGTAGTAGACTTATGATACCGGCACTAGTACCTGAGATAATTTCTACTTTGCGTATGGTATTTGGAAGGCCAGAACACATTATATATAATTTACTGGCAAAGCTACGTGCGTCACCAGGTGTAAATGCAAACAAGTTAGAAACTCTGGTGAACTTTTCTTTGGAAGTAAAAAATATTACAGCTACTATGGAGGCAGCTGAACTTGAAGCACATTTAAATAATCCTTTGCTTATTCAAGAGCTTCTCGAGAAACTTCCAGCACAGATGCGGCTCAGTTGGGCGATTTTTGCCCAAACAGTTCATGTTGAGAATTTAACAACTTTCAGTAATTGGCTATTTGAACTAGCGGAAGCTGCAAGTAGTGTGATCTCTATCCCGATTACCAAATCTAGTCAACCAGACTTTGAGAAACGTAAAACACATCGTGTCGGTTTTCACGAAGAGGAGGGACAGTCCACGAGAAAAAGAATGGATCACAAGAGCACAGAGGCACTAAGGTGCTTTGCATGCTATGAAGCACATTTAATAGTAAAATGCGAAAAGTTTAAAGGGTTAGAATATGGCGAAAAGTGGAACGTGGTGCACAAGAACAAACTATGCCGCACATGTTTAAAGCGTCACGAGGCCAACTATTGTCCAGATCGCAAAGAATGTGGAATCAATCACTGCACCGCTAAGCACCATCCTCTACTCCACAAATCCCATATCAACAATGATAAAGACAAGCCAGATGTAGTCGCAGTACACCATGTAGAGACCTCCAAAGTATTATACCGAATTGTACCAATTACTGTTCATGGAAAGAAATCATCCATCGATGTATATGCGTTTCTCGACGACGGGTCTGGTCCCACTCTTATCGAGAAAGATATCCTTGCGCAATTAGAAATTCAGGGCTCAAAGTCAGATCTGTGTCTAAAATGGACTGATGGGTCAGTACGTGTAGAGAAGAGTTCGGATAGTCTTGATTTAAAAATATCGCCTAAAGGTAACATCGGAAAAATATATTCATTACGAAACGTGCGGTCAGTAAGTGCACTTGATCTACCTTCGCAGACACTAATGGTATCGGAACTTACTGAAAGATATAAACATCTCAAAGGTCTTCCAGTGGAGTCATATCGAAATGTTGTCCCGAAAGTGATCATTGGTATAAACAACAAAAGCGTAGCCATGCCATTAAAATTCCGAGAAGGAAAGGTAGATGAACCTGCGGCTACTAAAACGCGCCTAGGCTGGACAATATACGGTGAACTGGATCGAGACGCCACAGGAACAAAAGGAAATACGAGTGAGGTCCATAGGCAATTACATGTATGTGAATGCGATGACGATGTGGCTCTGCAGCACCTAATGACAGAGAATATGAGAATTGAAAACGAACTGTCGGGTGCACAGCCAAAGGATAAGTTGGATGCAAGTGAAAATAAAAAACTACGAGAGCACGTAAGGCGAGATGGTGATTGTTTTGTTGCAAGATTGCTGTGGAACTCAAGCAATATAACTATGCCCGACAACTATACAATGGCTATCCGAAGACTAAGCTGTTTCGAAAAGAAGTTAAATAAGGACCCAAATTTAAAGATACTGGTCAACGACCATATTAAAAGCATGGAAATTAAGGGCTATATTCGCAAGTTAAGTGCTGCTGAGATAAATACAGATTTCCCGCGAAAATGGTACCTGCCGATATTTACAGTCAGGAATCCAAACAAACCACATAAGATAAGAGTGGTATGGGATGCCGCCGCGGAATGCAATGGCATATCCCTAAATGGATGCCTTGAGAAGGGCCCAGATCTGCTGACATCGTTAACTGGAGTCCTATTCAATTTTCGAATAGGAAAAATAGGAATATGCGGCGATATTTGTGAAATGTTTCACAGGGTAGCCATCGATGAAGAGGACCAGCAATCACAGCGTTTTATGTGGCGAGACGGGGATTCCAGTCGGCCTCCGGATATCTTCGTGCTTAGAGTTATGAGTTTTGGTGCAACTTGCTCACCGTCGCTTGCACAGTTTGTTAAAAACGAAAACGCCAATGAGTGTATAAAGGACTATCCAAGAGCAGTCAAATCTATTGTCGAGAGGCATTATGTAGACGATATGCTAGACAGTATAAATTCCGTTCAAGAGGCTATTGAGCTTGCAAAGGGTGTCAGAGAAGTCCACAAGCGCGCGAATTTTCATATTCGAAACTGGTTATCAAATTCTATCGAGGTCACCAATGCTCTAGGAGAAATAGGTACTGCGGATAAGTTTTGCCGGGCAGGAAAAGTAGTAGAACAAATCGTAGAAGCAGACAAGGTATTAGGACTGTGGTGGCAAACAGCTAGTGACACATTCACATTCAATTTAAAATTTACAAAGGCCAGTCAGGAAATTCTGCGCGGAGAAAAATTACCGACCAAGAGGGAGCTTCTTAGACTGCTCATGTCCATTTTTGATCCATTAGGATTTCTATCATTTTTTACAATTTATATGAAAATATTGCTCCAAGATGTCTGGCGCAGTGCAATAGGTTGGGACGAAACCATACCGGATGACTTGGCAACTGCATGGAAAAGATGGCTGTCATTTCTCAAGAGAGTGCAAGATGTTCAGGTGCCAAGATGCTACTTTGGCCTATCCGTTAGCAACAAGAGTAAGATGGAATTACATGTATTCGTGGACGCCAGCGAGACCGCATATGCCGCAGTAGCGTACTTGAGAATCCTAAGCGCGAAAGGAATAGAGGTGTCCCTGGTGTGCTCGAAAACGAAGGTGGCCCCATTACGTCCTATCTCTATACCTCGCATGGAACTTCTCGCCGCAGTCATGGGCGCCCGCCTCGGAAATACAGTCATCAAAGCCCACGATTTCAAGATTGAAACAACCATGTATTGGTCGGACTCAAAAACCGTTTTGTTGTGGTTACGTTCCGATCCAAGAAGCTACAAGCAGTTCGTCATGCTACGCATAGGTGAAATTCAAGAAACGACGGAAATAGCGAATTGGTACTATGTCCCAACGAAGCAGAACGTAGCAGATTTAGGCACTAAGTGGAGCCAACAACCAGACTTCGATCCAAGCGGGCCATGGTTTACGGGGCCCGCATTTTTGAAACAAAAAATAGACCGATGGCCCAAGTATCAAATAAACTTCGAAAGCAAATGTGACATAGAACTACGACAATCTTCGGAGCCGCAGCAATTAGCAGTTCAAGTCCATGAACCAATGCCTGTTGTATGTTACAATCGTTTCTCTAGATGGGAACGTCTGCTAAGATGTCTAGCGTATGTTAAGCGTTTTATAACATGTCTGAAAACAACAAAAACCGTAAAAAAGGCTTCAAAGATCGATCCAAGAATAAGTAACATAACTAACTTCACTGCTGACGAATTGCTCTGGAGTCAAGAGTTTTTACTTCGCCTTGCCCAAACCCAAACCTTTAGCCATGAGACCTGCCTGTTGCTAAAGAATCCTGATTGCCTGCTCCCCAAATCAAGTCCACTACGTTGTATGTCGCCCTTTATTGACAAAAATAAGATAATTAAAATGCGAGGTCGCCTTGAGAACGCCAAGGTGATAGGTGACGCAACTAAGAACCCTATCCTTTTACCGAAAGATCATTATATTACGAGGCTGCTGGTCGATTGGTACCATCGCAAGTTTAAGCATGTTAACCACGAATCAGTAATCAACGAGATCTTTCAGAGGTACCACATTCCAAAAGTACGATCACTTCTCAGAACTGTTCGCAGTAACTGCCAGCTATGTAAAATCCGAAGAGCACATCCTAATCCACCAGAGATGGGACCTCTACCAGAAGCGCGTTTGTCGGCTTATACAAGACCTTTTTCGTACGTTGGGCTTGACTTTTTTGGCCCATTTTTGGTCACAGTCGGGAGACGCCAGGAAAAGCGATACGGTGTCGTCTTCACATGCCTAACATGCCGTGCTGTTCATATAGAGGTGGCACATAGCTTATCAACGGATTCGTGTGTGATGGTAATTCGGAACTTCATCGGTCGTAGAGGGACACCGCTTCATATCTTCAGCGACAATGGCACCAACCTAAGAGGGGCAGAAAAGGAGCTTCGAGAAGCCCACCAAATGATCGATTTTAACGCAATCCAAGCTAAATTTACAAGTCCGGACAGCAAGTGGACCTTTATCCCTCCTGCTAGTCCTCATATGGGGGGTGCCTGGGAACGTATGGTTCGTTCAATAAAAACCGTATTGTACCAAATCATCACACGCGACACCAAACTGACCGACGAGACGCTTTGTAATGTGCTGGTGGAGGTCGAAAGTATAATTAATAATCGACCACTGACCTATCTATCCTTGGACACCGCCGAAGAGGAAGCTCTAACTCCTAACCACTATCTTTTGGGCTCATCATCCGGCTGTAAGCCTCCAGGCAAATTCGAAGACACCGACAAATACGCAAGAATGTCATGGCGTCATTCGCAGCTCCTCGCTGACAAGTTCTGGAAGAGATGGGTGGCTGAAGTCTTGCCAACGTTAACTCGGCGAACATCGTGGTTCCAGAAAATTAAGCCCATTGAAGTTGGGGATGTGGTAATTATCGTCGACCCTAATCTGCCCCGGCATTGTTGGCCGAAAGGAGTTGTGACGAGCACGAACGAAGCAAAGGACGGACAAGTAAGGAGCGCAACCGTACGTACCATACATGGTGAATATCTCCGGCCAGCTACCAAGATTGCTGTCTTAGATGTGAAAAAAGATGGTGGCAGTGTTGTTCAATAGTGTAAGGTATGCACTTACGATGATCGTGATACCGGGGGGGAGAATGTTACCAACACACCACTTCGACTTTTTATTGTAAACTCAGTTGGTCTCCGAATGCTGCCGCATTACTCATAAAATAGCTCTGTGTACTGTCAATTTCATTTCTATTTAAAATACACCTTAAACACGCTCATTTCATTTCAAATCTGACAGAAGAAGAAAACGGCAGCAACGGCAGACCAAAGTGAGTAAATTAAAAATTATAATAATTTATGAATTTTAAAACGTTTCTTTTTTTTTTTAAAAAATAAAGTTTTTTAAAGCATTCTCCAAGTGGAACAAAACAGATGTTTCATTTTTCATTTGGATGCTACAATAAGTTGGAAACCCGACCAACAGTTCGGTTAATTGACTTGGCGGCTGATTGGCGTTCGGATGACTGACGTCTATTTGTTATATTGCGTTCCGATTACTGACGTTTCGGTTAATTGACGTTCGGATAATTGGCGCTCTACTGTATGTATAAAGGATACTACAGTAAATTCTTACTAATGGAATATGATTTTCGCTTATTTCTTGTCATCAGCGTAAGAAGTATCACTTGTTTCAAAAAAAAAAAAAAATCAACACTTACTGAACCTTGCGGATACGAGATATGGCAATGGAACAGGGCATGTGATGAAATTTAATTTAGCCCTAGACTTTGAAAGTATATCGTTTTATCCAGTTCGTCGCTAAATCAGGTATTGTTATAACCGAATTGTACTGTACATGTATTTTTTTTGTATGAAAATCTAGGGATTTCTGGTAGTGCGGGCTTAGTACTACGATTAAGTAGACCTTAACTACTGATATATAATCAATAATGCTTCGGCTCTAAAAATGATTTCGACTTGAGAGCTATAAATCAAACAGTTATCGTATATTATTGTTTTGACTGTAAGCAATTTTTTGGTCATTAACTGAATAAAATATTAATTTTCCATATCAACACATGTGTAGGTACGCTGATATTTATGCGTAAATTCTAATTTATGAGTTTAATTGTTATGAAATTGTTATAGAATTGTATTAACAAATAGAATATGGAAAGTAATGGTGTACTCTCACTAGTCTAACAAAATAAATCGAAGTTTCTGGTACATCTGAACATTAATTACTAGGTAACAAGAGTGGATTAAACTTGTCGGCCTAAGTGCTATTTTCATAGAAGGCAGCGAATAATCGATAAGCATACGATATTGCTTAGATTCAGAATTGACGCAGTGGAGAATGATAGTACATAAGTACATGTCTAAAAAAAGATTCTTTCTTCTTTCTTTAGAGGGCGCAACAGTTCGGGGCACCGTAGCGCAAGTGGTTAGTGCGTCGGACTACTGAGCCAGCGGTCTTGGGTTCGAATCCCGCCGCAAACACCTAAAAGTTTTTCACAGTGCCCACCTCTTTCGAATGTCTGACAAGCATCAAAGAGTATCATTTGTCACGATTGAGCTTCTCAACTCGCCGTTCGGAGTCGGCAAAAAACTGTAGGTCCCTTCCATTCGTGCAAAAATATAACACGCACACACAAATGGTTGCGAGAAGCAGGCCCAGGTTCACCTCGAGCTGTAGCGCCAACTAAGTAACAGTTCGGGGTGAACCAGGGGGCCTGTTTCTCGCAACCATTTGTGTGTGCGTGTTATATTTTTGCACGAATTAAAGGGACCTACAGTTTTTTGCCTACTCCTTATGGCTAGTTGAGAAGCTCATTGACAAATGATACTTACTCTTTGATTACTTGTCAGACATTCGAAACAGGTGGCACCGTGTTAAGGACTTTTAGGTGTTTGCTGGGATTGAACCCGGGCAGCATTGCGTAGTAGTCCAACGGCACTTACCACTACATCATGGTGCTAAAAATATTGGCTTTTAAAATTAATCTGTATCTGGACTATATCGGTAGGGCCTCGTTCCCATTGCACTTTACATGTGCCGGTATGATCCCACTGTTATATTCGAGCCGATATCGCTGGTGGTTGTGTTGACTTCGCAATGAGATGATGGGTCAACCAACGGCTAATTGCTGATCGTGCAAAATAACTGATTGGAGCTGGAGACTTGGAGTCGTATTGAAACAACGAAAGCGTGCGGTCGCGTATTATTTTACGGTTTCAGTTTCGAAATTACAACACCACTTTCACTGCTCTACAACCAGACATTCTTCACAGTTTTATATTAGGCGTGTTTTTTTTCAAACCTATATAGGCTAAACATGTTTCCGCAACATGTTTTCAATGTTAAATACAACAAAACCTAAGCCTGGATAATTATCCAGTCTTATTTTTGTATAGAAAGCTTTTTCGAAATCTATATAGATTAGAAAAAAAACGCGCATATTTTTTCAGTAGAAACGATTTGGTGTTTCTTTTTGAAACGTTTAACCCTTTCAGTGAAACTTTTTTGTTTTAAGAGTTAAACATTAATTTTTTTCTTTTTATTGTCACAGAGGCTTTTACTAACAAGAATGAAAAACATTTTTTGTTAAATTTTAGCTCTAAAGTGGTTTTTGGAAATGATGTCCTAAAAACACAAAAATGATCTCAAATTTACTAGAATGACTTATAAGATTATTTTAATTTTAAAACTGTGCGCCCATTATCTATCTACAAAATGTCATCAGAAATGTTAATTAATTCGACGATTATCTAAATAAAAAATAAATAATAAAAATTGCCTACTGTAAAAAAAATCAATATTAGTTTGGAGGATTTTGCTGCACGAGTGCTCAATGCGCCCTGAGAGCTTATAGGATCGAATTTTGTTAGCATCAAATGCTTGAACGTATACAGCACGAAGTTAGGAAGAAATTTGAAGTAAAAAATTATTCTCATAGAGAAAGATTGGGATTTGGGAGCTACAAGAAACCATGTTACCATATGGTATCAAAATACTGAAAGGGTTAATGTTTTGTTTATTACTGCTTTTTAATATGGTGCTTCAGCTCCACAGTACACGTATCTAAGGTAGTATACTTAGAGTGTTCATTTTCGTCCAAGTTCGCGCATCTGAAAATGGCCGCCAACTGTGAGGATATTTGCATTTAATTTTCGTTTTTTTAATGTTTTCTATCCTATTTAATTAACTTTTTTGTCAAAACTTTGAAAAATGTGTCGTGCCGTATACGAATGTTGTGTGAACAATAATAAAAAGAACTATGATGAAAAAATATGACCGCCTGAAATATCCGAACAATAACTATAGAAAACTCAAGGAAAATGCAAAGATAAACGAATAAATCGATTTCATAAAGAAAAACGTATGTTATTTTATTAAGAAATGATAAGAAAAACTAGGAAAACAATGAATTTGAATTAAATCCCATAGAAATTCCACACAGTTGTCGGCCATTTTTTGCTTTGAAAATGTTTGACAGATGCGCAATATACTACCTTAGATACGTGTACTGTGCTTCAGCTCTATCTTCACTGCAGGTCGTGGCAAGACCCTTCAAATGACAAAAATGCTGTAGCTTATGCTACATTCAGCGGAAACAACGAGGAAAAGCTAGTCATATTAGAGCTGTTGGGTGTAGCGCAGTCACATCGTGCTATACCACAACAAAAAATCAAAACGTAAGAGCTCTGAATTCTTTATATGTCATACCCAGCGCCAGCAGTCAATCTAAAAAACGGTGTCAACCATAACAGACATCTGCAATGTATCTGTCCTTTTGTAATTGGTGAAATGAATTTCGTCTTCCGATTTAGAATTATATATTTATTTCGCCAAACCGAAGTGCCGTATTATTGCTTAAGTATTGAAAAAAATATCCGCCACATTTATTTTCAATAAATACTGTAAGTGTAAAAATATTAAGATGATTAGGGTGGCGCAAGAGTTGGCTATGCATACATACTTATCATAACAACTAGAAAATAGAGGTGGAGAAATATCGATAGTCAGTGCCATCGATAGTTCTCGATAGTTGGCTTTTGACTATCGATAGTTATCGATATATATCGATAGTTTTTTCCTCTTTAGGGTAAAAATAAAAAAAGTTAAATGCACCATATTAAATAAACTTTTTTCACCGAGAGAAATTAGATTCCAAGTTTTAAAGAAACCCGGTCCAGCTTTTTAGGTTCAGATATCATAAAATACATACCTACCTACGTATAGACAGAGAAAATTGAGAGACCAACTCCTATTTCTACGTTGCTGATTCATAAAACGGGGAATCCCCTTTTTACGTTAAAGCCATTTTGGCAGTTGGCTTATCAGATCGAGCTCCTCTGTGAAACTTTAAATTTACTCCGTTCGTTAGGTATCGACCGTAGAAATTTTTGAAATTCTAGATTAAAATGACTATCGAGAACAATCGATAGTGGTCAAAATATATCGAATGCTTTCGATTATAAACGATAGTGCAATCGATAGTTCTCCACCTCTACTAAAAAACAAACAAAAATAACTCATAATGCTTACATATGTATATAAAAAAAAATACAAAACGTAATTTAGTTCTTTAATTTGTATTTAAGTTAAGTGAGAAAAAAAAATTATCGAAGGTTTTTAGTAGCTTTTCCTTCACAAATTAATAGTGAGCCTGTTCGGAAAATGTTCTCAATGGACCTTTGTTGCTCATTGTATTGCCTGAACATTACCTAATCTAGGCAAGAAAATCTTCAGGGTCATTTGACGATAGCGGTGACCATTTATGGTCGTGACTGATGACCCGTCCTTTGTTATCCTCAAAAAATACTGACAGATGAAACGATTTGCAGATACAGCGCACCTAACGTTAACTCTTGTTGTGTGCAAAGGCTTTTGGTGGGGCTTTTGAGGGTTAGCAGTTACGAAATTTGGTTCAGCCTTTACGCGCGGCTAGACTCGCGCACAGTGGTGCGACAAAGCGATGCGAAGCGAGAAGCGTTTGCAAGCGATAAAACTGTTCACGCGTATTCTTATGCACGTGCGCACAGTGAACGGATTTTCAATAAGTTTCTGTGCTACAATTGCGAGCTTCCCGCAAACCTCTCGCAAGCTTCTCGCACTCAAACTCTTCTGACAACTTTTTCAAGCGATTCGATACGAGAAGTATTCATTGTTGTTATTGTTTCTTCTAAATCTGATGTCAGCAATTTTTGAAAGGGCTCCACTTTGGGAGCAAAGAAGAGGAGAAGATGTATTAGTCTCTTTGAAACTAAAGAAAAAATATTTGTTTAATGCAAATGGTGTATTTTTTTTAGTAATAAACCTAAAACATTTTACATTCTTGTATATTAGAAATTCTTTATTTCATCCTTCCTTAAGTGAAGATATAATAATGAAACTATTTTATTTTCAAATAAATTTCGTGAACTTTTATTCTTTTTCTGTGTCGTCACAATCTAAAATATACATAAACTTTAATTTAAGAACTCTTCCTCCTCTGATGAACAATACATCGCGACAAGCATGAGAACAGCAGAGAACTACTTCACTGTGCGCACCATATCGCATCTCGCCTCTCGCATGTCGAACCGCTTCTCGCATCGCAAGCAAACGCTTCTCGAATATCGCATCGCTTTGTCGCAACACTGTGCGCGTAGCCTTAGCATAAAATGTAGTCAGCAACGTTGAGTTGGTGAACTAACTATATTTTGTACGGATTCATATAAAGATCGTGCACAAAAATTCATTGCAATATCCTCCGAGACATTCCTAATTTTGCAGAATGTCTTCTGGTTGATGTGGTTAGTTCTTCCGTGACAGTCAATATCAATTTATTTATTTGAACTTCTTGTCCCTTTACTTCGTCTCGTAACTGGAACAGACCCTTGGCGCTCAAATTTGCCCCCAAGTCGCGCAATGGAAGGCCACAAGGCGTATACGCAATGTTAAAAAATCTTCTAAATTCTCGCTGTGTACTGATAATGCTTTCATTTCGCTCTACGTAAATTGTGACGATTTTAATGGGCTGATCGAGTGCGTATCATCAGTCCATACCTTTTCAGATGTTGGCCATTGTTGGTTGGACGCAAGTATTATTTATCAACATAACAGATAAACCGTTAGTTTTGAGACTTACAAGTAGCGAACACTTGACAGATAAGCATCTGTCGACTAATCCAAAACTTTAACGATCAATAAGTTTGAAAAATAAAAAATAAAAAAATAAACTGAGGTTATTTAACTGTTATTCACAACAACTCTGAAGCGGAACAATGTAAGTGTAAGGCAATTTGTACCGTTGACAACTACGGTATTCTCATAAGAATGATAAGAAATGTAATTCTACGATTATAGGGGAATCCATATACGTATGTATCTATTTGATTAATCCCAAACACATATGTATATGTACGTACATATGTATAGTATATGATTGGTACATATAGATTGTAAAGTGATCGACTTTAAACGGCCTTAACCAATTTAATCAGTGAAGACGATTAAGACTTGGAGAAAAGTTCAGGGATTTAAAAGGTTTTTTTCTTCAGACTTATGTATATCCGTTCATATAAAATGAACCAGACTAATAGGAAAAGCCGCCAATTCGACTAAAAATTCAACTAATTACATAAATCACGTGAGAGCGTGTTGAAGCAATAGAAATTCTATCTCTGCCGATAACTTGCAGGGTTTTATTTCTATGGTGGATGAGTTGACTCAGCAGCAAGTCAATAAATAATCCAATTGCATTCGGAGATAAGTAATAGTTAAAGCTATCTGGTCTGGGGTAAATGTATACAGTGTATACGTGCTAATGTAATCCAGGAGAAATACGTAGGTACATGTAATTTCATGTTCTCGTTTGTAAGCCTTAAACAAATAAAAAACATTTTATAACAGTTAAGGTAGGTACGCAGCGAACGCATGTTTGTAATCTTCTACAACGGATTTTATATTCCTTCGAAGTAAGTTGCTATGAATGGAGAAGAAGATGGGGTATGTGTACACTGCCACCTATAAATAGATCTGTTGTGTTCATGGCGTTGCTAAGTAGGCAATTATGAATTTTTCTGTTGCGTTTCGAACTGTTATCGGTACAAGCCATATTTTACATTTTGTTGACACCATAAAAAAACACGAGAAAAACAAATTACTAATAATATCGATTCATTTTTAGAATCGCTATGTTGGCCTTGTTTCTTTCGGCGGAATCGATATGGTATGCCAATAATATCAACAATTAAATTGTTGAATTGTTCATCAATTTATAGTCTGATGGTTTTATGTTACGAATTTTTAATGTAGAGTTTATCGAAACGTGTATAAACTTACACGAATATTAATGATATTTTATTATATTTGTCTGTCTGAATATACTTGTCCAGCTAGCTGGGTTCGATATAGTTTTGGCTGTAGGTACAGGCTCAATGTTAAAATTCACATTTTAGCTATAGGCCTCAACCAACAACCCATTTCAGTTAGCCCGGTCCTTAGCTAGCTGCCTCCAATTGCGCACTCTAAGTTGGTTGAGGAGTTGAGATCCTTTTCCACTTGTGCGCGCCACCTTAGGCAAGGTCGTCGGGTTGGATTCGAATACTCTGTGGGCCGGAGCGTTGATGTCCATTCGCTCTACAAATCTTCTCTACGCTCTTCAACGCCCAATGCGCAGTTTTTGACCAGGTCAATGTCGCTGTATGATTCGTATAGTTCATGGTTGAATCTTCTCCTACAAAGCCGGTCAACGCAAACGGTACCAAATACCTTACGTCGGAAATCAAACGAAGGATTCCTCTTGCCAATACTTTATGTGAAATTCATTTATGAAATCTGTTGCAAATGTCTTTTAAATGTCACCCCACTTGACTAGGTGAACATAAAAATGTTTGTCACAGTCAGCGGCCAGCTAGGACGATAGCTTATAAATATACACAGTGGCGCAAATTCATAGTCAGATAAAGTCATTATTAAAATAATTTATTCAACTACATAACTTAAAATAGACTTTTTGTCACCTTATAGTCTACTTTAAACTTATAGCCGACTCGAAATTTAAAATGATCCAAACTTCACTTTATAATTAGAGTCTTAGAGCGAATGTTGAATTTCTCATATAATATTTTGACGTTTAGGTTTGTTCGTTCAAATCACTTTACAATAACACAAAGTTGGTACTTACTTATATGCAGGCAAAAATTATGAAATTATATCAGGCTTTTCAATTTAGTGCCGGCTGTAACTAAAGTCGGCTCTAGGCACTATTCATAGGCTGAATATGAATTTGCGCCAATGTATATATGTATGTACATAAATAGCTCCTGAGAAAACCGAAAGTGACAAACAGGTAGGTAGGTATCAATGAATTCCGACCATAAGGGTTTTATTTCAATTTGCACGGAACCCTAAAAACGAAAAAAAAATCCGCTGCCACTTCTCCACTATTGCTAGTAACGTACGCGCAATAAAAATCTGGCACACCCTTGAAAGGGCGAAGTTTATTTTTAAAATGCTTTGGAATATTTTTATAATTTAAGTTTATTATAAGTACTCCTCAAAGAGACACATTCAAATTGCTTATGAGATCGTTTGTACATAAATTACAATCCAACAAGGTAAGCATAGTAAATAGACGGTAAACTGAACAAAATTATTTAAAGGTAGTATTACTCCATTCCAATGACGTACATGTAAATACATATGTCCACATATCACGTACCCAAGGCCCATTTAGGACTTAGATCAAAACATTTGAAATTTGAATATCCATTCACATTTTCACATTTTATTTTGTTTGTACAACGTTGAATCAATCATATTGCGTATTGCTAATTCGTGTGGTTGGAGAGAGCTTCAAGCCAAAGAAAAGCTAATGGAATTTTAGACTGGAAATGATTATTAAATTCCCATCATGTTTCATTGGGAACAATGTATGCATAGTTCGAAGCACCATATCTTTTTTTTTTCGCCTTTGTGCAAGGCATCGGACTTTGTCAAAAGTGTACTTAGTCAAAATTTATTTAACTCATTTGCAGTGTAATCACGTTTCGCACATTCTCTAATTGTCTTATTTTTTTTTTTGTAAATTACTCATTGTGCATACACTGATCCAATCAGTCACAATCAATCGTTCAGACATTTTATTACCAGCTCTGCACAAGGGCCGATAGCTCAGTTCGTTGTGCGGACTTTACCTACCAAGTCGTAGAAGGGGTAATATTTTCAATTTTCTGGATAAACAAATTCCAACAGGTAATGCGTTAACAAAATAAAAATAAATAAAAATATGAGTAAGACCAGAGCATCGGTCGTTTAAATACATTCACCCATCAGATGCTATACCCATATGCGTAATTCTACTACTTTTTTGGTTCGTTTTCATGCCTTTAAGCGTGTTTTACGTATAAAAATAGTACTTCTTTTTTTTAGACTGATAAAACAAGGCACCTTAATCTTATCTGAGTGTAGTGTAGATGTCGTTCGCAACCTCATATCATTGTGATAATTGTTATTTAAGCACACGTTCGACTGGTAAAACTTTTTAGTACCACCAATCATCGGTTTCAGTTCGGGCAAGTTTTTTCCTTACAAATGTTTGAGTATCTAACCATTAAAGTTTGAAATTGATTTTGAGTACTTGAAAAAAGATTTTAAAATAAGAACAATATATAAAAATAAAAAATAGTCAATAGACTAAACACAAAAGAACTGTGATCGTGCACTTTAGCGGTAAATTGCAAAGGGTTTCTCACTAATTGTTTTTTAAATTTAAAATCTATTACAAGCATTAAATCAATAAGAGAAACAGTGTCAGTTGAAGTATTTTAAATAAAAAAAAAAATTGTCTCCAAAGTGTTACAAGCGACAACATTGAGGCTATTCAAATATTTGGTGACAATAAGGAGAACATATTGGAATAATGAAAATGCGGTAAGGGTTATAATAATTAATTTATTTCTTTTAAATTCATAAGTTGCCACCGCATACAATCATACAAAGCTTATTTGTAATACATAATATAACAAATAATTTTTTTGCGATGAACAGAATTATTGATTTAGTTATTGTGTAAACCGAAATGTTATCAAAAATTTCAGAATTTCAAAATTTGGTCTTCTCAATGGAAAAATTTAATTCAAACAAGATAAAAATGATAATAAAACAGCAAAGAGCACAGCTCTTAATTATTTCATAGCATGTCTAATTGCTTACAATAAACATAAAAAACGGATTTTTCCAAAGTGTATTTTGGTTTTTATAAACAATAGGCAGGCAGTCTGCTTGTCATTTGAAATGACTAAGGAATAAATTCAAGAGATTAAAATAAATAATCAGGTGAAATGAATATGTTTATTTGTAAGTGTCAATATTTTCTCAATTGGTGAGCTTAATGACTACTATGAACTACAGGAGTCTGATGAAATCAGTGACGTGATTAAATGGAAATTTTTTTTTATTATTTTGTATTCCATTATGCGATATGGTAGATTAATTCTGAACAGAATCATTTCATTTAATAAATTAATATTCATACTGAACATGTTTGTAGAATTCAATATACTCGTACTCCACTCTCGACCTGCATTGGCAGGATAATGTTGAATTGATCTCCGAAAGAATTACGAGATTGACTAATCGATTTTTATGAAACTGTAAAACATCAGATAATTATCTTATAAACTAGCTTGAAATTTAAAAATATTTCTCTATTTTTATACTAAAATAACGTTAATAGTCTTATTTTTATTTATATATCTTTGTTTAATGTTTTATTTATTTACTTATTTATTTAATTTTGTTATTTATTCTGCTTATTATTTATTTATACATTAATTTATTTATTTTCTGTTAAAGTCAATTTGTATATATTTATTTATTTGTTCCATATTATTTATTTATTTATTAATGTAGATGTATGTATATATTTATTTGTTTATTTTTCTTATTTATTATTATATAATTTATTAATTGTTTTTTTTTTTAACTATTTATTCCTTTATTTATGTATATTTATTTATTTATTTATTTATTTATTTTTTCTTATTTATTATTAAATGATTAATTTATTGTTTTGCATATTATTTATTTATTTGTTATCTAATATATTTATTTTATTTATTTTATTACCTCTCTATAATTTAATTACATACATGTATGTGTGTATGTGTCTATATTTATTTAAATTTTTTAATTATTTTATTTTTCTTGTCTGTTTTTTCTCAATTGAAAGATTTTTTCGTAGTTTGCTTCTAAAAATTAAATTCAATTCAATTATATAAGTCTTGTTAAATTATTAGATAATACTTCAGTAGAAAGATAAAACAATATCGAATCTCTGAGTAAATTGTGCGGACAAGTCCAATGTATATTTATTACGAAAATAAAATCTATCTATATATCTATCAATATACTCGTATTTACTCTTTCAAATATTACAAAAAGATGATGCAATTACCAGTGTTATCAATTTTATTAAATACAAACATAACATATGTATATATGTTCTGACATTCGGCTCTAAAATGTAAAACTATTTCTCCTAATATTAAATAAACATCAATATTCAAACCGGTGCCGAAAAAAAATAAAAAAAATTATTTATCAAGTTATTGATAAAAAAAAGCTGGTTTGAAACTGGCGTTTGAAAAAAAAAACTTATTAGCGATTCGAATTGCCAACTAGTTTGCTTTGAGTCGTACCCTGTGTAATCAAATGGGACGCCGCACACGACGCAACTGGTTAAAAACTCGTTTGCGATTTACAAAAACCAATTTAAAGCCAGTCTGTAACCAGTCGGTTATTGATTTGCTTGTCAGGTTGCCTATTTATTTCAGAGTCTTGTTTGTCGAACATGAGCGAACAACAGACCAACCTGGTGGGGGAGGTTTTTCACGCCCGGTATCCATGACGACACTGATCAAACTAGAGATTTTGATTGCTAGCGAGTTTCTTCATGTGTGCAGTCAGGTCACCGCTGAGGCCGTAACTGGTTTGCAACTCGAGTTGCCAACCAGTTTAGTTGTTTTCCAGTTGCTCCGTGTGTATTGGGCCCAAATCTACCGCACAAACAAAAAACTTAAAAGTATACCTAATTGGAAAATTTCGTTTCAAACTTACAACTAACCTAACCTTACCTAATATACAATTATATTTGTATAATATCAGCATTTAGAAAGATTGAAAAGATTAGACATTTATTTTACTACAGATTAGCTATCTCAACAAAATCATTTCTTATTAAGGGTATTATGGGCAACTTAGTCAATAAATAATGCTTCTCCTCATATCAGCCAAGCAAATGTCCACGATTTTTGGTTTATTTTTTTACAAAAACTTCTTTGAAAATACAGCCAAAGCACTAAGTAGATTTGAGCTTGATTTAAAAATTCCGTCAAAAAATGGTATTGAAGATTTAAGTTTCGGTTTTAGGAAAAGTAGGTACCTAGTATGATCCAATACTGGTTAACTATAAATTCTAAAACTACTACGAGCATGTATTCTATCGTGGAAAAGATCTATGAACAAAGTCAAATCGTTATGTTTTCTTCCAAGGCTGGTTGGTGAATTTATTTTAAATTAAAATTTGTGACTTACAATACAATAATTCTACTAAGGATCTTATTCGTAATAAATAATTTACAAAAAATAAAAATATATTTCAGCTAATACTGCCCTGTTGTTGAATTATTATATTATTAGCACTGTTGGGCAGTGAGTCAACGATAATATTTTTTAAACTAAATAATTACCGGAAACCTGGCTGAACTAATTCGAGTTTATCATTCGATATTGTTTCTAGAATATATATAAATAATATATTCCATTGATAACATACAACCCATAAGTTAAGATTAAAATAAATTTATTTACAGTTGAACTAGAATATAACGAACTCTGTTATAGCGAATATTCGAATGCAACAAGAAAGAGCAGGGACGTTTTGTGTATAGATCCATGATTAACGAAGTTCAGCGTTAGTTACAGTAAACAAAGTTAGGTAGGTTAGGGACATAACTTACAGTAAACAATATTTTGGAAATATTCCAGATCTGTTTGTTTGTTCCGGCTATTTTAACTTATTCGGGGAGTAATCATAGCGACAAAAGACGAGAGAAAAAGTTAAAAATTTACATTTTTTTGCTGCAGTAACTTATTTTCTTTGCAATTGTTGTTCCAATATGTGTTGCTTGTATGTATCCAGATTCCTTGTTTATTTAAGTAAAACTAGAATATAATAGGCGTGTTTTTTTTAGGGCTATATAGAATAAACATGTTTTCAATGTAAAATACAACAAAACCTTAGACTGGATAACTATCCAGGCATAAGTAACATACATAAATCCTACGTATCCTATGTAGTATGTACGTAGCATACATGAATACATACATATGTGTGTGTACGGATATATGAAGCCTTCAATATGATAGAAAAGGGGAAAAAACCCAAAACTTACGAAACCGAAATGAAAATAATGCGCATCTAAACAAAACAATCTGACCACCAAAAGTGTGTCACTATGGAAAAGTGGGCGCGACAGGTGTCTCAATCCCGTGCACAAGTATCTTCCATTTTAACATATATATGTATGTCCATATTTTCGTATCCACATTTTATGAAGAATCATAAATAAATTTTTATCAAAACATTTTGTCATGCTCTGCTCATTCCTTTCGGTCTTATCAATCATGTCTGACCGTCGATCAAAGTCTTGTGATAAAACTGTTACAATACATGCAAAGTAATAATATACAAAAAAGAAACAAAACAAAAGTTTGTTACACGGCAAAAGAAAGCCAAAACGGAATTTGGGAAAAAATACCCAAAGGAAATAAAAACTAAGGAATCAGAAAGAAATCGATAACTTAAAAAATAAGACTGATTAGCAGTAATCAGTTTTATAGGCGCCATCGACAACACTTATCGCATAAGTTTGCATATTAAAGATTTTACGGATTATGGACGACCGCAATAGAGAGTTGTATAGATGAACGTTGATTTTATCGTTATACAATTTTTTTTTTTTGAATTGTATTCAATTCAGTTGCTTATCCGTGCTGTCGACCGTTAGCTGTGCTAAGAGAACCGAGATAAATGTGATAAGAAATTTACAATTCATATACATACAATCCATGTTTATACATATGAATGTAGTATGTTTTTTTCTTTATTACTTGCAAGGTTATTGGTTTCATGTTGTTTTTTTATTCTATGCAACTGAAAATGTGGTGCGGGCGTTCAGATAAAACCGATAGATTAGTACACCGCTAGCGAGTACTTTATTGCTATAGATACGAGTATGTATCAATAAAAAGTGTTGTCAGAAGCCATAACTTACTTTGTATTTCAAAATAGATACTTATAGATATAAAATAGATAGCAAGTAGTGGATGGTAATCCAATTATTTATTGTTGTCTATTTTAGTGGATGTATATGTATCAAAGAATAAAATGCGTTAGTTAGAATAATTCTTTTTGCTTCAAGACACAAGACACAAAAGCTTTCATAGTCATAGACAAATCTCCATTTCAAAGGTTTAGGATGACTCCTGACTGTTAAACTTTCTTTCTGCATATTTTGACATTTCTCAACTCAAGACAAAATGTAAACGATTGTAGATACATATATTAAGATGCCAGTTGTGAAGTATCGGATTTGTTGTTAGGGTTGCATTTTTATCTCCTATCTGTAAGCTTCTACTTTCACGTGGAATTGCACTGGCCCATCATGGGCAGTAAAAAAGCACCTGAATAAACGTTATTGACTTTCATTGACTTAAAAAAAAAAAACTAAACAATCAATTTTAAAGCCTGATAACTTAAAGCTTTTAAGTCGAAACTACTTGTAATTACACGGATAAGAATAATATCGA
This sequence comes from Brachyopa scutellaris, assembly GCA_949775065.1. Taxonomy (NCBI): domain Eukaryota; kingdom Metazoa; phylum Arthropoda; class Insecta; order Diptera; family Syrphidae; genus Brachyopa; species Brachyopa scutellaris. Next base: position 105,787,286 of record OX459113.1, read on the forward strand.
AATAAAGAACAAACACATTTGTTTTATTTTCATTTGGTGTTGTACACTTGAAAAAATACAATTTAAATAAGTCCATTGGTTGACAACGTGTATTCGATTAGTTTTATTCAAATATGCGAGCATGTCCAGTACTACTGTACTTAGTAATGAATGAATGAGTGCAGTTCAGATACTCTTTATAAATTGTTGACATAACAATTAGGCAAGTTGTGGGTCCTTATTCGATTGCAACGAAGTTATAAATTTTTATAATTGCCACTACTTAATCCGATGGTCATTAATCGCTTATAGCAATAGTCTACCTACTACTTGTGTACAGTTGTACTTATACTTTTACACAGATAACCTGTAAATCAATTTTAAAATTACAGAAGTATTTCCGGTTAAAATATTTTTGTTTATTTTTTTCGTAAGCCATTTTCTAATGTAAATAAACACAGAGCTTACGAACTTCCGACTTTGAGATATGACTACTTGTAATTTAATCATCTAATAGTTTGGTTACCCTTTGTTTACAGTTTCCGAACTCATTTATCAAAGTCTAATTTGGGGAAGTTTTCAAATTGTTTTTGTTTTTTTTTTCTAATAAATTTCATTAATGAAAAGGTGGCTGACTAAGTTTTATTATTATAAGACGCGTGCGATACTTTGGAAAAATATTTAAGGTTTAAGTTTTATCAATAGGATTAAACGGTGTTAAATATCTTTTCAGTTGTTTTCCATTTTATATTTACTAATACATGAATCATTTTTATATTTATCCATTTACAGAATGTTACGTTGCTTACGTCCCCGCCCTGTAGAGGCAAAACGTTCCAATCAAATCGATAGACAAATCTCGAAAGATCATAAACAATTTGAGACTGCAGTGAAAATTTTACTCCTCGGCACAGCTGAATCGGGGAAGACCACAGTTATTAAACAAATGCGAATCTTACACATTAATGGTTACACGGATGAGTAAGTAACCAAATATTCTATTAATTGATTTCATCAGATCATATCAGAGTTGTGAAGACTGTGGTTAGGGAATAATTAGTGATAAACAAAAACAAAAGTAACAAGACAACAACAAGACATTTAAAATTAAAAAACATTCTTTCAGTTTTAAACATGTCTGTGGAAAATTATAACATTGCAAAGGATAAGATAAGATAAATTGGATGAAAATCTTCGTATGTCTAAGTCTACTCGAGGTAAAGGTTAGATAATTTTTCAAGTGCAAATGGATATATCCAAGTCGATTATGAAAGTAAAATTAAACATTTGAGTCTACATTGCTCCGTTTTCTTGTTACATGAAACATTTTGTTTACATGACCTTGCCTCAAAATAACAATAAGTACAAATAAGTACAAAAGAAAGCCAAAACGTCCTAACAAAATACATATACATATACATACATATTTAGAGACCTTTGTTGATAGAGTTGAAAACTGTCAGTAAAGGTCAACTACATTGGTATCTCACACAAACACATTAAAAAACATTTTTAACAGCTCGTTCATTTGATTTCTTTACTTTGTAGAGAGCGTCGTGAAAAGATCCCTGAAATCTACCAGAACATCCATGAGTCCATCTATCAGCTAACTAAACAAATGACAATTTTGGGTTTGGAATTTAGTAGTACCGTTAGCAGAAAAAGTGCACAATTTATTCTATCCATGGGCGATTGGGCACCAGAAATTATGAATGAGGTTTGTATTTTGAAGCCATTTATCTTAGCCATTTGAAAGATAAAGACTGCTTGTCTTTTGTTGGTTACATACATACATACATTTATGTATTATAGTATTCGCAATTATTTCTTTTATTTCAGGAGTACCGTGACAATATTTTGACACTCTGGAACGATATTGGTATAAGAGCCTGTTACAATCGATCCAATGAATTTCCACTACTTGACAGTACAAAATAGTAAGTTCTAACATTTTTTTTAGTTAATCTATTTATTGATTTTTTATATATTCGTTTTGTACTTATAGCTTTCTAGATAACTTTGAAAGAATATCAGACTACAGTTACATTCCAAGTACGGATGATATACTGCACAGTCGTAAAATAACCACTGGTATCCATCAGATCACCTTTAGAGTTAAGGTATGTTTAGTTATCTGCACAAAATGTACTGATCCTTTAATGTGCTATTATTCTACTCCTAGATTCCGAGCTCTTTGGGTGGTGGTGAACAAGAATTTCGAATGTTCGACGTTGGTGGCCAGCGGGATCAACGCAACAAATGGATACAAGTGTTTGAGGGTATCCAAGCGGTGCTTTTCCTTATCTCATGCGGTGACTTTGATCAAACATTGAGGGAGGACTCCAATCAGAATCGTTTGACTGAAGCATTGAACCTATTCCGTGGCGTGTGGCAGAATAGGTTTTTATCTTCTGCCGGCTTAATTGTATTTCTTAACAAAGTCGATATAATGGAAAGGAAAATACGCGCAGGAAAGCGTATCGCTGATTACTTTCCAGACTATGAGGATTTCCGTAAGTCACCGAAAATGGGAAATTACTTCTACGAATGTGATTGGACAAAGAATTTCATTAAACAAAAGCTAATGGTAAGCTCTAAGCACGGATTTGAAAAGAACGTGTATTAAAAATTGAAAATATATTATTTTTATCTAGGATATCACACAGGAGCCTATTAAAAGACCATCAAGAATGAGTTTGGATAATTTGCCACGTGAATGCTATTATCACTTCACCATTGCAACTGATACGAAAAACATCGAAAAGGTCTTCAAAGATGTTCATAAAATGATTTTGACAGAAAACTTGTCGGCGGTGGGACTGTTATAGAACTAATTATCATCGTGTTCAAAATGTTTGCACTGTTACACAATATTACCTGCACTTTCGATCTGACATAGAAAGATTGAAATCTCCTAAGGCTGTGATTATCCTTTTAGCATTAATTAAAAAAGTAAATTTAGGTTAGATGTAAATATTTATACAATTAAATTATGGATGAAATTCATCTCAATAAATAAAAACCTAAAAAGTTAACAGTTTCTTTTTATTTGTTGTTCGCAAAAGTCGATGAAGATAAAGGTGACGGTGATGGTGACGTTTTCAATGCGGTGTTTTCTTATCACAACGCAAAGAATTCATCAATTTCAACACATTGACATGTTGATATTGAACCAAATTGAAAATTAATTCCATTTAATTGGTGGATTTATCGACACAGTCGATCGTAATTGAAGCATTTGTGTGTAGCTTTAGCAACGTTGAATTCATCACTGGACTAAAATCGTGACGTTCGATAATAAATGATCAGTGAATCATCAGTTCGATAGTTTTGAAATGGTATTTTATCTAATAAATGGAAACCAGTTTGGATGTAGTTAAATGCCTTTATTGCACATCTTTGATATGACAATTCTAATATATAAAAATCTCATGTCACGGTGTTTGTGGTCGAACTCCTCCGGAACGGCTCGGCCGATTTTTACGAAATTTTTTGTGTATTTGTGTATATTTGGTAGGCTTGAGAATTCTTTGTTAAGTATATTTCATCCCGCTAGGTGGCGCTGGTTTCAAGTTATTAACATCTGCTATATTTATGGACCAAAAATGCTCATATTCAAAATATATGTTGATCCAGTGCCAAAAGATAAAATTATAAAATCTGGACGAGATTTTTTGTGTATATTTGGAAGGCTTGAGAATTCTTTGTTGACTATATTTCATCCCGCAAGGTGACGCTGGAGTCAATTTATTAACAACTTCTATATTTATGGACCAAAAAGGCTCATATTCACAATATATATTGGTTCAGTGCCAAAAGAGAAAATTATAAAATTTGGACCCCACTAGGTGGCGATGGAGTCAAGTTATTAACACCTTCTATATTTATGGACCAAAATGGCTGATACTCATAATATATGTTGGTTCAGTGCCAAAAGAGAAAATTATATAATAAAATCTGGACCCGATAGGTGACGCTGGAGTTAAGTTGTGAAGAGGTTTCCTTCCTCACCCTCCCAAACAAACCCAAACTATATATATATACATATACATATATAAATGAATGCATGTATGTATGTATGTATATTCGTCTTTTATAGACTCAGAAACTAAGCAACCGATTTTTGTACAATTTTCGGAGTACGTTTTTCTTACAACATAGCATCAGTGCGGTTACTCAACAACCAGTGGTTTTGGTACCTGTCATACAAAATTTCGTAATTTTAGGTGAAATGTGAATATGAAACATTTTGGTCAATTAATATAGATCAACATATACCAACAGACAGACAGACAGACAGACAGACAGACATACAGACAGACAGATAGACAGACAGACAGACAGACAGACGGACAGACAGACAGAAAGACAGACAGACGGACAGACAGACAGACAGACGGACAGACAGACAGACAGACAGACAGACAGGCAGGCAGACAGAGCGTTCGATTCTTCTAACTAAATGACAATGTGCATATGTATTGTAAGTAACACTATATTTTTTTGCGGGACAGCTTGTAAAACAATAAATTTGAATACAGTGAACTCTCTCATAACCGGACACTGACGGTACCGAGAAATTTGTCCGGTTATGCGAGGTGTCCGATTATGGGGGAAAAAAATGGAGATCCTTTAAAAAAGAAAGACAATAGACGCATGGTATTAATTTTATTTTTATAAAGAAATTCATTTTTATGTGATAAACATAAATTACCGAAAAAAACTTATTTCCGTCTATGGCAGGCAATCAAGCTTTAAATTACATTTACAAACGTATATAAAAAATACAACGGGATTTATAAATACACATAGTTGTTGGGTAACGCGTTCGCGAACAAGATGGTGTAAAGAATTTAAAAATCCTTATGTCACCCTCCCACTATTTAACAGTCTTGTCCGTCCTCACCTCGAATATGCTTCGCAAGTATGGACACCTTATCAGAAAAATCTCAATACTCGTATTGAAGCTGTCCAGCGACGCTTCATTCGATTCGCATTGAAAGGTCTTCCCTGGGACGATCCTTTTAACCTCCCCCCATATTTGCATCGGATAAAACTGTTGCAAATGCAGCCTTTGGCTCAAAGAAGGGTCAATAATGATATAATTTTTATGCATCAACTGATCTCAGGTCTGATTGATGCACCTGACTTATTATCCTGTTTAGGATTAAACTTTCGTGGGGGATCGCATTACCTGCGTAGTATAGAGTTACTGCATGTTCCTCATCACAGAACAAATTACGGGATGCATGAGCCTATTAGCCGCATGAGTAAAATCTATAACTTAAATGTAAACATTCTTGACTTTAATCTTAACAAGATTACACTAAAAAATGTATTGCGTAATGTAGTTCCTCGAACATAAGCTCTAATTATGTATATTTGTTCTTATATTTGTTTATTTATTGCTAGTGGTAGTGTTGAAATGTAGCGTAGCCTAACCACTAACACCAGCACTAAATGATGAGCCTGTTGATACATATTTTGCCCTGGCAAATTTCTGCTTATGGCTGTTGCTTGTATTAAGCACACCATGACACAGATCTGATGTTTAAAAAAAAAAAAAAAAAAATATACGGCGTCAGCATCAGCAGTCCTATACAGAACCAAGCCTAGCTTCTCGCAACCATTTGTGTGTGCGTATTATTTTTTCCACGAAATGGAAGGGATCTACAGTTTTTTGCCGACTCCGAACGGCGAGTTGAGGAGCTTGATTTTGATTGTTTGTCAGACATTCGAAAGAGATGGAAAACTTTTAGGTGTTTTGGTGGGATTGAACCCGGGCACCATGCGTAGTAGTCTAACCCACTAACCACCACGGCCACGGCGTCTAGAGTGATTTGAACAAACAAACCCAATCGTCAAATAATATATGAGAAATTTATAGCCGACTTTAATTATTTAAAGTGATGCTTGACTCATTTTAAATTACGAGCTGGCTATGAGTTTAAAGTCGACTATAAGGTGACTATGACATAGACCGATAGACAGACAGACAGACAGACAGTGAATAAATTATTTTATTTTCGGCTTTATCTGACTATGAATTTGTGCCAATAATTTTTATTTACCTAGAAGTTTTTATTACGAGCTCGGCCCACCCCGAGGAATTGGTCTTGCAGATAATTCAACGCAAAGAGACAGCCAAATGAGAGTTAAAAAAAATTGAGAGCCATGAAACTGTCAGATTGTATGTAGTTTACGTAGAACTTTCGAAAACTAGCATGTTACCAAACAGACCTATTAATTCTTCAGCTGTCATTGAGCGATTATGTCAAAAAAAAAAAAAAAAACTGTTTACTATGTAAAAATATTATACATATTTTAATTTATCAACAGCCGGGATCAGCTGCGAACACTTTTCCTTTAATTTTTCCAAGACATCTTCTCGTATACATTTGTTACTGTACTTCTTGCTGTGGACATCCCATACACATTCACCGACAAAATCACAAACGTTAATGAAATTTATACCACGGTTGTACAACGGTTGTACGCAGCACACACACGATACGATTTCCATACAATCAGTTGTATGCGACCGCAGGTTTTCGATTCTAAGTGAATAAATTATTTTATTTTCGGCTTTATCTGACTATGAATTTGTACCAATAGAGTAGTTAAGACTGGCGAAGTTGAGCCGAAACTGCTACTAAGGCCGTGTGCCAATTGCGTTAAATTTTTATCCACTGGCTAATATTTGACGTTTCTACCAGAGGTGGATAAAATTTTAGCTTTTTGCTGTGTCGGTCAATTGGATTAAATGGGATTTTTTTTAGTGCTCATTTCATTTGTTAATGGAAAATAAAAAGATAAAAATTTCACCAATCAACATTATTCAAACTATCAATTTTACTTGTTTTTACACGAATTCAAACTATCAATTTTACTTGTTTTTACACGATATTGCTCATATGAATAACTTTTTTTATAAAAAAAATATGTTGAACTGGTTTTTACATAATTTTCACAATGGGTAGTTTTTCCATCGTATGTGAACACTAGTGCACTACATTTGTCCACCGACAATCGAATTGGAAAACCGAAACAAACACAAAGCTCTCGTCGTCTCTCTCATTCTTTAATGGGTATATACAAATGTCAAACATTAGCCGCAGGATAATTTTTTATACAGCTCCAGAGCCGGCTAATTTTTTGAAGTCCATACTCACCGCACTAGCGTCAAAAAATAGCCAGAGGATAATATTTTAACGCAAGTGGCACACGGCCTAAAGATAGGATGGTGAAAGCCTCGCCTACGAGCACTTCAACAGGTATGTGTGTGTGGGAATGTAATTATGTAGCACATTTTGCATTGCTTCAGGTACCAGCGCGTCGTATGCTGATCAGGGCTACCGAAGTGAGTACTAAGGGAGTATTCGTACTACTCTGTCAAACACTGTACTCCTGTGCTCCCTCCTAAGGATTGTACTCCCCTGTAAGATATTTTAAATTTTTAAAACAAGTAGTAATTTGAGTACCTTTACTTCAGTGAATAGCACCTATATATGTTTAGTATGTTTTCACCTTAATTTCACTGAATGAATAATTTATTTTCCAAGTATTGATATTTGCTGTTGATATTTGATTTGTATTATTTCCTTTTTGTACTCCTCTCAGACACAAAATACTCCCCACCAAACGTCTAAAATACTCCCACTAGAATTTGCAAGGCGGCAGCCCTGATGCTGATCTTGTTACTTAAGTTTAGTCTGGTGTTGTTTGGTGATCTCGGCATCAGCAAATACGCTTTGGCACAGATAGACTGCATGGAGCATGATGGATATTATATGTTACTATATGCAATTGAATGTCTAGTAAAAGTAATTAAAGTTCATATTTTGTATGAAAATAATTAAAAAAAAAAAATTAAATTCAAGCCGAGCGGTCGTTTAAAACACTTTCACTTTTTTATTTTAGATATACATACCTAATGGGTGTGGTCTTATAATATATTTAATTAGTATTTAATTAGTAGTAGTAGGTATAGTAGACACATCGTCATTCATCACTGCCAAAAAATGTATCTATTTTTTTTTTTTACTTACGTTCTAATTATTTTCTGCTAAACTTTTTATTTATTAATCGCCTGATTACACATTAGGTGATAAGCTTTATGATTAAAAAGAAGAAACAAATTTAAAACAAAAAATAAGTATGAATGAAAACTACTATAAAGTAGATAGCGTAGGTATTAAACATTTTGTTTTAAATCATTAATATCTGCAATCAAGTATGATATTTATTGGTATACAAAGGGTCAATGTGCGTAATCGTAAACAAATTCATGTTTTTTTTGAAAAATATGACTTTTTTATTTTTACTTTAGAAAACCTAGCGAAAATCTAAAGATACGAATATGAAAGTACTGTATTTCTTTATTACGAATTGAAACGTTTATTTAAATCCTGGGGTAAAAGTAAACAACGATTTCAATATATGTGTATGTGCCCAGATCCACTAGTAAGCCTACTCAGGGTAAACTTCCTTTTATCATATTGCCCCCATTCTGTTGGATAGCTATAAATACCGCTTTCATCAGCAAAATACAAAGTTGGACTTTTCCTCGTCCAACCTTCTTCAACTTCACGTCATGTTGTTGTTTTTTAACGCCTTGCACTGCTTTGAGAATATCATCTAACGAGTATGACGGCAGTGACATTTTTTACTATTTATTTGAGAGGCATATTAGCAACTGGAAATTAGTTATTCAACATAATCTTTGAAATACAACACAAATTTTATCAAAAAAAAAATTTTACATTTACCCCCAAACACATGTTTACATTTCCCCACATTAAACTATTTTCTGGGGTAAATGTAAACATAAGAAAATGGATCGATGTTTAACTGATAACTTAAATAGTTTATTTTAAAAAGAATACTTATAAAATTCTAAAAGTACTAAGTACATTACATAATACCTACTTACCTATTAAAATTATTCCAAAAAATTCACTATTTCCTGAAGTCACCCGACTTGTAAAATACTTTAAAAAATAGCGTCTGACGAAAAATGCAACCGACAACTGAAATCCATTTACCATTGAATGTATTAAATATATGTGGAAAAACATGTCGGTGTCCGTCATTTCAGTTATTGTGACCGTTATAGAGGCTTTACTAGTGTGTAGTATGAGCCGTGTTTACATTTACCTCTGTTTACATTTACCCACATCGACCCTATGTGCATAAATACATGGTATATCGTAACGCTAAATTGAAACGCCTTTAAAGCAGCAAATACACGATACAATCGGGTTGTGCCAATAACCGTTGTATGTAGCACACACACTATACAATTTGCGTGCGATTTCCATACAGCCAGAATTTTGTTTCAATAGGTCTGTTTGGTAACATGCTAGTTTTCGAAAGTTCTACGTAATACTACGTTTACACCAAACGAAACCCCGAGGTTTCGGCAAATTCATCCAAATCTCCGAGGTTTCGCCATACATTTTCGGGTTTTCGAAATCTCGAGATTTCGGCGAAATCTTCTTGAAATCTTTTTGAGTTCATCCGTCCGTGAGAGGTTGTCAAAGCGAACAAGTCTACAGCGTGAACTTCGGTTTATTTTGGTATTCATTTATAGATGTCAAAATATTAAATGCCAAAATAATTGTGGCCAATTGACAGGGCACAGGTAAGTTTGCAAGAGAATATTTATTTTATATAATTTGTTAATCTTTTCAGGCAATGGGCAACGAAAAAATACAAAAAAAAAGAACATTTTGGTCGCCAACTGAGGAATGTCAACAAGCAATTGTTTGCCTAGAGATGGGCAATTGCGAATAAAAACAATCGAATAATTCGATTGTTCTCCGCTCTGTCTCTGTTATATTTTTGCATATTTTATCCGTTTTTCTTATATTTTTATACTCTGAATGAGTCAAATAAAAGAAAATCGGATTTATTTTCAATTTCAATAAAATTTTCACAAAACATTTTGACAGGCGGTACGCGGTCAACGTAGCTTGCTGCGGTACAAAATTGTAAACCACCTCAGTGTGTGCACCTATATTTACGGCAATAGTATTTCATACCATTATACCGCTGCCGCGTGACGCTCCGATGTGTGAGCTCCTTTAGTTGACAGGAGTCGATTGTTTTGGGCGATAGTTCGATTGTAAATGAGGTTATTAAACTTAAATTGAAATTGAAGAAAATCTTTTTATTTTAAATATCAAATTACATGCGTTCAGATTTCAGATCCAAATTCAAAAGTCACACTGGTACCACGATGAATAAATTGAGACATACATTTCTACAATCGACCAATTAGTATACTCGCCTAGTAAAATAAATTTTCTGAAATACGATTTGATAGTTATTCGATATTTTTCGGCTAACACCGAATTGTCTTTTTATCCGATTATGAAACTAATTCTCAATCGCCCATCCCTAGTTTTGCCAGCCACTTCAAAATTGACAGCTGAAACCTCTTCAACTCGGTGTAAACGGGTTACTGATGTTTCGGTGAATGTTCATCGAAATCTCGAGGTTTCGGCTCGGTGTAAACGTACTATAAACTACATAGAATCTGACAGTTGCATGGCTCTCAAATTTTTTTAATCTCATTTGGCTCTCTCTTTGCGATGAATTATCTTCAAGACCAATTCTTCGGGGTGGGCCGAGCCAACTCTGTCAAACCAGCCATCTGACAGTTTGTGAAATGTCATAATCTTCATTGTTAGTGGAAAACAAAAACAATTTGATTGGGTTGACCAAGTGTTGTTTGAAAAGCGTTTGTTTACTTTTGTGCAAGTTGTCTTTCCTTGAGAGGAGCTCTCTCTCTTTGAGAGGATTCTACTATCAATTCCGTGTGCCAAAAAAGTTACCAAACACACCTCTCTCAAGGAGAGAGAACTCCTCTCAAAGACAGAAAACTTGCACAAAAGTAAACAAACGCTTTTCAAACAACACTTGGTTAAACCTATCGAATTGTTTTTGTTTTCCACTAACAATGAAGATTATGACATTTCACAAACTGTCAGATGGCTGGTTTGACAGAGTTGGCTCGGCCCACCCCGAGGAATTGGTCTTGCAGATAATTCAACGCAAAGAGACAGCCAAATGAGAGTTAAAAAAAATTGAGAGCCATGAAACTGTCAGATTGTATGTAGTTTACGTAGAACTTTCGAAAACTAGCATGTTACCAAACAGACCTATTAATTCTTCAGCTGTCATTGAGCGATTATGTCAAAAAAAAAAAACTGTTTACTATGTAAAAATATTATACATATTTTAATTTATCAACAGCCGGGATCAGCTGCGAACACTTTTCCTTTAATTTTTCCAAGACATCTTCTCGTATACAGTTGTTACTGTACTTCTTGCTGTGGACATCCCATACACATTCACCGACAAAATCACAAACGTAAATGAAATGTATACCACGGTTGTACAACGGTTGTACGCAGCACACACACGATACGATTTCCATACAATCAGTTGTATGCGATCGCAGGTTTTCGATTCTAAGCGTACGACCGTGCGGTATCGGTACAACCGTCGTAAGATAGCTAACACATGACATATTCTTCGCATACAACCGCAAATTGCTTACAACCGTTGTACAACAATTGTATCGTGTAGGTATTTGCTACTTAATTGTTATGTCGTTTTCGATTGGGCTTTTCAGATTTTGCTCTCAGATTTCAGATTCTTCGTGCTGGTTGGAAAACAAATGAGAGTGATCTGTCTTTCTGCAATTGTATTAGTGTGACATTTCACACCTTGTTCGTAAATAAAAAAAAAGAAAAATAATAAATACAATTTAAAAACACTTTGGCCTATATTCATAGTTATATTTTAAACCCGAGTGTAACTGATCTAGGGTCTAAAGTTAAACACCGATTAGACATAGCTTGTATTCATAGAGAATATGGCAGCTCAGTTTAAGTAGACACGAGTCTAAAGCCAGTATGACACTAGCTTGTTTTCCCTTTTTTAATGCATTAAAAATGAACTTAGAGCATTAAGAAAGATGTTCAATACAAAGCTCCAATAGGTGTGAGTGCGTACACAAGAATCGAAAACATATGAACCTGTCAAAAAAAAATACATTTCAATTCACTTTTTCCAGCCGCTGGCAGCTTGTTTTTTGACGTTTTCCCTTTTTTTTTGACAGTTTGTTATTTTGTTTACACTCCGCAAAACAAAACAAAAAGTACCAAAACGTTTGTAATGGTTTAGCGCTTTAATGTAAAAATAAGTGCTCGTGGTAAATTGTATTCCATCATTTGGTCTTATTGGCACTATGTAATGGTATTTGTTTATTTGTTTATTTTATTTACTGTTTCCATTATTTTTTTAAAAGGAAAGAAAGAGCGTTACTGTGCGAAATATTGATGGACCACACGTGGTTTTTTGCACTTGAAATGAAATAATTTTAATGGCCCGTAAATTTTCTGTTAGCAGGCATGTGTTTAATGAAACATAATAATTTGTTTTTATTTATTTATAACCTTAGTAGTATATTATCACAGCGGGTTTTCCAAAGTGGTCAAAAGTTGGAAAGCGCTCGTCAACTGAAAGAAGCAATCCAGATTTAAGGGAGAACATCTACAAAATGAGATCCAAAACCTTAAATTCAATGTCAATGCATTTGCAGTAAACTATTAAAAACAAGTAATCATCTACTAGCTTTTAATACTACCAAAGTAATCGATTTTGTTTTTTTTTATATATATTTTTATTGTATTATGCTATTGTATCTTATCATTATTTCGTTCGATTAAAAGTTGTCTTTTACTATATTTTTTTAAACAACTTTTAAATTAAGTTTTTTTAAGTTCTTTAACACAATAACTGGTTACACATATAATATTATGTGTACAATTGGTTGCCCTCTCATTATTTTAAAAAAAACAAACACTCATCTTAAATTGGTCTCCTTTTTTTTTCGAGGAGTGTATTTTTTTGCTACAAGTTCTATTGGCCTTTTTCGTGCAAAAATATTTCTGTCTCTTTTACGCGCGGCTGACATTTACGTACTTAAAAAGTGCATTAAAAAGTGAAAAAAAAATGTAGTGTCATACGGGCTTAATGTCTATGCTACTACAAATTTTATTTAATCGAAATAAATATTTGAATATTTCATTTTGTATTCCTTGTTTTCGTTTCAATAAAAATGTTTCTATATTAAATGCCGGTTAATGAAGTTTTGACGAAATATCCTTGCTGTGATTTGTCTTCCTCCTTGGGGGTTTTCTCCTTTGTTTGCTTGCATTGGCACTTATTTTTCATCGAACACTTCATCATTCGGATCAAAAACTGTAAAGGCTTATGTATGTATGTATATTAGCTGAATATTCTGGAAATTATAAGTATAGCATAGGTATAGAACGTTTCAGAGCAAAGTTTGAGCCGAGAACTTAGCATTTTCGCACTTAAAATTTTAAATCAAATGATTTGCATTTGTTAACAAACAAACGCAATTCTAAATGCGACAAGCAGGCGACAGTCATAAGCAACGCGGTGAGATCATTTTACAGAAAAATATACTTGTTGAGTCCTTCGTTGCCGCATTACCTCGTATTCGTATTGTAATGCCCTCAACTTTTCTTAAGCATAGACCAGTTCCAGTCTGCATTACTCTTCACTAGTTTGGTAATGCCTTCCATTTCACTAGTTTTAGGTTCAATGAACAGTATTGCATTAAGGAAGGACTTCTTTTATAATTGAAACATTTCATTGCCTGTAATGCGGCCTAATTCTATGTTCACTACTTCTAGAAGTAGTTCCAGAGGTAAGGCCTTGCAAAGCCGCGACTGGGAAGTGAAGGAATTTCGGTTGAATGTGTCAATTGTTTCTCAATTTACAGAAAGGGTCCGAAAAGGCGGGTCCTGGGATCCGTGCCATCAAAAAAGGGTCCATTTGACCCAAAAGGGTCCCAAAGGTAACCCTTGTCTTGAATATTTAATAAATCAGTAATAAATATTGCCGTGTCCTTATCGAATCGATATCTTTCATAAAATTCCTCGTTAGTTAATTGAAAGGGATCGATTCGGATCCTGTAGCGTCTTCTAGTTAGTGGTCCAATATCCACCATTTCTTTTTCTTTATTTTATTTAGTTATTTGCCTACGTAGTACACTATCATACGCGCCTCGCCTTTTTAATATAATTTTTTTTCGTTCACAAATAATTTCTGACGTTGAACAGATTTAAATACGACTTGTACATAGGTTCTGACTCGAGTTTTTCGTTTAGACATGGATTTTAATTTTCTATGAATAACATAAACTCCGGATTAGTCTAGCAATAACATAATAAGAACTTATCATACATCTATGAATATGCGCCTTTCTTTATATTTTCTAAATATTCTACACAGTTTTTGATAAATATTTTGGTTGATTCATATTTATTTTGATGTACTGCGTTGACATTTCATATAAAATCTGCTGGTGTTAGTGCAAGTAGGTGTAAGTCTCGAGCTGAATCTGAGATTCACAACAATTGATCTAGAGCAAAAAAAAAGTGCTTTTTTGGTCGGTTGGAAAATGAAAACTGTACTAGAGCGATAAACATTGCTCGAGATCAAAAAAAAAAGTGCCTTTTTTGCCCAATCGAAATCGACATTAGTTTTCTAATGCTTGGTGTGATATCTATGAAATTAAAATTTAACGTACATATTTATAAATTACGGCATTCTTAGTTTTTCTGGCTCTAGCTATTGAGATTTTCGGCTGTGTATTATCAGCACAAAGTAAATTTTACTTTTTTCTCCTGGTTTGAAAAATAAGCCTGCTTTTACACTTAGACTTGTGAGTCTAGACTGACATGGGTGCAAAAGAGTAAGAAAGTTCGAAAAGATGAGAAGGAAACTATTTTGCCCTGTGAGTCGAGGGTAAAGTTTTTGGCGACTCTTTTTGACGTTTTTCTTTATTCTTCTTCGTTTTATCATTGTGTTGCTTCCCACCTAGTCATCTGCACAATACAAGAACTGCAAAATAAAAGAGGAATGTCAAATTTGAGTCAAGGAAAAAAGTCTGAATTGTAAAAGCGCAAGACTCACGGATGTAAATAACAAAGAGAAATTCGAAAAAAGTCTAGACTCACAAGTCTTAAGTGTAAAAGCAGACTAATAAAACATAATCCGGTGAAGCACTGCAAATCTACTACATTAATCCAAAAAGTTAAAGGTTAATAATTTCTTTTTCTGGCAATGCCATTCTAATTATGCTGTCATTTTATATATCTTCAAAAAATCGCCACATTCCCGCATTTCAGCGCTGTGGTCGATTGAATGACCCTTTTCGCCAAATAGGCGACGTCGCGAGTTATCTGACAATTGAAGTCAACACGTTTATTTTTATTAAAAACGCCGTAAAACTTAAACAAAATAAGTAAAATAGATTCGAAAACATCATGGCACAATTCGATTTAACAACTAAAAATTGCCAGTTTCTGGATAGGCATTTAACTTTTCCGCTTTTGGAATTTCTATGTGGCAAAGAGGTTAGAATGATGGCAACTAGAATTGATGGTTGATTATTTGGTGATGCAAATTGCTGAGGCGAAAAAAGCTTAAATGCTACATTTTCTATTATAGATTTACAATCAGCAAGATTTACTGGAATACATTTTAGAAACAGTGAATAAAACAAACATGATTGATTACACTATGGATACGCGTAAACGTCTGAATTTGAGCAGGGAAATGCCGGAAGAATTGGTACAGCGAAAAGGTGAGGTACTGGCTACACTCAAGCAGTTGCAGAATGAAGTTGCACCTATTATGAAGGCTACAGATATCCTAAAGAATGGCGAAAGCATGAAGGATTCCAAGACTTTCGTTAATGCCTTACAAAAGGATTACAATTTCAAAATTGAACATTTAGAGAGTGCTTACAAATTGGCTAAGTATTTGTACGAGTGCGGCAACTATCAGGAGTCAACGTCGTATTTGTACTTTTGTTTGATTGTTATGTCGCCAAATGATAAGGTGAGTTGTTTGAAATATATTTTGTTGGTGTTTATAAATAAGGTATTATGTCCCATTTACAACTATATCAAGCTGTCTTCGAAGTCATTACGCCAATAAGAAAAAGTGGGCTGGAATAAAGAGTACTAGTGCACAAGTGCGAGGAATCTCGCATGTAGAAACCCTATACCCGTAGGTATAGGAAATAATGTTTTTTTTCGTAATAACTTTACTTATATGCACTTTGAAATTATTTACACTGATGAACGAATTTCAGTTGATAAGCTTTCGATCAGTGTTAGAATCATTAAAATCGGTGCAGAAATAAACTCTCAGGAGGAATCACAAGCTCTTGCGCTAGCAATTTAATTATATAGATCATAGTGACTATATTATGCAGTATAATTTCTAATAGCTATTAATAGCACTCCATTCCAGTCTCCTATTGACGCCAAAGTACTGGTGTTTTTTTTACACCTGGCGCGACCGCCGGCATTCATTTTGTTTACTCAGGTTTTTCTTCATCAGAACGCCCTACCCTCGTTACTCTATTCTGACTTATTTACTAAATTACCACCATGAAGTAAGAAAAAAGTAATTGTGTACCTGAAATATATCAAATTGTTTTATGTGGGCAAATATCAGTAGACACTATAATTGGCTGTATTGACCCTTTAAAATGGCAGAGCCAAAATATTTATAAGCGTTTAACTTTTGTTATTTACAGAACTACCTCAACGTACTGTGGGGTAAATTAGCCGCTGAGATTCTAACCCTGAACTGGAATACGGCATTGGAGGACTTGAATCGTTTACGTGACTACATAGACAATAGCAATTACACCAACATTCAAGCTTTACAACAACGCACTTGGCTCATCCACTGGGGTGTGCTCGTTTTCTTTAATCATCCAAAAGGGCGGGATCTCATCATAGAGATGTTCCTGTACAAGCCGTTGTATTTGAATGCCATTCAGACAATGTGCCCCCACATCTTACGTTATCTGGCCACCGCTGTCATCATTAATCGCACTCGACGCAATGCTCTTAAGGATTTGATAAAAGTCATCCAACAGGAATCATACACCTACCGTGACCCCATCACTGAATTCTTGGAATGTTTGTACGTTAATTTCGATTTCGAAGGCGCTCGCATGAAGTTGCACGAATGTCAAACGGTTATTCTTAACGATTTCTTTATTGTCGCCTGTTTGGACGAGTTCGTCGAAGATGCCCGTTTGATGATATTCGAGACATTCTGTCGTATTCATCAGTGCATCACTATCAGTATGTTGGCCGATAAGCTGAATATGAAACCCAGTGAAGCTGAGTGCTGGATTGTGAATCTGATTCGTAATGCACGTTTGAATGCAAAAATCGATTCGAAATTGGGACACGTCGTTATGGGCACACAACCACTCAGCCCATATCAACAGTTGGTGGAGAAAATTGATTCACTTTCAGTGCGGTCAGAGCATTTGACTGGTTTGGTGGAACGTAAGAATAAGCAAAAGAACCAAGAGGACTCTTGGAAGTATTATTAAACAAAGGAAATTTAATTTTTTGTATGCTAACGTAATTAAAAACGAAAGATCCAACAAATAATAATATTAGTTGCTTATTTTATAAGAAACAATCGATTTCCACCAACTTACGATTACAGAAAGAGACCCGTAATAATTTTTACCAATTGTCCCGTTGTTAAAAGTTTCATGGATTTTTGTAATAAACTATTTTGGAATAAAACATCAGTCCGAAAGAGCAAAATGTGTTTCATTATTCTTTTATTCTATTTTTTTTTAATAGTTTTTAGCTCATTACACTTCAACAAATGGTATTCCAACAACTTTAAACCCTTTGTTGTCCGACGGTACTTATAAGTACCAGCATGTTTAACTTCAAATGAAATCCCTATAGGAACATATTTAGACACTAAGGTCTAACAAGGCTTTTAAGTATATAACCTCAATGAAATTTGTTTTTTTTTTTTTATGTATGTTTACCACAGATATAACGGTTTTTCTGACAGCATGTTAGACTTTGAAGAAAGTTTAGTCGATTTCGGTATTATCAAACTAAATTGGTATTTTTACACAGTATCGATCTTTAATTTTATTAAATGCTTATGTATTCGAAAGCAAAAAATATGATAGTTAAGGGGACCTTCTGGTCTAGATTTTTCAAAAAATCGATTTTTTTTTTTTTTGATATTTCAAAAGTTAGGCTTTTAAAAGTATACATACTGTTAAATTTTCGTATTAATATCTCCAGTATTTTGACTTCTACAGCCTATTTATTTTCTGCATACAGAAATATTACAGTAGTAGTAAATAAGTTTAAACTCATTTATCTCGAAACTATATTTTTCTGCACGGTGTGATACAAAAATAAAAAGCTACTCGACCGATTCGTCTCAAATTTTAGTATGTTATTCAGTAAACCAGTGTTTATCGTCGGAACTAAAAAAAATTTTCTACGTTGTATATTTCTTATTTTAAATACAAAAAAGAATGAAAAACGGTCTTTTTTCGAAACATAAATTTCAACAACGCGCCATTTTGTCAATTTTTAATTTTTTTTTTTCATTCTAGTTTCTACGATACTACATTCATACTGATTAAAATGTTTTTTGTTTTTTTTTTTTTTGTTTTCGATCAGTGGAAGAGCCAAAACACGACAACCACCAAGATACATTTATTTGAAGATAAGACTGTAAATCCAATTTTTGTTTAATTAAAATTATTATTATTTTTTTTTAATATTTTTGGATATTGTTAATGTAGCAAAATATTTCTACAAAGTTTAAATACTATTGCTCATTTTTTTCATTAAAAAAACGATTCTTAAAACTCGTCAAATTCAATGGCGCTAGACCAGAAGGTCCCCCTAAATAAACAAAAATTCTTTTTTATAACCTTAGTTATAGTCTAACGGTACTTTGGAGACTGACCTTCACGTCTCGTTCCTATGAGTCATTGAAAAATTGAAATATTAGTTTTCCATCTTAAAATATCCTCAATTAAAAAATTTTTAAAAAAAATGGGGATTATAACTTTTTTCAATAGCTTGGTCAACAAAGGGTTAAGTCTTTAAAGAAAAAAAAAATTGATGAACTTCACATTAAATTTGAATCTTTTTGACATAAAAAGTCAGAAGGGTGCTTTATTCGACAAGTTTAGTCACGACAAATGTATTGTGGCGAAAGAAAACTGATCCCCAGCAAGTTCCCCTTTCATAAATCTAACCTAAGTCCTGAAGAAATCTGTTAAAATAAACTGAAAATATAACAAACAAAAAAGAATTACGATAAGCCTCCTCTCACACTTCTTCAAATTGCTCCCAAAGATTCATACAAAAAGAATGGAACGAAAACGTGACCAATATCAATCACGTGAACAAGCTGGTTTTAGAAGCGGCTTTAGTACGAACGACCACATACATGTAGTAAAGACAGTAATCGAAATATCCATAGAATATAGCCGCCCGCTGGTACTAACTTTCGTAGATTTTCACAAAGCTTTCGACACCGTGAAAGTACCTAGCATTATGGAATCGTTAAGCAATGATGAATAGATGGAAATATCTTCGACTTATCCAACAACACGATACGACCACCGGATGTGTCATTCTGCATAGAAAAACCAATTTGTATCGAGTAGAGACGAAAGGAGATACTATCTCACCAAAGTTCTTTACGGTGGTCCTGCTAGAATACGCCTTCAAGAACCTGCAACGGGACAACAAGGGTATCAAAGTTCACGGAGAGTACCTAAGCCACCTTCCCTTCGGGGACGACATTGTTATCATATCATCATGATGCCAAGCTGATGCTAGATGAGCTCGGGGCAACCTCAAAGAACGTGGGTCTAATCATCAACTTTGAAAAGAGAAAATTGATGACCAACCTAGCTAGTCACCATTCCCAGTAATATGGAGGTTTTCGAATACAAATACCTCGCTCATGAAATAAGAATTACGAGAGACAACCAAACCCGGGAACTCCGACGCCGCATCGGACTTCGGACATAGCCATTAGCCAAGCGTTTGAAAAGGAAAGTATGTGACAAATGTATATTGCCAGTTAACCACATACAACAAATCAAATCTAGATGCCGCTAGACACGATTTCAGGTAAATTTTTTGTTTTTGTCAAGCCTACCAATTCTGCAGTCAAATGTCAAATTTCCGAGTGCTACAGCTAGCGCTGTCGTGTAGACTGTAGACTGTAAATTCTTTTTTTTTCTTCCCTTGGTCATTCCGTGTTTGTTTTTGCAATTTTTATATAAACTTTAAGAATCTGTACCATTCCCAGAAAATATAAAACCTCCATTAAGCATCCAAGTGTAAAATATAGGTGCTAGAGCCAGACATTATTTATATTCTTCACACATCAACAAGTTACATACGCATACTACTGACGTGTCTTTTTTCCAGCCCAACCGTGGTT
The DNA here is from genome assembly GCA_949775065.1 of Brachyopa scutellaris. NCBI lineage: Eukaryota > Metazoa > Arthropoda > Insecta > Diptera > Syrphidae > Brachyopa > Brachyopa scutellaris. Next base: position 105,807,641 of record OX459113.1, read on the forward strand.
CATAGGCATATCAAATCAGTCTTTAATTAACAAGAAATCCTCTATAAAACCATAGAATTAATGCAAACAATCGGTGAACATCAAAAATGACGGTTAGACGGAGAACAGACGGCGCTGTCGGTAACAGCACCACGATTGATGATAAGCAACATTTACTGGATCATGATCATGATGAGGTTCATCAGAAAACCGATATACGTGGTGATAGAGGGAATATAGCAATTCTACTATTCTTGTACATTTTGCAAGGCATTCCTCTGGGTCTCATATCTGCTATACCAATGCTGTTGCAGAATCGCGGTGCAAGCTACAAACAGCAAGCGGAGTTCAGCTTTGCTTATTGGCCGTTCAGTTTGAAACTACTTTGGGCTCCGATTGTTGATTCACTTTATGTGACACGTTTTGGCAGAAGAAAATCGTGGCTTATACCAACGCAGTATTTGATTGGATTATTCATGTTGTTGCTGTCAGTGCAGGTTGACAATTGGTTGGGTGGTGATGGTGTAGATCCGAATGTTCCCCTTCTTACTGCTATGTTCTTTGCGCTGAATTTCCTTGCAGCTACTCAAGACATTGCTGTAGATGGATGGGCACTGACTATGTTGAAACGTTGCAATGTCGGCTATGCATCGACCTGCAATAGTGTTGGCCAGACAGCAGGATACTTTCTCGGTTATGTTGCTTTTATTGCATTGGAATCAAAGGACTTTTGCAATACTTATCTTCGCATCGAACCTAAAGATGAGGGAATGGTAACATTGCCTGAGTTCTTATGGTTTTGGGGACTTTGCTTTTTGGTTGCAACTACTTTGGTAGCCATATTCAAGCGAGAGCACGGTGAGGACACTGATCAAAGATATACTGACCACCCAGAGCTTAACATCAAGGAGAGCTATAAAATTCTTATAGACATCGTTAAAATGCGTCCGATACAGATCCTTGCGGCTATCCTGCTCACCGTGAAAGTAACTTTTGCCGCTTGTGATGCTGTTACATCATTAAAGCTGATTGACGCCGGTGTGCCGAAAGAGAAACTGGCTCTGCTAGTTATTCCAATAATTCCCTTGCAGATAATCTTACCGTTAGTGGTAAGTCGATATACAAATGGACCAAAACCAATGGATGTCTACATTAAAGCGATTCCCTATCGGATTGTATTTTCCTCAACGGCGACACTGATTGCCTTCTTCACGCCGCACATGATCGCTGGAGGAACAGTTCCGCTGTACTACTATGTCTTGCTAGTCGCAAACTATGGCATATATCAGATATTTTTGTACTGCATGTTTGTGGCAGTGATGGCCTTCTTTGCAAAGATCTCGGACCCTGCAGTGGGTGGTACTTACATGACTCTACTAAATACGGTAGCGAATTTGGGTGGCAATTGGCCAAACACTGTAATACTTTGGTTAGTCGATGTGCTCACTTGGAAGCAGTGTAATGGTGTGGACGAAGAATTGTCCACAAAAAATCGATGTCTTAATAAATCACAACGTGAGGTAAGTCTTCCAATACGTTAGTATTTGTTTTATGTATGCTTAAAGTAATTTTTCTCTAGGAATGCACAACAGCGGGTGGTAGCTGCGATATTGTTTTCGATGGCTACTACATTGAAGCAATCATTTGTGTATTATATGGTCTAGTGTGGTTGTACTTCGGGAGCAAATGGATAAAATACCTACAGAACTTACCCACGCGACAATGGTTGGTGGTAAAAAACAACAAAAATGGGAAAAAGAGGTAGCAATTCGTTGTATGAGACTCGAGGTGACCTTATAGCTTCTTCAGTTTCCGGTTTGTCCATGTTCTTGTAGTAGCTGTTTTGATTTTTATTTTCTTAAATTTTTTTCTGTTAAGGAAATTGATCTTCCCTCAAAGGGGACGTATGAATGTGTTTGATTAGTGCAATTTTTGTTTGCGTATATGATGAGATGACCTTTGTTTAGAGGTTGATGTACGTAATCCCTATTATTTTTAAATTTTTCAAATGATTGGTCATAATAACTATATATATATGTTCACACATACACCAGATACAATTCTTTGTATAATTATTTAATATTTTATAATGAATAATATAAATTCAATGTGAAGCATAAAATTTCAAATTGTTTTATTTAGCTGAAAATTAACTGGGCACTTTTCTGCATTGGAAACAAAATGGAATAGTGTCTAGGTAAGTAAATAGAAAATACATTTAATTGAAGTTTGAACTCCAATGAAAAACTAAGAAAAAAACAGGTTTGGTTTGAAACACCTATTCTTTGCATGTTGCTATTGTGAGGACAGTGTCTTTTTTAAGTTGTTATATGCAAGTATGCGCCAAGTTGTTTTTTAAAAAAAATGCATAGATTCCTTCACATCATAATATATTTCCTGTTGATAAAATCAGCTACATCTTTGAATGAATGTAGAATCGTCACGAGCTAAAAAAAATTAAAAGCTAACTGAAGGTCTAGCTACCTAGATTTAGAAAACAACTTAGCGGCCGAACACAATGGTGACGCTGTAGTGGAAGTATGACGTGCTGTCAAAGTTAAAACAAACGTAAACCCTATAGCGCGAACACAATGCGAAGCTGTTGCTGTAGTATGAATTGTATGGTGAAGCGCAAAGTTCAGCCAACTTCAACTTTCTACTACCACTACAGCGTCACCATTGTGTTCGGCCAGTTAATGTAGAAAAGTCTTGCCCCAAATACAATATAATATACACGCACATGTGAGATATTCACGTCTATCACAGAATCCGTCGTACTCGGAATTTTGCTACGAACCCCAAAAGAACTATCACAGAATCCGTCGTAGTGGAATCCGAATTTGCATTGCCGGACTTAAAAACTTACCACTTTTTACGAAATTCGAAATTCGTAGCAAAAATGTCCACTACGACGGATTCTGTGATAGTTCTTTCGGGGTGCGTAGTAAAATTCCGAGTACGACGGATACTGTGATAGACGCGATTAAAATCAAATATCAAGTGCCTCACATTAGTATATTTATTTGTTTATTTTTTTTTTACAATTAACAATTTTGAATAGCAGCACTTAATAACACTAGAATAACAGGTTCAACAAAAGTAAAGTGCCACAAGCTGACTAAATTGGAACGCAAAACTGGAAAACAAAACCGCCAGTCTACGGAGTACTCTATGATAAGCAAAAGAAAAAAGTTTGAATGCAATAACTTTATTAATATAATATAATATGTAACTAGTACAAAATTGAATAAAAAAAATAAAAATTAAGTAAAAATATTAATTTAAACCAAGGGAATATGTAAACTTTAATTGAATGTGAAGAAGAATGTTTCAAAAATGAGTGAATTATATAATCAAATAAAAAAAAATAGAACACAAGGAAATAAACTTGGAACTTTTCATTTTAATCGTTATTCGATAAACGAACGTTGTGCTGCCGCCGCTGCTTCTGATTTGCCATCGTTTAACAAAAAATATTACGCTCTTCTATTTTACGCAGTTGTGATTTTTAAAAACTATTATAAAAAATACTATATTCAGCTTTCTAATAATCTCATAAGCATCGGTTTTTTTTCTGTTGTCGCGTGTGTACTTCCTGAAAATTGTGATTATCATTCCACTGGAATTTTATTTTGTTATGAAATGACATCAATAATGGGGTTCGGTTTTAATTCTCAAAGGCATCCGGAGTACTCTCGAAATGTTCCTCCCACTTGTGATGGACTTCTGGTGTAAGATTGATTATTTGGCAGTGCACGGCCTGGTGTTTTTCATATTTTGGTGGAATAGCACACAAACGGTACTTGACTTCATCACCTGTCTGTGGAACATACTCTCCTTCGATGCTGTAAAGAAATTATTTAAGACATGGGCGTATCGTCACGCGCTGTACTCGGTACTTACTCGGAGATATGAACGAAAATATCTTCCCCACCGGTGTGTGGTGTCAAAAAACCATGACCCTTAGATCTACTGAATGACTTAACAATCCCAGTCTCTATGGGATTTTCTAGAGCTCGAGCGGACCTTATTAAAACAAGAAATAAATTAACTTCACAAGGTTTGGGTTATCAGCCTACTCACGTTGACGCAGTTCTTGTCCGTTTGGTAATAATGGGACTTGGCAATTGTAGAGAAGCGTTTGGACTGTGGCTCGGTGGACGTGGGCACATGGGCGGTTTGCTGAGGTTTTTATCTAGAGTGTTTTGTGAAGACATTTTGATTTCGAGTTAATTTCACTTTTCTATTGCGCGTTTGATTCCACGAATCTTCAAATATTCTTTTGCTGGCGAAAAACACAGCTAGTCAGAATTGGTATTTCGTTAAATTTGATTACGCACACAATGGGCGAACCTTTTGTGGAAAGATAAAACTTCAATTTATAGTAAAGAACTTGTGAAACCAATCGGAATAGTGAGCACTGCGGAAAAATTACTTGCCAAATCTTTTTTTGGTAGACATTCGTAATTTTGACAGAAGTCAATTTAAGTAGTTAAGGGGACGCCATAACAATTGTAGGGTTTTTAGTTCTCTTTTTCTGGTTGGTCAAAAATGCCGGTTGGGATTTTTATTCCTTCCGTAACTAGCGACATCTGTGAAATGAAGGTATTAGATGTGTGTATGAAAGCTGCAATTTGAAATATTGTCCCGAACGCTTGCATTTGTATATTTGAGATTCAAGGAGATATGTAGATTTTAAATTCTGTCTCATCCAAAGTGTTTATTCGAAATTTCGGGGCAATTAGGGGGAGTTCGGTCGTGTGTTATTAAGCAGAAATGAATGGTCTGCACAGTAGACTTTTTACAAAATTTGGAAGTGATACGCCGCGTGGCTTAAAATATTTTGATACTGAAACAGTTCTTGCTTTCGGAGCTATATATTACTGTTAGTGTAGAAGTAAACTTTAGTCTTTAATTTCCCACTAGAATTGAAAATGTTCCCTTTCTTTACATTACATCAACGGCCTCTGATTGGTCGAGAGCCCGAAAAATTAACAGAACATGTACCTAGTCTACTTTCATTGAGGTCGGGACCAGGGTTGCCGCGAGCAAATTTCAAAAATCGTCCAAAAAAGGGGTCCAGAAGCAAAAAAGGGGTCCCACTTATATTTGTATGAAGAAATGCAATTTTTCGAAAAACTGTGTCTTATTGCTGAACTTAAAATAAAATAAATATTGGGAAAAAAATAACAGAGATAAAAAAAAGCATGTATGAGTTTTTGGAAGGGAAATTCTGACTATCAAAAATACTTTGTTGATTTCATCACTGGTTGAACAAAATGGGTGTGTTTTAAGAGTAAAGTACCATGTTTTACAAGTAAAATAAACATGAAATGAAAACTAATTGAAAAAAGGGTCCTATATTTTCAAAATGCGTCAAAATCGGAGTTTTATTGAAAAGTGGGGTCCCGGGTCCCATCGCCGAGAAAGCGTCAAAATGACGCGAAAGCGTCCCAAACGGCAACGCTGGTCGGGACTGGATTTTTAGTCAAGAAAATCTTGACTAAGCGTCAAAAACAGCTGACTGATGTGTTTGATTATAATGCGTGGCTATTGTTTGCTTGTCACAAAAATTAAAATATTTTTATTTTCTTATTTTTCTTTTACTAGACGTGTTTTTTTCAAATCTATATAGACTTCGAAAAAGCTCTCCAAGTAAAAATAAGACTGGATAATTATCCAGGCTAACAGGCCGTCTCCACGAGCTAAAATTCATAGCAAGATAACTAGCATGCTATGCAAATATCTAAAGCGGCCCTTGCACGGTCAATCAAAATGACATCAATCACTTATATGTGTTAGTGAAAGTATTATTGTACCTATGTGTCACATCGCTTGATTGACGAAAATCAAAACATATTTGATTTTTACACGTACACGGTGATTGATGTCATTTGATTGACCGTGTAAAGTCCGCATAATGGAGACGGCAAATAGCAAGATAATTGAGATAGCAAGCTATCCATAGCAGGATATTTAGCAAGCTAAAGATATCTTGCTAATTTCTGACATTTGAGTGAAAATTGGTTGCATTCGATGCGTTTGAATAAGAAAAAAATAATTATGACCGACTGAAAGATGTCACAAGAAGAGATAATTAATTTAATAAACAATTTTCGGTAGTTTCCATGTTTGTGGAATAATAGAAGTGGTGAGTACAAGCGGGTCAATTTGCCCACACTCAAATTTGACAGCTCTCTTTTTTATAGCTTGCTATGAAATCCTGCTATCTGAAATAGCACGTCGAGACGCGGTGTAAGTTTTTGTTGTATTAGGCGCGTTTTTTTCAAATCTATATAGACTTCGAAAAAGCTCTCCAAGTAAAAATAAGACTGGATACTTATCCAGGCTAAGTTTTGTTGTATTTTACATTGAAAACATGATGCGGAAACATGTTAAGTCTATAGGCGTGTTTTTTTCAAACCTATATAGGCTAAACATGTTTCCGCAACATGTTTTCAATGTAAAATACAACAAAACCTTAGCCTGGATAATTATCCAGTCTTATTTGTGTATGGAAAGCTTTTTCGAAATCTATATAGATTTGAAAAAAACGCGCCTTACATAAATTTGAAAAAAAACACGCCCAATATTTGGCGCGAGTCTTGGATTCCGTTGGTTAGAATTGACTATGTTTAGTCACTAAAAAACGGAATTGAGTGTTCAACTTTTAAAACTTATGGGAAAAATGTCGGTCGTAATGACAATTCCAATGGAAATATAACAAATTAACAAGTAGGTACTGGAATTTTATTAATGGCACCAACACGTTCCACACAGTGAAGTGTCTGACCTAAAAATCTACAAAAATCCTCTTTAACTACAACTTACGCAAATAAAGATTACGTCTGTTTGGTGACTTTTTGTGATCAAAATGGGACATCTGTCAAATAGTAAATAATTTGAAAAGTGGGGGAAATTCCTCTCTTCTTTTTTAACTATTTAATATTTTCACGAAAAACTAATTTTCTTTTATTTTGCTACCGAACACTGATTGACATTTCAAAAATTGTCAGATGTCTGTTGGATAGATGTCCCTCGCTTACTACATGGAAACGATGAAGCACGATTTCGCAAGACGGGACATTTTTTGACACTCTCATTAAATTGTTTGACACGTCATTTGGCTCTCTCTTCTCTTGATTTTTGGCAGTTTTAAATAATTTTACGTAAAACTACCAGTCACCAAACAGACCTATTCAGACTAAAAAAAACAATCAATTTGAAGATATTAATATGGGTCATGTAAATGTATTGTGGGCTAACATTTTAGACATTGGAACACTGGACTTACCCATTTGTATCTTTACGCTCCTGTCACCTGTCGCTGTCAGTGTTTCATTTGGCTGTCAATTAACCAAACAAGATTCTCATTTCACTATCCTATTCCCTCCTGTTGGCAAACAATTAATGAACGCGAATGTTAACTTAAACTGGGATCTTGTATTATTAAACGTTAACACAATCGTTTGTTTCTAGGTAAGATGGTACAAAATCAAATGCCTATTCAACTTTTGCAAACATATTTCCCAGTCAAATGGCCAGCCCAGAGCCAATAGATCTAAATGAAAGCGACAGTGACGAAATTTACGATGTTCCACTTATCAATAGAGTTCCGATGATGGAAGCTCCTGTAATAGCACACGAAGTAGTTGAAATCGCACAGGACATTGAACCAGAACCTGAGCGACTATTACCTAGTCGTAAGCAGTGAATAACTTGTCCTTTCGAAGGCATATTTCATATTCAATCCTCTTTTAGAACAAAATCCAGACAATTTATTGCAGAATGCTCCGTCAACAAACGAAAACTCACAATCACCGTCCCCTCCAAAGAAACGTAAGCGGTCTTCTGTGGGACACACACCAAAATTGAAAAAAAATTCTGAAGATGACAACGAGGATGATGGCCTTACGTGTCCTATATGTTTGGATTGCTGGGAGATGTCAGGCGAACACAGATTGGTTTCCCTCAAGTGTGGCCACTTGTTTGGCGACTCGTGTATTCGCCGTTGGCTTGTCGAATCAAGTCGTAATGGCATGAAATGTTGTCCACAGTGCAAAAGCCGAGCTGTGAACAGAGATATTCGATGTCTATATGCGAGGCGGATACGGGCCTTAGACCGAAGTGAGGAACACCGATTGCAAGAACAGCTTGACCAAGAAAAAGCCAAAGCTACTCGTATCCAAACAGAGTTGGCTACACTCAAGATGAGCTACACAATGATTCTGCAGGAAGTTCAAAAGCTTGCGGGCGACAATGAACGCTTAAAGAACAACCTTCGTCATGGCAGCAGCAGTATCGATACCGATTTGAATATAGGCTCGGTTGAAGATGTCTCTCGGCTACGTTCCTACAAGCTCTTCATGGAGAAGAATATTGAAATTGCCAAGGAGCCCGGGTGCCGTGTAATGGTATATTCACAAAACTTCCTCAGTATGATGGTGTCGCAAAAGTCTTCACAAAATCTCTTCCCCGGATATGGGCTACGATTCATCGATACGCCAACTTTTCGAGCAACAACATTTCTCCATACCTCAGCAAAGACGGTGCGAGATATTTGCCTGAGCTCCGATCAAACACTGCTAGCCGCTGTTTCGATGGAATCTCGAGCAAAACTATTTGATACTCGCTCGCGTACGGCGGTTTCAATGTTTAGCCCCACAGATAAGCCGTTGTGGGCCTGCTCGTTGGACAGAAGCCACCGGGAGAATACATTGTATTTGGGAGCTCAGCACGGCACAACATATACCTATGACATAAGATTCCCTGAGACCGTCGTTGAAGAGTTCAAGACTGTAGGCGACCTAAGTCCAGTTATAAATATCGCTCCTGTCTCGGCAACGAACCACTTTTCGAATGGAGGCTTCCTTGTATGCAAACTGCAATCGTTGTGGTTCTATGAGTACACAGGCATAGTGCAGGAAGTTATCGCGACAAAGCTGAGCGTGGAAGGTCCCTTCATATCGATGTCCTATGATCCTATAAGTGGAAACCTCTTGGTATTCGCTAGAAGTAATGCGCGATATCCGCAATCGAGGTACATTATCGGTAAGTTGGAGAAGATAGACCATATGCCTGTGTTCAATGTTAGAGTTTCGTTCTTTGGCTCAAAAGCTACGCCTATGATGACACGGTGCTCCCAAATTGCTGTGGAAAATAATACTCTGATCGCCGGCTACATTCAGGATGCAAAGTTGCTGTCGCTGTTCGATATGAAACGCGAACAAAGACTGCAGTCGATGCCGGTGCAAGAAGTTGTATACGATACGTGCGCCGTCTATGTACCAAATAGCATATACCTGGCTGCGTTAACGGAAACCAAGTGTAGAATTTATAAGGTTACCTCAACAGAAAGTGGTCGATAGCTGAAGTGTTTTATTTTTTGTAAGTGTGTGTTAATGTTGACAAATTCTTTTTTTATTTGCATACTATAATTAATAAGAAATAATAATAAAAAAAAAACAATAACTTGGGCTTATTTCTTGTAGAATATTAATGTATAATATGTGACGGTACGATCTTTTAGGTGATCACTTCACTTCAGCGTTGATCCCTTACACTTGTACGAAAATTACAAAGAATAGTTTCTATTCCCAAAGTATCAACGGATTGTTAGTACCGTGGTCAGAGATTATGATTTATGACTATCTGCATTTTCTATAAATCGGGGTTTACACATTCATTTTGATTTTTTGAGTACACTCATACCTCGGTTAACGGCCTAGATACGTTCCAGAAAATCAGCCCGCAAAGCGGAATGCCGTATAATGAGTATTTTTTTTTTTTCATACAAAATCTATTAGATTGGTTCAGAATCTTCAAAAGAATAACCAAAAATTGATGCCAAAAAATTGATGTCAACTGTCGATTCGCAGCCTAAAGTAAAAACATTGTAAGAACATTTAAGGGAATTTATAACGAAAAATATTGGCCGTAGAACCGAAACCGAGTAATAAAATAGAGAGGCCGTTATATCGAAATGCCGTATAACGAGCGGCCGTATAGCGAGGTATGGGTGTATTAGGCATCTTCGTATGCACGCGCAACATTTGATCGTGACCAGGCTTATTCGTAAAGTAAATAAAGCAGACATATCAGCAAAAACATACTTTTCAATTTTTTCGAAAAGTTTTTTTTTTTCTAAGGCGATGACTGACAAAGTCGGAAGCAGCTACATGCCTTTACTGACAGAATATGAATAGATTGTGTTAAAAAGTGGGCGATATCTACTGCTAAGTTGATTATCGATTATCCATAAAAAAGTTTCCAGCAACCTTACTTTTTATTTTTAGTTTAATCAGTTTGTTCTTTATAATGTTAAGATTTTCTAACAGAATTCCTGCTTGAACGTGGAACTGAATTTCGGCTTCGCATCGGTCGTGAGGACGAAGAACGGCCAGCAGTCTAAATAAAAAGGTTTACTTTGTTAATAATTGTTAAAAAAAAATATCAACTTTGAACATGTTAGGGAACTCAGATTTGCAAGTTGTTGCTGCAAAATGTATAAACGTTATAATAAAACTGAGATCCCACACATATAAGATATATTGCAAATAAATGTTACCTGTGAAGTCTGCATCTGTGACTGTAATGATAGCAGATTAAAAGAATATTAAAAAAAAAAATATTAAAAAAAAAAAACATACCAAAGCACTTAATCTCCTCCAATCGAAGTAAGGATTTAAAAGTATATACCACGTGCACATACCATAGCATATTATACAAACAGAGGCCAGATGAAAAGTAACATTATGTTTCATGTCCTCATCTCTGCGGAAGAAAGGATTACATATTTAAAAGCTAAGCATTGAAGGATAAATATATTTCACCTTGCCATCCTATTGCATACTATAAGACCATCCATTACGCATATAAATAAAGTCAATGCACCGATAAAAGCGTGCAATCCCGATTTGAAGGCCCTTTGCTCTGGAGTTCTTCCATAGCGAAATATAACCAAATGAAATGCCAGAATAAACTACACAGAATTTATAGTTAAGTTAGCGAATCCTTTTCTTAAATTTAATGCAGAAACACTCATCTATTTACAGAGCATATAACATGAAAAGTAAATTAGCGAGATCTAAATAATGGACGCTAGACGAGAGACCAACAATATCAATAAATACATATATTCGACTGGATAAATAATTGCAAATTAACAGATTACATATTAAATAATACGTATAAGCACAAATATGGTTCTATCCATCAATTATTTTACACAAAAAGTAGGTCCTAGTAATAAAAGTCAACAAAAAACTTACCTGAATTGTGTATACGATTAAAGCAAGAATGCTAACGGAATATTTATTATAGCATTTAGCTACTTCACCATCGACTAAAAGCTCAAATATTTCTCTGTGTCCTACTAACATCAAAATAAGGACCACAGTATGAATAACTCCATGCGGCCAAGACCTCTTCGATTGTGTTATTCTGAACCAAATGCAGCCTACGGAATACATGTGTGTACAATGTAAACGTAATTATATAACAAAATTTAAAACATTCGTACCCAGTCCATTTCCAAAAGTGGTCGCGAGGAGGTAAAGAAATGATCTAGAGAATTGACCTGTTTCCCCGCCTAATAAATTGACTAAAACTAGTACAATGGTTACTATCGCAAAGAATAAAGAAAGCACTATTGTTCCTATGAAAATGATGAACGTTTTTTTCTTATTCCAAGCCATTTTACGTTTTTTTTTTTTGTATTTTTTCCCGAGTTTTTGACGTGCCTACATTAAAACTTTGAACATAGCGTAGGTATCTAATTTCCATTTTTTTTTTAAATACTAGTATGTAATGTGAAAATACAGTGTTTTTCTTTGATTTTTTTGTACAAATTGAGTAAGCAAAATATTACCAAAAATTGGTTTGACCAAATTCGCAAACTGCCATTACCTACAGATTTTCGAAAAATAAACACACGGATCTGAATTAGAAATGTAACGGATATCCGGTATCCGGCCTTTTTTCTGATATCCGGCACATCGCCGAATAGTCTCTTGGTATCCGGCTAGTGGCCGGATAGTCGATACAAGGTAAACATTTTAAGAAAAAGACAAAAAAAACATCCAAAAATATAGTTTAAACGTTTTATTTTTAAGAATAAACAAGTAGTTTAAAAAAAAGTAGATTGCCATTTATAGTAGTACTTAAAATTTACTAAAGGCAAATTATGGTAGATGGAACCGATTTTTTTTACATTGAGAGGTATTAACGATTACGTTTCTTTTCGTGAACGATGCCTGCTTCCGAAAAAAGTCTCAAAGATAAGATAAGATAAATCTTGGCAAAGGATCACTATTCCGATCCAGCCGAACTGTTTTAAAATAGAAGTCCAGCTCGTTGGCTGTGCCACTTTTCTTTAAAACTTCATTTTGAAAAATGCCTTGTCCCATAAAGTATCATGGGTATCACCCTCACCCATTCTTTTTTCTGCTAAGTGTAGAATCTCCTACTCCGATCACGTTCACTTAATTTCCGCGACTTCGTTTTACGTTTAATTTCAGTCATCTACCTCACATCCTGTTAACGGGATGATCGAGTTCTTTTTTGTAAGTTATTTGGTTCATTTTGATCTTTTTGCGGGATAAAACATGAATGTATGCATTTCGTTCGGCCAGATATCCGGCTTTATTACATGCCGAATATCCGGTATCCAGTATCCTGCTAAATTTCTATCCGTTACATCTCTAATTTAAATATTAAATCCTACTTTCGAATGTATTGAATTTTAGTTCTAAAAAAGAAGCGAACGTGGATGCAGGGAATAGAATCTTGGTCTGGCGCAGTGATTGTAGTGTTCCTAGAATTGATGATAGAATAGTGCGACATAGACACTGCCGATGGAAGACCAGGCATTAAGAAAGACTGATGATATGATCGTTTGGGTGCCATAGTTTTGATTATATTTTTTTTTTCTTTTCCTTTTAATATCTCAATAAAACTTTAACGAGTGCCATTGTCGCTTAGTATCATAATCAATTGGACAGCTTCCCTAGTGAGGTCAAAAGTTACCACAACAGAAAGAATTAAAACAAATATTTAATTTTGTTTTATTTTTTGTAATTATGTATTTGTATTCCACTTTTAGGTTTATATACATACAATTTTTTTGAAATAAAAGATTCATTTAAAAAATACTTCCTATTATTGTATTTTTTATATTTCATTTATTTCGTAGATATAAAAATATACTCGTACTCTTCGTTGAATTTGGTAAAGTTTTCTTTTTTTCTCTAAGAAGAGTTATATATTTTATAAGTGTACTAATCTTTAACTTTCATTATCGTTTAACAATTTCAAAAATAGATAATAATAGATTATAGCAAAACTTTATTTCTAGTATATCTCATCTTCATAAGAATAATAATAAGGACACAAAAACATAATTGACAAAAGAACAAACAGCGGGCATATACCGAAGATTAACAATTCATATATATATATATATATATTTATTATATACATATATGTATATTATTTTGAAAGTAAAATAGTAATATAATAAATAACTAAATTTAGTTTAGTGAACTAGTTTTTTTTTTCATTAAAACGTAAGTGATTGATATATGTATGTGTTTATGTAATACAGTAATAATTTTATTTTCCTTTTTTTGTTTTTGTAAGAAACCTATGATAGAACTTTTTTTTCCGATAAAATAAATATTTACAGTTTTTTTTTATTTGCGATTGTTGGGTAGCTCTTTATATAGTTTTATGTTTAGCTTAAGAATTAATCGAATTACTTTATCTAGATTAATAAAAATATTTATGTGTATACATTTGAAGTGTTTTTTTTTTCTATTTTGCTACTTAACGTAACCACTGAAAAATGCATGGAGGCCGTCTTAGATTTATGGAGGAGAATAGTATCGCATATCCATTAGAAAGGCTGTTTTTGGTTATAGATTCTGAACTGTTAGTTTGAAGACTCGCAGCATGCAGTTCTCAGTGGCCTATACAAGGCTCTAGGTTTAGTCGTTTTTATTGTTTAATTATAAAAATATTGTAAAATGACAATCTTAACACTGGCTAGCGGAGAAGACTGACGATGTTTGCAAATAGTAGTCAATTTGGAATGTTTTCTAGTTTTTTTTTTAATTGTTGATGTTTAATTGCACTTTAAGAAGTTTTAAAACGTTTTTCTTTAATAGTATAAGTCGTTTTTGTAGCGCTCGACTATAGAGATACCTTGTCTCCTACATCAACAGAGCATCTTATAGCGTTACATTTCCAGAAAGGTAGGAGTAGGGAATAAGAGACGGGATTTTTATTTCTTTGACCTTCCCTTTAGAGATGTTTTTTTTTTCCAATCGAGTTTGCTTACAATAGGAAAGATGGTTTCCGTTTAATTTATAATTAGGGAAATGTTTTCTTGTCTTTTGCTGTGATTTATAAAATTTATTGCTGGCATATATTACAAAAATAAAGTGCTACGAGGATAAGTACAAGACTTTAACGACTTTTTTTCTTTGTTTGAAACCCTAATCAACTCCGGCGAAACCCTGACTTCCTTCGATGGCTTTAATCAATTTATCCTTAAGTTGAAGGTAACCTTCATAAGGTGGTAGATCCAAACGATTGAAACTATTAATAAGTAAGAATTAGTATACCATTGCAAACTAAGTAATAACGTACATACCATGTATGCGCTCTTGGGTAATTATTGGGTGTACCCCATTTTTCAATGGTAAACATTTGTGGTCCATTGGACCCGTATAGCTCTTTGAAACCATTCATTGGGACACGTGAGGTACCGGTGACAAATTGCAGTAAGCGTGAACGCATTTCATTGGAAAATGAGAGCACAGCTCTCCAGAACCATTGAATAATGATGTGATTCATATGATAGTCACCCTTGTACAGGGTATTGTCTCTCCAGTCTTTCACATCAATGTTCTGTATGCCGCACATGAGAAGTTCGAGTTCATGTTCGTCGAATATTTTCAATAGATTAAGGGGAATAATAGATCCGAAACCATCTAAGAAGGCCGTCATTTGTTCCTTCACGCGCGACACAAAACGCCATTCGATCACTAATCTAAAAATGAGGAGAAAATTAAGAATATTTCAATCAAATTATTTTGTTCTTTTAGCAGAAAGAGTATGTATTTGTTGTTGTTTTTCTAACTCTTTGTTAGCATTAAAAAAACTTACTTAATATATTCATCCTTGTTATCGTTGGTCACATCGATATTAGCACCGTTTGTTTTCAACTCGCGTTGACTCGTATGACCAAATGTCTCTTCATCGACACAAAATGTCAGCTCAAGTTCACTGGGGTCGTTCTCTTTGATCCAAAGCAATGAATTGTAGTACTCCGTATCAACTGATTCCATATCCTTTAAATCAATAGGCTTTTGAAGCATCATTTTGTAGAACGGTCGAATAAAGAAGGCTACATAAAAAAAATTAAAACCATTAGTTTGTATAAGAAAATAGAAAATAATACAAATCATCTTTACCATCTAATAGTTTTCCATGATAGACTGCCATTCCGGCAATTCTTCCAATAAATCTATAAATAAAATTAAAGCATTATTTAGTTTAGAATACACTCTACTGAAAAACTTACTTGAAATAATTTAAATGTTCCTCATTGCAGAGGCCACTAAATGGATTTATCTGCAGCGTGTAGTTATCCATTGCCGAATATTCAAATAGTCCATAGTAAGGATTGAACATTTCTTTGGATAACAAATAAAACCACTCTCTGGCAAGGCCGCCATAATCTAAAAGACGCCAAAAGGTCACTTAACATACTAAAAATGAAAAAGAAATGATAATTTCTCACCTAAACCAGTCTCTCCTTCAAACTCTACCCACAATTTAGTCTTAAGTAAATCGGTCTTATTAACCGAATTAATGATTCTATAGGAATCTTCTAATATCGATGTACGCCTAATACGAATCTCAAATTTGTTTGGTACATTTGTCTACAACGAAAAGAAAATCAATTAATAAGTATATCGTCTTAACGAATTTTTACTCTGCTTACCGGTTTCCTAACATGACTCTTGAAATATTCATACTTTTGCTTATAGTCCCTAGAATATGGTACCGCTTGGCCAGCTATATTTGGATTAGACAGTCTTGGATCCTCCCATTGTGTTGCTCTCGTATCTATTAAACAAATAAGTATGCATGCTTACAATTTAAAATCCATCATTTCATTTTACAATCAACAACTCACTGTGATCAATGTAAAACACTCGACCATCGGTGTGAACACGTTCCTCCCAGCCCTCTGGCAGCGGTCCTAAATCATCTTCGACACGTCGCGTTTGATTTGGCATTGGACTAGCTCTACCATTACGAGGATCAATCCATGTGGTTTTACGCGCCACATGATCGATGAAAAATGTTCGTCCGTTGGGCGCCACTTGCATTGACCACCGTGAAGGTAGACTCTCCTCATCGTTATTTGTTGATGTCTAGAAAATTGAAGAAAATATAATTTAATACATGTGTCAAAACACGCTGGAGAAATGTTTTTCAAGAGTGCTATCACATATGTATAAATGGGGAAAAAATAATAATTAAAATCATATAAAGTGCATTTTTACTTGATCGCCAACTGCTGTGTTGTCTTCGATGGAATTTCGTCTCGTCGATGACGCTGAATTCTCCGATCGATTGCCACTATCGGCCTGATCTACGTCCTCATTCTTTATGTATTGTGTATGATTTTTAATGTTTTTTTGGTCGGAATAAAAGATGTTTTGTATAACATAACATAAGAGAAAAATATATAAAAAAAATCAATGAAAATAATATATTGTAATTTAATTATTTGTTTTCTTAAATTAAAATGCTTTCAATGTTATACAAAAAATGGGTACAAATAACACAAAATACAAACATAAACCCAAAAGATATCAAATTCTGGTTAATGCATGGTTTTTAACACAAACGAGTACTTACAACGAACCAACGAAGAAGCGATTTGTATAGCTCTGTCCAGTGACATTTTTTTTTTCTTTTGTTTAACAATACGCAGTGATAAATTTAAAATACAAATTATCTACACATACAAACAAAAATACAAAAGTTCACCTAGTATCAAACGGTTTAAAACTAAAAAACTATAAACAAACGAAATGCAATGATTAATACCCAGGTATAAAAAATTCCGAAGGCAATTTTCAATTGCGCATACATACATATGAAATGAAATAGAGGTGAATATGTTCAATGCACAGAGTGATAATGAAAAAGTAATATGTATGTACATACTAATAAGTAGTCGTTACAAAACAGAATACGTTAAAACTAAGACTGTCAAACTTAAGTAGCGGCATAACAAACACTTGATGTTCCTTTAAAGTAACATTCCAACAGACAATTATATTAAAAAGAAGTTTAACGCAATTCAGTCGGTAAGACTTAAATTAAGTGTTGATCTTAATAAGTTGAAATTTCTCAAAGGCACTGCATCTGTAAAAATAAACAACTTCAACATAATAGGGATGTTCTTCTCACGGATCTCTTTTGAGATTTTCGATCGATTCCGAACTTGAGAAACCGGAGGTTTTTTCAATTTGCTGAGAAAACATATTTTTTTAATTCGTTTACTCAATCTCGCTAAGGCAGCTAAGCTAAGTAAAACACGCCTAATAGTTCGAATGGTTCGCGTAGGAATAATAGTTTGAAGTAAAGTATAGAATTACGTATGTCACTTGTAGGAATTGTCAAAGCTATGTTTACCTCGCGTCTGATGTCTACCGAAATAGCTACCTAAACAGATAAAATAAAATCCCTTTCCAATGATCTTATTTGGCCACAACTACAACTAAACTATTTGTTTTCTGTTTTGTATGTGGTTTTATTATTGTTGCTCAGCAAAAATGGCTTTAATGA
This sequence comes from Brachyopa scutellaris, assembly GCA_949775065.1. Lineage (NCBI taxonomy): Eukaryota > Metazoa > Arthropoda > Insecta > Diptera > Syrphidae > Brachyopa > Brachyopa scutellaris. The sequence goes on from OX459113.1 coordinate 105,825,491, forward strand.
TTGGACTGCTATTCACTGAACCTTACAAATTTAGACTTATGCTTATGTTGGGTTATTTAAAAGATAAAATGCACTCGAACAAATTCTAATAGTTAAATGATTTGACAATTTTGTATATGAAACATGAAATACATATGTAAATGCAAATAGCGGCCAATTCAAAGATATTTTTGCAAAAAATTCATTAGCTCAGCTATAAATAATATTGTTCATTGGCCACATTTCACAAGTGTTAGAGACCGTGTTAGCGATGCCTTTTCTGAAAAATGTGTATTACGATCAAAAACGTTTTTAGTTTTTTTTTTCTGTACGAGCATATTCATTGTAACTGGATTCGTGTATGGACACGTACAAATTGTAAATCATAAAGGAATGTTGCGAATTTTTAAAGCATAATGGTAAGTAATGATTCATTGAATCGGTTTTCATTTCCGCTTTAATCAAATTAACTTTTTTTTAGGTGGTACAAAAGGTAAAGAATAGAATATGATAGTTTTGAAAGAATTGTATTGTTGTTTCTTTACTACGCTGCGTTGAAAAACAATTTGTCTAGTAAATGTTTTTGACTAGAGACAACAGATCATGAATTCACATTAAAGAAAATGAATCAGCAACATGAAGGACCGTTTACATAAATCTAAACATATTTAAGTCGAAAGCTCTAACCGATTCAATAGGGTTCTGCATACTGCTGGTATTTTGAAGTCTCTCGTCATTCCTGTAGTCACGACAACGTAAGTTTCTTATTACTCGCATAGACATCGGTACATATGGACCCTGGTGCACTGGCCTAAGATCCATTAACATACTTGTATAAGGTCTAGTCAATTAATTGAATGGTTAGTTGATTAATAACAAATAATAAAAAAGAAACCAAGACCTTTCAACTACGTCCGATGTTGGTGCATATAATGACGTAAGAGATAAAGACCGAGACATGAAGTCGTCTGTGTAGCCATCTCTGTTAGTATCCTAAACAAATACATATAATTTCGACTACAATACTTATTAAAATAAAACAAACAATAAAAACAAGTGTACATATATGTATGCATCTTGGGGGTGGTCTTCAATTTTCGGTTTTGAAATTTTTATGCGAGACCTACAACAGACGGTAAAAAGTAAAAAGAATGCAAAACATTTTTTTTGCAAAATTTCGATTTGGTCGCATAAAAGGACAGCGTGCTCCGATTGTAAACAATAATAACGAAATAACTTTGTTTATTTTATTCAAAAGCTTGGTTTGGACAGGCTTGATTACAACAAATTATGTAAGCGAACTTTTAATCCTTATACCTACCCAGAGTACATACAAACACAATTTAATATTTATGTATTTGATCACAATTAGGACAATGACTTTAGCAAAAAATATAACAAATAATGAGTAACAATGATAACTTCTATATGTATGGACAAGTGATTGGCGTCGTGAATATACATACTCCTACATACATACATGTATACATGCATAGGTATGTATATGTACATACGTAGGTTCAGATTGATAAAACTATGCATTTTTCGTTTGACATCCGTTCTTAGATCTAAGATCGATACGATGAGATGTAGTTTGAACATGTCTCGACATTGTCTTTTTATAGATATTGAGCTGATGTTAAATAATTATCTCTAAATTCAAATTGGACATCATACATAAACTATAAAAGAAGTATGATATAATGTATAATATCTACGGATGCCTATGGTATGAAAAGAAAACAGCAAATACACATACTCCACCTTGAGTAAGAAAAATTTGGAGCCCCATCGCTATTTTAAGGTAAGATCGACAGAACATTACACACTGGGTAGGCTCTTTTTTTTGTAGTATGTATCTTTCGTGAAGATAATCAGATTTATAATGTAAAGAATAATCCAACATTTTGATACTTATTGTACAATGGGTGCATTGCAAGTACTTTACAGCTCCCGTTCTAACGATTGAAGTAAATAACAAGTGCATTTTCAATGTGTTATCCATTCCTTTATTTGAAGGGGTACTGGATTATTGTTCAATTTTACGGCTAATAAAAATTTAAAATACAACAATGTATGCATAATACTTCATTTTTCACTTTTACATGAACATTTAATTCTCCACACCTGAATACAAGTGAATTTCAAATGTATCGAAAAACAAAACATGGGACATATCACATCGTATGGATGAATATATTAAAGAACATAAATTAGTAATATTAAAGACAACTCACATAAGCTAACATCTAACCAAAACAAAAAAAATATATTTATGTATGTATATATTGACTCTAACCGATTCAATAAAGTTCTGTCTGCCGTTGTTATTATTATTATTATTATTATTAACTTCCCAACTGGGTGGAGTTTGGGCTGCTTCCGCTGACTGTGTCTCAGTATTCACAAAGTTACGATAGCGTAAATTGTCCATAGCTCGCCTAGATATTGAATTTGGTACACTTGGTGCCTGACGTAATGATCTACGCTCAACCGATGTACTTGTGTTCGGTCTAATCAATAAAATCATTGTAAATCAATACAAGTATGTGTATGTAAGAATGGATAAAAAGAAACAACCTTGCAACTGTATCCGATGTCGACGAATTTAATGAGGGCAACGAAGACGATAGTGAGATGATGTCGTCTGCGCTATTTAGACTGATGTTATCCTAAATAAATACACAAAGTTAATGATTCAATTATTTTACTAGAACAACCTACATTTTCTAATGCGTGTACATAATACATTCATGTGTATATAAATACTACATAGTCAAGAAAATACGAACAAAAAAAAAATTTGACTGGTATTAAAATATTTCTGTTGTAATTACAATAATTATCTCTGTCGAATGCGGTGCATCAGTAAGACTACTACAATTGTGATACTCTCCATCAGTTTGCACTCGATCACTAGTGCTAAAATCTTCGTTACTAACTTCAGCGCCATTAACATCGTCTTCAACTGCATTGTTACTAAACGAACCTGAGTACGATGTGCAACTACTCGATCGACTCATTGAGCTACTATCATTACACCTAGATAGCGCCGCGTCATCATTAACCAATAAGGAGGTTATATTCTTTTTTTTTGTTCAGTAAATTGGTTTGTTTTTGGATTTGCACACAAAAAAGCAAACAATTTGAAATAAGTTAGGTAAAACAAATATAAGAAATTTAAATAAAATTATTTTTATACTGCACATTCCAATTAATAAAATAATTAACCATGCAAACAAAACTGTTTTGCTAACACCTCGTATACTCTTTCGAAAATCTTTGTGTTGGTCTATGGATAACTTACCGGATTTCTTTGCGCTTCTGAGTCATCCACACTGATATGGAACCGTCTTTGAAAATCAGATGCAGCTGCATCTACTGAAACTGAATTTGTCGCTGACCTACATATAAGAAAATAGATTAATTACATACAATGTCCTTCTGTATTAAATTTCTTTTTATTTTAGAATAATTTTACTTACAATAATGGTCTGTTCCACTGCGTGGTACGGGCTGTATGATTAACAAAATATGTACGTCCGTTTGCATCTTGTCTTTCCTCCCATCCTTGTGGCAGGGTTTCAACTGTAGTACTTGGAAATGGATTCTTAAACATAACAACGTTAGAACATTAAGTACAATATTCAGGTAGATGTATATATTATAAATACCCCTGATTGCGTTCCAGTAATTGAAACATTCTCTACATGCTCCCAGTCTCCTCCATCGGGTGAAGAATTGACTTCGTCACGTATATAAGCGTGATATATATCCAAGGTGCCCTTTATTCGTGATTTAGCGCTATAAACGAATGTATAATTAATTTTTAGTGCAATTGCAAAATAGTTGTTAGAGGTTGTTTAAATAATTATAAAAAAAAATAACACATCCATGAAATGAAATAGTTTTCAATGGTCAGAGCTAGACATATTATGTTGATATAGTTTAGAGGAACCAAATAAATCTCAATTAGCCGCCAACAATGCATTAAATGAATTAGCGCAACTGAAATCAACTGAAATGGAAAGAAAATCTAGAGCAACAACAAAATTTCTTCTTATTAAAACAAATACAGTAGTATCGCTGGCTTTTTTTTATGAAATGCAAGCCTAAACATTTTAACTATTTACATACTCGTGTGTGAGAGAGCAATTTACTTCTTTTTTTTAAGTGGTTGCGAGTTTGTGAATTCCATTTTGAATTGTTTACAATAATTCTTTAGTGCCATAAGCATATTACCACCAAAATTGGGAATTTATATAGATATGAAACATCTATCAATATTTATTTGCCCCACCAACACATAGGGACATTATGTTATAGTCTGTGGATGTTATGTTGAAAAAAATTATCCTTGCGCAGGGATGCAGTGTTGATAAATACTCGTATCTGTCAATTTATATTCCAAACTCGTTTGCCATTAAATAGGCGTGAAATTGCTTTGACACTTTCCTCCAACACAAAGAAGTCAAATTAAAACAAATCAAGTTGATTCTATGATTACTCCTCTTAAGCTATGTACAATGATGTTGTCAGCGCTCTACTGTATTTATTTGATCAGTTTCTTTTTGAATTGTTGTGTTGTTGCCGCTAACAATCGTATAATTAAAAATAAAAAATAAATGAAAATAATAAATGCCAAATCATAAACATACCCTACTGACCTTCTAGGCCGCAATGAGTAGCTTTTCGAACTGATAGCGCGTCCCTCTTGTTCTTTTGGTAGATTCACAAGTGTTAGCTCGACCATGCCCAGAAAATCATCTCGGGTCAAGCGATTCTCATCAAATACTTGAAATACTAGTTTGTGTTCATTTGGTTTCACCTAAAAGAGAAGATAGAAATCTCAATCGGAATATCAACTAAACAAAACCTACCCTAAACACAAATTCCTCATTCCACATTGGATTCAAAGTCTGTCCGTTATCATGAAAAGAAAAAGAAACAAAACCAAAGCACGTTAATCCAGGGTACATATACACTTTTGCATATTGGTATTACCTTTTTTTTGGTCTTAGTTAGGACCGAGTCGATATTTATATCACCGTGTATAGTGTTCAGGTCGATTCTGACATAAGGATCACTGCAAATAGAAACGAACGTTAGTTGTTTGTTAGTTTATAGTGGGATAAGCAATACTGCACTTACCTGGCTCCAAAAATATCTTTCTTTGCTAACGATTGTCCGCCAAGTACCTTAATGCGTAGCTGACTGGTCTCGGTGTCATTCTATATGGAAAGTGAAAGAAACAAGAAAGAAAATTAGCCACGCATTTAATTTGATATTCAATAAGTTTTTTTTCGCTTTGGTGGTTGTGGCCCTTTAATTCTAATGACGCTATGTAATACTTCGACATTTAGATGTTAAGTGGTCATTTACATGAAAAGGGCGGTCACTATTGTGTGCAATGTGACGTCATGCAAGAAAAATGAGTGCTCGTTAAACAGTTTTAGTCAAAATGTGAGTTGGATACTATTTTCTTTTTTGCTATAACAGCGGATACTGGCGCCTTAATGACGAGAAAGGGGGCAGGAGTTAGTATAGGGAAGAAGATTAGCTTGACCACTTACGGGTAATTCAATTTATTTTTGTTTGTTAAGCTGGAGGGATGAAGATTTAAACGTCACATTTTCATGTTTAACTTTGGCAATTCGACAAAACGGTGACGCTGAGTGACTAAGTTATTTGTATACATATATTTTGTGTGACAATATTATTTTAAGAGGAATCGAATTTATTTCGTGAGTAATGCAGCAAATAATCAAATCAAGAGAAGAATGTAATGTTAATGGAAATAAACGAAATTTAATGGACTTTTGTCCATGTAACATATTTAAGCACGAATAATACGCTGATAGTTATAGTTCTTCAGTGGAATTTGTTGCCAAGGACGAAAAATGCATGCCATAGCTTGTGAGTTTATTGTGAACGGGTACTGATTACAACACGTGTACATAATATAATCCGTGTTTATTTTATAAGAGAGCTGAAAAATCCGTGTTCTTAATACATGTGCAATTGTTCACTTAAATATCCGTGTATCGAGTTATCCGTGTATTAAGTACACGAGAATAAGGAACACAAATTCTTTCGACTGCGGTTTGACATTATAATTCAGCGATGTGCGGACAAATTGAGAAATTATGTTTTGATAAACAATTCGTTCATTTTATAAGAGAACTGAAAAATCCGTGTTCTTAATACACGTGCAATTGTTCACTTTAATATCCGTGTATCGAGTTATCCGTGTATTAAGTACACGAGAATTAGGAACACAAATTCTTTCGACTGCGGTTTGACATTATAATTCAGCGATGTGCGGATAAATTGAGAAATAGTGTTTTGATAAACAATTCGTTGATGAGCAATAGTTTTTTGAGTGTATGCATTTTAATATTTTATTAAATATAAATACACCGATAAATAGATAAATGGGTGTACGTGTATTTGATTGTCAGTGTCCACGTGTAATACTAATTACACGGACTAAAATCCGCATAGTTCATTACCCCTATATAAAGAACAGAAACTGACACAAGACCCTATTAATTTGTAAATTTAATTTAATAAAATTACATACAGACAAAGTCAAATATACAAACCACTGCTCTTTAGACTTCTGTAGTTCATGTTAGATAGATTTCATTCCAGGTACACACGTTACCGTTTTTTTTTTTTTTTTTGGTTTGTAATCAATCACAAGTTCATTAATTCATGATCAAGAATCAGTTAACAGGTTCAACACCATATTCCCTTGGTTATAATTCCACGTGCAAAACTCGCCAGTCACATTTTTTATCATTACCGGCAGGCGGCTGGCTCACTTTCACGGAAATAATGAAATGTTATCGCAATGTGACTAATAAGCTGATATTATTTTTGGATTTCTGTTTTGTCTAAATAAAATTCATTCGGTTAAGCACCCCATTCAACCGGTAAACATTCGAAACAATAACAAAAAAAAAAAAACAAATATAAAAACAATCGCCATAAAGCGCGACATTCACATTTGTTTTGCTCGATCCAGACAAAAGAAGCTTAAACGTTTTGTTTCGTGATAATTCAATTAAGTAAACAATATTATATATTATGTATTGTATATCCATGCACATAAGAAATATAATCTTCGATGACAAATTTTTGGTTCAACCAATATATAGGCATATTAAATTTTCGAACAAAGTGTCGATAAAGTTTTTGCCAAAATCAAAGGGGCCAAATACATATTCTTCGAAATACATAGTACTATGTAATGATATGTTTGCATTTCGCTAGAGTTGCGTTAAAAAAACATTCTCAATTGTTAGTACATATACTCGTACATATATAAAAGTGGACTGGAATATTAGACAACTACAAAACATCCCAAAAAAATTGTGGAGTTACTTTTCAATGGTCAGTAGTTTAAGAGGCCAACCAAGTCACGACTAGATTGTTAATTCAAGGATTTAACACGCAAATGTGAGGGTATTATAACTGCAATGTATGTATATTCCGCAATGAGGACAATATAACTTAGTGGACTTAGATGCAAAGATAACAAAATCTATGAACAGTGAACTCTCTTATAACCGGACACTGACGGTACCGAGAAAATTGTCCGGTTATGGGAGAAAATAATAAATTGACACTCTTTTAAAAAGAAACACAACAGCAAGCAAATAGAAATTACATTTAAACAGATACCTATTTAAAAAATGTAACGGGATCTATAAATTGTTGTTGGATAATACGTTCGCGGACAAGACAGCATATGCCGTCAATGTTTGAGGAAATTAGCGGGTCCTGATAATTTAAGGTATGTTAGGACAAGACGGGATACCCTGACGAGAAATACATTACATCCGGCATTATTTGTCCTACCAGAGACCAGTTTTCACTTCACTGTGACCGGCGGAATCATTTTTATCTTTATACAAAATTCGCACAAAATAATATAAAATATCTAATATCTAAAATATATATAATATAATAAAATATCTATCAAAATGCCGGAGATATACAGTTATAGCCATTGAAATAGAGCCAGTGCCACCTTGAAACTAAAAGCAGCTTGTTCTCAATTTCCTTCTAATTCATAATGCCGCCTTTTAGCTCTGAAATTTCTGTTATGACTTCTGATTGCACCGACAGAAAATAACTGTAAAATCTACTGTGTGTCATGCAAACAATACCATTTTTGTGTTAAGGTCTCATTTTTGGTTGGTCAGTAAAATAGAGCCACTTACGAAAATATAGCCAAAAAAGTGTTTAAATACGTTAAAATAAGGTTAATTTTATAGATAAGATTAACACTGTCTTCAGTAAAAAAAAGATTCATTATTGGATCTAACTTTAAGGTTAGATATGGGACGCGGAAGTCATTGCACACCAAGAGAGCCTGCACTTATTTTACAGCCCGAAAAAGACAACGAACCTCAACGAGATATTGGCAAAGCGGTGGTATGCTCCAGAAAAATGGTCGAAAATACATTTAAGCCCCAAAAACCCCAAGAAAATCGGGGCATGAGAAGAAAGCCAACACTGAAGGAGGGTCGAAAAATTCTTCGTGCTGTAATGAAAGATCCATTTATGTATGTCTTCACGCAATATTAAAATGGAGTTGGAGCTGGAAATTAGTGCACGCACTTTTCGACAAAGATTAGTGGACTGTAATCTTAGAATTAGAATTGCAAGAAAATTCCTCCTTCTAAGCCAATGAAACATTCGAACATACATTTCGCTCTAAGGTATACTTACTGGCTGCAATTGTCCGAAAAATGAAAAAAAAAAAAATGGAGAAATATACTTTGAAGTGATAAGACTAAAACAAATTTATTTAGCAATGATGGCAGAAGATTCTTACAAAGACTACCAAACACTGAACTCTCTCCAAAGAATGTTGAAAATTCCGTGAAGTATGGGGTAGCCAACATGAAGCTGTGGACATGTTTTTGGTGGCATGGATGTGGTCCAATTTACTGAATTAAGTAAAATATGGATCAGCATGAGTACATTAAAATATTCCAGAGTGTAATTTTGCCTTATGCGGAAGAAAACATGCCGTTTAAATGGATCTTCCAAAACATACCTACAAAAAAACAAGGCAATTCTTTCAGCACCGAAATTAAAGAGTATTGCTTGGCCCGCACAATCACCGGATCTGAATCCGCTTGAGAATTTGTGGCAAGACGTCAGGAAGAGTGGTAACAAATAGGGTTAAGAATGTAACCAAACTTTGGGAAATTGTTCAAAGAGAATGGCCATCTATTACATATCAGCAATGTCAGCTTCTTGTCGACTCTATCTATGCCTAGACGTTACAATCATTTTTTAAAATACCATGGTCATGTAATAAAGTACTAGGTGGAGAAGTTTGAAATTACTTTTGTTCTTTATATAATGGGAATTATAAAAATTATTTTGTTTTTATTTTTCTTTCATTAATAAATATTTTCAAAGACATATTTATAGAAGCTCGAGGTGGCTCTATTTCACTGGCCATAACTGTATATACATATGTATGTGTGTCATTCTAGCATTCCCCACCGAAAATCATGTGTCCTCGAACGTGGATACAGTTTACATTTTTGTTTAGATTCTTTGCAAAGTGTAAAGAAGAGGAGAACAAAACAAAAACAAATTAAAGTATGTAAAAAGTTTGCCATACGTAGATGTTTTGTCGGTTACAAAAATTGGTGTCCGTGTCCGGCTATGAGAGAGTCCGGTTGTGAGAGAATAGACTAACTAAACTATACTAGACGGAAGCGGGAACTAATAAGCGCACGAAATCACTTTTGAAATTTTATGCATTCTAGATGTACATAGAATTTTGTCAAATTTTCTGTGAATCAAATTAATTTCATTTTACATAATTTACATAGTATGTACATATGTATGTATGTAAGGAAAAAAAAAAAGTGAAAAAAAAACAAGTAAACAATGAAAACATCAAAGTTGCGTTTATCGGTATTGCCAAAAATTAATGTTACATGTAATTTCCGAGCCTGAAGCAATGATAAGATGGTATGTCATTCAGAGTAATACGGTGGAAGATCATCACATACACACATAAATGTTGCGTATACGACTAGTGGTCCCCAAAAATCTCAAAAGACAACTTTAATAAAACACACTATCGCATTCAATTCCAAGAGAAATCGCAAAATTTATTCTCAATTTAAGACACAGTTCACTGATTTCCTTCATAACTGCTGATGGTTGGATTCATATTAACGTTGTCAATCATTGCCCTTCAAAATGAGAATGTGATTTTATTTATAAAACATTTTAACGAATAACAACGGAATGAGTGAAAACCAGTGTAAAGGAGAATGTGACCAAGAGAGACAGGCATATTTTGAGCAATTTACACAATTTATAATCCATTAGCAGGTGTCGATGATATTTTGAAGTTTTGCGCTAGCAACACCAGCATAATTTAAGCACGAAATAATTGTACATACATACATGTACACACATATCTGCAAAATATATACGCGATACGAGTACTCGTAGGTGCATGTCCTAACTCAAAGCACGAGATTTTAAACTTGGATGGCTAAAACAATGGGTGACACAAAGTAATTTTATTATGGAACCTAAACACAACACTGTCACATGCAGTTACATGTGTGTAAATACATAATACGAATATCTATGTACATATTTACGTACGTATGAATTTTTTAAAGCACGAAGCATGTATGCACATGTGTACTAAAACAACAGCACCCAAATCGATATTTACTTTGCGGTCCGTTTAATGGTCGATACCTGACCAGGTAAAGAGGGTGACCTAAGAACGTTACCACGGAAGTAGCAGCGTATACTTCTCAATAACCCTTAACAGTAGAGTAATAAAAAGATTAACTATTTTTATAGAAATAAAAAATACGCTATTTTCAGCACAGTTGAACTGTGGAAGATGAGTTTACTTCAAATGATATCAAATACGTGGACGATAAAATTATTTTTATAATCTACTACTAAACGTTAAGTAACAATAAAGGGATGATCAGCGAAAATCAAACTATACATTTTAACCTACATATATACATATGTATGTGTTTGGCACCGTGGCGCAGTGCCAAAGTGCGTTGGACTATTGCGCTATGCTGCCCAAGTTCAATCTCAGCAAACACAAAGAGTTTTTTCACGGTGTCACCTCTTCTGAATGTCTAGTCACGATATGTCACGATCACGATGAGCTGCTTAACTCGCCGCTGTTCGGAATCGGCAAAAAACTGTAGGTACCTTCCAGTTCCATTCGTGCGAAAATATAATATGCACACATAAATGGTTGCGAGAACCCAGTCCCTTGTTCACCGCGAACTGTAGGCGAGAGAGGATTTCAAAGAAATGCGGGGAAACGCTTTTGGAGAGAAGAAGGAAAATCGCCATAGTTTGAAAACGTAAAACTAAACTAATCAATCGAGCTGACTAGCACCCTTTGCCAGTTTTAATTTTTTTTCACCGTTCAATCATGAAGAAAATTGAACGAAAGTACATTTTATTTGCGTTCACATTTTGCTTTACAACTTTCTCAGTACGCGAACGCTTTCAAAGTTTATCTACATACACAGATCTGCATTAGCTTGTACATGAATATGCGAACGCACTCAAGGTCACATCTCAGTGTTGGATGTTAATGAGTTATACTTGGCTACAAAATAAAACCAATTCATTCCCAGCATGGTGCATAAATAAACATATACAGTGAACGTCCATTATAACTACTACTGCAAGAAAATATGTGCTTTTTTTCAACACTTTCTTGGAAATTCTAATTTGCTCGGATTCGGTACCTGCAACAAATAGTCTTATATGTTGTTTGATACTTTTTATAAAAAAAAAACTAACACAGTGAAAAGGTGTTTATGTATATGATAAGACTTCTTTCTTGTGCAATACTCATTGCAATATTTTTGTGAAATAAGTTTCACTTCTAACGCGCGAGAGACTCACGCACTTTTATTTATGTTTGGGTGAGTTCATAAACGCAAGACTTGCAAAGCAAAATATCTGCAAAGCAGTTGCAACGTCAAAAGCATTATGACGTATGCCTTATACAAAAGCATATGTAGTGTGAAGTGAGCAACATTTATTTGATAGTTGCGTAGATGCTCTTGCTTTTGCGCAAACTAGCTACTACATTTTAGAACTCTTTGCTTTGCAGTAAATTTAGCTTATGCGTTTGCGAACGTCCTGCTTTTCATATTTTGCGCAAAATATGCCTTTACGAATTCGCCCTTTATGTCGTGCGAGTGAAGATCGGCATAAGGAAATCAAGTGCGAAATTTTTCTATGAACTTGTTGCAGCAAGGGCTGTTTTTGGTTTGATCTTATTCAACGAATAGAATCAATCATATACCAAAGTTATGATGTAAATACTATGTATGTATGTACGTACCTAAGTATATTTTGTCGGAGGTGTTGCGGAGACAACAGACGCGTTTTATTATGCTGATCTGATCCGGATCAGATACGGGCATAATAAAACAAACTGGATTACAATGCACACCTTTTTAGCTCAGACACATACCTTTAGCGCGAAATTGCCGTTTTATTCACCCCTGTGATGAATTTCGGTCGAAATCCAAACCGGTACGTTTTCGCAGTTTTGGTGTGATGATTTTCCGATTTTTTCGAATTCGAATGAATTAGGGGTGTGCTGAGAATCGGTCGGAACTCAAAAACGCAAACCATTTGACGTTTTCAATTCGTTCGGTTTTTTGTTGGTGAAATTGAATCCGGAAGACTCAAAATGTAGGTTTTAGAAGATTTATACATAAAATATTAATTATTTCTTCCTAATTTAGGAGAAAACATACAAATGCCAACCAAAATCAAGTAATGTCATGGCAAAATATCCTGATTTGGCCAGGGGTTTTACCAATACAGCGAATCGAAGAAATTTTTTTTGTCGGTGAAACAGAATAAGAGATTCTTGTTGACATTCGTAGGGGAACAATTTCACCTAGCACATCTCTAAATGTTTTGTTTACTTTTTAGAGTAGGACAAATCTGATTTTTTTTTTTCTTTAATTATAATATTTGTAAGGCAGGATTTTTTTCGATGCGAATATTTTCTATTCCTCGAGAATGTCTTGCCACGATCCCTTTTTATTTTTTTTTTACCCTTTTGCGGGAATTTACTTTGTGACAAGCACGCAGAGTTGTATTGCTTGTTTTTTTTTCTTCAAGTTGTACAACGTTACGTATCAATACGCATGGAAGTTTTCTGGTGCGTATGACTGTAAGATATGAATACTCGCTACTGTGAGTGAATAGAAAGGATGCCGCCGTCTCGCTGACGATCGTTCTATGCAGCCATCCTACTGCAACTGAAATCCTTTTATTTGGTGTTGTCTGTTCAACCCTTGTTTTCGCTGCCTACACAAATATGCAGCCGTTCAACGACGATAGGTTTCTCCTATTTCGAATTTGTTTCATTTCGGGCGAATTCCAGCACACCCTTTTTCATTTCGTCCGTTTTTGAAAACGGTTTGAGTTTTCAATCCGTTCGGAATTGATCACAGGGGTGATTACACAGATTTTAGCTCAGACACATACCTTTAGCGCGAAAACAAAGTTCACAATCGGAAGTGCATCCTACTGAAATATAGCCGAACTAATTTTGAGATCACGAAAATAGATCTAAACGAGAAGCAAGATCTCGTATTGTTATTGTAATGCATACAAACCAATGATCCACTCCGGATCATGGGTGATAATAAAACGCGACTCGATGAGGGTGCGCAATGCACATCCTGACGAGACGCCACTGATATAAAGGTATTTTGAGGAACATTCGTATGGAATTTTCTTGGTGCAGTAAAATACCGGCCAACTTACAAGGGTGGCCAACGAGACAGGTTTCAATGTATTTGAACAAATGCTTTTTTCATCTGATATTATGCATAAATATGCAACATTTGAATCTACCGGCTAGTCCCATGAAACTGAATTACGTGTTCACCCATCGAAACGATTCTGATTTTGAATAAAAAGACATGAATTGTCATTTGGAACATCGCAGCCTTTTAATTTTTTTCTTTATCAATTATTATTGCGATTATTTTCTTTTATCAAATTCGCACAAATTGATAATTATATCCCCTTTTCACTTCACAATAATATGATGGAACAAATGACTAAATCGAAGTAACCACTTCTGATAAAAGGCCGATTTAATTGTGCTAATTTATCATCGGATGTAGTGTCTTATCAAAACGTTTTGTTTGATAAACAGGTTTTAAGATTTTCGGGTTTCTTTCAAAAGAAATTATGTAGGTATATAGCGGTTTCTTCATACATATGTACATCATATAAACTGTGGGGGGTTCAATTGTAAGAAGCTTCTTACCTAGAAAATGTCATAAAAATCATTTCAAAAATTTTCCAAATGGGAAAACAAATGACTGTATCAATTTCTTTGACAACGCATGTCCAATTTCTTTAATTTCTTTTGCCTAAATTACGACGATTTTCGTGATATATTCACCATTGTAATGAAATAGAATTATATGAGCTTAGTTTAAAAAATATTACAATTTAGTCTGACTTTTGCATTTTGTTTTCCAGTCGTCGATCAATACATTAAAGATAAGATTAGTGGGTGCGATTGGGAAGTCATGTTCATTTTTTGATAACTTACGCAGTGGTTTGTTGTTTATTGTGATTAGATACGAGTAGTAAGAAATGTACCTATGAAGAATTGTATACATAATAAAATTAGCGTGGTAAAATATGTGTTCGAGAAGGATCCTAAACATTTTTTTCTTTTCGAAACTCTTAGTCAACATCCGGGAATTGTAAATTCTCAGTCATTATAAAGTGTATTGTAAACAGTACCATAAGAGTAGCACTGGAGCCAATTCGTCTCATTCGAAGAGAAACTTTTGTGCAATGTTAATTTAATGCAAAAAGAAATTACATATGTACAAACATAATATATCGTAGGAATAAGGACCTGTGGTGAGTTTTGAAAAAAATCAAGCCCACTAAAGTAATAAGTGCTAAAATATATGGCTTAGAACATACTTAAGAAATATGTACAAAAAAGACAAAGACCTCCGCTGCACTGAAGTGCATAAGGAACATTAATATGTCTTCGTAGTTATTTTTTTTAAAATAGTTTATTAAAATAATCGTTAAAGATTTTGAGCAAAAATGAGAGCAGGTCTATACAACTATACTCTCAACATCATCGTTTAATTTCATCTCGTGTCGTACTTTTCAGTTATTATTATTATTATTATTATTTGTTGAAGGGTGAGATGCACCGCGACCTTAAGATCTATTGTGCCCCCTACAAGTCCTAGACGAAGGAACATCCCTCTCGTCATTATTCCTATTGGAATCGGTTAGAGAGAGCTTCGCTCACACCTAGCCCAGGTGAGAATTCCATAGGTCACAGCACCTCATCCAGACCAATTTCCCTGAGAAATCGCAGCAGGAGATTGGGTGCTATGAGTGGTAGATCCTCTGCTGTAATTTGGTATTTACCCAAGCACTTGAATTTTTTCTGGGTTAATGCCCCACATTCCACCAGTTTGTGTTCTGGAGTTTCACTGCACTCATCGCAAAACCTGCACGAGTCTTCATCTGATAGACCTAGCTTCCTGAGATGTCCCCTGAGTTTACAATGCCCCGTAAGAAACGCAGTCAGGATGCGGAGTTTGTTTTTGTCAAGGCTGATGCAAGCTTTGAATCTCTTCAGGTTGTAATTACCCAGCAGTTTCTTTGCCTGTCTTAGACCCTGAGTTTTTGTCCAGGACTTAGCCTGGTTTGTCTTCTCCAGTGATCGGAGCTCTTCTTTTATTGTGTGCTCCCCTATGCCGCAGAAGGGTTCAGGGCCCACAAACGGTGTGGCAGCCCCTTTCCTGGCAAGTTTGTCCGCCTCTTTATTACATTCTATCCCCAGGTGTCCTGGTACCCAGTATATGGTTACGTTGTTTCGTTCGCCCAGTCTATTTAGTTTGTCTAGGCATTCCCAGACAATTCTAGATGTGATGATCTGAGCCCCTATTGCCTTGATAGCTGCTTGACTATCTGACATTATTGCTATGTCGCGTCTGCTGTAGCGCTTATCAAGAGTGAGTTGGGCACATCTGTCGATAGCACAGATTTCAGCTTGAAAAATGCTGGTGTAGCTGCCCATGGGTTCGAAAAGTTTAGTTCTGGGCCCAAACACTCCTGCCCCCGTTCCTTCCTCACTTCTTGAACCATCCGTGTACCATTTAATGGTGTGCGGACTCAGCGCATATATTCTAGATTCATTGCTCCAGTCTTTCTTGTTGCTGAGTTTGATGTGAAAGTTTTTCTTCCAGCTGAAGCTGAGTTTTCTGATCCCATCGTCTCTAGGAAGGACTAGAAGGGGAAGCTTATTGGCCATTTCATTATGGTCTTTGTGGCTGATGCATTTTTCTTTTCCTATTCTTTCTTTGGCCATTCTCAGAAACGTTCGATTTGCAGTTTCATTCACTACCAGATGCACAGGAGTAAGCTCCAGTAACACCTCCAGTGCGGCAGTTGGACAGGTTCTCATTGCACCCGTCATGCAAACACATGCTAGTCTCTGCACTTTATTTAGTGTCTTTCTCGTACTTGTCAGACTGGTTCTTTTTGCCCATGCCCCATAGGTGTGCACAGGTCTCACCATGCTAATATACATCCATCAATATGAGGTCGGCAGCCCCATGATTTGCCGGCTAGGCTTTTACATATCATGAGTGCACGAGTCGCTTTCTTAGTAACTTCCTCTGTGTGCTTTTTCCAGTTGAGTTTACTGTCAAGGTACACTCCTAGGTATTTGACTTCTAGCACCGGAGTGATGATTGTGGAAGCTTCCTCTTTCTTCTGAATGGTACTAGCGTTGCCTTGGCCGGATTGATTTTAAGTCCCGCTGTGTTGCACCATTCTTTTGTTACTCTAAGCCCTTTTTGAATTATATCGCATAAGGTTTCCTCGTATTTCCCTCTGGCGATTAGGACAATGTCATCAGCATAAGCTTGACAGTCTATGCCGAGGTTGGTCACTTTTTCCAGGAGTTAGTCCACGACGAGACTCCAGAGCAGTGGTGAAAGTACTCCCCCCCTGCGGGCAGCCCTTAGTGGTGTTTATTTTGATGGTATGAAGTGTCGTGCAGGTTTCCGCCGATCTTGTACTCAGCAGCTCACGAACCCATCTTATTATAGTGTCATCAACGCCTTTTCTACTCAGGGAGCGCCCAACAGCTTCGTGCGAAGTATTATCAAAGGCTCCTTCAATGTCAATAAAGGCGCATAGTACAGTCTCCTTAGTGTCCAGTTCACTTTGGATTATGGTTTTTAGTTGGTAAAGAGCAGTTTCTATTGATCTGCCCGCTCTGTACGCGTGCTGACAGTGATGTAAGGGGGATCTGCAGAGAATCTCCTCCCTTATGTAGTTATCAATTAGTCGGAATCCACACGTTGACTCATGAGTCGCGACTCTTTTCTATTTTCTGTTTTCAACTGTCATTCGGTGAGGCGCTTGTATCCACACGTTGACTTTTGAGTCACGACTCTTTTATAATTCCTGTTTTCGTAATTTGACAGTTCTCTTTTATTTTTTCTTTCGCTTTTGAAATGGTTACAGCTCTGTATTTATTAGTTTCTATGAAAAAATATTGCTTACATTTTTTAATTTTCCTAAAATAGTAGCTTGGGAGGCTACGTACTAGGTGTTATACAGATTTGGATGTATTTCATGTATGCATAATTATTTAAAACATCAATTTTTAATCGTCAAATTAAATTCTGTCGTAGTTTTCAAAACAATTGCGCTCTACGCGGAACGAAAAGAAATAAAGCGGAATAGCAAAATAACGAACAAGAAAAAGAGAAACGTCAAAAAGAGTCACGGAAAATTCTGCCCGCGACTCACCGGGCAGCTTGTTTTCTATCTCATCGTTCTTCTCTTTCGTACTCGTGTGAGTCGCGACTCATGAGTCAACGTGTGGATTGCGACTTACCTTTTCCATAGTCTTCAGAAGAAAAGATTTGCGACTAATTGGACGATAGGACTTAGGCTGCATTGGGTCTTTTTTCCCCACTTTTGGTATGAAGACCACCTTTGCCCTACTGCACTGGCTCGATACCTTTCAGTTACATTTTCCCGTAGTCGGCAGTTCCCCTACTTTCTTTGCCAATTCATAGACAAACTCGTTGCCTTCTACAACAGACTAACCAGGTTAAGTCTTTCCTGGTTCTGCATAATGCCCTTAGCATTATTCGGCAGCTCTTGACGAGTGCCGATTTGGTATTTAACGATTCTAGCGCCTTAAGCGCAGCCTGATTGTCAGTGTAAATAACAGTATCCTTGCCGGATATTCGTTTCATTATCAGGACCTCTGTACCCCTAAGTACGGCTAGAACATCTGCCTGAAAGAGGCTACAAGCATCCGGGTGTCTTAAGGATACTTTTAGCTCTGTGTTCATGCAAAAGATACCAGACCCCGTTTCGTTTACAGTTTTAGATCCGCCCGTGAACACTGCAGTGTTTGTATGCCAAGTAACTGTATTATTCGTCCACTCTTCCCGTACAGGGTTTTGTTTGCTTTGCCATATACCCCGTTTATATAACAACTCAATGCGCATTGAATCGATGTACAATTTTCTGTTCAGTCATCAAGATTGAAAAATAGAAAAGAAACAAAAAAAAAAAAGAGACCGAGAAACGAAAATGAACCACCTCAGTGGTGTGGAAGTCTGAGCTGGCCTGAGAATACTCCCGGTCCTATACCATCACTTGTCTTAGATCCAATCATGGGGATCTCCAGTACAGATTATTTTTTTTTTTTTTTTTTTTTTTTTTTTTTTTTTTAATCTACACGATAAAGGGGATATGAATACCCTTATAATGTTTTACACACAGCGCGACCACATGAAGGACGAGAACGAGAGACGAACAGATCGACGTAGTGGTAGGAATCTCAGATGATAGGTTTCAATTTCAACTAACTCTATGGGTGGTGTCCAGGATAACTGGAGAGTTGTGTATTATTTTTGTATTTGCTTATGATTCACAGGAGTTTTTTCCAGATGTTTCTTATTATAGTTTGTGCGATCAATTTCTTCAGCCATACCCACCATCCTACTGCCAGTGTTATGCCCTCGCAGTAGGTTTCGATATTAACTTATGCCACACAGCGTGTGCAACCATGACTTTGTTGAGCCAAACGTTTGGTGACCGAATCATCTCAAGAAATGGAACTGTGAATTGGCCACCTCGTTCGTGTGATTTGAAACTTTTGGACTATTTTTTGTAGGGGTACGTCAAATCTCTGGTCTATGCTGATAAACCAGCAACGAATGATCATTTAGAAGCCCACATTCGACGCACTATTGACGAAATAAGACCGGGTATGCTCGAAAAAGTGGTGGAAATTTGGACCGACATGACAGGATGGCGTTCATAAGGCGCAGTCGCGGAGGCCATATGCCAGAAATTATTGTTAAACATTAAATGCCATGAAATTCGTGAGCTAATAAAGCCAATATTTTGGTTATTTCATTGAATTTGTTGTTTTATTTTTAAAAACGGTTCCATCACCCTTATGATCAATTTCGGTCGAAATCCAATCCGTACCGATTTCGCAGTTTCGGTGTGATGATTTTCGGATTTCTTCGAATTCGAACGAATTAGGGGTGTGCTGAGAATCGGTCGGAATTGAAAAACGTAACATTTAACGTTTTCAATTCGTTCGGTTTTTGGTTGGTGGAACTTCCTCCGGAAGACTCAAAATGTAAGTTTTAGAAGATTTATACATAAATATTAATTATTTCTTCCTAATTTAGGGGAAAACATACAAATGCCAACCAAAATTAAGTAATGATAGACTTCATGGCAAAATATCCTGATTTGGCCAGGGGTTTTATCAATACAGCGAATCGGAGAAATTTTTTTTTGTCGGTGAAAAAGAATAAGAGATTCTGGTTGAAATTCGTAGGGGGACAATTTCACCTAACATATATCTAAATGTTTTTTTTACTTTTTAGAGTAGGACAAATCTAGGCAGGATTTTTTTTCGATTCAAATACTAAGCCCATTATGTGATTGATGTCTACTGTTGAGTTGCATTTTGTGCAATGTGGGGGGTGCTCTTTTCGAAGAAGATGGCGATGTGTGGTAGAGGTATGGCCTAATCGAAGTCTCACAAAATTCGTTACGTCAGCTCTAGATGCGGATGTGGGGTAGATTGGCTGCGTGCAGTCTAGATTTATAATGGTGTAGTGATGCACATATGTTTTCCATCGTTCTTGTTTGGATCTTACGTCGATCTTTTGGATGGCATTAACTAGGTCTTTTTTGGTTAAGCAGGCGAAGAAGTGGAGTGGTGTTTTGTGAGCAGTAGTAGCTGCTTTGTCGGCAAATTCGTTACCATGTATTCCTGTGTGACCGTGGGCCCACATTATTTTAATTTTATTTGGTGAACGTATAAGGATCTCTCGTATCTTGTTTATGATGGAAACATTGTGGCTATCGTTCAGTATTGCTCTAATTACCGATAGACTGTCGGTTGTTATGACATTTTTTCCTCGAGTTGTTTGTATTTTTGTGACGGCTTCATGTATTGCATGTGTCTCTGCAGTGAAGATTGACGTGTGTTCATGCAGTAGACCAGTGCTGATCAGTGACCCGTTTTCGCGAGTAACAGCGAATGAAACACTGCCATTTTAACGAAAATTCGTGATAAATTGGGTTTCGTTTATCGCAATATAATCAAGTCGGGAAGAATGTTTGAGTCTTTTTTTTTTTACAATAATATTGTCATTTTACATAGTTTAGTAGTAAATAATGTCAAGAAATAGAAACATTCTATGTTCTTTAGTAGCCAAGGCATGTTATATTTTGTTTGAACTAACGTCTTTTTTGACAGTATTTTCGGGAAATTCACGACCGTTCTACGCAGCAATCCTACTGCATCTGAAATCCTTTTATTTGGTGTTGTTTGTTCAACCCTTGTTTTCGCTGCCTACGCAACTATGCAGCCAACGACGATAGGTTTCCCCTCAATTTCGAACTTGTTTCATTTCACACACTCTTTTTCATTTCGTCCGTTTTTGAAATCGGTTTGCGTTTTCAATCCGGTCGGAATTGATCACAGGGGTGTATGCCACTGAAAAAAACAGCCTATACATGGAAGTATTATACTGCTGCTATTTTCTCTTAATCAGCACTCGCGCTTACAAGTTCAGAAAGCCGAACCCGGATGGGCAGCGACCAGTATCCGATGGCTACCACTTGGAGATAAAGTATGCACAATAATTGATGTGAAGTAACAGTTACAACACTGGGCTTTGACAAGTTAAGGCCAGTCAGTGCCTCCATTATTTCCACAGAATCCAACATATAGCGAAGTCTCGTTAAGCCATAATTGCAGCGACAAGTAACTTATTATATGTACATTTTTAAGTTTTCGCTTCCGAGATATTTCATTTGACACCCTACAGTCTACACTCTACACTTCTAGAGTCTACACGATGACCTCAAAATATTTATCTTTTTTTAAATTTTCCACTTATAAAACTAGCGTAACAAGTCATTATTAAAGTTTGTAAGTTAACTTCTGTATTTGGGCCACTATTTACAACTAAGTGCATGTCAGGTCAAGTAAACAGAAAAAATACAAAATTAGATGCAGCTTCTAAAAAAGAAAACATTTTTGCAATACGGCCAAAATTAGATGAATCAAATTGTAACACCCGCTCAAAACTACATTAAAAATTAATTAAATAATAATATAACAACAATCGTAACCGTGCCGTATTTTTTTCTTATTTAATACAAAATAAAAATACTTGAGCATATGTTTTACTATTTCTTTTAACGTTTGGTCACAAAATTGAAAATGTAAACAAAAACGTAATTTCGTTGTAAAGCTTTATCTACATACCTACATACGCATACCTAGGCAATCCTAAAAATAAAATAAAAAAAGAGTACACCCTACACCACATTGATCCAAATAAACGAATTACTATCTCTTTTCAACGTGCACACTCCAATGAAGTCAGAATGCAGCGTGCGTAAAACCGTAAAAGTGGAAACTATGCTGAACCTGCATGACTGAATCAACCATCCAACTTATCGAACTTCATTGTCGAGAGAGCAGTGTGGGGGATATAAAATGAAGCACAGCAAATGCCGAACATTCCAACACTAGCCAAACAAAGACAATAATAGCTTTCAATTAGCGCCCATCTCAGCCCTTTTCTCAGCAACACTGTCTCCGGCACGAAAGAGACAATCAGTCGTATGGCGGGACAAAAGCAGAAATATACCCCACAATCGACGAAATCGATTGAGGTAACTTATGCAAAAAGTGAGTAATAAAATTATCATTGCTTGATTAAAAAAAAAACAATGAATTGCTATTGTACTCCCGATGAACTTACATATTCCAAATAACCGTGTATTTGGTCGTCGATACTCCCCTCGGCCATTTTTCCGTAGTAGCAGGGTGTGGGAAGATTTTTTGTATTACTGTTTTTATTTCTCGTTCACTCACTCTGCTGCACTATATCGAATACGAACTTCAAGGAAGAATTGAGGAAATTACTATGCGATTAACTTTTTTTTATTTTCACGTACGTAACTACACTTCGTATAAAAATATCTGCAGTAAGCGAAGCACTCCCGAACAACCGAAACGTTGCACTTTAGAGTTCTTTAACAAAAAAAAAATAAACTTCCCCACGGTCAAGCAAACCCTTCAAAGTGACAGAACTGACACTGAGATAGCACTAAGCACTCCAACAATTTGAGTGCGAACTGCAAGCGTGTGATGTGTGAAGGCAAACTGAAAATGTATTTAGAGTGAAAATGAAAAAGCTTTCTGTCAATCAATTGTGAACTGGGCGGGAAGCTCCATCGGGGAATATCTTTATTCACAATAATTATTAGTGTGGTGAGCTGTGAATGAATGCTTCTAGAGATGGGCAATTTTTCAACGAAGTAAACAGGTTCCAACTTGGACTAACTTTTTAACCTACTAAAATAACGAAGTTGAACGATAAAAAAATTTATTCAATCCTTCCCATATAATATGTTCAAATTAAACGGCGTAAATATGTTAGACGGAGATCATAAATTGGGGTAGTGTCTACAAATGACGGGGTCGGTTAGACTAACTTCACTAAGTTTACGGACTTTTGGGCAAAACTACCAGGGGCCTATGTATACCACGAAACAACAATTTGACATTCTAATCGATGTTTGTTAAAACAGTAGATTGAATAAGTAAAATTTATTTCTGTGCCACAAAAAATATCCGTTGTATATTTGTGAAAATTTCCCTAGATTTGTTAAGTCAATTTATAACAAGTGATTGTGTCACAGCTGCACCAACACAATAGGTCTGTTTGGTAACATGCTAGTTTTCGAAAGTTCTACGTAAACTACATAGAATCTGACAGTTTCATGGCTCTTAATTTTTTTTACTCTCATTTGGATCTCTCTTTGCGATGAATTATCTGCAAGGCCAATTCCTCGGGGTGGGCCGAGCCAACTCTGTCAAACCAGTCATCTGACAGTTTGTGAAATGTCATAGTCTTCATTGTTAGTGGAAAACAAAAACAATTTGATAGGTTTGACCAAGTGTTGTTTGAAAAGCGTTTGTTTACTTTTGTGCAAGTTTTCTGTCTTTGAGAGGAGTTCTCTCTCTTTGAGAGGATTCTACTATTTGACAGATCTCAATTCCGTGTGCCAAAAGAGATACCAAACACACCTAATGTGGAGGGAAATAAATACCAAAGAGTGCTTACAGAGTGGAGCGAATAGTGAGCAATGAGCAAAGCAGTGAAATCAAACACATTCAATTAAAGCGTTGCGCACAGAGACAGCCTCCTCAGAGCTCTTTGCTCTTAGCTCGAACGATTTTTGCTCTTTACTCTATGCTCACTCTACACTCCCCTCTGTAAGCACACTAAGGCAAATTAGTCGTTTTAGTCGAAATTCGTGATAATACAAATATTCTTTCGGTGCTTTGGCCAATAATCTTCTTCTTCTTTAGGTGGTGCTACAGTTCAGGGTGAACCAGGTCCTGCTTCTCGCAACCATTTGTGTGTGCATGTTATAATTTTACACGAATTGAAGGGGCCGACACTGCCCGAACACAATGGAAAGTCGCTGCAGTACGTTCGAAAGTTGAAGTTGGCTCAACCTGTATATACAGCTGCAACTTCGCATTGTGTTCGCGCTATAGGATTTACGGGTATTTTAACTTTGAGAGCGCTGCATACTTCAGCTACAGCTTCACCATTGTGTTCGGCCAGACAGTTTTTTTGCCGACTCCGAACGGCGAGTTGAGAAGATCATCGTGACAAATGATACTTTTGAATGCTTGTCAGAGGAGGTGGCACCATGAAAAAACTTTTAGGTGTTTGCTGATATTGAACCCCGGCAGCATTGCGTAGCAGTCCAACGCAATTACCACTACACCACGGTGGCCAATAGATCTTACAAAATAAATCAATTTAACATTTATTTTTCAGATTTTGTCAACAATTGTTGATTTCTGGTACAGAATGTGGAAAATATGCAAATTTCCCACATATTTAGGTTAAATAGAACAATATTGTTATCTAGTCTGTTAACTTATATGTAAGTTCGTGGTACAAAAACTCTTGTTGTTTTGTGGTATTGGCTCTAGGTGACACATCAAAAGCAAAGACTCATCCTATTCTATCCCCAATTGTTCTGTAGAAGTGATTAGGGTATATAGATACTGATCATAAATACATTCTGAATTTTTTTCTTATGAACTACCACTTTAAATTTTAAGTTTACGCTTCATCATATACCTACTCGTACTTTCTATATTCGCTTTATTCGACAACTTGAAAAGTACCCCAATCAGATTTAACACTTTACCCGCTGTTGTAGTTCTAATTAGTACACTCAAGTGGCGTTAACAGCTTCAATGAACAATGAACAAATATTTGCGAAGATAATAACATCTTCATCGCGTTCAGTGTGATCCCACTTCACTGCGATTATGATAATAATGATAATAACATATGTAACATACATATTTGCTAATACATATATGTAATTTAATATTAAATACTCATATATGCTTAGTTACTTAAGTACTCAAAAGTGATCCATTCAAATGATTTGTTGAATAAGGAAGGTCTGGTTTCAACGGGATTTTAGTTAGCACTTGATTTTTCCAACAATACTGGGAATACACTAACACTTCTCAGTGCGCCCTGGAGCGGTTGTAAACTAAAGAAAACTCACACACGACCGCTTTTGTTTTATTCTAACGTAACGTACGTAGAGCCTTACATAGACCAGTGTTGGTTCATAGTGATACCATTCATAGTGATACCCAATTCTCCAAATTTGATGAGAAGGCAAAGTTTTATGTTTAACATCTTTGAGTGAGTATTTTGTGCACAATTTGGTTCCAATGGTACTGCAGTCTCCGGTTCAATTTATTTGCATATGTCCGACGAGAATAGTTTAGCAAGATATCCGATAACGCAGTGCTTGTGACATTGTCTCGTACACTGCGACCAGACTAGGCCTATTGGCAAGTCGAACAAGATTATTGGCCTAACTAAATCGGTATTAATATTCGCAATATTGATAACGTTACCATGTCCAAAAGGTTTGAGGTTGAAGCAACTAGACACTTTAAGTCTAAGCGCTGTTTTAAAAACGTCACTAACGTAACGTGGTATGTGCGACATTAGCATTTAAATAATACTGACCCTGAGCTACTTTATTACCAAAAAGTTAAACGACACTAGCTAGGATCACCAAAAGGACAACGACACCAACATGCTGTAACGTACAACACATGTATGTCACAGAAATGGTTCCACCTTAGGTAACTAAACGAAGTTAACCCTGGCATGGAGGTAATCGATTGAGTGATGAATCAGCAGTCGAAGCTGGTGCCCGATAGAGAAGAGTCGTCCCAATAAGTGAACAATAAATTACTTACTTACTTACTTACTTAGGTGGCGCTACAGTCCGGGGTGGACCATGGCCTCAACCAACAACCTCTCCAGTTAGCCCGGTCCTTAGCTAACCGCCTCCAGTTGCGCACTTCAAGTTGGTTGAGGTCTTGTTCTGCTTGTGCGCGCCACCTTAGGCGAGGTCGTCCTCTGCTGCGCTGACCTCCCGGGTAAGAGTCGAATATTCTCCGAGCTGGAGCGTTGATGTCCAAACGCTCTACATGTCCTAGCCATCTTAAACGCCTTATGTGCAGTTTTTTGAAATGGTTAATGTCGCTGTACAGCTCGTACAGTTCGTGGTTGAATTTTCTCCTCCAGAACCCGTCAACGCAAACGGGACCGAATATCTTACGAAGGATTTTTCTCTCGAAGCGACCAAGGATATCTTCATCCGCTTTCGATAAAGTCCATGCTTCAGCTCCATATAGCATAACAATAAATTACGACATAACCATAATCTAATCAAGTTATATAGTTATTTGATTTTTGTACACCAATTTCCCAGCCGCGGAACCCAGTAACAGCGAACACAGCTTGGAAAGGTTTTATAAAGTCGATCGTCCCTTTTTAAAATTAAGACAATTATCCTGTCGATCTGCTGAATTGCACAAACAAAATTGTGGAAGGTTCTTGTCAATTTTAGAACCTTCGCTCCCATTCGATTCTACCAATCATTTTATATCAATCAAATTTGTTCAAAAGAAAAGTCATTCGTCGGAACTTGGACCTTGAATATAGCAATGATGCAGACAATGCTATCTTTGAATCGGGTATGGTTCGCACTTTATTATTTAATTTTTTAATTATTTGGTACTTCTTTGTTTCGACAAATTTCATTTCGTTTTCTATTTAGTTCGTTTTAGGTTCATTTCGTCTTTAATTGTTTTGTTTTTCGATTATTTAGTTTTTCTTTTGAAAGGAATTTTGTTCAGTTCGGCTTCAATCATTGCGCCATCGTTTGTTTCGTTTTTTTAAATTTCGAGCATTGGATGAAGTAAGTGAGAAATTCGCGCGAATTTCCAGACCTTGTTCTAAACGACAAAGAAGAGCAAAATTTTAAGGAAAATTTGATTGCGAATGACAAGAACCCATTGAACTGAAGGCAACATGTAACGGTATTTGTAATTTTGTCGAAGAAGTGATTCTGCTACAGCAACTTGTGCATAAGTGTCTACGATGTAGCACCGAAACGTACCTCACTCTCTACTAGTGACAAACAGACGGCTACATTACATTATAATAGAGATTCATATTTTTGTCGTCTGCATCCAATCATAATACCAAAAACTTACGCCCCACACAGTCAAAGCAAATCAGTTTCCTAGGAATACACTTCAGTGTTTGCAATTAAAAGATTTAAATCGGGCATGGATGTATACGGTATACCCCCAATCAATAGCAAACCTCAATTATTGTGACCAATCTATCAAAATCAAACACAACATTTGGCGTGTCCAAGTGCAAATGAAATTCCGCGCAACAATGCTGCTTACACAATTTTTCAAATGTGGTGATAATGATTAGATGAAAAGCCGATAAGCGTTATGTCACCTCATTAAACAGGTTAAATATTATAATCACGAGTAATTAGATGCTTTTCGAAGTGTCGTCGTTTCGTGTTCTCTAGCAATGCTAAGACCAGTGGATGGCGCCGCGCCGCTTTTAAATAAGGTGAATGCTATTCCGCTTTAGCGTTCCGTGCGAAAAAAAATATTTTGTTTCCAGTTCAACAAACATGCACGAGTAAAACGCAATAATTATCTTACGCGTACAAATGAAAACAAAAAACAAACCTCTGGTAGGGTGGAACTGGTAGCTCGAGAGAAAGTTCTTATCTTATAAGATTAAAAATATAAAATTTCGTGAAACACTGTCGTCTGTTTTGGTTTTTTATTGTTTCATTTGATTTGCTATCAGAGTCTCTAGCTGCGGTGGTGTAGTGTACAGCTACAACAACCAGTGATGCAATCAGAACATGATAATATATGTGTTTTATCTTTATCAAAGCAACTAAAGTTTTTTGACAGTCGGATTTGTAAAATGGAGGATACCTCGTGAGCGATAATAAAATTAATTTTCTATTGAAAAAAAATATGTGGAAACTAGCAAAGCCGCCGATGCGATGTATGCATGCACTCGTTGTTAATGAGATTTTTTGCTTTTATTTATATCAAAAGGCGTTTCTGTCCATAAACACGATGCATTTTCAGATTCAGGTGTACTCGTACCTTCTCTTTTTTTCCTTTCATGTAGATTTTAGCTTCACAAAGTATGAGCCAGGAATAATTTTTGCCGCTGGGCTTCGCTTGTAATGAATTAAATGCCCCGCGGGTTATATGACCCCGTCTTTATCCTCCAACTCAAAAATCTCGTTTAACATGTCGCTGCAACGCTTGCCATTTTGAAGCAAGTTCGATGTTTTTCTAGGATGTGATGTGTGTGTATCGAATTTCATAGTCTATTATAAGATAGGATGGATATTTAATTTAAAAGAATTTTAGTCAATAAATGTTACGCCGAGTCTCCACCAGACATATTTCAGAAATTTTTATTTTTTCATTGGGTGGGCAAATTCTATCAGGACATTACATTTTCAAACATGTCGTATACGAGGAAACAACGACTATTAATTCTTGCCGTGATGGCCTTGCAAAAACTAGAGAAAATCGAAAAATCCGGGAATAAAAGAAGGCATCGTGTTTGTGTTAATCCAACTTATGCACAAAAGATAGTTGCATGATTTGGAAACCACTTTGCTCAAAGATGTATTGTGGGAAGATGAAATATTTAAATATTTGATTTTAGATATTTTATACCAATGCGAGATTCTAGTTTTCGAGATTTTGATTAGCGAGATTTTGATTAGCGAGATTTTGATATTATGAGTTTTCAATAAACGAGATTTAGCAATTGCAAGATTATGATAATGCAAGATTTTTTCATGCGAGATTTTGAAAACGAGATTTTAAAATGCGGTCCATCGTACCCAACCAAAAATGTGAATACGGTGGATTTTGTTAAATTTTTACCCGACTAGGCAAAAGGAAGGGTTATGAATCTCACAGGCTGGGGTTTGTTTGTTTGTGCAGCCTAAACTCGTACAACGTACAACCTAAGCTATGGAACCGATTTCAACCAATCGTCGTTGGATTAGTCTATCCGAAAAGTGTCTTAGGTTATGTGACGTCACAGAAAAATTCAATATGGCGGAGCAAGCAAGATGGCGGATTAATTTTTTTTATAATAAAATGAAAGGGCCTGGCAATTAGAATACAATATACTATGATGACGTCATTCTAAATTCAACATTGCAGTCTACCGTTTTCTTTACGAACACCTTAATATGGGCATAAAATGAAAGTGTTTGTCAAGTAGAACCCGACATTGCTTACCTACTAGTATAACCGTGGTCGCATGTCGTTATAGTAATGACTTTATAGATATACTTATATACATAAGTACCCATAAAAGCGACATGCGACCATGGTTATACACTGAACATCATTGTTTTGTTTCATCTTCTTTCGTACCTTTTAGTTTGTTTTTCCCTTTTATCTATAAATTCCGATGCGATTTCAAACACTTAATAAAAATATAGCTTAACAGGTTAACAGTTAAAGTGTGAATGTAGTGAATCGGTTTCATGATCTCTATGTACGTATGTATCTTAAATAAACGCAATGCAAATATATAATGCAATATGAATTGCATACATGAATTTTTCTATAAGAGATACATACAAATCTCGAACGTTTTAGAAAAATAAAAAAATCTTTCCAAAGTACATATATTTATTTGAAATGTTTTCCAACAACACAGTTGGAGTATTTAGATCTAGCTGGTCCGTTCGGCTTCGCCCGTGTACGCAAACAGTCGCGTTACTCACATGACAGATAATTGCCACCTTTAAGATGTTTTTGTGACATATTACATTTAAATTTAATATTGTTGATATGAAAATTCTATACGGGGAAAACTACATTTTCGTAAATATCTGCACCCCAGCACCACCTATCGGATCGAAATTTATTTCTTTTTATTTAGATTATTATATGGTGTGAATTTGAGCCAAATCGGTCCAAAAATAAGAATTTTGAAAAGGCGACCCCAACGCCACCTAGGGGGTTCTAACATAAATAAAAAACATTCGGAGCACCACACGACAATATAAGGTGGATAGCTTCAGCGGTTCCCAGCCGTGATAGTCGGACATAGATACGCCCCAACGTTTTTATATACATACATATTAAGATATGGTTACGTAATAAATGAAATGTTTCTTTTGTGTATGTAAACCGAATGGATTAAAGAATGGGGTTCGGCACCCGATCGACCAGCTGATTTAACAAAAAAAAAGAGGTATTTGTTGGCACAACTGCTGGTCCGTAAAACACTTATTTGTACCTTTTAAAAAACAAAACAAACATCGCTTCAAGTTCTTCGTCGGTGGTATGGCTTGCTGCAGAAAAAAAAACTTGATAACGCCGTGTGCACTATAAGCAATGAATCTCCGTTCATTATCCCCGGCATTTGGCGTTGATGTTATTTCGATTTGTACTAATTATTGTTTTTTATTGTTATTTGTGTTTATAGAGAGTTACCTCTCGAAATCAAATTACAGAATGAACCCACTAGAACTGACACACAATGTTTAGGATATCGTATGTCTGAATAAGCGAAATGTCTAAATGATGGACGGATGGACCATCAAATAAAATAACTATCTTGAACATTTGCTAGCAAATACTTTTTTGTGTTAAATACGAAATGATGCAGCTATAAAAAAGTGGGCACCGTAGCGCAAGTGGTCAGTGCGTCGGACTACTGAGCCAGCGGTCATGGGTTCGAATCCCGCCGCAAACACCTAAAAAGTCTTTCACAGTGCCCACCTCCTCCGCATGCCTGACAAGCATTCAAGAGTATCATTTGTCATATAAAAGCTTCCCAATTCGCCGTTCGGAGACGGCAGAAAACTGTAGCTCCCTTCCATTCGTGCAAAAATATAATGCGCACACACGAATGGTTGCGGGAAGCTAGGCTTGGTTCTACCTAGGACTGCTGAAGCCAAATATTTTTATAAAAAAGTGTTACCAGTGTGAGTCTCATTTGGAAGCAATCGAGTTGCTATATTTACCGAAATGGATGCATTTTTGCATAGCAATTCTGAATAAGTTTATAAGAAGCGAAGGGTTACCGAGTCTAATTTTAAAATGCTTTACCGTTTTGAGAAGAAAAACGTAGAGTGATTAAGTGAATACTTTATTGTTAAGCATTTCCTATATGATTCTAATCGAACGAACGAATTGTTTTATAAAATCATATATTTTAAGGCATTCAAACTGAAACAAAAGTAGGGGCAGCTTCAACTCAAGATAAGATGAGGATCTTATTAAGATACGGTGGAGATCCTGGATTTTAAGTTGGCGTTGCTGAAGATATTGGCGTACATCAGAGTACTGTTTCCAGAACAATAAATTCTGTTGCAAAACTCAAAACAGACAAATCTTCTCATTGGATAAAGTTTCATTCCAATTATGAAGAACGCTTGAAAGCTTAGCAAATACAGCTTCACATCCTGTATAGGAGCCTTGGACTGCATTCATGTAGAAATAATGGAGCCGCGACCCCATTCAGAAGAATATATAAATCGAAAAGGACATGCCTCCATTAATATCCAAGCAAGATACGTACGTGATGCAGTGGAATGTTTTACAAGTGTGGATTGCCAATGGCCAGGTTCAGTTCACAATTCCAGAATTTGGAGAAACAGTTTTTTCGAACCTGTAATGAGAAATTGCACCAACAGCGTTTTGTTGGGAGACGAAGGGTATGGAATCGCACCTTGATTAATGACGTTGTTTTAAGAATCCAACAAGTAATCAAGAAAAGGTATTCAATAAATTGCATTCAAAAGAGAGGGTAATGATTGAAAGATGTTTTGGACAAGTGAAGAGAAGATTTCCAATTTTGCCAATTTTTGAAAATATTCCTTCTTCTTTACAACCACCATGGCATGGGTAACAAATTCTGCTCCCACAGATAAACCACCTTTAGGTAAAAAAATTTTAGCCCAACGAGATTGTTTACAAAACAAAAACTAAAGAAACAGTAAATTACGATAACAGCTACCGGTATAGCATTCAAAACACATTTTCTGCAATAACGATTGAGAAATAATACAAAATAAGTATAAACTACCAATTTTGGATGAACTGGTATTATTTATTTGAATGATGGTAGTATTTACTAGAAGTATTTGCTATCAAGTAAAAACTTGTTTTTATGCATACCAAATCCAGTAAATACTTAAAATATTAGTTTCTACTAGAAGTACTCGCTTCTACTAGAAGTACTAGCATAAGTTTTATACATACGGCCCAATGTCATCCATAAATGAAAATCACGCTTCACAGCTGATCAAATCACAATACAGTCGGGGGTTAACCAGGGCTTGCTTTACCCTTCACACAACCACTTGTGTGCATGTGTTATAATTTACCACGAATTGAAGGAACCTACAGTTTGTTGCCGACTCCGAACGGTGAGTTCAGAAGCTCATCGTGACAAATGATACTCTTGAATGCTTGTCAGACATAAGGAAGAGGTGGCCGTGACACCATGAAAAAAACGAGTGGGTGTTTGCTGGGATCGATAGAACCCGGGCAGCACAGTTCCGTTTTGCGAGTTTCTTCGTTTATTTTCTTACTTTTGTTTTATAATTGTCGACATTCAGCTTGATGTTTGCGGCCATCACCAATTTTAAGTAAAATACAGTTCAGTGGTCTTTTGGTGATAATGTTGCAATCTTAAAACAAATAAGTCTACGTGCTCTTAAGCACTATAGGGGTACAGTATTTACATACATAGATAGGTATATGACATACAAAACACATAAATAGCGCTATTCACACGATCCGATTCATTAGTCATCTGATTAAAAGTTTTGAACAATATCTCACTCTTGTCATTATCACTATTTTCAGAAAAAACATGGTTGCAGGTTAACTCGGATAGTAAGTTAGACTTACATACACTCTAAATAAATTGTCTTCCAACTAAGGGCAACTTCTTATGTATCACCTCGGTAGACAGAACGTTATTGCATTCGTACGACTAATACTAATACAGGTAAAAGCGCTAATACGACCAACGACCGTAAGAGAAAAAACCGCATTTATTAATTTTTTATAGCATGAAAAACGCTACAGCAGCTCACTTAGCTTACTATTCGTACTGAATGCTGATATGTATGTATCATATCATCATACCACTACTTCGTGTCAATTTTGCCCCTTTATTTTATATTATCATAAATGCTGTATTATAGGTATAAATAATTAATGTAAGTAATTCTCATTCGATTTTATTAATGCTGGTAAATCAGAAAAAAATACTTTATTCCCAGACATTGGTGGCATTCAAGATCTTAGTTGACTAGATATGCAGTCAATCTAAGATCCTGAATGCCAAAATTGACTGCATATCTAGTTGACAGTTCAGATGTCAAAAACGTCATCTACTTTCTATTTTCGCTTGGAATTGTTTGGAGAATTGCTATTGCAGCACAACAAATCTGTTTTTTTAAAGAAAATAAGAGCAAAAACAAACTTAGAAATATGAATGCACGAATTAGAGGATGACATTTTATGCAAGTAACATGTGTAACACATGTGTTCGGATTGTAAATTAGTTATTTCATAGGCCAAGTTTCATTTTTTGCTGTGAACGATTTGCTGAGTTCGTCGATTGTTCTACATAATCCAACAGTATATGAACCGCATAAAAAATAGAAAAAATAAAAATACTCCTTCATAATTTACTTGGATTTTCATTTTTGTAACAAGCAAACAACAGCCACGCAGTATAACCACACCAACCAGTCAGCTGTTTTTGGCGGTTGTTAGTGGGCTAGTCAAGATTTTCTTGACTAAGAATCCAGTCCCCGACCTCAAAAAAATTGACTAGCTGTTCTGTCAATTTTCAGGCTCTCGACCAATCAGAGGCCGTGGAATTGACTGCATATCTAGTCAACTAAGATCTTGAATGCGCCCATTGCTTTGATTTTAGCTGACACAACAAACTGGCGAGCATCGACGACTGTAATTATGAATGAGAAAAATAACGGAAGTCACAGCTGCAATTAACTGATTTTGATGAGTCATGCGGTCATGCCATCTTGCATCTTAATTTGTTGCGAGGTTTGCTTGAGTTCAATAAAATTCGAATTATAAAGGCAAATCAAAGACCAGTCCAAGTAAACAGTTGCAGATAGGATTCAGCTATTCAATACCATTCATGAAGAAAGTAAATTACTTAATATGAACATATATATGCTTACCGCAATTGCCAATGACCTTCTAGGTGTGTGTCCATTCCCATATTCACCGGCAGAAGGACGTCTCTGAGTTTGCTGAAAAACGGATGCCGCTCGCCTTCGTGGTGGTGGCCTTGGTGCCGTTCCAACCAGTCCCGGAGCATCGTTTATTGGGCCACCGACACTGACACCACTTCCACCGCTGCCGTTGCTATTCGCAGTTATAGTAGGTGAAGCTGAACTACTTGAGGTACTCATTGTGTATACAATACTTCTCGTTTTATTTTTTTATTTTATTTTTCTAGAGGGCGAGAAAAACCACCCAAGCATTAATTATTTTATTTTTATGTATTATCTTTTCTTTACGAGAAGAAACGAATTAGATAATTGTTCTAGGAGCTCAATGCGCTATCACACTGTAGCATAAATAACTTCTTTTTTTTAATGAAAAATCAGCGGAAGAAGCGCGGAGGGTTTGGGCTGCGGTACAGCTTCACTGCACATAGAAACACATATACATTTGAATACATATGAATGTGAAAAAAAGAATTAAAAATCACAACCGAACTGTGTTCTATGAATCCCGTTGCTATATGAATTAAAATTATACCACTACGACACGAGACAACAATGACGAAGACTATAAAAAATGATTAAACTGAACTTTAAGCGATTTTAATTGGGATTACATCTTATATTTATGACCTGAGTGGAAATAGGCACTCATGGAGACATTTGTTATTTATTACGAATATTCTTTTGAACACGTATTGGTAACCACTTAACAACTTATATTTAATTGAAATGAAAATATTCTGCTCGATTGGTTAATTTAAAGATACGACCACGAGCAGCAAATTTTTTTCGCCAGAAGTCTCGAATCTCAGCACAGTAAACGATATAACAGAAAATTCCTCTACACTAAACGGGTGGGAGAAGACTGGAACAAAAGCTTTATACACTGACAGATCTATGCTGAACTTTTTCAATTGTGGCAGGTGGAGTTCAATAAGTGTTGCCGGGGTACAATTCTAAAAAAAGTATTAAAATAATAAAAATCGGGTAGGTAAGGTAGGGTGTTTAAAATGTATTGATTTGGAAATAAACAAATGGTTTTTTAAGCGAATTTAAACAGAATCTAAACTTTCCATTGTTGAAGCACTGTAATCTTTGTTTCTAAATTAATTTTATAAGAATTGGTTTGGTGGTTAAATTGAATTAATTACTTGACAAGTTTTCATAAATAAGATAACGCCATTCGAAGGATAAATGACCTTTCTGAACATATAGAGCGTCAGAGGAACGTCGTTTACAGACTATTCATCAATAAATCCTTTTATATCAAATTCTGTTATAAATTGGCATATGTCAAACGAAACCTCGTTGTCAGATCATCAACACTTGGCATACCGCATACCGGTAATATAGCTCAATTCTCGTGAAAACCTTACCATAAACTCAGAAATGCTAATTACGGACCTTGTATAAGAGATTGAAAAAGCTGCAAATGTGTTGCTAACCTCTTTCCATAGCAGCTGCGTCACTAAGTACAACAAATAAGAAGTTTCACTTAAAAACATCGTTGGGAAGACATGAGACCAGACGATTATTAATCAAAGTCAACATAAAAATTGAAGCTGCAAAGAGATAAAAAAAAATACGATTTCTTCGTTTCCAATGAGAAGGCTTTTCGTTTTATTAAATTTGTTTTGTTTTGCATTTTTAACCTTCTCACATTACATTCATTAACAATCTTTTCTTCAAAATATTTAGTACAAAAATGTAGGTATACGTTTATATTACAATTTTCGTTATTTGATTTTTAAAACTGGAAAATGCTTACATGATTTCGTGTGAAAAGAATGATCATAGAACAAAACAAAAAAAAATATTTCAATGAGTTAGGCTTTTGGGGAAAACATTCACGAAAATAAAAAAAAATGTGAAAAAAAGGTTTAAATATCTCTCTATATCTTAAATAATGTAATAATATAACTTCTAAAAAAATGCATTTTGGTCGAGAAAATTACAAAATAAAAATAGAAAAGATTATGGAAGAAGGATGAGTAGTCGAACAAAAAAGCGAGAAGGTCACGAGAAGGGTAATCTAATGAATTACAACATAACGATTTGTTTTGCATATTTGTTGATTGGATGAATTTTGTTTTTTTTTAAATTAAATTCTCCGAAATTTGATTATTTGTGAGTCTATTGCTGTCCGTGTGCAGTGATTGTTAATAGAGATGAGCGCGTGGAAAATTTGTTTTTAAAAATTATTTTATGTCAATATTTCAGTCCTTCATGTGAATGGGTATCACAAATTTATGTCCAAATGGACTTTTGTACTTAATGCCAGCTTCGCGATAGAATTTATCTGGTATTCCTAAATTACACAGATACAATTTGCCACAGCTCGATGATATGCCGTTGATCGGTAATGTTGGGAGTATTGAGTATTTAATTGGTACGTCCTGAATGCCATTCGGTGGTGGATCAATAGCGAGAATTGAAGCTCTGAAATGCAAGTAAGACGAGTTATCATAGTGGTTAAATTGAGTGTGGGTAGATAGGAGAATTACCGATTTTCCTTCATCCATTTAGTAACACTCGAAGACAAGTTATTCGAATATGTCGACAATATCACAAGATCAGGAGTTGGTAAAGCTGCCCGGATAAGAAAACATGTATCAAAGTAATTCGGAAAGTGAGAAAGAAGAGCATAACGCTTACCATCAACTGAGTAAACAATTGTATTTCCTGTTGCCTTAAAAAGTAAAACCTCTGTGCTCTTTTTCTCAATGCTTGGATCTTCTTCTAAATAGAGAAGAACCTTTAGTCCGTGTGATGCTAATTGACGTCCAGTCGCAGCACCAATTTCGCTTACCCTGGAAATTTTAAAATGTGATAAAGTAATAAATATTACTGCATTAAGCACTAGTATTAATACAAAAGACACCCAATAAGCATTACCTAAAGTTCTTTGATTCGTCGCAAATGATTGCGATCGTTGGCCATTGATGGCAATTATTTGGCGTAAGCCTTCGTGCTCCACCCAGCAGAAGAATCGCCAAATCAGTGGTGCCTCTCGCCAGAATATCATTCTGTCTTTGAATGGACAAACCACAAGCTTCCGCAGCTTGCTCGATCTTCGAACGGGCGTAACTTGGTATGGTCGGAACAATGAGACCTTCATCTGTTAAACAAAGCACAAAGTTAACCGATTACTCGGGTGTATAAAGCCCATATTAACATACCTGTTACGAAATCCATTGAATCTTCGTACATCGTAACGATTTGTCGTAATTGTAGAGGTGTTCCCTCCAAAATATTCTCATCGTGACGGTATTTCTTGTCCTGCATTGAAACCGCTTGACGCACCAAATCAGGCTTCTGTTCCGCTTCAATAACGTCCCATAAGGCCTGCTTATCAAACAGAGCTAAGTTGCCTTCAAAATCGAAATCTTCATTCATAATTGGATCATCTACAGAAGTCCCAAATGTTTGATTCTGCTTAAGACTTCCTTCGCGACGACATTTCTTTCGTTGCTTGTTCAAGCTTACGCGAGTGCAAAGTTTGCCATTCCCATTGGCACCATTTCCATTTAGCGAATTACTTGGATTAGTGTTTACCGAAGCCGAGCGATTTGTATTCACAATATCTATTGGTTTACTAGTGCTACCAAAAATCTCGGGAGTGGTCACAAAAGAAGCTCCCATGCGAACCTCTACCTTAGGTGGTATCAAATTACCGAAGAACTGCGCTACGCTATTGAATGCTTGTGGTGACTTGTTGCCATTGGCTGCTGATGAAGTGGAAGCGGCTATGATTGTACTGCCTGTGCTAGGGATAACGGTGGGAGCTTTCGGAAATTTCTCAAATGTTGGTGTTCTGCAAATAAAAATTTAATAAAAAAAAGTTTGTAAATACATATTACAAAAAGAATAATAAATCACCTTCTATGTCCATTGGCAATTTTCATATTCGAAATTTTATTAGTCAAAGCTGAGGTGCCCTCTTTTACACTACCAACTCCATTCGTAAGAACACTTCCATCCGAAGTATTCGGCACACTAGCGAAATTTGGCAGCTTCACTGGCGTTGGCTTATTAATCACAGTTGGCGTTACAGTACTTTGGCCATTGTACGATGGTATTAATTTGATATCAAATATATCCTGTGCCCTAGAACCGCATAAAATTTCAGGTTAGAATATTTCAGACCAACACTTCTTTAGCTTGTATTACCTCAAGGTAACCTCAGCATCTTGTTTTCGCAACGGGACCCCATTGCGGAACGCACGAATAATGGTTATATGGTCGACACTTATGTCTTTTATCATGCCTTGGAAGACGCCTAGCTTCTCGTCGCATTTTATAGAAACAGCACGTCCAATCCAGTCTTCTTCCATGCTACCCAGTTACAGAACAGTGCGATGCGAATCTCCAACGGAGCAGACGAGGACAAAAAAAGGTTTTACTTGAAACGCAATTAGCGCAAGATTGCCGATTTTAGTTTTTCACCACACCACGCACAACACACTTTGGTTGGACAATTGTCTATTTTTACGAGGACTTTACTGGGGTATTGTGGGTGCAGAGTGTATTTATATTCTAATTATGTGACAAAGGCTTCAAAGTAAATGTTTTGGATGCCTTTTTAGGGCTAAATGCAATTTATTTGCACAAAATTCTTCGCTATAAATTTTTACACTTTCTCATTAAACACAACACTTTTTGACACAGTTCCAAACTTTCATATTTTTATGGTGTTGCGCTATACGTGTGTGATTAGTACTATTGGTGTGGGGAATAGTACGCCTGAGTTACCGAAGTTGCAATATCATAAACAATTATTATTACAAATTTAAATTTATCATATTTTTAAGAATAAGAAAATTGATGTCATCATGGATATCTCTCTAAGCAGAGTTTAATAAATTAAAATGATCTATTAAGTAGCACCCCAAGATTAATTACTGCTGATATTTCATTTTTGGACCAGCATTTACGTAAAATATTTATTGAAATTATGTACATATATCGAAAGAATCGTTTACTTAAAGTTGTTTATTCTATTCTTCAGAGATTTGAAACTATATTCAAGGTTTTAAATAGGCGAACGCCATATCCGTACGAAAATATTTTTCACTACGGCCGGCCGTGCATTTTCTCCCTTTGCTGTTTTGTAAAATGCGCGGTGTTAATTACAATAACTTTAGTTTATAGTGACCAGTCTAAGAACAGTATAGGTACTACATAATCAATCCCATATCCGGGTTAAGGAGCTCACACTGGAGCGGTACGCGGTAGCGGTAGCGGTAGCGGTACAACGGTACGAAATCCTATTGCAGTAAATATAGGTACACATATTGGGATGCTATACCGCATCCGATACTGCGGTATTGCAACGGCACGATTTTTTACCGTAGCAAGCTACGTTGACCGCGTGCCGCCTGTCAAAATGTATTGTGATAAATTAATTATGTTGAAAACAAAGCCAATTTTATTAGATTTCACTCATCCAGAGTATAATAATATAAGGGAATAAAATATTAAGCTTAGTACGGTATTCACATCAGGGCAAAACAGCTAATTTCGTTGCGAATTTCCAGAACATGCTCGAAATGAGATAATTTTCCATACGAATTGACATATCGAAATTATCTCATTTCAACATAATTTCGTTGAAATTCGTTCAAAATTATGTGAAAATAAAATCGAACGAACTTAATTTGAATGCAGTTGAATGATTCTGAATGACAATGCCGAGATTGCGATAGCGATCTATCGCAACACGTGTATTCAAGTTTGTTCATTCACATCAACTGCAATAATGTAGCGATAGACTGTGATTGAACGTCTCTAGTATTCAATCGCTCTATCGCGCAATATTTTGTAATTTTTATTATTATAAAATGTCAGCTTTGGTAGTTTTTAAATTAGATTTGAAGATTTTTTTTTCTAGAATGTAAGTAAATACTGCAAATGGATCGTGAAAATGTTTTAAAAAGTAAAAAAACAACATAAATAAAACCGACAAAACTTCAATCGCTAGCGCGCTGGTGTGTTTTGTTATTTATCGCTATCGCAATCGCTATCGCTATCGCTCCAGTGTGTGCAAGCCTTAAGCTGGAAATACACGATACAATCGTTGTACAACCGCGGGTTGTACCAATATCGGTACAACCGTTGTAAGTAGCACACACACTATACAATCTGCGTGCAATTTCCATACAACGGCGCATCCAACCGCAAGTTTTCGAATCAAAGCGTACAACCGTGCGATATCGGTACAATCGTCGTAAGCTAGCTAACACACGATACAATCGTCGCATACAACCGCAAATTGCATACAACCGTTGTACAACGATTGTATCGTGTATTTGCTGCTTTAAACTATGTGGTTGAGATTAGGTACAATTGTCAAAGCTACTGGCCGCGTTCAGCACATATAAAACCGAAAGAAATAATGGAATAACATACAAAACATAAATATCTCATGAAATGGTTTAATAAATATGGGAAATTATCTAAAAAAAAAAGAAATTGTAGTTGTACGCACTCTGATCAACTACATGTGGAGCCAAAGAGCGTCGGCCGTAAAATTCGTACATCTGTCCATTTATTTTATCTTTGGGGCACTTTTCAACAGTTGGCTCTATAGTCCACGTGCGTGTCTGACAATTGTTGAAATAGCCTGAGTGGCAAAACCCACCCGAAAAGTGAGCACCGCTTCTATCCAATGTTAGCTATATAATAGTCGACTTTATCTAACCAACTGTTTAACAATAACATCCAACTATTATTATTACTATACGTTATACCTATACTTATGTATATAAAAAAATAATTTATTCTTAAAAAAATGTATAACATGGCACCATCATAGATTTACTATCGGAACTGAATGCATCCATTCACGAAATTAGCAAGCGTAGGTATGAACACTTTTTATTTAAAACTCGAAATTATTAGATAGATATCTACCTGGAGGGCTGGAGTTCTCAGTGGCTCTATCGGTTACTGATAAATTGGAAAAGGTTTAAGATTTCGTACTATTTCTTGCACTCGACAGCACTGTTTACCCTCTTGTCTGAAAATCTGAAAACTGTTCTCAGCTGTCAACTGAAACTGTCATCTCTTCGGCAAATCTGATATCTTTTAGATGTGTGCGAATTGAACAACAGAACGTATTGAAATCGTGTTTTGTTTTTCGTGATTTTTTTAATTAAAATTGTGTTTTCATCGAATAAAATTTAATAAAATATTTTATCCACAATGTCGGACGAAGAAGATATTTCGTACGTGAAACGTTCAAAAACTATTCACTATGGGTCTCTCGAAGAAACCGAACGCAACCGGCAAGCTGCACTGGAAGACATCGAATCGGAGGAGGAAACTTATGAGCCTGAGCAAAAGAAACCACCAATTCCTGTTTCTATTCCCGCACCAAAGATAGACGATGACTACTATGACATAGAATCGGAAGTCTCAAAGGATAAATTGGCTCTTCTGGAAGAATTCGAAAGGAAGCGTCGAGCACGCCAAATCAACGTAAGTACTGATGATGCTGAAATCAAGAAAAATCTACGACAGTTGAATGAACCTATTTGTTATTTCGGCGAAGGACCTGCAGAGCGACGGCGTCGCCTGAAAGAATTACTAGCCAGTTTAGGAGAGAATGCCATCAAGCAGAAGCAAACCGAAGAGGAGGAACGTAAGCAACTCCAAAAGGAGCAAGAAACAACTTGGTACCACGAAGGACCGGAATCCTTAAGGGTATCCCGATTTTGGATTGCAGATTACTCGCTGCCAAGGGCGAAAGAGCGTCTGGATAAGGCAAAAAGTATTTTAGAGCTACCCAGTGCAACAAGAGCTGGACGAATGGTTGAACTGCAGAAGCGATTGCAGTCATTGGCGCCACTTTGCAGTCAAGTAGGTGATACTCGGCCTGTGAGTGGATGTGCTTTTAATGCAGATTCAACTATGTTGTTGACTTCAAGCTGGTCTGGTTTGTGTAAGCTATGGTCGGTGCCAGACTGCGCTCTAAAACAAACTCTTC
Organism: Brachyopa scutellaris; assembly: GCA_949775065.1. Taxonomy (NCBI): domain Eukaryota; kingdom Metazoa; phylum Arthropoda; class Insecta; order Diptera; family Syrphidae; genus Brachyopa; species Brachyopa scutellaris. Next base: position 105,867,825 of record OX459113.1, read on the forward strand.
GTGGTCATGCTAGCTACGTAGGTGGCGTCTCATTCCGTCCAAATGTTAGCGCCGATGATACAAATGTGGTGTCAATGGCTTCGGGTGGACATGATGGCGCTGTAAAGCTTTGGTGTTTTGGCAGCGAGGAGTCCATCGCTGATATTACTGGGCACATGCCAAATAGAGTCTCAAAGCTGGGATTTCATCCATCGGGTCGTTTTCTTGCAACCGCATGTTACGATTCTTCGTGGCGACTGTGGGATTTGGAACAGAGAACTGAAGTACTGCACCAGGAGGGACATGCCAAGTCTGTGCACTGCCTTGCGTTCCAGACAGATGGCAGTGTGATTGTTACCGGGGGCCTTGATGCTTTCGGTCGAGTTTGGGATTTGCGAACAGGACGGTGCATTATGTTCCTCGAAGGCCATCTAGGCTCAATCTTTGGTGCGGATTTCTCACCAAATGGTTATCATATTGCGACTGGCAGTCAGGATAATTCCTGCAAAATTTGGGATCTCCGTCGACGACAGCCTGTCTACACGATTCCTGCACACACTAACCTCATATCGGATGTAAAGTATGAGCAGGATGGTGGAAACTTTTTAGTAACCAGTAGTTATGACTGTACGACAAAGATATGGTCAAATAAGACATGGCAACCATTAAAAACGCTGCAGGGACATGACGGAAAGGTAGTTAGCGTGGACATCGCAGGCAACTCACAGTACATTGTAACGACGTCTTTTGATCGGACCTTCAAGCTTTGGGCACCGGAGAGCTGAGAGTGGAATGACGAGATTTCCAGGCGTATATGTTTAACAAAATATATTTTGAAAATGTTGTTAACCATTGGCGATGTAAAGTTATGGATATATGAAACTATTAACAGAAAATAAAAAATACCTCAGAAATTATTATTTAAATTTTATATATTAAGTTCCACACTAGATATGATAGATATATATTTTTAACAATTTGCCTCAAAGGAGTCTATCTATCTATCTATTAAATTAAATAGCTAGCGCAAGAGCTTGTGATTCCTCCTGAGAGTTTATTTCTGCACATCGAAAGCTTATCAACTGAACTTTTGAGAAAGTTACTGAGATATTAGCATTTTCTCGGATAGTCAGGCGGCCCTGAAATCTCTAGAATCAGTTTCATCCACTTCTAAGACCGCCTCCAACTGCCGTTCATCTGTTATAGAGAAGGCTAAGCAGTTTTACATTCACCTTTGCTGGGTGCCGGAGCACAGAGACATTCCAGGGAATTGGAAAGCTAACGAGCTCGCTAAAATAGGAACAACAATACCTATTCTACCCGATAAGAAAAATATAGGTATGCCACTCGCTACTTATAAGCTAGCACTCAAACTTGACACAGCCAATTAAACCAATTCTAGATGGGAAGGTGGAACTACCTGCCTTGCTACAAAACAAATCAGGGGCCCTACTCTGTATCTCGTTTCGAAACGGAAATTTTCCGAAAACGAATATTTTATACTCTCTATTTCGATAGCGGAATGAATTCTACTACTTTCGGATTTACAATTCCGAAAGTGGAATTTTGATACTCTGTAACTCGTTTCCTAATGTCAAAAGCATTGAAAAACGGAAAATTTCTTTCTACAACTCATTCGCTAACGGAAGGATTTAAAAGTACCTGCGAATGCAAGATTTTTAAGAAAATTTTAGTGATGATAACAATTTAAACAAGCAAGCCATTCATGTGTGCTTTATTTTTTGTGTTTATTGATTTAATAAATTATTTTTGATTTGCTCCCGTATTCTCTTAGCAATGTTCTCCATGTTGCTGTTCAATGCTGATTGGTGATGCATCATCGGGTATTTTAAATTTAGAGGGACTCCAGTGGATCCCAAAGGAGAAGGAAGTTCATCTCGTATGCAATTGAAAACATACAAAAAAGCATCCTTCGAAAGACGAAAGTTCTGAACAAAACTAAAATAATAAATGATAAGTAATGGTGATATGAATCCTTGGTACCAACCGAGTTTTACCTTTTATCACCTTTTTCAATAATATTTGATTTATCCCGTATAATTTTCCACTCAATCCGTTCTTAACTTGTTTTTTCGTCCATCCGAAGTGCAACAGAATACATTTTCCTTTTTTATTATATTAAATTCTTCCTTTAAAATTCACAACAATATTATTCCTCCTATTCTCGGTTTATTGATTTGACATATCTCATAAGAAATATATCGAGACTCGACAAAAAAAAATCCTGAAGTGGGAAAATCATCTAGTAGTATTTTTTACATTCCGAAAGTGTTACAGAGTACCAATTCAAAAGCGAAACGAAAAGCAATTTCGAATAGGATTGACTTTCGTAACGAAATACAGAGTAGGGCCCCAGGCCTAGATTCGATCTAAACCGCTCTTAGATATATTTTGTCACTAAAAAGACTACATGTTAGTACGATTATCGGTGTCATTACAGAACACTGCCTTATAGGCAATGTCGCAACTAGATCTCGAATGACTTCTGCTGAAGCTTTAGGGACGAGGAGGAGGAGGAAAGTCCAACACATCTCCTCTGATCATGCCCAGCTCTTTCTCATAGTAGGAAACTACACACTACAAAAAGACGTAGGAAACCTTCTTCGCTTTGTACAAAACTCTAAATGGTTCTCTTGAGCAGCGGGGTAAATATCCCCAAAATCCTTGGTATCATAATGGGCCTCTATAGACCTAAGTGTGCTGGTTCTTGTTGCCGGCAGCCACTGATATCTAACCTAACCTAGTCGATTGTTTCTTAAGATTGTATTTTGAATAAAAAACTTTCGTTTCTGATTTAATATTGTTATACAATTTTATTTTGTACATACTAGCTGTTGCACTCCCGGGGTTGTCCGTCGCGTTACTTTACTCATAGTATGATAGAGAGGAAGTAGTAGGAAGCAATAAATTCTCTTCTAGTTTTCAACTTTAATTCCCACTTATTTAAATAAATAATTAAAAAAAAATATTTTTACACTGATTTTAGTGGTTGTTCCCTACAGATGGCAGGATGACACAAACATTTGATGGAAATGTTATATCACAGACAATATACATATTTATTGTCTGTGGTAATATGTCCATTATATGTATGTACATTGTGTGGTTATCAATTGGTACTTTTTCGTTTTATATATCCAAGAATTGTTCTGAATATTGGTGGTTAAATTATTTTTTGTACATACGGCGAAAATGTTAGGCCTTCAGGATAAGCTTTGAGCTCATCTATTGGTGTTCATGGTTGTATTAATTGCAAGGTTTGAAATCACCAGCTAATAAAATGAGTGCTCCATAGAATGATTGCTCGTATCCTCTTAAATCTTGAAGAGATGAATTTAGTGCTTTTGTGAATTAATCCCAAACAATGAGCTGGTCAACCTGTTTCAATGTAAATAGTTATGCATTGAACATTTGAATCGTGCTTTAATTTTTGTTTTCAACTTGCAGCAGAGAAACACGTCAATGGCCTTCAAACTTCGTAAAGAAATAGTGTAATACTGATGCGCTTAATCGTAGAATAGATGCAACAACCAATTACGATGCGCTCTTCATATTGTGAATACATTTGTTTCAACCCAACGAAACATAAAACTAGAACAAGTTGCGATGGCTTTTATTGGCGATCGACTGTATTGCAAAATTCTCCCATGGTTACTGAAAGCAATTAGCACTTCCCACTTTGTAATCTCTATTTGAATATTTTTCTGGAATGTTAAAGGAAATATAAAGAAATCAGTCTCTCCGTACAAGTTGTGTATTTTTTTTTTGTTTTCTTTTGGTAGGCTAAATGTTTTACATTCTATTTAACATGTTAGGTCTATATCTACATTGAAGTTGTTTTATAATTGCCATTTACACATCGAAAAAGCCAAATCGATTACATACATATGTGTATATTTTGTTCAAATAGTTTTTTTTTTAAGTTTAAGACAATCATGCATTTCTAAGGCTGTATTTTACAATTCGATTTTCGTTACAAATATTATTATCTGTAATGTAATTTTGGTGAGATTTTTAATGTATTTTTTTTTTTCAAAATCTTTTCTTATATGCTAGTAATTTCGTTATTAACAATATTATATAATACATGAATGTTTTTTGTTTTTATTTTTCTTTCGTTTTCTTGTAATAAACAAAACGTATACAAAAATATGTGTTTTTTAAATGTTTGTCTAAACTATATTCTATTCTAGGTACGTCCTAATATTTATTGTTTTTACAAGAGTCGTACAAACATTAATATACCTATAAGTTTTGTTTACAGAAAAAAAAACAATGTATAAATCAAAAAGGGGGGAAAACATCGTACAACTAATTAAACTTAAAGTTAATTATAAAAAAAAAAACAATATATGTATAGTATGTATATAATATTGAACTAAAATTTAACTACCACAGATAGGTTGCAATATTCTCTACAAAAATCTACAAAGTTTCACACTAAAATGTATGGATAAATACGTATTTTATATATTTTGTATATAAACCATTTTTTGATATAGAATTTTTACTTGCTGTTTGTTTTTAATAATTGTAAATTTATGTTGAGATTATTTGTTTTTATTTTACATTTTACACGTCTGTAAACGATATACATATAGACAGAAAAATTGGGCAATATTCATTAATTTTGAAGCTTTTTTTTAAGATATAAACAATGGCTTGAGGTCATTTGCTGGTTTCTTAATAGTAATTGTAGTTGGTTAAAATAATTATCCCACTTCATTTGAATTACGCGCAATTTATACCGTGGTGTCTGGCCCTGTCATTGGAGTTTCACATTCTGAATCTGTTTTGACATCCTCTTCTGGAGTTATATCGATGCGATGTGCCTTAGACCATACAACTAAATCCATAAGGAAGGCTAGAAACATTATACCAGCCGTAATACCTGTTGAGGTCATAAAAATTTGTAATGAAATTGTATCTTAATTGTCAATGAAACTTACCCAAAAAGTTGTGCCTAAATGCTTCCACATCATATAACGAACAAGCTCCATGCTTGCCGCAAACTGTTTTCCAGACCAAGCAAGCTGAATCCACAACCGCACCATAGATAATTGGGCAAGGAACGTTTCCAAAGAGACCAATGGCCGATTGTATCACGCCCATCGCCATTGCCTTATCTAGAATTGAAACAATGGTAATTTAAGTACGAAACCGACGCTAAGATTTCACTTACCCTTCGGATGGGTGCACCTCATAACGAGCAACATACTGCCAACCTCCGAGGTAGAATGCATGAAAACGCATGCGGCAAATATCAAAATGAAAAGCACAAAGTTCTTACAGCTGCTGTCACAATATCCACTTGTTGCCTCGTATGCCATCTCCTCAGGTGGCACATCAGGAATGCATTCACAATTCGAGTACACCGTCCTATTGTCATGCATATCGAACGAGGAACATCCTGCGTGGCATGATGAGAAGTAGGTCTTCCCATCGCTTCCACAAATCGGTGCAAATTTCTCCATATCACATGTACAGTTGAGATTGCATGTTGGCTCAAATACCGCCATCCTTCGGGAATCGAACCATTCATAGTTAAAAAAAAGAATAATAATAAAATAATAAAAATTCTCAATTAAACGATCAACTGAAAGCCTTACGTTTGATTTGAGTTCTGTTTGAGTCCAGCAAAATCACTCATATTGCAGCCAACAAACATCAGAACGACCATTCCACAGGCATAGACAAATGCTGTAAATGCAATCCATGCTGCCACCGATTTGGCTGTGGGTTTCATCTTAATAATTACAATTCCAGAAATCACAATGCCGAATCCCATTACAAGGATGCCACCAAACGCAGCGATCAGATTTGCGTCAGCTGCTGGCAACCGGAACTGTGTCTCGAGATACTTTGGTAGGAACGTAGTAAGGCCAGCTATTGGCAGTAAATGAAAAACACAAGACGCTGTTCGAAACATAAGAATATCATTTTTCAACTGTCTGCGGACTGTTTTCGGGAAATCTATCAGAGGATTTGCAATCGTATTAAAACTATTAAGCATCATCACGAGAAAAGAATGCCTTACCTCTTAACCTGGGCTTCTCATCTGGTTCGGAAAGGGCGGCCTTTTCGGTAGCGGCGTCCGGTATGCGACGTCCACGCAATTGCTTTGGAAAACTGAACATCGCAATTGATGCCAACATCATCAAGCTTCCAATAATAACTGGACCTGTGGGGATACAATAGAAGAGTCTATGAATCAAGGTTTAGAGTGCAATGAAGAATAATATTTCACAGTTTTGTGAATTAGTTGTTTCAGGAAGGCGAACATGGATGTTGTAACGATGCCAGATCGAAATCGACTGTGAGATGTTTGTGAACTTTTGAAATACCCATCGATCTCTTATTGATTTCACAGACTCAATGGTGTGCGCTTCGTTTTGCTTAAGAAATCTTGTCAGCAATTGTCTTGGGTTGCTTTTTCAGGCCAGAAAAATACTAGAATTTGCGTAGATGTCAGCAAGGGCACATCAGAAGCCAAAGACAACTACATACATTACATTTTTACTTACCTAACCACCAAGCGCCAATCCACCTTGGATCTGTTGCGTCAAATTCTGGTACAGTGAAATTCACATACCAACGCGTACAAAATGATCCAACTATAAATCCAGCAGTCGGTCCGAGAATACGTACTCCGATGGTTATAGCTAAAAAATGCAAAACAGAATTGAAAACGCTGAAGAAAGCCGAATTGCAGGACCACTTACCCAAATAAATTGGAGACTGTCGACTGGCAACATTATCATCAATATATGGTATTCCAAGTGTGGCAACTGCTGTTTGTCCAATGCCAGAACTCAGCAAACTAACAAAGAAAATGCACAGCACAATGACAGTGATTTTTGAGTGCGATGCCTGCTCCAGTTTGACATCATCTTCGCATTCCGAATTTGAATTGTGACTCCCATTGCCCGATACCAGGCACAGGTTCAAACTATTATCCGAGCTCATAGAGCTCAAAGTGTAACCTAATCCACCCGTTAAATCGGTAGAATTGAACAAATGCTGTTGAGATGATAGTCCAACGCCTTTAATTCCTCCTCCACCGCCTATCGGGGGACTTACAGCTCCGCTCATAAATGCAGTCGACTGCATAAGCTGTTTGCCGAAAATAAAATGCGGTAACGCACATGAGAATGAAGCTATCGCAAAGATCACCATTCCACAAGCAATCCATCTTGGCCGATGTCCACGTCCCGCGAAGTATGTTAACAACATCGCGGTACTAATTTGACCCATTTCACTAGCACTTAACAGCAGTCCCGTTGTTCGTGACTTAATCTGGAACAACTTCTCAATCGTTGTTATCACACTGACAAAGTATGTCATGTACATCCCTTGAAGCACCCACGCCAGCAGAAAAATCACCATAAATACATGCGTCGAGGCGAAGCTTCGAGCCCACTTTGGCTTAATGCCAAACAAGCCACAACTAGAGGTAGAGTCCACTTCAGGCAGGCCAACCGCATCGTCTTCGCTGACCTCATCGTGCCGCGTCGGAATAATCTGCGGTCCATATCGTGCCGTCAGTGGATCCTGTTCATCATATTTATCCGGTAGTCCCAGACCGTTTTTTCCATTCATCATCGAGCCGTTATTATTGCTCTGTACTATATGCAGGCCATTCTTCAAATTATTTATCTCTTCCGAGTCCTTCCAATCGTTGTTGTTGCTCGGGCTGTACAACACTGTTGTCGGATCTGATAGCGAAGAGTCTGTCTGCAAAAGTGGAGACCATACATGTCCCAAATCACGTGTAGCATTACCATTCAAGCCGTTGGTATTCCCGTTACTGTTGCCATTGTAGCTATTCGTAGCATTCCCATTCTTAGTTCCATTCTGTATCTTGCCATTGCGATGATTTTCAGCGGCTTCATTGTTCTGACCTGATGTTGGATGCATATTCAGCCACTTTTTCTTTTTGGTATTTTTCAAATCGATTTCTAATATTGACGGTATATTTGGCCCCTCATTCTCGGGACTCATAGCAGGTAGACTTAAACTTTGTCAAGAGGTAGTTCGTTTTCCTGAGTTATGGCAGTTTTGTATCTGGAAATAGAAAAATAAAAGAACAACAATTAGAATTTCTCTCTGCCGATGGTATACGAAGAGGCTCTGCCGCACACACCCACTGTTATGATTTCAAATACTTTCACTATTCCCTAATGGCTTCAGGCGTTCAATTGAAAAAAAAGCGAACTGCGCGACGACTTGTCACCTCTTGTTCTTATCGTACTTATCGCTCAAGGTCCTTGAGAATGCAAAAAATGCTTTAACCGCAGTGTAAAGCGAGAGACTGGGTGTTATCAGCAGTTTTGCCAAAACAAAATGAATTGCTGCTTTATGGTAAACAAAAAAAGCAAACATCAATCCAAAGACATACAGAAGCAAGTGCAGTGTTGTGGAAAACAGACACGACATGACAGTATATGATATGGATCAGGTCACCGGGATTGGGCTCTCAGACATAAAACAAAAAGTGGGGGTGGTATCAAATGTATATAAAGAAATGGTCTTTGAAAGGAACTATCGAAGTTGATGGCTCTGCGCTCAAGGGGTAACTTCTTCGACTATTGATCGGATTCTATGTATACGTTACGTATACCACAAATAATCTAAACAAGTGTGCTTGTGCCAGAACTTTCGCAAGAGCAAATCCTCCCATCAAACATCCAAACTTCCCATATGATTTCTATCTGTCAACTCATGGGAATCCCATGGAAACCATATAGGAAGTGTTTCTTTTTTTGAAACTTAGTTTTGGTTTGTCCACTACAGTTGCATCAATAGCAAATATCAACCAAAGTGCGTGATCTTTTAAAACAACAAATACTCCCCATATGATAGCAAATATATCAACCAAAATGAATTCATAAAACAATAAACACTTCCCATATGATTTCCATCTGTCAACTGATGGAAATCCCATGGAAATCATACGGGAAGTGTATTCTTTTCGGAGTGCATTTTGGGTAGAGTATTTGTTTTAATATTTGTTTTTTAATTTTTTAAAATGTATAAAGTGAAAGTGCAATTCTTCACTGCTCCAGAAAATTCTCTTTCTTTTGACACCTAATTTGTTAGGATCGGTTAAGTGTGAGAGCCACAAATGGTACCTATACTAAAAAAATAACATATGTCCATACATATAGGTATGATACCTCCTTCCTAAATTAAGATTAGACCATTGTGCCTATCTAAGCTCTTTCCAAATTCCGTTGTTCAATTTCGAAGAAGGGAATATAGTTTTAAAAACTCATCATTATTATTAAGGTTTAAAAAAAAGGTATTTAAAGCACCACACCCTACTACAGAGGGTATAAATATTTTTCAAAAAATAAACACTGATACTGCAGATGCATATGTATGCAATCAACATTCTGCAGTGCTTATTACCAAGCCCGCAATATCTTATCTTTTAGCTCTATCTGTGTGCTGAAGTATTCTCGTACAAGTAGGGAAGAAAAAAAAACATTTAACTGAAAAACCCGAAACAACATCACCAGCATACAATTTATTAGAAAAACCAAGAGTGCAAGAGGAACAGTAAAAAATGCTCAATGACCTCTATGGCACGAATTAATCGTCATAGATTTGTTCGATTTGTTGTTTTATTTTTTCGGTCCAATATTTGTGTGCAAATTAATTTTGCACCACTTGTTATTTTGTATAGCAAAACAAAATAAATCATGATAATTGCATGTCAGACGCTGCACATACGCCAATAGGAAAATACTGATAAGAAACCGAATTAATTTTTTATATATGTACATACTGATGTGTTTGTTAGAAACAATTTATAAAATTATAAAATATATTTTGACTGACGCAGGCGAAACAGCTTAATTTTGTTTACTTCATTATATTTGCAGTATAATATGGCGTTCTGGGAAGGCATCGCTACGGGGTTAACCACCTAGTATTTTAAACCTGTTAGAAACAACCTTGAATGTCGTATTTTATTGAGTTATTATTTTCTACATAATATGCACATATGTACATATATTTTGATTTTTGTACCTATTAACAATTTATAACGGGAAGAAACTGATTATCTTTTGATGTAGTAGGTATTTGTGCAACATGCAAAATGAGAATTGCTTTCTGAATTGTAACTACATAATGTATGTACAACGTCATTAAATCGCATGATCCTGGGCTGCCAATCCTAATTACCAAAACGGAATATTACGCGACTCATGAAGTAGGTAATCGAATTATTTCTCGGGCTATATACCACCGTCTTTTTGAAACCACATCTCATCCATATCCATATCTTGCATTTTAGGCACAAACAAATGGACTATCGCGATAACGAGCATCATTGACTGTTATTGCCCGACCAGCCGCATTTTCAAAGAAGAATGGTCCAGTGATGCCCAAAATCCGCACCAAACAGTGACGCACTTGCTTCCCAACAAGCACTCGCGCATTTTCTGAACCCCTTTGATAATTTTAACGATTAACAAAGCCATCAAGATGAAAATAAGCCTAATCACTAAAGATGATTTTGTTTGAAAAGTTCATTAGTTTTAAAATATTGCTCAACAATGAAAACGCCTCGTTCATTAATAATATGTCTGTTCCCGTACTTTCTGCACCAAAATTAACAGATTCTCAAATTTCAAGGAGGGGGGATTAAAATTTCGTAGAGAGAGGTAAAAGTGAAACGAATTGAAGAACAAAAAATGGAAAAGGTATGATATTTGAGAGATTTGACTGTTTTCATAAAGCTGCCCAAAGAGATTTCTTGGGCTAAAATTCACAGCATGGGGAAATTGTTTATTCTCTTGTTAGATCTCTCTTCTGTGAAAAACCACGAAACATCTTCGTACGGGAACATGATTTGACTGATTTTCGTATTTTTCGCAGCTTTGAACAGACCTAATAATGACCCTGTCAGCTGTCAAGGCGTCTTTTTTTCGTTGACATCAATTTAGCGCATAAATGGCGAAAAAATCAAATCTCTCGTACAAAAATTACCTAATAAATAGAATATCAGAATATGAGCCAAATATGTTACAGTCGAACTTCGATAACTCGAACCATCACTTGCCACAAAAAAAAAATCGAGTTACCAAGACTTCTGGTTATTAAGTAAAATACAAAATTGATATAAATATGTAATTTTTCATCAAGAGATAATGGCGCAAATTCATAGTCAGCCCATGAATAGTGCCTATAGCCAACTAAAGTTACAGCCGGCTATGACTTTTCGTTATTCATAAGCACATTTTTGCCTGTGTATTAGTTAGTATCGACTTTGGTATGTATTTGTAAAGTTATTTGAACGAACAAACCCAAACGTCAAAATATTATATGAGAAATTTATAGCCGACTCTAATTATTTAAAATGACGTTTGGGTCATTTTAAATTTCGAACCGGCTATAAGGTGACTATGAATAGCAAAAAGTATATTTTAGGTCATGTAGGTGAATAAATTCTTTTATCGTCGGCTCTATCTGGCTATGAATTTGCGCCAATGTTTTTAACGGTTTCCTCTTTGTGTTTTTCTTAAGAGCCTATTATTTTTTTTCAAAAATAAAAACTAAGCTTTGAGTTCGTAACGACCACTATGTCAACCTAGTAATGTGTGTTCTAACCCTTACTAAAAAGAAATTTGACAATTCTTACTCACACATAACGAAATCACGATTTTTTACACGTATATATGTATACTAATTACCAGATCATACGAACATACAAACACTGAGCCCCCGAAAGCGATGCATTATAAAACGAACTTGTAAAAACCCGCAGAATTTGCGAATTCTCCTTCAGAGTTCGAGTTATCGAAGGTGACGCCAAATAATCTTTTCGAGTTATCAAGACATTCGAATAATAGAAGTTCGAGTTATCAAATAAAAATTACATGTAAATTCCAGCCTTGGCGCTATTGCCAACCAATTTCATTCGAGTTATTAGATATTCGAGTTATCGAAGTTTGACTTATCGAAGTTCGTCTGTCCGGGAAAACCCGAACAGATGGCAACGCTGAATTAACTACTATTGGTGTACCCCAACGATCGGCCTTGGGTCCAATTTTATCATCATCATCATATATATTATTTCTGTAGTATAGGTACCATTTGCGGCTCTCACACTTAACCAATCTTAACAAATGAGGTGTCTAAAGAATTCATTGAGCACTGACGAATTGCACTTTCACTTTATAAATTTTAACAAGTTAAAAAAACCGATCAAAACAAATATTTTACCAAAATTAACTCGCAAAAGAATAACGACTTCCCATATGATTTCCTGGGATTTCCATCAGTTGACAGATGGAAATCATATGGGAGGTTTGGATTTTCTTTCGCGAGAGTTCTCGCACGGGCACACTAGTTTTATTTGAATATGTTAACTCTTTGTAAAAAAGTTTAGTATCTGTATTACATCTCTTACTGATGGCATCACATTTACGTATTCAAAAACAGCTTATTTGGCTGTTTACTTGTTTTTCTATTAATTCTGTTTACGAATAGCGTCATTCGGAAACAGATAAGCCTTATTAGTTTTATAGGTGAATGAATGATGAAGAATGATTTTAAATTAAACTGCATCTCCATATTCAAAGAACCGCTCTCAAGTTATTCGTATTTACGGCTATTTAAGACTACGTATGTATAGCACATATATGTTGAGGGTACAGTGAATTTGAATTTGTAAAGTTGAATAATGTCTGTCTATGTGTTTGACAGAAAAACAAAAAAAAAAAAAAAAACAGACTGACAGACTCTATAGGTTAGATTAAAAAAGGCGCGAGTACCTGGTACTCGTTAAATTTGATGTGTACATAGTACGCTTGTGTATGATGGCACATAAACAAAGAATGCAATAAGAGAATCATATACAGAGAACGCACTAAAACTAAGTTTTGTTACGCGTGACGGACGACGGCGAAAAATTTGCCCATACCGAGAGCTAAGATGTTTACACATCAAAAATTGTCATATATGTATGTATGTACATACAGTTGTATGTATGTATTGTAAATTGAACGTACACTGTAAATAGTGATTAGTGTTATTCATTTTTTTCTTTGCTGATAATTTGTATTGTAATTTTTTTTTTTTTTAAATATGTTTTATTAATGAAATTAATTGAAGCGACAACGTGACTTGTTAATTTTGTTGTTTTTTTTTTGTACTTTGTCACGCCACACACATGCGGCGGCGATTCAGAATTTAATTGCTTAAAGTGACCACAACAAACCAACCGAAAATGTTAAATTACTTCGAACCTTTGCGCACTATTATTACATATACAAACACGTGTACGTACATACATATCTATATAGGTATGGTGCTTATTTTTGTTTGCTTCAAATTTCATTATCAAACCAAAGACCAACATTAATGGTCCGGCTAGACCGGCATTTAAATACAATTCCAATAAACAAGTCTCACAGACAACCTTGCTTAAGTCGGTCCATTCATCTCATTGTCAGCTTCACAGCTCAAATTGCATCTTTAATTCTAATATACGAGTATTTAGATGTTCTGTCAGTTGTGTCGGTCACTTCTTTTATTTCGAAATTCGAAATTGGAGCTGTATGATCCGCATCTCTCTGCAGTGCAAATAAACACACAAACGACAGCTGTTGGTTATCTGAAACTGACCTTAACAATGAACTTGAAACGTATTTTTGTCCGTCGCTCTGAAGCTGTGAGGCCAATTCGACCGGCAAGTGAACTTAAAAAAATACAATGTTTTTTTGTTTTATTTTTTTTTATTTCTGCGTAATTTGTAGCCGGCAAAACTAATATAATCAACTGACTGCAAGGCAAGCGTCAACAAATTGACCTTAAAGTTAATTTATTATTTGTTTAGTTTTTGTTAAAATAAAAACAATGACACGAGCGAGAAAAAATGGAAATGATTGTTACTTGTTTGGGAAAGTGCAAATTGATTTATTGCTGTTGCGTTGGTTAATTTAATTTTTTTTCTTTCTTAAAACAAATTGAATTAAAAACAAATCAAGGCAATTTGTGAAAAGTTAATAAGGTGAAGAATTACAAAATATTTGCTAATCTTCTAAAAGTTTGTGTATGGTGTTAATTGTTTAATAATATGCGGAATGGGGGAAACAAACTCTAGAAGGACAAGAAGCTGTAGGGTTGAAACGAATCGATGTACGACGTATTGTGTTTGGATATCTCATTTAGATGTCTCCTACATTTAGTTACTAGCTTCGATCTTATTACCGCTGAGTCCAGAGCCGTACCGGCTGCCTGGCTGTCTGAGCGCACGGTAATGCCAACAATATTGTATTCTGCAGTAGATTTTACAGCCTGAATAATGGCTGAGATTTTAGCTTGAAAAACACTACAGATTCATCTGCGCTCATAAATCTTCATTGCTAAGCCAAAAGCTGGATGTCATATTCATCGCATCTTTATCTTTTTACAACAGCCCTTACCAATAATGTCTACTGCATTACACCCGTGGACAAAAAAACCCTCGCATTCGAAATAATTTGTATTCTCTCCTTTCCGATAGGGGGCAATTTATGTATGGTGAAATAATTTATAAGCATATATTTTTTTAGTTTTTGCCAATATTTTAACTTCATCCTTCAAGACTACTGGTAAGCGCTCTGTATTTTTTTTATTTGGTAATAAATCACAATGGTTTCGTTTTTTCAAAGATATGAAATGGTGTTGATGCTTGGAGAAAAAGTGTATATTGTTGCTTTGCGTAAGGAAAAAGTGTCAAATCGCGATATTGCTCGTCGACTAGGGACTAATGAATGGAGTGTGTGAAACTTTTTGAAAAATTTTCATCTAGAGAGCTCCATTGCTCGGAAAGCTGGAAGCGGAAGGCCCAGAAAGACATCTCCTAGAGATCAGCGTCTGATCCAGCGAATTTGTTTAAAAAACCGGTTTGGACATACTGGGTATATTAACTGGTCACTCCAGAAGCAAAATGGGAAACAATAAATTATCGGACAGTATCGAGGTTGCTTAATGGAATGGGAGTTAATGTAAGACGTCCTGCAGAAAAAACCACCAAAATAAGGCTTGAATGGGCAAAAACTTATACAAATTGGACTCAGGCCGAAAGGGCAAGAGTGATATTTTCGAATTCAATTTCTTTGGCCCAGACGGGAACGCGGTGGTTCACCGAAGAAAAGGTGAACAGTTTTCAGATTATTGCATTTTATCCACCGTTAAGCATTCTCCTTATATTATGGTATGGGGGGCAATAACCAGATTTGGTGTTGGATAAATTGTAATCCTTAGAGGCTCAGTAAATGCCCAGAATAAGAAAAAATTATAGAAAACGATGTTTTCCCTACTTTATAGCAACTTTACCGCAGTGTTGGTAGTGTGTTTTTTCAGAACGACTCAGGTCTTGCATATAGAGCAAAATCGCTAAGCTTTTCTGCTGCGTATGATCCGTAAACTAACATTTTTATAAACTTTTTTTACTTTTCTCTAATTTTGGGTACAAAACGACAAGGATTCTTTGGGGATTCTTTCTCTTCCATGGGCTGGTGGTAGCCGGGATCTTAACCCTAGAGAAAACTGGTGGCATTACATGGGCAAACAAATTAAAGAGACAAGGCCAACATCTGTTACTCAACTGGGAAGTATAATGAAACACATCTGGTATAAGGATTTAACAATTTCCCATATAAAAAATTGTTTGATTCGATGCCACACAGGATTGACGACGTCATTAAGAAAAAAAGTGGAATAACCACATATTGGGTTAATTCCACATTAAATGAATTCTTTTTTTTTATGTTATTTTACTATTTCAAGGTTGTATTCAATATTTAGGTACTTAGGTATTTTTTTAAATAGTTGCACCTGTACGTAATGAACATTTTAATAAAACTAAATAAAAAGTAAAATTCCCTTTTATCATACAAATGCAAATATGTATATTTGAATTGTGTGGTCAAATTTCGAGTAATATACATATATGTTTGTTACTCTAAAGTCTAAACTAACAAGTTTATCTATATTAAAGTAAAATATAAAAATTAATTTTATAGCATAAGAACAACCTTGATTTTTTCATGAATATTGAAAAACAGTAATGCTGCGATGGTTTTTTTTGTCAACGATTGTATATTAACAACGATAACTATACAATATGTACTACATATAAACTAATTACATGTCAATAATAAGAAAACAAGAAAACACCCAATCAGACATTGTTCTACGAGATCCCTATATCACACGTCCAATTTAAATGCTGCAATTTAAATGATTTATCAGCAACGAGGAAACATTAAAAATGCATTGAACATTTCAATTGATCGCACCGTGCGTCGCTTCACGTCGCATTTTCATCCTGCAACTACGAGTAACTTAACTGATCATCCTGGCTCCAGTACTCCTTCAACAAATTAAAAACCGATCATGTTTTGTCTGAATACCAACGATTCAAATTCTATAAATAGCCAATTTGTTGTTATTTATCAATAAAGATTCTGCTTATAAAGTATAGTACAATAGCAAAGTGACAGATCGCCAATGAATATACTCGTGCAACTACTCACGTCACAAAAAAAGACCACAAGGATATACGAGTATGAATATCACTGTCGGCAATGCAAACGCAATGCATCAGCATAGTGATACTGGACTGTATGCATCAGCATCATGGTTTGGTTTTGTTTTTATATTTTCATCGAAGGCGGTGTAACCTTGAAAGTCCAATAACTAAGAGTAAACTTGAAAGAGGAAAAAAAAAGAGGAACAAGTGCAACTCTGGCATTAAAAAGGTCGATTTAATCTGGCGGACAATGATCGACAGAAGATAGATGCAGCAGACGCATGCCATAAAGCCACTGATCAAGATGGCGTTGATGACTATGACATGGAGGCAACAACAAAACAGAATGATAGATAACAAGCAGAACTTGAGAAAGACAAATAGGAGGGATAGCTTCATGCAGTTAGCTTGTGATTTTTTCTTAAAAATGTAATACAGGCACACACAGAACTCTGGAGGAGGTTTTTTAAAAGAAACCCCAACTAATTTGCAACGCTAGCTTATGAGCTTAAGACTAACCTACAAGAGGATCTATTTTAAATCACTGGTTTGTGTTTGCAGTCCTTGCATCGGATATACATACGTTAACATAGTAACGTCGCGTCACAGCAAAATGTCGTTGTCAGTAAAATGATTCGACAGTTAGTTAGTTTCTAGAGAAAGGACACTATGGTGGGAAATCCCGGAAAATTTCCAGGAAAATTGGAAATCCGGGAAGATCCGGTTTTTAGTACATTTGTTCGAAAACAGATGGCGAAAACGAATTTGTGCGGAACGAAGTTGCCCGGGTCAGCTATTGTGTATATATCAAAATAGTGAATAAATAAAAGTGAATGCAGTGAAGATATGATAGTTTTTTTTTTTTAAATAAAACGGATCCTGCCCCAATGCTGATACTTTGACCTAAAAGATCTATTGTTTAAAAGGATACTAATAAGTCCTAGAGGCAAATCACCGTTCTAATAAAGGCAAGTAAATATATATGTCCTTGCTTGACCCATTGTTTAGGTAGATTGATCTAACTTGTTTAGGTGGTATCGTAACTGGCAATGACCGGAGAGTAAATTTGCTGGACACCAAATATCCTTCTTATTGTAGTTTAGAAATTCCCTGTGGTTGGTGTAAGGTTTAATTAACAGTTGGGCTTGTTTAAGCCCTGTGACATTTCTCCATGAGGGGGTCGGAGATTATGCTCCCGTTTGTTAATTAAGGCAGAGATTGTTGCCCAGTTTATGCCACAAAAGAGTTCCCGGCCTGAGAATTTAGCAGTAGAGTCTGAACGCAATCTCATTTCCTTCCTTCCTTCTATTCCTATGTGACCAGGTACCAACCAAAGTTTGACCTTATTGTGAGTAGCTAGGGATGGGAGAGCATTGAAGCAGCACTTTACCAGTCTTGAGTCCAAAGAGTATGGGCTCAAAGCTTTCAGTGCGATTTGACTGTCTGAAAATGTATTTATGTTAGCTCCCCTGATAGTTAATCAAGGCGCAGATCTCAATGGCGTGGATCTCAGCTTGAAACACGCTGGCGAATGATCCAAGAGGAACGGATAGAAGATATGATAGTTGGGGAAGCGCAGACTTGCTTATTCTCAGACTGTGTCGATCTTTTACCGAATATGCAGACATAAAGTCACGAGAGACAGCTTGCCCAAATACCAAGGTGTACCTTAGCACAACGAAAACCAATGTTTTTAAATTTTTTGTTTGTTTTTTGAAGCTTGACTAACAAAATATTTCTGCCTTCCTAAAAATACAGGACCTTATTTAGGATAATTAAGGCTGACCTTGGTCTTGATCAATAAAATCTTATAAACATGTCAAACGACGAGCAAGTTACCAGCTATGATTATTTAATACGGTTTCCAAAAGACACTCGGTTATGACTTATGAGTTTGTGTTTAAATTAAGACTCATTTTAAAGGATCTAAGACCATAATACGACAAAACAAAAACAAGGAAACTCCTACAAAAATCATTGTCAATGCTTATAGGAGTGCTTACTGGGAATAACACTCTAAGATACCCCATGAAAAAACTACGACTGAATGATGATGATTTGCAGGGGATGTGCTGACGAAGAGGCATGTGAGGACACAGCGCATTTCCTTTGTCACTGCCCTAACCTCTGTCAACTGAAAAATAGAACCCTGGGCAAATTCTTCTTTGAACACATGAACGAGCTCTCAGATGGATCACCAATCACCATCTGACTTGCTTGAATTTGCTAGGGCGTCGGGTTAGCTGAAAGCTAGACTTTGACACCACGAGTGGGAACATACTATGGGTATCACAAATGGGTCTACATGGACCTAAGTGTGATGAGGATGTAACCATTCTCATCAGCCCGCTAACATAACCTTACCTAAAGGATCCAAAAACTTAATTTTCACGTACCTATAGAATTTACAAAAATTTGTCAAATACTAGGTACGCGGAATCCACAAATGATTACTCTTCAAGGGTTGAAAAAAAGTTCCATCTTTCTAGCAGCGTACACATTTGCTGTCAGTAATAGTGTTTCTCTTATCTCAAGTTGCCTGTCTGCCATCAACGCGATTTTAGCTGCAGTCACACAATTGACCTGGAAACATCTTTGCAGCAAACTTTCCATGTGAATCTGCAAGCAATTTATAAATAGCTGAATGATTTATCCTATCGTCTGCAAACATCTATACAAAAAGGAGCAAATCACATGGCGGTCCATCGTATACACACGCATGCATGTTATGTATGTATACTATGTGCATCTTTCTTTTTAACTAACAGTGCGCGTATATAAACTAATCTGCAAATTAATCTACCACATGTCCAGCGGAACGACACATTATTCTGTGCACAGACATATTCATATATTATTCAGACAATGGCATACGAGATTATCAAAAGGGAAGCGAAAATAAAGCCATATCCATCCACATGCATCCACTTCATTTCGTCTGTCTCTTCACAGTTATGACTTCTTAAGTCGCTGACAAAGAAGACAGTTCGAAACGGAGAAATACGAGTGAACCCGTATTTGTCATTTTCTTATTTTTGACATCTCTCCACCTTTGTAGTGGTAAAAAGTGTTATAATACTTCAAAAATTATACTAAAGCCGATAGCAAACGTCAAGCACCGAGAAAATTCAAACATCACAAATTATTTTCATTGAATCAATTAAAAAAAAATTAAAAACTCCATCATCTCCAGATTCTATCAAATTAGTACGAGTATTATTTTAAAACAATAATTCAAGATTTCCAGATATTTGTTGTTGCCTTAGCAGGACCAGTATTGATGAAATCAGACAGGGCAGCTTCTTCTCTTGACCACAGGTAGCGCATTGAACTTTTACGGAATGTGTTGCATTTGCCTCCCTTTTCTTAATGATGTCTCCACCACCACCGGTAAGAGCCACCAGACAACAAAAATTATTCATTCACACGATTATTCTTCATCATCATCATCATGTTGTGGCTGCTGCTGGTAATGGGATGGTGGTTTGTTTATCTTCCTCCGGGCAGGAGTGAACCTGCTTTGGCACTTCTGGATACAAACTCTAATGAGCCTAATATCTGCCTATGATGACCATAGACCACATAGTCGCTAAACAAATCACTAAAGTAAACTGAGAGACTTGTGTAAAACACGCGTTTTATTTTTGTAGTTTTTTATGGCCACCGGCTGATGTGGTGGTTATAGGCAGAAGTTTAGCATTCTTTATTGACTTAGTCACATCCGTGGACTAAAGGGTTTCATGAAAGAGAAGATGATTGCATAACTTTGCTGTGAATTCTTGGGAAATGTTTGTATTTTATTTTTCTGTTTCATACTGTGCGAGGAGCTAGAAACATTGGCTAAAAAGTTTATTGATCTTTCGCATCTTCGAAAGTAATATTTTACTATAATAGATACTAACAGACACCAGGGGAAGTACAGTGAGGTACACTTTTATAGGTACGGGTAAATCTAAATCTGTGTGCGTTAAAAAGATGTTAGCGGTTTTTAGTGTTAGTTTTTATTAATGGCTCTTGTAAATGAAGTTTATTGATTTTGTTGTATGTAAAGTTGTCAGAAGTATGATTTTATAAAAGTGTAAGTTTTATAAGTATACAGTTACGGCGCACAAAACAATAAGACTAGTTGAGAACGTCGTCAACAACTTTATTTTTCTCGTAAAAAAAAACAAAGAAATGGTGATGCTAGTTTAGATAATTTGACTTGTAACTAACGTTACTTTATTTAAAGTGGAGAAAAGTTTTACAAAACACAAACAAATAAAAAATGATGCTAACAAACGTGCCAAGACTGCCAAAGCATGTGGGCAGGCGACTTGTGTTTCATTTTTTGGTTTACAGAAAAAAAAAATTAAATTAAATTTCTTTTTGAAATATAATACTGTTAGTACACAAATAGCAAATCTATTTAAACATATACCAGCAGAATGGGCCTCGGCATGCATCACTCCCAAAAACTGAAATAACTTTAATGGAAAAGCTCACTTGGGACGAAAAGCCGCAAATGAAGGTGGCTAGGCTCTTGTTTTAAAATCATTGCAGCCCTCGAAACCCAACTTGCCAACTGTTCGGCCAGGAAAAACATCGCGCAAAGATGATGCCTTAATCGCACGCCTGCCCTAAAAGACCCGTTTATGTCAACTGCATGAGTAAAACATGAGTTGCCAGTCTGCTCCGGAACCGTACGAAGGAGACTTAAAGATCAGCAACTCTTCGGAAGAAGTCCCTGATAAGTGTCAGTCGTTACTAGTGCACACCGAAAGGAAAGGCTCCAATTCCTCAGAGACCACCTGATATGGATAGTCCCGGAAAATGAAAAAAATGGCGAAATATTCTTTGGTTGGATGAAATCAAAAGAAATTTCGTAAGATCAGATGCCAATATGGATCATTGCATGGGTCAGACAGCTTACAAGCCTCATTATAGAAACAAAACCATCAAATATCGAGACGGAGTGGTACAATGGTTTGGGGGTGTTTTTCCTGGCATGGTATGAGTCCAATATTTTTGATCAAGGAAATCATAGACCAGAATTTGAACATTAAAATATGAGAAGAGGTAATTTTTTCATATGCAGAGTGGGTAGCAATTTATGCAGTACAACGACTCTAATCAAACGGCTTTTTTTAAGGTGGCGCTACAGTTATGGGTGAACCAGGGCCTGCTTCTCGCAACCATTTGTGTGTGCGGTTTATGACATATTGTTACAAAATTTGTTAAGATTTCGTTTATTTATTTCGATTAGAATTCGTACAATTTATTTTACCAAACCTCTCGCTAGCTAGATGAAACCAAAAAGAAGGAAGAAGGAACACGTTCCTATGACAGCTGTCAGAGAGACGTCACTCTGCTATTATTCCAATGTTGTTCAGGCAATCGGTGATGCAATGCTCATTCAGGGTTAAAGTAATTCGCAACATTCTCCCCAACTTAGACAGAAACCGTCCCGGTTTCTTGGATATTAGCTCGAATCCACGTCGTCGTATCTTTACCCCGATAGATAGACAGCCTGTCAATGTGCACAATCTTCGGCTTCGTCCTCGGAGTGCGTTGAATCTTAAAGGTGACGTCTGTCAGCACGGCCATAATCCTGTAAGGTCCTTCCCAGTCGGACTGCAGTTTGGGGGATCTTCCAACTTTTCGCTTAGGATTATGAAACCATACCAAATTACCTTCTTGAAAGCGTTGACTATTTGATGATAAGTCGTACCTATTCTTCATTCGATAAGCAGCTTTTATCATTTCGGCCCGAGCCTTCTCGTGTATTTCGTTGAGTCTTTCCTTGAGGTCTTTTGCATAACCAACGACGGAGGTATCAGTTTCCGGAACCAAACCGAATAGCAAATCAGGGGGAAGCCGCATATCCCGTCCAAAAACCATTTTGTAGGGACACTCCTTGATGGACTCTTGAGAGGCCGCTCTATAGGCCATAGCAAAGAGAGGTAATAATTCGTCCCAATTTGTTTGACGCTCATCGATAAATTTGGCTAAGAAATCCAGCACCGTCTTGTTAATTCTTTCCGCAAGTCCGTCGGATTGAGGATGCAACGGTGTTGTTCGAGTTTTGTGAATTCCAAGAAGATTCATTACGCTTTTGAATACATCAGACTCGAAGTTGCGTCCTTGATCAGAATGTAATTCACGCGGAACTCCAAAACGACAAAACACTTGCGAAACCAGCGCCCTTGCTACCGTATCTGCCGTTTGATCCGGTAAGGGAAGCAATTCAGCCCATTTGGAGAAATAGTCCATGAAGACTAGAACATATTTGTTGCCATTTGTTGTTGTCGGTAAAGGTCCCAAAATGTCGATTGCTACACGCTGAAACGGTTCGCCAGAGAGATACAATTTTAACTGCGCCCTAGTTCTAGTCTTAGGTCCCTTTCTCGCAGCACATATATCGCACTCAGCGCAGTAATCCGCAACATCCGTTCTCGCACCAACCCAGTAACATCGTCGTCTGAGTTTGTCAAAAGTCTTGTTAACTCCGAAATGACCAGCCCACACGGAGTTATGGAACATGCTAAGTACGTCAGCTCGCATCGAAGTAGGAATAATTGGCAACCATTGAGTGTTCTTCTGTACTGTAAGTGGAACCCACCGCGAATTGTGCCCAGTAAGCTTTGAGCTCGCTCGAACCACCTGAAACATCTGACCATTCTGGTCGCTTGCGCGCGATTACCCACGATCTAATTTGCTGTGTGACGTTGTCGGTTTTCTGACGTTCTATTAAATCTGGAAGACTAATATCACAATTAGTAGGAGTCAAAACATTTACCTGCTCCATATGAGATTTTAAATCTTTTCCATCGCAGTGATTACAGCCATCTTCACCACAAGGACGTCTTGACAAGGCATCAGCGTTTGAATGCATACGCCCAGCACGATGTTGCACTACGAAATCGTACTGCTTCAGTCGTTCTATCCAGCGAGCAAGCTGTCCCTCCGGATTCTTGAAGTTAATTAACCAATTGAGTGCGGCATGGTCGGTGCGAACTAAAAACTTGCGGCCGAAGAAATAAGTGTGAAAATGTTCCATAGCTTTCAGAACAGCAAGTAGCTCCTTTCTGGTAGTAAAATAATTACGCTCAGCTTTGCTTAAAGACTTGCTAAAGTAAGCGACCACGACTTCAACACCGTTCTGTATCTGGGAGAGTACGCTTCCTATTCCTTCGTTGCTGGCATCGGTGTCCAAAATGAACTCTTCATTTGGGTTCGGATAGGACAATAAAGGTGGCGTAGTCAAACTTATCTTCAGCTTCTCGAAAGCGTCATTAGCTTCTTCACTCCATTTAAAAGGGGTATTTTTCTCCGTCAAGCGATGTAGAGGACGTGCCACTTGTGCAAAGTTTGGCACGAACTGTCGGTAATAAGTGCAGATTCCCACGAAACTGCGTAACTCCTTTAAGTCCTTTGGTGGTGGCCAGTTCCGAATGGCTTCGGTCTTACTCGGATTTGGTCGTACCCCTTCAGCAGATATGATGTGTCCCAAAAATGGAACTTCCTTTTGAAAAAGTTTACATTTGGCCGGAGAAATCTTCAAGTTGGCGTCTTTAAATCGCTGCAAAACTATTCGTAGATTTCGCATCATTTCACTGAAGCTCTTTGCATGTACAAGGACATCGTCGAGGTACACCAAGGCAACGCTTAGAGGCAAACCCTGAAGTAGTCGTGACATGAGACGTTCGAACGTCGCTGGAGCATTTGTGAGTCCAAAACTCATAACCTTAAAATTCCAAAGGCCATCCCTCGTGACAAACGCGGTCTTTTCTTTGTCTTGTGGCTCCATTTCTACTTGCCAATACCCCGACTGACAATCTAAGGTACTAAACCAGCTGGATCCGGTTACGGCATCAATTGTGTCGTCGATTCTAGGCAATGGGAAGGAGTCCTTAATCGTCACATTATTTAGCCGTCGGTAATCGACGCAAAACCTCGTACTACCATTCTTTTTTTGGACGAGTACTATGGGTGATGCCCATGGGCTTTCGGATGGCTCAATTATGTCACTTTCTAACATTTCTCTTATAATGCGCCGACACTCCTCTTGTTTCGCCAATGGAAGTCGGCGTGGGGGCTGCTTTAAAGGTTTCGAATCGCCCACGTTAATTCGGTGCTTTGTGAGAGGAGTTCGACCTATGTCACTGTTAGACTTTGAGAAGACATCCTTGAAATCCAATAAAAGTAACCTCAGATCTTTTCTTTCCTGTTCACTTAGGTTTAGACACGATGATTTGTACAGGTCATGTAAATAATTAGGCAGGTAAGGGGCATCAACGCGACGATCTTCTGCCATACTTGTTACTATACTTCCAGAGAATTGTTCGACGGCAGCCAGCTTGGTTTTCTTAGGAACCGTCACTGGAAAATCCGAAATATTCGCCACACGTACGAACGCTCCACCATCTACTAGGTTGCTTAGTGATTTTGCGACCAGGATTCCATCCGGCAACCAATCGTAGGACGGTTCAATTAGGACTTCTCCTGATAGAGAAATGCTGGCTACAGCATAAATAAAGCGCTCATGATAGGAGGGTACAGTCACATCCGTCGTGGTGGATAGTTGTCCAACAATATGTGTCTCGGGAATTGGGTTAATAACTTTCCCTATGGCAGGGTAAACGTACAGCGTTCCGAAATAAGTGGAACTTTACATCTTCCTGCAAGAAGAACATTAGTTGCGAAATTAATTTTACATTTCAAGGGGACCAGAAAATCAGTTCCAATGATTCCATGGCCATTACCTGGAAGACGAAAATCTACCACCATTACCGTAAGACGACGATAAAGCTTATCCGCTCGAATGTACGTATTCCACTCACCAATTATATCCGTCTCCCCACTAAGTGTGTTTATTTTTACATTGCTTGGTTGCAAACGAATATTATCTGGAACAAGTCTGCGGTGCACGAGCGTTATGGAAGATCCTGTATCGATCAAAAGATCACATTTAATTCCGCCAACGATAGCCGAAACTTTAAATCCACCAGGACGATCGCTGCTGTAAGCATTGAAATAAAAAGTTGGGCTTGGATTTACTGCCAGTGGTTGCCCTTTACCACTGACACCTACTCGTTTCCCGAAGAATTGTGGAGTTGCTCAACCTCATAAAATTTAACTTTCGGGTGTTCGTCCCTCTGAGGTCTCCATTTCCGTTTGTTCCACTGTGATCTTCTGGGTGTATCGGCGCATACTTCTGCCGCACGTGTGGTGTGGATTGATAGTGTGCTCATGCGAGCGGCTTCCAACGAAATGGCCTTTGTCAAGGCAACTGAAAGTGTTGTGGGTTCTGCAATTCTCACCATGTCTTGAACGTACCTGTCCGAAATTCCGTCGATAAACTGCATCGTGGCTATTTTTTCCTGTGCCTCACGGGGCACTCCCTAAATACAGTACGAGACAACCGCTCCACATCAGTGGCAAAAGCAGCCAGTTCCTCTTTCGGCCGCTGTACCCTTGCGCGCAACTGCGCATGGGAGATCTGTTTCACCTGACCGAGAAATCTTAGGTCCAATGCTTCTACCAGAACAGAGTAGTTTTCACGATCGGTTTCGCTTAGATTGGCAAGCACGGCTACGGCATCTCCTCGTAGCATGGAACCCAAAACACGTGCCTTTTGTCGATCTGTCCATTCGTTAGATGAGGCCACCATATTGAACTGAATTTTATAGCTCTCCCAGTTTGAATTCAATCCATCGAATTGTTGAGGTTTTAACTTTATCGGAACCTCTGGCTGTGGAATATTACTCTCGGTTATAGGTCTTTGAGGCTCTTCGGCGATTTTGACAGGAGTAAGTGCACCCATCGGTGAAGGTTCCTGATGTATATTCCGAGGAGTTGAGCTTTCCATCACCTTTTCAGCAAAAGTAGCAGCACCCATTGTTCGTCTGTTTTTGCATATTGCGGAGCGATTCGAGATCCTTGGACTGCTTCTCAACCGCCTGGTTCAACTGAGTCATTGTAGCTAGGATGGTGTCCAACTGGCTCTTAAATTCGTCCATGGTTATAATTGTAACTTTAACCGAATCCCACTTCTGACACCAATGTTACAAAATTTGTTAAGATTTCGTTTATTTATTTCGATTAGAATTCGTACAATTTATTTTACCAAACCTCTCGCTAGCTAGATGAAACCAAAAAGAAGGAAGAAGGAACACGTTCCTATGACAGCTGTCAGAGAGACGTCACTCTGCTATTATTCCAATGTTGTTCAGGCAATCGGTGATGCAATGCTCGTTCAGGGTTAAAGTAATTCGCAACATTACTCTTTGAATGCTTGTCAGAAATTCGAAAGAGGTGGCACCGTGAAAAAACTTTTAGGTATTTGCTGGAATTGATCCCGAGCAGCATTTCGTAGTAGTCCAGCGCACTTACCATTACACCACGGTGCTTACAAAGCAAGCGGCCGGCCGGCGCGGCGGTTAGAGTTAAAAGGTGGATTCAGGAGCATAATAATCCCCAGACCTGAATCATTTGAAAAACTTGTGGGCGATTGTAAAAAATACACATGGCGAAGAAAAATCACGAAATAAAGACGAACTCTGGAGCAAGATCCAAGAAGCTTGGTACGCGATGCTCACGGCTACTTGTCGTACATTGGTGGAATAAGGGGTATGCACTAAAGTTCGTATCTCATTTTCGTTGAAAAACAGGAAAATCCTGCGCAAATTCGGCGTTTCACAGGATTTTTTTTGATAAACGCAGGATATATTTTCATTAGTAAAAAAGTTTTCAAATATTGGGTCTCTGATGAAACATGCTACCAAAGGAAAACGTAATAATTTTTTGTCTGTGCAATCGATCGGTTCCATTTTTTTTTACACACTGGCATTTGGATTAAACAGAAATAGACGATTGGGACAATAACACTGAGATTTGGATAGTGCGTCGCTATCATGCTTTGGAGTCTGTAGTTTTAGTACAAAGAGAGCTTTGGTGGTATTCCTCCGATGTGATGTGATGGACTGTGATAAGGCTAGTTTACTCGTTTGCCCAGCGTAGTACAGTCCCGAAAAGGCCCTATCCCCGAGATCATTGGGCTAAAATACAGTATACGATTTCTGCTGTAGCTGTTGCCATACAAACTAATTCTATGTAGCTACTCGACCCGGAACTTATCTGCTAAATGGGAATAAGCAGACAATCCCTGCAAACAATTCTTCACAAAGATTTGAGCTGATTTCCTCCCAAAATTCAAATAACAAGCAAATCGAACCCAGCAGACTTGCCGATTCGCTTGGAATTTTGCCAGAAGATCATTCAAATGGTGGATGAGAACAACAACATGTAAAACTTCATTTTTATGTCTGACGAGGTTCATTTCGATTTGAACGGCAACGTAATCAAGCAAAATTGTCGTGTATGGAGTCACTCAAACCTGGAAATACTCCATGAGACGGAACTGCATCCAGCTCGGAGTCACAGTGTAGTCTACAGGCCCATACTTTTTGAAGAAAACGATCGCACTGTAACGATCAATGGAGAACGGCCTATTATGAGAGAGTTGCAGCAAAAAATCCCAAATAAACTGATTTAAAGGAACTCCACATTCCGTTGGCCGCCAAGGTCTCCTGACTTGACTGGGGTTTGTGGGGTTATTGTAAACAGAAAGTCTACAGAACTAAACCCACAAATATGAATGATTTAGAGTAATCTATTCAAACAATCACTGAAACGATTTCCGCTGCAGCCCTACAGGTAGTAATGTACAACTTTTTTTGTTTGTTTTGTTTTTGTCAGTTTTGTCAGAGCATATCAGCCTGATGTTTTATGAAGTCGTAAAACTTCCAAAACAGAATTAAAGCAAGAGTTTTACAGGATTGTAGGCGTAAACGCGGGATTGAAAATTTGTCAGGATTTTGGTTGAAAAAATAGAAGTATCCTGCAAAAAGTAGGACATATACGATACTTAACGTATGCTACAAAATATCTAATGACGAAAAACCAATTTCCAAAAGATGTTCGCTTGTCTTATTGTTTTGTCCCTGTCCGTATCCTCTATAGCACTTATATGTTCATATATAAATATATGTACGTACGCATTTATACTCATTTAGTCACCTAAAATCGAAAATGATTGAGGAACTAAACTTCAGCTCCTACAACAAATGTCCGAATATGGAACAAATTAACGAGCACTTCGTACACATCCATGTTTGTGATGTATATTCAAAAATGTCAATTAAAAGCTGCAACGGATAAAAAAAAATGAACACATGTGTTTTTATCACTTTGGATTTTTTTGTGAGCAACGCAACATTGCGTTCCAGGAAACGATGTCAAAATTGAATATTTTGTGTCCTCTGTCCACCATATACGAGTAATCGTACATATTTTTTTTCGGTCCAACAAATGGAAAAACAAAGTTAATAAACAAAAAAATCGTGTAAACTTATAAAAAGCATTTCGCATAAAGTGAATCACTCACTTCCAGCAAATGGAAGGTGTGCCGTCTTCGTTTTCTTTTTCTCGTCCCGCATTGAATACAAAATACTTTTTTGACTTAAAAAAGCGCACAAAAAATGTTCATATTTGATTGTTTCGTTTTTGTGCAGGTTTTTTTCTTTTTGACATTTTTTTTTTGGTTTAAGTAAAAAGATGAAACGGTTTATCGATGCGAAATGGTTTTTTTTTTTTTTTGTCTTTTTGAAGGTACTGCTTGACGGCGTGTATGAGAATCTTAACATCGGGACGCGAACGGTATACTCCCTGTGTTTCTCCCGCACAAATTTATTAACTTTTCCCTGTTAACTGTCTTCTTTTTCGTTATAAAAAATATATGAAACTCTTTAAAATACCAAGTCAGTGCAGTTTTGATGGTAGACTCTGAAAATCGGCGATTCTTTTTCCTTATGAAATTATCCTGGCAACAAGTTGTTGGTGCAAAATGTATGTTACTCGCATTTCTGATTGATTAGGTTGATATCTTTGCACTCGCGTGCAACTTAAAAGTTTTTTTTTTTGCTCGTTAAGATGTTGTAATGTGTTTCCTTTGAGAGTTGATAGTCCGTTATTTTTGTTTAAAAATTTTATTTATTGATCCAATCAAGAGACGTGAGATGCCATAACATGACTGAGATAAATGTATTAAAATACTAACTTGTCCTTGGACGTTTTTAGTTATGTAAGTTTTTTTTTTCCGAAAAAGAAACCAATTAGTTATTTGAGTGACTTTCGTTGGATCTCTGCAACTCGCTATACTTCTTGATTCGAATTTGATAAACAAGCAGCACTGTTGGTTTTTAAGTATTTTTAAGAATAATTGGACTAAATTTTAAAATCATCACCTAAAAAACCCTTTTAAAGTGGTTATAGATGGAAAAAAATGCAGAAGAATTTACTACTTTTTATAGAAAAGGAAACGTAATAAAGTAAGATTTTTAATAGAAACAGGTTGCAAGGCACCACTGTTTATCGAAAGAGCTGAAGAAAGTTATAACCAGCGACGCCAAAATATTCCCGGAAAAGGTGTCAAAATATGCTCTTAATACTCTCGGAAAAAGTGTTGAAATATGCTCTTAAAAATTCCCTCAAAAACTCAAGAACATCAAATGTAAATTAGCGCTTCACATCAGAAAAATACCGAAAAATATGTTAGTGTAGTTTTTTTCTGATTTATTGCAATGCATACATATGAATATGAATATATTCATTGTACCAATGCACACATTTTTTGGATGATTTTGGATCATCTTTTAACTCAGCATTGCATTTAGCAATAACACCATGCTTCAAATTTTGGAAAAGGAATTTGTGACGATTGTAAGGAAATATTGCTTGTATTCACTGAATACAGGTTCAACTTCAGCATCTAATGTTGGGGCAAATTGGAATGCCGAGATTTGCGATATCGTATAGGTACTGTTTCAAGTTCTCCAGATTACTTTCGCACCGCTCAAAATGCTGCAAAAACGACTCAATGTTTCAAAGTTGTTTCCAATCATGAAATTCAATTTTTTATATATAGGTATATACGCTCTATCTTTTAGCTGGCTAAGTCGTTTACAAATGCTGTTTACCAAATCAATGAAAATATCAATTGACATACCTACCGCTCGTTTTTAATTGATTAAATGCAATTGGTTAGATCGAAAAACTCGCCTTGACACATTACACCACATACGACATACCGAGGCAGTACGTTTAATGCCGATTGAATGATCTCGAACTTAGAAATTAACAAATGAATAATTTTAATAATTACATGCGCAAAAAATCAATCTTTCGGCGACGAAAAGGCCAAAATATTCTCTGAAAGCAAAACTGGTAAAAATATTCTCTAACGCTGATAAATAGCAAGAATATGCACGGAGCATATTCTTTATGCAATATTCCCGATTGGCGTCCCTGGTTATAACCTTCAAAATTTGACAGTTAGACGTAACTTTCGTTCGACGTCATATTATTGGTATTACATGGATATGGTTAAGTTTTTGTAAACTTCAAAATGATACCGAAATTAACAGGCTGACTGTCAAACTGTCAAAACATACTCACATTTGTACATAAACGGTTAAATGCCAAATAACATTAGGGGCATTTAACAAAAAAAAGACATCGCATTTAAATGTTGCAACATTTGCAACTGCAAAAATTAACAAAAAATTGTGTTAAACTTCTTTTATATTTAATAGCTGACTAACTGATCCGCCCGGCTGAGGACGCCGCCAGTGCGGCATGCAGTCCACTTAGTTGCGTAATAGCCGGCTGGTTCGTGTTTGTCTTCATTGTCTGCAGATTGGCCGTTTGCTGAATGAGATTCGCCTGCGATGAGACAATAAATGACGCAAACAGTCGGGTTACTCACATTGCAGATAATTGATCTGGTAATCTGGTTTAAGATAGAAATGATAGCCACCAATGTCGACAGACTTTGCAAGTGCACTGAAAACATTAGAAACGTTGAATGTTTTCGATAAGCTCACCGGAATCACTGAAATTTCCACTTCAATCACCGAAAAAATGACAAAACATGAGCTAACGACTGGACAAACATTAAAATCATGCTGAGCTGAACTTCACTTGATTGTTGTGAAGTAATCGTTCACGAATGATTTTGGCACAATTTGATTATTGAAAATCTGATAATTCTTTAGTTATTGAAATATTCTTGAGTTATTATTCTTCTCGGTTCAACGTTTTGATTTCAACTGATTTAGTGAATAATTTTCCGTCCTAACTATTTATACAGAAAATTTCACAAAATTCTATATGTATGTACATACATACTACTGGAAAAAAGTGATTTCGTGCGCTTATGAGTTGCCTTTTTCGTCTAGTATAGTAAGTCTATGGTGAAATGACGAAGTCAAATTGCGCAATGTCAAGTGGAATAAAAGCGCCATCTCTTATTGATCTTGCAAACCAAAAATCATTGCATGTGTTGGCAATGTTGTTGCATGTGAATGTGTAAGAAAGGGGGTTTTCCGATTAAATTTGAAGCTCTGGCAATTATTTTAACTGTATAACTACGTCAAAATGAAAAAAAAAAAATCCGGGAAACTTTTCCCAATTTTGGATTTTTGGAACTAATATAACTGTAATATTACGATTAAAATAAAAAAAAATAAAAAATATTGTTCCTTTAAAATTTTTCAATTCTCTCGACGCACGTAACAAGTTTCCTTGTGTGGAGACGACCACAAAAAAAGACACCTCAAATCGGACGATCCGTTCTCGAGTTATGCGCGGTCTTATGCATGCCATCTTTGTTTTATATGTGTACTTATATAGGTAAACTTAAAAAATAAGAATAAGGTATTCCAATTCTCACTAGATGTCATCCTTAACTTTTTAGTAAACACTCAAACCAACCCTGCTTGAAGGTTCCTCTCGCTAACTTATGTAGGACAATACATTATTTTTTTATTACGGAAAATATACTTCATACACATACTCGTATGCTGTATGCATCTTTTATTGTTGAATAAAAAATTCACACTTTCCTGTTTTTTTTTTTTTAAGTACCTAATAAAGAAATGTAAATAGAGCCCAAAATAAAACTGTATGAATAATTTTCTTCCGCCTCAGACGCCACTACGCCAAAACAAAAAAACAGACAAATAAAACAAAAGGAAAAATAATAAATATTAATCTCCCATTAATACCTTTTTTAGAAAAAAAAGAAGCCAGACATCTGTGATTCGCATGATTAATAACCACAAACAGTTGGATCTTTACCAAATTCGCCATAAAGACTTTTTTGTTGTTAAAAGTGGAAGTTTTATTTTTCTGTCGATAAAATAAGACATACTCGTACCACCGTATAAAAAAAGTAAACAGCCGAAGCCATTTTGAATGAAACGTCATAGCTCCCAGTTAATGTAATGTCATTGTAAGACTTTAACTTAAATCTGACAAAGCTTACAAAAAGAAAATAAAGGTAAAACAAATATTAGCTGATTTCTAATTGTATTTGCTTATATGATTCGTAATTAGCTTCAGTTTGAACTAAAAAAGAAAAGTGGAGTGGTGTGCCGCAAGGCAAATATGTAGGTAATGTTTTATTTATATACTGTTCTGATCATACGGGCCAGGTTTCCCTTTTTATTCGAGTCAAGCAATAAAAATATGCGAATGAATGCAGTTACAGTGGCATGTTTTCTTTTTATTGCTGTCATAAAAAAGATCACATAACGCATTCATCAAATAGCTTGATGACTATTCTGCTGGACATAAGATAGAAAAGTTAGTTAGCTGGGGATGACGTTTAAATTTTTGTTTATTTGTTATTTTATTTACAGCAATGAATTGGTGAGATAATTAAAAATTTTTAACGGGACTCAATTGAATGTAAATTAACATCAATCAAACTTTTATTACAATTGACTTTGATAGACATCATAGATTGCAAAATATTGGACTGTGACAGACGGGAGTCTGTTACAGATCTGGCGTAGAATGTGGCATGGAGAAAAGTGGTTGTTTTCATTTTGTTTTTTTTTGTCAAGTTTTTGGTACGAGTTTTTCTGTAACCAAACATCAAACTGATATAATTGTACTTATGTGAAAACCAATATTACTATTAACAGGCAACCAAATTAAGATTGACAACACAGTGGAAAGAAACCAATAGCAAGAGGCTGCTGGATACCCCTTTTCTTTGCTGATCTATAACTAGCTATTACATACTATCTTCTGCATGAATATGTAGACACAATATCATATATTTAATAATCTTTTTAGATAAAGGAATTTAAAAAAAAGTTAGCAACTTACTGTAGATCTATTATTTTGATATGGCCAGCGGCATGTATCTGAAAAAAATTAATAATAAAATATATAAATTAATATGTTTTGAATATTTTTTAAATAAAAATGCTAAATTTAAGAAGATAAGTTCAATAGGTTCAATATTATTAGATAGGTTCAATACAATTACAAAGTTTGAACGTAATAAAAATGCGATTTTTTTAGGTCGGTTTTCTTGTCCGCTTTTTTTCTGATACATATTCAAACAATAAAAAAATGATTTACATATGTACATATATACAGAATATATACATGCATATGTAGCAAGTTTTTTTTTGGGAAATTGCATCCTAAAGGGCGAAAGCAATTTGATCAGTCAGCTTCTCATGCTACCCCAGCGCCTTGAGCTGATGATGCGATGTGCATCAAAGAAGCATATGATAGAAAGCGACTCGTGCACTCATGATATTTAAAAGCATAGCTGACAAATCATGGGCTGTCGACCTCATCTTCTCAGATGGATGTATATCATGGTGCGACCTGAGACATAAAACTCAGTTACAAGAAAGACTGGAGCAACGAATTTGGAATCTACAGGCTGAGTCCTCATTCCATTAAATGGTACATAGATGATTCAAGAACTGAGAAAGGAATAGGGGCAAGAGTGTTTGGGCCCGGAACTTAACTATTTGAACGCATGGGCGGCTGAACCAGCATTATTCAAGCTTAAATCAGTGCTATCGAAAGATGTGCCTCACTCAATTTTGATAAACGCTAGAGCAAACGCGACATAACATAACAATAATGTCAGACAGCCAAGGAGCTAACAGGCAATCGGGGCTCAGATCATCATATCTAGAACCGTCTATGAATGCCTAGATAAACTAAATAGACTGGGCGAACAGAAGTACGGCATAGTGTTGAATGTAACGATGGACAATATGGATGATTGGAGAAATAATTTATATAGCTTCCTGCAAAAGTTAGATTTAAAGCTTAGAGAAGAGTTCAAGGAACAAGCTGAATCTTCCCTGCATAGGCAAATCTACAACAAGCTGAACTACGATTTGGTGGAGAGGAATTATTTTCGAAATGAAAGCAGTGCATCGTGTATCGCAACATTTTTTAAAGCTACTGAACCTTAATTTCAAGCCGCAACGAGAAGATCTGCCTATAATATTGCTCCCTCTGTAACCTTGGGGTAGGAGAAGATGTTTTCCACTTCCTGTCTGTGTGTCCAATTCTGACGGAGATAAGACAAGTTCACTTTGAGAGCGCGTCTTCAGAGAGAACCTTGTTTATCCTGAACGGTGGTGAGGGTTGGACTTCACTCATCGCAAATTGCAAAGAAGCATCGAGCTACAGAGCCAAGATCATTGCCGAAGAATTTTAGTCATATTTTAAATTATATAATCATGAAATATTAAGTTTTTCGTTTATCCCAACCCATTAATTTTTATTTTTATTTTCAAAAAATTAAAATTTATTTTATTTCTTTATTTATTACATCAATTTATTTGTTATTTGAGGTGACGGCCAAAGCCAGACCTTGTACTATTGTTTAAGTAAAATACTATCTGTAAAATATAGTAAATTCATTTTTGCATTTGAAGAAAATAAAACATTTTATGAATGAAAAATGAAAAATGACTGGGCGAACGAAACAATGTCACCTATTGGGTACCAGGACACCTGGTGATAGAAGGTATTGAGGAGGCGGACAAACTTGCCAGGAGAGGGGCTGCCACATTCTTTGTATGCCCTTTAGGGAACACACCATAAAAGAGGAGCTCCGATCACTGGAGAAGACAAACAGATCCAAGTCCTGGAAAAAAACTCAGGGTCTAAGACAGCCGAAGAAACTTTTGGGTAATTATAACTTGAAGAGATTCAAGGCTTGCATCAGCCTTCAGAAAAAAAAAACTCAACTTCCTGACTGCGTTCCTTATGGGGGATTGTAAACTCAAGGGGACATCGCAGGAAGCGATCAGATCAGATGAAGACTCATGCAGATTTTGCAATGGGTCTGACGAAACTCCAGAACACATACTGATGGAATGTGGGGCATTAACCCAGAAAAGATTCAAGTACATACTTGGGTAAATAGCAAATTACAGCAGAGGATCTACCGCTCATAGCACCCTCTCTTACTGCGATTTCTCAGAGAAATTTGTTTGGATGAGATGCTGTGACCTATGGAATTCTCACTTGGGCTAGGTGTGAGCGAAGCTCTCTCTAACCGATTCCAAAAGGAATAATGACGAGAGGGATGTTCCTTCGTCTATAAGACTTGTAGGAGGCACAATAGATCTTAAGATCGCGGTGCATCTCACCCTTCAATAATAATCATATTAAGTATACAATCGCATTATAAAACAAACTCGTCTGAAAATGTTAGACTCAAGGTGGAGGCCGCCGATACGGTTGTAGATTTATAGAAATTATCTTTTTACGACGTTATTTGTAGTCTTTCTAAGTAAAGAAGTTCATGTGAATCCTAAATACATTTGTAAGACGAATCTAGCAGTCTTATTTATACATATGTAATGTATAATTATGTAATTGTAAATGGAATTCATTTTTGAAACCATCTTTTTTTTAACAGCTAGTACAAGTTAAACGAAAATCACTAACTGCATGGCTGGTGTTATTTTAATTAAAGAACCTTCAACACACAGCCCGACA
Source organism: Brachyopa scutellaris (assembly GCA_949775065.1). NCBI lineage: Eukaryota > Metazoa > Arthropoda > Insecta > Diptera > Syrphidae > Brachyopa > Brachyopa scutellaris. Next base: position 105,904,231 of record OX459113.1, read on the forward strand.
ATGTTACATTGACACGCTATTGCAATACGTGTATTTTAATTAACCTCAAAATTAAAAATTATTCATTATTACATTTGCACACTTGCATGTTGTAAGTGGTTGCTGGTATTACGTTCTCGATTCTCTACTAGTTAATATATATAGTTATAATTCGAATTTCGAGAAAAAAAAACCCATTCGATGTAGAATAACTGTCAAGTGGGCATCGTTACGAAAATAAAAAACGAATTGCCAGTTTGACAGCCGCTATCGCTACACCATTATACAGTGAACTAGGTCACAAACATTTAGTCGTGTCGTAGCCGCCACCGTGTGATTCACTGCAAGCATGTAGCATCTCGTTGATGATGCCATTTTGTCCCTCGATTCATTCAGGCGGTGAGAAGAAGGTGAATATTTAAGAAAAAAAATCTTTAATAACTTACGGATTGTACACGCACACTGCCCAAATCGTTTGCGTTTTAATGTTCCCAATGAAAACGAAAACAAAATTCGCAGAAAGAAAATGCAATCACAAAAGATAAATCCATTACGGTCCACACATCCTCTTTCTCGGGGTCCGTAAACTTTTCCACTTACGCGAGATGCCTTGCCTTGATCCCAAATTATAAATACGCACTTACGTTGAAGTGAGAAATGGTTCTCTGTATCTGAAAGCTGCATCTGCCGAGTGAGGGGGTGCAGCTTGCTGCGCTTAGTTTTGTGTGACTAAAGTGTCTTACAGGCGGATGGATTGGTCATTGGATAGTCAAAGTGTCGCGTCGCGTCGGACGTCAGACGTTAGCGTGACAAGGATGCGAAAATAATTATTTCATGTTTACGCAATTTACGATGCAATAAACTGAATAACACACTGACCGGATCAATGGCATTTTGGCAGACCACTACAGTGGATGTTTCGCAGATCACCCGAATGTGCTTCTCTATTGGCCAGTTCTTTGTTTTCGATTGCAGAAATGCAAAGCGAATGTTTACACATGTACATAGCAATGCTGGTGCTGGCTGAGTGTTTGAATAATTTGCAACAGTCATGATTTAATTTGCAAGAATATTTTTTTAATTAAAATTGAATCGGAATCCCCTTCGAATCGGTGCTAACTTGTTATTGTCTGTTGGTGTTACAAATATAGACTTCCATGTGGGATACAAATCAAAGTAATCATGATCTCATCTTAGGGTGTGAGTTTTTACAAATTAAGTGGTACACAGGAATAAATCGGAATATTTGTTCTTTAGATAACGGCTGGAAAATGTTACATACATACATATGTACATACTACTACATAGTTTCAGATATAACTTTACATAACACACATAGCTATGTATACGATTAACCGATCACAAGCAATAATATTGCAAACTGATCGCACCTTTAAAAAACTGAATATACGTTTTACCGCGGTCAATTAATACAAAATTATTACAATAAATAACAGAAAAACTGAGGTTTTCAATCATATACCTATGTATGTATGGATCTGATAAAGCAGCCTTGTGCCAATAGACAATTTCTGACTGTTTCCATGGTATAAGTACATATATCTCGACTTAACATTTTTGCATAAGATGTCCAACTCTAAGAAATCGGAAGATTGCATAGTTGCCATTTGGATTTTTTTACTTGAATTGCAATTTGACAATTTTTTCAAAAATCGATTCTCTCATAGTCGAGGTAGCATAGACAAAAACCTATTAGTGGTCGGTAAATACTAACCAAAGATTTAAGCTTAAGAGTCTCTTAACTTTAAAAGTGATTTATGAGCGATCGATAGCTACCAGCCTAAATCTACCACTTTTTACCCATCGCTTATCATATTCCTACCACTCACACTTTTCACATACACCACACATTTTTCCATTAAATATTGAAGATCTTAATGCTGAGTGGAGGAAATTGATAGGCGAATGGAATTTAACAAAAAAAATGTACGTCTGATGACATTGTTCCTCGATGGAATTTAATTCGAAATATTAAAGATGGTATGGCCACAGTGACCAGATTGATTGGTGGCTAGGGCGGGACGCATTTTTAAATTTACCCTAGAAAAAAAAACTTTTTTTTTTAAGTTTTTTAAGGATTAAAAATCCTCAATATAAAATTGAGACACGTGAGAGTTATAACCTATTTATTCAATTTATTATTTGCTTCAGTCTTCACTCTTCAGAGATTACAATAACTCACAATGTATAATATTTCTTAACTAAACCTCTAAAGTTTGTGCTGGCGTGATCGGTGCAAACATTTTGTAAGATAAATGTGTTCTTTTAATTGTTTCCATTATTCACTGATTAACTCGCCCTTGCTCCAGGCAGAAACACTTAGTCTTGCAATCTCAGTTTTACCCCTTCCAGAACCCTAAAATACCTTATTTCAGTCGGGAGCAGTTATAGCTTTTTGTTGGATGCTTTAGAGAACAGTGTAATAATGTAACAATTTATGGTGCTTAATTCAGTAAGTAACTATTCGTATGCATACTTTTACAGTACATTTTTGACTACTCATTCGGTTTTGGTACTAGTACAGGAGAACTTCTTCCTGTCGAAAAGCTTACACATTAAGTGCAGTCCATCAATCTGAAACTGTGATTGTGGAAAGAAGTATGGAAGCCCGTAACTTTCTGCTTAGTTTTAAATTATTTTTTGTATTTGGTTTTGCGAAACTGTTGTATTTTTTCTACCACTTTTCTACTTTTATTCTGGCTATCTACCACCATTAAAAAATCCTGGAGAACTCAATATTGCAATTCTGTTAGCAAATTGACATAAGAAAACCATGGTCGCTTTTTCATCCATTCCTGTTTAAAAATCAAATTATCTTAATTGTTCTTTCTTTTCTTTGTTCTTCTAAAATATCAATCATACTTACATAAGTGCTGCTCTCAGTACGCCCGACATCTTCAATTCCACTTGCAAAGTGAAGTCGGACAACATGCTGGACAATGAACGCTTACAACATCGGTCATTCAGTCATCTACCCGACCAAGTCTGTCAAATACAAATGTCGGTTCGCGTGTACCCCCTATTGCCATAGACAGAAATTTGTATTTTTCGGTAATTTGCGTAATTTGTGCTTATCACATAAAAATGAATTCCTCTATAAATGATGTCAATTTTTTTTTCCATAACCGGACACCTCCCATAACCGGACAAATTTCTCGGTTCCTACCGTCAGTGTCCGGTTATGAGAGAGTTCACTGTATATATCAACGTATTGCGTGGAAAGTTTAAAAGTTCAACCCTTGTATGTAGGTCAGAAAAAAACATCGGCAAGAAAAGATTACTATTCAAAATTATAAAATCCAAAATACTGATAGATATTCTATCAAAAAAAGGCGTGAGTACCAGGTACTCGTGAAATTTGATGTGTAAACATACGTATGTGTATGATGGCGTTTAAACAGAGAATGCACTAATACTAAGAGAATTATTATACCGAGAACGCTCGAATACTAAGTTTGGTTACGCTAAGATGTTTACACATCAAAAATTTTAATTGTAATCTATATTACATTTTTTAAGGCTAAAAGTTTATAACTTCTTCTTACCTTGCATAATAAATTTCGACAATTGAAGCTTAGTTGAGTCACAAAACTAAAACTACTAAACTTTCAATTACGCTATAGCCTTAAATAGTAGGCATATCTTGTACAATGTTTGCTGAGATAAAACGGCTACACTGGTATGTATGTCATATCATAACTAATTCTGCCTTTAGATAGGCAGAGCCTTAGAGAGAATCCATGCAGGCAAACAATTTTTGTTTAAAATTTATTTTCAGTGCACATTTCTAGGACTTTTAATCTTAATATTAAAGGTCTGAAAAGTTAGAATACAAAAATCAAAACTGCTCCAGCATTTCTTTCATTAAAACATGTCACAACTATAGCAAGCCACAATAACAAAGCACGTGGATTTTACTTGTCAACAAACTACGTGAACGGCAATTCAACAAAATTAAATTGTTTTGATCTCACTTTACACGCACAATTTAGAACAAATTAAAGACGCGCGCACGGAAAACTACTACACATATCCGAATGCAAAAAATGCATCCTTATAAAAATAAGTGCATTCCAAAAATACATTTCACACGATCCCACTGTACCGTATAATGCATTTTTTATTTAATTTTTTTTTTATAGAATCACACACGTTCCCGAGACTTTCCCACACTTTCGCTTTAGCGTCTTCGTCGTGATCGTGTTGTTCGTCTATTTTTGCTTCCTTATTTTCAATATCGCGCTGGTGGAAGCCTATAGCGTCTGTATTCTAATAAAAGGCCCGGCAGCGTGCTCTGCAAAAAAAAAAAAAAAAAAAAAAAACAAAAAAAAAAAAAGAATCAGGTCCAAGAAGGCGAAGCAGAATAGCCAAGTGAGCAAAGAAGGAAGCCGAAGAATAACAACCGGAGCGCGCAGCGCACATACTAACATAAATGCAGTCTGTGTACTTCCATAAGGAAGAATAGTTTTTACGATGGGGATCCTCCCGTATTATATGTTTTTATGATTCTTATGTAATGCTAGCGGCTCTGGAGGACGGTTTTCTTCTTCTTTTCTGTTTCCTTCTTGTTTTGTGTTGCTTTCGTTTTATTTTCTTTTTGTAAAATGCATAAACATCATAAATGCCATGCATAGGGAGACGGTGACGATGATTGTGGACTGGCTGGACGATAGCAAACACACAACACAGCGCACATATGTACAGTGGTAGTCATATGCATTATCATACACTCGCTCTCGTTCCGTGATTTTAAAGCGCGTCTGTGATAGCCAGAAGGAAGATACCGCGTCGGAGCAGCACCGGGCTGCGTGATTGGAATGCTGGGGCTGTTGCATCCCAAATTAAGTGGAATAAAAAAAGTATAAATACCCAATACCATGTCATCATTGACTGCGTCTGCGTCTTCGTTCCCTGTCGCGAGCATAGTATTCTCAACTTTGTTTTACTGAAGAAGTAGAAATTAAAAGTAGCAAACGAGGCAGATAGGAGACGGTAGCATCTTACAAAAGGAAAAAAAAACTCACAAAGCCGGAATATTTCTTATGGGTTTCTCTGGAGTTTACGGCATCCTCAACAGGATGAATAACAAGAACAATGTGGAGTAATATAGGAAGAAAAACGAAACAGAGAAGCAGGAAACACAGCGGATAGTAAAGGCAAATCGATTTTGTGGAATTCTATGCTAGACATTTCAGATAGATGAATTGACTTGTCGAGTTGAAGCTCTAGCCTTAGCTTTAGAAGCTTGAATTGAGAGCATCCTTTTATTGTTCGGTGAAATGATTTTAAAGTGTTTTATGTAACCTATGTACATATATATATATGTACATATGTAAATATAGAAAGAAATTTAATGCAAAAAGTGGTTCACTAACTATAAACATTCAACATTGTGCGTCGACACGAACAGCGTTGAGAGCGAAAGAGAATTTAGGCAGTATATTCGAAATGTAGTTTTTGAGTTAATGAAAACAAACATTATGCCAACTTTCTTGGAATAAGTTTCAGATTCGCATTTGTCGATAACTTCATCTCACATTTACCACGCATTCAGCCCACGACGACATACCAAATACAATTGCTCGTCACTCTGCTTGAACGGCAGCACCGGAGGCAAAAATTCTCAATCTAATTGCATGCGGATACGATGAGATGTACTTGTTGTCCATCGTCACGCACAGCGCTGTCGTGGGTATAACTATAGTAGTATAATACTTCATGCACTACTCCTTTCGAACAATTCTTTCAAGTATGATGTTGAAGAAATCGCATGACAGTGCGTCACCTAGTCTGAATCCTTCTTTGACATCGAACGTCTCGGTGAGGTCAGTAGAGTACAAACGGATGAGTTTGGCAGGAACGTCAAAACTAGACATGGCTCTATACAGCTCATCTCTCCAGATGCTGTCATACGCGGCCTTGAAATCTATTAACAGGTGGTGGGTATCTATTAGGACTTCTTGGGTTTTTTTCAGGATCTGCCTGTGTGAAAATTTGGTTTAGGGTGGACTTTTCTGGCCTTAAACCGCGCCGTTGTTGACGAAAGATTTCAGGCGTTCGCACGATATGGCAGATAAGATCTTGTAGGCGATGTTGAGGAGACTGATGCCTTTGTAATTGGAGCAGTTGAGAGGGTCTCCTTTCTTGTGGATCGGGCAAACGATGCTGAGATTCCATTCATCTGGCATACTTTCATCTGACCAAATCCTAGAGATAAGCTGGTGTATGCTCACTACCAAGTCATCTTTAGCTGCTTTAAATAGCTCTTCGCTCTGCGGGTAGACGGTCAGGTCCGGCAGCCTTGTTGGACTTAAGTAATATTTTGCTATCCTCACTTCATTTTGATCAGGTGGATAGGAGTTTCCAAATGAGTTTGGAAATAAGGCCAGAATATGTTTATTTTCTGGCTTGACTTCCATCTTACTTTCTGCTGCCTTTTCCACATCTCTCTGGCATAATTTCCAAAATTTCTGGCGTATTTTCCAAACAAAATTTTGTTCTTTTTTCCAAATTTGAAAACACAAAAAATGTCTGGGGTTTTTTCCAAAAAAAAAATTTGGCGTAATTTCCGGGAGCCTACAAGGTTTCATTCGTCATCTCTACAGGTTTCTGTATGGTACTTGTTTTGCTGGCACATCTCTCTTTTGCTCGTAGAGCATGCGAACAGATCTTGTCCTCTACTGTTTTCCTGCGTTTGCTAGCCTGCATTGTTCGTCAAACCAAGGGTTTCGCGGTGGTGGTCGTGTGAAACCCGGCACATCATTTGCGGTACTTATGATGGCTTGCTGCCAGTGTTGCCACTGGTCTTCTGCAGTAGCTGTTGCTGCGGTAGGACTCGTAGCGAGAGATCGGGATACGCGTTCACTGTAGGTTCTGGCGGTGTCTTGCGATTGTAGCTTTTCGACATTATACTTTCTCACAGTATTTCGTTGTTGTGGCGTTGTGGACATCCGAGTCAATGCTAACCGCTCGGAAAGTTCGGACATCCAGAACACTGAAGGCGTGCCTGGTGTCGATCGTAATGTGGTCAATTTAGTTGACAGCTTGTTGATCTAGAGACCGCCATGTCCCCTTATGGATATTGAGATGAGGAAACCACGAACTTGCTATATTGATACTTTTCCCCACCATCAAAGTCAATCAGCCTTAGTCCGTTATCGGACGTGGTGTCGTGTAGGCTGTGCTTACCAACTGATCTACCAAAGATGTCCTATCTTCCTATTTTGCCGTTAAAATCGCCCAATACAATACAATATTAGGCTGATGCCGGCGAAATTTGCCTTGACACGGATTGTCATAAGATGCTCACTCAGTGTCTAAAGCTCAAGACTGCTTGCCTAAGTCTGTCGCGTATGACAAATCCGCATCCAAATAAGCGCTATTTATTTATTTTATAACAATCACCTAAATAGATATCACAGTTTTTCATCCTTCTTTTGCCTGGCCTATCCCATCGCACTTCTTGGATGGCGGTTGTATCAGTTTATATCAGTCTAGGCCCTTTGCTAGTTGTTCGGCTGCCAGCGGTCTGTTCAGTGTACGAACATTCCACGCACAGATCCGTTAAGCGTGGTTGTCAACGAAAGATCCGTCCTTTTCCGAAACTATTGGTTGTTATTGTATCCACCACTAACTCTTTTCCAAGACCCTGACATGGAAATCCTTATCGACTTGGGCTCCGAATATATCGGAGTAGCTCAGATAAGGTTTTGTTTTCGTTGTGGAAATTTAACGCCACCGTTGGTTCCATCGAGGGAATTCATCCGCTAATGTGTTTATAGTGCTATTATTTTCTCTTAATCAGCATACTCGCGCATATAAGTTTAGCAAGTCGGGCCCGGGTAAACAGCGACCAGTATCCGATGGCTACCACTTGGAGGTAAAATAAGCACGATTGATTGTAGTAACATTTACAACACTGGGTTTTGCTAGTTTAAAGCCAGTCAGTGCCTACCCTATTTCCACAACATCCAGCCAGCTATTCACCTCTGTATAAACGTCAAAAATTATCCAGTAGATACAAATTAAACGCAATTGACAGACGGCCTAAGTAGCTGTTAAGATTTAAGAATGAATCACCAAATGTTTAGTTCTCTTGGTTCTCCTACTACGTCTCTCAGCACATCCATAGTAATACGAAAGAAGATGGATTCAGCTGCTAAACTTTCGCTCAAAAACTAGTTTCAGAAGTGTTTGCATCGAGAATGTTTTAACGATTATAATTGAGATTACTACAGAAAAGAGCTCCTCAGTTCATCCTGTACTCACTGTAATCGAAGTTTATGTTCGTAAGTGCGAGCGGACTTGAAGGATCATATCGTTCTGAGTGCAACACTCTCATTTAAAATATGTTTAACTACTATAGTTAGTGCCCATTTGTACAACTTTCGATTTTTTCCCAACGACAACACTGGTCGTATCCACGTGCAATAAATAAAGACTGCAGACGTTCTGTCAATCGAGTGAATTTTATGTTATCGTGAGAGAGTGAACAGCAATTACTCTCAATTGCATACTATTGCATTGCAAATGACAGAGGAAAACAAAACAACTATAGAGCCAGGTCATTTGCCAATAATTTTCTTAGTGAGATAGGTCAGCAACACCTAATTACCTTACACAAGAAAATACACACACTAAGCCAACATAAGGTTTTGTTGCACTTTTAGTTGCATTTTTCTGCATCCACTTCCACTCTTATGTGGCTGTGTATGCGCCAAATGAGTGAAACAAGCGAGTGCAATACAATTGCATAGCATTTGCGGTGGGGCGGTGCATTCACTTTTCTTTGTGTCAATTTGCAATGCAATGAGCGAGTGAATGCGAATAGAGCGCAAATCATTCAGGCAGAGACAAGAGAGAATGTAATTTTTATTTCTGACAAAAAGCGAAAGGCAAATTGCCAGAGAGAGCGTTCAGCATTTTAAAGCAATAGAGTGCAATATGCATTGCAGTTGCAGAGTGCGCCAATGCACTTTGCGCACTACTGTGCGAAAGAGAGGCAGAGATACAATGTAATTGTTGTGAGAGACAAGTTTTTTTTTCCCTGTTTCCTTAATAATTGAGATTACATTACAAACCCCCAACTTCGAAGCAGACGACACACAAAAACAAATGAAAAGGACTAATTGGGACTAGGGTAATAAAAAAAACAGTGCGCTATACAAAATGGTGGGGAATTGAGCATCAAAATGCCGATGACATTTGGCCCCACCCTGCAGACTATTACATACAAAAATGATTCAAGCAAATTTCTTTTTGTATAAATTGATGGCGTTAAATTTATTAGCATTTTAATAAAAAAAAAAAATAATTAAATAAAGCCAACCAAGTGATAATCGTAAGAATCTTTTCTGAGCGGCAATAAAGAGGAAATCAAAAGAGGAAAGAAGAGGCACTAAAAAACTGTACATTTTAAGCATTTTTATTACACTATCGACACACATTGCAAACGGTTAGCAATTCCAACATTTCTCACTAATTCATTTTGGGAATTTGTTGCAGTATAATATCACATGATACAATTTTAAAGTGCATTTTAATTTAACTGTCATCAGTTTAAATAAATAAAGACATTTTGTGATAAAAAAAAATTGAAACGATTGAAGTGTTTGCAATGGAATTTTTATGGTCTTCGAAAATGTATTTTGAAGTTATAAAATGTCAAATATGTGATAATGCCAACATAGCCAATCAAGAAGATTTTAGTTACAAGTGGGTATATGTACATATATTTGCACATGCATATGTATGTATGTACATGAGTATTTACATATGTGGATGGCTGTGGCGTGGTGATTGTCACGATGAAGATTCACGGTTCAAACCCCGATGTCTCCGAATTATTTATTTAAAAATAAGTTGATCAGTTTCAGAAGTTGATGTCGCCTTATTGCGAAGGTACATATAACACTCGACGTCGGATGGTGATATGGCTGAAGAAATTTATCGCACCAACAATAATAAGAAACATCCGGGAAAAACTTCAATCAACTTTCAATAATACAGAACTCATCAGTTATCCTGGATAGGACATCACCCATTGAGTTAGTTGAAACCTCACATCTGAGTTTCCTATCACTACGCCGCGCCGATCTGTCTGTCTTTCGTTCTTGTCATTCAAGTGCTCGCGCTGTGCAAGGTTATTCATATCCCCTTTAGCGTGTGTAAATTATAAAATGATTCCTGATCAGTTTTTATTAATAGGGATTTTCATAAAGTTTTTGCAGGATCAGTAGTGGGACATCTAATATCAGTACGCCCTCGGTAAAAGCAAACGATAAAAAATTTGAGCATTTGCGTTAATTGAGGTTTGCAATAACCGAGTCACAAAAGTGTATGGAAAATAAAAGAATAATGTCCGTCGTAAAAGAAAAGAAAAATAATATGTATATTTAATTCTGAGTGAATTAACTGTAAAATAACTGCCCAGTTATAGTAAAATCAAACACCAAAAAATAGAAACAAATATAAAACGAAATAAGAGATCATGTATGGAAAGTTGCGTTTACTGAGTCACATTTTTTTGAAAAGTTGCAATTACTGAGTCACTAATGGTAAAAATTTGGGTGTTGCTTTGACCGAGGTATTGCGTTTATTGAGGGTTGCTTTTACCGAGGGCGTACTGTATGTGAAATAGCTATTCTGCCAATTTAAATAAAATCTTTAACTGATGTTTAAGGCACTGACACATACAAATGGATTTGTTAGTTAGTGGCAATTCCATCAAAATATCCCAGCCTCTCATTTCGTGTTTCGAATCGATTTAGAAGTGTTCCTTTGTTGACAATTATCATTTAAAAGAACTTACTAAGTTTTTAATCTGAACAACAATCATTATATTGCTTTATTGGTTCTAGACCTTTTAACGCCTGATGATCTGTCACCATTAATTATTATTGTTTATTAAAAGCCATCAAGTAACAACAATTTAAGACAACAAAGAAAAATTGTGGCCAGATTATAAAAACGAGAGCTAATAACTTTCGATTTTCCGCTGATTACTAATTCCCTGACCATCAGACGAACTGTCATTGTCCAGCACCTATCATATGAGCTCAGATCAACAATTTGTCTGATAACAGAAAAAGCCCAACCAATGTCACTCCCCATGCCCTCCTCCTATGGCACGCACACACCAACTCTGTTGAACTGCATGCAATATGAAGCAATGGAAAGCACTTTATCTTACATACATATGTATTACCCGCTGTCAGTGGTATAATAAAATGCAAACTTACATGCTCCCACTTTATGCAAACGTCACGAGATGACAGTTCTACTACTAAACTAGTTCGCAGCGTGTTACATTATGTTGACAAGTAAAAAACTACTCAATGAACGTCTAGTGGCTGGGCAGTGTGTAGCGTAATGCGGCGCGGCAAATGGTATTTATGTATTTTCTTTAGACTTGTTGATTGTTGTTTTTGTTTATTTTATTTTTTAATAAATAGGGTGCGTGTACACTGCTTCAGTGGTATCAAATTATGAATGAAATGAAAAAAAAATTATAATACACTTTCACTAATTATGACAGCGTGCATAGGCAATGTATTTTTTCCTGTTTGTACTTGCAGTCTTGCAATTTTTCTTTCTATGGAATTTAAATAGCAACAGAAAATGTGCGACTGCTATTATAGAGAATGAAGTGGATTTTGTATACAATTACTATTCCTTCATATACTCGTACATATTTACTTACGTTGTGTCTTTTTGACCAAAGAAATGACAGCTTCTGAAATGAAAATGACATAAAGAAACAAATTAGGTTTATGATTTAAAATGTGAATATTTAGAGCGTTTTCGGAAACGTCAAATGATCTTCAGTGGAAGTAAATCATCTGCGAACGCCAAACTGCAAACGCGATTTGACTCTGTGAAAATCTTTGCAAACGCAGTTTGACGTTTGCAGACGAAATGTAAAATGGCGGCTACGCAAAAAGTTGTGGAAAATTTTTAATTTGAAAATCTCATAGTTCCTTCAGGTAATACAATTGGAAAAAAAATATTTGCAAAACAAAAGAAAATCGATCATGAAAAAAATACTGTTTCTGAAAATTTGTAATAATCGCACAATCGTGCAATAATACCAAAACTGAAGAATTATTTAAGAAGAATCAGTATATTTTCTTTCTGATGAAACATTCATAAATCCTTTTTCATTATGCAAAAATTAAATTTTCATTGGTTTCCATTCTTTGTTTATGTACTTCGCAAGCCAATTATTATTGTTGTCTGCGTTTCTGCAATGCAAATGATGCATAAATGGCATAAATGACGTTTTCTGCATCATCGATCACCGTGCTAATGCAGTTTTACTCTGCAGATTTTTTCGAACAAATGACTTTTGCAACTTGCGTTTGCGAAGATGCTGCAAAAACAATTTTGATGCAGATGACGTTTCCGAAAACGCTCTTAGTAACATGACAGGATATGTTTTGAGACTTTATACATGCGTATTAACAAGTTCGCCACCTGAATAGATAAAAGAAATTACAAAGCTCTCTAATCGTGAACTGGAGGAGATGCCCAGGCATGGATAATGGTCATTGGCTAAAATGTTTGGAGCAAACAGACTAACTGGTAATTTTTGGTAAAATTACGTAAAACTACCAAAAATCAAGAGAAGAGAGAGCCAGATGAGAGTGTCAAAAAATGTAATGAGTGTCAAAAAATGTTCCCTCTTGTGAAATCGTGCTTCACCTTTTCATAGAGTAAGCGAGGGACATCTGTCAAACAGCCATCTGACAATTTGTGAAATGTCAATCACTATTTGTTAACGAAATAAAAGAAAATAATTTTTTCGTGAAAATATTTATTAGTTAAAAAAAAACAATTGCACTCTCTGAAAGGATTTTCTTCCACTTTTCAAATTATTTACTATCTGACAGATGTCCCATTTTGATCACAAAGAAGTTACCAAACAGACCTATTTTATTTCAAATCCGTCAAATTGACGTTCAAAGATTACTGTACTGTCAGTGAGCAATACCTTTCCCGTCATCGCCATTAAAATTTCCCAAATTTATTGACAGGAAGTCAAATTTATAAAATTCTATCCAATGACACTGCATTTAATGTCTTTTATTCGCTGCGAGTGTTTTTAAACCAAAAAAAATTACTTTCAAAATAGTCGACTAGATATTATCCGTCTTATCAACCAAATGTGTTTCCCCTTCCGTTATTCTTATATAAACATAGATACACCAAAAATTAAAATCAAAATGCACCCAACATCGCCTTATCGTCTGCAAATGACTTCCGTTTTTTTTTTAAATCGATTTAAAAAAAAAATTCGTTTCCTTTCGTTCCTCGGAAATGTCAAAACCAACTGGCATTATCAATTCAACCAGAACTAGGTCGAAAACGACGGAAGTGCACTGTCTATTTAAATTCAGAAGAGTTCGCATCGCTTAGTCGCATTTCGCGCGATGATTATAGACTCCGCCAATTGAACGACGACAGGCCACACAATAATCCCACACTCAACCTCAATTGTGGGCTTCCTTTCAGTTTCAGTTTCTTTGTAGATGTAGAATAATGGCGATGATAATGGTGAATGTGATGATTACGAGTATGATGATGATGATGATCCAGATGAAGATCTCACACAATTAGCCAAGTAAACTGGTTAAACCAGGCTAAGCGTTCTATTGCACATGACACAGAGTGGAGACGCGCCTCCACCTTAAAATGTATAACACACACACATGTATGTCGTATCTGCGCAACAACTTGCAATTTCTAATTCAATCCAAGAAAAGATGCAACAGCGGAATAGGAGAAGAGAAGAGATGAAAGATGCATGCGCTTCTTCTACCTGGGCGAATGACGTTGTGTAGCACTGGCAATAGTGTTCAACGTAGCATGCAACATCATGAGCCAAGTCAAGGCACTGAACAACCGAACGTTCACTTTCAACATCACAGCGCCATGGATACGCTAAAAACAAGGCAAACGTTGTTGTATCAGCAAACAGTGAAAGAGGAAGTGGTGGAGGCGGCGGATAAGCGGAGGAAGCGGCAACAATCGTCTTAGCGCATTAAATGAAAGAAAAAGTCTTACAGTAGGTTGCACAGTAACAAGAAACCAACAAACTAAACCTAATTTAAATGCATTCGTTGAGTTGTAAATTAAAGAACAGATACCTGTGCGTTTATTTTTTTTTTAGATTTAATTCGCGGAGCAATATTTTACAACAAACGCACAGGCATGGGAGGAGGGGATCTGTCGCGACGGAGATTTATTTGGTTAATGATCGTAATCACTTTTTTCCAAAGCGTAGAGTCTTTTTCAGTGCGGACCTCTATACGCAGAGAGGTGCCCATTGAGATTGAGATATCGATCGGTGAAAGAGGAGGCTACACCTGGTAACTGCACCGAGCGAGGAAGAGTAACATAGATATATTGGGGTAAAGAACAAAATAATGCAGCTTTAATCCAAATCCAATATTACGCTGAGTTCAAGAATAATCCTGTATGAAAGTTTCCTATAATTAAGAAAGACGTTATTTACGAATTTCCGCTCATCAACGGAACCAGATGTCTACATACATGGCGGTACAGATAAGAATATAAGAATACATGTATGTAAAGATAAACATATTAAAGCAGAAGGGATGTAAAGAATTCGTAGTTTAACCCACGCTGGTGCAATCAGTTTTACGATTTAATTGAAACTAACGCCGATTACGTACAACACACCAACACTGTCAATTTGATTCTCTTTTTTTCATTCATTCATTCAATCAAAAATACAGACACAATAAAAATTAGGCACGAAAAAGCACGAAACAAGATGAAACGAAACGATGATTTTTAGGGTATACTAAAAGATGACTTTATATAATTAAGTACGCATTCATAGGGGGAAAGTAGAATACGACCACGGCTATACCCTGAAAATCATCTTTTCGTTTCATCTTGTTTCGTACTTTTTAGTTAGTTTTTCCCGTAGTCGGGTTTTAGCTTTTTAGACTTTATTTTGTATTTACAACATTTTAATTGTAGTTGTTTCAGAAAATATGTAGAGTGTATGTAGAAAAGCAATGTCGTGTTCTACTTGTCAAACCCTTTCATTTGTCACCCATATAAAGGAGGTCGTAAAGACAACACTAATCCACCATGTTGGTGCGTCCGCCATATTGAATTTTAAATGTCACTTAGCTTATCATATTCTACATGTCAAACCCTTTCATTTGATACCCATATTAAAAAGGTAGTAAAGATAGCGGTAATCCGCCATCTTGTGGGCGTCCGCCATATCGAATATTTAATGACGCCATAACGTATTGTATTCTACTTGCCAAGCCTTTTCAATTGAAAGAAGAAAAGGAAAGAAGAAAAAAAAGGTGATCCGCAATCTTGCTTGATACCTCCGCCATATTGAATTTTTCTGTGATGTCACATATCCTAGAACACTCTCCGGATCAAAACATACCTAGTTCCATAGTTTAGGCTGTACGAGGTGACATCCTTACATACAAACCAAGCCTGTGAAAATCAAACCCCTTCCTTTTGCCTAGTCGGGTAAAAACAGTGTTGCCGTCATGCATTTGTCCGTCTAATGGAGACAATTTGACCAATGTATGAAAAAAAAAAAAAATTTATCCACGTCTGTTCGCTATAGGGTTCGTCTAAAAGTGATCGAAATACACGGAATTGATCGAAGTAAATTTGTAACGTCTGCCCAATGGAGATATCCTTTCAAGATTTGCAGATATCACTGATGAAAGATTTTAATTCACTTCAAAGTGTGAGCTGCGAAATCGGAAATCGACCAAATTTTTATAAACCTCGAGAAGGCATTTGGAAACTTGATTGCTACCGACCATCATCATCGGAAGCATAGGTCAAGGTTGAAATAGACAATTTTTTTTTTATTACGAGATCCACGGAAGGTTGTAGGTTGTGGACTTCCGTGTTTTCTAAGTAGATACATGTTTTGATAGGTAAATGTGTCAAATTAAAGAAACCTCCTTTGTAATAGCTTAATGCCAACTATAATACCTTGTCTTGTAAAATAAAATAAAAAACCTACGCGATTTCCTCTCCTAAACAATACTCTCTATCCTTACCACTCCTTTGGTAACTAAAAATTCAACTCACTTTCAATCGTAAATACTTACGCCGATCTATTGGAAAACAAGTAAAACATATAACTTATGCGTAGGTTAAATAATCTAATCCACAATAATAGTTTCATTTCGCTTTCTACCAACGACCGTGCAGATTATCGTAAATTGAATCAAGTTTACCACCAACATTGCCATTTTAATATGCGCACACCACCAGCCATAATAGCCAACCAACAGCATCCTAGAAAGTGAATCTAAAACTGCATTGCATTGCATCGCATTGCAACTCATCCAACTGCATCAAAATGAAAGTGAAATTGATCTCTCAACAGCCGCACAGTAGTTCGCACACTGCGGTGGAATGTACGAGTATGTACATATGTGCGCAATAAAATCAAATTGTCACTATTTTCACGGACTAAAAAATTTTGTATACTCGAACGAGTACCTACTTATTGTGAAACAAGTTTAGCTGCATATAGAAGAGCCATTGGAAATGTTTAAATCACAGGTAGGCATATATACTGGTAACGCGATGCGATATGGGGATTGAGGCTGCTTTCGGCCTTATTACACGATGAGCACACATTTAGATAGATTTTGAGAGATATGTGTAAACCATGATCTTGAAGAGGTAAAAAATAAAAACGTAAAACGATGATGATACAGTAAGAATAACCCATTCGTTCAGTTATGTTAAAAAGTTTTTTTTTTATTTTATTTTCATCATCAAATGAGAATATTTACGGCCGATTTCTTCACATTAGTACTAAGTCTGTCTAATACCCGAACCAGCTAGCTCTGGAGCTATCTCTAATACTCGGTATCAACGAAAAGCTAGTACTTGTGCATTTCTTCACTTTGCTAGTACCGGTACCAAGTTCACGCAGCCGTATTATCAACCTAATACGTCTAAACTGGATTTTGACACTACTTTGACTTCTGAAATTAAATTTTTTTATAATTTTGGCTGTTTTCTGATATTTTTTTTATTATTTTGTTCTAAACTTAGTATAATTGAGGTTGTGCTCTCTAGATTTGTACCTACTCCCAGGATACAAAATTCAACAAAGCCAGTTTGGTTCAATAAACGCTTATGCAATTTAAAAAAGGCCATGTACGCAATGTACCGGTGCAAAAAAGAAGTCACTTGGCATACCCTGCACAATGAATGAAATGGATCCGCTAGTACCGACTTGATTGAAATTTGTAATATGTTTGCTTCATTTGTCCAGTCTAATTTTGTTGCTGAATTGACAGCATATTACTCTCCATGCAATAACGAGCCTTATCTTGATTTGGATTCCTTAAGTCTATCGGAGGAAGACATTCTTTTAGAGCTCTCTAGTCTTGAAGAAAACGTTACCTGTGTAAAAATGCCAATTGAGCTTGGTAAAGCCACTTCAAAAGATATTTAATTTATCTCTAAAAAGGGTGTATTCTTGAAGCGTTGGAAATTGTCATTTATTTCGCCAATTCATAAGTCTGGTTCCAAACAAATGGTTGAGAATTTTAGGCCTATAGCGAAGTTGCAGTTTATGCCGAAAGTTTTTGAAGCTGTTGTCATCTAAATAATACATCTACTTAATCATACAAAATCACATATCAGTATTTCAACATGGCTTTGTAAGTGGAAGATCGACCACCACTAACTTACCAATTTTTAGTAATTTTTGTCTTCAAAGTATGGAAAACCGTGGTCAAGTCGATACCATTTTCAGAGATTTATCCAAAGCGTTCGACCGTGTACAACATATTTAATATTTTAAATTAATACAACTGAAATGACATAGAATTCCTTTTTTTACCGTGGCTGTGGGTGCTGCAATTCGTCCACTACCAATTTGAGAACGAAGTGAAATGTAGTTTTCGATAACCGAAAACGCCGTAAAATATCCACATCGTCCCACTTATTTACTGTACCCCGTTGTGACGTATGGTAGATGCGGCGGTTAAATCCACGAACTTCCATTACTTCATCGTTTTCGATATCATCGAAATCGCGAAATAAATTTTCACCCTCAAGAATTAAATCCATTTTATCAATGTATACACGAAATACACAAATTTATAAAAAAATTTAGATATTACAGTCAAGAATATATCAAAATCAAGTATTATTTTTATTGTGAAGAAATGAAATGACTTTTTTCAGGTATTAACGCCACTAGTCCGGCAATTTTGAGGGTCCAGCTGGTACCGAGTATTAGCTAGTCCTCGGTACCAAATTCAGGGAGCTAGGCAGTTAGTACCTGCTGAAGAACTGACTTAGTACTGATTTGAGTACTAGCATTTGGTCTAAGCTCCAGTATTAGGGATAGTACTCTGTCAAGAAATCGGCCGTTACTGTTCTCGCTAGATTACCTAATACAATATATATACATATTTAAATACTACCATCAAAACCTAAGGACAAAATAAGTTTACTCCTAAACGACTCCCTACTTAAATGAAAATCTAGTAAACTATTATAATTATTAGACTCTCTACGGCATCTAGTAATAGGTTCATTGCAACCATAATTAACTCTATGAAATGGAATATAAAATAGAAGACGGGTTTTCTAAGCACTCTAGATGGAGCATAGAATCTAATTAATGATAATAATGAAGGGCAATCGATATGGTTGTTTATTAAGTCACGAACAAAGATAATTGAAAAAAAATTGTCTACGCTTGAACAGTGGTAGGATACCAAATAATTTACATCGAATCTCATACGCAGGCATTTCAATATTCCAGCGTAATCTACGCACGGCAACCCTAGTAAAGCGTTTTTGGATCTTCTCAATTCTACTGGAATGGACTTCATAAAATAGATTCCATATTATACTACAGTATTCGAGATTGGATCTAACACATGCAAAGAAAATACACTTAAGCGTGTGTGCATCGTTGAAGTCTTTAGAGTTCTGCCAAATAAAATCCAACATTAAATTACCTTTAGCAACCAAAAAGTCGATATGCCTGATTGCCTGCAGAAACTCAGTTTTTTGTCAAATATGACTCCCAGGTCTTTTTTGGAGGATATAATAGATAATGGGATATCATCGATCAAGTACGTAAATAACACCGGCGGCAGGTTACGACAAAAAGAAAGACTTTGACATTTAGATAGGTTGAGGTGAAGGTCTTTGCCTTTTTGGTACTATTTGTCAAAGTAGCTGTGCACTTTCTTCTTAACTATACCATTTATCCTTGCTCACACGAAAGAAATTTCAGTGTCCACACGTATGAGAGCAACTTTTTTTCCTGTATGACCATTCACATAACTGCACACGTTGTTTACACGCGCGCATAAAAAAAATCCCTACACACCAATACAACCCTCGAGGAGAAATTACAACAAGCTAAAGGGCCAGTAGCTGAAGATGGGATGAAAAAGTTGCACGCGTTTTTTTCAGCAAATTAACTAACAGCAAACCCTAAATTGGATTCAAATATTAAAGTCAAGTCTTATCTTGGCTCCACTACGCTCTGCCAATGTTGTAAGGTCCTTTATTCCATTCAAGGCTTTCCTGAGAGATAATCGCAGGCGATTGTTACATACCAGAGAACTTCAAAATGTTTTGGGTTACAATGTTAGTAATAATGCATAAAAACCTTTATTATTAAAATGCCTTTTTTGCCTTTTTCTACGGTATTATTTTGCCTTTTTTGGCTTTTTTTGATCAACAAAATCTGAACCCTGGTCATTAATATGACACCACATAGAAAGTCTCTCAAGATCTTCTTGTAGAAGAAGACAATCATGCTCAGAATGAATACGTCGGAATTGGGAATTTAAAAACAAGTCGGGAATGTCATTAATAAATAACAGAAAAAGCAAAGGGCCCAGATGACTACCCTGAGGAACTCCAAATGTAACGTAAACAGATGACGAATATACGAGTGTATCGTTAATGCGAACATACTGAATTCGATCCGTTAGATAGGAGCGAATCCACTGTAAAAGGCTCGAATGAAACCCAAACCGGCTCAGTTTGGAAATCAAAATTTTGTGATTAACACGGTCAAACGCCTTGGCGAAGTCAATATAAATTACATCACTCTGTAGGCCTTTCTCCAAGTCGTTTAGGACTGAATGACAAAATATTGAGAGAATAGAAGAAGTAGATCTACCAGCTACAAAGTCATGTTGAAATGGAGAGATAAGTTCCTTTAAGAGAGGCGTTAATTTCTCATAAACTAGTTTTTCAAACAGTTTAGGTATGGTTGAAATAGGACGATAACCTGATTTACAAATGGGTGTTAAAAATGAATTCTTTCAAACCTTAAAAAAATGTCCAGTCTGCAGAGACAAAGTTATTCATTTTGCCACCAGATGTCCGTTCTGATCGATGTTTTATTAAATTAAAAGAGAAAAAAAATATTAAACAAAGCAATTAGGATCCATTCGTACCATTTGCTCAAGTTCGTATGATTAAAACACAGTTTTAGCAATTGCTATGTTTGCAACAAAACCACGTTCTGGAACAAAACAATCATTCAGATAAGGTTAGGTTAGGTGGCTGTCTATCGTACTCGGTATCTCATAGACCAAAGTAGGTAATTGTGTTGCCACATATAAGCTGATTCTTATCGGAACTCTTTGAAGTTGAATAAATTTCCATATTTCTATTGACATCCTTTGACGAAATACCTTGTAGGTCTGCATAGAAGTATTTTGTACTTAAACAGGATTTGGGTTTGGAATCTTGGTTAACGAAGGTTGCTCCATCTTTGCAGTGCTTCATTTGGTGACGATAACTCTGTTAAGCAGACAACTCGCATTAATGGACACATTTTCGGGAACAATTTCTAATTCGCCATACAAAATGCGTTATTTTACACAGACAGCTTTTATAACCGGACAAAAAACTCCGGTCCCGTGGCTGTCCACTTAAGAGAGATTTCACTATAATTGTCACGAATACACGCGCACTGAAAAATTGCTATTCACAGGCCGTTTGCTGCCAAATTCCCAAACAATTGCTAAGTTCGAAGTTCTAACTTATCTTATTCTTATTCATATGGATTGAGCAATTTGAGCCATTACAAGATTTTATGATTCTGAGAGTTAATTTTATGTAAATCCTTCGAGTGCAAATAACACTGTGTAACAACATTTCAAAAATGTTTGTTTATGTACACTTTTAGATTGTTTATGCTTGGAATACGTCAGCTCATTTCAAAAATGCCAAAAGTTATTTTTAAGTGTTCGCTATTGCTTCAGAATTTTACCGAAAACTTGGCATTTTTTAAGCATTTATGCACTTTTGTAAATACAAAAAAAAAATATATATAAAAGAAAATTTAATTCAAAATGTTACTTCAAATTTTAATTACCTATCATATATCCGAACAAAAAAAAAAAATTGTCACTTCCATATGTATTCAGAAGTGCAGAGATTTTCTTGTTTTCATACTGTGAACTTTGGAATTGTCCCTTTTTAGGTGCCAGACATAGTCGTCCATCATATTGACATCCAATTTGCCCTGGTACCGGCTCTCCATTTAAGCGATGTCTTAGGGGAACGTTTCACCATGTTCTTCTCTAAAAAGGGTGAGGTACATATAGTTTTCGCGACAACCTGCATAGGTTAGGTACTAATATATTAAACCTATCCACTAAATTTTCTACTAGTTCTACATAATTTTCTAATTTTGTATTTTCTGCTAGATTCAGTTCTAGTACAACGAGTACTAATGGAATCATCGAAAAGTAAAATTCCAGATTCAATGGAATTAATTTACTAACACGGTAAAAGAAAGTTGCCATTGTTAATTGTATTAAAACAGACGCGATAAAGGATGACTATGGGGAATAATGTCTTTAAATGCATAAATCAATGGGACATTTTGAATGCTGCAAAATAACATGATAGCGTTGTTTTTTACGTCCAAGTGCTAGTTAATAAGCAGGAAAGTAGAGCATATGAATCGTCGAATATGTGGTTGCTTCGACAGTTAGTTAGTGTTATCATAGTGGATAATCCGAAAAAGTTTGAACCAGAAAAGATAGTCGAGTTACAGTAAAACCCGGTTAAGAACAACCCCCTTCAGTGCAAAAACCGCATAGCATCCTCAGTTTTTTTTAAACCCTAAATTTATAAAGTAATATTCTTGTTAAAATACCCTTTTAAGTACCTAAATATCGCTTACCTACATTCGTCGTTTAGGTACTCATTGCTTCCCTTTTTTTCGTCATAATTTACATGAAATATTCCCCTCTTAAATACTTAATCTAGTACATAATGTGGTAAGTTCTAGTACTCTAATAAGACTTTGACGTTTTCGCTGTCACTTTCCGATTGTGGGTTGTGAAGATCTTTCGAATTTTCGTGGACCTGTCCTGTTCGTGGATAAGTACCTCTGAGCAGCTAAGCGGGTTTTCGTAACTACATATCCCGGATAAGTACCTACCTTACGGCATTGGACAATTCTGCTAATGCACTTATGCTGGTTTTACTGTATTCGTGTTTTTAAAAACATTATCCATTGTAGAAAAAAAAAAGATCTGGGTGTATTCAAAGAAAAGGTAAACCCGCCACATCGTAGGACAACAAATAATTCAACTCCGGTTGCAAACGTGTAACGTAACGTAACTCGCTCGTAATGTGTCTCAAAAATAGGAATTTTCCATTTCAGACCAACTAAAACCAAGCAACAACATACCACATAGCACAGACAACAAATTCAACATTGTTGGCGACATAAGTTATTCTTTCATAGATGCGCCATACCATCTACTATCCAGTCAATCCACTCCTGCTCATGGACTGGGTCTATATACCTATAGATGAGGATATAGTCTTATATCTATAGGCATTGGACTATAAACTATTGGCACTTCACTTTCAACCAATGAGGATGCTGATTTGTTTCTTCACATTCTTGCCTCGTGGCTTCTTACGAGTAGATACTCGCTACGTTTTGGACATCAAATTGCATTGAGTAATAAAGAAGAAGAAGAAAACTATGTGAATGTAAGTATCTGCGAAAATGTGGTTCAAATATACCTATGTAACTACATTGCTCCACACACACGCACACACACCATCTATGGATTTTCTCATCAACATAACTTTGTTTGTTGTGAATTTTCATATTTTCTTTTTTATTGTTGTTTGGGTAATTGCCTTTTTTTTTTATTGAAAAACGAGATTTTCTTGATTATCTCTACATATATAGTGGCAGCAGGTCTCTTCCAAACTACAGAGTGTGACTCTTAAATGGCATATTTAAGGCGAGAGATTAAAAATGCAAAACAAATCGCCATTCAGGTTTCGCCGTTTCATTTAAGGCTGATTTTTTGTTTCTTTTGATTTTTAATTTATTTTTTTTTCTTTGTTTTTGTAGAAAATAAATTATGTTTGGTAAAAAAACAACACAAAGGAGCATGTTACACGTGTGTTTGTATTTGGGGGGCGTGCGCGCAAACATAGTTTTGCCATTCATGTTGTTTGAAAAATTGTTCACAAAAGCTGTCAAAGGCCACCAGTACCACACACAACAACAACAACATTAACGACTACTTACCATAACCGCCTCTGGGTAGATACATTATCCACACATCGCATGTCTAAAAGACGTACGACTATCATGCGCCAGAAATTGGCACAACAGTTGCGGGCTATAAAGTCGCACAGCCTCTATTTATTTTGGGTGCGGGTGGCAATGTAGTGTCAGTGGCAGTGGCAGCTATCTAAACGCTGCTGTTTAGTTGGCTCATTTGAAGTCCAATGTAGAGAAATAACATGGAAATCAGTTTTATATGTTTGCACTGCAGCCAAGTCGGTACCGTGGCCGCGGCGGCGGTGAGTGGTGATTGTTGTCCGACACTGGTGAAGTGGTTTTTTAGGCTATAATTTCGGGGAAAACTATAAGGAGGTTGGCGAAGTACAAGTAATTTGTATAAATTATTCAGGTAACATAATTATTTGACCATTACCATTATGCTGATGTTGTTGAACGAATGATTATTGTGACATATTAAAGTCGAAGTTCATTTAATTGATATTCGATGGATTTAGTTAATGGAATTTGTTTGTAAGTCTTTCGAGTTGAACCGGTACACAAATAAGTATAGATGGAAAAGTAACGAATCGATTTTGAAGACATTTGCTATGGTTGGCATTTAAATATGCTAGATGTGTACGAGTATTCACAATTTTATTCAAACGATACGCGGGGACAATGCAAGGTAGAACAAAATGTTGCGTACAGTACATACATAAGTATGTACCAACCAAACTGACAGCTGCAGAATCTGTCTTAACTCTAAATAAACTCAGAATCTGTCTAGAGGTCCAGCTATAGCTGATCTATTTATATTCGATTATACCGCTCGTAATAAGGAGGTAAGAACACCACAATTTATGGGATGTGGCCAACCCAATCGCATTTTGTGAGATACCAGACCGCAGACAGATATGTCTAGTACCAGTTCTGCAGTGCGTCCAATACTCACCTACGGATCTTAAGTGTGGTGGGCCGCCCTAAGCAAAAATTACAACGTCAATAGAATCAGAAGACTCCAAAAAACGGCAAGCATAGGCATCGCAGGTGCAATGAGGTCATCCCCAACTTATGAATTTGCACCTTCCGCCACAACGCTGTGCAGTGCAGTCCGACTCTAGGAATCTGAGTACTGGACTCCTAAGACATATATGGTCACAGTACCAAACGGTCTGGTTATGCCTCCAACGGATTACAATATCCCCCAAGCTTAACTTCAAGAATCTCTTCGCTGCAAGCTTTCTAAGCAGAGAGGAATGGAAGCGAGGGAGAGTGGTGACAGATTTTGATACAACAGTATCAATGATGGACTGCGGGGTAGGTGCGGGAATATTTCCAAGTTCGGCATATCGAAGTCCTTTCGGCTTCCGAATTTCGCTACTATTCTATAGGTGCTGGTAAGGGCAATATACTCTCACACTTCGTAAAACTAGCCGGTCTCAGGTGGACCAGTCTGACGAACTGTGTCATATCCAGAAAGATATGGCCAAGTTACAACAGGTCTACAATAAACGAACTGCTATAAAGAACTAGCGTAGACATCGCTAGAGTAGTGGCAGTTAGTACAGGGCACTGGCCAATAGGAGATTTGGGGAAAAGGATTGGAGAGCTGATCCTCTTCCTAAACTCCACAGGGTGGATATAAATATTTCAATATTACATCCGAATTAACGGGTCACCTGGGGTTGTGGTATCAAAATGGCGTCCTTTTCACGCAATTTGGGTTTTCTTAAATCGAAACCACCATTTCTACTTACATGTGTACTATACATACCCTACCATTTCTGAATAAAAAAAAACATACATCTACATTTATCTATTGCGTATTATTGTTACCGACCATTCTACTATTTTGCTACACATTCATCGTTAAATTAATATAAAATAAAAATAAGTTCGTTGTGGCCTAAAATTGCAATGGCGGATAATTGAACGAATATTTGACGAGCCTTGGCTTGGCGCCTATTATTCTTGCAGTATAAAGTTTTTGTGTAATTATATAGAATCGCGACGTATCGCAACGACACGGGAAGGAGACTGAAATAGGTATGTTAATGACTACTACTTTGTACATTCCTTAAGTGTACGCTTAACTTTTAGTTGCCGTTTCCTTATAAAAACCCTAGGTTAGGTTAGGTAAGGTTGTACGGGGTTATGAGGCTGAGCCATCAATGGGCCCATCGCGATTCCTTGGGCCATCGTATGATGGTACCTAAACCGAAACATTTCCGTCAAAGAATTTAATTTCTCTGCAAAATTTTAAGATTTTATTGTGGTCAATTTGGGCAGAAATAATTCCCTAAAACTTTCTTTCAACAATGAGCAATTGCCTGACAATCACAAAGAATGTGTTCAATATCCTTCCGATGTACCTATGTCATTGCAGTATCTGCATTCATCCGTGCCTGAAAGACCCATTCTTTTGGCATGTTTCCTCAGGAGACAACGCCCGAAGAGTATTCATATTAGAGTTCTTAACTTTGCCCTATCCAGTCTAAGGATTACCTTGGTCCTTTTGCGGTCTATGGCCGGCCAAAGAGCCTTGGATACCCTATGTCCCTTTATTCTTGTCCGTCTGTCTGTCTATCTGTCTGTCTGTCTGTCTGTCTATCTGTCTGTCTGTCGGTCCGCTGTCTATCTGCCTGTCTATCTATCTGTCTGTCTGTCTGTCTGTCTGTCTGTCTGTCTGTATGTCTGTCTGTCTACCTGTCTAGCTTTTCACGTCAAAACCGCTAAACTAATCAGGATGTAATTTGGTATAGAGATATTCTGGGACCCGAGGAAGGACACTTGCAAGAAAACTGCCCGCTCTATTATTATATGTATGTATACATATGTATTTACTAAATTTTATTACACATTTTCTATTGATTGTATTAGACAACTTTCTTCTTCTCTTATACATTTCA
Source organism: Brachyopa scutellaris (assembly GCA_949775065.1). NCBI lineage: Eukaryota > Metazoa > Arthropoda > Insecta > Diptera > Syrphidae > Brachyopa > Brachyopa scutellaris. The sequence goes on from OX459113.1 coordinate 105,930,715, forward strand.
CCTACACAACTGCTTTGGATTGGATAAGTATTCCCTTCCCCCGTGAGCTTATGTGGATGAGCCTCACACATATTTTATTAGTCCTTGTCGCCGATGGGTCAATTTACTAAGTTCCCCTTAAAAAAAGGTTTTATTTGTACTCCGTGAGTAGATTTGTTATTTTCTATACACAATAAGCTGTAGAGCGTGGATAAATATCAGCCAGCTATTATTAGTTTGTTTGTGAGTACAGGTCATCATCCTGTTGCCCAGCTTACTTCATCACATAAGACATGCAGTAAATAGTAAATCTCTATTTGCCAATTGAGAGATACATCGCTAATTGAAAAAAATTGTACAAAACGTATTCATCCCACAGATGATGTCAGCCGGAAATATGAATACCAAAAAAAATACTTCGACAAGAAGATTCAAAGAACCAACTAATACTAATAACGCGTGAAAATTGTTACACTATGTTAATTATTTGCAAACAGTCATGCTGTCCAAATATTAACGTATCTTGATCTATTAGTTCTAATTCTTTGAACTCTCTCATCGTCCCATCCCACATTTTATCTCTAGTAGTTGCCAAAAAAAAATTAAAAACAATTTCGACATATTTGCCGGAACAATTAGTTAACACTCTTGTACCGCCGACACGACGCTACCAGTCAAAAAAAAAACTTTAATGTTTGACAATAGCTACGCACAATCAGTGAGACTTCACTGATATGCTTAAGCAAAGGGTTCACTCAAGTTCATTGACACAGAAACTCTTATACTTAAGTATATAATAATAACTTTTTTCAGTGTTTTTTTTTTCGTTTTTCTGATATCACAACAATTCGTAAAGATACAGTACAGTGCCAAAGCTCGACCAGATACGAGAGGCCAGGCCAGAAGCAATGTGCATAGTAGGCGGTTGGGCTGTCGGTACCATACCGCTAACATGTTAAATATCTCACCTGGTGTTAGTTTATGATGGTGAAAATAAAAATAAATAATTTGCTAATCTTTTAAGCGAAATTTGTTTGCGATCTTCCATAAATTATTGCTTCAAAGGGAACATAATGTATGTATGTACTTCCACGTAGCCTGGCCTAGATTTAAGTTATTTTTGAATTATTCGTACATCTTCTCAGTTCTCAGCGAAAGTGTGCGAAAGTGTTCGATTTGAATTAATTTTTAATTGATACTCGCTGATAGAGAAGCGATTAATAAGATTTGTTGTGTATATGGCGCCTACTTTTTCTATGCATGTGTTCTGTGTCGATTATACTTTACATTGAGTTAATGCAGCTAACATTATCCAAAATAGTAGAAATAAGTGAATGTCGCTTATTCGGAGGCCATAGTCGTAGGTATATCTTCAATTTCAGTATCCAATGTGTGTCTTCCAGAGTTCGTAGCGTTTGGATTTTGAAGTCCTTACTCAGATAACTTTTGACAAATAATGCAATTTACGAAAATTAGGATTAGAGTCAATTAATTTTATTTAAAGCCATCCAGTCAGAGCATACATATGTATGTACACCGTCGATAATAAAAAATGATTTTGGGATCATTTTTAGTGTTCCGTATGTTCCGTAAAACGGAACACTAATGGAATCAGTTCGGTGTTTGTCTGTCTGTCATATGCATTTTCCTCAGAGACTATTTGACGTAGACTATTGGAATTTGGAACAGTTGTAGCAATTAGTGGCGCAAACACAGACCAGAATTAAAAAAGCTCAATCTCGACTTTGGGGTCTAGTTTTAGGGGGTCTAATGGGATGTAAAAAAAAATTGAGGTCATCGTGTGGGATGTCAAATGAAAGCTCGTTTAAGCACGAATTTTTCAAAAAAAAAAAAAACTTCGAAAAATTGCTGCCCCCTACCTTATCTCCAAAAATATCGCTCAGAAAAATCTGAATAAAATCACAAACATTGAGAACAAAGTGTAAATGGAACGAAAATTATCAGCACTGGATTACGTTGTATAATTTTATATTTATTAATCTTTTTTTTTTAACTTCACCTACCTAAATATCCAGAAGTGACGTAACCAATCAAATAAATGCCAGTAAAAATTTAATGGTTGATCCTAGAAATATGGCCCAAAATTCAGCATTGAGCTTACACTTAAACCATTCATTTCAATCAAGATAAAGGAATCTTGATGGTTTCCTATACTTATAATATAGGTGTCTCTTACTGCATTGGGAAAAATTGATTTTGTTTGCAGACACAGAGAGCGAGAGAGACATATTTCAAAATTTTACACATTCAATAAAATTCAACGAATAACTAGACGAAGTATGAAAGTATGATTCAAATGTGTAAATTTCCTGTGTGCAGATGAGAAAGGGCATTAAATAGGTAGTCCGATCAAGCTGCTTTAATTTGTGTCCATAAATCTATCAACATACTCGTAAATCTGTTACATATGTATGCATGTAAAAATAACTGATAGTACGGAATACTTTTTTCGCAAGTACCGGATTTTTCTCATCGTGGCTCGATAACTTGCCTTTATTCTCACACAATGACATTGTTTTACTACTGTTTGTAGCAATAACCCTTCCAAGTTTCAAATCGTCGTTTTCGAATAATGGCCCCATGTCTGCTATAAGACCACACAGATCTCACATCGTTCCCAATTATTAAGACCAGCAAGTATCCACTTGCTAGGAGGACTAGGCTCACCGTTAACCATTCATCCATGTCTCACTTCGGCGATCATATAAGTGATTTTTTTTTCTTTTTTGCAAGGAATCACTTTGATATGGGTCCAAGCATTGATTAATAACGTTATTATAGGGTACAAACAAAGAAAAAACAGATCCCGTCTACAAACAGTGTGAAGATGATCAATTTTAAATTTCGATGGAGAGAAAAAGTGAAAAAGAATAGTCTACCTGCGCGTACACATTTGTGAATATTTACAAATGTATATGTATGTACATTTATTTTTTTAATATATTTTTTTTAACAGGTGCATAAAAACCCACGATCTAGCAATAAAAATTAGAGAACACTGATCATTGAATAGATAAGCGGATACCACCTCACCTGCGTTTTAAATTTTAATTTATTCCCCCATTCTTCCGTAACTATTTCCGTTTCGTGTTAATTCCTTTTTATTCGGTGCTGTTGTTGTTATTGTTTTTCTTTATATCTTTGTATTCTTTTTTTTTTGTTCAAAAAGTGTTTTAGGAAAAAAGGTTGGATATCACTCAAAGTCATAAAAGAAAGGGAATTTTAAGCTCGATACAGAGTCTTGATAAGGTTTATAAGAAACAAACAACAAAAAAGAATTCAATAGAACGAGTATGGAGCCAGGCAACCGTTGAAGTAAAGGGCAACCCAAAAGGGCGCTGAGTTCAAACGATGAAGCAAAATGAAAACGAAATCACTTTGTGAGGTCTGAGTCAATGGTGTATAATGCTGTAATAATCACAGGAAGTCATTGGAAAATCGTGTCTAGTGTCAAATAATAGTTACCGAATAATAAATACATGATATATGATGATAATACATACCTAACAAGTTAACACCAAACCGAGGTATACATACATGTGCGGAGTAAGGAGAGGCGCACGTCGCGTTGGTTTTCTGTTAGATTGTACAGCTATTAGAGTAAAGGAATTATTTTTATATTTTTAGTGAGTGTTTTTTAAAACACACTTTTAAACACAGCAACATTGCATTGCCATAAGATATGTATGGATTAGTCTGCACCTGTTCATCAGCGAAGCTAATAAAAGCTTAAACGGTCAATACCACCAGAGCTCCAAAAGAGGGACTAAAACTGATTGGAGACATTTATCTAATACAATCACCATCTAATACAATCACCATAGCAAAACTATCGTTTACTGAAAAACGAAAATCAGAACGAAATTTTCCGTTTTCGATTTCGTTGTTTTACTTTTGTATGGGATTTTTCGTTTCGCATCAGCAACGTACTAGGCTTAAATGTAATGTTAGGCGCTTATTCATTCTTTATTATGATCATTTGATGTATTTGCCAATAGCAAAGGTTAGGTTAGATTACGTTGAGAGGGGTGTGTGATTGAACGAACAATCATTTCCACTCGGAGACCCAAAGGTCCATTGTGAATCCCCTCATAGTTTGGGAGTAAATCCTCTTTTTACCAACTCGTAAACCAGTTTGTGCTCTTGGTGAATCGTAGAAGATCCGATATCTTAGAATTTCCGAGTTGTGTTATGTCTTTCATGACCTAAAGTACGGAGGCGTCGTTCTTGGAGGACGGGACAGTAGCAGAGCAGATGTTGGATCGATTCGCTTTCTTCCTCATCTCCGCAGCTTCTACAGATTTCGTTGGACTCAGGTAGCCATTTGCTTGTCATGTTACCTATGACACTTCCTGTGATTATTCCGGTCATTAAGCGTATGGAGGATTTATCCAGATGTAACATCGTCTTTGTCCTATTAAGATCAAGTTTCGGCCATAAAGAACGAGATGTGACGCAGTCAGTTCATGTGAGCCACCGAGCATTGGTCTCCTTTCGATTATATGCTGAACAGCGATTGTGCTGAACAGCGTTTTAATCGGTGGCATCACTATTGCTCATGGCTGATCCAGCTCTAGCTAGTTCGTCTGCTATCTCGTTCCCTTCAATATTGCAATGTCCGGGTACCCAGTATAGTCTAACATTGTGGTGCCTTATGGCATTTAGTGCATTGCGACATTTTTGGACTGCCTTGGATTTCTTTGTGTTTGATCCCATTGCGTGTGCGTGTTATATTTTTGCACGAATGGAAGGGACCTACAATTTTTTGCCGACTCCGAACGGCGAGTTGAGAAGCTCAATCGTGACAAATGGTACTCTTTGATGCCTGTCAGGCATTCGAAAGAGGTGGTACCGTGTAAAAACTCTTTTAGGTGTTAGACCCGGCCAGGTGTTGAACCTGGGCAGCATTGCGTGGTAGTTCAACGCACTAACCACCACGGCCACGGAGACCACTTAGTAGTTCCGCTTGGAAAACACTGCATATATCTGCAGTCAATAGCAAAACTATCGTTTAGTTATTCTTTAATATCATAAAGACAATATGAACATTTTAGCGCAATTCTGAATCGTTTCTAGTGCAAATGTGCAAATGAATGAAATGAACGCAATCGAATTATTTATTTTGTTCGTGGAAATCGTTTCAAGCACCCACATAATATGTAGGAAGTAGGTACATAAAAAAATAAGAAAAACTGTGTATAAGTAAATATGAAATCGTAATATTTCAAAATACACTTTATTTATTTCAAATGAAAACTTTTTGGCTCAGCACACACACACACCTTTAAAAAAAAACCACACAGCTTGTGTCAAATGGTTGACCCAAAAACAGAATGACTTTTTGATATTTCTGCACTGATAATTCGATCGATAGCGGCATGCTGAAGTACAATTTAAGATATGTAACTGTCTTTGGGGGCCTCCGATTTTTTCTTCGGTCCTTATCGTGCTGCATTCTTTTCAATTTATTCCAGTTTAATTTAGTTGATGTCCGGTGGGGGTTGGGACCAACTTACCTTTCTGCGCAATGCATTTACCGAACAACTGACTGTTTTAATGATGGGCACTGCCACCACTCCGTTCTCGTTTTTTGTTTCTTTTTTTTTCGTATTTGTAAATATAAATTTAGTCCATGTAATACATCATGACCACTTTCTCTCGATGTGTAGCAATGGTCGTCTTAAAATATCACGTGGCCGCTTTAGTTTTCGTACGTATGTCGTATTTTTTTTGTACTCAAAATCGATTTGCATGCTATAAATAAATTAAGGTACTCTTACGCGTATCTTTTTATAGGAAATAAAAAAGCGTACTTGGAATCCATATCCCACTACACCTACTCAATATGCAATTTCAGCAGTCGATGCTTAATAATCAGAAAAGAAATCAAGTGATCCGACGCCGCCCGTACCGCGCCGGCCGTACCAACCGAAGCTCGAAAAGATTTTTGGCCAGAAAAAAAGACTGTGTACTTTTTTAGTTAACACATACTGAAGGTGGTGGTAGTGACTTTGTATTCAATTTTTTTTATTTTTTATTTTTTTTGTACCCGTATCTCAAGGGTCGTTGACATAAATTTATTTAAAGCGTTGATACTCTTTTCTTTTTTGGCTATTCTTTTGCGAGAGAAAAAGTAAAAAATCTAGTGTAAAACTGCCCTCAGGTACCTCGTAGGTGCGACTGTATCTTTAAAAAAAAAATAAAAAAAATCAATTTCACTGTGAAGATCATGGTCTTTGGTACCGCCTCGAGGCAAAATTGTTGCATTGAAATTAAGAGCTATTTACTATTATTATTTGAAGTGGTGAAGATTGAAAGGAGGTAGGTAGGTATAAGAAGATGTGGATTGAATTGAGTTTTCTCCTGAAAATTTCCCTTTTCTTTGGATTGAAACTAACTCAATGAAGTTCTTAATGTTAAGGAATAAAGAAAAAAAAAAAAACAGAAGCGTGTATTTACCTATTATGTACAGAAATATAAAAATGCGAAAGAGACGACAACGCGACGCACGAAAGAAGTGAAAACGAGTCACATGATTCGTTTCTGTTTTTTTTTTTTTTTTTGGATCCAACCGTATCCAAACTGACGGAACCACCGACCAAAAAGAACGGGCGGTGTGAGGTTTTATTATGAGTTTTATTGTGCTTTTCACGTGTAGGTACTACCGAGACGCATAGCTGGCTCTGCGATCATGGTTTTCCGTTTCTTTTTGGGAAAGTGTATCTTTTCTTGTAGCAATGTATTGGCTGATGCGCGCCGCCGGCCGGCCACTTTGAATTAAAGTAAGAATCTGCTTCTTTTTTTTTTAGATTTCGTATTTTCTTTTTAAAGAGTGGCTTTTTGAAGTTGAAAGATTAAGGTCAAGGTTTTAGTGGAAAGTGGGAAAAGTAAATTAGTCGGTACGCTGTTGTAATTTTAATTGAACTTGAGTTTGGATTGTATGCACATACATATGTACACCTAATGAAGTTGTACTGAAGATATAGAGCACTTTGCCGATGGGAAAAAACGTATTTACAAATATTTTTATGTAGACAAAAGCCTACAGACCCTTCGAACGGAACTCGACTTCGTCCTGATCGCATTTGAGACCTTCGATCCACTTTGAGAAAACTGCTCAAAGACTTCTGTTACAAAGCCGATAAGTTCTTGCTGTCCAGTAAATTTCATATATTGAAATTTCTTTGCCTTTCCGAGTGAGGTAATCGAGCAAATACCCCCTCTGTTTACTTATTCCATACAGTGACATACTCGTACTCCTCGGCTGTTCTACTTTATTCTGTACACCGGGAGATAGCACAATTTATTTAAAGCCTCCACTTTACGATTATTTACACACGCGAAGCATTTTGTATGCACTCGTACTCTTAACGTTTTCATTTCAGATGATTCTAGTGTCGATGAGTCAATGAGCCAACAGGTAAACAATGGTAGCCTTAATATGGATTGCTAGGGCGATGCTTTTTTTCAAACTTTTTTTGATATTCGCGTTCTTAATGTAGTATGGCCAATTTTCGATCCAAAAAAAAAACCGACAAAAGTTATCACCAGATATTTTATTTTTGAGGTCAAAAGACCACTACGGACTACACTCCGCGAAATGATCTTAGCAACCTTACCCTAAGTAGCTTCATCCCAATGAGCTGAATAAGAGGTGCTCAATTGGAAGGGTCTTATTTTCTTTTCTTAAAAAATAGCGACAGCGACTTCGACTCCGTCGACATTTTCTGAATAGTGTTATTCGGAATTGAAGGACCCCGGTTCCATAATTGGCGGGATTCACATTGAACGATTTGCCTGACGACATGCCTGTCAAGCAAATCGTTCAAAGTTATATCGAGTGTTCTGTAGAGCAGACCAAGATCCAAAAATCCTACTTTTCTACGGACCTAACTATTTCAAGAGACAAACTGTTGCATAATATGAAAAAGAGCTCCAAGACAGAGCGAGATGTTGTGAAAAAAAAATGGCCTCAGGCTTCCTTTTAAGGGTCTAATAAAGGGTGGGTCAACTTATGGTTTCTTTTTAAAAAGGGCTATAAAAACAGGCCATACCTCAATCCAATTTTCAATGGTTTCGGCCCTATTTCACGAATAGCTTAACCAATTTTTTTTTGAGTGACTTAATCGTCTCTGGATTGTTCGCAGAGCATCGATCTTTAATGGCACCCCACAAAATCTTCAAAGAAAATCCATCAAATCACAGTTTCGTGGCGGCCAAGCAAAACATAACCAAAACGACTGATTACATACGATTATTGAACTTAGTGTACAATAAATTGATTATTGGACAGCTTGTATGACACGTGGTCCCATCTTGACAGAAATACTGAGTTTCTGTAAATTTTTTGAGCGCATAAGAGCTGTCAGTGTCCAAATAATACTGGTGTCAATAAGTTCTCTGTGTATACCGTTACGAGAATTTTTTATTTTTATTCCAGCAGAGAGGGTTATTGTTTACATTGTTTCAAAAATTTGTTTTGAACGGACGTGTTATATGTGTTCAATTTTATTTTTTAAATGGAGGACAAAAAAAGTGCATTTTAGACATAAATATGTACATTACATATTATGTATTTTGCTTTTTTTTCTTTAAAAAATGTGTCAAAACGACAGAGGCGAAACGGGAGATTTGTAGTGTGTAGTGCATGAAGATTCGGCTATAAACGCTAACGCTTGTCAGCGTTGGCTTACACGCGTGCGTTCTGGAAATACATACCTTGCTGACCCACCACAGACGATGATCAAATCTTGGTTGCAGTTAGCGTTGACAGGCATTTGATGACACGGGAGATCGCTCAGCGGCTTTACATCGCCCATCGACTGACAAGGCTTGAAATGTCAAAAAAGGTGGATGTTTGGGTTCCCCACGAACTCAGTGAAAGATCACATAATGTTGTGTGAGTCTTTGTGGAGATGGAACTCACTTGACGCTTTCCTGAAAAGAGTGGTTGCGGGAGACGAAAAATGGGTGGTTAACAACAATATTCGGTGTAAGAGGGCATGGTGTACTCCTGGTGAAATAGTGCAATCCGTTGGTAAACAAGATTTGCATCCCAAAAAGGTCATGTTGATGGTATTTGTGTCCTGTACTTCGAGTTGCTTCTACGCACTAAGGCAATAGATGACATTAAATAGTTCTCCCAACTCTATAATTTAAAGCAAGCAGTGGAAGAAATACGGCCAGGGTTGGTGAACAGGAAGGGCGTAGCTTTCCACCGTGACAACGCAACACAGTTTTCGTGACGAAACAAAGCTCAACTCGTTTGGTTGGGAAGTTATGCAGCACCAACCGTACTCTCCAGACTACCATCTGTTCCGCTCTCTCCAAAACAATTTGGCCGGTAGGCATTCCCATTCCGAAGATAAGATCACAACGCACCCGAAAACTTTTTCACCCAAAAGTCTGAGAGACATTATGTCCCTTTCAGAACGTATCTGATAGATTGAATATAAGTTTTTAAATTTGTTCGTTTGAAAACTGTTACGAGAGAAACATGAGAAACTGGATGGTAATGGGGTAATGGATGGGTTCGTTTCTCGACAATGGCGGTTTCTTTTATTTTTTTTTTTTGGTTTCGTTTTTTTTATTTGGTTTCTCTTCTATTTTTCAATCGTGATGAAAGTTGTTTCCTTTGGTTTTGTTGTTGGTTTTTGGTTTTTGTTCTATTTTAACCCGGCTATAGCAAAGCCAACAAACCCCGTGCGGGAAGAGTGGACGAATAATACAGTTACTCGGCATACAGATACTACCGTCCCACGTACACGAACTTAAAGTGTCCTAAAAACTCCCGGTCGAGGATGACTGCAGCGTCTTTTAGGCAGAAGTTCTAGCCGTAATTCCTGATAATGAAACGAATACCCAGCAAGGATATTGTTATTAACATTGACAGTTAGGCGCTAGTTTACTTCCAAATCGACACTAGTCAGGAGCTGCCGAATAATGCTAATAGTGCAGTCGCCAAAGGAAGTTGAGTATGCAAAAGTTTTAAGCTCAGAAAAGCTTGCAGATTATGATTCTGGATGTTGCCAGGAGGTTTGTTGGTCCATTTATTTTGTATGGCCCATCCTCCTAGGTCTTAGATATCAAGTTAGTTATTACTAACTTCTATATTTATGGACAAAAAAGGCTCATATTCACAATATTTGTTGATTCAGTGTCAAAAGAGCTGGAGTCAAGTTACTAACAGCTTCTATATTAATTGACCAAAAGGATTCATATTTACAGTTCATGTTATTATATAGACAGACGGACAGACAGACAGACAAATAGACAGACAGTCAGACAAAAAAGTTAAAAATAAAATCAAGAATGGTTGATAAAAAATATTTAATACGAAAAAGCAATTTTAACATAAGTCATCAAAAAAAAATATACAAATAATCAATCTTTTTTATTTTGACAATCATTATTAATACATTTGCATAATGAAATACAATTAATTGTTTGACAATTTGACGTACATTTACAGGGCTGAATCAACAATTCTGGCAATGGTCGCTTTGTCAGTTGCTGTAGGTACAATTTACCATATTTTTTTTCATATCCTAATAAGGTGAAATCAATAGGCTGTAGTAGTGTTTGGTCAGCATTTGTCCATACATATGTATTGCTGAAGCTCTTAACAAATGTAAATGTAGAGCATCTGATGTGCAAATTACTTTTAATAAATTTAAGCACTAGTCAGGAGCTGCCGAATAATGATTAAGGCATTACGAATCATATTATGCAAGACCAGGTAAGACTTTGTTCAATGTTGAGTGTCTGGTCAGTATATGATTCAAAAATAAGTCCAACCACATAATGGTCTACAAAACCCTCTTTTCTTCACCAAAAGTATTTGCTCTGATCATTCCAAAAACAAATCAAAACGAAAATGATAATCTGTCGCTTCCTTCCTCCACTAGCTCAGCTAACGAATATATTACTTTCAATTACATATTTAATTACAGATGAAAGTCCAATGCGTCGTCGTTTGTTATGCCAGTACGAACGAGTATTTAACGTTTTGACCTAGAACTTCACTCGCGCTTCTGTCAACATTTTAACGCTTCAGATTTAGATGTATTCATTTGACAGTTTTATGTGTGTATTTGAAGGTAAATAAGGAATACGTTAAGCATATTTCACTAAAGAATTCAGTGTCAGTTTGTTGTTGTTGTTTATTTTTTCCTGTTTTGCCTCCAAAAATAGATAAAATACTGAATGACTATGAATGAATATTTAAAACGAATCAACATGTTTATAAACATTTTGTTTGTTGCTTTTAATTTATATCCGTCCTTCCTTCGAACTAATTCCCAAATAGGTTGTTGTTTTGTTAAGTGTTTTAATTTTCGCTTAAGAAATTCAAGACAAAAGCAATGAAAAAATTTCCGATGACAAACATGAGAAAAATTATGACAAGTTCTTCATTTTATCTTCTGATTCCGCGTATACCTATTTCGCATTTCATTGAGAACAGGTTTTGAATTTTTTTTATGTGAAAATGTGCTAAACACTGGAATTTCGAATATTTTGTATTTTCAATTTTGCATTATCATCGAAGTCGAAGCAGAGAGATACTTTATGTATTTGAGAAATGTATACATATTGGAATTTTGGGACCGGTTTTCATCAATTGTTTTTCGTTTGAATTTAATTACTTACTCTACCATGTGTTAAAGTATTATAAAATAGGACGATATTCCCTTTTTCCTTTGGAGTGGTTTGCATGAAATGTGGAATGGGGAAAAACAAAAGATTTATTCAAGCCGAAGAACAGGTCACAATCAAAACCAATTTTATCATTTCAACCTGAGCGGCTCTCGTATGCCGGTGTATCTGATGGGCATTTTTGTTGTTGGCTTTTAACAGTGTACCTTGGCTCTGGCCTACACCATTATTTTTCCATATCTGTGTTTTTAGGCCAACTTTCAATTTTTAGTCTCTGCTCGGTCTACCTATTGTAAATATAAACATTTAAGCAAGGTTTCTGTGCCTACTTAATTTTTGTTTTTAATGATTGGGTATAGTGGAGAATAAGAAGAGAGCAAAAAAATATATTTAAAGCAAATATAGTTGTAGAATCAAGAGAAAAAATAAAACAAAAACAAATTGAGTTTGAATTTTAAATCTTAGGTTATGAAATGAGTCATTAACTAGTTGTTGGTAGAAACAGCCAGATGCCTTATATAATAATAAAGCTATTTATTATGTATTTTTTGTTTGGTAGGGCATGTGGAGAACTCAAAACCTGATAGCTAGTTCTAAGTACTACGTTTCATTACGAATGTCAATCGAGAACTTATTGTAGTACTACATACTACATAGTATTTTTCAACTTAAGATGCCACTCAACGCAACGCTAGCGCTAATAGAACGTGATTATTAGTTGTTTTGAATGACGACAAAATAAATAAATTATACATTACCCACTTCTATTTATTTACAGACAACCTATAGGTACACCTTACAGCATACACAGCTATAAAGTAAACATTACAGAGAATACAGACGAGCTGGTACGAAATCAGATCGTCATCAACGACGGCCTGTACCATAGGACAACAAATTGAAAATACAAAGTTATAAGCAATAATTATTCAAGACAAATAAAAACGCAATATCAACTCCCGCAGTGCTTATAATTATTTAATAGCGAACTAATGATGAGTTTGTGTACTGAATTCAGTAGGCAAGCATAGCTAGCTAGCACATATGTATTTGCATATATGTATGCATAAAGGTTTGCTATTAAAATAATTACAATTTCACTTAATTTTAAGAATACCTGTGTAATCAAGATTTTTTGTTGATTACATCGGTAATCGATTACAAGTTAACTTCTTCGTCTTCTCAAAGGTACTTAATTCAGCTGACCCAAACGATAAAGAGAAATCTAGTGATTTTAGCCTTAAACAAGGATTATAATAACGCCTTCAGAATATTAAATTTATGCCTTAAAAATGTACGTGCCATCAACAGAACTTCGCAACACTAATGCTGCGAAAGAGAATAAAACGTGGTGGGCTAAAGGTAATAGTGTTGATTATAGATTTCTTACTTTGTAACTCTATACAATGATTTGGTTGAAAGGAGTTATGAGGCTAAGCCATTATAAAACACGAGCCACCATGATGGGACTATCGCGATCCCCTGGGACCATCGTATGATGGTACCGAAACCTTTAATTTCCCTGCAAAATTTTAAGATTTTATTGTGGCCATTTTGGCCAGCCTCTTCCAGTGGATTAAAGAAGTAATTCGTTAAAACTTTCTTTTGAGAACGAGCAATAGCCTGACAACCACAAAGGACATGTTCGATATCATCCGATGTAACTATGCATGGTAAAAATTTCATTTAAGATCGGTCTGCAAAAATTATGACATTCATTGAAATACATAGTTTATAGTAAATTAAATTATTTATTTAGAGCCAATAGTCTCCGCAACTAGGCAATTTTTATATTACCCTGTAATTTTAATTACTTGTTAATAAATGATAAAAAAAAAAAAAAAAAATATTTATTTACTTTAATTAAAATTTTGAATGCTATTAATTTGCCGTTTTGATATGAAACCATTATCCCTAATTAAACTATATAGGGTCAGTCAAATGAAGTGTTACCAATTCAGAATACATCTCGCTATACGGCCGCTCGTTGTACGGCATTTCGCTATAACGGCCTCTCTGTTTTATTACTCTGTTTCGATTCTACGGCAAATATTTTTCGTTATAATTTACGGTCAAGACTTGCTCACACACACACGGCCATTTTGTTAGTTTACGTATTGCTGAACAGTAAGTAATTTTTCATCAGAAAATACCAAATTCTGAAATCTAACGGCTGCGTGCAAGGCTTTCAGTGCTCTGACGTCGATTTATTTGGATCTAAGCTTTTATGATAATGTTGCTGTTTTTTCAGGACCATTTCGAAAGCGTTAAGCGATGTTCCAGCAATATTGTAACGCGTCATACGCAAGTGCCTGCGATTTTCCGGACAAGTACAAGGCAATCGCTGAATTCCATTTAGAAAATTTCGTTTCAAGCACGACGCTCGTAGAACGATAAGTTTCAACAGCTGAATAGACTGTCAATATGAAAACAAGAATCAGCTGATATCGCTGTCGTCAGCACTGTTGAGTTGGTAACATTTCATTTGCGGACCTTGTACAGTAAAATCTGCCATTATTGCATACATTTTCCGTTACCTTGATTGGACGCCGACATGCATATCTGTCAGAAATTATTTTATTTAATTCCATCAGACGGACAAAAACAAAAAAAAAATCCTCCGTAGCTTTACACTGAGTTTTTGGTTATATTTTGATTTGAATTTGAAAGAAGCATAAGCACTTGCTCACTTCACTTCGAACTCACTTAGTTTCATTTCACTTCATTTTAAAAATTGGATAAATTTCCCTATTTTATTGATATTCGTTGATATCTTGAAGGTCTATTAAGAAATATTGTTCCATAATCTTTTTGTCTGCAGGAGGAGAGTGCCTGGCAGCTGCACCTGAGGTGATAGGGGGGTTCTTCTTCCTTCTCATCCATCAGCTGCGACCGATGTCATTTGCGAGAATACCCAATCCTTGTTTTGCTTTGTTAATCGTTTCAAATAAAGTAGCGGTGTTCTTGTTTATGTTTTAATAAATAAAGATAATTTATTTAAAAAAAAAACTCTGTTCATCCCTTGAACGGACAACTCCCTTAAGCGGACTTAAATGTTGTCACCGTCGTATCGTAAGTCAGATTTCACTGTATATGTCTGTTTAAATACATATATGTAATTGCTTTCATATTTTGAGAAGAGGGTTTGCATAATACTTTTTGAAAAATATTGATTGAAGATGGTCTGCCAAAATTGTATACAGTCGAACTTCGATAACTCGAACCATCACTTGCCACCGAAAAAATTCGAGTTATCAAGACTTTGAGCTATTAAGTATATAAACATGTATATAACATGTATATAAACATACAAACACAGTGCCCCCGAAAGCGATGCATTATAAAACGAACTTGTAAAAACACGCAGAATTTGGGAATTCCCCTTCAGAATTCGACTTATCGAAGGTGACGCCAAATAATCTCTTCGAGTTATCAAGACATTCGAGTAATAGAAGTTCGAGTTATCAAATAAAAATTACATGTAAATTTCAGTCTTGACGCTATTGTCAACCAATTTCATTCCAGTTATTTAATATTTGAGTTATCGAAGTTCGACTGTATTTATTTTAATTAGTACACAAAAAAAAAAAAAATTTAATATCGTAGATACTGTCGAAATGTTGCTATAAAGACTAAAACAGAAACAACAGACTACAAGGTATCATCACTGCTTTCTTTTTATTTTAATAAATAATTATAATTTAAATACTGGACTTACATTGTTGAGTTTTCCTCAGCCGTTCATATGTTTATTGTTAAATACAATTTATAATTAATATCAATTGAATTACAATTGTGAACACTTTTTTTTAAATGCAGCGTAAATCCATGATTTTTAATCACTTTTATTTACTTTAAAGGCACTTTATACGCTTAATAAATTTTACTGGCAAACAGCATATACAAAATCACTAAGTCACTAAGTATTAAAAAATTGATATTTCGGAAAAAAAAAATTCCAATGGCTTCAAATCGATTTAAGAATGGAGATATACAGACAGACACGCATTAATTGAAAAGAAACTGAAACTTATTTAATATTCATTATTTAACAAAATAATGATAATAATGCATCTTTTAAAAATAGAATGAATCTGTTCTGTTTAAAATACATAATGTATGAGATTTATTTTTATTGACTATTACAAGGTGAAGAAAAAACAATTACCAAACAAACTTGAATAATGATATACTCGAAGAATCTTTTATTTCAAAAGTAGATACTTATCTGATAGATAAAATTATTTACTGAGCAGGGAGCGTTCACTCAAGATAAACACACGTATTATCTGAGAAGATACTTCGACTCGTATTTATTTATTTGTAACTTATGTATGTAAGTACATAGCAGCTTGTTTTCGTTTCCATAGCAATTAAGATAATTGGAACAAAGATTAAGAGGCAAAAATACGCTCGTACCAAAAAATCGCATACGTTAAAATTTTGTATTTTATTTTCGACAGTAGATCGATTTTTAGGATTTCTTTCTTTAATATTGGAACTTTTGAGGCCAAATATTGGCTAAAAATAGAAGGCGAGCTATACTCTACATATGATGCAGATGTTTTAAAAATATGAATGATACATACACTTTGTGCGTAAAAGAATAATACATTTTTTACTATTTAACACTCCATAAAATATAAGACAGTATGCATATGAATATGTATTTAAATATATATTTTTGTGTTATAAAAACAATGAATTTGTGTTTCTAAATCATATATGTAATGTATGTGGCGGGTGGTTAAGGTTTTGATAGCAACAGCTGCTGGCAACACCACACACGTTGATGGAAGCTGTCAGAAAACGGACCAATGAGGAGGAGGCTTTTATCGATATTATTCAGGTCAATTTTTAGTTAAGTCCTGTGACGACGCGACGCGACAGTTTGATTTCGTTTCTTTTGGCCTTTTCGTATTTACATATATTGTTTTAAATAAAAGAAAGTTATATATGTGGAAAATAGTTTGCATTTTTCTCCGCGGCCAAATGTACAATGTACATATATGTATATGAGGAATCTAAATGTTGACAAAAACGTCTCAAAATAAAGTTACACTTGTTAGGAAGTCAGGGACTTTTCCTATCTAGGCTTCGCTAAAAACTAATAATGACCGGAGCAAAGTTGTCTTTTCGGATGAAAAGAAATTCAATTTGGACGGACCAGATTTTCATTTTGACGATTTTCGACAAGAACAAATTTTTTTGACTCGTTATCATTCCAGAAAAGGAGGAGTCATGGTCATTTAAAACACCTCTAGCTTGCACATCCCATGTCATGTGGTCTTTTGCAAATTGCAGTCGCTGCTGCTTACGCGCAGAATTAAGCGGTAGTTTTTTCCTAGTTTTTTTTTTTTCAGCATTAAGTATTGATCACTCGTGATCGCACGACGAACAGTTGATTTGCTGGCCCTGATTTTGTTTGTAGAGTGAGCTGAATTGGATGCTAACCTCTGAATTATCCGCTTGTATTGAGGCGTTAACACTGTTTTAATTCTTCCCTTGTAATTGCTTCCATAGGAATCCGCGATTTTTAAGGTAATTTTTTGAAAAATCTTCCGAATGGTAAGCATCGATTTGTACTCTTTCGTCTAAAGTCTAAAGCTAACGGTTTTTTGTCAATTTTTTTCTTTAAATAAAAAAAAAAAAACACGTCCTTTAATCACAAATCAATATTTTACTGCAGTTTGATCGATCTCCCTTTGCGCTTTGCCTACTAACTAAATCTACCCATGCGTCTCATCATATGAACCGAAAAAATGCTGCTGTTTTGATATGATTGAGAAAAGAAAAGTGCAAAAGTACGGTTAGGTGTCTCTCACCAAGCATGTTTTTATGTTTATTTTACTACTAACCTCTCTGCTAAAAGCAATTGCTTGCTTATTGATGCAAATAAGGGGAAACAGATTAAATTAGATTAATAAAAATAATTGTAGCGCGTCTAATCAAGTGAATCGCACTGTATGTACACATGTTTGTACATATTTTGGAAATCCATACATCTAGTCCCACATCACCTAGTTTTCATTAACTTTTTGATGCAGTTTGCGATATGAAAGTGATTCAAAAGTCTTATGTTTTCAAAGCTCAACGTGAAAAAATAAGTTAAAAGATTTAGCTTTCAGTTGTGAGGTTATGGCCAGCATTTCGGATGGTTATACTCATTGTATGTTAGGAATACATGTTTAACTTTGAAATTACATTTTTGGGAATTCGATTCCACACAGAGCCACAATTCAGC
The DNA here is from genome assembly GCA_949775065.1 of Brachyopa scutellaris. Classification (NCBI taxonomy): domain Eukaryota; kingdom Metazoa; phylum Arthropoda; class Insecta; order Diptera; family Syrphidae; genus Brachyopa; species Brachyopa scutellaris. The sequence continues at coordinate 105,948,614 of OX459113.1, forward strand.
TCTTCTATTAACAAGTTCAGCTATTCAGCAAGGCTCTAAGATGACATTTGAGTGTTCAGTATCTGTTAACTCCATCAAAAGTCTGAGTTAATGAATATGTCAACCGCATGCTGTCTCGGGGTCAACCTCTTCCGAATCTCTAACAAGCATTCAAGAGTATCCATTAGTCGTAAGGAGCTCCTCTGGTCCTTTTACGGTCCAGCGCTGTCAAAGCGCCTTGGAAACCCTGTGTTCTGCAATGTGAGACCATCTATGGTCAGCCCAGCCCTACTTGTAATCATGTCTTTTACCTTTGATCTAATGCAGCAATATGGTGGAGCTACTTTCACCGCCTCGGGTAGTGGCAGTTCCCCTTCCTTGCCAACTCATTGGCAAACACGTTGTCTTCTATCCCGGAGTGACCAGGCACCCAACATAGTCTTACCAGCGAAATATTTAGACTTAGCAGGGCACAAATGATTATAGTTATGGGAATATTATCCGTGCATTGCCTTCTGGGCAAACACGCCAAGAGGCTCGGACACACAGACACGGATAGTTGCAGATACTGTATTGATCTAGCAGAGGATCCCGTACACATTCTGTGTGAATGTCAGGGCATAGCACGTACTCGCAGGAATATTTTATAGACTCCTACTTCTTTAGTAACCTGGAGTAGGCAGGCCGAATCAACCACAGACTCGTTTAAAAATTTTGAAGGGTAATAAAATGCTTTGAGGAAATTGTGGCGGTTTAGGTGTCATCCTTGGATGGATTCTTAGGGGATCGCGATGGGGCCACTCTGGTGCCTAGTGTTTTGGGATGGCTCAGCCTCTCAACCTAACCTAACCTAACCTAAGGAGCTCCTCTACTCGCCTTTCGGTGGCGGTGAATAAATGGGCAAAAATACATATGTATAATACAAATGGTTGCGAGAAGATAGGCCCGGTTCTAAGTACGTAGGGCTGCTGACGCCTAATATTTATTAATTTAAAGTCACATATTATGGAAATGCCTCACTAGATTTAAGGATATGATAGCGTACTAACAATATACTCGGGGTTGCGTCAGTTTTAAGTTTGTTTACGGCAAGTCAAACGCTCTGCTTGGCGCCTGAGATAGTATTTAGTATTTTAGTGGTATGTAGCAGAAATTGCAGTATTTTCCGCACAATATACTGTTCTTGCGTTCGTAGTTGGAAAGCGTGTAGCCTGTAGTCAGCTGGAGACGTGACCGGTTCTTAAGATTCCATGAGATTCCAGCATCTAAATTCTTCACAAGTCTGACTTCACTGCAAACCGCTCTGCTGTGGAAAGGATAAGGATGTATATTGTTGATATCATGCTTTAACCCTGTAAGGAGTTTTTGTTAGTTATATATAGCTAAGTTCCTCGGTCAACAGCACCCGCAACCTACTTAAACACAAACAATCTATCACTCAACTAGCGACCATGTGCATATATTTTAAAGTCTAAACAAAACCTACAGAGATAGTGTGTGAGCTAAACATCAAATATACGATAATAAACTTTATCTGCAGCACGAGTCAAATAGTAAAAGATTAAACAAATAGAAACGGAACGAATAACAAAAAAATAAAAAATTCACAAAAAAAGAAAACTAGAACACATGTGTATCTAAGTATGCATGTATCTTTCGTATTTTTGTTTTCATTCTGCCAGCAACGCCACCGCGGCCGCTGCCACTAAATCAGCTGATGTGTGCTGCTGCCTGCATGCAGGGAAATTTCTTCTCTTCTCTTTCATTATTTTCGAAATGAAAATGAAAATATCACTTTTGTTTTCCATCATCACACCAGCCACCATCACCACCAACAACACAACATCATCATCATCAACATCAACATTCAACATCATATACATAATAATTGGCAGGTTTTTATTCATCTTCTTCTACTTCTTCACTTCTTTATACACGCAACTTCTTCTTTATGTAAGACAAATGAAAACTAAAAATATATAACAAAAATACAAAATATAACAACTCTGGAGATGATGTGCGGGAAAAATGTGATAATCCGCAGCAATTGCTCTCAATTAACTCTCTGACACCAAAACGCACAATCTACAGGAAAATTTAATAAAAAAAAATAAAAAAAAAAAAAAAACAGACAAGAAAACGAGAATAAAAGGAGATTTCAAAACGAAGAAAAATGTTGAAAATCAGTAAAATGAAATAGAAACATATGATTTCGTTGAAAAATGCGATAATACTTTGAAAAGAAAACTCAAAAATACCACATACGTCACAGACGTTTTGTGAATCGTATCTACATATCTAGACATAGTATAGATACATTTTTTTTTACATTTAACAATACAAAATGAAAATATATTCTTATTCAGGTTTGATTGCATTACAACGCTATAAGTTTGGTTCCAATTTACTGTAGCAAAAGTAAAACAGAAACAGAACAGGTACATTTGATTGTGATTTTGTGGAAAAGGTGGAATGTAGAGATATTTTTGTTTAGGAAAAAAAAAAAACTTTTCATTACTTTACAAACTGTTGGCATGAAAGAAGCCGGAGAAGACGTCGGTCGCGTTAAACCGAAAAATTGTAACAATATACCGGGGCTAACGTGACTACAGCGACTACGACGAACAAACGAACGAACTTCATCCCACACTCGAGCAAAAGCGAATTGAAACTGAATCGTGAGTTGTATCTAGAATGAAAATTACTCCTCGGTTTTCGATTTTCGTTGGAGTATTTCAGATTTAAATTTTTTTTTATTTTGTATTTTTTCTTTTTGCTTGATGTTTCGTCTCCACCGCCGCCATCCGTGTATGGATGGATTTTCTGTGTTGGTATTGGTTGTCGGTTTTTTTTTCTTGTTTTCTTCGTTTTTTTCGACGATTTTTATTCGAGTTTGTTTTGTTGTGTTTACAATTATATGCAGCCAGACAAACGTATGTTTGCTGCCATAAAATTGAGTTTTTCAAGACCTTGTTAGATACTTTTATATTCGATGTATCTACGTTTCACTCTCATTTGGAATTTTTCTTTTTTTTTTCTTTGCATGTATGTATGATTAGACATTTAAGTAGAGAGAAAGAAATCAGCTGAATAATCTCTCACTCTCTCTTTCTGCTGGAGGAGGAGGAGAGGAGATGGATATTCTCACAAATACAAGTGAAACTTTTGCTGAAAATTGTTAGGTTTTTTTTTTGTTCAAATAACTCAGAAGTAAGAGTGGAAATATTGAGTGAGAGGGAAGCGGTTGGGGCACTCTCATTGAGTTAAGGTGTTTTTTGTTTTTGTTATCATTTATTTTATGTTTTATCAGTGGTGAATGTGAATGCGCCGCTCGCGGTGAGTAACTAACACAATGAAACAAAAGTATGAGTATAAACGAGACGAGAGAATTTTTGCCGGTACCATCACATCATCCTCATGATGGATAAATGTATCCGGTGGAAAGATATGCGTCTGCTACATGTGCTTATGGAAAGTCCTTGTAAAATGTAAACAAGTGATTTGGTTCTGTTTTGGTTACATTTTGTTTGTTATGTACTCGTATGTGGGTTCATAGCAACACAAGTCCTGCGCGTAATGTGCATCTCTTACATATGTATCTACTATCTACTGCGCTTTATTTGGTTGAAATCGATATGACATCAACAGACAAACAGCTGCCGCGTGTGTCGTTCTACATAGAATGAGTCTATACATAAATGTAGGTACACTGCAGGACAAAAGATTGAGGACACCGTACTCTAAGCCTTAATTTTTGTATGAAGGTTTTGTATGATGTAAAGAGACATCTAATAGAATTTGGACTCTATGGACTCTGAAAGGAAACCTCACTATTGCATATATTTTCTATTTTCTTTCATTTTACACACGCTAAAGGGGTTATTTATACCCTTATAATGTTTACACACAGCGCAACATATGAAGAACAAGAATGAGAGACCAACAGATCTGCGTAGTTATAGGAAACTCAGATGTTAGGTTTCAACTAACTCTTTTGGTGTTGTCCAGGATAACTGGAAGTGGTATAATATTAAAAGTTTTGTCGGTGCTTATGATTCACAGTAGTTTTTTTTTTTTAGATGTTTTTTTATTATTCAGCATTTGTGTGCATTTGTGGGCACCGTAGCGCAAGTGGTTAGTGCGTCGAACTACTGAGCCAGCGGTCTTGGGTTCGAATCCCGCCGCAAACACCTAAAAGTTTTTCACAGTGCCCACCTCTTTCGAATGTCTGACAAGCATCAAAGAGTATCATTTGTCACGATTGAGCTTCTCAACTCGCCGTTCGGAGTCGGCAAAAAACTGTAGGTCCCTTCCATTCGTGCAAAAATATAGCACGCACACACAAATGGTTGCGAGAAGCAGGCCCAGGTTCACCTCGAGCTGTAGCGCCAACTAAGTAAGTATTTGTGTGATCAATTTCTTCGGTCATACCACCATCCTACTGCCAATATTATGCCTTCGCAGTAAGTTGGTGATATTAGCTTCTGAAACTAATCAACTTATTTTCATTTTTTTAAGGAATACATTTTTCGGAGACATCTGAATTTGAACCGTGAACCTTCACCGTGACAAGCGAGGACGACTACCACTATGCCACAGTCACCAACATATAAATTGGATAAAAAAAACCAGCGAACGAGACGATGTACGTTCTGCGATGTTTTCTAATCTATGGCCTAGGCTGCCGAGGCGTTGTTTTTGTAGAGCGTTGGGGTAGCATAGAAGATTTTAGATCGATTCACTTCACAGCTTCTGCAGATATAACACAGTGTCTTGCAAATATTCCGTAAGCGTTCAGAGGATTATAGGTGCATCGCTGACTTTGTCTTTTTAGATCTAATTTCGGCCATAAAGAACGAGATGTTACGTAGTTACTTCTTGCTAGCCACACGGTGTCTGCTATCTCGTTCCCTCCAATTTTCAATGTCTGGGTATAGCGCAAAGCATAACTTTGTGGTGGCTTACAGCATTTCTTCACTACCATTGATTTTAAAGTTCTTGATCCTAATGATTTCAGAGCCGGTTGGCTAACCACCAAGATGACTATCTTCGACGAAGGGTGGTCGCTATCTTTTATGGATCATTATAAAATGTCAAACCATCAAAAATCTCTTCCAATGCAAGTCTTAACCTCAATAATACCCAACAATTTGTTTTCTAGCATCCGAGATCACAAACCCTTAATCTTTCTTATCGTCTCGATGGCAGACTTGATGGCGGTGATTTAAATAACATATTTGCTATTGTTTTATGACAATGGAGTCGTCGTATATGATTTACATGAACATCTTGATTCATATAGATAGATGAACCAGTGAAACAATCACATATTTACTTTAAAATATGAGTAGAAAATGTTGTCTGGTAGCAAAGCGGAATAAAATAGTCCTCTTAGAAAAAAAGAATGTAATGTGATTACATCTCTTTGATCACTTTAGAATGACTTTTGAAAATCTCAGATCTAGACCAATGAACATCCGCCTTTGTCGATGAACCTAGATAACCATCAGTGGCAATTATCCTCAAATTCATTTGCCAAATTCAGTTTTGAATGCCAATCAAAATAAATAATTTTTACCGCCTCCACAAGCCACTTAATCGTTCACTTACCCGTGATTTTGTTTTGCAGTCGTTAAGAAGTGCCATTGCGAAATGAGAAATCTAAACACAACACCAAATCAACGAGTATAATAATAGAGGTACCGCAAAAATATCAGCCCAAATAAAGCTACATAAGAACTATGAAGCACTCACACAGAAAGTCATTAGAAGTACCGAAAAATTAACACGTGGGTCGAAAACAATATTCTCTTTGCCAACGACACACCGACTGTCATTACATGGGCGGCCATCAAAGGAGCGCGCCTCCACACATGCCACCTTCAACGCCGACATGTCAATCATCGTGAAATTTAAATTAATCGATTGTTAACCCTCCCTGGATCCGTAAACATACTTTATTGCTATTTTTTGTTTTTGCGATGGATAGCGTTTCTTCTCGTGAGCTTTTCAAATATTCCAGCTGAAACTACACAGATGAAACTTAACTTTGAACGCGAGACGTAGAAGCTGATGAACCTGAGGGAGGGTTGTGGCTTTTAATAATTAAGTATCGCATGCGACGTGCGTAATTATTGTCTGACGGGAGCGGGGCGTTTCTTGATTTGTATTTTTAATTCTGAAATCATTCATTCCCCGAAAATTTGGGGATTCAATTTCATCGATTTTGAAATTAGTTTCTAGTGTCGAATGGAAGGCGAGCTATTTGGGTGTTTCCATTGTTACGGGTGTGACACTGACACTCATGTTTTAACAAATTATTAATAACCCAATATTCCAAATAAACAAAATACATCCTTAATCTATTATATAAAAATTAATGCATGTATGTTTGTTTGTTTGTCTTTTAAAGACTCGGAAACTACCCAACCGATTATGGTAACATTTTCAGAGTACGTTTTTCTTAATAAAGAATACAACATAGCATCAGTGCAATTACTCAAAAACTAGTGGTTTTGGTACCTGTCATACAAAATTTCGTCATTTCAGATGAAATGCGAAAATAGACAGACGGATTGATAGAAAGTCAGACAATTAGACAGCCAGACAGACAGACAGACAGACAGACAGACAGATAGACAGACAGACAGACAGACAGACAGACAGACAGACAAACAGACAGACAAACAGACATACAGATAGACAGACAGACAGACAGACAGACAGACAGACAGACAGAAAGACAGACAGACAGACAGATAGACTGACAGACTGACAGACAGACAAATAGATAGATAAGCAGATGGATAGATAGATAGATAGACAGACAGACAAATAGATAGACAGATAGACAGTCAGACAGATAGGCAGACAGACAAAGATTCAAACACATTTATCGTATCACGTTTTCAAAATAAATACAGTTGCTAAAGAAGAATCCACTTAAAAAAATTTAAATTGAAGTTGAAAAATATGTATAACAGCAGTGATTGCTTCCTACTATACTTCCTTTCCATCATACCCGAATGACTACGTGGGCGGGCAACGCCGGGCGGTCAAATTTTGTATTAAATAGTACAATTAAGAAAACACTTGGTTTAGTAATAAGATCCATTTTAGTTGCGTTACGGACGTGATCATAGAAAACTAGTGATTTGCGGATGATGTTCATGTGGTGTAAGACTTTGCATGGAAACTATCTCATTTTGTTTTCAAATATTTACCTGAAAGTTGATCTTGAGTACCGGCTTAGAAAAGAAAACCAAATGTGTGAGAAACTGACAACATTTTTTTTTGAACTTGTTACGGGTATGACCAAGTAAAGGAAGTTCTAATAGGAAATTATTTATTTCTATTTCAATGAGAAGAATATAATAGGCGTGTTTTTTTTTTTGTAACCTATATAGACTTCGTAAAAGCTTTCAGAGTAAAAATAAGACTCGATAATTATCCAGGCTAAGGTTTTGTTGTATTTTACATGGGTAAGCATGCTGCTGAAACATGTTTAGCCTATACAGGTTACAAAAAAAAACACGCCTATTTATACTTCAAAAAGTATGTACATACCTAGGTATTTAACGTAACGAGTAACGCAATCCATTGTTTTTCATAAGAATTTTGTCTAATTTGGACTATTACTGTGCGTCCGCAGCGCCGTGCTTTTCAATTCACAGCCCTTTTTTGTTTTTTTTAGTTAAGGGCCGGATTCTATGGAAACACCCATTTACGGATAACATAACCAGCTAATTGTTATGTCTAGACTCTCTCTATGCCATGTTGATATTTCCCCCTATTCATATGTATTTTCATATGAGTCAATAGAAAATGTCCATACACATTATGTATATAATATGAATAAAATGGGTATCTATACTTTGCAACATGCTGCTGACGTTCTCTACCAAAAGGTACATAATATGCAACATGCAATTTGCACAGTAGGGACGAAAAATACGCATTTTCAATTGTAATGTTTTTCTACAGATGGTCATCCTCCAATGTCCTTCTTCCTTGATATATATACAGTCAACACTCGATTCACCGAGATTCTCCGAACTATGTACACCAGTGGACAAAAAACCCTTGCAATCAAAATAATTTGTATTCTCTCCTTTCTGATGGGAGCCAATTTATGTATGGTGAAATTGTTTTTAGACATGTATATATTTTTTGTTATTGCCAATATTTTACCTATCTGAATATCCTTCAGGACTACTGGTAAGTGCTTGGTATATTTTTTTGTTTGGTAATAAGTCACAATGGATTCGTTTTTTTCAAAGATATGAAATGGTGTTGATTCTTGGAGTAAAAGTGTATACTGTTGCTTCGCGTAAGGTAAAAGTGTCAAATTGCGATATTGCTCATCGACTAGGGACTAATGAATGGAGTGTGTGAATGGAGTGCTCGCAAAGCTGAAAGCGAAAGGACCAGAAAGAAATCTCCTGGAGATTAGCGTCTGATCCAGCAAATTTGTTTAAAAAAAAAACCGGTTTGCACATGCTGGGGATATTAACTGGTCATTTCAGAAGCAAACTGGGACACAATAAATGATCGGACAACGGAGTGGGAGTTAATGTAAGGCGCCCTGCGGAAAAACCACTGTTAACACCGCGAATGAAAAAACTAAGACTTGCATGGGCAAAAACTTATACAAATTGGACTTAGGCCGAAAGGGCAAGAGTGATATTTTTGGATGAGATCAAATTCAAATTATTTGATCCAGGCGGCAACGGGTTAGTTCACCGAAGAACAGTCGAACGGTATTCAGATAATAGTGTAGTCTGGTGGACAAGACTACAATTGCAAACATAAGTATGGGTCTGACCACCGCAGTATAAAGCCAGTGCATGATCTGAGGACGAGTTCCCCATTTACAGCCTAACGCTTTCTTGCATGAATACAAAGCGGCAGCGGACTCTTAACTAGCAAGTTTTTCCATATTAAAGCAAAAAAGGAAAATTGAGGAAATGTAATGGTGTGGGGGATTTTTTGTCCAGGAGTGTAAATGTATCCCGGATAATCGAAAATCCCGGTTAAACTAATCAGACTAAAAATCCTGAAGAAAAACAATATTCATACCTAAAATGATTTATTTAAGAACCAATCATAAGAAATATAAGAATGTAAGTTAATAAAAAAATATGAGCCCCGGATAATAGAGCGGATCCCGGATATTCGATAGCAAAATTGAGCATCATGAAAAGAAAACGGATTTATAATGCCGGTTAGCCAATATTTGGTCGAATTTAAAGCAACAACGTATTTCTTTCTATTAAAATAATTGGAGGAATTAAACACAAGGCGTATTACGTACAAACATATGTTAGTCTAGTGGTAGCCTCTTAAAGCTACCAAGTCCCTCAATCAAATGTAAACGAACTAACAAATTTATTAATTCCAAGCAAATGGAAATGTTTTCTGTGATCTATTAAAAAAAAAAAAAAATTAAAAAAAGTACAAGGCGTCAACTATCCTCTGTAGAACCAAGCCTATCTTCTCGCAACCATTTGTGTGTGCATGTTCTTTGCACGAAGAGGCCTTTAGAGGTAGTAAAGGACTTTGTCTACCTTGGCTCTGCTATAACATTAAAAAATCAAATCTCGTCGGAAATCAAACGAATGATTACTCTTGCCAAGCGCTGTTTCTTTGGGCAAAGAAGGCAATTTAGTAGTAAAGCCCTTTCCGGATCGACTATGGAGAATCTATATAAGACCCTAATCATCCCAGTCTTGCCAAATGCAGCTGAAGCATGGACTTTATCGAAAACGAATGAAAATACCTTTGGTCGCTTCAATGGAAATATCCTTCGTAAGACATTCGGTCCCATTTGCATTGACGGGTATTGGAGTGGATGATTCAACCCCGAACTATACGAGCTGTAAAGCGACAGCGAACTGTTAAAAAATACTGCGCATTGGGCGTTTAAGACGACTAGAACATGTAGAGCGAAAGGACATCAACGCTCTGGCCCGCAGGGTATTCGATTCGAACACGGATGGTCAGTGCAGCGCAGTACGACCTCACCTTAGGTGGAAAAGGACCTGAACCAACTTGGAGTACACAACTGGAGGAAGTTAGCTAAGGACCGGGCACCACCTAAATAAGTAATACGGCTATCGTTCTTTGCTTTCTCCGAAGAGTTGATATGCTTGTCAGACATTCGGAGAAGGTAGTATCATGAAAAAACTTATTTGTGTTTGCGGATATTGAACCCGGGACAAAAGTTTACTTTACCTTTAAAACCATTGTTATTTTTCCATTCTCAATATAAACTTACAAACTAGACAAAAATGATAATCTAATTTAAAAACTTACAAAAATGACTTAATCTAGCTTATCGACCCTAAGGGGGCACTCTAGGCTTAACTCTATTATTACAAACTATTGCTTTTCGATCTTAAACTATCTATACTACGACTAAGCCAATCTAACGCTTACATACATATATTTGGAAAACTTGAAACTATCTAAACTTAACCCACCTAAAACACCCTAAGCTACTTAACCTAAACTTATTGTAATCGGGGTGGTGAGCACTCGTTTCGGTGTACTACCGAGTGGCCATCATCTTGAATGCGTCTTCAGTGCGTTTGGATATTACCGACCTGGGAGAGCACAGTTTCAGCACTCTCCCCATCATAAAGCCAACAAAATTTGGCGTATTGGTATTCTGTATCAGTAATGTCCAGGTCCGCAATACGGAGAAGCTCGAGCTCGGATCCATCCGATCCAGGCCGTGGATGAGAGTTTAACGCCCTAAGTACTACGCCACGACGCGATGCCAATTTATCAACAAAGGCCATATGTACATATTTGTGCATGCATTTGAGTTCCACAGGTTTGCTTCCACACGTCAGTGACCAGTGACATTCCGACGAATATAACCTCAAAAAGAAACTGTTTTGAATCTGAGAGTCTACAAATAAAATGTTCTCCTTTTGGACTTGGGTACTTGTCAAAATGTCCTTATATTTTCATCGTATAGGAAGGAGTCTTGACAGCTACACATTTATAATTCTATCGAGCACGTTAGTAACTAATACATTGAGTCGTTTTTTACTAGCTGGCGATGTTTACCAGACAACTCTATTACCAAACTACTTCGGTGGCAAGTAGGTACCCGTAAAAAATTGCATAGGAAAGAAGTCTGAATATTTTGGCTGTATACAGGATCGGTCTATATAGGCTTTTGAGCCATTTCTCCACCTGAAAGCTAGAAAAAGATCGCTTATAAAATACTCACCATCGAATTATTATTGTTCCATCAGTCATCATTTTTGATCGATCGACACGTCTAGATGCGAGTAATTTGGGATCTTGTCAGAACTGGTTTTCAAATCCAGACTCAAACTCGGCCTCAGTTTCCTTTCTGTTTGTCCGGCCGGCATGATCTTCCTAAAATTGTTTCCCATTATTTTTTTTTTTTTTTTTTTTTATTCATAACATTGTCGTCTGTCTTTGTGTATTATTATTATTTTTTTCGGTGGTACGTAGGCATCTGCATAATAAAATGTCGAGTCGAAGCATGTGCCTTTACTTCGGAGACTCGCTTTAGTCTGACTGATGTCTTATTTTTGATTTGCCGGCCGTTGCCGTATTGTATTTCAACCGCCATTCTTCTCACATCGTGTCGTGTCGACTGCCTATATTCCATTCGTTCTCTCCTGGCTGTACACAAAAGACTTCTTGTTGTGTTATTTGTTCTAGATTTGACCTTGAATTTTTGCGATTTTGATATAAAGTTTAGGGGCCCCAAACTCTGAATGAAGTGTGCTGGTTGATCATGTTTTGCCGTCATCCCTGCGTACTACATTAGTACGTACATATGTATATTTAGCTATACGCATGGAATATGTTTGTATTGTATTATTTCGGCTGTAGACGTCGTTGTCTTCGCGTCGTTGGTTTTAATGCGTATTATTATTATTATTTTTGCTTTTGGTTACGTGAGCCATCGCCCCTGTCTATTGATTGTGTCTGAGAATGATTCTCGTGTTATGTTCTTCATCTATGTTTTTTTTTGCCGACTTTTCGATGCTTGCTGACGGTTAGTGTTTTGTTGGTTTGTTTGGTTTTTTTTTTTTGTTTCTCTCCCATCCTTTGGGTAGTTGACTGCCGAGACCGGGAGGCATTTTCTCTCTTATATGCCGAATATAATGTAAATTAAGGCAATAATAGATATATGAAAGATGTGAATAGTAAGTGAATACGATCATATACAATTCTGTGTTTATAGATAGTTTTTCATTTAAAAAATATTAAGCAACTTTTTTTCGTGGACAGAATCGAGAATAAAGCTTAGGAAGTGTGCAGAGAATGCGAAATTTGTAAGGGGTTTCGTTTACAATTATTGTAGTGTAGGTAATATGTATGTAGCTTTTGACAGTTCTAAAGAACAAATTTTCTAGCGAAATACTACCTTTTTAGCCTTGAATATTTGGATGTGGTTAAGCTAGTACGTGAAATTGAAAGACAAGTGCTCCTACATTTTTGAATAATTTTTTCTCGACAACTTTGAAATTGTGCTCTAAATTGTTATAGGAGTACATATTTGTGTGCATATATATGTACATACATGTACATTGTACATACATATATACAGTGAACTCTCTCATAACCGGACACTGACGGTACCAAGAAATTTGTCCGGTTATGGGAGGTGTTCGGTTATAGGGGAAAAAAATAAATTGACATCAACGAAACACAATCATTAGACATATGGTAGTTTTATTTTATAAATGAATTCATTTTTATGTGATAAACACAAATTACCGAAAAATTTATATTTCTGTCTATGGCAATCAAGCTTGAAATTACACATACATACATACACTTAACATACAAACCTATTTAAAAAGGGCAACGGGATTCGCGGACAAGACGGCATATGCCCTCATTGGTTAAGGAAATTAGCGGATCATGATGGCATATGCCGTCAAAGAATTTTAGGTATGTTAGGACAAGCCGGGGTACCCCGACGAGAAATACAGTTTCTATACTTCCATATTCCGGCATTATTTTATTCTACCAGAGACAAATTTTTACTTCGTTATGACCAGCGGAATCATGTTTATCTTGATCATAATTTGAATAAAATAATATAAAATATTTCTCAAAATGTCGGAGATATGCGTGTGTCATTCTAGCGTTCTCCACCGAAAATTATGTGTCCGCGAGACCGCGAACGTGATAATAACGCAAAGGCACACTCCACAGTTTACATTTTTGTTTCGTTTCTTTGCAAAGTGCTAAGAAGAGGAAAACAAAACAAAAACAAAAAAAAGTATGTTAACAATTTGCCATACGTAGATGTGTTTTGTCCAGTTAAGAGAGAGCGACATTCTATGGCGGCTACGAAAATTGGTGTCCGTGTCCGGTTATGAGAGAGTCCGGTTATGGGAGAGTTTTTTATATGAAAAATCGAGTTTTTATTTCCGTTCTTTGAAAACTGTCCGGTTATAAGAGGTGTCCGGTTATGAGAGGTGTCCGTAAGGAAAGAGTACACTGTACTTGCTACTTATGTATGTATCTTTCGTTGCAAATACAATTTTGGTACCGATATCATTGGACTTAATTGCACTTAGGTATATCGCTCACTGAAATGTGCTCACAAAAGATAAATTCAAAAATTATAGGTAGGTATTTGCTGGAAGAAAAATAACCAGAAACAGTGTGAAATTGTACGGTAAATCTATGCAGTTTGATATTTTTCTGCTAACATACTATATCTGAGCCTCACTATTAATTATAAATAAAATGGGGAAAACATGAGTTGCACACCAAAGATTAGAAACCTTAAAAGTGCCACAGTGGATATAATTAGAAAGGATCTACCATGCCCCAAGTGCGCTGTGCTATTTAGGTATACAACGAAACAATGGCGCAAATTCATAGTAAGATATAGCCGATAATAAAATAATTTATTCACCTACATAACCTAAAATATAATTTTGCTATTCATAGTCACCTTATAGTCGACTATTAACTTATAGCCAGCTCGAAATTTAAAATGAGCCAATCGTCACTTTAAATAATTAGAGTCGGCTTTAAATATCTCATATAAAATTTTGACGTATGGCGTATGGGTTTGTTCGTTCAAATCACTTTACAAAAACATACCAAAGTCGATACTAACTAATACATAGCCAAAAATGTGTTTATGAATAACAAAAAGTTATAGCCGGCTTTTTAATTTAGTGCCGGCTGTAACTACAGTCTGCTATAGGTACTATTCATGGGCTGACTATGAATTTGTGCCAATGATTTTCAGAGAATAGCCGTGGTGGCATGTTGTTACAATAACGTATTTATATAAAAAAATTTATATACTTACGTATTCATTGGACAAAGCGACATGCGACCACAGCTGTACTCTGAAAATCATTGTTTCGTTACATCTTGTTTCGTACTTTTTAGTTAGTTTTCATCGTAGTCGGGTTTTAGTTTTTCAAACTTTTTTTTTTAATTTTGATGCAAACCTCCAGTAGAATATCAGCAAAATAGTGCAATTTAGTATAATTTTTCTGATTTGACATTTTATGTACATAAGTGGCATTTTACGATTTCAAGTACATACACTGTGAAAATGAAGATGGGAGAAAATGCATAGAATTTGTGAGCTAATAAAAAAATAGTTATTTATTACATATTTCGTTATACGTAATGCATGTAGATATGTACATATGTATACATTATGTACGTACATATAGTATATGCCACAAAAAAAATAGTTTTCAGTATTAATTTTTCACATTTGACAACAGTTCTGTTTGGTTTGCCTTTTTCACGTAAGTGATTGATATCTGTCAAATAGTAGAATCCTCTCAATGAGAGAGATATCCTCTCCCAGAGAAAAAACTTGAACAAAAGACACCAAACGCTTTTGTAACAAAACCTGTCGATTTGTTTTTGTTTTCCACTACAATGAAGATAATAACATTTCTCAAACTGTCAGATGAATTGGTTTGACAGATTTCAACAGTTAGCACCCCGAGGAAAAGATCTTGCAGATACTTGCAGATAATTCATCGCAAAGAGAGAGCCAAATGAGAGTAAAAAAATTGAGAACCATGAAACTGTCAGATTCTATGTAGTTTATGTAGAACTTTCGAAAACTAGCATGTTACCAAACAGACCTAATGACTGCAAACTAATGCGATGAAATGTCATCAATCTATTGCACGTCTGTTTCACATACGTTCTTGTTGCATTACTGTGTGCAGATTTCCTTAGTTGTACAAAGCAAACAGCTCTAAAAGGGAGTATATTATTTTATTTGCTCATTTGAACGTTCTGTCTTGTTGAGAGAAACTAACGTGCAGAATTAGGGCGAATTCGTATACGCAAGACTTCCAAAGCAAAATATCGGCAAAGCAAATGTGGGAAAGCAGTTGCAACGTCAAAAGCATATGTTTGCCTTATACAAAAGCAAATGCAGAGTGAAATGAGCAGCATTTATTTGACAGCTGCACAGATGCTCTTGCTTTTGCGCAAACTACTACATTTTAAAACTCTTTGCTTTGCAGCAAATCTTCCTGCTTTGGATATATATTGCGCAATATATGCGTTTACGAATTCGACCTTATATTTGACACTCATCGCATCGTTCACTGTCAAAGGCACTTATGTATGTACGGACATTATGTATGGTATTGAACTTGGAAAGGCTGATCCAGCAATAGCAAAGCGTTTACTCGAAATGGGCATATAATCGTTTCTATACATCTGTTTTTAGCATAAGCCTTTGTTCACAATCACCGCACAGTCAATTTTGCTTTTCTGCAAAAATTAGCACAATAGATAGATTGCTGACAGCTCGTTGTTTTTATGTCAGACCAAGCAACCATGTTGGATCTAGGATCTCCGATAAGAAATTGTTGTACATACTTTGTTTTGATTAGGCGAAATGTCATCTTAGTGACCAAAATTAGTTGAATCAAAAGTTAAACCCATTGCTGACTTATCAGCATCGTTCTTCAATTCAAAGGTGACTTATGTATATATGTACATCGTCGAATGGTGTCTATATCTTTATACAGGCTATACTTACTCTACGCCATGTTTTTGTTCATTAAATAAATACCATGCTTTCATTTACAATCATGCTATTAAGTGGCCAATACTTATTTTATTTTGAATACTACACAATGACGCAACAACTCTTTTTCGTATGTTGTAATAAATTAATACAAAACAACACAACATTCAATTGAAAAGCAATTATCCCGGTTAGATAAAAAGACAAAAGTTATAAATACAATTTAATATTTTGAAAAAGAAGAAAAAAATTAATAACAAACTATTCGCCCAGCATGCTAATGAAATGCAAATTGCAGTATATTTTCGAAGGCGCCTTGAATATTATTTAATCATCGGTAGACAGGAGGCCAATGCAAGTGCGTACACGCTGCCTTTACAAACCAGGAAGAAAAGAGACTTCGGAGAATTCTATGCCATCAAGTACGTGTCGAGTCCAACAAACGTTGCAGACTTAAAGAAAATAAACAAACGTAACCAACAAACAATGACGACTCTTTAGGAATGTCTCACCTTAAAACAATAATCAATTGTTGTGGCGTTTGTAGTAAGGTGCACAGAATAAATTAGTAAGCTCAGGGCGTGGGCTTGTTTAACAAATGTGACAAGTAACTACAATTTTATGAGTTAAATTGTTTGTTGACTTAAAAATTAATACTTGGGTGATACATAATTTATCCAATATGAAAACAAGTTTATATATTTTATTTTACTATTTAAACTGTGACAGATAAAATAAATTTATTTAGGGTACGCATTCGCCACCGAATCCGTGCAAATTAATTTAAGTATACAAATAAATTTTGTTTCAATTTTAATAAAAGTCGACTGCCATTTTGATACATTTGCGACATTTTCACATTCATATAGAGTTTGGAGCCATAGATAGGGTTGTGAGACGTGCAAATGTATTAAAAAAAGTTTGCGTGAAAAATCATATATTTAAAACTCTTATTTTTTTATGATCGAGAAAATTCGATGCAATACTTACTAGTTAAGTGTATAAGTAGTTGTTCGGGGCAAGAGTACGCATTTTGGACTTAGTGCTTAAATTCTAGAAAATTTACAACAGGTAACAAACAAAAGAGCCCATTATTTGGTAGGTCTAAATTTTAGAAACAAATTCATGCAAAAATATTTTACGTTTATTTTTAATGATTCATATGTTTTAATCAGAAAAACAAAAGGAAGTCAAGTTGCGCACTCTTCCCCCGAGGTCAGGGTAAGAGTGCGCAGCCATTTTAAGTCACAGTTTTCGTACTTTAAAAGATTTGAAACTGAGTTTTCACTCAAACTAAATTCTTCGGCGGCCTTCCATGGGCTGCTTCCATTTTAAATCAGCTCCCTAGCCTCGCAGATTTGCTTTTGGGTTATCAACTTCCCTTCCGTTTGTCTTTAGTAGATACGAGGCATTTTTCAGGACAAACACAAATAGAAAGATAGAGCTGCAACCTACCACCTACGACTATGATTAGCTTGTTGCATCTTACGACAGAATGTAATGGCCCAAAAATTGTTACTGTCCTAATTGTATTCTAATCAGCATATAAAAAGTTAAATACTGGGTAAGAGAGCACTGCGCACTCTTTCAATAGACGCTACTTTTTTTTAATTGTATTGAAATCTAAGAAGGAATAATATTATCCACTAAAATTGTATCCTAAATCAAACACACATATACACTGTTTATGCTTACATACCTGAAAAATGCCTCGTATCTAAATTTCAGCCGCAATATCCGCTATGCCAGGAATGCCCATCAGTTCACCCTAAAGCCTGTTTTCGGCCGTACTGTGAAACATAGAGATTCTTCCATTTGCCGCACAACATGAATGTGGAATGCCCTACCGCACTCTGTTTTTCCTGATCATTATAGTTTGCAGACATTTAAGACCAATGTTCATCGATTTCTCCTCTATTCTCATTCACCATTTCCTTAAAGCCCGTGCTGTGTTTTACATTATAAGGGTGCTAACAATCCCTTTTGCACGTGCAAATTATAAAAAAAAAAATACTACTTATGTGGTATCGAGTTAGCACGCATTTCTGACACTTTTTTAAAAATTTGCCTTTTTTTTAAACAAAATCCGGCTTTTCTAATCTTGTTGTTTTTCTTTGTACTGTGAATTGGAATATTTTCGTAGAAATTATTCTTCATTGGCGGTTAGTGAAGCTATATTTTCTCATTTAGCGATTTGTGCTAATTCTTTCATAGATGGAAAAATGGCACTGCGTACTCTTACCCGCTGCGCACTCTTACCCCAAACGACTCTACCCTACACCTACACTCTACAGTATTAATTATTTAAGGCTTTTAAGCGGCATGAGCCGATAGTTTTATGAAGTCTTACAATTGGAAACCCCGTGCTTAAGTTAAGCACTCTATCCATCACAGCATTGCATTGAATGGCAATTTAGGCTATCAAAATGATATTAATTACATTTTAACTGCATACACCTGCAACACCTGTTCCATAAGAATCGTTTAAGCTCGTTTACGAACCGAAATATGCATCGTATATGTAGTACGTGTTTCAAAAAAAAAATTCAAATTCAACCTTAAACGTGCTTGGTGTTAATTTAATATAAATAAATGGATACATAAACTTGATTGCACTGAAGAATAAGCATATTTCTCAGAATTGCTCTAGTTATCCATTTAACATACACAACGAGTGCTGTATCTTTGCCAACTACTGCATTCTATGAACTCCAATCTGTCTTTTGGACGCTTGCCTCTATGCATGTACATACATATATTTGTTATGTACGATGCATTGGAAGTTGCATAATCAATTGAGCAAAACTAGGTCGACAAACTTTTGTCATATACAAATGCGTAGCTGTAAGATCTCAATGGACCTTAAGACAGGGTGTAGGAGCGGACGTTTCTCTGATCGATTCTTTGAATGTATAAAAAAAGGAGTGAAACTATTTTGTTACAAAAAAATGACGATGCTCCCTTTAGCTGGTAATACGTTTGTACATAAATATGTTCCAGTATAAATTAATTCGTTTGTATCCATTAAAATTACGCAGACCGCAAAGTGGGCTTAAACTTTACCCATAAAAAAGGGCAGAGACCAAAATAAAATTTTACTAACCGACGTTTTTCAAAAACTCAATTTTACTTGCTTTTACATGAATTAAATTTTCTGATAAAAAAAAAACCTTTCTAACTTGTGAGCACCGTGACGTAGGGGTACCTAAGTGCGTTGGACTATTACGGGTTCGATCCCAGCAAACATTTAAACGTTTTTTCACAGTGCCAATTCTTTCGAATGTCTGACATAGCTTCTCAACTCGCGGTTCGTAGTCGTCAAAAACACAAGCATTTTAGTTTTTTTCTTTTCAGACAAAATAAAAACCTGAATATAGTCAAGCATGTAGTTTTGACATAAACATGTCTCGTAGAGACGTGGTGTGAAGAAGAAGAACTAGTTTTTAAGGTTCTGTAGAGTACTAGAAACACTTAGGCCAATGCCATACGAGCTCCTTTTTCCATGTGTATATATAAAACCAATACAACTGTATACACGAGCGCCCGCGACCAAAAGGGCGTCATGTGTACAGTTTTCTATATACTTATGGCGGGCGACGAAATGGGAACGCGAAAATCGGAGCTCGTGTGGCATTGGCCTTACAATTTCGGTCACTTCGCCTGTCTGTCCGTATGTCATAGCCCTTACCTTATCTCATTTGTAGAACTATTAAAGTGAAATTTGGTATACAGATGTGAATTGGTGAACAGCAGAAATGGGGAGACTTGTGTAAAAATATTAATAAAAATGTTTGCACACCCCAGTGAACAGTGAGTTAAAAAATGTACAATGAGTAATGTAATTCAATAACAAGCACCTTGTTGTTTGAACTCATGAGTCTCGAGATATTCATTATTATAGTCTCTATATTTTTGCGTCAATAATTATTCACCACGCTAAGCTCAAAATTAGCTAGTGGAGAACGTTAAACCACATTTTTAACGCAATGGAAACATGGCCTAAAACCACGAGCAGACGATACACAAAAGTCGCATATATATACGAGTCTGAGGTAATTTTTGCGTCATCATATGCGATTAATGCTCGCATACCGTCTGAACACCTATTTAGGACATTCCGCATATGCAAATATGGGGACAATATGCGACACCCAGTTCGTAAAGCAATTTGCAACTTTTCCGCATATCGTGTAAACACTTTCGCATATCATTTGTGACTATTTGCGAGCATATGCGATAATTTGCAAGCGTCCCAACCATATGTGACCGCTCGAAAACCTAACATTGCATATGAGAGCATATTTGCGAACAAATTCTAGTTTACGGACAAAATAAAACTGAGCAAGGGAGTTTGGGTTTGGGCTATGCAGGTACTTTTTTTTTACTTTTATATTACATTTTGCTTTGGTTGGGTTGTGTTGTGACAATTATTAGTCCACTTACGAATTCTTCAGAGATTTTCCTCCGCTGCACAGTGGGGCAGAATGCCCTAAAATGTGGTATCGAATCAGCCCTTACAGTTAAAACCCTGAACTTTTTTAAGATAGCTTCTGAGACCAGTCCCAAAATATTTTTTTAAACCCTTCCACGTGACACTCCCACTTAAACGCCCACTTTTCTGAAATGTGCCTATTTTTCAATATTAAAAACTTAAAGAAGATTTATTGAAGTTCTAATTTTTATCAACTACACTTACCTTCTCCACACACTTTTACGCCCCCCTTTTATCATGAAGAAAAACAAATTAGTAAAACCATTTTTTAAATTGTTTATAGGTATTTATTGAGACTTATAAATTAAAAAAAAAAAACAATTAATTAACTTTGATATTTACGAACATATCTCAAGTTCTTTTCGATGTAATGTCAAGCTTGAAGACTGACTTCGGCACATGTAGTTGTGATTTTCTCGTATCTTTCTTTGCATTCTGTACATTTTTGTACGATGGAAATTTTTCAGGAGCACTCATTCTTATCACATTATATTGGTGTCGTGATAGTTTCGCTGCGACTAATACTGCCAAAGCATCTTCTTCAGTCATACAACTTTTCTTCTGCGACTTTTTAAATACTTTTCTGTAATTTTCAGCTCTACTGGGACCTACAGTTGCGTCTTTTAGGTTTTGGAGGCTTGAATCTATGCGGAAGCTCTTAAGCTCATTTGGGTAGCTTGAGGACATTAATAGGTACCGAATCTCTCAAATCTTGTATTTTGACTTTTTTTGTTCGTTCGGAAGAAGTCTCAAACACTGTGCGGTGGCCCAATGTTTGCATGGTGGGGTTGGAAATAAGAATTTTATTTTCATGGCTTGTTTTGTTGTTGTTTGAAAATAAGAGTTTTATTTTCTTCACTTGTTTTGTTGTTGTTTTCTTCGCTTGCTTGTACTTTTGATATTTTGTGGCTCGATATGTATGTGTATTTTTTTTAAGAATTTATTTTACTGCCTGTTGAAGTTTGAGAAGGGGGAGCGTTTCACTATTTCGCCTGATTCAGGCAAAATTTGCCCTATCGCAGCTAAAAAAGTTTTTTGTAATAAATTAATTTACATTACTTATGTGCCACCCTGTAAAGCGTAAGGTAGTAGCCTGAAACACCCATAAAATAATGTCATCGAATATGCAATTATCAGACATAAATTAATGAAGTGCCTAGCGTATGGGCCAGGCACCGCACATATCTACCGACAAACAAACGCAATAGTTTAGTCTGCCTATGATGTTAGCACGCCTTGGCCAGGGTAAGAAGAAAATCATAAATGATTAACAGGTCGGTTCAATGAACTGACACTGATCGTCACCACTGCTGCCCCGTCGCGTCGTCATCGCAGAGTGGATTACATAACGCACCAAGCACACTGTCCACATTATTGGGAGCAAAACGTTACTGCTGCTGTTGCTGCAAGTCTCAATGAGACTCTAGGACCATATCTGGCGTAGTATAGTTTTGTAGCTGTTGTACTATCGTCAACACCGGCGCGGCGAGCAGCTACGAGTATGTAGCTACTATTATAAGTCAATTTAAGGCAATAGACTTGGACAACATTCCATTTATGGTCTTATGTGGCCTCATGTTTTCCTCCTTATCTTTCCCGCTTTGGCTGTCTTGCTCGGCCGGAATTGGGTTATTCTTAAATCAAGTGTGGTACGGTGAACGTGGTCAACTGGACCATAGTTGAGCGGTACGCGCAGCAATTGAGAGTGATTTCAGTTTCAGTTGACATTTTACAACTTTTTTTTTATTTTAAATTTTATTTTATACTTAATTTACACCACGCAATGGTGATAGCTCAGCGGGAATAAGACCTTAATGCGTTCTCTTTACCCGTTTTTTTTTTTTTTTTTGGACATTGAGTATCGCTTACGTAAATTTGGACGCACGAACGTTCACAACGTATGTGGTTGTGTAATAAATTCAATTCTAACGCATGACAATTTGTCATTTGTTTAACTAATGTACATAGATTGGGCGCGCATTCGAATGACGGGCGGGGGGGTGGCTATTTTTATTGTTGGTTTTATTTGCTTCGCTGGAAATGTATAAATTTTATTTGAAATTTGAATTGATTTAAATTGGGAGCAGAATGTTTTATTTTCGCAATCGCGTGCATTGGATTTACTTCGAATTGAGTGGACGCATAGGAAATTGGGCAATCTGATTTCTTAGAGTAAGCACACGGGCGCAGATAGCTCAGGTATCTTTTGCAATTGTGTGTGTCATAATAAGAAAACAAATTAGATATTACCGCATAAGATCACATGCTAAAGAATCATTTTTTGGAGGACTCAGATGAATTTGAAAAGGGTTAGATATTAAGGCTTACTTACTTAGGTGGCGCTGCAGTTTGGGTTGGACCAAGGCCTCAAACACACATTCCAGTTAGCCCAGTCCTTAGCTAACTGCCTCCATTTGCGCACTCTAAGTTAGTTAAGATCCTTTTCCACTTGTGCGCGCCACCTTAGGCGAAGTCATCTTCACCATCCGGGTTGGATTCAAATACACTGCGGGCCGGAGCGTTGATGTCCATTTGCGGTACATATCCTAGCCATCTTAAACACCCCATGTGCATACTTTTGACTGGGCCAATGTGGCTGTACAGCATCTATAGTTCGTTGTTAAATCTTCTCCTCCAAAACCCGTCAACGCAAACGGGACCGAATATCTTACGAAGGATATTTCTCTCGAAGCGACCACGGATATCTTTCCTCGCTTTCGATAAAGTCCATGCTTCAGCTTCATATAGCAAGACTGGGATGATAAGGGTCTTATATAGAATCTCGTTAGTCGGGAAAGGGCCTTACCACTCAGTTGCCTTCTTAGCCCAAAGAAACAGCGATCCGCAAAAGTAATCCTTCATTTGATTTTTTGTTTTGATTTGATATTACGGTTTATGATTGTAAAACGGTTTGTTCAAATAATATGCAAAGAAAAAGTCTTGATAATAATAACAGTTTAGGAAAACAAATGTAGGCTAAATAACATCGGAAGAGGAAAACACTCCATCGGAGAAAAGCGATATAATTTTTTATATCATACATAAAGCAAAGTCAAACGATATCGCCAAGTTGTGGCACTGCTCCAGAAAGCTTGGGCATAATGTCTTAGGCATTTCGAAGTTGAAAAAACAACATCAACATATGTGGATAAAGCAATGAAGCTTCTTCGCAAAAAACATTCCTTCTGCAGGGATTAAAAACGAAATCAATAACAAGATTTCCGTTTAACATATATATCATCAGTAACTGTACAATCCGATGCACGTCGCGTTATGGAAGCTGATTTACATGGACGTATACTCCGGGAAAAACTGCCATGTCAGAGAGAAATAGGCTGGAAAGGTTGAAGTTCGCAACTTTGTTAAACCGTGAACCTACTGGAAAAACGTCTTATGGAGCGATGATTGCAAGCTCAACAGAGTTGGGTCGGATGGAAAATTGTATATAAGTCATCCCCTAAACCAGGAATATAACCCGTTGTATACAATGAAGACCATAAATCACGGAGGTGGTAGTATAATGGTTTGGGGCTGCATGTCGTGACATGGCATTTGATGGGCTTTTGGATCAATACAACTACAGACAGATCTTTGAGACCGAAATGGAGCACTATTCTCTTGGATTCCTGACTATAAAATCCAAAGCATACGGAACAGTCGGTCACATAAAGGCTTGGAGTAAAAAGTAAATGTTTTGGAATGGCCACCTCGAAGCCCGCAGCTTAGCCTTATAGAGAATCTATGTTATGAATGATTCGTCGAATTTGGGAGTTTTATGGGAAAACATAACGAGTGGTATAATTCCCTAGCTGTAAGAAGTCGAAAATTAGTTGAAAGTATGCCATCAAGATGCAAGTTGGTGGTTATGAGCAAAGGGTATCCAACCAAATATTAACCTATGGTAAGGATTAAATAATATATCTGTGGCCGCAAGGAAAAACAACATAAGTCGACTTATGTCGAAATTGAGTTTTTTACACCAACGGATGCGCAATATTCGATTCTATTCGCCATATTTTTTTCTTATTTGTATCTCTTAAAGTTGCTGAGTTAAAGACCAGCAAAAAACAACATTAGTAATTTTCCCGTAAATATGGATATGGAAAAATAGCATTAGTTAAGATTTTCCGTAAGCTTTAGACATATGTTCTTATGCTCCAACAGTTAATGAAATTAATGCAACCATAAGTAATTGTACAAAAACATTTTTTTTCTCATCTTTTTTTCTGTATCAACAACTTTCTTATACGATGCATAGTTTCTTGTAAGCTAACGTAAAACCTTTCAACTGCTCTCCTGGACAGTTGTAAAAAACGGCTGTCTTCCCCTGTTGCCACAGATATATTCCTATCAACTTTTCCGATTTAAACTATGTGTGCTATTTCACTGAATAGAAGCTGAGCAATAATTAATTGGGTCTTTATTTTGACTTTAATATAATCTACATACTTATACGAACTTGCTCAAAAAGGACTGAGCACTTTTAACTGAGCGGAACAGAAAAAAACGATTAGAGTTTGACCATAACTATAGCCGCTGGACTGTCGCCTAGTGAAAATGTACTATTTACCCATGAAACTAAAATAAATAGAGTTTTATCTGACGGGAAATCCTGTGTACGCCGGCCGAAAACGAAAGAATTTGACCCAAGGTATACCTGCCTGTCAAACATGGAGGTGGGAACATCATTATTTGGGGTGTAATGTCTTGGCGCGATGTCGCGTCGCGTCGGTCCAATTCATAAGATCGAAGGATATATGGACAGGCTCCAATACTGTAATATATTGGAAAACGTTATGGTCTTATACGCAGATGAAAATCTACCGGTTGTTTGGATCTTCCAACAGGTCAATGATCCGAAGCACATTGGCGCTTATACCGAAAAAATGGTTTGGCAAGCATATGGCGACCTTATTAGACCGACCGGCCGTTATGTAGCCCTGGGGACCGTACCACAAAACAACAAGAATTAACAAGTAGCAAGCTGTTCGTCGTACAGAAACTCGTGTTACCTGTTAAAATTCGCCTTTTTAACAATGCTTGTTATTTTGTGGTACAAGCCCCTGATCACCAATTCCATCCAATTGAGCACGTATGACAAGTACTTAAAGGAAATCTATGTAAGCTTAAAATAAGTTGGTAATTTTGAGAAATTTCACTACAAAACGAAAGTTGCTTGGGAAACCATTCCTCAGAGCTTTTGCGAGAAATTAGTGGAATATATGCCACGCAGATTGCAGCCAGTGATTCAAAATCATGGCTACGCCAGTAAATATTAAGTGTCCGGCATAAAAAAAAAAAAAATGAGCTTTATTTTATTAAAAACGCATTCGTTGTTAATTATATGCACGACCTATTTTGTGCTATTTACTCTGTTAAGGCTACCATTTAGAAAATAACGGAACTTTATATCAATTTTAATATCTTTTCACAGAGTGTATTTAATATGTTTGTATGTACAGTAAAAATGGAAATCTAAATTTTCTTAAGGGTTGCTAATTATGCACACGGCACTATGTACAAGATGCGTGAAAATGTCATTCTGAAGTCTGAAGATTTAGTCTAGCAAAAGCTGAAGGTAAAATTTAAAGAAAACAAAGTGAGTTAAGACATTTGAATATCATTTGATTATCTTTAAAAAAAGTAAAATAAATATATGGCGTCAACAGTCCTATACAGAACCAAGCCTTTAGCTTCTCGCAACCATTTGTGTGTGCGTGTTATTTTTTCCACGAAATGGAGGGGACCTACAGTTTTTTACCGACTCCGAACGGCGAGTTGAGAAGCTTTTCATGACAAATGATACTCTTTGATTGCTTGTCAGACATTCGAAAGAGGTGGCAGCGTGAAAAAACTTTATAGGTGTCTTTGCTGGGATTGAACCCGGGCAGCATGCGTAGTAGTCCGACGCACTAACCACCACGGGCCACGGCGACCATCTTTACCCATTTAAATTTTATAATTAAAAATAAAAACCTAATTTTCACAATCAATATTAACAAGACATCCACATCGACATCACATCCACTTAACTGCGGTGGGCTTCTTCTTGTCCATTCTTGGTCATCCTCATCATTAATTCCAACCCACCTCCATTCAACTCAAGCACATAAAGATGATATCATACAATAAATGCATATGTAAACTCGTTAAATCCATATTCCAGGTGCATTTCATGCATTTAACATGTTATTGACCTCCAGTTCGAAAAATATAAAAATATATACTCGAACTGTACACACATATGTACATAAGCATGTATGTATGTATGTTAGTGTGCGGAATATCAAAAGACGCTGAACTGTGCTGCTGGTGCGCGATGTGACGATAATCATCACAAAATATTACCAAAAAAAAAGAAAACAACAAAGTACATATATTTATGTATAAGTATATGTTAATGTAAGTAAATGTTGCTATGTTGCCGTTTGTGGTGTTTCCCTCCTTCCACCCGCAAAAGGGAACTAAAGGTGTCAGTACTAATTTCAAAATAAAAGATCCTCTTGTTGTTTGGGTTGGCGCTTGCATAAACTTCGCGCAGCACCGATTATCTTTTCACTTTACCTTTGCCAATTTTTTGTACATTAATTTATTCTCGGCCACATTATTTTTATTTCATTTCAATAATGATAGTAATAAACATACACATAATAATAAGAATGGAAGACCAAGTTCCGCTCGAGTATGGCAAGGCGGGCACACACCGCACCGGGACTTATTGACGGAAATGCCAAACTAAAGAATTTATGTTTGGCAAAGGATACCCCACAGTATCCAGAATTCGCAATCTCTTATCTGGATAATTAAAGTCAATAAAAATGTATAATTTAACTGCGGGGCAAACGAAACTATATGGATGATCAGATCACTGATCGAGGATAATGCTTCGATATACATACATAGGACTGAAAATAATTTGATGGGAATTTAATTTTGTAAATATTCGCGATCCGTGAAACCTTTAAGGCATATGAGCGTGAGCATTTTACAGTGCAATTTACATTTAATGAATGGACGTGTTTGTTTGATTGAAGGAAAAGTCAAAGTGGATGTAAATGTTAGACATTACAATCACTTTTCAGACACACTTGCCTCTTGACAACAAACTTTCACACGGAACTCATTGTATTTGGCGGAATAAAAACCAAGCTCACAGTTTTCTATCAATCACCAGGCAAATTTAAAGTACCTCATCAGAGGCTGATTTGCAATCCGGATATCGAATTTCCAAAGTAACTGCATGTGGCGCGAATCATTAATTTTTTTATCACCCAAAATAGAAACCAACCAAGCCGACGACGACCAAGACCACGACACCATATTACCGCACCACGAACCCTATCTATTCTATTTCGTTAGGAGTCAACCGCGAACTTCGGCAGACCACATTACGAGTACTGCATGTGACTGAACAAGTCACTGCCTGGCTGGCTGGCTGACTGCACCTGTTGCATAACTTTTCCATACCATTTGCGGTCAATCTGCATACACAGCACACATATCCTGGCCTGAAGCGCGCACCGCACTGAAAACATAATTAGATGGACATTCCATTCGCGCATTGGTTATTCTTCCTGTTTACCTTTCCCCAGCTATTCTTGGCACTTTTCTAAATATTCTAATTTAAATGCGACGACCGACACTGATGATGTTGGTGGTTGTGTACCAGCAATGCCAGCCAGTTGACAGTAGCTGCACCCTCTTAGACTTAGTTTACTTGTAGTTTTATTATTCTGCACTGAGTATAGACAATGGCCAAGCGATTCTCAAGTACCTATACCAGCTCCCAATACCTTTGAGTAAAAAAAGAAGACCGTAAAAACTGTCCAATACATTGTTTGAGGCTACGAGTATGTATGCAAAGTGCAAGCGAGATTTCACGTACATATACCCGTAGGTGTGCGAATTCGTTTTCTGGAGTACCCAGCCTCTGTGTTATCATCCAATCATTTCACTGCCAATATCTTCGAGACAGATAGATGATGGCGTGGCTACTTTCTCGAAAACTAAGAAAAACCATTGGATCATTTTTATTTTGCTATTCTATTTTTTCTTTTGGGTGCCCTTGCCGGCCGTTGTGTAGTGGTTAGTGCGTTGGACTACTGTGCATGCTTTTCGGGTTCAATCCCAGCAAAAACACAAAAGTTTTCATTGACGGTGCGGGTGCCACCTATTCGGAATGTCTGACAAGCATTCAAGAGTAACATTTGTCGTGATGCTTCTCAACTCACAGCTTGGGGATAGCAAATATCCCTTACATTCGTGCAAAAATACAACACGCACATGAAAATGGTTGCAAGAAGCTACGCTCAGTTCATCATAGGACTGCCGACGCCTAATATTTATTTTGTACTATAAAAAAAAAGGTTAAGTCTGACATTGGATTTAAGTGAATGCCATACATTATAGTACCTATGTACACGTGTTAAGGTTTATGAATTTAAAATAAATGTAGACGGTACATTTTCGTAAACTCAAAATGCGTAAAGGAGTGCTTCAGGACACTTTGAGTGCTAAACCACCACAGAGTTTTACTCTGCTGGGTGG
Organism: Brachyopa scutellaris; assembly: GCA_949775065.1. NCBI lineage: Eukaryota > Metazoa > Arthropoda > Insecta > Diptera > Syrphidae > Brachyopa > Brachyopa scutellaris. Next base: position 105,977,668 of record OX459113.1, read on the forward strand.
CCAGACATGCGGAAATAGAAGGGAGCGAAACAGCAGACGGACTAGCCAGAAAAGACTCTGATATGGATATAACACTAGGAGACAGAGAGGACTTACCGGCTTTCAACACAGCTAAAAATCTAATAGACCCCATCATCACTAATTTAGCCGAGGACCGATGGCGCAACACTAACGATTGTGCAATACCCATACACTAGTCGACAAAATTTAATTTTTTTTTGTAACAAGAATGAGACCCATAATTTCTGGTAGATTATTTGACGCTGAGGATGCTTTAGTTAAAAATGACTATACAAATTTCTTGTTCTCAAAAAATTACTTCAAATATCGCCAAAAACCGTGTTTTTAGCACTTTGAGATTGGTATATCTCAAAATGTTGACCTTCTAGAGCAATTTGGTTGCCAGATTTAAATTCAACGTCAAATAATCTACAAGAAATGATGTGTCTTATTCTTGTTACAAAATATTATAGACTAGTGAACCATAACTCATAACCCGCAACCTGTGGCCCGCAGTCGACCAGAAAAGAACAATATCCCTACTTTCTATGGGAAGAATCCAAATCCATGTACTCGTCGGTGTTATAACCGGACACTGTATAATACGAAACATGGCCAGAAGATACGGAATCCTTACAAATGACTTCTGTTGAAGTTGGATGGATTATGATGAATTAGAATATGTAGCACACCTTCTATGCCACTGCCCAGCTCTTCAAGAACGGGGCCTATCTCTAATGGGAGCACAGTTCTTCGACTGCCTGGGTGAACTGGCTAAGATACAACTTACAGATCTAATGAGATTTATTAAAAGATCGAAATGGTTTTGTTAAATGCGTGTTTACATGCACAAATTGGGTATTCACAATGGACTTTTATGGCCTCTGGGTGAAATTGCATTTATTGCAAACGGCCCCCCTTACCTAACCTACCTATCCTGCAGATACAAACACGTATCTATAAAATTTATGAAAAAATCCATAGTTTTCAAAAGTATGATTTCCTTTTGTTAGGTTAGGTTAGCAGGCTGATGAGAATGGTTACGCTCTCATCACACTTACATAAGTACACGTGGGCCCATTGTGATACCCATAGTGTGTTCACACCCGTGGTGTTAAAGTCTAGGTTTCAGCCAACCCGACGCCCTAGCAAATTCAAGCTGGTCAGATGGTGATCCAGCTGATAGCTCATGGATCTGTTCAAAGAAGAACTACTAGAACTGCTAGAACTATTTCTCAGTTGAAAGAGGTTAAGACAGTGACAGAGAAAATGGGCTTTGTCCTCATGTGCCTCTTCGTCAACGCAATTTTTTTCATGTGGTATCTTCGAGTGTTGTGCACTGACAATAGCCGTGTTTTATTATCCCCGTGATTTGATCCGGATCAGATCAACTCATAAGTTTGTGTGCATTACAACAACAATACGAGATCTTGCTTTTTATCAGGATCAATTTTCGTGATCCAAAAATTAGTTCGACTATTTCTTACTATGATACACTTTCGTTTGTGAATGTTGCTGTATTATCGACAATTGTCAACGGTAAATGTTGCCAGATTAGAATATAAAAATATTATTGGCAATCCAAATATCATTTAATGCTATTTTGTTCGAATAAATTAATTTTTCTGCTCATAATGATACTTAAGCGATGTGAAACTGAAATTATAGCTACAAAATATTATTCTCATTCGGTATCTGTTAATCAAAATTAACAATTTCCTCCTAAAAAGAGAAAACAAGCGCATTAAATTTTCATTTAAAAGAAGATATTCATTCGCATGGCAACTTCGCACTAAATGTCAAAATGAACTAGCTTGTACAATCACCACAACACAGAACTTTGATCTTGTTTGCTTTATTATTCTGATCTGATCCGGATCAGATCATGGGGATAATAAAACACGGCTAATGACTTCCTGTCTTTTTGTAGGAGTTTCCTTGTTCTAGTTTTGTCGTATTTTGGCCGCAATCTTCTTGATACCTCGCAGGTGTTTAGTGATTTTCACCTGTTATTTGCTTGCTATTTGCTGGCTGTCAATGTAAATTGTGATATTATCTCGCGATACTGTCATCACCAATCGCGCTTTGTCACTGCTAGGACCTCAGCTTGGAAAATGCTGCTGTGATCTGGAAGTCGTATGGAGCTTCTTTATCAAAGTTCCTCCGAGAAGCAACCCGCTCCTATGCCTATGTCCATCTTTGACCCATCGCATCGGTGTAAATAGACCTAGCCGCTCTCTGCTTGGAAAGGTTCTCATCGCGCTGGTTCGGTTAGGTTAGGTCACATCTTTAAGGTTGCTGGTTTTAACGGTAGCGTGTTTCGTTTTGTTAATAAGATGCCGTTTGTTACTTTTTCTAAAATTCTCAAAGTAAATTCTAAAGTACGGGTACAAGTAGGTAAACTACTATGAGTATCAATCAAAATTGTCAGCGTTTAACTTTCTGCCAAATTTTTACTTTTACTCCCACGCAAACTTGAACGATTCGATACTTTTACTTGAAGCTTTTCTTACGTTCACCCATCGCTCAATTCGTTTGCACCTATATACATAAGTACGCATAGCTACGTGTGTGGATCTATCTTGTATCTCAAGCGTTGGGTGATTTGATGAATTACTTTTTTTTTATTTTATTTGCGTTGCGCTGCTTCGTTTTATTTTTAAATTAAAACGTGACCAAACTACGATTCGCCAGTCTCTGCGATTATTACAAACGTAAATTGTTCCACATATACTTTCTTTTGCGAATTTCACGTACAAAACATATTTTGGCCATTTTTCAATTTCGTTTTTTTTTTTCTTATTTTATTTTTTGCTCTAAACTTAATTTAACCATCTGTATGTGGTGTGCTTGTTGGAATAGACAATAATGAAATTTTCCATTCGGACGTGTTTGTGCGCCTTGCAAAGGTGTGTTGCTGTTTCTGCTTTTGTTTCGTTTTTTTTTTTTTTTAAATAATTTATCAGACGTCCAAAATTTAGCCCCAAGTACTTTTTGTGGCATGTTTGCTAAGTGTTTTGTCAAAAAAGGTTTCAGAATTTGATTGGTAATTGTAAATTCCGCAGAATTGAAAGTTATACGGTGAAGCAGAGCATATGAATAGTGACGGACGGATGACGGAGAGATTAGCCGACGTCATGGAAATGGAAATTTATAAGAAAATGCACTTAAAATTCAGCCCAACACTGTGGATTTAGTTAAGAACAAATAAATACATAAGTAATTTAACCCAGTTCTATACGAGATTAACCATTTTGTACTTTCAATTGTTTTGGATTTGAATTATTCAGCAATGGTCGTGGTTGTCGTTTGCAAATTGGAGTGAATAGGTACAAAATGACAAAAGATCAGAAAAAAAAAGTTTCCGTTTCGGGTACTGAATATAATTAGCTGGTATATAGTTTTACTTCCAACTTCAGTGTTCAAATTTACCTTCGTCAGACCTCGTATTCCCAAAGCAAAATTACACTTAATTTTCAGTTTCCATTTGGGTTTTTTATACTGTTTCTTTACTTTTTGGTAAATATGATGCCGATACAGAAACGAAACCCGAACTATGAACTTATTAAAAAAAACTTTGCAATACAATCTAAACTTACGCATTCTTTTTATCTGATTCGTTATTACTTTCTGAAATGGCGGAAGTTTAAAACAAAATGGCGCTAAGTAAAATTTGTGTAAAACAGAAAATACTCGTATGTACTCGTGCGAGTACTTTGGAGAAATTAACGAAATCAAAAATGTTTGAAATAGTTGTTGATTCTATTTGAGTTTTGAAATAATACTCATTCAGCTTGAGTTAACTTATCGCTGCCACTCTGCTTAATTTATAGCTTAAATCTTAATTGAGAATTTGAGGCTTATCCACATATTTAAGTATATGAGTTCCATTAGATTTGTGTTATTCAGATATTTTACGTGCTACCGAAAATACACTAACAAGGAACTGCGAAAAAAAAACAATCATAAAATATAAAAATTACGTGTCACTGTATTCGTACACGCTAATCTCCGAAACAGCCCAACCGATTTCAACGAAATTTTGTGAATATGTATGGTTAGTTCCAGCTTGAAAGATAGGATAGTTCTAGAACTGATAGGTGGCGCTATAGTTAAGTCATTAACAACTTCTATATTTATTGATCCAAATACTCATATTTACAACATACACAGTGTGTCAAACAGACCAACTGCAAAAACGTAGTTCGTGGGAAATCGCATAACAAGTTTATGGTTTTCTTCAAATCGCTTTTAATTTATGATGTTAGCTGCGATTTTGTTAGATTTGTTGCACATTTCTAGGCAAAATATCAGATATGCAATTTTTAAAGAATTTTCTACATGATTTCAATAATACAAAATTAAATTTTTGGCCGTTGGTCAGTTTTGCTTGTAAACCGACGATATCTCAGCAACAAGGAGCGCCATATATTTGTTAGAACATGTGTTTGAATCTTTCTCCACTATTTGTCGAAATTTCATGACATTTGGTTGATATTTATCAATAATAAAAACAATTCCAGAACACCATTTCATTTGATATTCAAATTTTAACTTGGAACAAAGAGCGGTCATTAAATTCTACGCAAAACTTGGTAAAAATGCATCAGAAACATTCCCATGATACAACAAGTGTACCGTGATGATTGTTTGAGTAGAAGAGTTGCTACAAAATCTGAATAGATGGAGGCGCTGGAGTCAAGTTATTAAAAAATTCTATATTTATTGACCAAAATAAAACATATTCATAATTTGATTATTCGGTATTTCATACATACACTGTTTGTTTGTGTATTCTCGATAAATATTCGGCGGATTAAGCTCAAACTTAACATAAATTATGTTTTGCGGAGAGAAAGACTCCATACCATACCATGTTTCTGGTCCTCCAATTCATGTTTCATCGTCTGCTCCAAGGACGCAGACAGATTTTTCATCGTGGCCATTATCTGTCCAAGGTTGGTTGAAGCTACCGGCCGGCGCTGTGATTCCAGAAGGTTCCTCGATTTTTGATGTTGACGAAACTTCGGTCACAAGCTCATGCGTTTCGACATCGACTCGATCTTCCTCTAGCGCCTCTCGTAGTCGCTGTTGTAACTCTGCCCTTCCACCAATTGTTGACAAATTCCTCTGTACTAGCTTATTTTTGAGCTGTTACCTTTAAATATGTGAATTTAACCAAATTACTTGATTATTTTAAAATAGTAGGTGTGTTTGGTAACCTGTTAATTTACGTAAATTTACACCCAACTGTCAAAAATCAAGAGAAGAGAGAGCCAAATGACAGTGTCAAAAAATGTCCCCTCTTGCAAAATCGTAGGTCCGTTCGCGTACTTTTTGCACTAATTATGGGTTTTCTGTCAAATCTCGCAGAGTGGGGGTAAAATTCTTTCAAAGACAGAAAAATCACGAAAAAATAATCGAACGCACTAAGCACCAAAAAATGAAGAATGTATGTGATATGACAGATTTGACAGTTTTCATAATATACCCGAAAGAAATTTCTTGGACTAAAATTCGTAGCATGGGGAAATTTCTTACTCTCTCGTGAGCACTCGTTACGTTATTTTTCGTGGATTTTCGTTGTTTTGGGAGGGTACGCGAACGGACCTCGTGCTAGATCTTTTTCATGGAGTCACCGAGGCACATCCTTCAAACAGCAATCTGACAATTCGATAAATGTCAATCACTTCTTGTTAACAAAATAAAAGAAAATTAGTTTTTCGTGCAAATATTCAATAGCTAAAAAAGAAGAAGAGAGGATTTTCCCCCACTTTTACTATTTGACAGATGTGCCATTTGTGTTAGTAAAAGTTAACAAAAACACCTAGTATAGCGCACAGTGATTTTTACTGTTTTACTGACCTTATCGTTACAATAGGTCTGTTTGGTATCTTTTATGACACACGGAATTGAGATCTGTCAAATAGTAGAATCCTCTCAAAGAGAGAGAAATCCTCTCAAAGACAGAAAACTTGCATAAAAATAAACAAACGATTTTAAAACAACACCTGGTCAAACCTATCAATTTGTTTTTGTTTTCCACTATGAAGATTATGACATTTCACAAACAGTCAGATGGCTGGTTTAACAGAGTTGGCTCGGCCTACCCAAAGGAATAGGTCTTGCAGAAAATACATCGCAAGCTGAAAGCCAAATGAGAGTAAAAAAAAATGAGAGCTATGAAACTGTCATGATTCTATGTAGTTTTCATAGAACTTTCGAAAACTAGCGTGTTACCAAACAGACCTAATTAATATCACAAATACACATACGTCAACTTAAGGGAGCGTGGGTGTTATACATATATTCTGGAAGCTGGTAAAGCGCCCCAATGTCCAACTTTAAGATAAAATCACAAGTAACTTTCAATAGACAAAAAATAATACAAATGCATTATTTTTAGACTGCTTATAATTTTGGGTGGCTTGATAGTTTGGAAAACTAAATTCCAGATTCAGAAAAACGACCTTATCGCATATCCTGCCATGATATTGTTATCAAAACGAAGAGTTCTGGAAACGGCCGTCATGCCTCTTCATACTGCACCAATTTATAACATATGATTATAATACACTAATCTTCATTTGATACCCTGTTGCACTCAATAATTATTTCTTATCTTTCTTATTCCTCGAATTTGGATGATCTTGAAATTGTGATAAGTAACACAAACACAATATCAAGGTCGTCCAAATGTTCATAAATTGCGTCTTTTTTTAGACAGCATTTTCTTGTTTATACTACTTACTGAATTGCTTAATAAACTATTAATAAGGCATAACACTATTACACGCTTTTTGTATGAGGCTACTCATTCAATTACTATTTCATCAGACACTCCGAAGTTATGTACTAAAGCTAAAGGAACTGTTTGCTTATCTCAAAACCTACTGGCCCCGCGTAAATCTAGATGTGACCTTTTCTAACAAGAATAATAAGTAAATGTTAATCCCTTAGAGCTTAGACTAATGTTGATGCATTTTTCTGTGCATGGATTTGGAGCACTTACATACGTACATTAAAAACTGCAAAGCGTGCAAGACTTTTTTGCGAGCAATCCGAACTATTTGTCTGATTGGAAACTTAACTGACTGATAAGCACACGGGTTAGTGTGCTTTGTCTGTTCGTGCTAAATATTCTTTTATTGCAATTTACATTTGAATTAGTATTAGACAAGAGTCTAGATTTAGAAAGACTTGACTTGTAAATTATTCTATTTAGATAAGAAAAGATAAGTCTGGTGCTGATATTGAAGCGTTTTTACGGTCCGGCCCAAGCTTATTCGGCGCCCGAATTCAGTTCATTTATACATATCTCTGTTTTTTGTCTGTTAGATTTCGAAGAAATTGTTTGTTTCCAATGCACAGTGTGTACGCTACAATTTGCTGATGCAGCAAGACAAGATAAACTTTGATTATAGATTTAAACAGGAATTGGTTGGCCTTTGCAGCACTTCTCTTTGCATGGGCTGCATTCCGTCCAGATTTTTTTTTTAAATGTACCTACCGGGAAAAGTTCCAATAACCCTAGAATTCTTTATTTCGTGAGTATTTCTTGTGAATCATGTGAAAAAGTGGTGATTTTTAAGCATCGAAAGAATGCTATTTCAGTAAATACCTACGCAGAAATTTAAATATGCCACAAACAACATTTAAACAAAAAAAAAACATAGCCTAACTGGCTTTAACGAAAATAAAGATTATAATAAAATTTATTTCACTTTAATCGGTGCAGTATTTGCGGAGATCATCGGGCACAAACTTTTTGAAGTTACGTCTTCATATAATAGTAGTTAATGATTAATATATTCATCAACTTGAAATTGCTTTAAACCTGTAAGATACAATCAGCCTTATTCGTCAAACTATCAACCGATTGACGGTTGATATATAGAATTTACCAATTCAAATAAAAATCGGTATTGTGAAAATGAATTGATAAAATATTGTGCTATTGTGAATGCCTTCAAAATATTTCTTTTATTGTGAATGAAAATGTGCGTCTGACAGATGTTTTTTTTTTTTTTTGGAGGAACGTACAAAATAAATAACTAAAACAAAATACAAAATTACTTAAACTGAACTATTTTTTGTAAAGATGAGATGATATCCACCGAATAGTTAGAATGCGAAGAAGTTTGAGGGATGAATCCAATGCATTGCAAAGCCAAATGTAAGTCGATTCTCAGATAAAAATTAATTAATCTGTACATGCTCTACTCCGTTTCTAGTTTTTTTTCATTCGAAACTCACATTTTTTAGTTATTCTTTTAGCTAGCGGGAGCTCATCGACTGCAAATTTACGATTGAAATAAAAATTGACACCTAACAAGAAAATCAATGAAAATTGTTCATAATACCGATTTTTTTCATTCACAATAGATTAAAAACAAAATCAGGTATCAACAATATTGACAGTTGACAGTCACAATGCCATTTAATAAAATTGATTGATAAATTTCAATTATTAATTGATAGTTGATCTTCGCAATAAGTTAGTCTTAAGCGAATTGTATGTCCCTATTACGTAAAATAAACTTGGTTGAGTTGAGTTGTATGCCGCGTTTGAATTACAAGCAAAGCAAAGAGCTGGGGCAGTGTTGTCAGATCGTGGGATTTCGCCCATTTTTTTGGTTTTTCGATCACTAAATGGACGCATGGGTTTTTGCAAAAAATCTTGGGTTTTCTTAAACCAATAGTTTATGTATGTGAATTAAAAAATTTAAACTTAAAAAGATATGAGCTACATAATGTTATGATCAGTTATATATTATAACAGCTGTTATCTGCCCGGCGTTGCCCGCGCCCAAAAACGGTACAATTTTAACTTAAGGTGGCGCTACAGCTCGTGGTGAACCTGGGCCTGCTTCTCGCAACCATTTGTATGTGCGTGTTATATTTTTGCACGAATGGAAGGAACCTACAGTTTTTTTGCCGACTTCGAACGGCGAGTTGAGAAGCTCAATCGTGACAAATGATATTCTTTGATTGCTTCTCAAACATTCGAAAGATGTGGAACCGTGAAAATAACTTTTAGGTGTTGGACCCAGGCTGGAATTGAACCCGGACAGAATTGCATAGCAGTCCAACGCATTTCATTTCATTTTTCCATTTTTTATGCATTTGTATTAACGAATTCAATTATAACTTACGTGCTAGACAAAAGTACTTAAAACTAGCTTAACTAACTTAACTATCTTACTCTAACTTACTGGCCCCACACGGGCACTCTAAGCTAAACTTAATGCTTATACTATGTCTTTCGACGTAACCTAACTTAAAGTATGGAATTTTAATTAAACTTACAATTTAAAAGCTAAGAAAAATTTTTGTTTTGAAAAAAAAACTTAGCAAAAAGAACATTTTGTTTTTTGCTTAAAACTACCTTAAATAAAACATACATCTATTTAACCTATCTTAACTCTAGCTACGTAATTAAATACGTAATTTTTTTTTTTTTTTTGTTTTTTGTGCTGTGTTATATAATTTTTTTGTGGTTTTTTATTTGTTTTTATATTTTTTTTTTGTTGGCAAAGTGCTGTGCGTTTTTTTTATTTTTATATATTTTTTATTTTTATTTTTTTTTATTTTTTTATGAAACTTATAAATACCTACACTACCTAAACCTATGTAAGCCGGCCACGGCATGTCTACATAATAAACATAAAAGGCGGCCAACTATGCCTTGGGGTCTACCCCGAATCAAACGGAATCGACGAGGGAATTCCATATCTTTCTAACAGCCACCAGAATTTTTGATGTTGCTGTTCAACATCGTGCCCATCGCGCCCCGAAACCGACCTACTAAACCGGAGGCGCTCCGTTTGGCTCTGTGCGACGTCTCTGTCGTAGTTGAGCCGCCTATCCACAGTCTTGCGCGCAACAATGAAGATTAGCGCTGATCTATCCTGGATCAGACCCTGTTGGTCAAAATAGAAGAACGCTTCTGGTGGAACGAAGCCGTTAAGGCGCACTCTTTCGTGGTACGTGAAATTGGGGTAATAAGCCCCGAAGATCAGGCTATTCATCGAACTCATTGCTCTTGCAATGTGCCTTCGAGTCATCTTGATCAGGAAATTATCCACTCTTATTAAGTTAGCCCTGTTGTATAGGACCTCATTAGAATAGAATTTTTTGTACTCGGACTCTGGTGTTCTGTATAAATGAAGGCAAACCCGAAGACAGGCCCTCTCAAACACCCGAATCCTTTCCATCGAACTTGTTCCCACGTTGAACCACACGGGACAACCATATGCTATCATTGGCCGTATAAGGGCCGTGTAGTAGATAACCTTTACCCTCGCATCGAGTTGGCTGCTATAAAACAGACTCTTTGTAAGGGCAAAAACGCCTCTGGCTCTGGTCAGAGCAGCATCTATATGTTTGTTAAAATACAGATACTGTTCTAGCCAGAGCCCGATGTATCTGACTACATTTCGACATGCAAGTGGCCGCCCGTGTCGTCCATCGATTGCGAACTTTCGCCAATTCTTTCTGGTGTCCCATGAGGCCCCAGACAACGGCGTCCGAAACAAGATGGTTTCCGACTTCTGGAGGTTGATCTTCAACTTGCAGTCGTCACAATATCGCTGAATCTTATCGAAGTCACGTTGCAAGAGAATTGCAATGACCTCAATCTTTGGTCCTGATCTGTACGCGACCAAGTCATCTGCGTACGCAATAGCATGGTGAAGAGACCCTACGAGATCACTTGTGTAAATATTGAAAAGGATCGGTGAATTAACCGCACCTTGTTGTAGACCATTTTTAATTTCAAAAGTACCAGCAGAGGTCACATTGCCATTTTTCACAATGAACCGCCTACTGGTGAGCATATTATAAAGTATATACAGCAGTGGTTTACTTATGCTCAGCCTGCTCAACTTGTAAAAAAGTCCCTCTAGCCAAACGGTGTCGAAGGCTTTCTCTAAGTCAACCAGACAAGCACCCGTGCATTGTTTCTTGCTTTTGTTCCATTGGATATCCGATACAAGTTTAGACGCGGCATGAATGGTATCATGCCCCGCCTTAAATCCGAATTGGTTATCTGGAATTATATGTTTGTCGTCAACCCACTTAGTCAGGGCTCTATTGATCACTTTTTCGAATACCTTACTGATGTTCGGAAGGAGACTTATTGACCGGAGATTTGCCGGATTGGAATTGTCCTTACCCCTTTTAGGGATAGGATGCACTACTGCTGTTTTCCAATGCGCTGGATAATGTGCATTATTCAGCACATTATTAAACAGAATGCAGTAAATGTATACCGCTTCTAGAGGGAGATGTCTAAGCACAATGTTAGATATTCCATATATTCCAACTGACTTCTTCTTTCTCAGTGATTCGAAGATCGCTTGGAGCTCTACCTTCGATAAGAACGGGGGATGTATCCCTTCGTTGGCGATGGCATTATTTGCCAGCAGTCCAACGCACTAACCACTACATCACGGTGCTCTCTACCAGATTGACATGTGTACGTACATAGATCATATAACAAATTTAATATTTATTTTTAAAAGTTTTCCTCTATAATTCATTTTTCTATAGCGAAATGCGTTTATTGCATACTTGTATAATCAATCCCAGCCTCGACCGGTAGGCGTTAAAAATGATTATCGTTTTTTCGACCGTGAGTACCTGCGCTCCAAAGAAGATGCAGCGGAATTCTTTGAGGATGGGGCATATGGCAATGAGGTGGAATACGTCCTCTTGTTCTCTAATGTTACAAAGGCAGAAATTGGGGAGTTCGGTGCGGTGCGGTACATAATTAAGACTTATTAGTTTACCTCTTATTTTGAAGATATTGCTTATCATGGCGGTTGAGTGACTCTCCATCCTGCAGATGATGATTCAATTTGCTCTATATTGATGACTGAGCTTTATTTACAAATTGTCCATAGATCCTATGGCCCGTGTTTTCCAGTTATGTGTGGAACTTATGCTTTAGGGGGATCAGCTGATCATCAAGTGTAACTAAGAGATTGAAGCCACATTGCGATGCTAGGTTTTTCCTGCCTTCGATACACTTTCCTCCGTTAAGCAACATTTGGGTTAGCACTATCTTCGGTAACCTTTTTTGCCCTACGTCGAGATGGAATTTGAGCGTATCCAGAAATAGGGGTGCTACTCCAGTTTCCAGACAAATCATGTAGTTGGATAACTACTTGATAGTCTAAAAACTCGTCGTACGAAATGACATATGACATTCATCAAAACAATTTTCCCACACTTAAGCAGCGCAAAACAAGATGGATACTGCAGTAGCACGGAATCTTTTCAGTTTCGAACATTGGCTTATGCTTTTATTGTTGATACAACAACTCCAAACTGAACAAATTGCCCTTTTCGCTTCGGCTAGTTTGCTTGGCAGGTGCTTCCTCATATTTAGATTAGACGTAATCAAGTCACCGAGATATTTATATTGACGTACAATATCGATATCTTCAGCTTGAAACTTCCACTTTTCACTCCGGGAATATCTGCCACTACCCTCCCTGAATATGATCATCTCTGACTTCAATAAGTTTACCGATAGATTCCAAGTTTTACAATATTCGTCCAACCTGTTTACCATCAGCTGCATTGTGTTTACCGAATCTGCAAGGAAATCGATGTCAATTGAAAATATTAGAGCTGGTATAATAGTTTGGCTAATAGGGATCCCATCCTTAACGTGATCAGTTATATCTTTTATATATAGAATGAATAAAAGTGTACTCAACACGCATCCTTGCTTTACCCCCATTGCTGTATTAAATTCTTTTGAAAGGTTGCTTTCATCGCAGACACAAGCTACGTTGTTTTCGTACATAGCTTTCAACACTTAGATGACCTTTGTTGAGATTGTAGAAAAGCGCTTCATGTGCTATAAAGTCAAAAGCAACTTGGTGGATGTATTTTAAAAAGATATACCCCAGTAATTTGCTGGATTGTTGTAGTCCCCTTTCTTGTGTAAATTATCGAATTTTGAAAACATTCGGGAACATCTGCGGTTCCGAATATTAGGTTGAACCACAGGAGCATTTAATTTCGCGTCAGCAGCGCACTAGTCTTAAGCGCCAAAAGGAATTCGGTAGTACAGTTTGATGTACCCCATTCCCCATTCGAAAACGTGCACTATGGCTGCCAAAGCTACTGTTGCAACACTGTGTTTCTCCCATTACACTTATTTCTCCGACAGAGGTGTGTCTGCTAAAAATGACGGAAGCCATATTTGCATTCTTCCGGTTTCTTCTTTTAAACTGTAATAAAAACGAATAAAAATTAGAACTAAAAATACTATGTTGCATCGGCCGGGAATCGAACCCGGGCCGCCCGCGTGGCAGGCGAGCATTCTACCACTGAACCACCGATGCTCGTTGTTTTCAGCTATTGTTTATGAATTTATTTTGCATTCCAGTGCAATGATCAATCACTGTAGTTCAATGACAAATGGTTTTTTTTTTTGACAATTGCGATAAATGTACTTTTTTAATGAAAGTTCATTAGCTAATTGTGTGCTGCCTTGAAATGTCTCACCTCCGAAAACTTCTCACTAGAATTATTACAGCATCAGAATTGTTGTCTGAAGTCTCTCGCACTCGCCGATTGGGGGAAACTTTAGAACAAAATGGAAGAATTTTTAGCTACCCTTTCCGTTTAACTGGAACAATGGATAAAATCGATGACGAATAAAATGAAATAAAACACCTCGTGTAACTTCATCTTCCGACAATAATTTTAAATTTATTCTTAAACAAAACAACAATAAATAATACACCAACGGCAATACTAAACAATTGAACGTTTATGACTTTTGAGTCAATTAGTGATTTTAACATTTCTTTAAGTGATTGATCGCGAGTTTCGTTGCCGCAACAATTTTCCATACTATTCCAAAACTAATTTGTGTAACCACAGATCGACAGCAAAAGTTTTTTGTGGTATTTCTCTGGAAGATAAAACGTTTTCTTTGTGTAACTAGATATTTTAGGTATGCTTTTGTTAAAATAAATAAACTCAATCAGCTGATTGGCGGTGACACATGGAAAGTGACATTTCTTTTTTCCAGGGAAGTTCTTGAGTTTAACAATTCAGTGTTTGGAATTCAATACTTGGGTGAGAAAAAACCCTGCATAGTTTTAGGATGTTTACATAAGTTAAGCAATGTTTAGGCTTGTTATTTTTTTAACTCCATATTGAAAGTTATATTTACATACTTTCTGTGGCCGCAAGCGATAACCGCTTAGTTCTGAAAATGGAATATTCGAAGTAAGCTGTTTGGAATTCAACTATCGCTTTGTAAAAAAACATACACGTTTCTCAAAATGCACCTTAACCGTAATTGTATAAAAACATTTATATTTAAAATAGCTTATTAGCAATGAAAATACTAAAAAACTAATTTGATTTTCATCGAGTTAAGCGGTTATCGCTTGTGGCCACAGATTTTTACGGTAGAATTTCTTCATCGCTGCAGTCTTTGTGTTTATATTACAATTCACTATACTATGCTTAACTTCTTCTGCAACATTGCTTAACTTCTGCAAATATCCACCATGATTTAAATCGCCCGTATATCTGGTTTTATGATTAAGATTTTAAGTCCTTCATTTTAGCACAGACAAAAAATATATTAAAATATTAATCATAAAACCAGATATACGGACGATTTAAAGCATGGTGGATGTTTGCAGAAGTTAAGCAATGTTGCTTGTTGATTTTTTAACTCTACATTGAAAGTCAAATACATTACAAAACACGACTATGCTCATATGCGACTCAGAAATACGACTTTCATAATTGGGGTGTACCAGCAATGTACGTGCATATTGATTATAAAAGCGGATACACACCATCGAACAAGAATGTCAGTTTTGAAGGATAACACGCAAAACTGATAATGTGTACGCTCGAAATTTGGAGTGACACCCAAAAATGAATAATGATGCTCACAAAATTCGTGTGTGTAAACTACGCGCGGCAGAAGTAAAACATGCATGTTATGCTAGAATAATTATAATTTTGAAGTGTTGAATGATAAAAATGAATGACAATGGAGCTACAGACTGTAACCATTTATACTATACACTGTCTCATAAGTCGGAGGTTCATCTGCTGATGGTCGGAAAAATAATGTATGTATGTATGTAATGTATTTATGTTTGTATTGTAATGTATGTAATGTAATGTATGTATGTAATCTATGTATGGAATGTATGTATGTATGTAATGTATGTATGTAATGTATGTACGAAATGTATGTAATGTATGTATGTAAATTATGTACGTATGTAATGTATCTATGTACATTTGTATGTCATGTACATATGTATGTATGTATGTAACATATATGTAATGTATGTAATGTATGTACATACATATGTACATATGTATGTTATGTATGTATGTAGGTAAATTATGTATGTAATGTATGTATGTAATGTATGTATGTAGTCTATGTATGTAATGTATATATACATATATTCAATGTATGCATGTATGTATGTATGCATTTACAAATGTATGTATGTATGTAGGTATTTAGATAACGGTAATCCGCCATCTTGGTGCGTCCGCCATATTAAATATCACTTATGTAGTTATTATATTTGCCTTGTCAAAACCCTTTCATTCAATATCCATATTAAGTTGTTCGTGAAGTTGAAAGTCATCCGCCATCTTGGTGCGTCCGCCATATTGAATTTAGATTAACGTCAGTTATCTTATCGTATTCTACTTGTCAAACCTTTTCATTTAATACCCATTTTGGATGGGTCAAGAGGGTAACGGTTTATGTATGTAGATATGTATGTACATATGTATGTATGTATGTATATGTATGTACGTATGTGTGTATGTATTTGTATGTATGTGTGTTTGTATGCATAGTGTGCATAGTATGCATAGTATCTGCTCCATTACTTCGAAAAGCTGGTACATATTCATTCTGTCGAATGTATGACGTAATCAGTCGTCACACTTTTTCGTTACAAAAATGTTTGAATAACGTGCGTATAAAAGTTTTACTTCAAAAATACGCATGCATGCTAGTGGATAGCAAAATAAATTTGCGTAAAAATTTGCACAAATCCAAAACTTGCGAATTCTCACATGCCTGTGGATACCCACCTTAATAATAGTACAACAGACAATGATAGAACTAGGGATAAATGTACAAAAATTGACAGAAATTGTACCTAAAGCATTCGTTAAATCGAGTGAACAATTTATTGAGCTTTGCCTAAATTGATTTAGTAAATAAAAAGGCCAACTAAAAAGCAAGCGATTTTCGGTATTTTTTAACGTGCGAAATGTACCTACATATTGTACTTATCGCATTGCTGTGTTTCGGGGAATACCCTTTTAATGCATTCGAGTATCGTATTACGCGATTTTGTATAATGCGCTATTTCTTGAGAACCTACAAGGGCTGATTGTATTTCACTTGTCTGACTGCAAGATATTTAAACATACACATCGCAAATAAACTATTTTTCAGATCATTAAATTGCGATTATCGCCCATAACAGAGCAATACACATGACTAACGTACATTTCTTTCAATCTGCTTGTATTTAAGTTCACAGCTTTCCTTAATATTTGTTCAGTGAAAGCTGTGTATGAAATGCGTTCGCTTCTGACGAATCAAACAGAAAAATCACAAATAGCCTGGGCTGGTAAATCCCCCTTCAGTAAGACTTTGACTTTAGACAGCACGACTATCTCGCTATGGGTTATCTTTT
The DNA here is from genome assembly GCA_949775065.1 of Brachyopa scutellaris. NCBI lineage: Eukaryota > Metazoa > Arthropoda > Insecta > Diptera > Syrphidae > Brachyopa > Brachyopa scutellaris. The sequence continues at coordinate 105,994,398 of OX459113.1, forward strand.
ACCAGTGAACTTTATGATCTTATTGCCGTCTATTTTTGGTTTAAATGAAAATCTGGGTAATTCAATGGATTTATTTATAAGGCCTGTAGCCATCAGCATCCGGATCTATTCCAAAGTAAACTGTTCACTAGTTAGGTACCTACTATGGCATTCAAAGTTATTCTGCAGTTCGCTGCTCTTCTAATTGGTAAATTAATTTGACAGTTGCCCACATAGAATACATAACACAGTGTCGTGTTTATTCCTTATGTTCTTAGTTGTTCATTGTTGTGTGGGTATAACCATTCAACCGCGTAGCGCTTGGGGTGCAGCAGCACCCAAGTGGAATACTCGAGTCAACGGACCAGTCCAGTACGTCATCATTCATCATTCGGATCATCCGAACGGGTGCTCTGACTCATCTCGATGCCAACAACTTATTCGTAACATTCAATCGGACCATAAGGGTCGTCGGAATTTCAGTGACATTGGATATAATTTCATTGTGGCCGGCGATGGAGAAGTCTACGAGGGTCGGGGTTTCGGTAATCAGGGTTCACATGCGCCACGATACAATTCAAATAGCATTGGAATTGTTTTCTTGGGCAACTTCGATAGTAAGTCACCCGCATTTTGTGTAAATTTAAATCGTATTTAACTTGCTTTGCACTTTCATAGATCAACTACCATCATCGACTATGCTGAATAATGCTAAAGAAGTTATTGCACAAGCTGTTTCCAGTGGACATCTTAAGCGAGATTACACTCTCCTTGGTCATAGGCAAACAAAGGCAACTATTTGTCCTGGAACTGCGCTCTTTAATGAAATAAAAACGTGGCCTAATTGGAGATCAATTTAAAAAATGATCTCAACCTAATTTTTAATCAAAGCACTGATAAATAGATTAAGAAAAATTAAATAATGTGTATACATAATATAATTACGTTAAGTATTGTGTTAGTTATTTAAAACGGCCTGACATCTATTCAGGATTCAGGTTAGTGTTCGTTATTTTATTAGAAATGTGCGATAGACTTTATTTCAGTTCTGGGTGAAGTTGTTTTAGGTTTGCTAAATGATAGGAACAGTTTACAGTTCTCTGCTTTTCAACTTACAGATATGGTATTTGCCTTTTTTAAATATCGAGCTATGGGTTTAGATTTTAGAGACAACCGCTGATATAATGGGTGACGTGAAATAACGCCCTACGAAATAAGACCACATATGGTCCTATTTCCATTTCTAAGTGGAGATAAGACCACATGAGTCATGTGGTCTTATTACAATGACTTATTTCGTATTTGGAAAGTCTTAAAGATTTTAATTTTTGTCAATTTCAAAGTACTTAAAAAACGAATGAGGTGTAAAATTTTATGCTCCTTTTCTCAAACTCTCAAATATTAGAATTTTATAAGTTTCTTATTTTATTTACCTATTAGCACATTATGAAAAATGATAATTTAAAAAAAAACATATAAAATTTTAGTTTTGAGGATTTGAGAAAAAAATCGCGCGTTCACGTTTTCTCAAATAATATAATAGAATTTAATAAGAATTTTTGTTTTATTAGCACATTATGAAAAATTAATTTTTAAGAAAAGAAACGTATAAAATATTAGTTTTTGTGAATTTAAGAATGTAAAACTATGAATCAAAATCACGCACTTTTTTTCATATGGTTGTGTGTACCTTATAACAAACGCTTCCTAATCATTGAAATTATTTGAAAATGTGGCTTTATTTCTATGTTGATGCCGGGCGTTATTTCCATTTTTTCATGGTAATAAGATCACATTTTAAATGTGGCCTTATTTCGTAGGGCGCTATTTCACGTCACCGATATAATGCAGATAATTAAACACTATTGTTAATCCACTATAAAATATCTGCTATACATCGCAGTCATTTGAAACTAATTAACAGTCTTCCAGCTGAACTTATCGGTTCCTTTCGTTTTCAATATACATATGTACATACATATGTATCGCCACTGTATTACGCTATTGATAGCTGCGGTAGAGAATAATATAGCTTAAACTCGTAAACTTGCTGCTTTTATTTAAAAATTGCAAAAACATCTGGGTACTGTTACTAGTGTCTATACGAGTGTAACTAAATACAACGCATTTTAACGGTAGTCAACCATAGAAGCAAGGTCACGGCCACTGCTGATAACGTGTACGATATACATACATAGTTGCTCCGACAACGAGGTGACGAAAATGATTGGCACAACCTAATCAACGGCAATCAGTCATATTTTTAACTTGCTGATGTAAACAGTCTCTTCTTTCAGGCAACTCCATCATTTGCACATTTTACCTACATTTCTAATACCAAACATATTGAAATCAAATATATGTACATATGTATGTATACTCGGTAGAGTTGTAAAAGAATGCAATCATTTAGAAATTCTTTAATAAATTGATTGCATTCATTGACTTCATTTTGAAACTTAAAAAAAAAAAAATGCAATCACCATTCATTAAGCATTGAAAAGATTACATTCTTTTTGTTCACCATTCAATTGAAGGCAATTGAATGCATTTGTCTTCTTGGCAATCTTTTGCATTCATTGAATTCTTCTGCATTCATTTGCATTCTTTTACTTTATTTTGCCTTTTTTTTCATTACCACCGCTTAGTCCTGCATGTAAGCAACAGCGATTACAATTTGCTGTCTGTCTCTCGTTCTCGTCCTTCATGTGCTCGTGCTGTGTGTAAACATTATAAGAATATTCATATCCCCTTTAGCGTGTGTAGATTATAAAAAAAAAAAGATCACGTGACATATGGTTACGGTTGTTTCTCTTTTCGAATATCGTGAAATTTGTCCAAATTGAATTTATTTTCATCCGAAAAGACAACTTTGCCCCAGTCATTTAAAACTCCTCTAGTTTGCACATCCCATTTCATGTGATCTTTGCAAATTTATCAATTTCTTTAGATTTAGAATGTAACGCATTCCATTGTTGCTTCTTATTTAAGATGTCGTGCAATGATACCTGTTTTTGGCAGTTTTTGAGATACTTTCAGTAACTAATTTTTTACTTTTCTCAAGTTTCAAAAGATTTTTATATTAATCAGCATGCAGCGATTTCAAATGCCATTTTAACGATGTCATGGTGCCACCCTTCCTGGAGTATTTCTTTTTTTTCACAAACATTGCACTTCGCCGCATCCGAATCAATTTCACTGAATGGGTTCCATATTGTAGTTGTTTTAGGCTTCATAGTTAATAGGGTCTAGTTAATAAACGGCAAGTTCTCCGTTTACTAAACCATGAAGCCAATCACTAACTCATGCGTCTCATGCACTGCACGCACTCTCAGCTTCAATGCAAATACAGTAGAATCCGCTTAAGACGCTCTTCAAGGGACCGACAGAAAATAGCGTCTTAAGCGGGATAGCGTATTAAGTGGAAAAAACTAAAAAAATACATCCAAAAAGAGTTGAAATTATACATGTATTATGCTAGTTTTCCTTTTACCCCTTGTACTAACCATTGTACGCAATCAAATTCTAATGCACTGACACCACCTGTAGGTACGTAAGACGCACACAAGAAATGAAACAAGACTGGCAAAAGTAACGACCACATAAACGACACGCTTTATGCGGTTTCTTTGCGAAAAACAAAAAAATCACTATAAGAACGGCGGTGTCCGTCGGTGCCGCCATATATCCCAATGCACCGAATGGTTTTTCTGAAAATAAAAAATTAAAAAACAAGAAAATAAAAATCTTACGAAGTGTATCGCTTAGCTGTGTGAGCTAAGTCCCTTCGAGTTCGTTATAACAGGTTTCCACTGTACAAACAAAATTGTATTACACTTCATTTTATATAATAGATTAAGAGTTATTCAATTACAGCTTGGACTATGTATGTATCTACATATGTACATATACCTATATGTACATACATAATACCTATATCCTCCTGCGTTATATAAAACGCGTTCGAACTAAATACAAATGCATAGGTATGTAATTAATATTTATCATAATTTCAAAGTAAGTATTCTTCTTTACTAAATTAAAAATATATATGTAAGTAGGTATATGTACATACAATGTATGAAGTATGAACATACACATTATATGTACATAATATTTAGATAATTAAAGATTAAGTTTCGAACTCAGGATAAGAGCGTAATTTTACCACATCTACTCTACGATCAGTATTATCAATGCTATATTATGAAGTCTTGCTATATCAAAATTAAAATTATAACAACAAAAAACAACAGCACTAAATCGATCACATGTTTGTCATTTCCATTTTATTCACTGAAATTTTCTAAAATTATTCGGTAACAGGTTGTAAACAGACGTACACAACACCTGGCTCGGCGGCTCTTCTGCCTTAGTCACATAAACCGGAAAGTCTACCGATGCGAATTCAATTAAAAATTGTCTACAGACACCGCACGGTGCCGTCAGAGTATCTTTCTGATATGCCACCACTGCACAAGATGAAAATTCTTTGTAACCCTCACTCACGGCCTTGCATATAGCTGTTCTCTCGGCACAGGAACATGGGGAGAAGGCAACATTTTCCACGTTGCAACCGCTAAAGATTTTGCCACATTTTGTACGTAACGCTGCCCCAACAGCGAAGTTACTATATGGAGTGTATGCGTATTTTCTTGCAGCGATCGCGGCTAAAATCAGCTCTCGTACGGCGGGATCTACAATTATTAGAATTTAGTACAATTTCTCGGAAATATCACTTATGAGTATACCCAATACCCAGTTCGCTGTATTGCTTAGTGCAATCTACATAGTTTCCGGTGTTCATTTCCATTGCGTTGCTAATTTTTATTTTTATTATTTTAGAGCGAGAGTAGTATTTGCACTATCGACTATGCCACGACCCGAATCGAAATGAATTTATCGAAAATGTTGCAGTGGGTGTTAGCAATAGCATGCGATCTGTGTAGTATTTACCTAGCACCCTGAGAGCTAATACAAATAAATACATACACAATGTAAAAACTAAAAAAAACAGGGTGGGGTGCAACAGCACACGAGTATCGCTATCGCATGCGCCGTAAATTTTAAGAGAGCTGACTTTGCTGGTCGCAAATTGCTCAAATTACATAATTAGAAAGTTAACATTTTTCTAGTGAGTATGCTTTAAATTCTCTTCATTCTCTCATTGTCGTATTTCAAGGTTCAATATACATACCTATACCTACTGTTGGTTATTACGTGCTATGATAAGAGACGGATAAGCATGTATGTATCTACTAGCTCACATATTAGGGATCAGCAGTTGTTTGGATTAGTCCGCATAACTCTTCGGTTTATGAGTTAACATTACAGTTACAGTGGACTCTTGTTAACTTGAACACGTACAAAACCAGGGCCGTTCAAGTTATTGAATTGTTCAAGTTACTGGATCAAAACAAAAAAAAATATCCTTTTTTCAAACATATTCAGTTTAATGTTGTTTTTATTCATAAATAATAAGGCAAACATTTCTTTTTAAAACAACTACTTTGAAAAAAGAATTGTTATTTTAAATTGTTTGGCCTTGCGTACTGCGTTTTATAAAGCAAATACTCGAAGAGTCTGGACGACTGTCAGATCCGGGAATGTTCTTTCGTTTTGATTAGCTATTCGATGGTTTTATCGAACAGTTCAACTGATTCCTTATTAATAACATTATTTTGTACGATAACGACATCAACAAGATCAGACTTTTTGATCCAAACACGCACTAGCTTTTCACAGTAAAAATCACTTGGAAAATGATTTATAGCTTTTAACTCAGATGCAAAAGAAATTTTCTAGGATTCCTCTTTATGAAAACCATTAATATTTGTAGCAACATAAATGTACATAGGTGTAAAGCGAAGATTCCAATTTAAAACAATTTTGGTTGTCACATAAAATTTGTTCAAGTTAAAGAGGTTTTAATTTTGTAATTGTTCAACTTATATAGTACTTCATGGAAAAATTCAAGGTATCGAGTCTTAAAAACTGTCCGTTCAAGTTATAGAATACCTATAGGGGAAAAATGGCATGTTCAAGTTATTGGATTGTTCAAGTTATCGGATGTTCAAGTTACCGAGAGTATTTCGAGGTCATGAAGAGTTGTCAGCCAACTTGCAGCTCTAGCCATTGATTTTTAATTTCTTGAGAAATTGCCGAGTCCCAAGAATATTCCTTCAGCCACAGTTGCTGAAGAATCAACTTGGTCTTTATGACGCATGGGGCGATCCATTCTAGCTAGCGGATAAAATAGCCGAGCTATATCTGCATGTACAGATCTTTTTACCCGACTACGCAGAGGAAGGGTTATGATTTTAACAGGCTGGGTTTGTTTGTTTGTTTGTTTGTTTGTATGTATGTAAGGATGTCACCTCGTACAGCCTAAACTATGGAACCGATTTCAACAAATGAGGTGTCGTTGGATTCGTCTTTATCCGGAGACTGTCCTAGGCTATGTGACGTCACCGAAAAATTCAATATGGCGGGCGCACCAAGCAAAATAGCGGACTACCTCTTCTTTTTTCTTTTCTTTTTTACCCGACTACTCTTTATAACCGCATTGATAGTGGTATCAAATGAAAGGGCTTGGTGAGTAGAATACAATACGATATGACGTAATTCTAAATTCAATATGGCGGACGCCCCCAAGATAACGGATTTCTGTTATCTTTACTACCTCCTTAATATGGGTATCAAATGAAAGGGATTGGCGAGTAGAATATACATAATACGATATGACGTTATTCTAAATTGAATATGGCGGACGCCCCCCAAGATGGTGGTTTTCTGTTATCTTTACTACATCCCTAATATGGGTATTAAATGAAAGGTTTTGGCAAGTAGAATGCAATACGATATGACGTCATTCTGAATTCAATATGGCGGACGCCTCCAAGATGGTGGATTTCCGCTATCTTTACTACATCCCTAATATGGGTATCAAATGAAAGGGTTTGACAAGTAGAACACGACATTACTTACTTATATGTACATACACTACATATTTTTTGAAACTAAAAAGTTATAAATAAAAAATTAAGTCTAAAAAACTAAAACCCGACTACGGGAAAAACCAACTAAAAAGTACGAAACAAGATGAAACCAAACAATGATTTTCAGAGTATAGCCGTGATCGCATGCCGTTACAATAACGTATTCATATAATTGTGCATTCATTGGACGAAGCGGCATGCGACCACAGCTGTACTCTGAAAATCATTGTTTCGTTTCATCTTGTTTCGTACTTTGTAGTTGGTTTTTCCCGTAGTCGGGTTTTAGCTTTTTAAACTTAATTTTTTATTGTGTATTGTTGGACCTCAGATAAATTGATTTTGAGTTCCAATGTATCTTTAGCAGGATGCCATTTAATCCCAAGTGTTTTAATGGCATCTGCTGATTCAAAGTTTAGAGGTAGATTTAGTTCTCCTTCGTTTTCAGACACCTGCTCTGTGGGATTTTTGGCCCATTTTCGCAGACGAAAACCAGCTGATGTAAGGACCCTTAGAATGTCTCTATGTAAGCTAATTGCCTCGTTTTCACCACTAGTACCATAGATGAGATCAGCAACGTAAAATCCCTCGAAAAGTAGATACCTTAGCTTAGAGACGTAAGGGTGCTCGGACGCCAGCTGGTGTAAGGTGCGCACTGCTAAATATGGTGCCGATGCAGTTCCAAATGTGACGTATTTAGGGCATACGTTTTTATTGTTTTTTCTTGCAAGTCTCTCCATAAAATTAGTTGCTATGGAGTATCCTCTTCTGACATCCACATCTGCCATTACATCAAGCTTATATCGGACACAAACGCAATTTTAAACTTCCTCCACTTCGTAAGATCGATGATATCGGACTGTGATCGCGGTCCTACCATTAAGCAGTCATTTAGCGCTCTTCCGTTGAAGTTTTGCAGGAGCGTCGAACACCTTATGCAGTTTTGTGGTGTTGCTGGATTCTTTAAAGACCGCGTGAAGAGACAAGCAGTAGTATTCGCCGATTCGCCCCCTTCCATACGTACTGTGACTTCCTTAAAATGTGCACTAGTGTTGAGAAATGCTTGGTTCATCGAGTGGTGAATTGCATAAAACGGGTTGACTTATCGGATTTTGTACATAATGGGATTGAGGATTGTATTGGGTTGTATTTTGATTGCGGAATTGGGGATATTGTTGGTGGTTTTGTACATTGACTAGATTTTGTCTACATTGTGTCTCAATGTGTAGCCTTGTGTGGTGTTTATAACCACCTATTGCTACTGTTGCAAGCCGAGGCGTGATGGTCATAGCCTAAACAATTACCACAAACTCCATTTTTCAGTAGTTCTAGTCCAGCTCTAGTTTTGACATCCATTTGTAAAACATTTGCAATGTCTCATCCAATAAGAACCCTTAAAAATTTGACATCTAAATTGTTTTATTGGTCGCTCGGATCTTAATAGGCAGGCCGTGGATGTGGTTTTCCGAAACGAGTTTGAATGCGTCGATTGTTTCGTCTGCACATATAGTTCGAAAATGTTTGCCAGAGAGTTAAATTGACCCTCGATGAAAAACATGAATGTTTTTCAATCAGGAATCTGCGGTGGCAGTTTATTAAAAATCAAGTAAATGAGAATGGCGTCCCATGTTTCAACATCTACATGTTTTGAGGTTGAGCAGTGCATCATGAACGCATTCGATGCTGGTATCATGCAGTGATTTTAAGCCAGCAGCAGATTCACTGGTGAGGTTATTCTGCTCTACTAACCGCTTTAGCTGGGTATTTAAAAAGTTTACGCTTGTATCTATCTGTGAGAATTGTCCAAACTGAGGCAAAACTCTTAGAATCGATGGGAACGTGCTGAATTAATCGTGCAGCTTCCCCACACATAGATGTTTTAAGATACTGAAGTTTCTGTATCTTCGGGAATTCCGTGTTATTTTTAATCAAACTTTCGGATTAATTGAAAAATTCAGACTAGTATTCAAATTTGCCCCGAAAAGGGTTTAAGGTAAATGAATTCTTTGAAGACGTACGTCAGAGCCCGCAGATCTAGCTAGAGCTGTCTAAGCGAGAGGTATCAACTGAGTCATTGTGTTCCTCCACAAAACGATCAGTCTTATCGTGTAGAATAAAGGTGAAATTATATTCTCTTGATTTTCGAGAATGCTTCATCCTGAATATACTTTTCTTCATTCATTCATTTTATCGATGTCAGATAAACACACGGTTAATTACTCCTTTGACATTCGCGACACATCATCTTTTTTAAATGCTTCGAAATCTCGACTGATATCGTTTAAAATGTCTTCTGGGCATTCGATTGATTTCAATAATTTCGACATTTTTAAGCACTTTTATTTCAAAAAATATTTATTCATTTTTTCTATTCATTTCTTTTTAATTCAATTTTTATTGGTTTATTTAAGGAAAAATTCTTACCTTTGTTCTGCGCTTTGGTGCGGGTTTAACCGTTTGCAGATGTTACTGCTAATCACTGGTTGTTAACCAGAACTGTATTCTCTGGGATCGCTTCTTGTCCGCTTACACCGGTAGTTTGAAAAATCACCGTTATTTACACACCGGCCAGCCACTACCATTCGAGTATTCCCAATGTCAGTAGGGATACATCACACAACACAAGCTCAACGAGAATATGAAGCGGCATGCAGATATTAAGAAATACGTCTGTCCATATTGTGGGTTAAAAAAGAACACGTTCCGACCTAAATACTCGCGTGAACTTCCACACCAAAGAAAAAACATTCCCTTCAAGTACTGTGAGCAGGTTTTCAACAACATTGACAATTAGTGTCGTCACGTATGTCCTGAACACGAGTGGTTCAAGAAATTCCGATGTAAGTATGTACTGTTAAAAGTGCTTCGGTAAGGCGGAAACAAGAAAGCATCATGAAATTGTTAAAGAAAACTATTTTTGCTGGTTTGCCTTGATTGCGTATAACGATAAATATAGTGGAAACTTGTGCAATCACGGAATTTTGACAATGCAATCTGTCGATCTGACTATTTGGATTTAGATACTCAAAATTGTCTACCGAAAGCAACACCCAGCTGCAGACTTCTGACGAAAACCGATTCTTAGCTCGTATGCTGTCTGTTACTTCAAAACCTATTTAGTAACCAGAACAAAGACTTCCAGCAACCATTTCATTATTCCAACTTTAAAACAAAAAATTGTTTTACAGCAACCAGCTAGTCTAGACCAAATCACTTCGCCAAAATTAAAAAGACTGGTACATAATAATATATTTAAATTTTTTTTTTAGTTTTTACTTTTCTTGTTATTTTATGATGATGAGATGATGATGATGATGAGAATGGGTGCATTAGTAATTAAGTAGCGCTTAGGCTACTTCAGTTTTCAAATTGTATTTGGCTTTGATGTTATTAAGCTCCTCTTGCTTTTTGTCCACATCTAAACGTTTAAATGCCTTTGTCGATTGATAATACAACACAACTAAATAGCGATTACAAACGTTAAATCCAGACAAATGATCACAAGCATTTTTTGCGTCGAAAATATCTTCGTAGACAACAAACGCTGTACCACGCGTCTCAGGCGTATTTCCACTGAAAATATAATTTTCAATTAGAGTTAAACGTTATACTGCACAATACTTACACTCGGATTTGTCGTATGGCTCCGAATTTTCCAAAAATATCGTACATTTCGTCCGAAGTGATTTTATATGGAAGATTCCTTACGTAGAGTACCCTATTCACCTCTGGAGGTAACCGGATCTGGATAATGAATAGATTCAATCGTAAAAAAAATACGATTTCTTATGAGCTTAAATACTAACGTTATTCCGTTTGTTCATCATTTTAACAAAGTGCTGGAAACGCAGATGCCTTTGTTAAATTATTTCTGCAGGGCTTGATGTGATAAAACTGCAATCCTTTGTCAAAACTAGTTCGACGATCGACGAAAGCTGTGAAATGTGAATAAAAAAAAAAACTTAAAACCCAAATAAACGTTTGACATTTCTGTGACAGTTGTTGGTCACAAATTTAAATGGCAGTATTCCACAGCGAAATAAACGTTTGCAGAATAGAATGCATTCAATGATTTTTTAATAATCAGATACCTATATGAAGTGAATTGGGCGACTATTAATTACATTCTTAAGCGCATAGACGACATCTAGTGCAGTGTTTAAAGCAAGTATGATTAATTTATTAAAAAAAAAATTGAATTGCACCTAAAAAATTTAGTAGAAAATATAATTGAGTTTTGCATTGTCTTAAAGTTGATAGAAATTCAGTGTGTGGACATTATAACCTCAATTAAAACAATTGCCAACATTTTGTGTAAAAGTGATTCTTTATTAATATAATATAGTAATGAACATATGTTTTAATATTATTTGAATCTTCACGATAAAATTATGTATAAAATATATTAGTTAATATTGCCAACATAAATTTAGTTGTAGCTAATACTAATAATAACAAAGCAGCATTTTAAATACACCAAAGCTCAATATAATACAATATGATAAGAAATATGGGATAAGATGTTATCTGATAAAAAGATCGGTTTGAAATTAAAACAATTTTAAAATGGAAGAAACACTTTAACTATGTATATATGTATTTTGGCATGGAAATTAACTTTCCCTCAAAGTTTTTCGAACAGTATCCGGCTACAATAATAAACAAAATGTTTAATTAGTAAAAAAAAATAAACCTCGGGTTAAGACTTACTGTTCTAAACCAATATGAATCAGTTTTGAACATCAACCGGTATGTTAATGTCATTTTTGAAGCTGGCGCAATTGCATGCATATGCAAATGTTTAACACTTATCATTGGTGGCCAATGAAATCCATAAAGAGCATCTTTTGTATCAACGCCCATGTTCGTCAAGTGGTCCCTTAGAGACCTTTCCATGACATCAACTAGAATTAAATTAATAAGGATTACTAGTTTAATAAAGGTGGTTTTGTCTGAAAATAAGAACTCAAATTTAAACTAAAAATTCGAGTTAGAAGGACTTTGAGTTAGGGGAAGTTGAATGTATATACATGCTGCATAATATTAGCTAACTGCATGCTATTTCAACACAAACAAATAACTTTCGACGGAATATTACTTCACCATAGCTCACTATTCAATACTTGCCATGAGACTGCTATTACAAGCAGTATAGGTACATAAAAATGTATTTCAAGTTTTTTACGGCAAGCAAAATAGAATAGATTGCGAAGTACCTAAATTCAATGCTGCACAAATGCATTTATGTACATATTGTTAGAATGGTTGGGGGCGATTTTCCAATACGCCAACCTCCCGTTTTTTTGGATTTTTTTTTTATAGACCCTAAATGACCCCTAAAACACGAAAAAAATAAAATTAATGTGAGGAAATAACAAAAAAAGGCAAAAAAAAATTTTTCATTTTCGAAATTCTAACCTCAAAATACTTAAAATTACCATTTTAATGAATGAAAGTGGTCATTTTATGAGAAAATATAGTGAAATATATATATGCAATTAATAAATAATGTAAACAGTTGGATGCCTGGCGCGCTGCACGCGATTAAAAAAAAAAACTATGGACAGGGCATCGACTGAAATCATTAAGAAGTGGCCACGTCCTGTATGGCTGTTTCCTCAACTGGTATTACTAAACAGTTGGGTGCCTGGCGCGCTGCGCGCGTTTAAAAAAAAACTATGGACAGGACATCGACTGAAATCATTAATAAGTGGCCGGTCCTGTATGGCTGTTTCCTCAACTGGTTTACTAAGCAGTTGGGTGAGTATGAGAATCTCAACGCCAAAAATAATAATAATAAAAGTGCATAATAGACACGCTGAACGCATTAAAAACAGAAAGTAATACATACTAGATCCACTGAACGCAAAAAAAGCAGCCTGTCAAGTCATTTTTATGTCAAATATGTTGACATTTGTACGGTTTTTGTGCAGATTTGTAAGGTTTTATGAAAAATTAATTATTGTTTTAAACACATAAACAAATGTTTCCTCACATTAATTTATATACACAACATCTTATAATAATCTATATTTACCAAAAATAATAATAAAAAGTGGAAATTCAGGTTGGCATATTGGAAAGTAGAGCCTAAATGTAAATTGTTTCAATTGAAAACTCCAGAAAAGTGCAGTAAACCGTGAATCAATTAAACTTTGCTCTTGGTCGAATTCATATAAACTGCAGTTTACTAGGTATCACCTATTATTTTCATGCGTACATTTGACTATACGCACTGAATGCACTCACTTGAAAACAATAAAAAAAACATCGCATGGACTACACATTTGTGTTCTATGTTTATTTTTTGTAGCATAAAAAAAATTTCTTTTCACTTTTGATAAAACAATTAATGAAAATTACTAGATAAGCTTACTCAGATCAACATGTTCCCTCCGCAAAGTCTTGGCAGTCTCGTAATGAATCTTAGAAACGGCCAAGAAATGATTTTCCGCAGCAGGCTTAATATCCCTAAAAATCACAATCTTATCATTTTCATACTCGATGTTCGTTTCTGGAGATCTCCCACCGACAATATCACAAAACACACATTTACTCATTTTTAAATTTAGGAATTCAAGAGCAAGAAATTTGAAATAAAGTTCACGACCACGTCTGATGAAGAAAAAAATGTTTTGATAACAAACGTCCACCCAACTCACTCAGCTGTGTACCGCAGTTGATAACTGATTACGATTCTTGATATGTAGATGAGGTGATACTGGGCTAAAGATAATACAGTATACACACAGCTTTTCAAATTTTTCTATGAAAAAAAAAACTAGTTGACAGCTTTTTTTGCAGCGAAGCAGAAGGTGCAGAAAAGTGTGCAATGACAAATGTCAAATCTGTTGACAGCCAGCACTACCAGTAAGCGGTGGCAGTAGTGGGTGTAACAGAAAAATATTGATAAGCCTAGTATTTGATTAGAATTCTGTCAATTTTCAATAAAAAAAAACAACAAATGTTCCGCAATCAATAGTGAAAGTGTCTACCAATCATGAATGAACTTAAGGCACCATCCTTGCAATCGTTGTTAGAATCCGATCACGGATCCACCGACAGTTTATTGGCCGATTCCCTACAATTAGACATAGAAGACGTAAGAAAACATATCGAAAATAAATAGTATTTTGAAATTTTAATAGTTTAATTTATAGCTTGATGATGTGGAGTATTCTATTCCACCAATGGGCACTCTCCCAACGCTGGAGAGTGTTCTAAGTGAGTTTGATGCTGATTCGGATATTGCCTCGGAGAATACGATTCCTGCGCCTACACCAACCCCATCAATGGCCGGCGATGAAAACGCTCGTGTTGGTGGCTCAGTCATGCGACATGTTCTACTGCAGGGTGTTTCAACTCAAACGTCAACTGCAGCGGTAAGTAAGGCGAGGAGATTACTCATGAATCAAATACAATCATATATACTCCTTTAGGATCGGGTGCATGCCGGTTTAGCAACAGCTTGTGCCATATCGCAATTAATTGCTGTGGGGACTTCCCATGGGCACATTCTTAATTTTGACAACACTCAAACTCTTCGGTGGGCACATCAGGATAAGAAATCGCAAGGAGCAGTGACCGCATTAGATTATAATCAGGATTGCTCGAGGTTGTTAGCTGGGTTCGCGAGAGGCCTTGTCGTTATGATAGACACACATTCGGGAGACATTTTGCGAAATCTATTTGATTCCATAACACCAAACACGGGAGTACTGCACGTGAAGTGGACAAGTCGTCCAGCGTTGGCCTTATGTTCTGATTCGGGTGGTTCTGTGTGGTCGTTGAGTTTCACTAGGAAACTGGGAATTCGTGGATATGCATCGCGGTGTTTGTTCAGTGGAGCGCGGGGAGAAGTTTGTGCTGTTGAGCCGTTAATTTCAGATAGCGATATGCAACATGATTTAGATCAGTATTCTATAGTTGCCTTGGCAACTTTGTCGAAATATTTTATTGTTACTATACGACCACGACTAAGAGTCATCAAGTTTCATACACTCACAGGACCGCCTGATTGCTTACCTTTGCTCGCTTGGCAAATGGTCCTCATCCAAGCCGCTGATACAACACGATCGATTGATCCTGTCATAGTGGTTGCACGTGGAAACCAGCTTTTTTTTCATCAGCTTTTCATCACGAGTGGCCGTTTGAATTTATTGTTTCTGCGTCATGTACAGTTGGCATGTAATCTCTTGGCCGTCCATTGGTTGGGTCCAAAATCCGTTGCTTGTCTTGATACGTCGGAAATCCTACACCTCATCGACGTTCGTTCCAGCAAGGAGGCCGAGTGCCTTGATATAGCAAACGCTGGCTTGGTTTACGGTTCAGCTCAGTTTAAAGGCCTGGCCACTGGTGGGAATGTATCTCCAGCATTAGCATTGGCGGGTAGCTATGCTTGTTACAACACTATCATCTCTAGGGGAACCCAATTATATGTCCTGGGAGCACGATCCATGCACATGATCACAGTAAGAACGTGGAGCGAACGTATTTCTTATTTAATTAAAAACCAACGATGGGCAGAGGCATGCGACCTAGCTATTGAAGGCTATAAAACAGCAGGTGAACGTCCACGCAAGAAAATCCAAGCCAAAGAGCGAGCAATACAACTCTTCAAGGAGTATATTGCAGCATCTAGCCGTGCACCGGAGTACTGTCTGGGGTCGATTATAAACTGTCTCATTGAAGTAAACGAATTAGAGTTGCTGTGGGATGAACTCTGGGATAGACTACATTCCACTGGCTTATTTCTAACCCTTATCACGGAGCACATTGAAAAGGATTCTATAAAGCGCGTAAATCCAATTATATCACAGGCGTTGGTGGATTTTTGGATAAATCTTTCACCACAGAAGTTGGAAGAGATTATTTTGAAACTAGATTGGACCTGTTTGGATCTAAATCAAGTACTGAAGGCGGTGAAGAAGAAAAAACTGTTCAAAGCGCAAATCTATTTGAACACACACGCATTGGGAGATTATACAGTTTCACTGACCGAGTTTATTCCGCAAATAAAAAAGGAAGATCGCCATTTGGGTAATTGTCTGCTTGTGTATATTTCTAGTTGCTTAGCTGGGCGTGGTTATCCACATGGGGATATTCCTCCTGAAGAAGTACAGAATGTAAAACACGAAGTCCTGCGTTGTCTTGTTTCGTTGCACTCGGCTACGAGTGAACCCGATGAAATGCCTTATCCTTACTTGAGGGCTCTGCTTAAATTCGATACACGAGAAACTCTTAATGTGATATCTTTGGCATTTCAGGAGAAGGAATTCAACGGTGAGCTGGGATTTTCACATCGTAAAAGAATTATTAACATTTTGTTAGAAATCATGACGCCAGAAAACGCAACGGTAAGTGCAAATTTTGTTGACAGTTTTATCAGACAATCTTTACTTTTTTCGTTCTCTTCTGAATCTCAGACACACCACATCAAATCAGCATACCTTAGCTTTTCTTCTTTTCTTTTTCAGTGGTCCGAGATTGGATGCCTACTTAACTTCATAAGCCAACAAATATCTTCAAATTGCTTACCAGCCGACTCCGTACTCATAGAAAAGGTAATTAATTACCTCGCAATGGAAGAAATAAGCGGCGAAACAGCACGACAACACTCGGAACGTGAGAGCGCTTGGCATGAGTTGCTGTCTTCCAACTTCTTGCTCCACATTCCCCATGATGAGCAATTACGAATGGCCCGAAAAGCCCATTGTTATTGTGTAGTGGAGTACATTCTAGAACGCATAAACAAGTACGACGAAATCCTTGAGTGTTATTTAAACAATCCACTTCGGTATGACGCTATGTTTGCGTACATAGAGAAGCATGCCAAGAAACCAGAACGAAAAATATACGATCAATTGCTGGAGTACTTTCCTCGCATTCTATCAATAGACTCAGATAGAACAACTTCTATCGTTGCCGATTACTACAGTAACAATATAGGGGATTTAATCGGAGCGACAAGAAGTGATACAAAGCTCTTGTTTGCGTTCCTGAAAACCCTATATCGACTATCTGTGCCGTTAAATAGCGTTAACAGTGAAACACTCCTCGAATTGTTGTGTGTTAACGAGCCGAACAGTGTTGATCACTTTCTAGAAAACTGTGATGCTTATCGTATAGAAACCGCTTTAGAAATTGTGAAGAAACATCATCTTACATCCTCCTGTATATTGCTTTTTGAGAAACAGGGAGACTATCAGATGGCATTCAATATGTCACTAGATCAACTAATAAAAGCAACCGAAGTCACTGCTGAGGAATGTGCCCTCCAGGTGAGTTCACTTTGCACCCGCGCTTCGCGGGTTTTATCCGCACATGAGCGCGAAGAGTATTGGTTTGCGCTGCTTAAGTTGATACTCTCGCGGGAGTATCTCAAGTCGATAACGAAAAGTATGCTACACGAAGCTAGTCAACATGTAGATTTACCGCGACTTGTCCAGTTGGTCATGAACACTGGTACGGCATCGGGCAACATTGGCGACATCAAGGATCTTTTAATGGGTATGCTGTCCAATTCTCGTTATGAAACGCATGCCATGGCAACCACAGCTGGAATTCTTGGAACAGATCTACATGAGAAATTCGCCAAGCGACAGAAAGAGGCACATCGTGGTCTTTGGGTGACATTTGTGAAATGCGTTATTTGTCGACAAAGGCTGTATAATCAGACCGACGTTCTTGTCCTAGGTCCATGCGGCCATTCCATGCATGTACGCTGTATTGACAAAACAGACAGTGATAAAAACGATCCGGAAACTGAAAGTGATATTGAATGTAATGGAGAAACTAAATTTAAATGTCCACGATGTGGAGCGGAAATTCCAGAATCTGAGCCAACCGAGTTATCACAGCCCGCGGTTAAGCTTGTTGGATGTAACCGGAGTAAAGAAAATCTTGAGTTGGGTGTTTTACAATTAAAAGCTCCTCCTGGGAAGTTTTGAAAAACATTTAAATTGTTTAGGTTCGCATGTAGATAAGCAAATTGTTAAAATTAAAAAAAAAGTTTGTTTTGTTCTTCCTTTTTTCCTTATTTATGTGTAGTCGCACTTGTTGGTCAGATGGTAGTCGTTTAATGAAGCGTGATTGTTAAACTTTGTATTATAGCGTATATTAAATATCTATTAACATTTGCACATATTCATTGTTAGCATTTTGCAATAATATAAACGAACTAAAATGCATTAACTTTTTTGTTTGTCAGACTATTTGTTTTACATCTTGGGTTCAATTTGGGTGAATGAGATTCAAAGCACTAGGATAGCTTTATACACTGATGATAATGAAGCTTATTTGTGCCATTTGATGATGCAATAATACGATATATCCATGAACCGTTTCGGAAGTTGTAACAACAGCAGGACAGTGTTTTCCTTATTTATTTCTGATTAAAGTACCTACTCCTAAATCGAAATACATTCTCTGACCTACTGAGTACATATAATAGAAACAATGGTACAAACATTTTACAATGTTCAACCTTTTCATTGCAACTACTGACCACTCTTACTAACAGACACAACATATGTAATGTTATTTCACCCATTCTAGCATTAACTCCAATTAATTCGTTGCTAAATAAAATGTTCTTTGTGTGATAAAATAGAAAAGTTATTTAAACGATTTTTAAAAACAAAATAATAAGAAAGACTTTAGCCTTTAAGAGATCATAAATTATATATTAAATTTATTTTACAGACAATAGACGTACATACATACATAACATATTACAATATAAATGTTTATGTTTATATTACATAAATAAATGAAATTAAACTTACAATCAACAGGTGGCATTTTGTTTTGAACCGTACAAGTTATTATAATGCTGGAGAAACTCGTAGCACTGTTCACCTAAAATTAAAAGTTAAATCATTGAGGCTGAAATCAAATGACTACTTACTCTTGAGGAACTCAGACGATCCACGCTGGCGAAAATTTCGCAATTGAAAATACTTGAAAACAGTGTGAAATACTGAATCGTCGTGTGATTTCATCGCAGCTTCGAGATATTTCCGAGCAGATATCGTTTCACCGTCGGGCAAGCTCATTGCTAATCGAACAGCATCGATAACTTTTCCTTGCCCCAAGAGTACTTCGATGATAATCTGTAGGAAAGATTAGTCTATTAGAGATGATCTTTCAATAAGGTGTGTGTTAATCAAACTTCATTTGCTTTAATTTTGCTGAGCATGTCAAGAGCAATCTGCGAGATAGCGGGATTGACATTAGAGTGTGAAAGTAAAAAACATGCAATTGGTTTAGACTCCAGTACGAGGGAGAACTCAACTAATCTCCGAAGAGTGTCAAAGTTGCTATTGCGTGTCAATTCAGAGATTATCATTTTGCTCAGGTCCTCCTGAGCTGAGATATTATGTTTGCTTAACGATTGCAAATATAGTATCAGAATAGTTTCTGTATATGGTCGATCGGCAATGAGGCTAAAGACATGGTTGTACATATCCATCTGATCTATGAGAACTTTTGGCGGTGCTGGTAGTTTTGGAATGGTTTTAACCGTCGAAGGTTGAGCTGTTTGTGTCTGTAGCTCTAGCTGTACCCATGATCTGTAAAATTGAATTTGCAGCCAGTAAATTTTGATTCCTCTTACCAAACAACTACATTCAAATGACTAGAGTATAAAATCATAGTTCGTACTTACTCATAAACTTTGTTAATTTTGTTAAAAATATTTTCTAAAATCGGCAAAAGCGTTCCGTTATACTGGTCATCCACCAATTGTTTGAGAACCTTAAGTAAAACATGTTTTCCACTTGTCCGCTGAAGAAGAAACTCAACAAGGCGCACCCGATCTGTAATGAGAATACAGAGTGGTTCAATCTGCAAATACAAGTACCACATGCAACCGAGTTTGGCATCTATAACAATATTCGGTTGGAAGAGCACCCAATTCGTAGAGTCTAGCAAAATAAAAGAATATAGTAAGTAAGTCTCAATAAAAACAATTACAATACTACTCACACAACTCGCACATCATAGTTTGTCCATCCAACGAGAGGCTTGGTAACTTTAATGCAAAGGGTTTTATAGAACGCCCAGGAGTCACTGGAGCGTGGTATGTGATGTCATTATACGCCTCTCCACTCAGCGCTATGTCAAATAACAAAGACGTAGCCGATGCCTGATGATGCACCACTATCAAGTTGTCAATGGTGTTTATAGCGAAACGCCCACTATGCCCCAGTCGTAAGATATGACATTTACGTGGAGCCAACCCGGGGCCATTTAGCAGATACACCTCTACTTCCATCAGACCATTCGCATTTGTTTGTAAAATTAGTACAGCCAGCGTTCCATAGACTTGACCGAGGGTAACTTTGCTTTCGGGTACCTCTCGATTTGGATTTCCCACTAAATGAAAGCAATTTCTTAACATCGATTTATCTTCCACTCATTCAAGGTCTTACAATCTAATTTCTGTAACTTGGTAATAGTTTTCTGCTTTATAATGACCGGAGTCAATGCGTTGCTGTCAGAAGAGCAAAGCAATGCAATGTTTCCCTCTGAACACCATGCAAACCATTTTACGCCCATTACTACAGCTTTGACGGTCTTAACCTGTCGTTTCTCCACACTGACCGTGAATATTTCCACTCCTGTGCTTGATATGAGTGCGCACTCTCGATTGTGCACCCAGACAAATCCATAGATAAACGCATTTTTAGCCTGATGTGTTATAATCTCATTCAAAAGGGGCTGATCCCCTTGAAAGCAAATGAATTCAACTGAATTGTCGCGACGTTGTACGGCCAGCACTTGGTTATCTGGGGAGAATTTTATCGACCGAATCGTGCCACGATCGTTCATACAGAACGAGATAACCGATTCTTCTGTAGGACCTTTGACAACGACTCCTGTAGCACCGCCGGAGCGTACCGCAAAGATCTAAATATACAGAATATGCATAAAACTTTTAATGAAGAACAATTTCTACATTTACTTGTTTGTTGGAATCATCGAAGAAAACATTTGTCAGCTGGCTGACTGAATCGAATCGTATTGCATTCTTCGAGAGCTCAATATGATGGAGGGTGTTTTCCATTTTGTCTAAATTTTGTTGATAAAAAACTCTACTATTTGAAAACAACAATATAAATATAAAACGACGAATTAAACTGGTGATAAGAGAAGCAGCTGGTTTTGACAAGCAAAAGTTTATGATGACATGCAGGGGAACTATTTGCTACAGTGTTTAGCACAAGAAAGAATGCAGGGCGACAGGCAGTGCACGAAATTGATCATCAAATGTTTATATGTTTATATGTTTAAAACAATAAAACATATTTCACATAAACAAAGAAATAAGAGTGATCGATGCCCACTGAACGCCATGAAAACAGCCTGCCAAGTCAAATTTGCTGACATTTGTATGGTTTTTGTGCGGATTTGAATGGTCTTGTGAAATATGTTTTACTGTTTTAAACATATAAACAAATGTTTCCTCACATTGATTTAAATAAAGAACATCTTAGAATAACGTATATTTACCAAAAATATTAACAAAAGGTGAAAATTCAGGTTGACCTATTGGAAAGCACAGCCGGTTGACAGCGGACCCCGATGTAGGTAATCAGTAGGTCTGTTTGGTGTGCTTTTCGTGATCCAAATGGGACATCTGTCAAATAGTAAATAATTTGAAAAGTGGGGGAAAATCCTCTCAGAAACTTCTAATTACACAAACAAAAATGAAGATTGACATTTCACGAATTGTTAGATGGCTGTTTGATAGATGTCCCGGGACTACTACATGGATGTGGAGTAACACGATTTCGGGCTCTATTTTCCAATATGCCAACCTGAATTTTCACTTTTTATTATTAGTTTTGGTAAATATAGATTATTATAAGATGTTCTGTATATAAATTAATGTGAGGAAACATTTGTTTATGTGTTTAAAACAATAATTAATTTTTCACAAAACCTTAAAGATCTGCACAAAAACCGTACAAATGTCAACATATTTGACATAAAAATGACTTGACAGGCTGCTTTTTTGCGTTCAGTGGGTCTAGTATGTATTACTTTATGTTTTTAATGCGTTCAGCGGGTCTATTATGCACTTTTATTATTATTATTTTTGGCGTTGAGATTCTCACCCAACTGTTTAGTAAACAAGTTGAGGAAACAGCCATACAGGACCCGGCCACTTCTTAATGATTTTAGTCGATGTCCTGCCCATAGTTTTTTTTTTAATCGCGCGCAGCGCGCCAGGCACCCAACTGTTTAGTAACACCAGTTGAGGAAACAGCCATACAGGACCCGGCCACTTCTTAACGATTTCAGTCGATCTCCTGTCTATAGTTTTTTTTTTAATCGCGCGCAGCGCGCCAGGCATCCAACTGTTTACATTATTTATTAATTGCATTTATATATTTCACTATATTTTCTCATAAAATGACCACTTTCATTCATTAAAATGGTAATTTTAAGTATTTTGAGGTTAGAATTTCGAAAATTAAAAAATTTTTTTTTTGCCTTTTTTTGTTATTTCCTCACATTAATTTTATTCTTTTCGTGTTTTAGGGGTCATTTGGGGCCTATAGAAATCAATAAAAACGGGAGGTTGGCATATTGGAGAGTCGCCCCAATTTACGTAAATTTACTGCACACCAAACAGACCTAGTAATAGGTTAACATCTCAAATAATTTATCTGTAAGAAACCCGATAATGACATTTTCGACAGTTCACTTATGACACTTCTCCTTTACGCAAAAAATTTCATTACAAACTTTTGTTATCATGCATTTTCCCATCCACAAGAGTTTTGTTATGATATTTCTTGAATCTTGCTTGACCCTCGTTGCTAATTAATCAAATTGATACATATTATTCAAATAATTTTCTTTTTCAATTTCAATTATGAATGCAGCAATTGCGTTGTGTCATTTCTGTGAAGCACATGGTCCTTGTGCAATTTTCTGCACACAAACATTACGTGATACCAAACTCGACGATTTAAGTCTCGATGCTCAACAAATTCCTAATAAACTGTGTTCCGCTTGCAATTCACTCGGTCAGGCGAGTGCGATCTATAGCAAGGATAATGAGAGTGGAGCAACATTTCTTAGTACACAAATTCCCGCTTTGCCAGAGGTAGCGAATCTCATCAAACAGGCATCAGTGCGTAGCCTGAGTTGTGAAATCAGTTGCCACAAAGACGGTGGTTTTGTTTTCTTTGGCGATTCGTCACGAGGTCATGTTTTAAGTCACACGTTTCACGTTAGTGATTTACAGGTAAATGAATAAAAATCTTATTTGTTTATCATGAGGAAATAATCATATGCTCTAGGCCCGTGGATTTTATCAACTGTTCTCCATTATAATTCTTATGAAGGATAAATATTTTTTGCTGAATATTAAACCGTTTCTCGCTGAACACCTTCAGGTTTGTTACAGAATGCCATTCAAATGAATCAGTAGGAAAGTGTTTCTTTCCTACAAAATGTTGTGTTTGTAGATACTAAGTTGTTTTTTTTGTAAATCTATAATCGTTCTAGAAAATCTCAACAGAAATCCAAACATCTGCACAGAAGATTAAGGAAGACGAGGCCGCTAAGGGATCTCCGCGTCAGCGACGCCTTTCGAGCAGTCAACTGCTTGTCCAAACCCCAAGGTCTTTAGTTGAGCTGACGGGAGAAAAGAACATGTTTGCCATTCTTCATTCTCACTTTTCGTGGGTTTTATTAGCGGGCTCTAGGTTTCTTACAGAGCACGTTACATTTGGTAACTTACCTTGGCTACCACCAGCACCTTCAATAACATGTCCGCCCAGACAATATATTACACTGCCATATAAAACCGAAGATGATCAACTGGACGAAGATCAAGAGGAGTTCTTATCGTTGAGACACGTAAAACATATGCTGCACAATGAATTCGCAGCAGCATGTTACTGTGCTTTGACGGGAATAAAGGTGTTGTAATTCACAAACCATGGACTTTATTTGAATAAATGTCAATATTTTTTTACAGGTAATAGTCCGTGGATCACCGGTGAAAACTTACAACTTCATGATGTGCCTTAGAAAGCTACTACCCGAGCAAATGCACAACCTAATACAAATCAACGCACAACAGTTTCTTACGAATTCAGAATGCAAAATCGTTTCGGTTCCATCTGAGATATTAGTTCCTATAGCGAGTAGTGCAACATTTCGCATTGATTTCCTAGACAACGAAACCGAAACGATATCTATAATGTGGCCTGGAGAGATGCCGAAAAAATGTATATTTCGGATTATTAAATTGTATTTCTCGAAGAGTATGTAGGCTTTTCTTTATTTTAGGGCCAGATCTGTTGGTAAAACTATTCAAAGCTGTGGATGAACAGCGATTCACCGAGTTGGTACTTAATAAACAAACAAAAGTGCTCGTAGAGGAATGGAAGAAGTAAGGTTTTTTGTTTGTTCTCTTGAAATATTAATTATGTACTGTGAATTTTAATTGATTTTGTTATAATACAGCCTATACGTTTTTAAAACTGCGAGTCCGCCTGACGGATTGTGGCCTTCTCAGTAAATCTACTTAGAATAGAATACAGTTCTAGTATCCTACCAGTGTATTGCTAACTATAGTTTAAAAAGGCTAATTAGTTATTTTAATGTTGGTCGCGGGCACTTAGTTTTCGTACACATTTAAATTCTGGAGATCATTATTCCAATTACATTTCATATATGTAATAAAGGCTAACTAACATGCCATCTTATCTATTTTAGCAAAGTGATATGTCTCAACCGGGCTAAATCTTCCAGTGGATTGGCTAACCTCAAAAAGGTTCTCGGAATACAACCACAAGACCAGCAGTTAATCAACTACTGGAGTCCACATTTGCAAGGAAACTAAACTATGCACAAGTCAGCCTAGCCACTCAATTAATTTATGATCCAAAGCAATAAATAAACAAAACGTCTTGTAAATTTCAACCAAACAAAGTTGGTTTTATTTCTCCCACTGATTCTTTTTTTTTGCATACAATGTCTAGTATAAAACAAAAAGATGTCGTAAACATAAATTTTTACTTTTTGTAACCGCAGCTGCTTCTGCGACCACGAGCGCGTTCGAACTTACGTCCCTTTGATCGCACATATGGACGTGTATGTGAGTGGGGTACACCAGGTGCCTTGCCGAAGTGCTTATTAGCAGTGCGAGCAGTACGTCTGCCTTGCAACAACAAAGTCTTCTTTCCTGTTGGTGATTTCAGGGCCAACTGGTCGAAAGTTAAAACATCACCACCAGCCTTCAGGATGCGTTCGCGTGCCTTTTCTGTAATGTGCAAAGCACATACAGACATCTTAGGGACGATAAGAAGACGCAAATCGTCGGTGATGGTGCCAACAACTACAACTGTGGAATCTGGCTGGGCAGCTTTCTTGAATAGACGGCTGACACGCTGCAGTGACATTGGTGGCCGATTGATTTTGCTCATAAACAAACGTTTAAGAACAATTCGGTTGAACTTCTTGTTTGTACGACGCTGTAGGAAGCGGTACAACTGAAAGAAATATACTTTTGTTATTAGGTCCGTGTGTAAAATGCTTGGAACTTACCTTAACGAGAAGTCTCAAGTAAACATCTTGGGATTTCGGCTCAGTTCGGCGAACTTTGCGATCGTATTTATGGCAAATATCAATACCCTACGAAAAGAAATGAAACGAAAAACATATTAAACAAAACACTTGTTGGGGCACTTGCGTAAATAATTTCATAAAACTTTAATGTTATTTTGGATGCAATTGAATTTATTTTTATCTCAAAATTCGGGACGAGTCTTACCATTTTGGCGACCGGAAAAAGAAAGAGATGAAATGTTGCTCTTTAGGTGTCAATTTTGACAGTTCACAAACACTGCAGGCGAAGTTGGACAGAGTACAAATTTTTCTTGTTCAAGTACTTTTTAGTTCTAGTACAATGAAGAATGAATAGTGATGACAAGTTTTGTTATTCTGAATTAGAACCAATATTTGCATTTTTTCTCGGTAGCCGATTCATTATCGTCTACTCGATACCTTGGATCGTCAGGCGTACCAAATAGGTCTTGAAAAAAATACAAAGTACGAAATAAATATACAATTTTAAAAGCCTTCCCTATCAAAGCATAGTACCTAGTACGCTGCTGATGCGAAACGAAAAATCCCATGCAAAAACGACAACGAAATCAAAAACGGAAAATATCTCTGATTTTGTTTATTCTTTTAAACTGATATTAGATTATTGGAAACTAAAGTTAATCTAGAAAATATGCCTAATCCAATTTAGTTTCATTTGCAAAATGCTTTTCTGAATTTTTACGATATATGGTATGTATGTATGTACCTAGTCTTGTTAAACGTAACCACATTCACCGCAATTATGCAAGTCGTATATAATTATACGCGTTTTAACATAATTGCAATCTTGTTCATAAAACATACTTAAGCTATTTGGCCCAAAACAAAAAAGTACTGTAAAAATAGGTAGAAGTTATGTTTGCCCTAAGTCATTTTACCTTATGTACTTTAATTTATATTCTAAGGTAGAAAAGTAACTTACTAAACTACTCTACAAGCAATTTGACAAGTCTTCGATCGCATAACTATTTTTTTTTTCAACGCTAAAGAAGTCAATGTTACTAAACTTTTGTTGACACAGTTTATTTTCTATTAAATGCATGCAAATGGGATCACAGAGGTACAAAACACAATTACCTAGAGCGGAGGAATAAAAAAATAAATAATTATTGTAAAGCAATACTTTAAAGGGAATGATAGATATCAATATAGGCAAATACGTCCATATGATCCACTTTCTAAGCCGGTCAACGCAAAGCACCAAATCAAATATCATTAGGTTTTCTTCACAATTTTCATGAACAACACCATTGCTATAAATTTTCAAGAGTGAATAAGAAAACAATAAATTCAATAGAAAGCCTCACCAATAAATATAAATACAACAGAGGCAAACATAAGAAATGTCCAACATTTCCACGCATTTCTTGAGTGTTCCTGTAGCTTATCAGTTTCCTTGGTTAGAGAGGTAATATTCTTATCCGTCATATTAGTTGATCTGGAAACAACTTCAGTATCACGTTTTATAATCCGATTGGCAGTTTCAGTTTGTTCTTTAAGACTTCTGGTTAGCGACAGCATGTGCTCGGTGATTTTCTCCTGAACATCATTGTGGTACTTCAAAACCTCGTTTGCGTCTTCTTGTTTCTTTGGTTTTCGACGTCGCAGATCGTCATCTAGATAGGTTAAATTAAATAAAGGTAATTTGAACTATTTAAGCTGCTCCCCACCATTAATTAGTTCTTTTCGTAGGTCTGAGTAGTTTTTAGAGTTTTGTAACTGACGCACTTCTTTGAGAACATCATCGACATTCTCAGTTCCCATTCTAGTATGGGATCCCTTAGAAACAGACGGTGGGCTATCGATGTAGTTAGTTAGTGTCTTCAGGTTTTGTATTCTCGTGCAGTAATCCGAAATAGATGATAAAGTACGCGCACTGCAGTGGGTAAAAATAGGTAAATTGGATTGTATGTTTCGTGCTTGTCGCTGCTTACTCTTCATATTCTTTGAGCTCCTCGACCATTGCATCCAACGACTTGATGAATTTCTTTAGTCTCCAGAAATTGATTTCATCTTTTCCTAACTCCTCGCAATTTGCCAGTAAGCTACGTAAATTTATCTCTAATTTGGTCACCATTACTTATTTAGTTTGTTTACAATGAAATTAATAAAGAAAATTAAGCTTATTTGAGAAACTTTGATATGAATTTACCCTTGCCAGTTGTCAGGCACACGTCACAAGCAGCTGTTTGGAAAACATCCTTGCAAAGGGAAAATTTTAAAAGCATCGGATAAACTCACCATTCGTTCAAAGTTGAATTTTATATTTCATAACCATGAATGAGTAAGTGCAGTTAAAACTGAACAATTATTAAAAATGAATGGATGCATTCAGTTCCGATAATAAATCAATGACGGTGACATGTTATAAAATTGTTTAATATTAAATTATTTTTTTGCATACATAAGTATAGGTATAACGTATAGTAAAAATAATAGTTGGATGTTATTGTTAAACAGTTGGGAAGATAAAGTCGACTATTATATAACTAACATTGGATAGATGCGGCGCTGCCTCGGGTTAATATGTTAAAATATCACTTTTCGGGTGGGTTTTGCCAGTCCGGGTATATCAACAATTATCAGGCACTCGTGTGGATATCAAGTCGACTATAGAGCCAACTGTAGAAAAGTACCCCAATGGGCGCGGAGCTCAAATAAATGGACAGATATTGTGTATGTACGAATCCTATGGCCGACGCTCTTTGGCTCCACATGCAGTTGATTAGAGTGCCTCTACCGGCGTACAACTTCAATTTCTTTTTCTCAGATAACATCCCATATTTATTAAATCGTTCCATGAGATATTTGTGTTTTGCATGTTATTCCATTATATTTTTTCGTTTTTATATCACTTTGCTTGTGCTGAACGGGGCCAGTAGCTTTGACAATTGTAATCTCAACCACATAGTTTATTTACGGAAATAATTGCTAAACACTAAATATCTCCTAAATTAGCGATATATTTTTTTTTTAGTACTGAATAATTTTTATTTTGTGTTTAGATCACCGAGATCAATAAGAATCCGTTGTTTAATTTTTGCGCAACGGATATCGTTAATATTCCCTTATTAATTTGTCCTGTCATTGTCATTCAGAATCATTCAACTGCATTCAAATTAAGTTTGTTCGATTTTATTTTCACATAATTTTGAACGAATTTCAACGAAATTTTGTTGAAATGAGATAATTTCGATATGTCAATTCGCATGGGAAATTATCTCATTTCGAGCATAATTTGGAAATTCGCAACGAAATTAGCTGTTTTGCCCTGGTGTGAATACCGTATAAATATGGAAACACAAAGAGTTATTTAAAAATTGAACGAAATTCCAAAAGTACATGGGGTGGCCATATAAAATGTTGGCGTAGTTACCTGTCATATCAATTATATAATTTTCTTGTGTTTTTTGTCCAAAAATAGAATATATCCGATGAATTATTTGACATTATTTAATTGAATTTAATTTTTAAAGTATATATGGAATGAGCTAATTATGTTTGGGAAAGTGAACGAAAATTTAACGAAACTGAGCAGGTATTCAGGTATGGTTTACAATTTCTGTTCATTCGTAGATTTTCTTAAGCGCGTTTATATGCACAAATGATGATTATGGCTCTCGTTTAAGGACTACCTAGATAGACCTAGATCAAATTCAAATACGTGAAACCGTTTGATATTACAAGCTTTATATTAACTTCACTTTTTGTGAGGGCCAAATCTGGGAATCGATTTTCCACCCACTTCCAGGTATCCGATCATGCTAGGATTTGGCACACGTTTATAAGTCCGCAGACAGTACAATATAGTATATTTGATGACGTTGTAAATCCAATAGTGCTTTTTTAACATTAACAATATCTGTGAGGGCCAAATCTGGGAATCGATTTTACACCTGCTTCCAGGTATCCGATTATGCTGAAGTTTTGCACACGTGTATAAGTCCGGTTACAATACACTATAAGCCGTGTTTTTTGGAACGTAGCTAACCAGTCGTTCATTAAAATGATTCCCAGCCAGTCGAACCCAGCTGACCTACCTCCAAGTTGGTGTGCGTGATTTCGGTCACATGAAATCAGGTGTTAAGTGTGAACTGTCAAAGTATTCGGCATTCAAACAAATAGATAGGCTGGGGATAAATTCAAGAGTTGTAGCAAGCTGGTTGTTGTATCTGTTTAACGTGTGAAATTTGACTTTGCTAGCAACTACTGGTTAGCTACGTTTCAAAAAAATACGGCTATAGTATATTTGATGACGTTGTAAAACTAATATGGCGGACACCCTAAGATAGTTGATTACCGCTAACTTCACGACCTCCTTAATACTGGTATCAAATGAAAGCGATTGACAAGTAGACTTAGATAAGCTAAGTTAATTCAATATGGTGGACGCCCCAAGATGGGGGATTACCTTTTTTTTCACAACCCCCATGACATGGGTATCAAATGAAAGGTTTGACGAGAATCTCAAACATTTTAAGTGAACTTTCTCATATCGAACCCAGCCAAGCCAGTATACGGTGCTGCGTAAGTACCGACGTAAATTTGCAGAAAAATATTTCAGATACTAAAAAGCAGATAATTATTAATATATAAATAGATAAAAAACTATTTCTAAAAACAAGCTGTAATGAACTAAAAAGTAAAACAATAATTTTATTCCGAGTCACTATTAATAAATTAGAGCTTGGGGCGCTCAGGCTCTTTAGTTCATTAAAGCTTGTACATATTTAAAAATATTTTTTTATCCATACATTTTTAATTATTAGTATCAGCACTAACTATTAGAAACATAGAAACTTTTAACTAATTTGTTAATTTCGGTGCTTTAATTTATGTATTTTACCTTTTTTGGGTGGATAAACAACAAGGTTTTCTAATGGGAAAAAACTATACCTACTCACAGGAAAACAGAACATACATAATGTATAAGAGCTGCAATGTGCATTGTGAAATTAGGTGTTGATTATGTACTGTATGCCAAAAAGGTTGGTTTAATGTACATTTACAACATATCTGGTGGAGTTTGCCTGTGTGTGAATTTCTGTGTTCGTTTAGTTGAACTGTTAGATATTAAATTATATCAGACGATAAAAAGCTAAGGGTAATAATTACTGAAAAGCTAACGAAAAATAAAATAACTAAGAAAACAGTTTCTAACTTAAATAGTAACTCAATTCATGTCATGATTATATGTAACGTGCATATATATACATATATACATATATATACATATATATTTATACTATATATTTAGTATTACATATGTATATTCATTTAGTATTTCTTTAAAACTTTAAAAAAAAATGTTTATCGTCTGCTGATAACAAATAATATTTGTATTCGAATTTCGTTGATATTTATAATACAGTGGATTGCTATTACAAATTATGTAGAACTAACCCATTCAGCTATATTAGCGAATTGCCCATCAACATTATCTTCGAACTCGTCCAACAGATGCAATTTGAAAGAAATAAAAAGAATGCCATTTACTCACCACATTACACAAATTTCCCTTAAAATTTTCACAAAAAGCGAACGAGGTTCTCCTCGAGTCTTCATTTTGCAGTTTTACTATTGAAAATCAATTCAATTTAAGTGAAAAAACTATAAATTTAAACAAGCTTAAAGGTGCAATTCATTATTTACAATCATATTCGGAGGTGGGTGGTAAATTTTCGCCTGTAAAACATTTTCTATTTCTGAAACACACCTGTCTGAGGAACAAAAAAAAATTCTCAGCCGATTGTAATGAACCAAAGCCACTTTCATTGGTGAAATTTTTTTGTAACGAAAAGAGACTATCAAATACACGGTCGTGCAGTCGTGCTTTAGAGTGAGACAAGAAAATTGAAATGAATTTTCTTTTTGTTTGAGAAAATTCGTGCAAGTGCGACTTTATAACGAGCAAAAAAATTACAATTTATTAAATAAATATATAAATATTTGCTTTGCTCGATAAATGTCTAAGAAAAAACAAAAAAAGGAAAATAATATTTCGTAAAATAATTTATAGGCAGATACAAAAATGACGTGGGAACCACAGGCCGAAGGTTTGCAGCAGATCATAACGATTCTGAAGGAGTCTCAGTCTCCAGACACCGCTACACAACTGGCTGTCCAAATGGTAAGACAAAGGCAACTAATTTATTGGAAAAATGTATATAATTTTTGTTTTGTGGAATGGGTCAAAGGTGCAATGTACTTACCTGCCATTTGGAATTCTTATTTGCTTTATAATTTTGGCCTTCAAATGAAAAGTGAAAGATGAAAGATTCGTAGATATTTATGTGTGTATATAGAAAAGTGTGTATAACTCAAACGAGGAGTACCTAATTAGATTCGCATATATAAAGAATAAACAAAATTTTATTTGTTTTAATATAACCTTTAAATATTCGAAAATACTGAAAACTAGTTGACTTCGTCCCCTGTACCCAAGCATTCGCGTTACTTTTGTAATGGCAGATAACAGTTTTGATGATCTAGTTTCGGATAGAAAAACTCGAAAAAATCGCAAAAACGACAAGCATTGAAGATTAACACCACATGTTCCGACTGCCGAGTGTGAATAAACACTAACATTTTATACTTTTGGCACGCTGCACACAAAATATGTTATAAAAACAAATATCAAAACAAGGTTTATAACACTCAGTAAAGTAACATTTTTGGTTTTGTAACCGGCCGGTATCAAGATTAAAGCTTGGAAAACGCAAACCTATTCCAACATATTTAAAGGTCTGGCGCTGATTTATTGATTGTATTAGGGAAATTATCTTTTTCCTAAACATGCAGCCGATTAGTTTGAAAGGCCAAGTTTGTGGAAAACGGATACGGGATATCTCCCGCCGTTGGCTGGTCAAGTGAGGATGCAACCTTCAGTAATTTTGTTCCGCAAGATTTCCTGTATTTTTCTGTTTTAGCCAACCTCGCTGAACACAAAGCAGATCAGTTTTGGACAGACATTTTTCTCACTGAACACAAAACCTTGTACAGATCTAGTTTGATAATATTTTTGTAATAGATCTTCAATATCAGCGTTTCCGAAATGATAAAAGTTTTTACAGCTTTGACGGCTTTCAAGTCAATAGTTATTGTATGTATATACATGTATGTGTTGTGTACAAATTGTAGTGCTGATCGAAATAATGGGTAACAAAAAAAAAAAAACATTTTCGAAAATTTTATAAGATCTTGCAGGAGTCCAGGTAATCTTTTTTACTCAAACAAAATACATATGGTACATTATTTTTCAACGATTCCATAATTTTATAAAATATACAAATCCTAATAAAAACTAAAAAGAGGTTATAGTTTGAGTCTGTGGAGCCAGATTTCAGGGATTATGCTTGTCGGTTCTTAGATCGTTGTATGTAATGCTCAACAAAGTACTTTTTTCCATAATTCTCCTTTACACTTCACAATTAACAAAGAAGTGGAATAGTCATATTTTCCGAGTTTCACCACAAAATTTTGTAACTTTATCGAATCTTTGGGCATTTTCACTTTCAATTACAAGCAATAAAAGGATTATATGCCAATGACAGACACTCCTTGTACAAGTTGGTACATATATCATTTAGTTTGTGTTACCTAACCTAGTTTGTATTCGGCAGCCATCGGAAGCAGACAACTTTTTCTTTTTGCAAACATGGAGAAAATTTTCTGATTAAAAGGGTCTGTTCTTTTACTTTTTCAAATAACTTCAAACTACTCAAATTTACAAAATATTACTTATTTTAGAAACAGATTACTTATGGTAGAAACAGATCAACACATCAACATCAATTTCGACAGGAGCAAGAACTTCATCGTCGCTTTCGCTGTTAAAGTTGATGTTGCTGTGTTGATGTGTTTCTACCATTGAATATGTAAATTTCTGAGATCTTTGATGATTGATTGATATGGCTTTGTTATTGGATAAATACAGTAGTATGGATAAGGTTCGATTTTTTTTTTTTAAATAAAGGGAAACTTCTGAGCAATAATTTTTTTTGTGATCCAAAAATAACTATCATTAGAATTTATCGCAAAACTCGTTTTTTTTTATAATTCATGCGCGCTTAATGGGGTATGAATACCCTTTAAATGCTTAGCATAGGCCGGACCATAAGGAAACATTAAGGAGTATAAAACAGGATATACCGATGCGCATTGATCTTGAATGTTTGTAAATCGTAATAAAAAGAAAAAATCGTGTTTGATCAAGAATTCCACATTCGTGCTGACCAGTATACAAGAATCTCTATATTTCAGTGTACGTCCGAAGTTGGGCTTTTTTTTATAATTCACGATTGTGAATACCCTTAAAATTTCTTGCACAGCGCGGGCCAGTAGGGCAAATTCTTTAAAAATTGGGTGTTTATTCTTGTAGTTCGAGAATTTTTTAGACTAACGACAAAAATATTATTATTTTTGAGGGTGCGGAGTAAACGATTACAGGCAACTATGTAGCTCTACAGTGTCAAGGACTTTGTAAATGTGTGTGTTTTTTAAACATTGATGAAAAAAACTAGAATACAATCTACAAAGTTGGTTGCATTTTTTATTTTTCTGTTCAAATAATATAATACCCCACCAAAAAATTATGAACACGGTCGAAATTCTACAATTTTGAAGTTATCTTAACTTGTACATATAATTTCCACATCAAAACAATGTTTTTTTTTACATCTTTGATGGAGTTTTTTATTTTTTACTCTCAATTCTTGCTTGTCATCTTTAATGTTACTGTCATTCTTCCACAAATCCTCAATATTTTCATTCTACATTGAATTCTTTTGAGAACAAACTTTTGATTTTAAGTAAGCCCAACAATTTTTTGAATCAATACTCCTATTCACGGCGTCATGTTTTAATAAATTCGAATCTGTAGATCGTGTTAGGTTCCGTAAATAATCAAGTTTTCATTAAGTTTTTTTCCTGACGAATCAGTAATAGCGGCTTCATTAATACATTGCTTTCAGCTAATTGACACAAATGTCAAATTAACTTGAACTCGAGAAAAAATTACAATGATAACTTTAACTTAAGTAAGAGCTTGCGTAGTATAAACTAAACATTTCAAGACAGCTAACAATACATATGTATTTACCTATTTTTACGTGATCTAGAACCAGTCTCTTAACAATCCGTGTGGTTCTGATCAAACCAATAAAACAAAAGTTAGTTGAAATGAAAATGTGCAGCCTTTACTAGCCTAGCAGGCATCTTTGAAACGTATGGTTTTTAATGTACTTCATGAAGTATTACATCAAGCTAGCCTTAAATACTCATAAATTAATAGGTGTATGTATTAACATTTTTAAACGTTCATCTAATTGATGTTACTTTGAAATTTACAGAAACTAGAGGAACTCAACCAGTATCCGGACTTCAACAACTATCTTATCTATGTGCTCACTAAATTAAAATCAGAAGATGAGCCAACGCGTTCACTCAGCGGTCTTATTTTAAAAAATAACATCCGTCTTCATGGAAACAGCCTGCAGCCAGAGATATTGGAGTACATCAAACAAGAGTGTTTACAAGCAGTGGGTGATCCCTCGCCTCTTATTCGTGCCACAGTTGGCATATTAATAACAACAATTGCAAGCAATGGCGGCTTACAAAACTGGCCACAACTCTTGCCAGCACTTTGTGAAATGCTCGACTCACAGGACTATAATATCTGCGAAGGTGCCTTCAGTGCGTTGCAAAAGATTTGTGAAGACTCAGCTGATATATTGGACAGTGCCGCACTCAATCGTCCACTTAATGTTATGATTCCGAAATTTCTGCAATACTTCAGTCATAATAGCCCCAAGATTCGTTCCCATGCCATTGCTTGTATTAATCAGTTTATCGTTAACCGTTCACAGGTAAGGAGTTTCTGTTAGTTTTATTAGGACTGGTAATGGAGATGGAGTTATATTTCAGGCACTCATGCTTCACATAGATACATTTATCGAAAATCTATTTAATCTATCTTCGGACGACGATCACGAAGTGCGAAAAAATGTGTGCCATGGTCTAGTGATGTTGCTGGAGGTTCGTATGGATCGTTTGCTCCCACATATGGGACAAATCATTGAGGTATGTGCTTATTAAATACATAATATAATAGGGACATGCTAACTGGTTGTGTTTGTGTAGTACATGCTTATGCGCACGCAAGATTCTGATGAAGGAGTTGCATTAGAGGCTTCTGAATTCTGGTTATCCTTGGCTGAACAGAGTATATGCAAAGATGTCCTCACCCCATATCTACCACAGCTAGCACCAGTGTTGGTTCGTGGAATGCGTTACTCAGAAATTGACATTATCCTGCTTAAGGGTAACGTAGAGGAGGATGACATGGTGCCAGATCGCGAAGAAGACATTCGACCAAGGTTCCATAAATCCCGGACTCATACAATCAATTCGGGCGAAGCCACAGACGATGATGATGATGAATTTGACGATGGTTTGGATGATGACAGCTCCTTATCGGAGTGGAACTTGCGGAAGTGTAGCGCAGCCGCCCTGGATGTGTTGGCGAATGTATTCCGCGAGGAATGCCTTCCCATTGTGTTGCCAATTTTGAAGGAGACGCTCTTTCATCAGGAATGGGTGATCAAAGAGAGTGGGGTGCTTGCCCTAGGAGCCATTGCCGAGGGGTGTATGCAGGGCATGATTCCGCATTTACCCGAACTGATACCCTACCTGATTAGCTGCCTGTCCGACAAAAAAGCACTTGTCCGTTCCATCACCTGCTGGACATTGTCGAGGTACGCCAACTGGGTGGTCAACCAACCTCACGACCAATATCTGAAGCCATTGATGGAGGAGTTACTTAAGAGAATCTTAGACTCTAACAAACGAGTGCAAGAGGCAGCCTGTTCAGCATTTGCGACTCTCGAAGAGGAAGCCTGCACTGAATTGGTACCGTATTTGGAATATATTTTGAAAACACTGGTCTATGCCTTTTCAAAATATCAACATAAGAATTTGTTAATCTTATATGACGCAGTGGGTACACTGGCTGATTCAGTAGGTCACCATTTGAATACTCCTGAGTATATCAACATTTTGATGCCGCCGTTGATAGAAAAGTGGAATTTGCTTAAAGATGACGACAAGGATCTATTCCCACTGTTAGAGTGTTTGTCAAGTATAGCAACAGCATTGCAATCTGGTTTCCTTCCATACTGTGAGCCGGTCTACAAGCGATGCATTTCCCTCATTGAACAGACTATTCATCAAGATATGGTGAGTTTCTAAAGTAAATCAATCTATTCAAAGTTAAAGTAAATTCATCTTTCCATTTTGCAGGCCTGCAAATCAAATCCAGGGATGGATCAACCTGACAAAGAGCGGATGATCGTGGCGCTCGATTTGCTGTCGGGATTGGCAGAAGGACTCGATGGACACATTGAGGCATTAGTTGCGAACAGTAATATAATGCAATTGTTATACCAGTGTATGCAGGATGCGCTGCCAGAGGTTTGTATAGAATTAATTTTTTTTTGTATCAGATTCCAATATCTTTTTTTGTTGTTAAAGGTTCGTCAGTCGTCATTTGCACTGCTTGGTGATTTGACCAAGGCTTGTTTCCAACACGTCCATCCATTTATGTCAGATTTTTTCCCAATATTGGGACAGAATTTAAATCCAGATTTTATATCAGTGTGCAATAATGCCACATGGGCAATCGGTGAAATTTGTATGAAGTTAGGTAAGTCCAATAATGGTTAAGTTAGATTGTTTAACAAAATGTACAACAAACAATACACAATACAACAAACATTGAATAGAAATATAGGATCTTTCTACAAATACTATATTTTATTTATTTTGTATAACTAGGTGAAGAAACACGACAGTACATTCATCTTGTACTCAAGGAACTCTTTGTTATAATCAACCGTCCAAATACACCGAAAACTCTTTTGGAAAATACAGGTAAACTATGCTTATGAATTAACCTTTATATTACATTATGTGTTACTTACAAAATACAGTGTTAATTGATAAAACAACATGTACCATAATTCTATTTGTTAATTGTTCAATTTTGTTAAAGCAGAGAGCGGTTCAATTATTTTATTTTTAATGAATATGAACATGCATAAATACATACATTATGTATGTATGTACAACTCTGTATTATCACAAACAGAAACTCGACCAACATTAATTTTTATTTATTCTTTATGATCACGCAATAATAATGATTATGTGTAATATTTAAAAAATTGATTTTTACATTTTTTTTATATAAATTATTGTTATATGTAAGCAAATATTTTTTCTCATATACTCGAATATGTTATTTGTTTAATTTTATGTGATATTTTTATGTATATACATATTATTTTCTTTCTTTTCTGTTGTTTTTAGCTATAACAATCGGTCGTCTAGGTTATGTGTGCCCCGTTGAAGTGGCTCCTTATTTGCCAGAATTTGTACGACAGTGGTGTGTAACAATTTCTAATTATTTTATTTTTCTTTATTTTTGTTTCTTTTGGTTTTGTTTTGTTATTGATAAATTAGTCTTTTTTACTAAAAAAAAATTTCTTTCCAATAGTCTCCCTCCATTCGTTTTGTTTCAATTCAATTCCATACTATTATTAGAAAGCAAACGTTTCCTTCTTAATGTTTTGTATAATTCTTTTCATTCATTCTTTTCGTGTTTTGTTTTTTTTTGGTTTGGACTTGTGTTTGACTAAGGCGATATGAATTTATTTTTTTCTAATGCTATTGGCTTTTTATAAATTTATCCAAAGGCAAATACCATTGTTACCATTTTTATTTTTTACACACGAGTAATTACCAAAAAAATCGTCCTAAAATTTGTTTTTATTTGTTTGTTTGTGCTTGAATAATATAAAAGTATTTCGGAAGGAGGTCTTCATTTGAGTATTAAAACAATGAATGAATATTTTAGAAAAAAACTTGATGAAATATCGGAGATTTCTCGATCTCCAGACTTATTTGTGCAAGGAACTTGATTTGGGTTTGTAAACTCGTATTTAAAAAGGAATCGAATTAGGGATATTGATGGAGATACCTATTCCAAAGTCATACCATAAAATTGACACCATCTCAAGGGCTCGTGAACTGAAGCAAAGTCATATTTCATTCTGGATACGACATTTACCGGCTGCACAAAAGTGCTGTCAAACATCGGGGTGTACAAATCATGGTGTTAGAGATAAAAAATGATGACGAGTCTAACAAGTCTCCGTTAGTGGTGGCTGCCAAGCTGGTTCTTTATTGGTAATATTTTAAAGCACTATGTTACTGAATAGTGAAAGTCAAATCTTTCCAATAAAAAAAAAAAAAATTGTTTTAATACACAAATGCAAACATATTTCCAATTACTTATTTATATTTGTCTGTTTCAAAATTTCATAAAAGTATATAGCGCGATCGAATTAATTACAAATTAACATTCTTTCACACAAGAAAGAAACCAAAATACAAATATACAAAACCATAAAAATACTTCCCTCAGACAGCATTAAAATTCTACTCACTTATTTAGGTGTACATCTTTACGTCACATAAGAGACAACAATGAAAAGGATTCAGCTTTCCGAGGCATGTGTCACATGATTACTGTACACCCTGCTGGAGTGGTTCCAGATTTCATATTTTTCTGCGATGCTATTGCATCTTGGGTAAATCCACCAGCTGATCTTCACCAAATGATTCAGAAGGTAATAAAAACAACACCTATTGACATACAATATATACAAACAGATATAAATACAATTATTTCATTATAGATACTACATGGATTCAAAACGCAAGTCGGTGAAGAGAATTGGCGTAGATTTGTTGATCAGTTTCCACCAAATCTGTCCGAGCGCCTAGTTGCAATGTATAATATTTAGACATCAAAATGCACCTTTCTTCTACTAAATTGCATCTAACTAACAACTAATAAACAAGAGAAAAACAAAATCAACAAATGGTAAACAAAAATTTATTGATAAAACACTGGAGTTAAAATTTAAGAAAAAATTAAGAAAGATAACAAAGATAAAGTCTTAACACATCCATTCTTAACGCAAAATCATATAAATACTTAACATGTGTAAAATATAATAAGTAAATTTATATTTAACAAAAAAGAAAAATTGGGAAATTAACAAATAATTTAACAACTTGATATGATGGGTGTGGTCTCTCTTGATATTCCTCATACAAAAAAGTTACAGTAAGAACAATCTGCCATTTATCATCATCCTGGAAAAGTTCTGGGTGTGTGTGCATATTGGAAGCAATTTAAAAATATTTGTTTTTTTGTTTTGATGTAAGATATCAGCAAAAAAAGGAAATGGTTTCTTCTATTTAGGTTACTTTCTCTTTAAAAACAAATAAAAAAAAAAAAAAAACATGGAAGCAGAAGTAACAAAACATAATTAATTTTATGTAATATTTATCAAAGAAAATATTTTTGAATAATACATAACATTCATTACCTAGCATTAATAAGTATGATTCGTATCTCAAATTATCAGACAAAAACAAAAAACTAAATTTAAATTTTCATTCCCCTCCTTCATACTTGTATATGTATGTATACATATATATATACTTAATATCTCTAGACCTATATATACCTAGAAAAACTCAAACCACCATGGTCAGTTAAATGATTCTTTTTCTTTTAATTTGTTTAAGTGATTCAGTTATAATCTGTTTCACTGTGTATGCAATCATTTGAACTTTATTTTGTTATTAAACATATATTTTTTTGTAATTTCTAAGAAACAAAAAGGAATTTATAAATTTAAATTTTTATTATACAAAATATGTAGCGTGGTATACATTTTTTTTGTTTAAAAAGTCGTTTAACAGGCGCTTTACAAATAATAGGTTACATCTTGCTTTTTGATATACGATTATGTATGTATGCATGACTTAAACATTTAAGATATGGCTTCCTAATGTATATTAAATTGCAAATGCCTCTGGGAATTTCATTATCACCACCTAACAGAAGAATTACATTTGAGTAGTGCTTATTTGTACTTAAAATTATAAACTTAAACATTTGTCTCTTTTTTTTTTTTTTGGTTATTGGAAATATTTTTCATATAGATTAGGAGACATTATAAACAAATAGAACAAAGGTATGAATCCAAATGATAACCCTTTTTGCCTACATCGAGCTGATAAGACGCTATTATTTCATATCTGTTGTGGTTTATAATCATGCCATGTAACCAACAAGAATAGGATCTATTAGTTGAAATTTAGGGGTACTTATTTGCCTATGGCTATCGGATGTGAACACTCGTTCTCTATGTGTATAGTCGCAGTATCTCTCCACGCAACTGTTGTTTGCTGCGCGACTAAGGAACATCTACCGATCTTCAATCTTATAGACTACTTTAACCCTTAAATGTATGGTGTGCCATATATGGCACAAACCGTTTTTTTTTTTGCCGAAATATTGGCATGTAAACAAAAAATTGATGTTAATGTATCGAGTCCCATATTTGGGACATTAGATGAACAAGGATACAATTTTCATTTGGGTCCCGTTAGAATTTTCCAAGAAAAACACGTACGCGTGACGGTTATCATTTTTAACTAAAAACCTGTGATTTCTAAAAACTAAACTACTGTTTGCAAAATTACTATTAACCTACATAATATAATATAATATTAAAAATAAAATGTACATAACTAACATAATTAACACTTTTGTAAATCAATCACATTCAAATTTTAATTTTATGATGCCTAAATGTATGATGTCCCATATATGAACACGCTATATTTTAGCAAATTGTAAATATACAATTTGACAAAATTCAAAAATTTTGATGAGAATGTGTTTTTACACAATCAGGATAATTTTGAAAAATCATGCATTTAAGGGTTATATTAACACGACTAAATCAATCGAAAGTAAATGCGAAAATGCAATATGTATTTCAATTCAACTCGAGATAAGCAAAAATCGATTTAGTGGCAAATTCCATTAAATGTACTTATGCTTAATTGGCATATTGTAACCATAATTAGCTCTGCGTCAATCAATAAAAAATAGGCTTCAATCCCACACAGATCATTGAGGAACATATATATATACATATTTAAAAGATAAACCAAATCTGGTGAATTAATATGTTAATTATTATATAATTATAAAAATAAACATGACAGAAGCTGCATCGCGACTGAAACTTCAATTAACACCTTCTTCTGCCATAACTAGGAAGCTCGTCAAACATATACAATTTACGAACTGCGTAACTCGTGAAGTTTTGTTTTTAGCTCTTTCTTCTAAGTACATGAATATCATAATATGATGAATCCCAAATAAAGGATGAATATTCTAAATGAGGTCTAACCAAGGAGCAGTAGATGATTTTGAGGCTACATCTCAAAAGTCTGCTATATATTGGCGCAAATTCATAGTCAGATAAAGCCAACATTAAAAGAATTTATTCGCCTACATAACCTAAAATATATTTTTTGCTTTTCATAAAGTCAACTTCAAACTTATAGCCGACTCGAAATTAAAAAATTGACCAAACGTCACTTTAAATAATTAGAGTCGACTATTAAATTTATCATACATATAATATTTTGACGTTTGGGTTTTGTTCGTTAAAATCACTTTACAAAAACACTTCAAAGACGATACTAACATACACAGCAAAAATGTGTTTATGAATAACGAAAAGTTATAGCCGGCTTTTTTATTTAGTGCCGGCTGTAACTAAAGTCGGCTATAGGCACTATTCATGGGCTGACTATGATTTTGCGCCAATGTATTTTCCTAGTTTTTATAAACAAACATGACAATACGATCAGCTTAGACCGCTTCTTCATTATGAGTTATGAGTTTTCAAGTCTACACTGATAATATATCGCCCCCCTTATATCAGAACCATTTACATATATGACAGTAATGAACGTTTAAACTTCATACCCATTCATGGTTCTTCTACATGGGGGACGATATGTTAAAAAAACCTATCTACGTGCATATGTTTATATATTTCCAGTAACCAAAACTACAAAAGTAACCACAATATTCATCTCCTAAAAGCATTTTCATAGCACAAAACATCTTTTGTACATTTATGGAAAAGTTTTATATAAAAAAGCGTTCGTTTATATAGTATATACATATATATTTCTAACTCCTATTTCAGTTACAAAAAACACAATTATTTTTAAGGGGCTCATCAATATTTAAAGAGTATACATACGTATGTATATCATTTATTATTATATTTTCTATAGGACTTAAAGATTTTATGAACAAAATATTTTTATTGTCGTTAGGGTAGATTTAGATTCCGTGTCGATATTTCTTCGGGTTCGCGTCGCGTTTTAATAAAAAAAATAAAAATAAACTAAATCAAAACAATATAATATTTCATTTTTATTATCAAGAAAAAAAAAATTGTAAATTCTTAAAATTTCTTAGACTTAAAATAGATACATGCTGACCAGATAGATATTTCTGATATAAATTATATCATCAACTAACCTGAGAAGAAAGTTAAACTAAAAGAAAAACAAAAAGAATAAGAACTTCATAAAACTTGATGAAAATAAAATTAAAAGACTGAAAATATCCTTTTTGTACAAATGAGAATTAATAATAGTTAAAAAAAAAACAAACATACTAAAATTAATTAAAAAAAAAAAAAACTAATATAAACATTTTGTAATAAATTTTTTTAATCAATTTAGATATTAGTTGTTTTTAAATAAAAAAAAGGGTTTTCTTTTTTAAATTTAAATCTTTGTCTAATTTTTACGTACCTACTCTGTAGAAAAAGGAATTGATAATAAAAATGAAATATTACAATTTGTTGCTATAATATCGCGTTTCGTTTATCGTATTTAAAATTCGCGTATCGTCTTTGAAAACAATTAAATAAAAGAACAAAAAAAACATAACAAAATAAGTATGAAAACTGATCGTGATCATCTTGTGGTACCAAATTAGTATTATTCTTTCATTTATATATAGTTTTTGTTTATTACATTTTTCTCTAAAAAAATTAAGATATTAGAAAAAGAAAAGGAAACAAAATTACGAACACAAAGTCAAATTATTTTATCTAAACAATAGAAAATCTCACAATTGAATTTTCTTCGAGGTATTGTCGTTTTTCTGCTATTATTTTCCCTTTTTTAATTTATTTATTCTAATTTTTAGAATGTCTGAATACATACGTTTTTATATTGAAAACTAATAAAATTAATTTACCAATTATACAATTTAAATTAAATTATTATTTTTTTAGGGAATAAAAACTAAATATGAATACATAAGTTAATTAACAAAAACAAGAACTGTTGTATATTATCAAATAAATTATAATAAAATGATGAAAAATGTAAATCAATTAAAAAACAATTTTGGGGAACAATCGTCGTGTTCGGTTTCGAGTCGGGTTTTAATGGACTTCCGCCCCAGGGTCCCAATGTAAAAGAAATAATATTATCGC
This sequence comes from Brachyopa scutellaris, assembly GCA_949775065.1. Taxonomy (NCBI): domain Eukaryota; kingdom Metazoa; phylum Arthropoda; class Insecta; order Diptera; family Syrphidae; genus Brachyopa; species Brachyopa scutellaris. The sequence continues at coordinate 106,038,466 of OX459113.1, forward strand.
GCGTTTCGTATAACAGCCAATTGCTGATTAGTTCTATTTTCATGTTATTTTACTTTCAAAGGGCAATCATTATTTTCACATGAACTAAAATAAATAGCATAAGAAAGAAAAAAATTCAAAACTTAATAGGAAATTGCAATATATGTACATATGTCTACATTCGTACATGTGTTTAAATATGAATATATTTTTATATGTGCTATTATAAAGATTTTTAAATTTAAGGCAAATACGTATACATAGTAAAATTCATTGATAAATATCAAACAAAACAAAGATAGGAATATTTATGTCAGTCCATATAGATTTTGTTCCTAAATTATATAAAAAATCTTATGGTAAAAATTAAAAACAAAATACCAAAAATATGATTTCCCTTTGAAAAAAGACTGCATGATTAGGAAAAATCAGCTAAAAACAATAGCGGCAATTATAGGTGTTTTTTTAATTTTGGAAATACATACATATGTAATTATGTAGTATGTCTTCTTTGAATGATTTCTCAAGTTGTGCAAGTGTCTTTAAGATAACAGTGTTGGTTTTATTGATACGGCTGCTTTGTGCTTGATAATATTGTGTCGCCTTCTTAACTAGTTAAACCTGTTTTTTTCGGTATGACTTATTTTTACTTTCGTCTCGCTTATCAGTTTGGACATTCGCCCATTTCCAGTTTCCATTGATTTGTGAACGTCTGAATTACGTATCGAATTCAATCAATTGGAAAATGTTTCCCGAAAAAGGATGCGGATTACTTTTTTTTTTAAAAATAACTATGTAATGGTTGAAATGCAAGGTTTTCTTATAAACTAGATAAGCACAATACTTTTAAATCTGAATTTTTCAAATTAAACTTTAAGCACTAAGATAACTTTGAAGATATCATACAACTCCGCAATATCATCTCAATTGACACGAGTATATTTATTCAAAATGAACTGGTATAAACATTTCTCGCTTTAAAATTCTTTTCATCGTCATAGTTTCTTTTTGCTATTATTTGCACATCATTCAAAGTATGAACAAACATACATACATATGTATGTACTTACTAATGAAATAACGGTGACAACGTTACTCCAAAATAAAATGCACTGTAAAAACGCCAAAAACGGGTTAAACTAATCAATTAATAAAGAAATAAAAAAAAACTAAAATTTAATAATAAAAAAAAACAAACAAACAAAATATAAATCGTGATTTCGTATGTACCTAAACCAAATTCGCCGGGAATTTGGTCGCGTCGCGTTTTTCGCGTTTTACTCGGGTGATCTTTAACGTTTAAGTAAATTTATTCAAATCAAATTAGCGTTTAGAGTTTATAAACTAAAATATAAAGATTGAAACTAATAATTGTTATAATAAGCAAAAAAAGATTCATTAACAAAAAAGAAAAAAAAATACATAATATAATACACGTACATTTTAGGGGGAATTTATTTTCAAAATCATTTAATTCATTGTTTTTTTTTTAATTTCTACTTTTTATTTTTCAATGTTTTTTTTTCTTCTTTTCATTTAAATTAAAATTAGTGCTTTAGTTGAATAATACTATAATTTCAAATTTCCTGCATACACAGCTTTCCTCATAAGAAAACACAAACAACACACAAATTCATAATTCATGTATAATTTTTTAATTTCTTATAACAAATTCTCACTACACAAACTGAAAAAAAAACAATCAACTACGAGTATGCTTAAATGCGAAGCAATATAAGCATTTTTTTAGGGCATTAAGATAATCTATATTATGCAACTAATGAATAAAATATAAGCTAAGGAATGATTATAAAGCCCAAAATACAAAAAATATAGTTGTTCCTAAATTCTAAATAAAACAATTAATTTGTTTTCTTTATATTATGTACTTTCCTTTTTTTAGTTTTTGCATGTTGCTTGAACGCTAAGCTAAGTAATTACAAGGCTTGAACTATCTTTAATTGCTACTTCTTCTCCTTCTGATTATTAATGATTGAATAAGTCGTAGTGATTCCCTTTTAAACGACACTGTTCTGATATATTTAATCAAAAAATAAAGCTAAACTATCAAATAAACTTTGATGCTAAGGAAAGTATAAGCAGATAAATTGAAATTGCTTGAAACGTACTATATACAAAAATATACATATACCTAATATACCTAATTATCAAATTATATGTATGTAATGATAATTATTGAATATACCGGTAGTAGTGTGTTAGCAAAATTAAACTTTCATCATTGCAACTATGTATGTTAAACTGTAGTATAAAAAGAAGCAAACAATACACATGCAAGCGTATGAAGTTAAGTAAACCATAATAATAAATACAAAAATTAAAAACTTCAAAGACGGTCTTTCATTTTGTTAATATATATTTTAGAGTATAATCGAAGGCGGATACACTTAACTCTACAGGGTGCTTCCAAGCTAAATGTCAATACCCTGGTAAATGAAATAATTCTTGGGTAGAATCTAGAAAAAAATTGTTCTAGAGCAAGGGTCTATCTCCAACGTAGACATCATTTATCATTTATTTACCTACTTTGGTATGCCTTGACCCATGCTAACACAAATATATTAAGAGCTTCAATTTCAGTAGAAATAATACTCCTTTTAACTGAATTTAAATAAAATTGATGTCTTTTTTGGGTTTCCAGATATTTTATTTTCAAGCCAGTTTCATTTATTTTGCCCATTAAAATTTCCAGGTCGCTTTTCTACAAAAAAAATGAGTATAGTGTTTTATTTTGTTAATAAAAATTGTTAACTACAATTTTTTATCTTTTTCAATCCAGTTGTTGGAAGACCTTCATTCTTCAACCGTTATACTAACTTGCTCCAGAAACCCTTAGTATATATGCTTTGTCTTCTTTAACAAAATCCTTTGCAAAATCTTGATTTTCTTACATGTAATTCCAGAGAATACTCTCTCAATTCACGTCAAGAAACGCAAGTGAATTCAATTCACTACAATCCACGGATTTTCGGAATGCAGAACACGAATTTACTACTGTCATTTTGCGTGGAATGAACACCTAATTATTCCCATTCGAACATGCAACCCACAATTCATGATTTCGTTCGGAATACAGAACACCTAATTTCACTTTTAGTGGTTGAATTCACTAAAAGTGGAATGCAGAACAGGGCGGAGACATACCGTTTTATAATTTTTTTTCTTATGAACGTAACAATTAAAAAAACATGTTTTAGGTATGCTGAAACCCCCACAGAGCTTATGATACTTGGGATTGTATGAAATATTGTTTTTGTTACTTTTTTTTAACACTTTTTTCAAAACAATTGCTGTCCCAATACCTTACCTCCAAAAATACCACTCAGCAAAATCTGAATAAAATCACAAACATTGAGAATAAAGTGTAGATTGAACCAACATTATCAGGACTGCATTACGTTGTATAGTTTTTTTTTTAATTATTAATCTTTCTTATTTTAAACTACCCAACAGTCAAATAAAAATGGTTATGTACATATAGGGAAATTTGTATGGGTGAGAGTAAAAATTGAATGGTTGATTCTAGAAATGTGCCCCAGAAATCAGCATTGACCTTATACTTAAACCATTGGTTTTTTTTAAAGCAACATAAAATAATCTTGATGGTTTCTTTTACTCTCATTTTACTAAGGGTGGTCCAATAAGTACTTAGCCTACAAAAGAAAATCAAACATTTTGGAAAAGTGGCTATTTATTTCTATACACAGTCTCCTTTTAACTCGATTCACTTGATCCAGCGATGCTCCAACTTCTTTAACCCATCCAAGAAATAGGTTTTCTCGAGATCGAGTAGGCCTCCGTGGCGGCGAAGACCTCCTCATTCGACTCAAATTTCTGCCCGGCGAGTGATTTTTTCAAGTTTGGAAACAAAAAAAAAGTCGCAAGGGGCCAAATCTGGAGAATACGGTGTCGAATCGACTCAATAATTCGGCATAGTAGAGCCCTGTGATCGTTTTGTCTTCTCCAGGTAGTCGATGTAGATCACACCTTGTGAATCCCAGAAAACGGTGGCCATCACCTTTCCCGCCAATTGGACAGTCTTCGTCTTCTTCGGAGCACGTTCGCCAGGTAAAGTTCACTGTTTCGAATGTTCCTTGGTCTCTGTGGTGTACCAGTGGATCCATGTTTCGTCGACAGTCATGAAACGACACAGAAACTCCTTCGAATTGCGCACCCATCGCGCCAACAGCTTTCTCATGCCCAAAATTTCATGGAGGATATGTCTTTTGAGATGCCTACTGTTTGTGCGTTGATGTGCGACCACGTTGAAACTCGTTATACCAATTTTTGACGGTCGCCATCGAAGGAGAAGAGTCACCGTACACAGCATCCAAGCACTCTTTGATTTCGCTGCGCGATTTCCTTCCCAAAAACAAGAATCGAATCACCGACCGATATTGCTCTTTTTCTATTTTTCTAAAATTTGCGGACCAGCTGGCTTCCACACGTGGTTAAAACAAAACTACGAGTCTAATAGAATGTACTAGACCTAGACGATAGTTAATCTCTCTTGCGATACTGGCACCATTGGGCGGCGAGGCTAAGTACTTATCGGACCGCCGTATATTGGAAAAAATTTAATTTGTATACAATTTGTAACAGAGAGAGCCAAAAATCCAAATTTCCATTTGGATGTATAATCATTTTTCTGAGCAGATGAGAAAGGGCATAGTGCATAGGTAATTTTATCAAGTTGCTTTAATTTGTGTACTCGACGGAACACAAAAACTGAACTGAGATGTTTTTGAAAGCGCTGCTTGTTTCTTAGCCGAAAAAAAGTAGTTATTCGCAAGCTGAATTAACAACTTTCTACATCAGTGTTAAGCTATATCTCCTTCCTGACATGGAAGTCCAATTTGTACCGATTCTAGTAGAGCTTTCGTTAACAAACAACGAATTTATCTAAAATTTATTTCAATATAAAAAATCCAATATCAGCGCTTTAATATAAATATGTACATATGCATTTACAAAATACAATCTAACTATAACTAACACTTTGTTAAGATGATTTTCGTTAGGCGATCATCTTACGTACGGTATTAAAAAAACGAGTTTTTTGCATAGGTACCAGCCGTCAATACCTGCGAAAAGAGACCAAGTTCCAATGATTCAAAAACGTATGTTTAATATTAAATCATACCATGCTTTAAATCTAGCGACCGACTTCTCCCAAATTTTCATTCTACCCTGATATTCCGCTTTCAACTCAATTCTAGGCCTAAAAATCTGGTCGATAACACGAAACTTTTTAATGCTCTCTCGATTTTCCCAAATTCCTAGAGAACAGAGAATGAATTATTTGTAGATAATAACACTATGCATGTATGTATGCACATACCTGCATTTATACCAGCAACATAGGCTGATCCCATTACGCTGGATTCAGAATTTATAGCACGCTCCACATCGATTCCAATCACATCAGCTAGGAATTGACAAACAAAATTATTTTTCGAAACTCCACCATCAACCCTGATAAATAAATAAAATAAACAAATTTACCTAATGCCGTTATTAAATAGCTTACCGTAAACATTTAAGTTTATAGTTAGTTTCGTTCTGTGTTGTTTCACAGATTTGTGCAATACGAAAGGCGATACTCTCCAAAATCGCTCGAATCAAATGTGCTTTAGTCGTAGACGGCGTTATTCCTAGAAAACCGGATGCTGCCTTATAATCATTCACTGGTGGCTAAGTAAGCTCTAGTTATACATTTTTTATTCAAAGGAATAATCAAAACTCACCCCAATTCCACTGAATGCTGGTATAAAATAAACTCCACCTGTGCTCTTAACCGACTTGGCTATATCTGCCGTCTCAGAGGGATGAGTAAAAAGCCCACATGACTGGGCCCAACTGATTAGAGTACCTGTGTCCTGGACAGAACCCTCAACACAAAACGCTATATCATCTTTATTTCTTGTGTCTTTAAAATGCCACGCTACCAATGGATATAGACCATGTATGGAAGCATGACAACGTTGACCTGTGATCAGATCTAGGAATGAACCAGTTCCCATGGTTATCTTAACGTCTCCTTCTTCAAAGCAATTTGATCCCCATATTGATGCTGTTTGGTCGCTTATAGATGAGCTAATGCGTATTCTAGTTCCGAATAAAGATTCATGGACGTATCCAAAGTCGTGGGAGTTTGAAACTACTTTTGGTAACACTTGAGGCTGCAAAATAAACATTTGAATTCAAAAAATACTTTTTTCATTGGCGGACTTACATTTATTCCGAAAATCACTTTCATAATATTCGACCAACCGAGTGTAAATGGATCAAAAAGACCAGTAGCTGTAGCAGATGATATATCGGTAATGTGTTCGATGTTAAGGTTTTTATCTGTTCCAGCCCTGTTTCAAAAAAAATATTTGATTTGTCGTGTAAGACGACTTAAAAATCTCGACGATACTTATTTTCAGACGCAAACACAACTATTTAAACATGAAACTCGTATGTATATTTTTCTTTTGTATACTACACGCCTGACGCCTATACATATAATTAAATACAAAATTTAAATTTTGCCCATGTTCATGTGTATCAAACAAAAAAAAAAAAGGTTAATTCCACACGCGATTAGAACCGGAAGCAATATGCGCCAGCCGCAGCCGCGTGAATTAGTGCGACGATAAATAAAATTTAAACCTTGTTTACTTTTTACTGACATTCTAACAGATTATTTCAACAAAAAAAAATTATAAAATACCTCAGCTTGTATAGTATCCAAGAGTCCAGGGTCTCAACCGAAGCAGTCTTAGTTTTCATTGCTTCTTTCAGTTTCGGATTTGCTTCTATCTCATGTAGTAGCCTCAAAGTTACCTTCATAAAAAACAAAAAAATAAAAAATAAAACAACAAAAAACTAAAACAAGCGTGAAACAATATCCCAACCTGTCCATTCATCATTTTCACAACACTTCCGGCCAAAAAGCGTTTACTTCTTGTCACCAAATATAACCCATACGACAGTGTGTTTAGTGTTTTCAGCACAAAACCAGAATTCCATTTATTAACCAGCGTATCTGCCCGACAGTCCTTCCATGTAATAAATTTGTGAAAATATTCATTTGTGTTGCGATCCCATGTAAGAAATGTACAACGTTGTGTTGATAATCCAATGCAGTTTATGTCTGAACTCTTTAGATTGGCGTCTAAGAAAACAGAAAAAAGCATCAACAATTTTGAGATAATCACATACAGCTGTATACATCCATGTGTATACATACATGTGTATACTCGTATATAAGAATTTATAATACAAACCGTTGATAGCTTCCATGATAACACTGATTATGCTTCGCCACAACTTCTCCGGTTCAATTTCGAAATAACCAGCACTGGGATTAAGTAATTCCACCTAAATGATATCATTAAAAAAAACATGTGTGCTAATTTATTTATTATTCTCACCATTTCAGCAGCGGAACCTTTTATTTGGCATTTTTCATTGAAAATGAAACATCGCACCGAGGTAGTTCCTACGTCCAACGATGCAATAAACGACATTTCTACGTCCGTTTGGAATAATCAATTGAAACCAACTGAATGGAATTCAAAACAATCCACTGCGATAACACTACACACGAACAGATTTTTATTTATCAATTCCAGTACACTATCAAGCCGATAGCTGAGAAGATAACAACGACCACCTATTGCTTCGAATTACTAATCGTAAACTTGCTTCGGATACTAGTTCTGAATAGATTTGCTGATAAACTTCTCCCGAGTGTAGTCAAGACGAAATAAAATAATGTACCTTCCAACTCCAAGAGAGAATAAAACACATATGAACGTATGAACAGATTATGGACTGACGATTCATTGTTTCTACGACAATTTAAAGTGCACAACAGTTAAACTTCTAATTAAAATTAATAATAGCACCATCTCAATGGTAGTGATGGGGTCACATCGTGTTGAATAATAACAACTTGTCTTGTCTGTGTTTAAAATTAGATATCCCCTCCTCTAAGTTCTGACTGTGTATCTTTTTTCTTCGACATCAGCTGTTAATCGATTTTTCTTTCACTGGTTTGTATTTATTTGTACTCGTACTCTAGCCGGTCGTGGGGTATCATTTCTGTTTTTACTTTCATTCATAACACGAATACAATTCCAGAAGTAATCGCTGATAATGGGAAACTAGCATCATCAAAATAAATACATATAAATGTATGTATAATGTTTGCATTCATGTTTTTCTTCTTTTGAAATTATTTATAGATACCTACTCGTAAATAAGTAGGTATGTAGTTATGTACCTACATAATTGCGAAAAAAAATCTTACTCTTATAAGGGATAGTAGTACGAATGTGGTTCAAGTAATGGTCAAGGTTTAATCAAGTTATTCTGTATATGTAGGTAGCTTAACTATTAACAATGTTAAAAAAAAAATTAATGTTGAATTTCTAGATTCAGTAAGAGAAGGAGACCAAGCTTTGTGATTTTTGGTCAAGGTTTTTAGATATCTATAGAATGAAGAATATATATATTTTGTACCTATATAGTTATTCTTTTAATAAACATATCGATATCATTTACATTTACTTGAATTCAAGTGAATTTCTAACTACATACATACATATGTACATATGACGATAGAGAAGTTTCGCCGGTTGTACAGATGGACAAGCAACCATACCTGTATCTAAGTGGTTTTTTTAATACCCTTAAAATGTCTTGCACAGCGCGGGCCATAGGGAAATTTAGGGAGGATGAAAGAGGAGATACCGATGCGCATTGGTCTTAAATGTTTGCAGATCGTAACGGGAGGGAAAAATCGTGTTTGGTAAAGCGTTCCACATTCGTGTTGAGCGGTTAAAGAAAGAATCCCTATATTTTACTGTACGTCCGAAGTTGGGCTTAAGGATAAACTGATTGGCATTCCTTGCGAGACGTGTGTTGCGAGAAAATTGTTGAACGGGAGGAATGCAACTAGCTATTTCATTGGAGCACTGTTTGTGAGAGAATCGATAAAACAGGGAAAGACAAGAAACATTACGACGGTGTTCGAGGGAGTCAATTGACTCAGTGATGTGTCTATCCCCTATAAGTTTTATCGCGCGTTTTTGTATTCTGTCGATCAGGTGCAGTGATGTTTTTGGAGCACCCGACCAGATATGAGCTTGGGGCGAATATACGCCTTATAAGTTGTAACTAGATCAGAAGGGGTAAAGAATTTCTTAGATCGTTGAAGAAAACCTAGGCACTTCGCGGCGTTTTTGGCGACTTCGAATATGTGGTCATTCCAACGTAGGCTGGCATTAACACACATACCGAGAATGGAAAGCTTTTCGGTTTCGGCTCAGATAACGCTTTAACCACAGAAGACAGCATTGGGTTTTTGAAGCAATAAATGCCACTCTATTATTTATACCCCATTTGGTTATGCTATCCAGGTCGGAATATAATGAGCTTAACATACGCGACCGCGCCAGTTCCACAGCCGAAGAGCAGGGACGTGAATCTGTAAACGAATATGTAAAGCTGAGGGTGCCATCGTCAGCGAAGAAATGTATTGGATTAGATGTGGCAGACAAGAGATCATTTATGAAAATAAGAAAGAATGTCGGAGACAAAACTGATCCCTGGGGAACACCAGCATTTAAAGGGTGAATTGCAGACTTGAAACCATCCAAAACAACTTGTATTGAACGGCCCGAAAGGTAGTTTCTAATCCATTAAAGAAAATTGTCCTTTGGTTTTGTTTTTGTTTTTCGTTTCTTTTCTATTTTTACCCGGCTATGGTAAAGCCAACAAAACCCTGTACGAGAACAGTGGACGAATAATACAGTTACTCGGCATACAGACACTGCAGTCTTCACGGACGGATCTAAAACTGTGAACGAAACGGGGTCTGGTATATTTTGCATGAACACAGAGCTAACAGTATCCCGAGACCTGGATGCCTGAAGCTTTTTCCGGCAGAAGTTCTAGCCGTACTTAGGGCTGCAGAGGTCCTGATAATGAAACGAATATCCGGCAAGGATACTGTTATTTACATTGACAATCATGCTTGCGCTTATGGAGCTACAATCGTTCACTACCAAATCGGCACTAGTCAGGAGCTGCCGAATAATTCTAAGGGCATTATGCAGAACCAGGTAAGACTATGTTGGGCGCCTGGTCAGTCTGTTGTAGAAGGGTGCGAGTTTGCCGATGAGTTGGCAAAGAAAGTAGGGGAATTGCCGACTTCAGGGAAAACTAACTGAAAAGTACGACACAAGATGAAATGAAACGATGATATTGAGAGTATAGCCCTGCTCTCAATTTTTCTCAAAATCTTTTACGATTATTTTAATAAATGATTTAAAAAAAATAACTACAACGACATATTAATGTTCCTCATGCACTTCCGTGCAGCGGAGGTCTTTGCCTTTTTTTTGTACTCGTTTCAATCTCACATGCTTAGCAATAAAAAACCAATCTGAAAGTTGCTTGAGATTTTACAGAAAATAACCCAGGACTCGCTTTACATTGAAAGAATTCTTACTTTGTGAAGTTTTTATTTTTTTAGATATTATTTTATTTATTGAAATTAAATATGTATTACTTTTAGATAGAGAAAGATAAAAACATAGTACATAGGTACTATTCAAAAATTAATTGTTTGTCAATAACTTTAAAAATTGCTAGGCTATTTTCAGTTTAAATTTAAGCCTAGTGAGATTTATTTAAGAAAATTAATTTACTAATATAGCGCGGTATTTAAGTGCATGTTTCAGGAAGTTGTAGGTATATCTTATCTTATATCTATACATATAAGACCAAGTGGCAAAATGCGTATGTTTCCCTCTACCGCCCGTAATTTTCAATCAAGTTATGTGGATTTTTTTTTTTAAATATAGATAATTACGGTACAAAGGTGATAGGCAAAAACATTGTTATTTTTAATAGCCGTGTTTTATTATCCCCGTGATCTGATCCGGATCAGATCAGAATAATAAAACAAACCAGATCAAAGTTCTGTGTTGTGGTGATTGTACAAGCTAAGTTCATTTTGACATTTAGTGCGAAGTTGCCATGCGAATGAATATTTTCTTTTAAATGAAAATGTAATGCGCTTGTTTTATTTTTTTAGGAGGAAATTGTTAATTTTGATTAACATATACCGAACGAGAATAATATTTTGTAGCTATAATTCCAGTTTCACATCGCTTAAATATCATTATGAGCAGAAAAATTAATTTATTCGAACAAAGTAACATTATTGATATTTGGATTGCCAATAATATTTTTATATTCTAATCTGGCAACATTTAACCTTAGCAATTGTCGATAATACAGCAACATTCACAAACGAAAGTGTACCATAGTGAGAAATAGTCGAACTAATTTTTGGATCACGAAAATTGATCTTGACAAGAAGCAAGATCTCGGATTGTTGTTGTAATGCACACAAACTTATTTGTTGATCTGATCCGGATCAGATCACGGGGATAATAAAACACAGCTAATGTCTGGCGAGGCGGGCGGGGTTTAAGCTAGTTGGGTATAGTTTTGCCTGTGTAGTATTCTAAGGAGCTGAGCACGGTCGAGTCCATCACTACCGAGCAACTGTCTAATGTATGCTTTAAATATAGGGCATCCCGCATACTCTAATAGAATTAAATGTGTTTTCGCTGGCGTCTAGATTGCATATCGTGCATAAAGCATAAACCAACTGTATAGTTCTTGAAAGCTCGACCGTTCAGGTTGAGTAGTCCATACCGTGCCTTTAAAACCAGGCTGATAATATCACGGAGATTGAAGTGTTCGATATATTGTAGTTGAGGGTATTTCTTATATCGTAGACAGAAAAAAGTTTAAAACCAGCTTAATTTACCGAGCTATGCTTACCTTATTTACTAGCGCCTGATGTCCGGTCACTCTAAGTTAATTTGGGGCATGGAAATTAGACCGCCTGAAATTAGGCGCGCATGGTTTTGTATGAGCGTTCAAAATTCCTTTTTTGAAAATGAAATATGGCCGCGATAGTGAAATGAAATAAGACCGCGCGGTCAAGTCAAAGTCTGATCCTCAAAAACTACAATTTTGTAAATTTCTTTACACAAATTTTCAAACCTCGATATCTCCTAACCCAAGCGATAAATCAATATTTTTTACTTGATATTTTGTGCTTATTTCACCGAGATCTACAAAATGACATTTTCATTTGAGCGGAGCCAGTTAATTTTAATATTAAAACTATGTTTGTGGTTCGATTTTCTTTAGATACCTGTTGGCAAATATTAAATGCGATGCTGTGGCTAAAGAAAAAGATATCTGAGCTTAGATGTATACGTAGAATTTTCTAATTAGAAAGGTCCCAAGATTGTTTAAAAGCATAAACGCAGCTCCAGGTTACCAAAAAATGGTAACATTAATATAAAATCTCATGGACCTAAAATATCGTCGGTAGCATCTTTTTCAACGTCTTTTACAAAATGGTGAGAGCGCTTATTGTGCTGGTTGTAGCACTCCATATATATAGCCTATTTTAGACGTCTGGTGTAACTCTACTTTTAACGAAAATTCGAGAAAATAAAAGTATTCTTTTTGGCGCATTTTCTTAAATACTAACAAAGCAAAAAAAAAGTGCTACCTGGAAAGAGATATTTATTTTAAGTAGCAGTCTTAGTCTTATTCCTCAAAATAAAGAATGGACATACATTTAATTTAATTAATTTGGTTTAATTAGTTAAAGAAATCCAAAAGTTGATGTTGTCTTCATTGAGCTTCTCGGGAAGGTGCTGGGAAAATATTTGCAGTTACGGAATTTTCTTCTCTTTGAGCACTCTCGGCAGGCAGCATTTCAGATATATTAACTTCATTAATTTGGTTTCGAGAAAGATAGCATAAAGTGGCACAACACTTAAAAATGTTTGCAGCAAATACTCTCAAATGATTCAAACACGGGAATTTTGCTTTTAAGACTCCAAATGTACACTCAACAAAACGTCGTTTATGGGCACTGTTGTACCAAACAAAAGATGCGCTCCCAGAATTAGAAATTGAAGGCGACATAAGCCACGTTTTCAAGGGATATGCACTATCTCCTTAGATACTCTATAACCGTTTTTGATAGTCGAAATTCTTTGCAAAACAAGTAGTCCACAACTTCAATGTTTATCCTCTCTTTATAAATTTTTAGTCTATTTTCAACGTCACTATCACTTTCGGACTCTGAATTAAAAAAGTACATTTTAGTTGTTTAGTTAATTATTAATTTATCAAACACGCGCTAGACACAACTTTTCCTTTTAAATGTATGAAATAATGATGACTTTTTTTCCCTACAAGTCTAAAATCGCCTGTAAGAATTTATCAACTACTCAACCAGTGAAGTTTCAATTTTTCCTACACTTGTAGCTTCCAGTAACAGAAACAGGGATATCACTAAATTTCCCTACAAGTATATTTTCAATTACACTTGTAGAAGTGCCAGTTTACTTTATGCTACGTGCTACACAAATATTCTACACTTGTAAAAATTCACTTGTACTACAAGTACTTGTAGTTTTTTTTTTTTTTTTTTGTTTGTTTATTTTACCACATTTTTTTTGTATTTTTTTTGTCCTAAATAAACATAAGACTAACATAATAATAATTTAGAGTAACTGACCTAAAGGTTCTCAATACTTACTATATATATCTTATTATGATCTTATTCTACGGTATTTATATAATTATTTTAAAATTTAATATTTTATGTGCATCAGTATTAATTTATTAATTTTTGTAAAAAGGAAAAAGTGGTTAAACCTCTTATTTTAGAATATCATTTTTTTTTAAATTTACATAAAGAAAAAAAAAAAAAAAGATTAGACTAATTAAATCTAACTTAATCCAACAAACTTAACCTAAACTAACTTAATCTAAACTTATCTAACCTAAATTGATAATGCCCTGACATGTAATCCCTAGATCGCTGAGACCCCGGCCAACCGGATATTCAGCAATCCAAACAATCACATGTCAGGGCTTATCCTGACCTAGCCTAATCTAACCTAAACGTTGGCCACAATCCAGTCGAGCCACCAGTATTTTTCTCTATTATGCCTGTTATCATTGTATTTATCTCTTTCAGGTATGCTGACGCAGTATCTCAGGTTAGCATTTTCATCCCCTAAGTTAAAAGGCTCATACAGGATTCGTTTATCAGTTGCCCTTCTAGCACAATGGTAGATGATAGGTACATTTGTTGAATCTGATAAATAGCCATGTGCATCCAGATACAAAAATGCTTCAGGTGGTATATATCCACTCTCTAGTGTATTTCTGAAATACATAGGGTTAGGGTAAAATAAACCTGAAATCAGCTCATTTTCAGTAACGTTTGCTGATCGTGCAAAATGATTTCGGACAAGATCTAAAATGACGTTGTCGATTCTGGATACACCGGAAGCATCCATCAGTCTTTTATTAGAGATATAGTGTCGAAAGTCAGAATTTGCACTTCTGTACATCTGCATGCAGGCTCGGAGACATTTTCTCTCAAATAACCGGAACTTTTCCATAAAAGATGGGCTGATGTTCCACCTAACTGGACTCGCATAAGTCAGAATTGGGCGGATGAATGCTTGGTAACATATGATCTTTACATCAGAGTTTAGATAGCTGGAGTAGAAAAGACTTTTGAGTGACATAAATGCTGCTCTAGCCTTTTGTATCTGTGTATTTATATGCCCATTATAGTATAAAAATTTGTCCAAGTGCACACCTAAATACTTAACAGCAGTCTTCGGTTCGATGCAAAGTCCATTGCTACTCGTAATTTGTAGTTTTTTCCAGTTCTGCCTCAAATCTGAATTACCGCGTCGTAATGGGGTGCGGAACAGTATGGTTTCACATTTAGCATAGTTAATTTTGAGCTTCCATTCCGAGCAGAATGTCTGTAGCTTATTAAATTTGTTCTGTAGATCATTTTGTATATTATTTAGTACAGAGCCATTTGCATACAAAATAACATCGTCAGCAAACGCTAATGAATCACCCATGTCCATAAGCATCTCAGAAATATATATATTAAACAGAAGCGGTGCTGTAACTGTGCCCTGCGGAAGGCCATTAATGACCTTAAAAACTTTAGTTGTCGTGTATTCTTTATCTGTTACAACAAATTTCTTTTCATATATCATCGAGATAATCACTTTGATAAGATGATACGGAAATTCATATCTTATTAGTTTGTAAATTAACCCGTCGATCCAAACCGTGTCGAAGGCTTTTTCGACATCCACTAGACATGCAGCTGTACTTTTTTTGGCGTTAAGATTCCAGTTAATATCTGAAATCAGTTTCGTGACAGCATGCACTGCCGAATGGTTTCTCCTGAACCCAAATTGGTTCCGCGGTATAATCTCCTTTATTTCGCACTCGTGTAAAATAGATTTGCTAATAACTACTTCAAAAACTTTCCCGATATTAGGCAGGAGACTGATTGGCCTATAGTTAGAAGGATCAGAAGGATCCTTTTTCTTTTTTATGATTGGAAAAACCTTCGATGTTTTCCAATAACTTGGGAAGTAGCAGTTATTCAATAAATTGTTAAAGATAATGCAGTATTGCCGTATGATTTCGTCTGGTATATGCTTTAGTATGATATTGGGAATGTTATCCAAACCGCTAGATTTTTTGTTATTTAGTTTTCTGAATATGTCTGTTAGTTCGTGTAGTGTTGTATAGTAATTGTTGGTTTGTTCATCAGTTATTTGGTCGGCTTTTAATAACTCAGAAAACATTAAGAGCGTAGGTGTTTCATTATTGTGAAACCTCAATAGTTCTTCATTTACTACGCCAGTTTTGCAGCTAGAGAGTATTCTATCGTGAATTCAAGTACTTGTAGTATTGTGGCACAGGTCCCTGGTGTAACTCTACTAAATTTATATTCAATTAATAATATTATTGTGAGTTCTTTATTACGACATATTTCTCGCGACACGACTACAAAGTTAATTTAAATACTCTTTAATACAAAATACCATAACTCCATCACTATCAACCTAAAAACGTTGGAAATTGTTTTGTTGTTGGTTAAACATCATTTGTTGTTGTGAAGTTTGATGATGAAATTCTTGTCCCTGATTCACCTGTCCTTGTTGCTGGCCAGGACCAGAGAGTCGAACACGCTTGCTATTTGGTTCGTGATGTTGATTTCCTTGTTGTTGCTGCTGTTGTTGTTGTTGTTGCTGCTGTTGTTGCTGCTGCTGTTGTTGCTGCTGCTGCTGTTGTTGTTGTTGCTGTTGCTGTTGCCGTTGCTTATTATCAGACTTGTCCTCTTGATCATCATCAGTTAGGAATTCACGTTTGGGATAAGGAATCGGACAACCAGCAAAGACGTCTTGAGTTGGTAGTGGATCTTCTTGGAAGTACGGATCCTGCATTGCTTGTTCCGATGTGATACGTTTATTCGGGTCCATCAGCAATAGCTTTTGTAACAAATGGAATGCCTTACTATCAGGTTTGATTTTATGACGCTCCATGTACTTGGCCAGAGAACAATTGGAGTAGCTGGACCGCTTAAAATCCTTGATGAGGGTATGATGTTCCGGCATTTTCTTGATATCCTCCCAGTCTTTGTCTTGAGGGAATCCCATAACATTGAAAATTCTATCCAATTGATCATGGTGATATGGATTGCTTGTTTTAATGTCCTCTTGGCGACAATGGAAAATTGGCTCAGAAGTGAGTAGTTCGGCGAAAATGCATCCAATGGCCCAGATGTCGATGGCTTTGGTGTAATGTCGTGCGCCCAGAAGCAACTCTGGTGCGCGATACCAAAATGTGACCACCACTGGATCTAAATCTGCTAAAGGCTTTAGTGGTGCATTAAAAAGTCTTGCAAAACCCATATCTGCGATTTTGACACGACCACGTTCGTTGCCGTCGCCCATAACCAAAATGTTTGCTGGCTTCAGATCACGATGCAAAACCCAGTTGCTGTGTAAATAGTGAATACCGTCGAGAATCTGATAGAGCAAACTTTTTACCATTCCCCGTGGTACAACTACTTGTTTCTTGGCCGCTTTCGCAGCCCTATGGAATTTGATAATGTGCCACAAATCATGTTCAGCATAGTCAATAAGGAGAAATACTTTTCGATCGTTGTGGGAGAGAAAAACCCGAATTAAAGTGATAACGTTAGCGTGTTTTAGTTCACGTAATAAGGCGATTTCACGGCAGGCTGACATGGATAAGCCAGTCCCATCAATTTGCTTCAAAGCATATTCTTTTCCATCGCTGGCTTCTTTCCATTTTGCTTTGTAAACATGTCCATATGTTCCACGACCTACTTTGCAACCTTCGTAGTTGAATAAGTCCTCCACCTTGGTTCGCTCCATTTGTGTTTTCATTTTGAAATCATAATCCATTATGGATTATTTAAAATTTTCACTAAATTTGGGAATTAAATATACACTTTCAGTATGAAAATTGCTTAATACGAAAGAAACTACAAGTTTTTGTTTACGTTCTTGTCAGATTAGTGAATTCACCATTCTGAGCTGACAGCAATGGAACCTAAACCAATGGCTCTTAAACTGTTTCCCAAATAGAAGAGAAAAAAACAGTGTGACTGAGATAAGGTAGGTAAGGAAGTACAGTACAAGGTCTATTTTATAATTTATTGTAGTAAGGCCGTGTGCCAATTGTGTTAAAACTAGGTCTGTTTGGTGTACAGTAAAATTACGTAAATTTACTGAATCGGTCAAAAATCAAGAGAATAGAGAGCCAAATGAGAGTGTCAAAAAATTTCCCCTATTACGAAATCGTGCTACACCACATCCAATTCGTGAAATTTCAATCTTCATTTTCCTTTGTGTAATTAGAAGTTTCTGAGAGGATTTTCCCCTACTTTTCAAATTATTTACTATATGTCACTTGCATCACGAAAAGCTCACCAAACAGATCTATTGTATCCCCTGGCTAATTTTTGACGTTTGTACAGAGGTGGACAAAATTTTAGCTTTTTGCTGTGTCGATTCTTTTAAATGGGATTTTTTTTAACACTTTATTTCATTAATTTCCCACTAGAATTGAAAAATTTCCCTTTCTTAACATATTATTATAACTAAAATGATCGAACTGTTTTCCAAACTTTACATAAAAAATAACATAAAAAAACATAACTTATAGTTATTTCGGTGTTAATGCTTTTGTTTGTAAATTATATGTTATTTGTGTACATGATTGAAAAACAAAGTTCGTAATTTGTCAATGAAAAATACAAAGATAACTACAAAGACACTAGTGCACTACATTTGTCCACCGACAATCGATTGGGAAAACCGAAACAAACACAAAAGCTCTCGTCGTCTCTCTCATGCCTTCATGGGTATATACAAATGTCAAAAATTAGGCACAGGATTTTTATGCCGCTCCAGAGCCGGCTAATTTTTTGAAGTCTACAATCACCAAACTAGTGTCAAAAATTAGCCAATGGATACAATTTTAATGCAATTGGCACACGGCCTAAGAGTAAAAGATGGAGAAAATTCTCTCAGAGAGATGGAACCTTACTACAAAGTTACAAACAAAAAAAAAAAAAAAAAAAAAATCAAATGCGTTGTACCATATCTATGAAGAAACGTTTAGCGTAACGTAGGTAGCAGTGGCTGCAAGTAACGATTACCAACACACTTAAGCCTACAACAACAATTTTCAGTAAGAAGACTGACAACACTACTTCTTACCTTACTTTCAGTTTACTACTTCTTAAACTGCAAATAAACGATGTACAACGGTTAAGACCAACTTGCGGTCGTATGTGACAATTGTATAATGTGTTAACAAGCTTACGACGGTTGTCGCGATTTCTCACGGTCGAGCGCTTTGAATCGAAAACCTGCGGTTGCATGCGCCGTAGTATAGAAATCGGCCGCAAGTTGTATCGTGTGTGTGCTACATACAACGGTTCTACCGATATCGCAACAACTTGTGGTAGTAGTAGAAATCATAAGTTTTCCAACGGAGGGGACTCTTTTTTTCTCTTTCGTTCGTTACTACTTTTTGAGTTCGTAACAATTCGTAGAATTCAGAAGATATTAAACAGATCTATAGAGTTCGTTCTGTTCCATGGACAGGTAAAGAAACAGACCTACTGATATTCACCATGTTTTTGTACTCCAAGTCTGACATTTCTCTGTATAAACGTCAAAAATTAGCCAGTGGAAAAAATTTAACTCAGTTGACATACGAGTTTAGTCGAATCTATTTCATATACTCTTTTTGAAGTAGAAATATGCTCTGTACAGTGCCTTTAAAGTTACATTTTTATATAAAGTAATCTATTTGGAATGGATTCCAATATTGACGTAAGCAGGAGAAAACCACGTCAAACTCGAGGAACACCATCGTTCCACTATAGAAACCGTTTTGCGACCGGTTGTATCGTCGTTGGAACTGCGATTTTTGCAGCTTTGGCGTGGGTGTTACATAAATAAATTAATGTTTATAATTTTGAATGTTTAATTTTTTCTAGCTTTACTCCGTTCTTTCGCCAGGCCAACTCCAAACTCTACAAAGACGTTTGCACCGAAACTGAAGAAGAACGTGATCGGAAATATCTTTTCTCTATGGCCGCCCCGAGACGAGGCGAGTTTATTAACAAAACTATGGAAGAGCAAAAGGAACTTATGGTAGAAAGATAAAAATAGTAATAACCGCCTAAAAATGAACGCAAGAAAAGCTAATTTGATGAAACTACGATTGCCTAGCTCAGGGAATAATGATCAACGGTAGATAGATTATTAATTATAAATAAAAGATAAATGTAGAAAGTACAAAGAAAGCTTTTCATTTTCCTTTGTTTTTTTTTTTTGTTATTCCACAGAAACGAACCCGATAAAGCTAATCCAACTATTTCCAAATTCTTTACCACTGAAACAAAAGCCACAGAGTTGCCAGACAATATGTATATAACTGAAAACTCGGAGCCAATGCCATCACCAATAGAGAAATTAGAGAAGTTATCACCAACCAAAGCGACAACAAGCGTCCCACGAACGAAACTCTCTAGCTTCATCCCGAAGGAAAAACGATTGAAGCCAGCTGTAGAAATACCCATTTCGGAATTCCTTACGAAAGACAACTCGCAGGTTTTCGAAAAGCCAAATAATAATATCAAGAAGGCACCCAAAAATAAAAAAGTAAAAATAAATAAAGCGAAACCTCGACCTAAAAGGCAGCAAAACATTAAAACTGCATTCTTAAAAAATGAAGAACTGTTTTCGGCAGTCACGGCTCAACACTGCATTGAGGAAAATATCAATCCCGACGAAATGCAAATGGCATTGGCACTGTCCATATCCGAAGCAGATGTTAATGGATTGATGGTGGTAGATGAGGACTATAAAACCGAAAACAAAGAAGAGAAGCAGGGTATTAGAGCAAAATTGAAAAAGTTCGGTTTCCGCGTTGCAGAATCTGAAGGTACATATAGGTACATATCTGCGAAAAAGAATCTACATGTTTTTCTCATTTTTCCCCTTTTCAGATTATAATCTAACATCTTTTATGCCATTAAACATAAAGTCTAAATGGAGGAATAAATTCACAGCCTTAACTTTGCGCGATCCCAAACGTCAATTGGAAAAGGTTAATCAGAAGGTGCAAGAATTTCTTACAACGCAGTTTGTACCGAGTGAGTCAGTGCAGTCAGCGCATGATGATGAAATCCTCAAGTTCTCAGTCCAAAGTGAAATGCTCTTACCATTAGTAGCTAGAGATCACATAATTATTCGTCCAGATGGAAATGAAAGAGTGGATGTAGCGGAGTTTTATGTGCTAAGTCTCTTTGAGCCTTCAAAAACAAAAGTTGGCAATTTGTTAAAAGATGTCAACGCAATTGCAGGACGCGATAAATCTCCCGTAAAACCAAGATCTCTGAGAGAAGATGTTATTTTTGATCAACTTCTGCAAAGTCCTACAATAAAGAGGAGCCGACACAATGACTTTGTATCCCATGCAGGTCTTTCTCTTACATGTCCAAACACAAACTGGAACTCTCCTGAAACATTACATGACTCAGTCCAACCGTTGCCAGCAACAATAAGCATCTGTCCTGAAACTATATCCAAGTCGACACGCTCTCGAAAAATAACAATTAAAATGGAAAATCTGCCCACTGTCGATTTTTTAAAGAATGCTGTGAGTTCTGTTGACAACATTGATTCTAGTGCAATCACCTCCAAAAGCTTAAGTGTTTCAACAGAATCTAGTACATCTGAAATGTTTGAGATTATCCCTAAACTACTGTCGAATAATGAAGGCTGTTCGAACTCTCAGCTGCAATTGAGTTCGATACGTTCTACATCGCCAGATATATTTGCTGATTCAGACGTTGAGATGGAAGCAGGTGAGAGTTATTTGGGGCGGTATCAAAGTCAGTAAAACATCAACATTTGATTTTCAGATAATTTAAATGTTACTGGAAAAATAAACGGCAGCAAGTCTAGTTCTGGTGTACATAATATAACAATTTATGAGACATTCTCAAGTGATGAAGGTAAGTTATTACATTTCAAGCAAAGTATCACCAGAATCAATAGAAACTATATGCATACTAACGTTGATTGTTTTGCAAACCTCTTATTCAGCAAAGACTTTTTTGGGCATTAAAAGCAACTCTAACCACACCACTCTGGCAGCAATTGACTTAACGCAATGTGGAAGCGATGCAAGCTCGCAGCAATCTGACATGGTTGTTCCATCAAACTCTATTCAATCATATCAAGAAAAATGTCCCGCAGATGACTTTTCTACTACATCACAAATGTTAAGTTCAATATTAGACGATATACCTTCTACCAGCTTTAAAACAACTTCCGGTGAAATCTTCCATTCCATTGAAAAAGCTGCTGAATCAAGTAGAAGCTACTTCTCTTTTGGCAGTAGTACTTCAGAAGATTTCCAGAAAATCAACTCTTGCAATGAAATTTCTCCAGCAAAGGCGGAAGACTCGATTGATTTAACCCAGAATGATGATGACGATGGTGAATACATAATTTTATCCGATGATGAGGTTAATTATTCCATTTGGAAAACTGATAAATCTGGGCATTCAAGCGAGGATGAAGATTTTTTATGTCAGAATGTGACTATAGACCATTTACTGGATAAGGAACTAAGAAATGAGTCCGACGAAAAACAAGAGTTTTCCTTTCTTGATCTGGTAGCCACTCAACCATTTGACTCTGAAAGTGATCAACTTGAATTCAGTCTAAAATCAAAGTCCAATGCTTCCCTTAGATCAATCGATCTGGATTTAAGTAAACGTTCCGATTTTGGTATTCTCGAAGAGCAATCCCCATTCAAAACTCCGACAAAAACTCAGAAAAAGACACCAAAAAAAATGACAGCATCTACTAAATGTCGAAGAACACTTTCAGAGTCTTTTATCGTTTCGCCAGTGGAGAGTTCAGCTGGTTTGAAACGTTTTTCAAGCTCGAGAAAATTTCACGAGTTCACAAGAAGTGGCGACGAAAGCCTTTCTGATTTGGATGACATTGATAAACTTATTTATGGGAGCCCTTCGAAAAAGGCTTATAGGAAGCCAGCTGGCTTGGATCAACTTCTAACAGGGACTATTAGCGCGAAAATTGAATCTCCCAAGAAGTCGGACTCTGAGTCGGCGAAAGAATTTGAGTTCAACGGTCGAACGTATTTAGTTCAAACTAATATTTTACGAAAACCAAATTACGAGACGATGGATGAATCAGCTCTGCTAGATCATCTATATAAATACGGAATTAAACCACTAAAACGGAAACAAGCGGTGAAGTTATTGGAATATATTTTTAATCAGACACATCCATTATTGGTCGACGAGACGCAAATTCCTTCACAATCTGTTATCGCAAATTGTGATACAAATAGCAAAAGTTATGAAATAGCTGTGAGCGAATCTAAATTTAATTTTAAAGACTGCTGGGGTCATGTCTTAGTTTCGGACATAGACATTTCAATGGAAATTCGAGATGAACAGTATATAGTTCAAACAAATAGAAGCAAAAAGGTGATATTACTTCGTTCATAGTTTGAATTGACTTAACAATACAATCTTTCATATAGATTTCAACCGCTCTCCTTCCATTTCACATTGCATGGTACAATCTGGTTAAATCAAACAAACGTCTGCATGAGGCAATCCTACATTATGAACCTATCGACTTACAGGAGATTTATTTGTTCTTCAAAGGTCTTGGATATCGCTTTGACCCAAAGGTAAGCATAGATCGCAGCACAATAAGGATTATACTTTAATAAAATATTTCTTTTAGGAGCTGAAGCACTTCTTTGACAGTCGCTCCATAATATTTCGCTACGATTTGAACAAATCAGATCCTTCTGTTGGTGCTAATCGACACGTGCGAAAGAAACGACTTAAATTAACACAACCCACATAGAATGAAATAAGTTAGCATTTATATTTTTATACTGAAACTTTGTACATACATGTAGATATAGTAGTTTTTTTTGTTTATACTGTACTGCTAGACGAGTAGTTATGTTTACGTAATTCTTTTTCTTTGGGACTTCATTTGTTATGTTCAACATTATTATTAAACTTCATTTGTATGCAAGCAACCTATGTTTACCTAAATTTTAATAAAGTTTTCCTTCTTCAGTTTCCATCATGATTCTGAAAGGTAAAAGATTTTAATAAGTAAAATAATTTCTCGTTCTGCATCAAATAACCCACTTAGAAGAATCTCAAATTTTCGATGCAAAATTCTATACCAATGAGGTATTTTGGAAGCTCTAGCTCCAGTTTCTAGCGTTAACTAAGGTTAACGCAGCAGACTTTCTCCCGGCTTAAATACGTAATTTAGGTATGTACATCAATAAAAGTCGAAAGTACTTTCTATTTGCATAAAAATAAATTTAAAATAATTATTTATTGCTCATGTTATAAATAAAAATAAGACTTAATGACACAATTAAAGTATGTAATAAAATAACAAAAAAGGACGAAATTGTTTTTGGAAAAATACTGAGAAAAAAAAAAAATAGGTTAGCCTACGTTGAAAAATGTACGTAGGTACATACATTATTTTTCTTTGTGAGTGAATCAAATTGAGTATACCTAGATACAAATATTAAATATAAAATAAACAGATTGTGATGCTATTAACACATGAGAAAAATTAGGAATACTTAGAATTTAAACAAGTTTAGCTCCTTTAAACGACAGTCATTGTTGCAGCGAAGATTATTTGTTTTTGGCAACGTGTTTTTTTTCAGATATTATGATGTTATATCATCTTAAAATAATTAGTTAATATGCACTGACTGTCATTATATGTACGTTCGATTTGAGGTTACTTAAGACTACATGTTTCCATCTAGACACTACAACTAGATTATTTACTACGTATTTAACTTCACTATTGGTAACACATTAATTGGGTAACAATAATGTAACTTGGTCTCAAACTTCTTATCTCACGAATTAACATAGAAAAATAAGATTCCTACTAATTGACATCAATTGTATTTATGTATGATATTTTCAAACTATCCCTGGTTAGTCGGATTATTGTTATTTTTTTTTTCTTTGTTGCGACTGCGTTTTTGTACTTAGAAAATGTAATTTTTTTTTTACCTTTGTTAGGAAAATAATAACAATATTAAGACAATAACAATAAAAAGTCAAATAAAAAAAAAAAAAACGATTAACACAATCACCAGACAGATCACACACAATGAACACAGAGTGTAGTTTTTTCTATGTAAGATTGCAGGAACTGCTGCAGCTTTTTAACGGTTTACTCTGGCCTAAGTGAATGCCGCTCTCTTCTTGATTTTCCACGTCTAGCGTGCTATGTTTTCTCTGAAATGAATGCAATGAATATTAGTTAATATCATTATAAAATGAGAGGAGTTCTATTTCAAGTCTAACCTTAAGTTCAGCAGCAAGGCAGGTGAAAGCATCTTCAACGTTTGTATTCTCTTTCGCTGATGTTTCCATTACAAATAGAATTTCTGGAATATATTGACACATAGCTTCAGCTTCTTCGAAATCAACTTCGCGTTCTTCCTCAAGGTCACACTTGTTACCGATTAATATCAGAAGAACATTGGATGCTGTATAGCGGCGAACTTCTTCGATCCATTTTTGCAGATTTGTAAATGATGAACGCTTTGTGATGTCGTATACTGTAAAATAAATGTAGAATTAATATTTCAACTAAGACAGATTGAACTAATCTGAAGACTATAGACTTCAAAGTTCAAACAAAGAATACCATAGAACTGGGAATATGACCGCCAGGAAAATAAATTGGCTCAAAGTAATTTTTAAAGTAAGTAAAGTGTATGTATATATGTACCTAAAGAAAATACTTATATCATATAGCTGTATGTGTTCGAAACGAGTAATTTGCAACGTGACATATTGCCACATATATTTATTCTGAAATTCGAAGTATTTCTTACTCAAACGTGACTTGTCCCAAGAACATTGTTGTTTTCTGCTCGCTTTTAGATACTCGGAATCATTAATGAATACATTTTCATCATACTTAAATATCTAAACTTAATAAACCACAGGTAGTAATTTACTCCTACCTAAGTGCAAACAACTCGCTGCTGCATCTGCTGTGTCAAAAATAGATTAAAGTATCTACACACAGACAAGTAGGCTTTAGATAAACGAACAATGTGATTACCAACGTGATCACACATGGTTGATTAAAACGTGTCATTATAATTTTGCTGTTTCTTTTTATTGGCTCAGAGTCAACTCTTCTTTTATTCACTGCACGTACCTATTCGCATTTTACGCATCTATGTTATGCTCTTTTGGTTTCAGATTGTCCCTGATTGTTTCGGTTACAGTTCATTGCCAACGAAGCAAGTAATCAATTTAGTTTGAATTAAAAAAAATAAACTTTTCCCTGCAATGACTCAATTGTGAGATAAAAAAAATTGCCGCGATACTGTAGTAATCCCTTATGGGGCGAAAGTTGGTTAAAAATAGAACTGACACAAAATTGGTTTTAATATTTGTACTGCTATACAATAATAACGTTATTGGCAATTTGATGAATATTTGTTACACTACAAAGTGGGCGTCATATTCGCAGTAAAATTCACACAACCACTTACCAATGATTACTCCATTCGCTGACCGATAGTAGCTCTGTGTTATAGTACGAAAACGCTCTTGACCAGCTGTATCCCAAATTTGTAACTAATAATAATAGACAACAAACATAATTAGCACCCTTAAATATATGATTTCCGTTTGGTTGTCCATCAATTTACCTTCACTTGCTTTCCTTCTATAGCTATGGTTTTCATTGAAAAATCCACACCTATTGTATTTCCATGACGCTCTACATAATTGCCCGTTTTGAAGCGCTCAACAATACACGTTTTACCTGTTCCACAATCACCTATTAGTACGATTTTGAAGAGGAAATCAAAACTCTCCTCATTTTGCACAGCCATCAGTGTTTGGGGATTTCTTGCTGCCATATTTTAGTTTATTCCACTTGAAATTCTGCACTTACATTTAACACAAAATGGTGGAAAAGATGTTACACCTGCAGCTTAGCTAATTTATTTCAAATAAAACAGGTGGAATATCTTGAATATAAAATTGTTTATGCAACTGACCACCGATTGTTATGATTTTCTACGATTTTAGTGACATTTTTGTGACGTTCCCATATTTGGCATTTGTGTTTACTTTTTCCATACCATAGGATGTAGGTTAGAGCAGCACATCTATATACGCGTTTGATGTTTAATAGTGATGTGTGTTAAGTATTCGTTTTTCGTTAGTTATATAAAAATATCGATTAGAAAGTTGATAAGTTGAGAAAACCGGCACAATACGTCAAACTAAAAACATATCTTAGAAAATAAAACATAAGCCAAGATTCTATTTTAAATTAAAAGCTCTAGCGAACAAAAAATCGGACGGCAGTGGGGGGGGGTCTATTTTTACTCCCTCCAATTTATAGCCTGTCGAAGTAAGGGACCTACAATTTGGTGGTAAGACCACTTTAAATGATATAACTTCTGAATTACTACAGCTACAAAAATAGTTTTGTAGGTTTTGGAGAGGCAATCTAAAGCGCACCCCCCCCCCCCCCCCCCCTGCCATACGATTTTTAGTTCGCTAGAGCTTAACGGATTATACCTCTAAGCTGGGACACCCTGTATACATATGTATTAATAAGTACACTTCACGCTTGGAAATGAAGAGAAGCAAAGCAGCTTGGGGGTGATGGGCTGCGACGAAATTAAACAAAAATCTGTGTATGTATGTCTTTAATTCACAATTTGGAAAGGAGTTGCCATGCAGGGCAATCTCTTCAGCTGGTTCAATAAGATTCTCTTTTCGAATCGTAGAATAATGTGTATTTAAAAAAAAAAACAAAAATAGGAAAAAGGTGAAAATTCATGTTGACGTATTGGAAAGTACTACTCTGAAGATGTCTGCTCGATAGAACTTCAGAAAACACACACACAAAAAAGTTTTGAAATTAATCGGTTACATTTCCCACCGCAAAACGCCGACATTTGGCTTGCTTTTTTTATTCTCTCTTCCATTCAAACCTTCATTTATACAATTGAATTTTATTTCAATATTTCTCTCATAGTTTTTATTTACGTATTTAAGAAAATTTACATTATTCACAATTATACAGATCTACGAGTACACGGTACAAAACTTTAAATAACAAAAAAAAGCAAGTACATAATCTTAATTAATTCCAGTATTTACAACTTCAATGAATCTCTGTATCTTAAACTTAAATAATGACTTTCATATTCCACTCGTATTTAAATTTACACAACAAGGAATGTATAATAAACTAATAAGAAAATTAAGTAACAATTAAATTCGATCATTAATAAATAATAAATAAATAACTTAATTAAAAAAAATGTTCTATGTACTTATGGCCGCTAAAAATTACTTAAAATACGTAAGTAGATATTAAATATCGTTCGATGTTCGGGCTTACATCGAAATTATCTGCTTTTTATAGAAGGTGTTTGGAGAATTTTCTTTGATTTCATTTAACTCTTCCGCTTCTTGTTCGTTGTATTCGTTATGTTTCTCGTTGCTAAAAAAAAACAAATTTGGGGCTTTGCATATTAGAATGTAAAGATGCACGGATGTATTGTGTTACCTATATTTTTTGTTCATCATGGCCTTGAAAACGCTTTTCGGACAGCTTTTGTAGTAAGGGAAACATTCACCAGGTGCCACTTTTCCTTCACCGATTTCTTGAGCTTTTACATATTCAGGGATAAAACTAGCAAAAGGCGATTTTTTTACACTGAAATCGAAAACAAAAAATTTATTATTTCAATCTCATTAATGTTGGTCACTCCTACTTACGTAAGAAACAATTTTGTCATCTCCCCGAAAACCCCAAAGTGATTGAGACTTCTCGAGTGAACTTCACATATTGTTCTCAATAGACAAGCTTTACCATCCATTCCAAATGTTGAGAGGAAAGTCTCAACGGCTCCATAAAGCATCACTCTAAAACAATACAATTTTGCATGTACATATGTATATATCTAGTAAAGATGTTGTTAAAAATGCTGTTCCAACCTCTCCCCTCCATGGAAGATGTGCTTGAATTTTTCTGGAAGTACAGGCATTTCTTCTTCTTCATCGTCCTCTTCAGCAATGTTCAGTTTGTGAAATTGTCGACTTCCTGAATCCTCTGCTTGTGAGGATAAATCACGCTTTGCTTTAAAGTGTAAATATCTAGCCATGTAGCCACCTTCAAGG
This sequence comes from Brachyopa scutellaris, assembly GCA_949775065.1. Taxonomy (NCBI): domain Eukaryota; kingdom Metazoa; phylum Arthropoda; class Insecta; order Diptera; family Syrphidae; genus Brachyopa; species Brachyopa scutellaris. Next base: position 106,067,225 of record OX459113.1, read on the forward strand.
AGAATAAGGTTATCATTTAGAACGTATATTATATTATTAAGATATACCCAACATTTCTCCCGCTGTACGGTCAAAAGATCTTGCAAAGATCGGTGGCAGATCACCTAATGGATTTTGATTGTCCGTTAAGCCCAGCTTGTCAAAATCAACTGAAAAACAAAAATACATAATTAGTTTTTTTTTACAAGAGTGACTTGTACATAGTACTTTACTAACTTGTAACAGGAAAACTTATTGTCAAGTTAGAGAAGAATCCCTCGGGAGGGTGTCGTACCAATGGCAAAGCTATGGTGGGCGTGAATGTAAGTGTTGTGCCCGGTGGCAGTGCTAAACGTCCATCGTCTGTAATCCAGACTAGACGTTTTTTTCTGGAATGTGGTTGGTTTAAACGCTCGTGCAGAGATTCTTCTGATTCCGCTTTCGTCGATAAACTTGTTTTTGTTGAATCACTTATGCTGGACGACTCCTTAGATGAGCTGCTCTGTATGCTTTCGGCAGCTACTATCTCTATGGTACAGAGAAGTAGGAAAAACGCAACTGAACACACATTGCATGGCGCTGTTTTCGTCATTTTATTTCTGTTGAAAGAGAGGTGCAAAAGAATTAGAAATGGTCTACCTGTTTGTACAAATATAGTATTTATTTAATTATTATCTTATTTGACATGCTAATATATTTACAGACCGTGCGTGTGTTTTATTTAAGCTTAGCTAATTGTAAACAAAAAACATGGTTGGACACTCGTATCTATAGCGGTGTATAATATGCATACGTATGTACGTGGTCAAATGAATACATTCATACCTATGTACATATGAGGACATAAGGGAAAGTAGACAAATTGTGCATTCTCTTCACGTCGGAAAACTGACTGGAATGATTTTTGTAGCTGGTGGGGAGATAAGTTGAGCCGCGAAAGGAGAATGGTCGAGCACTCGAGGCAAAAGCTGAGAGAAACGCGGGTCCAGCCCTTTCTTCTACCATAGCAGTAAGCATCCTAGACCGATGTCAAGCTCACCTGCAGCTCGCTCTCGGACCACTAAGGTGAATAGGAGGGGGAAAGCGAAGAACATATAAGTCGAAAAGGCGGGCCCTTCTTTGATCCCTTCCTCCCGGAAGATCGGGTAGTAATGCCCATTCTAACGCCCCATAAGCAAGTGCTAGATTGGACTACGCCACTAGATCTGGACTACCTCAGAAGTTTGCTGTAATGGAACCTATATGTTCATACTATTGACTAAGATCCTCGGAGATTGCAGTTGAAGTACTGGCGGTTTTTTATTGCAGCAGGCACAGCGCGTAGGTTGATGTCAAGAGGAAAGATTTACTATGTAGACAGCTACTTTTGGAGGATGATTTGTGGATCGGAAGTTTTGCCTCGATCAGTATGAGCGACGTGAATAGAAATATTCAGTGTACTGACACCCGTTCTCTTGAATGGCCGAGCACTAAGGTAGTTGAGGTGCCGGCTTCCGAGGGCTGCAAATTTATGGTGAAACGTTAATGCGGCGCTTATATGCTGGTGGAAGCCAGAATATGGATACCGGGGAAACTTTGGAAAGCCATAATATCCTGACATGTATGCTGACGTGGCATGATGTGGCGGTTGTACACTAGCTGTACACAGCGATCATTAAACTTATCGTTACACATGTGTCATTGATATGACAACTGCAGTCTGCGTGCTTTAAACTTGCCATATTGCAAAGAGAAGTCTGCCTAGGAATCACTGAAACTATGCGCACCGTTTGCGGAGATGCTCTTATTGCTTGCTTATTGCTACATAACTATCCGCGAGCAAGCAATGAAAGCTATGTGCCGATTAAATAAAAAATGGAGCTTAGAATAAAGAACATGGCTCTTGTCATGGTCCTATAGCTATACATCAAAAGGTATCTAATTCATGATGTTCGGTAGGCGATATACAGTTTCCTTAAACGATAGTGCGCAGTAAACTCAGATGACCTTCTTAGCACATACACTCTAGTACTTTAAGCGGGACAGGAATTCGCTGGTATTTGGACAATGTCACCAAATATTCATTTGCTTTTGGTAAATGTGCGAAGGTCTTCTAAACCGGTTGGGGTCACAATCCCGAAAACTAAAATCCCGTAATCGAGATGCCGAAAAATTTAATAAAATGCAAAATTTTGCAAATTTTGGATTTTGGCCTTTCGGGATTTTAGATTTTCGGATTTTCGGGATTTTGGGCTTCGGTTTTTGGTTTTCGGGATTCTGTCTGACTCCCTTTCTAAACAGAAGCCTTCCTGCAAAACTACCAAGTGTTTCGTGAAGATGAAAGAAAAAGTTATAGCAAAATTTCTCCTCAGTCAGATATATACAACACTTGTGGCTATCATAACATATGACAAACATTATTATCAACAAGGGTCCAACGTGCAGATCATGTCTTGAAAATGAGGGCATAACAGAACATTTACTAACCGTAGTCTTCAACAATTTTTATTTTTAATTTGTGGTCTTCTGTTGTAAAAGTTGTAAGTTTATTTTACAAAAAACGAACAAAGTGGAAAATAAGCATACAGAGAAGTACCTCTTGAGGTGAAAAAACTAATTGTGAAATTAAAATATGAGAGACAAAATTATGGAGAATAGAAAAAATAGTTAACAGACCCCGTCCCATAATCCATTCCGTCGTTGAAAACTTTGAAAAAAATAATTCGTATGATATTGTCGTTGGAAGAGGTAGAAACAAAAGTGAACTGCATGCGACGAGCGCGCTATTGATAGGATAGTCAAGGCAGATCCAAAAATTGGTGTACCGCACATTGCTTTAAGCCTCGCAATTAGTCCTCAGACCATTCGAAATTTGTTACATACTAAGGGTTTACATAGGTTACCAAAGGCAAATCTTAATGTCAGTGCCGAAAAATTGGGAATAGGGGACAAGTTTCTGCTGGCTCAAGATAATGGCCCTAAATCACAACTCCCAATTATTTCAAACTTGGCTGCTCTATAAATGCAAATCAACTCGTCCACGCCAGCCTCAATCATCTGATCTCAATCCGATTGAGCACCTGTGGTATTTATTGGATCGAAAAGTGAGGCGACATAATACGAGTATAATCAAGATAGAGCAGTTAAAGCGGGTCATACTGGAGGAGTGGTGGAAAATATGTATACAGCGATGAAATGAAAAAGTTGGTGGCATCTTTGTATGAAAAATCGCTTCCGAGAAATTATCTTAGCCAAATATGACTTTTTATTTGCAAAATAGCTTGCTGTATGTGCAATTGTTTGAAGCAGTGTAACTAATGTTAATGTTTTTATGTTAATTAGTATTTTTTATTCATTTATAATATTACAATTTTGCACTGTTTGTATATAATAGCCCACGTTTCTACAATTTTAGCACAAAAAGGAAGGAAACATGTCTGCATTTATATTACATCTGTTTCTTTACTACAAAATGAAACAAGATTCTGACATTAGCTTTTTTGACAGAAAAACAGACCTATAATAGGTATCGCAGTCAAAATGAGAAAGTTGAATGCAATCATATGACAGATCAGCTGCATTATGGAAAGCACAATGCTCCACAACCCCACAACTTTTATATTAATTTAGCATGAGTTCTAATTCAAGTTTAATGCTACAATCAAATAACTTTCATCAAACATCTTTGCATTGAAACGAAAAAGATGCGTAACAACCATGCAACCAAGCGTGCATTAAACGCGCACCTTGCAAATTAAAAATTTTGCGCCAAAAATGTCCATCATACGTGTATCTCGTGATTATACGGGTTGGTTCATGAAAATCAGGTGAATCTTTAAAAGAGGATCGAAAACAAGTTATAGATAGTTCTGGCAATGATTCGATGTCGCCAAAGGCAGCGATACATAAAAATTAAATTTAACCACCATCTCTGTGACATATTTTTTCCAACTGCACTCGCACATACGCGTGCATATAATTAAGTGAAAACTACCAACCAACTTCTAGGAAGAAGTGAATTCTGCAAGTAATTACTTTACATGTGTCAAAAATAGTTAAAGTAGATCATTGGCTGGAAATTCCCCAGAGAGAGTGCTGTAGTAGTACGCGGCAATTATGCAATAAACATGCGATTGGCATATCTATATGTACATCTGTATGAGTGTAAATTATGTCAATTACGATGCGCACATCCATCTATCTGATGTTCAAATCGATTTGCATCCTATTGACAGTGATCGTGTTGGCTTAGCGCTTACGGAAATGAGGAGCCACCAGCTTTCTTCTTCAATAGACATTAGTTTGGCATGTGTTTACAGGAAGACAGTGAGCTGTAATAACTTTGGATTAATCAACTAGTGATGAGTTTACATATGCAAAACAATACATGTACTTCGACGTCTTGATGTCATAAATTCACCATTAAGTACCCCCAAATTGACATACTTTTAACGATCTTTTTGTATTTTGAAAATAATCATATCCACTACTTGGTAATTGATTTCAGGTATATTCTGAATAGCGTGCTTAGTCTGCTTTTACACTTAGACTTGTGAGTCTAGACTTACATGGGAGCAAAAGAGTAAGAAAGTTCGAAAAGATGAGAAGGAAAATATTTTGCCCTGTGAGTCGAGGGTAAAGTTTTTGGCGACTCTTTTTGACGTTTTTCTTTTCTCTTTTTCGTTTTATCATTGTGTTGTTTCCCACCTAGTCATCTGCACAGTACAAGAACTGCGAAATAAAAGAGGAATGTCAAATTTGAGTCAAGGAAAAAAGTCTGAATTGTAAAAGCGGTAGACTCACGGATGTAAATAACAAAGAGAAATTCGAAAAAAGTCTAGACTCACAAGTCTTAAGTGTAAAAGCAGACCTAGGAATGAGCATTATATCATGCCGTGTCGAATTCTGTGAAGTTTTCCCTCTCTATAGGTGTTTTTCTTTTTTAGTTCAGAGCAGAGCTTGAGTTGTCAAAAAAAATATTCGTGTTTCTTTTTTAGCTCAGAGTGTTCAGAGTGTGCAACATAGTGGAACGTGTATTTCTTTATTCGTTCAGAGCGTGGGCTGAGCTCGCTCGATGCGCTCAGAATAAATTGACTGAGCATCCTGAGTAAAATGAGCTGAGCGCAGCCAAAACAACATTTGACAGATAGGAAAAAATCGAAAACAATTGAAATGCCGGATAATTGCATTAATTAATATTAATAACTAGTTTGGTTATGCATAAACTTAATTTAAGGTTATAAATAAATGAAAATTAATTTAAGGTTATAAACGATTGAAAAATCATATGACAGCTAAGTGCTCAAGTGTGTTTCAAAGTTAAATCAGAGCGCTCAGTGCTCAGACGCGCTCTGAAGACAATTAGTTCAGAGTGCACTCGATTCGCTCAGACTCTGTTCAGAGCTCAGCTAAAAAAAAACACACAGAGTGACACTTCTTCAACAGTGTACTTTAAAATATAATAGTACCGATGGCTCAGAGATGGACTGCGGGTGCGAGGTAGGCGCCTTCCGAATTTCGCTAGCGTCTTCTAGGCGGAGCTACTAGCGATCCTCGATGTCTATCACAACATAATATCGCTTTTATTAGGGGTAACCAAGCCGCAATTAACGTCATAAATTCAGTGATCACCTTATCGAAACTAGTAGATCGATGTCAGGACAAACGCAATCGCTTATGCAACCAGGCTAGAGTGACGCTTCTCTGGGTTCCAGGACATAGCGCCGTTGGAGGGAACGAGAGAGTCGACGAACTTGCCAGGCGAAGGTCAGCCCATAACAGCAAACGTTCATATTTCTATAGGTGCTGTTAAGGGCAATATACTCTCACACTTTATAAAACTTGCCGGTCTCAGGTGGACCAGTCTGTCAAACTGTGTCATATCCAGAAAGATATGGCTAAGTTGCAACAGGTCTGAAACAAATGAATGGCTACAAGGAACACGCGCAGACATCGCTAAAGTAGTAACAGTTAGTACCGGGCACTGGCCAATAGGGGACCATCCAGCCAAACTAGCGATACCTTACAATAGTTTCTGCCGTAGCTGCAAAAATGAAAAAAAAAAATCACTTATTCAGTACTAGGCAACACATACTGGACAAAGTCTTCTTGGACGACCTTGAAGAGATATCTGGGAAAATAACTGTTGCGAGCTAATCCTCTTCCTAAACTCCAAGGGGTGAATATAAATATCTCAATATTACATCCGAATAAACGGGTCACCTGAGGTTGTGGTATCAAAACGGCGCCCTTAACGCGCTATTTGGGGTTTTCTTCCACCGAAACCACCACTTCTACCTACCCTACCTTAAAATATAGTTTGAACCACGAAACCATCGGCAGAGGGCCGTGAAGAATTTATTGAATGGCAGCGTCATAGCTTTGCGTTTTTTCAGTTGTTTGTATTTCCGACACATCAATAAATGCACTCAGTTTCCATTACAAGGGCAATCTTCGTTGTTGCTTGCATTGACACAGATATACAACAACAAAAAAAAAAAAAACAGCATCAATACTAGGTGTGGCATCCATATCAGTCTCATTTAATATTCAGCAACCTCATTTCCCTTTTAACACAAACCATAAATGATCACTTTTCAATACTTAGTTATACATTGATACTCGCATTTATTTATCTCATTACTAAACTACTTTTTTGTAAAAGGAGTTCAACGACATCCACTTGATTCAAAAACAAGAAGCATGCGCGATACTCTTTGTTTTCTTTTTCTTCTGAATCGTTCTCCTGTTCACTGGTTTTCTTGTCGCTTGACCATTTTAATGGTGACTGCAAATGTCATTAAAGAGAATTCCATAACTAAACCAAACAAACGAAAACAGAAGAGTCGACCCACTTAGGCACTTACTCGCACAACAGAGACACATCCATGCGGGGATACCCCACATCTTGTATCCCTGTAGGTTTGATTCGCATAGTCTACGCAGAGAACCAAACGCTCCACTTTGGAGCGTATACTATCGCTTGCAGTAAGATCTCGTTTTCAGTTTCGATTTCTAATGTCAAGATCAAATGCGGGATGCGGGCGGTTTTCATACGCACAACTGATGTCTGCATCGCGCGAACTGCTTGTTGATGTATAAACTGGTTGCCAATGTCGCAGTCAAGTTTGCAAGTAAGATGAAGAATGAGGAAGAGATTCTTATTTTGCGGGTTCCCGTTTGGGACTTGGGAGTATTTTTTATTTTGTTGGTGCTACTGTCAAATCCGTGTCAATCGGTTGCCTTACTGTGACATTAGAAATAGCCTTTAATTAGTGGTAGTTGATAGTGATTTATAAGGTTGGTAGTGGATGTAGTATCCAGTTGAGCTTTCTCGTTAATTTGTTCGATTATTAGTATTTATGAATTGGTATTGGTATAAAGGAAAACCGTTAAACTCAAAATGAAAGATTTTGTGTCAAAACCAACACAGACTCCAAAATCGTTTGTCAATTTTATATGTCAAAAACAAATCAAAATGTGACACTTCACGTCATGTCATTCACGAAAAATCTATTTAGTCAATACAAGTATCTAAGGATAGTTTGCATCTGACTGATGTCCAAAGTCAATAAAATCTCAGAAAACTCACTAGTCACACAAATTGTTCCGCGCGATTTGATACAACACCACCGCTAGTAATGACGGATTAAAGTAAACTGCGACATTTAATTAGAGATTTTCTTTAAATCGTGGAAATCCCTGTTAATCGTATTCTGGCATCGATCCAATCTTTAACGCTTAAAACTAAATAGCAGATCGAATACAGATACGAGCATGTTTATTCGCTAATCATTTTCCCATCAATTCTAAGCAATTAACATTTTTCTTCGCACGTTTCGCTAACTAGCTACTAATTTCTCTTGTAACTGCCACTTTTTGTACCTAATCGTTCAATCGAAATAAACACTTAAAGCTGGTAGCAATTCCTTTCGTACGAGTATACATATATGCCAACTTAATCGAACACTTGCTCTGGCAGGATTTAATATTCGTGAGTGAAAGTAAGAGTGGGAAGACTTTTACAAGTACATAGGTAAGCGACTTAATTCTGTTTTTCTTGAATATCCTTTCATTTTCAGTTGACATAAAGTATTTTCAAAATGCTGCAAAAATAACAAATCCGTCAAAGGGATAAATTAGCGATTTCATACAGATGTAAATTCATAATTTGAACTTTACCTGGTTGCAGTTGGCGCCATTTTGATGGGTGTTGGAATACATACTGTTATTTTCGGTGATAAGTAAATGGCATCTACTTAAAATCTCGGCGGGCATTGCATTAGTTGGAATAACCTAATTGAAGCGAACTGTAAGAAGAAGATGAACTTTAACTTCCGCACATTTAATATCAAAGGCATTACAGTCACTCCAGAAACAGAAACAAAATATCTACGGGTGACCCTAGATAGCAAATTAACATGGGAACAACACCTAAATTTCATCTATAACAAAGAAATAAAGGCACTTTGGTGCACGAAGCAACTACTAGGAAAATGCTGGGGACTCAAACCCAAAATGGTCCTGTGGATCTACACACAAATAATTAGACCCAGTATACTATTCGACCACCGTCGCGTCGATGCCATAAAAGCGGTAGTCGATATCGCAGAAGCTGTTATTGAAGGAGAAAGATGGCTATACGGCGCAAAGGAGTACTGTGCAGTTGTCAAGCTGGACGTTAAAAACACATTTAACTCCGCAAACTGGTTGTCAATAAGAAGATCACTGGCCAGAATTGAAACACCATACTACCTGTTGCGGATTATTATGAACTACTTCAACAACAGAAAGCTGAAGTACACCACTAATGAAGGGGTGAAGTACTACGACATCTCTGCGGGAATTCCACAGGGATCGGTTCTTGGGCCCCTAGTATGGAATATAATGTACGACGGAGTTCTACGATTCGCTAACGACATTACAGTGGTGACCAATACCAAACAGTAACAGATCCGTGAAGTTAAATCACTTACAAACGAAGCAGTCGCACGAACTAAGGACTGCCTTTTATCTACTGGCTTAGAACTAGCCGACTAAAAAACAGAAGCGGTTTTAATAACAAGCCGAAAAACTGTAGAGTTTGCTAATTTTCAGGTAGGCAATCAAACTATCAGATCAAAGGAAGCAATCAAATATCTTTGAGTAATAAATTGATAATAAACTGTAGTTCAAAGTGCATGTAGATTACATCAGCAAAACGGCATCGCAACTACAAGGAACCCTCTCTGGCATCCTACCAAACGTCGGTGGGCCTGGATACAGCAGAAGGATGTTACTCTCTAAAATAACAACATCAGTCTTACTATATGCCGCTCCAGTATGGGCGCATGTATCAAAGACGAAGGAGGCAAAAAGGAAGATGTCGTCAGTACAGTATACGAAGCCGCCTTTGTTATTGCGACATTGACATCCTCGCAGACGAAACGAGGAGAATATAACAGGAAAGCCTTGGGCCAACATGACACAAATGCAAGCATGATGATACAATTAGAAGAAAAGGCAGCGCCTGAAGCACTCAACAAAGTTCCTCAATCACAACAACAAAAAGACAAATGAAGCCCTAAAACTAAACAGAGGAAATTTAAAAGTTCACATTTATTCTGCAACAACACAGACACCTGCAGATTCTGTAAACAAATAAAATAAACTATGGAGCATCTGATCTCAGAGTTCCCTTCTCTAACAAAAAGAAGAGCCAAAACACTAGGCAAATACAGACTAACGGAAGACGACTACAAAATTTTAAAGATTTTGTATGATTCCTAGACAAAAAAAGGGGGTGGGAGCAGTAGACCGACTCCGGTCGCAGTGCTAGCGGACATCTCTACCGTACTCCAGATTCATCATAATCATAATTCATAGTCAGATAGAGCCGACGATAAAAGAATTTATTCATCTACATAACCTAAAATATACTTTTTGCTATTCATAGTCACCTTATAGTCGATTTTCAACTTATAGCCGGCTCGAAATTTAAAATTACCCAAATGTCATTTTAAATAATTAGAGTCGGCTATAAATTTCTCATATAATATTTTGACGTTTGGGTTTGTTCGTTCAAATCACTTTACAAAAACATACCAAAGTCGATACTAACTAATACACAGGCAAAAATGTGTTTATGAATAGCGAAAAGTTATAGCCGGCTTTTTTATTTATAGCCGGCTGTAACTATAGTCGGCTATAGGTACTATTCATGGGCTGACTATTAATTTGCGCCCTACTGTACAAATAGTGCTTCGATCGAACTTGAATAAGGTTTTTTTTTTGTTTATTTTACCACATAATTTTTTATAATTTTATTTGTTCCAAATAAACATAAGACCAACATATCTCAGGATAATAATTTGGAGTAACTGACCTAAAGGTTCTCAATACTTACTATATAGTATATCTTATTATGATTCTAATCTATGGTATTTATTCAATTATTCTAAAATTTTATATTTTATGTACATATATCAACATTTATACATTTTTGTCAAAAGGAAAAAGTGGTTAAACCTTTTATTTAAGAAACATTATTTTTGTTATATCTATAAAAAAAGCTCAGGCTAATTAAAACTAACTTAATCCAATAAACTTAACCTAAACTAAGTAAATCTAAACTTACATAACCTCAATTGATTAATGCCCTAACATGTAATCCCTATATTGCCGAGACCCCGGCCAAGCAAACGATACTGATATTCGTCCGCTTAGCCAGATAATCAGCAATCCAAACAATCAAATGTCAGGGCCTATCCTTACCTAGCCTTATCTAACCTAAACGTTGGCCACAATCCAGTCCAGCCACCAGTATTTTTCTTTGTTATATCTTTCATCATTGCTTTTATCTTTTTCAGGTATGCTAACGCTGTATCTCAGGCTAGCATTTTCATCCCCTAAGTTAAAAGGTTCATATAGGATTCGTTTATCAGTTGCGCTTCTAGCACATTGGTGGTACATTTGTTGAATCTGATAAATAGCCATGAGCATCCAGATACAAAAATGCTCCAGAACTTGAATAAGGTAGATACAATAAGAGCAACATGAAATCTGGCTAAAGGAAGTATCTAAATAAAACAACAATTTTAAGTAGATTAATGTGTTCGATCTACTTAAAATTAGCCACACTTTCTGCAAAGTAAACATATTTATAATATGGTATATTGATAAACAAGTACTACATACAATCATAAATATATGTATATACACATACGAAACGCCTGCGGTAAAAATATCAATTTAATTGACAAGTTATTTGTTATGCAAATAATTTTTCAATCGATTCCATGAAGATTGTTTTGTTTCTCTGTACAGACTTCACGATGACATGACAATCACTTTCATTTTAATTGCTTTTATTTTTTTTTTCGGGTTCAGAAGTTCATCTTAAGCTTGAGTGCCCTAAGGGGCAAGACTTACGACTAAACCCACTTGCAAATTACTCAATTGAGAACAGGTTCTTCTCAAATTGTAATGCAAATGAGATACGCAGTGTGCTCAAAGACTGAAGTATAAAATTGGCAATAACCGCTTGAATTATAATTGTTAATGTTATCAACGAATATTTGGCGACAGTTTAAAATGTACATACTAACATTAAATTCAATTAAAATTCAAATAAGCCTTTGATTGCTTCAATTGCATTTTACTTTCTACTCCGGTTAAGACAAACATAAAATTATCTAACCACCAAGTTTGGCAGGCGATCAACAATATGGACGCCTGTCAATAGGCCACAGCCGAAATTTCCCTTCAGAATGCAAATTGTCGATTTTATTCCACATACTATATGTTTGTAGGTACGAGTAGTGCGTTGGTGAACTTTCTTTTGTTTAAATCGGCCGAATCAAATTCAATCGAAAGCGTCATTTAAGTTACCGTGCACACGGCTTATTAGCAATTCACATCATGTTTCCTGGCACTCTTGCCAGCGGATGTGTGACATGTGAATGCGCGTATGTGATCGCAAGCTAGAGGATTCTGGACAGTCCAATTATTTTGTAGAGATTTCCTAATTGATCAAATAGATTAGGAGAGTGACGAAGAACTGTCAAAGAAAAGTGTTAGGAAAATGATTTAGTTAAGAAGTAAAACACGTACAAGTGAAATTTAGTGGGATGCTAGGATAGGAGGTGATACCTGTGATACGTGTAATTCTATTTTAGCACCATTTTGTTTGCGTTTATGTCCATTTGATAAAATCTTGGAACGTTAAATGCTTATTCTTATCAAGAGAAATCAATAAAACACTAACGTGATTAATTTAGAACATTTATTTTATGTATTTAAGAAAACAGTTTTATTCAATTTCATAGATACATTTGGTCCATTAAAATCAATAATTTGTAGATTTTAAAGTTTGTTTAATGAAAACGTTTGTTTGTAGGATACATATATGTATGTGTTTGCAGCTGATGTTTACTTACATATAAGCAAATATCTTAATCATTGAATATGAATGCCATCAAACTACACTAAACTCTCTCATAACCGGACACTGATGGTACCGAGAAATTTGTCCGGTTATGAGAGGTATCCGGTTATGGGAGAAAAAAATAAATGACATCCTTTAAAAAACTCAATAGACATATGGTATTAGTTTTATTTTATAAAGGAATTCGTTTTTATGTGATAAACACAAATTATCGAAACATACTAAGTTGTCTATGGCAATCAAGCGTAAAATTACACATACATACATACATATACTTAATATACAAACCTATTTAAAAAATGCAACGGGATTTATAAATGCACATAGCTGTTGGATAACACGTTCGCGGACAAGACAGCATATGCCATCAATGGTTGAGAAAATTAGCGGGTCATGACAATTTTAGGGGCAGGGCCTAAAAGCAGCAGTGCTTAAGATTCTACATATATATACAGAAGTAGCACACAAAACTCAAACCCTAGTTTCTTAGAAAAGAAATGACAAAAATCAAACATCTTTGGGAAATAAACGCCATAATTTATTTTTATTTATTTATTTATTTATTTATTTTTTTCTTTATTTCATTTAAAATTCACTTATAGTAACAATAATAATGAGAGATAATTTTATAAAAAATATATTTAAAACTGCTAAAAACAATAATTCAAATACAACAATTATTTAACATTAAAGATTTTAAATGAAATAGTTAAGGGACATTCTGTTATTCTAAAGAGTAAGAGGCGAATGCACCATTGAGTAAAGAATAAGTATCTAACAAATTTACAAAATTTGTGGGGATTTATAATCAAAGTTAAATATTTAAACTATTCAGTGAAAGCTTTGAAACATTTAAAGATCAGAGTTCATAATTCAAGAAGATTATAATGAAGTTAACCAAAATAAACTAACAAAATCAAATTAAGGGATTTAAGATACGATCTATCTCTGAATGATTGAAAGTGAATAACCACTGTTTAATTTTTCTTAAAAATGTTGATTCGATTCTCTCGCTTCTGGAGTCATCGGGTAATTTATTAAAAAGACGGGGCGCAGCTATAGTGTAAAAGTAGCAAAAGTGTGATTTAAAAATTCTCGGCACACTCACAAAATAACGGGCGTTTGCTCTCAAACTGTAGTTTTCTTGCATTCTTACGTTTATATGACCAGTATTTTTGAAAAACAATTTCAAAATATTGAAGTAATACAAATGTCTTACAGGAAGAATACCTAAATTACAAAACAATGGAAAACTGGGTGAACTACGTGTTGCCTTTGAGATAATGCGAATAGAGTATTTCTGTTTAATGAGCAGCTGTTTAATTTTGTAGGAGTGAGTACCGCCGCAAACACCTAAAAGTTTTTCACAGTGCCCACCTCTTTCGAATGTCTGACAAGCATCAAAGAGTATCATTTGTCACGATTGAGCTTCTCAACTCGCCGTTCGGAGTCGGCAAAAAATTGTAGGTCCCTTCCATTCGTGCAAAAATATAACACGCACACACAAATGGTTGCGAGAAGCAGGCCCAGGTTCACCTCGAGCTGTAGCGCCAACTAAGTAAGTAAGTACCACCCCAGCAGCAAATTCCATACTGAAGCTTAGATTGTAGTAGGCCACTGTAAGTTAGCTTAAGAACAGATGGAGGACAGTATAAACTAAGATGGTATAATTGCCTTACCACTGCGTTGAGATATTTTTTTAAATTAGACGTGTGCTCAACCCAATTAAGCCTTTTATCTAATGTAATGCCTAAGTATTTAAAATAATCGACGCATTCGATTTCAAAGCAGCCATCACTACAATTTAATTCGGAACTAAATATTTGCGGACAAAGTTTGAATTTAGAGCAACTAGGAGCATGGTACATTAAGGATAGACCATCAGGAACTATCCCCAATGGGTTAAAAAGCATAAATTTAGTTTTGCTGCTAATTATTAGCATATGCAACCTAAACCAACGACGAAGAATTTCCAAATCATGATTCATATCAGCAAATGTCTCAAAATAGGTTTCATTGGAGTAGGAAAGGGCGGTATCATCAGCAAATGCAGTTACTTTACCTTTAAATGGTTGCAAAAATAAGGAATTTACAAAGACCAAAAAAAGAATAGGGCCTAAAACGGACCCTTGAGGAATACCCATATTGAGTTTGCAAATCGAACTTAAATTATTTTTCACTCTTGTCATTTGACTACGATTGGAGAGGTAGGAGCAAAACCAGTCATAATCCTGCCTGGAGACTTGATGATCGAACTGAATGCTAATTAAGGAATGATCAGTTATTTTTAAATCAAAAACTGCGGTTTTAAATTCGACTGTATTGTTTCTATGCAAACGTAGATGTATATGATCTAAACAGGAACTAGATGTTTCAGTTACACGTGTAGGTTCAGATATCAAAGGCCTAAAACCAAAAGATGACAAAGTAGAGAGGAAATTATCACCTTCAGATGAATCAGATATTATGTCAATATTAAAATCGCCAATAAGACTCATATTTTTATACCTATTGCTTCTTAAAAAATCAGAAAACTCATGCAAAAATACAGAAACACTACATTTATGAAGCCTATATACACCAACAAAACAGTAATGGGAACCAAGAATTTCAAAATCAACACTTATTAAATCCGCGCTATTGAGGTTAGTATAACTAATCTTGCAACTCATATCACTTCTGTAAAACACTGCAACTCCACCGGCGGAGTAAGAGTTATTGCACGTTGCAGCAAAAGAATAATTAGGAATATTATAATTTACAACTTCAGTGTCGTAAATCCATATCTCTGATACAAATATAAAATCCGGAAGATGATCAAGTGAAGCCAGATGAGAGAAAAGCGAATCAAATTTTTTTCTTAAACTACGCACATTTTGGTGTATCACAGAGAAGCCATGGATATCATAAAAGTAACATCCGCTGTGTATCACTTGATGTCAGTTTGGACAGGACAGGACAAGTACAGGTAAAACTCCAATTCACAAGATTATAGCAGTAATGCAACGCCAAGTGTTTGAAAAATCAATATCTACATGCAGCGTTTTTAACCTTCGTATCAATTCGAAAGCAGCCGGGTATCCTTTTAATTATCGAACCAATATAAAATGTATTTCCACTCATAACCACAAAGCAATATTTCCAGAACGTTCTTGAAATTTAATTCTCCTTCAAATGGTTTACTCCATCCGAATTAAATATAATCTATTAGTTTTATAAAATTTATTTTTCAACGCTAATACGGAGTTAAAAATAAATAAATATTTGGACTCAGCAGTCCTAGGTAGAACCAAGCCTAGCTTCCCGCAACCATTTGTGTGTGCGCGTTATATTGTTGCACGAATGGAAGATTAACTCCGTTAATACGGAGTTAGTTAAAAAAATATCAATTTCGTATTGATATGAAGGTTAAATGCGTTATAAATGTACAAAATAAGCAAAAACAGAGATTATTTTGAAAATAGTCATGCCTAATACACAAAAACCACTTCAATCCAACGTATCATAGAATATTAAATTAATACGACGTAGATAGTCAGATTTGCCTTGAATTTCATTAGTTGCCGTTGCAAATTAAAATTTTTAACAGTGAATAACTACTCGTAGAAATAAAGAGATATTGTGAATAAACAATAATTATTGTAACTTGCGAATGAATTTAGAATTAAGTTCGCTTTAAAAAATAAAGTAAAATAATTTATATAGTAGATAAAATTCTTCTGAAATTTTCTAGCGACAAAGAGCTGGAAAAATCTCAGAGAGGATAAACAATTATAGAAGAAAGGAAGGCAAAACAGACTTGAAATCCTGTAACACTACATAAATAGGGAAACTTGTTGAAGGTTCGGTCACGGTTTGCGAATATATGGCAAGGTCTCCTGTCGACTTATTTAATTTTCTGCGAAAGTTGTGACATTATCAAACAAACCGGATATTAATACATACATATGTACTAATCCACATTTATATACATAGGTAAATTTAGATCCACAAATTTGTGAATTAAAAATTTAGGTAAATAAAATCCATAGATCGTAGAAGGGAGGAAGTAAACTCGACGTTATAGAGACTGCCATCGAAAAAATTTACCCACTCATATGTAACCGGTTTTATGAACCCAAATAAGGTCACCAAAATCTTGAAGCTTCTGGAAAAAAATCCGAACATTTTTGAACGAAATTTGGCAAAAAAAGTAGATTGTTCGAATTTTTTGGTACACAAAGTGAAAGTCCAAAAAGTTCCAGATCGAAACGCGAAAAAAAATTTGGATGCAAAACAACGGGCAAAACTTTTGCAAACAAATTTTTTGACCAAATTTCCATGCACCATAATGGACGATGAAACCTATGTTTTTGCTGATTTTAATCAGCTTCCGGGGCAGGCATTTTACACTGCCGAAGGTAGGGGAAAAGTTGAAGCAAAGTTTCGAACCCAACCAAAATCAAAATTTCCAAAAAAATTCCTGGTTTGGCAAGCAATTTGTTCTTGTGGGCTCAGAAGCCAAACATTCACCACTACTGGCTCAATAAATGGCGAAATTTATGTGAATGAGTGCCTGCAGAAGCGTTCAAGGCCTTTTTACAACAGTCATCAAGAACGCCCCCTCTTTTGGCCTGATCATGCATCATGTCACTATGGAAAGAAGGCGATGGATTGGTATGAGCAAAATAACGTTTCGGTGGTACCCAGAGAGGCCAATCCTCCGAATTCGCCAGAACTTCGGCCAATTGAAAGATATTGGGCACTGGTCAAAAGAGAGTTAAGGGCCACCAAAAAAGCTGTCAACACCATGGAGGAATTCAAAAAAATCTGGACAAATAGCTCAAAAAAAGTGACAGATGAGACGATAAAAACCATGATGGAAGTTCCGGAAAAAGTTCGAAAATTTGTTAAAAATAAGGAATAATTTTTTTTTGTTAATTTTTATAAATTTTGAATTAAAAGCTAAATTATCTTTTTATTACATTTTTTGTTAATTTTCTGTGGGTAAATTTTTTCGATGGCACTCCTTACTAACCCCAATTATGAAAGTCGTATTTGTGAGTCGCATAGGAGCACAGTCGTATTTTGTAATGTATTTGCTATTACAAAATACGATTATGCTCGTATGCGACTCATAAATACGACTTTCATAATTGGGGTGACTGTTTGTTTGCTCACCCATTTTGAATAAACATAATACCTATAGTAAAAAAGTTTTCAGTTAGTTAGTGACATTCGATGTTCTTTTGCGTATATACGCTTATTTTGTAGATTTACATGTAAAATATAACAACAATAAAATAAGCGGCGATAGAATCCCCGCGGATATAAAAACAGTGAATCCAAATCAAAATTTCTGTTTTGGAGATGAACTCCTGTTGACGACGATTGGTTAAATCAATAAGAAATAAATTGATCATCTAAGATAATAAATGATTTCTTTTATCGGAATTAAATATATTAGAATGTGCATTCTTTATAATTTTATTTTTCAAAATATTTTTTTTTAAATTTTGGCAAAAACTGACAGCACATGTATCATATCTGTCATAAATATGTCTGGTGCCGATTGTTTGTAATGAAATCGTTACGCGACGATAGGCGTTCTTTTTTGCACTTTTATATACGCGTGCAAAAGAACACGGCTTTTATTGCATTTATTGGCAAATATCAATTGTGACCTTTCCATGCAAACAGCTGTGCTTTGCTTAGTGACTGAGTAAAAAGGGGGTAAAAATGTAAGCAAAAGAAGAACATAACCCAAATACAACCGAAGGAAGAAACAATGCCACAGGCGGCTCAGTTCGTGGGTGACGAATATGCTTCATCAAGGGGACTGTTGATTTTCCTTCCTATGAAAACTAGAACCACAGATACATTTTAAATTTCACGCTATGAAGAAATAATAACTGAAAGATTCATTACCTTTGTACTCGTAGTATAAAAAGTCACACTTCCGTATTTATGTTTCTATTATTTGAAGCTTAACGAGGACTTTCAATTCAACTGATATTGATTTATGGTTACGTGTATAATTTTTTTTTTCGTAGACACTCATCAAATTTAAATCCATCCAAAAAAACAAGATAACAATAAATCCAATTAATTAGTTGGCATTCGTATCACTATAATTTCGTCCCGCAATACCTCGGCATGAAGAGTTTTAATAAAATTCCAATCCAGAAACAAACAGCAAAAACAAATCAGTTAAGTAATCCTTATCCTTGTCGCAACGTGCTACCACAAAACCTGATGTATAAAGACGGCCAACTGGTCTTATTAAATCACAATGCACATACAAAAAAAAACACACAAATCAGGGCACCAGTAAAAAATAGTTGCACTATCCAAGCAACTTACATTGTTCAACTAAACACACATGAAACGTTTAGAGTCCGTTGAACATTATATGTGCGTATATGTATGTTACAACTTTAGAAGAAATCATCCAGAGCTATTTCTTTTTTTAAATCAGTATATCAGTAAACACGATCACTAGGAAGTCAAAAACTTCTATCACTTCACAGGAAACAAAAAAAAAAAAAAAAAAAAAAAATACGATAAATCTGCACGAATTTAAAACTCAGGCCATTGGTACAATCGAAATCAATGGCACACGTTCGCGAAAAGTAGTTTCAATTGAAATTTGCGTGGATTAAGAATACAGAACCGACCTTGTACACGACCAACATTCAACTAAATCATTAGAAGCCACCAAGCGATGTTATTATGCCGTGGATGATCAGGTTTTGGCTAGGCCCAGGCACAGGCTGGCCAGCGAATGCTTAGAAACTCGAACGCAACGCTGAGAGGTGATGAGGTTTGTAGTCTCGTCTTCTGGGAGTTGACCAACAAGTATGAGCTGAGCTTCCGTGTGTTGGCGGATGATGATGAGATAATCGTCGAGTTCAACGGTGACAGCTGCAATGCAATATCCTTTTTGGCGGGCTTCTTAGCTGTGTCGACTTGAGTGGATAAGGTGTTTATATTTAATACACGTATTTAATGACATAAAGAAACGAGGAAATAAGGTTTTGTCGTACCACATACTGCCAGTAAATGGCTGGTCGGAAGTTTTACTTGTCATCAACAACTCATTGACGCTACTGATTGTCTGTGGTCGCTGGTGAATGTAATGGTTAAGCATTAAATGGCAACAACTTTCGTTGAATTATTATTTAAGACGTGCGAATATTTCAATCATCATCTACTTAAGGGCGGGACTGGGTACTTTCGATGCGCGTTTTAATAAAGTGAAAATTAAGTCTATTTTTGATTTCATGGGTGGCGTATGCGTACTTTTTTCGACAGTAAGAGTGAAAATACTTACAGCGTACAACTTTATGTGCCGATAATATGAATAGGTTTGATAAAGGTATTTATCGGTAGTCGTGTTTCTTGTAGCTTATATTGGCTTAAAAAAAGCTTTCAATGTAAAATACAATAACAACTAATTGGCTGCCAAGCCAAATTTGAGAAAATTTCGTGTGGTGCCACGATTTTTGATTTGTATGAATGATACTAGGTACCTATTACTTTTTTTTACTACATATTTTTTTTTACTTTATAAGAAGTAATACGAATAATTGATATGAGAAATATTTTGTTTTTTTAAATACAGTCGAACTTCGATAACTCGAATATTTAATAACTCGAATGAAATTGGTTGGCAATAGCGCCAAGACTGAAATTTATATGTAATTTTTATTTGATAACTCGAACTTCTATTACTCGAATGTCTTGATAACACTGAAAAGGAATTCCCAAATTCTGCGTATTTTTACAAGTTCGTTTTATAATGCATCGCATCGGGGGCAGTGTTTGTATGTTCTTATGACCTATGACAACCTATAATAATCGTGATTTCGTTATGTGTAAGTAAGAATAATTGTCAAATATCTTGTTAATAGGGGTTAGAGCACTAATTAAATTCTAATTATGATGCAACACACTTTCTAAGCAGCCATTATCATCGCTAAACTACTAAAAACGCGTGAAATTACCGAAGGCGTATTAAAAAAAGACAAAATAACAACAACCGTTATTTCTTTTCGCTTCTTTATTTACATGCAGCTGTTCAGCACAGTGTGTGTGATTGAAACGCAAAAAGAACTTTGCAAAATAGTTTTTCTAATTGAAACAACGGCTTCTTGAGTGGGCTGTACCTGCTTGGGTACAGTGGCTATTAATGGGTTAGTATTTGGAAGTTTGTTTTTGTTCTTATTTTCTTAAAAAAATTAATTTTTTGTGCTGAAATCACAGCTCTCCAAATAATTTCAGAGCGAAAATAAAAAAAAAAGAATTACGTTTTTGACATTTGAACTGTCGACTAAATTATTTTGTCGCGGGGCCGTTCCGAAACTTAGATTATTGCATTTGCAAGTACCTATCTAACTTTCGGAATGCGCCCAATGTTTTCTTCAATAGAGTTTATGAAATTAATAACAATATAACCTTATTATATAGTTTTTCTTTCAAAATTAGATTGTCTTACAATTTTGGGCATAATTCGGTAAGTTTTCCTAACTTGCTCAAACAAAAAACATTCATACTATCGTGGAGTGCCAGGCAACATTGCCCCATACCGGATTTGTACGTAGTGGCTATCAATTTTGCAAGCTAGAGCCTGGAATGAAATTGTAGGTGGCTATCATATTTGATAGCCATGGCACCCTGGGAATCATCACAGGCTATCATATATGATAGCCATGGCAGCCAATGTGTTAAAGGTGAAAAGCTAATTATCAAAAAGAAAAGCTAATTTGAAAATTTCTGAATACAATTTTTTTTTTAATTATACAAAGAAAAATAAATACTACAACTGAAGTGTTACTATGCCCAGTGGTGCCAGGTATACATTAGGAGAACTTAAGCTAAACAAAAAATAGTATCTAACCCGGGCAGAATGCGTGGTAGTCCAAAAAACACTACCCCACGATGCCAGATAACTCTACTTTTCAATTTTGCTTTTAAATAAAATTTATTCACTTCCGCCATTCACAATAGTGCAGTTCTGCTCAGCAAATGTCACAACCTTCTTATCATCGGTTTTCGAAATATACCACTTCCACATCTTAATGTTGGCTAAACTGCACATTTGACATTTCAATACCGTGTGCCAAATGAAAACAACAACAAAGTGACAGCGCCCGTAAATGATGGTTGGATTTTGTTTTGCCACAATCAACTTGTATGCGTATTCGGAGTTCTCGTTAGGAGTGTTCTTTTTTTTGTATCATCGAATCAACAGCAGCAGTGTAGAATCATCGGCAATCAGCTGAAAAAAAAAACGCAAAATAAATTCCGACACTTCGCTTCCACAACGGCGCTAATTAGATATCAATAAAAAGACTGCGCCGCTCCAGTTACAATCAAATGACTAAACATTGTGACCAGTGAGGTCACGCGTAGTCAAACTACTAAAACATCCCCAATTCCAGAAAAGTGGCAGTGGCGAAGCTTATAAATTTGCGGAAAACTATTAAAAAACAAATTACGTGGCAAAATCTTAAGGATATAACTTAATCCAATTCCATAATCATGGACGAGAACAGTTCTACGGTAACAAACAGCAATGTACTTGCTTCCGCACTCGATGTGAACCATTCGGCCAGTGAAGATTCAGATCAGGATTTTCTCGACAACACAGTGGAATTGCGGGGCTACTTGAGCAAATGGACGAATTACATTTACGGCTGGCAACCAAGATACATCGTGCTAAAGGATGGGACACTATCCTACTACAAAAGTGAAACGGAGAGCGATTTCGGGTGTCGTGGTGCCATTAGCCTAAGCAAGGCAAACGTTAAGGTACGTTTATCTATAAAAAAATGTTTTTCTTAGTTTATTGGTCGTAAAATGGTGAAACTTCATATTTTTTCCATAAACAAAATTACTTATGTGCGCAATTAGTCTTGAAGTGGAATGATAAAAAAAATTTATATTTTCCGGAAATGGTTTGAACTTCAAATCATTTCAGTAACCCTGGCAGGGTAAGACTCACTTGAGATGGTTAGAGAAAAATATAATTGAAGTAATTCTTTTTGTCTACAGGAATGTGCACGTAGTGATTATCGGAAAACCTTGGAATTTGTCTTCATTGTTCAGAAACGCAAAATCCTATGTTGCCACAAGTTTTCCATAAGTTCATTGACCCATCGACAGTGACGCAAATTAGTCTTTGTTTTAATTTGTCTGACTTTTGTCTAAATGCAAAACTAAAGGACTATCTAAAAAGTGACTAGACGACTCATCGCAAATATAATCTTCTTCCCTTATCCATCTTTCTGGTGGAAAACATTTCATTTATCAGCGACCGTCGTTCTTGTATTCTTTTAACTTCTTTCCTAATGACTCTTATCTTGTGTTTGGAATTTTAATATTCGCACTGTCTCTTCTCTTATCTCGTTAGATTTCAGTTAAGTATATTGTCTTGTACACCAAACACAGATTATCTTGGTAACGTCAACTAAGAAATATATGAATTGTTTGATGATACTCGGAAGAGGTGGTATCGTGAAAAAACTTTTTGGTTTTAGCTTGGATTGAACCCGAGGCAACATGACCACTACGCCACAGCGCCAACGAGCGGCGTTTTATTTGTCTTAATTATGTCCTTAGTCTCTGCTGAATTCGTGCTGGTTACAGCCCGTTTTAGTAGTGGTTATTTTTCCTACTGTTTCTCTCTTCCTAATACTAACTCCTCTCTTTTTATTGTAGACATATGAATCGGATGAGTTACGGTTCGATGTGATGGTAAACAACTACAACAACTGGTGTCTTCGTGCAGAAACACCAGACGATCGTATGCATTGGGTTGAGGTATTACAATTGTATAAAGAGGAATCTGCCAGCACAGATACAACATCGTTGCGACGTCATGGAAGTACAATGTCCCTACAATCAAACACACTTTCTGTTGCGAGTGGAAGCAGTCTAAAGAAAACGCAACGCAATCTAAAGGAAAAAGTTGGCGAGATCGAAACATTTAAGGATATACTTTTTGGACAAATTGAGACGTTGCAGAGGTAAATGATATGATCATAATTGTCAAATGTTTTCGTACAACTTTTCATTTCAGATACTTCGATGCGTGCGCAGAAATTAATAAAGGTACGGCAAAACCCTTAGATCTTGGCGATGGATTGAAACCAATTGATTTCAAGGTAACAAGAGAGTGAACTTGTGTTACAATGGAGTGTACTTACTTTTGTTTTTGTCATTTTTAGGGTGAATCAATAACATTTCGTGCTACTACAGCTGGAGTTATAACCACGTTACAACACTGCCTTGAAATAATTGCTGAACGTGATGAATCGTGGAGGAAAAAAGTAGAAAAGGAGACTGAAAAACGTAGAAGAACCGATGATTTGAATAGGTGAGCAGTGTAGATGATGCATTCATTAACGGTAGTTAATAAATAATGTTTGTGATTTCTTGCAGAAAGTACAAAGATGAAATAGAAAAACTGAAGAATATCTCATATCCAGGACCTGATTTTGAGGTGAGTTGTAGCAATAAGAAGAACGCGACAGCGAAGGAAGAATGCTTAATACCAGATTATTCGATAAGTTTTGTCGTTCGATAAGAAAAACTAGATTTTTTTTGTTTGAAATACTTTTAATACTTTTATAACTTTAATGCACTTGTTCCAGTAATCTTCCAATTTCTGGATTTCATCCCTGAACTGAGAGTCCGGAAAACTGTTGCTGCCTCTTGTTTTGATTCAGGATCGTGGTAGCAGACCCAATTCTCATCCATCATCAATTGTGCACACAGCTTTCTGAAACCCAAGACTTTAGCTAAAATTAATCGACGATCTTTAAAAACCAAATATTTTTGCTACGATATCTGCTGTTGATGCACTTTTTGGTGTCCTTCATGTGGATCGTCTTCAAGACTTGTATGACAATCCGTCTTTAAACTGTTCTAATTGACGGTGAAGAGTGCTTGTACACTTTTAGCAACCGTTCATGAATTTGTTTTGGTGCTACTCCTTCAAATAATAAGGATTTTATTATTGAACTAGTTGAACCCATGCTCGCCTTGCTTCGCATTCTAAGGGTTTTCTTATGCATACAAATATGCAATTTCAGTGGGAGCGTAGAAACATCAAAGCATTTGTCTAAGTCCACAAAATTGTTTAGTAAATTTTGTTGATTAACAGCGTTTTATCAAAAACGTTTCAATGTGTAACTCTCAGCCCCTAACTGCAGATTTCATAGTTCTCAAAAACCGCACCGCCCCGTAGCCCGTCAACACTTCCGCCTCTACCAGATGTCATTGCAAAATTGTTACTCTAGGTCGGGTGCCATTACATTATTTAGGCGGGCTCAAATTTCTTAGAAGAATAGTAGGTACACCCACTTTAAGTTTAAATTTATGTGATGGCAGCGAAAGCGAGAGTTTAAAAACATGAAATACATTCTGCACTTTGACCATCAGCAGGTGAAAATATCTCGCGGTAAATTGCGGGAGCTTAATCATTCCGAGGCAACACAATAGCTCGCTCACAAAGCTGAGAACTCTTACGGTTTTTTAGTTGTGATATATCACTTTAAACCACCAATTTTAAATAACAAATCAGAGAAATGTTGTGCGTTCGGATGTGCCTCGTGGCACTACTGATAACGTTTGCCTAAAGTCTCGGCAAAATAGCACTGTAAACCAAACATCCCAGATGACTTCCACATAGCAAATACATATGTGCATACATATATGAACCAAAATTAACTCTTAAAACAACAGAAGTTCACTTTGGGTAGAATATTTGTTTTTGATCGTGTTTTTTTTTTAATTTATTAATAATATTTATAAACTGAAAATGCAATTCACTGCTCTAGAAAATTCTCTTTCTTTTGACACCTCATTTGTTAAGATTGGTTGAGTGTGAGAGCCGCAAATGATGATAATGATTGTAGAACATTGCAGTACAAAGCATATGATCATATTAGAGCGCGACAGTAAACTCACACACACACTATTGCAACGATACCCACTGCTGCACGACTGCTGGCGGTGGTCTCCGCTGAAGGAAAATTGTGGGCGATCTTTTGAATAATTGTTTTGAACATTGGTCAGCTTCAGGATGACGCAGGAGGATGTTTTATATCTCAAATGAATCAGCGACAGATTTACTAATTTCACCTATTTTTTTGATTTTCAATCCGATAAGCCATTATTGAGTTAGGGCTGTATAATGATAATATTCCTCTCCGATATACAGTTATTTTGACTACTATGTAAGACCCAGTAGGCTGAAAATTACATAGCTTGTGATCATCCCGGGTACTTAAGAAGCATTTCAATAAAAGTTTCATCGAAATCTGTCTAGCGGTTTTTACGCCATTAGGTAACCAACAAAAAAACCTCTACAGTTTTATAATATTTATAGATGATATTACATTTTTTCCAATGTTAAATAACACTATGGCACGTCAACTTTGAACAGCTGTAAATATACGAATGAGCTAATAGATCTTCATAAACCTTCACACCGTGCTCATGAAAAGTTACTCTTGTTAGAAAAATAAAACGACGAACCTCTGATCGAACGACAAAATTTATTGACCAAACTGGTATTTTCTTCTATTTTGGTCTATCGATCTCTCAGATTAACTATTCAATTAATTATCTTTATTATTATTTATTATTATTATTATTTATTACCATAAAAATGAATTCTTATGCTAATACAAAAAATAAGCACTAGCTGCAGAGGCTTTCGGCTCTAATTATCTTTAAAATTCCTACCCCTCAGTATACTATACTGATGTGTAAACTTCTTAGCTCTCGGTATGGGAACATATTTCCCCGTCGCTCGTCACGCGTAACCAAACTTAGTGTTAGTGCGTTCTCTGTATATGATAGTCTTAGTATTAGTGCATTCTCTGTTTATCCGCCATAATACACAAACGTATGTTTACACATCAAATTTCACGAGTACCTGGTACTCACGCGTTTTTTTTTATGAAAGTACAATTAGTATCAAAATTCATTGGTACGGATCACTCATTGCGCGAGGTCCGACTCGCCTTTCGTCAGTTTTTTTAATTCTAAAATAATTCCACAACTTGATCCAATTCCGGGTTTTCCATCATCCAGTTAGTCTATCAAATAACTCACATACAAGCGTTTCATATCTCCTTAGTTACAAAAAAAATCGCAAATCATCTTTTTAAAAATACCACTCGTTACCCCACACAGGTGTCTATCTTTTGTGATGTCTATCTTCCTAAAAAAAACATTGAATGAATATTGTGCAAACTCAGGCTCAGTATTAACGATTATCTGAAAGTAATAAAATTACTTATCTTTAGAACCGAAAAAAAGTTCTACGCAAATATTTTCACTGTTTGAATAGACTGCATTTCATAAGCAGTTTTACATTAAAATTGTTTTGACATGCACGCATTGGTTACTCATAGCAGCAGACTTGATTGCTGTTACAGCTTTAAATATCACTAAAACTGACTCATGAAAACAAAACTTTGCTTATCAAGCAAGCACTCCTAAACCGAAACACTCATTTCTGTTGATTAAGTAAATATATTTTCCGAATCGATGAATGTTCTACTAAACTCGAAAGTTTTTTTTTTTTTTGCGATCCGTTCTTATCATATTTATCATTTCATAATGTTATTCCTTACATTCGGAGGTTTCCACCTATGCCAACGTTCGTTTTTGCTTTGTTTTTTTCGAGTTCAATTAAATTCTCATCTATAGTTAATTTAAATGGAAGTGGCTTCGTGCGAAGGTCAGTCGATAACGCTCCATGTGTTTCGTTCTGATTGCGTTGTGGTTATTTAACTAACGACGATATCAACTGACAAATTGCCATTGGAACTTAAATCTTACATGATTTGCGTGTGGGAAAATAATCACTATATACATGTACTAAGATTTATACTTAACTGGTACGAAATTCTTTTCTGCAATTATACTTTGTTATGTTTGTTTTGTATCTAGATCTACAAGTATACATATGTATATGCATACCAATGTACATACCTAGATATACAGGGTGTTTCCAAGTTAAATGTCAATACTTTGGCAACTGATTCTTGGGTTTATTCTAAGAAAAAAATCGTTCCACAGCAAGGGTATATCTCCAATTTGGACATCATTTGTGGAGAATTTAAGAAAACACCTACTTTGGTGTTGGCCCTAAAATAAATTTCAGTAGTAAGTAAGAGCGGAGGATATTTGAGTTAGTATGGGTCAAGCTACACCAAATTTGCATATTGGGCAAACTATTCTTCGACGACCTTAAAGAGATATGCGGGAAAAGGATTAGAGAGCTGATCTTCTTCCTAAACTCCACAGGGCGGATATAAATATCTTAACATTACATCCGAATAAACGAGTCACCGCGCTATTTGGGTTTTCTTCCATCGAAAACACCACTTCTACTTGCCTATGCACCAGAACCACAAACTCTTTTAAAGTTGTAATATTGGACATTTACTACTTTCTTTTTGTATGCGCTATTAAAAATATTTTTTATTGCACCACTCGCCGTAAGTAGACAGACAGTAACCCCCAACTTGAAAGAATATTTCACCATTTTATCCCTATTTGATAATAGCCACAACGAATTCCCCAGTTGCTGGTAGCTACTTCGCCCTTAGCCGGAAGAGCACGCAAGAACGCTGAAAACCTGGAGGAACTCAGGTGTTCATACTTTATGTGCCTCCCGGGTGTTTATTTTGGATCACTCACGTGGCTGTAGTGGCTATATTAAATTTCGACCCTGATCACATATGTACATATATATGTATGTATGCATATGTATGTACTCCCAGGCACAACTGTATTTTCAATCAACCAAACACTGATAAAACCAAATGATATCTTCTTGCTATTGACATAGGTCAGTTGTTAGAGACGCAACACACCGAATTCGTTGCGTGTTGTTGACTTCCTCCCTTTCTGAATGGTTGTACGGTTATGCAAGCACCATCAAAGTTTATGTTTTTTTAGTTGACAAATTAATGTTATCTATGTAGTTTGAATATGTTTGTTTTATTTATTTACCTCTTTCGCAAAATAATGTATGGTTATGTTTTTTGTATCTGGTTCTAGTTTGTATTGTATTGTATGTATGTAAACAGGGTACAACATGGTTTGCCAGATACATAGGTAATTATGTATGTATGTATGTACGTGTACTACTAGCTTTGTAATTGATTGTATTATATTGTGCGTATTTTTAAAGATATAATTTTTCTTTTAATTAAACGTAGAGCTAGTGGTTAAATAAATCTATTTTAGGATTTTAGTTGTGCCCTTGAGTGCATTGGGCACGTGCTAAAAAATACTAGCGTCATCATTGTGAGTAATATAAAGTTTGTAATTTATAATTCAAGTGAGTTCATATTAGAAGCAAGACTAGTTTAGTTGGATGAAGTCCAGCAATAAGATTTGTAGATAGATATGCAGATGTAGCAATACACATACGTATATACACATAATTATGCATTTGGAAATAAGCTGTCAGCCTTGTTTGTTTGTTTTAACAGTAATAAGTGCAATGACCTATAAATTATAAGGTTCGTATAATACCAAGAATTCACCGTGGTTTAGTGGTATGTGCGTTGGACTACTACGCAATGCTGCCCGAGTTCAATCCCAGCAAACACCTTAAAGTTTTTTGCATGGTGCCATCTCTTTCGAATGTCTGACAAACATTCAATGAGTATCATTTGTCATGAGGAGCTTCTCAGCTCGCCCTAGCTCAATAATAACTTATCGGACTGAAAAACAAAAAAATAGGTGAATTTAGTTAATTTTCACCTGATTCATTAATCATTCTCCTGCGTTATCCTGGAGCTACTCAAAATAGTTCATGAAATTCTTGCCAACAATATTCCATCAGTGGAGACCTCAGCCAATAGCCATGCAGCAGTGGGTGACGTCATAGTGTGTGCATGCGCGCTAGTTACATGCTGCAACTACATATGTACATGGGTATGTACATATATGTATATATGTATGTACATACATACTGCACTAGCAGCAACATCACAGACAAGTGAAGCTGTTGACGAAACTAAAATGTCTTGCATTTGGCTAGTGCTATGTGTAGCTGTTATTTTGTTCTTGTTTAGGATTTATGTTAAACTGTTAATGTTCTTGTTGTTTGAGACGTTATGCATTATTGTTATCGAGTTGGTAATAACTAATTAGTCTGTGCGGTTCGTCAAGTGTCGTCTTTGTTATATATCGTGTAACTAAGTTTTGTGTATAAATATTTAGTGTTTAATGTATAAATAATAAAGACAATTTATTATGAATAATATGCTGTTTGTTTTTATTTCGCATCGAAAAAATTAGAGTTCGTAACTGGCGCAGTCGGTATGATATTCAGTTCGGCATTTTGTGTGAAATAAAACAGTAGCTAAAAAAGTGTTCGAACTGAATTCTTATCACACTACGAATGTAAATCGAAGTGGTGGGTTTTAACCCTTTAGTTTAGCGGACCTTTGTGAAAAACACGACAATTTAAGCGACAAAAAAAAAAAAAAAAAAAAAAAACCATAAATAAAAAGTAATAATAAAATTTAAAAACAAAAACAAAATAATAAAATATCAATACAGTAAATAACGAAATAAAATCAAATTAACAAACATAAACAGTGACTAACAGATAAAACAAAAGAAAAATAAAAAAAAATAGACAATAAGTGAGAATAAAGAAAAAAATGTTTTTAAGTGACTACAATGAACCCACTTCAAGGGAATATTGAAGTGGAGACTGGTAGATTTTTTTTTAATCCTTTGGCCTTATAATACAAAATAATATAATAAAAACATTTTTAAATTAATAAACACATATAATATAAACACAAGAAATAAAATAATTAACTAATATAACAAACAAAAAAAAAAAAAAAAAAACAAGCAATAGATGAAAACAAATTTTAATTTTAAGTAACTATCTTTCCACTTCAAGGGAATATTGGAGTGGAGACTGATAAATAATAATCTTTAAGCTTTAGTTAAGAAAAATAGTGACGATAAAAATAGAAAAACAAAATAAAATCTAATACATAATCTCTAATAAAGAATAATTTAAAATTTCAAATAAATCAGCAGTGAACATTTAACGAACAAATAATAAAAAAAAAACATGACAAGTATAAGAAAAAATATTTTTGTGAAAAACTAAGTAGCCTAAATACATTTTTAGAAAGTCAATAATAAAATTTAAGAAAAAAGATAAATAAAATTAAAAATGAATAAATAAAACTTGTTAATTCTAAAAAACAAAAAATTAAAGAAAAGAACTCAATCAATATTCAAACATTTCGGCAACTACAAAAAATAATGAAAAAAGAAAAAAACAAAACTTATTCACTAACAAAACAAAACTAAAAGATTCCAAAAATTAAAAACAAAAAAAAAATGTGTGCATAAACAAATGTAAAAATAAAAATATTATCAATTTTTTGACTTGAGCAAAAACTCAATATAATCATCATAAAACAGCGACAAAACACAACACCTTGATTCTCCAGCAACAAATTTTGTGAGCTTAGCTCTCTAATTCGCTAAGTTCACACTTAGGCGGGAGGAGTTACATGCTGCAACTACATATGTACATGGGTATGTACATATATGTATATATGTATGTACATACATACTGCACTAGCAGCAACATCACAGACAAGTGAAGCTGTTGACGAAACTAAAATGTCTTGCACTTGGCTAGTGCTATGTGTAGCTGTTATTTTGTTCTTGTTTAGGATTTATGTTAAACTGTTAATGTTCTTGTTGTTTGAGACGTTATGCATTATTGTTATCGAGTTGGTAATAACTAATTAGTCTGTGCGGTTCGTCAAGTGTCGTCTTTGTTATATATCGTGTAACTAAGTTTTGTGTATAAATATTTAGTGTTTAATGTATAAATAATAAAGACAATTTATTATGAATAATATGCTGTTTGTTTTTATTTCGCATCGAAAAAATTAGAGTTCGTAACTCGCTCAACACATCTTTTTTTTTATAAAAATGTTTGTTCAACAACAACTTGGACAGTATTAGTTTAGTTGGCAAGAAGGTTTCTATTAAGTTTCCTCTCGATAGGTGGCGTTGTAGTCGTGTTCGTATATATGGTACGATTAAGCTCAAATTCACAAAATAAATTTCTAAAATAAAAGTAAGTTTGCTAGTAAAATTTGAACCCGCGGACGGGTGGCGGTGGAGCCGGGATATTTACGATAAACTACCTGTTCTGATATTTGTTCATATCTGAATGGATGTACATATATAGTACACATACTTTGGCTATGATTATTGAAACGTCTATAATTAGGTTGAATTCTGATAGGTGGCATTCTAATTTTTGTATTTGTTGGTCGATTTCTTTGCTGACATTTGAGTAGAATTGTTGCATATAGTTAACCCGTGCGCTTAAACGAATTGATTAAATGAAAATAAAAATAATTTATCGAAACGGAAATAACATCAAAGTTTTGACACTGTTTTTGTTTTACGTTTTATCACCTTCAGTTGCTCCAGTTAAAGTAGGATCACACTCATATTTTCTAAATCTTAACCAAGAAACTAAATGTTATTAAGAAATCAAACTCATCGCGATCCACTTACCGGAAAGGACAGAACAACGTCTGCCGGGCCAGCTATCGTACAAAATATGTACATACCTACTGTAGCTCTTTAAAAAAAAAAGATCTGACAACAGCATTATGGGCTTCGAAGCAATAAGCGATAAATGTGCTCCGAATAATAAATCCATGGGGATGAAAAGCTGCAATATCTTTTTACAGATAGTTTGTTCAGTGAAACAAACCCCAGAAAATCATCTTAAGATACCTAAGCCATTACCATCGTAAAAGTGTTGCTTTCAAAAGAAATACCTTCGCTCACGGTACTTACTCGTGGTCGTATATGTATTCATCCTTCAAAGTTATCTAAAATCTTTGAACAAAATTTCATTGAATCAACCAGAGTTACCGGTGGCTTCAATTTATGCTAAAATTATTATTTCAAACATGCTCGAGAGCAAATTGGTTTATTTACCCTTCAATCCTGGTGACAGCGAACCTTTGATATTCTAATGGATTCAAGTGATTTTGGTTTCCTCTTTTTTGTGTATAAAATACCAATCCCGTCTATTTAATTGTACATATTTGAAAAGCTTCTCCCATTCAGTCGGGACAAGACGGGAGTGGCAAGGGAATGGGAAGTCACACAGCAGAACTCGTTCATTGCCCTTATTTCGTTTTCTTCTTATGTAGGAGTGGTAACAACCCTCAAATTACGTTCCAATGGCGCCCCTAAATCCAAATGAGGAAGTTTTTGTAAGAACATGGAACAGAAAAAGCTTAACGATGCTTTTTGTTGTGACCTCATTACGTCGGTGACAACAAAAGCAACAGCTAAACTGTGTGTGCTTCCCATTTTATTTGCTCTCTTTTTTTTCTGTTCGTCAGTCGTCACCCCCACTATCACCGAGTTGGGGAATAAATAAACCCCAAGCTTCACCCCCTCCCTAAATGGCGCTTAAACCTAGCGCTAGCTGGATGGGCTGGTTATTTGTTGCGCGTTCCGGGAGATCCGATGGCGCCAGATAATCGTACTCCGCTCGCCTGGTAGTCAGTGCTGTGTACACTTTGCACAGGTGAAGACGCGTTGAAATAATTTCGGTGCAGCGCGTACAGAAACACTATTTTGTAGTATACATTTATTGCGAAGTTTCGGTTTTTTTTTTATTTTTTCGTTTTGCTTTACTTTTTACTTTTAATTTTTATTCGATTTGTCAGTTTATTTGTGCAGCTTGTGAAAAGAAACAGAAAATGCCATCAGTTAGATTCATAACCAAAGCATTTAAAATTCGTAATAAAAGTGGACGTGTAAGTGATATGTGCTTGGGAGTGGTTGTTGGTATTTTGTTTACGTGGTTTGGGGACGCAACAGTTTGGGGATGTGTATTCTTATTTACATTTACCCCAACAGATGTGAGAGTCTGCCGCCCTCTTGATGTTTTTCATATGTGGATACTATTTTTTTTTTGCATGCAATTCAGGAAATCTGTTTTCTAGTCTAATTCTGAAAAAAAAAATAATAGTAATAAATTGCAAGCTGTTGTATAAAAATGATGCGGATATCTGTACATCAAATAATTTCGTTCAATCAATTGTTTTTCAGTTAGATGAAAAAACAGAAAAATCAGAAAAAGAAAAGCTAATTCATAGCTGTAATAACAGAGATGACAATCACTGAGGAAAACAATTTTTTTTTGTTTTATTTGCTTACACCATCATTGTGTAATAAATTGGATGATACACAAATAGTCACGAACACTGCCATGTACCTAACAACCTGTAACGATTTGTGTACCTAAATCTCGGTTTTTGTTTACTGTCAGTTTAAAGGTTCATTTTAAATAGGTGGTGCGATTTGATTCGATTGTTTTTATTAATCAGGCTACAAATATTGTTAGAGTCGCTGTGTGTTGTGCCTCGCACTTTGGTTGGATGTCAATGCTTTAGAAGTGCTTTTTATTAGAATTTCGACATGGTGTTTTCAAATAAAACGCAGGTAGTTACGAGTATTTATTTTGTTTGTAAATTGACAGTGTGTTGGAGGTATGTATGTATATTCATATGTAGTTACATCTTAAAGTAGGTTCTGAATTCTAGACTTCGTCTTACCTTAGGTACGTCGATTAAACAGGACTTGATGGGTTTGTTGCCAGCACTTTATCTAAACATATGAAGCGTCATTCTAATATCAGAGATACAGTGGCGGAAAACTAAATATATAGCACCTTTATGAACGACTTTATTAAAACTCATTTAATTTTCTTCAAACTAAAACTATAAAATTTTGTTTGATATCTGTATGCAAATTGAACATAACTGCATATATAACGGTAGTTTTGAACTTAATAAACAAACCAAGAGGTGACATATCATCATTTGCGTAAGTGAAGTCAGTGGAGTAGCTGGAAAAATAAATAGCACTTTTTCTTGTTTTTCATTAAAAAATTGATTTTGACCATTTTATTTTTGTCAGCTTAGTTTTATTTTGTGTATTCCACCGATCTTAGTAGTTTTGTATAAGTTAAAGTTAAAGTAATATTGGAGAGAGGAATTCACTGCTTGTCATAAAAAAAGAATGCCAATTTTTAATATGTTTAAGAGTTAAGGGCCTAATTTGGACATTCCAAAGGACGTGTTCCAAAAAGTGGTTTATAATGCTATAAGACATTTTATAGCACACAAGGCATTAAACAACTTCCAAAGAAAAAAACGGGCCAGAAAAACGACAAAAGTCATGGACAGAGCAATGGTAGCGGCAGGTCGAACAGACCCATTTTAGACCTTAATTGAAATAAGAAGCCTAATTGTGGACGAATATGGCGTGAAGTGACGACTTATCCGTTACCGTCGAAGCGAGGTAGGACTACAGGTATGCATTGCAAGAAGAACGCCACTTGTTGCAGTCAAGCACTTGAGGAAACGTTCGATGTTTGTCAAAGAGCATTTCAATAAACCTCTTCAATTTTCGAAAAATGTTTTGTGGAGCGACGAATCCAAGTTCAATAGAATTCGATCTGATGGGAAAGAGTAACTTTGTCGCCCAAAAGGTCAAGACATTACTGCGAAGCATACGATGAAGACGGTCAAATACGATGCCGGATACGTTATGGCCTGTGCAGCCTTTGCATGGCATGGTGTTGGTCCTATAGCTAGAGTATCTGGCAGAAAGGATCAATATCAGTACAAGGCAATATTTTTAAATCATACGGAGCCTAATGCATCCGAAAATTTGGCCTTAACTTGCAGGTTTGCCAATGATAATGACCCGAAGCATGTAGCCAAAACAGTGCAAGTCGAGCTTTAGGATAACCAACTTCTGATTTTTAGTTTGCTTTTACAGAGTCCGTACCAAAACCCAATTGAGAACTTGTGGAATGATGTGGGCAAAGCTTTAAAGCCAAAAAAAAAAAATTGAAAATTGGTCCAATTATGGACGTTCATTCAAAAAGCTTCACTTTTCATTCAAAAAGCACGCTGCAAAAAACTTACGAAAATTAGTCAAGAAGACTTGCGGCAGTTTTGGACAACAAAGGATATCCTAATCAATATTGAATGCAAAAAATATAAAACAATTTAAAAATATTTAACATTTTGCAGTTTCTTCGTATTAATACTCTGCAGTGCTATTTATATTTCCACCTAGTTCCCCATCCTTTTTAAGTTTTTCAATTTTTTTATTTTGTATTGTGATTTTACGATACTGAATTATGTATTTAAGTTAATAGTGAAAATATAGAATAAGTAATTACTAAACACATTCGAGTTTTTCTTCCGTTCTTAGTCTTTACAAGGTTCGTAGGAGAAAAGTGCTATTTATCTTTCCGCAACTGTAGTGTTATTTTTTTCTTACGAAACGCCTCATCCATACACTTAAGCACATCATGAGAAGGATTTTACCACAGTTCTATCTTTTAGGTAGATGACTGGGCAGTGAATACATTCATACACACGTACATGAGTCTCTGACTGATTTCACGGAAAAACAAAACGCTCTTGCTCTTCCTTCTTTCGCTTTTTTAAAATAAGGTTCTGACCCGCCATTTCTCTGTGGAAATGTTATCTCTTGAGGGTATGGCACGCAATCACATAAAATATATTCCGCAGTTTCGTCGTCTTCCATGCAAAGACGACATTCAGTTTGCCGAATGAGACCTATTTTGTTAAGATGATATCGAATATGGCAATGCCCTTTTAGAAATCCCACTAATCTCTTGATATCATTTCTACTGAGGAGTAGGTGTTGTATGGATTTATTGTGGAAAGATTTAGTAGCTCTTTTAGCCTGACGAAGACCCTGGGTATTTTCGCAACACATATTGTTTTCCTTACTTTTGTTTTTTAAGTTTATAGCCGAATTTGAAATGTTACAAAACGGCTCAGGGCCGATAAAGGAGTCAGCCGAAACTTTCCTAGTCAGTTCGTCAGATTTTTCGTTTCCATCAATACCCTCATGTCCGGGCACCCACCAAAGTTTGACTTTGTTTCTATGGGAGAGGTCTTGGAGAGTATTGGAGCAGTTAAGGACTGATTATGAGTCAATCAGATTTAAGCCCAGTGCTTTTATAGCTGCTTGGCTATCCGTGAGGATAGGAGGATAGACGATACCTTTTATTCCCGATTCGAGGATGACGTTGGCGCACACTTGAATGGCATGAATGTCAGCTTGAAATACACTGGAAATATACCAGCACCAACCCCGGTGTCCATCTTCGATCCATCTGTATACCACTTGTTACCTTTTAGGTCTACGGCTTGGGATCACTGTTCACGTTCACGATTTGCGACATTTTGTGTGTGCAATTTCCAAAAACAAAAGTTTTTTGACATACCTACGTATACCTGTTTTCTTAGCATGAAGGTAGACTCTATAACAGCGAAGTTTTTCAGTTCAATCAGAGCGTTGCAAATCGACTGATTTCTTCTTGAGTCTTCGGCTCTCAAGTTTTTATTGCAAACCCAAATTTGGACAACTCTTCAGAGTTCTCATCTTTTGAATCTTAAATTCCGCCATTTTGTAAGTCTTGTGAAAAATATTATGTCCCTATAGAATTCAAGACCAAAATACAACATTTCACATACGTGCACCTTTTAATTTTAGTACAGCAGTCACCTAGAGTGCAATAAAACCAGTAAATCCAAACAAGATAGTTTTGAACACGAATTTGAGAAATTTTGTACCGTTTTGGGCAAAACTGTAGAAACATCAGTAAGCTTCAAATTGAATATGCGAACTCAGCAACCCTATAGCCTATTTCAGTTAACTGTTTCTTCTTCGTTTAACACTTTCGGTTACTTTACCTAAATGATATCGAATTAAGATTGTTTTTTTTTTACCTCTAATTGGCTTTTTCTATAATGATAAAACTTTGGGGCGTGGAAAAAGCATTCGCTGACGATATAGGTTATGCTTATGGCTCAGTAAGTCTTTTAGAGCTTGTTTCTAATGTAAACTGGGACTTAAATTTATTAAGAGTATGGTTTGCTGAGCAAAGACTTGTTATAAGCTCAAAGACTAAAATGATGTTTTTTAGTTTATCCAAGCAAAATTCCCCTGCTGTAGATATCTTTTATCATGCACCAGAGTGTCAAAGATTCAAGTTAACCAACTGCGCTTGCTACTCTTCGACAATCTTTTCTAGCAGTCTAAATTGTAGTACCAATTGCTTTTTAATTGAAAAAGTTGATGAGTTCAAGTACCTCGGGTTAACTATTGACTCAAATTTGTCCTTCACAAATCATACTGTTGCTTTAAAAAAATATTTTCGCTATACGCTAAGAAATTTTTTCTATTTGAGAAGCGTTTGCTCTTCAAAATTACTAGCAACTATGTATTATGGAGTTTTTCATTCCAAATTGCAATACGGTATCAGCTGCTGGGGTGGTGCTTACTTTAACAAGATTCAACCTTTATTGACCCTCCAAAAATACACTGTGAGAAAAATATGCTTTAAACATCGTCTGCATCACAGTCTTCCACTATTCCGTGATTTGAGGATTCTTCCCATCCGTCATCTTTACTGCTTTAAAGTACTCAAGGCTTTTTTTGTTAAGTCCGGCAATCTGAATTTTAGAATCCTTGACAGTCATAATCTTCGCGGTAATTTTTCAAATGTAGTTACAGTACCGACTTTCCGCACCACAGCTTTTAGAAATTTTTACGCGGTGTCTTCTTGTCGATTATTTAATAAACTTCCACTTTCATTAAGAATAATCAGCTCACTTGTTGAATTTTTAAAAAATTTAAAAACTTGGTTACTGAGTCTAGAATTTAATGATGTTGAAACTCTCTTAAATGTCGAGAATTAGATAGTTTTATTTAATTTACAAACTCTCAAACTCCAATATATTTTTGTTTTTAATTTATTAATTTATGTATTTTTCCTAGTTTTTGCCTGTTTTTGCTTTCGTTTTCAGTTTATTTGCATTCTGTTTTTGCTTCTTGCACAGTTTATTGTTTTCTTGTTATTTTTCTTGTTCTCTTCGTTTTTTAAATAATTTGAATAAAAAATAATTAACTAAAATAATTTAAATAAAGTAATCAATATTGTTTTTCAAGGGTCACCCCACCCATAACTTATTTATAATGTTTTTCGATATTGGAAATAGGCATTTAATACTATTTATTTTTTATTAAATACACAATGTCTTTAATGTTTCTCAGTTGATTTTATGTAGTAAAACATCGATATTGTTATATAAATCTATTTATGTTAAATATTCTCTTGGGATCATTAATAAATAAACTTAACTAATTTATCTAATCACCGTTACTTGAAACACTTTTGAGCGCATGTACTTAACTTGACAGACAGATTTGTTGCCTCTGTTTGTCTGGAAGATTACAACATCAAAGACCATAGTTGCTCATTGAAATTCGTTCAATATTCAACATGCATTTGGGAAATACCTGTTCAGCTGAGACGGTACAAGCAGAAAAGAAAATAAAAAAAAAAAACATTGAATATCATATCGGTTACGCATGCAACAATGACACGTTTCTGCTACCGTGACATACTTCAACCCACCACTAGTTGACTACGTATCGGACGCCATCAGCCACAGAAATATGAAAATATGATAACTGATTAACGGTTTCAAATGTCACTTGCGAAGTATGCTATTTCTTTACTGCCGCGTCACGCCGCGCCGCAGCATAAAGTGTTTTCAAACAAATAATAAAATATTCCGGCAGCTGTTTCGCTGTTGGCTGCTACCATTAACGAAATTGTTATACTTTTATTGGCCGAATGAACTTGAAACCAAACTTACCGTTGTAAAATTTGTTTTGATTGGTTGTTTTTGTTGTTGTAATGCTCGCCGACATTGATATCGATTTTTGGGGATTATACGAGGTTCAGCCAAAGTTAAGTGATTTAAGGTTTAATGCCATCTTAATGGGCCAACATTGATTTGCATGATCAGATCTTGGCCTATATATTTTTCGAAAGACCGCAATATCTTGTTATAACATTATAATGAAGTTTTGTTTTCGCAAACATCATTTGAATATACACAAAGATAGGTACTGTTATGGTTACCAGATTGAACTTGGAGTTGGCAAAGATTGTGAATTAACATATTTGGGACTGCTGCTCTGTCATG
The DNA here is from genome assembly GCA_949775065.1 of Brachyopa scutellaris. Taxonomy (NCBI): domain Eukaryota; kingdom Metazoa; phylum Arthropoda; class Insecta; order Diptera; family Syrphidae; genus Brachyopa; species Brachyopa scutellaris. The sequence goes on from OX459113.1 coordinate 106,106,756, forward strand.
CAAGGGAAATTAAAAAAAAAATGTGGTAACAAAAGTTGCATTGATATTAAGTTTGTTATTTAAATTATTTCTCTTATTTAAGTTTGTTGTATGTAGATATTTTGAGGTATACTAAATTTTTCTTTGAATTGTTAGTTGTTGATTACATATTTGCTACTTGTTTGTTACTTTTTAGAGGAAATTTGTTGTTGCGACTTTGTGCTAAGATACGAACCGAACGCTTTGCTATTTTTTGAGCTGAGTTCATGACTCAGGGGAGCTTGGGTTTGGAGCGCATTATTTGGGTAACTTCTTAGAGAAAAAGGTGTATGGAGGCTGATGAACTCTAGAATAGAGATTAATTGACATTCGTATATGTAACTGGCCTCTCGTACTAGACGGTAACCGAAAAAAATATTTACATCTCAGGTTGTTGATGGTGCGTCAGTGATAGAGATCAATATGTTCAACGCTACTTATGTACATATTAGGTCTGTTCCCGTAATTTCTGCACCAAAATTCACAGATGCTCAAATTTCAATGAGTGGGGATACAAATTTCTCAGAGAGAGGTAAAATTGTACAAAAGTACAGAAACGCATTGGACAGCAAAAAATGGATAATGTATGACATTTGCCAGTTTTCATAAAGCTGCCCAAAGAAATTTCTTGGGCTAAAACTCGTCGCATGGGGAAATTTCTTACTCGCTTTCTCTTCTGTGAAAAACTACACTGAGAAAAAAACTAAACCCATTCGTGTTTAAACTAAACACAAATAAATATGATTTGGCACCAAAATGGTTTTTGTTTAATTTAAACATGAATAACTTTGTTATTTTTTATCATAATTTTAGATAGTTTTCGATAGAATCAACTTGTTTTCTATTTGAAATAAACATATTCAACGTAAATTTTATAAACAGATGCTTATTTGAATCAAAATGATTTCTATTTCAGACTAACAGAATCAAAAAAAAAAGAAAATTAAATAGAAATCTATTTAACTTGATATTAAAATATTTGGATTTCTTAAATAGGTATCTTTTTAATTCAAAGGGAATTTTATTTGGGAAAAAAAAAAGAAATCACTTTAAATTAAAATCTATAATGCTTTAAATATATACATACATACATATTTATATGTATACATGTAATATATATTTTTTTAATTTTGTTTATTTATCTGGTTTCCATCTTATACAAATTTCGTGCCCATTTTTTGAACTCAAGAAAGAACTGGATCCTGGAAAAAGAGGTTCTTATATTCGACATAAAAAAAACAGATTTTCTTTTAGTTTAACTGATTTTATTAATTTTTCACAAAAACTTATTTCTTAAGTAACATCTTCTTGATACAAATGTAAGGTAGGGCTTGTAAAATATGAAGCATCGAGTATGCTAAATTTTTTCTTCCTTCAGCATCTCCGAAACGAGCTGTTGGAGTAATCACACTATTAAGCAAGCTGGAAGCACTTGTTAGTTGTATAGTGTGTATTTGAAACTGAATAAAGCAATAACAAATTATGGTACATTTACAAGTCATGTTACATTCAAACACGTTTATAGTCAAAATTAAATATACATCTGTTCGAATAATTCACTTCCAAACGTTTTCAATATAATTCTGTTTAAAACAAGCTCGTTCATGTTTTCTCAAACATGAACTTATTTGAGTAAAACATAGTCCTATTTTAAATGATCATGTATTCGTTTTTGAAACGAAATTTTGCTTAACTTGCTTATGGTTAGATCAAATAAAAATCCGTTTGAATATTTCAATACAAACTGATTTTAATAGAATTGTTTTTAAAGTAATCTCTTTCATATTTTATGGATAATATCAAACATGAACTAATTTAAGTTAAAAAATATGTATTTAAAATATTTGTTAATTCAACACCAAACATGTATTTATTTGATTAAACCAAAATTTAGTTTATATTTTTCATTAAAGCGACATGTTTAAACATGGAAAAGTTAAACATGCTTCTATTTGTTTTTTTTTTTTTGTAAATTTCTCTCAGTGTATGCAATATCTTCGTGATGAAACAAGATTTGACTGATTTTCGTAGTTTTTCTGCAGTTTTGGACAGGTGCGCGAACAGACCTATTATAAACATAACACGGCGTCTCCACGAGATATTTTTCATCTCTGCGCTCATGTCGGAATTGGAAAATGTCTAGTAACCGGTTAGACATATCTTCTACCCTGCCATCTTTGTCTGGATTTTCGGCCCGATATCTACATATGTATGTCTGGACATGAACTGTCACTTTCGTTGAAATTTTTCATTATTAAAGTTTATAGCTAATAAATAACCCAGATTAACCCAGAATTTGTTTCCTTTTTTCTGAATTTTTTTAAAAATCTTTTAACATTTTAAGTGCTGTAATAGTGTAATGTACTGAATATATTTATTTTGCGGCATCGACATCTCTTCGCTATGAACGGAACTCAAATAAAATGCCAAGATATGAAATGTCCACCACACAAAATTTGACGTTCGTTCCGTCCGTGCTTACCAGATATGTCCGACATGAATATGCCTTGTCAAAAACCATAAAAATATCCCAGGTTCAAATCTGGAAATTGTTCTTTGAATTTCCATTTCCAGTTAAGATACGATGATATGATAAGTATTAATATGAATATTCCGTCATTCGAATTGATTAACAAAAAGAATCGTGATTTGAATTCCAGCACATTGATACTCCAAAATTGGAAACAAAATATTGTTGAGATCCATAACATTACCATAAAAGAAGAAAATATTAGTAAGTCAGTAACACCTTATTAACTGCCTAAATTGAATCTATTTTGTAGAACTATTCACGTAGTTTATATAAGAAATGCCATACCATAACGGAGTCATTTTATACTCGCAGCTAATTCTGAGCAAAGATTGAGTCAAAAAAGTTCAGATGAACGTCATATTATGCGAATACGTAATTTATCTCTTTTGATTGATTTAATGGGTTTTTAGAGCATCAAAATTCCCATCACGTCCGATAAGTTAAGTAGTCGAACGTGAACCCTATATGTAGGTATTTTTAGCAATTATTGTAGGTACATTGTTCGCGCATGCGTGCCCAAGAGAGAAATACGCTATTAAATGTATTTTTTTTTTGCCTTTTCTTATAGAATTTACTAGCACGCATTTATGACTGAATTATTTTTTTCATGAAATCCTTTTTTAAAATTAATGGAATTTTTATTGTTGTCTAGACTCTAGACAATTTATATTCGGAACTCTTAAAGTTTGAGTATTATACTATCCCTCAACGGATCCTCTTTTTTTTTTTTCCTTATCCAGATTAGTATCAGCTAAAATCTCAGTTCGGAAGCTACGCGAACAACAAAATCGGAAAATTTGCAGTTTTGCTCGCCGTTCCTTTGTTAATCTTAAGCAGAACGATTTTCGAATAGGTATTGTTAAAAATAAAAGAAAAAATATAATTTACGAGAACCGAAAATCGAATATTTGAATAAAAATAAAAATGGCAAAAAATTTAAATCACAAGAGGTCCGCCAAATTCACTCTGCTGCACCTGAACAGCGCTCACACATAATATGTTCTTCTCATGGCGCATCGGAGAAACAAAATTGCATTGCATTTGTTGCATTTAGTCAAATGTTTGTTGGCGATAAGCAAATGTGGACAAATGTTGCGTCGACCACGTCTACGTCATTTTTATTCAACTGAACTGTAGTCGTCGTCGCTTGTCACGTTGAAGGTTCACGGTTCAAAACCAGATGTCGCTGAAATATTTATTTCTCACGAAATAAAAAAAATGTTGATCAGTTTAAGAAGCTAATATCAAAACCTACTGCAAAGGCAAAACACTGGCAGTAGGATGGTATGGCTGAAGAAATTGATCGCACAAACTATAATAGGAAACATCTGGAAAAAAACTTCTGTGAATCATAAGCAATGGTATAACTTTCAATAATACACAATTCTCCAGTTATCCTGGACACCACCCATAGAGTTAGTTGAAACCTAACATCTGAGTTTCCTATAACTACGTCGATCTGTCTGTCTCTCGTTCTTGTCCTTCATGTGCTCGCGCTGTTTGTAAACATTATAAGGGTATTCATATTCCCTTTAGCGTGTGTAGATTATATAAAAAAAAAACGCTTACATTGCTCCTGCATAGCTCCCAGGCTATGTATCTTCTTCGTATTCAATAATGGAATACGTTTGTTTTAAATAATGTAGGTACGCGTTCAGTGCATATATGTACAACATATACGAAACCGGTGGCTCTGAGGTATATTAGATTCTGCCATCTCTCGATTTTCACAATACAACTGGATCAGCAGCAGAATCCTCTAACATTGTCTCATCCAATTCGTCTGCAATTTCTCCACTGCCACTCGACTAATATTCTGTTTCGGCGTCTGCATTTTTTGGTGTTGTTGACTCATATGATTCTTTGTCATCTTGGAAATTACTGCATTCAGATTCAGTAGATACAATATAAATCCAACGCGCGCCGCTTCCACTTCATTTCAAATTTTGGCCGACTTACATAAGTCGATTTCGACGGCTCATTTTTAAACAACAAAATTTTTCTGAATTCAAACTTGCATTTTTTTTTGTAATTTAACGTGCATAAATGCGCGGTTGACAACAACGTATTTCGAAAACAAAATAAAAATTACTTAAGTACACTTAAGTCTTAAGTTCTGCGAGCAAAAAAGTTATTCTTAATTTTTTAACGAAATAGTATCAAAATTGATACTAGTTCCGTTGAGGGTCAAACAATAAATAATAACATGAACCAATTTGTACCTTTTAATCAACTGACCCGTGGTATAGTGGTAAGTGCGTTGGACTACTACGCAATGCTGCCCGGGTTCAATCTCAGCCCGGGTCCAACACCTAAAAGTTTTTTCACGGTGCCACTTTTTTCGAATGTCTGGCAAGCAATCAAAGGGTATCATTTGTCAATGAGCTTCTCAACTCACCATTCGGAGTCGGATAAATATTCATTCGTGCAAAAATATAACACACACACACAAATGGTTGCGAGAAGCAGACCCAGGTTCACCCCGAGCTGTAGCGCCACCTAAAGTAAAAAAAGTAAAAAAAAAAACATAGCCTTAGCCGTTGTATAGTTGCTTTTGTCAGACTAAAGTAGGGTTTTTCAACGTCTGTCTTTATCAGAAGAGCCCTTTCTGTAGTTCGTCTTAAAATCTGTTCATACTTCTATCTATCTTAAAAAGTCATTAAAAAAAAAAAAACAGTAGGCTTAGCAGTTAAAATCAAGTGTGTTTGTATTTTGTTTGGGTTCTCTTATCGAAATTCAAGCGCAGTGACAGTTATTCGAATTGAAAACTAATCCTTTAAATCGACGTCGACGACTACGACACATAAAAATGTTTCTCTCTGGCGGAAGGATAAACATCTAGAAGTTGAATATTATTTGTACTCCCATATCAAATTTGAATATCTAAATTGGTTGTTCTTATTATTATTTCCATTCTCTGACTTCTAACAACAGAACCGACAATAATAAACTTAATTTGATTTTTATTTTGCAAATAGGAAGGACCAAACTCTACCCTACCAGAAGATGAATTCTTTGATGCTGTTGAAACTGGTCTTGACAGAATCGAAGAAGACATGCAGCTGAGAGTTAAACTAAAGTTACAATCACAGCTCTCACAGACGCTGGTGAATGTACCTCACCAAGCGCAGAGTGAAAGTGAGGATGGGCAAGATGAATTTGGAACTGGTGCCACAGCCAGGGAGCATTCTTTGTGGCCGGAGGTCAGTTATATTCACCTTCAATCAATCGAACGCATAAATAAAATAATTTCCTTTGTTCTAAACAGATTGATCGAGTTTGTAGAGAACAGCTGCACTATGCACGTGAGGGTGTTGGCCAAGGTGGAAATGGTTGGCAGATATTCGCCGACGAAGGTGAAATGAAAATGTACAAACGTGAAGAAGAAGTAAATGGCATGGTGATGGATCCATTAAAAGCGTGTCACGTTGTTAAGGGTGTAACCGCCCGGGAAATGTGTCATTATTTCTTTATGCCAGAGTTTCGCAATGATTGGGAAAGTGAGTAGGGGGATGCTGAAGCTTAAAGTGATGAAGCTTTTAAAATTGTTCTGTTTTTTTTCTTCATCCCAGCTACACTAGAGGACTGCACAATTTTGGAAAAGATTTCCCCGGAAACATTAGTATTCCTACAAACACACAAACGCGTCTGGCCTGCGAACCAAAGGGATGCACTATTCTGGTCACACATGAGAAAAATTACAGATAATTTGGAACAAGATGCGACCGATGTATGGATCGTATGCAATAACTCCACAGAACGAGTTGGTTATCCGGTAGGATTTGTTGTATACCATTTTAGGCATCATAATTATTAAAGGAATGTGAATTTCAGCCCAACACTGGTAAATGTATTCGAATATTCCTGACAGTCATACTTGTCTGTCAAACAAATTTAACAGAAGGAAAGACCAAGAGTGATGACCTCAGTCGAGATGACCTGACGTGCAAAATTACATACTGTTCAGTTGGTAAGTAAAAAAAAAGTGAAAAAGTTATTGCGATGTGTTTGACGAAAACTCTGTAGCCTATGCAAATTGTTTTCAATTAGAAGCTAAGCTTCAGGATGATAAAAATGCCTCCAACTTGGAATTCTGTTTATAGCAGTGCCTCTGGATACAATTTTTCAATTAAAGCACTGTCATACAATAGCGATGAGTTTCTGTTTACATTTAGTTTTCATAGTACGTCGCCATTGAATGTTTTGTCAGAGTCAGCCAACATCGAAGAACGTAAACTCTGCATAAATCATACAAATCAAATTCCAAAGTTTTTATTTTGCTTATTAAACATTCATTGCTATTACTTTGCAGTAAATCCCGGTGGTTGGGCACCAGCGTCAGCACTGCGAGCAATCTACAAACGAGAATACCCCAAGTTCCTAAAACGCTTCACTCAGTACGTGATAGACCAATGTAAAGACAAACCAATCATGTTCTGATATTTGTCACACCTACTCTAATTGATTTTGTATTTAAGAAACAAGAAGAAAAACAAATTAACCACACTTTTTTGTAAGCCTAGTTTTTGTAATATTTTTTTTTCTTATTTTTTTTTTTATTTTTTGAATAATGTATGTTCTATTTTTATACAATAAAGAATAGATTAAATAAAGTATATATTGTTGTATTTGTAAGTGTATTTTTAAGTGGATTTTAAATCGAAGTAGAGTAGAAATATTCACAGAGAACACACAAACATAAAAAGCACTAAACTCTCATTTAGTTTTGTATTTTTTTTATTTATTTTTGTTTCAATTTATCAACGAACAATGATATATTTGTATGTGTACATCTCGCCACAAATACTTTTGTCTACATAACCAAAAAATATAAAATGTGTAAGAATATTTTTAAATAAAATAAAACAAATATTTGAATGCCTTCCTTTTTTCGTCACTGTTTTAGCTATTTTCTAAAACATATGTATTTCTAATTCTCCAGAACTATTATTTTAAATGAATGTAAAGCACATAAATATAGATTCTAATTTTTTACCTATGCTATTCAAACATAGTACATATATTTATGGCTTTAAATGTGATCAAAGGTACATACATATACATATTTGTAATCAAGTTTTTTTTGATAAGAAGTTTTTCGAATACAAAAAACAATGAGAAACACAATTTTAAACCTTTTGAACTTTATATCTATGCTATTCATTTTTACTGGTTTAGATATAAATAACATACCTATTGTGTATCTTATATAAAAAAATGTTTAACTACTATTAATTGTTATAAAAAAATAAATATATTGAATAGTGTTTTAATAGTAACTACATATTTAAAATAAAATACAAAATGTTTTAAAAGTCACTGTATTGAGTTGTTATTACATCTGTATGTTCATATATATCTGCAGCATGTCGTCGTCTTAGGTTTTATTTATTTAGCGTATGACAAGATACATATATTTTACAATAAATATTTAATGAACACTGAAACTATACAATACTTTGTACAGTGATTCAAAATTGAATGTCAACGTTCTGTACCCATTGGATGCAGCGGGAGAGGCGCTGATGAAATCGGTTGGTTCGCTGTGGTGCTTTCGGAGTTGGCATTCTGAGGTCACGTGTTTGATGTTCTGAATTGCAGCTCCACAGTCGCAGTTACGAGATTTGATTTTCGCTGCAGTATTAGTGAGGTGCTGTTTAAACTATACAGTACGGTCCCGAGTAATTCCAAGATATTTTGGTGAAAAGGTATGAATAAGCTGAGCGTCATTTAATATTACCGTCAGTTTAGTATTGGCAAGTTTATTGTTAAGGTGGAAACAAGTCACTTCCGTTTTGCTCATACTTGGACACAGTCTCCACTTTTTGAAGTACAAACCTAGGGTGTCAAGGTCTTCCGTAAGTATTGCTTCGGTTTTAAACTTGGACTGGTATTGTGTGGCTATGGCGAGGTCGTCCGTGTATGCAAATTTTCTTGATTCTGCACTTGGGAGGTGCACAAGTTGAAAAGCAGAGGTGCCAGCACTGATCCTTGAGGGAGTCCATTGTTTAAATTTTTAAGTGAACTGTGCTCATCGTTCAGAAAGACTTGGAATGATCTGTCACTAAGCACGCTGCAGTAAAGTCGATAAATACCACCGATGTTTTCAGGTTGGCCTGAAAAAATTCGGAAATTTTAATTAAAGATAAGTTTGTAATAGTTACACGGATGGATACGTTATAATCACTAATTATTACAAATATGTTAGTTCATCCAATGCGTCGCGACGGTTAGATTTTTGAAAGCTTAATTAAGTTTTTAGTGACGGCTAAAGAAAGTGTATTAGTATTTTTGGGGTTATGCCCAGTGACGTTTATTCTAAGGTGCGCAGGTGTTCTCCGCACACCCCAACGAAATCCATCTTTATGAAAAATTTATTTGTTTATATACATGCGCTAACAATATCTAATTGAGTTACAATTCAGAAATACTTAATTAAAAATAATGCTTTAACATCCACTTTTGTTCACTCTGTTGTGCCGCACCGTCCATAGCCAAATCAACCAAACCAAACACCGCAGTCAAAATCGCAATACCAAAATGTATATAAACCATTCAACACAAATTGACGTTGAACAAAATGTTCTCCTCTTTTCGTAAGTAAATTGAACGCCGTCATACATACATACTTTCAAACCTCTATCCAGCAACCTATCCAAACCAACTTTATATTAAATTCAGTTCGACGTCGACTCGCCCGGTTGTTCTCCACTTACTAGTGCACCAACCCAAAGGAAATATCCATATAAAAAAAAACGTTCTACCACATTCAAAGTCCCAACAATCGCCTGTACAATAACATGAATTTGGGTTCTCCAGCAAACTGCGCACCCGGGCTCGATACAACACATTTTCTTTAGCGATGAAGATGTTAGTTGTGGGTATTATGTTGCTTCTCATATTCTGTTTTATTTCGCATCAACTTGAGTTCTCCAGCAAACTGCGCACTGAGGCTCGATACAACCCTTTTCTTTAGCGAGGAAGATGTTAGCTGTGGGTATTATGTTGCTTCTCATATTCTGTTTTGTTTCGCATCAATTTGAGTTCCCCAGCAAACTGCGCACGCAGGCAGGCTCGATACAATACATTTTCTACCCTTTTCTTTAGCGAGAAAGATGTTAGCTGTGGCCTGTGGGTATTTTGTTGGTTTTCATATTTTGTTTTATTTCGCATGTTAACGTTTCCCAGCAGGAAAAGGTAATCTATTGGAATCGAAAGGGGAATCAATCGCTAGTATAGAATATTGATTCCAGAATGCATTATTCTTAACACAGACTATGTCCTAGGAAAAGAATCGATTACCTGAAAGTGTTCTAAGAATGCATTATATAATTCATTCTTTGTAATGTATTATATAATAAATGCATTAATAATTAGTTATATAATTCATTTCTCCGACATAAATTATAGAATTTATCCAGCTTTAAATGAAAAATAGACAGTTTATTTTAAATATTTTATTATCAAACAACAAAAAAACAAGAATAAAAGTAAATAGGATTTAAAACACAAAAACATATTATTAATCAAAATCAAACTCAACGTAACTAATTCAAAATCAAAACTAAAAAAAAAACAGCTCAACTCATTTTGCTTTTTTCTTATCAAAGTGGATTTTTTTTAACTGCCGTACTTTTATAAGGTGAAATGCCTTTTTAATCTCGGTGGCATATTCTTTCTGGGTGAATCCTTCACGTTTTAGGACCTCTGCAATTGAAAATAGACATATGTTAATATAATGGAGAAATAAAATATGTGAACAATTAAAAGGTGTACGTACCATACATTGCCTGGTTTAAGTTTTCGAAAGCTTTAAATGATGATTTTCCTTTTATCCCCTCAAAATTGTAATTCATTATTCGTTCTTCCACGACAATTTTCCCAAAATTTTTTTGCAGCCCTGTTTCAACACTTTCTACACAACTTACTTCTTGGGAAATAGAACTTTCTTCTGCACAATTACTATTAATACATATATTTTCTTTTAGCGGTTCACTTGCACAAAGTCTTTTTTTGGCTAATAGTCTTCGCCAATGCCGTTTAGAATACATTTTCCTTATTTTATACTACACTCTTTACTGTCCCGCGTTGCAACACACAATGAGTTATTCATGCGTTTTTAAATAAAAACGCAAAATTTGAGGCGACATGAAGGCGCCGACAGACAACTGTAACCAAAAAATCGTTAAATTCAAAAAACACTACATTACATTTTCTGCATATATGGGAATCTAGGTGGTAAACAATGTGCTTTATTATTATATGGTATTACCACGTCGATTCTTTTGGAATGCATTATATTTCTCATCTATAATAACGAATTATGTATTCGATTCTCCAAGTAATACATTCTGTACTTTCCTGCTGGGTTGTTTGGCTGAATTTTGTTCGATTCTCTTCTCCTGATATTAGTTATTTGTTCGATTTCGATGTGCTCTATATTTGTAGAACATAATCGACTGAAGCGAAAGCAAAAAGCAACACAACAATAGGCGTGTTTTTTTTTTCAAATATTTGCATTGAAAACATATTGCGGAAACATGTTTATTCTTACATCATCATTGATCATTCGCATTTTGGCAATAGTTAGATATGCATGTCGTTCTTTTAAGCCAAATCGGATAAGAGAAAAACGACCTGTCGATGCGCTATTGAAAATTTATTGAAGAAACCATTTTCTCAATTAAATTCGGAAGAAAGACTGGAAATAATTAGTTTTGGAAGGCCAACACCGTCTCTTCTGGATTTGATTTGTAAGGTTTACCTAGTAAAGCTTTTACTAGACATTTTTAGATTCCTAACTATGAAAGAAAATTTTGGTTGTGTGGTTGCCCCGTTCTTAATAAATTATTTTGTTGGCCATGTTTACTTAACATCCTCGTCGTGGTCCTGGAGAAAACTGAGTATATACGTTATTATTCAACAAAAAAAAAAGTAGAACACCCTGCTTAGAACATCACGCCACGTCCCTGGTTATGCCAGTCATTTGAAGTCATATTAAATAATTGGGGAACTTTTACTATTAGATAGAACTTCTTTGTTGAAATTGTGGCTTATTTTTAATTTTTACGTATATGCCCCAGATACAACATCATCTATGAGATTATCGTGAACGCAAAAGCAGCGTCCTTAAGCGTCTGGGTATATACATTTCTATGCATTAACTTTGTATAATTTCTTTAATTTTTTTTTATAATAAACATTGAATTACTATGAAAAGTCTGTTTTATTCATATATTTTGTTTACCAGTTTATTTTGGAAGCAATAGCTTATATGTTTTCGACTGACCGCCATTACGCCCAACGTGCGGGAAATGACGGTCAACGAAAGGTTTAGCAATTTATACCTCAAAGACATAAAGTGAACTAAGATAGCTAAATATATGAAAGTTCAGTATTTTTGCGCCAAGTCCTTAAGTTAAAGAATTATTTCGATTCCCGCTTAAGTGACCGCCATTCCCCATCTTACCCTAATGTGAAATCAAAAATCTAAGGAATCAAAAATAATCACCCTTATCGTGGAATCCGCCGGATCGGAGATTCCCTTCACTTGTTCGATTCACTTTCACTTTAAGCGCGGTACACGTTATACATAGATCAAAGAAAGATAAGAGAATTTTCTTTTGATTTCCCTGGTTGATCTTGAGCTTCCTTTTTGGTATCTATTGAGTAAGTTTACGAAATGTTTCGGTGTCAACTCTGCAGATCCCTTGTTCATTTTTATAGGCTTTCGTCTATTTAGATTTCTGTATTTTTTCAAATCTCGGTTAAATCCACTTGTAGCGGTCTTTCCGAACTTGCAATTTCATATTGCTTACGTTCACCTGAAAAATTGTCAACAAACACAGAGGCTGCTGGCTGTTGTGAGGTTTGAGTACTAAGGACGCATAAGTAAAACACTAACGAATTACATAGTTATTTTCATATAATATCATATGTATATTTTTTTTAACAATATTTTCCATTGGCTGTTACATTACATTTCTCAATCCGATTTTTTTTTTAACTATATTTTGTTTTAAAATTTTGCATTCTGAAGTCATTCAATTTGTTTGTGTCTTATTAATTATTACATCTGGAATTGTTTAACCAAACTAAGTTCCAATTTTGTTCATAAAACTCCTTAAGATGGGTGCAAGGTTTTAATAATAATTGCCCTAATTACAATTAATTAAGTTCGGTGTGTGTGTTCTTAATGTGGGAACAAATTTCGACTTTATTTACCTTTATTTAATTTTTTTTTTAAAAAACATTTTTAACTTAAATAACACCTTTCTTTGCGTTTTACTAAAAAATATCCATTTTTTAAGGTTTTTTAATAATAATGTATTAGTTTTTTTTTTTAATCTTTATTGTTATTATAACAAAATACATATTTGTATTTTGTATTATAATTTTTATTTAATAACGGGTATATATTATGTGTAGCATTATAAAATAAAAAATATTTGTATTTTTTCCATTAAGTCCATATTGTCATTTAGTTTGGTTTTCATAGCGGTACATGTTTATTTTCGAATTTGTTTTAAAATTGTATTTATTTTAATTTTTTTTAAATTATTTTAGAAAAATTAATACATACATATACCTATATATACGAGTATGTATGTATTAATGGGTCTATTGTTGTTATTCGTCTTACAAAAAAGACTATCTCGGGCTATTGTTTATGGTTTTTGTTGTTTTAATCGATATAAAAGATAAGTTATTGTTGGTTTTTTGTATATGTTGTTACAGCTATTTATTGTTAGCTATCTATTATGTAAGTATGTATGTACTCGTATGATACTCTAGGTATTGTTTTGTGCGGTTTTGCCAGTTGAATACGTAATTGTATTCTTTTTAATTTTTAATTATAATGAAATAGGTTATTAAACGAAGATAAGAATTTGTCGAAGAAAATTGTTGCTATTTGATTGTAGAATAATTTGGATTTAAAAACAGACAATGAAAAGCTTTTCTTAGTAAGAAGTTTTATCTCGAAGAAGTCAATCCAGCGACATTAAAAGGCTATACGGACGAGGCATCGATCACTTTGCCAATCAATGGAATTTATCTACAAAAGATTTCGTTTATAGACCGCAGTGACAGATATGTAATTAGCAGCTCGTCGCTATGGTGGTTCTTCTCCAAATGCCTCTGACGGCAAAATCAGTGGAACAATATTCTGTCAAGACGATGCTCTGTCTAACGCTAAACTCCGTAGTATCGTCTTTGAAGGCAGAGACTTAACCAGATTTTTAATTGTTCTGTGATTTTATTTTATGGAATTTATTTTAATTTAATAATTTATAATTTAAATTGGTAATGTTTATAAAAGTACAAATTATATGATATCTGCTTTGTAAGTTGTTGAGAGATAGTTAGAAGAACACAATTTTCGTTTAATAAAAAAAAGTTGTACACATGTAAGTACATATATATGTATATAGTTATAAATAAAGTAACAAAATATATTAAACAAAAAAAAAATTATTATTAGAATTTAATTCTTCTATTAATTATTTTTTTATTAATTTATAATAGTTTTCTTTTGTATCCTTTTTTATTTCATAATAAATACAATAATTTGATATCACTATTTACATCGTTTTTATTGATTACAATTTTTATTTTTTTTGTTTGTATGTATTCTCTTTTAAATGTACTTAAATGTTAAATATATAATAAATGTATGTATACATAAATAGTTTATAACTATCTAACAAATTATTATTTCATAGTAAATATATCTATAATTTTGTTTTATAAGAATTAACAAAAAGTTCAAAAACTTGTTGAAATAAATAAAAAAATAAAATTATTTCGATTTTGTTATTTTTTTTAACTTAAGTTTTATTTAATTTTTGTTAATTTTTGTTCAATAATTCTTAGATAGTCTAAGGCGTATTTTAGTAGAATCTACACATGTGTTTTTCTTTTTCGTTTTGTGTTAAATTAGTCTTTTAATATGTTTTCCATTTTTTTTTTAAATATTTGTGGAATATACTTAAGAGATAATAAATTAATTACAATTAATACAGTACATCGGTAAAAAATTATTTTTTTATATGTATTTATTGAGTTTTTTTTTGTTGGTTGGTTTAAATGTATTGTTTGGCATGCAAGAATTAACTTTGTTTGAAAATTGTTTGTTTGTTTTTTTTTATGGATTTTTTTCGTTATGGTTAAATATGTATATACTCGTATATTGTTTAAAAATAGTTCTTGTGGTTTCAGTGTGTGTTTATGTGTTTTCAAGTGACTACACATTTATTTGAAATGTTTCCCTTTGCAGTTTCTGATTGGCACGTATCCGTGGTGAGTTTTGTGGTTTTTTCTCACCATTATCGGAGAATCTAGCTGGAGGATTAATGTGATCCTGATAATTTGGATAATTCGATATGCTGAAAGAAATCGATTGTGATTAAGTGTAATCGAATGGTGGGTAAGGTGAGTGAAAGCATGCAAACAAAAAATTAAATTAATCTTTACAGAATGAAGTACGTATCACGTAAGCGAATAAATAGCTAAATATTAGTGAGAAAAATAAAAAAAAGGAAGAAATATTAATGAGATGCAATCGGAGCAACAGTACCATGACAAACATATTTTCATAGTTACAGATGATGTGGTTTTATCTTGTCTAAACAGCTATTGTTCACTTTCTGGAAGAATTAAATAAAATGCACCATTAATCTGATGCTGTTGCTCTGACAGCCTAAAAAGTTATCTACAACAGAAAATAATGATTAGAATATGAGTATGTATTTAAAAAAAAAAAAACTAAATTGATAACTAAACGTTAAATCGGAGTTTATTTTAGCAATCGTATTTGGAAGTTATCGACTAAAAAACATCGCTAAAACATGGTCGTAATCTCGCAGAGGCAGTTCGCGAAATGCGTGTGGCGGGTGCTTAAGGTTTTACTAGCAACAGCCGCTGGCAACATGACACACGAACACGATGATGAAAGCTCTCAGAGAACGGACCAATGAGGAGGGGGCTTTTATCGAAATTATTCAGTTCAGTTTTTAGTTAAGTCTTGTGACGACGCGACTCGACTGCTTGATTTCGAATTTGATTTTCTGGTCTTTTCGTATTTATATTGTTTCAAATAAAAGTTATATTTTTGGAAAATAGTTTGCATTTTTCTCGGCGACCAAATGCGTATAAGTTTCAATTTCAGAGAATTAATTCAATCAATTTAAACGTCTCATGAGCGACAGTTTGGTATAGTTTCCGGAAGCGATGTCGATAACCAAAGGATTGCACCGGCAAAAGATGTATACCGATCTTCTGGCCTGTTTGTTTTAATAGAATAAAGCTATGTTGAACAAAAACGAATCGATTGCTAATGCTCCGAAAAGACAGTACATATTTATTAATGATGCTCGATTGAGCTCCATTAACTAATGCTCTAGCCACGGACTGTTCGTTTTAAGGTTCATCATCGAATGGAATCAAATAGCCCTAGTTAAAGGCTAAACAGTAAAACTTTCAGCAAATTCAATTGATAATAAACATAATTAAGCCACACAATGTAAATTTTATGAGCATGCAACTAGATATTCAACATCGCTTACCATATCTTACCTAAAAGTGGTTTCTTCGTTGTGGCTCGAATACCCACTGGAGCTACGTACATGACGCTTTGGCACATTTGCCGCCGACTTTCCAGACTTCCGAGTCGAGAACGGCGGTTTCGATTTACGTGACATACTCGTAGGTGTTGTCTCCGATGATGAAGACGTCTCATCCTGTGGATCTATAAAACAAAAAGAAATACATACAAAACTTATTCTATAACTTAAAAAAAAATGTAGGCTTGGTAACCTTCGCAACGCTTACCTCTCTGCGGTCGATATTTAGCCGAATTGACGGCACGTGAGCTAACATCGTTGTCTGACTCGGAGCCGAGTGTGTCATATTCTGTAATTGGTATGTGAAGTGTTAGGATTTTCCTAACTTCGGAATCTGTTGAACCTGGATTGTCCGATTCTAAAAAGTTTAGTACGATTTGATGGGCGATTTTTTTTTTTGCAAGATGACATTTGACATGTGAAGGGGAGAAAGGGATAAGTGAACGTTGCATCGAAGGATATTTTATGTGGGAGTCCATGTGTAGAGTATGTCGTGTATAAGTATGTTGATGTTGAGACAGAACAGATGGCAGTGATGATGATGATTTGGTGAATGAATATGTGTTTAAAAAATTTTGATAAATAGAAAATAATCAACATGTCTTATATCTAGGGATGGGGCCACACCAGGACGCTTAATGCACAGAGTTGAAATTACCTTGACTCTCAGAGTGTGGATCGCGGAGGCGGCCACCTTTTCGACGGACTTTCGTGTATTCCGGTTCCTTAGTCTTAAAATAAAAAAAACAACAAAATGATAATCCACTTTAAATGGCGAATTAAATTTGCCAAACTCACATGATAGCTATCGGGTTTGACATCATGGTACACAAAAGACCCTCGTACTGAATGGTATGGTCCACTGTACACATTACCGCTATACGAACTTTCGCTGTACGTCTGCTTATTCAATTGAAAAGTTGCATATGGGCAAATGTCCTCGATGTACTCGTTGCCTTCGGCCTTAAAACTGCCAGAATCGTTGGAATTCGAATTTCGATTGCCTGGATTGCAGCGAACTGCAAGGTACTGCTGATCCCGGTTCTGTTTGTTTTGTAGATTTGCCAGAGATGGTGACTCTGGCATGGAAGATGATGGCGCTCGTGCTTGGTTATTGAGTTCTATAGGGAAAATATCGTCAATTGTTAGTATTCAAATGCCATTCGTGAGCTTACTTCGCTTTCGGATGAGAAGAACTGCTGCAATTAATCCCAGAAGAATAAACATTGATAGACAAACTGGAAGAAGAACCTTAAAGTTGGCATAGAATGGGCTATCACTTATATGGGAGACTGGAGTTGAATGTTCAGTGTTGTAAACGACTGCAAAGAGATAAGAGGTACTAAGAAGAATCCATTGATTGTGATTCTTTGGACTAACCTCCCTGTGGAGAGAGCGTTGTGAAGTTGTAAACAGCCGTTGTGGATCCAGCATTATTGTGGGCAGTAACTTTTAACTGAAAATAAAAGTTAGCCATCTGTAAAGCACGAAATAAGGAGAATAACTCACCTGATATTTAGTGCCGGGTGTAAGGTCGCTAACGGTGTATATCCGTTCTGTCGGTGCTATGTGATTCGAAACAACGTTCCATTGAGACCTCCCGTACTGCCTGGACTCAATCATAAAGTACAATATGCCACAACCACCATCACCCCAAGAGTCTAGCCAACATGTCACGCTCGTGGAATTATTCGTAATCATTTGCGAATGTTTAGGTTGAACTGGTGGATTCCCTTTAGTGAACGAATTCACAATATCACACGGCAGGCCAGTTCCAATTTTATTATAAGCAGTGATATACAACTGATATCGTGTGCCGCACCAGAGGTTGCTCAACAAATGCGAATTAGTCTTCGAATCGATTTGCAATTCCTCCCAGTCTCCATTGTCCCGCTTATAGTTGATTACGTATCCCAAAATCGGGCTACCACCGTGGTTGTTATCCATCCACTCCAGGTGCAAACTATCCGTATACGTACTCACCACAGTCAAATTTGGTGGTTCCGGTGGCACTTTTATGATCAAACTATACACAATCTCATCCTTGCCCCAAGTATTCTCCACACTACACGTATAGTTTCCCGCATCCGTACTCTGGCAATCTCTGACAAATAGCGTTCCATTCTTGGCTATCGTTTTCCTCGTATTCGTATCCATTGAGTGACCATCCTGTCGCCAAATTGTCACTGGAGCTGGTGCCCCCACCTTCCTGCATGGCAACACAAGATTCTCCTTCCACGGTGTGACAATCCTCTGGCTAAACGATACAATCCTTGCGGGAACTTTGTTATTCGGCGGTACCGTAACCACTTGCGTCTTTTCGCCTTCACCAATTTTCGTCGAAGCTGTCAGCCAAAATTGATACGTAGCGGCCTCCTGCAGCCGCTGGGTTTCATGCATCTCAACAAACGGACCAAGGACTCTTTTGTGGGTACCCTCCTCGCGACCACCCTCCAGCACTGACATGTAGAATGTGTAACCCGTCTGTCGAAGAAAAAGAACATTAATATACATTTTCGCTGAGTCAGGCACACATCTTCTTACGATATCTCCATTGGGATTCTCTGGTGGCAGCCAAGAGATTATTATTTTCGTATTCGATGCTGGTATGGCTTTAATGTCCTGCGGCGCTGATGGAACTATAAAAAGCAAACACAGGAAATACAGAAGCTGCCATATAAATGTGGTATATGCATGTTTCACATGCACTCACCATCTTCATGGGTGCGACAGTAGAACTGTTTTGTCTTCATGCCATCACCGACTTTGGTGTAGGCCAGAACCCACACCGTGTAGTTGGTGTACTTTCGTAAGTTCTCTATCGTCAAATACTGGTTTGTTGACTTAACCACTTCGGGATCTTTTTCTATAAAAGAATAAATATTGAAGTAGAGTTTGTTTAATTAAGTTCAATATAGTTGAAAAACAGTGAAAGTTCGATAGTGATGAATGAGTGAGCTCTTTAGGATCTGGCTTCTGGGATTACACTGATTTCATGATTCTTGATACAAATTTTGTTTAAGTTTTATGCATGCTGAGAGTGTATTGAGATTCGGATGCTATATTTAGAAGCAGCACACATTTGAAGTTTTTTTAACGTACAACGTTTGCGAGTACATGTCACTCAATCAATTTTACTAAATAAATATCAATAAGCTTATGAATAGTTTCGGGGAATGTCGGGCAAGTGCACCACAGGCATAGAGTCTTAATTTTATTAGCACTTATTTGAGGTTAGTTTTGCAAAAAGCGTAAACGTATTCATGTATAACGTACCGTTTGTTACTTATGTACATACATATGTCTTAATCTAAATAAAAGAGGTACGTCTAGGTACTGGAGGTGAGTACTATTTAAAAAGTATTAGCAATGTGACATTTTACTTCATGTTTCGATCTTTTTCTACATCGTTTTCCATGACCTGTATTATTGGGCTCTATTCTGCTGATATCTACACAGGTTGATTTTTGAAGATTACTTGCTCTTGAACTGCTGCACAGGCACAGTGGTTTCTCCCATATGACAAAAATAAAAAAGTTACTGTTTTTATTTTTGCAATTCTTAACTTTTTATACTTTAGAAATGTTCAATATTTACAATTACAAACATTTCATCATTAATATCACAAGTTATTAGTTTCGTTTTCTCATCTGAAGTGAGCGTATCACGTGTCCCTCGTGAACAAAAGTTTATCAATATGAAGTGTAATCTATTTATTAAACGGTTCAATTTACGCAAACTATTTATAACGGAATTTCAAGCGCGAGGCTTGTATAGTACTTTGGCATCTCGTTAGTGAATTTTGTTTTTGTATTTTGAAAGTTATACCGTTACAACCCAGTAGAGTTTTAAGTTGTTTTTGTTTTCTTTTTTTTGGAAATTTATGTAAAGTTTCAACATATCCCTGACCCTAACCTAAGGATGAAATGTTGTCTAAAATATCGACGCTAGGTCGGGAAAATCAAACTTATCACCCACTAACGGTACAATTTAGGTTGTAGTGTTCCGTAGACGTATACGTAATATATTTTTTTCCCCAATTTTAAATTTCGTTTAAGCCCCTTATTCACAGAACAAAAATCGTTGCGAGAAAAGTAATCGTAGCGTAAAATGTCAAAATTCTCGCACCTTCACTGAGAGAAACCATTCTTTCTCGCAACGAGAAAATGAATGGTCCGGACTCAGCGTTGCCGCTCAAAAAAAAAATATCGTGCCTCATCCCCTGAAATACCGTGCCATTTTAAACGAAAGCGTGCCTAATCAAAATAAAATTACAGGTTTCTCTATTCTTTAAAATTTCAAATATTTTTCTCATTCAAGCAAACGTTTTTTTAGAAAAAAAAGCAAAAACAGCAGTTCAAAATAGAACAGAATATTATAGCCGTATGTTTTTTCTTCACTGTCGATTATTGTACTTAATATTTTCCAAATTATTTATTACATTTTAAAATAACTGAATTTCGATTTCTTCAAGTTGTTAAACTCAAATCTCATCGAAACACTTTTAACTTCAAGTAAAAAAATCAAATATGCATGCAATGATAGGTGATTTGGACATTTCTCACAAATCTTTTCTACCTCAAGAGTAGGTTCAGAAAAGCTGTCCAGCTCAGAGTCATTGAACACAAAGCAGATCAATCTCGAACAGAAAGTTTTCTCATTGAACACGAAAACATTGTAGGTACTTTTCTGCCCTTTTTTGCCCAGAACGGTCTCATTGAACAGACTTTAATCTTCTTTTAAATTACTTTTTCCGGATTAAGTGCATTCATGCTATAATTTTGAACGAACGCGTCCGATTCTTTTGATCATAAGCTAAACCGTGCTTACACTTTCAAATTTATATCATTATGAGTTTAAGTTCCATCCAAATAATGGAAATAAGAAAAACGTGCCAAAATTTATATTTTCGTGCCTGCGTGCCTAAAGGAAATTACCGTGTCAAAAAGGCACGATCGTGCCACATCGGCAACGCTGTCCGGACTATTCTTTTTGATATTGTTTTCAATGGAAGAGGAAAAAATTGTAACTAATTTTGATTGGCAAAAAGGGAAACTACACATTTTCGCGCCTTTAAACGTCATTTCCTCTTTTACCGCTGTTTAAGTGAAAAGAAAAAAATTTGAATATGTTATTCAAAATACTTTTAATTCAATATGATGCATGGGGAAATTTCTTACTCTCTCGTGAGCACTCTCTAGTCACTATTACAAAAAACTACAAAATTTTTGCGTACGCGAATGGGTTTTCGTAACTTTTCGTAGATTTTCCAAGTTTTCGGAGCGTACGCGAACGCACCTTTTGTTGCAAGTACGAGTTTGTACAAACTCACAAGTTACAGCTACCAAACAGAAATTCATACTGGGTTTTTGCTGTTTAACTTTTTTTTTTTGTTAAATTTCCAAATTAATTTTTCAAGTTAAAAATTTCTTTGAAATTATTCCAAAAATCGTTGTGATTTCATTATCATTACTGTCAAAATGGTTGTATGCGTAATCGCTCAGTGGTGTCGCTGTAAGTTACCAGTTTCTTAAGAACTCTGATTTAAGACATTTTATAAATTTAAATGCTGTCAAGTTTTACGTTTAGCTTCCAAATGCTTGGACAAAACACTCGCATTTTAAAACTTGCAATAAATACTGAACCCTGATTTTGTTTTCAATGCACCTAATTTTCATATTTAAAGGCTTCGTTTTCTTAAAGTTTTCCAAGAATTATTTAATGTGGATTACACTCAGTACCGTTCCTAGATTTTCCCCACCTAACCATCTGCAATACGATTAATGCTGTGCGACTGAATCCTATGCACACGGATACGACTGGTATATGCAAATTTCAGTTCTGGCCACCTTCCAATTGCAAAACACGAAACATTGACTTTCAGTAGAGGCTGCCAAGTGCGCCCTTCTCTCAAAAAATTATTTCCAATCTCAAAGGGGATGCTGGGATCACTAGGGTGTAGACAAGTTTCTCATTACGGCTTTTGCTCACTTACCGTACAGTTCGTCCACTGATATGTAAAACACTTTGTATCCCCTAATTTTGCCATTCTGCCCATCGACATCCGGCGGTGACCAGGTGATGTAAATCGATGTTGAACCCAGGACGTCGCATTGCGGACTCTCCGGTGGTGATGACGGAACTGCCGAAGGCGATTTATTCGGTTACACGGAAAGCAATTAACTGAGTAATGGAGTAATGATGAGGACTCACCATCTTCCAGTGTTTGAGCGGCAACCTCCTTACTTGGGGGGCCGCTGCCCTGACTAGTGTACGCCTGCACAATCACATGGTACTGGGTGAATTTATTCAGATTTGTCAGAACGGTCTCGCCACCAAAGTGTGACCTGACTTCGACCGTTTTAAAGCTAAAACCTTGCGTCGGATTGATTTCCTTGTCCTCGGGCGATGATGACATCTGATAGCCCACATAGTAGCCGAGTAGGATGCCGTTCCAGTGGTCACGATCGGGCGCATCCCATGTGACGGACATCTCAGTGGAGCTTTTCGCCTCGGCGCGAACATTCAACGGCGGACCGGATGGTACCTCTTCAAGGGTGGTGACCTGCACCACCTCGGAGAACTCGGATGAACCCAATTTATTCTCGGCCGACATTCGTATGTGGTATGCCTTGGCGGGGCGTAAATTCTGGATGTTCACAACTGTTTGCGAGCCGGTGATGGATATGCGCTCGGCATTCTGCCAAATGTCTGCAACGAGTGTGTAATTAGGAAATGAAAAGGTTAAAGGGTTCTCCCCCTTTCGCTTTACCTGTGATTTGCTTGTAGAATATGTGATACTCCTCGATTGGACTATTTCCAGCGAATGGCTGGCTCCAGGTGAGCTGAAGACTGCGTGATTGCTGGGAATTGATACGGAGGTTTTTCGGCTGTTCGGGTACTTCTTGGACGATGAGTTGTATTGACATGTCGTCCTGACAAACGAGAATGCCAATGATGGATAAATATTTTTCAGTTTTATTACATAAACATTACCTGTCCGAATGCATTGCTCGCCTGGCAGATGTAGATTCCTGTGTCCTGTCGATAGGTGTGTGAGATGCCCAACTCCGAGACCATGCCATCGTCAAGCACTTGATCACGGATGGTGTATCTGAGTGTGTGTAAGTGGTGTACATAGAGGTGATGTATGGAAACATATTTTCTTTTTTCATGCTCTTACCTTGAGTCCAATGATTCGTCTAGATATTGCTGGGTGCTTTGCATTTTCCATTTGATATCAATGGGATTGTCGCCCTGGACGTTGCACTGGACATGGACTTGTTTGCCTTTCGGAACGGAGATTTGTTTGTTTTTCGTTGTAAAGTGGGCGGGCACTAGAAATAAGATAGATAATGTATTTTTCTTTTCTCATTTTAAGTCCTTCAATGTTCAAAAGGGAATGATTCCAGATTACAGTTTAGTTGTTTGTCAAAAAAAAAATTCGAAAAAAAAACAACTTTTATTTTTCTTATTCTCAGCGAACGAAGGTTGTTATCCTTATTTTCATAGGTATACAGGGACTTAGCTTTTTAGAAGTTTGTTAAGTATTTAGCACAGACGACTTTAATTCTAAACAATAATCCTCTCGAAAGGGTTAAAGTATTTAATCCTGATTCAAGGAGTATATTTGTGAACATCCTTCTAAGATAATGAAAAATCAAAGTGGAAACGATGACGACAGTCGCATTATGTACCTAAAGTACAAGTAAGTTTAATCTTAGTAAATCTTTGAGAACTTGAAATTAATGATATTAGATAGTAGAAGAATAGAACCATTTCGTGCAAGTTTAACTTTTATCAATCTTAGATAGATCTTCATATGGTTAACCTTTAAGTAGGTAGGTGAGAAATAGTAACGTAAGTAGGTAGTGGGGTGCTGACAACACCCCATCATGATTTCACTTTATTACGCTTATCTTTCCTCTGGTAAGTGGTTCTACGGTGGAATTGCCATGATGATATAGTTATGGGGTAGAACAGTGTTAATAGAATTAACTTTAAGACCCCTTTATAGAGTTTTTAGTCATCCTTTCCAAAATAGTGCTTTCCGTTATAATTTTTGAAACAATTTTTTGTTTTAACAAATTCGCCATTATCCGTATGAATTAAGTACGGCTCTTCACTTGAATCTTCACTTATATAGTGTCTACACTACACACAGTTGAATGCGTTCCTAATCTTTTTCAAATGACATTTTCGAATTACCTATACAAATTCACCAAATAAAAAAAATTACACAACTGGGTAGGTGGGGTGTTGACAGCACCCTTGCAGCTTGAAGAGTCTGACACGGCTTACTTGTGCAACCAAACTTTTTTAAAACCATCTGAATCTGTATAATAGAAAACAGCAGGAAGGTACCGGACCGACAACGGGTGTTGTCAGTCGCAAAGTATAATATTTTTGAAAAATAAGGGCTTGGGGTGTTGTCAGCACCCCACCTACCCAGTTAAAGGTTAATAAATATCAGAAAAGAAATCCATTATTTTTCCAATAGATGGCTTTAGTAATCTATCGTTGTGTACGTGCTATCGGACGTAAAATAAATGGCGTTGGAAAGATGAGATTTCGTAGAAAAAAACATTTCCGGCAGTTTTCTGTTTGGCTGATTCAGTTTTGTTTGAACGCGCGTCAAACATGGACACCAGCAAAGAGAAAACACGCCATATTTGACAGTTTTTCTTAGATAAAGGCGAAAACGCAAGCCAGGCGGCTGAAAATGTGTATAGTGTTTGTAGTCCTCATACTGTAACAGTAAATCATGCGCGGTTTTAGTTTCGTCGATTTCGTTATGGTAATTTCGATGTCAAAGATGCACCACGCTCTGAAAGGCCAATTGTCGAAAATATCGATAAAATCATGGAAATCGTCGAGTTTGACCGTCATGTTAGCACTGTTTCGATTGTCCAGGAGCTAAACATTGCACAAAAACCGTTTGGAAACCATTTGAGTAAGGCTGGATACAAAAAGAAGCTCGATGTATGGGTGCCACACGAGTTAACGCAAAAAAAACCTCATGGACCGAATTTCCGTCGTCGAATCACTCCTGAATCGCAACAAAATCGACCGATTTCTGAAGCGGATAGTGACTGGAGGATGATTTACGTGAACTTAAGACGAAAACGGTCGTGGTCAATTTGCGGTGAGCCGGCGCAAACGGTAGCCAAGCCAGGATTAACGGCCAGGAAGGTTTGGCTGTGTACGGCAAAACTCTTAATACTGACTGTCAACAATTGGACCGTCCGAAGGAAGCAATGGCCAGCTTGGCTAATAGGAGAGGAATTGCGTTCCATCAGGACAACGCCAGGCCACACACATCAATAATGAGCTTGGTTGGGAGGTTTTTATGCATCCTTACAGTCCGGACCTAGCAGCAAGTGAATACCACCTGTTGCTGTCCATGGCGAACGATTCTGCTAGTGAAAAATTCGCCTCAAAAGAGGCTTGTGAAAATCGGCGTTTGGCAATAACGCCCATATCGATTTGGAAATGGCGCCCAAAAAAATTCCTAACGCCCAAACATAAACAAGAAGATGGAAATAAAGCTCAAAAACACTTTGCCTAACGCTCAAAACGCAATATCACCCAAGTTATAAAAAGGCAATATCGCCCAAAAATTTTCAATGGGAATTGTTTTTGTAAAAATTGGGCGATATTTCCAGATTTTTGGGCATTATTTTCAATTCATATTAGTAGATGCGAGGTCGGGTATATGTTAAGGGATATAAAGAAACCGCATATCTTCTATATACATATATATATATATATATATAATATCTTCGGCGTGTAACTCGATGACGTTATAACTCGATAACCGCTGGGTCGACTTCCATGATTCTTTTCTGTTTGTTCGTATTGCTGAAAGAAAATTGCGTTTTGCCTGATAGTTAACGAGACTGTTTTAGTATACGGGCGAAGCCGGGTGGGACAGCTAGTACCCAATATAAACAAAACTTTACAAACGATGCGTATGTTTTTCTCAAATTAGTGAATAATGAACAAGGCAGAGGGGGGGGGGGGGGAGGTGTCCGGTACGCGTCGTGCGGCCGCCTATCGTTTTCGCGCCGACGGCCACGGCACGCGGTACAATCGTTCTTGTTGTTTGATTTAAAAAAGCAATCAAACTAATTGTGAAGTCCAGTTTATTCAAATCTGCGAAGAGGCGTGCAATATCTGTCATCGAACTTTGAGTGGGTTGCATTCTTCAATGACATTTTAGATTCTCAGTAGAAATTACTTAACAATATTGCCATTTGGGCAATTCTTAATTTTATTAGGGCGTTATTTCATTTTGTCTTAATTGTTTTGAGTGATATTTCGTTTTTCGGGCATTATTTCCTTTTCAAATATTTCCACTTGTTATTTTGGGCTTTATTACCTATTATAGAATGAACCCTGAGTAGGAAATTACATCTAAAATGACTAAAAAAAAATTACAACAACAAATTGTTCGAGATTTTTTTGGGCGTTATTTCCAAATCGATTTGGACGTTATTTCCTTGGGCGTTATTGCCTAACACCGTGAAAATCGACTGTTCCAGTTTTTTGCCAATAGGGGCGAAGGCTTCTATGAGAGAAGCATAATGGAATTGCTTTCAAAATGGCAACAAGCTTTCGAGCAAATCGGGGCATATTTGACCGAAATCGGATCATTCTAAACTATGCTAAATAATCCTTCAATATCATGCAAAAGTAATGGATTTCTTTCTCCTACATATTTTTTTCTTTAATTCAAGAGTCAGCCCATAATCTAAATATTTCCATTTCCAGAACTTTCAAAGAGCATAACCGAAAGGCATTTGCAGCCATTCAGCTAGCCCCTTAGTACAAAAAAAACATGCGACAAAATAAATCAAAATTCTTTAAACTTACCGTTAACTTTAAGAAAAATCACCTTGCTGACACCCGATCCAATATTATTTTTTGCTTCACACAAAAAGTGTCCTTGTGATTCTTTACTAATTTTCTTAAAATATATCGATCCATTGTTAAATAACTGTACACTTGGCTCATATAGAAAATCCTTATATTCACCGGGGCTAGTACCGATGGCTTTTTTCCATGTTATTAAAGGTTTCGGATAGCCCTCGGATTGGCAGTGTAATAATACATCTTGTCCGGCTTGTGCACTTGAGTCTTTCGGCTCTAGGATCCATTTTGGAGGAACATTAACTGTTAAAGGAACGGTAAATTTCACAGTACCAGCAATATTACTGGCAATGCATGTATAATTCCCTGAGTGTTCTGATGTGATATGTTCTATAACTAGACTGGCTGAGTATTCATCTAAGCGACGAAAGATTTGATTTCTAAAAAAAAATTGGAAGAGAAAAAGAGATGAAAAAATGGTCAAATTAGATGTGATGGCATTTGATTTATTTACCCAGTCCCGATGAGTGGCTTTCCGTTCCTTTCCCATCGAAAGCTAACTGGTAAATCTCCTTCGAGAATTTGACAGGAGATTGCGGCTCGCATTCCTTCTCGCAGCATATCGGTCATCGCCGAAATTGGCATAATTTTCGGCGGAACTGCAAAAGAAGGTTCATAATTTAATTTGTCTATGCCTATGCATATGCAACAAGTTTTCTAATAAAATGGTGTCCGAATCACATTTTTTAGTTCGGAGACAATAAGAAAGTCCGACGAAGACCCGAGGCTATGATGTCTTAGGTAGGTGGTTGTTTTTAGGCAAGTGATGATTAATTGGCGAACTCCAAGTAGACAGAATTTAGAATTTCAGATCTAAAGGATGTCAAAGTGCATTATAGAAAATTTATTTCAAACCTGTTGTTGCTATATGTAAATTAATAAACATGAAAATAAGTAGAGTTTTTCTTTAGCTGGAAAATGCAATTCTTCCTGGTTTGTTTTGAAAAATTTCAATTGCTCCTTAAAATTCTGACAACCTTGATGGCAATATCTACAATGTTTGCCAAAGAGATACCTACCTACCGCCTTTTCTTTAGGAGTTTAGCTCTTATCGATTTTTTTCTTTTCTTTTTTTCCAGGATTCTTTTAAGAGGCAAAAACCTCTTTTTTATAAGCATCATAAATTCTCCTTTGGAAGAACGGCTATGTACTCTATTTGAGACGGCAAACCAAGTATTTACCTTTCAATCGGATTGCTCTTCATAACAAACGCAGAAAATGCAGAACAAACAATTTGCAAGAAGCAAGTTCGTTCACCTTTTTAAAAAAAAAATTCTACTAACGGCACAGCAAAGAAAATAAGGACGACATAAGCAAACGGCGTATCAGAGAAGAACCTACATTGTGGGAGGGTGATGCCTTCTCCCCATCCTAGAATCCAACAATCATCATCATTGAAAGAATGAGCGAGAGAGAGAGGGAAGTAGAAAAACAGGATAAATTGCTTCTCATCCTGACATCGCTTATACAATTAAACAACTGGTACAAGGACTATGCGGACAACTGGCATTGCAATTCCAAAAGAAAACCGAAGCGTAACACATCCATCCCTAAACAATGGGGATAGATATACTTGGATCTTTTATAACATATTCCATTTGTTAAAATACCTGGGGTTGGCTGGAGCCCGTCATTGTTTTTTTTTTCTTTTTTTTCTTTGAACAATCGGCTCGGGAGGAGATTAGAAAAATTATACTCACCCAGCACTTGAATCTCCACTTTCCGTCTAGAGGTTTGTTTTTGCTTGTTCTGTGCCATGCACGTGTATGTTCCAGCATCTTCGAGGCGCTGCAGCTGTTCGATAACGAGCGTCCCATTGTTGTAGGCTCTCTGCCGTCGATTGATGGGTAACGTCTGTCCATCTAGAGAATAATTAAAAATGTGAACTTATGTAGTGTGTTTGCCTTGCTTGGGGTGCAAGTTACAGTGAATACTAAAAGGTTTCGAACAATTTCGAAAATCGATGAAATTGTGAATTTTGAGTAAAAAATAAGGATCCGCGAAAGCTACAGTATCTTATAAATATGCACAGGCTTCAATGAACATGTTAATATGTATTAATTGGTTTGAGTCAGTTGAGGAGATATTAGCGCCATTTAAGTACATAAGGTGAACCAAAAAAAAGTTGGACAGGAAGAGAATACAACTAGAAAATTGAATAAAATCGCAACCAGTAAAGCTATTAAATTCAATGAAAGCGCAAATGAAACATAATTGTTTAAGCTTTCCAAATAGTTTTAATTCATTTTTCTAGTATACGTTTTTTTTATTTAAAACACACAAAAAAAAAAACAGTAGTTTTCAGAGCAAAAAAAAAACTTGGACACACAGGGAATTCGTTATAAGAACCGAATGCATTAAAAAAACTATACATTTTGGTAGTTAGTATGGTGGCCCTTGGCTTCCAAAACAGCTTGTAGCCTTCTATTCATAGACATAACTAAATTTTTTGTTACATTGGGCATTGGCCCATATATGCTGAAGGGCACTTTTCAAGACATTTTTGCTGCATATTGGCGTTTCCCTCAATTTTTTCTCCATGTGCGCTCTTAGGTGCTCTATGTGGTTTCAATCCGGGCCTTGTGATGGATGGTGAAGAATATTTTTCACGTTTCAGAGCAACCATTCCCGTAAAATATTGGAGGCGTGCTTTGGGTCAATATCATAAGCAAAGCAATAACTATCACTTATGCCTAGCTTAGTAGACGTTGCTAGCAAATTGTTTTTGGGGATGTCTATTTTCTTCATATTACCTTCAACGCACACCATGTTACAGTCGCATTTACATGCGCTGGATTTAAGGCTGAAACAAATTGGTATCCATCAGACTCAAATATGTTGAATTTGGCCTTCTCGCTGACAATTACCGTGCTCCACAACTCTAAAGGTTGACGGAAATACATAAGGGTAATTCCAGGTGTTTCTTAATGTTTCTTGCAGACATAAAAGGGCTTGTTTCGGGGGGGTGAAGGCTCTCAAACCCATTGAATATAATAAAATTCTAACTGTCTGTGGATGCACCTCTACAATTGTATTTTCATGAAGGTCTCTAACAATGTCTACCGCAGAAATTTTGGGATCGTTAACGACTAATCGAACAATTGTTCGTTCTGTTTGAGGAGTCGAAATTTATTTTGGTCGTCCACGACTACTAGGTGTTTGCAATAAACCATTTTCACAAGCACTCGGATGGCATAATGCACTGTAGATCTAAGTTTTTTCCCAATTTTGGAAATTCTTCTCACACTTTTGGTTTTTGTCCACAACTTTATTGACATTTGACAGTTCCTTCATGTCAATGTATGTTTGCTTTTTATTAATTTTTTTAATAAATTGGCACTGAAAATACGTCTTATCACTAAAAACAGAAAGATTAAACAGTGACTCTTAAAATAACGTACAAAAATATGTTAAAATAGGAAAATGCGTTAATTATTAGAATAAGGAAAAAAAATGTCCAAATTTTTTTTTGGTTCTACAAAATTACATTTCCGGTTAATTATTTTTTTATTTTTAAATAACATTAAATAATTAAGAAAAAGGATATAAAATTATTTGGAAAATCGAAAGAATTAAGCTTCATTTGCAGTTTATTTGATTTCAATATTCCTACAAACTGCAAAAAATATTCAAGTTACAATTGCAGTGTAGCTGCTGTCCAACTTTTTTTTTGGTTTGGTTTGGTATATGTATGTATTAGATTTAAACAGTTTTGTGGTTTTCCAACAACATTCTTTGTTAAAATCTGTCTCATTTTATGGAAAACAATTGTCTCCATTTAATTCTTTTTCTCACTAAAATTTAATTCTCTGACCGAAAACTTCTATACTCCACTGTGTATGCATTCATTGAATGTGCAGCACGAATCTTAAAACAACAAGAGAAATCCACAAACACGTACACACATATGTGTGTTTGTATAAAAGGTTACTCTGCAAAATCATAATTAATAAAAAGCTAACTCATGATTGTTCCTAGCAAAAGAATTAATTAAATATGTAGCAGAAAAATGCTCCACATACAATGCCAGTCATGTCAATATGAAAAGGATATGCTATTCTTGGTATGCCCTGACCCCACCCTAAAAATATGCATAACATTTGCTGAAATTAAACAAAAGATAGAGCAGATGTCATAACAAAGACCAGTAAAAAAAAAATAGAAATAAAAAAAATAAGTGAAACTATGCGCATAAGAGAAAATATTAAAATGTTCTATGTTCCTCTTGGAACAACATCGAAGGAGGAAGGAATTCTGCTCATCTAAGCATAAAAAAATGTTGTAGTAGAAGTTGTGTGTATGTAGGGAAAATATAATAAAAACAGACGAAACTTACCCCTTTCCCAGTGAATCTTATCGATTGGATATCCAGCGACAGGACATTTAACTATCAAATCGCTTCCCGATATTCCTGTTATTTTTGGCATTTCCCGAATATATGGAAGACCGTAAATATTTACTTTAGCACTGTGCGATACTCTGGATGTAAAAGATACAAGAAAAGAATGTTAACAAAACAAAGAACACTAAAGCCAACAAGACGCAACGAAATAATAATAAAACAGCAGCAAGGATGCGGTAAGGACACATTTTGACACTCCATTTAGCGGTGAAGCCATTTTCGTTTAGTTTTTTCTTTCTTGTGATTGCTTTTTGGGTTTCATGGTTTATGAAGTGAGATTGATATCAATTGCGGTAATTTGTTCTCAATGTGGGCGAGTGCTGATGGCAATGATGTACGATCTGAATGATGTACCATTGTACTTTGTACCAGTATGTGTGTGTGTAGCAGAGGTAAAGATGCCGGAACAAATGGGAATGATTATGGCAGTTTTTAGTCCTTTGTGATTTGAATTTGTAGAACATGAAGATGGGCCATTTGCTTTGTCGAATAGTGATTCCGAAAGTTGATTGGGTTTTACCACACATTTGTTGATAAGTTCCTAATATGAGTCGATTTTATACTCATACATTGTGTGCATATGTATGTCATGTAAGTTTTACATATATGCACATTTACTTAGAGGTAACTGAGAAGTGAAATTGATAGAAACGCTTACTATTGGTTTTTATTGCATTCATTTGGTTGGTTATTCTACTCTGTTAACCTTATTCCTTTTTCTTAATACTACCCTAATCCTTTTCTTAATTTTACACAAAGATATATACCTACTATGTATGTGTGTGTGTATGTATATACTGAATTACTCACCCACGAACTCGACCGATCGCAAACACCAATAAAAATGAATTATCTAGGTAAGGTTAGGTTGAGAGGGGTTGAGAGGCTGAGCCATCCCAAACACTAGGCACTAGAGTGGGCCCATCGCGATCCCCTATGACTCCATCCAAGGAAAGGACTTAAATCGCCACGATTTCGTCAAAGCATTTTATTACTCTGCAAAATATTAGTACGAGCCTATGGTTGATTTGGCCTACCTCCCCCAGGTTACTAGAGAAGTAGGAGCCCTGAAATTCACACAGAATATGTGCGATATCCTATGCTACCCTATATCATTACAGTATCTGCTAATATCCGTACCTATGAGTCTGAGCCTCTTGGTGTGTTTGCCCAGAAGACAATGCCTGGATAATATTCCTATAGCTATTCTCATTTCTGCACTGCTAAGTCTAACTGGTCCTTTCACGGTCCAGCGCCGGCCAAAGTGCTTTGGAAACCCTATGTCGTACAGTGTTAGACCATCTATAGTCAGCCCTTCTCGTAATCGTATTCTTTACCTTTAATTTAATGCAGCATAGCGGTGGAGCAACTTCCCCTGCTTCGGATAGTGGGGGGTCCCCTCCTTTCCTTGCCAACTCATCGGCAAACTCGTTGCCTTCTATCCCGGAGTGACCAGGCACCCAACATAGTCTTACTCGGTTCTGCATGCATAAAGCCCTGATCATTGAGCGGCAGCTCCTGACTAGTGCCGATATAATAGTGCATGATTCTAACGACTTAACACATTTCTTGCCACTGGTGCATTTTTGCACTAATGATTTTAATCGTCTTCTGAGGTAGAAAATTGTATCCTAAAATATCCTTTAACCGCCAATGGTGCATTTTTGCACCATTATTTTCTTAAATATTGGGATGATAATAAACGATGATGATAAACATTCCCTGGGGCCTGAACAGAGAGTTTATGAAGTAGCATCAAACATTTTAATTGATTTGAGTGGTGGCAAGAAATGCAGCCTGGCTCTCGATGTAAATATCAATATCATTACCGGATATTCGTTTCATGTTCAGAAGCTCAGCAGCTCTAAGTACGGCTAGAACTTCTACCTACAAAACATTACAGATATCCCTAAGAACTGGTTCCACACGGTATATACCAGCCCCGTGCTGCTTGAACTTTTAGACCCGTTCAGAATATTTTGGGCGTTAACGCAGTATTAAAAATTTCGCAGGATTTTGGTTAAAAAAATCCGGAGTATCCTGTTATCATCGACGCTTAGAGTGTGACAGATGTCAAGTGTGGGAAAACATTGCACGGAGAGAGGTAGTTCGCTAAATCCATATCAATTTCGGGTACAGAAAAGTTCTATATTTCCATAACGGCTTTTAGGCCCTAATTTTTAGAACTGAATCTGGGCTGCGATTATTTTTAGCGGGATGCGGTTGTGTTAATGAAAAGTCAATTTCAAGTCATTGATACTTAAATTGGCCTCCTAGATAGCACATTTTGACATCAATGCATTTCTTTCTTTGGGGTTATTTAAAGAAAAATTCTCCAAAAAATATTGTTCACGTTACGTTAAATCACAAATAGTTTGACACCAACTCAAAGAAAATATTCTTGATTTTGTGTCTGAATTTAAAATTAAAGGTTATAAAGGACTTAGTCATATGGTTTGGATGAATGGTACATAAATACATTTTTTGCTGTTATTTTGTAAACAAATCAGAAACATTTCCACTTACTTGCCAATAGCATTCTGTGCTGTACATGAGTATTCGCCACCATCCTCCTCTTTGACATTTGACACATTGACATGACTGATGACATCGTCATGTATCGTTACATACTGTCCAACAAGGAATCTCGAATTGTCTGGTATCTGCGACGCACACAAACATACGCGCATTTACATAATGTTCAACAAGTGGTGAATATGCGGGTGTTTGTCCATCCATCCATCCATCCATCCCAGAAATCATTACACATCAACAGCAGCAGGACAATAATTGTCAATTCAAATCCAATGGCAGCAGTGCGTCCGGAAATACAAAAAAAAAAAACAGAAAAAAAAAAACCGGAAATTCGCCATTAAATTCTGAGGTTTGTCCAAGCAAAAAAATATTTCTAACACGCATCCTCTAGAGGGGTAGCGAAATTAACTTTAATATTATAGAAAGTATTTGTATATTAACCGGAAATCCATCCAGCGACCATGTAAATTGAGGAAGTGGATTCCCCGTTGCCACGCATTTCAACGAGACCGTTGGTCCCGGCTGTAACGTTTGCTCCGAAAACCAATAAAGCAGTTCCGGTGAGGCATCTGAAATGAGAAATTTATTTGTGTATTCCTTCACATGCCACTACATACATATGTATGTTACTATAAATTGTATCTGCACCAGCAGTTATAAAGCCGTTTGTGTGTGTTGGCGTGTGGTGTCGACAACAAGAGTAAGATAAACGGGTTTGCATCCTTCCAAAAAGGGGGGAAAAGGAAATATCCTTCTTGATTGCCTTATAAAATGTCTTATGTCAGTTTCCTATCGATTCGCTTTGACTCCTAATTGTGGTTATCATCGCACATACACACACAAACACACATAGTTTGTAAAATCTCCTAACAAATTGCAATTTCATAGCAGCAACAGTGGGGTGGGGCAAAACAGCAAAATGTCCATTCAACCCGACTTTTTGATTGTTTCTTTTGGTATCCTGTTGGCGGAAATTTGTTGTTTTATTTTTAGAATGGATGCTGGTTGGCAGCAATTTTATTGATCCAATGTTTATGATGAAATGGCAAGGACGACATATTTTTTTTTAATGATTTACTCTCCTTTGCAGAGTCGTTGCGGGTAAGTGGATATTCTTTTTTATGTTTTTTATTTCTCCTCGCATATCCTTCGTACACAATATTATTTAAAATTATATTTTAAAATCGTATTTAGAAATTTATGTTCTGTGTTAACATAAGACAATTTGGAAAATTGTTTTATTAAAGTTAATTAAAAGTCCTGGGTTGAGTATTGAGTGAGATAGAGACAAGTGTGTGTCTGTCCCGCACGTTAAAAGTATTTCAGAAATTTCAAAATTCGAAATTGTAATTATTTTTGTTGCCAAGTTGTTTGGAAATTTTCATTGAATTTTAGTTTCAGTTTTGTTAAATGGAACAAATGAGTTCACAGAGCAAATGTGGCATGGAACATGAAAGGAAATGAGACAAAAGAGCTTTAAAAGTTTTGATTATTTCCTTGAGTTTGAACAGAGGCAGAGGGAGCGGGACGATAATTGATTTTTATAAAGAAAGACATTGTACTTGAGAACGATGTGGAAACGATGATAGGTCAGTTAAAAGTTTCTGGTGATGATGTTCAAAGAAAAATAAGCTGAGTCCAGGGAAATTATTAAATTAAGGAAACTCAAGTTAAATCAGACCTTCTCATAAAAAGCAATGCGACGTAGTCAAAGCATAATAATTAATCGGATCGCAAGACAAAATCATGCTTTTGGAATTGGCTTAGACCTCAAAGGATATTTGAAAGCATGTAAAGATATACATAGGCAGGGAACGGATTTTGCTGACTTTGCCTTTTTTTATTCATATTGCCATTTTTTGCCTTTTTTAATCCACACTGCCTTTTTGGTGTTATTTGTTAAAGTAGCTGTGAAAAACTATTCGATTTATTCTTGCTCACACGAAAGAAATTTCAGTGTCCACACGTATGAGTGCAGGTTTTTCTCCCATATGAACATGCACATAACTGCACGCATTCTTTACACTAGCGCTCATAAAAAAATCCCTACACACCAATGCAACCCTGCTTTAATGCGTGCTGTTCCCAAAATATTCTGTTGCTTTTCATTGAAAGTGAAAATGGCCCGTGTAAAGATTCAATCCAATGAAAAAAGGGTTTTTAGTCGATCCGAAAGAGCACATATTTAACAGTTTACAAATAACAATTGACTCCTAGTGGTTGTATGTATTTTAATTTGCGCATTTGATCTTACTGCAATGCGTAATATTTAGGAAGGCCTATTGAAGAGGTGTAAATACTTTCAACGGGATCGAGGAGAAATTACAACAAGCTAAAGGGCCAGTAACTGAAGATGTGATGAAAGAATTGTACGCGGTCTTTTCAGCAAATGAACGAAATGGAAAACTATAAATTAGACTCTAATATTAAAGTCAACGACGTGACATCTCTTACCTTGGCTCCACTAGGCTCTGCCCATATTGAAAGATCCTTTATTTTATTCAAGGCTTTCCTGAGATATAATCACAGGCGATTGTTACCAGAGAACTTCAAAAATATTTTGGGTTGTGCAGTGCTATTACAGTGTTAATAATAATGCAAAAAAACCTTTATTATTAAATGCCTTGTTTTGCCTTTTTCTGCGGTATCATTTTGCCTTTTTCGGCTTTTTTTGGTCAACAAAATCCGAACCCTGCACATCATATACGAACTAGAAAATACCAATTCACAAATTCTATACAACTTATACATCTGACTACAAGGATACTGGATACTCTTTAAAACATCCATCCTGTCGCTAACTTTGCATCTAAAAATAATAACAAAACTCACCTCCCAACTGTAATTCCGCTGTTGATTGTATTTGTTCCCATTCGTTTGACACAAAACACTGATACATTCCTGGATCCTCTTTAGTCACTTTTTTTATAATCAGTCTTGGTGGATCTGTGAGTATCTGCAAAACAGAATTAAAAAAAAAAAAACAACTTCAACAAATCACTTTTATTCAAATTGAAAACAAAAATGAAATCCCGCGTACGTGAATGTGGGTCAAAACCTTCTTCACCTCGAAACATAAATTTCCCATCTCTCTACCCAGCTCATGCATCATTATTTGGAATACTATTAAGTATCCTCCTTACGTCCCACACTCGCAGAGTCGCAAATAACATTATCCCGCTCTAATTCTGTTTCTATGCAACTGGATGGGTTGAGAGGTTAAAAAAAAAAAATCAAAACTTAACCGCTATGCTTAACTGTGCATATGCATCCCACCTTCCAGCCCACCCCCCGCTGATATTGCAAACCACATTCGCCGGAAAACTCACTTATCTATGATACTCGTAGTTTATAGTTCGAGTACTTTTGCAATGCCATCTCTGTAGGATGGCACGAGCGCATACTACGTACGTACCTCAACTCGATTATCTCTCAGAATTGGTTTTCCATCATGTAACCAATTAACGTCATGCACAGGATGTCCAGATACGATGCACTGGAACTGTGCGTCCTTATCCACGTCCACTGTCTGTACCTGTGGCTGCAGATGAGCGGTTAATGGCGCTGAAAGAGTAAAGAAAATCCTACACGTGAGTGTATATTCTTTTTTCTTTTGGTAAAGCAAGGTAAAGTCAAATTTCATTAGGATATCCCAGTGGGTTGTGGAGAAGGACTCTAGGACATGAGATTCTACATCCTTTATTTAATTAAATTTCATTGAATACCTGTGACAGTGAGTGACACTTGGATTGTTTCCTCGCCGGCAGTATTGTTCACCCAGCAGAGATATTTGCCACTATCTTCAAGTCGAGCCTGCAACGAATAGAAGAGAAAGGGTTTTACTAACAAATATGGAACATGGTCAGACGACAGACGACAGAGTAGCAATTAGAAGATACTCGTATGCTCGGTCTGTCCTTGCTCAGCTGAAAGTGTAGAGGAAATGTTATGCCAATCGATGGTTAATGGAAAAAGTTATTTTCCGCGCCATTAGGTGTCACTGATGGTTAAAGTGTGGTATACATTTTTTTATTGGTTTAATGTTGAAGATAAGATGTGTACACTCTTGCTTACCTTTGTGATTTTCAACAGCCCGGCCGATATCATGGTTATCCTATCGCTTAGTTGTAGTGGCAGTAGCTGTTCGTTTTCTTCCTTAAACCATCTGAAAATCGAAAGAAATGGAACCTGGGTTATTTGAGTCAAATAATGTACAAAATGTCGAAACCAGGGTTAGGATTTTGTTGACCAAAAAAAGGTAAAACTATACCGCAGAAAAGGCAAAATAAGGCACTTAATAATAAATGTTTTTATGCATTATTATAAACATTGTAATAGCACTGTACAACCCAAACAATTTTGAAGTTCTCCGGTAACAGTCGACTGCAATTATCTCTCAGGAAAGCCTTGAATGAAGTAAAGTATCTCTCAACATGGGCAGAGCCTAGTGGAGCCAAGATAAGAGATGTCACGTCGTTGACTCTAATATTTGAGTCCAAATTGGAGTTTGCAACGCCATTTCGTTCATTTGCTGAAAAAACCGCGTACAATTCTTTCATCACATCTTCAGCTACTGGTCCTTTAGCTTGTTGGAATTTCTCCACGATCCCGTTCAAAGTCTAAAATAGCTCTTCAATAGGCCTTCCTAAATCACAGTACACATATAAAGGGTGATTTTTTAGCTGGTTTGGTTTTGGCAACACTGGTTTTGACAGCTGACGTGTGTTTAGTACCTTGTGTCACTGTCAAACAGCTTCAGTTTGGTTTGCAATTTAACCATGGATCGTCTTACAAATGAACAACGCTTGCAAATTATTGAATTTTACTATCAAAATTCGTGCTCGGTTCGAAATGTTCATCGCGCTTTTTTATCGAAAAATTGTGTTCAGCGATGAGGCTCATTTTTGGTTGAATGGGTACGTAAATAAGCAAAATTGCCGCATTTGGAGTGAAGATCAGCCAGAAGCATTGCAACAGCTACCAATGCATCCCGAAAAAGCCACTGTTTGGTGCGGTTTATGGGCCGGCGGCATTATTGGGCCATATTTCTTCAAAGATGATGCGAATCGCAGCGTTACTGTCAATGGTGAACGCTACCGAGCGATGATAACAAACTTTTTTTTGCCCGAAATGGAAGTTCTTGACTTGCATGATATGTGGTTTCAACAAGACGGTGCCACATGCCACACAGCACGCGAAACAATGGCGCAATTGCGAGGCGAGTTTGGTGAACAGTTAATTTCACGTTTCGGGCCGGTCAATTGGCCGCCTAGATCGTGCGATTTGACACCATTAGATTATTTTTTGTGGGGGTATGTCAAGGCTAATGTCTATAGGGACAAGCCCGCTTCGATTGACGCACTGGAAGCCAACATCCATGCATTCATTCGTGAGATACCGGCCGATATGTGTGAAAGAGTATGCCAAAATTGGACTCAGCGGATGGGCTACCTGAGACGCAGCCGCGGCCAACATTTGCATGAAATTATCTTTAAACATTAAATTGCAAGGTTCAAACTATCGATTCAAATAAATATTTCATTCATTTTTTCGAATTTTTTGTGTTTTTTTTTTAAAAAAAAGTTCTCAACCTCTTAAAAAATCACCCTTTATAAGGTAGTATACTCAGATTGGTCATTTTCGATCAAGTTCGCGCACCTGTCAAAAATTCAGGAAGATGGCCGCCGTACGTGCCCTGCGAATATTTGTTTACATTCAAAAACAAAAACAAATGACTGAATTAAAGGCCAAACTCAGTACAGTTATAGAAAGGGCACGAATTGCGGCCATTTTCCTTGCGCAACATATTACCTTAGATACGTGTACAGTGTTCCTAAATAGTACACCTGAGCTCTGAGTCTGAGCACTTTGAACTAAGTGCGCTCAGAGCGCGCCTGAACACTGAGCGCTCTGATTCAATTTTGAAACACACTTGAGCACTTAGATGGCATATAATTTTTCAATCTTTTATAACCTTAAATTGTTTTTCATCCATTTATAAACCTTAAATTAAGTTTATGCATAATCAAAGGAATTATTTATATTAATTAATACAATTATGAAATTGTATTAACTAACTTCTACGCCATAACAAAAATCCTCGACTGCCATTTTAATTGTTTTCGTATCTGCCAAATGTTGTTTTGGCTGCGATCAGTATTTTACTCAGGATGCCCAGTCAATTTATTCTGAGCGCATCAAGCGCGCTAAGCCCACGCTCTGAGCGAAAAAAGAAACACACGTTCCACACTCTGAACTAAAAAAGAAACACGAATATTTTTTTTGACAACTCAGGCTCTGCTCTGAACTAAAAAAGAAAAACGCCTTGTCACAGAATATGAATTTACACCGGTGCGATAGCGATAGCGATTGTGTTTGCGATAGCGATAGCGACAAACAACAAAACACACCAGCGCGATAGCGATAGATAGCGATTGAAGTTTTCTCAGTTTTATTTATATCGTTTTTTTTACTTTTTAAAACATTTTCACTATCCATTTGCAGTATTTACCTACATTCTGGAAAAAAAATCCTCAAGTCTAATTAAAAAACTACCAAAACTGACATTTTATTATAATAAAAATTACAAAATATTGCGCGATAGAACGATTGAATACTAGATGCAGCGATAGAAACGTTCAATCGCAGTCTATCGCTACATTATCGCACTTGGTGTGAATGAACAAACTGGAATACACGTGTTGCGATAGATCGCTATCGCTATCGCGGCGGTGTGTGTGAGCCTTAAATCGATGAAAAGGCGAATAGTTATGAAGAAAATATTTCCCAGATGTCTAACGGTTTTTGTGAGATGAAAATATGGTAAACAAAACTGCAGCGAATATCTGAGATTGCACGTATGCTACAAGACGAAACGCATCTATGTTTTGATACAAAGATGTATTTGGTATGTATGGATATTTTTTTATAAGCGTAAACAACTGGGTGCAATTATGTGCATGTTCACACGAGAGGAAAACCTGCTCCCATACATGTGGACACTGAAATTTCTTTCGTGTGAGCCAGGATAAGTCCTATAGTTAAGATGTAAGTGTACAGCAACGTTGACAAATAGCACCAAAAAGGAAAAAAAATGAAATATGAGTTAAAAAAAAGCCAAAAAAAGGCAAAGTCAACAAAATCCGTTCCCTGATCATAACATTTTATTTAAAACCAGTTTAGACTTAAAGCATAAAAGCTGAGCATGCATTTTCATTAATCTTAACCTTTCAACGTCCCGTCAATACACTGGCAATATTTTGCTGAAAAAATTATCGTCTAGGTATGATTTTTCAGTTTTAGGTAATTGTTTTTTGTTTAGGTTAGGATAGACTTATTGTAGTATCAAGGATCTTGGAAATGTGTATCCCCGCTACTCATGAGAACCATTTGGAGTTTTCTATAAAGCGAGATAGACATCCAACACATTTTTGTGCTAGGTCACTGAGATCGTTGAAGAAGTATTCTCCTATGTGAGATGTGACTTCTACAGAAGTCGTTTAAAATGTTTATAATTTGATTGATTATAAGGCAGTGTTCTGTGATGACACCAATGATCGTCTTTTAATGTAGTCTTTTTAGGGACAGAAGGTAGTTAGAGCGGGTAAGATCCAGTCTAGGCCAGGCTAGATCTGTCTGATGGCAAGACAGGTGGACCCACTCTTCTGCGTCAAGTTTGAATGATAGCTTGTAAGTAGAAATGTGCATATCCATATTCTTCTTTTCCGGTAGAATAGGTAATTTTGTTTCTAGTTTTACATGTTTTTACAATTCCCGGGAATGTCGCTATGCCCCGTCACCCAGTTAAACTGTAAGCCATCTCTATAGGAGATGAAGGACAGTTTCAGGTGGGCTTTGAAATAGATGAGCCTGATTTCAGGGATTTCAAAACCACCTGACTATCCAAGATAATGCTTTTGTTTAATTAGCAGGACTTTAATGCTACTTTCGTTTCGTTTCGTTTTAGTAAAACTACGATGCGATGCGATGAGACCGCAAGAAAGCCTCTTTAGTTAGTTGTCCTCAACTGTAAATAGGCATCATCTTTTGAAAACAAATTTAGGGTCATATGCGGGCCTTGTTGTCGTAGATACATGTTAATGGAAAACTCTATCTGACACTGTTATTGTTTTCGAAAGCACTGGCACAACTCGTATTTAAAAGAGTGACTACTGCGAAACTCGGTTAAGAACCAACCTCTTAAGTACAAAATACGCTTAGAATCCTCGGTTTTTTGAAACCGAAAGTTTATTAAGTAATTTTTTGTTAAAATACCCTTTTAAGTACATATCGCTTAACTACATCCACCGTTTAAGTACTAACTGTATCCCTTTTCTTCTTCCGAATTTAATTGAAAAAAAGGGTAATCCCTTTAACCCGTTATAACTCAACATCGTGAAAACATCAAATACTAGTTGTTTTGATAACTTTCCAATACTGTAACATTGAGTTCTTATGGACTTAATATTTTTAAACACTAGAATCGAATCAAAACAAAAGGTAAAAAAAAAACTAAATCTAGTACATAATGTGATAAGTTCTAGAAGACTTTGCCGTTTTCTCTTGGCTGCCACTTGCCGATCGTTGGTTGTGAAGATATTTCGCCTTTACGCAGTATTGTCTTGTTCGTGGGTCTTATAAGCTACATATACCGGATAAATACCTCACGACATTGGACAATTCTGCTAATGCACTTATCCGGGTTTTACTGTATATGTGTACATATGTATGTATGTCTATATCGAAAAAAAAGTTTGCCTACTTTCCCATATAAACCAACTAAAAAATGATCCATTAGGTAAAGTTTAAACAAATTGAAACAAACAGAAAAGTTCAAACTTTTACTGTTTTCCTTAAATTTCAATATAGAGGTACGGTGCTGCTCTTTGTCCTTCATTCAGACCAGTTCTCATGAATAATTCCAGCACATTCTGTAAACTAATTTTGTAATGTTACAGAGTAACAGAGCGCATAGTGTATCCTCGTACATCCCCGAAGAAGAACTCTGTAACCAACTCTCCTGAGTGGAAATTTTCGTGGTAAATTTCACATTGCATGCAATTAATAAATTATACAAAAGGTTGTCCTTCCAGCGCATCGCATAGCATGGACGTAGTCTACATCCTTTTCTATTCTTATCTACATAATAATTATATGCGCTCTTTTGTTTTTTTGTGTGCAAAACTTGTACTTTATTGTCCTTTCGTCCTAGATTTTTTTTTTAATTTCTATTTTTTGCACTCGCATAGGATATGACCTCAACAAGCGATTACTCTTACATAAACATACACTCGTATACAATTTTATTTTGAATACAGAATTTTTAATGCAAAAAAGGATGCACATAAAAATTCAACAATCGGAAGGAAAGGAATCGGGATGAAATGCATAACAAACGCGAAGAAGACTGTGTAGTAAGTACAAGCACTTGTACTCGCACCCACCAAAATTCGTTATTCAAAAATAAAATGTCAGCATTTCTATTTAAAACTATGTTAGCCTTTATTTGTTTTCCTTACACGAAAAAACAAAAAGTAAAAATATATACCTGATCCTGAAATGCAACCATTTAGGATGTAAACACATAAAAGAATATTTTGTATGATATTATCTGAAAGAGATTATCTGAAAACTGAATAAGAATACGGAATTTTAGATATTACTGTTCTGCAGTGTTTTAAGGACGTTACATACATACATGTTTTTATTCTTGTAAACCAACGCTAGAGACAAATACATATTGGTAACGATTTACGCAAACATGTTGGTGTAAGCTCGTTTTTACAGAAAGTGTTAGGTGATCGGGCTGACGAGAATGATTACATCCTCATCACACTTAGGTTCAAGTGAATCCATTGTGGTACACAATGTGTTCCCAACCATCCGGACGTCCTGGCAAACTTAAGTAGACCTGACGGTGATCGGTCAGATAGTTCGTCGATATGTTCGAAGAAAAATTTTCCCAGGGTTCTGTTTATAAGTTGGCAGAGGCTAGGGCAGTGACAGAGGAAATGGGCTGTCATTATCGCTTAGGCGTAGTTTCTTTGTGTGATATCTAAGCATGTTGTGGCCAGTTAGCACTCCTATCTTTTTGTAGAAGTTTTTTGGTTCTACCTTTCTTGATATTTCACAAGTAGTTAGTGATTTCCACCTGCTATTAGCTTCAGATAGTGTTTTTGTCCGATTTTGGCCTTGAGGTTGCTGCTTGCTCTCTGTCTAAGACTGAGCCTTTTCTGGCCAATTAATTTGCGGCTTCATTGCCTGGTATTCCGCTGTGACCAGTTTTACGCTGTACTGCGTGCCAAGAACCTTAAGCTCTTTGCGGCAACATTTCACAAGCTTAGATGTTATTTGCGTAGCAGCTAATGCTTTTATAGCCGCCTGGCTGTGATATCTTCTCGGGATATTGTCATCATTGACACCGATTGGGTGGCCTTTGTCACTGCTAGAACCTCAGCCTTGGAAAACGCTGCTGTGGTCTGGGAGTCGTA
Organism: Brachyopa scutellaris; assembly: GCA_949775065.1. Taxonomy (NCBI): domain Eukaryota; kingdom Metazoa; phylum Arthropoda; class Insecta; order Diptera; family Syrphidae; genus Brachyopa; species Brachyopa scutellaris. Next base: position 106,151,288 of record OX459113.1, read on the forward strand.
TGGAGCTGTTTATTTTTAGTTCCTCCTACCTATACGTATTTCCATTTTTGACCCATCGGTGTAGATGGAGTTAGATTCGTTCGATCGCGTGATGATAATGGACTATTTGCTTCCTGCAATTGAAGATCGTGATCTCGACGGCATTTATTTCCAACAAGAGGCGCAACTTGCCACACAGCCCGTTAAACCATGCATTTATTGTGAGAACAATTCGGTGAACAGTTAATTTCACGCTTTGAACCGGGGGTACGTAGTTCAAAGTCTACATGGATAAGCCGGCTACTAGGAATGGGAAGCCAACAATACTCGTTTCTAGTGATGGGCGCATTCGAATGAAAGAATCGATTATAATCGATTATGAAAAAGTCTCGAGACATCTCGATTCTTCTTACAAATTCATTCGAATAATTTCGTTATTAATTTCTTACTTCTCTTTTTTGATTGATTGTTAGAATACCTAACCTACATGACAAGATCTTAACTAACAATAAAAACTATATCGGTGGTGCGTGTGTACATATGGATACGTGTGTCGCATCGGAAACATGCCATAAGCTCTGCTTGTACATTTGTTATTGTGTACATATTGTTCTCTTCCGTTTCGACTGCGCTGGCGTAGTGTGCCATACATTCAAGTGGTATTCATATTAATTTTTCCAAACTTATATGTACAATTGTACATAATACGTTGTATCGTTTTATGAATCCAGAACTTGATGAGAGAGAAGCGATAACTTTTTGAGATTTTCTCGAGGACTTTGGTGTGTCTAATCTAAAAGAATTCGAATAAAAGAATCGATTCGCTAGGAGGACTTTGGTGTGATCTAAAAGAATCGATTACCTAGTCTCATATTTCGTGTACATTTTGTACATTTAATGAATCAATTTGATTTTAGTTATTTGATTTAAAAATCAAACATACATAATAGGCGCTTTTTTTTTGCCTATGTAGAATAAATATGCTTCAGCAAGAGAGCAAGGTCATTTTCGACCGCTATAATTTTAAATCGGTTAAGGAGTTCAAATGGCTTAAATGAAAAGGAAAATCCTGAAAGTATGTTGTTGTAAACATGCTTTGATACTACGGTTTGATTAAACAACAGTTCTGTTATTTATTTGTTACTGGGTGCTGAACTGAACGTTTTGAAAATCCTTCGTCAAATATTTAATCCTGTGGATATTGTTAATTTGGAATACATCAAGATTGTTCTTAAACTGCAGACTTCAACTCTTTGTTAACCGACGGTACTTAAAAGTACTAACATGTTTAAATTCAATTGAAATCCCTATATGAGCCAATTTGGACACTAAGACTAAACGAGACTTTTAAGCATCATATTACCTCAATGAAGTTAGTTCTTTATGTAGGTTAACCTTAGTTTAGCCACAGATATAACGCTTTTTTGCGAGGGGCAAGTAATCAGTGTATTCAAGGAACTTTTCTGTACGTATTCATGGTGAATTACAGTGCATTCACACGTATTCATATGTATTCTTCATGTATTCATTCACACGTATTCATGTGTATTCTGTAGTCTAGGACCACGCAAAAATATTGATTACTTGCCCCTCGGTTTTTTGACAGCATATTAGACTTTGAAGAGAGTAGATAATCTTTTATTTTATTAAAAGCTGATATCATAATTAAATAAAACAAATTTAAATACAAATTACTTTAGCTGGTACTTTGGAGTTCGACCTTCAAATTTTGTCCTTAGGAGTCATTGAAAAATTTTAAAAATGAATTTGCCGTCTTACAATACCCTCAAATTCTGAAAAAAAGGAGGTCGTCAATTGCTTCAGTAGCTTGGTCAACTTAAAATTAAGTACAAAGCGGGAAAGAGGACAAACATTTAATTTTAGATGCTTGTCATTTGCTGTTGCTAGGTAACTTGATTTGATGATATAGAGGCATCATGTTCGAGATTGATGAGGTTAGATAGCTGCTTGGTCAAAAGATTCGGAGAAGTCAACTCTTTCACTGACTTTTAGTGCTGAAATCAGATCTTAGACTTTTTCAATGATGGTGGAAAATAATATTAATTTTCTCAAAAACTCTATAAATGCTGTAAAAAGGATCCTACAGAGGATCTTAAATAATTCAAAGATCTTAACTTCTGTACACACGTTTTAATCATCAAGTCCCTTTCTAAATCTGTATACTTGCTTTAAACCATAATCAACTTACCCCACAGGAACATAAATGAAAGAATACAAAAAAAGATGAAATTAAAACCAGAAAAAGAGGAGAGGAAAAAATGGTACCAAAAAAAAAAACAGAAAATCCCCCGCAAGCAATTGCATTTAAAGAAAATGTAATTCAACTCACCTATACGTTGGCACCGGATGTCCTTGAGCTATACACGGTAACGTTGTCTGCCCATTAAGTACGACATGCCTCATTGAATGCTTCTCCACGTTTATCCTTGGCTGTACCATACCCTTGGGCTCCGTTACAATGATTCGTCCTGGATATGTTGATATTTGAATTTCGCCTGGATTAGGATGAGAATTGTGTATACACACGATTACAGTTACACATATGAAGCAAGAGAGAAATAATAGCGCAAGGATTATTGAAAACGTATTAACCATTTACAGGCGGAAGAGTATTAGGATACCATAAACAAAGTGCAACCCACAGGTGAATTTATTACCCGGCACCGGAATAGCGAGATGCGAATACCGAGGTACGAGTGAACATTAATGACCCTTGAATGAAACACGAATTAATAGCTGCCCGGACACAGCAAAGTATTTGCAGGGAGGGTGGATGGTGCTGCTCGTATTGTACATCGAAAATATTTCCGAGAGTAGGCTTCGTCCATAAAGAGGCCATAATTCTGCGAATTATGCTGCGAAAATTAATGTGCAAATACTAATGCCTTGCACTCGATTAGGCCATGGCAAAGGGACCAGGGGTAAATAGCCCCTGCTAGGATGTCATGGTCTATATGGATGTAAAATAAATGTTTTGGTACTGCACAACCAGCACATGCCCTCTATATGAGGATTTTCCATTTAATTACTGGAATTTGTGTGGAGTAACCGCACGCGTTAAATGATGATAAATCACTTGGAAGATGTTGGGGGATTCCCCATTTAGACAGAGAGATATAGGAATGGGCTTTTTGTGGTATAACACGAAAATTACCAGGGTGTTGCATTTGAACTGACATGGCACGGCAAAAGACCGGTTCCCATTAAGTAAGTTGGAAGAGTTTTTACCAATGGTTGTGTAAATCACTGTACGTCCAAGTAATAAAAAGTTATGGACTGGACGGGAGAAATAATTGCTGATTTGTGTTTAGAATTCGGTATTTTTTCCCTCCAAAATGTCCTGGTAAAGTTTATAAGTGGAATTGTTTTATGGGCGAAAGCTTTCTCGTCTTTTTCGGTGTATAAAGGATGCGAAAAGTTTTCGTAAATTACACTCCAAATGAGATGTTAAGGAAGTGCTAAAACACGAACCATCGGATTTTGATGAGTTTTTTGCTTTTTGAGATTACATTTTGAAAATGTGTTTATAAGTATGTATGTACATACAGTACCGAGAAAAAAAATGCAAACGAAATAGTATGATCTTGTTTTTGAGAATAACTCTTCCATTTTACATGGTAATACTATGTAATTTTGCACAAACATATAGAACTGTTTTCCTTATGCAGAGCCAGTTTCATTCAAATTCAATTGCAACAGAATTATAACATTAAAAATGTTCGCAAATGTTGGTTTGAAGGCGAGCAAAAAAAACTAAATTAACGGATTTATTAAATTTTTTAAGTAATATTGGAGTTAATAAGTAAACTAGCTTAGTACTTTGTTCCATACCCTTTATTTGCCATAACAGCGCGCAATCTATTAGGCATTGAGTCAACCAGGGACACCAAGTCCGGAGATATTTGGTCCTATTCTGACCTTATTCATTCCATCAGCTCAGTGCCATTTGATGGCTTTGGCTTCCTTATCTCCCGATCTACAAGATCCCATAAATTTTCTATAGGATTTAGGTCAGGAGATTGCGCTGGCCACTCCAAAACACCAACATTCTTCTCTTCCAACAGACTTCTTACCAACCGACGGGTGTGTTTTGGATAAATATCATGTCGGAATAACGTGACTTCAGGCATATTCGACCGCAAATGTGGAAACATATGGTTTTTCAGTATTTCCTGATACATTTGGGCATTCACTCGATCCCTAACTTGAAACAATTGACCCAGTCTTTGACGAGAGACTGAACCTTGAAAAAATCCTGATTAGAAATTTGATTTAATGAATATTTTAGATTGCTTTCCCAACACCATTATTGATTACTGCAATTTTTAACTGTCAGAACTTGATATCTGGGGTTGTACTTTTATCCCGGAAGCCTTCACAGTCCTTGCACATAGTGTATGGCATCTGAAGAGAACAAGTTGAACTTGCTCTAATCGCTCAATAAAACTTTTGCCCATTGCTCCCTCATCCAATGCATGCGGCGCTTCGCAAAATCCAGCCGCTTCTTTGTATTGATGAAACTGATGTAAGGTTTTTTAGCTGGTTGTCTTGCATACAGTTCCCACTCCCTACGTTAACCTCCGAATGTTCATTGACGTAGTCAGTAACGTTCACGGTAGTCTTCAGGGAATGGACTTTTACTTGATTTGTGATCTCACGATCTTATCGGGGAGTTGTTTTTCGAGAACACCCACTTCCAACTTTGGGATTGATATCCCCTTGTTCCCGATATCGGGACAAAATGCACGAGATTGTTGATTTTGCAATACTTAACTCCATAGCACCACCCTGCGTGAATCTTCCCTTGTTCAAAGCGGCGATAATTGTTTTTTTTTTTTGCATCCAGTCGATAGCTGATTCTAATTATTGCATATTCCAATTGGTTTAAACAAAAAAAAAGTTTTTTTTGCTTTCTTTGGTAGTCATGATTGCCATTGCATTTTTTTTTTGCTCGAACTAAATTTCTCATTTACTAACTTAATGTAAATTTGCAAACACAATTAGAAGATCGCCGCATATCGGAGAGCAAAACCTGTAGGGTTACCATTTGCTGATTTAAAAACAACACAATTTACACCTCGATTCCGATGAAATTTTAGCATGATGTAGAAAGCATTTGATCGAGTAATTTGATGTATCAATGTTATATGCCGCAAACGATTAGTCTACGAGATATTAGCTAAAACCCAAACTAAATTACGGTATTCGTTTCCGCCCAACATTTATCTCGCGCAATTAAACCTTATTTAAAAGCACAAAAATGGAAAAAGTTGTTTAACTGCATTTTAGCTGTTTCCTCAGAAAAATACGAAAATGGAAAAAAACAAAAACCAAGCGGCAACAACCTCACAAATTCAAATTCAATTTATTAGTTCTGAAAGCACAAAATGTCAGAGCTCTTTGACAGAAACCACAGAAAATGCTGTGAAATTTGTTTCGACTTAATAATGGTAGGTTTTGTGTTCATATTTTCCATATACACAGTGACGGTGATGGTTGATAGCGGCCACGCATGATCATACTGCCATCAGCTGTGTTGAAGGCTGGTTATGATGGGGTATATGCGGATTTGAGGAGAATTACAAATCAAAACGTGTGTAAGTCAGTGGTTTGATTTCTATTTCAGTGGCAATTTTTCGAATTGAGTGCCATGAAAACATGTACATGTACCAGCGGTTAAATAAAGCTCCCCCATAAGCCTTGTACTGACAATTCTATTGGTAAAGAGTATAACTAACTACAAACCCTAATGCGAACCAAAAATCGTTAAGCAGCGTTGGTTAAGTGCGTTGGACTACTACGCAATGCTGCCCGGGTTTAAGTCCAGCAAACACTTAAATTTTTTTTCACGGTGCCACCTCTTTCGAATGTCTGACAAGCATTCAATGAATATCATTTATTATGAGGAACATACCAACTCGCCGTTCGGAGTCGGCAAAAAATCGTAGGTCCCTTTCATTCGTGCAAGAATATAACACGCACACAAAAATGGTTGCGAGAGTCCTGGTTGACCCCGAACAGTAGCGCCGAAATATTTAAAGTATGTATTTCGAAAGCATATTTTTGTTTTTAGGTTCTGTTATGAATTTTTAGATGGCATCAGAGAGAGGAAGGAAGGCTGTCGATTGTTTGGCAAAATGGCAATGCAAAAAATCGAAATATCTGTCAATCAAGACAAGCTAGGGAAAAACGTCAAGATCTAGCAAAACTGCTCAGAAGACGTTATCATGGCTAACAACTTACTATGGTTGACATTACAAGAATTTAAAACAATAAGTGAGGTTCTGAATGCTGAATGTAATGTTTTTTTTTGACGAATTTCTTATTGTTTGGAAAGCAAATTTCTGGCCTCCCAATATCAAGTCCGTACTAATAAGCTTGCGACTGCAGATTTTTGGAGAAGACTTAAGCAGATTGACTTCGAAAAACATGGGAAAAACATGAAAACCTCCAGAAGCAACAATCCGCAAAAATAAGTGAACGAAGGCTGTGAAAAAACCCATGAATGAGAAGAAGAAAAGGCTGACGAATTGGCAAGAGAAAGAGCTGCCAACAGGGAATAACATCCCGTAGAAGTTTCCTTAACAACTATCAAGACAGTCATAAACAAGCGGATCCACCATAAATTCAACCAGTATGTACTGAAAAGATCTAGTGATCTGCAAGGTGCCCAGATCAATCGTAAAAGGGCAAAACACCAAACTAACCAAGCGTGCTCTAAGTTCCGATGGTGGGACTCATAGCAGGACACATCAATCTCATTATACATGTACCAACTGAGAACAGGGACACTGCCCAGCAACAAAGAGGCTGTGACTTAAAGTTGTAAGACCGTCACTCATAACAAATCCGACAACCCTAAAACAAAATAAACTTTACTTTAATATTATCTTTTTCACAAATCAGATGATAATAATGACGAACCTCGTTAAAGAGACATATCTACCTTCATACGCCAATGAGTACATAAAACCCGCCAGCACACAAAGTCGTCTCTCTAAGGGTTGGTACTCGTAGATCCTTCCAAGTTCCATTACTATACGTTAATCATTTACAAACCTTAATCTACTGCAACTGCATCTACACAAACACTTTTCTATTACCTCGTCCATATGAAAAGGGAATAGTCAATGCACAACACAACTTTCACAAGCTAACTAGTCTAAGCAATCTTACATCAACCCTAAGTGGATCGTTCTTTGTTGCATTGAAATAGCTCTCAAAGTAAAAGTCAACTTCCATTAGGATTTAGCAGCAAAAGTTGACAGATAAAAATAAAATCAACTTCTGTACTCGTTATGCACTGGAATCCTTTTACTGTATTGAATTAAGTCGATTGGCCCGTATCCCGCTCTCAGTTTAGGCCACTTGGGATTTTGGGGTGGCCTCCTCCATTCCTTGCAACTAAATAATGTGAATTATGCATGTTGCATTCCAGCCAATCCAATTCATGGTTAGCCGGTAGGGGGAGAGGAAATATGTCGCTTGGTAACCGTAACCACCCATTGAGCACTCAGTCATGCATTTAATTATATCGCACACAGGCATAGATAAGTTATTAGTTTTGCTATAATATCACTGGAAAGTAAGAACTATCATCCCCAAGAAGAAGAAGAAGTAGTTCAACTGCCAACACATGGAAAGAAGTCACGTGAAACTACTCCAAGGATGTTCCCCTTTGGAGTAATAAAAACCGCACACAAGCTCATTCCTGTAAGTGGCGCGTCGATGATGATGATGCTGATGACTCCAACGTCGACCCCTTTTTCCATTGGGAGTGATTCCATCATCAGAAGGAGCATCTTGTGTGTGTTCCCCTAGCAATGCATGACCTAGTTTTATGAAGGAAGATGGTGCTTTGGGTTACACCCTCTGCAAAGGATTGTGCTAGTATTCTATGGGACACATCGCCCTCAAACCGAGAAAAGATGGAAAAATCGTTTACTTTCAAACATCGACAGAGACTATCATCTCACGTTCGCCATGACTCCAATCGACGCTTAGAGCTCATGGAGGGACACTTCATCCCATACCCGTTTCATTTCGAGGAAATTAAGTATGAAAGTGGAACTTGGGTTATGGGACAGAACGAAAAAAAATAGGTAGGTACTCACCTGTCAGTCTATTCACAGTTCGGCATGTGTAGCTTTTATATCCATCATTTGGTCCAGCGTTGTTTATATACAATTCTCCATTAGAAAGGACCGTGTACTTCCCACCGATGTCTGTATTGGGATACAGGTGCATTCCGGTGTCTTGTACCCAGGCCGTAACCATGACAAACTCTGACATGTAACTGGGAACCTGCAAAAATGTTGAATTTGAAGAGGTCCAGTTAATTGCGTGGAAATGACAGCAACAAGGTACCTACCTGACATTTAAGGACTGCTGTGTTGCCCGTCATCACGTATTCATCATGCACTTGAACTGTGTACTTTTGATTAACAACTGGAAAGAGAAACAGAAAATATTAAGAATCGAAAGTTTAAAATATCTTTTAAGGACACGTAGTTATTAAAGATGTAAGTTTCAAGAAAATATGTATAAAAGGGCATTTTTAGTGTTCCGTACCCAAAAACGGAGCACTAATGGAATCACTCAGTGTCTGCCTGGCTATTTGTCTGTCTATCTGTCTGTCACAGGCCTTTTTCTCAGCGACCGTTTGAAGTAGACTATTCAAATTTGGAACAGGTGTAGAAATTAGTGGCCCACACGCAGACCTGAACTTAAAACGTTGAATTTCGACTTTGGGGGGCTAGTTTGGGGGGATGAATGGGATTTTATAAAAAAAAATTAAGGTCATTGTGTGGGATGTCGATACAAGCTCATTAAAGCACGAATTCAAAGATGTATGAAATATTTTTTTACGTTACTTTTTTCTTAAGACTTTCAAAAAAACTTTAAAAAATTGCTGTCCCCTACCTTATCTCCAAAAATATCACTCAAAAAAATCTGAATAAAATCATAAACATTGAGAATAAAGTGTAGATTGAACTAAAATTATAAGGACTGCCTTACGTTGAAAGGTTTTTTTTTAATTATTTTTTTTTTAATTTCAATTACCCAACTGTTTACATATTCAGATAACGTAACCCTATCACAATCAAATAAAACCGGATACGCATAGGGAAATTTCTATGTGTGAGAGTAAAAATTGAATGGTTGATCCTAGAAGTATGCCCCAAAAAATAGCATTGAGCTTATACTTAAACCATTGATTTTATGCACATCAAGGAATCTTAAGAGTTTCATATTATGTACATTATAATATATTTATGTGTCTCCATATTTCATGTGAATATTGCTTTAAATATTTCTAAGGCAACTAACCCGAACCAAAATTCCAAGTACAGTTTGAATATATCATCGCATTTAACACTCGTTTCCCATATTTTATTCAGTCTCTGTGTAGGTTAAAAAGTTAACCATCATGAGAAAATTATTTGCAGGACAGCAACCACTATCCTGTCAAATGCACCATGGACCATGGACAAACTTCTTTTCCATTCTTCATGTTAAAAGGCAAAAAAAAAAACAAGGACAGAGCATAATAGTAGTTAGGAAAACGGACGGCATACCACTCCAAATGACATTGACTGATGAATAGGTAATTTTGTTCTTACCGCCGCACTCCCACTACCTGATCACTTTCTTTGTTATTCTCTGCCATTTTTTTTTTTCTTCTGTGTGTAAATAATAATCCTTTTCATATAGGAAAATAAACAGGACTTGCAACTGCTCATCCAACCATACAGTCAGTCATCCTGTTCATTTTATTTGCCTGCGTGTAGGTATGTGTGTCTACTGCCTTTTGTACATTCGTTGTTGTCCTTTAAATATCACGGTAGAATGCTCCATCTTCTTGTGTTGTCTTACGCTGTCCTGTACTTAGTTACCGGGAATACGCTTAGAAAAAAGAACGGCATAGCCACTCCCAACTCACTATTACTCCTGCAGATGCTGTTGTGATCCTTAAAACAAATGTATAATTGTTCTTCGTCTGTTGCATCGCCGCGCCGCTGTGATGACAATTTCCATGAAGTCCTGAAATGGTATCTTTTTCTGACGTCTCCCCCTATTCCGCCCATCACATAAGAACTCCTATTTGTCCATGTACATAGATTCTTTGGTGTAAATGAACTTCAGTCTGCACATCGGTAAGAATGACTTTCTGGACATTATGTGTAAGGATACTTTTTTCAAATAAAACTTTGTGTTTTTCTATTTATTTTCTTCTCTTGCCACCCTGTAGGCGGTGAAAGGATGAGGTTTCCTTTTTGCCATTTCCAAGTCATTTCATTCATCTTTCGTTGGCCGGTCCCCGATATGAGAATTATTTCGACAATTTTACTTAGATGGAGGGTTTTGTCGAAAGACATTACAGGGATAACAAATACTCTGCACAATAAAAAGCAGGACATCGACAGTGGAAGCATTTCACAGTTTCAGCAGCCTGTACCGCATTTATGCATTGGATTTGTGTGTGTGGTGTCTTGTCAAATGTTTCTATAAAGAAGACAGCAGAAGATTATGTTTCTTCCAAAACGTTCATCAACCTTATTTGGAAACAATTTCCTTGGTCCATTTTGGTGGTAACGAAAATTCCAAACTTATTACTCTATCGTTATCTCTCTTTTTTTAATATTATCGACTGTTTACCCGCCGAGTAGCTAAAGATGACTTGGAAGAGAGTAAGTTATAATTCAACGTGTTTTAGTTTTCAAAGTTCTCCGGGGACTGATGTTAAACTGACCCACCAAACATTCATCGCACCAACGGAATATCAAACACACAAACACATTCACAGTAGATAACGCCCACGAAGAGACGCTGTCTAAGTATTCAGCAGAAAAGCTCATATGAAGAACTTATTCATGATGTGTGGCGAAACCGATATCTTATGTCAACACACGAACGTCCGGTCACTCTTCGAAATCTTCATGCATGATTACGGACACTTGTCAAAACAAAAGAAGTGACGACAATAGTTATGATTCTGAGTATAACGATCCGTTTTGGGTGGTCGAATGGATGCAAAGCGGAGATCAGCATAGCAAGTATACACAAATTCATCAAAACTTGGTCAGATGAATGTATGCCAGAGGAATGTAGTCTCAGCATCGTTTCCCCGATCAACAAGAAAGGAGACCCCTTCAATTGCTCCAACTACAAAAGCATCAATCTCAACATCACTTTCAAGGTATGAACGACTAAAATCCTTGATCTGCAACCTGATTGGCCAGTGGATCAGTGCGATTTTAGACAACGAATGTCCACGACGGACTAAATTTTCAGACTTACGTAGATCCTGGTTAAAACTTCAAAAACTCAAATTGATACTTACCAGGATTTCAAGGGTGCCTATTACAGCGTCTATTCTATAGAGACGTATAGTAGTGAGCCATGCCTAGTCTTAACATCAACAAACTCGTTCATCTGTGCAGGATGACGATGGGGAAAGCTCGTTGTACATATTTGGTTGAAAAACTGCAATTAACCGCATAAGGAAAGAAAAGCATCGAGTTTGTTCACAAAAGCTGGCTCAGCTTGCAGCTTAATAAAGACTTAACCTACATACATATGTACGTATTGTCAAATTTGACATAAAATGACATAAAATGTCAAAAACAGCAGCAGTGATTGCGAAAATGTGCCCAAAATACAGTAAAACCTCCTAATTGGGACACTGCAGGGGACCGAGAAAATGCGAACCAAATTGGAGAGTTCTCCAAATTGGGCCAAATATCATTTTGTCCCAATTTTACCACTGCCTGTATTGGAAACACTACGAAACTGAATAGGTATCTAACTGCTTGGAGGATTGTGTTGTGGCAACAACAGAATAAGCGTGCTACACATTATCGATCAAAACTGACAACCAAATCTGATGTCACGAGTCTCGCGTACACAGTCTAGGTTTTGTTTGAAACTCAAATCATCGTAGTTGTTGGTGTTTTTCGACCCTCTCTTCCTTTGTTTGCTTTTCGAATGACGAAATTTGTGTACACACAATCGAGCAAAATCAGAGATGCCCGCTGACCGTCAGTCATAAGCAAACATTTTTGCACCTCGTCACTTTTGTTCGACAAACCATCATTCAGCTGTACACACTTTCAGTTTTGGGGAATATCAACTAAAATTGTCAGTTTTGATCGATAATGTGTACCGCTTAAGAGCGACGAATTTTTCTTATGAACGCATTTCCGATATTCCGGTTCTATGCATCATAGTATGAACATACTATTCGTACATATATGTTACACACCTCTCTCTTTCTTTTTTGTCCTAATTTGGATATTGTTTTGCAAGGAATTCTGATGAAATTCACAAGCGATTCGTTGCCCCAGATCCAATTCAGAGCTGTCCCGATTTGAGAGGTTCGCTTATATGAAAACATTGAGTGTATGCATGGAAGATGATGGGCGGTTTATTTCAGAGGTGCCCCAAGTAGTGAGAGTCCCAATTACGAGGTTTTACTGTAAAACAAATAACATGTTTTATGTCTTTGCATGTTAAGAGCATGGATACAACAACTCGAATGACAAGAAAAAGGCTCACCTTCCACCACTTAAACTGCCGTCGGATTCATTTGAACTTTTGGAGATGGTCGGATTAGGTTAGGTTAGGTTTGGAATGGTGTGCGAATCTTAGAAGATTCGATATCTATAAATTTCCGAGCTCTGTGATATCCGTCAAGAATCTATGGCCTGAAGTACGGTGGTGTCGTTCTTGGAGAGCGGCGCAGTAGCAAAGTAGATGTTGGGTTGATTCGCTTTCTTCCTCATCGCCACAGCTTCTACAGCAATCGTTGGACTCAGAAAGCCATTTGCTTGTCTCGTAGGTAGTAAAAAAAATATGCAGTTTCTCTGCAAGTGAAACTTGCAGTACTTACTCCACTTATCGACCTCTAGTCGATAAGACGACATAAATGCCAACAACAAGTCGGACATCTAAATTATTTGATGAGATGGTATCTCCTATAATGTGTCTCTTATATAGCTGCAGTGGCTTTTCAACATTTCATCAAAAGCATGTCAAAAGTGACTTCATCAATAGGAGTCAATATTATGAAATTGAGTTTTTATTTATTTATTTATTTATTAGCTGTCCCGCCCGGCTTCGCCCGTGTACTAAAATAAAAGCGTTACTTATCTCTAGTAATAAGGTTCTGGGTAGAAATAAGAGCCGCCAAATCCGACAAACCTTGTTGCACCACACCAAATGTTCAACGTGTAAATAAACAAAAGCATAAATTTCTATTATTATTTGGTTGTATGAACCACACAAAATGCTCGATTTTATGTCAAACATTTTAAAGTCAATAAAACTTTTTATACATCCCTCTTTATTCAAAATATGAGGCATTGGCATCTACAACGCTCCTCCGACGTCAAACGTCAAGTATTAAATTTTTTTAATAATTTTTTAATTTTTAACGCAATGATGTCTTCAACGGATTTATGGCTAAGTGACTTCAGACGAACTGAAACAGTACTGTGGATGGGGAAGAATTGTCTATCCCGAATATAAGAGCTTTTGTACTGTTACACGTGAGGTATGGGGTTTAGCATTGCCATGTAAAAGTATCGTACCATGCCAATTGTATGGCGTTTATCGTTACTCGTGGTTAATGCAATGAAAAGTCCATCAGATTGTCACCAAAAACATTTCTAGGTATAGTGTGGAATTGTCGATGTGTTAGTTTTAGTTTTGCATACATCCAACCACTACCTATATAGATCTATACATCAACCCCACTTTTCACCACAGGTGATTATCCGGAACAAAATTCTTTAACTAGAGCCTACCCTTTCCGTCTTGCAGTTGATATAATATATATAGAATTTTTTAACTCGACCTCAGCGCCACCTATCGGGTCCAGATTTTGTAGTTTTCTCTTTTGGCGCTATACGAACATAAATTGTGAATATGAGTAATTTTGGTCAATTAATAGAGATTTTGTTAATAACTTGACTTAATAATTTTCCTTGATATTTCTTGATTTCCTTGACTTGATAATTTTCCATTTTTTTTTTTAAATTTTCAAATTTTCAGCTCCGTTATGGTTTTCCCTGGTTCAATACGAATTCAACAAAAAAATCCCCATGCAAGTCGGATGATGTTCAGCCGAGTTATGCTTGTACAAACAGACACCAATTCATTTTTATATATACAGTCCGATTCACTTGATTAGACGCACATATTTTTTTCCCTTAAATCATGATTCTTTTTCCCTAATTGGGATCAATAAGCAAAAAATTGCATTCAGCAGAAAGGTTAGTAATTTCTCTGTAAAATGACATAAAAAAAAATTTTGGTGAGAGACACCTAACGGTACTTTTGCACTATTTTTTCTCAATCATGTCAAAATAACAGCATTTTTTCGGTTCACTGGATTAGACGCACGGGCAAATTTAGTAAATAGACAAAGAGTAATGGAGCAAACTACAGTGAAATATTTATTGGTAATTACAGGTTTTTAAAATGGCTGGGGCAAAGTTGTCTTTTTGGATGAGGCGTTCAATTTGAACGGACCAAACGGTTACGGTTTTTGTTCTTTCGAATACCATCCAAATTGAATTTATTTTCATCCAAAAAGACAACTTTGCCCCAGCCATTTTAAAAACCTGTAGTTTGCACATCCGGAGTCATCTTATCTTTGCAAATTGTAGTCGCTGTTGCTTAGTCGCAGGATAGAGCGGTGGTTTTTTTTTATTAGCTTTCTTAGCATTAAGTATTGAGGACTCATAATTGGGGACGAACAGTTGATTTGGTGGCAGTAACCACAGCTAATGTCCTGATGTTGTTTGTAGAGTGAGCATAATTGGATGCTGACCTCTGAGTTTTCCGCTTGTCTTGAGGCGTTAACAGTGCTGAAATTCTTTCTTTGTAATTGCTCCCATAGGAATCACGATTATTAATGTAATTTCGCACAGCATTTTCACATCGCTCTATTTGACGGGCTATTTCGCGGTTTGAAAGACCTTGCGAATGGTAAGCATCTATTTTTGATCTTTTCTCTAAGGTTAACAGTTTTTTTTTTGTCCATTTCTTTCCTAAGCCTAGTACGCTGCTGATGCGAAACGAAAAATCCCATACAAAAGTGACACGACAAAATCGAAAACGGAAAATTTCGTCTTGATTTTCGTTTTGCAGTATGCTGTTCCGCTACAAAATTATGCTGATGGTGATTGTATTAGATAAATCTCTCCACTCAGTTTTCGCACAGAATTTATTGTCCGGAACATTAATTCCTTGCGAAATTTTGACGTTTGTTTTTTATACAAATTTTATATTTTCGGTTTCGTGTTTGTTTCGTTTTTTTCGCTTTTTTTTGTGCGGGATGCCAATATCATTCTTCCGCGAGGGAGCCAGAATTGAAGCGGGCTTTCATAGGCATTCTTTCCGCGCAAATACGACCCAAGAAAAGGAATCGTAACATCGATTGTCGGCCATGGGAAAGTGATTCGCTATTTTGTTTTGCAGAGCGTTGCAGGTTCCTCCAGAATCATGACATAATATTTTGTTTGTGTTTTGTTTTATTTTTTCGTGCTTTTAATAAAGAATGGAGTCCTAAAAAGTGGAATTATGTAGTTGTTTATCATTTAATTTTTTTTTTTTCTTCAATGTGTTAAAATTATTGTCGCCTGTCACTATTGTCAGTTGGTTTTTTTATAGCAGCTGATTGAACTCTCCGTAAATTTTTTCCGTTGATATTTCGCACTCAATTTAGAGACCACAGGAACATTTCGTTTTGCATCAGCAGCGTACTAGGCTTAAATAAAGGACGAACAGTTAATGTTTTTTGAGAAAAGTTTGAAAATTAAATCTCAAAGTCCAAAAGGTTATGCCGAAAAGGTCGTCATTATTAATTTTTATGTCATGTTGGCACCTCGGTCGGTCATTGAGTGAGTTTAACTAGCTTCAAAGGAAAATGGTTTCTATTTTCTTGGCTGTTCTTACCAAACTATCTAAGAGCCAGAGTTAATGCCAACAAAACGTCTTTATATGGCGAGGCCATCAAATAAATCGCTGATAAAATACTTTCCGCCCTCTCACTATACAACACACAAACAAAAACATTTTTTTTGCATTATTCCATCTCATTTCGGTCAGAATCTTTTTTTGTTCCATCAAAAGAGATCGCACTTAAGTTCCACCCATCTGATGACCTCATTAAATTAATTGAAATTACTTTTGCCAGGACACGCAGCTTACGCTTAAGTGATTCCTGTCGAACCCAATTATTCCTCTTTGTTGGAAGGGGTCTGGGTGCAGATGGGGTTGCGGCAGGAGAAGGCGTAAATTCTTTGCGTGTAATGAACTAGAGGAATTTAATTTTCCTTTACGATTTATCACCTGCTTTTTATCTCAAACTTTAACACAAATAGGTACGGCATGCATGACCCTTTAAGATGAAATTACTTTAAGTAACACAGTTCCCTTGAAGTATTCCTGATCATCCCATCACATACTCTCCTGTATGACCTTTGTAATATTTTCTGCAGAAAAGACTTTTGCTCTCGGAGTGCCGATCCGTTTCCTGGTTTTGGATTGAAACAAATAAACTGTCGGTTGCATTATCAAACCAATGTTCATGTTCGACTTTTTCCAGGACATTGTCTTCAGTGGTCGGCGTCGGCCATTTTCCAACTCAGACGGCATACTGTGACTGTTGAGGACTCTGACTGAAGGGTTAGCCGCAAGTTGAATTCCATGGAAGCAACCACCATATCCTGTTTCACGTATGGCTGAACTTTCCCTCAATTTTGCGCGCCCATATTTATTTAGGTTGGTGCAAATAAAACTCATCGTCAGCCCATTTCTCGTTACAGATGGGTGGTGGGTGGGTTTTGGAGTTCGGGTTAGTTGTTAGGTCATCGACAGGACATAAGCGGTGGCATTTGGTGGAGGGAATGTTAAATGGAGCTGAAGTTAATCATATAGTCGGTAGGGTGAGTTGTTGCCTCCTGGAAGGGATGTGATTAAAAGTTTCGAGCCTGTGAGTATTTGGTATTCCCCTCGGCTTTGTTTTACTTCGCCTTAAAGGTCAAGTATTGGTTTTGTGGTACATATATTTTTCCAGTACCATATAATGCTACTCTGTCAGTATGCCTGCGTGTTGTTTGATAGTTTATTCCTATACTATCGACACCGTTAGACAAGAAAAGAGAGAAGGAGGAGTGGGGAGATATAGGTAGATAAATGAACTAAGCAAGGTTTGAATCTCAGATGGATCGCATCTTGGCTGATTGATGTGACTGAATCTCTAAACATCTGTCTTTCAATATGTGTCAATGCATTCGCTTTATTTATGTTTGCGATCAACGTTAAATGCACTCCTTGCTACGAATATTTAACGCCTACCAATATATGAGCAAGAACCTGCGGCCTTGTTGTTTACTTTATACTTTTTGAAGTATTTGCCTTTTTTTCATATCCGGTCCGACGAAAAGCGTTGCGGATGTAATTTAAACTTTTACACAACCGGGTATTTACCAAATTTCACTGGAATCCCTGATGACAAACTTTTTACCAACTACGGGAATCATTTTATGAAATAAAAGGAGATACTGCCAGAAAGGAGAGCATGAACAAGTTGAAAGGAGCAACGACAATATCATGGAGGTTTGGGTTTTTTTTAACAAAAAAAAAACAAAAAAAAAAAAAAAAACACAAAACAAAATTGTTACTACTCACCACCTCGTACGTGAACCTCACGGCTTAGCACTGTCCCCACCAGGTTCCGGAGTTTACATCTGGAAAATATAAAATGATTTGCTTTTTTAATGAATACAAAAACATTAATATTTTAACATTAACGATTTCAAGGTTCTACAGTGATGCAAACACGTAACGACCCATAACGACACGTAAAATGAAATGGAACGAAGGGACATACCGCTGAACTTGTCCTTGTTCTCTCACTTCATAATTGGAGCCAGCGTTGCTGCTATGCGACTTTAGTCGCAATTTGACCCTTTTTTGACGCAAAGAGACTATGACCCGACTTTTTAAAAAACACCTCAAACCGTTTCATTTTTTTTTTTTGAGACTTTTTAAGACTTTTTCGTACAAAAAATATATTTCCAACAAAAATTCAATTAAGTTGCTCATCAGCAATCCCTCATGTTTTTGGTGTGTAAACATCTTAGCTCTCGGTATGGGCCTCACGAGTTTCTCGCCGTCACACCTTACCAAACTAGCATTAGTTCTTTGTATATGATTCTCTTTGTTCATTTCTCCTTCACACAGAGTTATAGCAATAGCATAGCAACGTCAACGTTCTCTGTATATGTTTACACATAAAATTGCACGAGTATACCTAGTACTAGTACTTACTAACGCCTTTTTTATATAATCTTCTGGCTCTTTTTTTTTTGAAAAATAATAAGTCTGTTTGGTAACTTTTTTGTGATCAAAATGGAACATCTGCCAAATAGTAAATAATTTGAAAAGTGGGTGCAAATCCTCTCAAAGAGTACAGTACTTGCAAAAAAAGTAATCAAACGCTTTTGTGACACTTGGTCAAACTTGTCAATTTCTTTTTGTTCCCCACTAACAATGAAGATTATGACATTTTATAAATTGTTAGATGGTTGGGTTTGACAGATGTCCCTTGCTCACTCCAAGAAAAATTTGTAACCAGATATCACATAAAATAACTACAGGGGAAATTGTTTGACACTCTCATTTGGCTCTCTCTCCTCTGATTACTTGTAATTTTTTTGGGTTTACAGTTGGTTCTCTCTTCTCTGATTTCTTGTGATTTTTTTGGGTTACCAAACACCGATTTGAGTGATTCTTGGTAATTTTACGTAAAAATAGCAGTTACCTATCAGACCTAATAATAATGCATATGGAGGTCTAACGTCGTTACCATGTTTACATTATTTGGTTTTGTTGCGACTTTTTTTGCTCCATGACCCTTTTTTGCGACTTTTTCAAATTTTTCAGCGGCAACCCTGATTGGAACTGTTCGTTTAGTGTGCAGTCAACTCTCCGGTGCCGTTGCGTTACGTTACATCACATTTCTTTCTTTCTTCATTTTTCTTTGCTAAAAATCTTGTATTATAACATTTCTAAGCACTCTTGAATTTCTAAGATTTTTTAAATTTCTTAAAGCCTTCACAAGTAAAAAGATTGTAATCTTAATGTGAAATACTATTTTTGAAATAAATAAATAAATAAAAAAAAAAAAAAATATGTATTGGGTTGGCAAGAAAGTAATTTCGGTTTTTTAGTGTGAAATGAAACAATTTTTTTTAATACAAACAAGAAACTTTAATCAATTATAAATTTTCCATTTTGTTCGATGACCTTCTGTCACCTTTCTGGCAACTTCATAATTCGGTGCTCATAGAACTTTTGGCCCTTATTAGCATAAAACTGGACCAAATGCGATTGCAGGTCATCATCATTGGTGACAGTTTTGGAAATTTCGAAACAAATGAACATCTGATGGTGTAAGATCGGGGCTGTAGGGTGGATGTGACATCACTTCCCAAACAAGGTTCAATAATCTTTCACGATTTACCAAAGATGTGTCTGATCTAGCGTTGACATGGTGGAACACGATTCCCTTACGATTTGCCAATTCTGGCCGTTTTTCTTTGATTGCTTCTCCAGTTTCATTAGTTGTTGACAGTTAACATCTGAATTGATCGTTTGGTTCCTTGGAAGCAGCTCAACATACACAACACCTTTAACATATAATCCCACCAATTTGACAACATACGCTTCTTTTGATGCAGTTTAGCGCTCGATGTGGTTTTCGCTGATTCATCACGCTTAGGCCATGATCATTTTCGATTGAAGCCAAACGTTAAAATTTGGCCTTATTTCACTTTGTGAATGTGAAATAAGGCCACATTTTTGCATTTGGTCTTATTTCACTTGGCGTTATTTCACGGCACTAAAATTAACCAACACAAAGGAACTATGCGATGGCAGCCATTGAAAACCGAAACACATATGGAGAAAACTTTAAAGTAAACAAAAAAACATAAAACAAAAAAAATTGTATATAAATTTTAAGCACATCGTGTGCGCTCAAATATTTAAGAATATTTTCAGACCACTTTCGCTAATTTCTCTTATTCACACCACTGTTAATTTTTACATTCTTTTTCCCGAAAGAATGATTTTCCCGAATTTTCTATACGATTGGACGTTTGGCAACCGAAATTGTAAGCCAAGAGCACCACGTGTATTTTTGCAGCATTACGGCCTGTTTCACATATAGGAGGCGCTGAATCAGCATACTTTACGTCATCTTCTTGTAAGAACTGAAAATACTCTCTTGCCAACCGATATGTCAAACGTTATGCATTAGCGATGCCAAAATATTTGATAAAGACTGTCAAATGAAGTAATAAGTGAAAATACGAGGGTAAGGTGACAAGTTCCCAGAGATAGCGTTCCAATCAGCAACAATTTATAGGTCTGTTCCCGTTTTGTCCAAAACTACGCAAAACTACGAAAATCAGTCAAATCCTGTTCCACTACGAAGATTTTTCGTAGTTTTCGACAGAAGAGAGCGCTAATAAGAGAGTAAGAAATTTCCCCATGCTGCCGAATTTAGCCCAAACAATTTCTTTGGACAGCTTTATGAAACCGTTAAAGCTGTCAAACGTCATACATTTTTTCGTTTTTTATTGTTATTGCGTTCCTGTACTTTTGCACACTTTTCCCTCTCTCTGACAGATTTTTATCCCCACTCCTTGAAATTTGAGAATCTATAAATTTTAGTGCAGACAGTACGGGAACAGACATTATGTTTCCTGCCTGGGTGTACATGTCATTAGTTCGTATGGCTAGTTTCAACTTATTCTGTCAAGTAGTTTGTTTACACGAATTTTTGCAGTAGACGTCTTGCGTGTTTTTCGTTAAAATTGATAGACTTGAATATCGTGCGGTCATAAAATTCTTCGTTTTGAATGGATTAACCGGTGAGGAAGTTCGTCCGTAGTTGATATAAGTTTACGGGGACTCTGCTCCCTCCATGTCAACCGTGGGGATATCGGAACAAAGTTTGCGAAACATCTTGCAAAAACATTAGGGATGAGAAAACTCTGCGCAAGATGGGGGCCGCGGGTTTTAATTCCGTGGGTTGTAAAAGCCCCTAAGGCTTTGCAGATATTAAATATGTATAAACATTGTATCGAATATTATTAACCAATAAATTGAATTGAATTGAATTGATTGCAGTTGCTGAATGCTAATCAAAAGCAAATGCGCAAACTATTTTCGCAGCAATCCTTGGACCGATTCAATAGGGATCCGACCAATTTCGTGCGGTCGAAGCAGTGGGTGGAAGCCGGTGGTTCAGCGCCACAGAATGCAAACTCGATTGCATCTGCCGGAATGGTCATGGCAAGCATGTTTTGGGATGCGAAAGGGATCCTGTTAATTGATCATTACCTTGAAAAAGGCAGAACAATTACAGGCGAATATTACTCCAACCTTCTTGACCAGCTGGATGCCAAAACTTGCGAAAGAGGCCTGGCTTAGGAAAAAAAATATCATCTTTCACCAGGACAATGCACCTGTACACAAGAGTGTGTTAGCCATGGGAAAACTCCGGGATTTGGGATACGATTTTCTCCGCCCCCCTATTCTGCTGATTTGGCACCCTCAGACTTCCATCTGTTCCCAAACTTGAAGAAATTTGTTTCTGGGAAGCTCTTCGCATCCAATGAAGAAGTTGAGAGTGCCGTAGATAAATATTGTTACAGTCTCCCAGGCTTCCGGGAAGGACCGCTGGACCAATTGTGTTGAAGTCAAAGGAGATAATGTAAAAAATAAAATCATTTTTTAACTCCAAATCGCAGTCTTTCATTGTCAGGCCGAGCACTTTTCACCTTACCCTCGTACTTTGTCCATACATTGTATGCTGAAATAAATATTTCATTCAAAAAAAGGATTGTTTTCTGCAAATTTCAATAAAGTCTTAGTACTGGAAAAAAGCAGAGCATGTATGAAGTATGATATCTGAAGATAGAGGTTTTTATATCCTTTTTGCTATCGACATAGAAAATATAATGGATTTTCTTTCACCTAAGACGACTGCAGTCCATGACAAAGAATCATTTTAACCCCATGAAAAACCGGTACTCAACCCCAAAACCCTTTCAAATATAAAAAAAAAACAATTTAGAAAAACCCTCCGAAATAATCACGTCCCCTCATTCTTACCTATAAACTGTTGAATGAAGTTCATGTCGATACTTTTCCGCTGTAAATGGATAAAACATAAGGCTGCCATTGGATAGGGTGAAAACCAAGTCCTGTTGCGGTGGTATTGGTGTCCATTCGACCTAGAAACAAAAGAACGTTGTAATCCTCTTTTAATGGACAATTTACTAATCTCACAGCAGCTGTGCATAAATTTAAATAGACGTCAATATAAACACAAACAAGGATAAAGAAAAAAACGTCCAGATGTCACTAATAAAATACTAATCGTTCTCACTTACCTCCGGCTGTGGACTTCCGTGGCCCGAACATTCTATCAGACCTCCCGAATTATTTGAAAACTCAACTTTATGCGGTGGCTCATGCAGAAAAATTGGTCCCTGAAGGTCAAGTCCATTAACATAGGCTGCGCACAAAAGAAAGGACGAAACAAAAAGAGACGTTCATTTAATATTATTTTTTCCAATTTCTTAGGTTTAGCGGATTAGAACACCAGGATCGAGATGCTGGCTGACGAGACATGGACTGTGTGCTTTTCTTGTCAATCCCAGGGGTCCTTTTATTTTTTTTTTATCTACCCACTCGTTGTTTTTGTTTTCTAATATTTGCTAAGGAACTCTTCTGGCTTTTTCGCATGACAGAGGATTTCCCCATTGATCCATGCAAATTAAATTCAATAGATTTTTCATTATCCCTAAATGTCTCCATACATTTGGCTAAGACCGGCGATATAATCGACCTTTTCCTGTGGAGATTCTGTTTTTTTTTCATTTATTTTTTATCTTAAAACAAATAAAACCGCTGCCCCCTGCTGGCTCTTGGTTCGTTGGTAACTCAATTTTCATTGAAATCGATGGATGTTTTGTAATAGAGGAGCAGAGAGAGAGGGAATTACAAGGACTTTATTGAGATATTTTGTTGACATGATGGAAGTTTTGTGCCCGAATGCTTCCCGAACGGTCCCTCGCTTAGATGACTTTAGATATCCTTGAGTGGATATTTGAATTGACACTACCAGCAATTTTCTTGTTATACAATATTTATAGGTTATATAAGTACTGTGGGTGTTTTACATCATTGTCAAAAAAAAAATAAGGACATTGGTGTGCGTCGCGTGGAACACGACATCTGGGTAATAAAGTATTCATTCAATATTCCATCACCTCTCACCACTAAAGGCAGAACAGTTTGTGTACGTAGAATGATGCACGGCTCCTTGGGGCTCGGAGGGTGAGATTTGGAGGATTTTAAGCAGCAACTTCGTATCCTCTCGTAGTGAGAAACTATTTTTCATTTCATATTCAACGAGTATCCTTTAGATATTCATGAATGGGAGCATTTTCTTTTTCTTCGTAAATGACACAAGTTGCGATGCGGTTTCAGTTAATGGAAAGTTTTTGTTTTGCAATTGGTTTTGAAGTCTCTACACGTGTACATGTACATACATATGTATATGTAAGTACCAAGATTATTTACTATGTGGTGAGTCTTCCGAGTAATTTGCGATGAAAACTTAAAAACATCCAACATTGGAGAATTTATTTAATAGATATTTCGAAAAATTATGTACATAGTTGATAATACAGCGGACGCTCACAAATTAGAACTTTCGGAAATTCGAATCTTCCAGAAATTCGAACCTGAGTTTTTAATGCATTGAATGCTCTAAAATTAGAACTTGAGGTTCTAATTTCTGAGCGATTTTTTCTTTCTTAGCTTTGTACACATATTAGCATTTTCTCGGATAGTCAGGCGGCGTTAAAATCTCTGGAATCAGTCTCATCCACTTCTAAGACTACCTCCAACTGCCGTTCATCTCTCATAGAGAAGGCTAAGCAGTTTAACATTCACCTTTGCTGGGTGCCGGGGCACAGAGACATTCCAGGGAATTGCAAAGCTGACGAGGTCGCTAAAATAGGAACAACAATACCTATTCTATCCGATAAGAAAAATAAAGGTATGCCACTCGGTACCACCTGCCTTGCTACAAAGCAAATCTGGCCTAGATTAGATCTAAACCGCTCTAGATACCTTTTGTCACTAAAAAGACTAGATATTAGTACGATTATCGGTGTCATCACAGGATACTGCCTTATAGGCAAACACGCTACTAGACTTGGCATCATTTCGAATGACTTCTGCAGAAGCTGTAGAGACGAAGAGGAGGAGGAAAGTCCAACACATCTCCTCTGCTCGTGTCCAGCTATTTCGCGTAGTAGGAAACTTCACCTAGGAGAATACTTCTTCGATGATCTAAGTGATCTAACACAAAAAGACGTAGGAAGCCTTCTTCGCTTTGTACAAAGCTCCAAATGGTTCTCTTGAGTAGCGGGGTAATTATCCCCAAGGCCTCTATAGGCCTAAGTGTGCTGGTACTTGTTACCGGCAGCCACTGCTACCTAACCTAACCTTGTACACATAGGGGAATCCCCATTTTTGTATTTATTCTGCTACAACAAGGCAAACATAAAAAGGGGAATCGGCAAATTATGTATGTGGTGATTCCCTCCGCGTTTTTTTTGTCATACTCAGGTACATATTTGGTTATACGACTGTGAATATTTGATTCGCATGTACATAATTGACTCAGTTTTGATAAAAAAGTGAATGTAATTTATTAAAAATGTCAAATAAACGTAAAAAAAAAACATCTACAGAAGTAAGCTACTTGCTCAATTAATCGCTGAAGCAGGTGGTGAGCTGAGTAATCTTTTGAAACGCCATTCAATTCGCAATGCAAAAAAATTACTGAAACAAGCTTGGGATGTGTTGCTACAAAGAGTGCTAAAGAATTGTTGGTACAACTTGTTGAATCGGGACTTCGACCACTAAGACAGCGACGATAATTTGCCCCCAGCACAATTGGTGCAAAAAAATCAGCACTGCAATGAAGTTCTTCGAATAAATCAAAATCTTTTAGCAGAAATTGATCCCAATAGTTCCATCTGTAGCATATAGATTAGAGAGGAAATCGAAGAATGGAATCAAGATGTTTTTGAAGGCGCATCTGAAGATGAACTCAGTAGCGATGATGCGGCTTCAGATAACAACGAAGACGATGTTGTCGATGTCGTACCAGTTATTTCTCATTCTACAGCCATTGAAAACGTCAATAATATAATCAAATTGTGCAAAAAGAGTGAGTTGTTTTCCACTACGCATATGACCAATCTTTTGGCCCTCCGTAACGATATCGTTGTATCAAGTTCAATTAAACCAGGTAGTTTCACTCTTTTTTTTACTTTTTAAGTGAATTAAAAAAAAGTCTAGAAATTAGAACATTTCGGAAATTAGAATCACCCCAGGAACAAGGTGGTTCTAATTTCTGAGCGTCCGTTGTAGGTACCTACTATAAAATTATTTTTTTTAATTTAGGGTTGGGTTCTCGTGAGTCGTGAGTGAGATAAAATTGAACAGTTTGAGAATTTCTGTCTTCATATTTATTTTGGCCACTGTATCTCGT
Source organism: Brachyopa scutellaris (assembly GCA_949775065.1). Lineage (NCBI taxonomy): Eukaryota > Metazoa > Arthropoda > Insecta > Diptera > Syrphidae > Brachyopa > Brachyopa scutellaris. Next base: position 106,176,948 of record OX459113.1, read on the forward strand.
TATCGTGTTAGTATTTTAAGAAAGTAGTATTCAATGAAAAAATGGTACTCACACATGACTGATTTGTTTTAAAAAATGAAAATATTTTATAAAAAAATAAAATATTTGGCTTCAGCAGTCCTAGGTAGAACCAAGCCTAGCTTCCCGCAACCATTTGTGTGTGCGCGTTATATTTTTGCACGAATGGAAGGGACCTACAGTTTTCGGCCGTCTCCGAACGGCGAGTTGGGAAGCTTTACATGACAAATGATACTCTTGAATGCTTGTCAGGCATTTTGAAGAGGTGGGCACTGTGAAAAAACTTTTTAGGTGTTTGCGGCGGGATTCGAACCCAAGACTTCTGGCTCAGTAGTCCGACGCACTAACCACTTGCGCTACGGTGCATTTTATAGGGGAGTACAATCATAACGAGGGGAGCATAGGAATGCAGTGTTTGAGAGGGTAGTCTGCGAATACTACCTTCGGGAGCCCTGTTCATGACCCGTTGCGACCACATTCCGAAAATAGAGAGTTCTGAGCGATTCTTTACACATTTTTTTAAAAAATATTTTTTTGTCTAAGTACTCGTATTTGGTCATCGTGGCCATGGTGGTTAGTGCGTTGGAATACCACGCAATCCTGCCCGGGTTCAACTCCTGGCCGGGTCTAACACTTAAAAGAGTTTTTTCACGGTGCCACCTCTTTCGAATGTCTGACAAGCATCAAAGAGTATCATTTGTCACGATTCAGCTTCTCAACTCGCCGTTCGGAGTCGGGAAAAAAAATTGTAGGTCCCTTCCATTCGTGCAAAAAATATAACACGCACATACAAATGGTTGCAAGAAGCAGGCCCAGGTTCACCTCGAGCTGTAGCGCCAACTAAGTAAGTACTCGTATATTTACCTATTTTTTCATTTTTATTTACTTTTAGTATTTTACTGAGCTAATTTCTCAAAGAAGTTTTTTTGGCGAAAGCAAAAACCTATAATGAAAATAGGGACACCAAAACCAGATTATATTCTTGCAATGTTATACGAAACCAATTAAACCCAATCATGTGTCCGTGTGTGCGTATTTTATATGCTTCATTTTATATGGAACCTTTTCTAGCCCCGTGAGACTTGTATAGGCGATTTTCAGCAGCCCTAATGTGGGCTAAATTTGGGGGTACATTTCATAATATCCTCGGTCTCTGGTGTTGCCATATTCAAGCATTCCCTTTGATATGTTAATTTTTTTTGAGTAATTTTTGAAGGAGACCTAATCATCCCGAATAGAGAATTTAAAAGAATTACATATATGTGCTTATGCTTGTCACTCGGATTTGAGTAAAATCTCATCTGGTTATTAGCCGGGCACGTTTCAATCAATGCAGACCGGTGTTGTGTAGTCCAATAACATCCAATTATCGGTTTCATATAACGATAACTTGAGCCATTAAGCTCCGCTGAGATTGCCATTGCTGGTGTTGCCCATTTCAACATTTCGACATCTGCTGCATCACCAATTAAACCATCACATGACACCCTTACCAATCAAGCGAATGTGCGGGATTTTATAAAAAAAAAATGCAATAAAAATATTAATTAAGGATTAAAAAAGTGCAAACACTTTCATAGGCGCACCCACGTACACTTCAATGGCCTACGCCTCAGCTGTTCATTCAAACCGCTCCATAATCGACGTGGGTAGGAACGCAGCACACGTGCATCTAATGTCCTCGATCGTATTTGTGCTCGCATGCGATAAGCGCGTAAAATAACAACCCTCTCGAGTGTGCAACATACTGGATGCAGCAGCAGCAGGAAAAGGGTTAAAAGGGTTGCACCAGTTGAACCGTGTTTGCCAATTTAATGGCACCACCATCATTACCACCACACCTACAACAATTGCTGCAGTACACTCGTACCAGCAACAAAACAGCGTTCGGCGTGCGAGTGCATTTCATTGCTGCTATATGACAAACAAGGACCTAAGGACGCGCCGCTGCTGCTGCTAATAAGTGTCATCATCCCAAATGCGCACATATACGTACGGTATACACGAGTACTCGTACGATGTCATTAAGAACGCACACGTGGGGTGCAAATTTCAAATTCCATGGTTTCCTCTGTTCTCCATTGGGGGTGAAGAGTTGAGTGTCGTACACAACAGACAATACGACGAACACAAAATGGTTGTAAACAAAAGGGTGGGGCAACAGCAGGAGACAGGCCTTTGTATTTTACCAAAATGAAAGTAAATCGCGGGAATATAATCCGCGAACGAGTTTGTAAGGACTTGAACCATCCATCGTCTCCCGGCAGGCGTTTGTGGTCTCGAAAGGTTACCTAATGCACTCGCATTTTTACAACCTCATTGTAAGGAGGCGTAGGAAAAAATAAATATATTACACCGCGCCCCATGAGGATATCAGGAAATAGTCTTTTGTTTATTGTTATCCTTCGTTGCAATCTTTTTCATTAACATTAATGCCCACTTTGAGGGCTTGTTGGCCATCGCCAAAGTGACGTACATAGCTCTTATTGCTAATTCATGTAGTTGAATGACGGATATTAATGGATCTGTTATGTTCTGCTTGTCTGTGTCGATGTCACCATCATCATGACTTGTGAATGACTGAAAGGACAGTGTTAAGGATTTGCCAGTCATTTGTCTATCTACCTCTGCCATTTTTTTTAAAGGAAGAACTCCTAAGGTCCCATACAAATGTCAAACAAATTAAGTGGCGTGACTTTGACATTTTTTTTTACACATTTCTCATTTGATACAACGACGTCGCTCAGTACGAATGAATGACTGTTAAAATAAACATACCTTATGCCATTTATGAGATGACATGACAAAGTAATGTCAAATGTCATCTTATTCCATTTCTGACATATTTTACTACATGTCTGGATACGGATGATAAAAAAAAAACTTTTTTATTACCTACTCTGTGGTATCATTGTGCCCATCGGCTAAAGACTAATTAAATATACGATAAAATGTATTAATCCCATGGGGTTGTCAAATCTTTGTACGCATAAAAGTGGGTTGTAAAATCGTAGTTAACTGCTGGCCTGACGCCTGGGTGATAACAAGTAAAAATCTAAGCTCACGCTATAAACTATTTTTGCAATTAAAAGTGGTTTATTGCCGCTTTCTGATTTACTTGACACTAAAGTGTTTAAGGGGTTTTAGAGGGTCCTTAATGGATGAGCTCTCCGGAGCAGGTGTCTACTCAGAAGAATGCCACGTTGAGCAATCTATTCCACTGGGTAGATTTACAACTGTCTTTCAGGCAGAGGTGTATGCTATCGCTACTACAGCGCACATTGCACTTAACAAGAGGTGGAAATCCAAGTCCATCTACATCTGCTCTGATAGCCAAGCAGCTATCAAAGCCTGTTCAGCAGCGTTGATCAACTCAAAAATTGTTGAGGAAGCTGTCAACAAACTGAATCAGCTTGGGCGATGTAATAAGATCACACTGGTCTGGGTCCCGGGACATTCTGACATCCCGGGAAACGATAAAGCTGATGCTCTGGCTAGAGCTGGATCAGCGACCCCTTTTATCGGTCCTCAGCCTGTTATTGGCTGCAGTTCAGCTTATGCTAAAAACAAGCTTCTTGAACTGCTGCGACTACAGCATTACAACCATTGGCACGAACTTAGGTCATGCCGACAGGCCAAAATGTCAGTAGACGCGCCCAGGGCAAACAGAACTAAGTTTCTGTTACACCTTCGTAGAAATGACCTCAAAATCCTCACAGGACTGGTCACTGGGTTCACTCCCTTAAACGAGCACCTGAACAAAATTGGAATCAGAAGCTCGGGCCTCTGCGAGATGTGCCTGGAAGAAGATGAGACGGCTGAGCACTTCATTAGCGAGTGTCCGGCCTTTGCTCGAATCAGAAAGGCCACTCTAGGCAGCTACTTCCTACGGGACGTTGATCTACTGGAGCTCAATCTTGCCCTATTGCTTCGCTTTCGAAAGCGACGGGCAGATTTAGATCGACATATAGCTCAGCAACAAATCGCTAATTCAGCGAATGGGGTGGTACTTCACCAAAGTACAATGGGCCTACAGGTCTACGTGCTTGTTGTCTCTAAGGAGACAACCCCCTTCCAAATACAATACAAGGGGTTTTAGAGAAAATCCATGTTTTGCCAGTTTTTGGCCAATAATAAGAGTAGAGTGGAGTCTCGTTAACTTGAACACGTACAAAACCAGGGCCGTTCAAGTTACTGGATCAAAACAAAATAATTGTCCTTTTTTAAACATATTCCGTTTAATGTTGGTTTTATTAATTAATCTGTGGCAATAAGTTAAAGTAGCTAACATATGTCTATTTTGGTAATTTTTCAGTACAGCAAAAATAAGATTCAATAATTTTTTTTTAAAAAAAGTATCAAAGCAAGATAAATAAAATTTAGCGCATATAAATAATGTGTACATATGTCTATTTTTATTGGCGTTTTTTTTTTTTTTTTTATTAAACTTAAGTTTATAATTTTGGGAGTTCATTTTGGGTAAAATATTTGTTTCGATTGGTTTTTTAATTTGTTAAAATTTATAAATTGAAAGTGCAATTCGTCAGTGCTTAAGGATATTCTCTTTCTTTTGACACCTCATTTATTAAGATTGGTTAAGTATGAGAGCCGCAAATGGTACCTTTACTAAATAATATATAATGATATATGATTTTGGACCAAAAAACTCGATTTTGGCTTATGTCGACATAAGCGACTCTAACTTATTGCCACAGAAATAATAAGGCAAACATTTGTTTTTAAGACAACCTTGAAAAAAAAATTGTTATTTTAATGTACGATCAGACTTTTTGATTCAAACACGCACTAATTTGTCACAGTAAAAATCACTTTAGAGCTGATTTAGAGCTTTTAACTATTAGATTCCCCTTTATGAAAACCATTAATATTTGTAGCATGTAGCAACATACATACATAACATAGGTGTAAAGCATACATAGGTGTAAAGATTCCAATTTAAAACAATTTTGATTGTCACACAAAATTTGATCAAGTCAACTCTTACAGCAACCTGAACATTAGAACACCCTTTTGCGGCAACAACTTTTGCTATTTCACACCAACATATGTAGCTGCAATTTACTAACAGAACTATGTTGTTCACAAGAATAGTTATTTGTGCCTACAGAATGAATGGTACTAGGGACAAAATAATATCTAAGTGGTTCAGAATCTGTACCACACTCGCGAATTAAAAAAAAAAAACTGTGGTTCAAATTTTGAACCAGCTGCGATGTAATAGTTTAAAGAGGTTTAATTGTTCAACTTATAGAGTATTTCATGGAAAAATTCAAGGTACCGAGTCTTAAAAATGGGAAAAATAGCATGTTCAAGTTATTGGATTGTTCAAGTTACCGAGAGTCCATTGTAGTTCATTTTACGATGGGATATATGAGGAGAAAGTATTTCAATTTCCAAGTCCTGTTACTCCTGCTACCAAAATATATTTTCATAAGTAATTCTACACGAAACCATCCTTTTCATTACGAGTCAACTCGGACACACGTCTTTCGTTGTTCTATGCCGATATTGAACTCAACAATCTCTAACACACCACTCATATGCCCGAGCTATCACCTTAAGGATTATTTCACCCTTAAGTTATAGTACCAGAGTCGTACTGATATTTTCTTTCTCAGTTTACACTACTTTGTAAATCTAGCTTGTCCATTATGTGTGATGTGTATAATTTCAGTCTTTGTAAAGTGGAGTTTCAATAAATGAATTCTTAAGTTCTTAAGCCTCCGAACCGGGATAGATTTCGAATATCCGAACTAGATTCCATCTGGCAGGGGGTAGCCGATCGTCCTTAATCTACGCCAGATCGTCTACCTGCAATTGGGATTGCGGTTTCAACCACTTTGGTAGCTGTTGCAGCCTGTCTAAATATTCGGCGAGCCATTGCTTCCAGAATATCTGTAGAAATCGTTGGATCGTCCTCCAGTAGTCATTGTACCCTTGTTTGCCTAGGGTTAAATCGGGTTCTGGAATAGTATAAAATTGTTTTCCAATGAGGAAGTGAGCTGGGGTGAGAGCGTGGAAGTTGTCGGTATTATCCGAGAGGGGAGTAAAGGCAGGCTTCAATTTGAGCCAGAAGAATGACAAGTTCCTCATACGTAAGGGTCGCCGACGATCCTTTTAAAGCGGTGCTTGACACTTTTCACCCCGGCTTCCCACAATCCTCCAAAGTGTGAAAAAACTGGGGGAATGAATTCCCACCTGGTTCCCTGCGATGCCAAGACGTGGACCATTTCCTTCCAATCGTGACCAGCTTTTTGTTTGAGACGATGTAGCTCTGCCTCAGCTCCAATAACAGTCGCTGTAGAGTTGACTACAGGTCCCTCGTCGAGCTGCAAATCGCCGGAGAGCCGTCAAGAATGCTTACGTGGTTAGGACCGTTTACTTTAGGTGGCGCTACAGCTAGGGGGGAACCTGGGCCTGCTTCTCGCAACCATTTGTGTGTGCGTGCTATATTTTTTGGAAGGTTCCTACAGTTTTTTGCCGACTCCAAACGGCGAATTGAGAAGCTCATTGACAAATGATACTCTTTGATTGCTTGTCATTCGAAAAAGGTGGCAACCGTGAAAAACTTTTTTTTTAGGTTTTGGACCCGGTCTGGGATTGAAACCGAGCAGCATGCGTAGAAGACCAACGCACTAACCACCACGGCCACGGCGATCACCGTCCGTTACCGCTTCCAAATGGATCACCTTAGAACAGATGCAAAAAAACACAGCCAAATACTCTTTTAGCATTTTAGAGCTCCACGACCGTTCTACGAGTGAATGTTGATCGGCCCGGAATAACTGACCCCAGTGTGTAAAAACGCTCTTGCAGGCGTGACCCGAGGACACGGTAAATCTCCCATCAGCGGCTGAGCTGTCTTACAACGATACCGATGGTATTGATGAATTTCTTCACTGACCTTTTAATGCTGCAGATCCCATACCTGAGTCATATGTGCGTGACCATCAACTGTATACCTCCGTGTAAGGTTTTTTCATGGGCGTCCCTTAAGGGGTACATACGTCCAGAATTTTAAAAAAATCGCTCATTTTTTTTCTACAGATTATTATTCTCTATAGTTTATATGTGAAAACCGATTGTGAACATTCCCCATAGATCCAAAGTTATTATAGAAAATGTGACGGCCCGACAAGAGCCCGCAGCGCGATTCCGGTGGCCTTTGTATAAGGCAGCATTTTTCGGAGTCCCTCAGTTTGTCAGTTCATTTGTTATCCTTAAGTATGTATAGGGACATTTATAAAGCATGAGGAGATTATATATAGGTTTCTGAAGTGAAGGTTAGTTGTATTTGATCGTTCAAAGTGAGCTGCGCGTGACCTCGAGTGAAACGCACTTGAAACTTTAAACGCGTTTTTCTGAAAACTACTTTTTCCAGCATGGTCTGCAGTTTTTAATATTTTTTGATGCATTTTTATTTTAAATATTCGAAATTGTTTTCTCCATAGTCTGCCGAGCTGGATTTTTGATATTTTGATTAAAAATTTTTATAAATACATATAGGGTAACTTCGGGCATTATGGCGCACCTTGTAATTACCACATTTCCGGTTTACTTATTGAAAATAAAACGATGGAAAAACTTGAGTCTTCCTTGATAGAGTGCCATGTTGAGTTGTAAAGCTGTTGCGATCTTTTTTTACAAGTGAAAAAAATAATAAATAAAAAAATACCCCACTTTTGTCATCTGCATATATTTTTGGCTCTTTTTCATTTGCGTGTGGCTCCTTAAGTATAAAACGCACGGGGTTAGTCTACACGGCGAAGCGAAGTGAATCATAGCCGGGTTTTTAAGTTTTGTGCAAATGCGTCTTTTTTGTAATATGGCGCACTTGCCGCACCCATTTTGTTCCAAAAGTGATGAAATCAACAAAGTATTTTTGTTAGTCAGAATTTCCCTTCCAAAAACTCGTACATGCTTTTTTTATCTTTGTTATTTTTTTCCCAATATTTATTTTATTTTAAGTTCAGCAATAAGATACAGTTTTTCGAAAAATTGAATTTTGTCATACAAATATAAGTGGGACCCCTTTTTTGCTTCTGGACCCCTTTTTTGGACGCTTTTTGAAATTTGCTCGCGGCAACCCTGCCTAGGAGTAGAAAATGAGCAGAAAATTGTGCCTCGTGTAGGGAAACTACAAGCGTATGGATTCGCTCGTAACAGAAAAGAGCTGTTTTGAATGGGCTTTGAACAGGCAGACAAATACAGGCCAAGACATCATTTTAATAAGTCGTAGGTGGTCACACGACTCATGTACTTCATTCAAAAACACTTGTGATAGCTGTGACAAATCAAACCGCGATTACAGCATCACGCCATATTGCCCAAGAGGATGCGCCATATTGCCCTATGCATAGGGCATTATGGTTTTTTGTAACACATTTTTAACTTAACTTTTTCTTTGTTTAAATCATTGAATTATTATAATTATTTAACGTATTTTTGTTCTGATTTTCTTATATTTTCTAACTGTTTTTGTTTTTTTAATAAAAAAGCTTTTCATTTTGAAATTATTTGAGAAACAAATAAGTGCGCCATAATGCCCGAAGTTACCCTATGTAATTAAAGTGTGACATTTTTAACACAAAATGCACTTTTTTTTTAAGCTGCAGTAAATTGCCAAATTTTTCGAATTTCAAAAACCCGGCGCGACAGACTATAACTACAACTTTACTTTACAAGAATTTTTTTTTACATTTTGCACATACATCAACATTTCAAGGAGAAATGATGCAGACCGTGGAGCAACTTTTTTTTCATAGTGCCTTGAAAAACGTGATTTTTTATATTTTAATTCTGGTAAAAAAAAATTGAAATAAATTTTTTTATTAAGTTTAAATACATACCAATAAACAATGTGTAAAAGTTATTTTTATTAATTTCTATTGTTATCTTTTCTCATATACCGTTCTATTATATTTTAGCAAGTTTCAGCTGAAAAAGATTGCGTTAGGTGCTCGTCTCTGAGTTGCAGTTCACTTGTCGCGAAACTTGTGAAAAAACACATGTATGAATATGGGTATGTGATTGAAAAAATACTCAAAAGTGATGCACAGTGCATATTTTTGCGTAAAAATTTCAGTAAGTTCGGTGCATTATGCTACAATAAGCAAAATAATTGCTTCAAAATATTCCATACATCATAGGGATACGTTATAATACATTGTGACTGAAAGTGTCAAAAACCCTTTTTTAAGTATTTTTTTTCAAAAAATAAATAAAATTTTGTAATTCTAAAGGCTTTTCCAGACCGAACGAAACATTTCAGAAACATTGTTTAAAAAATGTTTCCCGATTGTTTCCCATTTGACTCAGAAACATATTAGAAACATTTCAAAAATGTTTCTGAAATGTTTCTATTGGTACACCGCTGATGAAACATTTCTGAAATGTTTTTCAAATGTTTCTGAAATGTTTTTTATTTCCTATTCGCAACGGAAAATTATTTTTGTTTCTCAATGCAGACAGTGAATATAAAAATGAAAATGTTTAGAAAGGCGTGGAGTTATGAGGATAACATTATTTTAAATAATTTTCTGACACATTTTGTGCTCTGCTTGGCCTATGTATACACTATTCAGTAGTACCTTGAGAATAGTAGCTTCTACACGATTTTATGAGTTGTTCGATGTACACAAACAATTGGGAATTTTTGGACACCCGAATGTCGCAAGTCGAATAAATTCTCTTAAGCATTTAGATATGTACATAAAATATTTCATAGAGGAACGGAGGTTTTTTTATGATGTCAGAAAGCATGAAGGTCACGAATTTCGAATACTGTCTCTGCATCCTGGAATCGTGCAACTTCTTTGGAAGCTAAAGCTAAAGTTTACCAAATCGACGTTCTTTTAACCTGGCTTAACGTAAAAGAAATAACGAACTGCTCAAAGCCTGACTTTTACCACCTCCATTTCTGAAATGTTTCTGAAATGTTTCTGAAATGTCTCTGAAATGTTTTTGAAATGTTTTTGAATTGTTTTGTTCGGTCTGGACACACCTTAAGAAATACGTGTTTCATTAAATTCGAAAAGCTATCAAATCAACTAGTACTTTGATGTTTTTACGATCTTGCGCCGTAAAGGGTTAAGATAAGTGTCATATGTCAGTTAACGGTTTGTGCTTTGTCTCACGGCTAATCTATTGTTGTTCATTATTTGGGCTAAACATTTAATTTTAAGAAATTTGCTTGTCAGTTTTTATTCTGATATATTCGAAAGTTGATTTGACATTTTAAATCCTTGCATCGGAAGCAACGTGTGTCTCAAGATTTAATAAAGAGAATAAATTTACAATCTTGACGAAAAATAGACGACGGCAACACCTTCCAAAGATAAATACCGTAAAGTTGTTGTTATTCAAATCGTGTTAGATGTCCATTTGTGATTTGGAAATTACTTTTCTACAAAAAGCTGGCCGGAACTGTTTTTTTTTCGAAGATTTTGCACTGTGACTTTATTTTCATTGCAGTTGTTTTTGACGTTCACTCTCTCAACTGTAACCTGAAATTTTTCCAGTTTGTTTATTTTTGCATTAGTGCTCGAGTACTTTGTATATATATTTTAATGAATCTTCAATTTACATAAACTGCATTATTTAAGGATTCTTTTCAAAAATCACCCACAACGATGGTCTGTTCAATTTTGGCTATGGAAATACTATTCAAGCCAACAACTATAAAACCAAGCTGAGGACCCTATACCAGGTGTCTTCGCTGGTAGGTATCTCATTTAAATGCTTTAAGGATGCCATTCCACACAATGGAACTAAAAGCCAAGGCCAAGAATCGCCCAATAGCACAAACGTTCCCACGAACACGAACCCTATCACTATATACACTCGTATCTTGCAACTGCGCGAATGCAACGTTTATAATCACCCTGCTTTAAGTCAAACACTCACAGCATAGATTATGCTGCAGACTGCAGTGACGGCTTTCTCCTTTTTCCCGTCTCTCTCTCATGGACTCTGTCTGCGTTTATAGAGTCGTCCCCGGCTGGCAACGGCATTCAATGGCTCGAACCAAGAATTTAGAACACGACCAAGCAACAGTATGAACAGCTGCAGCCGTTACCCACCGGTCCGCAGCTATGGACCAAGTTCAACACACTCTCACGGTGTGAATGTCCTTTCACGATAGTTTGCGCCACGATTAATGAGTGCATAACGCTTCCGGCCACAATCGGTTTCCCGTCCATGCCGCGGCCGCCTCGGTCCTTTCATTTTTGCTCTGTTTTGTCCCTGATTAAGTTTGTTTGCTTTGTGTCTTCAATGGCGCGAGGAAAATGTAAATGCAAAACCAAAGAGGACGCGATAATATGCTGGATTTCTTACTGGAAAGTTATTTTGCGACGCGAGTATTGTTTTTTTTTTTTTTTTGCAATGGAAGCTGAATAAGTTCTCAGTGCACACACACAATCCATTTTAATTTGCCTTTTCATTCGGTTGAAGGAATTTTTAATGATTCAATGAAGAGGACGATAAATAATAACAAGGACGATGACAGCGGTCCTCCCTTCTTCCGGCTGATTTCATAACAATAAACAGGACGAATGAAGAAAAACAAACAGAGCGTGGAATTGAATTCCAAGTGCAAAAAAGGGATCACATGTCAACTGTCCACACACACACACGTCGAATCATGAGGGTATTGCATTTGAAAGATGTCCAAAACTGATAATAACACATACTCGCATATTCGCCTACACATCAAAAACAAAGGATTTGCGCTTTTATATTACATGGGAGACGGGAGCTGCCTCCGAGGCGAAATTAGCAAGGACACTTTGCAAAGGATTACTTCATGACTTATCTCGTGCATCAATGGAATGTGCAGCCGAACATCTAACCACGTTCGCCCATTGCAGTGGGGATGGGTAATTACTGCTCCTTATGCATGCACACTTTTCCATCTGAAATTGAAAACCGTCCAATTAGTGATTCGAGGGAGAGTCCTTGTTTTTTTTCACATTTTCCATTCAAAAAGGAGAGGAGTGCTTTTATCAAATTTTTGGAATCTTTATTGAAACATGGAAAAGCAGCACAGTGCGCTCATATTTGCGGGTGGTTGACAGAGGGGGGGGAGGAGTTTTCATACTCGTATTTCATGCGAGTCTATTTGAATTTGATTGGATATTTATGGACTGTAGCTGGCGGGGAGTTACGAGTATTTGCCATGATGATTCACATTTTTAAATACAGATGCGATCTTTATGGTTAAATTTCTATTTATTTTCAACAGAACGTATTCATTCGATGCTTCTGACATAAATAGAAGAAAAAAAACTGCGGCTAATATGGTCTGTTCTGAAGTTCCAATTTTCGAGGATTCCGAATGATATTTGGCAAAAGAAGCGAGTTGTTGACTTCCCATTCCTCTATCGTAGCCGGCTTAACCATGTAGACTTTGGACTTTACGTAGCCCCAAGCAAAAACGTCTAGAGGTGTGATGTGTCACATGATCTATGCGGCCAATTCACCGGCCCAAAGTGTGAAATTAACTGTTCACCGAATTGTTCTCGCAATAAACCCATGGTTTCACGGGCTGCCACACAGCCGTCTGGTTGGATGGTTTGTGTTTCAAATTTTTCGATGGTAAAGCGTTCGGTAAGCTGATTATGTGGACCACAATGTTGCTCTAAACACACGAAACGCATTTATCGTAGAACGTTGTTTTTCGTAATACAGCTGAATAATTTGTAGATGTTGTGTCGGGCTAAGTTTTTCCATGATGTCAAATGTCAAACAATACAAATTTCAAATGTGAAAGGACGTTCGATGCCATTATGTATGGAACTCGATTTCTTTTGCATGGCCACCACGGGCACACTTGCAGAAGTCCAGACGCTGAACCCAATTTTCGACGATTTTCAAGCATAAATCGGCCAATACTGCTGCAATTGCACGACCGAGGCGGCCAAGCGACTGGACCATTTCGTGAGATAACACGTTCTCCAAACTTGGTTTCCAATAAATTGATTGTGACATTCGCTGTGTGGCTTGTGGCGCCGTCCTGTTGGAACCACATGTCCTCCAAGTCCATATCATCCAATTGGGGCCAAAAATATTCGGTTATCATTGAGCGGTAGCGATTCCCATTCACAATAACGTGCCGGTCTTGATTATCACGGAAGAAGTACGGCCCAATGACGCCGCCGGCCCATAAACCACACCAAACCGTAATTTTTTCCGGATGCAATGATGACTCATGGAGTACGTGTGGATTGCTGCCTGACCAATACCGCATATTTTGTTTATTGACGAAGCCATTCAGCCAGAAATGAGCCTCATCGCTGAAGATGATTTTTCGATGAAAATCCGAATCATTTTCAAGTTGTTGCTCAGCCCAATTCACGAACATACGACGCTTCTGGTGGTCAAGCGGCTTCAGTTCTTGCGTCAATTTAATCTTGTAAGGATGTAGGCCAAGATCTTTTCGCAAAATTTGCCACAACGACGTCACAGAGATGCCCAACGCTTGAGAACGACGTGTGAGAGACACATTTGGGCTTTCTTCAACTGAAGCCTCAGCGGCAGCAATATTCTCGACACTACGGGCACTTCTTTGTCTCATTGGCACGGGAACATTTTGTACTGTGCCTGTGAATTCAAATTTTTCCACTAGACGCTCAATTGTTGATCTGCTAGGACGATTATGACGACCATAAATTGGACGTAGCGCTCTTAACGTTGAGGCCACTGACTCCGAATTTCGGTAGTAAATTTTAATAATTTCGACTCGTTGTTGGCTCGTATATCTTTCCATCATGAAATGGCAAACCTTACTGAAGAGAAATGTCGAAAGAACGGTAAGAAATATGGCTTCGTTTGCTGTCCCTGTCGCTCTACTTTTGTAGCGTCCCTGTTGAAAAACCCTGTACCTCAGTGATATTTTTTTTTTTTTAATATTTAGACGTATTTTTATGGGTATAATAATAATTTCGAAAACTGATTTTTTTAGAATTTGAAAACGGTTCACGTTCAAATGGTCTTGGACCCACATATCTGTGATCTCGACAGTATGACCAATGTTGCGGCATAAGCCAATTTTGGTTAAAACAAGAATTTCGAATTCGTCTGTTACGTTGTTGGTCACGTTCAAATGGTCTTGGATCCACATATCTGTAATCTGGGGAGTATGACCACCGTTGCGGCATATGCAAATTTCGGTTATAGCAATTATCTCGAAAACTGATTTTTTAGAGTTTTGAAACAGTCTGGCATAAGTCTTGCCACGCTTGAAACGTCATGGACCTACATTTTTGCGATGAGATAAAAGATTAAAATTTGGCAAGCATTACTGAATCTGAAACAATTGGGGCATATCATTCTGACTTCTGACTTCCGGTCGACACGCATGACCTAATGTTACTCTATTTTAATTAGAGCAAAAAAAAAACCACTCCAATATCCTTAGAATTTCTTCTCCACTACCCCCCTCTTGAAGCTTTAAATTTCAATTGAAAATTCGCCATCTCCCTTACAATCCGATTATTCTTTCTTTATTTTTTAGAGGACGCACAACAAAGGTCGCTAGTCGCTACCCAAATGTAGATAAACGTTTATGATTAAAATCAATTCAATCAATTTTTTCCACTCTAATAATTCGACTACCTATCCCCGCTCACCCCCGCCAATAGTGAAACGTGATATTCGCTCGTTTCACCAGTGAGCAACAGCAACCTTTTCCAATTACTTCAGGAAAATCAGGAAAAAAAAGAAAGAAAATGACTTCCATCCACAGATCCTGTTAATTTCCTGTTTAAAAAAAAAAGAAGAAGAAGAAGGAAACCCTGCTCCATGGCACAATAAATTCAAATCAAAGTGGATCATTGAGAAACAATTTTTTTGTGTGCTCTGCGAAGAAGAAAATGTACATAATAGGCAAAGAAAAATCTTTTAAAGCAACACTCTTCACAGGACGCAAACACTTTTTAAGGATAATCCACCTCTCAGTGGCACCATCAGTTCGTGTCGCCTTCTTCGTCGGTACGGGTAGCTACACACACTTGGCAAACATATTTTCCAGCATTTAATTCGTGAAAGTAACACAACAACAACAACAACAACACAAAAAGGTCCTTTTCTACGTTTAGAGATGACGACAATGATGAATCCAATGGAAAGCATCCTTTCTGTAGTCGTGGAGAGGAGAATTCGGAAAACAACCTTATTTTATTAGAGTTTAAGGCACTTCTTGTCGCAAAAAGGACTAAATTCAATTCACACAAAATGTGCCATATTCAATGTCCCACCCCCCTCTGCCCACCGACTTTACCCTGATCTCAAACTCACAGGGACGAGAATTGGAAGAAGTGAATATTATTGGTGACAAACACAGCACAAATAAACGAGCGGCGGGGGGGGGGGGGGGATGAGAGGAGACCTGGTTCCCATGAGACGACGTCGGCAGCGGCGCTGTAATGTCCTTGGAAAATCAAGCTGTTTACTTACGTCGAAATCCCAGACAAGTTCCATGTCCCGCAGTTTTACATTCATATTAAGGATAACGCACCGTCCCACACATATACACACACAATCATTATGCGGTGGCGGAGGATTAGGAAATTGCTATGCAAAACACAGGAAGACAGGATAACTCACCTCGAACGGCATACAGGATCAGAACAGCCTTAAAAAGGCCGTGTAAATCCATTTTTTATGAAGTCTAATGCTTTCCATTACATTTTTTATGAGTGATTTTCGGAGATTGTTTTCTTTTGTCCTTGCTTGCCGGTGTTTTCGTCCTTGTTTGTGCCAAACAATATTGTTTCAGTTTATTTTTTTGTTTTGTTTTTCTTCTATACGACTCAGAGTGAGAGTCTTTCCTTTATTTTATTATCTCGTTTCTAGGTGGGTAGAGAATATGTCTCCTGATGAAAGGTCCTTTGTGGTCCTGTACGTTGTCTAAATAGAATTGTTGCAGATGGCTTTCATAGTCACATACATGTCGAGTATCCTTTTGCAATTAACATAATTTCATTTGTCGTAGTTGTCGTTCTCGTTGGCAGACCACCTCGATCCAACAACTCTCAGGAATAGTGATGATGGTGAGTTCCACTTTATCATCAGCTCAGCCCGTACTCAGGACACTCTGCAAGAGATAGGAAGAAAAAATTTTGGATATGAGTAAAAGGAGGTACAAAAAAAAACCTGAAATGCAATAAATTAAATAGAAAGCAGTTCGCACACACACACACATACATATGTACATCCTTTAAGTGACATTTTTCTCATACCTTCACAAAGAGACAGTCAGACACACAACGAAATTAATTACGTGAGTAAGGTGGAATGGAAAGTACCAACATAGGTATGTAGGTTCAGAAGTACCTGAAAGAATTCAGTTTTGTTTTTTTGTGAATTCCCAGTCTGTAGCAGGATAAGAGGTGGCTTTTTAATTAGAGGCCCAAAGAAGTTTCGCCGCACCCCTCATCCTCTCGAAGGAATTTGACCTGAAGCTAAGAATTTCTTTGGGAAATCTCTTTAATTTGGCACACACTCGTCGTAGAGCTTGTTTTTTATTTTATTTTATTTATTTTCTGTTCCATGTTATACGAACGATGTGGAAGGAGTTTATTGTGTTTGCTGCGTTGTTAACCCTGTTTAGGTGGATCTACACCTTCTGGCAGTTTGTCATGGTAAATTTCTGCTCTACGTGAGTGAAAGAGTAGGTATCCTCTAAGAAATACATATATTTCATTTTACTCGGCTGTTGAGGGTCTGACAGTAGGACGTCGACCTGCCATTTGGAGCTTTGAAACATTCTTTAATGAAACGGAGCATGAACCGGTTTATGCTATGAAAGGCCTGCTAAATTTCATAAAAGGGAACCTACATATGATACAGGATGACATAGAGCAGGAAATCATTTGAGCCCCGTCATGAGTTGAACCGAAGTGTTCCTACCTAATTTTAGCAGATGGACGCAGAAAGCCAGATAATTTGGTTCTTTTTATTTGTCTGCGAGCTCACCTTTCCAACGCAGGCTTCTAGGGTGTCAACTTTTGCTTCTATTCCGGAAACTTCATCTTTCAAACCCAAAGTCTTAGAGAATAGCTAGTAAGTAAGCGCTCTCTTTTAACGTGGTTCGCTGTTTTACTTCGAAAACGGTCCTACCCAGCAAACTTTATCTGGTATGTTATGCGAAAACCTGACCAAGTCCGTAACCACTGTGTCACAGGTTAGGTTAGGTTTATGGGTTGACGCTGAGGAAGATTCCGTAGATCCGTGTTGATCCATTATGATGCCCATTCTACATATATTGTGTTCCTTGCTTGCGTGGATGACTCACTTAAGGATTTCTGAACTCACCCGAAGTTTTTATGAAGCTACAAATGTCCTTGACCGGAAATGCTTTCCCATATTTTTAATAAATAAATTTTTTAGTTTTTTTTAAATCATTATAATGTACACATAACAAACATTTTGTATCTTCAACTTCAAAACTAAAACTTTCTTTGTCTTACACTCGGTTATGTCAATTTTCAGGCAGACGGCAAATTTTTTGCCATGCTAATGTTCTTTTAATTTTACCCAATATAAAAATCACGAGTTTGTTTAAAATAAAGAATTCATAATAATAATAATAATAATATTTTTAATACGAGTGTAGTACAGGACTGGGCGGTAACGGTAACGAAGAAAGTGGGGTGTGTCCTCATGGACGTCTTCATCGCTGCAGCCTCTGCACGAGTAATTTTCATTTAGTCTTAGTCTCATGGCATGCATGTTGTACTCGGTAACTATACTCTATCCTTGAAAGTGCTGTTTTTCTCAGTTTTTCTTAGGTAGGTAGGTAGTCGTGGTTGTTTCGGTGAAGAGAAAACCGCCGTTTTGATACTACAACCTCAGTTGATCCGTTTATTCGGAAGTATAGTTTGAAATAAATCCACCCTGTGTCCATGCAGAGGGTCAGTTCTCCAATCCTTATCTAAGATATGTATCTCTTTAAGGTCGTCGAAGAAAGATTTGTCCAGTTTGCGTTGCCAGGCTCTCGCTGGACATTTGCCAAGAAAATGAATAGAATTGGACGCACTACAGCTGTAAACATCCATAGTGTCATCTTTGGCTGAAGTCCCCATTTGCTACCAAAGGTTTTGTTACAGGCATAGCAGGCTAAGCATGCTTTCTTTACCCGTAGTTCTACATATATTCTTCATCCAACTAACTTAATACTTAGCTCTGGAGGACTTTACTTCCATAAATTCAAAATGCATAAGGGACTGCCTTAATGCACTAAGGGCAATAAAATACTCTGCTGGGTGGGACATGTGTTAAATAAAAACGAACGAAACAGCAGATAAACTGGTCAGGAATGGCTCTGACAAATGATATAATACTAGCTGATAGACAGGTCTTGCCGGCCTTCAATACAGTTAAAAATCAAATAGACGGCATCACCACTGATCTAGCCGAGGATCGATGGCGCAATACCAGCGATTCTGTCATAATCCGCAACATGTGGCCCGCAGTCGACCAGAAAAGATCATGATTCATCCTTTTAACGGGAAGAAGGTAAATCCATGTGCTCCTCGGTATTTTAACCGGACATTGTACAATGTACAATAGGTAACATGTAACATGACCAGTAGATACGGCATGGATATGAAATATAATGTCACTGCCTGACTCTCCTAAAACGGCGCCTATCTTGTATCGGAACACGGTTCTTCAACTGCCTGAACCACCTGGCTTACATTTTATTTTTTAAACTGGATCCTGCACCAAGGCTGGTACTGCGACCTGAAAGATCTATTGTATCAGATACCGCTTACAGACCTAAAAATGAAATGGTTTTGGTAAATGCATCTTCCAACTGGCACAACTAGGGTAATCACAATGGATCTTTATGGCCTCTGTGTGAAATTGCACCTACTGCAAGCGACCCTCCTAACCTTGCAATGGAGGTTGGCTTCATAGAGGGTATTTTGTATCAAGCACAAGTGGAAGGAACCTCCGCTGACATATATATGTATGTATACAAACTAAAGACGTCAAACCAAAACGTAAAATGGGCTAAGTTGCATACGGATGGCAAAGGCCTTTCTCTCCTCGCAGCCGAGACACATGTTGACTCTGGGTCTGGACTGTGGTGGCGCCTATGTAAATTAGAGGATAAGTGAAGATACACATGTAAAATGAAATTCATTAGAAGTGAGTTAACGTTTGGTTCACGGAGAAGTTCAAGATTCGTTACTTGCGATAGTAGCGCCTGACATTTTTATTAATGAACTGTTTACCGTTGACGATCGAGTTTCATTAATCCATTCCCAGTGCAAGTAACTGTATGCATTGAGCGGATTAAGTCATCTAAGTGAGTGGTGAGTGGTAAGTGCTGCCCGGGTTCAATCCCAGCAAAACACCTAAAAGTTTTTTTCACGTTGCTACCTCTTTCAAATGTCTGACAAGCAATCAATGAGCCTCTCAACTCGCAGTTCGGAGTCGGCAAAAAACTATAGTTCCCTTCCATTCGTGAAAAATATAACACGCACACACAAATAGTTCCGAAGAGTAGGCCCTGGTTCATCCCGAGCTGTATCAACAAGTAAAGTAAAGTAAGTAAGTACGTATATCTTTGAATGGAGAAATGTTGATGTTTTTGCTAATTTTTTTTAAATAGAGGGTTTCTTATTAAGCGTGTTTTAACATTTAACTTGAATAAAAAGAGTTGTGTGATAGAAACCTTTAATGCGGATTAAAGTACATTCAATATTATTATGTTTTAAAAATGACGTTATTCAAATGTCATCCGCGGCTTCGTTTACAGGACTCGATCCGAGAGGTCCAATTTTGAATCACTCTATTGCATAAGTCGGGCTGGATCTCACCAAATGGTTTAAATGATATTGTTCTCAAGTTGGTCAGTTTTTGTTGGTTTGTTGCCATAAACCAGCGACTTAACGTAACCCCAGAGAAAAAAGTCTAAACATGTTAAATCGCCCGGTCTTAGCGGCCTTTCTGAATCGTCTCTTCTGGAAATAATGCGTTCTGGGAACATTTATTGCAACAACTCCAATATAACACCCGATGTATAGAACGTTTGCGCCGTCTTGTTGGAACTATATGTCGTCCAGATTCATGTCATCCAATTGAGGCCACAAAAAGTCAGTTATCATGGCCGGATACCGTTCGCCATTGACAGTCACCTTGTGGCCAATCTCGTTTCGGAAAATGGATGGCCCAATGACGCCGTTGAACAAAATCCACACCGAACAGTAAGATTCTCTGTACACAATGTAGACTCTTGATACTGCTGCGGAGTATTCTCTCCTCAAATGCGGCAATTTTGCTTGTTCACGAAGTTGGAAGCTTGTCCAACTGCTCCAGAGCCCAATCAAAGAGCGTACGACGAAGTCGGTGATCTCTGCGTTTCAGTTCTTGTGTCAATGTGATCTTATACGGATGCAAATCAAATCAAATCAAAATCTTTTCGCAAAATCTGCCAAGTGAAGGTCGCAGAAAAGCCAACTCGTTGTGTACGACGAGGAACCGAGAGAGTTTTGATCTTCAGCCACTGCCACACTTTCAACAACAGCAGCAATATTCTCGCTTGATCGCGCATTTCATCATCGACACAGGGAATTTCGCGATAATTCGTTGAATTGCTTGCTCGGGTGGACGATCATTTCGGCCGCAAAAATATTTCGTAGCTCGCAAAAAGTTTGACGAACAGAACGCGAATTTTCATAATAAATTTTAACAATTTCGACTCGTTATTGAATGGTGTAGCGTTCCATGATAAAATGGTGACTATGACAGAACACAAACGTAAAAGAATGACAGCATTGTCACTTGAAGCGTCGGAGCAATAAACTGCCAAAGTTCGGACATAATGTAGCTTTTAAAAAACCATACACAAAGTTGTTGATACATCTTAATAGGGAATCTCAATCTTTGTTGTAATGGGACGTATCCTTTAAAAATTTATTTATTTAAAGAATATATGTATCTTCACTTCGCGTACTTTGCAATTGACTTTGTTTAACCAGAGTACCCATTTCACTAACACACCCACGTCATTTATATTTAAAATAATGCTAAGATATTTTCCACGTTAGCAGGGGAACACAGAAAATTAATTCAGGAGCGTCTATTACAACAGTGAACCTCGGAAGTGGGGTCAAAAACATGTGCATTCAAACAAACATTAAAACACTCAACTTTTCCATTGTATTGCGGTCTTAATTGCATTTACGTTTATGAAAATGCTCCCTGCACTCATCCTTTGTGCTGCCGCAAGTCCATTAAATTATCCACACTAAGCGGTATCGTGCAATCTCCGTGTGTCCTTTCAACAGCAAAGAAAAGTTAGAGAGAGAGGGAATGAGAATATTCGTATATACATATGCATTTACATTGAGTTGTTGTATTAGATACGCATAACGGGAAGTAATCAAGTTACTTAAATTATATGCTAGGCCCACCACAAGCTCGCACAAGGACCTTTCGAAAGATTTCTTCACCTAACTCCTGGCTAACAGTTATATAACTCTATGTATCTCTTGTTCTTTGGTGCTTCTGGCATTTAACTGCATGCGACCCGGGGATTAAAACCACTCTCCGATGACAACGTCAACAACAAAAGTCCTGCCACCCTGCAGAAGGGGTGAAAACTGCATAAACTGCACAGAAATAGAAGAGAAAGTTTTTTTTTCTTATTTATTTAATTTTTTCTGCAACCTTCCACTCCCATCATCTGCAGATGTTGGCAACCGGCAGGATAGAGCCTCTGGAAGGCATCAGGTGCAGAAACTTCTCATATGGATGCATGTGAATGCCGGGCAAGGATATCTTGCATCATCGTAGATTGAAACTTTTTTGTAATTTTTTTTTTATTTCAAGTTTTTTTTTGCCAGCGCGCTTCTTCTATGTTAAGCTACAAGCATGTTATGTTGAATTTTCTCCTGAGCCTTTGGTGATGTAGTGGTTGGCTTTTCAGTCTATACACTTTCACTAATACCAAGTCAGAGTCATATGGCGGAACTTGAAATGAATGGAGGGGATGAATATTATGAATTATGACAAGTTGGAGTTGTAGGACATGACAACATGAGAGCGGATGGTAAAGAGGGGAGAACGATGGGAGATGCTTTCAAATTTAGGTCAAAGTTCAAAAATCCGTCTCATCACAATTTTGTATTGTTTTGCACTGCATGGGTGAGTGAGTGAAGAAGATGGTGGAATCATTATAATTATCCTGATTATAAAAAGGAGGGATAAATGCCAAGTGGAGCAATGAATAGGGTATTTTTTATTTCTTGTATGATTTACAGCAGCTATAGGTAGGCGAGGCACTTTAAAATTTGAACTAGGACAACGTTCTAAAGTTGGCTTCTACTGCATCTTGTCTTGGTTGACAGTGAACTATTAGATTGAAATTGAGTGACAATATACGAGGTTAAGTATGGAATTTCTTATATTGATTTGTTCTAAAAACGACGCTGCTCTTGCCAAAAATAAACGTATCTGACAGCCTTAAAAATGCTTATAGAGTATGATGAAATTAGAACGACACCTCTGAAGCAAGAGAAAAACAACTTGTTCACCGGACGCCTATTCTTGTTTAATCAAGAAATACTTGAAGCTAGCTATTGAAATATACTTCTTTTCAAATCAGCCAAGGTATATGGAGTTACTTCTGGAATTCCTGGATTACTGATTACTACTCCTATTACATTGAGGTACTTTTAGGCATTTACACATAGATTAGAAATGATTTTGGGCATTTTTATGAACGGCCAAATATTTATTGAATCGCCAGAAATTGCCAGCTGAATAGGGGCCATAAGAAGGATTGCAGCGAACGATAAGTGGGAATTTGATGCGGAAAATATTGAGGTAGTTAGACAGTAGAGACAGTATCTAGGTGTGTAGTTTAAATATAAAAATTCACCTGAAAGCGAAACTCACCAAAGCTACATATGCGATGCACGTGACGGGGTGGCCATGTTTCACGAACAAAAACTTAGCACACAGTTGTAAATTTTAAGTATTTGAATGTGTAGCTGTGTGATAATGATGATTATGCCCATTGAGATAATCTACCATACCAATATGACGTCATACACTTTGTCGGTAAAAACCCAGCACTACGTGTTTTTGGAAGTAACTTTCTTCCAATTTTAGATAGAGAGTTGAGCCCACCTGCGAGGCCACCAATAAAAATACGGTGAATGTACCAATATTAACATAATGGAGGCTTGGTCTGGTGGCACGCTGCCACGAAAACCAGCAACCTTAAGGATATGACCAAAGTACAGAAAAAAGCATGAACTAGTACAAACAGCGTGATGAGAACGAATTCATATGGACACCTCAAGATACTTGGCAATTTACACCGATGGGTCAAAGATGGACATATGCATAGGACCGGGTTGCGTCTCGTAAGATCTGGGGATAAGCAGCTCCATACGACTCCCAGACCACAGCAGAGTTTTCCAAGCTGAGGTTCTAGCAGTAACAAAGGCTGTCCAATTCGTGCCTGAGGATATCACAACTTGCATTGATAAAAGCAATAGCTGCTACGCGAATAACATCTAAGATTGTAAAGTATTGCCGCGAAGAACTTAAGGTTCTTGGCACGCAGCACAACGTAAAACTCCACTAGGTCCCTGGTCACAGCGAAATACCAGGCAATAAAGCCGCAGATGGATTGACCAGAAAGGGCTCAGCCCTAGACATTGAATAAGCAGATGGTATGGCTAAACCTCCACTCTGTAGCCTTAGGGCCAAAATTGAACGGAAATCACTAAGTGAAGCAAATAGCAGGTGAAAATCATTAACCACCTGTGATGTATCAAGAAAACTGTCGCCAGAGTATAACAAAACAAGTAAAATCCTACAGAAAGACAGGAAATCGCTTTCAATGCTGATAGGAGTGCCAGTTGGCCAGATATTACATGAAGAAACTTCGCGTGAATGGTGATGAAATTAGCAGGGGATGCGGTGATGAAGAGGCTTATAAGGACACAGCCCATTTCTCTGCCAACTTAGAAATAAAACCTTGGGCAAATGCTTCTTCGGACACATCGAGCTATCGGATGGATCACCATGCCTATGAGAATAGTACTTCTTCAACGATCTCAGTGACAAAAAGACGTTGGAAGCCTATCTCGCTTTCCAAATTGTTCTTATTAGTAGCGGGGATACGCATCCTCCAGATTATTGGTATCACAATAGGCCTCTATAGGCCTAAGTGTGCTGGATTACTGGCAGCTACTGCTACCTTACCTAACTATTAGCCTCTGAAGAAAAAGTCTTTAATATTATTAACGGCAAAAATATTGCAAGCTTATTCCGTTACTGAAAGATCTCCTTAGCCTACCGAGAAACTTTTGAATAACTAAGCAAACTATGATAATTCCTCACTTTGAAAGCTAGTATAGTAAGGCGGTTCCAGTGCAAGCGAATTTTACTCGCACGAACTTAGCGAATTTTAGCGAATAAACTCGCGCACATTCGCGCAAACAGAGTGGTTCCGGTGCAAGCGAGTCTACCTATTTGTCCAATAGACACTTTCCAGATGATATTGAATTAAATACAAATAAAGTATTTCTTTTTTATATTTTTACCTATGTTATTTAAGATAATTCAGTTTTTCGCTGTTTGGTTTAAAAAAATAATAAAAATACAGTAGCTATGTAAGTATGCTTGTACATGTAGTTACGTATTTCGACAAAAATTAGTACGGAACTATTTCTGGTGACAATTTGAACAAATTTGTGATTTGGAGCTGTGCTGGTTGCATACATTTTTCTTGCGAATCTTCATTTTTTCGTACTGACTCTTCCAAAGATGGGCTTGGTTGCGGTATGAAATGTGACATTTCTTGTACCGAGGATTTCGACAGATCATTACGTTTTCTACATTCAATCCGTGGCCTTATTAGAGCTTCGGTAACGGTCACAAGAAACAGCCGTCTTTGTTCGTTGTATTTTTCATTTCACTTAGGCTGTGAAGGGACCACACCAGCGACCGATTATAGGTTTAATATTTCAGTACAACATGTACAATCCTCGCTTCGAAATTTGAACCCAGATGGCACACGCCATAAATTATGTCACAATACTTACCTACAATACAAACCTACATATGAATACCATGGGTAATTAGAGCCCAAAGTGAAACCACTTGCCTGCATAAGAATAGCGACAAAGCAGAGAGCAAAAATATGCTTCGGTTTCATTATGTTCGTTTGAAGGAAAACATAAACAAACAATTTGTAAACAAAACCCATAACTGGGACGACGGCGGTCATTCCCTCGTAACAGATGAAATATGTCGAGTTGACATTATTGTGTGTTGAGTGACGTCGGTCGTTCTAGTTTAGGTATGTCGAAATAAGTAATTAATAATTTCAAGTAGTGTTCAATATTCGAAGTGCAGTGATTCCTGCTGAATAATCGTTTGTAAAAATAGTATATAAGACAAGAGTGAAAAATAAAGATTTCACTTCTACTTTAGAAGGCAAAACTAATAAACGTGTTTTATAATAGCAAATCGCTAGTAGACCGTTTATTTTCATCCCCTCTGACATGGTCGTCATAGCGCAGTAGCTAGACTAGTCAAGGGAACAGGTACAATTTCAGATAGACGGCGAAGACATCAGTTCATCAGTTAAAGTCACCAAACCGGCAGACTTTACATGGCGATCCTGCCAGGAGACCACTAAGGAATCCTGAAACAGACCACGGCATCCTGAGAAGAAAAGAAGAAGAGATCTCCCGATCTCCAGGTTCGAGCTCCAAATCCCAGATCGAGTTCCATCTTATGACGACCGACCCCGAACGGCTGATCCTTGCAGCCCGTCACCTAGAGGAAGTCACCAACCTTTTGGGAACCTCGAAACCCATCTCGCTACACAGCGCCCTCCAAAACCCCTTGGCGGGCCCCCGACCGATCACGCTCGCAGAATATCGGAAGCGGACAAAGGCAACCCCCGAAGTCCCCTCGCCAGTGACACCACTGAGACAACCGAACAGAGGAGGGCTAATAGTACAGCAACGCCGTCGCATCCAAGACATACGCCGCCTGGCAAACCTGCCCAACCAGGACAAGGCAACCAAGGATAAGTTCCTGAGCCAACTTGCCGACGGAAAAAGGACACTCAGACGTATCCAGAAGAAGAAAAAGTTTAAACAAAAACAACAAGCAAAAAAATTTCCATCAACAATTCGCTGCTACTACACTATGGGTGGAAGAAACTCTAAGCAGGAGACAATCAACACCGGACCCCAGATGATCAACCTCCCCAACAGCCTCAACCATGCCGACAGCCTTACCGCCACTATGCTAATGATCATTTTTATCACGGCTCTCATCATCGGACTCGCCTACTTGGGGCTCCAACATTATAAACGGAAGATCATCGCCGATGTTATGAAACATCTAGAGAAAAGACCCACAAAGGTCTAACCACTAGGGTTATCTAAAATAAAACGTATTTTCTTTTTATTTGTATAATAAAAGTTTTCTTCTACTAGTTATAAGATTAATACAGAATCAATGTTTCGCTTATTATAATAATCAAATATATTTGCATATATCAGAATTTCTCTTTTAATATTCTTCCAAACATTAGTGGTCATCCCATTCTGATGGCATAAAGTAACCCTGTTTAGACAGATATTCCCTTGTAATATTTTCTGCGACGAGATCTTCCTATTTTCATTTAGAGCACGACCCCGATGAGTGTCGAGAACTTAGCTGAAATTCTAGGAAAGCTGAGAACCTGTTGCGACAGCTTACGAAAATCCCCTAATAGAAAACGAAAACCCGACGGTGCCACAAAGAAATTAGATCAGATCCACGCCTTATGGGAAGACTTCACCGCCCACTTTACCCAAATCAACCAGGACAACCTCACTGAGCTCGAGAGAATCGAACTCCGAAAAATAGTCCTTCAGGCGACTACTTATAGAGACGAATGTAAAACAATAGTAATCAATAGTATCATAGACCTAGACGACGACTGTGACAACAACAGCAACGACGGTAACGAAGAAAAACTAGTAATCGATCCTACTCCATCCCACCCCAAACCAAAACCTGTTATTGAACCCTTGGCTTCTGTTGAACCCTCAAAACAATCGTCCAACATCCATATCACGATGAGTGCCTTTGAGTTTTCCACAGCTCAAAAGCTACCAGTACTCAACTGTGAGAATAACGAGACCCGGTCAGAGACCATCAGAGACTTCCTTAATAGCGTAGAATTCTACTACGACACATTAAGTGATACGGCTAAGCCTACACTTATAAAGTTCCTCCTTAAGTGCAAAATCCAAGGCAAAGCATTAACAGAATTAGGATCTGCTAATCCTACCACGTTCGCTGAACTCAAGCAAAATCTCAAAGCCAAATGTGGACCCAGGGATACCATAGCTAGCCTGCAGTCAAAACTCGATAGAGTACGCCAAGGGAACAGACCTATGCGCGAATTCGTATCGGAGGTAGAAAGCCTGATAACAAAAATGACTGAGCTAGAAACTAATATCCAAGGCGAGACAGCTCGTGAAACCTTGACTATGGCCAATGAACGCAGGGGACTAGCATTCCTTAAACACGGAGTGAACGAACGATATAAAATTGTTCTAGACAGTGCACGCCATACAAAATTTCAAGCGGCTATAGAACACTTATTAGAACTTGACCCCGGAACAGTACCTTCCGCGGAAACCATCAGATACGCCGACAATCATCAACAATTTCCACAACGTCCCAACCAATATTACAACAACAGACAAAACACATCTCGAGGACTGCAAAAATTCAGACTGGTAATCGACTATAGAAAAGTTAACGAAGTAATCGAAGATGACAAATTCCCACTACCCAATATAACCGATATTTTTGACATGGTAGGAGGAGCGACATACTTCTCTTGTATAGATCTTAGTCAAGGTTACTATCAAATGGAACTAGATGAAAGCAGCAGACCATGCACTGCATTTTCAACTGAAAACGGACATTACCAACTAAAACGTCTACCAATGGGCCTCAAAATCTCCCCCAGCACGTTTTCAAGAATGATGTCTATAGCAATGTCTGGTCTAACATACTCGCGTTGTTTCGTGTATCTTGACGATCTGATAGTTTTCGGCCGTACACTAGAACAGCACAACAAACATTTAATTGAAGTTTTCCAACGTCTCAGAGAAGTTAACCTGAAAATACATCCCGGAAAATGTTCTTTCCTGAGAAAAGAAGTGTTATACTTGGGACACATTATTTCTGATAAAGGCATTGTACCCGATCCATCTAAGTCAGAAGTTATGAAGAACTTTCCAACACCAAAGAATGCGGACGAAGTAAGAAGGTTCGTGGCGTTTGCAAACTATTACCGAAAATTCATACCAAACTTTGCTACTCTTGCAATCCCGTTAAATCGACTGCTACGAAAGAACGTAGAATTTAGTTTTGGCGAAGATTGCATAACGTCCTTTAACCTACTTAAAGACTTCTTGACAAGCCCGAGAGTCCTACAATTTCCAGATTTTGATAAAGAATTTATCTTAAGAACAGATGCATCCGGATTTGCCCTTGGAGCAGTTCTATCGAATCACGATGATAGACCAATTGCGTACGCAAGCAAAACTCTTAATGCCGCCGAAAAGAATTATAGCACCATCGAAAAGGAGTTACTTGCTATCGTGTGGGCAGTGAAACACTATAGACCGTACCTGTTCGGAAGACGTTTCAAAATCTTAACGGACCACAGACCTCTCGTGTATTTGTTCTCACTTAAAGAGCCATCAAGTAGATTAACAAAGTTCAGATTACTATTAGAAGAATACAACTTCTATGTCGAGTATTCGCCAGGAAAAGACAACTGTACCGCAGACGCTTTAAGTCGAATAACATTCAATTCCGAAGATTTCAAAAAACTATACGTGTGCGTAACCACCAGGGCACAAGCAAAGAAAACTGATCAAGAACAAACTGATCAAAAGAACATACAAGAACCAAGTAATAATCAAATTATAACAGTACTTTTAAAACCACCAGAAAGTGGATTGAAAATAGTCGAATTAAAGATCATAAATAGTTTCGAAACAGAAGAAGAAGATCTTGCAAAAATTAAAGGAGAAAAAGTATTAGGTCCACATCGAATATTGGGATATGTCCCAGAAAGCAACTGCTTAATTTTGAACCGGTCGAAGATTAGCACTATTGCCCGATCGACATCATTTGACAAAATGTTGTTGAGGGACGTGCAGAAAAATCACGAACCGCTAGTTAATAAAGATGGATCCAAGAACAGCACTACTGCCCGATCGACATCATTTGACAAAATGTTGTTGAGGGACGTGCATAAAATTTGCGGACCTCTTTCAATTACTAAAGTATATATCACTAAAGGTGAATTAAGAAAATTATCAGGCGGCCGCCACAATGAAAAATTAAATGTATTAAAGAAAGGATTAAAGGAAATATTTAAAGAAAGTAAAATAGCAGTGCACATAATGAATAATACAATTGAAATAACGGACCCTTGCAAAAAGAAACTAATACTAAATGACTATCATATGTTACCAACAAGCGGACATGCTGGAATAAACCGCATGTTACGAAATATAAGAAGGAAATATTTTTGGACAGGGATGCAAAACGATGTGACGACATACGTGAAGCACTGCCCAATGTGCCAAAGGAATAAACACATTCGACCTAGAAAACAACCACTGGAGATAACGACTACTGCCGAGTCATCCTTTGAAAAGATATTCCTAGATCTAGTAGGACCACTTGATGAATCGGAAAACGGTTCGAAGTACATTTTAACTTTACAAGACGAACTAACGAAGTTCATAGAAGCCATACCACTTCCTAACAAAGAAGCTAACACAGTAGCTAAAGGACTAGTAGAATGTTTCATCCTGAAATATGGAGTTCCCGCAACTATAGCATCTGATCAAGGTACTGAATTTATCAACAAAGTATTTAAGGATATATGCAAATTGTTAAAAATCGAACAATTGCAATCCACAGCCTACCATCACGAAAGTATAGGAGCATTAGAAAATTCACATAAAGTTTTAGGAGCTTACCTTAGGAATTATGTATCAGAAAAACATACAGATTGGAGCGCATGGCTGCCTTATTATGTTTTCTGTTACAATACGTCAATACATTCCGAAACAGGGTTTACACCTTTCGAGTTAGTATTTGGAAAACAATGCAACCTACCTTCGAATCTAACCAGAAATGTAGACCCGGTATACAACTATGAAGATTATGTGATAGATCTCAAACACAAACTACAAATTGCTCATAGAGATGCTAGAGATACTTTAATAAATAATAAAACAATGAGGAAAAATAGGTATGATACAGATGTTAGGGCAAAGACCTCAAATTTCAATGAAGGAAGCCTAGTTCTGCTAAAAAATGAAAACAGGAAGAAACTCGATCCAATTTACACAGGACCCTATGAGGTCATATCTCAGAATGGGGTGAACTGTGAAATCAAATACGACAATAAAAAAAAATTAATGTTCATAAGAATCGGTTAAAACCATTCTTCTGTATATATTTTGATGATATAGAATTATGAAAACTAACTGTATTTTATAGATATTATATATTATCTTAAAATTATAATAAATGTTTAAATAAATGTAGTATATAGTTTGATTTATAATGTTTAAATAAATGTACTATAGATTTTGAATTATAATAGATGTTTTAAACAGATATACCATAGATTTTGAAATTATAATAAATGTTTAGTAGAATAATTTAGAACTCGAGAATTAAGGTGTAATGATAAATAATAAAACCGGTCTAACATTAAGATTTAAAGCTAAGAATTAACATTAAAAAGTAACTACTCATTATAAACTTACTATTGAATAACCGTGAAGATTTAGCCGTAAGACTCAATAATTATATATACTTATCTAAAATTATCTAAGAAAACCAATTGTAAATTGATAATGTAAATTAAATGTATCAAAAAAAAAAAAAAAAAAAAAAAAAAAAAAGAGAAATAACTACGCAATATACATAACAAAACATTTAATAATAATTATAAACTTAAGTAGCTAGTCATACGACATATTCATTCATACAAAAATAAAATTTTTTTCTCCTAATAATATTATTTAAACAATCATAATACCAAAAAAAAAAAAAATATATAAATATAATAAAAAATAAAAATTTCATAGTATTTCATATTTCATAAATTTTAATAGTATGTTTAATAAATCAATAAATTTCAATACCAATTTTAATTCTAATAATAGTATGTTTAATCAATTTAAATAACAATAACAATAACAACAATAAAAATTGTTCTTTTAATAATATGTTTAATAGATTCAAATAACAATAATGATTAGATCCCTATTTTGTAAAAGAGGCGCGGAAAAGAAGAAATCAAGACAGGTCATGATTTCTCCTTTTTCCCCAGGAAGGGTGGTGTGAAGGGACCACACCAGCGACCGATTATAGGTTTAATATTTCAGTACAACATGTACAATCCTCGCTTCGAAATTTGAACCCAGATGGCACACGCCATAAATTATGTCACAATACTTACCTACAATACAAACCTACATATGAATACCATGGGTAATTAGAGCCCAAAGTGAAACCACTTGCCTGCATAAGAATAGCGACAAAGCAGAGAGCAAAAATATGCTTCGGTTTCATTATGTTCGTTTGAAGGAAAACATAAACAAACAATTTGTAAACAAAACCCATAACTGGGACGACGGCGGTCATTCCCTCGTAACAGATGAAATATGTCGAGTTGACATTATTGTGTGTTGAGTGACGTCGGTCGTTCTAGTTTAGGTATGTCGAAATAAGTAATTAATAATTTCAAGTAGTGTTCAATATTCGAAGTGCAGTGATTCCTGCTGAATAATCGTTTGTAAAAATAGTATATAAGACATTTAAAATGTGACCTTATTACCATGAAAAAATGGAAATAACGCCCGGCAGGTCTTATTTCCAATGTAGCCTGGAAATAAAACCACACTTAAGCATGGAAATAAGACCACATTTATGAAAAAATAAAAACAAAAAATATGGCATTATTTCCACATAAACCTACATATAAAGCCACATTTTCAAATAATTTCAATGATTAAGAAACGTTTGGTATGAGGTACACACAACCATTTACAGAACATTTCAATATGAAAAAAGCGAGTAATTTTGTATGTTAAGTCTTATATTCTCAAATTCACAAAAACTAAAATTTTATACGTTTCTTTTCTTAAATTTTCATTTTTCATTATGTGCTAATAAGACAAAAAACCTGTAAAATTCTGTTATACTATTTGGAAAACGTGAAAAATTTTAGTTTTTGAGAATTTGAGAAAATAAAACTAAAAAAATCGCGCGATTTTGTTAGCTTTATTTTCTCAAATTCTCAAAAACTAAAAACAAAAAAAAAAAAAAATCGCGCGATTTTGTTAGTTTTATTTTCTCAAATTCTCAAAAACTAAAATTCTTTACGTTTCTTTTTTTAAATTTTCATCTTTCATAATGTGCTAATAAATAAAACTAGAAACTTATAAAATTTTAGTATTTGAGAATTTGAGAAAAGGAAAATAAAAAAAAATAAAAATAAAAAAAGACTTACCAAAAACGAAATAAGACCCGGTGGGCCTTATTTCGCAGCAGTCATTGTAATAAGGTCACATGACTCATGTGGTCTTATTTCCACTTAGAAATGGAAATAGGACCACGTGTGGTCTTATTTCGTAGGGCGCTATTTCACGTCACCGCTGACTTTATCGAGTGTGGCTAATAGATACTGCAGTCCGTTTACGTCCCTAAAAATGTTTTCATAGCTTTTTTTTGTTGCTTACTTACAGCTACAGCTCGAGGTGAACCTGGGCCTGCTTCTCGCAACCATTTGTGTGTGCGTGTTGTATTTTTGCACGAATGGAAGGGACCTACAGTTTTTTGCCGACTCCGAACGGCGAGTTGAGAAGCTCAATCGAGACAAATGATACTCTTTGATGCTTGTCAGACATTCGAAAGAGGTGGGCACTGTGAAAAAATGTTTAGGTGTTTGCGGCGGGATTCGAACCCAAGACCGCTGGCTCAGTAGTCCGACGCACTAACCACTTGCGCTACGGTGCCCACTTTTGTTGCTAATATAATATAATTTATTTTTCTTACTATAAATACATTTATGTTGGTACCAAGGGAGAAGTCACAAATTATGAAGCTAAAATGTGAAGTCATTTTAGAAATAACCGAAAAAAACATAAGCAATGTGTCCGTTAGACACACCTTGCCCGGACAAGGGTTAAGCGAAGTAAGCGAATTTATTTATCCAAATAGGCAGTCGTATGTAGTGGGAACGAAACATTTATCTGCATGAAGTAGGTACTGCTTAGTAGTCGTGTTTTGAAGTGTTGTGATTTGGAAAAGTTTTATCATGTCATTGTCGCTTTATGAAGAACAATTTTTGATAGAAAATAGCTTCCTGAAGTACAAATACATCAAAAAACGTTGTGAAACTAATCTTATTTTTATGAAAAGACTGAAGTATTGAGAATTTCACAATCTGCACAACTCGTTGATCAAAGATGAGCAATTTGTTTTTGAATATTATAGAATGACTCCAGATATATTTCACTATATTTTGACAAGTGTAGAGCCCACAATAGAGAAAATGTCAACAAATTGTTTTACTATTAAACGTACTTACTTGGAAATTTCATTAAATCAGCTATTTCTTCCCACAGTTTCGCATTTTGCAAAAGTCTTTTCTGTTCACGTCCCATAACGATGCTCGAATACTAACTTCATAGATTAATTTTTTTACTGTGCAATAAGTACAAATCCCACTTGAAAACATATCTTGAATTCGCTTTGCTCGCCCAAGTAAATTGTGTACACTCGAACCACAACATATGTAGGAAATGCGTACTTTTGAATGATTTTAGCGAACTTTGCGGATTCGCGCGACTGATATTCGCTTACATTCGCTGGCACCGGAACCGCAGCCTTATGCGAATTTATATTAAACAAAAAAAAGCTTAAGTTGTATAAAACAATCAGGCAGATGGCGCGCCACGCTATCACGATTTTTGTAAATTATGTATTGTAATTATTTATTATTTTATTTGATAAAACTTATGTTCCATTTACCTACCTATAGAGTCGTTTGGGGTAAGAGTACGCAGTGCCATTTTCTCCATCTGTTAAAGAATTAGCAGCAATCGCTAAATGAGAAAATGTGTGCTTCACCGCCAATGATGAACAATTTCTACGAAAATTTTCCATTTAACAAACAGTACAAAGAAAATTATCAAGGAAAGAAAAGTGTGTCAGGAAAGCGTGGCAACTCGATACCCCATAAGTAGTACGTAGGCATAAACAGTGTATATGTGTGTTTGATTTAGGATACAACTTTAGTGGATAATATTATTCGTTCTTAGATTTTCAATACAATAAAAAAAAAGTAGCGTCTAGGGAAAGAGTGCGCAGTCGTTCTGTGGGTAAGAGTGCGCAGTGCTTTCTTACCCAGTATTTAACTTTTTATAATAATAACAATTTTTAGGCTATTACCTTCTATCGAAAGATGCAATGAGCACATCACAGTCGTAGGCGGTAGGTAGTAGCTCGTAGCTGAACTATTTTTCTGTTTTTGTTTTTCCAGAAAAATGCCTCGTATCTACCAAACACAAACGGTAAGGAAATTGATAACCCAAAGTTGATTTAAAATGGAAGCAGCCCATGAAACGCTGGCTGCCGAAGAACTTGGTTTGAGTGAAAGTACAGTTTCAAGCCATTTAAACTACGAAAACTGTGACTTAAATTGCTTGCGCACTCTTACCCATACCTCTGCGCACTCTCACCCTGACTTCGGGGCAAGAAGGCGCAACTTGACTTACTTTGGTTTTTTGATCAAAACATATGAAACATTAAAAAAAATATAAAATATTTTTGTATAATTTTGTTCCTTAAATATAGACCTACCAGATAATAGGCTCTTTTGTTTGTTATGGAATGCTTTAAATATGGAGTATGAC
This sequence comes from Brachyopa scutellaris, assembly GCA_949775065.1. Taxonomy (NCBI): domain Eukaryota; kingdom Metazoa; phylum Arthropoda; class Insecta; order Diptera; family Syrphidae; genus Brachyopa; species Brachyopa scutellaris. The sequence continues at coordinate 106,211,996 of OX459113.1, forward strand.
ATTTCCTTACGATGGGTGGCTATATGCAAGGTCGAAAGAAGTGGACCATAAGTTCACCAAGAAAATGGTCATGCCTGGTGGCTCATCGGTGATGGCCTGGGGATACTTCACCTTATCCGGCGTTTGTCCGATTGTCCAAATAAATGAAAACACGATTGGTGAGATGTATAAAGACATCATAAACAATCATTTAAATAGAGACTTGGCAGACAATTTGCTACTTGCATGGATCTTTCAACAATATAAATATCCAAAGCATTGCTCCAGGATCGTTTAACCTTGGTTGGAGTCCATCTCCTTCAGTGGGTAGCTCAACTAAAAAACCCATAGAAATTTGATGGGGAGTTATAAAAAGGGTAGTTGCTACAAAAAAACCGGCAAACAAGGCCCCTGTGGCAAGTTATTCAACAGGAATGGAACAAGTTCACACCCACTCAATGTGCAACCCTTGTCAAGACTATGAGCGATAGATGCGCCGAAGTTATGAGACAAACAAAGTACTGACTCTAAAAGAGCTAGAATATGTATTAATATCTACAATTATTAATGTATATTTAATTTTAAACATTTTTTTCAGTAAATGACTTAAGTATGTGTCACCGAGCTCAAAGCGATGCAAAATTTATATTTTAATGATTTGCTAAACAAAAAAATCAAGAAGAATTGAGTTTTACAAAGACTTATAAACATTCTAGTGTAACCAATTAATCTGAATTTTTTTCATAAAACTTGGTTCTACCGAAGATAGTGTCATCGTGTTTATGTGACTTAATTATATGAGCACAAGTGTATACCTACTGTGTCGAAATTTCCTGCGCTTCACTTTAAGCGTTACATGGTTTGGCGGGTAGGTATGTAAAACGACACTCCTCGGTATCAATGTTCCTACCCACTCTAACCTTTGGAATATGGATCGACAACCCTCACTCAAATCCAAATCATTATCACGGAATACGTATTTCCGTGTTTCTTTTTCACAAAATCTGTAGCCTAAGGGCTGACTACGTTAGGTTATATGTACATTTTCCAGAGATTTCCTATTGAAACTACTTGTATAACATAGTTTCAGTGAAATTGTGCCAACACAACATTCCATCGTAATCCACCTGAGGGCGCTTCGACTTTTCCATCGGATCCATCCTGCAATAAACATTCACACGCTGATAATGTTCATGATAACATAAACTGAATTCCTAGTAAATAACGAACGATATCCTAGCGATCCCATTCAAATCTCTGCCTTAAGCTCTCCCGATGGAGGGATGAAAAACAGAAACTTTTATTCATCATTATAGCCAACGCATAGCGAAATAAAACCATTTAACCGGATTTCGTTGAAAATTAAGCACTAGTCTTTTTTTTCCCTCCTCTATCCTGCACAAGGATGGGACTACGTCCGTCGGGGATGAGACGAAGAAGACGAGCATAAGAATATAATGATGATGTGAAACTATCGGCAACTTTAATTAACCAGACCCCCCCCAATCGACCAGGGAGGATGTGCTGCTTATGTGAGGAAGCTACACATATCCTCCCACGTAGAGCACTTTAATTGAACGGAAGACGAAGACAATCAAGACCAAGTGGTGGACTTAAAGGAGCAAAAAACAAAAAACCAACTAAAACCAAAAAATCAAAGAAGAAAGAAAACAGTGATGAAACTTGACTTAACGTGGATCTAAGCCAACACACATACAAACACTTCCGAGGAAAAAGTTAGACGGACACACTTGGTTATGTGTGTGAGAGAATCTCTGTGGTTCTCTGCTCAACTTTCAGAAATCAATTCGCCATTCGCTTAATGACTTTCGAAAGTGGAGTCCAATTAGGGACGAGATTATTGGAAAGGAAGATAGGACTAGCTACAGGAAGGAGATTTAGGTTCCTAAGAAGTACCATACCAAGTCAGCCAGTCAGTCAATTAAAGTGAGCAGGATGGCTACGTAAGTTGTTTTCGTTCAACTCGTGTTTGTGGGGCATTAAGTGGATATTAATTATTTTCGGTTCCTGATCGATGCGTGTGCTGTAGCATGTGCGATGGAAGTGATTGAGGCCTCGATTCTCTAACATTTTATTAGGACATGAAAGTTGACGCTGGTAGAAGAAAGACGAAGACGATGGGAAGTTGTGATAGTGGAAAAGACATTTATCTTAGGATTTATTGTGATTAGGATTTGGACAATCTCCATTCTCTGAATCTTAAGTAGCAATATTAACTCATATACATATCTGATCAATTAGACGAAATTAAAAATCAGACGATGCTCGATGTGGCCTAAATGACAGAATTCCAACCAAACGTATGATGGAACAATAACACATGGAACTACAGTGAAAACTCCCTTTGAGCGGACAACGACCGTCGGGCAAGTTTGTCCGGTCAAGAGGAGTGTTCGCCTAAAGGAGGGGAATAGCCTGATTTATATCTATTTTTTTTATTAATTTAATATTGATGAAAAGTCATGTAAAGAAGATCCACTTTGATAAAACCATCAAGAACCCTTTTCTTAGAAACTTGAGATTTGGCACACTTATGCATTCTGGTGGTCCACATATTTGAAACAACTTATCACTCAAAAATATTGTGAAACAAGTATACTTACTTACTTAGTTGGCGCTACAGCTCGAGGTGCGTGTTATATTTTTGCACCAATGGAAGGGACCTACAGTTTTTTGCCGACTCCGAACGGCGAGTTGAGAAGTTCAATCGTGACAAATGATGCTCTTTGATGCTTGTCAGACATTTAAAAGAGGTGGCACCGTGAAAAAACTCTTTAGGTGTTAGACCCAGCCTATCATTGGAAAGGGCTCGAAGCAAGGATTCCAAAAATATTTTTCTCAACTTTTTTCGTTAGAAACTTTAGAAAGTTAGAAAGTTATTGCCAAAAATGTGCAGAAAAAATACCATACCAAAAGTACCCCCGTCTCATCTTCGAAACTACTGAAGTCAAAAATATGATAAAAATCAGAGTTTGTAGATGTTTAGCTAAATATTTTAAGAAAACTATAGCGAATCTCATAAGTTGTATAGTTTTTGAGAAATTCACGTCGAAAAGTTAAATTTCTCAACCGATTAACTCGTAAACTACTTGATTGATGTTAATGAAATTATAAATTTCGATCAATAATTCCTTAAGGAGTATTGAAGAAATTCCAAAGTTGCACTTGAATATAAAAAAATAAAAAAAAACGTGATTTTGCTGAAACTTCAACCTCCAACCTCAGTGGTCCGGTCCTGTGAATGCTTTTGGCAAGGATTTAGGAAACTAGAACACTGTCTACAAATCTGCTCTTAAAATGTATACATACATACATACATTATGTAGGTATCATAATACATGGTATGTTACATAAATGTACAGCTATGTGCAAAAAATAGCACCAAATTGAATTTGGAACTTGTCATGCATTTACTTTTTTTATTTCGCTGGGATAAATATATGGCATCTATTGTAAAATACTTCTCTGATGTTCAGCTACATAATGGAAGAACAGGCCTTTTTGAAACTGAACTGACAAATAAATTCCCGCTATACGTTATTAAGTCAAATCTGTGGTGGGCAAAAAAATAGCGCTGCGTCATTCCTTAGAGTTTAGTTTCTTTTTAGTTTGTTAAGCTGTGCTAATCATATTTTTCAGATTGAAATAATTGAAGACAAGATATTTGAATTATTAAAAATTAATATTTCATAAGAAACACGTATCCGCTACCTGAAATGGGTCGCGTTAGACATTGAACCGATGCAAAACGAAAACTAATAAGAAAATTTATTTTTGAAAGAAACGCAAAAAAAGAGAACTAGTTGGGTGCTCTAATAAAATGATTTCAAATGCAAAAAAGTATGTTCAACACGAGGAAAAAAGAGGCAGAACGGCGAATTTGACCCCCCACCTCGACTAAAATAATAGAAGATTTATATCTTTATATCAAAACAAAGAAAAACCGTTTGTCTGCCATAGGTCCCATAGAAGCGCACTTGTTGAAGAAGGTCCACTAGCAAAAAAGAAAGAAATTTGCAAACGATCATTTACATTGGGCGCACTTCAAATGGTGTCATATCCTATTGACCGATCAGTCCAGTATTGTTTTATTTAGTACTCCTGGAAGTAGAACACTCGTTCGTAGGCAACAAAACCAGGAGTTCCAGCGAAAATATACAATAGAGACCAATAAGCACGGGTGATTCAAAAATGAACGTATGGGGATGCTTCTACTATAATGGTACCGGTCCATATTTTGGTTGAAACTGGTAATGACTAGGCAAATCATGCTCTCTTACACAAAATGGAATATGCCTCTCACGTGGGATGTGTATCAAGACAACGGTCCAAATCATACCAGCAAATTGGCTAAAGAATTTTTCGCAACGAATAAGGTTGAAGTTATGGAATGGCCGGCTCAGTCTCCAGACCTGAACCCCATCGAAAACTTTTAGACTGATGTGAAGAAGCAAAACCAAAAAAAGACATTGGCGCAAATTTATAGTCAACCCCACTTTATCAGTTTAACTCCCTACTAGTTATACGCATCTTTAAACTTAAAAGCATACTTTAATTTTTGTTCAATAATAGACACTTTTTAGTATGCTGCTAAATAATTTCTATTTCGCAACGTTCCTATGAGAAATTTTATTCGAACACACATAAAAGTGACAGTTTCGATAAAAAAAACGTAGTAGTCTAGCTCCATATTAAATATTTAATACGAGGTTCGGGTGATTTTAACTTTAATACGAGGCGCTAACGATAAAGTGGGCTTTATGACGACTATAATTATGTAAACGCTAAGTTTCGTGCTAAAATAATTTAAAAGTGTACTTTAAACGACTATAAATTTGCGCCATTGTAGTTATGGGAAGCTGTGCAGGCTGCGTGGAGCGATATTCCACTTGAGCGATGTCAAAGATTAGTCGACTGCGACTCCATGCCACGACGTTGCGCCTTAGAGTTCTTCATTAGTTTAAAATTAATCAACATTTTTATTTCTTCAAACCATTTATTTTATCTATGAATATGTATTTTTGGTGCTATTATTTCGCACAGGTTAGACTGTTCTTTTTTTATTTAAATGCATATATACTTTTTATTTTTGGTTATATTGAATTTCACAAGACTGGTGCTATTTTTTTGCACATAGCTATATGTATTTAGATACATCCCAATAAAATGTGCCGTATTTCGCATTATTTTTAGTTATCACAAACAAATTTGTTTCGATTTAGTTAGACGTTTTTTTCATTCATTATTATGATCTTTAGGTTTACGTTAATATCATAAAAAATAAGACTGCGGAACCCTGACTCGCACTTGGCCAGTTTTGTTGGAATATAAATATGTAAATATAAATCCACTTAAAAAAAAAAAACGTTAACCGTTGAAGTTGGTGACAAACTAAAGGAAAAGAATTAAAGTCAGCTTTATATTGCACACGAGAAAAAAAATCAACGAAAATCTCGTTATTTTACCGCAATGTCTGGATGTTTTGTTCAGTGGTTATCCGAAAATATGGAAAAAAATTCATCACATATTACCGTTGGCCTACTTTTGCAGGTGATTTAATATGAGAGATGAGGTAAAGTATGCAAATTTCTGGCCAAGTTCCAAGATAGGCAGGTGGACATTGGACAACATCTAAAGGTATTTTGAGGAACATTTGAATGCAATTTTCTTGGTACAGTTAAATATTGTCCAAATTCTTTAGGTGGCCAATGTACAAGGGTGGCCAACTTGACAGGTTTCACTGCAATGAATGTTTGCACAAATGGTGAAAAGTTCAAATCTTGCGTGAATTTTGGGACATCCTTTACAAAGACAATAATCCCAAATCTGACGTTTCCTGCATGGATATTTGAAATACCAATATGCTACCCTATGCCGAAGATAACATGACCCTTCGATGGGTGTTTCAACAGGATAGTGGTCCTAAATACCCATCGAAGCGTGCAGAAGAGTGGTTTTAAGCCAGAACTACATCGGAACAAAAGTGATAAAAAGTACAACAAACTCAAAACAATGTGTTGTACTACTCCATCCCATGGCACATCTGTATCAATTCCTCTCAAATAAATAAAACTCACCGCGGCTAAAGCTAGAGCATACCCTAGCTTTGACCGCGGTGATTTTGCACGAAAGCTTTCCTGTTGGTCTTCCAACCAAATACTTAAACGATCTTATATGAATTCAAGTAAATCCAATTGGATTCACATACATCTATACAACCATAGATGGCGCTTATTCACGTTTTTCTTTACCAGCTGATATCCAAAGAAATTAAAAAATGATTTTAGACGTATATTCACGAAAGCAAATACCGATTTTATTATTCCCGTACATTTTTTTAGAATTATAGGCTTGAAATCAATTTTCCTTTTTATTATTCATCCACTATTAATGAATAAATGTGCATGGTTGCGGAGAAATACATTTCCTGGAGCTTTCAAATGTCAAACAAATAATAATTTCATCCGTTAATGGCGCTGTTGGTCAGTTGGAATTGAGTGAGCTTTCAGTGTGTGCACACTTCTACTTTTTATCACTTTTGTTCCGATGTAGTTCTGGCTTTAGAAACCAACTTCAATTTATGCAAACCGATTGAAAACCTGTGGCGAGAGGTCAAAGTAGCATAAGCCAACCGGGTACATCCATCGCCTCCACAAATTGATCAACAATGCCGAACTATGATCAGTGATATCTTTTGAATGCACATACCACCATTCCACATTCCAGCTGTTGAATTGGCAGACAATTAAATGAATTTCTCATGAGCAAGCACTTTTATCCCCGCACCCGAAGGAGTACATTTTTAAGTAAGGCATTTCCCGTCAAATAAATCATCTCCGACGAGATACAACCCCACGATTCAATTGTGTGCATTGCCAAGAGTTCAATATTACAAATACCTGCAAATTCTTCACATTTCAGGGAATGTGTATTGGGAAATATCCTGCCTGCATAGCCTCCGGCAATGGAATTCACATAACAGAGTCCTTGCATTGTGCTTGTACGGCAAACATGTACTTTTTTTTTGTACTGGAATTCCACATAAAAGTTATGCTTCGTCTTCGCATTCAGATGCCAAACACAAATTCCATCATCATTGAATTTCGAAGTATATAAACAAAAAACACCGAACTCAAGGATTACATGTTTCGCATTGAATGGCTTTCCCGCAGGCCCACCAACCACCCACACACAATCACAAATGGTGATGGCCTTAAATCCGTCTTCACAAAGTGCGCCTCATTAATGTTTGAAAAATCAAAGTCGCTTCGCCGGCCGGGCCGGTTTAGTGGGGTTGATTCACCTCGCTTCTGCGACTATTAATTTCCGTCCATTTGCCACCATTTCCAGTGTTCGACTTTCCTTTGATTGACGAACGAGTGAGGAAAAAGAATGGAATCCAAAAAAAATATGCAAGGAAGTGGTTTGCACACTCACATTGGCCGTATTATTGTTGCGTCATCCCTACACCAAACCAATCCACCTCCCCCATTGGTAGCTGGTGGATTATCCACTCACGTTTTGTGATTTATTCCAGATCCTACCGTGCCAATGTACTTTCAATTCCTCACAATCAACACTACCGCTACCGCGCGTCGTTTTCCACTCACTTGTTCATGTAAGTGAAATATTCTCGTTGTTTTTTTTTCGAGAGAGTGAGTCAGAGGGGTTGGAGAAATTTCTCACCGCTGTGCCAGCCTGCTTTATTATTTCGCACCCCTAAATCAGGACACCACCACCGCGCGCCGTCGAGCACATGTTGCACGAAACTGATTTGATGGATGTTTCGTGAAAGTTGTTGTCAGCTGCCGTCAATGTACGGACGATGGAGTACTTTTATAGCTTTTCGAAGGGCGGTAGTGGGGTGGCATCGATGCAATCGCTTTTCTTTTTCGATTTCGATTGAGCTTTAAGCTGAATCGGTTTTAATGTTGGCCAGGGTTTTATATTCGAATAAGCGGTGTGAAATGCCAGGGGAAGGAGAAGCCGGCGCTGAGTTGATTGATCACCGGCAGAACGCAGCTGAGGAAATTATTTGATAAATTATCATGACGCAGATTTAAATGGGTTTAAGCGAAGCAAATATTTATTTACGATCTGATTAAGACATAATGTCGGTTTTAAAAGGGCAAGCGGGTACTGAATGTAATGAGGTAATGGCTGGGTTGGAGTTCATGGAGCTTGCCGGGGTGTGTTGTGGAAATCGTAGATTGTTCAACCGCCTCGCCACCCAAATCGACTTCGTGGTAATTAATGAAAGTCATCCTAATTTTGTGAGGCATTTATTTTAAGAGGATACATTTAGAGAAGCTTTTCGCAGAATTCAGAGGTCAACTGTAAGAAGAAGGCCACTACAAGTTAAAATCTTTTGATTTTTACGTCCGTTCGTCTCTTCTTTTATTTTCGTTTAAGGCGTTTTTTTTTTCAAATCTATATAGACTTCGAAAAAGCTTTCCAAGTAAAAACAAGACTGGATAATTATCCAGGCTATGGTTTTGTCGTATCTTACTTTGAAAACATATTGCGGAAACATGTTTAGTCTACAGTAGAAATCGGTCATAACGAGGTCGAAGGGACCTTACAATTTAATCGTTAAAACCGGTTTATCGTTATATCCGATAGTACAAATAAAAAAAAAACGAAAAAAGTCGAAAAAGGAACACTTTATTAAAAAAAATCACTTCAAATGCTTAATGAAATTGTCGAAAAAATAAATCGCTAATTTCCAATTGTTTTGTACATTTGGTTGTGTAAAATAATTTTCTGAAAGATTTGTCCGATGTTTGGATGTTTGAATTTGAAGAAGCCCATACCGGATTCCGGAGCTTGAAACGGTTTATTGTTGCCGCTGCAGTAAGTGCTTCGTTTGCAGATGGAACGTGCACTTCTTCGGTCTCCTAATCTGCAGTCGAATTATCGTCATCCTCGTCATCAGCATTATTCAAAAGTAATTCTGACACCACTTTCAATTTTTGAAATAATCTCATATTTTTTGGCAATGGAAACGGATTTTCGCTTATTAAGTATCGCCATGTTGACAAACTATCTGCCCGCACCACTCATTTTAAACAAAAATCAAGACTAAAGGCTGAACTATAATAGTCGAATGGGTTCGTACGACCACGTACGAAACTGTGCGAACACAAGGAATTTGTATTGTACAACCATAATAGCTTTTCGCTTCGATTCGTTAAGTTTTCGTCCACTTTTGCTCACTTACGAAAGGAGCGAATCCATTCGCTCTTTCGTACGAAAATTTGACATTTGCCTGTAACACTGGGTAAATGTAAAATTGGAATTTCGGAAATAAAGAAATTTTGGTTCATTTGCTTTTCGCAATTGATAGCATTATAATTTTTGTTCTTAAATTTCATTTACATACTGTTATGTATGCATTTGCAAGTATGTAGCACAATACATTACACATATATGTACGTCGAGCATAAAAAAACGGCTTGTACATAGGACTACGATTTGCTTTCTTAATGGAAACATAAATTAATTTACGAAAAAAGTGATCATTTTTATTTTGTTAGGTAGTAATTTTTTTCGATTTCACTAGTTATTTTGCAAAACAACAAACGAATCACGGGCAAAATGACTAGAATCTGACAATCGCCAGTGACAATCGTTTCCGTTCGCATTCTCCTATTATGGGCAACTTGAACAATTGACATTTCGGAAAGAAACTTAACGTAGGATTTTGACACTAGCTTCCGATTGCTTTCGACTATTATAGTTAAGCCTTAACTGAATGCTTCAGATACATACCATAATAGATATTTGCACGCATATGGTATGCACGTACGCATACGAAAATATACGAATACACAGAAATTGTATTTTGTATACTGCACACATAATAACAGCCGGCTCCTCTTAGATTCCGTTTACTTTTGCAAACATAAGAGAATGAAAGAATGAAATGAAAATAGCAAGCATGTAACATAAGAACATGGTTTTTTTTCATCGCTATAAACAGTTTTTCGACATAAATCTGATACATTTTCATCGTTATAAAAGGTTTCATCGTTATATCCGATATTGTTATAACCGATTTCTACTGTATATAGATTTGAAAAAAAAAACACGCCTATTATTTATTTGTGTATATATACATTTCGCGTTTGAAATTGCTCTTCTAACGTTGCTGGCTTGTTGGCATAAACCACATGTACTTCCCATATTAAGAAATCCGACGGCGTTAGATCGCACGAGCAAGCTGGCCATTAGACAGGACTTGTTCCCGAGATTACACTGTTACCGAGTTTCACCTTCAAAAGATCAATTGTTTGACCAGCTGTGTGGCATATGGCACCATCTTGTGGGAGCCATATATCACAGTCATCCGATTCTGGCGGAAAATAATTTTCATTGACCGTAACATGGCGATTATTATCAACGACGAAAAAATATGGTCCTCCGGCATGAAATCCACACCACACGATCACTTTTTGAGGATGCAATTGATTCTCTGGAAGTACCTACATGTGGGATTGTTGCTGTCCAAAAACGTTTACTTTTCTTATTGACAAAGCCATTAAGCCAGAAATGAGCTTCATCGCTGAAGATGATTTTTCGATGAAGTACAGGATTTTCTTCAAACCTTTGCAAAGCCCAATCGGAGACGTTTCAGCGATTCAAATGATCAAGCGCTTCACTTCTTGAGTTAATTTCATCTTGTGAGTGTGTAGGCCAAGATCTTTCTGCAAAATTCGCCACAATATTGTGGACTTAAACACTCTTCATTCATTTGAACGGCGTGCAGTCCACTGATTTGGCTTTGTTCAACTAATTCTTCTCAATTTACCAATTTGTTCTAACAAAATTCTAAGTGCGAGAATCAAACCACATTCTTTCCTTTCTTAAAACGTTATAATAATTTTAACCGTTTTAATTTTATGTAAATACATTGCATTTGCATTAATTTGCTTATTATATTATATTATAACATGAAAAATATATACATAATTCGTTTTGTGGAATGTGTTTGCTTACAATTGGTTTTGAAGTTTGGTGAATTGTTCCCAAGTGTGACATCGATCCTTGGTTAATAGCTGTGACGTCATCAAGTTCGTTACATTGAATTGATGACAAACAGGCTTATTTAGAACTGAAGCACTTATGGCCGCGTATTTTCGGTACTTCGACCAGTGCAATGCACTGATACAGGAACATTCAGTACTGAATATGTTGACTCGAATTCATCTACTTTTACAACCAAAAATTGGAGTAAGTTAGGAATTTGATGCTTTAAGTTTTATTCTTAAATTAGACATGTAGATACCAAGATTGAGTCGAATTTTCACGGGATACCAACATTTGTTCGAGTTGGATAGAGTTTTGGAAAAATTCGAGTAATAGAGAGAAACTTTGATTTTTTTTTAAAACGTTTTTTTAATAAAAAAAAGGTTAATGTACTTAAAATAAGTTAACAAAAAAATATAGCTTCCTGCTTAGTTAAAAAAATATAGCTACAAACATGCACATAAAGACTGCATCAGCTCTGATTTTGAAATTCCAGCTGGAATCTTTCTAAAACAAGTTATCTTTTTATATACATACATAGACAGATAGATCCATCGAAAAAACTGTTTTGAATGCAACCAACAACACAAAGCAAAGCATAACAATGTTTTTTTTTGTTTTTGCGTTGCAACTTTTTAAAAACTGTATCTTTTTATGGAGGTACCAAGAATATGAATAGGTAGAAACACGACGAGCTGACGATGATGGCCAGCGTTGTTGCCACTTTAAGACTATCTTTTCGCAGTAGATTCTCTCAAAAATGCAGTAGATTGAATTTTTTCGCAGTAGCTTTTTATTTCAATAGAAAACAAGGTATATAAATACAAATTGGCTTGTGTTTTTGTTTCTATTTTATTATTTTGAATTTTGGTTCATTTGAACTTTTATTTCCCTCAACCGTAGCATCATGAGGGCTGTTCGATAAGTCAGTGACTTTGATGAAAGATGGCGCTCGGACCGCATTGAGTTTTTTCCGCCATCTTTGTTTCTTTCTAGGCATAGCAAAAAAAATTAGACAGATCCCTCAAACACTGATTTTTTTTACAGTGATCGAAAGAACTTTGGCTTGTGTTATTTGCTCAAAATGGAGAAAAGTGAGTTTCGGCGGTCGAAAAAGTCAGGGCAACGGTTTTCTGGGGTTCCCACGGCGTAATTTTCATTTACTACTTGGAAATGGGAAAAACGAATGCTAAATTGATGGAAAAACGACCCCATTTGAAAATGAAAAAAGTGCTAGTTCATCACGACGATGCACCGGCTCATTCGTCCGCAGTAGCCACAGCGAATTTAGCTGAATTGCTTGAACTGCTTCCTCATCCACCCTATTCTCTTTATGGGTAGTGAGTAGTGATCGCTTTCAGATAAGGAATTAAACCTTTTCGAAAAGTTTTGTTGTTAAGTTTTGTGCTAAAAGGGATGTTCTCGATCTTGAAGTCCACAAAAAACATACTAAAAAAATGCAGTAGATTTAATTTTTTGGCAGTAGATTCAAATTTCGAAATAAATGCAGTAGATCTACTTCAATTGCAGTAAAGTGACAACGCTGATGATGGCACACACGATGCTATACATATTTAGAATATTGAAGTGTGTAGGTACTTGATGATTAGTAGTTATATACTCAAATACGAGTTCCGAAGGGGTAATGTATTTTTGTTTTGTTTTGTGCTAAACAAAATTCGACTTAAGGGGTAAAAAAATATGCCAATAATCGAAAGAACGTGTTCGAGTTAGAGGGAGTTTCGACTTATTTGCTGCAAGCAAATCAAAAAACTGACAACCGTTAAACATCACCCGATGGCCATATTTGGTCATCTTCATCATCGTTCGATTTACCAAATAATAGAAGGATCCGTTCGTTCTCAATTATCAAATGAAAAGTCATTCACATTACCGACAACTGGATGATTCCCTGCGAATAGAATGAATGATGCCGAATTTCGTATTTTCCCGATACATTTCTCTCGGCGAGGCGCACGTGGCGGTAATAATGATAGGGGTGAATTATTCGCTACAAATCATTTACAATCATATCTAATTCCCACTAATTTTATCAAAAAGCTCCTCCGCATTAATTTCAGCAGTTTCAGAAATGCATTACTTTTCGAAAAATTAACTGCCACTCGGCACTGATAGTATTGCATTCATGACTTATTGAGAGTCTATTTCGTTAATTATGATAATGAAAATTAGTGGAATGACCTCAAAAACTTTTTATGCTTGACAATTGCGTTTGCGTTCGGATTCGGATACGAATTAGTCTCACTGGTTCTGTGCGTGTTGCTGGTGTGTTTTTCGACTTGTAAGGATCTACATAAAAACTATGGGTGATGATTTCCATAGCAGACTTATCCGCAACTTTAGTCCTTCAGTAATTTGCGACTTTCGAATTCGATAAAAAAAAACATATATTTAAAGAAAGCAATTTGCTTAGATCATACAATACAGTCCTTATATTTCCGTTTTTTTTAATGTTAATATCATGGCTACATGCTCTTTACCTTATGTTTGCAAACAGAGAGTACTTTACGGAGTTTATGGCATTGGATTACACACCAGAAATTCAGGAAACCTTTCTGGCATATTTCAATTTTACACAACAAGTGATGTTCAATTGTTTTGTCTACGTAAACCACAGAATGAACAGGGATATTCACATTCGAATTCTTAATGGCGTTCTTCAGATCAATAACGATTTTGAGGAAATAGTGGGAAAATCAAATTTACAGTGTGGCAGAAAATTTATCCGTCTGAAGAAAGCCAGATTTTGGATAATTGCCCTGGAAGTTTTCTTTACGACTTCTCGACGACTTTTCGATAGAAATATAATGCAGGAATATATGTGCTTCGCGATAAGTAATCAATTATTCTCTTTGTGTCTGTCTCTCCCCTGGACGTTTATACACTGCTATCTGATCACTGTTTACAAGAAATTGGATGAATTTCTTCTTAGGAAAGGTGGTCGACTAACAGATGCAGGCTATCTCAAGATGTCAGTGCTATGCACCAGGATACATCGTGTCAAACTGGATATGAACAAGTACTATGCGCTGTACTTCGTGTGGATGTGTTTTGGACTCTTTAGGATAACTTATTATATGTACTTCGGTATGACCTGCATCCTTTTTGGAACTACTGGAACGTATGGTACGAGAAGTTGTTTCCCTTATCTGGCGTTTTTTTACTCAGTTGGTTCAAGTTCCTGGCTAATTGCAGACTATTTTATAATGGGATTCCTGGCAGAGTGCTTAACCGAACAGGCTAAGTCTTTTCGTTCGCAGTTACTTATGAAGGATTATAGTATGGAAGGTGTCAAAGAGGTTTGTTGAAGGTATTTTGCTGTTAACTTATTTAATTATTTTCTTCTAACAGATCGATATGATTTTGATGCAAGAACATTTCGAAAACCTACAAACGAATGTCAAAGGATTCTATAACATGAGCCGGCAAGTAGTATTACGAATTCTAGTCGTATCGATTTGGAATATCGTCATTGTATGCATTCAGTACACAGCGAGTGGTTACTTTTATAGTAAAAAGATTGTTGCACCGAAGCGACTTTTTAATATCATAACAAAATTAAATGATCCAAAGTATTATATTTTTAATTGAAAATATGATTGGTGTTTTTCACGTCACGGTGCAACACACCTTTTAATAATAATAATACTTGTATTAAACATTTTTAAAGCACACAGAATATTGTTTTTCTATATTTTTAAAATCCTTTGACATATTCATACCACAAATAATGTATAAGCAAAAAAAAATTAATAAATTAAATCAACCATCGCATGCCCAAGGTTACCACCAAAATCAACAAACAACAACGAACTGATTCCATTAGTGTTCCGTTTTTTTGGTACGGAACACTAAAAAATGTTTCATGCTTAGAGTTTCTTCGTATAAATAGCATACTTCACATCTCTGCATGTAAAAGCGGACCGAACCCACAGCAAAAGCACCAAATCCGCAATGATTTTCCTGCGGATGAGAGACGTCAAATTTTGATCTGTTCGCTTTCAATGATCAAATGAAAAGTCATTCATATTACTGACAAGTGGATGATTCCCTTCGAATGGATTGAATTATGCCGAATTCAGAATTTTCCTGATACATTACTAGTTTTATTAAAAAGCTCTTCCGCATTAATTTCAGTAGTTTCAAAAATGCATTACTTTTCGAAAAATTAATTTCCACTCGGCACAACCGGCGACCACGATAGACGAAGCAACGATATCGAACGAAACGAGTAACAATCACGCCTAAAATACCGGAAAAAATACCGAATTTAAACTTGAATACTATATTAAAACTTAAAAACGATATGAAAACCTGAATAAAACTCAAATATCGAATTTAAACTTAAACACTTAGGTATATTAAAACTAAAAAAAAACCTAATAGAGAAGTGAATTTAAATAAAAAAAACCTTATTTCTTGAAAAGTGTGTTGTCTTTTTTTCATCCCTTGTGCACTCCCCCTACATAAATATACATACATACACATAAATAAAAGAAAAACATAAAATAAGTACCTAAATAGAATGAGAAAATGTAAATAGAAATATTACCATATAAATAATGATATTTGGTAAATATTAAAAAAATATTTTTTACATTTTAGTTCATTTTAAGCTTGTTTTTAAGAAAATTTTTTTATCTTTATATTTATTTTCTACTTTTTAGTATCTTAAGTCGATACGTATATTAGCTTGGGGTGGGTTGGATATGAGAAAGTTTGCTCAGAATGTTTGAGATTCTATTCGCCCTTTCATTTGATACCCATGCCATGGTGGTTGTAAAGAAAAAGGTAATTCGCCATCTTGGGGCGCCCACCATATTGAATTTAGAATGACATCAGTTGGCTAGTCTAATTCTGCTTGTACCTATATTAAGGAGGTCGTGAAGATAACGGTAATCCTCCATCTTATGGCGTCCGCCATATTAGATTTACGTCATAAAATATACTTTATTGTTTGAGATTCTATTCGTCAAACCCTTCTATTTGATATCCATGTCATGCGGGTTGTGAAGAAAAAAGGAATTCGCCATCTTATGGCATCCACCAAATTGAATTTAGAATCACGTCACTAAGCTAATCGTATTCTACTTGTCAAATCCTTTCACTTGATACCCATATTTAGGAGGTCGTGAAGAGAATGGTAATCCACCATCTTTGGGCGTCCACCATATTAGATTTACAAGATCATGAAATATACTATGTTGAGTTGTCACCGGATACGCTAAATTTCAGCATAATCGGATATCTGGAAGTGGGTGTAAAATCGAATCCCAGATTCCGCTCTTACAGAAATTGAAGTTAAAAAAGCGTCCGCCATATTGGATTTACAACGTTATCAAATAATCCATATTGTATTGTCTCCGGAACTATATACATACGTGTGCAAAATTTCAGGATGATCGGGTATCTGGAAGTGGGTGTAAAATCGATTCCCAGATTCCGCCCACACAGAAAGTGAAGTTAATATAAAGCTTGTAAAATATAAAATAAACTCCGTGCACATAATAAATATAAAAATATATAGAAACTGGATATCACTACTTAGATAAGCATCTTCCCTACCAGTCAATACCTCCTTTTCGTGCAGCAGTTAACCTTTCTGATATTGTTCAATCGACACAACAGATTACCGTTGTCTCTATAGCAAGCAACGTCAAATTTTTTTTTTATTTAATATGGCAGTAAACTAGATGAAAAATATGGCGAAAAAACCAAAAGCTAAATATTCCCAGAATTGTTTCATGTTATCTGGATATCTTGGATTTAAAAAAAAAAAAAACAACAAAGCCCGTTGCTTTATTTCACAAAAAAAGTTATGACAGCAGTCATGTCCGGTCTACAGGAATATCCTTGCAGGCAAATTTCTTACTGGATTCATTGCTTCTTTTTTCTAACCATGATTAACAGTATGTTATTTTGAAATAAAACAGCAATTCCCAATAAACATAAAAAATATATGACCAAACATATGCTTAACCCTTTAATGTTTAATCCGTTCTTTAAAATAAAACACATTCCACAACTTCAATTAAAAAATTCCACTCGCAACATTCAACATACACATCAACTTGCCGATCTCATTGCTTCCGGTTCCACCCTGACTGTTATTCTGATGTAATATTGAAAATTCCTCATTCTGAAGTACAGTCGTTCATTCGTCAAATGCATCCCAAACCCAATGCAGCGATTCAAATTAACAATTCCAACCAAATGACTGCTACTTACCACAAGTACCTACTATCGGTCGCCACATCCCAACCTTTCTCATTTCAAAACATACACAGCACAGCGAATAACGTAATGAGTATGCAGGATTCAGGATCAGAGGCCAAACCACACTAACCACACGCAGCCAGCGATTAACTCTTTTTCGATGGAGACTGAGCCGATACAGGACTATGCGAACGATGTAACAATATTCCTGAAAGTTGGCGGAGTAAAATTCGCGTAAATAATTACAAAATTCCAACTAGTGGCCTAATTAAATGTCCATCCCAGGATCTGAACTGAATGTCCTGCAAATGTATATAAGTACATAAGTACTCACTGATCATTTAGTATGAAACAGTTAAATATCCTTGTTCAAGCGGAATTCTATGGCAAACAATGCAAAAGGGATTCCATTGTGATTTTGAACTTTGTTTGGATTTCGCTTCTTTTTTTCTCCTTTGGGGCTACAGGATGAAACGGAAGTTAAAACGTGGAAAACTCCTCAGGCATGTATACCAAATTAAGAAAATACGCTCTTCACTTTGACCTCGGAAAAGTTGCAAAGTTTCGTTTAATTTGTTTTTAAGCCTTGTGCTAGCAACAGCATTGTGCTTTGCCGCCACAAGGACGATACAGTATCCTGCATTATTTTCATTTTAAAGCTAAGAGTACGAGTATGTTAATGCGCGTGTATTTGTTTCCAGTAAGACCAAAGCAAAGCATAACAAGAGGAAGTAGCAAGCGGAAAATCAACGAGAAAACATGCCGTACATCCTTCGCTTTTTTTTATTATTTTTCATCTTTTTCTTGAACATTTCCTGGAATATGGAAACTGAATGAAATCACTCGTATGGTGTCGAAAAGTTGGAGCACATAATCCCTGACATACGGAAGACAGTGCTAAATGGGGGGAAAAAGGTGATCATTCTTGTTGGGTATCTGCAGTGGAACAAGGACATATTGATACGTGAATGATTCGCACAATGCGGCTTAAGGATTTCTCCATAAAAGCAACAAAGGCCAAGAAAGTTGAAAGTATTTGCGTTCATTCCCATTGTATGTGAATATTTTTGTGAATGCCTCTGTCTTTTGTGTAGATACGAAGCTGTTCCGTAATCGTACAACCACCTCCATTTGTCCTGGTTTTCATCCCATTCTCTTGGCTTTTCAAAGTCGAAACGTAAATCCTCCACTTTCCATCTTCCACAGCGTGGCTCCATTGTATTCAAATTGTGCCATTATGCATTCAGTTTATGGTCGGACTAATGACTTTTATAATGGAAACGCAAAAATCAATAGTTTTACGGTGTGCAGCTGCACTAATTACCGTTGATGCTGGTGTATAAATTGTCGAAAGATATCTGAGAAATGCAATAAAAAATACACTGAGTTGAGAAAGTTGGAATATTCTATACTAACATCATCAGCTTCAAAATTGAAGGATCTTTTCTTGATCGCCATTTCGCATCATTTCATTTGTTTCACTCTGTTACATCCTTACTTATTTAAACTGCTCACGTAAAAAAACTATTCTTCTACGTTTTTGGTTCGTTCAGTTTCATCAAATTTTAGCACAGGAAATTCTCAGGTTAATTCTTCCATCTGCTTCTGTAAATAAGCTAACTTAAAATAACCATAGGCGTGTTTTTTCGAAATCTATTAGTATATAGACTTAGAAAATACAAGTGAGCCCGTGCGAGAAAACCAAACTTTCCATCCAGCATCAAAACTTCACATATGATTTCCATCTGTCAACTGATAGAAATCATACGGGAAATGTTTATTCTTTTGGGAGCTCATTTTGGGTAGAATATTGGTTTTGATTTGTATTTTAATTTGTTAAAATTTATAAATTCGTCACTGCTCCAGGAAATTCTCTTTCTTTTGACACCTCATTTGTTAAGATTGGTAGATTGTGAGAGCCGCAAATGGTGATAATGATTGTAGCACATTGAAGTGCAAAACATCATCATGTTAGAGCGCGCACACATACTCACGCACACACTATTGTAACAATACCCACTGCTGTCCGACTGCTGGCAGTGGTCTCCACTGAAGGAAAATTGTGGGCGATGTTTTGAATAATTGTTTTGAATAATTGTTTTGAACATTGCTCAGCTTCAGGACAACGCAGAAGGATGTTTTATATCTCAAATGAATCAGGGACAAATTTACTAATTTCACCTATTTTTTTGTTTTCCAATCCGATAAGCCATTGTTAAGTTAGAGCTGTGTAATTATAATTTTTCTTTCAGATATGCAGTTATTTGACTATTTTGTAAGAACTAAAGGGTTTTTCAATAAGAGCGCTACAAAAGTTGTCCCTGTCGCTCTAATTTTGTAGAGTCCCTGTTGAAAAACCCTGTATTATGCTGAGCAAAAAACGACATAGCGTTTGCCCTTCCCGGATACTTAAGAAACATTTCACAAAAAGTTTTATCGAAATCTGTTCAGCGGTTTTCACGCCATTAGGTTACAACAAAAAAAACCTCTACAGTTTTATAATATTTATATATAGGGTTTTCCAATGAGAGGTGTTATTGTGAATGGCCCGCTATTTCGGTAGCTGTCACTTTTGAAGCTTTTATTCTTTGACATTTGACAAGTAGAAACTACGCCATTACTAAAAATGGAACGATACACGCTTCAACAATGCCTCGAAATTATTAAAATTCACTACAAAAGTGGTGAAAATCTTGCAGTCACAGTTCGCAAAACTAAAGCATTTTTTGGTCGTCGTGAAGCACCTTGTCGGACCGCAATACAGAAATTGGTGGAAAAATTCGAGCTGTTGGGACAAGTTAGTGATGTGAAGAATAAAACCCGTGCACGTCGCTCCAGAACAACTAAGAATATTGCTGCTGTAGCCCAAAGTGTTGCAGAAAATCCTGGTTTGTCCATACCTCGTCGTTCTTTAGAATTGGGCATTCCACAAACGTCATTACACCGTATTTTGCATAAAAACTTGGGTCTTAAGACTTATAAAGTTCAGTTAACACAAGAACTCAAGCCGGCCGATCATCAACAACGTCGTGTCTTTCCTGATTGGGTCCTTGAAATGCATGAAAATGATCCGGAATTCCATCGAAAAATCACCTTGACTGATGAGGTCCATTTCCACCTCGGTGGCGACGTCAACAAGCAAAATTGTCGCATCTGGGGCTCGGAAAACCCAAGAGTTATTGTTGAGAAGCCTCTCCATCCTCAACGTGTGACTGTTTGGTGCGGTTTATGGTCCGGCGGGGTCATTGGACCTTACTTTTTCGAAAATTAGGTTGGATCAACAGTTACGGTGAATGGATTGCGCTATCGATAGATGATTAATGATTTTTTATGGTCGGAGTTGGGTAGTAATGATCTTGACAACGTTTACTTTCAACAAGACGGCGCTACGTGCCACACAAGCAACGAAACCATTGATCTTTTACGGGAAAAGTTTCCGGACCGTGTTATCTCTCGAAGAGGTGATCACAATTGGCCACCGAGATCTTGTGATTTAACACCTTGCGACTTCTTCCTTTGGGGCCACGTAAAAGATAAGGTCTACGCCAACAGCCCAGCGTCGATTCAAGACCTCAAAGATAAAATTCGTGAGGCTATCGAGGACATAGGGCAGCCATTTTGCGATTTGGTTATGGAAAATTTCATGAAAAGGATATGGTCCTGTATGCGTGCTCGTGGTGGCCATTTGGCTAATGTTGTTATTCATTATTAACGGCATACCTTCCTCTTTATTATGAAATAAACATCCGATCATTTATCTCAAAAAATGGCATTTTTCTTTGAATACCAAAATAACACCTCTTATTGGAAAACCCTTTATTATAATTTATTTATTTTGCTTTAATAAGAAGTATTGAAAGTATCTTTTTATTTCATGAACAGGCAATTTGAGTTATGATAGGATTTCCTTTAAAAAAATAGGTCCTCTTTATGACTATTAAGTTATTGGAACAAAGATGTGGGACTAAATTTCATATTTTTATGACAAAAGTTTGATTAAGTTTGAAGTTTGAAAGTTTGACGCACACGTGGGAAAACAACAAAGTCATAAGAATTTTTTTTTATGTAAATTGGATCGAATTTTTAAATAAAGAAAATAAACAAATCCATAAATTAAAGAGAACTGTGGTAAATTCGTAAGCGTCAAGCGACGATCACGTCATAGTTGCGATGGTCATTTGCAGTGCTGTGACGTAAGTGCATTTAAATGAAATCGAATCGTTGCACGATGTTTTGCCATCAGCTGCAGTGGCAATATGTTTTCGAATTGTTGACGGACGTATCAAAACGTTTTTTAATTCTTAATCGTGATCATCGTCATGCAATTGACGTTTACGAATTCACCCCAATAATTAAAGCACATTTATTATGAATATTTAGTTAAATGATTAATTTAGAAATTTACAGAAAAAGTTGTAAACACAAACACACAAAATCTCGTGGATTTATTGTACAACGTTATAAATTCTAGGCTCCTGGTTATGGGAGTCGAGCATTTTGATGGCATCCTCACAGGAGCGTATCAATTAGAAATGGGCGAAAAAATTTGCCCATACCGAAAGCTAAGATGTTTACACATAAAATATACATTATTACCATTTATGTGCGAGGGAGTACGTAACGCAATACAATTTTTAGTGTAATCTTGATGAGATTAAAGTCAAGAAATTTTACATTTAAATTATAGAGTTTACTCATGCGGTTAATTGGCTCATGCATCTCGTCATTTGTTCTATGATGAGGAACATGCAGTATCTCTATACTACGCAGGTAATGCGATACCCCGCAAAAGTTTAATCCGAACAGGATAATTAGTTGCATCAATCAGACCTGAGATCAGTTGGTACATACAAATTATATCATTACTGACCCGTCTTTGAGCCAAAGGTTATATTTGCAACAGTTTTATGCGATGCAAATATGGAGGGAGGTTAAAAGGAGCATCCCAGGAAAGACCTTTCAATCCGAAACGAATGATTTTCTTCTACATACTACACTCTATTTTTGTATTTATGAGCTATGGGCGCTATGGGCACCGTAGCGCAAGTGGTTAGTGCGTCGGACTACTATGCCAGCGGTCTTGGGTTCGAATCCCGCCGCAAACGCCTAAAATGTTTTCAACAGTGTCCCTGCCTGACAAGCATTCAGAGTATCCTTTGTCATGTAAAGCTCCCCAACTCGCCGTTCGGAGACGACAGAAAACTGTACATCCCTTCCATTTGTGCAAAAATATAATGCGCACACACAAATGGTTGCGGGAAGCTAGGCTTGGTTCTACGTAGGACTGCTGAAGCCCAATATTTATTTTATTTATTTTTTTTTATATTTTTTCCTTAAGCTATGTTCAGATGACTGCCAGATCTGACAATATTGCCAGGCCTACAAATGTACTGACAAATAGCTGACCATGACAAACTACCTTACAATGTTAAATTGCAAGTTCACGCGGTTGCCAGGTTTTGTCCCAATTCCTGACAATTGGGCGGTTGGCCTGACAATGCTCTGACAATATTGTCAGATGAAAATGTGTCAGTTCACACGGTTGTAGGATGTAGATGACTGTTTACAAAAAATCTACAAATTCATTGCCAGGCGTTCTCAGACTCATAGAATTTGATAGAATTTTTTTTCTTTATGCTAAAATACCTTTATACATGGAAAACTATATGTCGCAGAGAAAAACTTTGTATGGTGAATTTGTAGGTAACATTATGGCGCACCAGAATGGAAAAAAAAATACTAGCACAATTTCTCGAGATAAATGCGATTTTCACAAAAAGTGCTAAAAAAAGAATTAATAAAATTTGTGTTTGAAGACAAATAACTCGAAAATGAAAGTATATTTATTTATTTATTTATTTATTTCATCATCAAATGAGAACATCTACTGTTCTCGCTAAATTACCTATTACAATATATATATATACATACTTAAATACTTAACAACTACCACCAAAACCTAAAGCCAAAATAAGTCTACTCCTAAACGGAAATCTAGTAAACTACTATAATTATTAGACTCTCTAAGGCATCTAGTAATAGGTTCATTACAACCATAATTAACTCTATGAAATGGAACATAAAAAAGAAGACGGTTTCTAAGCACTCTAGATGGAGCATAGAATCCAATTAATGATAATAATGAGGGGCAATCGATATGATTGTTTATTAAGTCACGAACAAACATAATTGAAAAAAATTGTCTACGCTTGAACAGTGGTAGGATACCAAATAATTTACATCGAGCCTCGTACGAAGGCATTTCAATGTTCCAACGTAATCTACGCACGGCAACCCTAGTAAAGCGTTTTTGGATCTTCTCAATTCTACTGGAATGGACTTCATAAAAAGGATTCCATATGATACTACAGTATTCGAGATTGGATCTAACAAATGCAAAGAAAAGACACTTAAGCGTGTGCGGATCATTGAAGTCTTTAGAGTTTCGTAAAATAAACCCCAGCATTGAATTACCTTTAGCAACCAAAAACTCGATATGCCTACAGAAACTCAGTTTTTTGTCAAATATGACTCCCAGGTCTTTTTTGGAGGAGATAATAGACAATGGGATATTATCTATCGCGTACGTAAATAACACCGGGGACAGGTTACGACAAAAAGAAAGACTTTGACATTTAGAGACGTTGAGGTGAAGGTCATTAATATGACACCACATAGAAAGTCTCTCAAGATCTTCTTGTAGAAGAAGACAATCATGCTCAGAATGAATATGTCGGAACAATTTTACATCATCAGCAAACATAAGACATTGTGAATTTAAAAACAAGTCAGGAATGTCATTAATAAATAACAGAAAAAGCAAAGGGCCCAGATGACTGCCCTGAGGCACTCCAGAGGTAACGTAAACTGGTGACGAATATATATCGTTGATGCGAACATACTGAATTCGATCCGTAAGGTAGGAGCGGATCCACTGTAGAAGGCTCGAATGAAACCCAAACCTGCTCAGTTTGGAAATCAAAATTTTGTGATTAACACGGTCAAACGCCTTAGCGAAGTCAGTATAAATTACATCACTCTGTAGTCCTTTCTCCAAGTCGTTTAGAACTGCATGACAAAATATTGAGAGATTTGAAGAAGTGGATCTACCAGCTACAAAGCCATGTTGAAATGGAGAGATATTTTCCTTCAAAAGAGGCATTAGTTTCTCATAAACTAGTTTTTCAATAGATGGAATAGCCGTGGGTAACTGTGATAAACATTCATCAATTGTCTATCGAATAAGCCCACTTTGATTGTTCGGTGTTTAATATAGATACCAGAAGGTATAATTGAATAATTGTTGGTACCTACTTCTCTGAAGGAACTGTTTTAAGCACCCTGTAGCTCCGTGGGTTTTGAAGATAGTCCCCCTCCCATTCAATACAATTTTTTTTTTTTTTTTCATAAAATGAACCAAAGAATCAGCTCCCAAAATAATGTATTTGACTTAAATAATAACAAAAATATCTAGCAATAATTTTATTTGCAGATGTTGCAAGCTTCGCACATCGAACAATATAAAATGAGCCTGCAAATGTCCGAAACGCCTGACAATGTCACAAAAAGGTGTTCACACGATTGGCAGAGGCCTGACAATTTACTTTCTGGCAATTGTCTGGCAATACTATTTCTGACAATATGTGCGGACCAAAATTGTCAGTTCACACGGTTGTAAGACATTTGGGACACATTTTTCATTGAAAGACCTGACAATATTGTCAGATCTGGCAGTCGCCTGAGCATAGCTTTACTCCAGATAACTTACCTTCTATATAAACAATTATTTTATTATAAAATAAAAAAAAAATATCTTAGTGGAAATTCAGTTCACACACACACAAACACATGTAACACGTGTTTATATAGTGTCTTATCCCTTCGATTTATTTTGTATTCTTCTTTTATTTTGATTTGTTTACACACAATAACACACTTGTTCTGAACCTTTCGATTACATTACAATTTGGAATTCCACAAACACTACCGAAAATATCCTGTCTGCCCTGGTAGTAGGTACACACATTCGCCACGCTTCCGGTCATCGTACTATCGGTTTTCTGCATGCAAATTCGAGTACATATGACATACATATGTATGTAGCTGCCGCCGATACCGAAATTCACTCACACACAGCACCAAACTGAACTCGAACGACATACAGAGTAAAAGAGGAGTACTCGTATAATGTGCGTTGCAATATGTACGAGTATTTCATTACAAATTCATTGTTTCTATTTTGCTGATAGTCTATATACTCGTATGTGCCAGGAACTGGACACGTATTTACTACGCCGGCCGCTCCGACATACACGCGAGAATTTTACTACACTATCGATTTCACACTCTGAGCACTGAGTGTTGGGTGAGTGGATTTCGAAATAAGCGACAGGAACAGGACTCGTCTTTCATTGAACAAAAACAAAAAAATGCCAAAATATCAACCACGTTTACATAGCCAACCGAACACACAATACGTACTCGCTAGTCGCATGTTGAGACTGAAATGCGAAAAAGCATTCTTCTTATCACAAATGAACACACGAATAAAAAGGCATAATGAAAGCATGACAACAAAGGACTAGGGGAAGAAAATAGAATAAAACAAAAATCATTGCATATACATAAATATGCATACGGGCACACGGAAGGAGGCAAAGCATGGGCAGCCAGGATATGCACAAAACACTATGTGCTTTTATATAGTCACAGGATTTTATCGATTTTGTTGTTGTTTTCTTTTTGCTATGCTTTTTCGCAACATTTTTTTTTTTCAATTTTCTATCCTCACTATGTTCTGTGCCTAGGCACGAAAACGAATATTTTCTGCAGGTAAACACTAATTGAAAAGATTTTTCTTTTCTTTTTGACTTTTTTTTCCTTGTAGCGTAATTTTCTAAAGAAGGACTGGAAAAAAAAGACACACCGGCAAATTTGATTTTATTGCAGTTTTCTCCGTCACATACCCGCGCATACACACACACACACATTCACAAAGCCACAGAAAAATTGCAATGGGATTTGCAATCAGGACATTCATTAGGAAGATATACCGAGGCAATCGCCGTTGACAAATACTAACCATGTGAAGAGTAAACTGTATTCTATTTTATCTTTGAGATTCGTTCTCTTATTTTTTTTTTGGGGGGTTTGACTCAAGGAAAACACACACACACACTAACACACAATTGCCGACTTTTAAGGATTTCTTCCTTGTACGTTTTTTTTTTAGCAGTGGAGCACTTTTTTTTTTATTTTCTTGTCCTATGTCTAAGGTTTAGTGGGCCTTCCTTGTTCAAACGCGCGTATCCGCTTTTCCGATTACCACTACCGACCGAGAGAGACGATGAACTATGACTGAGAATCTTTTTGGAAAATCGTTCGTACACATGGCGATGATGGTTCGAATTTCCTTGCCATGGAAATATTCCAGGATGAAAACTTGGAAGAATGGAGTCTGCAAGGAAGAATTCATCTGGATGGAGTTTACAGACTCCCAGTCTGTGTAGCGCAGGTGCATTTGTGAGGTGAATGCTTTAACTCGAATGCGTGCAACTATGTGTGATAACGAGCGGCTATTGCAGCAATTGTGCACCACTGCGAGTGAAATGTGAGAAATGAGTGGAGTGAGTTTTGAATTGAAAAAAGATTACTCATACGCCGCCGTGGGAACGGAGTGTTTTTTTTTTTCTATGAAATTTAATTGCGTATATGCCATGCTCTGATTTTTTTTTGTTTTTGTTTAGAAACACTGATTCGAGGCTTGTTTTTTAATTTCAAAGGCTTCGCCAATGCACGGTGGGACTGAAGTGAATATCGCATACAACTTGAGTGATGTAAGAACAAATGCCTTTGATTCCTTTTTCTAGTGTTGGGGTCGGATCAAGCATGTAGGCGAACAGATTTCTTGCAACAGTTAAGTAAAATGCTAGTTGCCGTTAATGGAAATGCACTTTAGAGAGTCTAACCACCGTCAAAGTTGTAGTTACAGTGCGGAGATGTGAGAATTTTTTGAAGTTATTCTAAGAGATAAGCAACTCTGACAGTACTCGTACATACTAGCTTGTACATCTGATCAACAAATACAGGTACAGTTTATATTGCTAGGAAGATGATCAGCGACAATAGCCTGATCTTTGGGCTTATCACTTATTACCCCAATGAAATGTGCCATGAGAGTACGCTCCGATCTGGTTTTATCCCAATTTCTCCATATTGATGCTAAAGGACTTGTTCAAAACAGGAATGGTATTCCGGTAATATACCACCGCCACTGCGGTGCTCGAGATATGTGGCTTATCAGTGGCGGGTTCGACGCCAATGCTCAGGAGCTTCAGAAGCCTCTCCGTTATAGTATCGCAATTGTGGATCGGGGCATAACTGATATAGACAATCAAGACGCCGATCTGGTGGCTTTATGATGAAGAGAGGGTTGAAACCGTGCTCGTTACATGTGTAACATCCTAGTTTTTAAGTTAGATTAGTTTAATATGTACACTGCGGTTCACTAGATTAGAAGCAGGTAATTTCGGGAAATGAAAATGATCTATCTTTCGATATATGGCAGTTTCAGAACAAAAAATGATGGTGAAAGAAAGAGTGGTTTGTGCTGAATGCAACGGTGAATTCCAAAATGTTAAGAAATCAGGCTTACTGTACTTTAGAGACATTTTAGCTGAATCAGTCAGATTCGCATGCATTTAAATCGGTTCATAAGATTAGAAGCAGTCAAATTACTATCGTTGTTTGTGAAGAGATTTATTTTCTTTTTATATAAAAAGTAAATTTTGTCAATAAGAAAGGGCTAGCTTTATTTTTTCTTCAAGAACGGTAAAAAAAATTGTTTGACATTGTCAGAGAGGGCGAAAATAGACGATCACAATTCGGAAGGCTTATCCAAGCGTGCTATCATTGGCAGGATCAAATGGAGTAATCATGCTGTTGGTTATCATTTAAAGGATTCAAAAATGTACGGGAAAATGCAAAGGAAATGTTTCCACAGCCAATACAGCTGCGGAAAAACGAAAAATTTTCCGATTAGCCTTCAATTCAGAGTTTTCGACAGCTAAAATCGGAGATGTAGGTTAAGCTAAGGGGTTTTCGTGAAGTAGCCGGACCCGCTATTTCGAGGCCTAGTGCCCGAGAGGTGACCGACGATGTGGCCGGGCTCAGGTCTCGGTGCCGCGAGTGCGCGCAATCTGAATGGCGATCACATGGCGTACTAGACAATGAGTTCTTACCAGAAAAAATGGATGTGAATCCCAAGTTTCCAAACTTTTCTTACGATATTATTGTAAGATTTTAGTAGTCATATTATTACTACTTTACTTTACTTAAGGGGCTCCTGACCCGTGAAGAGTCTCTGCCTGAGACACGGCAGCCTTCTACATCCCGTCATCCCGGGCACGCTGCTTTCAATTGTCTACACCAAGCGCTCTGGCATTCGCGATAGCTTGATCCTTAAAACGGATGTTATGGGTCTTCCTTTTCATCTCGAACCGGGAGGCTGTGATTCAAAGATCCTCTTGGCTGGAGCATTGTTGTCCATTCCGCTCGATGTGGCCGAGCCAGTGTAGTCGACGTGTTTTGGCTTTTTGGACTACATCTACATCTTGGTACAGTTCATAGAGCTCGCGGTTGTATCTTCTCCTCCATTCGCCCTCCTCCCGTATGCGACCGAATATCCGACGAAGAACTTTTCTCTCGGAAGTGTTCAAAATCTGTTGTGCTTTCCTGCTTATCGTCCAAGACTCGGCTCCATACAGCATGACTCAACGCAGGAGCAATGTTTTGTAGAGCATGCATTTTCTCTTCCGAGTTAGGAGCTCTAAACTCATTTGTCTTGCCAAACCGAAGTAGCAGCGATTTCCTATGGTGAGTCTTCGTGGAATCTCCACTAAGGTGTCGTTCGTGAAGTTGATGTTTACTCCGAGGTAGGTGAACTCTTTAACCACTTCGAAGTTACTGTTGCCAACAGTGACGTTTTGTCCTAGTCGGTGGACAGATGTTTCTTTGTTTGTTGACAACATGTTTTTGGTTTTGTCCTCAATCACTTCAAGGCCAACTCGTTTCGCCTGTTTTTGCCGTTAAAGCTTCTAACACGCGGGGGCGACCGATGATGTCGATGTCGTCTGCGTTTGTTAAAGATAGTGCCTTGCGTGTTCACACCTGCCCTGCGCACTGTTCCAGCACAAGATTGGCGAAATCCGATGCATGTTTGGAATGGTTCGGAGGAACTATTTCCGAATTGCACGTTGTACGTTGCACCTCGTTTTTTCCAGCGTCACGCGGCATAGCTGGATCAGTTTAGCCGGGATCCCGAATTCGGCCATCGCATTGTAGAGCTCAAGACGATGAATGCTATCATATGCGACTTTGAAGTCGATGAAGAGATGGTGAGTCTC
Organism: Brachyopa scutellaris; assembly: GCA_949775065.1. Taxonomy (NCBI): domain Eukaryota; kingdom Metazoa; phylum Arthropoda; class Insecta; order Diptera; family Syrphidae; genus Brachyopa; species Brachyopa scutellaris. Next base: position 106,241,665 of record OX459113.1, read on the forward strand.
GACTTGAAATTCGTTGGTCTTTTCCAGGATCTGCCTTACTGTGAAAATTTGGTCGGTCGTCGATCTGTCGGGCCGGAAGCCACACTGGCGCGTGCCGATTAGTGTGCTGCAGACGTTCACACAGTACGTTTGATAGGATCTTATATGCGACATTAAGCAGTGAGTAACTAAGTAGTCGTATTACAGTTAGGTTAAGGCCGAAAGTCAATAGTTTGTCACAATAGCGTTGAGCTTAGAGTGCTCGCTAACGGCAAGTTAGCTAAATTAAGCCATTTTATTATTTTTAAATTAGACTAAAGCATTTTTGTCCAGTATGTAGAAAATGAAGTAATATAAATGTTTTTAAAAGTAAAAAAAGAGTAAAAGTATATGGTACAGTCCAGAGTTATCTTTGGGAGCTTTGGGGTCAAATTGAACCTTTTTGGATGGCACTGACCCCAGGACCCACCCTTTTGAAAATCATCGAAATTTGACCCTTTTTGAAAAAATAGGACCATTTTTGGGGAGCATATCGGAATCCAGCTTTTTAAAATCCCGCTTTTTAAAATCCCGTTTTTTAAAAATACCGACAAAAAAGTTTTAAAATACCGTCTTCTAAAAAATCCAGCATTTTAAAATCCCGTTTAACCCCGCTTTGCCCGTTTCTGAGAATCGCACTTTTGTATTTCAACAAATTCATCGTTTAAAATTTAATATTGCTGTTCTATTTTCTAGGAAAGAAATAAGAAGAGTTCCTTACGAAGAAATCAGGTTTTTTGCGTCGTATTGCCCACAATATACAATTGAACTAATTACAAAAAATATAATTTGACTGTTCCACTAAATTTCAATGTTTAATATACAACTTCTGAGTTTTATTTTATTTATTTTTTTGAATAAATATTATTATTTTATTCGCTGTTACATATTTATTATTTATTTGTTGAAAATAATACGAGTTATTAATAAATGGTTAGTGCATAATAATACTTCTGTTTTTATTTCACTTATTTCTATTTTTTATTTATTATCTCGCTTTGCAATCAGAACTACCTGTTTTATTTTTAAAAATGCCTTGCAACGGGATTATAAGAAGCGGGATTATAAAAAGCGGGATTTAAAAGTCGGGATTTAAAAAAATTGGACTATAAAAAGCGGGTATCGTACCCAACACCCCTTTTTGACCCTTTCTGTAAATTGGGAAACAATAATTGATACATTCAACCGAAAACACCTTCACCTTTTATAGCAGACATCGCCATCGGCAGCAATCTCACTTTTGCATTTGCCCAATTTCTATCTATGGATGTGTTTGCCAACACCAGATAATGAGTCCGTCGTTCCTAAAACTACGAAAATCTACGAAAAGTTATGAAAACCCGTTCGCGTACGCAAAAGTTTCGTAGTTTTTTGTAAAAGTGAGTTCTCACGAGAGAGTAAGAAATTTCCCCATGCTATGAATTTTAGCATAAGAAATTTCTTTGGGCAGATATACATATGAAAACTGTTACATCGAACATAATGAATGATTCATGTTTTGTAGTTCAATGCGAATGGACTTCTCGTAAATTAACTGATTTTTTTCTTCTTTTTGCTTTATGTATTTTTGAAGCAATTGTATTACAAATAAATAAAAGTAATAAAATAATACTAATCCTATTCTCGAATTTTATATAGGAACAAAAGGTTGTTCGTCAGGTACCTCTTTTAGGACCCCTTCCGGAAATTTTCAGAGGTAACCCTGGTTCTGTCTGCCTAACCAAAATTATTCAGAGCCATTATTATTGGATCAGCAAAAATTTAGTAGCTATCTCACTGAAGGTCTTAGTTGCTCTTGCTCTACTCTGAACTATAATTTTAGATTATAAGTCAGTGCTGTAATAAATAAAATAAATAAATAAATTTATTAAGTCTATTTAAGTCTAGTGGACAGGGTTTGTTTGTTAAAATCTCTGTTTCCATGTAATATGGGACTCAAATTTTCTGCGTATGGTTAAATGACTTCTTTTTTAGTCTGGCATTTGAAAGCGGGACAGAAATGAGTATAAAAATCTCCGGCTTAAACTCCCTAAAACTGTCATTTTATGCCATCAGGACCAAAAGATATAGTGATCAATCTCCATGTTAGGTTGAGAAGAAAAACCACTGATTCGGGTTCCGCCCATCATCAACTTGAAATTTCTCATAAATATCTAAAAGCTTTACAAAGTGCTTTCATTATGCCCATTGATGTCGCTAATAGTGTGGAACAGTCCATTAACCGAAACCCTAAATTAAACTCTTACAACGACTCATCTCCCAGCATTACTTATGTATGTAAATATTTTGTAATAAAACCAAAAGGAATGACAAATCCTCCTCGCTATCTTATGAACTTCTTAATCAAATTTTCTACCCCCATCCTTAGGTAAAGTACTCGCCATCCATCTCATCGCATCCCGACGAAAGTCATTATCCAAAAAATAAACCCGTCCGCATATAGTGTGCGCGATCTCATCCAGGACGACGCCCCCCTCTCATCCCGTGACTGACTGGTGCTCTCGATGTCAGTACTTAAAACAACGAAATCTACACAAAAGCCACCTCCGTCACCATCCATCCGCTGTCATCACATTCAACCGTTCTATTTACCCAGAGCAGAGTTTGTGTAAGTTTCTGACTTGCGACATTACTAAATGAAGAAAAAATAAAAAAAATATAAAGAAATATAATGTTGAAATCAAGACAATTTTAAATAATGAAAGTAACATGGATGCCTGGTCACAAAGCAAGCAAAAAAAAAAAAAAAAAACAATGAAGTAGAAAAAACGAACCAGGACGAAAGGATGATGATGAGAGTGAACTTTTACTTACTTTACTTTACTTTACTTTTAATGAAGTTTATGTTTCGCATATCATTTTTTTCGTTTTTTTCGCTGAGTTTCCTGAACTCATTTACTTTCCGGAAAGAACAAAAGTCGAAAAAAAAACTATTTACATTATTTTTCATTTTTCGTTCTCATTATGAAAAAAAAAAAAAAATCCAAAGGGACCTCTTACTGTGCTCACGTTGGATATGAGTTCAAACATACGTAAATATGTGTTGTATGAATAAACACTGCGTGTCCATATTGCACAATGTGGTCTCCACAGTTTCCATTTGGAAACTGTTGCGAAACAATTAAATACCAGCGCGCACAGAAAGGTACTTGTGTGCCCGATTAATTATGAATATCCTTGAGACCACGTTTGCAGATAAAGCTAAGTCATTATCAGTACCAGACTGGAAGCTTGCATCTGGCCTTCATCGTGGCCCACTGGAATTAATAACAAAGTATAATAAATTAAAAGCTACTGCTTAGAAAAGTAGAACAATACATATACATACATACATACAGTGCTGTGAAAAAGTTTTTGAAATCGAATAAATTCTAACAAAATTATCGAATAAAATGAAATCTATCAAATCAATATAATGTTTTAACTCAATTCTGAGAAGTTACGAATGTGTTCTTAAAAATAACGTTAGAAAACTCATTGTTAAGAAAAATCTAAAACAAAACAACACTACCACATTTTTCCTGTGAAAAAGTTTTTTGAAATTATTGTTACAATTATTAAAAAAAAAAAAGTACAAAATGAATATAGATACACGTTTTAATATTTAGTTTGTTTTTCCTTTTTCATTTTCCCGGCTTGTAGTCGCTGCGGCACACAGTGGTTTGCGAGGCGAAAAAAATTAAAATTTTTAAATTGTTTGAAACACTTAATGGATATGCATTCTTAAAGTATATAAGTTGGATAACACATTTCGATGGAATGGAGAAAAATTTACACACTTATGGTAACAGTTGCGATAGCTTTAAAGTCGCTCCATTATGAAATTATTTTTTGTGCATACTCTTGTACTCTAGTCAATATATGTTCCGCGACAAGTTGATATTAATTTTAAAATGTTAAATACGTTTTATAATACAGAAGAAGCTCGAAAAAGTTGATCGAAATGTCCCAGAGCTTGTCAACTTTTCCGAAAAGTCAACTTTTCTGGACAGTTTTCAAAATCTGTAGAAAATTAATATTTTGTCCATAAATAAACTTATTTTATTTTGATTAATTAGTTTTATTTTATTAAGAGCAAAAACATAAACAATATTAGCGATGTTCAACTGGTTTGAAGTAACTGGAAAGAGTAGTTTGCTTCTTATTTTTTGTAAAATGAGTTTTTACAATATTTGTACGTAAAATCACCAGGTTTGGCATATGGTGGGTTTCGTTATTTTCTGCGCACCATTTAATCAATGCATTCACGCTTCCAATGGCTTCTGGATAAGAAATTTTTGTCGCTTCCACTGTCTCGATATCTGATTCGTCGTTATGGGTACCAACTTCCTCTATCTCGTCCTCTTCTTCAATTGAGTCCGTATTCCACTCTTCAATCTCTTCCAAAGTCAAATTCGAACTCAATCCTATTTTCGACAGTAATGTATTGACTTCTTGAATTTGGTCATTGTAGGAATGATCCGAAGCAAACAAATCGAACAGAGGAATGTTATCATCAGCATCAAATTCATTGTCATCCCAATATTTATATATTTGAATTATATATTGATATTGAATTTGTAAAACTGACACAAGTCCGGTTTACCTCTTTTACGAACGAACCATGAAACCATTCATAAAACAGTTTTGATGTCATCCAAGCTGATGGCGAATTAGTGTAAATTATCGGATTTTTGAAGCCTTTAAAACAGCGCGGATTTGCAGATTTACCAATGACCATTGAGCTTACTTTGTGTGAACCCTCAGCGTTTGCACACAACAAAAATGTGACTCGCTCTTTTGGGGTTTTTCGGCCAGGTGCTGTTTTTTCAGTTGCAGCAACGTAGGTTTTCTGAGGTAACAAGCGATAATATAAACCTGATTCATCCGCATTGTAAACTTCAGCATCGCTAAGTCCAAGTTCACTAATCATTCCTCTCAATTTTCTTATAAACGGTGCGACTTGCGATGTGTTGCTCGAAAGAATCTCACCACACACTTTAAGATAACGAATTCCATGCCTCTTTTAAAATTTTGCCAACCATCCATCGCTCGCATTAAATGAATTGACACCTTTTTCCGGATACATTTTTTCGAATAAAAACTTAGCTCTGGCCTTGAATACTGGACCGGTAACAGTACAATTTCGAGTACGCTGATTTAAGAACCATTCGTATAATTTGCTCTCTACCTCAGGATATTCAGCCTTATGAAGAGTTTTTGTTTGAGCATATTCGAAGTTGTCGAATGCTGATGCGAGAAGGGTTTGACTTGATTTTTTTTTATCTTGGAAATTGACTGCTTTGTGACACCATATTCGATTGCCAAACGACCGCCGCGAACACCATTGTCAAGTTTGTTTAACATTTCTATTTTTTGTTTTAAATTTAATCGAACTTGTTTTCGTTTATCATGTTTGTTTGCCGTTTTTTTGCTCAAATTTAGTTAATTATCGGACAGCAAATAAAATTCAATGTGCAAATGAACAATACGTAAGAAAAAGTCAGTAATAATCTAAAACAACGGGATTAAAAATACATAATAAGGCATGCATTTGCTATGGAAACATACATTTCTTCGGAATGCGTAGCTGCTGTGTTATGTTTTTTACATCGTTAAACCAAATGCAAGTAAAAAAGAATCACGCTCTAAAAAGTTGACCGAAAGTCAACTTTTTAAGGCAACGTATGCTAGCTCAAATTTGATCAACTTTTCTGTAAAGTAAACTTTTCTGAGAGTCAACTTTTCCGAACTTCTACTGTATTTCTAAAGATGACGTAAACGTTATCGTAATTTTAATTTTCTTATTCTTCAAGCAGCTATGAATTTTTAAAATAAATGGTCTAAAAATCAATATGTGGACAAGTTCAGTAGAGCAGAACAAACGTGCTCCATTCCCCTCCATTTGAATTCTTCACTTAAAATATTCCTTGGAGTCTTACATAAACAACGGTACCATTTTTAGCTGCGTTAAGCTGCGTCCCCGCTTATAAGTTCAAAAATCCCGTTGAAAAGTCAGCTCTTTTTCAGTCTGTCGTTATATGGAGATGGGAATCTCACTATACCTCCCTTCAAATCAATTTAATTTTTTCCTCATTTGATAGCTATTCTTTCAACTAATATGTGTGCTAAATAATTCATAGTAGAAATAATTTTAGGCTGTGACCGTGATTTTTTCATTTAATTATGTAGTTTCGGAGATAAGCGCGGGGAATGGAGTTTTTCACACATTTTCGGCAATAACTCCCAAAGTTTCTTACAAAAAAAAAAAAGAAAAGATTTTTAAAATCTGTGCTTTGAGCCCTTTCGAATGATATCCAACATGTTATATTTTTCAGATTTTTTTTTTGTTGAGCTCAAATTTTTGCCACCCTGTATAGTTGTTTCGCAATATTTTTCAATGTTAAGTTGTCTCAAATATGTGGACCACCGTGATGTATGAGTGAGCTAAATTTCAAGTTTCTAGGTAGAACGTTTCTTGATGTTTTTATCGTGACAGATATTTTAGATTTAGAGCGAATTTATAATGGTTCCGTGTTACCATTGGGTACGGAACCTTAAAAAATTATTAAAATACATATGTATATAGGTAAATACATTTGAATTTATTTTTATAAAAAATCAGTAATAAATAGTAGTACAATAAATAGTAGTAAATAAATACAAACACTTTGGTGAAAAAATTATCAAAATCGGTGTCAGTACTTTAAGAGATATAGAATTATTTCGACGCTTCCATACAACCTGAACCACTGTGCGGCGTGGATGCAACCAGTTTCTGAGTAATTGCTGGTGGTATTTCCGCCCACTCTCCAACCGAAGCTTCCTTTAGACTTCGAACACTAGTAATGCCATCATTTTTTCTTATTGCATTTTCCAGATAGGCCCATAGGCAGTGTTGCCACTCAAAAATCTCCAATTTAGTCAAATTTGACTTAGTGACTTAACTATATATTTTCAAATTAAGTCAACAAATTAAGTCAAAGATTCATAAGAGTTTCTTTTGAGTCAGGCCGTGACAATCAAATATCAAAACAAGTAATTAAAAAACACATTTGTTATTTTATTACAAAAAATAACATAAATCACAAATTAATTGCATACCTAAGTCTTCAAGAAGGGTTTTGAAAGTTCATTCATTCAGTATAAAAAGTGCTTTGAAACAGCAGGTCGGTTGTTAGTAGGTAGGTTGTATATACTAAAAAAAAACACCAATTATGTTTACTATTTCGTGTCATATTGGAAAATTTTCGCAGCTTTGCTAAACAGAAGCTGATTCCTAATAATTAGCATGAAGATTGCTGTATTTAATTGCAATCTATTTCGAACATTTCATTTAACCAAAACAAGTTGATTGAAATTTCCATTTATGAATCCCTTCAATATCTCCGAACGATTAGAATGCTGAAACTGAAATTGTGTTTATTTTCGACATTCCATGTAAGGAATCCAAGCTGTGAAGTGAGAAAATTGTCATGTTTTTTTATTTCACTTATATTTAAATTAAAGTAAATTAATCCGAAAAACGAAGTTATTGAAGAAGATTGCTAATGTATACATATACATATGTTTACTTCGCACCAGAATTGTACAGTTAGTGCTTTTCCGAAACCCAGGCAAAAACTTATTCCACTCATTTAATATATTTTCAGAATCTGTAAAATAATGTGACCATACGTCCCGCTTTAAGCAACATAAGGTAGACGGAATAACGTCTAAAACGTATTTTTTTTTTTAAACATAGATTTGAAAATGTGTCCCCCTTTAGCCACCAAATAATCTGGAAACTTTGCTGTAGGATAAACTTTGAATGCTGTTAGTATATTATTAAGCGATTCTATATTTACCCGAAGACACTCACCAACTGACAAGAAGCTAATTTATTTTAATATGTCTAAGTTGATTGCAAGATACAATTTTTGACTTAATTTTTATTTTTTGTTTTAAGTTAGGCTTAATTCCAGTATCTTTTTAAGTCAGCACTGAAGAAATCTTAAAAAAATTAAGTCAAATTTGACTTGAATTAAGTCAAAATGGCAACGCTGCCCATAGGTGCTCAATAGGGTTGAGATCAGGGCTTTGCGGTGGTGTTTTCAGAACCTTAGGGCATTTTTATAGCAGTCACAAAAGTACGTCTAAAGCAGTAATGCTTCTGATTATTACCTGTATGGAAGCATTAATTATTGCTTACACCAATTTTTCTACCAGAAGACGCCATTTTGTTTTTGAAAATGTTATAATACCATTTCTTGTTCATTATTGCGTCAATGAAAACCATATCAACAACCCCATTCTAGCCCATTGCACCCCACACCATAACACTTGTACCACCATATTTGACCGTACTATTTATATATTTTAAATTTAGCTTCGTACTTGGCTTTCTCCATAGGCGTTGTTGTTTTGTGTCACTGGTGAACAAGTTGAACCTACAAAAATCGCGTTTTTCCAAAACTCAAGATCATTATTTCTGTAGTTATAAGGATATTGCAATCTTTTCAGTCTATTGGTTTGACTGGTCGTCGGCTTATTTCTACATATCCTTGAAGCAAATCCATGTTTTTTCAGGTGTTTTCTAATTGTAGAGTAATCATGCATTTTCTCACTAAATTGACATAGGTAGTAATTAGATCGAAGCTCTGCTTTGGTTCCTGTCTCAATTCACTTATTAAAAATGTATTATCACTATCTGCAATTTGTTTTAGACGTCCAGATCGTGTTTATCTTCAACAGAATTGTTATTATCACTAACAAATATAATGAGCGGTAAAAACATTTAAATTTGTTATTTTAGCTATTCCACTTAAAGTTTTACTAATCTCACGGTGATATATTACGAAAGAGCGCCGATTCACATCAGTATCCTTACCAGTTTTACCATTTTGTCTATAGCGCGTGCTTTATAGTATAAATATTATTTTCCAAATAAATTGGATATGAGAGAGATCATAAAACAATGTGCAGTGCAAACATTTTGCATAACGGTACATATTGCTTGCTTTTTATACGTGCTTTCTCAGTAGGAACAAATATTTCAAAAACTATAAATAATATGGTAGTGTTGTTTTGTTTTAGATTTTTCTTAACAATGCAATGCGCTTTTTTGAGTTTTCTTACGTTATTTTAAAGAACACATTCATACCTTCTCAGATTTGATAGATTTTATTATATTCGTTCATTTTGTTAAGCCCCTTTTTCCTAGAACAAAAATCGTTGCGAGAAAAATAATCGTAGCGTAAAACGTCAAAATTCTCGCACCTTCACTGCGAGAAACCATTCTTTCTCGCAACGATTTATTTCTCGCAACGATTTTTTGACATTGTTTTCAATGAAAGAGGAAACAATTGTATTAATTTTGAGTAGCATAAAGGTAAACTACACATTTTCGCGCCTTCAAACGTCATTTCCTTTTTCAAAAAATTTAAATTTGTTGTTTAAAATACTCTTAATTCAATATGAGTGATAAGAGGAGGAAAATAACACAAAAAAAAAGTTCTCAAATTACGAAGAAAAATGTCAAAACTCGTACGTCAAAAATCTCGTTGCGAAATTTGAAATTCTAGGAATTTACCCTCAAAATCTCGCACCACAAGCTACGATTTTTGTTTCGCAACGATTTTTTTTCTGGGAATAAGGGGCTTTAGAATTTATTCAATTTCAAAAACTTTTTCACAGCACTGTTTGTAAAACGTTTAGTTTACGTCGTGCGGTGCTTTGTTCCTTTTAAAAAGATTCACTGCGTCACCAAGAATAGGAGATCTGAACGATACACAGACAAATATCAAAATAAAATTACTTTTTAAAAAACACTCTATTCGTCACAAGCACAACTATTGAAGACATTCGTAGCCGTTTGACAAAAAAAAAATGCCCCTACTAAATCATCCTGCGGATTTGTTGCTTGCACTAAAAGGATATTATTTGCTGCTGTAAGAAATTAAAGCCGCACGTAGAAAACAATTGATTTCGATGTGAATATTTATGTTACTAATCCCGAAATTCCCGGGATTTGGACATTATAATCCAGAGATTTTTGGGACCAGAAAATTAACGGGATCCCAAGATTGCAATCTCTATACGCGTGACGGACGACAGCGAAAAATTTGCCCATACCGAGAGCTAAGATGTTAACACATAAGAAAAACGAAATCCGCACAAACTTCACACACATAACACAAACTTCGCCGATAAGTATAATAAATGCATATATACAAAAAGCAACTGACAATATATCTCATTCATGTGAATAGAAATATCAAAAATACAAAACCAAAAATAAGTTACAAATCTCTCAATTTCGTGGACCCCACCCACAACTTTTTCCACTGACGATCAATTCAAAACGGAAGTAGACATGTCGTTTGTTTCGGGAAAGACAAATATTTTTCTCTTTCACGCGACCCTTAATTTTCGGGGGAACCCTTTATTTTTAAGCTGTTAAAACTTACCCCTGTAACTTCTATCCCCGCTCTCCCCTAAATAGCTAGTTCCAGAGGATGTTCCAGTTAGATCCGTTTAGTATCTGAATTACGAGCACGGTTGCCACTTTGGTAATTTTTAAGCAAAACTTAGTAATTTTGGTAATTTGGTAATTTTTATCCTTTTTGAAAAAAAGTACCAAATACATACGAATCAAAGATTGTCAGTCAATAATGAAGCGAATTTCATAAGTTTAAATTATGCCGACCTAAGTAATTGAATACGAGCTCGTGCACCTAGTGGAAGCGATGACTTAACGTATTTGAATGAACGTGTTATAACTCCACAGGAAATGTTCCATTTCCACTCATTGCTGAGTCATTTAATCTTTTTCCTTTGACAGATTTAAACATTTATTTCTGTTGTGTTGTTTATAAGTATGCGTCTATACTTAGTGGTCGCCGTGGCCGTGGTGGTTAGTGCGTTGAATTACCACGCAATGCTGCCGGGGTTCAACTCCTGGCCGGGTCTAACACCTAAAAGAGTTTTTTCACGGTGCCACCTCTTTCGAATGTCTGACAAGCATCAAAGAGCATTATTTGTCAATGAGCTTCTCAACTCGCCGTTCGGGGTCGGCAAAAAACTGTAGGTCCCTTCCATTCGTGCAAAAATATAACACGCACACACAAATGGTTGCGAGAAGCAGACTGCGGTTTACCTCGAGCTGTAGCGCCAACTAAGTAAGTAAGTCTACAAGGAAAATGGATAGGTTAAAAAACAATATGATTTTTCTGTAACATTTCTCACTTAGCTGGAGCGCTGAAATGTTGTAAATCAACGTTTTAAATGCTTAGTTTCTTTGAAGACTAAATATTTGTGTAATTTTTCCATTTTAGAATTAAACCTATAACCCCGAGATACATATGTAAGGCTTAGTTAGAAAAAAAAAAAAAATGACTCCGCTCCTAGATTTCAACATAAAATATAGGACTTATATTCCCAACCGACAGAAATGGGTAGGAAATATCTGTCTAAACGACGAATCCGCATTGGAGATTTACGCGGATGGGTTTAAGACAGGTGATGACATAGGAGCAGGTGTCTTTTCGGGCCAGCTCAGCCTGAACTTGTCCTTAAGGTTTCCAGATCACTGTAGTGCCTTCCAAGCGGAGGTGATGGCTATTCGTGAAGCCGCTTTTGATGAAATCGATGTACAATTGCGACATTTTTAATTACACCGATAGCCAAGCAGCTATAAAATCACTCGAATCGAAATTGGTTAGGCACTGCCGCGCATCTCTAAACGAGATATCAAGCAGATGCTTGCTCACGCTGTGCTGGGTTCCTGGTCATAGTGATATACCACGTAACTTTGAAGCAGACGACCTAGCCATAACAGGTACAAAACTGGATAGATTTATCACGGAAAGTGAACCCCATGTACCAATAGAAACAATAAAACGCAAAATCTCCACACAAGCCCTACAACAGGCTAATGAAAGATGGCGTAATCTTTGTACGTGTAGCTGCACCAGACAGACTTGGCCACAGCTAAACTAACGTAAAACTTGCAACCTGCTAAAAATTAGCAGAGCACATATCGGCATATTAACATGTCATTGCGCAATAGGCAGACAAGCCAACAGGTTAGGAATCCTCCCCAATGACGTCTGCCACAGCTGCATGGATGAGGAGAAAGAGGAATCCCCCTATCACCTGCTATGCAGTTGCCCGGCTCTCTCCTCCTTAAGAAAAAAGATTCTGGGAGAATACTTCTTTGTAGACCTTCAAGATATTTCCTCAACGAATATCAATTAAATACGGATTCCTCCAACTTTCAAAATGGTTCCAGGAGTTTCGATAAGAATCGGCTCACGTGACAACAGAATGGACCTACTTTGGTCTAAGTGAATCCTACCGATTACGGTGGATAGCCACCCAACCTAACCTAACCTAACCTAATTCGAAAAAGGGATATGGCATTATACAATTCGCTTAACGCAAACTACATCTATTTTAGTGTTTTATCAACGTTTCCAGCTTTGGAATGTATTGGTATTTTTTTTACTTCGTTTGGTAACTTTTTTTCATATTTTATTTTTCCATTTTGGTAGCAAATTTTTTTTCTAAATGGTAACCGTGATTGCGAGTTGACAGAACGGATTAGTCGCGTGACTTTGTTTGTACAAAAGATATGTTCCTATACATACATATGTTAGTCTCTAAGTACATACAACCATACCCTAATTTTCTAAGCACAATGTGATTAAGCCATTGAAGTCCAATGAAAGGATGACATCTTATACTTAATCATCCTCATTTACGATATCAAACCGTTCATCCCGAAACAACCCGGACGGAATGAATTCGACCGGAACTTTATTTCGTAAAACTATGAAAGGAAAAATTATAAAAAAAGACTAGAAATAGAAAACAACATACTACCAGCAACAGCTACCCATCATTACGTTGTGCAACGCGGGTAAATTAACTGAAGCAGAAATTTGTTATACTACTAAATTGAAAGGCATCGCCTCTCGTCCTTGAGTTTTCCAAACTAATTAACGAACTTGTTTCGTCCTTGTTTCAACTTAATTCTCTTCCGTTTCCCACTGCTACCTACCTACCTACCTACATAGTATCTAACTATAGAACGTAAATTATTAGATCAACTTCTAGCACCGGTTTCCATTGAATATGATAGCTAGCGGTATCTCGGTATGTGAGCCATGGTAACGTAAATTCAAAGTATCTGGTTATATAAATTGCGAAGAACTTTAGAGCCAATTAATCGTACAAAAGTTCGCAATTTAAAAACAGATAACAAAATGTGTTGAATGAAGGATTAAAAAAAAGGAAATTACATCGTGTACCCTGTCAATGGATCTGCTATCTGCTATCTGCTATCTACTACCAGAAGGGGATATGCGCCGCGCTGTATAACGACCTTAATCAGACTTAATAAGCAATTGAATTGAGTTTGGTTATCAAGCGAAAACTTTGTTATTAGCATAGAATAAGGTTCTCATTTAAGTTTACCTTTTATTTGTGTGCGGGGGAAAGTAAATAGATGGCGAAAGTTTTGCATATAAAAACTAAAATTCTCAGTTAAGGTGAGATGAAAGTTTCATAAAAGTTTTTTGAACACAAAAATAACCCAAACGACACAACAAAACGGCAGCTAACTTTTGTGTTGTGTTAATTAAAATATATTTCCGGTTCCGTTCTGTTTTCTATTTTCTGTAGTAGAAGCAATGCAATTAAATTAAAAAAAAAAATACCCTAGGCGATTGTTAACTTATTTATATTCTGCTTCACTGTACTCATGTTTCCGGTCAGATTCTGGAATGGAGGTTTGGTGTGCTTTTTCTAAATTGGATAGTTTACTTCTCTGCTGGTGAAACGTTTTAACTTAACGCTAAGCGAAGCGTACGCAAATTAAGTTTTCCTAGTTTCCATTTTGGGAATATTTTTTTTTTTATTTCAAAATGGCTGCTTTTTGACTCATTTTTTTCTTAGAGTTTGAATTTCAGTGATTCTGAGCTCAATTCAATCTACATCAACTAAGCCAAGCATATTATTTTAAAATTCAATTTACGCTTAGGTACAAATAAAATCACAAAATATTGTTCGACTGACATATTTCTTGTGTCAACGACACCGACTTTGTTTTGGCCTACAGCATTGACATATTATATATGGACTGCTAGTGAAATGTAATTTTCATACATCGTCTGCGGACAATTTGGTTCCAACATAACTAGAGCCACGTGTTTCGTGGGGACAGCAAAGTGAAATAATTATCCGCCATCAAACAAATTTTACATAGAAACTTTGGCCATCTATTGCTCTAAATTTTAAAATAGCCGTTAGAAACCTATAAACTGGATAAATATGGTAAATTTATATCGAATTAGGTTTTTCTGCTGATCAATATTTTGTTTTGTTGCTTAAATCGCAAACCATAACCAACGGCTTACGTGAATTCAAGCACAATGTAAGTTTCCACATTTCTCCGCTACGAAACAAGAGGGCTAGTGCTTAATTTGGAACCAAAGCGAAGTTGGGTACTTGCAGTCCATATATCCTTACATAGTGTAAAGCAAAGTCCCGATCGGTGTCATATAACGTTTGTAGTAAAGGATCTCAAGAACCGCTGAATAGATTTAAACGATTCTTTTGGTATAAGATTACTCATTTCTCGGAGAAGGTTTATCAATTAGCTTTGAATTAGATACATTTTTAGTTTTAGAGTTTAAGGGACTTCAAATGAGAAAACGAAAATTCAATTTAACCCATTAGTGCATATGGTCCGTTTAAACGGACGTCATCTAAATGTAAACTTGCAATGTTTTCTCTGCATAGAGTCCGTTTAAATGGACACACTCTATCTACTCATAAAAACACAAAATGTTCTGATTTCGTTTTGTTTTTTTTTTAAAAAGAGTGTTTTACTGCAAACAAACGACAAAATGTAAAAAAAAACTTCAAATTAACTTCATGCACTAATGGGTTAAAACAAACGGCTCCTCCCATGTGATTGATATTTATTCTCAGCTTAGTTACATTCAATACGCAGATTTGAAGACCAAAATCATATCTGTGCAATTACTAGTAGCCGAATAATAGTACAAAATGCATTCCAAAGTCGTTTTTTTTTAAAACGAGTTGTTTGGAGTTGATGATGAATTTGTTTGTAAGTCGCGCTCCTCCGAAACGGCTCGACCGAGTTTCATGAATTTTTTTGCGTATACATATTTGGTAGGTAAGGTATGAGAATAGGTTGTAAAGTATATTTTATTTCGCTAGGTGACGCTGGAGTCAAGTTATTAATGACTTTTATATTTATGGACCAAAAATGCTCATATTCTCAATATATATTTGTTCAGTGCCAAAAAGGAAAATTATATAATAAAATCTGGACCCGATTGGTGGCGCTAGAGTTAAGTTATTAAATATTTATATGTATATAAAAATGAATGCTTAATCTACAAACAGCTAAGCCATAGCTTAATGGATTTGAACTACTTCCACGAATGTATTAGAATTAACCAAATAAGCCTTATCTCTGATTTTCAGACCATACAGGGAAGATCTTCCAGCACTCTGCTCCTTGTGTAACTTACGCGAAAAAGAAGATACATACCACTTTCTAGGAAAATGCCCAAATCATCAGGAGACGAGGAGATACCATTACAACCAATCCGTTCTATCAATGGAGGAGGTTCAGATACTCAACGGATCTAACTGGAACGTTCTCTGCAACTACGTATCGGACGCCCTTGCGTATAGGAATCAGTTTATGGAGGAATAGATTCCCTAATCTTTATGTTGCAAATCATAAAAATTGTTAAAGTAAATCGCTGTAAAATCCGCTTTTTCTTCTTTATGTTAGCAAATCATTAAAATTGCGAAAGTATAAAAATGGTCCAAAATATTTCTGTTATATCCTGCGAATCGCTGTATATTACTTATTATCTTTTTTTATGTTAGCAAATCATTAAAATTGCCATTCAAAAGTTAAAAATATATTTCAACAATTGTAATTTAAAAAAAATGAATTTAACTGTAATAATGTATCCACGCATAAAATTGTCAATCTGGCTGACGGCTTTTGCCATTGCTAATTAGAATAAGTAAAAAAATTGTAATTGGAAGAAAAAATTAATGATACAATAAATGCAATACTACTACTACTACTACTACTACTACTATAAAAATGAATGTATGTACAATGTACATATTTATGTTTGCCTTTTATAGTACGTTTTTCTTAATATAGAATAACACATAGCATCAGTGCGGTTACTCGACAACCGGTGGTTCTGGTACCTGTCATACAAAATTTCGTTAATTTCAGGTGAAATGTGAATATGAAATATTTTTGTCAATTAATACAAACAGACAGACAGGCAGACAGAAAGCCAGAGAGATAGATAGATAGATTGACTGACAGACAGACATGCAGACAGAGCGTCCGATTCTTTGAACTAAATGACAATGTATGTATTGAAAGAAACACTATTTTTTTTGGACACGGGCGAAGCCGGGCGGGACAGCTAGTATATATAATATGTCAATGGCTTAGAGCTTATTTTACCCGCATTTGACAGATTCGTGAGCTTTGAACTATTTAAATTCAATAAACTTGTTGCAGCGATCTGCGAATTTTAATTTTCATTGTTAGATAAGTATTACATTCTTGAATCAATAAATTGGATTTTAGATGTCGAATTCGAACGAATAACAACTATTCGCACGTATCACTTTAAAATCCAAATCGTGACTCCCCGCCTGCTGTTGGGGTATTCTATTTATACTCAAAGCAATTGCTGCTGAATATTCTAGGCGAGAACCTTCTAACTTGGAGCTCTCCACTGTGGAACATTCCATCGTGGAATGCTTGAATCTTAGTATGAGTTCCATACTGTGGAACTCGAGTTTCTACAACAGATACACAAATCTTTGTGGATACCAATACGTCGATTCTCTCCTAGATGGCGATATCGCCAATCGGTTCAGTACTGCATACAACAACATGAACACTCAAGTAGTTTGACAAATGTTATTTTCCGTTTCAATTATGATCGTTTGTCAACTGTTTCATCGAATTTCAGAACTTCACCATTTGAAGTACCCACTGCAATTTGTCAGCAGAGCCTGCTGGACATATGCACTTTGGATAAAGTGACCAGATTTGTTTGAAGTCAATGCGGGACACTTTTTAGAATGGAAACTAGTTTTTTTTAAACTACATACATACCTATACGTGTATAATATTATACGTACATATATATTAATTTTTTAAATAGTTAATACAAATTATTCTAAATAACAGTTTATTCCACTTTTTAAATATTTGTAAAATAAGGTATATGAATATGGTAGTCTCATTCAGTTACGCGGATTTTTTGTTAAACAATTTTTATCTGAGCAATGATTTTTTTTAGAATTTCGTTGTTGCTTTTAATGTTTTAAAAAAATCATGAAATATTATAAAATATTTTTAATAAAACTATGCATTTGACAGTATTTACTTCAAATCCATAGTTTTGAGCTGTTTTTTGAGTCCACAATTTATTTATCATCGAAAAAATTCTTTCTGTAGATTTAAAATGTATTCCACGCTCTGCAGAAGATTTTTCACCCAAAAATCAGTTATTGACATTTAGGCCGGTAGTTATCGACGGCTCATAAGTTAGAAGCCTCATAAACCTATTCACCAACCGCTATTAGTGCGTATTTATGAGCGCTCATAAGACTTATGAGTGGTTCCAACCACTCTTAAGTTACGAGCGCTAATATCAGAGACAATTATTATTGTATTCGGTAATTATATTAGATAACTTCGAAATAGTTCGAACTGTGTTGTCATTTCAAATTTAAATTATTTCTGTTGATTCTAAAAATGGGTAAAAATGAAAGATATCCGAATTTATCCGACAAGGAAAAGAAAATTATAATGAGTTCAGTGAACATATTCCTTATTTTACTATTTAATTGAATTGAATTTGATGGAAAACCACCACCATCAATTTCACCATCTACAGCTTTGTTGCATCATCCCCATATTTACATTGCCATTTGTCACTGACATGTTCGAAAAGAGCGCATCCGGAAATCCGAAAATCGATGCTTTCATAGTCGAAGTTAGCATAGACAAAAGCCTATTAGTGTTCCGTGAATACCAACCAAAAAATTTTAACTTATGAGCCTCTTAACTTTAAGAGCGATTTATGAGCGGTCGATAACTACCGACCTTAGTCAAGATTTTCTTGACTAAAAACCCAGTCCACGACCTCAAAAAAATAGGTTAAATGATTAGTCAATTTCCGGTCTCTCCACCAATCAGAGACCGTTAACTAAAATCCGGAATGTGCCCATTGTCATTTCAGGTACCACATTGGCATTATTTGAATAGCTACTAGTGGTGCGATTTGATTATTTGTTTGGATTTTATGAAGTTTTGTGGGACTTTGCGGGACTAATCTGTTAATGCGGGACATTTTGCGGGACATTTGATGATGCGGGATAGCTATGCTTAATGCGGGACGTCTGGTCACTAAAACTTTGGAGTATTTTTAGGAAAAGTGCTATGTTCAAGTCTGTCGTTGAGGTGAGGTTTTTAAACGATTTTTGCCGATGCGAACAGTCACAATCCACGATACTGACCTCAAAAATAAAATAAAATAATTTTGTGTGTCGTGTTTCCACAGAGCAAATCGATTCTTAGAACCTTCAAGTGGTGATATCTGCTCAACATTGTACAGTGAACTCTCGATAATCTGAACCTCTATAGTTCGAAACATCTATAAAGAGAAGAGAAGAACTGTAAGAGTCCTATGAGAAAATCTCTGTTAACCGAAGAAGATCATTGGAATTGGTCCCTTTCATTAATTCGAACTTTGCTGTGCAAAATAACTTGAAAATGTATATAATCTTTACATATAAAAATTAGCAGTTCGTTTGATACCCCGAAACTCATAAACTAACGATCCGATTGAGCTAAAACTTACACTATATACTTTTTATGATGTTTGAAGTGTTCATATATCAAAAAATTTTAAGTTTTCCAGTAGATGGCGCTGGAACTCAAAAATTTCAAAACTCACCGTACGATTAAGCTGAAACTTACACAATAGCCGTGTTTTATTATTCCCGTGATCTGATCCGGATCAGATCAGAATAACAAAACAAACCAGATCAAAGTTCTGTGTTGTGGTGATTGTACCAGCTAAGTTCATTTTGACATTTAGTGCGAAGTTGCCATGCGAATAAATGAAAATTGAATGCGCTTGTTTTATTTTTTAGGAGGAAATTGTTAATTTTGATTAACAGATACCGAATGAGAATAATATTTTGCAGCTATAATCTCAGTTTCACATCGCTTAAGTATCATTATGAGCAGAAAAATTAATTTATTCGAACAAAATAACATTAATGATATTTGGATTGCCAATAATATTTTTATATTCTAATCTGGCAGCATTTACCCTTGGCAATTGTCGATAATACAGCAACATTTACAAACGTAAGTGTACCATAGTGAGAAATAGTCGAACTAATTTTTGGATCACGAAAATTGATCTTGACAAGAAGCAAGATCTCGGATTGTTGTTGTAATGCACACAAACTTATTTGTTGATCTGATCCGGATCAGATCACGGGGATAATAAAACACGGCTAATATCATCTATTCATAACCTATGAATGTGCTTACTCTCAATTTGAAAATCTACTTTCTTATGGGCCACTTTCTATAAGAATGCGTGTATTCTATCGAGCTGACAGTTAAAAACGACACAGCAATGCACTAACGCATTCTATGGGTTCAAATTATCAAAAGGGCGCCTACTTCAATTTATAGCGTGTTGTATGGGAAACAGCCAGCACAATTGCTTTAAATTAACGAGTGTATATAAATACATAGGGTTCGTTCAATTTACCGAGAGATTCATTTTATCAAGAGTTCTATTTATCGAGAGTCGACTGTATTAGAAATGAAGTGAAAAATATTCATAGATCAAAAGTTTTCAAATTTTCCGATAGACGGCGCTGGAACTCAAAAATTGCAAAACCATCCGATTGAGCTAACTAACAATAACTAAAATCTCAAAATTATTACTACAGCAATGCACAGTGACAGCTAACAGCTAAGTTTTGATTAACGTGTGCTTCTCGCTTCTTAACAAATATATTGTGTAAGTTTCGCGCGAAATTTTTTACATGTGATAAAATGAAAGCCAAACAAATTAAAAATACAAATTTATATTTTGTCAAATGAAATAAGGCGAAATAGTGAACGCAGAAATTTATTTAAGGCGAAATAATTACAAACAAATAAGCTCATAGCTGCCGTAAATTCATTCCGTTTTTAATTTTCTGAAAACTCTGTTTATCACTTACATGCACAGTTATCTACAGCGAAATCGCATACGATCGCAGAGCAATCTGTAGTAGCACATGGTTTGCCTCAGCTTTTTCATTAATTAAAAAAGCAAACCGTATATGATCACAGAGCGGTCCGTGGTAGCATATATTTTGCTTTAGATTTTCTGAAATTCGAGGAGCAATATGTAGTTCAGCACAGACCGATGGCAGAGCGACCGATGTCTGTGCTGATAAGCAGTATGGCAATACGCGGCCCGGTGATTTGATTCGAAGTATCGAGAGCTCACTGCATTTATTTGAAAACTATTTTGAAAATTTTTTTTTTAAGATCAAGATGTTTCTGGACAAGATCAAGACATATCATGGCTTGGGAATCTTGGGATGCCCGAGCAATGTATCTTGAGTTTGTCAGCGTTGACTCTGAAAGTGACTACATCAAACAATGAATTGTATGTACAGTAGAATCTCGGGAAGATGAACTATACTATACTATATTAAGTACCTACTCCAAAAGATGAACATTTCGAAAAGATGAACAGGGTCTGTTTTTTATTCGTTCATCTTTCCGAGATTCTACTGTATGTCTAAACATATGTATGTGTATTTTTTTAAATGATTTCCTAATATCGTCTTAACCCGTTAAACTCCATTTCACATAAATTAAATAATTATCAGGGTTATACTAAAAACATCCTTATCATCACCATCACGTTAACATGTCTATTTATGTACGTCAAAAAAAAATCTTCAAAACTGAATTTTTATTTACTCCAAAATACGAAACAATACAGTCTTAATGCCGCCATTAACAAACAACATCAACGGAAACAAAAAGAACACTAATTTTCGTCCCTTTTCGGTTTATTTGTTTGCCTTTTCGTCATAAATACAAGTGAAACTTTTACAGAGTTTTTTGTTTTATAACAGCACGAAAAAAAATGTCCACCCATCGAAGGATGACTGGAAGACGTGCCTTTTTGCCTCCTTTTACGAGCAATGTAACGTGTTTTTTTTTTTTTGTTTTTCGAAAGTAAAGAGAAACAATTTTCTGTTCAAGCCTCATCGCTCATTCAGGAATTATGGTCTATTTTTTATTATCTTACGACGAGCTTTTGTTTTTCAGACATCGCACTTTCATCGTAGTCCTTCATCCTTGAATTTGAATGAAAATACAATGAATATGAGAAAAAATAATGGGTAGGGTGACAGGGTATTAAAAAAAAAGTATACCTAAGACCCAGGATGTACGACCCAATTAATTTTAAAAGCCAACCAACATCCGGCTGTTTGTTGAAAACCCCCATAACTCAACCCCTTCCCCACTCACACACCGTTTGATTGGGGTATGCATCGGTTGTGGTGGGTATGAATAGAAAATGTTTTTAATTGCATTTGATTGAAACAGGGATTGAAAGACCGGTATTCAATGACAGCATCTCGTTGATTGGCATGGGACTTTTTACGTTACTAAATTTTGTTAATTTATCGAAATGAACAACAGAGTATGTTTCCATGGGAGAGGGTTACCTACGCGTTCTCCAAGTCGAATTAAATGGAAATGCAAAAGTCAAGTAAGGGAGTGTAGCCATATCGAATAGACGACGACGACAACGACAGTAATTTGTACTGATTTGTACTAAAAGCCCGTCAAATGTGTTTAAGACTAATAGCAGTCGACTATAGGAGGAGGGGGAGTGAAAGTACAACCCCATGTTGGCAGTGAAAGCTGAGACAAACCAAAGGATTATATCATTAAACATGGGCTGAGTAGTCGAACGGGAATTACTCCGAACAATTTAGCAGGAATTGTTTTTCTTTTTGTGTTTTGCCAACATGAGCCGCATTCCAAGGGATCGTCTTTCAGGGAAAACAATACCTTCTAACACACCAAACTGCTAACGTGATTTTGATTGATGACAATGTGCTGGGGTGAGTCCTTGTATTTGTGTGAGTGATTTAATGGTGGCGCTGGCAGGGTATTCCTTTAGGGAACAAAAAGCCTGGTTTCACTAAAGAAAATCTGACCACAGAGCTCTTTCTTGATTGTAAATATTTTGCTTTGAAAATTATGGATTTTTAAAGAATCAGTGATGTAGTGTGTTTAATACCAACTACACGCAAGGCAAAATATATGCATCAACAGGCTCGTCTTTTAAGCTATGTATATTCAGGCGGTTCTTAGATCTTACAATATTGCCAGACCAGCCTGGTAATGAAATCGTCAGAAATTAGGACAAAGTCTGACAACCATGGGAACTGTCAATTCAACATTATAGGGTAGTTCCAAGCATATGCAATTTTGAGAAAATTCAAATAAAATAAGAAAAAATAATAGCAAATTCAGAAGGATTCGAATTGGTTAAAATTCAAATTGAATGTGTGCAGCAAAATAGCTGTATTTAATACAGGGATGTGGAGAGAAAAGTTTTTTTTTAAATAAAACACAACAAATTAAATGGAATGACCAACATTTTGGCTTTATTTGCTCACAAATTTAATGGCATTTACTGTTTAAAAATAATTTCTGGCATATGACCTCCACGACTGCGCCTTATGAACGTCATCCTGTCGGTAAGATTCTGCAACACTTTTTCGAGCATACCTGGTCTTATTTCGTCAATAGCGCGTCCTATGTTGGCTTCTAAATGATCAATCGTTACTGGTTTATCAGCATAGACCAGAGATTTGACATACCCTCAAAAAATGTAGTCCAACGGTGTTAAATCACACGAACGAAGTGGCCAATTCACAGGTCCCGCTCTTGAGATGACTCGGTCACCAAACGTTTGGCCCAACAAAGTCATGGTTGCACGCGCTTATGGCATGTTGCGCCGTTTTTTTGGAACCATTTCTCCTCCAAATGATTTGCAATGATTTGAGGAATAAAAAAATTGTAGCGTTCGCCATTACGGTAATGTTGGCCCCGATTTCGGATTTAAAGACAAATGGGGGCCGATGACGCTTTCGGCATCGGCATGTAAACCACGCCAAATAGTGATTTTTTCGGGATGTAATGGAGTCTCAAGAGTTTCATGAGGAATGTAAAAAAAAAATAAATATTTGGCTTCAGCAGTCGTACGTAGAACCAAGCCTAGCTTCCCGCAACCATTTGTGTGTGCGCGTTATATTTTTTGCACGAATGGAAGGGACCTACAGTTTTCTGCCGACTCCGAACGGCGAGTTGGGAAGCTTTACGTGACAAATGATACTCCTGAATGCTTGTCAGGCATTCGGAAGAGGTGGGCACTGTGAAAAACTTTTTCGGTGTTTGCGGCGGGATTCGAACCCAAGACCGCTGGCATGAGGATTGTGCTCACTCCAAAAACGACAATTCTGCTTGTTTACACCCGTTAAGTAGATTGGACAGATAGCAATGCACGCAAAAGCTTTATGGCTACCCCGTGTACTTTGGGAAATACATACATACATATTCACACACCGGCATCAGAAAAGTTAGAAGGAATTCAAACATTACTGCATCTCATACTCATACATCAGCGGAAATAAGGGAAGAGACAGGTAAAGAAAACCATCCAAAAACTGTTTGCAGAATTCTGCATCGCGTTGGTTACAAGTTTAGAGTGGCAAGAAAAAAACCTTTGTGGCAAGAAAACAAAGCAAACTATAGAAGAAGAGGTTAGAATTTTCTAAACCTTACAAAGATAGACCTATAGATTTCTATACCAATGTAATGTTCTCAGATGAAAGCAAATTCAATATTTTCCAATCAGATGCGAGAATAAGAGTGAGCAGGAAGCCGAATACCGAACCCTAGCACGCACAAGCATGGTGGTGGGGAGTAATGGAATGTGGCTGTATGGCGGCAGGTGGTGTAGGAAACTTAGTATTTGTTGAGGAAACAAGTACCGAGTACATCAACATTTTAAAGAGAACCTCCACCAGAGTTTGGATAATGATCCAAAGCACACTGCTCATATAGTCGATATGTGGATTATCAACCACGCTCCTCATTTTCTTCCAACTTCTCCCCAATCCCCGGATATGAATCCGATTAAACATTTGTGAGATGAGCTTGGTAGACGGATGGAAAAACATACTATTTCCGGGAAGGATCAACTTAAGCGACTTCTAATGCAAGAATGGCAACATTTTGGAGCTGAAACCACAACCGGTCGGTTTGACAAACCGCGAAGTTCCCGCAACTCAACCGCAAGAAAATAGAACCGCGCGGAAATCGCCCGGTTGTAGTTTTATTACGTGATATGAGACTGTTCAGTTGATTTGTGGTTTCCGTGCGTTTTGAATGAAATTTGATTTTTTTTGATATTAAGGTACGTGTCCACTTGAGAGTACAACTACTGCGAGTAACTCTCAGACCACTCTCGAGAGCAGTTTCGTAAGTGGACACGGTCACGAGAGTAACTCGCAGAGAGTTGGTTTGCTATTCTCAACTTTCCGACTTCCTGAGAGTTGTTTGTAAGTGGACACACATTCTGCTACTCTCGGAGATCAACTCGCACTATTCAAACAGAGTTCGTATTCTGAGAGCAGCTAGCTGCTAGTAAATGAATGTATGCCTATGAATAAATTGTCAAAAAAATTATATGATTTTGATAGTTTGATTTAAAATTTGAAATTCTGGAAATACTAAATAAGGCATCAATTTGGAATGTCGAAAAAGTAAAAAAATAATTGAAATGTACGAATCCGGAGAAATTCTTTGGAATTCATTTCTTCCTGAGTTTCGAGACAGGAAAAAAAAAATTAGCACCAAGGAAAATTGGCACAAAATTGATTTCGACGAACCACCCATGGTTTAACCCAACAAGTTTTTGTTTTTTTACCCTTATTTCGCCCTTTCACAGCAATATCAATAACAACTACTGCTGCAACTTTTTGTTTATATGACATCATTATGACTGCTCTCAACCGATAATTAAAGTGAAGTGGACACGGGTATGAGAGTACTATCCGAAAATTTACTCTCAGATATCTCGCAAGCAACTCTCTCGATAGTAAATCTAAAAAAGTTCACTCTCAAATGGAAAGCAACTTGAGAGTAACTCTCGAGAGTTTACTAGCGAAAGTGCTCTCAAGTGGACACGCATCTTTATGATTCGTTTTTTCATAATGTTTCAATAGTGCTTTAATACTAATGGATGGAACAGCAACCGCCGTTGCAACCGCACGGTTTTCGTCATGTCTGAATGGGGCCTAAGAATTTCGGAGCAAATACAGATCTTCCAAGAAAAATATGCGAGAATTAATTTGCAATTTCTATTTTTTTGGACACTTGCAAGCCAAATTTTCAAACATTATTTCCAAAACCATTAATCAAAGCAAAATCAGTTATTGCCAGATCACAATGTTGTTATGAATAACACAGTGATCAACTTTTTAATTGAGAATTAGTTAAACATGAATCAAAAGGCAAATAAGGAAATGTATTGAATACGGTTGCCAGTGTTTTATTTGATTTAATTAAAAAGTTATTTTTCTACTCGTAAACACAACAAAAAAAAGCACTTTCTAAAAATTATTTGAAACCCTTACCAGAAGAGTTTCAAAATATAATTTCGGACCTTCTGCTGAGTCTACCATTATTTCACACCTCGCATTTTATCGAACTACTTTCATACCTACGGTCACCAAAAAATAAAAACACATTCAATCATAAATTATACAGGAAAAAAGTATTTTTACCTTAATAGCAAAACAAAACAAAAACCACAAATAATTTCCAAGGTATTTCAAAAACATTTAAAAAAAAGGAAACATTGTGTGCGAAATCTTGTTAAAGGTTTTTGTTTAGTAAACGGTAAGTAATGTTGTTTCCTTTTATTTGGAATATTACAGATAAAATAAAAGAAATAAATAATAAAAACAGAAAAAAATCGAGACAAGGTAGGTAATAACGTCATAACCTACATCATTATCAAAGCACACGACCTTCTTAGATTTAAGAATGAAAGAAAATAAGCATCAAGTTAAAATGTTACTATACCAATAAAATTACATACATACATACGTATGTACTGTGGTGGAAAACTAATTAGAAATAATGGGGAAACAAATATTGTTTATTTTTGCTTCTTCGTTTTCATATTAATTTTCAAGATATCTACCTGCACCGGTAAAACAGAGTTTTGGTACCAAAGATCAATGCTCGAATCTAAGGCCCGAGATTAGTGGTTGCACTGTGTTATAGTGAAATTTTACGGTAAATCTCTACAGTTTCAATTAATTTCTGTCAGCATACATTGCATTCACGTGTAAGTATACAAAAATGAGAAAGCTTATCGTGCAGAAGTACTGCCGGAAAAAAAGACCAATGGATGCAACTGGAAAGGATTGCATTTATAAGCGGTCTTTAAATACGTCTACATTTCCACTGATAAAATTAGGCCAGGCGACCATAGAATACGTCACGAAGTCTCGAAATTTGGGAATAGTCTCCAATGATACTCTTACCTGGACAGATCACGCTGCAACTACAATTGGAAAAGTATATTATGGTCTCCGATTGTTATGGGCCACACAAAATTCTTTACCGGTCAAAACTAACATGTTACTTGTTAAGTCCCTTTTATTACCCATTTTGCTATATAGTTGCGAGGTTTTCTGCTTTGTTGACTACAACACTAGGCGTAAATTGAATGTCACTTACAAAAATTTAGCAAGATACATCTTTAGTAAACGATATTACGACCACATAACGAGTTACTCTCTGCAAATAATGGGTCTTAGCTTCGACAACCTAATTAAGTTCAGAACGCTATGCAGACCCAACAGCCTGAGTATTTTTACAGAAGATCCAATTTTGCCAGTTCACAAAGAACAGCCATCATGATTCGGCCCAGATTCTATTGCCTGCAATCTGAACGCTCATTCTTCGTTCATGCTACTCTCCTATGGAACTCATTATCCGCTACACTAAGGAGAACCACAAACACAAGCACTTTTAAAACTTATCTTTTCAAACACTTGGCTAATGATACCTTAATATAAATCTATTTCATTTAGTTTTACATGTTGTTATTGTTATTATTTTGTCTGTTAAATGTTAAATTTGCTTTTGAACTTCAAATATTTGTAAAGCCCTCACAAACTATAAGATGTTATCTTACTGTGAAACTATTCTTTGGAACAATAAATAAATAAAATAAATAAAAAAAAGGATCTGCTGTGTTCCAAAAATATGGTCTACGACTACGGTGCTATAATAGTGTACTGTGCACGTTGATACGGACATCATTAGAAATATCGGAAAAACAACAACGTGTCATTAAAGAGGGCAGACTTACTTGTCGACAAAGTGAGGCCAAACCTTTTTGCACTCGCAAGGACATTCACTCTGCCATGTCGATCGATCCATTACACCAAGGATTATAAGGAACCGACTATTGGAAGCAGGTTTGCAGAGGTCCATTGATCGCAAAAATTCATGCGTTTCAAAAAAAAAAAAAAGTTAAAACGTTAGTTGCAACTTGCAAAAGAGGATCCACCAAAACCTCTCGTATTTTGGAAAATAATCTTCTAGAATCTAGAGTGATGCATCGAAGTTTAAAATGGACTGATCCGATGGCGAAAAATATGGGAAATGGAACATTAATTAAAAACTCGATCATAATACACCATTAAAACAATTGAACCTGGTGGTAAACATTTCATAGTTTGGGGAATATTTTTGTGGTACGGCATTGGTCGTAATGTGAAATGTGATACGCGAATGGATACGGCCAAGTGTGGGATGCATGTAGTGGTATAGTACAGGCGCATGGATCAGTACGTGTACAAGCTGACGTGACCACTTACCAGTATCGTTTCTATTTTAGCAGAAAAATGATCCTTAATGCGTAAACACAATTAACGACTAGTGAAACGTTGGTTTGAGAAGCAATAGATGAGTGTTTTGGGATGGCCAGTTCAAAATTCCGACCAAGATTTTATCAAAAACTTTTGGGCTGATGTGAATAGAGGTTTAGGGCAGAACAAAGTCCAGAAACTCCGAGGAACCGTTGAAAATATATAAGAATAGTATCCTTCTAAAAATATGGCAGACTTGGTACCTAATTAATCGAAATGCTGTTCAGCCGTTTTGTTGAATAAAAGCTATCCCACCAAGAATTAGCTCTTCTCATAAAATCTTCTCATTTCTCGGCAATCGAGTGTACTCTGTTTGTTAAGAGCCGCTGAACCCACTCATACTGTGACTCGCCAACAACTTCAGACAGTGGCTTTCAACGCGACAGACCAACAACGGTAGACATCATTAGTAAGCAGCCGCCGACACTTACTTACTTAGTTGGCGCTACAGCTCGAGGTGAACCTGGGCCTGCTTCTCGCAACCATTTTTTATTTTTTTTTTCATTTTTAATGCATTTTTATTTGTTAATTCAAGTATTCCTTACATGGTAGACAAAAGTGCTTAAAACTAGCTTAACTAACTTAACTATCGTACTCTAACTTACTGGCCCCACACGGGCACTCTAAGCTAAACTTAATACCTATACTATGTCTTTCGACGTAACCTAACTTAAAGTATTGAATTTTAATTAAACTTACAATTTATAAGCTAAGAAACATTTTTTTTTTAGAAAACTTAGCAAAAGAACATTTTAATTTTTGTTTAAAACTACCTTAAATAAAACTTACAACTACTTAACCTATCTTAACTCTAGCTACGTAATTAAATACGTAATTTTTTTTGTTTTTTTTGTGCTGTGTTATTTTATAATTTTTTTTGTGGTTTTTTATTTGTTTTTATATTTTTTTTGTTAGCAAAGTGCTGTGCTGTTTTTTTTTTTTTGTTATTTTTTATAAAACTTAAATAGACCTATCCTACCTAAACCTACGTAAGCCGGCCACGGCATGTCTACATGAATAAACATAACAGGCGGCCAACTATGCCTTGGGGTCTACCCCGGATCGACCGGAATCGACGAGGGAATTCCATTTGCTTCTAACAGCCACCAGAATTTCTTATGTTGCTGTTCAATATCGTGCCCATCGCGCCCCGAAACCGACCTACTAAACCGGAGGCGCTCCGTTTGGCTCTGTGCGACGTCTCTGTCGTAGTTGAGCCGCCTATCCACAGACTTGCGAGCAACATGGAAGATTAGCGGTACCGCTGATCTATCCTGGATCAGACCCTGTTGGTCAAAATAGAGGAATGCTTCTGGTGGAACGAAGCCGTTAAGGCGCACTCTTTCGTAGTACGTGAAATTGGGGTAATAAGCCCCGAAGATCAGGCTATTCATCGAACTCATTGCTCTTGCAATGTGCCTTCGAGTCATCTTGATCAGGAAATTATCCACTCTTATTAAGTTAGCCCTATTGTATAGGACCTCATTGGAATAGAATTTTTTGTACTCAGACTCTGGTGTTCTGTATAAACGAAGGCAAGCCCGAAGACAAGCCCTCTCAAACACCCGAATCCTTTCCATCGAACTTGGTCCGACGTTGAACCACACGGGACAACCATATGCTATCATTGGCCGTATAAGGGCCGTGTAGCAGATAACCTTTACCCTCGCATCGAGTTGGCTGCTATAAAACAGTCTCTTTGTAAGGGCAAAAGCGCCTCTGGCTCTGGCCAGAGCAGCATCTATATGTTTGTTAAAATACAGATATTGGTCTAGCCAGAGCCCGAGGTATCTGACTACATTTCGACATGCAAGTGGCCGCCCGTGTCGTCCAATGATTGCGAACTTTCGCCAATTCTTTCTGGTGTCCCATGAGGCCCCAGACAACGGCGTCCGAAACAAGATGGTTTCTGACTTCTGGAGGTTGATCTTCAACTTCCAGTCGTCACAATATCGCTGAATCTTATCGAAGTCACGCTGCAAGAGAATTGCAATGACCTCGATCTTTGGCCCTGATCTGTACGCGACCAAGTCATCTGCGTACGCAATAGCATGGTGAAGAGACCCTACGAGATCACTTGTGTAAATATTGAAAAGGATCGGCGAATTAACCGCACCCTGTTGTAGACCATTTTTAATTTCAAAAATACCCGCAGAGGTCGCATTGCCATTTTTCACAACGAACCGCCTACTGGTGAGCATATTATAAAGTATGTACAGCAGTGGTTTACTTATGCTCAACCTGCTCAACTTGTAAAAAAGTCCCTCTAGCCAAACGGTGTCGAAGGCTTTCTCCAAGTCAACCAGGCAGGCACCCGTGCATTGTTTCTTGCTTTTGTTCCATTGAATATCCGATACGAGCTTAGACGCGGCATGTATGGTATCATGCCCCGCCTTAAATCCGAATTGGTTATCTGGAGTTATATGTTTGTCGTCAACCCACTTAGTCAGGGCTCTATTGACCACTTTTTCGAATACCTTGCTGATGTTCGGAAGGAGACTTATTGACCGGAGATTTGCCGGATTGGAATTGTCCTTACCCCTTTTAGGGATAGGATGTACTACTGCTGTTTTCCAATGCGCTGGATAATGTGCATTATTCAGCACATTATTAAACAAAATGCAGTAAATGTCTACCGGTTCTAGAGGGAGATGTCTAAGCACAATGTTAGATATTCCATCGATTCTCACTGACTTCTTCTTTCTCAATGATTCGAAGATCGCTTGGAGCTCTACCTTCGATAAGAACGGGGGATGTATCCCTTTGTTGGCGATGGCATTATTTGCCCTATTGTCTTCATTGAACTCGGTGAAACCGATGTTCTCTGATCGCCATTGCTGTAGTTCATTTCGAAGGTAGAAGTTGTGCACAAGGACTCGATTCTCCAGGTCATGGTTCGGGCAAATACTGCTATTCACCTTATACACTTCCTGAAAAGTCGCTCCTATAGTCTCAACCTTCTCCTGCGGATCTTCGATCAAAAAGAAATTGTCGTCATCGACTGCGTTTACTGGATCTATACCTGCTGTCACAAGTATTCGTTTGTTGTCCGTATTTCGAGGAATTTTGAGACATGGAAGGTCGTTGAGATTATTCCTCCGAAATATTTTATTTATTTACGGGAACATACTGGGGTTGTTGGCTTTTACAGCCCCAATTTTTTTGTTCCAGTGCAGATTTACCGCTAATCGGTAGTTTTCTTTAATTAACTGTTGGAGGTTTTTAATCAACGCCTTTAGTGTCCTAATCTCTGAGTTTTGTCTGTCAGTAAACCGTCTGTACAAGGTTTTTAATCTCGACAGCAGTCTACTTTTGTGTTGGTGGAGTGCGTCAATTGTTGCGTTGCGGTATACCCCTACATTGTCAGTTTGTCGATGTCGAGGTATCGTCCTGTCCATCGTTTGTTTTATTGTCTCGTCCATTTGTTTTAGGTATCCGTCAATCTCTTCATTTGACAGATTCCTATTGGACGGTGGGTTGAGCGAGTTTAAGGAGAGTTCTCTTGTCATAACTCTAGAAAAGCGTGTCCAACGCACCCTACTATAGTTGTAGGGATGTGCATGGACAAACGCTTCAAGTTCCGCAATCTCGTTGGGAATTGTAATTTCGGCACTGAGTCCGCAATTGTCACTGTCATACATAAAAGTGTGAAGGCAGTTTAAAGTTTGTCCGTTTGTGTTAGTCAGTTGTAACCGTACGTCGAACAGCAGGAGATCCAGATATGATCCGCTTCTAGGAAACGACGGACTATCTGTCGCTTTCAAATCGAGTCTATACTCGACACTGTGCTGACCCCACCAATTAAAAAGTAGGTTCCCTCTAGAGTTAGGAATATTATTTCCCCAATCTCTATGTTTGGCATTTAGATCCCCGGCCAAAAGGAAATAATTCTCCTCCGACTCCAGCCTAAGGCATCGGAAAAGTGTCTCGAGCTCTGAAATAAACAAAGTTGGTTGCGTAGCTTCAGGTGCATAAGCTGAGATCATGTACATCCTCTTTCCACTATGGAGAGGGATGCACACGATACATGCTTCTAGCTCCTGGAATCTCCGCACTTCACCACTGTACACTACCTTATATTTAAGCTTTTTACTAATGAAGATCGCAACACCTCCTCCTTGTATAGAGTTGGGTCGGTCTCTTCTTATTATATTATAATTATTGTGCCGTAACTTATGTTTCTGGTTTAGCTTAGTTTCGCTAACCAAAAGCACTTCAGGGCTTTGATCTTCTAACAACTTAAATAGTACGGCTCTTCGTTCGATCCTAATCAGTGAATTTACATTCACCGCAAGGATCCTAAAGGTATTCTCCGCCATCGCACACATTATGATTGGAGATGCGCTAGGCCCGGCAGAAGCGCGCAGATTTGGTCCACCCTCTTCGCCTGCTCTTGTACCTGACGTTGTAGCTGACCCATCTGCCCTTGAATAGAGAGCAAGATAGCCATCAAGTCAGCCTCCGGTGCTTTAGGCAGTGGGGCCTGTGAAGCAGCCTTCGGTTGTTGCTGTACCGTCTGTCCCTTTCCTGCCGCCATTTGGGCGTAGGAAATTTGGGGTGTGACGGTTTGACTTTGGCTTGGACGTGGTAGACTTTTCACTACGCTTTTCTGCTGTCGAACCATGTTCACTTTCTTTTGAAAGTGATTTTTTCGGGATGTAATGGAGTCTCAAGAGTTTCATGAGGAATGTAAAAAAAAAAAAAATATTTGGCTTCAGCAGTCGTACGTAGAACCAAGCCTAGCTTCTCGCAACCATTTGTGTGTGCGTGTTATATTTTTGCACGAATGGAAGGGACTTACAGTTTTTTTGCCGACTCCGAACGGCGAATTGAGAAGCTCAATCGTGACAAATAATACTCTTTGATGCTTGTCAGACATTCGAAAGAGGTGGGCACTGTGAAAAAACTTTTAGGTGTTTGCGGCGGGATTCGAACCCAAGACCGCTGGCTCAGTAGTCCGACGCAATAACCACTTGCGCTACGGTGTCGCCGACAGCACACCAAAAATACAATTTAGAAACGCGCCCAATTTTTAACAGCTGCCAGTGTAACATTTAACTTATTCAATATTCAATAAATTTGTCAAATATTAAAAGTTTAATTTTTTATTTGTTTTCGTCATTTTGCAATTTGCAAGTACCGAGTCCTGTGGTAACAAACTACCTCTTGCAAGGCTCGTTACAAATTTGTATATTCAAAAGATTTAAGAATTCAGGAGAACTAATCTCTCCAATAACTATCCTGTAAAAGAAAGTACATAGCTCAAGCCCCCATTCTTCTAACTTCAAGATATTCTAAGATCCAAGCCAATCAGCTTACGTAGAGAGTTAAGTGAGTAAGCAAACATGAATATTGATCACATTCCCTGTAGATTCTTAATAAGCTCAAATTGGTAGCATCTTTCGAAAAACCTTTGTCGGCTATTTATTTTCTGAGAACCCCCTGAATTGATAATAATTCCAAAGTCCTTTTAGTTCGTTTTACTAGAAAAAAGGCAATCATCCAGTCAAAGTGAAAAAAAAATTAACAATCACCAGCTACCTGTGTAGTGTGTATGTGTATACTCATACTGCCAATTTTTTTATTTACAAAACTTAAAATTCAGCCGTCTTGAAATAAACACTCCCTCGTCACATTGACAACCCATAAACAATGTCCTCGAATCTCTTGCAGGCAATTTTAGATGAGCATCTACGATTCCTTTTCATATCACAATCATTCCCATTTTTAACGAGAATTGAAATTCTACTAAAGTTGCGAGACATTCTCCCCATTTCAGTTTTTTCATCTTTCGGGATACAAAAGAAATATCCAATCCACGTCATCTGTATTTGAGGCTATTGCCGTCGCAAAAAAAAGACGACGACTGTTGATTATGATGGCACCACAACATGGTTGGCATTAATGTCTCCTCACAAACGTCATTCTTGCATAACGTAATTTCACTGTCTCTCATTCGATTCGAAATTAAACGGAAAAAGAAAGAAACAGAAACAAAACAAAGGTAGAGTACGAGTACCTACAAAAAAAGACCGAAACCGAACTGAAGAACATCCATAGCACTTAACCAACACGCTGGAATGAGCACATCCACTGAGTGGAGTGGAAGTAAAGAGTGCAAACATTGCTACCACAACCACAACCACAGATAGAAACGCCCTTCCAGCCCAACACTAAGCACTGGTGAACAACAAAACAACCACATCATCCAACAAAAGGAAACGAAACAAAACGTAGAACGGGTAAAAAAAAAAGCAAAAAACATTAAAAATAAGAAACAAAAGATTTTAATCTTCGAAACACATTCAGTTTCAGATACAAAAATAAATTTTAAGCGAAAAACAGGACGATGACAATGAATTCGCAACTATCACGTAATCTGGACTATCGTCAGGCAACTCTTCCATAAGCTCTCAACGTCGTCATTACCATCGTCATCGTCGCCATCATCGAATCCATGATTCTGTGGTATACGTACATATATATGTATGAACATACACAAAAATGAGTGGAAGATGTCTATTCTGTGTTGACGATCGATTTTACAGTACCCTATAAAATTGTAAAAAAGATTACGCTAGAAATATTGCTTTAAAATTAACAGCAATGTGAGTCGAAGAGATAACATAACTGTCTCATGTCTCATCTCGGGAATGAGCTTTAGAATCCAATTTGCCTTTTTCGTCACAGATTTTTGACAGCTGTCAACTAAACTGTCAGATAAACTTTAAAAATGATTAGATCTGTTTGGTAACTTTTTTGTGATCAAAAAGGGACATCTGTCAAATAGTAAATCATTTTAAAAGTGGGGGAAAATCCTCTCAGAGAGTGCAATACTCGTAGTATTTTTTTTAACTATTAAAAATGTTCACGAAAAACGAATTTTCTTTTATTTCGATAACAAATCGTGATTGACATCAGTGTTACCGCTGAGAATTTTCAAAAAGTCGCAAAAAAGTAGCACATGCTTAAAAAAGTGGCAATATAAAAAATTAATTAAATTACATATTCCTCATTAGAGGTCTATTTCGCGATCATCATACAGACAGTTGGGGTTTTTATTCAATTAAAACATAAATCACCAACAAATTAACAAATATTTGTTTCAGAATTTATACAGGTGTGCAAAATTTCATCATGATCACATATCTATTTAGAAGTGGGTGTAAAATCGATACCCAGATTTTTCCCTCACAAAAAGTCAAGATATTAAGCTTGTAAAAAGGTTCATTTTAAACCAGAGTTATACAGCTGTGGACAACTCATTAGAAACATCCCAATTCAAATTCATATTACTGTGTTTATTTATAAATTACGTCTTAAAAGTTTAAAATAAGAATATTTTTCATAAGTTTCGTTAATTCTTCAGTAATAAAAGCAAAAATTATGGTTCAAAATAGTAATTAATAAAAAAAAAAAATATATAAAATAAATAATTAGCCCTGGAAATTGAATGGACAACTAATTAGAAACACCTCAAAAAATGGTTATAATTTTATGTTGAGTGGTTGGAAAGCATTTTAATGGCTTTCCAGGTACCTTCAATATTATTACCCAAAATGTCTAAAAATGTTGATTTTTTTTTTTAAGGCGACTGCCTTTTTGACATCGCCTCACCGATGTTCGATTAGATTCAGGTTGGCACTTGATCCCACCCACTCAAGAACACTGATTGAATTGTATTGGAAAGATTGTTTCGTGATCTTAGCCATATGTTTGGGGTCATTCTCCTACTGGAATTTCCAAATAACTAGCGAATTTGTGTCGGTCAAGTTACCAGCTTGTTTTCCAATATCTAGACGTATTTTTCAGCCACTAAAATGTCATCTATTCGGTGTAACGGACCAACACCATTACAGGGAAAACATTCCACAACATTGGCTGATACCCCATAATGTTTAATAACTGGTAAAACAAATTTGAGGCTCAAAGCTGTGCCTTTTGGTAATCGTACATATCAAACGACATCTTGTCCCATGCGGTTGTCCTTAGTTTCATCGCTCCATACTATGTAGGTACTTCCACTGCTACGCTATCCAATTCAGGTGAGACTTTGCGAACTCAATTGTCTGTTTTTCTTTGCTTAAAATAAACGAGCGGTTTCTTTCGCGAGGCTCGTCCATCCATCCCAGATTCTACCAGTCGTCTCCTAATGGTGCGTGTAGAGACTGGAGTGCATGATTCTTCTGAAATTTGTCGCTGGATTTCCATTGGACTTATTTCTGGATCAAATTTGGCAAGCCAACCAATGTTCCGATTAGTCCTTTTAGATGTTTTGCGCGGCCGATTTTTCCTTTGAGCATTTTCTGGGGTTTCAAATACCTTGAAATGATAGATAGCGTCAATAATTTTCTTAACTTAGCAATTTAATTAAGTTACGATTGCTCGGTATGACATTTTGAGAGCCTATATTTCAATAATTGTAGCTTTTGGTTTTAGCCATCGTAAAATCGTCTAAATCAAAATAAAATTAACAGTAAATTAATCTAAACATGCGTTCGATTATTGACTAACATTTGAAATTTAAAACAAACTTTTAATTTTTCAATAAATCGAATCGAACTTAGGTGTTTCTAATTACACAAAAAAAAAAAACACTTTTTTCCACGGTAAAATATGAAAAGCATGGGGAACCAACTACAAATGCATTATTTTTTGACAAGCAAAGTGATCTCTTTGCCCTAAAATAAAAAGGATTACCATTATGTTAACAGAAAAAAATGTGCACTTTTTTAAATAGACAGAGTCAGGGTGTTTCTAATTAGTTGGCCACAACTGTATGTAGGTACTTTAATATTTAAAATTGCAGTAACAATATATATTAAATGTATGAATGTACACAGAATTTGAACACATTTCAACTTTGTAAGTGTAATCTTGGATCGTACAAAAACTTGGTGAGCATGCGATGGATTTATTGATATGGATCATATGTTTGCATGGGTGCTATTATTTGATTTCATGCTTTAAATACTATTGATTCCGATCTGGAATATAACTTGTAATTAAAATGGACATCGAAGTTGAAAAATAAAAGAGCAGTGATTTCTTCCTTTGCAACTGTTTTACCACATGCAACGCCGAGCGGGCTACAGCTAGTATCAGGGCCATCTTAACCTGAGGGCTAAATGGGCTATAGCCCCAGGGCGCAAGCCTTTTGGGGGCGGCATTTTTTATTGATGTTATATTTTTTTTGTTACTATCTATTAGTTATTTTGTTATAGTTATTTTTATTCAAAATCGTTCCATAACAAAAATTACCAAATAACCCTAGTACAGGGGCAAGGTCCATTTACAAGTTTTAAACCCTGGGGTAACATTTTACCCCACGAATAAAAAAATGTAAGTATGTAAACGGTAAATGAGGGTCAGCTGTGGCAAGATTATTCACACAAAATCAAGCATGATTCTTTTATAGATTACATTATATAATAAAAAAAATATTATATCGACAAATGTTTAATCGCGATTGAATCTGCGTAGCTAAGGCATCTACAAATAAAAGTATACAATATTTTCACAATTGCAATAGTCAAATATTGTTCCTTTTATGTAAAATGGTAAAATAAATCCAATTTCACACCTGAAATACACTTTCAAATATATAACTTTAGCACGAAATGGACTGCTTTCAAGAAGCAGTTGTCAACGGAAATGGCATAAAAAACAATGCACAGGCAGATATATAGCTTGAAAATAACTCATGGACTTTTGGAAAAAAATATAGAAAAAATATATGGGATTCTCCCAGATCGTTAGAAACGTTAAAAATGGATTCAGGACACAATTTGTAGTAGTAGCACAAAAATCCAGGTTTCAAAACTTAGCCGAAAAAAACTTGTCTGATTTCAAAATAGCGTTGGGGTAACATATTACCCCAGTCCCTGTATTAGGGTTAGATGAAATAGAAATATCATACTATTCATATCTTTGTTTTGGAGTTTGTTAATTAATATTTATGGGTTTCTTAGAATTCTTCCGGCTACCTATCCTGGTATGGTGTATCAATGAAAAACGTTCGGTTTTTGTTCGGTTCGCACCAGTTTTCTATCAAGTGTCAGCCATACTCAGGCGCAGCACAGCGCCGTCTTCGTGAAACGTCACTGTTCTTAAAAACACCTCTCTACTGACATCAGTGATCTCACTATTGCAGAAGGCATCACAGCCTTACCATACTTGAGAAGAAGAAACAGATTGTTTGTGATTTAACTTATAAGGTCCATTCGCATTCACTCACAAAACTACGAAAATCTACGAAAAGGTACGAAAACTCATTCGTGTTCGGAGAAATATCTGCATAACAACGGTATAAATAATCATTATACGTAGGTACATGTTTGAATGCAACAAACATGCCCTATAAATTTGCCAAAAAAAATGTAAACAATAGATGAAAACCGTATGCGAGTATCGTAATAAAAATCCCTAATAGTCTGGAATTACTTTCAGTACCAAATCAATGCATCTACTCATACTAGTGCATTATATAGAAATGTACGATTATTTACAATACATTGAAATTGCATTTACATAGAGTAAGTAGCTACCCGTAGATAGGTAGCTACTCATACTCATACATACATAGATACATAACGTCCTGAAAATTGTCTGCATTTTGATTCCAAGAGTTCAAAACTGTCGATTACCGAATTCACTGAACCCATCTATGGTAACCTTTTCGGCTTACAGATATTCATAACAGTGTATATATGCATATGTTATCTATAATAAATATTACCGTACATATATGTAGTTGTACATTCATCGTATGTAGTTCTGGTATTGGTTTTAGCTTTACCACATTTTCCAATGACATTTCAAGATGTTCACTGTCACTCAGCAACACATCAAGTCATTTCCTAAACACAAAAAAAAAAAACTTGACAAATGCCAAGTGTCATTTCTAGCTTGTAAATGATTAATGACACACATAATACACTAAGGATTTCCCACACTTTTCCTATACAAAAAGGTTGGCGTGGCGCTTAGCTTCCAAGGCTGTTGGACCAACTCATTTCACATGACGTTAGCGCGCAATGATGCGATGGAAAATGAAAAATCGACAAAAGTGACTAACCATTGTGAATCGGTAAAGCATTTTAAAAGTTGTCACCGTGAAAGTTTTACAGAACATCATTTTAAAAGCCATTTAAGTGGACGACTAAACGATTGCGGTGTGATTTATTGGTTAGTCCTTCGATGGCAATTTTATTTGCAAAATGCTTCCACATTATCCTGTCCATCTACATAAAACCGTTACTTTCTTTATGGGATGCAATAAAAGAAGAATTGTCTGAGCATATGTTTTGAATTTCTACCTGATAGTCGATGTGGGAATCGCTTAATATCGTTTTCCTTTTATTGAATGGCATAAAGGTACTAACTGAATGAATGAAAACTTTTCCGTAAGGACCAAGGTCGATTTATGTATCTCCCACCCTGACTAAACGATTTACATTGAAGCGGCAGCGGGCACTCTTATCCTGCGGTTGGTTTATTTTGTATTAATGAAACAATTTCTATGTTGTTACAGTTACCTACAGAGCTTATACCGTTAGGTTAAAGCTATAGGCAATTAAAACGGAAACAAGAGTAGTTTCATAAAGCTATACCTATCTGCAAAGGATGCTCATTAAATATTTGCGTTTGTAGTTGGACACGAGTTCATTTGACTGAATTTAAAAGAAGGAATTACATTTTAATTAGAATTGAATAGAATTGAAGTGTCTAAGGACACATAATGTATGTACATATGAAAAGGAATCCTTTGAGATTTTGTATACCAATTAAATTCGATTTATTTGTCATGTCACAGATGCGAGCTTCTACATTGTGTGTGGTTGGTCTTTTATTGGAAAGTATATATGTATCTCTAAATTGGCATGCTCACCTTAGTCCACTGGAAGAAAACAAAGTAAAGCAAAGGACATCTGAAGTTCAAAAGCAAATAATTGGACTCAGTAAAAAGAGAGTTAGGTAGGAGGTGCCCCAAAGTTGACAATAGCCAACCTTTATATAACTAACCTCTATCGATATCCTGTATTTTATACAAGTAACGGCAAGTATAGAGATGATGGAAGTTCTCAGGTTTATTATTGGGCTTGGAAAGATAACGTCTTTTGTGCATTCAAATGATTTTTTGATTAAATGCCAATCGCATTGGCAGAAAGTCATTGGGTTTCGAGATAATTGGCCGAATACGGCAACATTTAGAACCTCCTCTGAAACAAGGTGTGAGCTGATATCCGATGGAAAAGGAATATCTACGCGTCTGATCAAGTTCTCAGATGCGGCCCCAATTTTTTTAATTTTAGGTTTGAAGACCTACCTTTCGGACTACCGCTCATCGCCGATTTACTCGATTGTCCGTGGACGTTTTAGTTAATTTTTACAAGCTTTATATTAACTTCACTTTTGTGAGGGCGGAATCTGGGAATCGATTCTACACCAACTTCCAGATATCCGATCATCCTGAACACACATATATAGTTCCGGAGACAATACAATATGGGCTATTTGATGACGTTGTAAATCCAATATGGCTGACGCTTTTTAAACTTCAATTTCTGTGGTGTCTGGGATTCGATTTCACACCCACTCCCAGATATCCGATTATCCTGCAATTTTGCGTATCCGGTGACAACCCAATATAATATATTTCATGATCTTGTAAATCTAATATGGCGGACGCCCAAAGATGGAGGACTACCATTATCTTCACGACCTCCTAGATATGGATATCAAATGAAAGGATTTGACACATAGAAAACGATTAGCTAAGTGACGTGATTCTAAATTCAATATGGTGGAAGCCATAAGATGGTGGATTACTTTTTTCTTCACAACCCGCATGACATGGATATCAAATAGAAGGGTTTGACGAATAGAATCTCAAACAATATTTTATGACGTTGTAAATCTAATATGGCGGACGCAATAAGATGGAGGATTACCGTTATCTTCACGACCTCCTTAATATGGGTATCAACTTAAAGGGATTGACAAGCAGAATTAGACTAGCCAAGTGACGTCATTCTAAATTCAATATGGTGGGCGCCCCAAGATGGCGAATTACCTTTTTCTTTACAACCATCATGGTTTGGGTATCAAATGAAAGGGCGAGTAGAATCTCAAATATTTTGAGTAAACTTACTCTTGAGTGGGTTGGACCCAAGATAATATACGTATCGACTTAAGATACTAAAAAGTAGAAAATAAATATAAAGAAAAAAAAATATTTTTTTAAAAACAAGCTTTAATGAACTAAAAAGTAAAAAAAATAATTTTTTTCCGAGTCACCAATGTGTGACTATAAACTAAAGCTTGGAGCACTCAGGCTCGAGGTAACAGTAACAGTAACAGTGACACAAAATGTGTTCTGCAAATTCTTCGTCCTCGTTGCACATCGTGTATGTGTTGTCTTGTGCCTGAGCGCCCCAAACTTTAATTTATAGTCACACATTGCTGACTCGGAAAAAAATAATTTTTTTTTTTTAGTTCATTAAAGTTTGTTTTTAAAAAAACAATTTTTTTATCTTTACGTGTATTTTTTATTTTGTATTCATATTTTTCGCTGGCGAAAGCCCAGCGCAACACTTGAAATCCTGGTAACTTGCCTCAATGTCAGCCGCATCCCTGGTCTTCTAGAAAAGTATGCATTGCATTGCAAGCCTAGAGATAGATGGAATCTTTAGTTCCAATAATGTATACAGAAGATGCAAATAGATGCGACAGAGCTCGAATATCTATCTAGTGGCATTTAATTATATTATGTGAACCGACAAGTTTTGAATAATTAAATCCCGAACTTTAAAAATACCGCGAAGTAAGGACTATATGAAAGCATTCTTAGGAAGCACAGTCTAAGTTTTATACTAGTCTTTTTAAAAAAATTGCTTTCAAAATCTCCAAAAACAGAAACTTGCCGTGACGTACAAAGATGGCGGTGATCTGCAATTGTTATGGACATGCATACTTTACTAAAAGGTTGTAGTTTTGAAGTTTTTAACTCGCAAATCAATCTGTCCTCTCATTTCTAATCTTCAGTTCGTCTTTATACCCTTTTCTTATACAATTTCATTGGGATTTTTGAGTTAAAAAGGAACCGGTCATATGTTCAAAATGATATAAAAGACCTCCCCCACGGAAGTGCATAAGGAATATTAATATGCCTTTTTAGTTATTTTTTTAAAATCATTTATTAAAATAATCGTAAAATATTTTGAGAAAAATTGAGAGCTGAGCTATACTCTCAAGTGTCAACATCATCGTTTCATTTCATCTTGTGTCGTACTTTTCAGCTAGTTTTCCCGTAGTCGGCAGTTCCCCTACTTCCCTTGCTTTACTAATACCAGCACTAAATGATGGGCCTGTTGTTGATGCATATTTTGCCTGGCAAATCTCTGCTTGTAGTTGTTGCTTGTATTAAGCACACCACGACATAGATCTGAAAGTGTAAAAAAAAATTCTACAACAGACTGTTCAGGCACCCAACATAGTCTTACCTGGTTCTGCATAATGTCCTTAGCAGCTTAGTATTCATTTCATTATCAGGACCTCTGCAGCCCTATGTACGGCTAGAAGTTTTGCCTGAGAGAGGCTACAGGCATCCAGGAGTCTTAAGGATACTTTTAGCTCTGTGTTCATACAAAAGATACCACACCCCGTTTCGTTTACAGTTTTAGATCCGTCCGTAAGGACTGCAGTGTCTGTATACCGAGTAACTGTATTATTTGGCCACTTTTCCGGCAAGGGTTTTGTTGGCTTTGCCATAGCCGGGTAAAAACAGAAAAGAAATCAAAAATAACAACAAAACCAAAGGAAACAACATTATGTTTTGTCATCACGATTGAAAAATAATAAAGAAACAAAAGAAAACCATATACTGAGCCCCAGCTCTTTTAAAAAATTACCGTCCAATTTCTCATGTAATTATCTCTGGTAACAGTTTTAAAACGCACAAATTTGCATACAAACATCAAGCGGCTAGACATATTAATGTCAAAAAAAAAGAAAACGTTCCTTGTGAAATGGTTTGAAACCCAGATGGTGTTTGTATTAGCTTATTCCACAGGTCGCATACAAAACTAATCAAAAACCCATTCAACAACCACCCGTATAAGTGCATACATAACATAGCATAATATCCTTCGGTTTTTTCAACCCAATACTATTGAAGAAATATTTATTAAAAACTCCCTTTTGAGGTACCTCAAGCTCAACTATCTTCTTCGCCCAGTAACTTACTGTTTTTCCAACTTTCATCAGCATTTATCGGAAATATATTTCTCTTTTAAGTACCCTCCCTTTTAATAAAATCAATTACATTGCAAACATTTTGTTCCTAATTCAAAATACAGTGTGAGGTACCGGGAGCGTATCGGAATCCCGCTTTTTAAAATCCTGTTTTTTTTAAAAATCCCGAAAAAAAAGTTTTAAAATACCGTCTTCTAAAATCCCGTTTTCTTAAAATACCGCGTCTTAAAATCCCGCTTTTTAAAATCCCGTTTAATTCCACTTTGCCCGTTTCTCAGCATCGCAATTTTGTATTTCAACACATTCATCTTTCAAAATTTAATATTGCTTGTTCCATTTTCTAGGAAAGAAATAAGAAAAGTTCCTTTAAACGAAAAAATACACGGAAAATTATGAAAAATATATCCAAATCAGGTTTTGTGCATCATATCGCCCACAATATACAATTGAACTAATTACATAAAAAAAATTTGGTTGTTCCATTAATATTTCAATGTATGTAAATATTTGATATACAACTTCTGAGTTTTATTTCATTTATTTTTTTATTTTTAAATGATTATTATTAATTTATTTGCATATTCGTTGAATTGTTATTATATTACATTTATTGTTTGTTGCAAATAATACGAGTTATTAATAAAAGGTTAGTGCATATTATTACCTCTGTTTTTATTTTACTTATTAAATGTTTTTTATAATCTCGCTTTTGCAATCAGAACTATGGCTTGCAATTTCGCGCGAAATTTGGTTTAACATGCAATTGATTGCAAGCCATTTTTTAAAATAAAACAAATAGTTCTGATTGCAAAAACGAGATTATAAGAAGCGGGATATTAAGAAGCAGGATTATAAAAAAGCGGGATTATAAAAAACGAGATTTTCAAGTCGGGATTTTAAAGTTGGGATTTTAATGTCAGGATTCTAAAAAACGGGATTATAAAAAGCGGGATATCATACCCAACCCGAGGTACCACATCCCTGCTGATGCACTTATACGGGTTTTACTGTACTTGTATTCTTACAGTGCAACCCGGTTAAGAACCACCCTCTTAAGTGCAAAATCCGCATAGCATCCTCTACCCTAAGTAATATTCTTGTTAAAATCCCCTTTTAGGTACATATGTACTATACGTATCACTTAATTACACATTTCTCCTGGCTGTCACTTTTCGACTGTTGGTTGTGAAGATATTTCGC
Source organism: Brachyopa scutellaris (assembly GCA_949775065.1). Lineage (NCBI taxonomy): Eukaryota > Metazoa > Arthropoda > Insecta > Diptera > Syrphidae > Brachyopa > Brachyopa scutellaris. The sequence goes on from OX459113.1 coordinate 106,286,254, forward strand.
CTTTTCGCGGACTTGTCGTGGATAAGTACCTCTGAGCAGCTGAGCGGGTTTTCGTAGCTACATATCCGGATAAGTACCTCACGATATTGGACAACTCTGCTAATACACTTATCCGGGTTTTACTGTACGGTAAACATTTGGAAACATCTGACAGAGGCATTAAAAACGTTATACCCAAAGCGGCAACAAATGCCACGCCCTAAAACGATTCTGAGTTTATTGGAATTCGTGGAACAATGTTTATAAAGTTACTCCTTACATAATCTAAAATTTGAACAACCCTGAAACTGAATCTGTGTAATCCTGTCTATGTGATAAAAGTATTCGAATCGCAATTCCCCGTCCCCAAATCGATGAAAATAATCCTCTGGCTGCATTTGGCAAATTTTCCATCGTCACAAGTAAATGACTCGTGACAATTCGCAATATTTTCAACCGCCCCCAACTGTTTCATACCTCGTGAGCACCACCCACCAGACGCCCTTTACGTTCTTAACATACAATCGAAGGAAAAACTAAACTTTTCCAACAAATGCCATGCCTCATCCACCTGTTGCCCAGCAGCGTGTCTTTCAAAGGACATCATGCAGCGCGCTGTTGCGTCGCACGTTCTCCATACACCCACACAGTTCACAGTCGAACAAATCTAAAATGGGAATCCCAATTATTGAAGATACTTCGTCTTCCGATTTTATTCCAGCATCCGGTTCGATTTTCGTATTTCACCTAACATCCTTGTTCGAAAGATGGCTACGTGAATGCAACTTTTATACAGCCCAGGAAATCGTAAGAAAAAAAAAGGAAACTCAAATCTTTTTCCTCCCACACACATACACACAAGGTGAATGGGAAATTTCTATTATAGTCGGAGATTTTTCTTCCCTCCTTCGTGCAATTTTCCTTGTTTAAGGATCTGATCGAATGGAATCGGCTCTAAGTTGAATGGAAATGTGAGCACAGCCCATTCACCAAAAAATGGAAGACAAATTTTTATTACCGTTCGATTATAGTCATGTCGTTTGTTTTATTCTTTTTCTCTCCACCGCCTTCCCTCTCACACTGCTTCCTTTATTTTGTCCTTCGTGTTAAACATGTTCCGAGTTGGCAAAGTTTTGTCTAAGATAGTGCAATTGTGTATGGTAGAGGGAGAGTCCTTCGATCGAAACTCTGTAGAAGGAGCAGCAGTAATCGAAGATGGATGAGGTGAGATCGAAAGACAAGAAGTGAATTGATTTATTATGTGGATAAAGAAAAAGTGTTCTTATATGATAATGGGAGGACGAGGGACGGGGGACGATTTAGACCAGATGCAGAAGGAGTCTGTCCTTTCCTGGGGGAGACGCAATGTCGAAATAAAATTTGTTGGAAATTTCTTTGAGTGAATTTGTCACCTCGAATTGCTGGAAGCTGTAAGAGGATACTTCAAGTCGTATTTGGGTAAATGAATTTCTAAAACGAGGTTATAAAAACTGAAGTGTAAGTGCTGTGTGTGTTTTTTTTTGTGCACGAGTATGTGTGCATTAAAAATGAATACAGAAAGTTTTCGTTTGGAACTGGGCCATTGTGGGGGTTAGCCTAATCACTTGGAAAAGTTTCGTAAGCATTTGGCAATAATTATCAGCTCAAATCTTTCTGCATGGATGGAATAAATTGCTGTGTTCCTCAAAGATTTGGTGATTGTGGATATGTGCATATAGTAGACTGTGCGAGCTTATAGAATTAAAGAAACAACACAAGGACCGACTTTACACGAAGGATGAATGACTACCTAAGGTAGAAAAAGAAAGCATTTCGTGTACCGGAACTTACCAATACTTTTGAAGAACTTAAAGTAATATATTGAATATAGACATTAGAAATATTATGGTATAAAGATTATTTTACTTGAAGACCAATTCATTCGGAAGACCGCTTGTGATTGCCCCAGGTCAGATTGATTTATAAATTATTTGAAGTCAAATATCGGATACATGGCTAATCACGTCTTTTGATAAGGTGACAGTGGCAGGGTAAATGATGTCTACAATTTTGGAATAAGTCATTTTAAACTACGACAAAAATGCCACCAATGGAACATCTGCCATCGCCATTGTTTTTTACAGGACTGGTTCAAATGGTTCTCCCCAAGATCCTTGGTATCACAATGGACCTCTATTTTGCCTAAGGGCGTTGGTACTCATTACCGGCAGCCACTGCTATCTAACCTGATCTATAGCTGATTATAGTTTGAAATCAAATTGGACCTCATTAATGACCTCATTAATGACCTCACTCGAATTTTAAGCTAAAATGTGAAATAGTCAATGCATTACAAACCCCGATGAATTTCATTTCATTTATTTATTTGTTCTCCTCCGCTTTGTTATTCAACATTATATATAAACTTAAAAACTACCACCAAGACCTTAATTAAGTTCACTCCTAAACGACTCCCTACTTAAATGAAAATCCAGTAAACTACTTTAATTTAGCACACCAAGTTTGCTTACAGAGTAAAGCGTAGAGTGAGCAACGAGCAAAAAAATAAAAAATCGCCCCAGCAAAGAGCAAAGAGCAAAAAGCAGCGATGTAGGCTAGCATATTAGCATAGAGCAAGGTTAGGTTAGGTTTTCGGGCTAATGAGAATGCTTGCATCCTCATCACACTTACATAGGTCCATGTGGACCCATTGTGATACCCATAGCGTGATCCTACCCGTGGTATCAATGACTAGGTTGCATCCAACCCGACGCCTTAGCAAACTCAAGCAGGTTAGATGGTGATCCAACAGATAGCTCTTGGATATGATCGAAATAGAATTTGCCTACGGTTCTGTTTCTCAGCATAGAGCAAAGAGCAAAGTGAGAAGCAAAAGCTCCTGTTTTCTATTGAATATTTGAATAGACGAAAAATCAAAGCGATGATAGCTGAGAAATCAAACATGTTTGAAATCGCTGCTTTGGTCTCTTATCGACGCTTTGCTCTACCTTCGAAAAACGCCGCACTCTGTGCGCTACGCTTTAATTGAGCGTGATGGATTTCTTTTGCTCCCTCCTCGCTCCACTCTGTAAGCATACTTAGGCATCTAGTAAAAGTAATCGGTTCATTGCAACCATAATTAACTCAGAAAATAGAACATAAAATAGAAGACAGTTTCTAAGTACTCAAGATGGAGCACAAAATCCAATTAATGATAATAAAAAGGGCAGTCGATATGATTGTTTGTTAAGTCACGCATAAACGTAATTGACAAAAATGGCTCACACTTGAACATAGGTAAGTAACTAGATAATTTACATTGAATCTCATTCGAAGTCATTTCAATATTTCAGCGTAATCTACGCACGGCAACCCTGGAAACGCATTTTTGGATCTTCTCAATTCTACTGGACGTGACTTCGTAAAATAGATTCTATATTATTATACTACAGTATTTGAGGTTAGACCTTACAAATCCAAAGAAAATACACTCAAGAGTACATATGCGGATCATGGAAGTCTTTAGAGCTCCGCAATATAAAACCAAACACTGAATTACCTTTAGCAGCAACCAAAAACCCGAGATGCCTGCGGAAACTCAATTTCTTGTCAAACATGACTCCCAGGTCTTTTTTGGAGGAGATAATAGACAATGCACAATGGGATATTATCGATCACGTACGTGAAGGCTCGACTGAAACCCAAGCCTGCTCAGTTTGGAAATTAAAGTTTTGTGTTTAACACGGTCAAACGCCTTAGCGAAGTTAGTATAAATTACATTACTCTGTAGGACTTTCCCAAGGTATTTTAGGACCGAATGACAAAATATTGAGAGATCTGAAGAAGTTCATCCACCAGCCACAAGGCCATGTTGAAACGGAGAGATAAGTTCCTTCAAAAGAGGAGTTAGTTACTCATAAACAAGTTTTTCAAACTGATTGGGTATGATCGATATTTTGCAAGTAGTCCGATAATCTATAAATCTATCTATAAATATTATAAAACTGTAGAGGTTTTTTTGTTGGTTACCTAATGGCGTGAAAACCGCTGGACAGATTTCGATGAAACTTTTTTTGAAATGCTTCTTAAGTACCCGGGATGATCACAAGCTATGTAATTTTTTGCTCAGCCTACTGGGTCTTACATAGTAGTCAAAATAACTGTATATCGGATAGGAATATTATCATTATACAGCCCTAACTCAATAATGGCTTATCGGATTGAAAATCAAAAAAAACAGGTGAAATTAGTAAATCTGTCGCTGATTCATTTGAGATATAAAACATCCTCCTGCGTTATCCTGAAGCTGAGCAATGTTCAAAACAATTATTCAAAACATCGCCCACAATTTTCCTTCAGCGGAGACCACCGCCAGCAGTCGTGCAGCAGTGGGTATCGTTGCAATAGTGTGTGTGTGAGTATATGTGCGCGCTCTAACATGATCATATGCTTTGTACTTCAATGTGCTACAATCATTATCACCATTTGCGGCTCTCACAGTCAACAAATCTTAACAAATGAGGTGTCAAAAGAAAGAGAATTTTCTAGAGCAGGGAATTGCATTTTCAGTTTATAAATATTATTAATAAATTAAAAAAAAAAACGATCAAAAACAAATATTCTACCCAAAGTGAACTTTTGTTGTTTTAAGAGTTAATTTTGGTTCATATATGTATGCACATATGTATTTGCTATGTGGAAGTCATCTGGGATGTTTGGTTTACAGTGCTATTTTGCCGAGACTTTAGGCAAACGTTATCAGTAGTGCCACGAGGCACATCCGAACGCACAACATTTCTCTGATTTGTTATTTAAAATTTAAAATTTTATTTAAAATTTAATTTAAAATTTAAAAGGTTTAAGGTGATATATCACAACTAAAAAACCGTAAGAATTCTTAGCTTTGTGAGCAAGCTATTTTGCTGCCTCGGAATGATTAAGCTCCAGCAATTAACAGCGAGATATTTTCACCTGCTGATGGTCAAAGTGCAGAATGTATTTCAATCACCCGGGTTGGTTGTAGACCAAGAAGTAACAACCAGACATCTGGTCGAATTTTTAAACTCTCGCTTTCGCTGCCATCACATAAATTTAAACTAAAAGTGGGTGTACCTACTATTCTTCTAAGAAATTTGAGCCTGCCTACATAATGTAATGGCACCCGACCTAGAGTAACAATTTTGCAATGACATCTGGTAGAGGCGGAAGTGTTGACGGGCTACGGGGCGGTGCGGTTTTTGAGAACTATGAAATCTGCAGTTAGGGGCTGAAAGTTACACATTGAAACGTTTTTGATAAAACGCTGTTAATCAACAAAATTTACTAAACAATTTTGTGGACTTAGACAAATACTTTGATGTTTCTACGCTCCCATTGAAATTGCATATTTGTATGCATAAGAAAACCCTTAGAATGCGAAGCAAGGCGAGCATGGGGTCAACTAGTTTGTAATATGTCTCGAACCTGATCTATGAATTGGAGTTAAAAACGAATTCTTCCAAATTGTCAAAAATGTTCTAGTCTGCAGAGACAAATTAAACACTAAAGTAATAAGATAATTCATAAAAATACTTCTGAAGTACAACTGGGGTTGTGCGGCTAAAGTCGCATTTTAGAACTTTTTTGACTCTACTGAGACTTTGGTACGAATTTTTTAAAATACACCAAATTTGCGACTTTTCTTAGAAATATGGAGACTTTTTACAGTATTTAGAGAATTTCTTGTCGAAATGCATATATTTTTACATATATTTCTAGAACACATCTAGTTTACTAATTATTATTGGTCATACATACTATTGGGCGCAACTTATTTCTGAATTTGTATCACGTAACCAAACACATGCAAACAAATTATGAACCATATCAATGAATCCTTCGCATTCCATTGCGAATTGTTGCCAACTACAGGGTGTCCCACTTAAGAGGTAAAATCCTTTAAGTGGATTCCCGAAATTCCGACGAACAAAAAATCGTACGGCAATTGGGGTCTATTTTCACCGCCCTCCAAGTTGTCGAACACCTCCGATTTGGAGGTACATATAAACATTTTAAATGATAAAACTTAGGAACAATTATAGCTACAAAAGCAGTTTTGTACATTTTGGAGAGGCAATTCAATAGCGCGCATACAAAATTTTCAAGGATTTTGTGATTTTTATGCAGCCAGAAAAAAGTTTGGCTCCTTAACCTTAAAATTATTAAAATTTGCTGCTCCAATTTTTTTTACTTAAAATGCATTTTTTGCAAAACTTTTACTTAATAAAAAACTTTTTTTTTATTACTTTCTAGGCTAGGTTTCCACTTGACGATATGAAATTGAAAAACGACGATATTTTTAGGTCAATTAAAAAATTGGCAAGTGGAAATTATGAAAAACTGCTTATTTATCATTATTTCGAATTGCCAATTTTCTAATTGACCTAATAGGGCATTCACACCAGAGCAAAACAGCTAATTTCGTTGCGAATTTCCAAATTATGCTCGAAATGAGATAATTTCCCATATGAATTGACATATCGAAATTATCTCATTTCAACATAATTTCGTTGAAATTCGTTCAAAATTATGTGAAAATAAAATCGAACAAACTTAATTTGAATGCAGTGGAATGATTCTGAATGACAATGACAGGACAAATTAATAAGGGAACATTAACGATATCCGTTGCGCAAAGATTAAACAACGGATTGTTATTGATCGCGGTGATCTAAACACAAAATAAAAATTATTCAGTACTAAAAAAAAATATATCGCTAATTTAGGAGATATTTAGTGTTTAGTAGTTATTTCCGTAAATAAACTATTCGGTTGAGATTACAATTGCCAAAGCTACTGGCCGCGTTCAGCACAAGTAAAGTGATATAAAAACGTAAATTTTTATGGAATAACATAAAAAACACAAATATCTCATAGAATGGTTTAATAAATATGGGATGCTATCTGAAAAAAGAAATTGAAGTTGTACGCCGCGTAGAGGCACTCTAATCAACTGCATGTGGAGCCAAAGAGCGTCGGCCATAGGATTTGTACATTCACAATATCTGTCCATTTATTTGAGTTCCGCACCCATTGGGGCACTTTTCTACAGTTGGCTCCAGCGTTGCCGTTGGGACGCTAAGGTGTCCATTTGGACGCTTTTTAGCAATCGGCACACCTGGACACCATTTTTTGAAAATGGACGCTTTTTAAAAAATCGTGGACACTTTTGGACGCTTTTCTAATATTTCAATAAAAACCATCAAATTATTTTTTGTACTTCTGCGTTATTTAAATATTTTCAATCGATAACAATAGTTTACAACCACTGACATTAATACAGAAGACATGTACATGTCAGAAAATTACAGATAAAATTATGAACTTTTAACACTTTGTTTTATGAATATGTACATGTGTACTATATGGACGAGGGTGGGTCAATTAAGTCCCTGAAAATTGAAATAAGGAACACTCTTTTCGGCAAAAGATCATTTTATTTCTCAATATACGAGAAGTCTCCTTTTAGCTCTATGCACTTCTTCCAACGTTTTTCCAATTTGTTGATGCCATCCAAATGATACAATTTCTCGAGGCCCTACAAATAGGCGATTGTTTCATTGATGACCTCTTCATTCGACTTAAATCTCTTACCGCCGAGTCATTTCTTTATGTTTAGAAACAGGAAATAGTCGCAGAGGGCTATATCTGGAGAATATGCTGTATGAGGGGCAATTTATACTCTAATTCATGGAATTTTGCCATTGCGACTGTGGACCTGTGCGCCTGGTGGAAGATAACTTTTTTCCTCGTCAAATGCGGTAATTTTTGCTTCAAATCAGTGATCGTTTTACCCTTTTCAAGGTAATCGATGTCCTTGTTGGCCGACAGACCCACCTTGGCCATCTTCGGATTCGATTCGCCTCGAGAAGTCCACGGTTTCGACTGTTCCTTGGTCTCTGATGTGTTGCGAAGAAGCCACGTTTCGTTTTATTGGATTTGAGGTGGTTACACCATCTGTTTTAATTTTTAGGGACTTATTGACCCTCGTATGTAGTAAAAATAGTATTTTTCATAAATTTTAAAGAAGCGTTTTTTTTTCCTGTGATAAATACAATTATCTTATTCGAATTATGCATGTGGACTCTTTTTTTAATCCGGGACACCTTTTTGGACACTTTTTAAATTTTTCCAGCGGCAACGCTGGTTGGCTCTATAGTCGACTTGATATCCACGCGAGTGCCTGACAATTATTGATATACCCGGAATGGCAAAACCCACCCGAAAGGTGATATTTTAACATATTAACCAGAAGCAGGGCCGCATCTATCCAATGTTAGCTATATAATAGTCGACTTTATCTACCCAACTGTTTAGCAATAACATCCAACTATTATTATTAATATACGTTATACCTATACTTATGTATGTAAAAAAATAATTTTATTTTAAAAAAAATTATAACATGGCACCGTCATAGATTTACTATCGAAACTGAATGTATCCATTCACGAAATTAGCAAGCGTAGGTCTGAACACTTTTTATTTGAAACTCGAAATTATCTCATTTCGACGCTAGTGTGAATCCCATATAAAAATACGTCGTTTGTTAATTTCAAATCGACAAGTGGATATCTAGCCTTAGTAAATTGGCAATCAATTCAATCACAAATATTTGTTAATTTATTCGTAATTTACGCATTGAAACTTTTTTGTGAGCCTGTGAGACTTTCTTTGCGACTTTTTGAAAAATCTCAGTGGTAACACGATTGGGGGAATGCTATCCATAGCCGGAATTTTATCCATTTTTAACAAAGAGATGGCAGTTGATCTTCACTTTGGCTTGAAATTCAGTAGACATAATCATGGCAAAATGGAGAGCTCTCCCCAGAACATAAGGTCTAATTGCACCTTGAAAGTTTGGGGAGTGAAATGAAACCCTTAAGAGCGGTTATACTATTTGAACATTTACTTTATTATTTTACTAAAGGGGTGAAGCCCACCAATACTTTCTAAGCAATTTATTTGTACATTTAGAACCAATTACCAACTGACTACTCTTCAAAAAAAAAATGAAAGAAACAAGACGTCCCGTAAGTTATACGTCTGTCTGAACTTTTTAATCATTTTGGTATGTTCGTTAGGTGTTCGTTTTTTATATCAGTTCGTTGCGTGGTGTTTACACCGGTCGAGTCGGTGTCGCTACAAAAGATACGTTCCGCTCAGGCACAGCAACATTTTTCATATTTTTCAATTTTTTTTGTACAAACTCTTAATAAATGTATAAGTCCATTGATCTAGTCAGATCTAGACCCACCACATCAACGCCCATCTCTAACCATCATTGAATTTTTCTTCCTGTCGATAAAAATTGAGTGCATTCCCATTGGAAATCTTGAATAACACACAAATATGGGGAAGAAAATAAACAAATAAAAAAACTCTGAAGAGATGCGATACATTTAGTACCTTGGAAAATAAAAAATAACCAAACATCTTGAATCCTTCTGCCAGCTTTTCTGCAAATCCTCTTCAGCGTCCTTCTAGGTTCTCATCTTTTATTCATTGCTCGCTTCCTTTATTTTCCGATACAGTTACTGAAGTGAACTTCTCTCCTCTACACCGTTCCTTATCAACAGCGCATCCAAGGATATCAAAATAAGGCGCAGAGCATAAATCCGATTCTATAATAAATGTATTCCGATGGCATTTGATTTATGGTAAAATCATTGTTCAACGAATTGATTTTCGACCAGCATCAGCAACACCACCAACACCACCACCACCGTAACCACCCTGTGGATTATTATTGTTTTCAGGCAACAAAGTCGAGGTGCGGCTCGGCTCACTCGTTGTGCTATGTGAATTTTAAAAGAGAAGTAAAGCGCAAGATGTAAGCTCTCCGGGATGGCAGGGACGAGTGCGAAAGTGTAGGACGTAATCCAAACGGAATTGAAAGGAACAAGTGTTTATCGTCAGGGCACACAATAAACAGTCTCGTGTGGGTGAATGAAGGAATAGGAATTCTCTGTCGATGATAAAATATGGAAACAACATAAGCAAGGATAATTGAATATGAATGAAAAATATCAACGATTTCCCTAAGCAATTGAGATCCTTTCAAACTTTGACTTTCAGTTTTGTTTTATTTATTTGCAATTTCACCGCAACTGAAGACTTTAATTGCTGTTGAATGGCGGCAATGATTCCGGCGTGCACGCGCAAATTAATCTACAAAAACGCATTCAAGCACTAACACTTCAATTGGCTTTCATTTTGTAATAAGCACAGCTCGGGTTAAAAGCGAAACACAAACATATGTACGCACACATATGACTCTGAATAATGATGAGCCGTCACTTATTTGTTTTTTTTTTTTTTTTGTGCGGGCATAGGGTGTGTTGTGTACCTGATTCCATTTTGTTTCATACTACATTTGCTTGTTGTTAAAAAAATGTTAAAAGGCTCTAAGAAGCTGGGCCTTAAGCAGCAAGTCTCTGTTTTCAGCTTCGTCAAGTTTTGCGTACATAGTAAATTGATTTGTCTCTCTGAGCCGGTGGCCATTGCATCGCATGTGTCCAATCAGTCTTTGTTTTATAATTTTCACACGCTAAAGGGGATATGAATATGAATACTCTTATAATGTTTACGCGCAGCGCGAGCATATAAAGGACAAGAACGAGAGACAGAGAAACAGGAAACTCCGATGTTCGGTTTCAACCAACTCTATGGGTGGTGTCCAGGATAACTGGAGAGTTATCTATTGTTGAAATTTTTGTCCTTGCTTATGATTCACATAAGTTTTTTCCAGGTGTTTCTTATTACTGTTTGTGCGATTAATTTCTTCAGTCATATCACCATCCTTCTGCCAGTGTTATGCCTTCACAGTAGATTTTGGCATTAACTTCTGAGACTGATCGACTTGATCTTGTCGCATTTTTTTCCACCTTGGGTAGGGGACTTGCATTTCATAAGCTAGTTGGTACCGGACATAGTTTCATAAATTCATATATGTAAGGAAATTTGGTAAGCTGCATGGAAATGCTAACCTCGTAATACTATTCCTTAAATGGAAATACAATTTTGAAGTAGAGTAGTACTGACTACTGACAATGCTTCAGTTTGCATAATTGAGTATGCTATCAAGAAGAGCGAGTTAGTTTGTGTATGGATTTCAGGCAAGGTGGAAGTTTAGAATTAAGTTCTTAGTGTAGTGACAAGGAAGAAATAAACAAAAGGGGTGAGTAAAATCACTGAACTACCTATATAATGTAGTATGTAATGTATGGATTTATGTAACTTTGTCTTACTTGTGGTATTTTGTATTACAGTCGACTCTCGATAAATAAAACTCTTGATAAATGAATCTCTCATTAAATTGAAGTTTTTCTTTGGTCCCTTAAAAAACTCTCGGTAAATTGAAGAAATCCTATGAATTTATGTACACTCGTTAATTTGAAGTGGTTGTGCTGACTGTTTCCCACACAACACGCTATAAATTTAAGTAAACAAGTAGACTTTTCGATCATTTGAACTAACTAATGTACGTAAACAAAACATCAGAGGAATAAGTTGCTTGTTCGAATCTGTATACTTTTGTTGACAAATGATACATTATTTTCTCTACACTCAGAAAAAAAAGTTGTTATCACAATAATTCTATACTTTGTCACAAGAATAAACGTTGGTTAAAATCTGCTCAACAACTAAAATTGTTAACTCAACAGTTCTCGGTGTTAATTACTACATAAGAATAAAAGTTCTTACATCAAGAAACAAAGTTCTTAGACCAAGAAAAAAAAAAATTAAATTTAAGAACTTACATTTTTGTGCCAAAAAAGGTCTTGTTAAAAAGAATTAACAATAAAATAGTTGCAACAAGAATAAAGAATAGTTAAGAATTTAAAAACTTGAATTGTTGTCTTAAGAAATTTATTTTTGGCAGATATTAAGAATAATGTAAATTGTTGCTTCAAGGAAATCAATGTTAACCAATGTTAACAATGTTAACAATGTCAAAAATACCTACCCTGGGTTGGAATTTTAAAGTAGAAAAAATTATTTCTTGGTAAGACTGAAAATCAAGAGCTTTTAATTAAAAAATTCAAAAATGACCACATTCGTTTTAATAATTTTATTTTAAGTTTTATTATCATATACATATGTGTACAAAAACAAATACCTCAAACCAACCATGCCACTATTATCGTTGTGCCTAAAGTTGCGGGCAGCTTCGCCATAAGCTTCGAAATTCTTTCCGATCTGGTGATTGTAGTTAAGGCTTGCATTGGTTCCATATCGATCGCTGTGTTCCACTCCTCCACCGATTTAAATGAATTGAATCTGCAAAGGCCTATTAAAATAAGGAAAAATCAGCAATCATTGCAATAAGACGGTTTGAAAGTTATCACTTACCAATTTGTAGTTGCTGCTAGGATATTCAAAGTTTCCTTTGAATTTGCATTTTTGATTTTAAGTTCTTATTATTTAAAATTCACTCTTTTACTGATCTACACTCACGAAAAATTCACAACGCAATGTAAGAAAACGCAAAGAAAAGTAGTTATAATTTCCGACGACAAGAATACTTCATTCTTAACTCGACAACAAATTGTTGCAGAATTAATTTTTGATTTTATAATATAATTCTTAAACAGCAATGTGAAGAAGAATCTTTCTACCAAGAATTATTTTTTGATGCAACTTTTTTAATTGTTAAGAGGCATCAAGGGAGCTAACATAAATGTCTTTTCAGACAGCCAAGCCGTACTCAAAGCTTTGAGCTCCTATTCTGTGGACTCAAGACTGGTAAAGTGCTGCTTCAATGCTCTCCAATCTCTAGCTACCCACAATAAGGTTAAACTTTGGTGGGTGCCTGGTCACAGAGGCATTGAAGGAAATGAGATTGCGGATGAACTGGCCCGATCAGGCTCTACTGCTAAATTCTCAGGTCCAGAACCCTTTTGTGGCATAAACTGGGCAACAATCTCAGCATTAGTTAACAATTGGGAACACAATCTCCGACTTTCTCATTGGAGAAATGTCCCGCGGCTTAGGCAAGCCAAATTGTTGATTAAGCCTTATACCCATCACAACGAACTTCTAAACCACAATAAGAAGGATATTAGGTATCTAACAAATTTCCTCTCCGGTCATTGTCATTTACGATACCACCTGAACAAGTTAGGCCTGTCTAGCGAGACCGATTGTCGACTCTGTTTGGAAGAGGTCGAAACAGCCGAACACGTCCTTTGTGACTGCCCGGCACTTTTTGGGGTCAGACGACGTACCCTACACAAAGAACTGCTTAGACCTTATGAATTAAAAAAATGCGTCAACCAAGGACTTACTCACCTTTATCAGAAAGGTGGTTTGCCTCTTGGGCTAATTAGTATCCTACGATACAATAGATCTTTCAGGTCACAGTATCAGCCTTGGGGCAGGATCCAGATATAAAAAAAAAAAAAAAAAAAAAAATTGTTAATAAGTCAACGGTTGAAAATATTTGGATGGAGAACAAATTGTTAGGCCAAACATTTTCAGCAGTTATTGTCAAACAACAATGTATTTCTTTTCTCTATGATATTGTTATGAAAATAATTTTTATTCTTGAAAAGTTGGAAATTGAGATTGTTGTTTCAAAAAAAAACATTTTTGATTCGAGTATCCAATCTCAAATAGAAATATTTAAAAATAAAATACTTGAGAAAACACTTTTCTTTTTAATCTAACAATTTTTCGCTTTTGATAATATGTTAACACTTACAAATATTCATCCTGAGTATGAGATTTTTGATACAACAACTTCAAACCAAATATTCTAAAAATACATTTGTTGCCACAAGAACTAATGTTCCTGGCAACAATTTTCAGCTTACAATTTTTTAACAATCGAAAATACTTGTTTCAACAATGTTTTTTTTTTCTGAGTGTACGTAATTCATTTTGCATTCGACCGTGATCTATGACCTATGTAGCTTGGCTCTACGTTGCATTGGTTTAAAGGTGTGGAAAAAAAATTGGTCGTCATTAGAGTCCGACCGAACATTCGGCTTCGGCCACCGTCGGCCGAAAATTCAACCTTCGGCAAAACATTCGGCTTCGGCTAAACGAGGCCGAAGATTTTGCCGAAGCCGAATGTTGAATCTATTATTTTCTGTAAAAATAAAATGTTTGTTTCGATTCGCGAAATTGGTGAATTCTGTTGTAGAAGTGCAGTTACAAGCTGATGTGTATTTATATTGAAGCTTAAGTATTTTGAGAGTGGAAAAAGCGGAAAGTTGTTAATAATAGCCTTAGTAGAGAAAAGAGTTGAGATGGTGTCTTCAAGTTTGAAGTAGAAAATAATCTAGTTTCGAGCACGAAAGACATTGTTAACTATTATTTTGTTTCGGCTGCCACTAATCTGAAACATTGTACCCCCGAAAATATTGTGCAACCTATATCCGAACTTAGTTGATGAAACTTTCAGATTTATTAGTTTCGCTATTAAGACTGTAACCACACTTGAAATGTATAAGCGAATAAACAGTCTCGATAATAAATACTAATGTATGTATAGCATTTACACTTTAAATTCGTTTTTTTGCAAATTAAATTCGTATTTTTGCACTTTGAATTCGTTTTTTTTGCAAATTGAATTCGTTTTTTCTTCGGAACACTGGAATTTACTACCAAATCGTTTTTTTACGTCAAGTACACATACTCAGTTCCGTTATTTATTTTTTTTTTTTTTATTTATTTAACTTATAAACATGTTAACACGTAGATACATACAGTTATCTTTAAATGTGTAACATTATGTAGATTCAAGAAAAATTATTAAAATTATTATTTAGAGAAAAATTAACAATAAAAGATTGTAAAAAGGATAATTAATAAGATTGAAATTTTAAATTTAACTTTAACAAGAACTAAATAAAACAATTAAAATAAAACAAAATAAAACAAACCCTAAAACCCTACAACAAAAATCAGTTTAATTTTAAAATTTTAATTCTAATTTTTATGTGCAAAAATGTATTTTCAGTTTTCTTTGGAAGTCGTTAGTGTCTGTTGATCTTTTTATATTAACTGGAAGCGAGTTCCACAGTCTTATGGCGTTATACAAAAAATTGTTTTTTGGTGACGTTATAATTGTATGTGGGTGCAATAAATGCACCACTTCTAACTGATGACGCGAATTGTAGTCTCTGGAAAAGATAATCCGGGGTTTCATTTACTTTAATATTAAACAGGAAAGTCAGTGTTTTGAGATCCAGGTATTTTTGTAGGTCCATTCCGAAAAATTCCCTAACGCGACCAGATTCATAATAAATATATAAGCTGGACATTTTTCCGTCTGCGCTGAGAGCTGCTGAAGTTATAACTGTATTCACAAAAGGTAATCCAAAATCCATGCGCCAATACAGCCCTATTTCTTACTCTCAAAATTTTTAAAACTTATTGAAAAAATGACGAAAGACCGATTTTTACAATAATTATGAACTCACCCAGAAGTTCCCGAAGTTCGGCTTCGGCTTCGGCCAAAAAATGACCTTCGGTCGGACTCTAGTCGACATTAGCCGCGTTTTATTATCTCCATGATCTGATCCGGATCAGATCAGAATAATAAAACAAACTAGATCAATGTTCTATGTTGTGGTGATTGTACAAGCTAAGTTCATTTTGACATTTAGTGCAAAGTTGCCATGCGAATGAATATTTTCTTTTAAATGAAAATTTAATGCGCTTGCTTTATTTTTTTAGGAGGAAAATGTTAATTTTGATTAACAGATACCGAATGAGAATAATATTTTGTAGCTATAATTTCAGCCTCACATCGCATTATGAGCAGAACAATTAATTTATTCGAACAAAATAACAAATGATATTTGGATTGCCAATAATATTTTTATATTCTAATCTGGCAACATTTACCCTTGGCAATTGTCGGTAATACAGCATGTCGATAATACAACATTCACAAACGAAATGAGAACTGGTCGAACTAATTTTTGGATCACGAAAATTGATCTCGATAAAAAGCAAGATCTCGTATTGTTGTTGTAATGCACACAAACTTGTGAGTTGATCTCATCCGGATCAGATCACGGGGATAATAAAACACGGCTATTATAAATATGCAATGGTATCTAAAAAAATGTGCATGTTCTCGATAATTTGAAATGTTTCTTATTTTCTCTCGATAATTACAACTTTCGTTAAATTAAACTCTCAATAATTTGAACTTTTTGCCAGGTCCCCACAGATTCAATTTATCGAGAGTCGACTGTATTTGCATTGAGTACAAAAAGTCCTGTGACGCAATTAGAAGTAGATCATTGAAAGTAATTATAGCGATTCCGTTTTCCTTCTCCCGGCTTGTGTGTGAGTTGGCTAGATGGACCAGATCCCCTGAAGACAGGGAAGTCTGACGGTGCGCGAGGCGTCTACCATCCCAGCGGGAAAACTAGTAAGCGCTTCCCGAGTATGCAGATAATAAGCGCTTGCTCTTCATAACTCCAGGAAGCTTCGTGGAAGCACCTAGTACAAAATATACGTCGAATGAAGGACTGCTTTCAATAAGATCATTTAGAAGCTTATAAGAAGCATTGTTATGCAGTGAGTGTGCTTACTGATTATACTGTGAGGAAGCTCCTGGGAAGCACTAAGTATAAATTGCGAATAACGAAGGACAAATGCTGTCTAGACAGTAACTGTAACATTATTTTTTGAAAAAGTGCGCTCAGTTGTGAAAATATATTTCAGTCTTACGAGTAAGTGCTGTTCAGTGGTTCAATTCTAACAAAGTTTAATTTTCGACAAATTTGTGTACGGTTAGATAATTCTAATGAATATAATTACAATCCACTAATTTTGAAAGTGAAAGTTTTTTAAGTTCCAAGAGCATTTTGATTTTCGTTATTTTTCAGACTTAAGAACTTTTTTTATGATGTAATTATAATTATAAATAATTAAATAATTATGTTACATGAATAAAGGTACATAAAAGAATTTTAATTTTATAAAACACGTCGGTGCTTTCATATACCTTCCCTGCGCTTCATAGTTATCTTTGAGTGTGCGCTTACATCTGGCTTCCCCTGCAGCGCTTTAGTAGCGCTTCATAGTAATCTTTGCGAAAGCGCTTACAAAAGCGGACATCATAATGTAAAAGGGAAACGGAGCGACATATAGTCAGGAAGCGCTTCGAGCATCTTCGTATGCGCTGATACAGTCCTTCTGAAGCACTTCGTTTCCCGCTGGGGATCAACCAGATCCCCTGAAGACAGGAAAGTCTGATGGTGCGCGAGGCGTCTGCCATACTACCCTTATACATAAGTTTGTGCGTGCAGTGGAAAATACATAGAACGCCGGTTCCAGCCTATCGTTCTACGAGAGTAGACTGTGACGCGGCCGTGTGTTGAAGGTGTTCACCGGTTTCCCCTAAGCAAACAGTGCGAAGGTGCGTGTGGTGATGTTTCTGGTTCCGCTGCTGCCTGGAGTCGAAGCTCTCAGTAGTGATTGCTGTTTGAGTTTTGCTTGTGGTGCATTGAATATTTTGACGTATATCTATAGTATGTGTTACAAGCATTAGTAATCGTGGCTCAAAGTATGCTTTTCAATGTTGTTTACTTACAGGCTCGGCGTTGCCAGATGGAGGGAGTTAAATCTTTTTAATATATAAATCTCAGTGTGACGCTCTTACCTGTCAATCTTACGGTTAGACAAACACAAAAACGAATTCACACAATGAAGTACAACTTCGTATTCCAGTTCATTAACATCCTGTGCCTATTATAGGTTGATTTTTAAATTAATTTATTCGCAATATTATTTAAATTAATGCAAAAATAAAAACACTCTAACAAATGCAACTTTCTTGCGAAATGTCATTTGTTCAAACTACAAATACTTAGAATCCACACTTGTGGATTGTATATATTGATAGACTGCAAACCTTGGGGTGCGTTCGCACTGTCTTTGATTCTTCGAACAAAATGACAATGTATGTATTGTAAGTAACACTATAGTTTTTAGGCACGGGCGAAGCCGGGCGGGACAGCTAGTATAATAATATATCATTATCGTTCATTTAATATAAAAAAAAAGAAGTTTATATGGTTTTTCTCTAAATCTTATATATAGTAGAGGTTTCGTCCGTGGACCAAGAATGTCTGTAAAGGAGGCGCTACTCTGATATCTTCTTATAATGTAATGCCTGGATGCAACCATCCCACATGATAGTATCTCGTTAAAAATGTTTCTGTAACAAGTATGCTAATGTGGAGTGGACAACCCACTGTACTTAAGTTTTTTATTTCCCAAAACCCATTTTAAGCTTCCCAGTATTTTATTTTTCTTTGTTTCAGTTCTTTTGATACTTTCCACTTTTCATTGAAACCATTTGAGAGATACTGATGGTAATTTTACAAAACAAAGGCTGGATATCACGATATTACCATCATAATCATACCCACTGCCATCCTACTCCCATTCACATCCCCTTCATGAAATGGTACAAAGTATTAAAACACAAATGCGCTCTGAACAAAACACCTATAGACCTATAGAAAAAAAGAGCATACTTCATATAACGAACGCACCTTATCAAAGGACGATTTTGTAGTACCGGCAGTAACAGCCCCCAAACTGGAGGGGATCTTATCCAGTCAGCTCGATTCGGCTCCCCAGACGAGCGTTTTCATTCCTCACTCCAGTCTGGCACTGAATTTCTTTCGGGTGAGCTGAGCAGGGTCGGGAGGGGAGGTTCGGTGAGGTAATTTTCGGCTTCGGTCGGGTTAAGAGAGCACTTTTGTGCTGAACTAAATTGGTTCCAGTGGTGCCACAGGACTACCTATCGCGTTGGTTACATGCGGACGCTATGCCATCTCTTCATATGTGTCATTCTGTCATAGTGGGGTTGGGTTTGATGCTTGCGCTTGTTGGATCATTTCGCATGAAACGAACATCACTTACACTTATTACCTATGGGAGTGTCAAGTGGGATGATTGTGTGGATGTGTGTGTGTGTGTGTTGATTCTCATTCACGTACGAGTACAGACTGTTGCCGATTTCGCACAATGAAGGACACAGTTCTATGGGTTTTGATTTTTTTTCTTTTTTTGCCTTTTTTTTGTATTGGAGACATGGGCTGCTACTCAAAGAGATCACATCGCCGCCGGCAGTGGATTTGAATGTGACATCAGAACCCATTAGTATTTGAATGAATGGAATGGCTGGGACTTTTGTTTCCGACGATACCCATGTACCTATATATTTCCATTCAGCAAAAAGGACTAATTGCTCTCAAATAGGACACACGTGAGGTTCTGGTTGAGAGATCATTTAAGCGTTGAATATTGGTGAATTTTTTCGTCTCCTTGCTGGGTATAGACTAGGTTTTTGGTTCATTTCTGGAGGACACTTCAAAGCGAATTTGCAATGAAGTCATCCGGAAACATTGGTTGTTAATGAAAGCATCTCGAAACCACGAACGCTTTTTGACTAATTATTGCAAGCTTTAAGGGTTTTACAGAATTGAAGAGTTTCAGATCAGCCCGAATGCATTTGTACATAAATAAAAAAATATCCCGCGATTTGGAAAGCCTTTGAGGCGTATAATATGTAAGTATACTCAGGCCAATCTCAATCGAATACTGGCATCATTAGCAGTCGAGCATTTGACGGGAAAAAGTTGTTAAAAAATCTGTCACAACGTAGGTAGTGGGCTGCAAAAAAAAACTCTTTTGAGTGAGAAGCACCTCAACCATAAGAATACGGTTACTATGTAAAAAATACCCATTTTTGACTTCAAGCACCGGCAAAGGCAAAAGTTGTTTGCAAATATTCATTTTAATTGGCCTACTACTACTACTGAACGTCCGATGAGTCCAAGGTACGAAATTCCCAACACGTTACGTGGGCTGTATTATTTTCTGGACTAAAAAGTGTATCTACATTTTCATATATCCCCAAAAAACATGAAAAGCAGCAAAAAGATATAGTTTTTAATCACTACATCAACCGAACCTTAATTCCATAGAAAATCTTCCGGGTTTTGTGAACGTGAAGTACGTGGGCACTAGGGAATTCCATGGTAATAGCTTTATTAGATGTCCGCCCTACATTGGATTCGCACTCATGCGTTCAATGTCAGCCAGTTATGCACTGAAAATGCACTGAAATAGCTATGTTCGATGTTAGACAATGGTTCAGCACTGCATTCGCCCTGGGTAATTCTTAAGTACAAGAAAAACTGTGGCTTATTTGTTCAATTGTGATGGTTTTGCTCATTGTGCCTGGTTAGATTCGTTAACAAAACAACGAACCAAACAAGTGCAAAAATTAACAAAACTTACTTTGTTCTTAGTTATCAAAGAATGACAGTTTTCAGGGCAAACTATTTGTGTTCAATGTATCGATAGTGGCACTTGGTTTTTTGATAACCACAAAAAAAAAACACTGACAGTCAAGGCACCCTAGAGCTGGGGACATCGAATAGGAATTGTGATTCCCCAGAAAAATAAGAAAATGAAAAACACAAAAATCAAGCGGCAACATCCTCACATACTCAAACTCATTTTTTTGTTCTCAAAGCACAAAATCCCAAAGCCTTTTGACAAAAACCACAGAAAAAGTTGTAAAGATTTGCGTCGACTTAATAATGGTAACACTGTTTTCATGTTCGTGTTTTCATAGGTACACACCACGACGGCTGATGGCGGCCACGCATAATCAGTGTGCCGTCGATCGTGTTTCTGGCTGGTCATGGTGGGATGTATGCGGATTTGAGAAAAATTACAAAAACAAAACGTGTGTAAGTCAGTGGTTTGATATTTATTTCAGTGGCAATTTTCCGAATTGAGTGCCATGTATACATGTACAGGCACCATTGGTTAAAAGAAAGCTCCCCCATAAGGCCTGTACTGACAATTCTATTGGAACAGAGTATAGGAAAGCACTACCTGTTGGAAAATGTCAAAGCTTGTTGGAATCTATACGAAGAAGATGCCAATCAGCAATAACAAAAAAGGATAAGGATCTACACACATAAATATTGAAGAGAAATCACTTAAGGCTATTTTGGACTCCACTGTAAGTATTTGCTTCGCTCATACATATATCCAAAGAAAAGTACAAGTTCCGTAGTTTAAAAACAAGTTATATTTTGTTTAACAAACAAGTGGTATACGGATGGATCAAAGATGGACACCGGGGTGGGTGCTGGTATTTTTGGACCAAACACTAGAATATCAATACCAATGGGACAATTTCCCAGTGTATTTCAAGCGGAAATTCATGCCAGTCAAGTGTGCGCCAACGTCATCCTTAAATCGGGAATAAAAGGTGTCCTCATCCATATACTCACGGATAGTCAAGCAGCCATTAGCCCGAATTGTGCCAGCGTGACCGTACGGTCACACACAAAAAACCATAAAATAATGTCATATGTGTTAAAACCATACAGTTGAGATCAATAACGGGACATTCGAAAAAAATAATTACAGCACTATTCGGGTTAAGGCACTAGGCTCAAACCTGATTGACTCCAAATCAGTCCTGAACTGCTTCAATACTCTCCAAGACCTCACCCACAGAAACAAAGTCAAACTTTGGTGGGTGCCCGGACATGAGGGTATTGATGGAAATGAAAAAGCTGACGAACTAGCTAGGAAAGGTTCGGCTGAATCCTTCATCGGCCTGAGCCGTTTTGCAACATTCCAAAGTTCATCAAAAGTTGGGAACACAACATGTGTATCTCTTATTGGGAAAATACCCAGGGTCTTCGTTAGGCTAAAAGAGCCATTCTTCCCTTCCAAAATAAATCCAGAAACAACCTACTCCTCAGTAGAAATGATATCAGAAGATTAGTGGGATTTCTATCAGGGCATTGCCATCTTCGATATCACCTAAACAAAATAGGTCTTATTCAGGAAACTGAATGTCGTCTTTGTATGGAAGACGACGAAACTGCGGAACATATTCTATGTGACTGCATGGCACTTTGTGCCCTCCGGAGACAACATTTTCACAGAGAAATCCAAACTCCTACGGAACTTCGTACAGTCTCCACCAGTGAGATCCTCAAATTCATCAAAAGAATTGAACCTCTCCTGGTTCCCTAAAACTGACTCTGTGGTACAATAGATCTTTTAGGTCGCAGTGTCCTCCGTAACTGGCGGGTCAGTATACCTTAAAAAAAAAAAAAAAAAAAATCATATCATACTAATATATAAATCTCAATGTCACGCTCTTACCTGCCAATTTTAAGGTTCGATAAACACAAAAACTAATGCACACAAAGAAGTAAAACTTCGTATTCCAGTTCATTAACATCCTGAACCGATTATAGGCCAATTTTTAAATTAATTTATTCGCAATACTATTATTTAAATTAATGCAAAAATAAAAACACTCTAACAAATGCCACTTTCTTGCGAAATGTCACTTATTCAAACTACAAATACTTACAATCCACACTTTTGTGTATTTTTTTATATTGGTAGAATGCAAACCTTGGGGTGCGATCGCACTGTCTTTGATTCTTCGAACTAAATGACAATGTATTGTGAGTAACACTATATTTCTTAGACACGGGCGAAGTCGGGCGGGACAGCTAGTAACATAATAAGAACTTATCAAACATCTATGAATATTCTTTATCTTCTATCACTATCACGGCTGAACCACTGAAGTTATCCACCTTATATTTACACCATATGTTCGTCTGGAGCTCCGGATGTTTTTTTTTTTATGTTATAACCCCCTGGGTGGCGGTGGAGTCGCTTTTTCAAAATTCTTATTTATGGACTGAATTGGCTTAAATTCACACCATATGTTATAATATTTTAATAAAAAGAAAGTCCTTGGCAAAATTTCGGCCCGATAGGTGGCGCTGGGATGCAGATATTTACGAAAATGTAGTTTTGCCCGTACATAATTTTCATATAAATAGTATTACATTAAAATGTAATAATATAGTCTGATCTAGTCACAAAAACTTCCGACAGGTGGCGTTGGCAACTTGTCATGTAAGTAACGCGACTGTTTGCGTACACGGGCGAAGCCGGGCGGATCAGCTAGTAAGTAATATTATTCACTATGAGAAATTTGGATAAACATTATGAATGCGGCTGAGTGTGTAGCGCGTCCATTAACATTATTTGCGCTGTACTACTGAGTTCAGAGGTCTCAGGTTCGTTTCCTGGCAAAATCTGTTTTTTTTTTTTTTTTTTTTATACATATGGTAGCACAGTTTCGGATAGCCCTTAAAATTCCCAAAACTATTGCTAATCGAATAGTGATAATTTCATTGAAATCGGTCCAGTAGTTTACGAGTTAATCTGTTGAGAAATTTTATTTTTATGACATAAAATTTAATTTTTCAACGTGAATTTCTCAAAAAGTATGCAACTGACGAGATTCGCTGAGTTGTCTTTAAAAATATAGTTAATTATCTACAAACTATGATTTTTTCATATTTTTGACTTCAGTAGTTTCCGAGAAAAATGTCGGGGCCTCTTTGGTCTGATAGTTGTCACACATTTTTGGCAATAACTTCCAAAGTTTCCAACAGAAACAATTAAGAAAGAATTTTTGGAATCTTTGTTTTGAGCCCTTTCCACATGATATATATTTCAGAATATTTTTGTTTTTTGAGATTACATTTAATCCACTCTGTATAGTTGTTTCACAATATTTTTGAGTAATATGCTGTGCATATATGTGGACCACCGTACTGTATAAATGTGCCAAGTTTCAAGTTTCTAGGAAGAACTGTTTTTATCGTGACAGACATTTTTGAGTTAGAGCGAATTTATAATGATTCCGTATTACCATATGGGTACGGAACTCTAATAATGAAGTAGTTTATGCAAAGTCCACCATAGACAAAATTTTCACACTTAGGCAGATCCTGGAAAAAACCCAAGAACTCCAAATCGATACCCATCACCTGTTCATCGATTTGAAGGCCGCCTATGCAGCACCCGGAGAGATGAACTAAATATAGCCATGTCTAGTTTCGACATCCCTGCCAAACTCGTCCGTCTGTGCCGGAAGGCGATAGAGGAAGTTCGCTGCTCCATCAAGGTCGGTAATGACCTCACTAACACATTCGATGTCAAAAACGTTTCAGACAAGGTGACGCACAATGACGCAAGGTGAGCGATGAGGCTATCTTCAAGGCTATTGGGGCTCAAAAAATTTAAGAATTATTGCCGAGAAGCCGCTTTGTGTCCCTGCTTGGTGCGAGTTTTGGGTAGGAGGCTACTTATTTCTTGGAAAATAAAGCGGGTGCGGCTGCAACTGTGAATGGATTGCGTTGTCGAATCACGGTCAATGAATTTTTATGGCCGGAACTTGAAGGTATACAAGACGGCTCTGCGTGCCACACAAGTAGCGAAACCATTTTTCTTCTACGTGGCCAAATTATATCGCGAAATTGTGATTGGGGCCATATCAAAGAGAAGGTTAATGCCAACACTTCGCAGTAAATTCAAGTACTCAAAGTCAATCTCCGTGCCGTAAAGTGATGAAAAATGTTACCAAAAGGGGCGTGTATGTCCGACAGATGTCGTGCAGGTCGTTTGGCTTGATCATTATTGATGGCAACCCTTGTTCTATCGATTTACATAAAAATCGAATCGTATTTCATATAAAGTACGTACGAGTATTGTCTTGATAAATCAGAGAAGCTGTCTTCAGATACTATTTCCATGTCGAAAGGATATTTCTATTCGAAAACGAAGAGTTTCTATCCGTGTTATTGATATACTCAGAATACTCACTTTCAAACCACTCTCGATAGCATTAATTTGCATATTCATACCAAAAGATCGCAAGTGCTAGTAAGTCCTAAAATCACTACGATTAACCTCATTTACCACTTTTGTGATTAATTCAAACTTCATAGCCATGTTTCTGCCAAAATAATTTATTCCTCCGTCTAAATTTCATGAATCCTGGCAAAAGTTCCTCATCGTTTAACTCATTTCGCAGTTTCCCAAGGGACCCCACGATTACAACACGCGCTATACCGTCCTTAACCTTCCACAACGCGACAATGTAAAACGAACCACTATAAGATTTATCATATACCAGACCATGTTCCCGGCCATCCTCATGCTGTTTATAAACCCTCCGAGGGTATACATATGTGCTTACGCCACGCCACGACCGTAGGCAACAAATCGGATTACTTGATTGGATTTACTACGAACAATTCCTGCGAAATAGAATCACGAATAAATCACAAAGTTAAACTACGCTCGTTACAATCATAATAAGAAAAAAAATGACACCATATACACACAAATTCGATAGATGGCGTTCGCAGTAAAATCGATTGGTAGAGTGAAAGGAAGAATAAGCGAGTCCTACGTTTCACTTCGTTGCTTGGATACTCAGCTGGTTGGGAACATAATAATTTTACCTTTATCCTTTTTTTCCCGATAGTCTATATGGTTGCTTGAAGAATATCCTTTGGCAAACTGTTGAAAGGATTCAAGGGGAAACTTATCATGCTGCATCCGTCGTTGAATACTGAAAAGTATCCTTTATTCATTCCAACTTCTTTGAGAACTGATTTGTTGATTTATTTTAGCAGCAGCGGTTTTCTGGAAGTAAAAGAAGATTCAGTTACAAGCTAAAGGGCGCCTTCGATACTTGGAATATTGGTTCAGATACAATTATTTAAAAATATCACATTACTTTGTGGACATTCTTTTTTCTGGTTTGGCTGTCTCGGGGTTGAATTTGTAATTTTCTTGATTTTGATTTGTTATTTGATTCTTTGGCAGGTGGTTTCAGTTCGTGATCACTTTCCGATGACGATGAGGGTTCTCTAAAGTTGGAGCCGTTAGATAGAGCAATAAATCTTTGGCTACGCCGCTTGTAAAGGGACACTTTCTGGTTATTCCACATTTTCAGATTTATTTTCTAAAGCTTTTGAGAAACAGATAAATAACCTTTGAACCGTCAGCATGGTATGTATATATTGGTATGGTATATATTCAATCTGAAAAATGGCTTCAAGAAGTAATTAACAAGCTTTAGGTAGAAGTGGTGGTTTCGGTGGAAAGAAATCCAAATAGCGCAAAAAGGGTGACATACAACCTCAGGTGACCCATCTATACGGATGTGTTTTGAATTCTTTACACCTGTGGAGTTTAAGAAAATGACCAGTTCTCCAATCCTTTTCTCGAAGATAACAAGTTTTAACTTGCTACTAGCTTACAAAGTGGGTTTTCGGTTAACGTTCAAAAAACCATTTCGACTATGACCAGGGCCAGCTAGTGGACAACTCAATCCTAACTGGACTTCAACGAACTAAAGTTAATGAGTGGATAAATAGACTGGCAGGGAACATTGGTGCTACTAAATATCTCATTCTTTCCGCTCTTGGCTTGGGTATACAAATTCCAGTCATAGATTCAAAGTCGTACTCCCTTTTATGTATGTTTGCATTAGATACATCTACTTACTTGCTTACTTAGGTGGCGCTACAGTCCGGGGTGGACCAAGGCCTCAACCAACTACCCCTTCCAGCTAGCCCGGTCCTTAGCCAACCGCAAATATCTTACAAAGGATTTGTCTCTCGAAGCGACCAAGGATATCTTCATCCGCTTTCGATAAAGTCCATGCTTCAGCTCCATATAGCAAGACTGAGATGATAAGGGTCTTATATAGAGTCTCCTTAGTCGATCAAGAAAGGACTTAACTACTCAATTGCCTTCTTAGCCCTAAGAAACAGCGGTTGGCAAGAGTAATCCTTCGTTTGATTTCCGACGAGATGTCATTTTTTGATGTTATAGCAGAGCCGAGGTAGACAAAGTCCTTTACTACCTCGAAGTTGTAGCTTTCTATTGTGACGTTCTGTCCGATTCGTCGTTGTTGGGTGTCCCTTTTGTTGACAGCATATATTTTGTTTTGCAAACGCAAAACGCACCGGTGACAGCTCGCTGTGTTCTACCAATGATGTCAATATCGTCGGCGTATGCAAGTAGTTGAACGGACTTTTGAAAGATCGTTCCTTGTGTGTCGGCTTGTGAGTTACGAACAATTCTTTCAGGTATGATGTTGAAGGAGTCGCATGACAGCGCGTCACCTTGTCTGAATCCTTTTATGACATCGAAGGTCTCGGTGAGGTCATTACCGACCTTGATGGAGCAGCGAGCTTTCTCCATCGTCATCCTGCACAGACGGATGAGTTTGGCACGGATGTCAAAACTAGACATGGCTCTATATAGTTCATCCCTCCGTATGCTGTCATAGGCGGCCTTGAAATCGATGAACAGGTGGTGGGTATCGATTTGGACTTCTTGGGTTTTTTCCAGGATCTGCCTTAGTGTGAAAATTTGGTCTATGGTGGACTTTTCTGGCCTGAAACCGCACTGATAGGGGCCAATCAGGTTGTTGACGAAAGGCTTCAGGCGTTCACACAATATGGCAGACAGGATCTTGTAGGCGATGTTGAGGAGACTGATGCCTCTGTAATTGAAGCAGTTGAGGGGGTCTCCATTCTTGTGGACCGGGCAGACGATGCTGAGATTCCATTCATCTGGCATACTTTCATCTGATCTAACGTTGGAGATGAGTTGGTGTATGCTCACTACCAAGTCATCTCCAGCTGCTTTAAATAGCTCTGCGGGTAGACCGTCAGGGCCAGCAGCTTTGTTGGACTTTAGCTTGGATATTGCTATCCACACTTCGTTTTGATCAGGTGGATGGGGGTTTTGGCTATCATCATCTAAATTGAACGGTACATTCTGCCTTACAGTGGAGTATTGGTCTTCATCGCCATTGTACAGTCTGCAGAAGTAGTCTTTTCACCGACTGTATTGCCACTACAATATTAGGTACATCTCCAGCAGTTTTAATCTCTCACTCTTAAATCCCGATTTCTCCAATGCAACTACGTAAAGGTGATGATTTGACTTTACCATCAGCTGTGTCAAAGCCCAAATTTGTTGGAAAGAAAAAGTTGAAAAAAAAGTTAATAACTGCCAACGGTTAAAGTGGGGAGAACCAAAATCAAAAGAACACCATAAATATTTTTAATCACTGCTCCACCCACCATTACTTCCCATTTCCGGTTTTTCTCTTTTCCGAGTTCATTCCATGCGCAAATGGAGTGGTTTTCCATTTGAAATTGTTTGCAAAAACAAAAACAGAAGGAAAATCTCAACAGCACTCCCAATAAATTTCCATAATAAATCGGTCCAGCGGCAATTCACAACGAGTCAACGCTTTCAATTTGCTTAATTGCTGCTTTCGCGTTGGCCACCCGCCACCGGCATCGGTCCATCAAAGCCTAAATATTCAAATACGTTTGCGAAGCATTCTCCACCTCCTGACAACTTGTTTATTTATTTATTTATTTATTTATTTCGTCCCCTTTTTACCTTCGCACACACAAAAAGCGTCCTTGCTCTGCGCCACTGCTCTCCGAACTCAGTAATCCATCATCAATACCCAAATTAATGGGCGATGAAAGTGTTTTTATTTTTATTTCGAAGATTGGTTGCCATACATTAAAATGATTGAAAGGTGTTTTCGAGTAATTACCTTTCGCAGAAGACCACGCAACCCGTGACCCATATCAATTGGCGTCTGCTACAATGCGTGCGGATTTGTCACACTAACGCGTGCGGCCAATTTGTGTTTCATGGCTGAAATGCAAAATTATGTAAAAATGAAGCGAAATGCCGCTGAAGCAGAAGTCACAGCTAAACAGAGTGGGACAGTATGCAATCCGAAGGCGAACGTGCTAAGTGAGCATTACACCCGAGTTACACTTTCGATTTCAACTGACGGTATACGCTACTGGCATACTAAGTGACAGCTGGTTTGTGGTATAAAAACGAATGTCAGTAACCAGTTATTGTCACAGTTCACTTTTCGATCAGTCGAAGTAAAGCAAACTAAAACAAAACCCAATCCAATCAAGATGTTCAAATTCGTAAGTCTCAGCGAAAGGATTTCATAAAAGAGGACGAAAAGGATTAACGTTGGATTTTTTTTAAATTTTAGGTCGCTATCTGCTTCATGGCTATTGTTGCCCTCGCTGCTGCTAAACCAGGAGTTGTTGCGCCATTGGCTTACTCATCACCTTTGGTGGCAGCACCAGTTGCCGCCGCATATGCCTCATATGTTGCTCCATACGCTTCCAGCTATAACGCTCACTCGGTTGCCCACTCTGCTGCTTATCCAGCTGCCTATGCTGCCGCACCACTTGCTGCTCCATTGATTGCCGCTCCAGCTGCTTATGCTGCACCAGCTGCTTATGCGGCTCCAGCTGCCTATGCCGCTCCAGCTGCTTATGCTGCCCCAGCTGCTTATGCCGCTCCAGCTGCTTATGCTGCACCAGCTGCCTATGCTTCTCCTGCCTTCGCACCAGCGGCATATGCTGCACCAGCTCCTCTTCTCTTGAAGTAGTGTGATGAATTTGAACTGAACTGACATAAACATAATAAATATTTAAAAAAAAATCTTTTATTTTTGATTTTCTAATGTTGAACTGCTGAATTGCGAATGAAGTGGCGATAGTCAAGCCCTTAGCGCCGTTAACACTTAAAAAAAACTCCATCGCGGGTTTGTGCTCGGTAGCCTAGAAAAGACTTCCTTTACCTCACATCCTAATACCCAACTTCATAAAACGGTTTATTCAAAAAATTCAGATATAAGCACTGTCGAACCACCCTGTATTCGCGAATGAAAAAAGGACGCATAATTAATACAGAAGACTTACTCCACATTTAGAAATACCCTTTTCGGCGATTAATGTACGTTTAAATGTCGTACGTCAGCGGCAGGATGTACACATACACATAACAATTCTCCTGAAAATTCGACTGAAGGTCACAGCAGGGATTACGAATTGAACAAGATATCCAAGATGGTTGGGTTTTTTCCTCCTTCCGCTATCGTTGTTGTCACTGCTCGCTTACAAATTGAAGATTCAATAACAAGATGGCAAAGGATGAATGGGAAGATCGGAACAGAAGTCGAGTGGTGGGTGGAAAATAGCTCGTTTTAAATTTTAGCTCTCACCCCCTCTCTCTCTCTCTCTCTCTCTCTCTACCCCGAGCAGATACATCGGATTCAATTAACTCAAT
Organism: Brachyopa scutellaris; assembly: GCA_949775065.1. Lineage (NCBI taxonomy): Eukaryota > Metazoa > Arthropoda > Insecta > Diptera > Syrphidae > Brachyopa > Brachyopa scutellaris. The sequence continues at coordinate 106,316,293 of OX459113.1, forward strand.
TAACTCAATTGCACTCAATTGCGAAGAGGTTGTTGGTTGAGGCCTTGGTCCACCCCGGACTGTAGCGCCACCTAAGTAAGTAATTGCTCTTGAAACGAGTGAACTTAGATTTCATTCAATCTGATTGCGGAAAAAAAAGACTTCGTTCGTTGCGTACGGGAGAGTGAGACAGAGTATCTGTGGCGATGATTTTGTTTTGAATTTTCTTAATCGAAATTGAGATGAATTTTAAATTATGTTTTACACAAGCATTAATCGTGATTTTGTAACAAAAGGATTTAACACAGTCTTTGTTGTGATAGTCCATTACCTTGAGGGTGAGTTGATGAGGATGGAATTTTCTTTTTGAAAACGAGCTGCTGTCGCTTTGTAGTCCCTTTTTCACAATGATGTGACCAAACAAAGACTGATAAATTCAAATTCCAGCTGAAGTTTCAAAGATTAGTTAGCTTGAAGAGAAGAACTGGTTCAACAAGTCGTAGTTTATTGCGAACAAAGAATCTGCCAAGTCAGTAGGATTTTTGCGAAAACAAAACCCGACAGCAAATATTCGATATCTCAGTCAGAATACTTCTTACAAACCTGCATTAAATAAGATCTACCAGTTTGTGTTTCGTCACTTTCCGAAAAAAAAAAGATTTCGGCAAAGATTTAGTAAAACAATGATGACATAACAGGACGAAATACAAACAATGACGAAAGGAAGTGACAACAAACGTTAACATTCACTACTATACATGACTAGGTTGTGACTGGGGTTCAAGTTAAGGGGCTACCTCTACTACATCGGCCAAGCAGGTAGCCATGGTTGTCGTTCGACATTAAGGGTGGGTTGCCCAGACCTTTGCCAATAACACCAGGCATGTCTCAGGTTCTTGACGAACATTTACCGTAAGGACTAGGGAGACAGAGGAAATGGAGGAAATCGACCTTAGTTTAGGGTTTATTTATAAGATTTCGGTTTAGTTTAGGTTAAGTAAGACCAGCTAGGTTTAACTCCGCGTTTTCTTTTCGCTTTTTCTTTGTGGTATCGGCATAGGTTCTTGGATTTTTCCCTTCTTCCTTTCTCTCTTCTATCCTATCTTTAGGGTCCCTCCGAAGTCAATTAACGTAGCTTTCTCTCTCTCTCTCTCTTTTGTTTTGTAATGGCACGAGATTTTCGTTTGTGAACAGGTGGTGTATGGTGGGGTTGGCAAAAACTACCCCCGTCCGACGAATTTTAGCCGAGCAACCGCAAGCGTGCCTCCGCCCTCCACACCTACACCTAAGCTTCCCCTAAGATCTAATTCTGACTCATAACAATCCTGACAAATCATTTACAAATCATTTACAAGATTTATGAGCTGTTAAATCTATGAAAAGGCTTATACGATGGCTGAAAGACGATAATGACGCTTACTAAGAAAGACTCAGCCCTACTTGTAAATTTCCAAATAATAAAAATTAAAAGTGAAACCAACTTGCGGAAAAAAACACACATCCAGCAGTTGTGACCAGTGTTGCCAGATTTTTTTGGCAAACATTTAATTTTCAACGCAAACAAGTAAATTTAGCATATTTTTAGGGGTTTACGTACATACACCCGGAAGTTAAAAAGAATCGCTTTATTGAAAGTCTGTCTGTCTGTTTGTCTGTCCGTCTAGACATTTTTTCACAGGAACGACCGGAGGTAGTAAGTTGATATTAATATGTACGAAGGTCAATAGCTTTACAGTCCTGTCCTATTGGATGCGGTAAAAAGATATAGTCCAAAATCCTATATTTTTTGTTGACTCAAATCGAAACCTATAAGGTGCTTCCCATTAACCTAGAAATTTGGCACGATGGAAGGTCTCATGGCACAAGTAAAGAAAAAATCGCTGAAAATCATTAATTTCTCATTCAATATGGAAATGTTAGGTAAATTATAACGGTACAGAACCCGCAGATTTCATTGTGGTGACATTTAATAAGTAAAAATTGGGAGGTTATTAGAAATGGATCGATACACACTCACAGAAAATGTTGAAGTAGTGAAAATATCGCGTAAACATTTCGTTAAGTTCGTACTGCTTTTGGGCATCATCAAGCGCCTTCTCGCACAGGTACCTATAGTCAGTTTAATGGATAAATTTGATCGGTTTGGACAGGTTAGTGATGTAAAAACTCCAACTCGTATTCCTTCGGCAAGTTTAACTAAAAAATATCGCCGCCGTAGCTGAGAGTGTGACTGGAAACCCATGTGTGTCCATTCCAAGACGATAACAAGAATTGGGCCTATCTGCAATCACTTTGCACCGCATTTTGCTTAAAGATCGTTCCCTACATGCTTATAAGGTCTAGTTGATCAGCAGACTATGAACAATGCCGTACTTTTTCTTTTGACTGAAAATGACCCCTCTTGTTGAGCAACCCTATACTTCACTCCTGTCTAGAAATAAAATAAGTTAAATGGCCGTGTGTTTGTGTTGTCAGTTGATTGGATGAAATTGAAGAAGGATAAGGAACCATATAAAATCGATAAAGTTTTATGTGTTAATGTTTTAATAAGTTGAATCTAATCATGTGAAGTTGCTTTTTGCTTTTTGTGGTCACAAAAGCATATAAAATTGACAAAGATTAAAGTTCTAAATAGTGAATAAATCATGCGAACAGGTGCCAAATCCACGAATTCAATCACAAGATGGAGTTAGAAGTTAGAACTTAGGAATCAACAACTGGAACAGTTGAGAGCAGCATTCCACCAACTACAACAAAGAGAGTGTAGGAAGGACAAAAACAAGTTACTAAAGGTCGATTCGTGACAGCATTCACAGGGTAGTGAGATGTACTTGTACATATCTATCAACTCATTTTTGAGTGACGTCGAGTACCACATAAGCCAAGTGTATAACGAAGAGATGAAGAAGGCAGTAGCACGAGCCATCTACCATGAGAAAATACAAGGAGAAGCGAAGGCGAGCATCATAAATATTCCCAGGAACGATGATTGGACCAGCATCAAGGAAACACTGAAGCTGGGGTACAAACCAGATACGTAGACGCACGAAATCAATTTTTTTTTATAACTAGCTGTAACCCAGTGCGCTTCGCTCCACCTATCTTTTCAAAATTTTCCCGCGCACATAGTTACTTGGGTATGATAGAAAGAAAGTACATAGTAGGAAGCAATCACTGCTGCTCTATTTTCAACTTCGATTTCCATTTTTTTTTCTCTATCTGTCTGTCTGTCTATCTATCTATCTATCTATCTATCTATCTATCTATCTATCAATCTATCTATCTATCTATCTATCTATCTACCTATCTATCTATCTATCTATCTATCTATCTATCTATCTATCTATCTATCTATCTATCTATCTATCTATCTATCTATCTATCTATCTATCTATCTATCTATCTATCTATCTATCTATCTATCTATCTATCTATCTACCTATCTATCTATCTATCTGTCATGTCCTGTTTTTCTGTCTATCTGTCTGTCTGTTTGTCTGTCTGTCTGTTTGTCTGTCTATCTGTCCATCTGTCTATCTATCTGTCTATCTGTCTGTCTCTCTGTCTGTCTGTCTGTCTGTCTGTCTGTCTGTCTGTCTGTCTGTCTGTCCGTCTGTCTGTCTGTCTGTCTGTCTGTCTGTCTGTCTGTCTGTCTGTCTATCTGGCTGTCTGTCTATATTAATTGACCAAAATTATTCACATTTCACCTGAAATTAAATTTTGTATGACAGGTACCGAAACCACCGGTTGCACTGATACTATATAGTTTTCAATATTTAGAAAATCGTACGCTAAAGATTTTACCAAAATCGGTTGGGTAGTTTCCGATTCTATAAAAGGCAATCATACAATGTACATTCATTTTTATTGTATATAAATGAAGATCTAATAACTTGACTCCAGCGCCACGTAGCGGGTCCAGATTTTACAATTTTCTCTTTTGGCACTGAACCAACATATATTTTGAATATGAGCATTTTTGGTCAATAAATATAGAAGTTGTTAATAACTTGACTCCAGCGCCACCTAGCGGGATGAAATATATTTAACAAAGAACTCTCATGCTTACCAAGTATACACAAAAAATTTCATAAAAATCGGTCGAGCAGTTTCGGAGGAGTTCGATTACAAACACCGTGACATGAGATTTTTATATATTAGATTATTCTGCCCCAAGGTTGATACTGCGAAAATATCTATTGTATCGTAGGATTATATTGTCCCAGAGACAAACCATCTGTTTCATAGAGGCTAGTATGTCCTTAGTTGACGCATTTTATACATCATAAGGTTTGAGAAATTCTTTACGTAGGGTAAGCCGTATGGCCCTGAAAAGTGCCAGACGTTCAGAAAGGATGTGCTCGACCGGCACGACCTCCTCTAAACAGGCCTATCTTGTTTAGTTACTGGCACGAAATAGACGAATAACGAATTAAAAACGGTGAGTGATTTAGCAATAGTAAATTGTTTATAATTTTTGTCTGATATTTTCGCTCTTCAATTTTTCTATGTAAACATCTAAACAGAAGCTATTCTTCTCATTGTAATAAAAGTTAATAGTGGGCCTAGGTTAGGTACCCAGTTGAAAGAAGGCTCTGGTTGAAATATAAAAGTCATTAAATTAAACTAAAGGCCCCGACCCATAGACTGCGGCAGTGCGCTACTGCGTGCGTTTTTAGTGACAGCTCGATAGAATACACGCATTCTTATGGAAGGTGGCCCATAACCAACGCATACAAAAACGCCGACGCAGAAAGTAGGTTTACTTTCTACTTTTATCTCTGCGCTGTGCGTTGGGTGTTCACACATTCACGCATTAAAGTTCACACATTTACATATTACAGTTCACGGATTCACAAATTGTGAGTATGCATTTTAATTGGTGGAAGCATAGAGAAATATAGAGAAACTGTCATCGATGTTGACAATCAGCTGACATAAGCTTGAAAAGAAAACACTTTCAGCCAGTGCTGTCCGTTGTACTACAATAGTAGTTTTGTATACCCATCTGTAGTCCGTACTATACTTGTCTTATGTCGTTTTGTTTGGGCTTTTCAGATTTTGCTCTCAGATCTCAGATTTTTCGTGCTGAATAGAAAACAAACGAGATTGATCTGATTTTCTGCAATTGTATTAGTGTTTCATTTGACATTTTGTTCGTAAAGGGAAATAAATAGAAAAAGAAAAATAATATGTAAATACATTTTTAAATGCACTTTCTTTTTTTGTATTTTCTAGTTTTTTCTGATAATATTTGTGTTAATTAATACCTAGCATTTTGATGTGCTGCGTTTAAATTTCATATAAAATGTTTTGGTATTAGTGCAAGTAGGTGTGAATCTCGAGTTGAGTTCGAAATTCACAAAAAAATGATCTCGAGCAAATAAAAGTGCTTTTTTGGTTGGTTTGAAAATCTAAATTGTACTAGGGCGATAAAAACTGCTCGAGATCAAAAAAAAAAGTGAAAACTAAAAAAAGAAAAAATCAAACCTAGTGAGGTTCAGATAATTTTATTGTTCAGTTTCCAAACCAATTACCATTTTCATAATTTTTCTCATATGTGAATATTGGTACTATGTACCTTCATTCGTAAAGTACCATCATGTTATCAAAAATTTAGCACCCAAAAAATTACCACAACGACAGCTCTGCTTTCAGCAATAGCAAAATGTCATCGGCTGTCATCTTTCAGCGCTGGTATGCCACGCATTCTATGGGACGGCTCTCTGCGGTAAACGTTAACGCCAACGTCAGCGTTCAAAACGCCGACGTTGACGTAGTCTATGGGTCGGGGCCTTAAAGAGGTGAAACTGTCCTGCTCCAAGAACAACAAATTTTCGTGGAGTGACATTGCGGGTTAGGGGTTAGCGAGTTAATTTTTTTATTTTTTTGCAAATGTCTTCTTATTACATTCGCAATTACGCCTTCTCGTTATTACTAAATAACATTTACTAGGACAGCACAAAGCTCATTTAAATGTCCAAATAAATTCACTCCAGCAAATACCATTTTTCTCACTTAAATCTTTTCTTTTTGTATTTCAGTTGCTCCTTCCAAAAACAATCTTATCTGTATACCACAGTATTCAGTGTACATACATACATATTATGAGCATTGTTCTGAGGGACAAGTTTAACAAATTGTCACTTCCGCCGTAAAATAAGTTTTAATGAAAAAACTTTATGTTGTTTGCTTTGTTTTCTCTTTATTTATTTTTTTTGATGGTCATTCTGTTAAAATTCAAGGACACACAAATATATTCGTGCAATACACTGTGACTGTGTGAAATTATTCACTTCAGATTTTGTAGATTACATATGTATACATACCCGAAGTAACAATTTGTGAAATGCCTTTTATAAACTTTGCCAATTGAAGATGGAAAAAATGCTAGCGTCTTGGCGCCAGGACAAGTTTTGTAATGTTTTCGGATTAAATTGGACTTTTTTTTTTTACTTGTTTTGGTTAATCGAGTGGAAATATTTTTGCGCGAATATAGATTTAGATTTATATATTACAGTGGACGTCCAGTATTACGAATGCTCGATATAACGAATTTCCAGTATAACGAATGAATTTTTATTTCCCACTAATGGTTCTATATAACGAATGGTTTAAAAATTTTACGCTCGATATAACGAATGCCTTGCAAATTCCTGTAGGTGCAAGTTTACTTTTGTCGGATATTGTCATATTTTGTATGTATACTTACTTCTGCTTCGACTAGTAACATCTGTTGAGTGTACACTGGTCCCTCGCTTTGCGCAACTTCTTTTTGCGCGGTTTTACTTTTGCGCGAAATGCATTTGCCTACTAAAACTCGATTTGCGCGGCTTAAATAAATGATTACATTTCATTTTTCAGAAACACAACACCCTAAATTATATGAAATTCATACTTTGCTTTGCGCGGTTTTGTTTTGCGCGATTTCGCATTGCGCGAGACTTTTTATTCCCATAACCACCGCGCAAAGCGAGGGACCAGTGTAACTACTTTTTTTTTGTTAATTCCTGGTAATGATCAGTTATGCTAACATGTACATATGTACTTAAATGTAATTTTAAAGGAAAATTAACTGTTTCAGTTTGTTGGGTTTTTTACGTTTTATTTTTACGAATTCATTTCTCGAAGTATTTCTAGTGGCGCACTGATGAAAAAATTAAACATTCAGAAGCAATGAATTGCTTCAATAAATGCATACAGTGGTCAGTTCAAAACAATATCGACTACTCAAAAACACTTTTATTAAGAGAAATGCTAGAGGAGGCGGTCCAAAACCTATATAGATTTCGAAAAAGCTTTCCATACAAAAAAAAAGACTGGATAATTATCCAGGCTAAGGTTTTGTTGTATTTTACATTGAAAACATGTTGCGGAAACATGTTTAGCCTATATAGGTTTGAAAAAAAACACGCCTATTGTTTTGTTTACCAAAACTTTATTAATTAATTTCTATTTTCTTATAAATAAATACATAAATTTCATTGCTAAAATCACTTGCTTTTTATAATCTAGTATTAATTAGCAAAAAAAAAGACGTTCGATATAACGAATTTTTCGATATAACGAATGACTGTGCATTATATAATTCGTAATACTGGACTTCCACTGTATATTGTTTTGAAAAGCCTTAGAAGTTGCAAAATAATGGAGGTGGTTTCATTATTTCATAGGGCTGTGTGTATTTAATTTAGGAAAATATAATGGTTACGTCAGACCGTCAAGTTCAAAAGTTAGTTGTTTTGATTGACGTCATATTTGTACGTTGTATAATGTGTGATTTGTTGTAAACTCAAAATGGAAAAAGATGCCACAATTTTGCAGGCGGAACTATCTTCCAACTATACAGCCGCATAAATCATTGGAGAGAAACGTAAACTAAACAAAGATACCTAAACATGATGTCTGACAGCCAAGGTATACTTAAGGCATTAAGAAGCTACAATTAGAAATTAAAAGCCTAAACTGACTGGCAGAGAAAAACATAGTTAAACTCATATGGGTGGCAGGGCGTGGGGGTAACGAAAATGCTAATATTTTGGCCAAAAAATGAGCTAACAGTCTATTTATTGGACTAGGCCATCATCAGGTCTGACGAGAGATTTAATCTGCAAAAGCCACCTCTACAAATTGAAAATAAACAACACAGACAGACAGCAGATTCTGTCAACAAATAAAAGAGACTACGGAGCACCTGATCTCAGAGTGCCCTTCTCTAGCGAAAAGAAGAGCCAACCTACTAGGCAAATACATATTAAAGAAAGAAGACTAAATATTTCTAAAAAAAATTGTACGATTCCTATACATAAAAGGGGGCACAATAGACATAGACTTTGGTCGCATTGCTAGTGGACATCTATACCGTAGGTACAACAGATCATCATCATATCATTATACAATAGAAAAAAAGAAGAATGAGAATGGAATGATCGTTAAAAAAATGACGCTGTGCTTGATAATGAAAGGAGACTCCATGCCGTTGAACCAGGAATAGAATATGTTCTACAACCACACTGCCTGCATCTACTCAATGATCATCGGACACAAGCCAATTAGACTCCCTAAATCGGAAAATGGCTACACTACTCGTATTAAAAAGATACAATTTTTTTCATATACTCCCTTACATATGTACATGTACATGTGAGCACTGTGTTGTAGTGGTAGTGGAGTAACTCAACTCGCCGTTCGGAATCGGATAAAAATGGTAGGTCCCTTCCATTCGTGCAAAAAAATAGCACGCACACACAAATGGTTGCGGGAAGTATGTAGGCCCTAGTTCAACCTGATCTAAAGTACCACCTAAAGAAAGAAGTCAATCACCCCTATCGGCAATAGTGTTTCTCGGGAAATATTTCTCTTGTTCAAAAAATTGCTATCGGCAATACTTTTCCGATGGAAAAATTTCTCATGAAAAGTTTCCCGTAAAAAAAATACTCATCGGCAATGAACTTTTTCCCGCGAAATATTTCTCTCACTGTTTTGCTCGGGAAAAGGTCGGTGAAATCGAAAATGTAAGTTTTTTCTTCCTAAATATTATAAAAAAATATAAAATTATTTTTTCCTTAAGAGCAAACGCATGTACTGAGTTTGACAATAGGAGGAATTCCAAAAGCCCTTTTTTGATTCTGGAAATGATGTTGAAAGAATGTCCAACAAGAAAATAAATTGCGATAAAATTTATTACCTATGCGTTGTGATTTTTTTGCTCTCTTTCTTCATTTTCATATAAGTATTGCATTATTAAACATTTTGCTTTTAAATCAACAGAAACAATTAGAATATTTTGATTTTTACTGTTGCATGTAATTATCACAAAAAAATAATGATTTTCCATTGTCAATACTGGAATTTCTCGGAATTTTATGTTTTTTGTGTTGGTTTCACTACGTTCCCGAAAATATAATTCCGATGGAGATTCCCGATAAGGAGAAATGTTTCCGGGGACGGGAACATACTCCCAGAGAAATTTTTCCCTCGAAATTGCCGATAGGGCTGAATAAATAAAATATATTTACAGTACAACCTCAATTGTCCGTGTTCTGATAATCCGTGTTTCTTGCTTACCCGTGTGTACCAGGCTTGAGCTAATCCGTGTAAAATCCTCTGATTGTAAGTCGGTTATCCGGGCCGAGTATGTATTTTGCATGTAAAAGTCGGGGAATCCGCATTTGTAACAAACAGTATTTCCCAGTAACATACGCTTTTTGCCAGTGATATATCTGTACATTTGAGAGGCAAGTAATATTGGACAGTGGGTTAGCAACAGTTGCATTTCTGCCAATTTCGAGGTACATAGGTTCAAGAATGTTGCTACAGATTTGGCAACGCCGCGCCGTTGCAGTAGATGACAGATGTCATTAAACTTTAGGACCATGCGGCTTTCTTTTGGATCTCGAATTGGTGGCAGACGAACGTGGAAAAAGAATTGGGATCGATCAATGCCAACAGTGAAGCTGACACCTCTAAATCCCTAATTAATATGATCGACCATATCATTGAAAAAGAGACTTGCATGAACTGCATCACATCTCGGCCGAAAGTAGATCAACATCGGTTGTACACCTAGACAAATACTCTTTAAACATTTGATCTGTGCTAAAGGTCATTATGCCTAGCAAATGGCAAACTGAGTCCAACCTTATCTGTGGAAGCTATGAAAACGAGGAGTACGACTGCCCTCGCTTACAAGAATGACGCCGACTCACCCTAGGCCACAGATTCCCTGAAAACATTTGCAAAGCTTGAAAATCAAAGATTCCGGATCCTCTGGGTCTGGCGTACGAATTGATAAAAAAACCTGATTCATTCCCAAACTATGAAGGGATTCACAGTGGATGTGGACCTTCGGGTCTCCGAGTGGAAATGATTGTCTATACAATTACATACCCTTCCCAACCCAACCTAACCTAACCAAACCTATGCCCAGTATGCAGTATCTCTTATGACGTGATTGAATGGCGGCCATAACATCATTCAATTGAATTAATTTTTTTTTATATTGCTTCCATTTCCATGCAAACTGGCGCAAATTTAATAATAAAAAAAAAAACAGTTTTCCAGCTACCTAACAGATAGTCACGATGCTAGTCACCCATCAAATTATATACAATTCGCATTTGCACCCAAACCACCCACCACTAGTGCTAGCCGCCGTCGTCGAAACATTTTCAATCAATTTTCACATTAAGCACCATCATTGTCCGGAAATTTCACTTAACCGCCCATCTCATCAAAAGGAAATTATCAATGCAACCACAGGACAAAGTTTTCCACCTCCTTCATCGGAAAATCATTCACTTCCTCTTCTATGTCTGTGCAAGGACAATTCTCTCCACCACCACCCCCGCCCAATAGAGTTCAGTTTATTTTTAATTCCAGCTCCAGAGAAGAAACTTTCTCATCCAGCTAACTTCCAGGAACCAAAAAGAAAGTTCGAGTATTTAAACATAAAGCTTCATGTTGACAAGAAAATGTTTTTAACTATGCAACTTCTTGGCGGGTATTGAACGGAGCTGCTGCAAGGCAAAAAGGAGCAGAATAAAAAAATATAAAACGCTGCATAAGTTCATGGCAAAAAGTTTTTCCCACCATCAAGTCCATTTCCAGAAACGAGGATAATAATTTTACGAAGGAGTAAATTAACTGGAGCATAAGTTTTTCACTGAAACGCGACTACAAACTTCAAGGACCACCTGCTTCTGGAAATCGATTTTTTTTCCTTCTCTTCAACGGGGGGAAAAAAAACACAAAAATAAAATGGAAGATTTACTCAAGATATTGACACACATATCCAGGCTCCTTTGGATCTGCATTGATGCAGGTTGTCTATTCCAGAAAGATACGAGCCGAGCAGTCAAAGTTTGAGCCAAAGTTAATATCCATATCTCTGCGGGATTGCATTTATTATTGGAGATGGAGATGAGGATTTCCTGTTGACTTTGTGGTATTTTTAAGAGTGTTCTCCCGGAGAGCGAGCGGGTTGGAGGATAAGTCATATCTCTTTATTGCGTATTTTTTTCGTATATACGTGTGTGTGTGTTTGATGGAAAAGGGAATCGTGCCAACAGCACACACATCACTCAGTGTCAACGGGTAATGTAGGTCTGGTGTGAAGTGTGCCGCATGAAATATTCAGACATCAATCTACGCAATCAATAATTTAAGCCAAGTTAAGCAGTTAAATGGTGCCATTAAAAATGCCGGGATCGGGAATGGGGAAAACATGATGTGGAGGTTGGTGTGGACAGGGTGTATCAGTAGTCGTATAAAGGATTCAACAAAAAAGCAATTATCTTTCCAGGGATGTCGTGAAAGTTTTAACTTTACTACATCACGTGTCGTTGTGCGCATATAAAGGTGTTGGCATCTACAAAGTAGTGAAGACCGCCATCATATCACGTGAGCAGTTTGTGCATGAACTATCACAGAGTTTATTGTCTATTTGGTAAATAGGAGGACGTATGGTTTTCCAGGAAATGATTTTTAAATTTTTTTTTTTATAATAGACCTGCTTATAGTAGTAGTAGTAGAAGTATTGAATTTATTGTATCATTAATTTTTTCTTCCAATTACAATTTTATTTTGTACTTATTCTAATTAGCAATATTACAGTTAAATTCATTTTTTTAAATTACAATTGTTGAAATATATTTTTAACTTTTGAATGGCAATTTGAATGATTTGCTAACATAAAAAAAGATAGGTCTGTTTGGTAACATGCTAGTTTTGGAAAGTTCTACGTAAACTACATAGAATCTGACAGTTTCATGGCTCTCAATTTTTTTTACTCTCATTTGACTCTCTCTTTGCGATGAATTATCTGCAAGACCAATTCCTCGGGGTGGGCCGAGCCAACTCTGTCAAACCAGCCATCTGACAGTTTGCAAAATATCATTATCTTCACTGTTAGTGGAAAACAAAAACAATTTTAAAGGTTTGACCAAGTGTTGTTTGAAAAGCGTTTGTTTACTTTTGTGCAAGTTTTCTGTCTTTGAGAGGAGTTCTCTCTCTTTGAGAGGATTCTAGTATTTGACAGATCTCAATTCCGTGTTCCAAAAAAGATACCAAACACACCTGATAGTAAGTAATATACAGCGACTCGCAAGATATAACAGTTAAGAAATATCTTGGAGCATTTTTATACTTTGGCAATTTTAATGATTTGCTATAACATAAAGCAGAAAATACGGATTTTACAGCGATTTACTTTAACAATTTTAATGATTTGCAACATAAAGATTAGGGAATCTATTCCTCCATAAACTGGTTCCTATACGCAAGGGCGTCCGATACGTAGTTGCAGAGAACGTTCCAGTTAGATCCGTTGAGTATCTGAACCTCCTCCATTGATAGAACGGATTGGTTGTAATGGTATCTCCTCGGCTCCTGAAGAATTGGGCATGTTCCTAGAAAGTGGTATGTATCTTCTTTTTCGCGTAAGTTACACAAGGAGCAGAGTGCTAGAAGATCTTCCCTGTGCTGTATGGTCTGAAATTCAGAGGTAACAATTCTCCACGAGTCTTGAAGATAAGGCTTATTTGGTTAATTCTAATAGATTCGTGGAAGTAGTTCAAATCGACTAAGCTATGGCTTAGCTGTTTGTAGATTAAGCGACTCGATGAACACGCTGCTTTCTCCATAAATCCTTGGTGAATCTTCTCATTTAAGTTTCTCAAAATGTCATCTAGGGTCACAGTCCAGCTGGATTTGTCTTCCCACCTTAAGGACAACTCAACTCCTAGTTCCTCGCTCATTTGCTGCCACTTCCGGAAAAAGTTCGCTTTCCTGGTAAAAAGATATCTGAGGACCACTTTTGGAATCCTATGATTAGGAAGCTTGGTGATTCTTAAAACATACTTGAAATGATGCCTGAGGGTGAATAGTCGCAGGACAGGAAGACCGGTTTCGACATGGAGCCTGCTTATATGAACTACTAATAACTGCATCCTAAAATGCTCTAAAAATCAAACAATCGAAGGTCTGAGCCATGGGTTAGGCAGGGATGCAAAGACCAACTCCTGATAGCTATATCACGAAAAAAATAAATCACAAGGTACCACTGGGTGCAGAATTGGGCCCACTACACCACTTCATGCAACTAGCATGACACATGCACATCTGATATCATCATATGGTACCGTGCCATTGGTATTCAGACGGAACGTCTGGGGATCTTTCACAATGACTGTTGGTAGTTACCTCGGCTCACATCCTTATTTAGATGATTATAAATCAGTGGTCTCTTTACAGGTTCTAGAGTCAAATACAAAATGGGTACAATAGACCCAAACTTTTCTAAGTAAGCAGTGGCTGATTAGGACATGTATGTACCTACTCGCAACTTAAGTCTTGATCTGTATCAATTACTCTGTTCACCAAATTCCGCCAAATGGTAAATTACGAGGTCAACTTTTCTACGATACAATCAGTCACACAACAATTCCAGTGCCGGATTAGCCATAGAACAGCAGTAGCAAATGCTATGGGCCCGCGTCTCTGGTGGCCCCGAAACCTATACGATTTCTTTCCTTTACGATTTTTTTCAACACCGCAAGCCCTTATTTTTCAAAAATATTATACTTTGCGACTGACAACACCCGTTGTCGGTACAGTACCTTCCTATTGTTTTCTATAGCATTTTCACTTTAAATTCGTTATTTTACAAATTAAATTCGTATTTTTGCACTTTGAATTCGTTTTTTTGCAAATTGAATTCATTTTTTTTATTTTAACATTATGATTTGATACCAAATCGCTTAGATAAGAGTGTTGTTATGCGTTGTATACACATAAATATATGTAATAAAATTACTCTCACCTTGCTTAGATTAAGTCTGTTCTAAGCCCTTAAATTTATGAGAAATTAAAGTTTCCAAAGTTCACCGCGGAGAGGTGCAGGTTTGAATTTGAGCTTCATAGGGTGCTGATTTAATGTGAGATCCCTTACCATCCACTGAAAAACATCTCATATTATAGACTTTAATGAGGTTCCTGCTCAATTGCTGTAGCTGGTATTTTTAACACCATAGTACTTAGAGCAGTTAGATCTTGTTATCTGGCGATAGGCCTACTATATTACACTTGGCAAATTATATTTTGATAACGGAACTGAGTATGTGTACTTGACGTAAAAAAACGATTTGGTAGTAAATTCCAGTGTTTCGAAGAGAAAACGAATTTAATTTGCAAAAAAACGAATTTAAAGTGAAAATGCTATATTATACAGATTCAGATGGTTTTAAAAAAGTTTGGTTGCACAAGTAAGCCGTGACAAACTCTTCAAGCTGCAACGGTGCTGTCAACACCCCACCTACCCAGTTGTGTAATTTTTTTTACTGGGTGAATTTGTATAGGTAATTTGAAATTGTCATTGTCAAGATTAGGTTAGATTATTGACACTATACACCTAAGTGAAGATTCAAGTGAAGAGCCGTACTTAATTGATACGGATAATGGCGAATTTGTTAAAACAAAAAATTGTTTCAAAAATTAATACGGAAAGCACTATTTTGGAAAGGATGACTAAAAAATCTATAAAGGGGTCTTAAAGTTAATTCTTTTAACATTGTTCTACCCCAGAACGATATCATAATAACAGTTCCGACATAGAACCATTTTTTTTTTTTTTTAAAGGGGTACTGACCCGCCAGTTGCGAAGGGCACCGCGACCTAGAAGATCTATTGTACCACCATAGAACCACTTACCAAAGGAAAGATAAGCGTAATAAAGTGAAATCATGATAGGGTGTTGTCAGCACCCCACTACCTACTTACGTTACTATTTCTCACCTACCTACTTAAAGGTTAAACAAGACAAACCGTTCCAAAAAGTCAAAAATTTCAAAGCATCGTGATGCATCGCACAATTAAAGCATCGTAACATCGCAAAACAATGGCAGTGACAGTGATGCTTTCCCGATGCGCATTTTTGATGTTTTAGAACTCATCCCAACAGATAGGTTTTTTTTTGCGAATTTTCGAGTTCAAATATAATTTTCGTTCAAAACTAAAGCAGCAAATACACGATACAATCGTTGTACAACTGGGGGTTGTGCCGATATTGGTACAACCGTTGTATGTAGCACACACACTATACAATTTGCGTGCGATTTCTATACAACCAGAATTTTGTTTCATTCATTCTTTAGCTGTCGTTGAGTGATTATGTCAAAAAAATCATCTTCTCGTAAACATTTGTTACTGCACTCCTTGCTGTGGACATCCCATTAACATTCACCGACAAAATCACAAACAAGAATGAAATCTATACCATGGTTGTACAACGGTTATACGCAGCACACACGCGATACAATTTCCATACAATCGGTCGCATGCGACCGCAGGTTTTCGATTCTAAGCGTACGACCGTGCGATATCGGTATAACCGTTGTAAGCTAGCTAACACACGATACAATCGTCGCATACAACCGCAAATTGCATACAACCATTGTACAACGATTGTATCGTGTATTTGCTACTTTAGTTTTGAACGAAAATTATATTTGAACTCGAAAATTCGTAAAAAAAACCTATTTGTTGGGCTGAGTTCCAAAACATCAATTTCGAATATCCGAGTTACATATTATGTACATACATATTATGTATAAACATAATGTACTACAATCACTTCCAAAAATGCTGATTAGATTAACGCCACGAGCACGATACTCAAAACAGAAAGCGATCGATTCCGTTGATTATTCTAATGATAGTGATTATTTTAAATTCCATTTCAGAGGTAGGTACTCGTAACCGGCAGGCAGCTGTTGCAGTTCCGGTTTCGATTGGATGAATAAATGTCATTTCGCGAGCCCCAATTGCAATCACATTGCCTGTGATGAAATTGGCTGCATTACGCCATTGAGCAAATGGATTTTAATGAGAAGCTTTTGCGATTGTCGATTTTATCGTTATAATTTAATTAAGTGCACTGGTTTCAATTAAATGTGTTGAATGGCTGGAATAAAAAAAAAACGCGTAAGTTGGATTTATCTGTTAGGGGATGGTCAGCTCGTAACTCTCCCGATGCGTGGAATTTAATAATTTAACCAACTTTTAGAAATATTTTTTATTTAGAGCAGAAATAGTCCTTGAAAGTGTCTTAAATTGGCAAAAAATGAACAATGAATAGCCGATCAAGGGTAAGTTCATAATTGTAAAAACAAACGCAGCGATGCAGATATTGTGTTCACAAATGTAGAAAAACTGCATTACCATTGCAAACGTTCCGGCATCACTTGTATTCATAAATGTCAATTAACAGCTTTTGTTGTGCAAATTTGCAGCTTATTTTATTTTGCTGCACGGCTGCGACATAAATGCTACAGAAACGCAGTTCCAAAACGCAGTTCTTCCGCAGTGCTGCAAAGTCAAGCGTTCCACATCGTCAATATATAGCAGTGGTGCAATGTATCGCGTTCCAAAACGCATCATAAGAGCAACCACTGCGCAAACAAAAGCAAACAACTACGCATCATAGTTTATTGTGATGCGTTGTGATTCGAGGAATTTTTTTTCTTATTCCAACAAACCAAAATATAAAAAAAAAACATCACCATATTTATTTTAAGCATAGTTATTTGTTATTTTGATATTTTCTTGAAAAATTTCAGAAAAAATGGACAGAATTTTTTACATTTTTATTGATGAAATTATTGAAACCATTTCAAAAAGTCAAACATTTTAAAGCATCATGATGCATGCTGGCTCCGCTTAGAAAAGATAACGAACGCCAGAAAAAGAAAAAAAAAAACTATTAATAAAATGGTAAATGTTTAACTATTTACTTCACGCACAAATACCGTACGGATACTTCGGAAATATAAAAGACATGCCAATTCATGCTAAATAAACTTTTAATCAATGCATATAATATAAATCTACAGGATATAATATTAAATACATTTACATTCACTTTCTTCGAAAAACAACAATAAAATAACTTAGGCAACCTTATACCCCATCAACACGATCCCAAACCACCATAGCGGCCCGCCCAAATGAGCTGATATTTTGTATTATAGTTCTCCTTCCGCGTACAGCATCCTCGTTCGATCCAAACACGATCTGAAACTCGAACTTATTACCACGGATACTTCGTGCAGTTATGTAGCGAAAGTTCACAAATTTGCGGAGCGTCTGTTCTACGACCTGCGGTGACATTTCGAAAACGTTGCGTAAGACGAGTTTTGAGCTATTCTTCGACTGTCGTACACGAATTTGTCCTAAGCCATTGAGTTTCAACAGTTCTGGTAGCCTGTAAATAAAGGAAATAAATAAGGAATATTTTGTAAGTTAGGCGTGCTGGTTTGTCAAGAAAAAAATCTGTGTCATCCCAACTCCACCTGCTAATGGCCAAGTTCATTATCTTCGGATTGATGTATTGCATGTAGGCGAAACCTCGTGACTGTTCAGCAAAATTTACTTTGAAACGCAACAAATACAGCTCACCCAGGCAGCTGGCGATGTGTGCAATCTCTGAAGCTCTGGTGATCTGTGGGATTCCGGTTAAAAAGATCTATGGAACAGAACAGATGATGTATAGAACTGTGTCATTTGAAAAATCTGAAATCTCACCTCTCCAGCACATTGTTCCAGATCATTTTTAATATGTTGCGGCAATGGACAGATATTTTTAATATATTTCGTTCCGTTCACCTGGTAGCTTTCGAAGGAACTACCTTGAATTATCTCAACGAATGAAAAACTCATTTTTTTACCAATTTGCAAGATGTTTCTGAAGTGATTTTTGTGTTTCTAAATAAATGGCGCAGCTGTTTCTTTCAAAAAAATCCACTTTCAGCATTTAATTCACCGCTGACCGAACCACTGCACAGACAATTTAAAAACCAAATGACGCCCAAAAAAGGGAAATTTTAAGTTTTAACAGAATTACGCGGAAAAGTGGGGAAATGTCAAATTCAAAATTTTGAATGTTGAATTGGTTGCTGGGTTATTTTTGGTTTTCACGGTTTCTATTGGTGGTTAACGGATGATGACGTGGGGATGAGCTTTCATATATTTTAGCTTGGTTTCTTTTCGCTGGAACTAGGGTGCAAGGCGAAACAAAACACATAGTGGTGCGTTCACTTGAAAATTCACATAAAATTTGGCTAAAAAATACCAAGGTAGAAATGATCCCGTTAAAATAATCAAAGAAAAAGTGGCCAACTCTTACAGTTGAATCCGCTAATCACGCTTTTCAAGAAACCGGCCGAAAATAGTCTTAGGCGGAAAAGCTTATTTTCCTTTAAGTAGGTATGTGAGTTATGTCATTTTCCATTGGACGTCCGGGAGCGTCCAGAATCAAACCGAATTCTTCTGCGATCGTTCCCTTTAGCGAGGTATACACACCATCATACAAGAATGTCAGCTTTGAATGATAACACGCAAAACTGATAATGCGTACGCTCGAAATTCGGGTTGACACTCAAAAATTATGCTCACGAAATTTTTTGCTACTGAGTGACACTCAGCGGCCATCTTTGTTTTTCTTCGACTGTGTGTATACAAATTTTGTCATCCAAAGAGCAAACACAAGTAGAGAGGGTCGGAAAAAAAACAACAACTACAATGATGATTTGGGTGTCATACAAAGCTTATAGTGTGTACGCTCGTTTCATAATACAAAAATGATATGAGTTTTGAGTGATACTCTTGTATGATGGATGGTGTGTACCTCGCTTTTGGCACATAAATTTCTCTTACGATTCTGAGAAGAGAGTTTCGCTTCTCGATTTCAAGTCAGAATCCACTCAAGAAGCGAAAACACATGGAAAAAACTTCAAAACTGAGCAGAAGCGGTTTTGTTGTTCCATTGGATTCAGAATGAGTGAATCCCCGAGTGAAGTCAATGGAAAACGACATTAGAGTAAGTAGGTACATAGGTGTGGTGCTGACAACACCCCATCATGATTTTACTTTATTAGGCTTAGCTTTTCTCTGGTAAGTGATTTTATGGTAAAAATGACATTATGATATCATTCTGGGATAGAACAATGTTAAAAAAATTTACTTTAAGCCCCCTTGATAGAATTTTTAGTCGTCCTTTCCAAAATAATGCTTTCGGTATTATCATTTTTGAAACGATTTTTTGTTTTAACAAATTCGCCATCATCCGTATCAAGTAAGTCTGGCTCTTCACTTGAATCTTCACTTAAGGTGGGTATCCACAGGCATGCAAGAATGCGCAAATTTTTGGTTTGCGCAAATTGTTACCCACCAGCACCAGCATGCATGCACGCGCATCAGCAACACAATTTGCGCAGTTATTGCTATCCACAGGTGGGAGTTACGTTACGACAATTAGATTAAATAATTTGACAAAAGACAAATTTCGGTTTTAAGTTCTTTATTTACATTCAATACTAACATTTAACACTTTATTTTTAAGAAACATATAATTTGACAAATTATAAAGACGACAAGAGATCCACAACACGTTACGACAAAACAAAGACTAATTACAAACTAACATTTAATCATCATTTTACATCGAACATAATTTAAAACAACAAATATAAAACAGTAAAACATAACGCAAGTCAAGTGCAAAGCACCTGAACTTGTTGACGTCGTCGCATCGATCTACCATTGACCATTGTTGTTGACGTTCCTGCTGGAAGCTTCGTGACGTGCGTACCTACATACATATGCAGTCGTTGTTGCTGTTGCTCATAACTCGGGCATGAATTCGCCAACCTGTGTTTGCGCACGCATGCCAGCGGATTTCAAAAAAAATTAAAATCACGCAGGCATGTTTGCACAAACAACCTGGTAAGGCTATCCTCAGGTAGGAATGCGTGCGCAATCATGAATTTGCGCAATGTTGCATGCCTGTGGATACCCACCTTTAGGTATATCTTGCAATAAACGCTGAAATTCGTTCCTGATATTTTTCACATTACATTTTTTAATTACATATAATGTAGGTACACAAATTCACCTAGTGAAAAAAAAAAAAGGGTAGGTGGGGTGTTGACAGCACCCTGCACTCCACCCTTGCAGCTTGAATAGTCTGTCATGGATTACTAGTGCAACTAAACTTATTTAAAACCATCTGAATCTGTATAATAAAAACCGGCCAAGTGCGAGTCAGACTCGCGCTCAAAGGGTTCCGTAGTATTTATAAATAAATAAATAAATCTTCACACCCAACAATCGAAAAGTCACAGCCAAGAGAACACATTATGTACTTAACTAAGTTTATTACTTTTTGGTTTGTTTCGATTCTAGTAGTATTTAGAAGGGGTATATTTCATGTAAAATATGACGAAATAAAGGGAAACAAAACGGGGAATGTAGTTGAGCGATATGTCCTTAAAAGGGGATTTTAACAAGAATATTACTTTATAATCTTAGGGTTTCAAAAAACCGAGGATGCTATGAGGGTTTTACACTTAAGAGGGTCGCCTCTTAACCGGGCTTCACTGTATGTAGTATGTTCATATAATATAATATCATATTACGAAAAAACAATCATTAACACAAATTAACAGATTAACTATTAAGTTTTACTGGCTAAAGAGATTCCTCATTCCATGATTAATTTATTTTCCCTTTTTGTCAAAAAATAAAAGAAAGGAGACACGTTAAATCGTTACACAAATAGTCTTCACTTGGTTCTGTGTTTTTCTTTTCTATCTCTCTGTTTACTTTGTTCTTCATTAATTCACTTCTCGCGAAATAAATTGCTGCAAATTGCAAACAGTTGAAATAACAGTGTAGTAGTCAAGAAAAAAAATAAATAGAAGATTCAACACTGGAGGCGAAAACACACGATGGGAGGAAGGAAAGCAAACTGCAAGACTCCAACTGACTCTTCATCTCAATTTAAATTTTCAATTAATTTTCCACACCCTCACACATTTCTCGCATCTACTGCCCCATTCTCATTTTCTATCCCTAAACTTGAGTGGTGGTGAAAGTGCTTTCACTCTGTGATTCCGAATCAAGTTCTTCTTTCATTCCATTTTCTTCTCCCCCCCCCCCCCCCCCACTGATTTGCAAAGTCAACGCTTTGCTTTATTCACGAATCACGAATGCATTGAAACAACGCACAGCGCAAATACAAAAAAAAAGTGGAAGAACTTAAAAAATGAGAGATAAAATCAGAAAGGAAAAAAAAACCGTCCTCATTTAAGGACACCAAACGGATATGAAATAGTGAGAGATAGCTCGCAAGATTTACTTCATATTTTCCGTCCGTTTACGAAGAACATCATGGAGAGTGCTTTGTGTTCTCCTCGGTGTGCTTCTTACATGCGAATTAATTAGTGTAAGCTACCAAGGCAAACCTCGTCGTCTTCACTCGTACCTCGCAGGACATAGAGATACGTTTCGTGGAAAACACTTTAAAGTTGAAATTCACTAATGCGCAAGTAACAGTGGAGGTAGGTAGTGTAGTTTATATGTTACCAGGCGAAGAAGCGGAATCTGGACGTGATTTTTTTAAACACAGCGAAGGATATCTGAAGCTTGATTGAGATGGAAAGTTTGAAGGACGTAGAGATTTCATATTTATTAGCGAACATTTTCGGAGTACATACATACATAAGTACTGGCACCTACATACTTTTTAGATGATTTATTTTAATTTAACAGAGAGAAAACTTCCTGGTGGGGAAGTGCGGCCTTACTTAGGGAAACTAAAGTTTTTGGATCCTAAAAAAGTGAGTTAAGTAGCTGAAGAGTCAACTTTACGCGCCGTGAATATATAGGTTGGTTATGGTTAGTACGTATGTCCCGGTCTTGAGCATTTGGGGTTATTCACGTTGTAAACTATAGGAAATTTGAAAGCAGAAGTACACTTTCTCTTGGAGTTCTTTGTTTAGTTTTTATTTTTAAATGTATAACGATCTTATATGTAATTATGCATGTACATACTTATTTTCTTCGAACACAGTCAGATCTGAAGATCTCGAAGGACCATACAGTGGGAGTCGGACAGAATCCCGAAAGTGCAAAATCCCGAAAATCCAAAATTCCAAAAATCCAAAATCCCGAAATTCCAAAATCCCAAAATTCCATTATCCCGAAAATCCAAAATCCCGAAAATCCAAAATTCCGAAATTCCAAAATTCCAAATCCCGAAAATCCATAATCCCGAAAATCCAAAATTCCGAAAACTCAAAATCCCGAAGTTCGAAAATCCAGAAATTCCAAAATCCCGAAAATCCATAATCCCGAAAATCCAAAATCCCGAAAATCCAAAATCCCGAAAATCCAAAATCCCAAAAGGCCAAAATCCCGAAAGTGAAAATAAAAATTTGCTTGTAGGAAAAAAAAAAATTAGAAGAAAACTAGAAGCCTGTGATCGGAATTCGACCAAATGCGAGAGAAACGCACTTATTAATATTTATTATTTTACCTCTTTTTTCCTCGCTTAGGCACAACATTTTTGAAAAAAATTACATACTGCACTGCTTCACAACCTTTCCAACAAAAAAATTAAGCGAATGTGATGTGTTGTGGGTGGCCGTGGCGTAGTGGTAGTCGTCGTCGCTTGTCATGCGAAAGGTTCACGGTTCGAATCCAGATGGCTTCGAAGCATTTATTTCTCACGAAATAAAAATAAGTTGATCAGTTTCAAAAGTTAATATTGAAACCTACTGCGAAGGCATAACACTGGCAGTAGGGTGTTGAATATGGCTGAAGAAATTGATCGCACAAACTATAATAATAAGAAACATCTGGAAAAAACTCCTGTGAATCATAAGCAAGTACAAAAATAATACACAACTCTCCAGTTATCCTGGACACCACCCATAGAGTTAGTTGAAATTGAAACCTATCATCTGAGTTTCCTACCACTACGTCGATCTGTCTGTCTCTCGTTCTCGTCCTTCATGTGCTCGCGCTGTGTGTGAACATTAAAAGGGTATTCATATCCCCTTTAGCGTGTGTAGATTATAAAAAAAAAAAAAAAAAAGGCAGTTAACGTGGGGTTGAACTGTTTGGCCTTCGCCTATGTATTTATATAATGATAGCAAACTTCAAATAAATAAAACATAACAAAACAGTTCAAGTCTTATTGACAAAGCAATATCTAATACATGTCCATATCGCAATTCTAATTAAAGACTTATTTCCGAACGCTCGTTACGTTCCGCGTAAATTTTTTTAATTCCATTTTCTTTGGTTTTCACCGGAAATTATTTTCGATATTTGCATATTTTCACAGGGATATGCTCTTCATCTAAAACGCCAATGTGTGAAACTAAAATCTAATCTATCAGCTATTAAACTGAATAAAAGAAATTTGCGCAAATTTTTAATTTTATATAATTTTTGGGGATTCCGTTTTCGGGATTTAGGGTTTTCGGGATTTTGGATTTTCGGGATTTTGATTTTCGGGATTGTGGATTTTCGGGATTTTGGATTTTCGGGATTTTGGTTTTTCGGGATTTTGCTTTTCGGGATTGTGACACCAATCCGCATACAGTTGTTCTTCTAGTCTCACAATAAGTAATTACTCAATTTCGATTACGTGGATACAAAACCAGGGATTATCTTAGACCGGAATATTAGGCGTTTTGGTTTTTTCAAATCTATATAGATTTCGAAAAAGCTCTCCAACTAAAATAAGACTAAAAATAAGGTTTTGTTATATTTTACATTGAAAACATATTGCGGAAACATGCTTAGTCTACATAGGTAGATTTGGAAAAAATACGCCTATTGCTTGTTAAGTGGAGATGCAAAAAGTGTTGCCAGATAAGATTTTCTGAACGAAAAAATAGATAAAATTAAATCAAACAACTTCTGACGTTTTATTTATTATTTATATTTATTCATTACTAGTGGTTACCCGGTGCGCTTCGCTACACCAATTGAAAACAGTGTTTATGTCATAGATGTAATGAAATTTTTTCGAGTGACTTTTTGTGAGTAGTTGGATTTAAGAAAACTGTCCAAACAATAATATCTTAAAAACTCAAAAACTTACCATCCGATTAAGCTGAAACTAAGACAATATATTTGTTATGAAGCGAGAAGTGCACGTAAATCAAAAGTAAGCTATTAGCTGTCAACATGCATGGTTGTAGTAATAATTTTGAAATTTTGGTTTTCATAGCTATATATCGGAAAACTTGAAAACTTTTGATTTACAAATATTTCCCACTTCATTACAAATATATTCTGTAAGTTTCAGCTCAATCGGATGGTTTTGAAGTTTGGGTGTTCCAGCGCCATCTATCGGAAAACTTGAGAACTTTTGATGTACGAACATTTCTCAATTCATTTCAAATATATTGAGTAAATTTCAGCATAATCGTACAGTGAGCTTAAGAACTTTTGAGTTCTAGCGCCATCTACCGGAAAACTTGAAATTTTTTGATGTACGAATACTTCAAACATCAGAAAAAGTATATAGTGTAAGTTTCAGCTCTATCAAATCGTTTGTTTATGAGTTTTGAGATATCAAACGAACAGCTCATTTTTATATACATACATATTATGTACATATGTATGTATGTATGTACGGCTGGCATTTTTTTTTAACATTTAAAAGAACTTAAATAAGATAAGTGAGTATAAGAATAGGATTCCTTTTTTAAACATCGCTTCATTGACAGTTTTAAATTTAAGAATGTGGTAGAGGGCATTTTTTCGAGTAGGTATTTTAATGTATAAATTCTATAAACGATAAGTCTACGAGAAAAACTACTCACTGGCCGAACACAATGGTGAAGCTGCAGTTCAAGTATGCAGCGCTGTCAAAGTTAAAATACACCTAAGCCTTATAGCGCGAACACAATGCGAAATTACAGCTGTAGTATGAATAATAATATGTATGTATATGCTGAAGCGCAAAGTTGAGCCAAATTCAAATTTCGAACGTGCTGCTGCTACTTTCCATAGTGTCGGGCACAATTTCAAGCACAATACACAAAAATTGTTGAAATGCGTTTTAACGATTTCTTCAGAAAAATAAGAAACTGGAAAAACAGAAATCAAGCGGCAACATCCTCACCTACTTAAATGTATTTATTGGTTCTCAAA
This sequence comes from Brachyopa scutellaris, assembly GCA_949775065.1. Classification (NCBI taxonomy): domain Eukaryota; kingdom Metazoa; phylum Arthropoda; class Insecta; order Diptera; family Syrphidae; genus Brachyopa; species Brachyopa scutellaris. Next base: position 106,341,778 of record OX459113.1, read on the forward strand.
GCACAACATTCCAAAGCTCTTTGACAAAAACCACAGAAAAAGCTGTAATGATTTGCTTTAATTTGGTAATGGTAACACTGCATTGATGTTCATATTTTTCATACACACAGCGACGGTTGATGGCGGCCACACGCCACGGGATCATTCTGCCATTGGCTGTGACGCAGGCTGGTCATGGGTGATGGGATGTATGCGATTTTGAGGAAAATTACAAAAACAACACATGTTTAAGTCAGTGGTTTAGTTTTTATTTCAGTGGAAATTTTGCTAACTGAGTGCCATAAAAACATGTATGTAGGTTACATATCCCATAGAGCACCATATTCCATATCCATATCCATATTTTCTATCCCAAAGTAATTCTCCTATTTATTTTCATTTCCCGTGGAAATCCGAGGTCATTCCTTAAAAAATTCCATTCCCAAAAGTGCTGAGATTGCAAAATAAGCGAAAGGTAAATCAAATGTAGAATTAAGTTTTGTAAGTTAGTTAAGTAAGATCCGTCAACCAGTGTAAAACTCTTTTAGAAACAAATAAAGTTTTTTTTTTAAAAATCAATAAAAACCTTTTATCAAAGTTTTACATATACAGGCACCAGCTCCCCCATAAGTCCTGTACTGACAATTTTGGTGGGACAGAGTCAACTGTATCAACGAATCAATGCTGCCAAATTGTTTTTCTCCTTCATTTTTAAATTAAAAAATTAAGTTTAAAAAACTAAAACCCGACTACGGGAAAACCAACTAAAAAGTATGAAACAAGATGAAACGAAACAATGACTTTCAGAGTATAGCTGTGCTCGTATGCTGCTTTGTCCAATGAATGCGTAATTATATAAATACGTTGTTGTAACGGCATTCGACCACAGCTATACTCTGAAAGTCATTGTTTCGTTTCATCTTGTTTCATACTTTTTAGTTGGTTTTTCCCGTAGTCGCGTTTTAGTTTTTTAAACTTAATTTTTTTATTTACAACTTTGTAGTTTAAAAAAAATATGTATTGTATGTATAAACATATCAGTAAGAAATGTCGTGTTCTACTTGTCAAACCCTTTCATTTGATACCCATATTAGGGATGTAGTAAAGAAAACGGAAGTCCACCATCTTGGGCCCCCCATATTGAGTTTAGAATTACGTCATATCGTATTGTTTTCTACTCACCAAGCCCTTTCATTTGATACCACTATCAATGCGGTTGTAAAGACTAGTCAGGTAAAAAAGAAAAAAAAGAGGTGGTCGGCCATTTTGCTTGGTGCGCCCGCTATATTGAATCTTTCTGTGACATCATATAACCCAGGACACTCTCCGGATCAAGACGATTCCAACGACACCCCATTTGTTGAAATCGGTACCATAGATTCGGCTGTACGAGGTTACATCCTTGCATACAAACAAACAAACCCAGCCTTTTAAAATCATAACCCTTCCTCTGCATAGTCGAGTAAAAACTTATTGATTTCAGTATGTTTCTGCAGTTTGTGAGCACCGTGGTATAGTGGTTAGTGCGTTGGACTACTACGCAATGCTACCCGAGTTCAATCCCAGCATACACCTAAAAGTCCCATAATCCCCGAACAATGCGAGGGACCAGTGTACTATCATTTGTCATGACTCATGGGGAACTTCTCAACTGGCCGTTCGGAGTCGGCCAAAAATTGTATTCGTGCAAAAATATAACACGCGCACACAAATGGTTGCGAGAAGCAGGCCCTGGCTTAGCCCGAATTGTAGCGCCACCTAAAGAAGAAAAAAGATGTTTCAACAGAATAGTATTAAAATTACATTTAAGAACTAGATTCATAGTAAAGTTCACCTCCAACCAACTTAAATATATGTAGGTAACTCCTAATCGGGGTAATCCCATAAATTACACTGCACCCTCTAATTGCGAGACTCAACGTCATTAAGCTAAACACAGTTTCTGTGGTCAAACTACAATATTCACATCCCGTGTAAACTACAATTAATATCTCATTAAGGATCCAATGGATTCTCCAGCAACAATTAATAACGTCGATGCGAATGCCACAGCCATTCCGCACTAGTAATGGGGAATTCCTTAACAAATTAATATCAAAGAATTCTCAACCGTCAAGGTTTTTCACATCATCCACTCCCAGTCACCCACACACACGCATGCACGCATGCACAGACATATAGAATACACCGGTGGGTTTTGTATTTATATTTATGTGCCCGACACCATCGATTTGATTAGAATTTCATTTGCAGCTCTGACATTCTCCAATCGCATTCCAATTCGCTTGATTCTGGATATCGACCCGTAAACCGTTAGGTGCGAGTGCGGTACACATTCAAATGTACGTATATGTACGTTTGCTCTCGCTGACCTGGTATTCTTTTACTTTATATAGCAAGGCAACTCCTGACGCAGCTATTCCACGTATTTCCTTTTGCTTAGTATACCGTTAAATTTCATAACGCAATCCTCAATATTCGAATGGAATTTATTATCCTTCCTGATGATTGGAACGGATGGCGCGACGGTAACAAGGCGAACAACAACTGGAAGCACCGAAGTCACAGTACATTGGCCTCCTTGTGCCCTGTCTCAGTCAGGACATACCATCGGCATCGCTGTCATCGTCCTTCATTCCGATCGATGTTCATGTCGTCCTTTATTTAGAAGAAGATTTTATGAGACGACAGTTAACCGAACTCGAAACCACTTTTAGCCATGCAAACGTATTTATGGGAATTCGTCTACGTCTCTTCAGTGGTGAAGGGGGTATAGTAGATGTCCATGCGAAAAGTGTTCGGTGAGTTCGTAAGGACATAAGGCGTTGGTTGGCAGAGTTTTCCGCCCCTTGTCTTTTATCGTTACGTATATGGAAAATGTTCAAGCGACCAACGAATTGGGATAGTTTTCCGATTATGGTAATTCCGTATTCCTATTCAGATCCTTTGCGGTTGGTTATTCGAGTGAGTTAGATACATTCGGACGGGTTTTCGTGGTCGTAAAAGGACTCTTTATGGACCTGTTAAGTGGACGCACTTAAAGCTAAGTGGAGAGCTATAATGGGGCAATGTGTGTGTAGTTTTATGTGTGTAGATGCTTAATTTGTTGTTAACTTTTTGATTATTGCGAAGGCGGCGAAACAATAAAACCGATTGGCGAGGACTGGCCAAATGGTTTTTAATGGATCACTTCGAAAAGATCTTGACTCTTTGTAAGCCACTTGAATGTTTTAAGGATCTCCTAAAATGGTATTGCAATACAGGACTCAACCCGTTGGATCTGTGAACATAAGTGCATCTTTTATTATTAGGCGCGTTTTTTTTCAAATCTATATAGATTTCGAAAAAGCTCTCCATACAAAAATAAGACTGGATAAGGTTTTGTTGTATTTAACATTGAAAACATGTTGCGGAAACATGTTAAGCCTATATAGGTTTGGAAAAAAAACACGCCTATTATTCACTACTAGTTGGCCCGGGGGCAGACATTGTCCTGCCCTTTCCTGTATGTTGCGCGATGAGTTTCATAATGTATGTTGTGAATATGAGTCATTTTGGTCAATAAATATAGAATTTGTTAATAACTTGACTTCAGCGCCACCTATCGAATATTTCTTTCCGTAAGAACCTCATTCGGACTATAACGAACATTTGAGAAAATAAATGAGCCAAATCGGTCTACCCGTTTCCCAGTTATAAGGTAACCAACGATCATCAATTCATTTTTAGTATATAAATTATTTTAGGTATGCTTTACTCGGAAGACCGAAAGAGTCCATTAATTGGAACACTGCTCTACTGGATTAACTCATCAGAAAGAAAATTCAAAGCCATCGTAGGCCATCGCATTGCTGAAATTCTAACGTCGACTGAGGGATCCCAATAGTATTGGACCCCGACGGACAAAAATAGCACCGACTTGGCAACCAGGGCAAAAGGGACTCCAAAGTTGAAAACAACAGCATATGGCTTACCGGTCCACAGTTTCTGCTTCTGTCAGAGTGCTGGCCTGTCACAGATATCAAGTCGCCGCGAAACCACATAGAGGAAGAAGTTAAACCTTTTGCCTATTGCAGTTATTGATTTTAATCGCTTTTCTTCTTATTCTAAGCTAAAAAGAACGTTTGCCTTGGTATTACGAGCAATGAGAACATTTCGATGCCAAAGAGACCCCATCCTACAATCAGCTAGAAGGGGCCCACTGACATTGTCCGAAATAAATGAATATGTCGAATAGTTCAAATGGACGAGTACGTCAAAAACTTGAACTAAAACGGCATTCAAGGTCGTATCGACGAAGCCTATTGTTTTCCATAAGAAGCAAGACGTTAAATTTTGAAAACCCGCCCGTCCCTGAGCTCATCATGCGTCATTTTCACGAGAAACTTCGCCATAAAAATACAGCAGTAACAATCAACGAAGCCCGCCAAATGTTTTGGTTTCCTCATGCTAAAGCCGTTTTAAAAGCCCTACAACGTAATTGCAACAGATGTAAGATTGATAGTCAAACCGATTCAGCCATCAGATCGACTCACTCCATACATACGCTCCTTCGCATTTACTGGCGTGGTCTTCTTTGGTCCTTTTAACGTTGCTATTGGTCGCAGGCTAGAAAAGAGATGGGCAGTAATCTTCACATGCCTTACAATTCGAGCAGCCCATCTGGAGCTGGCTGAAAATGTATCCACAGATGCTTTCATTGCGTGTCTACGTAATTTCATCAACCGTCGAGGAAAGCCAGTTAAAATAAGATGTTACAACGGCACCAACTTTATTGGTGCGCAGAAGGAAAACGAGCGTGTGCTAGACGTTGACCGCATTTACGACGAAGCATCTTACCGTAACATTGAATGGATATTCAATCTGCAAATCTCAGCTTACGGGATTCTTTGGAGCGCCTGATTCATATTGTGAAATGCCTGCTGAAACAAACACTTCCCGAAGCAGCTCCGAGAGTAGAAACACTAAGAAGTATTTTAATCGAAGCTGAAAACATCATAAAATCCCGTTCCACTTACAATGACACCGACTGACACCGAATCACTTCCTGCTAGGATGTATCAACTCCACACAAACACCGTATCCAGTAGACGATAAAATATGCCTCAGGAAACCGTGAGTCACAAAAAAAAGTAACGCACCTTCAAATTTTGCGATAATTTCAAATGAGTTAAAAAAAAAACTAAGTAATTCATGTAAAAAAAAAAAATATAAAAATGGTAGAACTTACAAATGAAACATAAATTAATGAAAATGGGCAAAAGCTTCAGAACTTAACTTTTTTTTTTCTAAAGAATCCTCGTTCCTTTGGTAGTGGGTATTTGCTCCCCGAACATTTAATAAAGTTTTAATCCGCCTGGCCATACCTTGAATAAGGTTCCTTATGATGTTGTCGTCCAAATTTTCCCATTATTCGAGCCCACTGAGTGTCTCTGGAAGGGCAGGTCGCTTTCTAACCATTCTTCCCAGCAGGTCCCGAAGGGATTCATATCCGGGCTCATTGCAGGCTAAGCCATCACGTCGACTTCTGCTTCTTGTAAATATTCGGTAACGCAGAAGGAAGTTTTCTACAATAAATGGCGCGAATGGAACCACATATTCCTCCAGAATGTTGGTGATATAATACCTGGAGTTCACCGACCCTTCCGCAATGCACAGCTCTGTTTTCTGTGCATGGAAATTCCTGCATACACCATGACGGAACCTTCCCAGAAATCTTCCTTCTGGACAACTGTTGTCGGAGAGTATCTCTCACACTTCGTCCCTCCTCAACCAAAGCCAGCGGCCTGGCGACTTCTGCCGTTATTGCATATTTTTTTTTACAAAAATTATTAAAAAACTTAAATTTAAACAAATTAAAATGAATCCATAACATTTAACTTAATAAAACATTTCCGGGATCACGGAAGCCAAAATGTGTATATCTCGCGTCTAGTATGAAAAAATGATTATGATGCGGTTTTCCTCAATATAATGTGCATATCACAAGGAAAATTGAAACATATTAGGCAAACAGACACACGAATATACTGCCAAACTAAAAAAAACAATGTTCTCCAAAATGATAACAACACATCAAAATGTGTGACTGCGCCACTTTTTTTGTAACTCAGTGTAGCACAAAACCTCAAAGATCGCCTTTTAATCGCTCTTAAGCTTTTTATTTTTTACCTTACAAGGTTCATCACTCTATGGGCACCGTAGCGCAAGTGGTTAGTGCGTCGGACTACTGTGCGAGCGGTCTTGGGTTCGAATCCCGCCGCAAACACCAAAAAAGTTTTTCACAGCGCCCATTTCTTCCGAATGCCTGACAAGCATTCAAGAGTATCATTTGTCATGTAAAGCTTCCCAACTCGCCGTTCGGAGACGGCAGAAAACTGTAGGTCCCTTCCATTCGTGCAAAAATATAACGCGCACACACAAATGGTTGCGGGAAGCTAGGCTTGGTTCTACCTAGGACTGCTGAAGCCAAATATTATTATTATTATTATTATTATTATTAGGTTCATCACTCTAGGAACTTTTCTATGTTTTGAGTTTTCAAGCTCCTCGTAGGCATATCAATGCCAAACTCAAAATCTTCCGCAATGAAATATTCCATTGCCAAGCACCCTAACCGAATAATCAGTTGCTGCTTCTTATAAGATTTCAAGCCAGGATTCAAAGAAAGCTACCGAAGGATCTGAAACTACCTTGCGTATGCAAGACCTTCGATTATGTATCTATCTATATAATTAATTCGCTAGCGCAAGAGTCAGTGATTCCTCCTGAGAGTTCATTTCTACACCGATTTTAATGATTCTAATACTGATCGAAAGCTTATCAACTGAACTTTGTTCATCAGTATAAACAACTGTGAAAAAGTGCATATGAGTAAAGTTACTACGAAAAAATCATCGTTAACCGTAAATGGTTGTAGGGTTTCTACATGCGAGATTTCTCGCACTTGTCCACTAGTAGGGTCATTAAACACAAACGCAGATCCTTTGACTATTCTTGTGGGTAGACTAAACTACTCGCTTGCTAAAATAATTCTGTGACGTTTAACCTCGATGCGCCGCAGCATTCTTATGTCGTTGGTTTTATCGAGAATACCAGAAAGCCCTCTGGGCTTTCGGGCTGCTCTAGTTTTTACTAGTCTTTCTGCAAAAGTCGAAAGTGCAGTTTTTAAGGTCTCAAGGGATAAAACTCAGAAATCTTATAGCTGGAATGGGCATTAACGTCTTTTAAAAACATCCTAACAAGTTTTCGAAAGAAATAAAGAAAAGAGGACTTCGGTTCTGATGTATGGTTTGTATGAACAAAATTTCCTCAACAACAAGGCGGTTGACCCAATGAGATCTTTACACTAAAACCTGAGTAATACCCAAGGAGCACCTTGCATTTAAAACTCTGCGGTGCTTCTTAGAACGGTTTTCAACTTAAATTAAAAAAAAAACAATATCCTCCAACAGTTAAAATTATGCACGAACATGGCTTTGTTTCAAGACCAACTCTCGAAACCCATTCCATGTTGAATCGCGCCTTTGATGAGCAAAACTCTTTCAACATGGCAACCGAAAAAGAAAAGCACATCGCCTTCAAATGAAGTGTCTTCAAGTCCCTCTTATCGATGCTTTGTTCAGGATGGAGGGCTCTAGTTTTTTTTTTTAAAATCGAAAACCACACCGCTAACGCAAAAGATGCACGTTAAAAGCTGAAATTACGAAATGCACTTACAAGCTCCGTTCCATGTCCTCCCCAACATGCCTCAGTTCCTGTTCGATATACACTTCGGGCTCGAATCCATTTGCATTGACAGCTCTCAGTGGTTCCCATGCGCTAGTGGTGGCGGTTTGGCCACCAAAGCAAGCATACTCGTTGGCATCCCCCCCTTCTAATGTACCAAGACCAACTTTTACCGCGTGGAAATCACTTTGAAGATAAAGCAACCGCCGCCGCCGCGCCGCCGGACCGCTCTTGCTTCTGCTACTCCTTGTAGTGTATCCAGCCTGTTTTGTGGTGCTCATACTCTTTGACATAAGAAAATGGAAGAATGGTTGGGCGTCGAAAGGTGTCAAGGGAACTTTTTTTTCGAAACAATTTTCAACTCTTACAAACAGCCTTTGAGCGAAAACGGTTGTGGGCGGTGTGCTGTCACCATCCATTTTTGTCAACACCAACTCCTGAGTCCTTTATTTGTGTTTGCAGTGTTCACGCAACTTGGAAACTGATGGGCTTTGATGTTGCATTTATGAAATTTAACCCGGGAAAGAGCTAGGTGGCTGGTGCTGCTCCTGCAACGTTGCAATGCACAGGGACACCCTTGAGACAAAAATTGTCAACTCAAGTGGAGTCTATATGCATATGTACGAGAGAACTATAGTACGAGTATTTAATGTATAACGGGAAGAATGACTTTTTGGGGTGTGCTCTGCGCTCCATGTTTTTCGTTTTTTTGTTTTTGCCAGACAACAAAGTTTGCAAAATTCAAAGTGTTGACATCTTTGGAAATTGTTTGGTATCACTTGATTTATGGAAAAGACTGCAGTAGTATTGACTGTTTTAATCTCCAGGATGAATTTGAGAGTGGAACAATTAAAAGTTAGGGCCAACGGGCGGGCCGCATAATTGAGCTGACAGGCAGTCCGATATGAACTTTGGGTGTCGTGTAAGTGCCTTGCTCCTGTGACTTACGTGAGGATAAAAGGATTTATTTCATGCAGTGTCGGTGCTGGGGGAAAGATATAAACATAGTTTGGTTTCAAACAGTGTATGCGTTGATCCTTTCGATGTTACGCCGCCGGCTTATGCAGATCTCTACGTATTTCGAAATGTTTGTGTACACAGATTAATATGGATGTAATCATCATTTACCTATGTAAAGGGTCTTTCATTAAGCGCTTCCTATCTTTAGATTGAAATAAGACAAAGTGTGTGTGAGATATCATCGAAATTTTGTATCTATTTGAAAGGCCTATGGATGCCATTATGTGTGGAATATAACATCGCTCAAATGTCCGCCACGGTTTCTCCGGGTGGCGCTCAACCGAAATGTTCCATGACTCTGGCGCATAAATCAGGCTGAATTTGACCGATGGCATGGGTTATGTTGGCTTTGATGGCCGCTGTGGTTTGTGCCTTATTCGCATAGACCTGCGACTTCAGAAAATCCTACAAGAAAATGTCTAACGGGGTCAAATCGCACGATTTTTGTGGCCAGTTCACATCACCTCCACGTGAGATGACAATGCCCTCCAATCGCTCGTGCAGAATTTCCAATATGACGTGAGCTGTGTGGCACGTAGCGCCGTCCTTTTGAAACCACATGTCATTGGTGTCCATATGATCCAATTCTGACCAAAAAAAGTTGGTTATCATAGACCTATAGCGCTCGCCGTTGACGGTGATGGCCTGGCCAACGTCGTTTTCAAAGAAATATGGACCGATGACGCCGCCAACCCAAAATCCACACCACACAGTGACTTTGCCAGGATATACTGGACGCTCTTGGATCTTATGTGGATTGGTATCGCCCCGAATTTCGTTTGTTGACGTACCCATTCATCCAGAAATGGGCCTCATCGCTGAAGATGATTTTTCGATGAAAATTAGGATCAGTTGCTAACTGCTCCAGAGCCCATTCAGCGAACACACGTCGTTGTCTATGGTCGTTTACCTTTAGCTCCGGAGTTAGTTGAATTTTGTACGGGTGCAGGCCTAAGTTCCGACGTAAAATTCGTCAAGTTGTGGTCTGCGAAATGCCGTGTTCTTGCGAGCGACGCGAAATTGACTGCCTCAGATTCCTGCACACTCTCACGGATAGCGGCGATGTTTTCGGCAGATCTTGAGTTTCGTCGAAGTACAGGTGTTGGTTGATCGTTTACTAAACCAGTGGACCCAAATGTATTCACCACACTGCGAAAAGTCCTCTCGGAAGGACGATTATGGTGACCGTAAAATGGGCGAAGCGCGCGGAACGTTGCCCGAACAGAATACCCATTTTGATAAAACAATTTTATTATTTGAATGTGTTGTTGAACGCTATATCCATCCATGGTGATTTGGCAAAACAGACTGAATAAATTACAGCCAATTTAATAGATGTAGCTTCAACAAATTGGCCGCTATCAACTGTTTTATATCAGGGGTACCCAAACTTTCCGGCTAAGGGTTCGCCTTTTCGCTGAAATTGGTTACGCGTGCTACCTACACATTAATTTTACTTGGAAGAAAATACATATAAATATGTACACACCATAAGAAGGTTACTAGACAGAATATAAATATATTCCAAACTACTTGCGAAATATTGTATATAAAAACGAAGAAGTAGAAAGTACTGTAAACACTCCGCGGGAGTCCCACGAGGATCAGTAATGGGCCCCCTACTTTGGACTATCATGTACGACGTCGTTCGGCAAGGAATGTTGCAAGGAACATTTGCGAGATACATTTGCAATCAACTTCATTAAAGACTGGCTAATATCCGTCGACCTTGAATAAGCAGATCACAAAACGGAAGCTGTCCTAATAATCGGCCGGAAAAATGTGGAATACGTGGACATAAGGGTAGGAAGTCAAACTATCACATCGAAAGACTCTGTACCTAGGAGTAAGACCCGACAATAGACTTAGCTTTAAGCCTCATATCAACCATTCGGGTGCTAAAGCTGGAACTGGCAATTACTGGAATACTGCCAAATATGGGAGGGCCCGGATATGTTAGAAGAAACTTAATATCGAAGAGCTTAGTCCAGTTATTCGTTGCCCCAGTTTGTGTGGGGGCCATAGCGACAAAGGAAACAAAACGAAAGTTATCGTCAACATATTGACTTAGCGCACTAAGGGTCGTCAGTGGTTTTAGGTGCAGAGATTCTCCCATCGATATCCTTTCGGATGAGATGCAAAGAGTCTATAATAGGAGAACTTCTAGTAACCAAGAAGCAACGATCATCAAAAGGATCAAGGAAGAAGAAAGAGTGACTTCAATAACCAGGTGGCAATCTCATTGAGACACCACTACGAAGGGCAGATGGACCTACAGATTGATCCCAAGTCTATAGACGTCTGAACAAACCGAAGGTACGGAAACTGCAACTACCACCTTACGCTGCTCCTTTCTGGTCACGGTTGGCATCGGAAATGCATACACCGTTTTAGGCACGATAGCTCACTTTTTTGCCCAAATTGCCCAAATCAGGAAGAAGACACAGAGCACACGCTTTATGGGATGGAGTGCAGTGATATTCAGGTATTTCGTATTTGTTATAATGTATTATTTTATAGCACATTCTTCGGGGTCGACTGTAAATGCCTTCGCGTTCGATCGGTCGACCGCAGTCTACGGTTTGGCCATCCATGATGTATATTATTTCTGTAGTATAGGTACCATTTGCGGCTCTCACACTTAACCATTCTTAACAAATGAGGTGTCAAAACATAGACAATTTCCTGGAGCACTGACGAATTGTACTTTCACTTTATAATTTTGGATTTTGGGGGTTGGATTTTCTCTTGCGGGAGTTCTCGCCTGGGCACACTAGTAATTTAAATTTTACGAACACTGTACTTACAGCACAGGAAGTGGCAGTGGATATGTTATACATTTTCTATTTAGCTTGGTACGCGAAGCAAATAATCCATTTTACCACAAGATGTCACGAGGGCAAACCAACAGACTGTAAATGCATAAAAAAATACTGGAGGAGCTAGAAAGAGGTACGTAAAGTTCAGGCATGGTTGGAAATTTTGGATGGCATGGTTTTATTTAAGGCTTACCTTTTCTGTTGTGAAACACTCACATGTCTTGGAACATTATATATTCATAATCCAAACCGGGGTATACGGTACAGGGATGGAAAATGACATTATTGAGTTGTACTTAAAACAGTTTTAAGACTGTACTGAAGTGTATATTGAAAACTATCTTGCGCATGAAAAAAGCCTTAAGCTATCGAAACTGTAGTAACGAAAAGGCAGCTTCTAACCCCGTGAACCGTTAAGAATTTGTAAAGCTTCTTCAAGTGTAAAAGTTCTCTTGGAAAAGTAAAGCAAGCGTAGTTCTGACAATAGGACAAACTGCTATTAAGTGGTAGACGTCTTCCACTGCATTCAGGTTACAAGCGCTATACATATACTTGAGTCTTGCATATCTTGTCGATAAGCTCTGTGGTCAAACCTCAGTAATTCAGTTCGCGTCATAAATATTAAACTTATTTGGTCAAGTCCAAGACGACTAGAGAAGTAATTACTAGTGTCCTGAGAATGGTTAAGAGAGCTATAAATATGTCTAGATGTGGATGACTGAGCTCTTTTTATAGAATCCTGATATTGCCTGTCGTCTACATAATTAACGTAAATAAACACAAATAACTTCATAACAAAGTCTTAAAAACAAAAATACTTTATTTGATACACATGTTTAGTTCATAGTTTAGTCTCTGAGATTTCAGGAATGGTCTCATTTTGCATATTTGTGTTCAAAATATTGCCTCTTACGTTCAGAGAGGTGGGTCGTAAAAAGTTAGAATCCAGTCAACACTTAAAACAAATGGATGTGTCGTTTGTTAATTGATATTATTTGCTCGTGTTTGAAAAATACAGATTGCAAAATAATTTGCAAGATGCAGATTGATAATACAGTCGACTCTCCCTAAGTCGAATTTTCACGGGATACCAAGATTTGTTTGAGTTAGAGAGAGTTTTGGAAAAATTCGAGTAATAGAGAGAAACATTAATTTTTGGTTTAAAACGTGTGTTTAATTAAAAAAAGGTTAATGTATGTACTTACAAAAAAGTTGCACATCAAAGGCTACATCAGCTCTGTTGAACTATCTATGTATGTATGCTAGAATCAAGTGATTTTGAAATTTCAGCTGGAATCTTACTAAAACAAGTAACACAAAGAAAAGGATAGCAATAGTATTGAAGTGTGTAGGTACCTGATGGTTAGTAGTTATGTACCCAAATACGAATTCCGAAGGAGTAATGTATTTTTATTTTGTTTTGTGATACACAAAATTCGACTTAAGGGGTGAAAAAGATGCCAATAATCGAGAGAATGTGTTCGAGTTAGAGAGAGTTTCGACTTAGAGGGAGTCCGACTTAGAGAATGGTTTTTGTATGGAAAATTGAAGGAAATCATGAAATATGTCGAAAAAATTTGAATTAGAGAGAAATTCGGCTTAGAGAGAGTTCGACTTAAGGAGAGTCCACTGTAATTGTATCGAAATAAGGCAAATTGTACTTTTGTACTCAAACAAACTCATTTGTATCGAATTTGATACAATTGTAGGTATCGATTTTTCCATCCTTGATACCGTACAGTTGTAAGACAAAAATGCCAGCACTTAGCTTTTTCTAGGTGCATTTTCATCTTCGGAAGGAGCAAAGGAGGAGAAGGATCTCAACCTGCTTAAGCATGTTAAGATTTTGTCATGAAGAAATGATTTCACCACTATTGCCAAACGATGACGAATGTCAAGAGTTCTCTCCACCTGAAGACTATCGGATTTAGACGCCATATTGCGATTTTAAAGCGGAATAGAAGAAATTACTTTTATTGTTCTACAAACAGTCTTTCTGGAGACAAAACATAGATAACAGAAACAATATAATCAGGGGTAAATTATTCCTTACACCAATGGGTAATGGTAAAGCGGAATATTTAACTAATCTTTTAACATATTTGATCGATAAGTACGTCCCTCTAAAGAGATATATCGATCGCAATAGATGCCAATGGCTTTCTAGTAACATAACCAATCTAATTAGTGAACGAAATTTTTTATATAATGTCTACACCACAAATCGAAATTTATGCAACTGGGAACAATATAAGACATGGAGGAATAAGGTCGTCAATGCCATTAGAAATGCCAAAAAAAAAATTTTATACTAGTCAATTAGACGCGTCCAAAAACTCAACCAAAGTACTATGGAATAATCTTCAAAAACTGGGTACGTACGGTAAGGCTAATTCGATAAACATCAGCGATCCTATGTTAGCAAATAATTTGAATAGTTTTTTTGCCCTCTCGGGTACTGATGCAAGCGTTATTACGGATCCCTTTCTTAATTCAAATGGTAATTTTTCATTTGGTTGCGTAACAGCTAATGAATGCTTTGAGACTCTTTGCTCAGTCCAATTAAATGCAATAGGTTTAGACAACATATCTCCCAAATTTATTAAATTAATACTTCCGGCAATCATTCAAAACATCACCAACATCTATAATGACTGCCTAACTAAATCTGTTTTCCCCAGTATTTGGAAAATGGCCAAAATTATACCCATACAGAAAAACGGATTAGGTAATAATGATTTGTCGAACTACCGCCCGATCAGTATTCTACCTTTTCTGTCGAAGGGTCTAGAAAAATTGATGTTTAATCAGGTAAATCACTATCTAGAATAGTGTAATTTTTTGTCTCCCCTTCAATCAGGTTTTCGTAAAAAACACAGTTGTGTATCTGCAATCTTAAAAGTACATGATGATATACGGATAGCAATGGACAAAGATAAAGTAACAATTCTGATTTTACTCGATTTCAGTAACGCTTTCAGTTTAGTTGATCATAAGATTTTACTTAACAAATTGCAACATAAATTTGATTTTTCTTCAAGTGCACTTAAGCTGATATATAGCTTTCTAAATGACCGTAAACAAGCCGTTGTTGTTGGGTCTATTTCCTCTGATTTTGTTGATCTAAAAAAGGGAGTTGCACAGGGATCTATATTAGGCCCTATGTTATTCAGTATGTTCATTAATGATATTGCTGATGTAATAACACACTCCTCATACCATCTTTATGCTGATGATTTACAGATTTATTTGTCTTTCCCTTTGGGACTTATCGAAGATGGGTTGTTCAGAATTAATGAAGATTTACACAATATATCAGAATGGGCAAAAACCAATAACTTAACTTTGAATCCAAATAAATCCCAAAGCATAATTATATAGAGAGTCCCTAGATGAATCATATTTTCCAGAAGTTGTTTTGAATACGCATAAAATTCCATATAAGTCAAAAGTTAAAAATTTAGGATTTATATTTAATAAAACGTTGACTTGGAATGACCATGTGAATAAAGTTATTAATGGAATTTATGGGGGCCTTAGGCGACTATAGAGATTTTCAGTACATATTCCGAAACTCACACGTTTAACCCTGGTCAAAACCTTATTAGCCCCAATTATAATATATGGGCCACCTTTATATGCTGGAATGGCAAGCAAAAATTAAATGTAGCTTTCAACTCTTGTATTAGATTTATTCATTCGTTAAAAAAGTTTGACCATATATCTCATTTAGCCAACTGTGTTTTCGAAGTTTCACTGATATCTCAGTTTATTATTGAAATGTGTAAATTCATGTTTGGGCTGATACATTATCAGACCCCGTTATATTTATTTGAGAAAATACAGTTTTCTACATCATTAAGGACTTTAAATATTAACATCTATAGGACTTCAACACTGCAAACACGTAGATCTTTCTTCCCTTTATGTGCCAGAATATGGAATATGTTACCTATTCACATTAAAAAAATAAATGACGTAAATAATTTTGTCTGCTCTCTAAAAGACCACCTTCAGAACCCAGATGTAGCTATGCGTTTTCACTCCATTTTTGTTTGTTAAATTTTGTTTTATTACTTAATTATGTTTCTTTTTTTTTATCTTTTTTTTTCTACTTTCAACATACACATGTATGAATATAAGCTTTATACATATATTAAACTTGATTTTGAATTTGACATATAAGAAAAAAATTGTAATACATATTGTAAATTTTATTAACCATTAATGAGATCACCCTCTCAATGTTTTTGTGAAATAAATAAATGAATTGAATGAATTGAATGAATATTGCGATACTTTTCAGGTGGAGAGATGAAATGACAGGCATGGATTGGATTTTTCATAAATCAAAACCAATCTGTGCGCAGTCTTATTACCCACTTTTCCCACGCCTGTAGCCTTAGAAGCGTCTAGATACACACATTTGTATGCATGAACTAAAAACCACTGAAACTATATCGCTGCCTTGGATTGACAGTGGCATAAGTCAAAAATCTCTAGTTTTACAGGACAGAGCTTTTAATTTTTTGATTTCATTTAATTGCAAATATGGAAATGATAAATAATTATTATTGAAATATTTTTAATGTAAATAAGATTCAGTAACATTACCTTTAATAATTTTAATTGAAGTCACCCAAAAACCGTAACTATCGCCAAAGTTGCCCACCCCTTTTAACCTCCTTTCGAGTTGTGCCATTGCTTAGGTAAAATTCGTTCGAACATTTGAAGTTATACCATTATAATAAAATATCAAAAAATAATAAGAATAACACTTTTTTTCAAACTAAAACTTTAATGAAAAAAAAAACAAACAATACAAAAAAAAGGAACTTCAGTTTCGATAATAGCTTATAAAAAAGTATTGCATTACAAAGCACTGTAGAATGCTGAATAAAATTTCGGTATGTGATTATGCCTGATAAGATCCATCAAGTCCTCTTTCTTTTTTCCCGCAAGAGTACGTTTTGAGTGATAGGCGGGCTGAAGTGCTAGACCAGCTGTGCCAGTTGCTCGCAGACCTAACTTTTTTCCTTGGCCTTCGACCTCCTTAAAATCTTGCTCGGCGAAAGATGTTTTGTAAAAAAATGATGAAGATCCTGAGTTATTTTGAGAACTTTTATCTCTGTTATTTTCACAATTTCTTTGCACTTATTTTTCAAACAGCCACTATCTTGGGCAAGAGATAAGTTTTTGATATTGAAAAAGTCTTCATGGGTCATCTCTATGACATTAAAAGGCCGGCCTGTTTTTTTTGCGGAACGAATAATGGAAACAAAGTGCTGAGGAGTATAAATCGGCCCAGCCTTTAGAGACCGTTTAACCTCTCTTTCGATGAGCGAGTGAGCACTATCACCCTCATTTTGAGTATGGCCTCTAATCAAAAATTTGTGGGTAATAGAGTTAATATTTGGAAACTTTTTTATGGCATACTGATAAAGCCTTATCATAAATTTGTTCTTTTGTTGGCCTCCACAATTGTCAGTGTAAAAAATTAGGTTAATTTTTTCTGTTGTCAGCTGAGATTTTTGCTCAATAATTTTTAGCACACAGGTTCCTATTTCATTGACTCCGCGCTCCGCTTCTCCCTCGTGCCAAACAAAACAGGAAACGTCTGTAGATTTTAAATCAAAGAAAGTCAGGTTAAGGACGTTTAACTTGCATTTATAATAAAAAACGGATACATCTCCCTTAGGACATTGAAAAACTGCTTGTAGGTCGTAGCAAAAGACAAATGTATCGCTGCCGGTCTCCTCCTTATCTTTTTTCTTTTCTTGGCGTGCTAAATCTTTTTCTAAAAGATGTTGTTCATAAGCCATTTTCTGATTGTCCTTTTCAATATCAGACATGTTTTGGTATGCGACACACTGCTCACACTGATCCTTCTTCGGAGTGAAAAAGGACAAATTAAACTCTTGCGTAAATATTTTGTAAAACATAGCATAGTTAGCGTAAGGTTCGTTCCTTGTTTCGCAGATTTTAACATAGTCACGATATATTTGGGCCAAAGTTTTGCTACCGTCAATGTATTCCCTCTTAGTATCTGCCCTGCAGTAGTGGCTTGGTATTTTTGGTATTGAGTTTATGTGTTGACGTATTTTGTCTTTAATTAAATCATCAACATGAGCATGATTTTTGTGTTTTCCTCGCAGATCTTCTAGGAGCATATTAGTAGGTAAATCGAATTGTTTTTCTAAAACTGTACGAACGGTTCTGTGACTTATATCGAGAGTATTCAAAAAGAATGTCTTGCAAACTCTTATTCGCTTTCGGTCCTTTTCAAAATAAAACGCATTATTTGGTTTTCTGAAACTTCCATCCTTAACATACCGATATTTAGGGTCAATCTTCATTATGCACCCAGCAATAAAATCCCTTTGCCTATGAAGGTCCCCCATACTCCAATAATTTTTGAATATTGTTTTCCGTTCATCTTCCGTAAAATTATCCCAACATTTGCTTCTACATTTTTCAGAACACGGCTGTCGTATGTCTCTACCCTTAACTTCTTTTTTTGTCCTATACGATTTATAGGGCTGACCAGTATTTCTGAGTTTTTTACTTTTGATTGCGACCCAATCTTTCATGTTTTTCGTTCGTTTTTTTCCTTCTTTCTCCTTAACAACAACTTGCGTGCTTACCTCTTTCGGGCCCCTTATCGATGTACTCTCGTCATCACTTGACGAAGATTCACTTCTATTTGTTTCGTAATTGGGGTCGTTGTCGGTGTCATCCGAATCAAATGCAAAGGACTCATCGTCAATGACTTGAGCTTTCGATGGTGAATTTAGATTTTCCTTTTCCGAGGAGTTGAAATTTTTATTTTGAGTATTGTCTAGGTTTACTTCTGTTCTACCTCCAGCGAATACTGCATTAGATGTGCAAGCTATAAGTTATAACAGATTGTTGTTGATGCACATTAAAAATAGATTAGATATACCTGAATTTAGGCTTTCATTTTCAACGGTACTTTCCCAAATTTCATTCCGATTTTTCTCAAGCAAGTAATTTTCAGTGTCATGTTCGCCTCTTCTAGCTAGTTTAAGTATTAATCGAGCTCGATTATGATCCATTTTGTTAATAAATTTATTGCGGACAACTAAGAAATTAAAAACCAAAGAAAGGTATGAACATTGAAATAAATTAGCACGAAAAATATTAATATTGCTTTGAAAAATACCGTTACAACTTTAAAAGCAACTTTACAAGCTTTGCATAAATACTGGCATAACTCACAAATTAATTAAAAAATTACCATAGTTTACACATCAACATAGGCACAACACAAAATAGTTCTATATTAATGACAAACTATCTATAAAAATGGCATGCAATTTACCTGGAATAATGGCACAACACAAAATGATCCGTTATCAACGAACACGTTTAAACGCGAACCCTGGTCTAACACAAATTATGCCACTGCTCAGGAAAACAATGCAACCTTCCACTTGAAGCACCGCAATACAACTAAAGATGTGCCAGTTTAGATGTAAGGGTGGGGGTAAGTTGATACTGGCATAACTGCCCTCTGGCGGAAAACCGATGGAAATAGCAATGTGCCATTTTACATGGAAAAGAAATGAAGGAAATGTAGTCTTTTTGTGCAACAAAACCAAATTTCATAAGTTTTGAGTTATGCCACTGTCAATGTAAGGCAGCGATATAGTAAATTCCCTATTCTTTATTTTCCATAGGAATCCTTTTTGAACAGTTATACAGTACAACGCCAGCAGGACGATACAATCCCATTCCAAAATAAAAATATAAAAATGTCAGAAAATAAGAAATTGAATTGAATTCAAATCCTGTTTGAAACCTAACTATCCGACCTGATAGCTTTTAAAAAATAATAATAGCAAGAATAGGTACCTACCACCTACCCAAGAATAAATTGTCATAGATACCCAACACTATGAATGAAATGAATACTGAATCCTGCATTCTCAGCTCATATCTTATAAATATTTACATATGCCGGCGTTCATTCCTTAAGAAGAGCAATACAATTCTAACTGCATCTTTGCAATTGAAAGGGCAGATGATATACATATGTATGTAGGTATAGGTATGTAGTACATCCTCCATAACAAACCTACTATACATATGTACATATGTAAGTACATTCAGAATTCATTTTGCGCACATAACTTCGCACAAGGCAGGATGTAAAGGCAATATTACTGGAAAGGAAATGTGTGAGCGTGTGTGTCTACTTTCTTCACACACTAAATTTCAAAAGAAAAATCTGCAGCTCTATATCGCCATCACACTACACAGAGGAATGAGGGAGTAGTTTCACTTCTCCAGCTTTGAGTGGATGCATTCGTGGTGTTGCCAGTTTCAAATTTATTGACTGAAATAATTATTTTTTCAGGCCTTTATAGGTAGTGAGTGGTGAACATTCAATACAATGGAGGTTGCTCAGCGATTACTTATGATTATAAATACATCATTTTATTTGAAGTTTCAGAAAAAAAAAACTCCGCTGAATTTCCAACAGTCCCCCATCAACAATATCGTTTTGTCATTCATTCCGGATTTGGATAGAACGGAGGTGGGTTGCGCGCTGCTAGGTTTTCATACCACAACTCAATTGACCTGTTTGTTCGGATGGATATACAGTAGACTCTCGATAACGTGAACAATTAAAAACCAAGCCAGTTTACGTTTGCGAAAGAGTTCACGTTTGCGAAGTTTACATTTTAACAATCCCAAAATAGCAATTCAAGCACATCCTCATCATCACTCTCTCCACCACTTATGACGTTGGTAATTTGGGCGACATTAGAGTCTTCTATATCTTCGTTCTATTCATGGATGTCTTCAATTGTACAGTCCACCTACGCAAATGATTCTTCTAAAGACAAAAATCTTAAAAACCCAGGATAAGGAGCACCGAGGAGTGTATTTGCATTCTCTACGAACGAACTGACTTGTAGCTAACTGTTTTACCAAGAAAAACTTCTTTTAATTTTTTCGAAATTAACAGTTATTGGAAGGGGAAATTGTTTTTCACGTTTTAGAGATGTCAATATTAAAAAAATCTGTTCAAGTTATCCATAGTTCACATTAACTGATGTTCACGCGAACGAGAGTCTACTGTATGTAAATTGCATTCCATTCTGTGGAGTTTAAGAAACATATCAGTTCTTCAATATTTTTCACGGAAATCTCTTGCAGGTCTTTGAAGAAAGCTTTGCCTATTGCCTGACTCTGGTTACTGCCGGACATTTGCACACAAACTGAGTAAGGGACTTTTTCTCATTCTCGTTTTTGCAGCTACGGTAGAAACACAGTACACGTATCTAAGGTAGTATATTGCGCATCTGTCAAACATTTTCAAAGCAAAAAATGGCCGACAACTGTGTGGCATTTCTATGGGATTTAATTCAAATTCATTGTTTTCCTAGTTTTTCTTATCATTTCTTAATAAAATAACATACGTTTTTCTTTATGAAATCGATTTATTCGTTTATCTTTTCATTTTCCTTGAGTTTTCTATAGTTATTGTTCGGATATTTCAGTCGGTCATATTTTCTCATCACAGTTCTTTTTATTATTGTTCACACAACATTCGTATACGGCACAACACATTTTTCAAAGTTTTGACAAAAAAGTTAATTAAATAGTATAGAAAACATTAAAAAAACGAAAATTAAATGCAAATATCCTCACAGTTGGCGGCCATTTTCTTGAATTTTTGACAGATGCGCGAACTTGGACGAAAATGAACACTCTAAGTATACTACCTTAGATACGTGTACTGTGCGGTAGAAATGGTTATGACTTATGAGGGATCACTAGTTTGGGCGCTTGGTCACTACTCTCACAATGTCAACGCGAGTTCTTTGTAGAAGCTCATTTGTTTTTGTTTGTATAACTGGTAAGAACTGACCTTCTAGTTTATAGGCTCGCATGTTTCCTTTAAAAGCACTATGAACCCAAATTAAAGTATAACTCTAGCCTGGTGGCCCAAGCAATTGACTTTTGTCGATTTTAATGATATTGTATCATAGTAGCAGCATTTATGGCTTTATTTGCGGGCGTGCCATCTATTAAGCTACGTGCAAACGATATGTTAACTGTGCATATTTGTGATCATACGCCTGCGTGTTCATGTGTTCATATTCGCTTCAAATGCTCATATGTTCATGCGGCGTATGACTGGTGTTTACACGATATGAACACTTTGTCCCAAAGTTGCAAATTTTTTGGTGTGTTCATATGTGTTCAAATGCGTTGTGTTCATATTTTTTCTGTGCATATGATTGGATATGTGCACGAATATGAATATATGAACAAACTTCACTTGATGTTGACACATGTGTTTTATTTCGGTTCTTTAAAATAAAAATACAATTCGTTTTCTTTTCTTTTTTGTGGGCTGCGACTGCGTCTCCGGTAAGCGCGGCTGCAAATCAATTTCATTTGAAACCGTTCTTCAAATATTCGCCATCCATTGTATCGTCGAGTATCTGGATATATATCACGCGCACTAAATAGACACCGAAAGAAAAACACGAAAATAAAGAAAAAGTCCAAAGAAACCTAATAAAAACAAATCAAAACCGAAAACGAATTTAAATAAAATAAATAAGCAAAAAACAACAGCCCGTTCAAAACCTACTGCAATGAGCATACATTTGATATATGAACATAGTTGAAACTACGAATGTGCTCAATTGTGACAACGTATTCATATCTGTGTTCATATGTCCAAATTTGCGTAATAGTGTTCATATCGTCCCAAAAGTGTGTGCACACGATATGAACGTAACATGTTCATACGTATGTTCAGGACGTGTTCAAATGTGAGTATATGCACAAAAATATGGTGTGCACACGATATGATCACTTTTGGGACAAAATTTTACTCAAATATGCACACAAATTTGCTCAGTCGTGCTATCGTCTGCACGTAGCTTTACAATAACGATGTAAGATTTGGATGTTGGTTAGTTTTTTAAAATGTAACAATCCTTGAAAATCGCTTAGCACTGGCGAAATTCGTTAGGCGAGATGACAACTCAAATAAGTGTAATTTTAAAAAGAATCCTGAAGAGTTAATGCACTACTTTTGACTATTTCAAAGTCAGGCTAAGCATTTTTCTGTGTAGGGAAAACCATTCGCCCCCGCCGGCCGCGCCACCTCAAAAATTTGACTCAATGTCAGTCTCCAGATGGTAAAAATGTATGCCAATATTTTAACATATTCTGATCTAAACTGTATTGTAAGGTAATAAATTCAAACAGTATTTGTGACACAGTTTGTCTTTTCTGCCCATGTCTCGAGTGGCTGCGGGACCTTCCCTTCCTTTTCACTGGCCTGAACCTTCACGAGATGTTCATTTAAAAAAATCAAAATACACACAGTTGCTCTTGAGATTTCCTTGAACAAACAAGAGGTCAGCGTGGAACAGCTCTAGATTTAAAAACGTTGCTGGCAAGTCCGTGTCGCATTCCAGGACATGGCAGAAGTTGTGTTTTTTTTTTTCTGAGAAAAAGTGGGAACAATATAAATTGCACACGGAATTGAGAGAGAATTCATAGATTGGAATTCAATTATGAATTTCTTTCTTTATGCGCTGTTTATTTTGCTTCGTCTCCTTTTGCAATCACCTGCTACCTGGGTACCTTACTCACCTTACTCACGTAACAACGTTCACAAAGAACGAATACAAAAGGATATCCCAAGTAGTGCTGTGCTCGAACACACCCCAATCCTTTCGCCGATAAATTCGATGAATATTCATGCGAAAGCATTTTTAATCGAAATTCCGTTGTTTTATGATTTTCAAATTACGAAATCTAATTGCGCGCCAAAGGAAGACACCTGCTGATGGGGAGTGCCGACTGCCGACGCCAAGTTAAGTGCAGCACATGCAATTAGTGTTCGGTTTGTGGTTTCACTCACTCTGACTGTGATTCTGTTTAAGTTGAGAACACAAATTCACTTTAATATATTTTCCCGTATTTTAGAACACAAAATGGTGTTCGGCGATACTGTGATTTATTGTTGCCATTGCAATGTCCTTTCTTCGGCACGTCTCGCAGTATCTACCTGTTGAAGGAAGTACTCGTAGATATGGGTTCATATGTATACTCGTACGTATGTACAAATAAACCTATCTCCTACAACGCTCGTAGCCAAGTGGGTGGCTTTGGAACCTCGAATCGTGCAGCAGATGCTCGCTGAAACAGACTGCAGATAGTTAAAAAAGGATCAAGACGTAAAATTGTGCACATTGCATCTGGAGGACGTTGGAGGCACATTCTGTGAACGTGTTTGAAATTTCAGATTACCATTGCCGCCGGATGAGATACCTCTCATTGGCACATCCATTTAATCATAGACGAGTGGAACCTCTTCGGGTGAACGATGCAGACTTAACTAAGAGGGTGGCCATGGCCAGTATGCATATACATAGTACAATTCTTGGATTGCAGAAGAATAAAGATGTCAGGAGAAGCTATTGCAAGTATTCCTTTGGCAAAGCCGGAAATTTATGTGAATAACGAAGAGAATTGTTTAACTGAATGTTAGGCGATACTGTGAGTTTAGTTTAGTGGAAGGACATTAGTTTTGCAAGTAATCTTTAGATACGGAATTGTTGAACACTGATCGAATTCTAAAGAGACTGTGACTCGTGAGACTGATTATCTATCTATCTATCTATATAATTAAATCGCTAGCGCAAGAGCTTGTGATTCCTTCTGAGAGTTTATTTCTGCACCGATTTCAATAATTCTGACACTGATCGAAAGCTTATCAACTAATCTTTGTTCATCAGTATAAGCAATTTTGAATAAGTGCATATGAGTAAAGCTATCACGAAGAAACATGATTACCTATACCTTCCGGTATAGGGTTTCTATTTACATGCGAGATTCCTCGCACTTGTACACTAGTTATTATTATTATTGAAGGGTGAGATGAACCGCGACCTTAAGTTCTATTGTGCCGCCTACTATCGGTTAGAGAGGGCTTCCCTCACATTTAGCCCAGATGAGAATTCCATAGGTCAGAACACCTCATCCAGACCAATTTCCCTGAAAAATTGCAGTAGGAGATTGGGTGCTATGAGTAGTACATCCTCTGCTGTAATTTTTAGATACATTGACTAACGCGATTGAAGATAATGCACTAAAAGGAGGCGTCCGAAGGGAAGCTGGTGACCTACTGAATACGTAAAGTGCACAAATTAGAATTTGCGTCAATGCTCGTTGTTTGAAACGATATCTTACAAAGTTTTCCAAAAGTCAAATAAGTTTTACAAAGTGAAGACGTAATACTACTGACTTGCGCAAATTTATATACATAAATCACTGGCCGATCGGTGCAGAGCATGCGTGAAAATTCTGATATTGTGGAAATGCGCTTCTACCGGATGGCAGCTACACAATTACACGAAACGCATTCGAAAAAAATGGATTCCAATAGCAATACTCCCAAAGTTCACCTGAGCTCAAATGCGAAGTTGCGAAAAAACGCTTTTTATGTGATAATTGATCAATTGCAAATACAAATGGATGTCAGAGGTAAGATTTATAGAGGGACATTTCTGAACGATTCGATTTCCTTTGCATTACTAATGAAGAAGTCCACACTAAAGCCTGTGTCTGGTATCAAAATATGAGGAAGATCTAAATTCAGAACTTACTGATTAACTTTTTCAATTCCATCGTTGTATTTTGCATAAAAATAGTAATTGTTGTAAATTCTATAATCAAGCAAATTTATTTAAAATAATGTGGCTTTGCGAAGATCATCATCAGCTAGATGCTGCATTACGTTCATTTCAAAGTTTGATGGTGCCAAATTGTTCTGCGGAAAGATCATTCTCCTTATTAAAATGCTTAAAAAGTCCGTGTCGAACCATGATGACGCAGGAGAGGCTTGATGCATTATTTATTCTTTGCATTTGAAGTGATTTCCTACGAGAAGTTAATTTTGACGATATCAAGTCTTCGCTACTAACACTAGAAAATAATATTTCAAATGATAAAGTCAATAAGAATCAAACATTTTCATATGTATTAGGTCGTTACATATGAAATAGCCGAATTACCGATCATTCCTAAAGTGATCGTTGTGGCGTGAAGTTGTGCAGAGAAATTGAAAAAAAAGTTTTTTTTTAAGAAAAGTGTGCAGCTTAATCTTGCTAACGGTAAAAATTATTTTACGCTATTAGCTCATTGCGTTGACTTTTTTTTCTTAGATAGAAAATGTTTTCACCAACAAATTTAAGGCAATTTTCGTTTTTCAATCAAAAAAAAAAAAACTATGAACGCAGTCGCAGCGACTAGAGAAATTAACGGTGCTTTTGGTTTGGGTACGTGTAGTAAGAAAACTGTTCGAAATTGGTTTAACAAGTTCAGCCGGGGATATTTTTCGCTTTGAGAATTTGCCAAGGGGTAGAGCAGAGAATGTCATTAATCCTTCCACAAACGCGGAGAAACAATCCCAGCCGAATCGAACTGTAGAGATATCGATATAATGCACAACGAATTGCTCCAAAAATAGCCGTCACTCGTAAATAGGCATGGTCCCATACTGCTGCATGACAACGCAAAACCACATACCGCCGCACAGTCGACGTTGCTGAAGCTGGCGGAGTTGGGTTATGAAGTTTTGCCTCAACCGCGTTACTCACCGGATTTATCCCCGACCAATTTCCACGGTTTCCGAAGTTTGGGCAACCACCTCTAGGTTAGGTTAGGTTAGGTTAGGTTAACGGTGGTTATCCCCATCACTCTGATTGGATTCACCTAGACACTTAAGGTCCATTGTGTTACCACATGGAGTCGATTCATTTATCGGTACTCCCCTACTCCTACTCCTATGTCAACAACACGCGGTGTTTCAAAGTGTTCGCACCCATCTAAGTACTAACCGCGCCCGACGCTACTTGATTTCGGTGATCTGACGAGAACCGATGTTTTCAGCGTGGCGTGGTCGTTGATCACCTCTAAAAGATACAGTTTATAAGCCCAGATGACATAAAACAGGACTTCAAGGACTTATTAGCCCGAAAAAATAAGGCATTTTTGCTTTGGTGGAACGTTGGAAAAATGTCACAGATATAAATGGAGACTATATTTTGGAATAAACTATTTTAATTTTTGAAATAGCGTTTTTTAGTTTTCCACATAAAAATCGGCAACTTCATATGTACCGACCTGATATAAAAAGCATGTTCATAATGTATCATTTTAAATAAAATTTGTTTTTGTTGTGTTGATCTCACTACATCTTGTCTTCCGTTTTTGTTTGAATCTTTGTTTATTTACCAGGTAACATAAAAGGAAATATAAAATAGCGCCCCTTTTATTGTAAATTCCTAGGGCCCAAAAAATCTAAATCCGGCGCTGGGTCGGCCTTTTGACTTAAGTAAGTTAATATCCTTAGAAACTCTGGGATAGCAAAAAGTACTCTAGCCCTAGGGTTGTGATTATGAGAAAGTCGTTGAACGTTGATCATTATCTGTATAAATGTCAGCGAAAATCGCAAATACCACTAAATGCGACTCCTGATCTTAAAATAACTGCTCTGGAAAAACAAAAGTTGATCGTAACAAAGAACGTTTTTTTTTTGTCAACTTTCAGCTCGCTATACTATCAAACAGTAAAACTTAATTTTTATCGTGAGGATCTTAGGTTATCAGCATATTCGACAAAAGCCCTAAGTAAACGCCGCCTCATAAGTGTCGTCGTCAGCATGAAGCCTGACAACTTAACGTCCATGCTTCACAACAGTAAGGTCACGGAAGTTTCTAGAATCAATGACCTCAATACCGAAACCGATATCGAGAACCGACGCGTGACTTTCCATCCTTTTAAATGGAATCATCAATCAGAAATCGAATTTAGGTTATGGCTTCAATGCAATGGGATGAAACGAATTCCCTCAAAATTCACTATGATACTTGATAGTTATTGCATCCCACCATCTTTCTACGTATCTCTCGAAAAAGAAAAGCATAAACTTTTGAAGCTTAAATCCATTTTTTGAGACTTAATTTTCTACAAAGTTTTTCTCTCTTACTTTCCCTCCAAGCGTGACTTTATTAAGTTGCATCCTCGTATACGATGCAACACTCATTCCTCATCAAAGTGAAATGTTCCTCCATTAAAGGACTCTATACTTTGCGAACCAGCGGAAATGTGCAAGAAAGAATGAAAATGGGAAAAGCGGAGCCATGATTTCATGTCAACAAGGGTGTAATAAAAATTCGTCTAAAACGACGGCGGCAACGGGAGATACTCATAGTTGGATATAAAAGTTATCCATCCCTTATCCTGGCATGACGAAGGATATAAGTTTACAATTGAATTGAATAGCTGGTGGATATAGTGTGCAAGTTGGTGGATTTTCATCGTCTCTTGAAAGACAATGTCGAGCACGGAGAGCAGGACAATTCTTTTTTCGAGACATAGTTTAAGGACGCCAAAGGAGTGCTGCTGTGTAGCTAAGGGACGATAATGTGTACTTTTGCAAAAGTGTTGCAAATTTATTTTAACAGCAAAATTGAGATAGTCATGTGGTAATACCAGTGATAGCTGTTTAGGTGACAAGCTGTCGTATGGGAGTTTTGTTATTTTGTGTTTCACTTTCTAGAGATATGTATGTATCATTTCTTGACTTTAATTGTGGGAATAATTCATCTCCAAGTGGGTACAAACCAGACACCATAGAAAAGGAGATTTAAAATGGTTTGGAATTATGACATTTTTGCCAAACTGGCACCTACAACATACAAGTCGTCGATTCATCGGCAAGCACTGGAAGTCACTTCTCTAGCAGTTCTACAGACATCGCAAGCGCTCTACCAATACATATTACAATAGAATATGGAAAAAAATATTTGAATATTTTTGTAATTTTCAGAAACAAAAATATGAGATAACCGTTAAATAAATAAAGCAAGGAAGCCACGTTTAAAATTCATAAATACATTATACATATGTCTTAGGCCAGAATATTTTTTTTTGTTTCTGAGCATATGCAAGAAAATTCTCACACCCCTAAGATGTTAGTCACACCACACATCACATACGTAATGAGCCTGCGTGGCCTTTACCAAAAATTCTTGACATAAAAGTATACAGAAAATAAATTAACATAAATTAAGTAAATCAATTGAATAAATTAACAAAAAAAAAAAAATAAATAAATAAATATAAATAAATATGAATTAAGTTAATATGTATGTGTACAAATAAATAAACATAAAGATAATAAATTAACATAAAGTTTATAAATACACAAAGAAAAAATAAATAAATAAATAAATAAATAAATATAAAATAAATTAATAAACATAATAAATAATACATAGAATAAATAAATTAAGATAATACATTTTACATATACATATTAATGGTTTGACAGTGCATAAGTCATGGTACATCAGGTCATATTGTGTTCTGGAATATTTAATTGGTTTATGAGTGTACTATCCAAAAATTCACACCGAATCATGAATGTACTATTGAGTTTTCTTATTCTATCAGGGATCAAATCAACACCTGCTCTCATGTGTAAGTCTAATGTGGAGTGATGCCAAGGTAAATTCAAAATCATTTTCAATAATTTGTTTTGGGAGATTTGCAGCTTTTTAATAAAGGGTGATTTTTTAAGAGGTTGAGAACTTTTTTTAAAAAAAAAACACAAAAAATTCGAAGAAATGAATGAAATATTTATTTGAATCGATAGTTTGAACCTTGCAATTTAATGTTTAAAGATAATTTCATGCAAATGTTGACCGCGGCTGCGTCTCAGGTAGCCCATCCGCTGAGTACAATTTTGGCATACTCTTTCACACATATCGGCCGGTATCTCACGAATGAATGCATGGATGTTGGCTTCCAGTGCATCAATCGAAGCGGGCTTGTCCCTATAGACATTATCCTTGACATACCCCCACAAAAAATAATCTAATGGTGTCAAATCGCACGATCTAGGCGGCCAATTGACCGGCCCGAAACGTGAAATTAACTGTTCACCAAACTCGCCTCGCAATTGCGCCATTGTTTCGCGTGCTGTGTGGCATGTGGCACCGTCTTGTTGAAACCACATATCATGCAAGTCAAGAACTTCCATTTCGGGCAAAAAAAAGTTTGTTATCATCGCTCGGTAGCGTTCACCATTGACAGTAACGCTGCGATTCGCATCATCTTTGAAGAAATATGGCCCAATAATGCCGCCGGCCCATAAACCGCACCAAACAGTGGCTTTTTCGGGATGCATTGGTAGCTGTTGCAATGCTTCTGGCTGATCTTCACTCCAAATGCGGCAATTTTGCTTATTTACGTACCCATTCAACCAAAAATGAGCCTCATCGCTGAACACAATTTTTCGATAAAAAAGCGGATCCTCGGCCAGCTTTCCGAGCACGAATTTTGATAGTAAAATTCAATAATTTGCAAGCGTTGTTCATTTGTAAGACGATCCATGGTTAAATTGCAAACCAAACTGAAGCTGTTTGACAGTGACACAAGGTACTAAACACACGTCAGCTGTCAAAACCAGTGTTGCCAAAACCAAACCAGCTAAAAAATCACCCTTTATAACAGTCAGCGCAATCACCCCAAACTTGGCATTCGTATAGCAGAATCGACTGAAAAATAACTTTTTCAACGTTTATAAACGGATAGAGAATTTTAATAGCGATATTTATTTATTAAGTGTTCGCCTGTTATGTTCTCTAAATGTCAGTTTTGGATCATGGAAAATACCCAAATATCTCACAGAAGGCTCACATGTTATTTGATATCCATTAATTGTTAGAGGGTTTTCCCGGAAAAAAGCAAGATTTTCTTTTGCGCGTGAAAAAGATAGCTTGCATTTTTTCAGCATTTAGTTTTATTTTCCATTTGTTGTAATAATTATATAATATTGTGGCAGTATTTTTAAGATTCGTCTCAATGTTGAGACTGAACTCATGCGCCGACAATATTGCGGTGTCATCGGCGTATATTGCCGCTTCACACTGTGGTAACGTTGGGAAATCAGATGTATATACATTATACAAAACTGGTCCAAGGACAGACCCTTGGGGTACGCCAGCGAGAAGTTCAATTATACTAGAAGCACTATCATTAACATGCACACTAAAACAACGACAGGACAAAAAAATTTGAATAATTCGACAGAGAAATGGGGGGAAATTTAAGTTTAGCAGCTCTGTGTAAATAATTCTTCCTTTTTCTCCCCATTTTTCGCAGCTGTGGGGGTGTAATGTAAATCATTCAGTGATGTGTGCGCGATCGATGCGTGGTGGTCCGCGAATTTGGCGGTGCCTGGCAATATCGACACAATTTTTTCATTGGTCCAAAAACAATGAATGTATTTCATTCAAATGGAGCAATATTGTCTGCAATTCGAGTGCGTTTATTTGTGATACGTTCGTCATGCATTTCGGCCGTTTCATATGCTCGTGTCATAGTCAAACGGATTCGTTGTTATTTTCTATAATTCTAATTAAAGGGGGGCAATCCCTTTTGAACTCTTCAAAATAACTGAATCATTTTGAAGTTGTAACATCATTTTATTCGAACTGTGAAAATATAAAAATAAATTTTTTTTTTCACAAAATGGTGGCTCAGTTCAATTTCGTTTCAGGTGGCTTTGACGCGAGGTCCAAAAGTGCTGCATTTGTCACTCTTTCTCTATTTATCTTTTTACCAAAAAAACTTTCTATTTCTGACACATGCATGGGAAGGATAAACCTATAAAATCATGAAAAAGTATAAAATTAAAATTTAGGTACGATCTTTAATAAAATGTTCAAATTGTATACTGTTTTTTCGACATTTTTCATCGTAGTAGTTTATTAAAATGAAATCTTTAAAACTTTAGGTTTATCCTTCCGCTAATGATAAAGGGAAAAGCCTCACAAAATTTCAGCCAAGTCGATCAATAACTTTTTAGGTTACAGCACGAGCAGTTTTTGAAAATGCGGATTCGAGATAATCGCGTTTAAAGTTTTACTGTACCAAATGCAGTATACAGTTTACTATATATCTGTTAATAATACTTGTTGTTTTCATTCTAGAGCAAGTTTTATGTTGTGCTACTTTGGAGTCAGAAATATGTTCAATATGTTCTGACGCCGTTCCATATTGTACTGAGAAGCCAGGACAGTACCTTTCGCATACCCGGGTAAATTCTTTCAGCCCACATTTCATGCTTGCCAATTTGGCGTAGATATGCCTGAAAGGAGTAGCAATCCCACATATTTTCAGTTGGCAGACGTTTGTCCCGTTTTCCGTTGGTGTATTTCTTTTGAATTGCATGGTTTGTCAAGTGCACCGACTCGTGGTGATTACTTAGACTATACTCCTGAGAACTGAACCGCACATAGCTTTCCTTGTACATCCACAGTACGAGCGGCTGAACATTTGTGACCAAAAACCATTGGCGTATATCGAACTTGGTATTGTGAATGATGAGTGGTCGTTCTGCAATGAGAAAAAAGTAAAACAAATCAGTTCCAGGATAAATACCTTTGGATATATGTATATGAGAAATGTCTTGGCAAAAAAAAAACTATACTACGAGCTCCACGAAAATAAGTAAGGAGCGGATTCGAAGTTTTACTGTCTTAGGCTTAACGAAAGAAGACCTTTTTCTGTTTGCTTTTTGACTAAAATTGAAGCCCTTTATAACTTTTTCTTTCTAGATTCAAAGATTGTCTACTTCTCTGAAAGGAAAGCATGTTTCGCTTACGAAGGTCTATCAGAAGCCTGTGGATTTAAAAGTAAGAAATACAGCAAAGCAGGACCTTAGGAGGAACAGCACGTTGGAGAAACAGCAGCGCCATCTGATTGCGTATAGAGTAGCAATGAAATAAAAACATACTAAACTGATACACTCCTGAGTGGATCTAAACCTGGATCGGGACTTTCTCTAACATTCATATGACAGGGTTTAAGCAACTGTCGCCCAAAGCATGTTATAATACGAACAAACCTTTTAACAATACTATCAACACTTCAATAACTTTTCGAAATCTAACGCTTAAGGTCGAATTTTTGTTTACTTTTTGGAATCTAATTTGACATTTCAATTCGGTTATTTAATTTATCAAACGGCGAAAATGTTACACACATCATGATTGTACTAATCCAGCTGACAGCTACAAATATATTCTACGAAATGTATTGTCAAAGGTAAAAAAGAAAATAAACGGCCAAGTTCCGTTCGAATTTTTAAAAACTTATGATTATGACAATTGTTTAGCTGAACCTCTAAAAATAGTTTTTTTTTCCATATTTCTGACATGTAAATATTTTCGGTGATAGGTATAACTTCATTATAACGAACCAATAGAACCTCCAATAGCAGCGTTGCCGCTTGACTGTCGATAAAAACCAAAAACTGGAAAAAGTAGCAAAAGTAGCAAAATCTCTGATTCTGAAAAGTAGCCTAAGGTAGCCAAAAACCAAATCAACCACGTTTGTAAGAGCAATGAATTGATTTTCCAAAAAAACTGATCGTTTTTGTCGTTTTCGTTGTTATATGTTGTGCTACCTTGGAGTCAGGAAAATACCTCATCAAAACTTTTGAAAGAGAATTCGTGATGGCCACCGGAATACGATTTACGTTGCAAAACATCGCCAGGCAATGCTCTGCGAAACTTCCATATTATCCATATTTCTCGCCAACCCTATGAAAGTCGTCAAGATGAAACCGACAAGTATCTCATTGTCATTTACCTACCTACATTTATGCATATAAGAAGCCCGGGCGGCAATTATTTAGTTAGATTCGTTCTGAGGTGGAAGCGGAAATCCACATCCATGATTCGTTAGCCTCCACGTAAGACACCAGTTAAATAAAGAATTCCAAACAATAATTTCGCCTTTCATTGATAAAACATTGATACAATAGAATGGTATTTCAAATCAACAGCGGAATTCCACTTTCAAGACCAGGCAAATTGAAATTTCGACAAATAACATAAAAACGACATTTCTCAATGAACGAGTAGATAATGTTGCTTTTGGAGTGGAATTGGAAGTGATGCTTTGAATCGTTAATAACCTCCGATGGGCGGTGACTATTCTCTGAATGAATTCCAGTAGTGCTATAAAATGGCTTGAAATTGAATAATGAAAATATACCACAACTTCACACCTCTCGAAGCACTTCAATCAAAAAAAAAAAAGAAAACCATTTCAACATGTTCAAATACGTAAGTTGTAGGTGGACACTCTGGCAGGATATTTCAATAATATTGTGTAACTCTAATTTCTGTAGACCGTTGTCATCTTTGCCGTTGTTGCCTGCGTCGCTGCCAAGCCAGGATTATTGTCGCCACTAGCCTACTCTGCTCCATTGGTTGCCGCCGCTCCAGGTGTTGTTACTGCCTCTAGTAGCCAGGTGATTGCAAGGAATTACAATGGAATTGCTGCAGCTCCAGTTATTGCTGCTGCTCCATTAGCCGCTAAATACGTGGCTTCACCATTAGCTGCTCCATTGGCTGCTGCACCTCTGGTATACTCTTCTCCGTTGGCTGCTGCTCCTTTGGCCTACTCTTCTCCATTGGCTGCTGCTCCTTTGGCCTACACTTCTCCATTGGCTGCTGCTAGTTTGGGATACGCATCTCCATTGAGCTATGCCTCAGCTCCACTATGGTAAACAATAGAAAGAGACGACGGAAAATATTAAATGAATCTGAATGGAAAATTATCATTTTTTGCGTTTTTTATTAACCCTTGAAAGGACTTGAGAAAAATATACCTAGGATAACCTTATTTTCATGTGTAGTTGAGTTATGCTATTAATTAGTTCAACTCGCTGTGCTTCTGTCAACTTCATTTCACCAACTGCCATCTTTTATGGCGTATCACAATACGAACGAATTTAATCGAAAGCTCGCGTAATGGTAGGAGTAAAACTGCCTGCCTTACCATTCTCTTACTATCATGATCCGATTAAAACTTAATCACACAATGTGAAACCTCTATTCTCAAACTCGTAGAAGGAACTATGCCAAACATAAACAAAGGACTACCCTCATCGCAGGTGCGCATAATGCAACCCACAACTAAATTACCCAAATTGCGTCATTAATTTGCAGTGTACACAGAACACTTGAGATCCTTCAAAAGATGCACTGAAAATTCAGCCTTAATTACGTGTAAACCTTAACGATTGTCACGCAACGCTGAACCGGGATCCGTTCTACAATTCATGTGTACCTATACAATTTGGAACAAAACACACACACACACATACACACGACGACATCTTCTTTGGTGGAACAATAGGATTTATTCAACAGCACCTTTGTCAGCACAACAACATGGCGCACCACCTCACACAAAAGGATATTTATTACACATTTGCTTAATGTCTACATTACCTCGGATCAACCGCATCACTCTGCCCGGCCCACTTCGGGAGAGTCCTTCGAGCCTCATGGATAAATGGCGAAACAATAGCAAACTATAGTCGTCTCTGCATACGATACGAATATGATTGGATGGGGATGGAGTGGTGGCGCGTATCGTCCTTAAATGAATGCTCGCTGCTTATTCATAATTTAAGAAAATATGGCGTTCGTATCAGACTCAGAACAGCCCACAATGCCACACACTCGTTCACCTGTAAATAGCGAGCGAAGAGCACTAAAGGATGTCTTCTCACCATCTTTTTAAGGATAACGGTGAATTATGTGGCTGTAGTTGATGATAAAGATGCGATGTTATTGTTGGTGTTGGTTTTGTTTTTGTGCTTGCAGCAGATGGCTCTCCAATAAACGGGAGAGTGTATTTGAAAACCAAATTTTGAATTCTGGCGGACGTGTCAGGGGGTGAATATGACTGATGTGTGCTCCTGTGTGTGGGTGTCGGTTTTCTCAAACTTCGCACCAGTTTTATAGGGACGACGACGAGTATGGAAATTTAATTAGCTGAATGTGTGTTTTTTATACATACATGTACAAGTACCGTATCCCATAGGGTAAATATATTTTGACAGAGAATTTGGAACACAGAGAACGATTGGACTCCGCATGAAGAAAGGGTGCTAACAAAGTAATATCCAATCATAGTACTACTGTGGATACACGGGACACGAAATTTCGAAACTTCTTGCCAGACGAGTTCCGAGCTCTTGCTACAATGCACTCTTGGTGATATTGACATTGCCCCAAAGCTAAGTCCTTTGTGTCCTGGGCGGGGGAGCTCTTACAACGAAGGAGACAAAAAGAAACTCTCGTCTGCATACAGACTTTGCGTGATAAGAACAATATGCAGTTTCCGGACTATCTCGGATGAAATAGGCTGTGTTATAGCGGGTATGGTCCCTATCGACATTCTCGCCAACAAGATGCAAAAGGTTTACCTTAAGGCGAACCAGAAACCGACAAGAGACCAATGTTGCCAGGAGAGTAAAAGCAGAAGAAAGGGCAACCTAGTTGGGATAACAAGGGTGTAGATTTGTACGTAGGCGTACTCCCGATAGGTATTGAGTATTTGGGTTTGCCGAACGTGCATGCCGATAGCCCGGGTTATTAGTATCTTTGGAAGATTACCACATCCATTAGCGCAACCAAAAAAAAAGTCCTTTGTATTTATGTCAACACGCCACGAGCACGGCTGTGATGCTCGCATGCCTTATGAACACCCACTTGTAACTAAGGGAATAACTTATAAGCGAACATTTGCGAATGAAGAGATGAACTGTATAGAGCCATATTTAGCTTTGATATCCCTGCGAATTTCATACGTCTGTGCAGGATGACGATGGAGAAAGCTCGCTGCTCCTCCAAGGTCGGTAATGACCCCACCGAGACCTTTGATGTCAAAAAAGGATTCAGACAAGGTGACGCACTATCATGCGACTTCTTCAACATCATACTTGAAAGAATTGTTCGAAACTCACAAGCCAACACACTAGGAACGATCTTTCAAAAGTCCGTTCAACTACTTGCATACGCCGACGACATTGACATCATTGGTAGATCTGTCACGGGTGCTTTTGCGAGTATAGAAATGGAATCGGCTAAAATGGGTTTGGCGGTAAACGAGGACAAAACAAAGTACATGCTGTCAACGAAAAGGGACATTGAACATAGACGAATATGACAGAACGTCACAATTAGACAGTTACAACTTTGATGTAGTAAATGACTTTGTCTACCTCGTTTTTGGTATAACATCAAAAAATAATATCTCGTCTGTAACGATTGAGAAATGTTGACTGACTGGGTTGCATTGGCAGCACGGGCAGATGTAGAAAGGTTGGGTTACATTGGCAACATCAAGAGAGTGACAGGCATTCAGAGAATGCAGATGCAGACGAATATTTGGAACGTCGAAGTATGAATTAGTAATTAATTTAAAAAGTAAGTGTTTCTGTTTAATTGTCAAAAATCAAACGCGAGATTACTTTTGCCAACCGCTGTTTCTTTGGGCTAAGAAGGCAATCGAGTAGTAAAGTCCTTTCTCGATCGACTAAGGAGACTCTATATAAGATCCTTATCATCCCAGTTTTACTATATGAACCTGAAGAATGGACATTATAGAAAGCGGATGAAGATATCCTTGGTCGTGTTGACGGGTTTTAGAGGAGAAGATTCAACCACGAACTATACGAGGTGTACAGCGACATCGACCTGGCTGCGCATAGGGCGTTATAAGATGGCTGGGACATGGAGAGCGAATAAACATCAACGCTCCGGCCCGAAGAGTATTCGATTCCAACCCGGATGTTCAGCGCAGCAGAGGACGACCTCACCTAAGGTGGCGCGCACTAGTGGAAAAAGACCTCAACCAACTTGGAGTGCGCATCTAAAGGCATTTTGACGTCCGAACTTTAATGACAGTTAAGCAAAATTCAACTGTGCTTATACATAGGACTGCCATCGAAAAAATGTACCCACTCTCATATTTGATTTACTTTCAAAAAACTACCGATAAGTCAATAAAATGCTTCTTGTTTTATAGCTGGGACTCCATATATTATTTTTAATTTTTATACCATTTCTGACGGATAGTTAAGACAGACAACATGGAATCTGAATTGGACGTAAGAAAAAATACTATAAAATTTCACTTAGCACACCCAGGGTCGACGTATCTAAAAATTTGGCAAAAAAGTAGATTGTTCGAATTTTTCGGTACACAAAGTGAAAAAATCTACGGCTCGAAAACGTACAAAGTCCAAAAAGTTCCAGATCGAAACGCAAAAAAAAAATTTAGATGCAAAACAACGGGCAAAACTTTTGCAAACTAATTTTTTGACCAAATTTCCATGCACCATAATGGATGATGAAACCTATGTTGTTTTTTCTGATTTTAATCATCTTCCGGGGCAGGCATTTTACACTGCCGAAGGTAGGGGAAAAGTTGAAGCAAAGTTTCGAACCCAACCAAAAGCAAAATTTCCAAAAAAAATTCCTGGTTTGGCAAGCAATATGTTCTTGTGGGCTCAGAAGCCAAACATTCACCACTGCTGGCTCAATAAATGGCGAAATTTATATGAATAAGCGCCTGCAGAAGCGTTTAAGGCCTTTTTATAAAAGTCATCAAGAGCGCCTCCTATTTTGGCCTGATCTTGCATCATCTCACTATGGAAAGAAGGCGATGAATTGGTATGAGCAAAATAACGTTTCGGTGGTGCCTAGAGAGGCCAATCTTTCGAATTCCCCAGAACTTGGGCCAATTGAAAGATATTGGGCACTGGTCAAAAGAGAGTTAACCCGCTTCGGCCCAAATGGCATACATTTTTTTTACTGTTTTCAATCGTTTGCTTTTTGGGGAGTCAACCAACCAAAGCTATCTAAGAAACATATTCTTTCGTAATTTGTTTTTGGGGTCAGATTTGCAAAATCCAAGATGGCGAATCCGATATATCCGATACATCCAATATATCGGATCCGCCATCTTGGATTTTGTAAATCTGACTTCAGATTCGTGATCAGCGACCCCAAAAAACCCCTTTATATCAAATTTGGTCCAAATCAGTTGACTTTGTAAGAATCGTCATTTTTGGCGTGGTTATGGCCGCCATCTTAAATTTCTTTACTTTATCGGTCCTATCTTTTAGAAAAATCGATTATGCCACCAGATACGAAGTATTAGTCTCCTACCGCAGGTGGCTTATGTTAAAATTTACGATTGTTTGGAAAAAACAATTAAAATTTCAAATTTCTTCTGCTTTCGGTTGCCATATTTCAAAAATGGCGGCAGATAGAACAATTCCGTCCCCGGATTCGGAAAGGGCAGAAGAAATTACAATAGAATATGTTTCTTAGAAAGCTTTGGTTGGTTGATTCCCCAAAAAGCAAACGATTGAAAACAGTAAAAAAATGTATGCCATTTGGGCCGAAGCGGGTTAACGGCCACCAAAAAAGCTGTCAACACCATGGAGAAATTCAGACAAATCTGGACAAATAGCTCAAAAAAAGTGACAGATGAGACGATAAAAACAATGATGTAAGCTGTTCCGGAGAAAGTTCGAAAATTTGTTAAAAATAAGGAATAATTTCGTTTTTGTTAATTTTTATAAATTTGGAAATAAAAGCTAAATACTAATAAATATTTTTATTTTTTTGAAATTATCTTTTTATTACATTTTTTTTTAATTTTCTGTGGGTACATTTTTTCGATTGCACTCCTATGTTGCCTTGTTGGTCCTTATGTCATCTTCTTTCTCGATCATTTCTAACCTTATGGTTGGCGTTATGAGTGCTACGTTACGTTTCCTACGTTACGCAGTTTTATATGGTATGCTAGCTGATTTGCTGCTCCTCTGTATGATTTTATTTAATTTAAAATGAGATGCTCCTTGGAATAATTATCCTTGTTGTATGTAAAGTATTTTGAAAAGTTGAGTTTCAGTTTTATCCTCCAATCTGAAAATGAGAGAAGGGAATGCTTCGTCCAAATGACACCCAAATGCAGTTGGCTTGGTGTGGTAGGGGTTTCTGCTGGTACTTTCCACCCTCCTTCGTGTATCCTGTGACTCTGTACGAGTATTGATGACTAGGGAGGAGCAAAATGGGTGAACACGTATAATGCAATTAGACGCCTGAGTTATTCGCGAACTCCAACTCGACGCGACGTGTGTTGTTTTTCTGTGTCGTTCAGTTGGGAGCAATGATCTTCGCAGTATGTACGTATGTATGTGTACATATCATACACGTACGTTGTATTAAGCTTGAGGTGCCAGAACATGCCAATTAAATTCTCGCATGAACGCAGGCTGGCGAATAATGCCGAGTGGCGCATATAGACATTTGAGTATTTGCTTTAAGACCATCAATCCGGTAGCGTTTGTGGATTAGAATAAAAACTTAAGGACTTGCAAGGATACAAGTACATAGTAGTTTACATAGGGAAACAAGAAACTCTGTAACCTGTTGCAGTAATGATGGGATATCAGATACGCTAAGCCCCGTGGAATGTCTTTTCAATAACAGTTGAGGTGAGATAAAAAAAAAACCAAGATTCAATTTATAACTGTTTCATATATTTCCGTCGTCATCTCTAATTTTTTACCATAAAAGTGGAGCTGAAGCATAGCCCAAAGGAGCAGAGAGTCCCAAGGGAGCAGCAAGTCCCAAAGGAGCAGAGAGTCCCAAAGGAGCAGATAGTCCCAAGGGAGCAGCGTAACCCAGGGGACCAGCAGCCAATGGTGCAGAGTAAGCCAAAGGAGCACCCAATGGAGCAGCAGCTAGTGGACCAGCAGCTAGCGGAGCAGCAATTGGTGCAGCAACATATTTAGCAATAGGAGCAGCAGTAAGAACTGGAGCAGCGGCAATTCCATTGTAGTTCCTTGCAACCACCTGACTACTAGTGGCAGTTACAACACCTGGAGCAACCAATGGAGCGGAGTATGCAAGTGGCGCTACAAGTCCTGGCTTGGCAACAGCACAGGCAATAACAGCAAAGATGACAACGGTCTAAGATGAAACAAAAAAATAAAGATTTACTAAGATATCCTCGCAGAGTATTCGCATCCTTAATTTAACTTACGAATTTGAACATGTTGATTTTTGTGTGGTTGCTTTTTTGGATCGATGTATTCCAAGAGGCGTGAGTTTGAAGTCTGTTTTGGGTATCAACACTTCGAGACTTTTATATGAAAGCGGTACGTGCCATCCGTACGTTTATAGCTCATTGAAATTCTTCCGACGACTGTCATTACATCAGGTATGGTGTCTTTGGTACCGTTACCGAATTTCAGATGACCTTTATGTGGATTGATTTTTGTATTTTCTTAGTACCCTTGGCCTTGAATACCGTTGTTTCTATTTTTGTATGGATAAACACGTATGCTTTTGAACTTTTTGTTGCTTCTGGTGCTTTGCATTTTGCAAAATAATGGACAAATTGCCGTCCTCTGGATTTTATAATGAAGCCTCACAGCGGCTTTCCGTCTTTGAATATCTGCGGCCACAAGGAATAACAACATAAGTCGACTTATGTCGAAATTGAGTTTTTCACACCAACGGATGCAACGGATGAATATTCGATTCTACATATTTGCCGTATTTATTTCTTATTTTTATCTCTAGCGTTTGCTGAGTTATAGCTCAGCAAAACGCAACATTAACAGTTTTCCCGCAAATATGCAAATATGAAAATAATGTTTCATGTTTAATGTTAATTTTTTAAAAATAAAAAAAATAATTTAAAATTAAGCAGTTTGGTGGGCTGATTATCTATATTTTTCAGATTAAAATTGTATCTTGTTTATTTTACTTAAGTCTTTTCACTAGCCAATATCGTATTCATATCAGAAAACACTCTTCGACTGGGGCGCTACTGCCGTAGATATCTATGAAAATTCGCATGAGGGAAATACAGTATGTGTCCAATGAGTTATGACCGATCGAGTTTTCAGCGAATTTTTGTACTTTTTGATGTTAGTGTCCTGTGAGATGCGTTTTTTTTTTTTAAGAATACGGTTAGCTACGGATTTTCTCTATACTTTCTTTAATTTCAGTAGCAGTCACCGAAGGACTACCTA
Organism: Brachyopa scutellaris; assembly: GCA_949775065.1. Classification (NCBI taxonomy): domain Eukaryota; kingdom Metazoa; phylum Arthropoda; class Insecta; order Diptera; family Syrphidae; genus Brachyopa; species Brachyopa scutellaris. The sequence continues at coordinate 106,383,319 of OX459113.1, forward strand.
CGTGCGTACGATAGATGTGCACCAACCAACACATAAAAAGGTTTAAAGGTGCTTTTCTTAAAGCGCTCTTTTAGCTCACAGTTGGCAATAGTGCGGTTGCAAAAAAGCATTGTAATAAGTGGAAAAGTGATTTGTGACTTAAATTAAAGAAGTTGCAGTTAGTAACATTAAATATTTGTTTGAAAATTTATATATACATAAATATCTCATAGAAAGTCGGAATTGATTTTTGTCAATAGGGGTTAGAAAACCGACATTTCTGTCGAAAACAAATCACAAGTTGCTGCTTTGTTGATTGTGAAGGAGTCCAGCTATATAGCCGAGATTGTTGGAACTGCGTAGTCTTCAGTAGTCAACATAGCAAAACACGTGGACATACCAGGCTGTTCAACCTTGATTACGCCAAATAATAGGCAAAACTGTGGGAAAAAAAAAACAACAACAATGACTGACCGGAAAATCGTTCATAAAGCTCTATAGCAACGTAATGCACCAGCTCACTGCATTTTAAAGGATTTGAACGAAGCTGGAATCGACCTATTGATGAGAACTCTGCGACGTCGATTTAAGGAAAACTCCTTGGTCTGTAGGAGATTAGCAGAGAACCTTAAATTGACCAACGTCATGCGAAAATGGTGATTGTATGAGATTGCGGGAGTAGGTAAGTTAATTTTTTCTTCAAATTTTTTCTCACAATAAAAGACGAAACAGTTTTAGTAATTCTCCCGTAATCACGATTTTATTTTAAGTTGTCTGCAACGATGAGTGTCGCTTAGAAGCCGTGACGGAGACGGCCAAATTCGTCCGCAGAAGGCCCAAATGAAAGATATTCAGAGCATTGCATTGCTCGGACGGTCAAATACCGACCGTCTGTGATGATTTGGAATTGCATAACATGCGAAGGTACGAGGCCAATTTATAATATTGATGGAAGAATGGACTGCAATCAGTATATTCACGTCGGAAAGTTCTACGGCCATATTTGAACACATTAGACCCTCCCAGAGAAGAATGCGTCTTTATGGAAAATTTAGCTCCATACCACACATCCAAAGCAAGCATAAAATGCTTGGATTCCATGAAATTGAAAGTCTTATCACGGCTTGGCAATTCTCCGGATTTGAATCCTCTTGAAAACTGCTGGGCCTACCTAAAATCTTGCGTTTATAGTCAAAGAAGCAATACCATAAAAGAGTTCAAGCAGAACATTGAAGATATCTGGAAAAACGAGCCCCTATGAATGAAATGGTCGCGAAATGCATAGAAAGCATGCCCAAAAGAGTAAATGAGGTAAAACAAAAGGGAGGCAGTACTAAGTATTAAGATGTAATAACCTTTTTTTTTTTGCTTTGTTATCACTGTTATGCCATGTAATAATAAAAATGTGCAACAAGATTTCAAATAATCCAATTAATTTTGTTTTTATTGGCTGTCAAAGCGAAAAATCGCATATGTGTGTAAATAAAAGGTTGTTCAATAAGAGCGCTACAATGAAAATGAAATTCTTTATTCCTGTGAAAGTACGTTCGATGCCATTATGTATGGAACTCGATTTCTTTTGCATGGCCACCACGGGCACGCTTGCAGAAGTCCAGACGCTGAACCCAATTTTCGACGGTTTTCAAGCATAAATCGGCCGATACTGCTGCAATTTCACGTTCGATATTCGTACGAAGTTCATCAATCGTCGCTGGCTTGTTGGCATAGACCATAGACTTGACGTAGCCCCACAGGAAATAGTCTAACGGCGTCAAATCGCACGACCGAGGCGGCCAAGCGACTGGGCCATTTCGTGAGATAACACGTTCTCCAAACTTGGTTTCCAATAAATTGATTGTGACATTCGCTGTGTGGCTTGTGGCGCCGTTCTGTTGGAACCACATGTCCTCCAAGTCCATATCATCCAATTGGGGCCAAAAATATTCGGTTATCATTGAACGGTAGCGATTCCAATTCACAGTAATGTGCCGGTCTTGATCATCACGGAAGAAGTACGGCCCAATGACGCCGCCTGCCCATATACCACACCAAACCGTAATTTTTTCGGGATGCAATGATGACTCATGGAGTACGTGCGGATTGCTGCTGACCAATACCACATATTTTGCTTATTGACGAAGCCATTCCGCCAGAAATGAGCCTCATCGCTGAAGATGATTTTTCGATGAAAATCCGAATCATTTTCAAGTTGTTGCTCAGCCCAATTCACGAACATACGACGCTTCTGGTGGTCAAGCGGCTTCAGTTCTTGCGTCAATTTAATCTTGTAAGGATGTAGGCCAAGATCTTTTCGCAAAATTCGCCACAACGACGTCACAGAGATGCCCAACGCTTGAGAACGACGTGTGAGAGACACATTTGGGCTTTCTTCAACTGAAGCCTCAGCGGCAGCAATATTCTCGACACTACGGGCACTTCTTTGTCTCACTGGCACGGGAACATTTTGTACTATGCCTGTGGATTCAAATTTTTCCACTAGACGCGCTCTATTGTCGATCTGCTAGGACGATTATGACGACCATAAATTGGACGTAGCGCTCTTAACGTTGAGGCCACTGACTCCGAATTTCGGTAGTAAATTTTAATAATTTCGACTCATTGTTGGCTCGTATGTCTTTTCATCATGAAATGGCAAACCTTACTGAAGAGAAATGAAATATGGCGTCGTTTGCTGTCCCTGTCGCTCTACTTTTGTAGCGTCCCTGTTGAAAAACCCTGTACTTCCATCCAACAATTTTTTTGAGCTGTTAACCCAAAAATCACGCAAGATTTGAATTTGCGGCAAAGAGTTGCCATCGCAATAAAAAAGCAGCGTGACAACTGATAGTTCAGTGGTTTTTCAAAATGGAGTACTACACGAAAGAGCAAAACATTTTAATTGATGAGCAATATTTTAAAAATATTGAAAGTCCGTTCAAATGACGAACAATTCAAATCTTGCGTGAATTTTGGAATACCGTTTAACCGAACACTCCAGTATCTTGATTGCTAAGACCCTGCTCAGTAAGTAAGTTCATCACTTTTTGAACTTCCTCCCAAGATGGGGCTTTTGTTAGGCTTGCCCATTCAGAAATGTCTACTTCCGTGTTGAACTGAGAAGAAAGCGGGAAGGAAACCATGAATTTGTTTTTGACTAAAATTTTTTTGTGTTAATTAATTGCATTCAACATCGTCTTCCGACGTGGATGGTTTTTGGTTTATGGTTGAACGAATTTTTTTTAGCGGATGTGCGGTCTCGCGTCTGGAGTTTCTGGTTCGATTTGTAAGGAATCGAAAAGAGATGTTCCTGACTATATAACTGAATGCAATGCAACAGATCGTCTTGTTTTGAAGCGGGACATTTGCGTTTCCTTGGGGACAGCGGGACACATAGCTCGAAAGCTGGACGTATGGTCAACTTACACATAACTCAAAAAACGTGATTTTTTAGAAAACGCATTTAAAGTTTTTAATTGACTACCACCTTGCAGGTAATTGTATTACCGTAAAATGGGGTGACTAGCAACTGCGGGGTGACTAGCAACAATTCCCAGTAAGAAAACAAACAGTGCTCTATGCTCTACATTATTCCACACTGGCACAAATTTTTTGGTCAAATCAAAAAAAGATACATTCTTTTTGCATATCGGCAACTCCAACACCAAGTATCAGACCTACTTTCGCGCTAAATTGGCTTTGAGTGTTGAATATATTTTTTGAAGTGATTTTTGTTGGTCTGAAAACTCTTTAAATTTCGGTGTGAAACAGTGAAGATTTATTCTTTATTTTATATTGGCGCCAGAGCCTATTTGATTATTAAGCAGATTAACTAAAAAAAGTACCGTAACATGGGGTGACTAGCAACTGCGGAGTGACTAGAAACGATTTCCAAAAAAAAAAAGCAAATCGTACTCTATGCTCAACATCATGCCACACTGGGACATATTTGTTGGTCAGATCAAAAAGGATATATTGATTATGCAAATTGGAAGCTCCAACACAAAGTGTCAAACCTACTTTCGCGCCAAATTGGTTTTGAGTGTGGTGTATATTTCGAAGCGACTTTTGTTGCTCTGAAAACTCTATAATTTTCGGTATGAAAAAGTGAAGCTTTGTTGTTTATCTCGTATTTGCGGCAGACCCCATTTATTTAGTAAAAAGATAGTAAGTGAATTACTAAAAAAAACATATATTTTAGTCCAAAGTTTGAAAACTTAATTTTTTTTTAATAAAAATGGGGTGACTAGCGCCGGGAAGGGGGTGACTAGGGACGGGAAAGGGGTGACTAGCGACTACACTAGGGTGAAGAACGCAATCATCATTTAATTAATTTGAATTCTTTTTTTTTTTGTTTTTATAACTATTTAAAGCTATTAAAGTTGCACTTTTATGAACGAAAATATATTTTTTTCATTATTTGTTGAATTTTTTTCAGATTGCAACTTAAAGTGCATTTTAAAACTTTTAAACTTAAATTTTAATAAGTTTGTGGTATTTTTCACTCCAGTGTAGTTGCTTGTCACCCCTTTACCGTCGCTAGTCACCCCAACGACCGGGTGACTCGCAACAAGGCATATTTTGCCCAAACTTAAATAGAACGGCTTATTGCATAGCATCGGGGTGACTGCCAATGAAAATAGGAGCCGTGACTCATGTTTTGGTTCACTCACATTGAGAGTACGATAAAAACTTAAGAAAATACAGTCAAAACGAAAAAAAAAAAAATGTTGCTTGTCACCCCATTTTACGGTATTTCTTTCCCTTCTCACAGAGAGAGGGAGAGTACACAAGATATTAACATGAAATTACACAATATGAAGCATGACATAGCGAATAATTCTGCATCATTAACTCAAAAATCGCGTTTTTTGAATTTTGACAGTCTTCAAGTGAATGAGCGATATGTTCTTATGCTCCAACAGTTAATGCAACTAACGCAACCATAAGTAATTGTATAAAAATATTTTTATTCTCATCTTTATTTCTGTATCAACAACTTTCTTATACGGTGCATAGTTTTTTGTAAGCTAACGTCAAACATTTCAACTGCTCCCCTGAAAAATTGTGACAACGACTTATGCTGTTATTCCTTGTTGACACAGATATATAGGCGATACGGAGTGAGATCCATCAGATTTTGTTAAACCCCTTAAAAATTAAAGGACTCTCCTGAATTTATAAAAACAACAAATGTTTATGTAAATTTATTCACAGGCCCAATTGCCCCTTTCCTGACCCAACAACAGCATCCTCGCACCCAGGTTATTAAAACCAAATCAAAATACTTTCTGTACCTAAAATCCATGAACTTTTTGTAAAGTCCTCTTAAACGAACTCATTCTGCGGTCAGTTGCCCAAAAACCTTTTCGAATACACCTTAAATCTTAACAAAAAGGACGAAAAACAAACAACAAATCCTTTTGCACTGTTTTACTTCGCGCATCTTGTAATTAACGAAAATAACCATAGCAAGCATTTTACGCCGTCGGCAAATTACACTATTCCAAGCAGCGACAATGGAAAATTACAAAAATTTGTTAATCATGAGGAGGGAAAAAAAGGACTAACCCAGCGCCAACGGGGGAACGGAGAGTGGTCCCAACGATTTGCAATAATCACAGTGAACATTTTCACTGGAAAATTTGCGCACATAACAAAGGTACACGCTCAAAGCCACAAAGCTGTAATAATGAGTTACTGTGGCGAAGCAGTTGGTTGCCACGAGTCCTTAAGAGGAATACGAATTTTTTAAAAAAGCAAAACATAAAAACAACTCAGACTTTTAGCTATCGGCGGTTTTTTAAGGATTAAAAAAATTAAAAATAAACACAAAAAAATGCAGCGGTTTTTGGATTAACTGAGAATAAAACCGCCGAAGGAGTACTGTTGATACGGCGCGCGGGATGAAGTAATCGCCATTACCACCGAAAGTCGAAAAAAAACTTGCAATTCTTGTATACCCGAGTATAAGCTCGAGGTTCGCCCCCAAGCAATCCTAAGTCCTGGTTTAGGGATAAGCAAACATTATGCCGTTTTCCCTGTATGGAATAAATATTACTTTCCTTTTTGTTCCACTTGCTGCCCCCGCACAAACTATACAGGGATCCTACATAGAAGTACAGAGTCCTTGTTGACTTTTGTCTCTGTGGTTATGGTTGGGTTCGGCGTTGGCGGAATTACTTCCGTTCCTTGGTTAAGCGTGTGTAATTAGAATGTGTCTACTGGGGTTGATGACTTCTCATTCAAGCGGAAATGTTAATATCGCCAAAGTCTGGAGATTTTAATTGCTGCGCCCGTAGCGAACACCTTTTTAATTGTTTTCTTTTCGGATGAGAATAATGAAAGTAGAAACTTTTCCATACCTGGGAAGGATTCTCGCATATGGAATTCTAAAAACTTGTCAACCTAACGCAGTACGGCAACTAAAATACAGAGTTAGGACAGAAGGACTTTCATTGTTTCTCAGGATTTAGAATAGAACTTCACCTAGTTTCTGTACTGATCCATAGCACAGCGGTGCAGAAAGCAGAAACTGCCGTTCGACAAAATTTTGCTCAAACAAATTTTTCAAATTTTGGCGAATTGGTTGCAATAACTACACTGAGTCCAAAAAGTCTCCGTACAGGTATCACTTCTTACTTCTCAACTCCTAAAAACATCAAAGCAAAGTGATTTAAGATAAAAGTTCCACCCTAATTTGAAGAAATACATCTGACGAAATAGTTAATTAACAAAGAAACAATATTTTAGTAAAATAAACATACAAAAAAAAAAAACAATTAATAAATTCAGTGCTTGAATAAAGCAAAAAAAGTCTCCGTACAGTGGTTAATTTTCTTAAAAATATAAATGAATATGAGAAAAAAATATCAAATTAATACGTAGTTGTTCCGTCTCTATTATGAGTCTTTTAATTGTTTAATTGGTTTCACGTGGAATGAACCAGGTTAGATGTGATGTCTGGGCCATTTTTTGTCCAATCATACATTAAAATTGTTTTGGCTGATTTGTATTGCTTATAGCGCTGGAAAGCTAATTAGCGCACCCCAATGAAAATTCAAACTTATGTTTATTTCTGCAATTTCTTTTACTTATAAGCGAACAAATGCTTAAGAGTTTAATACGTGCATCAATGACAAAACTTAATCGAAAAAAAAAATGTCGTTTTGCAATACGATTCCGTGTTGTATAAGATTTACCGTAAGTGTTTTTGTTTTACTGTGGCATTTTAATTAGCACACCCAAGCATTCAAGTAAGTTTTTACTGAAAAAATTCCAATTCTGTGATCAAAGCTATTATTTTTCGGTTAAGTATGGAGGTGGCAGCGTGATGTTATGGTGCTGCTTTTCGGGAAGAATGGTACAAAATTCCTCCTGAAGTCTGTGCTGACCTAATGACGTCATTAAGCAGGAGATATGTTGCCGTTGTTGTTCAGAAAGGATACCCAATCGAATATTAAGTAAATCTGAATAGCCAAAATCACAGTTACATTACTTCTTAGTTGTTCTCACTATTTTTCGGACTCTCTAAGTATCATTTTAGAGAGCAGTTGCCTCACCTAATAACACGTCCATAAAGCATTGATCTTAATCATTGTCTTTTTTTTTCGAAATTATAGTTACATTTTCTATTTTTGTTTTTTATTTTTCGTAAAATATAATAATGTGTTCAAATAAAACTATGAACTTTTTTAATGCATTTTGTCGCCAGAAAGAACAATTTCAATGGGTGTGCTAATTAGCTTGCCACCCCTGTAGAATGCTGGCAACCTTTATTTTAAGTAATTCTACAATTGCTCGATTAGGTCCAAATCAGATGACTGCACTGGGTGTTTCAGCTTCCTTTGAACATTGTCAAGTAACCAGACCTTAATTTAGTTGTGCTTAAATGTAGATTTTCTCTGAGTATATTCAGAATTGCACATTTATCCATTCAGCAATCGACGAAAATGAGATTTCCCACGCCGGAGGAGACCATGCAACCCCAGCCCATTTCGTATCCATATTCGTATTTTACTGCGGGCGCTAAATGTTTAATATCTATTTCGGTATTGAGTTTTTTCTACTCCATACGACGACCATCCGATCCAAAAAATGTTAAACTTACTGTCATAGCTGCATATAAACGTATCTCAAAATGAATTATCCCTGTTAAAAGTCTCAATAGCGTACTGCAATTTGGCTTACTAGTTCTATTTTTTAATGAATGATTTCCTGCTGCTGACCCGACCATTAAAACCATTTCGTTTCAACCCATTGCTTACACATTTCTTATTATCTATTCACAAACATTAATTTCATCACTTGTTTGAAGATTTGCAGCTATTGCACAGGGACTTGTTTTCGAAACCTTGTTCACAACCATCAGTCATCCAGGATCTTGGTTTATTTGTTATAGTTTTGTTTTTTTTTTTGTAATAGCTGGATGACATATTGCACCGAAGAACCCATTTTGTTAATAATTTTTGAAATTTTAGCTAGAGATTTACCTTTTTCCTTTAGATACCATAATTTTTAGTTGCGATAGGAATTTGGTTATTTTTTTCCTCCATATTAAAAAAAAACTCACTTTTTTAACCAAAAATGGGAAAAACACAATTGGTCGTTTCCGAAAAGCAACTTTCAGCATGGCTATATAATACAGAAAACACCGTAAGATCCTTGGAACGGTTGCTGTACGGAGACTTTTTTGTTCTTCAACAACGGCCGTACTGGACGTTTGCGTTCATAAACTTCAAGTTATAATGTGAAAGTAAATGAAATTTGGTAGAAATAAAGAAGAAAAGATTCTCTAAACGCTTCTTTTTTTATTTAATCATTGTATTTGGATCTCATTGAAGCATTTATTTCGGGCATGTGCTGCTGTACGGCGACTTTTTGGACTCAGTGTACATATTTTTTAATGAGGTTTGGTTTAATTAGGTATTTTCAAACGTTTCATGACAATTTTAGAGTGTTAGAATTTTTTACCTGGAGTCAAGGGAGCAAAATGGTCTTAAACCGAAAAATAGGTTTTTTGGGTACTTGGCACATTTTTAGAAATTAATGAAAAATGCTTAATTATTGCAGGTTTCTTTTTTTTTATTGCTTCCCAGAAACATTGTCCATTCAATCAGTACTTTATTGAGCCCCCTCTTTCTTTTATAACTGCTGCACATCTTCGATTCATTGACTCAGATAGGTTTTCCCATATGAATATGAATCTGCAAGTGCCACTAAAAGCTCTAACGCGGGGGGCTCTAATTCATATTCTAGGACACTTAGATAAACTACTGTAGTGACTTTCAATTCTAAAGAGGCCAGTCTACCTTTTTCATCTCCAGGGAAGCATCCCCAGACCATCACATTTTCAGTTCTGGGGGCATCCGTAGGAGGCATTCAAAGCTCAGTCTTTCCTTTGGTTCTCTTCACGCAGGAATCCTCCCATCTCCAACATGCAGCTTAAACTTGGATTCGACAGAAAAGATAACATTGTTTCACCTGCCTAGAATCTAATTAAGATGTTTATCAGCCCAAATTAATCGGTTTTCTCTAACTCTTATTGGAAAATCCGTCTTTAGTACTGACTTGAGTACTCTACGTTCACCTTTTACGAGCCTTTTCTCACTGAGCGTGCTTAAACAATTTTTTGCGTAACTCAAAATAGATCATTTCCGATATCCACTGAAGTCTTGAACCAATGCCGACGGTTCTGGAGCACAAAAAAACGATCTTCCACTAGGGTCGTCTTTTTTGGGCTCGCTGAGACTTTCCCTCTGCTGGTAATCACGGTCTCACGATATTTTTTAAATTCCATGCTACAATTCATTGAACAACATTAGATCTTACAGAAATTTGACGGTTTGTCGAATTCAGACGTTACAGACACAAAATATTAGATTTCCACTCGAAACTGATTATTCCCATTTTTTTGTTTTTTTAATCACTTTGGTTCGTTTTGGACGACTATCACGAGTTAAACGCACCTCTCATTCATAATTACATCGAATTGTGTGCACTAATTGAACGATGTTTTGCTACCTAGTGCAAAAAAACATCGTAGCTCTCATAAATTCCGAGAACTCCCATCCGAAAGAGTAAGAAAAGGTTTGAGCAACATTTTTCGAACGGCACTGTATGGTTTTCTAAATGCCCAACTGAGCAATGATGTGTAGATGAGAAGCTCCACAGACATTTCTCAGGACAACCTGACCACTTCTCGACCGGCACCAATAAATCTAAGGAGAATGGTGGTGAGAAAACTTACAGCTAGCCACACAAGTAATTACAGCAAGCAACTGTCTCCAGGGATCATAAAGGTATACTCGTATGTTAAATAAATACAAGAAGTAATATAATGTGCTTAAGCTTACATAGTACTTCTTTACGCATTTCACGCATTTAAACGTATCCAATGGGTGTTGGGGTTTTTTTTGTGTTTCGGTTGCCTTAAGTCGCTTTTCGGATTTAGCAGTTTATTGGTTTTTATGTCCAACTTCGTACGTGACATGAAATTTCTTAGTGAAGTTTAATTGTAGACGGGTTTCTGAATGGCGATCATTGGTATGCGAGACGTGTGTAATTTAGATTTTATGAATCATTAAGGCACTTGACCAATTAGTGGGAATTTTCTTTATGCAATAATGAAAGATTATTTTTTTTATTTTGTATCTTAAGTTGTCGTTCATTGTATTGTATTGTTTTGTATTTCTTTTGGGAAGTATTGGAAATGTTCCAAGTGAGGCTTGATTTGGTTGCCATCTTCTCTTTCCTATCTACAGTAGAATCTGCTTAAGACGCATTTCAAGAGACACCGGTAGGAAATAGTGTCTTAGGCGGGAAGCCGTATTATGCGGATAGAGATGAAAAGTAGGAATAAGCTATTAAGAAAAAAGGTAAACATTTTATTTTTGAACTAACTACATTTTATTAGAGACTAGAGGGAATAACAAAGTTATCTAGATTTAATTGGTTAAGCTGCTTCGATGATTTATTATACAAAAAATGTTCGATTTTGTTTAGGTAATATAGACTTTGTTCTCCATTTGAAATGCTTGAAATCAACGTTCTCAGAAGTTTGACAGACTGTACACCATTGGGCTGATGGTTCTACTTCATCGCTTTCATCTTCTGATTCAGCCAATGAAGCGGTATCACTAATGAATTCTTCTGCTTATCGTGTCGCTGTGAGAGCGTATTAAGCGGGGAAAAACGTTCTATCCGCATTTTTTCCATTAGAATTCTAGTCAGAATGAAGGGACTGGCGAAAATGTGGGTTAAGAACGGGAAAGCATCTTAAGCGTGAGCGCCGGATTCCACTGTAGTTTGAAAACCTTTAAAAATTCAAGAAATCCGAATAAAGTTTTAAATGACATTTTGGTTACGGTTATCAGTATGTTGAATTTTGAAGTGAATACTGCTTTAGCGACGTATTGTTTATGAAAACGAGTTACGATAAATGCGTTACGATAAATTTCGATAAATGTGTTTCGATAACGGCGAAATGATTCCATACCGGGGCCCATCTGTCTGTCCGTCTGTCTGTCTATCTGTTTGTCTGTCTGTCCGTCCGTCCGTTTGTCTGTCTGTCTGTCTGTCTGTCCGTCTTTTTGTCTGTCTGTCCTTCCGTCCGTTTGTCTGACTGTCTATCCGTCTGTCTGTCTGTCCGTCCGTCTGTCTGTCTGTCTACCTTTTAACATCTAAGCCGCTGAACCAATTGTAATGTAATTTGGCAAACAGAAAGTCTGGGACCTGGGGAAGGACAAACGCGGAGAACCCACTCGCTAGGGGGCGCTGGAGTCAAGTTATTAAAAAAACCTTTTCACGCCTAAGCCGCTGAACGAATTGTAATGTAATTTGCCAAGGCATAGTCTGGGACCTAAGGAAGGTCTTAGGTGGAAAAACCGCTTGCTAGGGGGCGCTGGAGTGAAGCTATTAACAAAACCTTTTCACGCCTAAACCACTGAACCAATTATAATGTAATTTGGCAAAGAGATAGTCTGGGATCTGAGGAAGGACATAGGCGCCCGCTAGGTGGCCCTGGAGTCAAGTTATTAGCAACTTCTCTATTAACTGACCAAAATGATTCATATTGACAATTTATGTTGGTATAGTACCAAAAGAGAAAACTACAAAAACTAGACCCGATGGGTGGCGCTGGAGTCGAGTTATTAAAAAATTCTATATATAATGAAATTTTGAATAGCTGTTTCTTTCATAATTTCAATTACAAAAATATAGTCAAGCTTACATTCATATTTACTAAATTTTATTACACATTTTCTATCGATTGTACTAGACTAGACAAATTTCTTCTTCTCTTGCACACTAAACATTACACAACTGCTTTGGATTGGATAAGTATTCACTTCCCCCGAGAGCTTATGCGGATGAGGCTCACACATATTTTATTTGCCCCGCGGTCGCTGTGCTGTGAAAAGAGAGTCATCCCGAGAAGGCAGCGGGCAGATGCCAAGTTTTAGTTTTTTTTTTGTACAAAAAACGCGACGGGGAATTAGCAATAATACCTGATGAGTGATGATGTCGAGAAATTCATAGATTCAATTCAATTCAATTCAATTTATTATAATTACTATTCGGAAGTACAAGTAAGATTCAAGTCTTTTATAGTACATTATAAAGTTAAATATTGACATTGGTTATTTACAATTATAATTATAACTAACTTATAACTAATAGGCAGAAAAAGGGGAGATATGTACATATGTTTGTATTGAAATTTGTTTATTATTATATTAATTAAAAGGAAAATTGTGGATAGGGAAATAAAAGAAAGGGGCAAGGAAAATGTATATATGTAGATCATTATATATTTACGAGTATTAAGGCTTATTGAAATATTTCAAAATTTCTGTCTTGAATGGTTTTGTTCCAGATATTTGTTTCACATGCGTGGGAAGTGAATTCCAAAGTCTGGCGACGTGGACAAAAAGCAGACGCGAGGTATTTAAATATTTAGAGGCAGGAGTAATAAGATTATATGTCCTAGATGATTGCGCAAATTGTATCTTCTGAAATAAATATGGTGGTAATCGGTTCTGGACTATCTGGTGCATAAAAATACAACATCTCACATCTAAAAATTCTTTAAGACTACACCCAAGAATAAGTCGATGGTAATTTGATATGTGATCAAATCTGCGGAGACCATAAACGTATCTGACCATGTCATTAAATGCAACACGCAACTTATGCTCAGACTGCGAGTCAAGCTTACAATAAACAACTGTAGCATAGTCAATTATTGGCACAAGAAGGGTCTTAACTAGCCTTAACTTTGTTTCAACGGGAGTAAAGGCCGCTGACAGCCATAATTTTCGGAGTGCACCATAGATACGTCCAATCGCAAAATTAATGTGGTCAGTAGCGGAAAGAGAACCGTTTATGCGGAATCCTAAGTTATTAACTTTATCCACAAACTTGAGTGGCATATCTGATATAAATACTGGCGGTAAAAAATCGACAGTGTAATGTTTTTTTGAAATAATGATTGCTTGAGACTTAGCTGGATTGAGCATAAGACAATTGGTTACTGACCAGTCATATATATTTCTTAGGTCTTCATTGAGCCTATAAACCAGATCTTCAATCAATCCAACTGGCCTGGACAAGTATACTTGCACATCATCTGCATACAGGTGTAAAGATACGCTTTTACAAACGTTGGTAAGATCATTAATAAATATGCAAAATAGGATCGGGCCCAAAATTGATCCCTGTGGAACACCAGCCAAAATGTTTAGTAGCTGAGAGGAATTGTGACCAACTGTGACCTTTTGTTTCCTATCTGATAAATAGTTTTTGACAAGTTTTACCGATCCTTCACTAAATCCAAAATATGTACGCAGTTTGGCACATAGCATTCTGTGACTGACGCTATCAAAAGCTTTGGAAAAATCAAGCAAACAGAGCAAGGTAATATTGTCCAAATCAAATTGGATCCTTATGTCATCAATGACCTTTACAATGGCGGTTGAACAACTATGGCGTGGCCGAAAACCAGATTGAAAAGGGGACAACATTGAATGACGACTAAGGTGGCTCGATATCTGTTTAGCAAGGATTTTTTCCAAAACTTTTGAAAGGCACGGGAGAATAATTATCGGTCGAAAGTCAGTTGTAGATGAGGGGTTTTGTTTTTTCGGCACAGGTATCACTTTTGCTATTTTCCAGCTATCAGGAAAGGTGGAAGAATAAATACAGAAATTTATTACGTGAGTAAAATAACTTAAGAAGTGGGGGAGTACAGTTTTAATGAATCGAATAGGAAGACCATCCTCACCTACGGCATTGGACCTTATCGAATTAATTATTCCCATCACTTCAATTTCCGTAACTACCTCAAAGTTAAAATCAGCTGAAGGTACAGATGCTACCCGTGGGTTCGGTATGAGTGGTGCATCGGCTCCACCAGGTGTCAGGAATGACTTATTTAAATCATTTACATCAGGCATACTACAAGACGTATTTTTCTTTCCTACACCAATAGAACGCAGGTTGCTCCACAGTTTTTTTGTGCATAGTTGTGTGCTCAGTTTGGACAGAAAATAGCTCTTCTTAGTTCTTCGAATAGTAGCAGTGGAATGATTCCGAGACCGGCAGTAAAGCTCCCAATTTTGGCTTGTTGGATTGGCTTTCCACTTGCAGTACAGCTTTCTACGTACTTTAATGGCCCTTAGGACATCAGAGGTAAACCACGGGCAGTTTCTGTTACGCACAACAATATTCTTTATAGGAACATGTTTATCAAAGAGGGCGAATAATAAACATTGAAGGTGGTCTACTTTTTGACTGGCATTATGAAGGTTATAAACATGGTACCATGGCAAAAGATCTGCATCCCATTGCAGAGCAGCATAGTTCATAGAAGAAACGTCTCTAAATTGAAATAACAAAGGGATAGTTGTACGCAGAAAATCAAGGTTGTATGTGCAAAAAATCAGATCATGATCCGATACACCTTCCAATGACAGTTGATCTTGCAGTACTACATTCGCACAGTCAGCTACAATGAACAGATCAAGAAGGCTTGGAGATGCATTTGGGGCAAAACGAGTTGCATACAAATTTAACACAGCCAGTCCAGACGCAGCAACACAGTCTAAAAGTTGAAGGGTTCGCGAATCAGTTTGGATTGCCCAAATGAGATTTGGTGTGCCCAAATGAGTTTCTATATGATACACGGCATTACGACTACAAAGCTGTTTCAAATAAAATTAAAAACTCGTAGTGAGATATGAAGGTACTATTCTGAACCAAAAGAGTTTTGGCTTTCTCCAGTTCGTTGAAATGTTTGAGATCTTCGGTGCGATGAGGTCGTGTATCATCTCAAAACTTACAAAGACGATGGAACTCACCATAATCCTTCCATTTTTCATTTATTTCACTTTCTTCTCTTCTTTGATGCAAAAGTAAGAAGAAGAGCAGTTCATCTTGATCAGAACTGCTGCACATTTCTGCTCCACAGCGACCAACGTGTTCTGAAGAAAATCACTGGGATGCCAAAAGTTGGCCGTTTTATGTTTGAAATCAATCAAACGACGGATCACATATTGGTGACTCGGAAAAAAAATTATTATTTACGTTTAAAGCTTCTTTTTTAAACAAAAAATTTGTTTATATACGTATTTATTTTCTACTTTTTGGTATCTGATATTTTTTACAATTTTACGTCGGTACGTATGCACCATATGTACATAATATGTATATTGGCTTGGGTGGGTTTGATACGGGAAGTTTAATAAGAATGTATTGAGATTTTACTCGTCAAACCCTTTCATTTGATTCCGTCCAGCATTTTGGATTAAGAATAACGGCACTTAGCTAATCCAATTCTATGTACTTGTCAATCCCTTTCATTTGATACCCATATTAAGGAATTCGTGAAGATAACAGTAATCCACTACAACGTCATCAAAAAAATATACTATGTACATATGTATATTGTATTGCCATCGGACTTATAAGTGTATTACGTTATTTCAGGATGATCGGATATCTGGAAGTGGATGTAAAATCGATTCCCAGATTTGGCCCTCACAGAATGTGAGGTTAATATAAAGCCTCGAATAAAAACACAAGAACTGAAGGAATTAAATACACAAGTCAATCTTGATTAAGTGTTCATTTTCCTGGCAAATTTGGAAAGCAATACTATTTCTTATGCAAACCTTTATTTGTTATTACAATTTTTAATCTTGTTGTCATCGATTCAATAAGTTTTATTTACGATGAGATAAATGGCTTATTTCTCTCAATTCTTCTAATAAAACCCGTTTTAGCCAATACCTTTTTGAAATGAGATATTTTCGAATGGGATTAATGTCTGAACTTTGCATGACGTGGGTGGGATAGCTATGACAACAACCACAAGCGAACAGTTTGAGCTTTGTGTTTCCGGTCATTGTCTTGATAGAGTGGAAAGCCGAGCAAGGTACATTTTCTGATCCATATTTTCTTCGATAAAATGTAATCAACCAGGTCCAGCATAACTGAAAACGACTTCTCTGAACAGAGTCTGAGCGAATTAAGCGCGTTCTGAACTAAGTGTGCTCTGAGCGCAGTCTGAGCGGCGAGTGCTCTGATTTCTTTTTGAAACACACTTGAGCACTTAGCTGTCATATGATTTTTCAATCGTATTATTTCAACCATGTTTTTCATCCATTTATAACCTAAAATTAAGTTTATGCTAATTGATATAATTATTAATATTATTTAACACAATTATTAAATTGAATTAACTAACTTTTACGCCATAGCAAAAGCCTCGTCCGCCATTTCATTTTTTTTCCATTTTTTTCCCATCTGTGAAATGTGACTTTGGCTACGCAACGCCCAGCATTTTACTCAGAATGCCCTGTCAAGTCTGAGCACCCTCTGAGCGAAAAAAAATACACGTTCCACTTCGGTCCACACTCTGAACATTCGGAGCCAGGGTTGCCGCTGAAAATTTTGAAAAGGTCGCAAAAAAACGGGTCATGGAGCAAAAAAATAGTCACAACAAAACCATATAATGTAAACATGGTAACGACGCTAGACCACCATATCCATTATTATTAGGTCTGTTTGGTAACTGCTAATTTTACGTAAAATTACCAAGAATCACTCAAATCGGTGTTTGGTAACCCAAAAAAAATGAAATGAAATCAGAGAAGAGAAGAGAGAGCCAAATGAGAGTGTCAAAAAAAAAATGCCCCCTCTAGTTATTTCCTGTGATATCTCGTTACAAATTTTTCTTGGAGTAAGCGAGGGACATCTGTCAAACCCAGCCATCTGACAATTTGTGAAATGTCATAATCTTCATTGTTAATGGGAAACAAAAACAAAAATATCAGGCTTGCCCAAGTGTTGCAAAAGCGTTTGGTTACTTTCTTGCAAGTATTGCATTCTCTGAGACGATTTTCACCTACTTTTCAAATTAATTACTATTTGACAGATGTCCCATTTTCATCACAAAACTTTTTTCAAAAAAAAAAAAAAAAAAACAAGAACGCATTGCATTATACAAAAAAAGTCGTGAGTTTGTACCAGTACCAGGTATGCTCCTAAAATTGGATGTGTAAACATATACAGATACAGATTGACGTTATGAAATATTTACATACTTCGAAATAGGTAGTCTCAAAAAGCCTCCAAAAAAAGTGAAAAGGGTCAAAAAGAGGTGTTTTTTAAAAAGTCAGGTCATAGTTTCTGCGCGTCAAAAAAGGGTCAAATTGCGACTTAAGTCGCATAGCGGCTACGCTGCTCGGAGCTAAAAAATAAACACGAATATTTTTTTTGACAGTTCACGCGCAGCTCTGAACTAAAAAAGAAAAACGCCTATTGTAGACATTTGTGTATGTAATCTTAAAATTTGGCACAAGCATGAAACTAGTCTTAACCGATAAATTAGCTACACATGCATAAATGACACGCATGCTCTCACAGAAAATTATTTGATTATAAAAACATACAATGACGTTTATGACAGATAACAAAGGTAAAAAAAAATCAGTCCATCCGAGACACAGTACACGCATATAAGGTAGTATACTCAGAGTCTTAATTTTCGATCAAGTTCGCGCACCTGTCAAAAATTCAAGAAGATGGCCGCCATACGTGCCCTGAGAATATTTGCTTACATTCAAAAAACAAAAACAAATGACTTTGAATTAAACGACAAACTCAGTACAATCATAGAAAGGGCACGAATTGCGGCCATTTTTCCTGCGCAATTTATTACCTGTATTACGTGTACTGTGCTTCCGAGATATCTCTGTTCTCTGATTGGATAAAACAAAGAGCAAGTTGAATAGACTTCTGTCTTTTAGGAGTGTTATCAAAGCCAAGTGTCAGTAAGTAGAAATGGATATCCATTCAGTAGTAATTCGCATTTTCTTCTATACGTGATCTACATAATTTTCATAAGGTATTTGTAGATATTCAAAAAAACAAAGTTCAGATTCCTGCACCAACTCTATCGTTGTAGGTCGTTAAATTTAGCAAGACTCCAAATCGAACGTCCTTGACTTACTTACACCATTTAGCACACGCACATATATTTTGTGTTTGTTACCCAATTGACAGTCTGTGTCATAAAAGTGCCACCAGTGGCAGCTACTTTATTTATTTGACCAAATTTAAATGTGCAATTAATTTGTATGCACCTCGCACAATGTAACAAAGAAAATTGACATTGAAAAGGCCAACACATTCGTAGCAAGCGCAATGCCCATAAAGCAGAGCATTTGGCCACTTCTTGCTGTGTGCGCAATCGACACAATAATGGTGTTTTTCGATTTCGAAATATGGGGATTCCCCCACACCGGATCGTTGCCACAAGTGTTGCCAAGGAACCCAATATTGCTGCTTGCTTGTTGCTGCGTCTAGGGGGTAAATAAAAATCAATTCACTTATGCACACACATACAGTTGGAAATATGTGACCCATTTTGGTGGTACAGCAAGGGAAACGTTCACTGAATGTGAATTTGGCACACGCATCTACTACCGTGTCGCTGATGGCTGCAATTTAAAATGCATTTGGAAATCCATGTCTGTATAATGGTGCGCGCGAGGGCTTGCGATATGGTTTTTGTTGGACACGTTTCTGAACTGCGATTGGGGGCGATACATACGTGTCCTCATTTCGTTTTCATAGATACATACGTACATATCTACATGGAATGGATTTTCATCTTCTGCTGTACTTTTTCATTTTTAAATTAAATTTTAAGTGAAGTAGTTGAAATGTGCACTTATGGTGGGGAGGCTATTAAATGTGAATATTCTTGTGCTACACTATTTTTAGCTGAGGAGCGCTCTTGGAATTACTTTATTATTTCGAAGAAGACAGAGGAGGTAAACTTTTAAAAAGGTGGGAGTTTTTTTTTATGGCGGTTGCTTATATGTATGGTATGCTTTCTTCGGAATCAGGTGGGCTGCTTTTAAGGGAAAGTTTTGCTGTAATTTTTTCTAAGGAGACAACTTATTTGCATAGAACCTTGCAGGTGTTCTTGTTTTCTTCGAATTATGATTATTTCTTATTTCAGTCTTAAGTCCTATCTATCCAAAGTGAGTATGCTTTACATTTGTGTACATTTGTGTGCCTTTGGAGAAAAGTTGCCTTCCAAGTAAGAACCGGAAGTTTTGCTCAAAAAGTTTCGGGTAAGCGCAGCTGGATTCAACATATTGTCAGCAATCGGAAATATTTTGTTTTCAACACGAATTCTGGTCTGCCATTGTTTTACTTTAAATGGGAAGCTCAAGCAGCAGCAAACATTTTTTTTAACTTCTCAGCTCCACAAGATACATTTGATGTAATGAAATGTGCTTATCAGAAAAAACGTCTCATGGAAATTTCAAATTAATGAACAGTACACATCTAGACTAGACAGAATTTTGGCATTTGATTCATAAAGTTCGCAAAAGTAGTAGCTCAATATTTACACCGCGTCTCCATGAGCCATTATTCATGGCGGACATAATGTACATAGCAAGCACAATCACATGGCGGAACGAACGTCAAATTTTATGTGGTGGGCATTTCATGTCTTGCCCTTTCATATCACTTCTCTTGAAAACTTCAACGAAATTGAAAAATGTCCACCAAAGTGACAATTTATGTGAGCCGAAAATCCAGACATAACATAGATGGCGGGGTGCAAAATCTGTCTTGCTGATTGTGGTCTCCACTAGACATTTTTATATTTTTTTTGACAGAAATTGCAAACTGCATGACTGAGGCCGCTATTGTGAGTGTCGATCAACGATCGTCACGACAATAATTGTCGATTGCGTCGATTGATTTTGGCTTTGATATTGTGTAACTCAATCGACGGAAGAATAGGTTATTGTGAATAAAAATGTGAATATTGTGAATACATCATATTTTTGACAGTTGTTCGGCTATTGGGCTATTGTTTTCATAATTATTTGTTTCCAATTCCATTAGAAGTAATTTATTTAAATAAATGAGTTGCATTAAGTTGTGGCTTAACGATGGCGGAGGAATGGACGAATGGTGAAAAAGTACATTCAGCATATTACGAAGAAGACATTTTTTGCAAACGACAAAGCGGTAGAAATCAGGAACAATATTCTTGGATCCATGCCCATATGCATAGTTTTGAAAATAAAAAAACGAAAATTACTTGAAATTGCAATTTATTTCAGTTTATTTCATAATATTGTGGTATCAAAGTAAAGAGAATAAAATAAATAATAATTATTAATTATCTTTTTCCATCGCCTGTTTGCTTGGGTTTTTGCACGAACTCCCTTCGCGATATCAGGATTTGTTTCCATAAATACCAGCTCCAATTGCTTTTTCTTTGTAACCTGCTTCGCACTGGATTCGAATTAATAATTATGTTTTTTAACATATCATTTTTATTAAAACTACTATCATTTCATACGCACAAAACCCTATCACATTTCTCAAAAAAAGCATCGACAAGAAATTTGTGCTCGACTGCAAGCGACTGTCAAATCCACAACTACCGATCACAATCACAATAGACAATACAGAATTCTGCAATCGACGATCGATGATCGTTAGTTGTCGATTATCGATTATAGATCGACACTCACAATAGGGGCCAGAAATTTTAAGATACGTGGTAATGAGACATCAGACGATCGAATTTTTATTCAAACATCATTTCTATAACAATGCATAAGCAACAAAGTTGACAGTTGATAATAAACATTCTAATTTCAGCCCTCCTTTAGGTTAGGTTAGGTAGCAGTGGCTGCCGATAATTCGAGTACCAGCGAACTTAGGCCCATAGGGGCCCATTGTAATACCAAGGATCTTGGGGATGTGTATCCCGCTGCTCATAAGAACTATTGGAGCTATGTATAAAGTGAGATAGGTTTCCAACGTCTTTTCGTGATACGATTACTGCGATGTATGCATGTATGAGTTAAAAGTTGTTGAATCAGAGTTGATGCATTCAGTTTGCTTTAACTTGCATTCGAGTTTCCATTAACCGTATTCGAAAAGAACGATATACAGGGCACTCGCGAAAATCTAGACAAATCAGTATAATGTCGAAAAGTCAACAATATAGCATTTATACATGCCCCCACAAGTCCTAAACGAAAGAACATCCCTCTCGTCATTATTCCTATTGGAATTGAGTAGAGAGAGCTTAGGTCACATCTAGTGAGAATTGCCTAGAGATCTTAGCACCTAACCCAGGACAATTACCCTGAAAAATCGTACCAGGAAACCGGGTGCAATGAGTGGTAGATTCTCTGCTGTAAGTTGGAGTTTACCCAAGAACGTGAACCTATTCTGTGTCATTGCCCCACATTTCATCAGTATTTGCCATTGGACTCATTGCAAAATCTGCATGACTCTACAGACAGACAGACCTAGCTTCTCCTAAGATGTCCCGTGAGTTTACAATGTCCCGAAAGAAACGCAGTCAGGATGCGGAGTTTGTTTTTGTCAAGGCTAATGCGATCTTTGAATATCTTCAGGTTATAATTAACCAAAAGTTACTTCGCCTGTCTAAGACCCTGAGACCCTCAGTCCTCTTTGTCTTCTCCAGTAATCGGAGCTCCTCTTTTATGGTGTGTTTTCTTATGCCCCATATACGATCAGGACTCACGAAGTGTGTAGCAAATTTGTCCACCTCTCCGTTACCTTCTATCCTCTGGTATTCTGGTACCCAGTAGATTGTGATATTGTTTCCTTCGCCCAGTTTATTTAGTTTATCTAGGAAATCCCAGATTTGAGGACTTCGGCTATTTGACATTACACATTGCTATGTCGCGTCTGTTGTAGCGTTTATCAAGACTGACTTGGGCACATCTGTCAGTAGTGCAGAATTTGGCTTGATAGTCTATTCTGCTATTTTATCTTATGTAATGTCGAAGAAAAATTTACACAGCTTGTAACAAGAAAATAAATAATTTATTATTGAAATAACAAAACTATTGTCAAACTTAACAAAGCCTTACGTAGATCTTAACAAAAAACTATGGCAGAAGAAGCTATAATTTATTTTCATTTTCTACACTAAGACCCGCCGCGTATATCATGTGTTGGGGCAGATGTGAGCGGAAAACCGTTTACAAACTTTTTCAGTATTCAAACCCATAAGTTGGGGTGCGCTACGATTTACGGCGTGCTTCGCCTTCCATGCAACGAATCCTTTTCCGACAGCATGAAAGGACTTCACTTCGGATGAAGATACCTCCAGAGAGGCTTTCCGCTTTTTAGTATTACAATCGGCCAGTTTCATCGAAGCAATATATTCCATTTGTTGTCGTTTGGTAACCGCACTCTGGGTGCCGAGATAACGGTATTTTTTGCCAGACTTGGCTGAGTTCTTACGAGGCTTACTTTGCGCCGCAGATTTACAAAATAACCCTTCAATGTCATCCCTCTTGGTGGTCGCATTTATCGTGGGTGAAGTTATAAAGTTATAGCAGCTGGCTGGGTTAAAGATTTCTGTGTCGGACACTCGGTGGTGAATGTTCTTCTGGAAATCGGTTTGCCTATGCCTGGCTAATTTGATGATCACAGCACGCTTTTGAGGCGTCAGTGGTGACCGAACTGAATTTACGGGGCCAGATTTCAGCTGTTTCCTATAAACTTCGATGTTGATTTGCCCCTGATATTTTGGGTGACTTGAATTTCGCGGATTTAGGAGCGGGTGATCCTTCAGAAGCGAGGATTTGTTGTCTCGTGGGCTGATTGTTAGGATTCCCTCTGGTTTCTTGCAGACGCGTGTTTGTAGGACCTTTTCAAGGTTCTCGGTTGCATTGAATGTTGGCATTTCCTTGAGATTCGTCGCCGGTACACTCAAAGCGCTCACAGTGGCAGTAGATTGTAGAATTCGACG
Organism: Brachyopa scutellaris; assembly: GCA_949775065.1. Taxonomy (NCBI): domain Eukaryota; kingdom Metazoa; phylum Arthropoda; class Insecta; order Diptera; family Syrphidae; genus Brachyopa; species Brachyopa scutellaris. The sequence goes on from OX459113.1 coordinate 106,406,633, forward strand.
GTATTGTGCCGTACTTGCTGCTCGCTCGCGACGGATTCGTTGTTGCTGATAGGCGGTCTTCGGCAATAGCTGCTTGCCTTTGATAAAAAGGTTAAGTCCCATATAAGCTGGAGATGGCGGGATGGACTGCCGGTAAATTAGTTCGAAATTTCCCGTATCAGCTTTTGGGGTATTCTTTCGATCAATTACAACTGAAATTGGGAGAAATTGTATTAGAAATTAATGAGTACCTATTGAGTATCTTAATTTGTACCTCTAACAACGTCTTCCAAGCACTGTGGGCACATGCGTGCCGTAACGCTGGTTGTTGCTCCGAAATCTGGGCTTGCGTTGACTTCAATAAGCCATGGGTAGAAATTTTCACAGATCATAAAGTCAGCTCCGAAGACTTCGAATGTGTTCTGGCGCCGTTCCATATTGTCCTGAGAAGCCAGCACTGTACCAATGATAGCCTTTCGCATTCCCGGGTAAATTCTTTCAGCCCACATTTCATGCTTGCCAATTTGGCGTAGATATGCCTGAAAGGAGTAGCAATCCCACATATTTTCAGTTGGCAGACGTTTGTCCCGTTTTCCGTTGGTGTATTTCTTTTGAATTGCATGGTTTGTCAAGTGCACCGACTCGTGGTGGTTACTAAGACTGTACTCCTGGGAACTGAACCGCACATAGCTTTCCTTGTACATCCACAGTACGAGTGGCTGAACATTTGTGACCAAAAACCATTGGCGTATATCGAACTTGGTATTGTGAATGATGAGTGGTCGTTCTGTAATAACAAAAAAAGATAAGTAAATCTGTATAGTGATAAATACCTTTGGATATGTATGAGAAATGTCCTGGCAAAAAAGCTATTCTACAAGCTTCACGAAAATAAGTAAGCGGCGGATTTGAAGTCTTACTGCCTTAGGCTTAACGAAAGAAGCCCCTTTTCTGTTTGCTTTTTGACTAAAATTGAAGCCCTTTATAACTTTTCCTTTCTATATTCAAAGTGTCCTAAATTCACATGTTAAAAGATTGTCTACTTCTCTGAAAGGAAAGGATTGCATGTTTCGGTTACGAAGCTCAATCAGAAGACTGTGGATTTTAAAGTAAGAAATGTAGCAAAACAGGACTTTAGGAGGAGTAGCACGTTGGAGAAACCGCAGCGCCATCTGCTTTCGTATAAAGTAGCAATGAAATAAAAACATACTAAACTGATACACTCCTGAGTGGACCTAAGCCTGGACCGTAACTTTCTCTAACAATCATCTGACAGGGTTTAAGCAACTGTCGCCCAAAGCATGCTATAATACGAACAAACCCTTTTACAATACTATCAACAACTTCAATAACTTTTCGAAATCTAACGCTTAACCCTTTGATGCCCACTGTTGCCATATGGCAACATTGATGTTTTAGTTTAAGTCCCGTATTTTTTTTAATTTTTTCTTTACTGTTTTTTCACGAGACAGTGATTGTGCAAAAAGTTAAACAAAGTAAATTTCTAATAACAATTGAATTTTATTTTCAAAATATGTCAGACAGCGGTCAAATCAGGAAACATATAACCTTGAATTTGATACCAGTTCATATATAAGGCTCGACCAACAACTTAATGTCCTCAAAACAATGTTAACACCGCCCAAATCAATTCGGGCATTAAATGGAAGGTCGGATTTTTGTTAACTTTTTAGAAATCTAATTTTCGGTTCAGTTATTTTATTTATCAAACGGCGAAAAAATAAAAAAAATGTCACCACACATCATTATTGTACTAAGCCAGCTGACAGCTACAAATGTATTCTACAAAAAGCATTGTGAAAGATAAAAGAAAAAAAAAAACGACCAAGTTCCGTTCGAATTCTTAAAAAACTTATGAATTTGACAATTATGATCAATTCCGACTAGATTGAAAGCGAACCGAATTACAAGGGAAGAACTCGAAATTAACGAATTTTTCCGAATTCATCACTTGTAGTTCCGTTCGTTTTCAAACCGGTCGGAAATAATCACAGGGGTGATTATCCATATTTCCTATTTGTTAATTTTTATTTTCCCTCTCCTTTTCTTTTCGTTCTCTTATTGAGAATCCGCGATAATTTCATGAAGTCTATTGAGCAATATATAACTATGAATAAGTACAAATATATCATCTTACCGATCCATTTTACAGTTACTTACTTACTTAGTTGGCGCTACAGCTCGAGGTGAACCTGGGCCTGCTTCTCGCAACCATTTGTGTGTGCGAGTTATATTTTTGCACGAATGGAAGGGACCTACAGTTTTTTGCCGACTCCGAACGGCGAGTTGAGAAGCTCAATCGTGACAAATGATACTCTTTGATGCTTGTCAGACATTCGAAAGAGGTGGGCACTGTGAAAAACTTTTAGGTGTTTGCGGCGGGATTCGAACCCAAGACCGCTGGCACAGTAGTCCGACGCACTAACCACTTGCGCTACGGTGCCCTACCCATTTTACAGTTAAGTAGAAGAAATACATTGAACGATTTTCTTGTTTGCTTTAGTCAACACAGTTGGCAATTCACCAGTTTTGGAGTTCTGACAGACGAATAAAAGACGGAAGGCATCGCAAATTTTGCTTGCACAAAACAGTAAATTCACCTCTCACCCTAAAATGCATTGTTGGGATTGAAGGCAACAGAAAGCATTACCAAACATAAACAAAATATTTTTTAGGAAACTTTGAAAAAAAGGTCAATGTGCCCTCGAAAAATAAAATGTAGCAAAATGGGGCAGATTTTAAAATCAAAGTAGTAAATTAGCAAATTGAAAAAAACAAAAAAAATTTAGCACTTTTGCTACAAAAGTAGCACTGCGCAATTTCACACAGTGTGTGTATCGATATTGTAAATTTGGAAAAAAAAATTATGATTCAGAGTCCTAAGAATTTATTCTTAAGGAGACTTTCTTTTTCAGGAAATGCGAGAATCATGTTTCGTTATAAGAAAGTCCGTATTAAAGAAGTTTCATATGCAGTGAAACCTCCCTTAGGCAGAAAATTATGATGACAGCAATTTTGTCCGCCTTAGAGAGTTGTCGGTTCAAGGGATAAACACAATTTTTTTTTAATTAATTATATTTACTTTTCAGAACATAAAAAAACACTGCAACTTTATTTGAAACAAAACAAAACACCAAAATGAAACAGAACAAAGATTGGGAATCCTCGCAAATGACGTCTGCCACAGCTGCATGGATGAGGAGGAAGAAAAATCAGCCTATCACCTCCTGTGCAGCGCCCGGTACTCCTTCTAAAGACAAATAATTCTGGGAGAATATTTCTTAATAAACCTAGATATTTCCCTGATGAATGTATCAATAAAATATGGAAATTTATCCAAAATTTAAAATGATTCCAAGTGGACGTGGCAACACAATGAACCCACTAAGTGAATTCTACCGAGTACGGTGGAAAGCCATCTAATCGAACCTAACTACACCGACAGGGAGTAGTTTTGCTACACAAATCCTGTTTACCGCCACGCGCCGCTTAGAGCCTGACCCTGAATGCACCGTACTGTACTAAATGTGTACGTTATATCTGTCTTTTTGTTTGCGAATCCGAGCGAATCTGAGCAAGTATTTATGTTTCTTTCAAACTCAAAGGAAAATAAAAACAAAAACTCGGTGTGAAGTTACGGAGGATTCTTTGTTTTTTGTCCGTCTAATGGAATTAAATTAAATAATTTCTGAGAAATGTTCGTGTTCGCGTTCGATCAAGGGAGTGTCCGGTTAAGGGAACATAAAATGTATACAAACTGAAACATAAACGCTTGGCTAGGAAAATTTGTCCGCCTTAAGGATCGGTCCATCTATGTGAGCTGTCCGTAATGAGAGATTTCACTGTGTACACATTAATGTAGATTAACTTAATGTATTTATATGTAACTTCCTCGATAAATGCCTGTGACAGACCGACAGGCAGACACAAGAGTGATCTCATAACGGTTTCGTTTTTTTTTTTTATTAATTTTTGTTACGGAACTACGTGAGCACCGTGATGGTAAGTGTGTTGGTCTACTACGCAATACTGCCTGGATACCTCTTTCGAATGTCAGACAAGCAATCAAAGAGCATCATTTGTCAATGAGCTTCTTAGCTCGCCGGCCGTTCGGAGTCGACAAAAAACTGTAGGTCCCTTCCATTCGTGGAAAAAATAACACGCACACACAAATGGTTGCGAGAAGCAGGCCCGGGTTCAGCCCGAACAAAGCGTGGTACACACCATCATACAAGAGTGTCACTCAAAACTGATATCATTTTTGCATTATGAAACGAGCGTACACACTATAAGTTTTGTATAATACTCAAATCATCGTTGTTGTTGTTGTTTTTCGACCCTCTCTACTTGTGTTTGCTTTTTGGATGACGACATTTTTATACACACCATCGAAGAAAAGCAAAGATGGCCGCTGAGTGTCACTCTGTAGCAAAAAAATTTCGTAAGCATCATTTTTGAGTGTTACGCTGAATTTCGAGCGTACACATTATCAGTTTTGCGTGTGATCACTCAAAACCGACATTCTTGTATGATGGTGTGTACCTTAAAAATAAGACAATGCCTTGAATTTCAAAATCACTTCACTTTTACCTGGAAAAAAGGTGCAAAAAAGTAAAATAGAAAGTAGCGCCTTTTCAACACCCTTTCTTGATAAAGTGGTTGCTTGTTGGAATTTGTCAATTGTCAAGTGAACTTGTTTTCGTCTTACTGAAGTGACTCGCTTTGGGTTCCAAAATAATGTACACACCAATAAAATTTTATTTGCTTCTCAGTCCCCGCTATAATAGACAACACATTTCAACAATCCCACACACACACATGCCCACAAGAAGGATCATTTAACGATTAAAGTGACTTCATTCTGTCAGCCACAGACGGCAGAAGTTATTACTTCAACTCTATGGCGTAAATTACATTTAATTTACACACACGAATGTCATAAAAGCAGGCACGCACGCACGCACTAATTCTCAAAACACTCACCAATATACTTTTGTATAACAAATCTGCTCTTCGAGGCCACCGAAGGATTTATGACGGATAGAATCTTTTTCAAATTATCCATCAGCTGAATACCCCTACCACGACACTTGTTCGCTGGTTTTATAATCCAAATATTCTGGTATCCATCCAAGCAGTACTGTGGCCAATTCAGTTTCACGTTCTCTAGGATTAGGCCGCCGGTCTTGACGAGATTCTCTACCAGCCTTTGTGGATCGGACAGAATGCGTCCATTTTGATTGGCCAGCGTATGTTGTTGCATGAGAAATGCATCCCAATCGTGCTCCCATACTTGTGGCGGTTCGTCGGTGTCGATGTCATTATGGTTGCACACATCAACAAACTCGTTGCATCTCTTGAAGGCGAACTCAATCGAGTTGAAGGGTATCTTGCCCGTGGGCGAAAAAACAGCGTCGAAACCACCCTCTGCGAAGGTGTCCACCAGCCATTTGATGAACGAAATGCATGCGGTGAGTTTGAAGTTGTCTACGAATTCTCCCAGCTCCTCGGGACTCCAGGCGTTGTAACACCGAGGGAAGAACAGTTCCGAGATGCCCTCCTCGTAGAACCAATGGAAATCCTTTAAGTGGCTGCACAGTCCCTCCTTGGAGGTGAACGGAACTCTCTGGATTTTGTTAATTGTCATCGTGGGATTCTTGGCCAGGTCTATGTAGTCGCATTTCTCTTTCCGCGACGTCCATAGGAAGTCGATGGGAACATGCTCCAGAAATCGGGACATAATACTGCGTTCGCACTTGACTACGTATTGTCGACGAGACTCGCTGAACTTTCGTTTGGGCAGACTCTGCGCTAGATCCTCATAGGTCACCTGACACGTCCCCGACGGTATGTGTTTCCTGTGTAAATCCAACTTTTCGACCCAGCCGCGAGAGGTCAGGGCATTGCGCACCGAGTTGAAACACCCACGGATGGTGAACGTCTTGTTCGAGTGGACCGCCTCCTGGGCCAGTTTGCGTAGACCGTTCATTCGATCCACTGATATCCAAGTTTTGCGGCTACACGACGCAACCTCCTTATGGTCTACGTGTAGTTTGGCCGCACCGCAATTTTCCGATATCTCTTCGCAAGTTGGTTTCTGAAGCATTTTTTCGCTGATGCACTCGCGGACGGACGTCTCACTCAGAATGGTTGCGCTTCTCTAAATGTTCGCGGAACAGATGTCACGTAAGAACTAATTCGATTTTCGTTCTATTCTGTCCTGGAATACATCACTCGGGGTATTGGCTAATAAAGCTCGGGTAGCTCCTGCTATAAATATCCCCTCTTGCATATGTTCGCGCTTACTTACTACACGAAGGTCGCTTCCTTGTGTAAAAAAGGAAGAACAAATAAAAATAACAAAGCGAAAGTAAAACGGAACTTCTGCAACCTAGTTTCCGTCGAACTATTAAAGCGCACGAACCAACTCTTCCAAATCCAAATACGAGGAGTTCGCTATGCGACTATGGCTCACAAGGTTCGATTCAGTTGCCATAGAGCTGAGAGGTTTTTTCGTGTTTGTTTCGGTATGAAGTGCATATGCTAATTATAAATGTAGGTCAGTTCTTAAAACATAAACAATTAATCAACAGGGATACACGTACGAGTATGTTGTGCTTTCCGAAAGTACGGAACAAGTTTTAATGGTGGGTGTATAATCATCTTACCTACAAATGAGAAAGAAGCACGACAATTTTTAACTTTTGACTGAAATAAAATGACAAGATAGGTACATTCTTAGTTGCTGACATGTGAAGGACAACTGCCTTCTATAAGGATTGGTTTGATTGCATGCGGAGCGTTTGTACTCGAAAGTGACTTTGTTTGGTTCGATATCTAAATTTTGAGACTTGAGGACATCAGGAAAATCTTTAAATAAGAGCGTGTTGGGCACGCGTGTAATAGGGTTCCGTAGTTATATTCAACCTACATTATCTTAAACTGTATTTAGGTAGCCACGTATTAACAGCTATTTCGCCTTGACTACCTATCTTTATACTTATGTATTTATATAGGTATATGTTAAAAATGAGCTATTCATTTCATACCTTAAAACTCATAAACTAACATCTGAGTGTTGCTGTGTGTACGTGCGAGAACTCTCGCAGGAGAAAATCCAAACTTCCTATCCAAGATCCAAACTTCTCATCTGTCAACTCATGGGCATCCCATGGAAACCATATAGGAAATGTTTGTTTTTTGGAAACCTCATTTCGGTTGATATGTTGATATGTCCGCTACCACTTACATCAATAGCAAATGCATCAACCAAAATGAACTCTTAAAACAACAAATACATCCCATGTGATTTCTATATGGCCAATATATCAACCAAAATGAATTCATTTTCATCCGTTTATGTTTTTTTTTTTGCGTGCGTGTTATGTTTTTGCACGAATGAAAGCGACCTACAGTTTTTTGCCGACTCTGAACGGCGAGTTGAGAAGCTAAATCGGGGACAAAAATACTCTTTGATTGCTTGTCAGACATTGGAAAGAGGTGGCACCGTGAAAAAACTTTTTTAGGTGTTGAACCCGAGCTAGGATTGAACCCGGGCAGCATTGCATAGTAGTCAAACGCACTAACCACTAAACCACGGTCCATCAGTTGACTGATGGAAATCATACAGGAAGTGTTTATTCTTTTGGGAGTTCATTTTGCGTAGAATATTCGTTTTGATTTGTTTTCTAAATGGTTACATTTTACTACAATATATTACAGAAATCTATACTAATAATAATAATAATAATAATAATAATAATAATAATAATAGTAATAGTAATAATAATAATAGATATTATAAAACTGTAGAGGTTTTTTGTTGGTTACCTAATGGCGTGAAAACCGCTAGACAGATTTCGATGAAACTTTTTTTGAAATGCTTCTTAAGTACCCGGGATGATCACAAGCTATGTAATTTTTTGCTCAGCCTACTGGGTCTTACATAGTAGTCAAAATAACTGTATATCGGATAGGAATATTATCATTATACAGCCCTAACTCAATAATGGCTTATCGGATTGAAAATCAAAAAAAACAGGTGAAATTAGTAAATCTGTCGCTGATTCATTTGAGATATAAAACATCCTCCTGCGTTATCCTGAAGCTGAGCAATGTTCAAAACAATTATTCAAAACATCGCCCACAATTTTCCTTCAGCGGAGACCACCGCCAGCAGTCGTGCAGCAGTGGGTATCGTTGCAATAGTGTGTGTGTGAGTATATGTGCGCGCTCTAACATGATCATATGCTTTGTACTTCAATGTACTACAATCAATATCACCATTTGCGGCACACTCAACCAATCTTAACAAATGAGGTGTCAAAAGAAAGAGAATTTTCTAGAGCAGTGAATTGCATTTTCAGTTTATAAATATTATTAATGAATTAAAAAAAAAAACGATCAAAAACAAATATTCTACCTAAAGTGAACTTCTGTTGATTTAAGAGTTAGTTTTGGTTCATATATGTATGTATGCACATATGTATTTGCTATGTGGAAGTCATCTGGGATGTTTGGTTTACAGTGCTATTTTGCCGAGACTTTAGGCAAACGTTATCAGTAGTGCCACGAGGCACATCCGAACGCACAACATTTCTCTGATTTGTTATTTAAAATTGGTGGAGGAACGCTTCCGGAAAAAAATGGATAAGTAAATTTATCACAAGGCTTAAGGTGATATATCACAACTAAAAAACCGTAAGAATTCTTAGCTTTGTGAGCGAGCTATTTTGTTGCCTCGGAATGATTAAGCTCCAGCAATGAACAGCGAGATATTTTCACGTGCTGATGGTCAAAGTGCAGAATGTATTTCAATCACCCGGGTTGTGGACCAAGAAGTAACAACCAGATATCTGTTCGAATTTTTAAACTCTCGCTTTCGCTGCCATCACATAAATTAAAACTAAAAGTGGGTGTACCTACTATTCTTCTAAGAAACTTGAGCCCGCCTAAATAATGTAATGGCACCGGACCTAGAGTTACAATTCTGCAATGACATCTGGTAGAGGCGGAAGTGTTGACGGGCTACGGTGCGGTGCGGTTTTTGAGAACTATGAAATCTGCAGTTAGGGGCTGAAAGTTACACATTGAAACGTTTTTGATAAAACGCAATTAATCAACAAAATTTACTTAACACTTTTGTGGACTTAGACGAATACTTTGATGTTTCTACGCTCCCACTGAAATTGCATATTTGTATGCATAAGAAAGCTCTTAGAATGCGAAGCAATGCGAGCATGGGTTCAACTAGTAATATATATGATTTACAGGTAAATCCTAGGATTTACCACACACAAACGGTAAAAACCCGATATATACTGAAATCAATGTTCTTTCGGATTTTTACCGTTTTTTTACGCAGTTTTTTCTAAAGTAGTTGTGTTTTTCTATATTTTTTATACAAACTTCTATAATTGGGACAGGAAAGAGTCGGTCCCATCAGTGTCCCAATTAGAGAGGTTCTACTGTATGCACTTCGGATCTGTCTAGGGCAAGTAAGGAATTGTATTATTGAGTTGAATATTGTGTACATTACAGAATTCTATCATTTCTCCGCAGTCAAACTGTGGTCCATTATCAGTCGTGATTGATATTGGTAGTCCAACTCTCGCAAATATGACTTGAAATCGATTAATGGGCTCAGTGGCATCGATTTTCTTCATAATATCGATTTAATCCTATCGACTGTAGTAGTCGAGCACCACCAGCCAGCTATGGCCAGACGGCAGCGGTCCCTTAAAATCACTCGCGTTGTGCTGCCACGGTTAACTTGGCAACTCATTATTAATTAGTGTATTTTACGAAACCCTATTTATTTATATTATATATTATTTATGTAATTTTTAATTTATGTAATTTCAGTCGTCATTCATTTTTCACAATTCGAACAGCGAAACGCATCAAATGGATTACATTCTTAACAAATGAAGTACTGTTTCATTTTACAACGCTGAGCAATAAAATAAACAAATAGACATTTATCTGCCTATTAAATATTTGTAAGGATTTTTATTTTCTTGAACCTTTTAGACATTTCTGTAATTCTGGGTAAGCCTCGTAAATTAGGATTGGTGGAGAGGAAAAGTAAAAAAAAATACTTCTTAGATAGAAATTTTAAATTTAATGTAGAAACTAAGCTACTCATATGTTGATAGGAAGTGTATTTCTACAATTCTGTGGCAATAAGGAAAAACAGCATTAGTCGTTTTTTACAATTTTTCAGAAAAGCGGTTGAAAGGTTTGACGTGACCTTACAAAAAACTATACGCATAAGAAAATTCTTGACACAGAAATAAAGATGAGGAGAAACAGTTTTTTATACAAGTTCTCATGCTTGCGTTGGATTCATTAGCTGTTGGAGCATACTAGGGCAGCCACTTAATTTTCAATAAGTGAAGTAAAAAGGGGAGTGAAATTCGAAAAAGTGAAGTAATACAAAAAGTGTCGTGACATAAAGCAAAATTCTAGTATGTATTTGCCATTATTACATTGATAAAGCGACATAAGGCCAACTAGGCTTTATGTCACTTTGCATTGCATATATAGCATGTATAAGTTTTGACGAAATGATAGAAGTTGTCCTTATGTCAAGACATCGATAAATTCATTTTTGCCCCGCTTTATGATTTTTTCCATTAATAGCGGTTTTATTTTTACACCATATACAGTCAAAATCGGTTATAACGACATCGGTTATAACGAAATATCGGTTGTAGCGAACATTTTGTATACAGAAAAATGATTCTGCATCGCTTTCGTTTTTGATTTCAGTCAATGCAGGAAGTGTTTGATCGCTAAACAATTTTTAAATCAAAACGATTTTTAGTGCGTTTTATATTTTTCTTTTTCTTTCAAAATGTGTACTAAATGAAGAATATTTAGCATTGTAGAAAAAGCTTAAAAAATTCCCAGACTCGAATCTGATAGTTCAAATAGAAGTTTGGCAGCTGAATATTCATCGGCTCAGTATCGGCTTCAATGATATCTACAATATGGAAAGAAAAAGAGAAGATTAAGAAAAATATTTGATGACTCCAATATAAAAACAGAAGTTTCGGGGCAGCCGACATCCATATATTGAGGCTGCTCTACTCAGTTACTTACTTACTTAGGTGGCGCTACAGTCCGGGGTGGACCAAGGCCTCAACCAACAACCTCTTCCAGTTAGCCCGGTCCTTAGCTAACCGCTTCCAGTTGCGCACTCCAAGTTGGTTGAGGTCTTGTTCTACTTGGTCGCGCCACCTTAGGCGAGGTCGTCCTCTGCTGCGCTGACCCTCCGGGTTAGAGTTGAATATTCTCCGAGCCGGAGCGCTGATGTCCATGCGCTCTACATGTCCTAGCCATCTTAAACGCCCAATGTGCAGTTTTTTGACCAGGCTAATGTCGCTGTATAGCTCGTACAGTTCGTCTTTGAATCTTCTCCTCCAAAACCCGTCAACGCAAACGGGACCGAATATCCTACGAAGGATTTTTCTCTCAAAGCGACCAAGGAGATCTTCATCCGCTTTCGATAAAGTCCATGCTTCAGCTCCATATAGCAAGACTGGGATGATAAGGGTCTTATATAGAGTCTCCTTTGTCGATCGGGAAAGGACTTTACAGCTCAATTGCCTTCTTAGCCCAAAGAAACAGCGGTTGGCAAGAGTAATCCTTCGTTTGATTTCCGACGAGATGTCATTTTTTGATGTTATGGCAGAGCCGAGGTAGACAAAGTCCTTTACTACCTCAAAGTTGTAGCTGTCTATTGTGACGTTCTGTCCAATTCGTCGATGTTGGTTGTCCCATTTTGTTGACAGCATATACTTAGTTTTGCCCTCGTTTACCGCTAAACCCATTTTGGCCGCTTCCATTTCTATACTCGCGAACGCACCGGTGACAGCTCGCTGTGTTCTACCAATGATGTCAATATCGTCGGCGTATGCAAGTAGTTGAACGGACTTTTGAAAGATCGTTCCTTGTATGTTGGCTTGTGAGTTACGAACAATTCTTTCAGGTATGATGATGAAGAAGTCGCATGATAGCGCGTCACCTTGTCTGAATCCTTTTATGACATCGAAGGTCTCGGTGAGGTCATTACCGACCTTGATGGAGCAGCGAGCTTTCTCCATCGTCATCCTGCACAGACGGATGAGTTTGGCAGGGATGTCAAAACTAGACATGGCTCTATACAGTTCATCCCTCCAGATGCTGTCATAGGCGGCCTTGAAATCGATGAACAGGTGGTGGGTATCGATTTGGACTTCTTGGGTTTTTTCCAGGATCTGCCAGAGTGTGAAAATTTGGTCTATGGTGGACTTTCCTGGCCTGAAACCGCACTGATAGGGCCCAATCAGGTTGTTGACGAAAGGCTTCAAGCGTTCACACAATATGGCAGATAGGATCTTGTAGGCGATGTTCAGGAGACTGATGCCTCTGTAATTGTAGCAGTTGAGAGGGTCTCCTTCCTTATGAACCGGGCAAACGATGCTGAGATTCCATTCATCTGGCATACTTTCATCTGACCAAATCTTAGAGATGAGTTGGTGTATGCTCACTACCAAGTCATCTCCAGCTGCTTTAAATAGCTCTGCGGGTAAACCGTCAGGTCCAGCAGCCTTGTTGGACTTAAGTTTGGATATTGCTATCCGCACTTCGTTTTGATCAGGTGGATGGGAGTTTTGGCTATCATCATCTAAGTTGAATGGTTCATTCTGCCTGACAGCGGAATTTTGGTCGTCATCGCCATTGTACAGTCTGCAGAAGTAGTCTTTCCAAATTCTCAGCACCGACTGTGTTTCTACTACGATGTTTCCATCCGCGTCTCTACAGGTTTCTGTACGGGATTTGTTTTGCTGGCACATTCTTTTTACCCTCTGGTAAAACTTCCGTACATTGTTCCTGGAGTAGCATCTCTCAATATCCTCGAATGCACGCTTCTCGTGCTCTTTCTTTTTCCTTCTAAGAAGCCGATGTTCTTCCCGTCTCTTTTGCTCTACTCAGTTGATCAACAGCAAACATTTACAGATTACTTTGAACTGCAAGCATGAATAAACTAAAATCTATTATCATTACATCTGCCTTTGTTTTATTACAAAAAAAAAAAAAAAATCGAAAATCGGTTATAACGAAATATTGGTAATAAACAAACAAATTTCCTAGTCCCTTCAAGTTCGTTATAACCGTATATGATACTTAACGCTTCGGCTTTAATAAAGTGAAGTGTTTTGCTTTTTTCCGAAGTGAGGTAGTAGATCAAAAAAAGCGAAGTTAAATCACTTCGATAGTAGTAGAAGTGGCTGCACTGAGCATAAGTCAAGAGCTTACGGAAAATCTTTATTAACCTTCCGCCGGGCGCAGCTGATCTGACAGGCATAGCTGCTAAAGATTTACGTACTATTGCACAGTTTTTGACGCAAAGAATGCGAACTTTTTATTAGCTTCATATTTTTGCATTCCCCACTCAAAAAAAAAAAACAATTCAGTTGGTGATTGAATGACTTGAAGTACATTTTGTGACCATTTCGATCTGACAAGCACATTGCGCCTGTTCTTGGACCTTTTTCAAGACATAATCGTTTACTTCTGTTAGCATCGCTTTTGGCCCGTTATTTTATTTTTCTTTGTGCATTCAATTTTTTAGTTTCTATACATATTAGTTTTTGAGAGATATTGTGCTTTTTAAATTGAATATTGGAAGTAAAAACAAATCCTATAATCTTGAAAACCCTGAGCACGTAGCGAAGTTTCTCAGGCTGTTAGAAGACGATGAAATCGACCCTATTGAAGAGTTTGGTGAAATAGGCAGTAGTGAGAGTGACACTGAAGAATTTATAGAAGCTTTTATTTTTACAGTGAAACATCAAACAAAGCTAAATAACTTGGAAATCTACTTATGGATCTGTCAGGCATATTGCGCCCGTTCATGTCCATATTGCTATTGCGCCCGACGGAATGTTAATGCTTATTTTTCCATTAGCATATTTTTTGGAAATTTAATAATGCTGCTTTTTCCATAACTCAGCAACCGTTAGAGATAATGAAACAAAAAAAAAAAAATAATGAAAATCGAATCAAGTATGGCGCATCCGATGATATCGATAACTCAATTTTGACATAAGTCGATTTATTCTGTTTTTCCTTATTGAATTTAGTAAGGATATTTTCGAAATAAGTCTCTGCAAAAGTTTTAAACGGCATAAGCAATAACAAACAAAGTAATGGGAAATCCGAAAATATCCTCAACTCAAACAGATTTTAAGCCACAAAGAAGATGTCATGCTATTAATCCAAACAAAAAAAAAATCCTTTGAAAATAGCTTCGACTCTATCTCACCGTAGAAGGTTGCTTTGCACAAAAAAATAAATCCAAATCTATTCCATTAACTTTGAGAACCACGCTCTCTAGATATAAACACCAGTCATATAGTCCTTTGAACAGCCCTTGTAAATTTATCATCCACAAAGTAAGTAAGCGACACACCACTTCATTCCCAAATTCAATTCACAGATAATCGCATTTGTAAACAGTGATTTTATATACGTCTTTTTTTATTTTTATTTTTAATCCCATTATGCCGCCTGGAATCCCTCCAATCACCTGCCGCTTACGTAGCCAGACCAGAAATTCATCAAACTTTGATAACTCGATTGAGAGATTAATCAATTTTCCGCCACTAATTTTATTATTGCTAATTTACGCACTTGCACACAGGCTGAGTCTGAGCTGCACCCGCTTCAGTTGGGTTGCATCCCGAATCGAATCTAAATCATTAGCATGGTACTCGTACGAATATTGATTACAGGCGTCCTCCTTCCGCATCATGTTAATCAGGATGTGCAACACGTGAAAAAATCGCCGTGACTCCTCAACAACCAAATTGCATCAATTTGAACACAACATGGACGGTATACATGTGAGCTTGTCGTGTGTGCACCCTTAGCCTTTGCCCGGTCCCAAACTCCAAAAATAGTATACTATGGCAGTTATACCTACCCCCATTGTACTCGTAGTATACTACGACGATGATGACGATGGAGAACTCCAATCATGACGGCAGTGACAGTGGTGTGTGCGTGTGTGGTCATCACCCTGGTGTTAAACACATGCAGCAGCTGAAATCAGGCAAACGAAAGAGAGTCCATTGATCATTTTTGGTCGCCTAGTAGAATACCATTGTCGTGTACCCGCTGCCAGAATAGTACACCCTAGTCCATTGATTCAATTTCGCTACGATAACGGTCTCTACCTAGTATGGAGTGCAGCAGATACACCATCATCTCTTGTGTCGTCAGTAATACAACCGTTCAAGTGGTGTTACTCGTATCGATCGCAGCCACTAACAGGATGCAGAGGAAGCGGCAGAGGCTATATGTGTACCATCGTACCATTGAGGAAGGACAGTGGACGAATTTTTCGACTTGGTATTCATAAATCCACGAGAAATACAACAACAGGACGTTCCAGTGAATGGAAGCGTGCGTCACTGTGTGTGTGTGTGTTCGTGAAAATGAATTTCGAAACTTCCATTACAAATATGTACCTCATAGTGCGCAGGATTCAGCTGTTTTGAAGGTAAAAAGGAAAGCAAAACGACCGACACGTAAAAGGATGCTCAAGTTTCGATGGCACCTGTGAGTGATGTTTTCATTCACTTTAAGTGCTGGAATTTGTTTCTTAAATCTTCTTCAATTATATTTGAGTGCAATGAAGAAGAAATGGGATGTGTAATATAAATGGACAGAGTTGCAGTAATGTCGGTGACATGTTAAATGGTTTCGAAGTCGAACTTTACTGTGGCATGTCAAGTCATAGCGGAAAGATTCTCTGCATCATCGATTCGGTGCATTAGACAATGCTTTTATAAATGAGTGCAAACCCTGGTCCACTCATTTGAGATACATTGAGTAGGAGGCCTTCTGAAAGCATTGCATTAGTGGTTGAGCCTTAGAAAGCTTCTACAAATTTGTAAAGTAATTCAAAAACTTGAAATGTTCCAGAATTATAAAGTTTTTTTTTTCATCCAATATCATCCATTTTCATGGCGGTTATTCTCTATAAAAAGCTACTTTGGAGAAAGAAACTGGAAAACAGAATAAACAAAGCCAAAAGAGCCTTCTGTATTTGCCGGAGGGCTTTCGACAAGACGTGTAGTTTGAAACCAAAACTGATTCAATGGATCTACTCTTGTATAGTCAAGCCCATCTTACTCTACGGAGTGTTAGTATGGTGACCTGGTATAAACAACAGCTACGCTTAAACACTACTAACGAATGTTCTGCATAGAGATTACTGGAGCCCAATCCAGCACACCCACGCAGCGATGCGAACTATTCTCAATATTCTTCCTATGGAACTTGAGGTCAAAAGGACAGCTGGGCTTTCAGCAATCAGACTGCGGACCCAGGGTCTCTTTAAAGACGAGAAGCTCACAGGACACAGAGCTATCCGGAAGCATGTTTCAGAGTCCTCTGGACTTGTCAGCAACCCAAGTGATCTCATAGAGAAAGAAAACATTTTCAAAACTGACTTTACAGTTTATTTCCACAGCCGCGATAACTAGTAACAAGGCACATCTATTGACGAAGTAGGAGGCATAGTAATATACACGGATGGATCACATATTAACGGAGAATCGGGAGCTGGTGTTCACCGTCTTAATCCTCCAATAAATATATCCATTCATTTAGAGCCCTCGGGGACTGTCTTCCAGACGGAAGTTTTTGCAAATCTCAGGTGCGTAGACGAACCAATGCCAATACCAGAGACACTTGCGTACACATCTATTCGAACAGCTAAGTCACGCTCAAAGCACTTGCAAACCCTGGCAAACCCAATAACGAACTCTAAGCTAGTGAAGAGTTGTAAAGAAAAACTCAACAACAGGTGAACCTCCTCTGGGTAACTGGCCACAACAACATACCGGGGAATGAAAGAGCAGATGAACTGGCAAGAGCAGGGGCTGAAGACGTTGAAAATTTCACTATAAGTACGGCGGTACAAGCAGTGAAAACCGCTTAGAGTCTGTCCTTTGCAGAACGCCACACGCAAATGTGGAGTAAAATCCAAACATGCAAGTCTGCCAAAGATATGATAGAAAATTCGAACCCTCAACGGGCAAAGAAAATACTGAATATAGGCAGAGCACAAATGAAACTGATGATTGGCTTGTACACGGGCCACATCAACTTGAACAGACATGCAAACAGACTGGGGCTAGTGCAACATAGCATCTGCCCTTGAGTGTCAAACAGCGGGATATTTTTAATAGTTAAGGGGTTAGGCGGCCACCCTAGAATTTTCGAAAAATTGATTTTTTTTTTTTAACTGTACCCTAAGACCTCAAAAATGATATCCCAAAAGATTATAGTCGTGAAAAATCTCTAAGTACTCAGTGCAGCCATCGCAAGGTAAAGCTATTGCAAAATTTCCTTATGATTTTCTACTAATCAAAACTTTAAACGCGTGTATCTCAAAACTGCATTTTTTAAGTCGGCCGGAAACATAACTCAGACAATTTTCAACCGCTTTACTTGAAATTTTGAATACATCTTGAAAAAATACATTGTCTATGGAAGTACGTAGGATTTTTTTTTTTTTTATTGAATAGTTCATTTGTTATTAACAATTATCTGATGATTTTTTAGGCAAATTTATCACTTTTCAGTTTGGAAGTGCGCCATTTTGCCAAAAAATAATATATCGAAAAAATCCTACGTACTTCTATAGACAATGTATTTTTGAAGATACATAATATATTCAAAATTTCAAGTAAATTGGTTAAAAGTTGTCTGAGTTATGTTTCCGGCCGTGGACCCTTAAAACAACGTAGACGTCATCGGAAAACGCTGCACAGCCGCCATTTTGAAATTAATCGCTTCAACATTTTTTTTTGTGTACAGTCATTGATATGTATAATAAATACTCTTTATCAAATCTCGATTCCGTTTGTGGTATTTCTTAAAAAAAAAAATCATAAAAAAGCCTATTTTTTCGACCTCTGGGGTGGCCTTAAAATCAATGAATTTGTCCGAAAATACAGGATGTTTTCAACTAGCTCAAACTAATGTATTTTTCTTTGATATGAGATATTTCAAAATTTCTCTTAGCTATAATTTAAAAATATATGATACAAATGACTCATGATGTAATGTTCTTTTAATGAAATGTACAATGAAGCTAATTTATGTCCATTTAACTTAGCTCCGCGGGCCACAATATAACTCACGGTGGGTTGCATGCAGCTCACGGGCCTCGGTTTGGCCACTCCAGTGACTAGAGTTCACACGACACACAGGGCATTTTTTCGTGAATCCACATATATCTTCTTTTACTTTTCCATTGCCCAATATCAACCCTTTCACTCACAAACCCCCAACCAGTTCTTTCTCAGCTCAGTTCCTGAGAGGAATACAACGAGCCCGGCTCGAGGCCTACGTGAAGAGGAAGATCTCTCCCTCACCCTCACAGGCCAACCAACCATCCATTTTCATGGATGGTTCAACGAGCCTCCTCTACACTACTCTTTCTGTACTGTATTTCTGAAGTTCAATCAATCCTTTCA
This sequence comes from Brachyopa scutellaris, assembly GCA_949775065.1. Lineage (NCBI taxonomy): Eukaryota > Metazoa > Arthropoda > Insecta > Diptera > Syrphidae > Brachyopa > Brachyopa scutellaris. Next base: position 106,425,175 of record OX459113.1, read on the forward strand.
CTTTCTTCATAGATGTTGATGTGCTTCATGTTGGGATGATTTTTGCGACCTTTTCCTTTTGAAGGCACTTTAATGCATGTTGCTTTTCCTCCGGTGTGTAGATAGTGAGGTTCCATTAGAATTTCGCTCGTATATTCTAAGACACACCAACAGAAAGTCCAAGCGTTTACACGAAATATAAAAGAAGGCTCCAAAGGATTTCTTAACTATCGCCCTAAACTGGGTCTCTCGATACAGTCTGGATAAATAGATTCTTAAAATTCGTTAACAAGAAATATTGCTTTATTGGATACAGATCTAGGCTTTTATATTCATATGTACATTCTAACTATCACAGTCGTCTTCTTAACAGAGCTTTTACCATGCAACTGGTGCTGCAGCAGCGGCATATCGCAGACCAGCTGAGTAAGCCAGAGGTGCTGGAGCAGCTGCATAGTTCAAAGGGGCAGCGAATGGAGATGCCACATATCTGGCGGCCAATGGAGAAGCGTATGAAGCATATGGCAATGGAGAAGCAGCAGCGATCAGTGGAGAAGCAGCATATCGGGCAGCGAGTGGTGCAGCAGCCAATGGAGCAGCAGCATATGGTGAAGCTATGTATCTAGCGGCCAATGGAGCAGCAGCCAGTGGGGCAGCAATTGGAGCAGCAGCCAAAGGAGCGGCGGCATATGGCGAGGCAATGTATCTGGCCGCAAGTGGTGCTGCAATGGGAGCAGCAGCTAATGGCGCAGCAATTGGTGCCGCAACATAACGAGCAACTGGAGCGGCGGCAATAATTGGAGCAGTGGCGATTCCATTATAAGTCCTAGCCACAACTTGGCTACTGGCAGCAGTGACAATTCCTGGACCAGCAATCAATGGCGATGAGTATGCCAGTGGGGCAACTACACCTGGCTTGGCGGCAGCGCAAGCAATTAGAGCAAGGACGGCGATAGTCTGTCAAAAGAAAAAAAAAGTCAGATGGTAATCCTTTGGTAATTGTGATATCCTTTGTCCCAACTTACATATTTGAACATATTGAATGTTTTTGGCTGTTTGTTGATTATTGATTGAATGATGAGAATACTCCAACTGATGATAGTCGGCTGTCTGCGCGAGTCTTTTATACAAAAAGCAATTGCTGGATGATTTGTTTACACAAAACAGCCAGCGGCCGTCTGCCCTGCGTCATTGGCACGCGTCTTTGCCTCATCCATCCGACATGGAGTACCCCATTCCATATTGACAAATTAATATTCAATACACATGCCGTCAATTCGAATTGCCCACTGTCAGTTAGACGACCTTAGTCAATTGAATAATGAATTCGATTGTACAAGACAATGACATGGCGTAGGAGGTATTGCCATGTCTGGCCGCCCTAATGGATAAGTCGACAGTGGTGACCTTGGATGAAGTTGCGTTACACAAAATTGGAAAATGAATCATCATGCGTTTGGGGAATCTGGATAAAGAAATGTCAGTTTTCATGTTGGTTTGGCGACTTGGAATGTGCCTCTGCGGAAAGTTTATTTTAATCTCTTTTCCCTGGTGGATTGAAAGGTGTCGATGAGCTGCTTTAGGGTGCGGCGGATGCTTCCATGCTATGTACTTCCATTTAGTTTGAAAGAAATAAAGGAATCAAACCGCCTACCAATTCCCAGATCGTAACTCTGCAATGTGGTAGACAATATCGCATGTAGACTTAAATGATAAATGAGAAGCTAGAGGCAAGAGTTTATGACCAACAAACAGATGCGGATTGGGTAATATTTGTTTTTATTTGCACATATTCCAACCAATAATCACCTAATTCCGTTGACAGATGAAATGTGATATTGCCTCAAGTGTTTGGTCCGGAAATAGTCACTTGCGGGTATGATTCTCGTATTTCATACGTCGGTCGTCGTTAATAACTGCCGTCTTTGGTAAACGGGTTTTTTTTAGGGTTGACCTTGGACTTATTGCACGATTGTAACTAAATATAGTTCGAATAGAAGAATCGAATAATTCGCATGAATTACAATTGGCAATACACCTACAAATTGATATTTTCACTGTGGGCACCGTGGCATAGTGGTTAGTCTGTTGGACTACTACGAGTGCTGTCTCCGGCTCCCAGAAAAAGACAAAAAATATTAAAACCGTGGGTACCACCTTTTCCGAATGTCTGACAAGCATTCCAGAGTATCATTTATCGGGGAGAGCTTCGCAACTCGCTGCTGGGAGACGGCAATAAGCTGTATGTTCCTTCTTTTCGTGTAAGAATTGTACATGCAAAAGATTGCGAGTAACTAGGCTCGGTTCTACGTAACACATTGATTAGGATGCAGTGACACTCACAGATATGTACGAACTATTGTTATTATTATTATTATTATATGAAGGGTAAGATGCACCGCGACTGTAAAATCTATTGTGCCGCCGAAAGGTCCCAGGCGACGCGACGGAACATCATTCTCGTCATAATTCCTATTGGAACTGCGCCTCATGCAGACGAATTTCCCTAAGAATTCGCAGTGGGGGATTTGGTGCAATGAGTGGTAGATTCTCTGCTGTAAGGAAAGGAGAGGAAAGCAACGTTTTTAGGATGCGGAGTTTATTTTTGTCAACGCTAATGCAAGCTTTGAATCTCTTCAAGTTGTAATTACCCAAAAGTTTCTTCGCCTTAGAGTCCTGTTTGTCTTCTCCAGTGATCGGGGCGGGAGTCGGACAGAATCCCGAAAACCGAAAACCCAAAATCCCGAAAATCCGAAAATCCAAAATCTGAAAATCCAAAGTCCCGAAAATCCCGAAAATCCAAAATCTCGAAAGCCCGAAATCCCGAAAATCCAAAATGCCGAGAATCCAAAGTCCCGAAAATCTAAAATTCCGAAATTCCAAAATCCAAAATCCTGAAAATCCAAAATCCCGAAAATGCAAAATGCCGAAAATTCAAATTCCCGATTATCCAAAATCTCGAAAGGCCAAAATCCCGAAAGTGAAAATAAAAATTTGTTTGTAGGAAAAAAAAATTAGAAGGAAATATATTTAACATAGGTAGGTTAGGTACTAAATAAAATAACAAACTTTAAATAAATAAGACATAACAAAACAGTTCAAGTCTTACTGAAAAAAATATTTAGGAAGCGATCTTGTAAAATATTACAACATTAACGCCAACGGGAATGGACAAGCAATTGTCTACTTTCATTTAAAAAAAAGTCGCAAAAAAAAATTGGAAAAAAGATTTTGGCTTTCGGGATTTTGGCCTTTCGGGATTGTGACCCCAGCCCGATCGGAGCTGATCGGATATGTTCCCCCATGCCGCAGAAGGACTCAGGGCCCTTGAAGGTTGTGGCATGTCTCCTGGAAAATTTGCCTGCCTCTTCGTTACGTTCTATGTATCCCCAGGTGTCCTGTTGCATTCGTCCAGTTTATTTAATTTATCTAGGCATTCTAGACTAAGAGCCCAAAGTAATTTTTGGGTGTGAATTATAACAAAAAATGATTGGTACCATTGGATAGTTCTTAAATTTCTATTTCTAAATGTGGTCGTCTTGCAGTGTCTAGTGGGGGCAATTGTGAGTAATACCACATCAAAAATGCAGTTTTTTCGAAAATCCAGATAATTGGTACACTGGTCCCTCGCTTTGCACGGCTTCTTTTCGCGCGGTTGCACATTTGCGCGAAATGCATTTGCCTACCAAAATTCGATTTGCGCGGCTCAAATTTCCTTTTTCAGGAACGCAACACCCTAAATTACATAAAATTCGTACTTCGCTTTGCGCGGTTTCGCTTGCGCGATTTCGCATTGCACGGGACTTTTCATTCCCCTAACCCCGCGCAAAGCGAGGGACCAGCGTATAACAATTTTATTATAACTTTGAAATGTAGAGTTGAACGCCCTTATAACAAATATGGTGGTCCAAGAAGTTTTGAACGAGGCTTTTAGCCCGCAGGACGTCCTTGTGATGACAAACAGGTTCCTTGGGGTTGCTAAAGAAATGAGAATATAAAATAGAGATAGGGTATCATACGATCCGTTCCAGACGGATTGAAGCTTTTCTGTATGTACAAAACATTTTTGAAGTGAAACTTCTTTAGCCGCGGTAGGGCGAAATTGCCTGAATCAGACGAAAAGTGAAACGCTACCCCTTCTCCAAATTCAACAGGCAGTAAAATCTATACATAGTTCTTTAAAAGGAAGTCCCCAAAATGTGGTTCATCTCGAGAACCACTAAACGGATTAAGTTGCGGTTTTCACTATTACTATGATCTACGTTTCCTGGTGCAATTTATGGGTGTACTCAGACTACTCTATTACTTATAGGAGCTGAGAATTCGAGATCGGAGTGGCGGAAAATAAAATTTTCTGCCATTACACAGCCCTAACTCAACAATGGCTTATTGGATTTAAAACAAGTTTCACTTCTAACGCGCGAGAGTCTCACGCACTTTTTTTTTTATTATCATTCACACCCAAAAATTACTGTTGGCTCTTGGTCTGTTCCCAGATAATTCTAGATTTGATAATCTGAGCTCTGATTGCCTTGATAGCTGTCTGTCTGACATTATTGCTATGTCGCGTCTGTTGTAGCGCTTACGAGTTTTACCACTTTAATATTTTTGTGAGATTTATCGAATATCGCTTAACGGCGAAGTCATCGTTCAGTGAGACATGAAAGACACTACTGATCTGATCAGTGTGGGTTTGGGTCACAATCCCGAAAACCCAAAATCCCGAAAATCCACAATCATTCCCCGAAAACCAAAATCCCAAAAACTCAAAATCCAAAAAATCCAAAATCCCGAAAACCCAAAATCCCGAAAATCCACAATCATCCCCCGAAAACCAAAAACTCAAAATCCAAAAAATCCAAAATCCCGAAAATCCACAATCATCCCCCGAAAGCCAAAATCCCAAAAACTCAAAATCCAAAATCCCGAAAACCCAAAATTCCGAAAATCCACAATAATGCCCCGAAAACCAAAATCCCAAAAACTCAAAATCCAAAATCCCGAAAACCCAAAATTCCGAAAATCCACAATCATCTCCCGAAAACCAAAATCCCAAAAACTCAAAATCCAAAAAATCCAAAATCCTGAAAACCCAAAATCCCGAAAATCCAAAATACCGAAAAGCCAAAAAGCTTTTTTCCTTTCTTTTAAAAGGAAATTAGACAAATGTTTGTTTATTCTCGTTGGCTTTAGTGCTGTTATATTTTACAACTCGCATGTACATTCAGTTGTGTTGATTTCATTCAGTGTGAAAGCTGATAGATTAGATTTTATTTTCAGTTAACTGATTTAAGTTTGAAGAGCGAATCAAACATGAGCTTATATTGAAAATAACATCCGATGGAAACCAAATACAGTCAAACTTCCCTAAAGCGAATTCTCACGGGACCAGAAAATCACTTCGTTATATAGAAAATTCGTTATACAGAAATTAGGAATCTATTTTTTTTTTTAACTTTTATTAATAGTAATCAGTAATTTTAGTTTGGATGACACTCTTCCATTTTTCTTCCTCAACAACATCTTCTAATACATAAGAGATTCAAACACATTAGTCGGTACGTTATACTTCATCTCCAGAAAGGTTCGAAATACGTCAATTGATGAAGAAATCCTGTTGTTATTTCAACTTTTGGGGAATCCCCTAATATGTCTTACTTTTTTCTCGGTACAAAGTTTTTTAATGTGCGAAACAGAAAATTATTTGAAACATTCGTTATATGGAAACAAACGTATGAGAGTTCGATTTCCAGCTAAGAAATTTGTTCGTTGTAGAGAAAAATTCGCTATATGGAAATTCGTTATAAGGAGATCAAAAAACCAATAAAAGTAGAACGAGAAAGCTGTGTACTTGAAATAAATTCGTAATAGGGAGAGCTTCGTTGTATAGAAGTTCGTTCTAGGGAAGTTTGACTGTAATAAGAAAACGTTACGTTACGTTACGTTACGTTACGAAGACAAAATTAAAAAGTTTTATGCGGAACGTTAACGAGCGTCCTAAAATAAGTTTTTAATGTGAATTGCGTTCGATATGAAGTCGTATTAGATATTGTTTTGTCACAGATCGTTTCTTAAATGTTTTTTGTCAATAAGACTTGAACTGTTTTGTTATGTTTTGTTTATTTTTTGTTTATAAATATAAGTTTGTTATTTTATTTAATACCTATCTACCTATGTTAAATAAATGTTCCTCTCATTTTTTTTTTATACAAACAAATTTTTATTTTCACTTTGGGTATTTTGGCCTTTCGAGATTTTGGATTTTGGATTTTCGGAACTTTCGATTCCCGGCATTTTGGATTTTCGGGATTTTGGATTTTCGGGATTTTGGTTTTCGGGATTCTATCCGATTCCCGATCAGTGTTCAATTCTCCTACCAACAATTTCTTGGACCATTTGTATTGGCATTGCATCAGCTGTATGCGGAAATTCGCTAGATAATATCACAACATATTTCTACTGCCCTCTTGGAAGTGATTCTGAAACTAATTTAATACCATGACACACACTTCTGTTGGTGGTCTTAACCACTATCACCGAATATGTGTTCCCGCACAAATAATCTCCTTTCCAACTAAGCTCACACACAAACATAGTAGATGGTATACCATATACCACCACCACCACCACAGCATAGAATTCTTTTTATAGCCCAAGCTAAGGCCAAAATAATAAATTGCCTGGGTATCGCAGCATAAATTTCATATTTTTCATGACTTTCATTTCCTGGCAGAGCCACCGCAAAACATAAATAATCCAGATAAGTCTACTCATACCGAACGGACTCTTCGCTCTGGATTACTTAATTTCATTTTCCTAAGGAAATTTTAAGGCATTATACGAGCACATTATGTTTTTTCGTCCTCTCGACATTCGGCCGTGTATCCTTATGTACGAGTACATGTCCGCACAACACTTTCTACATAAACCCTTGAAGGGCATACATATGTTCCCATGCGTCGTCGTCGTCGTTGGGTCCTCGTATGTCCTTACACATGTGAGCTGACCTAATGTAGTCGTACTCGTATGATTGTATCATAATCAGCATCATTAAAATTAAATATTTCTTGTTGTGTCAAGAGCACATGGGGTTGTGCAACCCTTTTTTTTTTTGGCCGGGCTGCCAGCGATGCTCCCATGTGGGCGAAAGGGTCACATACGTAACGTAACGTATACATAACTTGTCCAATTTTAATAATAGAAACTTCTAAGAAATCGGAGTTGGCAAATTCAATTAGATGCTCCTGGCACAGGCACTCCTTGTACAAGATGCTACTTCTGCTACAATTCTCTGCCAAAAAACTTGATATTTAAGAGGATGTAGTGGGAGGGAAGGACAATCAAATTAAGCTGCGGAAAATTGCCGAATTTTCCGAAAATTGGTTAGAATGACAGGGCTTCTCTCTCCTGGAGTACAACACAATTGGACAATCATCTTGGATTAAGTGCGGAATGTGAGTTGAATATGAAAGTGTTTCCTTGGGTGGCTGCCGGCTGACCGGAGGCGTCATTGGCAATGACATTGGCATTGGTAGGGGTGCTCTTGTAAATTATGAGTTTTGGTCTTTTGCTAAGATACATACTTTGGTAGAGAATCATTATTTGCATTAGGGATGAACTACAAGTATAGTTTTATTAACTCCAGAGGACATCTGAAAGGCAAATGGATGGATTATGTATTTAATTTGGCATTGGGAATTAAAAGGGTGATCCTGGTATTTTATGCCGACATTTATCTTGAAATTACGAAAATATTTACTCCCATGATGCTGACTTAAGAAATAAGGAAAGATGTCTTAAGGCATCTTTGATGTCTGCTCGTACATACTATGGGTTTTGTTGCGTCATTTTGTCGTGAGGAGGAGGAGGTACTTTTGAGGGAGCAGTTGGGTGGAACCTTAGGTTGGGTGGGTGAAACTTTCCTTCATATGTCCTCTGATAGTTTTTGTAAAAACTATCGAGAAGCTTTCGGGCTGTTAGATCGGTAGTAGATCAATGAAGGTGGATCGTGGAAGACTAATTATTTTCAATCCGAAACCCAGTATATTTTCATTGGATTTGAAAACTGCCTTTAAAAGCTTTTATTGGCGGGGTAGTGCCATGATTAGAAAAGGTTTTGGGTTAAACTTATTTCTAACTGCTGCGCTACGCTAACTTCAGCTACAAGTACCTCGGCAACTAAAAAAAATACGGTAAAGTGCAAGTCGTACTTGCACAATAAGTGCTCCGTACTATCAGTAACAGATTTACGAGCATGTTGATACTCGTAGATTTATTTATTGATTTATGTACATATGTATGTACAAGAAATTTACGCATGTGTATCAGATTTCATTCTTTGTCCCGTTATTCGTCGAATTGTATTAAGTGCGTGGGTTTTTTGAATTTGTCTCTCTTTCTGTGTCTGTACAGAAATTGAATTTTTCTAAATGTATAGTAAAAGTAAAGACACCTATATTATAAGTAGGGCCCGGATTTTTATGCAAATGCCTAAAAATTCATGTAAATGCATACATTGGCTTATAAATGCATATATTGCATATTTCACATTTTTAATTTTTTTCTTGCATATATTATATTTCTTTAGTTTATAATCCTTTTTAAAACCTTTACTAAAAATATACGATAAGATATATTCAATTGGGAAAGAAACTCGTTTTCCAAAGATCTGTGTAAGCGTAAGGCTATGGTTTTCGCCGATATTCACTTGTGGAAATTGAAACATTTAAATTTTAAGACATTCTTGGAGAAATACCTGCTGTGACGGTAAAAGGTCGACATAGTAAGGTGTGGACACTCAATAAATTCCTATATGGGTGGGGTAAAACGGACATTCGAAAAATATTCCGAAATTTGTTTAACCTTCATCTCATCCTTGTGTAGAAAACTACACAAAAACAACCTTTTTTCTTACTTTTTTCAAAAACCACTAATTGAAAACTTCTGGAATTTGTTAACAACCTTATATTACAGTAAAAAAAAGTTTTTCCCCATGAAAAAAATGGTCATGATGGTTGTTATTGCTAAAATTACGTTGTCTACCTTCTTGTGTAGATTTCTACACATATGTAAACTTAGTGCATTTCATATAAAATTTAATTTGTATTGAATCTTTTCGCAAGTGAACAACGTTCGAAAATATATTGTGAATTCAATAGTAATAAAAAATAACTATGTATGTTGGGACCATGATAGTTGGAAATTGAAGCATGTTTGAATGAAAGTGATGGTGATGATAGTGATATTTTTGGAGACAGAGATGACGAATTTGTGCCAGGAGAAAATGTTTATGATAACGATGACTCACTATGTATATTGAGATAATAGAGATTGTGATGATACAAAGGTATCGAGTGAATCAAATGAAACATACATCAGTTGTTGAAGGTGAAAATTTGGATACATTGCTTGTTTCGAAAGATGGGAACCAGTTGGGCATCAAACTAGAAGATTCGGAATGAAAATACGATTTCTCTTATCAAAGATGCTTCTTTATTATTCTTCCCACCACATATTGAAAGTATAACTTTGAACGATTCTAATGTGTATTCACAAGCTAAATATGGTAAGGTTTTCAAACTAATCGTTTTGAATATGTTGCAAGCACAACACTGACAACATAGCACTTGTTTCGTTCATTGGAAAGAAAAACAAATGTACTGTATTGCAAAGTACAATGCATAACTCTATTGAAATTGAATCTGATGAAAATTGAATAACAGAGTGTTACAATAAAACAAAAGGATTGTTCATATACACTGCCATTTCAAATTTCAAGTCAGTATTTTTTTTTTTCATTCGATTTACAATTATGTACATACCTAGGCGATGTAGCTAATGGTTCCTTGCTACAGCTGTAAAAGAAAAACAAATGGATGGCCAATGGCTGTATTTGCAAAATATAGTTTGTGGGTGGCCGTGGCGTAGTGGCAGTCGTCGTCGCTTGTCATGCGAAAGGTTCACGGTTCGAATCCAGATGTCTTCGAAGCATTTATTTCTCACGAAATAAAAATAAGTTGATCAGTTTCAGAAGTTAATATCGAAACCTACTGCGAAGGCATAACACTGGCAGTAGGATGTTGGATATGGCTGAAGAAATTGATCGCACAAACTATAATAAGAAACATCTGGAAAAAACTCCTGTGAATCATAAGCAAGTACAAAAATAATACACAACCCTCCAGTTATCCTGGACACCACCCATAGAGTTAGTTGAAATTGAAACCTATCATCTGAGTTTCCTACCACTACGTCGATCTGTCTGTCTCTCGTTCTCGTCCTTCATGTGCTCGCGCTGTGTGTAAACATTAAAAGGGTATTCAGCGTAGCGTGTGTAGATTATAAAAAAAAAAAAAAAAAAATAGTTGATATTTCTGATATGAATTCATTAATTAGTTTCAAGGAAGTGAACTTGAATTGGCAATCAACAGAAAAAAATAGCAATATGAATGAAAGTGAACTAAGAATTCACTTGCAAAACCACATATGTATGGCAGCTAGAAGAAGAAGACCGGCATTATCAGCATCTTTGCTTGCAAAAGTTTCAAGAGAAAGTTTATCAGCACAATCTTTAGAGTATACTTCTGCATCATCTTCATCATCTTTATTAAATCCATCAAAACGATCACGGCGCGTTCTACTATAAATAAAAGGCAGTACAAGATGTCACATTTACAATGAAGAAAATTCTACCAAAAATAATATATTATATGAGCCAATTTGTTGTTTTTGCACAAAAGCTGATTGTAAAAACCAACATAATCGAAATGTTTGTATAAAATGCATTCAAGAAAACTAATTTTCACTAGTTTCTTTAGAATAAAATTATACGACAATTTGTTTGGTTGATTTTAACCAAAAAAAAAAAATCAAATTCATGGAAAACACACTTAAATCCCATATGTGTAGAAAACTACACAAGGGTAGACAACGTAATTGTTTTTGAGGATGAGATGAAGGTTAAGAAATAAAAATTGCCAAAAATTGGTTCGATTCGAAATGGACAAAATCGACAATTGTATAAATATCTCCCTCTTCTTACAAATTCTTCTTCAATTTGTCCACGATAAGAAGTTCCACTTCTGACGCGTGTACCATCTGCAAAGAGTGCGTCCTTTTTTTTTTGCTATCTCTGTTGTTCTTTGTACATTGTATACTACAGTGAAATCTCTCTTAAGTGGACAGCCACGGGACCGGAGTTTTTTTATCCGGTTATAAGACAATTTATAAGAGACAATTTTCCAACTTTGTTAACCCTTCCAAAAAATATGATTTCTCAAACCCTATAAAATGGGCATTTGTTGCATCGATAATCTAATCATTCGATGAAAATCTTTTTCCGCCGAGCCATTTTTTCAAATTAGGAAACAAGAAGGAAACAACAGGAGCCAAATCTGGAGAATAGGATGGATGAGAAAGCAGTTCATAGCGCAATCCAGCATATTTGACTATTGCTACTGCGGTGAATGAGCCGGTGCATTATCGTGATGAAAGAGCACTTTTTCCTTTTTGAAATGAGGCCATTTTTCCATCGATTCTGCACTTAATTTAACCAATAAATTGGCATAGTAGGTACTGTCCGGTAATCGCTTTTCCCTTTTCCAAGTAGTTAATGAAGATAACGCCGTTGGAATCGTTGCCCTGGCTTTTCCGGCTGACGAACCCATTTTTGCCTTTTTGGTGCACGTTCGCCTGAAGAAGTCCACTGTCTTAATTGTTCTATCAATCCTGGCGTATAGTGGTGTATCCAGAATTCATCAACTGTTACGAGCCACTGTAAAAATTCACAAAAGGCAACTCTAGATGGCGCTGAACGTGATCAGCGAATCGTGTTTCTAAAGATCTCTTCATCTGGTATTGTCCTGCCATCGACAACAGCAGTCGGTGAATATTCTGCGATCCTCTCAGCTGTAGCGTTACTGTACAGTCTCTAAGAGTTGTAACTGTTTCTGTTTCTTGAATTCTGACACAGAATCCGCGAGTTCCAAATTCTGCTTTGAAAACTTCACCCGAATCCGTTTTTGATCAATCGTCAGCAAACGCGGCAACCAACTTGCCGATAATATTTTCATGCCCAAATGGTCATACAGGATTCGAATGACGCTATCATTTGAAATAGCTATTGTCTCAGCTGTCCGACGAACCTTGACTTGAAATCGGCCAACACCATATCCTGGATTTTTTGACCATTTCTTCCATTTTGACGTCATTTGGACGTCCTGGGCGCTCAGTGTCTTTAAGCACGTACGAAATTCAGTGAACTACTTTTGTACCACTAATTTTTGAATTGAAAAACACCTTATAGACTTTATTGGAGCAAATAACACAAACCAAAGTTCTTTCGATCACTGTAAAAAAAATCAATGTTTGACAGATCTGTCTATTTTTTTTCTATTCCTAGAAAGAAACAAGGATGGCGGAAAAATAAATTCAATGCGATCCGAGCGCCATCTTGCATCAAAGTTACTGACTTTTCGAACAGCTGGCTGTAGTTGATCAATTTTAGTATGTCACAGATTCTGGAGGCAAAACTCTGTGTCAGAATTCAAGAAACAGAAGCAGCTAAAACCCTAAGAGACTGTACAGTAACGATTCAGCTGAGAGGATCGCATAATATTCACCGACTGCTGTTGTCGATGGCAGGACAATACCAGAGGAAGAGATATTTAGAAACACGATTCGCTTATCACGTTCAGCGCCATCTAGAGTTGCCTTTTACAACAGATAGTAGCTATTTGGCTAATTTATCTGCATAGTTGCTTGAGAAAGAAAATGTGAGAATCAGATCCTCTTAAATCCTGCACCTTTGAACATTCAAAAACTTCTACGAACTCGACTTTGTTTCAATTCACCTTCAGTTTGAAACGCTGAAATGGGCTTTAAGGATTTCCATCCACTTTAACCCTCTGCGGAGCGACGACATTCAAACACCGAAAAACACCGATTGAAGCCACAATCTGCTCCATATTCCTCAAGCAAAAAAGCAACATTTGCAATATTTTTTCCTCCGCACATCCTGGAGGAAGAGGATTAGTGCGAAATCCTTTTTTTTCGTTCTTTTGCTGCCTTCGTCTACTTTCCCCCAATTTGTATTTGTTTTTGCCATACTTGGCTTACTAACAAAATAAACCGAAATTCGAGTAACTGGGTTAATGGTATACTTATCCATCCCTAAGCCAAAAAACAAGAAACAGAACCCGCTGCTTTTCTCTCAAAGCGCGCACGACAAAAGAAATATAGAAGAAAAAAATCAACAAAAAGAGCTCAAAAAATCGTTGAGGAAAATCTCTCAAAGGACGAGATGCCTTCTTAGTGCTGAGAGAGAAAGAGAGAGATCTTTATCCTGGCACCGCCATCACGACCGCAGCCATCAGCGCTAAGGATTGAGGATAAAATTCAATACTTCCACCGCTATAGACGGTACGGATTGTGAATTGAATTGTGAATGGGGACAAGGATGTCAACAAGGATATATCGCGAGTTGGGGTAGGCATTTAAATTTATTTATTTGTTCTAACGCTATCGGCGAGGTGATGGCTTACGAGTGCGTTTCTAGTTTTAGGTTACACTTACATTATTGCCATCTTGCACGGAGTGTTGAAGTCCCATCCGTAGTGAGTGGTAGCATCCTGACGGTGGCAATATCCTTCCGTTTGTTGGAAAGGGATATTTACAATTTCAATTGAAATTTGTTCGCGTGAAGACAGAATGCTTTGCCGATAGCGTTTCGTAAGGTTGTTTATGGGTTTTAGCAGCGAAAAAGGCATCTTTCGGTTTATCCCACCGTTCAAGGACTCTGCTGGCATTCGACGACAAGGATGATGTATTGGTGATGTACGAGTCGTATTTATTTGTTTCGCGCGCATATTTATTGCTTTTTTGTGACATCTGTGTAAAAAAGGGAACGTATTCCTTGTATGATGGGTTGGACGAGGCAGAGCTTGTGATATTTTATTATGCTCGTAAAGCTCAAGAGATTTCCATAAGCACTAAAAATTGTTTTATTTTATTTTTTCATCTTTTCGGTATTAGGGCTTTTATTAGATTTTATGCGATTCTCGATGGATCGCTCGCAGGACTTGTTGGTACAGCTTAGATGTGGACATGGTGACGTTTTGTGATGGCTGGGCAAAGGAGTTCATAAAAAATGCATGTCGACTGGGTACTTGCTTCCAACTGACTTATGCATTTTAATGGGTATTTGGAGAATATTTTGTTACAGCGCATATTATTGACTTTTTCCATCGTGCGCTTAAGAACGTGACATCCATCGATCGGTTAGATACTGTAAAAATGTCCTCCAGGAGTCTAGGTGCTGTGGCACACCGACTGCCATAAAGGGAGGGATACAATCGGTGTGAGTCATGTACAGTGAAACCTCCCTAAGGCGGACGGTGACAACATTTATCCAACTTTTAAAATGATTCTAAGTGCACGTGGCAACAAGATGGACCTACTTAGTGAAAGCTACCGAGTACAGTGGATAGTCAGTCACCTTACCTAACCTAACTGCAGGCTGTATTCACAATGTAATATTTCTGTTTTCTGTAATGTGGGCACCGTGGTGTAGTGGTGAGTGCATTGGATTAGGTCTTCGCGGAGTAGCCGGTCCCGCTATTACGATGCATCGCCTCCGAGAGGTGACCGACGCTGCGGCCTCGCTCGGGTCTCGGTGCCGCGAGGGGTGCCGTAATAGCGATGGGTAAGTGTGCGACGATACAGTCAGGATGATGACCACTCGGAGCACTTACCACACTGATTACAAGAAGATTAGGCTAAGTAGCTTAGGATATATTTAGGTAGATTAACTTTTTATAGTTTTAAGGAAAAAATAATAAAAATTTGATACGGAACCCAAGTTTCCAAACTTTTCTGGGATGTTATTGTTAGATTAATTTAGTCGTAGTATTGTTAGATTAAGGCCGAAAGGCATTGGTTTCTAATAATAGCGTTAAGCCCATAGTGCCCCCTAAGGGCCAGTAAGCTAGATTAAGTCATTTTGATAATTTTAAATAAGATTTAAGTATTTTTGTCTAGTATGTAAAA
Source organism: Brachyopa scutellaris (assembly GCA_949775065.1). Lineage (NCBI taxonomy): Eukaryota > Metazoa > Arthropoda > Insecta > Diptera > Syrphidae > Brachyopa > Brachyopa scutellaris. Next base: position 106,440,199 of record OX459113.1, read on the forward strand.
TAATATTGAAAATGGATTTATAAAAATGTTTTTTTAAAAGTAGTGCGTTGGACTACAACGCAACGCTGCCCGGGAGCCCGGGTCCAACACCTAAAAGTTTTTTTTCACGGTGCCACCTCTTTCGAATGTCTGACAAGCATTCAAGCGTATCATTTGTCAATGAGCTTCTCAACTCGCCGTTTGGAGTCGGAAAAAAAACTGTAGGGTGCAAAAATATAACACGCACACACAAATGGTTGCGAGAAGCAGGCCCTGGTTCACCCCGAGCTGTAGCGCCGCCTAAAGAAAGTAATTTGCTTCTGTATTTGGTATTCGTTTTTGTTCACCTAGCCAAGGGACGAAGAGTTTGAGTATCTACAATATACAGCAGAGCTGTAGAATTTTTTTGGTTTTGTCCGTCTAATGGAATTAAATTAAATAATTTATTTACAGATATGCGTATCCGCGTCCGATAAAGCGAATGTCCGGTTAAGAGATAGTAGAATGTATCCGATCTGACACATAAAAGCTTGGGTGGGAAAATTTGTCCATCTAAAATATCAGTCCGTCTAAGGAAGCTGTCCGCAATGGAAGATTACACTGTAATACAAACAGTTAACTAAATTGGTTGTCAAAATAAATGATATTGATGTCTATAATTTCATCGACTCTTGTTTCAGAACTTAGTTCCCCCAAACAATTGAATGTGTAATACAAAATGGAGCTGCGAATTGTAACAGTGTCAAACTTTTGCGGTTACTGTAACCATTATGTATGTCATTGTCATGCATGAAATCTCTATCTGAACGCAGTATTATTTAGGTTTGACAGATGTCATTCGACAGACACTGAATTGTATACAAAATGTCTTTCGGTTAACACGTGAATGACATCAACCAGTTGTGAATCGCTTTCATGTTCAAAATGTGTAATGACAACGTTTTAATCATAACGACCACGATTTTGAAAGAAGTTTTAAACATGAAATTAAGTTTTATGAAAAAAAAAAAAAAATTAAAAACCTTTGAGTATCACCCTTTGATTAAAAAAAAAATAAATAAACCACAACCAATATCGCGTTCTAGTGATGACATTCCTTATCAAAAGTAATCAAAATGCGCGACACCCATCTCCAGAAACAGTACTATCAGAAAACCATCAAAGCCAGAATGTTTCCTTAGATCTCCGCCTACCATCCACCATTCGTATATGAACAAGTAGCAAATGAAAAGAGGGCAACAAACAAACGAACTGTCAACCCCATTTGGCTTTGCCACGATTTCTAAAACAAAACGCCAAGAAAACAACGATACCAAAACAAAAGCAACTGAAATGACATTTCTAAAAAAGTAACATAAAGATTTTCTCATCATCATCATTGTCGACGGATGCTTATCGCGCCACTGAGGTATGAAAGCATTCACCATGATTTTGCACAGAAGAAGGCTTCAAGAGTTTGAAATAGCCTCGTCTGTCGGGGGGTGAATTGAAAAGGAGCGAGAACATTGCCACGCGACCGAAATGGTGCACAAGATGCAATGTGCTGCCTTTACTGCGGGAAAACATTAAGAATTTTAAATTTTCAAAAAAAAAAAGAGGAGAGGAATGATTCCCATTACTTCACCTAACGTCATCGAGGGAGCAGCTGTGTTATTCTGTTGAACACCTGACTACAGAAATGGAAATATTCATTATTCACAAGATAGCAAGTTGTATAAAGTTCTGCTCTTGTATATGTAAGTTGGAAAGTCAACTTTGTTAATATTTAATAAAATTCATTATGTTGACAATCATTTCCGTCAAGTTTGCACAAGAGATTAAGGGAACTTTGCCAATGCCAGAGCTTGGGTATTCCCGATGCTCCAAAGGCCGCTGAGGAGAGCAATGCAAAGAGCACAGGGCAGCAAGCCCCCCAGCAGCTGATATCCAGCAAGGTTAGGAAGCTCCGGCAGAGAGCCAACGCCAAAAGGTTGGTAAGGCGATTGAATAAGATAGACCCCGCATCCTACACGGAGAGGGACAACCAGGCGCTAGCTAGGGCAAAGAAAATCATAGGGCCAGCTGTAGATAGGTCAGTAGGACAAATAAGATTACCTCGGGCACATGCCTCTGGAAGAGCTAACGATAGGCTGGTCGCGGCGAGGAAGGGCGGCCTTCCGCCTCCCACCTCAGCTGCGGGAAGCACTTCGAAACCTTCAACTGCTGCAGGTAAAAGATGCGAGTCTAAACCTGAGGAAGTTGCTGCGGGATGCTCAAAGAGAGGCAGGCATGATGAGACGATCTCTCCATCGCTGCCTGTGAAAAGAGTTAGAACCCACGCTGACATTGTCAGAGGGAATCTTCGGGTAGCTATAGTTGACTATGGCAACCCAGAACGGAAACTGACTGACAATCAGTGGAAGTTATTAGAAATTAGGATCCTCGACGGTGTGAATGAGGCTCTCCTTAAAGGTACGGAACCATTTCCACTTTTTGGACAGCTGACTACCTTCAAGGGGTTTAAAGTCATGGAATGTGACGATGACAATACGCTGAAATGGCTAAAAAAGTTTATTACCGACACCAAAGTTCCGTGGGCTAACGCCGACCTGAAGGTGATCGAGAAAAATGAGCTTATCAGCCTCACTCGACCAAAAGGTCGCTTGCTCCTTACGGGTCCTTATCTCCCGAAGGATAGGATTGAAAGATACCTGCGGCTACTCAACCCTGAACTCCTTAGCAAGGACTGGGAAGTTTTAGAGGTGGGAGAACATACTGAGACTGGGATGGAAGTAACCATCCTTCTCAGCCATCGCTCGATGCCGCTACTCCGTGACAGCAATTATAAAGTACGCGTTGGGATTACCCGATGCAAGATCAGGCCCATTGCTGGACCAGTCCAGCAAGGAAAAGATGGCTCCAATTGCAATGATGAAGGTAATACAAATAAACCTTCATCATAGTAAGGCGGCCAGTGCCAACCTTGTTTTCCTCATGGGAAACAGGGATATTGATGTTGCCCTAATACAAGAGCCTTGGATTGTCCGAGGCAATATTATGGGATTAAAATCAAGAGGCCTGGAAATATATAAGACCAATGCTTTTGAAAGTAAGACAAGAACCTGCATTGTTGCTAAGAAACAAATTAAGCTTTTTCTCTTACCCAGGTATTGTAACAGTGACCAGACAGTCGTGAAATTCGAAAGGCAGGGTAAGCCCTCACTTTTGATGGCATCTGTATACATGCCACACGACTCTACGGATGGACCGCCATCTGAGGACACATGCAGGCTGGTGAGGAAAGCAGAGAAAGAAAAATGGGACCTGCTAATGGGATGCGACGCAAACTCCCATCATACGCAATGGGGTAGCTCCGACATCAATCCAAGAGGTGAGTCTCTTTTTGAATTCATAATTGAACGTAACTTGTTGATAGCTAATATTGGGGACGAACCTACCTTCATAACCAAAAATAGGCGGGAAGTCTTAGACATTACACTTACGAACAACTCGGGTTCTTTTCATGTGAGTCAGTGGAAAGTTTCCGCTGACGTATCCTTTTCAGATCACAGAATAATAGAATTCGTGATAGACGAATCCAAACCCCCGCAGGTAAAATATCGGAACCCCAGGAAAACTAATTGGGAAATGTTTGCCAGCGAGGTGGAGAAAACTGAAAGCAAACTACTAGAACTAAATACACGAACACCACAAAAAATTGATGCCGCAACCGAGGTGTTAAGTACTACCCTCAATAAGGCATTTTTAAAGTCATGTCCTATAAGGAGCATGCGTGATAAAAAGTCACCGCCATGGTGGAGTAAAGAGCTTTCAGACATGAGGAAAGAAACTCGAAAACTCTTTAATGCGACAAAAAGACTTAATACTGAAGGAGACTGGGAGAGATATAAATCCAGTCAAAGGAAATTTAAAAGCGCAGTCAGCGGTTCAAAACGCACCTCATGGCGTTCTTTCTGCAGCAACGTTGAGAACACTATAGAAGCAGCGAGACTAAGAAAGATCCTGGCAAAGGGACCGTCAGCACCAGGTTATCTTAAGGATACCAATGGTAACTGGACGCAATCCTGTTCTGAGTCTCTGGACCTCCTGCTTAGAACACATTTTCCAGGATGCGCGGCCCCGGCCAGCAATTTGGAAACTGATAATCGACTAGAAGAAGAGATGACGGTACCAATAGGAATGGTGACTGAGGAAAGGATTATTTGGGCAGTCGAATCATTTCAGCCCTTCAAGTCACCAGGCACTGATGGGATTTTCCCGATCATGCTGCAGAAAACTAAGCACCTAATGGCACCAATTTTGCATAAAATTTTTCAGAACAGTCTTAGGTGTGGGCACATACCCAGAGCGTGGCGAGAAGTGAAAGTTGTTTTCATTCCCAAAGCTGGGAAAGCCAGCCGCGTTACCGCAAAAGACTATAGACCTATTAGCCTTACTTCGTTTTTGCTAAAGACCTTTGAGAAGCTGGTTGAGGTTCATATACGTGGTAAGTTCAACCACATGAATATGTCCGCGGCGCAGCATGCCTACACTAAAGGTAAGGGTGTGGAAACAGCGCTACATGATGTAGTCACCACGATTGAAAGATCCCTACACCTTAAGGAATACACGCTGGCAGCATTTCTCGACATTGAAGGTGCTTTTAATAATGTCGAGACACATGCGATTGAAAAAGCGCTAGAAGATAACCACGTTGAACGCACCGTGACCAAACTGATAGTTAGCCTTCTTAGCAGAAGGCACATCATTGCTGAACTCGGGGGAACCCGTCAAAATGTGATCGCATCTAGAGGCACACCGCAAGGAGGGGTCATCTCCCCACTTCTTTGGATCATGGTCATTAACGAATTGCTTATGAAATTTAGATACAGTGGAATAAAAGCAGTAGCATATGCAGACGATGTAGTGCTACTTGCCACGGGAAAATTCCTTACCACTGTTAGTGAACTAGTTCAGAGAGCCTTAAACACACTAAACGTTTGGACGAAGCAATGCGGACTGGGGGTCAACCCTCAGAAAACCGAACTAGTGTTGTTCACTAACAAAAGAGTGATACCACCCTTCACGCTACCAAATATTGAGGGTACCCCCCTCAAGTTGTCTGAGAGCGCGAAATACTTAGGCCTCATACTTGACAGAAAGCTAAATTGGAAGCTGAATATTAAAGAAAGGGTAAAAAAGGCATCAGTTGCTTTCTACACCTGCAGTAGATTCTTCGGGAAAAACTGGGGTTGTAGACCACAAATAACGCTATGGATGTACCGAGCGATAGTCAGACCCATTCTTACATACGGGGGATTAGTCTGGTGGCAAGCTGTCACCAAAATCAGCAACCTCAAAGATATGACCAAAGTACAGAGAATAGCTTGCACTGGAACAACCAGCGCGATGAGAACAGTACCAACAGCGGGACTGGAAGCAATTCTTAACCTGCTGCCTCTGGATCTCTATATGCAAGAGACGGCAGCAAAAAGCGCTCTCAGGTTAAGTCAGTCAAATTACTGGAGACCTTATGCATATGGACACACCCAGATACTTAGCAATTACCTTAATGGTGACATCAACTCAGACTACACTGTCCCATACTTGGACTTCGAAAAACCCTTCTCCTGGACTTTTCCAAGCAGAGAGAAATGGGAGAAAAACGAGGTACCTCAAGATGGTAAGTCCATCTACACAGATGGGTCAAAGATGGACATAGGTATAGGAGCGGGTTGCTTTTCGGAGGAACTAGGAATAAATAGCTCCATACGACTCCCAGACCATAGCAGCGTTTTCCAGGCTGAGGTTCTAGCAGTGACAAAGGCAGCCCAGTTGGTGTCAATGATGACAATATCGCGAGACGATATCACTATTTACATTGATAGCCAGGCGGCCATAAAAGCAATTGCTGCTATACAAATAACATCGAAGCTTGTAAAGTGTTGCCGCGAAGAGCTGAAGGTTCTCGGCACGCAACACAATGTAAAACTCTGCTGGGTCCCTGGGCACAGAGGGATACCAGGTAATGAAGCTGCGGATGAATTGGCCAGAAAGGGCTCAGCCCTAGATAGAGAACAGGCAGATGGGACGGTCAAACCTCCACTCTGCAACCTTCGTGCCAAAATTGAACAGACATCAGAAACTAAAGCAAACAACAGGTGGAAATCACTAACCACCTGCGAGGTATCAAGAACGTTGTGGCCAAAATACGACAAAGCTAGAACAAGAAAACTCCTGCAAGAAGACAGGAAGTCGGTGTCTTTGCTCATAGGAGTGCTAACTGGGCACAACGCTCTAAGATACCACATGAAGAAATTAAAACTGAATGATGATGACATCTGCAGAGGATGCGGTGATGAAGAGGCACATGAGGACACAACCCATTTCCTCTGTCACTGTCCTAACCTCTGTCAATTGAGAAATAGAACCCTGGGTAAATTCGTCTTCGAAGATATCGACGAGCTATCAGATGGATTACCATCTAACCTGCTGAAATTTGCCAGGGCTTCAGGATGGCTGTACCCAAGACAATAATACCACGGGTGGGAACACATTATGGGTATCACAATGGGTCCACAAGGACCTAAGTGCGATGGGAATGTAGCCATTCTCATCAGCCCGCTAACCTAACCTAACCTTGCCAATAGGGTGATTGAGATGACATTTTTTTTTTAATTTTTTGTTTGTTTGTTTGTAATAGGATACTCGTAGGTACTCTATACGAGTACGTTCGAGAACAGAAGGACACATACATAATATACGTTTGGATGTCAGTACTTGTTTTCCTGTCAAAAGCGAGGCACGTAAAAGGCAATTGACTGTCAAAAAATTTAGTTTTAATGACAGAAATAAGTAAAAGGCCCCGACCCATAGAATCCGTCAATGCCGCTGCGCTTACCGTTGACGCTGACGTTGGCGCATGACGGAAAGATCCGTCCCATAGAATCCGTCGCATATCAGCGCTGAGGGGATGACAGCCGATGACATTTTGCTATTGCTGAAAACAGAGCTGTCGTTTCGGTAATTTTTTGGGTGCTTAATTTTTGATAACATGGTGGTACTTTTCGAATGAAGATACATAGTACCAATATTCACATATGAGAAAAATTATGAAAATGGTAAATTGTTTGGAATCAGAAACAAAATTATCTGAAACTCACTACTTTCCATTTTTTTTTCTTTTTTTGAATTTTTCAGTGTATATTGATTGCCGGCTGGTTTTTCAATCCAAACATAATTTTATCATGGCCCTTCGAGTTTTCTTACCAATGTCTTACCAATAGAGTTCTATTATTTGGTATAAGGACCTGACATTGCAATCACTTTTTTTAACTCGAGCAGTTTTTATCGCACCAGTACAATTATCATTTTCCAACCGACTAAAAAAGCAATTTTTTTTGCTCGAGATCAATTTTTGTAAATTTCGGATTCAACTAGAGATTTACACCTACTTGCAGTAATACCAAAACATTTTATACGAAATTAAAACGCAGTACATCAAAATGCTATTAATTAACACAAATATTATCAGAAAAAATTAGAAAATACAAAGAAAAAAAGTGTATTTAAAATTGTATTTATTATTTTTCTTTTTTTATTTATTTCATTTTACGAAAAAAGGCCGAATGATACACTTATACAATTGCAGAAAAACAGATCAATCTCATTTGTTTTCTATTCAGCACGAAAAATCTGAGATCTGAGAGCAAACTCTGCAAAGCCCAAACAAAAACGACATAAGGCAAGTGTAGTACGGACTGCAGATGGGTATACAGAACAACTATTGTAGTACGACCGACAACACTGGCTGCAAGTGTTTTCTTTTCAAGCTGATGTCAGCTGATTGTCAACATCGATGACAGTTTCTCTATATTTCTCTATGCTTCCACCAATTAAAATGCATACTCTCAATTTGTGAATGCATGAATGAATTATGTGAAGGTGTGCCTTCAATGGTTGAATGTGTGAACACCCAACGCACAGCGCAGAGAAAAAAGTAGAAAGTAAACCTACTTTCTGCGTCTGCGTTTTTATGTGCGTTGGTTATGGGCCACCTTCCATAAGAATGTGTGTATTCTATCGGGATGTCCGTTAAAACGGATGAATAAACGCACAACGGATTCTATGGGTCGGGGCCTTAAGTTTTACATTTTTCGCCAACACTTATACTTTGACATTTGGAATCTGACAAAATAGCTCCGTTCGTTGTCGCCAGCCCTAGGGCGCACTGACTGGTGTCAATTATATTCGTGGTTGTCAAAAAACCCAGTGCAACCCCCGTTTTGTCAAACGTAAAAGCTTGTTTTGACAACTGTCATGCATTGAAAACCTAACATAAATCAGATTTTGTTAATTTTCGTATGTTTTTGTACTTGTTTATTTCGTTGTTTTATAAAGCAACCTATCCGAACACAAAAAACACAATCACAATGAGCAAAACCAACGCAATGAAAAAAAAGGTAAATCATCTGATTTCATGTTTTGAGAGCCCTTTTTTCTTGCACTGAAGAAATACCCAAAGCGAGTCCAGTGCAAAACCAGTGTCTACAGCTAACGCTGGGCAGCATTTTCAGTGCGTTTTCAGTGTATCACTGACGGACATCGAACGCATCAGTTCGTTTTCAGTGCGCCCTAGGGCGGACATCAAACAAACCTAATGATATAAAGACACACGGAATAGACCGGAGTAAAGGGTGCCGGGGCATAGTGGTTTGTATGTTGTCTGGGTGCAATTCCAGCAAACGACAAAAAGTTTTTTCACAGTTCCACATCTTTCGAATGTCTGACCAGCATTCAACGGTATCATTTGTCATGATGAGCTAGTCAACTCGCCGTTCGGAGACGGCACAAAACTGTAAGTGTCTCCAATTCGTACAGAAATATAAGACGAACATATACTAATGTGTTTTAAGTTGGTTATGATCAGGGAACGGATTTTGTTGACTTAGCCTTTTTTTTTTGCCTTTTATACCTTTTTTACTCATATTGCCTATTTTTGCCTTTTTGGTGCTATTTGTCAAAGTAGCTGTGCACTTTCTTTTTAACTATAGATACGATTTATCCTTGCCCAAACGAAAGAAAATTTCAGTGTCCACACGTATGAGAGCAGGTTTTTCTCTCGCATGAACATGCACATATGTAACTGTACGCATTGTTTGCTAGTGTAAATATAAAAAAAATCCCTACACACCAATGCAACCCTATCAACTTAATGTGTGTACATGCGCTTCTTCTTCTGCCGTACGTGCAATCTCAGGTAGTTTTGTTTACCAGTTTTCATTTGAAAAAAAACCGTTAGACATCTGGGAAATATTTTTATTCGCAACTGTGCTCCTTTTCATCTAGATTCATATTCTGTGTCATACTGGTCATACTTAGTGCTAGTCTGTTGAATATTGCGTCTGCTTAAATGCGTGTTGTTCCCAAAATATGTTGTTGCTTGTCATTGAAAGTGAAAATGCCCCAAGACCCGTGTTAGGATTCAAGCCAATTGCAAAAGTTTTTGGAGCAATTGGGAAAAGATTTTTAGTCAACCCGAAACAGCATATATTTAAGAGTTTACAAATAACAGGTGACTCCTAGTAGTTGCATGTATTTTAATTTGAGCATTTGATCTTAGTGCAATGCGTGATATTTAGGAAGGCCTATTGAAGAGGTATTAAAGACTTTGAACGGGGTGGAGGAGAAATTACAACAATCTAATAAAGGGCCGGTAGCTGAAGGAGTGATGAAAAAATTGTACGCGGTTTTTTCAGCAAATTAACGAAATGGCGCTGCAAACTCCAAAGTGGACTCAAATATTAAAGTCAACGACGTTGTGACATCTCTTATCTTGGCTCCACTAGGCTCTGTCTATGTTGAAAAAGCCTTTATTTCATTTAAGGCTTTCCGGAGAGATAATCGCAGGCGATTGTTACTAGAGAACTTCAAAAATGTTTTGGGTTGTGCAGTACTATTACAATGTTAATAATATTACATAAAAACCTTATTATTTTATTGAATGCTTTTTTTTTTACCTTTTTCTGTGGTATAATTTTTCCTTTTTTGATTTTATTTGGTCAACAAAATCCGAACCCTGTTTATGATCTTTCAATGTATGCTGGTAAAAGGATACTATTTACATACATTCGTAAGACGGCCACTTTAAGGTCTGGACCATTTCAGCACAGAAATCGTTAGAAAAAATAACCTTGAAGAGTCTATTCAGCTGAATGGTTTCATTATTTACTTTAACGAATAGAGTTGTCAAATCAAAACACATACATAGAAACCTACACATCTGTCACTTTCGAAACGTCAAACAGTATTATTATTATTATTATTATTATTATTATTATTGAAGGGTGAGATGCACCGCGGCCTTAAGATCTATTGTGCCCCCTACAAGTCCTATAGGAATTAGTTAGAGAGAGCTTCGCTCACACCTAGCCCAGGTGAGAATTCCATAGATCACAGCACTTCATGAAGACCAATTTCCCTAAGAAATCGCAGTAGGAGATTGGGTGCTACGAGTTGTAGATCCTCGGCTGCAATTTGGTATTTACCCAAGCACTTAAATCTTTTTTGGGTTAATGCCCCACATTCCACCAGTATGTGTTCTGCAGTTTCACTGGAGTCAATGAAGATAGACCTAGCTTCCTGAGATATCCCCTGAGTTTACAATGCCCCGTTAGAAACGCAGTCAGAATGCTGAGTTTGTTTTTGTCAAGGCTGATGCAAGCTTTGAATCTCTTTAGGTTGTATATACCTAGCAGTTTCTTTGCCTGTCTTAGACCCTGAGTTTTTGTCCTGTTAATCTTCTCCAGTGATCGGAGCTCCTCTTTTATGGTGTGCTCTCCTATGCCGCAGAAGGGTTCAGGGCCCACAAAGGGGGTGGCAGCCCCTTTCCTGTCAAGTTTTTCCGCCTCTTCATTACCTTCTATCCCCAGATGTTCTGGTTCCCAGTATATTGTAACGTTGTTTCGTTCACCCAGTCTATTTAGTTTATCTAGGCATTCCCAGACGATTTTAGATTTGATGATCTGAGCCCCTATTGCCTTGATAGCTGCTTGGCTATCTGACATTATTGCTATGTCGCGCCTGTTGTAGCGTTTGTCAAGATTGAGTTGTGCACATCTGTCGATAGCACAGATTTCAGCTTGAAAAATGCTGGTGTAGTCAAACGTCAAACAGTAGCTGTCAACACTGAATCAAAACGATATCTTACGCCCAATTTTTTCCGACAGCGCGTATTTTATGTCCGATTCGACGACAATCGTGCACATGATTCAAGAGCAGGTTCTGGATGCCAATTGCCACGACTTTGATCCCAAGAAGTCTTTTTTTTTCTTAAGACCCACCCTGTACGAATTGCACAATTACTTTCGCACAACTTTCCTTCAAGCTCCATTGTGTGAGTTAATCGATTTTGTTCATCAAATTCCTCATATCTATCCTAATCCAACTAAGATTCCATCTATCACTGCTCATAACAACCGATGACAGTGTAAATCTTCCAACTATTTCTCTTAGAAACCTCACACACACCTGGGTACGGAAAATGTCTCATCTGGTTGGATTTGGTGGATGCTCGCAAGAAACTTCATTCGATTCGCCACAGAGCACTAACGTTAATTAAATTGAACATCTATCTTCCGGATTATGTCGGAGTGTACTAATCGAAAAGTTTTCATTCAAGACTGCTCCTTTTCCCGCAGAAGGACATGGAAGTCCCAATAGCAGTGCAGAAAGTTAAAAGTTTCTTCTGCTATTTTTCAGATTGATAAATGCCGCCGCAGTACAACCACCGTACACTGCACTCAGGTGTCAAGTAATAAAATTTAAAGTTTTCTCGATTAAGTTCCTTTCCAGCATCGTCGTCGTCGTAATACTGTATCGTATTTATTCTACGACTGGACTACTTGAGAGGAATGGATTTATACACATACTCTGCCTTCGACGAGTAAGCTGAGACATCATCATTAGTCATCGTCTGTAGTTAGTGAAATTGAATTGGCTTAAGTGAATAAGTGCTGAAAGGGTAGAGGGAGGAGTTACCTCAAATCCAATTTACTAACACACAGAAAGAAAAGTAAGTTTTAAATTGGTGAGATAGTTGCGTAGTTATTGAACCGGCAAGTGCTACAGTGGACGTACATATGTGTGGGTAAAATTTGAGGAAAAGTTCCCAAAATAATCTTTGGAAAAAGTTATGAAAACTTTTGGAAAATCGTTACGGAAATATGACATCGCTGGAGAGTTCTGTGTCAGCTGGGAACGTGAAAGTCAATAAGTGCACTGAAGTGACTCTTGTGGCTAACTATATGTAACTTTCGGAGTTTTTTTTACATAGCAGTTGCAAAAAAAGAAAAGGAAACCAGTGCCGGATTACCCACATATTTGGAATATGTACTTGAAAGGGCGTCAGCCTGCAAGGAGGAGCATTTTGATGACGTTATATAATCAAATCGCAACCGCCTAGCTCAGGCGGTAATTCCTCCTAAGATTTTATTATTTCATCTGTTTTCATTATTCTAACACTAATTAAAAGCTGAACGAATATTGCTTATCAGTAATAAAATCTACAGGTCATAGAAATTTTGGGTATCATCTAAGGAAGATGAACCTTATTTTTTTTTTTTTATAATCTACAGTGTATGGGTGGGCAGACTTTTCCATGTGGCGGACTACTACTAACCTTTTACAAAACGTCGGGGTCCCCTTTGCAATATTGGTCCTAATATTTTATTCAAATTCTTTTTCTTTTTATTTTTTTTTCTTTGGAAATAAAATGGTATTTTTTTTATTTATTTTTTTTATATCAGATTTTAAGAAATTTACAAAAAAAAAATTGATTTAACAATTCAAAAAAAAAAATCATTTCTGATACATACAGTAGAAAAATAAAGAAATTCAGCAGTTCTTAAGCATTTAGCACTGCATATCGTCCACTATATTTGCAAACTGAGGCGTGTAATTGCTTATTGCTAATCTCAGGCAGGCTTCCAAGTTTTCATCAGAAATGCAGTTACGATGTTTTGTTTTTATAACAAAACTAGCTGACCCGTGCTCGCCTTGCTTCGCCCCCTGCCACTGTTATGGCAAAACAAATTGCATTGGAGATGAGTGCCGAATTATTTTTCCGATTAGATGGAATTTCAAAAAATCATCCCTTAGCTGACGTATGTCATTATAGGAATATACTGTGTACCGTGTACTGTGTACCTCAGCCCTTTAGATCGACCGGTTCGGTCCAATTAAACGATTAAATGGTGTTTGATTGTACAATATGAACAATTAAATTTACAGACCGAAGTGCACAGCATCAAGTATGTAGTACATATTTATAAAATCTTGATGCACTATCAAAAAATCACACTTTAATAAACTGCTGTGGAAGAAATTATTTGTTTGCGAATACAAAATCCAACGAAATGATCTACTTTTCCAGCCCTTTCGTTGTGCCTTCGCATATATGTAAATACATATACATTATGTAATTATGTATGGACATACGAATCCGCGGTAGCAAAACTCCCATTCATGTCATTGCAAAATTGTTACTCTAGGTCGGGTGCAATTACATTACTTAGGCGGGCTCAAGTTTTTTAGAAGAATAGTAGGTACACCCACTTTTAGTTTTAACTTATGTGATGGCAGCGAAAGCGAGAGTTTAAAAATTCGACCAGATATCTGGTTGTTACTTCTTGGTCCACAACCCGGGTGATTGAAATACATTCTGCAATCTGCACTTTGAACATCAGCACGTGAAAATATCTCGCTGTTAATTGCTGGAGCTTAATCATTCCGAGGCAACAAAACAGCTCGCTCACAAAGCTAAGAATTCTTACGGTTTTTTAGTTGTGATATATCACCTTAAGCCTTGTGATAAATTTACTTTTCCATTTTTTTCCGGAAGCGTTCCTCCACCAATTTTAAATAACAAATCAGAGAAATGTTGTGCGTTCGGATGTGCCTCGTGGCACTACTGATAACGTTTGCCTAAAGTCTCGGCAAAATAGCACTGTAAACCAAACATCCCAGATGACTTCCACATAGCAAATACATATGTGCATACATACATATATGACCCAAAACTAACTCTTAAATCAACAGAAGTTCACTTTGGGTAGAATATTTGTTTTTGATCGTTTTTTTTTTTTTAATTCATTAATAATATTTATAAACTGAAAATGCAATTCACTGCTCTAGAAAAGCAAACTGGTCGGACTGTACTGCGAAAATGTCAACAATCGCAAGCAACTATGTGTGCAACAAGGTTTTACCGTTATGGTATAGTTTGTGAACAGTTATTGGAAATTTGCCTCTGTCACCTCACAAGACAAGTTTGATAAGCGCAATGATGAATGTATTCAAAAACAAAGAATAATGATTGGGTGCAATAGTAACAATAAGTGCGTGCAGTATATTTTATGTTTCAGAAATAAAAATTCTGCAAAATGAAGAAATTTAAAATTGAGCAATAAATTGATCCATATAACAATTAATAAACGGGAACAAAATTGCTTTAATTTTCATTTGAAAAGTTTTCATGGTTTTTGCGCGGCGGTCCCTTGAAAATTGCTTGGCGGTCGACCGGTTGAGCCCTGATCTACACTATGAATACCCTTATATATAATGCTTACACACAGCGCGAGCACATGAAGAACAAGAACGAGAGACAGACAGATCGACGTAGTGATAGGAAACTCAGATGTGAGGTTTCAACTAACTCTATGGGTGGTGCCCAGGATAACTGGAGACTTGTGTATTATTGAAAGTAATGCCATTGCTTATGATTCACAGAAGTTTTTTTTTCAGATGTTTCCTATTATTAGTTTGTGCGATCAATTTCTTCAGCCATACCATCCTACTGTCAGTGTTATGCCTTCGCAGTAGGTTTTGATATAAGCTTCTGAAACTGATCAACTTATTTTTATTTCGTGAGAAATTAATGCTTCGAAGACATCTGTGAACCTTCCGTGTGACAAATGACGACGACTACCACTATGCCATGGCCACCCACAATAGAAGATGATACCTATGCAATATGCAAAAGTAATTAAAACGGGTCCAAAATGTAGCTTCTGTAATTTTTTTGAAAATACTCGTAATAAGAATTTAACAATCTTTTTACAACAATTTTTTTTTTTCAAATCTACTGTAGCTGTCTTTACGAGTGTGCCACCGTTGTGTAGGTAGTAGCCCACGGGTCAACCATGAGAAGAAGAACACGTACGAAATTCATCACAAAGGTAGTGATGGAATAACGATCAGATTAAAAATGACAGAGCATGTGGTAACCTATGCATAGGGTTCAAACAATACTATTGATACTTTGCGCTTCAACATTCAAATTGAATTTTGTTTTCTTATCATTTATACCACTTTTCCTAGTTAAATTCTCCAATTAGGCCGACATACTCAGTTAGGTTTGAGTCTGGGATGTTAAGGGGGAAATGGTATGGAAATTAGGGCTTGGACGGGTATTCTAATAAATGAGCATACTTTAAAACCTTCGTAAAGTCATACTTTATTTAAAAATGAAATTGCAAAATTATGATTTAGTTAGAAAATCGCACTAATTGCCAACTGTAGTTAAAAAATCATTTTTCCGCTTTTTACCTTTCCAAGTATCATAAAATCTGTGAGTTTTTCAGAATACTTACTGCACATTTTTTGTTTATAATTGTTGCGTTCATAAGACAAAATAATAAAACGGTATATTTATTACACATTTTTTGTGGAAAAGCGACCTGAAAGTCAAAAAAATGTATGGGCAAGACTTAGGATATTGACTTAAAAATAAAATATCTGGAAAGCAAAAAAAGGTATCCAATTTATTTAAACGCAGTAAAAAAGGGTATTATTTTTTCCTAATTTCCTAAATAATTTTTTAAAGCCCTAAAAAAAGTTTCTGTACTAATTATTAGCGGAGATATTTGAGTTAGTATGGGTCAAGGTACACCAAAGTAGGTGTTTTCTTAAATTCTCTATAAATGATGTCCAAATTGGAGATAGACCGTTGCTGTAGAACGATTTTTTTCTTAAAATAAACCCAAGAATCAGCTGCCAAAGTCTTGACATTTAACTTGGAAACACCCTGCATATTTGGTGCTTTCTTTTGTTTCAACCGCAGATTTCAGTATTCTTATAACGAGATGTGTATAATTACATGAATATATTTTAGAAAATAGACAGATATATAGATGAAAATGTAGTCATGTACTTAACCCTTCTATTACCTTAGGGTCTTTTTGTGACCCAAAACGACTTTTAAGTAGAAAAATAGGTGGATATAATTTTTTGAATTTTTTTTTCTCTTTACTCAGTGCATGAATTCGTGTATATTTTAAGGAAAAACAATTGTTTATCCTGTAAGTGTTATGTTGAGACCCTCCCGGTAGGTGTATACACGCATTACCTTACGGGTCATCATATAACCCATGGACATTTTAAATGTGATTTAACTTAAAATCAGTCAACTGTTAGTGTTTTTGGTTGCTAGACTGTATAATGCACCATTCATTTTGTTGAGCGTAGTCATACCAGTTTGGTGATAAAAAAAAAGCAAGCTATTGATGCTCCAGCAATTGGCATTTCCAATGACCAATATCTGAGTAATGATAAAGATTTGATATGGTACATGGCGCCGGTTCAAAGCTTGCTGTCGCGTGCGCCAGCCGAAAACATCATAACGTCGCGCATGGGTGTCACATAGCTTGCTGTTCAGCGTATCTCAGTTCTGGCCTTCTGGCCAATACATTCAATAATTCGGTTGACCAATATAGAAGGAACTGATTTTCATGAAATGGATACAATCGAATTTGATGCTTATTTAGGCATATTGATTCCTATCAGTAAGTTATATAAAAATATAAAGCATGATTGCCTTTCCTTTCATACGACGAAAGTGTAAGAATCCTATGGAATGAAATACGCTGTCGCTCAATTTTTAGAACCGTTATGTCTCTGAACCGATTCATTGAAATATCTCGTTTCGTTGCGTTTGATGAGAGAGGAAATCGAAGATCACAAATTCGTGGAGATAAGCTTGCGCCTATTCGGGACTTGTATGAAAAATGGGTCGAAAATCTGCAGTTTTTATACGTTACGTATGAAAATATTACCGTCGACAAGCAAAAGTGTATATGGCAAGAAAACCCGGAAAATACGAAATCAAAGCATGGGTTGCAGCTAATGCATCGAATGGGTTTCGTTTGAACTTCCAAGTTTACCTTGGGGAAGTTTCAAGAAATGCACTTATCGTAGAAGGAACGTAACAACAGATAATTTTTTTTAAAACCCGTAAGTTGGCAATGGAGCTACTGGGCTAATGGGTTGTTACGCTTGACCAATTGGTGAGAACATACATTTGCAAACTTCAAACAAATTGTTGGCCAGTGGATTCTTTTAGTAATTTCATTGACATCTCTGACCTTGAGCGCAAATGTATATCTTATGGACTGAGGTTCATCCGCAATAAAAAAAAATTGCATAAACGTCGCTTGTTTTTGCAAGAATTCGGTGAAAATCCTGTCGAAAATGATTTCTTGACGGTGTCGTTTACCTAAGGTAGCATCTTCTGAATGAAGAAACTGGACCATCAAAGTCAAAGCCACCAAAGAAAAACTTCCGAGCGAAAGCGCTGCATCTTTTGTCCACCGAAACCTGACCGAAAGACATTTAACACCTGCTTTGTCTGCTATAAGTCAGTATGTCCACAATATGACCATACTATCAAGGTAACTACGACTTTTTGTAACCAGCAGAGGCCAGAAGGAGATTTATTTGTACATAAATTATGTATATTTCGCCTTTACTGCATTTAAATCAAAGGGGTCATTTAATGACCCGAAAGGTAATAAGTGTTATTTTTTTGTAAGGCAACAGAGGGGTTAATTATTTGTCGCAAGCTTACACCGTACTCATAGCTTTTTAAATAAAAGTTGAATTCATTAAAAGATATTTTGGTTTCTATTCTGCTAACTTTCTCAAATCCTAAATATATGGTAATTTAAATAAAAATTATATCTCAAACTATCTTTTTAGAAAGCACTGAGTAGTGTCGATACTTTTAGTTCGACACTTTCTGGGTATCGATACCCAGAGGCCGATACTTCGATCCCTACCTATGCATTATGTTCGGGTATAGTAGCACGAATCTAATGTTATGTATTTTCTTTTGAGGTGAGTTATTTTTAATTATTTTATTATCTTTTAGTCATCGTATTCTTTTTCAATATTCTTTTAATATGGGACGAAAAGCCCACTGCGTGGCGCAACAAATACGATTAGTTTTATGACTAAAGGCTGAGGGTAAAGTCCATAGGAAGGCCCTACGAAGGTCCCAAAAGTTTGTCACAAATACCATTCAGCCAACAAAAGTGCGCGAAAATAGAGGAAGGCCCAAATAAACATCAGCGACTACTGACCACCGCGATTTGGTTTTAGCGAAGGCCAATCCTTTTGCCTCGTCAAAATGCACGCACAATCCCAGGAAGACTCCAGAATTCGAAGGAAGAGTCAACAGAAAAGTTCCACTGTTAAGAGCAGTGTTACCGCGAGCAAAATTCAAAAAGCGTCCAAAACGGGGGTCCAGGAGCAAAAAAAAGGGGTCCCGCTTATATTTGTATGCAAAAATGCAGGTGCACCGAAAAGTGGGGTCCCGGGTCCCATCGCCGAAAAAGCGTCCCAAACGGCAACGCTGTTTAAGAGTAAATAACATAAGATTGTCATAAGTCATAAAAGTCGGAAAGGACCTTAAAGAGTGAAAAAGTGGAACAATATCTTTTGGAGTAACGAGACGTAAATAACTTTGATCATGTTAGGCTACCAATAGGAAAGGACTACCGCCCTCGCTGTACAAAGAAAACCACCAAGCTCGGAGGGGGACTTTCATGATATGGGGCTGTTTTTCATGGCATGGTGTCAGTCCTTTATTTCGTATAAATAATACCAAGACAAAATATGGATATAGCGAAATTGTGGAAAATGTAATGCTCCTGTGAGGTTTCTTTGCAGAAATACTTACCGCCTATGTCGTTTCCAAGTGGACTGGAGATATCAGCGATATGTGGTTGATGTACACTAGCAATAGATTTTACACACCTTATATTCACAAGATGCGACAACTTTATGTTTATATTTTTTTATTATTATTTTCAAATAAATATATCTTCATTTAGCTTTAAGACTACTAAAGTCAAAACGCAAGCTACTCCAACAAACTAAGAACTAATCTTCTACACGATTGCCAAAAATCGTTCGCACTTCATGTTTTTGTGTTCCCACGATAAACTGTATGGTTAGCAGTTTTAGCACATTGGGACGGTTATATGCATGACGACTCGTTGTCGCAGACCGCTTCAGGGTGATGGAAAATTTCATTTTTGCGTTAAATTGAAGTGTCTTGTTGCAGCAAAAAATTAGTTTATAAAAAACAACTCCCCACACCTATTTCTTTGACCGGCTGTATATATGTATGTAGATCTTTCAGTAAAATGTCCGCAGCTAACTTATCTTTACAGCCGCTTAAACGTCATTTTATTCCAAATACAATCTCTGAAATGAACAATCTACGCATCCTAATAGCAGGATTCATTCACACTTTACTTTTAATAAAAAAAAAAAACACTGACTGTTCGTGAGTTTCAAATAATAAATTCCATACAGATTCCGTTAATGCTGAAAGCAATTCAGCAATTGAATACCTCGTTTTTGCGATAAAATGCGAAGGCTCCTATATAGCTCACCTGTTAGTGCTGAACCCTCCACCCCAAAATCCTCATTTAACCACATAAAACACATGCCACCCCCAAATCTCAGCGTCTTCATAAACTGAAAATTGCTACCAAATCTCCGAAATCAACTCGAATGTGTAACCAGTTCCTGGGGAGGGGACGCACCCAGAAGGAGTCCCAAATATTTAAAAAAAAAAGAAATCGAAAAACCCACCTGTAGCCACACACATACCTAATCTTGCTAACCCTTCACGAATCCCTTTTTTTTATTGAGGTTACCTCCCACTGCCGGGCACGGTCTATCGCAGTGACTCTCGACTCGGCCAGCACCCGAACACGATTGCCATTATGCTCACGATGATGATGCTGCTGATGACGACGAAGATGATGATGGCAGATGAAGTTGATAGCATCTGATGATGGCAACATATGAAACGTGACTGGAATACTAATCGCAACAGCGTTCGCTCCTTCAGCGGTAGACTTGCATTTTTGGAGCAGCTAATTCAATTCGAAGGAGGATAAGGAATTTCGTCTTAAAGAATGCTAACTCCCTGCTCGCTTAAGGACACTCAAATTCATTTCGGCGAGAATTCCTCGATGGCATGTGAAGAGGATTCCTTGTGTGCCGTGGCTTGGCCTGGCATCCGCCATCAACTGCACTCTGCAGCAGTAATGTTATTTCACTTAAATTATATCCCTTAGGCTGGAGAAAGAATTTTGCTCTGCAGTGAATGGTTCGGTTCCTGTGGTATGGCACTGGCACAGTCTCCATTACATTTGCATACCACCAATGGCGAAAAAGAAATTCCATTCCTTTAAGGCACCAGGACAACAAATCATTCGTCTGTTGTTAAATTTATTTTTTCGTCCTTTTTTTCCGCTGCAAAAGTCGAAATCGGGAGCGCACAGCGCACACGGCATTAGCGCCGAAAACTTGTGCCAATTAAGAGCATGCAGCCGGAAGAAGATGGAAAAATGAAAAACCCTAAAAACTTTCCTCGGAAAAGTCGATTAGGCGGTTGCTGTTGTGTTGTTTATATTTTCTTCAATCCCGCGTCCTTTCTGCTTTTCATAAAGCAACGGCAGCGCGGAGATTAAAACTTTGGACTTTCTCGGCTGCCGGAATTTGCGTAGCCTTTCATTAGCCCCTCGGGGTGTTTATATAGTAGATGCTAGTATACCAATGCGGCAACGTTAAAACGGCAATGGAAAGTTTTCCCTTTCAAGCTATCGTCACCGTCACCGCCGCGCGTCTTCGTCGCCGCCAACATCATCAAAGTTGCGTGAAGTTTATGAAGGCAATTTCAAAAAAGTTTTCCAATTTTTTAGCCATCAGCTGAGAAAGTTGCAACCAAACAACGAAACTTTTTGTACATGCGAAGCGTAGGAGGCATTTTCTTCACAGTGTCTTCGGGAGAATTTTAAGTAATTGCCTGGGATTATGGATTAATTTCTGGAGTCGTTTAGCGTATTAAAAATTTAACAATTCTGGGATTGGGATTGTGGGAGGTGGACCAATCGGTCTCTCGTGAAACGGGGTAATAATTTAATTAAAAAAAAAATAAATTTCGTTCGAAGTTGTGCTATAAATTTACAATATTTGGGATAAGGTCCTTTTATTAAAAGTTCATATTTTTTTTTTTGTAATAAACTGTGCGTGAGTATTCTTCGGCGTATACTAGGCCACCTGTCACCAGACTATCAGGTTTGATTCAAGGCAAATTTCAATTTTGTTGTGGCGCTAAAAATCGAAGATTAGCAGTACCGGGTTTTTCAAAGGGGGGGATATTCAATGTGATGGAATGCTACGTCATTGTACTATTCCAATCACCTCGCAGATCTGACCCATTCAAGGATGACGTTGGCGCACACTTAAATGGCATAAATATCAGCTTGGAATACACTGGGATTTTGTCCCATTGGTATACAGTGACCTCTCTCATGACCGGACACTGGCGGTGCCGAGAAATTTATCCTGTTATGAGAAGTGTCCGGTTATGGGAGAAAGAAAATAAATTGACACAATACACAATATTTAATTAGGGAGAGAGGTTATGGGAGAATTTTTTATATGAAAAATCGTGTATTTAATTCCGTTCTTTGAAATCTGTCCGGTTATAAGAGGTGTCCGTAAGAAGAGAGTGCACTGTTTTGACATTCTTTTGTTTGGTCCAAATGTGCCAGCATCCACCCCGCTGTCCATCTTCTATCCAACCGTATACCACTTGTTACCTTTTAGGTCTGACGTAGGAATTTTTATAGTTCCATGCTTCACGGCTTGGGGTCACTGTATCGAACCTTCTGCCGAAGCATAAAGTTTTAGTTAAGCGGTCATTTACCGCACAGATCATGTCAAGCTTTGTGAATTTGGAGCGAAGATTAACTTGGTCTGTGTGATCCATGTAGTTTATCTCTCCTGCCATCTTTTTTATGAAAAGGCCAATGAGGGCTTCTATAGCAGCTATTGGGCAAGTACGCATAGCGCATAGTGCGATAAAAGATGATACTCAAAGTAAGTAAGAAGTACTCACATTTGCCTGGATATCAGGGAACTAGGGTGCTAACTGTTTGGTGATAAGAGGCGTTTGTTGGTTATAAACACATCTTCGAAGTATAGCATATGTGTACATATTTACACACGGTAAATGAGAACATGAAATGGCTAGCAGCAGCAAAGTAGTTCACTAACCCCGTTTGTGGCAAGGCTAACCAGCTGTTTAAGCAAAGCAGATCTGAGATCCTCAACTGATCACTTAGATACCACCTTAAGAAACTAGGACATTCGCAAGACGATTCCTGCTGATGCTAGTGAGAACGAAGACACTATAAAGAACGTTTGATCTCGAAATTTGAAATTCGATGAGTACATTGACGTACGAGTACATATTCCATCTCTTACAGAGTAAAAGAAACTGAAGTAGCTCCTAAGGTCGATAAGATGTTAAGGTAAAGTAAGGTTAGAAGGTCAAAAAAATGGAGCTCTGCAAGCGGTAACTTAGCCTGATCATTTAGGCAGTCAAAGAAGCGTGCGCCCATGTAAGAAACTTGGAGTGCAGTGCAGTGGCATAGAAGGTGTGCTACTGATTCAATTTCATCATCGTCCATGCAGCTTGTTAAGTGAGATGTTACATAAAAGTGGGTGCGGAGTACCTTACCAGACCGATCCAGTTGTCCCTTAGCATCGGTTAGATGACTCTCCTGTTAAGCTTTGTCTTTACAGAATTTGTCGTGAAAGTCACGGAGCCATGTTCTTCGAGCGAGGATATAATGGTTGAAGGGTCCTTCTTTCTCCAAGAAGACTACCAGCGTGAATTCTTTAAGATCTTAAGTCTTTTCGATTGTAACTTCGACTTCACGTAGCGCTGTTTTCGCAGAACTACCTTTAGAGTATGCATGTTATGCGGTGCATAAGGTCGTGTTTATTTAGGGATTTTTCTTTATTTACAGATCTTATAGCCGCCTAATGGTTTCTAAAAGAAACAACGAGAGTATTATGGGTCTGTATTCTTTGGTGGTCGATGAGATACTGACTTCCATTTTACCTACAAAGGTCTCCCATATCTACAGTGGGTGATCAAATTATTACGGCCACTAGAAAGAACGCGACTTTTTGAAAAAGAAACGCACATAACTTTTATGTTTTCTAATTTTTAGACACTTTTTTTTTTAAATGAGAAAGGACTTATAAACTAACAAAAAAAAAAAATAGTTTTATTAAGAAAGCGTACAGTAAAAATGAAAAAATTAATATTTTGTTACACCTCTTCTTGCAGCTATAACAGACTGAACCCTTTGAATGCATTTTAAACAATTATTTTTAATGTTTTCGCTCCTATGCCATACATCAGTGAGGCGTTCTATCAGTGCTCACTTATTCCTTACTTTTTCCCTGTCTATTTCCCTTTTCATCATTTTCCATAGATTCTCTATGGGGTTAAGGTCTGGAAAGTTTCCCAGCCATCCCAGAACCTCAACATTTTTTCCTGCAAAAAGGCAGATACTTTTTTTTGCTTTATGACAAGGTGAAAAGCCATGCATAAACACGAAATTGCCATTTGGAAACCATTTCTGCACATTTTCGGTGTCAAGACTCCAATATACTGGTCTTGACGCATTGTTCCATCAACAATGTGGAGACGTGCAGTTCCTTGTCCACTAATGATTGACCAGACCATAATGCTTAACGGATGTTTCACTCGTTCCACTATGCATTCTTTCTGACACTTCTCATTCGCTGTCCTCCTCACAAACTCAGACTTATCCGACAACATCTAAACTGTTGATTCATTGGAAAACAGACCCGCAATAAAAACACATGTAAGGAAAATCATAAAAATATTCCTTCGAAAGATAAAAAAACATATTAAGAAGTCGACTGAATACGTTCTTAACTTTAGCCGGTCTTCGCATGTTCTAGTCCTTATGTGCCTTAGCCCATTTAAGGCGTTTTTTCATCATCGCTTTTGTGAGAAGTGACTTCTTTGCTGGACAGTGGCAAGTAAAAAAAAAAAAACAAATGTCGGTCTGTCATACCGGAAATCTCAATTCCTGACTCCTGGATCAAATTTGTCAGGATCCTTTAGTGGCTTCTTTCTGTTTTGAACACAGATTTTCCTTATTTTGCGCTCATCTCGTGGCGTTGTAATTTTTTTCGACCAGATTGTCCGGCTCTCATAGGTGAAAGGGTTGCATTTTTGTTGAGTTTATTTTATATTTTGTCCACCGACGAATTTCCCGCTCTTATGATTGTTGCTATTTTCCTCTGAGAATGCTCAGTGCTTAATATCAGAGTCTTAATTTCGGAAATTTTTGCTGGGGAAGGGTCTTTTCATCTATCCATGGCTTAAGCGGCGTCCTTTGGCTCGATAAAATATTTTAAATGCAAACTGAATGCACAGAAATTTAAAAAACGTAATGCACAGAGCACGTTTTTATCGTAAATGCCGATTTCGAAACCGTAACCTTCGACATTCCGCGAAATAAACCCTTAAAAAGCGTAAGAAATAAAAGGCTCCAACTATACCGAAATGAGGTAGCCACTTAAAAAGTTAACTACCACAAAAATAAACACAACTAAGTCTGACCACTTTTTACTTTTTGAAAGCTTATCACCCGCATATTCATTTTAAAAGAAAATAAATCTATTATTAAGGTTATATCTGGCACTTATTTGGACTTAATCGTGAAAATAAGTTATTTTTTAAGGTGGCCGTAATAATTTGATCACCCACTGTATATAATGTCTATAAATAATTTTCACGAATTTGCCGTTATCGAACACTAATGAGGCAAACTTCGTTAAGAGGATGTTTGAAATTTTCTATTTTGGTATAATGATGCCTTTTTGAAATCCTCATAAATGAGTCTGATGAATTTTTGTGCTTCTTCTTCTAGTTGCCTAATTTTTACGTACTGGTACCTGCACTAGCACCCACTACCAATTATTTTAAGGAAGAGTATAAGTCACATCACAAAAACTCAAGCAAAGTCACTCCATTTTTGTCAGATCTAGGATCTTATAAGAACCCTGAAATACCTGGTTGTCCACCTATCTCCCTTTAAAGAAATTCCCAAAAAAAAAAAAAACTTCTTTAAACTAATGTCATTCATGTGTCCGCATCAAAACCATTATCCCTAAGGAGACTCAACAGAAAACAAGATGCTCTTGCCTTTATCGCTGGGACTGCTTGTCTTGTTGGCAGTCTTCTTTAAACAACATAATCCCATGTTAGGTCGACAGCTTAGTAAACAATTTTTTGTTTGTGTCCCTTTGAAGTCCTTCATTATTTCATTTATGTAGGTAGCCTCAGCCTGTCACTCTTCGCTGCCCCATCACTCTATAATGCTCTTTACGGAATAAGATAAAAAGCAAACTTATTGAAGTTTATAACAGCGAACTAACGATGTACGATTTCTTTAAAATTTCTACACGAGAAACCCCTGAAAGGACATTAGTCGTCCAATTAAATATTTCTTTTTTGTGCTCCTCTTGGTTTCTATAGGTTCCGGCATTTTTTATTTTATCAAAACTCAGGATATTCCTTCTAATTTGGGAATATTCCCTTTTCGGTGTAAGCTCGTTGACAAAAAGTTTTTTTTTTTTTATTCGATAGTATTACCCACATACAGAATATCTACGGCAGGAGAGGATGACAACAAAAAAAAAAAAAAAAAAGGATTCTCCTGAGATATACCAGAAAACTTCTCCTGAAGTACTTTCACGAGCCGGTGGTTCCATTTATTAGTTAACAAACATTTGGGAGTTTTTTTTTCGTCTGTTCTAATTTGTCAGTGGAAAGGATGCAGATTTGTATTCACTTGAGAGGTTCGCTGAAAGTTGATCCTATCCTACTTCCGGTCGATGTGAACACTGCTTTTGATAATTTTTTTTAATTTATTTTTTACTAAAACTGTGAATAAACTGTGAATGCAGTAGCAGCGGAGATACGAATAGAATAGAATAGAAAATCGCAATGACAAAGTTTTCAGCCGAAAGTGGACTAAAGTTGAAATGCAATCAAAGAGTAAAACCACAAATTTGAAAAAAAAACTAAAGGAGAAGACAATTTTTTAATTTAATTTTGCTTAATTGGTTTCTGTTTCGCCAACTGATGACTTGAATTTGACGGGCAAAATTATGTCGATTGTCTTTAAAAAAAATGTTGGCAGTCGTCAATTGTGGATTCTACCGCAAGACACCGTTTCCAGCGTTGCGTGGTTAGCAAAAAGTGGTAATTTTTTTCTTACTTTATTAGCCACCATCGCAATGCGATAGACAGCTAGACGAGTTATATGCACGAAGCAGTTGACAGTAAAAAGTACCTCCATATGAACAATAGGGGATTTGGATAATTTCGTACAAACATAATAATTTCAGCAAAAATAAATTTTCATTTTTCAACGTATTCTACTTTTAAAGTCTGAAACATATTGTGCATAAGGAAACATAAGCTTATGTCAAAAGGAGATGGGACACTTTTGGGCCAAGAGCGTACGTCAATGAAATTGGTATCAAAAAAATGCTGAGCTTCAGTACATTAAAACTGTGAAGTTTTACGAAAATCGTATGTGGGGATTTTGAGATTTTTGTGTGTGAAGTTCGCATTGCGGATAGATCATATTAAATCATAATATCATAAGAACCGTAAGACGCACATACATGTATTTACTTACTTAGTTGGCGCTACAGCTGGAGGTGAACCTGGGCCTGCTTCTCGCAACCATTTCTGTGTGCGTGTTATATTTTTGCACGAATGGAAGGGACCTACAGTTTTTTACTGACTCCGAACGGCGAGTTGAGAAGCTCAATCGTGACAAATGATACTCTTTGATGCTTGTCAGACATTCGAAAGAGGTGGCACCGTGAAAAAACTCTTTTAGGTGTTAGACCCGGCCAGGAGTTGAACCCGGGTAGCATTGCGTGGTAGTCCAACGCACTAACCACCACGGCCACGGTGACCACATGTATATACACGGTGATACATGTATTTAGTATCAAATGAAAAGTGATTCTACTATCTTTCTTCTGACCTAACAAAACTGGGTCTTAGGGTCAACCCACACCAAATAAAGCATAGACAAGCAAAACAAAAAAGCCTGGTAGTAACCCACACCAAATAAAGCAAGTCAAAAAACACATTTTTGTTTTGCTTCATTAGGTGTGGGTTATTGATACGCATGATTTATTAGTTTTCTTCTAATGAAGAGCAAAAAATACAAGAGAGCTGTGTCAATCGTTCAAATTTGAACAGTTATGAGATTTTGGTCCACTTAACTTCAATACTAAAGTATTACCGTTTATCGAGAGAAAGAAGATTGGTGGAGTGTGCATTTGGTACGATTACAAAAAGATTAAGGATTTTTGAAGAAGTTATGTTGGTTTCTCCAGACAAAGTGGATATTATAACAATGACAGCCTGCGTTCTTCACAATTTTATAGGAACGAAACATATAAAATATATGGATATGCACAACAAATTACATGAACTTTCCATTACAACATGTCGAGCTGATGGTAGTAATAGTAGTTTCAAATCATCCAACAAGCATTGCAATTGATATACGAAGAGAATTTATGAAGTATTTCAATTCAACAGACGGATCATTTCCATGCCAATATAAATATTGCTGGTGTTATGTAATGTACCTTATGCACTATGGAGTATGTATATGTACATACGTACATAATAAAAATGTTAAATACAATAAATTATCATAAAAAACGTTACTTGCAGTTTGCATTTCCTCAGCAATTTCTGACCACAATTTGTCAATAATTCGTTTGTCGCTATGTTCTTTTAATTTAAAATTATTATATATCGCTGCCCGAATTTCAATCAATTAGTTTTTCACCGTCACCGTCTTGATTCGATACTACACTACACTCGGCTCTACAGAAATTGAATGAATAGAGCATTAATTCCGATAAGTCATCGCTCGCATGTTTCATTCCATTTTGTTTATTTTGTCTGTTTGACTGAGTTGATGTGGGCGCTCTCATTTCATTTCATGTATTTTTCGCCTTTTTATGCCTAAACTGTCTTCTCATGCCTGTGCCTTACTTGACTAACTTGACTGTTTTGCTTATTTCAATGTGGGTATCCCCATAAGCACACGTGCGATTTATGCTTTAGACAGTCAAGAAAAATCGTCTGCGTTAGTCTGCTTTAGTCTGCTTTATTCAATGTGGGCACTCGCATTGAAATGTGTGTATTTTATGCTTTAAAAAAAATAAAAAATTGCTTTTTTTGTCTAACACAGCTTTGTTCTATTCAGTGTGGGTTCACACTTAGATTTTCAGTTTTGAAATGATCAATTGATAAAGATAAAAGTAAAGTAATTTTTTTTTTTTGAAAATCACTAATTTCTGAAAAATCTTCAGCGACGACATATATTTTTTTGACAGTTATGTGAAAGAGAATTTTTCAGGCTTTAATTTGATGTATAATAATTTAAGATTCAGCAATTATTAATTAAGAAAAATACTTTCAATTTCCTACGTGGTGCAAATCAATTAACCAATCCTCCATGGTGAGTTCTTACATGTATTTTTTACAGAAACTTGAAAAAAATATTGTTGTTTTGTTTTTAACATATAGATGTTAATTTAAACTATTACAAACATAATATTCGATACCTTCCCGCAAGAATGTATCAAGCGACATTTTGTCTGAAAATGACTTTTTGATTTGTTCTTATGTTTTGTGGTAAGCGGCACGTTTTGGTCTAGGTTTGACTGCTCTAGCAGGAATACAAAATGAGCTAGAGAGAAAATGAAATTGTAGCAACCGACAAGTTTGCCCAGTAGAATAATATTGCTCCCTGAAATTTGTACTATTTGCCAAAATAATTATACTAAGCGCCATGTTAGTAAAGCTAGTTGTCGTATGTAACAAAATGTTCCGACAAAAATTTTGTTGCATGGCGTTTAGTTTAACCGAAATTGTTGGTTAGAACATTGGCCAAACTGGAAGTTGGTCTATTTTTTGTCGCATAAAATAATTTTTGTCCACACATAAATTCTTTGTTTTGAATTTATTTGAATGGATGGCCTACTGTTTACTTGCTTCTCTCGTCAGTTGCTTGGGCAGTTGCTTAGGTTATTTTCGAATGTTTTTTTAACTTTGTTATTAAAATGAAATTTAAAAATGAACTAAACGACAAAATAATTTTCAATGTTGTATTTTTTGTGACCATTTCAATGATTTAAGCGCCGTTTACCATTGTATCAAGCGACATTGTGTATTAAGCGACAAAAACTTCTTATCTGATTAAATTTTCGGTTTTGCAAATATCCCAAGTTTTTTGTGTTGAAAATCCCTCCCAAAATCTGTCTAATTCGTTAAAATACACAAATAAATAACTGAGCAAGAGGTTCTTATCGTTTCCTGTAAAATTTTGAAAATGTCGCTGAATACATTCTTGCGGAAAGGTATCGAAGAGAAAATTAAGAAGAAAAAAAAAAACAATAATACTGTTTTTTTTTTTATCAAAGATGATGTAATCGTAGGCTTTCAACATTGCTTAACATATCCTGCAGAATACTACAATGTCATTTGTCCACCACTAGGAGCTGCTGATCGAGGCAGTTCATACCATCCTACTTGGGAGCGTTCAAGACGTTGCTAGAAGGAATAAAATAATTTCGATGAATTTTTTGGTAACATTGAAATATCTGAAAATGATAGACCAACTTTAGTCATTTCGTAACGGCACTTATGTTTATACCCAAAAGAGCTCTAATTACGCATTTCAAAAGCAAACGTACGGTTTACATACATAATTATCAGAATTTGGTTAAACTACATGTATCTATATCTCTATACATAAAACAGTTCATTGACTGACTGACAGACAACGCACAGACCAAACCGCTGGACCTAAAGAGCTGAAATTTGGACAGGACATTCCTATGGTGACACAGACATCCGCTAAGAGAGGATTTTTTGAAATTCCATCTCTAAGTGGGTGAATTTGGAAGAATCCTTTTTCCATACATATAGAACTGTGTGACTAACGGACAACGCACAGACCAAACCACTCGACCGAAAGGGCTGAAATTTGGACAGTATATTTGTATGATGACATAGACGTCTACTAAGGGAGGATTTTTTAAAATTCCATCTCTAAGTGGGTGAATTCGGAAAAATCCTTAATCCTTCCATCCTTAAATATAAAACAGTGTGGCTTATGGACAACGCACAGACCAAACCGCTAGACCTAAAGGGCTGAAATTTGGACAGGAAATTTCTATAATGGCATAGACGTCCGCTAAGGAAGGATTTTTTGAAATTCCATCTCTAAGTGGGTGAATTCGGAAATTCCTTAATTATATAAATGTCCATATATAAACCAGTTCACTGACTGACTCACAGGCAACGCACAGACCAAACCGCCAGACCTAAGGAGCTGAGGTACACAGTACATTCCTATAATGACAGACGTCAGCTAAGGGATGTTTTTTTGAAATTCCATCTAGTAGGAAAAATAATTCGGCACTCATCTCCAATGCAATTTGTTTTGCCATAACAGTGGCAGGGGGCGAAGCAAGGCGAGCACGGGTCAGCTAGTACATACATATGTACTGAAGCTCAGCTTTTTTTTGATACCAATTTCATTGATGTACGCTCTTGGCCTAAGCTCCATACAATTTTGCCCTATCTCCTTTAACGAAATGTTCCCTTATGTTTCCCAAAGTACACGTCGCAGCCATAATAGATTTCGCGTGCATGGTTGTCTGTCAACATTTTTAAACACTATTTTTAAAAAAAGAATAATTATTGCAAGCACAAATATATATTGAGGAAACAACGGTAAAAAAACCTCAAATCTAAACAATATTTTCCATAAATTTCACACCATATTGACCGATCCTATTCAATATAAAAGAGGATCACTAGAAAAGAGAAAACATGCGTGAAAACATTCACCGTTATTTGGAAAAAACTATACCTACAAATCTGCGCCAAAACACTGTAATGTTCATATTTACATCTTCTTCACCCAAAGATTCTATTAATTTGTTATTGCTTTGTGAAGAATTTCACCAATTTAAAATAAACTAAATACACCCATACCTACACAAATATTCAGACAGACGTTAAACGGCCAAATAACTGTGATCACTTACATATATTTCGATGTGTGTGAACGTGACTGCACTGTTAATAATTTTGCGTACCACTTTCCCACTACATTTTCATTCGAACGGAGGCATATAATTTTATTTTTTGCATAAAAGCGGATTGTTGAATTAAAATTAATCATAATACACTTTAGGCTTCTTCCAGCTATAACCCAGCTATCCAAAACAATTCAATATGTTCAAATATGTAAGGAATTAGGTTTTGATGTACAAAAAAAAAATTAATAATTTGAACATTTACAGACCGTTGCGATCTTCGCTGTCATTGCTTGTGCTGCTGCCAAGCCTGGACTAGTTGCACCACTTGCGTATTCTTCTCCATTGATTGCTGCTCCAGGAGTTGTCACTGCCACAAGCAACCAGGTTATCGCAAGGAATTACAATGGACTTGCTGCCGCTCCCGTATTTGCAGCTCCTTTGGCCGCCAGATATGTGGCATCACCGCTGACTTATTCTGCACAATTGACTGCTGCCGCTCCTTTGGCTTATTCTGCGCCATTGACAGCATACTCTGCGCCATTGACTGCTTACTCTGCGCCTTTGGGATATCCTTCCGCCTATGGATATGCTTCACCACTGAGCTACGCAACAGGCGCTCAACTTGTGTTGTAAGAAATGAAAAAAGTCTGTGATATTGCACGGAAGTGCCACCAAATAAAAATTATTTAAACGAGGCAAATTATCTTTTTTTTCTTATTCAATGGTTGTCGGTTTTTTGTGTACACAAGAGAGGATCACTAGAAAAGAGGAAACATGCGCAAAAAGCCCACCGTGATTTAGAACAGACTTTACTTTAGCGTCCATCTATGCTCCAATCTAAGCTGTCAGAGTAATCGGATTTGTCGGCGCCTGCAAAATAGGGTAGATACTGTTGTGGCAATAACCTCTCCATCTGAGGCGACTCTCTTACCTCCAAACCATTTCTTCTTGTTTGGAAATAGAAAATAGTTGGAAGGGACTTAATCTGGAGGCTATGTAGATGGAAAGAATTTCGTAGTTAAATTCTTTAAATGCTTGTTTCGATGGCGGATGTGTGAGCTGGGGCATTGTCAGCACTAATAATATTTAATGATATTTGGATTGGCAATAAGTTTTCTTATTCTAATCTGGCAACTCTTGACAATCGCTTTAAATTATAGCAACATTCACATACGAAAGTGCAGCCTAGTGATAAATAGCCGAACTAATTTTTAAATCACAGAAATTGATCCTGATAAAAAGTAAAATCTCGTATTGTTGTTGTAATGCATGCAAACTAATGATCTATTCTATATGGATCATCGGCGATAATAAAATACGGCTACTGTAGCCAGGCCCACTGACGTTTGGTATGATGCTGGAGAGGGCTCCCTGTAGTTGTGATGCATTTTTTTTTATTATCAATTACAACTCAAAGATTTTTGATTGCTTCTTTTGATCGGATGGTTTGTTTTCCTACCTGAAAATTAACAAACTCTACAATTTTTTGGCTGGTTATTAATACCGCTTCTGTTTGTTGGTCTGCTAGTTCTAAGCAGGCGCGGATCTAGAATTTTTTTTTGGGGGGGGGGGGTCACAGGATAAAAAAAATCAAAATCCATTTTTTTCAGAGTGCAAAAAAGTAAGCTAATTTTGGTCGTCTGGTTAGTTTCCGGTTTTTAAGTTTGCAATTTGTTTGTTTGTTTTTTGGTTTGCAAAATATTGGTTCAGCTCTATTTTTTGAAATGCGGGCTGTTTTGGGGGGGGTCATGACCCCCGTGACCCCCCCCCCCCCCCTGAATCCGCGCCTGGTTCTAAGCCAGTGGATAAAAGCCAGTCCTTAATTCGTGCGACTGCTTCGTTTGTTTGCTGATTCTACTTTACGGATCTGTTTGGCAACGGTCACCGCTGCAGTGTCGTGAGTGAATATAATTATTGATACGCCGTTTGGCAGCGTTAGTCGTGGAACGCCATCGTACATTATATTTCATAATAGGGGCCCAAGAACCGATCCCTGTGGAACTCCCGCATAAATTTCGTAGTAAATACTTCACCCCTTCATTTGTGTTGTACCTCTGCTTTCTGTTGTTGAAGTAGTTCATAATAATCTGCATGTATGTATGTATATAATCCGTAGTACGGTGTTAGCATCCTGGCGAGTGATCTTGTTATCGACAACCAGTTTAGCGTAGAGTCGTTTGGGGTAAGAGCGCGCAGCGGGTAAGAGTACGCAGTGCAATCTTCTCTATCTGTGAAAGAATTAGCAGAAATCGCTAAATGAGAAAATGTGTGATTCACTAACCGCCAATGAAGACCAACTTCTACGCAAATTGTCCATTTAACAGTACAAAAAAAAACAATAATAAAAAAAAATCCGGATTTTGTTAAGAAAAAATTCAATTTTTAAAAGTGTGTCAGGACAGCGTGGCAACTCGATACCGTATATGTAGTATGTATGCATAAACAGTGTGTTCGATTTGGGATACAATTTTAGTGAATAAAATTATTCGTTCTTAGTTTTTTAATACAATGAAAAAAAGTAGCATCTAGGGAAAGAGTACGCAGTCGTTCTGTGGGTAAAGTGCGCTGTGCTTTCTGGGTAAGACATTAAACATTTTATATGCTGATTAGAATACAATTAGGATAATAACAATTTTTGGGCTATTACTTTATGTCGTAAGATACAACGAGCACATCTTAGTCATAGGTGGTAGGTTGTAGCTCTATCTTTCTGTTTGTTAGTGTGACCAGAGTGGAATATATTTTTTGAGAAAAATAATCACATATAAAAGTGGAATATTTTTATATTCAAATGGAATATTAAGCATATTTCAACACCACAAAAATCTGATATTTATTCATTAAATTATTCACTACTATTTAATATAATCATAACAGAATACATACTCATACCTATCACTTAATTTGGCTTCACTTATTCAATACAAAAATTAATTGACATAGCCAAATTAATTCCCAACCATACACAAAAACATTTTCGGTCTGCCTGTCAAAAATGTAAGTTAAAAAGAAAGGAGTATATTTTTTCAGTTACACTTTCATCCCTCATAATAGCCGTGTTTTATTATAACTTATGATCTATATGGATCACGCAATGAAAATAAAACAGTCCAGATCAACGAAAAGGTTAAGTTCTGTGTTGTGGTGATTGTACAAGCTAAATTACTTTTTCTTTAAAATGAAAGTTTAATGCGCTTGTTTTATTTTTTATGGAGGATATTGTTACTTTTGACTAACAGATACCAAATGAGAATAATATTTTGTAGCTATAGTTTTACTAACATCGCTAACATATGTATCATTATGAACAGAATATTAATTTATTCGAACATAATAATATTTGGATTTTCTATAATTATTTCTTATACTAATCTGGCAGCATGTACCCTTGACAATTATGGATAGTTAGCAACATTTACGAGCGAAGGATACACTGCTAGGGAAGGATGCACTCCTAGTGAGAAATAGCCGAACTATTTTTTAGATCACAAAAATTGATCTTGCAAATAGTAAGATCTCGTATTGTTGTTGTAACTCATACAAACCAATGATCTGTATGGATGATCGGTGATAATTAAATACGACTATTGATATGATTGATTTTGGGGAATGATATGATAACACTTCGATAATTGGAATATAAAATTGGAATATATTTAAATACAATTGGAATATAAATATTCCATTTCTCAGAAAAATGGAATATTTTTCAGGTTCTGAACTGGTCACTCTGCTCGTATCTACTAAAGACAAACGGAAAGGAAATTGATAACCCAAAAGCAAATTTGCGAGTCTAGGGAGCTGATTTAAAATGAAAGCAAACCATGGAAGGCTGCCGAAGAATTTAGTTTTAGTAAAAGTACAGTTTGAAACCATTTAAACTACGAAAACTGTGACTTAAAATGGTTGCGCACTCTTACCCATTCCTCTGCGCACTCTTAGCCTGACTTCGGGGTAAGAGTAAGAAAGCTTGACCGCGATTGCTCACTCTGGATCAAAAAGGGACATATGCACGCATAATCCGAATGAGTTATTTCGTAACTTTAAACTTGAATTCATTACTACACTCTAGAAATGAAAGACCTGTGAAATCAATGGATCTCTGCTGGCAAATGTGCACCAAAGTTGCCAGTTTCAAATATACATTCGAATTTATATTCAAACGTAATTAATGCTTTTTTTAAAAAGTGACCAGGAAATAGAAGAATCACAGCAAGACTAAGGAAGGCTACAGGTTTGGTGGTGGCCTTTCGATACGATTTTACCTGCCATAAAGCGCTGTGGTATCATACCATAAGGTTGGTAGGAACATTCTATCAAACGAAATCAGAGCTGACATGGGAAATAATCTTCGAAATATTCTATCATTTTAAATCGTCATAATCAGGTATATCGTATCCGTTCCAAAGGTTCATCTACCGGTGCGTTCCCCATAGCACGCGTGGACATCATTTCACATCTCTTATAGCTAAATGACAGCACACCAGCTCTTCCACAAAATTGATGTCATTAACCTTTTTTTTCCAGTTTACAATCTCGCAAGCAATTGCTTCTATTCTACTCTACCCGAACCCGAACGGAGAAACCTATTCAGTGGCAACACACTAAAATTAATGAATTCTGTCAAACATCATCACCTGTCACCGACGACGCACATGTATCTGACACAAAATTTTTGCATGAATTTGCATTTCTATTATTTTTTTTTTTTTTGTTTCATTGTCCTGTTTCTCCTCATGAAACTTAGAGGAGAAGAACCTACGAATGCGAAATGAAAACTCATCCGTCCAAGTCTCCAGAGAAATTCATGCAAAATCTCATTTCCTCACGCTGTCGCCTCTGGTGATAGCGAGCGGGGAGGCGATTCAAACGATAACTGAAAGTACCATCACCAGCGAAATGTCCACAACGATAAGGACCTTCGAAATAATTTATGAATAATGGAAATATTCAGTTTTCGAGTACAGAATCCCTTATCACCGGTGGAAGTGGAAGGGTGGATAATGCCAGAGGAAAATATCAAAAAAAAAAAAATGAAAACTGCAAACCGTCTGAACTGCGAAACGACCCGTCTCTCGGCGTGCCCAAGTGATTCTCGCCACATGTGCACATTTGGCGTTAGGCGTTTAGTTTGCACCGCATTATGCCGCCTGGTGTATCCTTAATCCGATTGAATGGCTCGCTGAACAAATTATCCTGATATGTGAGCTGAGGCGAGGTGTGGCGTGAGAGAAACCGACAACGACGAGCTACGACAGGCATAGCTCCGAGCAAGTGTTTCTGCATGACTGGTAAGCGAACACACACACACACACACACATGTACATTGCCGATTTAAAGGGTTGGCTTGAGGATAATATCTCGTCACATTGAATAGCCGCAGCACTTTAAAAACTGCCTCAGGATCAGAATTCAAGAAGAATAGTCTAGAAAATCCTTTAAAAGATGGATAAGGGATATATTTTAGCTTCAAACGGATTATAACTGTTTTTCTGGTTTATTCACTTTACAATAAGAATGGAGCAGAAGTGTACTTGAGGGGGGTAGCGGCAGCAACTGGAGCGGGAGAGTAAGCAAATGGGGTAGCAACAGCGGCTGGTGCGGCAACAACTCTAGCAGCTGGAGCAGTGTATGCAGCCACAGCAGCTGGAGCGGCAAAAGCTTGTGGTGTATAGGCTGCTGGTGCGGCAACTAATCGAGCAGCTGGGGCAGTGTATGCAGCCACAGCAGCTGGAGCGGCAAAACCTTGTGGAGTATAGGCGGCTGGTGCGGGAACTAATCGAGCAGCTGGAGCAGTGTATGCAGCCACAGCAGCTGGAGCGGCAAAAGCTTGTGGAGTATAGGCGGCTGGTGCGGCAACAAATCGAGACGCTTGAGGAGCGTAGGCATATGGAGCAGTTGCATATCTAGCCACTGGAGCAGTGTAAGCGGCAAAAGCGGGAGCTGGAGCTGCAACAGCCTGAGGAGCATAAGCATATGGAGCGGCTACGAATGCTGCGTTATAGTTGTTTTGGATGTCAACGCGGCTGCTGCCACCGGGAGCGAGAAGTGCACCACTGTAAGCCAGGGGCGCAGAGTATGCAGCAGGAGCCGAGTAAGCGAGTGGTGATGAGTATGCAAACGGAGCTGCGGTAAGAGGTGCAGAGTAGGCGGCAAAAGGTGCAGCAGCCACTGGTGTAACAACAGCTGGCTTCGCGGCAGCGCAGGCAACAAAGGCACACAGAACAATGATCTAAGGAAGAATGAAGATAAGAGTTATGAATTTAAATTGGTGTAACTACCAACTTACGAATTTGGCCATTTCGGAATGGATGTAACTGCTTTTTGGTTATTAGTCCGATGCTGGTAAGAGCTGTGATTGGAATATGCTTTCTACGGTGGCTAGTTTGGCTTTTATATGCGTCTACGAGCGCACATCGCGTAATCGGTTAATTTATGCAGCGTGGGTACATGCATTAATTTGCGCATATTATTTGGAATGCAATGGCTTAGGCCCAATGGTATTGGTCAATATTGTCTGGTTAGGTTCAGCACAAGAATACTTGGAACAGTTTCGATATTTCTTGGACAAGTTTCAAGGATTTTAAATAGGTTTCCATAGACAAGTTGATTGGAAGCAAAACAGACGTTAATACATACAGATGCACATTTGTACTGTAAAAGTTAATGTATTAAATTATATTGGGAAAAACAGACGTTTATGCATTTAAACATATCCATGAGTGCAAGATCTAATTTTTACACCACCTCATCCTAGGATCTCGAATTTACTGCTATTAGCTCGGATCTTGTGACCTGATACTGGAAGAATATGCCTTTTGTAATGAATAAGCCTCTGGAGAGGGCGACGGCACTGCGGATACAGATTTTCCTATACTATCAGATCGCAGACTATTTGTGCTCAACCCGCGAGTTCCCCTCATTTCTAAAGTGAGACTCAAGAAGAAGAAGAATGTCGATTTCGCTTCGCCTAATAGGTATTTAATGTAAAGTATGAAGTTTCTATTACGTGCCTACAAAATGTACCCAAGCTATAGATGCCAGCCATTAAACACTACAAACATTCAATTCTGTCGCTCTGAAGATCACAGAGGTATATAAATACAATTTATAAATTTGAAATTGAATAAAATATTATTGTGCCCCATATGGTCTTATTGTTTATTGAAATAAACCAGCGACTTTACGTAGCCCCAGAGAAAAAAGTCTAAGGGTGTTAAAAAGCACGATCCTAGCGGCCATTCCATATCGCCTCTTCTGGAAAAAAAACGCGTTCTGGGAACTTTTCTTGCAACAACTCCAATGTAACGCCCGATGTATGGCGCTGTCTTGTTGGAACCACAAGTCGTCCAGATCCATTTCATCCAATTAAGGCCACAAAAAGTCAGTTATTATGGCTCGATACCGTTAGCCATTGTCAGTCACTGTATAGCCATTCTCGTTTTGGAAGATGTATGGCCCAATAACGCCGCCTGACAAAATCCACACCAAACAGTAAGTTTCTCCAGATGCAATGGAGACTCTGGATGCTGCTGTGGATCATTTTCTCCCCAAATGCGGCAATTTTGCTTGTTCGAAGCTGGTCAACGAAAATTGTGCTTCATCACTGAAGATGATTTTTTCGCCAACCTTTCAATCCGTTTCCAACTGCTTCAGAGTCAGAGCGCAATTAGCGAGTTGGGCTTGGGACTTCAGTTCTTGTGTCTGTTTGCTAAGTTCGACAAGTTGAAAGAAAGGCCAACTCCTTGTACACGACGACGAACCAAGAGGTTTTGATCTTCAGCCACACTTGTTGTAACTGTGGCAATATTCTCGCTTGATCGCGCATTTGAACACTGTACAGTGACTTCTCGATCAATAACCGAACAGCTTTCCCAGAAATACGCGATAGTTCGTTGAATTCGTTACTCGCTCGGTTGAATGATCATTTCGGTCGTAAATATTTCGTAGCTCGCGAAAATAAGCTTCAACAATTTCGACACGTTGTTGAACGGTGGAGCGCTCAATCGAATGGTCAGAGAATGACAGCCTTGCCACTGGAAACGTCAGAGCAATAAGTTGTCAAAGTGCCGATATAACTATTGAAAAATACTTTACATATCTGTTATTAAGCTCTTTTCTGCGCAAAGAAACAATATTTGCTCCATCAGCTCAATTCTCGTAAAGACTAGAGTACCTCAGGATTCTATACTTATCCCAAGACTATTTATACTCATCTCTCTGTATTTTTTTCGATTGGCTCAGAAGATATTACACCTACGATATATCGTTCAGGTCTATGTATAGCGATATCGTTCTTGTGGTTCAGATCGTTGCTAGGTCACGTCATTGAATACTATTCAGACATCCCGGAGAGGCAGGGAAAAAGTGAAATACCTGGAGATCTGGAGGACTGGATATTAACCGACCTTATTGTCGACTCTAGACTAGTCGCATTTAACAAAACGACAATTTTTTGCCATCTCTAACAAGTTGTGTGTCACAATGCCACTGAAA
The DNA here is from genome assembly GCA_949775065.1 of Brachyopa scutellaris. Classification (NCBI taxonomy): domain Eukaryota; kingdom Metazoa; phylum Arthropoda; class Insecta; order Diptera; family Syrphidae; genus Brachyopa; species Brachyopa scutellaris. The sequence continues at coordinate 106,480,003 of OX459113.1, forward strand.
AGTTTTAATAAACACAAAAAATTCCATTAAAAAAGGACACAAAATTCCGTGTGTACCTATTTTGTATCTTTCAAAAACCCAATAAAAGGCATTTCCGTTGTTTTTTTCTACTTCTTCCTTAGCTATTTTTTCCAGCATCCTTAGAATGTTCCATGTTTGTCACTATGTCACAATTTCTCTCATACATAATGTATGAAAAGCTCAAATCGCAGATCCTCCCTCGTAGAAAAGGAATTCCTAGCGCATATCCTTCTACAAGGAATCGAAACATAACCTACCTTCATCTATAAAAGGATTTCATATTTGATTCGATTCGATTTTTGATTTAATATAGGAAATCCCATTCCGTGTACACCATTGGAACTCAGTTAAATTAAATAAAATCAAAAAAGAAAAAAAGTCAGGACAAAAATTCCATTTCCTTAATGTGACAGAGGGGAAAATTTTGTTAGGTTAGCTACGACACCGCCTTTGCTTTGCCTTCTGCTTCACTTGCCACTGAATATTGATCAGCAAAAGAATGAAACTCGATTTTGTAAATCAATTCTGGGATCTGACTGAATATTCATTATTTTCAATTTGTTTTATTAAAATTACTTTCAAGGAGCAGGAAAATGAGATAAAACATCTTTTATTTTCGTTGTGTGTTTCCCATTCACATTCATCTTGAACGACGCCAACTTTAGCCTTCTCCGTGGATACTTTACAACGCGAAAACCTGTCTAAGTGTGCTGTGAAAAATTACTAACCATTCGGTATAGACTTCATCTAAGGCAAGGCGGAGTACCTCCAAAGGATGCCACGCGAAAACCATAAAGAATATCTCACTCACTTCATTGTTTCAGAAGATTCATGGGGCTACTACCGAGCTACGTGGTGTTTGCAGTTTTCAAATGAAATTATGAGAACTCAGCCAGTGCATATATTTCAAATGCTAAAGGAGGCGGGGTTTTTTTTCCTTTTGCATAATACGTCCTTAAAGAGTTTTGGGTAATGCCAATATTTATTTATTTTTTACCGAAAGGACGTATGCTCAGTTGGCCAACATTCATCGAAGAAATTCGGAAATGATTCCACAGCGGATAACATCTCTGGGAATTGACAAAAAATAAACATTTGGCACAAAATTGTGCCATGAATTATATAGTTTCGTTTCCTTGCAATTTCAGTGCAAGCCAATGGTTTCGTTTCCTTTTGATTTCGGATGGTAGCTGGTAAGCAGCTGTAGAAGGATTGGCATTGGAAATTGCAGCCACTTGGAAAATTTGAAATAAACATATGTATCTACGTATTTTTTGAGGTTTGAGTTGGAAGATGTTGAGATAGATGAATGGAATGAAAAATACGAAACTAAGCCCGTGCCTTAAACACCAACGCCAAACTCGTAATAGTTAATGAGTTTCCATATACAGTCGAACTTCGATAACTCGAACCATCACTTGCCACAAAAAAAATTCGAGTTATCAAGACTTCGAGTTATCAAGTAAAATACAAAATTGATAAAAAATATGTACATATTTATTTGCGAACATAACAGAAAAAACCTACAGGAAAATTATTATTATTTAAAATAGTCGGTTATACATGACTGAAGTGTGGATTTTTCATTTTGATTTTCAAAAAAAAATCAATGGAATTTAAACCATTATATACAGAATCGGTTATTTTTTCATTTGTCTTTAAATATAAACGCGAAATGCTTAACGAATTTGCAACCAACTCGTCTGAAGGTGGTTGAATCAAATCGTCCTCCAAATCTTTCATCATTATATTCATTGTCGCTGTCGTCGTTGTTGTCGAGCTGTGCAGATTCGGATTCACATCTGAATATCTCGACAAAATCTCGACTATTTTTTCAAAAATAAAAACTAAGCTTTGAGTTCGTATCGACCAATATACCATTCTTGTAGTGTGTGTTCTAACCCCTACTAACAAGAAATTTGTCAATATTCTTACTCACACATAACGAAAGCACGATTTTCTACATGTACATATCTGTGCCAACAAGGAAAAACAGCATACATAAGTCGTTTTTTACAACTTTTCAGGAGAACAGTTGAAAGGTTTGACGGTAGTTTATAATAAATATGAATCGTATAAGAAAGTTGTTGATACAGAAATAAATAAGAAAAAAAAATACTTTTGTACACTCACTTATGGTTGCGTTAGTTTCATTAGCTGTTGGAGCATAATAACATATGTCAACAGCTAACGTAAAATCTTTACTTATGCTGTTTTTCAATATGCATATTTGCGGGAAAATTACTAATGTTGTTTTTTGCTGGTCTATAACTCAGCAACCGTTAGAGATAAAAATAAGAAAAAAACATGGCAAATAGAATCGAATATTGCGCATCCGTTGGTGAAAAAAACTCAATTTCGACATAAGTCGACTTATGTTGTTTTTCCTTGTGGCCACAGATATATATACTAGGTCATAGGACATACAAACACAGTGCTCCCGAAAGCGATGCATTATATGTAAAACGAACATGTAAAAACATGCAGAATTTGGGAATTCCCCTTCAGAATTCGACTTATCGAAGGTGACGCCAAATAATCACTTCGAGTTTTCGAGACATTCGAGTTATAGAAGTTTGAGTTATCAAATAAAAATTACATGTAAATTTCAGTCTTGGCGCTATTGCCAACCAATTTCATTCGAGCTATCAAATATTCGAGTTATCGAAGTTCGACTTATCGAAGTTCGACTGTACTTACGAGATACGCATTGCTAGACACATACCTGGATATACTACTCAACTTCTTTTTATGAAATATGTATAAATTATGGCAGCACTAGGTGTTTCTGTACGTATACGAGGGGTATGAAATAAAAACTATTAACTAACACCGACTGATCCAAGATGGACTGCTGCGTTGGATTGGCTTTTCTTCTTCTCAGATGAGCTAAAAATCTCATAATTCTACCGCCCTCGAATCTTTTCTGGGTATCTTCCAGGCAGAAGCACAAAGTTGCAATCAAAGAAGACTGCAAGGAACTTAGACTCAGCCCCATGATGGATCGTATGAGCTAATCTTGGTTGCGAGCCGCAGCTAAGAATAATGGTTATTCCGTTTTCTCTGTGAATTCCCGGCGCTGGCTTGAGCCACACAGCATGTACTTTGTATGTATTTCCTCAGAGGCTTTTCAGAAATGTTTGACATACAATTCTGTAACCTCATCCGATGCTCCCATTGCAGGGGATGGATTTAAATAACTCCATGAGAAAACACGGACAACAAGACGGTTAGGCAGAGCAGTTGTAACAAAGATAGCGAGATCACCATACTGTCATACCGACACTGTCGACCATTAGTTTGGAACCACTATCTAATTTGGCATTTTTGGTATTGTTTTATGTTAGATGGTAAAAGATACCAAATCTTTTTGGCTGTCAACATTTTGTATTATTTTTATTAATTAAGCATTAAGGATTTAAAATTACTTGCAAAAAATAAAAAAATAATATATTCATATTCAAACCTTTTTGTAATCGAACCTTTTTTTAAATTCGGAAGAAATTTGCAATATATGAGAAACAAATATATAAAAGAAACAAATTTTTTAAAAAATTTATCCTGAAACAATTAATTTTTTCGTCTTAGTTAGGCCTACAAAAATATAGGGCATTTATTTTTAGTCCAGATTCTTGACATCAACGATATTTTTTTTTTTGTGAAATTCATATAAACTTGAAAAACTCGAAAAAAGCAAAAGATTAGTAAGCGATTCCAAACTTGTGGTCGGCAGTGTGCCTGCGTTCTTGTTCTTGTTTTAAATCAAGGTACTCCAGAGAAAGGTTCCGGGCTTATTAAAATGGTAGCTAAACCGATTCTGATACGCTTGTCCGCAATATACTAACTTTAAATGCTTAGATGCTCAGACACAGCAATAATTCACCTTTTTGGACTGCTCTAAACTTCTTCTTCTTCTTTTTAGTCGTTTGATCATTTGGTACCCAGTCAACTTACTTAAGAATAGAAAGGCACTAGAGCCAGACTCTGGAATAAACGATCACAAATCTATACCTGGGGCCCAATTCCGGAAGCGTGAGTTTCTTGCCTGTAATCACAGGGTTACCAGATGTTCCTCTTTTGGTGGGGACAGTCCCCCTTTTCATACCAAAATGCTGCTTGTCCCCCCTATACAAACATCTGTCCCCCTTATTAAGTAAAATTAAAAAAGAGAAAAAAAAAAACAATTTAAAACTGTTAAAATATTTTCATTAAATATTTTTAAAAAGATTCTCTGTAAACACATCCATTTGAAGTTCAAAATCATTTTAAAGCTGAACGCATCCACTCAATGTTCTAAAGGGTGATTTTTTAGCTGGTTTGGTTTTGTCAACACTGGTTTTGACAGCTGACGTATGTTTAGTACCTTGTGTCACTGTCAAACAGCTTCAGTTTGGTTTGCAATTTAACCATGGATCGTCTTACAAATGAACAACGCTTGCAAATTATTGAATTTTACTATCAAAATTCGTGCTCGGTTCGAAATGTTTTTTTTATCGATTTATCGAAAAATTGTGTTCAGCGATGAGGCTCATTTTTGGTTGAATGGGTACGTAAATAAGCAAAATTGCCGCATTTGGAGTGAAGATCAGCCAGAAGCATTGCAACAGCTACCAATGCATCCCGAAAAAGCCACTGTTTGGTGCGGTTTATGGGCCGGCGGCATTATTGGGCCACATTTCTTCAAAGATGATGCGAATCGCAGCGTTACTGTCAATGGTGAACGCTACCGAGCGATGATAACAAACTTTTTTTTGCCCGAAATGGAAGTTCTTGACTTGCATGATATGTGGTTTCAACAAGACGGTGCCACATGCCACACAGCACGCGAAACAATGGCGCAATTGCGAGGCGAGTTTGGTGAACAGTTAATTTCACGTTTCGGGCCGGTCAATTGGCCGCCTAGATCGTGCGATTTGACACCATTAGATTATTTTTTGTGGGGGTATGTCAAGGCTAATGTCTATAGGGACAAGCCCGCTTCGATTGACGCACTGGAAGCCAACATCCATGCATTCATTCGTGAGATACCGGCCGATATGTGTGAAAGAGTATGCCAAAATTGGACTCAGCGGATGGGCTACCTGAGACGCAGCCGCGGTCAACATTTGCATGAAATTATCTTTAAATATTAAATTGCAAGGTTCAAACTATCGATTCAAATAAATATTTCATTCATTTTTTCGAATTTTTTGTGTTTTTTTTTTTAAAAAAAGTTCTCAACCTCTTAAAAAATCACCCTTTACATATTTATTCACGCGTAAAAGTTTTCCTTTATCTGTCAGTTTATGATTTGTGCTGCTATCTGTCCCTTGTCAGTTTTTGTTTACAAATTATTTACAAATTATTCTCGTTTGCGTTTAAATTTCTGAAAAAGCGAATAAAAAAAGAAAGTGTGCTGGGAAAAGTATTTCGATTGGTTAACAAAAAACAAAGAAGGTCCTAAATATGCGACATGTTGAATTTGCTTTAACTTTTTTACTTCACATTTTTTACGCTGGTGTTATATTTTTCAAAAACATAGTTTGTCTCGCGTTGTCCTCCTTTCGTCATTTTCAATCTGGTAACCCTATGTGCACACCAATTCGAATTCACGCGATTCTACAACACGCTGTGGGTCTGTGCGAAACTGAGGTGACATTAGTTTGACATTTGTTTTTTTTAATTTTCATTGAGAATTTTGTGCAAAAAAAAAATTAAAAACTACAGTACGTACTTTCCGTTCTCACAGCCGAAAACAGGGTGAATAAAATTCTTCACCTGTATACACGAATTTGTCAAAAAAAAACTCACTCTAACCTCTAACGCTTGCGGAATCGAAACAAGGCAGTGTACATAGTTTTTCGTGTACACCGCAAAACTCATGGTTGCGGAATTGGGCCCCTGTAACCTTAGCAAATAAAGACCTAGAATCCTAACAGGCTTTCTTTCCGGACACTAAAAGCTAAGAAAACATCTCAAACAACTGGGACTGGAGAAAATTATATGTATGTACCTATTTGTAAACTAAGTGCAGATTAAGATCTAAGGTAGCTCACACGGTCTAGTCCCATCTATTTTTCAGATAAAAGCCTAGGAAGACCGCCTTCAATTGTACAGAAAACAAAGCATATATTCAGGCCAATCCCATTTCTATATAAATGCTACTGTCTTTCATTCTTCTCAGAGCTCACTTAAGGGACAAAAAAACTCGAGTTTTTATTGAACGAAGGACGCCATCATTAACCACCTGTGATGTATCAAGAAGAATGTGGCCAGCATATAACAAAGCAAGGACAAGAAAACTCCTACAGAAAGATGTAGGACACTTCTATCAATGCTAATAGGACTACTAACTGGCCACAACTTGTTAAGATATCATACGAGGAAACAACGCCTGAATGATGATGAGGATGACATTTACATTGGATGCGGTGATGAAGAGGCTCATGACCACACAGCCCATTTCCTTTATCACTGCCCACAACCTTTGCCAACTTAGATACAAAACCTTGGATAAATGCTTCTTCGAACACATCGACGAGCTATCGGATGGATCACCATCGGTGTTGCTTGAATTTGCCAAAGCGTCTGAACATGGGAATCACAATGGGTCCACACATGGACCTCACTTGATGAGGCTGTAATCATTCCCTTCCCAAAATTATAAAGCCATATGACTCTAGTGGTGTTTCCTACATTAACATATTATGTATCTATAAAGTCTACATATTCCATTTCCAATGTGCAATATTGATATGCTTAAGTAAAGCTTTGCTATTAAGCTATCTCTGGTCACATACTCTCCAATGCACTCGCAATTTAAATGCCACCAACTGTGCACTGCACCGTCCGATGCCGATCGGATCAAAATGCACCACAAAATGCAATCTCATTAAAATTCCGTAAATGAAACGCTGAAAATCATTTCACAGTCTTGCTAGATGGTTATTTTTATTTTTCTTTTTATTTGCCTAAGGGCGACGTATTGGTTTTAAAAAAATTTAAATCTCGAGCACTCAGACTTAATAAATATTGTTGGTATTAGCCATTTTCCCATTGAGAATTGTAAAACATACATTTTAATGAATGGAATTGACATCTGTCAAATTCACATTAAATTAATTATGTAAATGGAATCGTTACCCCCCCAGCGGGAAATTTGGGAAGCAAAGATTTTTTAGGAAAACATTCTATGCGATGTATAAGTGATGCATTGAGAAGCAATCACTGAGATGTGCTTTCGAAAAAATCTTTTTAAAAGTGTGGATTGCTTCCCTCTACGGACCTACTAATGTAAAAAGGAAATGGAAGAGGATACGGAGAGTCATGCCTTCTAACCTTCCAAGGAATCGCTTCAGCATGCATGATTGTATGCTTCCATTTCCCGCTGGGCCGCTACAAATATACGCGTACCACAAATATGTTCATAATTGTGTGGTATTTCTGGCTTCTATGAGTTAATTGCTAGATATAACAATTTGCAAGTCATATAATCAATTGATGGTCTCGGCCCTGTTTTACGCGCCCCCTGATTGTAAACCGTTTGAAACTTAAAAACTGATATATTTGGTCGATTCCAAAGTTTTATATTTTACAGCTGCAACTAGAATGTCACCTGTTTTGTTTAATTTAAATAAACTGCTTAACCTAAAAAAAAACATAAACAAATACACCCATATGCGCGAATAGGCACTACACAATCGGATACTTAATTTTTAAATTTCAGTAGCACTTTGTGCAATTATGGTATGGCAGTGCAGCAGCGGATGATAGTGCTATCGGGCAAACCCCATCGCCATTTGCCATTGCTAGCTATTCGTAATGGCAAAGTCAGAGTCCTTTTGCGAAATTTTCAATTGGCGAACGCGCATAATTGCCACACTGTGTCGGTGTCCTTGTGCGAACTTTTATCGGATTTGCATTTTAATTCCAAATGAATGTGAAGAAATATTCAACTGGTGGATGGTTACCGTTCGAGAATATACAGGTAAATGTGTATGGCAATGACATTGCTTGTGTCCCAATCTTATACTATAAATTTAATTGAATCACTTAATTAAGAGGTAGCGTTAATGAAATGGTCAAATTAAATTATGCGTTGCACTAAAATTATTTAATTTTACTCTAACATGTACATGTGTTCTTTTTTTGCGGCCGTTTTCGGAAAAATTTTATTTTTAGTACCGTTCTTTGAAATGATTGTGTATGCGGAGAATTCAATGATTAGCATAGAGCTGCAATTTGTCAATCGACTTTAGTCACAAATGAATAAATAGTTTCAAATGAAATGTCAAAAGAAAGTTCAGAAGGGAACCCAAAGGATCTAGACTGACATTTGTTGTTTGCTGCAAGACAGTTTGAGGCCATCATAGACAACTGACTCTCATTCATGCATAGAGATTGTATGTTATCAGCTTATGTATATATGTATGTATATATAAATGATCTACACATTTAGATTGTCGCAATAATCAACTGCGATTTATTAATGTTACAACTCTTTATTAAATATTTAAAATTAAAACACAAAAATGATGAAATACAAAGATGATGAAAATACGACGTAGCCAAGTGTGGGAAAAATCACGTTTATGGTTTACCGACAATTTTTTTTTTTTATTTTATTTATGTGTTTAATTAAAAAAAGTAATATTTAGTGGGTTAGAACTTTTGTAAAACGCTTCGTCTTCCTTCAACGTCTTCCTTCGACGTCGCGAAACGCTCGTCCCCCAATAGTGGCCTCGCATTCGCGACATGCTTCGCACATCACCTTTGTCATCGCCATCAATCAGTGTTTGCAGCTCTTCATTAAAACGAAAGTGCACACCAGATCCAACAGAAATATAACGATATGATCAAAAAGGAAATTGGGTTGTATGGAGTCAAAAAGGTCTCTGCCGTCTCTGCCAAACTGGGACCCAATTTCCAAATGTTCTAAATCTAAATATGAAGTTCAGCTGTGCTCTAATATAAGTAAAAAAAATTGTATTCTTGCATATCCAACTTAAAACATGCATTTATCCATTATAAATATGAAATATAAAATATGAAGTATTCCGTTATTATGTCCTCGTTTTATTTACCACTATGGATAGGTGTTTTGCTTTTAAGCAACTTTCGGCAGGACTGCGTAGGAAGGACATGTGGCTTTCAATATTTGTAAGTTCAGCTTATTTAGGTCTTAAAAAGGACGCCCACCAAATTTTGTATATTTGGCACCACCAGGTGAAAGGTTGACCTGAAGGGTTAAGAAAATTATCACTATTCGATCAATAATTCCTTAAGGCACTAAAATATACAAACAAAAAATTGATTTTGCTGAAATCGCCCCGGCAGCCCTAGCTAAGTAATCATGCGCATTATTTTGGCAGTGGTTTTGTTTTTGTGCATCAATAAGGAAACTAGACTAGACCAAGACTATACGTATTTACAAACATTCCGATAAAATATGCTGAAATCCACATGATTTCTCGATGTCACAAATAAGTTCCGATGAGTTTTAGTTAGGCTTTTATTCATTCTTTAATTTGGTCTTCTAAATTTATATTTGTCAATAGCATAACTATTATTTACATCTAATGTTAATATGATAAAATAATAAGAATACGAAGACCTAGGAACGCGAGTGTCCTACTCGTACTTGGCCAGTTTCTTAAATTCACTTTGGGTTTCTTACGATCTTACACAATGATCGTCTTCTGTTTTTTTCTATTCCTCATGAATTCGATGTTGTCTCCTTAAAATCCATCCAATTTATGCCAGCTGTCAAATTGTTGCTATCTTCGTATCTTCGTAAAACACAAATTAAGTCTGTCCCCGTACCTGTCCAAAACTGCGAAAAACTACAAAAATCTATGGAAATCAGTTAAATCCTTTTCCCGTACGAAAATGTTTAGTTAGCAGTTAGTAGTTTTTCACAGAATATACACTTACACAAGAGAGTAAGCAGTTTCCCCATACTGCGAATTTCCAAGAATTTTCGAAGGGCAGCTCTATGAAAACTGTGGGCACCGTAGCGCAAGTGGTTAGTGCGTCGGACTACTGTACCAGCGGTCTTGGGTTCGAATCCCGCCGCAAACACCTAAAAGTTTTTAACAGTGCCCACCTCTTTCGAATGTCTGACAAGCATCAAAGAGTATCATTTGTCACGATTGAGCTTCTCAACTCGCCGTTCGGAGTCGGCAAAAAACTGTAGGTCCCTTCCATTCGTGCAAAAATATAGCACGCACACACAAATGGTTGCGAGAAGCAGGCCCAGGTTCACCTCGAGCTGTAGCGCCAACTAAGTAAGTAAGTTCTATGAAAACTGTCGAATCTTTCAAATGTCATACATTTTCCAGTTTCAGTTTCTCAATGCGTTTCTGTACTTTTGTAAACTTTTACTTCTCTCAGAGAGATTTTTATCCCCACACCCTGACATTTGAGAATCTGTAAATTTCGGTGCAGAAAGTACGGGAATAGACCTATTATTTCCGTTCTTTTCGCACTAAATATGGGTTTTCTGTCAAATCTCGAAGAGTGGGGGTAAAATTCTCTCAAAGACAGAAAAATCACGAAAAAGTAATTGAACGCATTAAGCACCAAAAAATGAAGAATGTATGTGATATGACAGATTTGACAGTTTTCATAGTAGACCCGAAAGAAATTCTTTGGACTAAAATTCGTAGCATGGGGAAATTTCCTACTCTCTCGTGAGCACTCTCTTCTACGAAAAACGAAATTTTTGCGTACGCGAACGCATTTTCGTTGTTTTTCGTTATTTTTCGTGGATTTTCGTTGTTTTGGGAGGGTACGCGAACGGACCTATTATGTGCAAATCAGATCGTGCCTGACAGCTGTCTTCTTCTCAAGAAGATCCTATTAATTTATAATTACTTTGTGTAGAATTTCACCAAATATAAAATAAACCAAATACACCCATACCTACACAAATATTCACACAAACGTTAAACGGCCAAATCACTGTGATAACTTAAATTTCGATGCGTGTGGACGTGACTGCACTGTTAATAATTTTGCGTACCACTTTCCCACTACATTTTCATTCGAACGTAGGCATATAATTTTATTTTTTGCATAAAAGCGGATTGTTGAATTAAAATTAATCATAATACACTTTAGGCTTCTTCCAGCTATAACCCAGCTATCCAAAACAATTCAATATGTTCAAATATGTAAGGAATTAGGTTTTGATGTACAAAAAAAAAATTAATAATTTGAACATTTACAGACCGTTGTGATCTTCGCTGTCATTGCTTGTGCTGCTGCCAAGCCTGGACTAGTTGCACCACTTGCGTATTCTTCTCCATTGATTGCTGCTCCAGGAGTTGTCACTGCCACAAGCAACCAGGTTATCGCAAGGAATTACAATGGACTTGCTGCCGCTCCCGTATTTGCAGCTCCTTTGGCCGCCAGATATGTGGCATCACCGCTGACTTATTCTGCACAATTGACTGCTGCCGCTCCTTTGGCTTATTCTGCGCCATTGACAGCATACTCTGCGCCATTGACTGCTTACTCTGCGCCTTTGGGATATCCTTCCGCCTATGGATATGCTTCACCACTGAGCTACGCAACAGGCGCTCAACTTGTGTTGTAAGAAATGAAAAAAGTCTGTGATATTGCACGGAAGTGCTACCAAATAAAAATTATTTAAACGAGGCAAATTATTTTTTTTCTTATTTAATGGTGCAATGGAAAGATACTAGGAAGATTAGCAGCGGTTCAGAGAACAGCCGGTGTTGCCATAACGGGAGCCCTGCGCACAGCACCCACGCCGGCACTGGATACTTTTCTACATCTTAAGGCACTCGATCTGCATACAGTGTACCTGGCAAGTAAGAGTGCGATTAGACTTACTAACTTAGGCTTCTTCAGAAATAGAAGCTATGACCATACCGCTATTCTGAGAGAACTTAAAATTGGCAACCTCGGTAAAACAGATGACATTCTCCCAGCTTGCTGTACTCGGAGAGAGAAGTTTGAGGGAGAAAATCGCCTAAACGGCAAACACACATTGCGGTCTATACGGATGGGCCGAAAACCGACAACGGCACGGGCTCTCAAGAGAAGCGGAGCTAAATATGTTCTGTATCTTGGACTTCCAGGCGACTGTAGTGTATTTCAGGCAGAGGTCGTAGCTGTGAGGAGAGCGGCGCAGCTTTTGGTGATGAAGCTAATAACAGAGAAGAATATCATCATCTATATCGACAGTCACGCCGCGCTCAGAGTACTAGAATCGTGTATCGTTAAATCGGCAATTGTAGAAGTATGTCGCTCTGTGCTCAAATCACTAAGCGGAAACAACTCGGTGCCTGGACACTCTGGCGTAGAGGGAAGTTAACATAGCACGGCCATTATGCGGCATCAGGGCAAAACTTAACAACAAAATCATAAGATTGGCTGACCACAAATACTCGAGAATAGAGGGACATAAGGTATCCAAGGCTGTTTGCTCGGCCATAGACCGCAGAGGGACCAGGGTAATCCTTGGACTTGGAAATGAAAAAAAAAAAGTAAATCCTTTGGACTGAATAGGGCAAAGTTAAGAACTCTAATAGGAATACTATCCGGGCACTGTCTCTTGAGGAAACATGCCCCAAAAAAAAATGGGTCCTTCAAACACGGACGAATGCAGATGCAACGGCATAGGAACGTCGGAGGATATCGAACATATCCATGGTGATTGTCAGGCTGTTACTCGCTCTCGAAACAATTTTTTACGGAATTACACTGCAATAGGAAGAGGCTTGCCAAACTGGCCGCAATAAGATCTTAAAATTTTGCAGGGAAATTAGTACCCCTATTACGGTAAGCGAATCGAACGTTCGACGCGAGACGAACTCCCAGGCGAATTTCTCCTGTCGAGGTATTACGGTTAGCGAACGTTTTCATTCGCATAGATAATCAGGGCTGTTTGAGGAAAAAAGTTCAAATATTAGCTGTGAAGTGTCGGAAAGCAGAATTGTTTGTTGTTTTGTGTGAAATTAATTGCAATTTAATTTGAGATAAAAGTGTGGCGAACCACATAACGACAAAATGACTAGTGTAATACCGATTCATCGATTCATCATATTCATCCATTCATCCATTCATCACGCACCAACACACACAGAAAGTTCACGAGTGCACTTCACGCATTCCATAGACCGACATACAACACAAACATAAAGTTCGCGACGACGTTGACTTTGACGACCTGACATAACGAGAGCAGAAAGAAAAGTAAAGTAATCAGTCGAAGTCAAAATCTCTAGCTACACGCGTGCGCATACCAGAACATGTACAATTAATATTTAAGCTTTTTCTTAGTAATAAAATTTTATGTAAGACAAAAGAAGTGCGTTTAATTGGTGGTACGAAAACCACAAAAGTTTCAATTGATTTCGATGGTTCAAGAAGGTAAATGAAATGATGATTTTTGCTGATTTGTCCCAGCATTTCACCTCATTATAAAAACGTTAAGTTACTTTCGCAGTCTCAGAAATCATTCACTGGCCACGACTCTGGTCGGTACATCACCGGATTGTGCAAGGCAAAGCAAGAGCAAGTAGAAAAAGAAAAAAACCAATTCTTGTATTTTTCCTTGGCGATTTTGGTGGCTTTCAAGTATCTATTCTTTATTCACAATTTCCTGGAGAATGTCAACAGGTCCATTTTCCATTTTTCTTCCACTCACTACACTGCTGCACTACGTAGTCACCAGAAAATTCCATTCGACTGTTTTTGACAGAAGAAATAGAGTGAAGTCACAATTCGCCTAAAATCTGACATTTGAGTCATATAAAATCTCGGCGAGTCGCTAACCGTAATACGAAATAGTCACATTCGCCAACTTTTTCGTTTGACTCGCTAATAGGGGTGTAAATGTTTAAACGGCAATGTTTCGGTTTAGGTACCATCATATGACGGACCCAGGGGATCGCGATTGGCCCATTATGGTGCCGTGTGTTTTTTTTTTTAATAACACTATCAGATCTGTGTCATGGTGTGGTTAATACAAGCAACAGCCATAAGCAGAAATTTGCCGGGGCAAAATATGCATCAACAGGCTCATCATTTAGTGCTGGTGTTAGTGGTAAGGCTACGCTACATTTCAACACTACCACTAGCAATAAATAAACAAATATAAGAACAAATATACATAATTAGAATTAATGTTCGAGAAACAACATTACGCAATACATTTTTTAGCGTAATCTTGTTAAGATTAAAGTCAAGAAAGTTTACATTTTAGTTATAGATTTTACTCATGCGGCTAATAGGCTCATGCATCCCGTAATTTGTTCTGTGATGAGGAACATGCAGTAACTCTATACTAAGCAGGTAATGCGATCCCCCACGAAAGTTTAATCCTAAACATTATAATATGTCAGGTGCATCTATCAGACCTGAGATCAGTTGATGCATAAAAATGATATCACTCACCCCAATTCCCTATGTCGTACTTCGACCCGTATTCATAGTCGTATTGAGAGTCGAATCGTATTCAAATAGGTATTCCTGAAGTCGAATGCGATGTACACGACAACCCATCGCATGGAATGCATTCCAACGCACATTTGAAATGTCAAATACAAAGTGTCAAGTATGAAATTTCAATACAGAAAATTTCGTGCAGTGTTTGGTTTCTTTTTAAATGATAATTTTGTATATAAATAAATTTGTGGTCACAAGGAAAAACCGCTAAAGTCTGTTTTACTCATTTTTCAGGAGAGCAGTTTAAAGTTTTTGACAAACACGTAAAATTACAAATGACTCTATTGGGCGATTGGAAACTCCGATCGCGTTGAAAAAAAAAGTAAAATAAAGATAATTTTACTCTTTCTTAGTTGAAAATGATTTTTTTTTGAAAAAAATAACTGTAAACGATTTTATTGACAAAAATAATACTTTAGTCGTTATGCCTTTTAGGTTTTTCATCATAAAAAAATCATATCTGGAGTTAAGTTGTTTTTCCATTTTAAAGAATCACAATTTAATTTTGGAATAACCGCTAAACTGCAGATAGGAAAGTCTTTTTACTTATTCTTCCTTCAAAAAAAATGAACAAAACAAAAAATATTAACACGGAAAAACAGCTAAACTCAAGTTTAGCTATTTTTCCTCCACAACAAAACGTAATAATTGTATAAATTTAATGTGGAAAAACAGCTAAAGTCAAGTTAAGTCTTTATTCCCTGTTGTAAATCTTAAAAAAATTATCTTAAGTCAACTTTAGACAGTAAATATCGTTTTTTTTTTTTTGTTGAGTTTGGTTGTTTTTCCTTAATCTAAACTAAACAAAATGACTTTAGCTGTTATGTTTTTTTGAAATTGTAGTCACATTTTTAAAGGTAAAAAGCTGAAAAATTTACAAAATTTACAAAATAGATTCGAGTACGCTGAATCTAATGGCATCAAAATCGTCATCAAAATTTCGTCTAAAGTCGACTTTAGCGGTTATGGCTTGTGGCCACAGAAATTATAAAGTATGAATTCAGTGGATTTAATTTTCGACAAAGAAAAAGAGGACTTAGCGGATAATTTGACAATTTGTCATCGGCTCGCAGAATAATGCTTGATAGTTTCAATTCATTAGAGCTACTGAATTCCTAATATGTTTTGAAAATTAAATAACTAAAGTGCAAGTGTTGTGACATTCTTTTTTAATATTTAAACTTCAAAAAAAACATTTGAACTTTCTAAAGAAGCATTTAAATTAGTTTTGGATTAAACTAGTCCAAGTGCGGAGACGTATTGCAAGACGTCCTGGATCGTTCATATGGACGAATTGAGACAAAAAGCCATTTCTTGAACAACTAGCTGACCCCCGTCGAAAATGACGAACATTTTTACAGAGCTTAATTGGCAAAAATAATGTAAGTTAACCCTTTGTATCACCGTGTAGCAGAACTGCAACATACCCCAAAAATCTATTTTAAATTAGACGATAGCAAATAACAGACGTTGTTGCGCATTTTTGCATATCATATTACAATGAAAAATATACTAATGACTTACAGTAGATACCGTTACCGATAAACTGTCGTTTTTCGCTGTCGTTTCAAGAAAGTGTTGTCTTATATGTAAGTAAAATATAAATTAACAAATTAAATGCAAAATCGTAAAACAGATCATAGTTTTTGGAACCAAAGGAAGCTGAAAACTTACTTCTTTTTTAATTTTGACGCCGAGCGATACAAAGGGGAAAATAACTGTGTGACTTATATTTACCAATAAAAGCTCAGTGTAGTTAGAAGATTCAATGCCTACCTCTAAAGATAAATAATTCGCTATTCATACTATGTACTCGCATATTATCCTTTCACGTACTTTTAAGCGCCGCGCCGTATAAACTGAGTTTGAATTCATGGAATAAGCTATAACTCAGAATTGAATTTGGAGAACTAAAAGAAAAAGACAACAACAGCACCATCATCCGTTAGGCCCACAACATTACAAATATTTTTGAAAATTTCGTTGCACTATAGAATAATTTGCTCCTCAAATTTATATATAAGATGGATTGTTTTCTTTTTTAACCTAACCATTCATACTGAATTGTTTTGTAAGAGAAGCAAAACATGCGGGGGATATACATATGTACATGCAAACACGTCGACGTTCTTTTCACATCGTGAAATCACTTCTAAACGGTAACTATGTATATGAAAATCAGTAATACCGATGGACTGAGCAACAGCCGAAAAAAAGCCAATTTTTGAAAATCAGTTAAAAACTCAAGTACTGTTGTACAACCTTTTAGGCAAAAACGTGGTATGACATTTGATAGCATATGTCTAAACTAACCTAAATTAGAAATTTTAACAAAATCGTTTGAGACATTTTTGAGAAAATCAGCTTTTTATAAAATCGGTCCCAAATGAAGTATAGCCCCCCTGTTCTGCATTCCACTTTTAGTGAATTCAACCACCAAAAGTTTGGTGTTCTGCATTCCACTCAAGATGACAGCTGTAGATTCTTGTTCTGCATTCCGAAAATCCTGTGATTTTAGTGAATTGAATTCACTTGAGATTCTTGACGTGAATTGAATTCACATGCCGTTGTAAAGTGAATTAATTAATTAATTTGTTGATCAGAATCATTTTGCAAAATGTGAATAGAATAATAAGAGATTCCATTAGTGTATTAAAATAATTCCTTTGTTTAATATAGTACAACACAAAAATTAGAGGCAAGAGAGTATTCTCTTGAATTACATGAAAGCTTATCAAGATTTCTCTGACTCCACTTCTAGCAGGATATCAACAAATATTTTCTTACTCACCCTAAAACTGTTTTTAGAAATGCAAAAATCATTAAATAAATTATTTTTCTTCAGTTGTTTAACTTCTGCTTACAATGCTTCGGGAAGATCCAGAATATTAGATTTATCTCGCAAAATCTTCCTGCGAACTCTCTCTATTCGGTTTTCTTCGCGGTTTTCACCAATCATTTAAAAATTTTGTTTTTAATTTTTTCATTTTTGTAAAAACATATTTCTTCTTAAATGTTTAATTAACTTGCACAAAACAAAAAACCAAGAACTTAACTTCTCCAATGATTTTGAAATGATTTGACAGCTGTGTTTGACATTTCAAACAAATGAATTCGAAGTGGATTCCAAAAATTCGAAATCACTCGGAATGCAGAACATTGAATTCCATTCCGAGTGAATTTCAATTTCGGTTTCAATCCACTTTCACTCGAAATGCAGAACAGGGGGGTAGGTATCTTAATTTTTGGGGCTAGAATGAAAATTCCAAATTGGCCTGGTCGTATAGTCCCTGTTGAGAAGATTTCTGGGACTTTCGTCAGCAAATTAGAACGACAACTTTGTTTGTACTTCAATTTATTATGCTAAAAAATTCCTGAAACAATTATGTATAACAATATCAATAAGAAAGTTAAATAAATTAAATTCTGACTTCAGTATTCTCCTTCTTCGTGCTGTCGATGTTCCAAGATCCGCCAAAAACCTCGTGCTAAAGAAAATGGCAGAACGAGAGCGAAAACGATTTGCTTTCTTTGACATTTATTTATTAGGATGCGTTTGGATTATTGATAGCTCGCAATGGCGTTGCCAGATCTGTCGCAACAGTCCCACAGACCCTAGATATGAAGTTTCAAACAAATCCGCCCAGCCGTTTAGGCTCCAGTCCGAGAAACAGCCGTGTTTACAGTATGAGCGTTACGTAAGTATGACGATCTAGGGAAGGAGAAACAAATACCTGCATTAGGTAAAATTCATGTAAAAGCAACAAAGTAAATTAATCAGTCAATGCGTGCATTTCAGGCGATTCAGGATACTCCATTTGGCCACGATTCTTCACTTTCTGGAAAATTTATGTAGACATAAAATACTTAATAAAAATCTTTAATAAATATTTATTAGTTCGGAATAAATGCTAAAAACACATTTTCAAATGTAAAGTTATTCATTTGTCTACTTACATTGTTTTTTTTAATTTTTTTTAATAAAAACAGCAACTACCCGTAGTCAAATGAGCTCTCGACTATAAAACGCCACAAATACGAGCAAAATACGAGATTGGGAATACCAAAAATTTCGTGAGTCGAATGCGATGCTTTGCTTTTGACAGAAGGCAATTAGACATGCGAGTATGTTCGCTGAATACGACTTTGGGAATAAGAATATTCAACTGAAGTCGAATTCGAGTAGGAAATACGACATTGGGAATTGGGGTGATTATAAACACTTATTTGAGCCAAAGGCTGCATTTGCAACAGTTTTATCCGATGCAAATATGGGGGGAGGTTAAAAGGATCATCCCAGGGAAGACCTTTCAATGCGAATCGAGTATTGAGATTTTTCTGATAAGGTGTCCATACTTGCGAAGCATATTCGAGGTGAGGACGGACAAGACTGTTAAATAGTGAAAGGGTGTCATAAGGATTATTAAATTATATACACCATCTTTTAACGAAACCAAGCATTGAATTTGATTTATTGACAATGTGGTTTATATGCTCTTTAAAATCAAGTTCAGGGCTAAAATATGATGTTTTATGATGACTCAGCCTCATAACCCCTTTCAACCTAACCTAACCTAATGGTTATCAGACGAATATGGTTTTCCTATATTTATTCAAAGACGTTACAGTTACAATTCACGAAAGAGATCTCCTCTTTCATTCTCCCTAAATTTCCCTATGGCCCGCGCTGTGCAAAGCATTTTAAGGATATTCATAACCCCTTTAGCGCGCGTGTATTGTAAAAAAAAAAAATTCACGAAATTCGAAATAGAAAACATTTCTCATCGACGCGACGCACTGTTTCTATAAACCTCATTGGACATCCTCACATTAAAAAAAAAAAGCTGTACTCTCCCTCCGATCTCGTTTTTTTTTTTCAAATCTAAATAGACACGTAATTCAACTGTAGATTAGATACCACTATTTCAAAACTAAACAATAATAATAAAAACAAAGACCGTACCACTAAAGGACACATGTAAGGACTACCGTGTCCGCTTATCTGTCTTTCTACTTCCCCCTAAAACAGATGTGTACTTGTACTCGTACTCGTACCTTCACTAATCTCCATAGCAGTCGAAATAAATACTAAAGCATATCCATTGCAGGACCAAACCCAAATCCACCCTCTCAAAACAATAAGCAAGGCAATCTCTCCTGTTACAAGGATATTAAAATTGCAACAGCAGCAAGAAGACTACACTTAAAAGTTTTTCATGTAATAACATCACGTACATAGCTCCATAGAATGCGGCGACTAAATAAGGACTAAGGACAAGATTAGAAAAAGTTCCTGTTCCTCTAGTCTAAACAAAAATGTATTCACTCTCCGAAAAAAATGTTTTTCGCACACACGTAACAATGGGAAGGCATGCGGTGTGTGGTCAGGACGAATACAAACTCATTAGTAGGGCCCAGCTCCTAGCAAGGTGCGGTTATCACAAACATGACGAACTTTTCTCAGGAACTACAATGGCTTCAAGTTTCCTTTTCTAGAAGACAATGGATAGCATTCTGCATGCTTAATTAACTTTCTTTCAAATTAATAACCCTTTCCCAACAGGAGGAGGTCCCCCGCCACCCATCTCCTGATACCAACAACATTCCGTGCTTCATTCCAATCTTGTATGCAAATAGCTAGCGAAAAACTTTTGTCTACATAGTTTCTCGTGATGATTACGAAGAGGATCCTATATAGGCACATGTACACATCCAGACAGACACATGCACATTCCAGCCGCATCATGAACTAAAGTTTGGTTCTCTCTGGAGGAGAATCGTTCGGAAAAGTTTTTATTTTTGTGTGTTTGTTCATGAAAATGACGGGGGACGATCCGGTTTCGTTGCATTGGGAAAACGAAGGAGCGTCACAGTCTTCTCCCACTCTGACTGGGTTTTGCCCCCTCTGGAAAATGCAAACAAACTTTTCGACGCAAAATTTTGTGTCAGTCAGGTTTCCTGTGATGCGTGTAGAGTTACTTTTTTTTTGTTTTTGTAAACTAACGGAATTCAAGTGTAGAACTATTTTTAGAACGTGAGCTTTTTGTTTAGCATGGGGGAGGCTGGGCGGTGGCTTGGTTTCCTTTACTGCTAACTTTTCCAATTAGTAAGGAAATGTTAACGGAACTTGGTGTGGAGAGGTGTTATCGTATACTCATTGTAAGGAGGTCGTTTGGAAGCATTGCAGTTGTTTTTGTATTTTGTGCATTATTCAAGTTAACATATTGCAGGGGGGCTATCATTAGAAGCTTCCTCCAGTTCAAGGTGCATCCAAAACTAAAACACACACTTTTAAGACTTATCACTTCTACTTGTTTATTTATCCATTTCCCTTTTTTCAGTTTACCACAAAGCTGGAGCAGCATAGCCCAAAGGACTTGCGCCCAACTGTGCTGAGTAGGCCAGAGGAGCAGCCAATGGAGAGTTCAAATATTGAGCGGCTAAAGGAGCAGCAGCTAATACTGGAGCGGCAGCAATTCCATTGTAGTTCCTTGCTATCACTTGATTACTTGTAGCGGTCACTAGTCCTGGAGCAGCAGCAACCAAAGGTGATGAGTAGGTGAGTGGTGCAAGAAGTCCGGGCTTGGCAGCAGCGCAAGCGAGGATAGCGAAAAGGACAATGGTCTACAAATAAGTATGAGTACAATTTATCACTTGTCATTTTTTAAACGAACTTACATATTTGAACATTCTGAATCTAATTTCGTTGTTGATTTTCAGTTTGACTATCAAGTGCTGGACTGATTGTGATATGACAATAGTTCGAATTCGAACTTTTATACCCACATCTTCGGTAGCGTCAAGTTCATTAACATTCCAAACGCACAACGCAATGGAATGCATCGCGATACGGTCTTAAAGTTTAACTTAGCTGAAATTTACCCAACGATCGATGGCCTTGCTTCAGTTATACTCTTGGGCGAAGAGTAAGATAGAAAAAAAGGAACCACACATCTTGAAATGGGCTAACTTCATTGTGAAGTAGAAGAAAAGTCATGTGGTACCAAGAAAAACGAAAATCTTCTCGGTGCAGCGGCTCTTTGTATCTGCCCTGTCCTGTCTGTCTTCCAGTGATCTTCCAGTCTCTGCCATCAAATATCTGAAAATTCACGTGCGTTTATGGTAAATTTTGCCAAGCCTATATTTCTGCCCCTTTACCATCTAAATTGAAATTGATATTTTTATTGAAATTTTCATCAAATTTCCTTTCCAACGATGGGCCACACATATGTATGTATGTCCGGGATCTGTGATTGCATTTTTATATTTTTTTTTGCAATTTACTGCGATCAGCTTTGGACGCGCCTGCGGGCCTGCCCATTTGGCATGGTGTCGAACGCAGCTACCGGTCTTACATTTGTATTGTAACCATGACGAAACGTCAAAGTTCGTGTTGTTTTCGTTTTGTTTTGCGAGTCCGCGTGCTTTATTGTTCGGATATCGGTTCTTGGGTGAAAGCTTCGTTCAGTGTCTTGTCTGGCGATGACGATGGTGGAAGTAGTGAACTAAACTGAAGCTGTGTTGTGGCGATGCATCCTGGTGTTCCGAGGTTATGACGTAGCGCTGAACGCAACTTCACGTACTTTTTCTTGTCTCAGTGTTTCGCAACAATACATAATGTATGTATTATGTATATTATAAAACAATTTAAAAAAAAGTAACAGATTTGGATGCGTTATCAGCCACTAAATATGTAGCGATAAGGTCGGATCTATGGACGCCAGTTCCCAGTAAACGTAGGCCTCGCATTTAAGTGAAGATCCAGAATTTGTCGAATCGGTGTCAACACCATCCAAGAAACCAAAACCATTAAACCGATGACTTACTGTCCTTTCTGTAAAGCAATTATTGACATCAAGCTATATTAGGAAAAGCCAGTAATAAGATAAAGCTAATTTCCAATAAAATGTTAAAACAGATGTCAGTAGCAAGGCTTATCACAAGGCATAATCAAAGGACGCTGTGCCTTCACAAGCTTATCGTTCAATCACGCACCCTTCTTAACCTAACCTAACCTCACAAGGCATAAAGGAATTGCGGACATTTTTCTCTGCGTACGTAACGTCAATGCATTCAGAATGGATATTATCGATAGCTGGCCAAATAGTGAACAGACGTCGGAACAGACTGAGTGTCAAAACAACCAACTTTTGTTTATAAAGCAAAATTTGATTTATTTGACTAATAAAACATACAAAACTCAATTTGTCTCTTATCGATAGTTTTATTTTTTACAATCGAAAACAATGACTATCCCAAACACCAACTATCGATGTTTAACGAAAATTCACTCAGTCAATGAAAACCGATTTGTGTAAGACGGCCAGTAAGCGGGGTACACACCTTCATACAAGGATGTCAGTTTTGAGTGATAACACGCAAAACTGATAATGTGTACGCTCGAAATTCGGGGTGACACTCAAAAATGATGCTCACGAAATTTTTCGCCAGTGAGTGACATTCAGCGGCCATCTTTGTTTTTCTTCGATTGTGTGTATACGAATTTCGTCATCCAAAAAGCAAACACAAGTAGGGAGGGTCGAAAAACAACAACAACAACGATGATTTGAGTGTCATACAAAATCTACACACCAGGGTTGCCGTGAGCAAAATTCAAAAAGCGTCCAAAAAAGGGGTCCCGCTTATATTTGTATGAAAAAATGAAATTTTTCGAAAAACTGTATTTTATTGCTGCACTTAAAATAAAATAAATATTAAAAAAAAAATTACAAAGACAAAAAAAGCATGCAGAACGAGTTTTTGGGAAGGAAATTCTGATTAACAAAAATACTTTATTGATTTCAACACTGGTTGAACAAAATGGGTGTCTTTAAAGAGCGAAGTACTATGTTTTATAAGTAAAAGAGCCATTAAATGAAAATAAATTGAAATAAGGGTCCTATATTTTCAAAATGCGTCAAAATCGCTTTTTTTTTGAAAAGTGGGGTCCCAACGCCGAAAAAACGGCAATGCTGCTACACACGCTCGTTTCATAATTCAAAAATGATTTCAGTATTGAGTGACACTCTTGTATGATGATGTGTTGTAAAAAAATGGGCGCCACCCAATTTGTTGGGGTAAAAGGAACTGGGAAACCTTTTTAAGAAAAAGAACAACCGATAGTGAATTCTGAAATGCTGAAAATTAGGGAAATAAAAACGCAAGACAAGATGCCTTTTTCTTATACCGCGTTATAAGAATTGGTCGATTTATTTATATCAGAAAATAAATGAAGAAGTTAAATTTAGGGTGGGGCTGGAAAAAACCGACCGGGTGAGGTGGATCAAAAAAAAACCAACCCGTGACAAAGAACAAAAAGGAAAATCGCCGTTTAAATAAAATGGCCCGCTATTGTATGGTCCCGAATTATCGAGTAAATTATATTAATTAGGAAGGGTCGCGTGTCCCCTAATTCGCCGGGATTTTTGCGTACTAAAAACCTACCAGAGTCTACTTTTATCACTTTTCCTACCACGACTTTAACTTAAAAATTTCACACTACTTATCTGTTTTGTATTTCTCGATTCCTTTTTTTTTCTTCGATCTTCTACTCACTTTTCCTCGTTTTCTTTCTTCAGATCACCTTTTTGTTTTCCTCTTCTTTTTTCTTTAAGCTCGTTTTCTAAATTTGTTTTCTTCCTTTTTTCCTGAACGCTTTTCTTTCCTCAACAAAACTTCCTTACAGCACCTCAGTCAACGAAGAAGTGGATGGATTATTTTCAACATCTATTAATTTTTCCTAGTATACTTTGACAGGCTGTACGCGGTCAACGCAGTTTGCTGCGGTACAAAATTGTAACGCCGCAATACCGTAGTACCGGAAGCGGTATACCGCCCCATTGTGTGCACCTATATTAACAGCAATAGGATTTCATACCGTTGTACTGCTCCGGTGTGTGAGTTCCTCTATATCGATGGTTTATCGATAGATGATAGTCAAATATCGTAAATCGAATAAAATGCATCAACGCATTATAGCTATCGGATGTCAACTCTCCCAAATTGTTGCCGTTTCGTAATTATTTTACTCTTTGTTACAAACAAAAACAAAACGAACTTTCAGTTCTCATGAAAATGCATTTATTTTATTAACTCGCTCATGAAATACAGCTTTTCCAAGCAGGTACTCTAAATTCAAGCATGGTTTCCAGTCACTAGAAGTAGGGTGCAGGTGGTTTCTTTTAAATTAAAAATAGTAAATTGTAAAGAAGAAGCATTCAACATCCATTTATAACCACTTAGAAAAATTCCTTAAGAACCTATTCTATGCATGTTTGTATATGTATATAGGTGTATCTATGTAGACCTAATAAGACGCTGGCCATGTCATTGGCATGGCAGAGAAGCATTGGTACCAGCAGTCGCTGATGGCGAATGTGAGAGCCCGAAACCCAAGGAAAATGGTAATTTCAGTGAAAAAATCCGTTCATGGAAACACACACACAAACAATGGCTGGATCTCGTTATTTTTCACGGTTTGTTTTCCCGCTTTGTTTTGTAGCCTTCACGAGAAATATTTAGAGGTGCACACAGCACAAGACTCCTCCGAGCGGGAGGATAATGTGAAAATTATTCGCTCTAAGGATTCGTTTATACAGTCGAATGAGTGTACAAGGCAATGTTATATGAGTATGCGTGTTTTTTTATTTTTCAAGGATTCTATGACGCGCTCTTATTTCATAAGAACCACCGACCAAGTAATTATTGTACTCAACGAAAGGAGACGTATTTCAGCAGCATAAAAGAATAAATAAAAAGATTTTGCAAATATTTTCCATTGCAGAGTTTCAAGGAATGATTTGTCGGCGTACATTTTTTTTATACAATTTTGCTAATTAATTATGTAGGGGAAGGTAAATAGTTAAAAAGTCTTTTGTCATTTGGGTTTTTTCATCAACGCTTATTCTATTGTCTAGTTTTGAAGAAAACCCTGCAAATAGTTTTTTTTTACAATTCACTCACGGTAAAGGGGAGATGAATACCCTTATACCCAGTGCGAGCACATGAAGCACAGGACAAGAGAGGCAGACAGGTTAGGTTAGGAAGGGTGTGTGATTGAACGAAAAATCATTTTCACTCGGCGACCCGAAGGTCCATTGTGAATTGAGTTTGGGAGTAAATCCCCTCTTTTACCAACTCGTAAGCAAGTTTATGCTCTTGACGAGTCTTAGAAGATCCGAGAGAGGCAGACAAGTCAGTACAGTAGTTGAAAACTCAGTTGTGTTTAGGTTTCAACTAAGTATATGGATAACGTCTAGGATAACTGGAGAGCTATTTTGGTTGTTGCTTATGATTCGCAGTATTTTTTCTGATATTTCTTATTTTTTCCTGTATGTTCACCAATTTCCAATTTTTTTTCAGAACATAGTTAAAATGAAAGGGCAAAATGAAATATCATATGTCTAGTTTGGGATAGATGACAAAACTTGTAAAAGCTAAGTGGCGTTATTATAAATTCAATATGGCGGAAGTTCCAAGGTAGCGGATTCCAGGAGAGGAGATAATTAATGTGATATAATGACATGAAATTTCATATGAAGGAAACTAGACGTTCGGGCGTTATGTAATTACACAAAAAAAAAACCGACCAAGTGCGAGTCAGACTCGCGCTCAAAGGGTTCCGTAGCTTTAAAACTATAGGTAGTTATATTTTGTTTAATTAACTGTTTCGTTTCGTTAACACAAAAAACGAAAACGACTAACTCTATATTCACTTTACAAACTTATAATAAGTAATATTATTCACTATGAGAAATTGGATAAACATTAAGAACGCGGCTGAGTGTGTAGCGCATCCATTAACCTTTTAAGCGCTGTACTACTGATCTCAGGGGTCTCAGGCTCGTTTCCTGGCAAAATCCGTATTTTTATTTATTTCATTTATTTATTTTTATTTTTTATATTTCTATTTGTTAGCAGCACAGTTTTAGATAGCCTTTAATTTTCTCAAAATTATTTTTAATAGAAGAGTGGTAATTTCTCTAGAATTGATCCAGTAATTTACGAGTTAATCGGTTAAGAAATTAAATTTTTCGACATAAAATTGAATATTTCGACGTGAATTTCTCAAAAACTATACAAATTACGAGGCTCGCTAGGTTATCGTTAAAAATATAGTTAATTATCTACAAACTATGATTTTTTCATATTTTTGACTTCAGTAGTTTCCGAGGAAACCGTAGGGTAAATTTAGTATGTTATTTTGCACACATTTTTGGCAATAACTTCTAAAGTTTCTAAGAGAAAAAAATAAAAAAAACATTTTTGGAATCTCTGGCGAGCCCTTTCGAATGATGTTCCACATGATCTATTTTTCAGAATTTTTTATTTTTTTTTAGATTACATTTTACCCACTTTTTTATAGTTGTTTTACAATATTTTTGAGTAATATGTTGTCCATGTACCTATGTGGACCACCGTAATGTATAAGTGTGCCAAATTTCAAGTTTCTAGGAAGAACGGTTCTTGATGTTTTTATCGTGGCAGACATTTTTGAGTTAGAGCGAACTTATAATGGTCCCGTATTACCATATGGGTACGGAACCCTAAAAAGAAATAAACCACTCAAACAGAACTTCTGTTGGCTGGTTAATATCTGGACTTAACTCCAATTAGGTTAGGGTTAGGCTGAGACGGGTTGAGAGGCTGAGCAATCGCAAAACACTAGGCACCAGAGTGGACTCATCGCGATCTCCTAAGAATCCATCCAACGAAGGCAGAACCTTAACCAACACAATTTCCTCAAACCATTTTATTATCCTGCAAAATTTTATCTATAACGAGTCTATGATCGATTCGGCCTACCTCCTCCAGCGCCGGCCAAAGTGCCTTCGAAAACCTATATCCTTCATTGTTAGATCATCTATGGTCAGCCCTTTTGATAATCGAATCATTTACCTTTGATTTAATGTACCATAGCGGTGCAGCAACTTCCACCGCCTCGGGTAGCGGTAGCTCCCCCCCTTTCCCTGCCAACTCATCGGCAAACTCGTTGCACCCAGCATAGTCTTACCCAGTTCTGCGTGCATATTACCCTAGTAATTTACAGGTTATCACTTGATTTTGGGCGATTTGGGTCTCTTCTGCCAAAGAATTTTCAATCCGCATATTCATGAATCTTCTATCTACATTTATAAAAATAAAACATTGTTTGTATGTATATTATAGACTCCGAAACTACCCATCCGAGTGAGTTCAAATTTTGGGAAACATTTTTGTATTTTTCTGAGAGTCTTTTAGTTGGAGTTTAATCAAAATCAGTGTGCTAGGATCTGAGCAAGTGGCAGAAAGGGGGTAATAAGCTATTTTTCTGTCTTTAAACAGCTCCTAACTCAACAATGACTTATCGGATTGAAAAACAAAAAAATAGGTGGATTTGCATGTTGTAATGTTTTTGACAATTTTTAACTCACCGATGCATTTAAATAGGAAACCTTAATAATTGACAATACATGTACATGTACATACATATGTACATTATATACAAATCACACAATTTTTATGAGGGTATTTTTTGGAAAATATTCTTTTAGTTGCTGTATACATACATACATTGGTATTTATATGTTTCTTAGTGTGTTTGTATACAAGGTTTGTCATTTTTGGCGATTCTTATTTCTATATAAAACTAGATAGGTAAGCAGAACAGCTTCATTCTTATTCGTATAAGAAGTTTCGGCTGATAACATCGTTCATTATAATCAACGCATGCAGCATTGTATCGGCACAAGAACAGTAAAAAAATGTGTGAGCCTCATCCGCATAAGCTCACGGGGAAGTGAATACTTATCCAATCCAAAGCAGTTGTGTATGTGTAATGTGTAAGAGAAGAAGAAATTTGTCTAGTACAATCGATAGAAAATGTGCAATAAAATTTAGTAAATATGAGTGTAAGCTTGACTTTATTTTTGTAATACAAATTATGAAAGGAACAGCTATTCAAAATTTCATTAAATATAGAATTTGTTAGTAACTCCACTCCTGCGCCACCAGTCCAGTTTTTGTAGTTTTCATAAATACATAAGACAACATAAATTGTCAATATGAATCATTTTGGTCAGTTAATAAAGAAGTTGCTAATAACTTGACTCCAGCGCCACCTAGCGGGCGGTTTTTTTCACATAAGTCCTTCCTTAAGTCCCAGACTATCTCTTTGCCAAATTACATTACAATTGGTTCAGCGGTTTAGGCTTGAAAAGGATTTGTTGATAAGTTGACTCCAGCGCCCCCTAGCAAGCAGTTCTCCGCCTATGTTCTTCCCCAGGTCCCAGACTATCTCTTTGCCAAATTACATTACAATTGGTTCAGCGGTTTAGAATTTAAAAGGTAGACAGACAGACAGACGGACGGACGGACGCACGGACACACAGACAAATGGACGGACGGACAGACATACAGACAGATGGACAGACAGACGGACAGACAGACAGACAGACGGACAGACAGACAAACGGACGGACAGACAGACAGACAGACAGACGCACGGGCGGGCGGACGGACAGACAGACAGACGGACGGACGGACGGACATACAGACAGACAGGCAGACAGACAGACAGACAGACGGACCCCGGTATGGAATCATTTCCCCGTTATCGAAACACATTTATCGAAATTTATCGTAACGCATTTATCGTAACTTATTTATCGTAACTGATTTATCGTAACTCATTTATCGTAACTCGTTTTCAAAAACAATACGACGCTAAAGAAGTATTCACTTCAAAAATCACAGTGAAATAGAGTGTAGCAACGCACGCCGGGTATCCGCATTTCGCCAGTGTTTTAATAAACCAAAACAAAAACAGAATTCAAAGAACTTTCGGAATAAAAGCAATTATATCAGAATTATAGAGCACAAAAGCTTTTGGGATATTTCAAATTCACTTAAGAAACTGCTAAAGAAATACACTTGGCCATGACATTGTGTTGGCCTTCACTGTTAAACCGATTTGAAAGGAACTGGCTCTCGTACAATCGCCAAACAATAAACCAAGCCAACCAGCCAAGTTTTCGAAG
This sequence comes from Brachyopa scutellaris, assembly GCA_949775065.1. Classification (NCBI taxonomy): domain Eukaryota; kingdom Metazoa; phylum Arthropoda; class Insecta; order Diptera; family Syrphidae; genus Brachyopa; species Brachyopa scutellaris. The sequence continues at coordinate 106,509,498 of OX459113.1, forward strand.
GTAAGAATAAGTAGAATGTACAATCACTTATCCACCACATTGGTGCTTTGATGTCTTGCAGCAATCACCCTCATTTTTGTGTACAAAATGCTTCTTTTGACTTTGACCGTTTGGTCTGTTTAAAAATTCAAAAACACGAAATTCGTTTCTTGCAATCCGCCTGTCATGGGTGGTCAGCGTGTGATTAGTGCTTCCACTCATGCAGATCACGCACACGCTTGAGTCTTAGACAATTTGCTATAAAAACCTGTCAATGGACGTTGGTTAAACATAATCAATTCACGCCTGTTACCAAAAACATACAAAAGCCCAAAACGAAAATGGCCAAGTTCGTAAGTGAATTTAATTGAAAGTGTGTCCATTTAACAATTTGTTTAAAATATTCTCTTTTTTATTATAGATATTTGTCCTTTGTGCTGTCATCGCATCTGTCGCTGGACACCCTGGTTTAGTTGGTCCATTGGGTGCTGCTTCACCTTTGGCATATTCATCTCCATTGGCATACTCATCTCCATTGGCATACTCATCACCATTGGCATACTCTTCACCATTGGCATACTCATCCCCACTGGCATACTCATCTCCACTATCTTACGCTTCACCATTGGCGTATAATCTTGCTCCCGGTGGTAGTAGTCGCATTGATATCCAGAATAACTACAATATTGCCGCTCGGTATGCCATTCCCTTAGCAGCTCCTTCATTTGCTCCTATTGCAGTACCTGCTCCTGTTGCCATACCCGCTCCTGTTGCGATACCCGCTCCTGTTGCTGTGCCCACTCAATTTGCTGCAGAATCCTTTGCCAGAATTGCTGCTCCAGCTCCAATTGCTGCTCTTTCGAGGCTTTCTGCTCCTGTTGCTGTGCCCGCGCCATTAGCTGCTGCGCCTTTAGCCAGAATTGCTGCTCCAGTTCCAGTTGCTGCTCTTTCGAGGCTTTCTGCTCCAGTTGCTGTGTCCACACCACTAGCTGCTGCACCTTTAGCTAGAATTCCTGCTCCAGTTCCAGTTGCTGCTCTTTCGAGGCTTTCTGCTCCAGTTGCTGTGTCCACTCCACTAGCTGCTGCGCCTTTAGCTAGAATTCCTGCTCCACTTGCTCTATCGAGTCCATTGACTACTGCACCATTATCTGCTGCTCCACTGGCTAAAATTGCCGCACCACTTGCTGTTCCTGCTCCGTTGAGTGCTGCCGTACCGATTCCTGCACAATTAAGATATAATGCACAACTTTTTGCTCCCAGCTATTTAAACAACTACAATCCTGCACTTTATAGTAGTCCACTATCATATGCTTTTCCTGCTCCATTAGCTGCTGCTCCAGCACCACTTGCATCTGCTGCTTCAGCCCCGATAAACGGATCTCCAGCTGATGCTGACTCTGATTCAGAGTCAATCTCAGCCAGACTCTCTGAAGCACCAGCGCCTCTCGACGATCAGGTATCAGTATCAGCCACACCTGCTCCTGTAGATGGTTCACCAGCTGCCAAGGATGCCGCAGATGTTGCCCAATCGCCTGTTGCTCCAGTAAGAAGCAACTATTGACCAACCGGAAAGACTGATTGATTGATTGTCAAAAATAAAATATAAGTGTTATTCTGCTTGTTAAGATGATTGTTTTACTGGTACTTGTAACTTGAAGTTCAAAAATAACTTGAAAATATCTTGAAATACAATCTGTCAGGATCTCGTAACAAAGATACAAAACCAAAAACTTCTTCATTTGATTACATTCCTTGAATTCTGCACCCAAAATAAACCAGGAAAGGATTCAAGAGTCATTTTCCTTTATAATAATTGTTATTAGTATTGCGACTCATTTGAGATTCCATTTACGATGCTCGGCAGAAAGCTTATTCCTCCTCTTTTCCTGGATGCACAAGTCACTCGTGGTTCTGGGAATAGCAAACGATGTGAATTCTGTGCATTCAATTCATTTCGTCTTTAACATTTCCCTCTTACCGTCATGCCATCTGTAACTTACTGTATCTGCAACTAAATGCATAGCAGCTGCTGCAAATGGTTTTTCCTCGAGAACGGTATCCTTTTCATATTGCATAAGGAGAAGCCACCACTTGTCCTTAATATCGATTTATTGCTTTACATTGTTGGGTTATTTCGTTCAATATTATGATTGCATTCCAAGGTAAAAGGATGCGCTTCCACTACTCTCTCTCTCTCTCTTTCTCTTTCCCTCTCTTGTAAAGGCAATAATAATGTTGGTGGCTTACCTTGCCAGACGAAATTACCATAAAGTGCACACCGGAAGAGCACTAGGTAGCAGCCAAGCCTTGAGCAGAAATGCATGGATGCATGCATGTTGGTGGTTTTGCTGGGAAAAATGGCAAAGTGCAGCGTCATCTAGGGTTGCTAATGGTAAATTAACCAGTATCCTTCCAACACAAACAGACACCAGAATGCATATGTGGCTGTGTGTGGTTTAATATTAAATGTGTTCGACGGCAACTCGGCAGGATAAAAACAAAAAATGGAGAACTCCCTCTTAACCTGTAGAGTTGCAGTTTCATTTTATAATGAACCTTTGAAGTAACTTTTTTTTTGTGGCAATGTAAGGCCATCTTTTGGAATAAAAAGCTGGTTTATTCAAGAAAAATGAACGTGGAACTAGCAAGGTTTAGACTCAGTCATTTGGAGCTCTGTAATTAAAGTAAGCACGCAAACTACAAAACAAACAGCTCCAAAAACACATTGATGCAGTTTTCGAATGTTGCGCACTTCACATTCATTTGACATCTGAACTTTCTAGTTTATATATGTATATTGGGTTGTTTAATTAGTTCTGCGGTTTTTTTTTTCATGGCAGTGGTGTCTATTATGTCAGAAAATCTCTGTGAATACCGTTATGACAATTTTTTTTTTTTAGATCCAGTAGAATGAAAATATTGTTTGTTTTGAACGGACTTGTTTTTGTGCTCAATCAAGCTTTATATTAACTTCACTTTCTGTGAGCATGGAATTTGGGTATCGATTTTACACCCACTTCCAGATATCCGATTATGCTGAAATTTTGCGTATCCGGTGACAACTCAATATAGTATATTTCATGATCTTGTAAATCTAATATGGCGGACGCCCCAAGATGACGAATTACCTTTTTCTTTACAATCACCATGGCATGGGTATCAAATGAAAGGGCGAGTAGAACTTTCTCATATCCAACCCACCCAAGCTAATATACGTATCGACGTATATAAATTTGTAAAAAAAATTCAGATACTAAAAAGTAGAAAATAAATATATGGATAAAAAATAATTTTTAAAAACAAGCTTTAATGAACTAAAAAGTAACAAAATAATTTTTTTTCCGTGTCACTAATATGTGACTATTAATTAAAGCTTGGGGCGCTCAGGCACAAAACAGCACATGCACGATATGCAACGAGGGCGAAGAATCAACGGAACACACTAGCTGTAGCTGTTTAATCAGAACACTTCATCATAATTTAGACAAATTCCACCCAGAGACAGAGGATATATCTGTCAGCTCGTTTATCAATGACATTTCTGACTTATCTGGTATCACGACGGACCTACACACATACATTATGTAAGTATAAGTGGAGGAAATCCCGTTAGTCCGCAGTGACATGCTCCCACCTCTACCAACAATCTTCAAACATTTAAAAAAAAAAAAAAAAACTTGGGCGCCGCAAGCCTTAATTAATAATCACATATTGGTGTCTCGAAAAAAATTATTATTTTACTTTTTAGCTCATTAAAGCTTGTTTTAAAATTTAAAATTTAAAATTTCCTTATTTTGATCGCATATCTTGTCTAGTGACCTGTATACTTACTCTAGGTATGCCTAACCTTAATTAATCTTTTGTAAAAAAAAGCTTGCCAACCCCACAGCAAAAGCACCAAGTCCGCAATGACTTTCCCGCGGATATGAAATGTCAAACTTTGTATGGAGAGAGTCCTTCGTCTTTAATAATCAAGTGCAGAATCATTTACATAGCCGACAAGTGGACGATTCCCTTCGAACGGATTCAATGATGTCGAATTTCGAATGTTTGTGGTACATTCCACTGGCAGATTGAATGATAAGAGTTAGTAGAAAAATTAAAGGTTTTGATTCGAGTCTCATTCCACCATGTTGGAGATCCTTACAACATATTTTATTTTGCCCACTATTTACATAACTAAATTGTGGCAGAATGCTACAAATGCCACTTGCACTGTGTTCAATCACAGATAATATAGTTACATAGATATCGCACGCAGAGTAAAAAAAATTACCACATTTTCAACGGCAAAAATTGCTCGCAACCGAACGATTTGTTGCATTAATTCAATAAATTGGTTTCAAACCATTTTAAGTTACATGGCCGTGCGAGTCAACCATCCTTCAGTGTGTTGTGACTTCGGTATACACACATTTTTTCGTATTTCATTTTGCTGCAACCCTTTATTTTGTCTTACTTATGTCAATCGATCTTGCGATCGAACATATACGAACGGCTGGTCTGTTTCTGGATTTTAAAGTCTGGTGTGTTTGGGTGTATATGGTCGGGTGGTCATATTTTGATTTGTGGTTGTGTATATGTATATTCTCCGTCTATGTTGTTTTTGTTTGGTTTTATTTTCGCATTTCTGTGAAATTTGGATGTTCTTTAATTTATGGTTGAGTGAATTTTTTTTTCGATTTGTAAGAAATCAATAAGAAAATTTTCCCGACTTGAACATTAGGCGTGTTTTTTTTTTTTGTAACCTGTATAGACTAAACATGTTTCAGCGGCATGTTTACCCATGTAAAATACAACAAAACCTTAGCCTGGATAATTATCGAGTCTTATTTTTACTCTGAAAGCTTTTTCGAAGTCTATATAGGTTACAAAAAAAACACGCCTATTTTTGAATGTCTTTCAAACGAAAAAAATTAGATTTTGAGTAATTTGTGGAAGCATATTTATACATAATCAGGCCTATCGTGAACAAAGTTTCCCGGAAAATAGTTCCCATTCAGCAATTCGCGATAACCCTGAATGTGTAGGTACATAGACATAAATAGTAGTAGTAAAAGCGAGGGCAAATATTCTGTTGGGTTCCTGTAAATGCTTACAAACTTGAAATCAAAACAATGCCTGCCCACCTACTGTTTTCTGAATTGTAAGTTTGTATCATTAAGCCAGTCTGTACGCTACGTGTATTGATTTTTAATGAAATTAGAATTCGTCCAAATCTTAGGCTGAGTTCCAAAACTTCAAAAAAATGCGAATCGGGGAATGCACCACTGCCGTTGTTATGCGATGAAACGATGCTTTCATTTTGCGGAGCATCACGATGTTTTAAAAATTTAAGTTTTTGGAACTGTTTGCTGTGAATCATTTCATTTTCAAATGTCTAAGATATTCAGTCCATTTTTTCTGAAAATGTTTGAACATGAAGAAAAATGGATTTAATGATCTGTATCAAATAATATGAAATGTATTATGTAGGAACCTATACAAAATAAATTGACAATCTGTCTTAGTCTTAGACTTAGACCAACTGAATTTGAAAAAAAAAAAAAAATTGTTTTCGTTTGGTAGCGGCAACACCATGGGTGGGTATTGCTTTTCAAGCGACAAAAATATATTAAAGCAGTTCAGGTCAAAAATCCTGCTTATAATGAGGTAAAACAATTTCTGTCTTACAAAAGCAATACATACCTAGCAGGATCTCTACCATATACTAATCCTCCAAGAAACTTTTGTTGAAGGAATAAACAGACAATATTAAGTACAAATACATATCGCACTAATAATACAATATGTACCGTTGTAACTCAAAGTATGACTTCTTTGTGAATCATCGAAAAACTGATTACCTACATACATACATATGTTTACTTTCTGTTATAGATTATAAAAATATTAATACATATGTAGTTTATTAGAGTTATTAATAACTACATATATTTTGTTTCTTGCACTATTTTAACGTAAGTCTTATTGACGCGTAGAGAAGTGATTTTTACGTTTGAATATGATGATATCTCAAATTTTACAAATTGTGAGTTACCGACAACAGTATTGTATTTATTATTAGTGCGATATGTACCTACATAAGTATGTAATGGTTTATTCAAGAAGGTTGACTATTTTATTTACTCTTGGGAAATTTATTTTCTATTATTCTCAGTAAATGTGTTAATGACCTTGGAATGTATGTATGTATAGGTATAAGACTAACAAACATCGAAAACTCGAACTGGTTTAATAAGCTCTCTGTGTATCTCAAATAACTTTCTTACATACTTTGCACTTCTTGCTCTTTTGCGAAAACATTGTGTCTGGAAAATACAAAAAAGTACCTATTACATACATACCTACCAGTAAATATCAAAAACAAATCGAAAAACAAAAATGCAAAACAATTACTTAAAACCAACACCCTATGACAACTTGCTTGCTATTAAATGTTTTTATCGCTAGATTTACTTTCCTGCGCTAATCCCTTCTCAGTTATCTTGAAAAAATTAAAATAACCTTGACCAAAAAACTCCTTGCATTGAAAGGCAGGGCAGATGACGAAATCACAATCAAAAAAACAAAAACAAACGCACAACAAAATAAAACGAATGAAAGGAAAAGGAAAAATAAAAACATAAGAACAAAGCAAACACGCAAAGACCAAAAGCAACTTGTTGAACCAACAATATTTTGGAAGAACATCATGTCGTAGCTTAATTCGAACGAGTTCGATCAAACTGGGACGCAGGAGTAGTCCCAATCGACTGAAAAGTGGTAATTTTTTTTTACACTGCGTGCGATATCTATGTAACTATATTATCTGTGGTTCAATGCTCAAGAATGTGGATGGCCATGTGACAACAAACAAAATTAAATTTATGACGAGACTTCTGATTCAGAATCCGACTCAGCTAGGTTGGTTTGTAAATTTACGTCAAAAGACATAGTTTAAGTATTAAATTTAGCTTAGAGTGCCCGCATGGAGCAAGTAAGCAAGCGTTTTATTTTTTAGCATTTAAGAGATTTACTGAATTTGCCATTAAAAATGAACTAACAATGAAAAAAAATTCAGTCAAGTGCAAGTTATATTTACTTGCGCAATAAGTGTCCCGTACTATGTATCAGTAATTTGAACTACATAATGGCATTTATGTTGATAGATCTATGAACCCTTTTTTACGAAATGATACTAAAGTATAATGAATTGATTACTGTTCGATACTCACATTTGTATTTACAGATGCACTTATATGTCTGCAGATACGAGTAAGTACATACAAATGTACATCTGTTTTATGGTGCACAGCACATTTCAATACAAGCAAATTCAGCACAATTTGCGAAAAATAAATTCAAGTTTGTACCTACACAAATGTATCTAAGCTCAATGGTTCTTATAAATACTATATACCCGAAGCGAATTTTGGTGGCATATTTTTTTATTTTTTTAGGCTGAATCATTTAATTTTTGCTCTCGCACATACAGATTTCCCTATACATATCTGCTTTTAGGCGTTGTGATAGGGTTATATCAATTTTCTGGATATGTAAATAGTAGGGTAGTTGATATTAAAAAAAATTAATTTAAAAAAAACTGTCGAACGGAGGGCAGTCCTGATATTTTATCCGCCATCTACACTTAATTCTCGATGTTTGTGATTTTATTCAAACTTTTCTGAGCGATATTTTCGGAGCCAGGGCCAGGGACAGCAAATTGTTAACGTTTTGTGAAAAAGTGTTAAGAAACTGGCTCCCAACGTCGAAATTCAGCTTTTTAAGTTCTGGTCTATGTTTGGGCCACTAATTGCAACAACTGTTCCAAATTTCAATAGCCTACGTCAAATAGCCTCTGAGAAAAAGACCTGTGGCAGACAGACAGACACCGAACTGATTCCATTAGTGTTCCGTTTTGGTACGGACGGAACACTAAAAAGTAGGTTTGTACGCGGGAGAGCGTTCGATATGGTGGGATGCAGAGCGTGTAAGTCGCGCGCCAAACAAACGTGGGTTGTCGATGTATCTAGCCAATTTATTACAGACAACCTTATATACATATGTATTTGTAAATGGTAACCTCTCAGCTTTAATTTGGAACCTATTTGTTTCAACTTTTTTTTATGGCTATAGAAAATCAAAAAAAAAAAAGACGACTAAAAACTGGGTTGTCGAGGGCAAGTGGTCAGGTTGAGGCTGGCAGCCCAATGTCTTTAAGTTCTTTTTAAGATCCTCTATCGAATGATGACTTATGCATTATTTTTCTTATGTCTATGACATTCAAAAAAAAAAAAAAAAAAAAAATTACCGGAAGTTACCATTTTTATTTTTCGCTGGGCAAAAAAAATCAGACAACCTTGGTCGTCGTCTATAAGCAAGCTTTCGTTTTTATTCAACTCATTCTTTATTTTTATGCCTAAGGTCTTAGGACATCACGCAGTTGGTTCTTAGACTATTAAGATCGTTTCTGTTCTTTGTCACTAGTCTACAAACTTTTTCATATGAGGTAGAGGCTATGTGAGTCAGGAAAAGAATTCTGATCGGGCAATGACAGGTATTTCCTTCTACAGTTCAAATGCTGTTCAGCATAATTTTAATAATTTATTTTTACTATATTTCACCTAATTTGAGGGAAAAACAAAAACCTTAACATTTTTGCGGTTTGTATTCACCAATTTCGGTTCGAAGCCACTCGATAGATTTTCGATATTTCCAAGCCAATACCATTAGTATACAATACCATCAAATACCAGTATTTAGGCAACATCGCCCAATTGCCTATCTTAGCCAAGGCCATCGATCGTTGGGCAAAGTTTTGTTGTTTCGCACCTAAAGACTTTATTGCGTGCTTTTGTTTTTTGTTTTGATCACATTTGGTGCTCGGAATAATAATGAACCAAAGACGGAGGTATAAATGTTTGTCATCGAGCTTGGATGCATATCATAACCAGTCAAGCGTTTCATACAACCAAAGCTGCAAGCAACAAATAAACAAACTCAAAATGTTCAAATACGTAAGTTTAAGAAAGGATTACAAAAAGGATATTTGTAATTAATTTATTTTTGTTTTTCTTAGACCATTGTACTTTTCGCCATCTTCGCCTGCTCCTCAGCCAAGCCTGGACTTGTTGCACCACTTGCCTACTCTGCACCATTACTTGCTGCTGCGCCAGGAGTAGTTACCGCTACTAGTAACCAAGTGATTGCCAGGAATTACAATGGAATCGCCGCCGCCCCGATTTTAGCTGCTGCTCCATTAGCCGCCAAATATGTAGCTTCACCATTAGCTGCTGCACCTTTGGCTGCTGCACCTTTAGCTGCACCTTTGGCTGCTAGTCCTCTGGGTTATGCCGCTCCATTAGCTGCTCCTTTGTCCTATTCAGCGCCATTGGCTGCCGGACCTTTGGGTTATGCCGCTCCACTAGCTGGTCCTTTGTCTTACTCTGCGGGATTAGCTGCCAGTCCTCTAGGATATGCCGCTCCATTGAACTATGCTGCACCAGCTTTGTGGTAAAAAATTAAAAAAAAAATTATAAATAAAAAAGTGATACTAGATACTTCCTAGAAAATATGTTTTTTTTTTATTTGCATATTCGGTTAGACTAAGGTTTTAACTTGTCGACTATTACTACAAGAATACACCTTCTCTGTCGTGGTTTAATTATAAAGAAAAAAAATTAATGAACGAAACTCTCCAATTACCGGTCAAACCTCCACCACTTTTTCCCCACCCATTTTGAAGAAAAGATAGATAGCTGCATAGGAACTGTTAAGAACTACGACCGTCGATTGGGGGATTTGGGATTGTTGGTTGAAGCCTTGGTCCACCCCGGACTGTAGCGCCACCTAAGTAAGTAAGTAAGACCGTCGACAAAGAGAAGTACCTATGTAGGTTAGGTTAGGATGAGTGCCTATTCCCGGTTATATTAATTTATACCAAAGCAGGTCCATTGTGTTGCCACGTACGTCGATTCTAATCAGTAATGTTAGAACCATTTTGCAAGTATTTTATTGACCTCCGTTGAGGAAATATCCTAAGAAATACTCTCCCAGGAGAGTGCTGGTCAGCTGAACAGAAGGTGAAAGGAGGAGTAGTCTTCCTCCTCGTCCATGCAGCTGCGACAGAAGTCATTGAAGAAGATCAGTAATCAGTTTGTGTGTCTACCTATTGAACAATGTCCTGTCAATACCTCAACTAGGGTACTCAAGCTTTAAGTTGCGCGATGGTTTAGCTGAACCAAGTCTATTTAGCGAGACAAGATGTATCAAGAGTACACTATCTTTCAAAAGCATGTTGCAGTACCTGCGTGAAGATTTTGTGCCTTGTGGTTTCTATTGGTGTACGGGGTCCGCTTTGAAAATTCCCAAGTTTTTTTTTTTTGTTTGTCTACTTCACAGTAACTAGGAATGACTCTTTGACCAGGAACCCAGCGCAAGATAAGCATGCATCTGCTCGTAATCGAGTTCAGCGATGCGCGACAGCTGCTGGCTATCGGTGGAAATGACAATGTCCCGAGTATTAAGAATGTTTATTGAAAGTATTTGCGCATGCCTATGTGAAAAATTTCACATTGTGGAGTATGTATGCATGTAGGTATTCACAACGGAATAAACTTCACTTCAAGTGGGAAATAAATGCACTTTTATAATATGAAGTTATTTTTCACTGAAAGTGGGAAATAGAGCTATACAAATATCCTAACATAATACTTTTTATTATCTTTTTAGAACAAAGCTTATAACACAAAAAGGAAAGTTTTTGAATAAAAAAATAATTATGTACATCTACTCAGAGAAGCTCAACTATTTATCGCCACCATTCTTGCCATCGCGTTAATAACTTCGGCACAGACACGTGGATAGAAGAACACACCACTCCACTACAACAAGATAAAGTCATTAATGTAAATTTATTGCCACAGATTATCCACTTTAGCACTTTTCTTTCATTTCGAATAAAAGTTCAAATTTTACGCTTTCCGTCGTATTTCCCTTATCGCTGGGAACAGTGTATGCATTCAAATTACTGCGCACAAGGAGCATTGGAGTCATTAAGGACTTTGCATAGAAGGACTTAAGCGGCTTTCTGTTTTATTGCAGGAACTATAAAAAAATATGCAAAATTGCATATGATTTGCGAGTATTGTTTATGTTTTTCCCTGCTTTGTGATGAAATAATTTTAGTGCTGTCCTTAAACACTTTTTCAAAATACCAATTGGGAAGTAGTTGAAAGGAAGATAAGAAATTAAATTAAATAAATTGTTGTTTTAAGAAGCGATGGCTTTGTTAGAGGTTTGTTAGATTTGAATTGGTTGCTAGAACAAAAAAATAAAAAATTCACCAACATATTTTCGATAGCTTTGAACTTACTGACAATACCTAGTGTTCAAAATAAATTGTACTTTTTATTTAACAAGTCACCAAGACCACTGCTGATCCACCTCAGGATTCAGTGCTTAATTCTCCATTATTTTTTATTTACATCAACGGCTTAGTTTTGAGACTTTTTCAGATGACAAATCGATTGCAACCAACCGAGTTCAATTCGTCAAAAAAATAAATAAATTATAACTTAAACCCTAAGACTTGGATACAATCTAAAAACACTTGTCCCAAACTTTGATACACTATTAAAATAGCTGGGTTGGTGTTTTCAAAGCATATTTAAGCTAAGACATCACACACTTGACAAATCCTCAAAATTCTGTTGAAGAGGCGAACAAAGTCGTTGCAGTTCCTGCATAGCATAAGCTAATTCAAACAAAGACTAGTAATATAGCAGAATAGCTAAACATGCCGCAAGTCAAACATAACGGGAAAGACCAATTATGATCTATGTAAACTCGCCCTTAACCCTTGTGTCTACACCTAATAAAAGTTCGTCTTGTCTACACCCGGCACACCCGGGTAAACGTAGGTATACATGCGCAATATTTTCCAAATATACTAGCCGAGAATTACTGAACCCTACAGCAGCGAGCAGAAATATGAAGAAGTACAGGTTATGATACACTCTTACACAGCAAGCACACCCGGGTGTACTGGTGTAGACACAAGGGTTAACCTAACTCAGGTAGGTATGTAGGTAGAAGCGGTGGTTTCGGTGGAAGAAAACCCAAATAGCACTTGAAGCGACGCACAGTGGATCGTTTAGAACAATCTAGCTGATCATAATCCAAAAAATGGTATCGCTTTATTTAAATGTTAACTACTTCTAAATGTGATCTAACATGTCACTGCACTGATCTTTCAGATACAGGACAGGATCATTGGAAAATTTCGTACAGCGAGCAAAACGGTCAACGGAGATATTCCATCGAACGAGTTAATAACATAGTTGATGGAAAAGAGATTATGACACCTCTTACAGGCCGTCTCCACGAGCTAAAATGTATAGCAAGATAATTAGCATGCTATGAAAATAGCTAATGGAGACGGCAAATAGCAAGATAATTGAGATAGTAAGCTATCCATAGCAGGATATTTAGCAAGCTAAAGATATCTTGCCAATTTTTGACATTTGAGTGAAAATTGGTTGCGTTCGTTGCGTTTGAATAAGAAAAAAATAATTATGGCCGACTGGAAGATGTCACAAGAAGAGATAATTAAGCTAATAAACAATTTTCGGCAGTTTCCATGTTTGTGGAATTATAGAAGTGCTAAGCAGAAGCGGTTGGATCTAAAAAAAAAAAAATGAAATATCAAGCTATAATTTGCCCACACACAAATTTGACGTTTCTCTTTTTTATAGCTTGCTATGAAATTCTGCTATCTGAAATAGCACGTGGAGACGCGGTATAAGCATAAGACAGTTTCTGTTTAGTTAGCATTGAATAAGCAGGTGTTTTTTATTTGTTTTTTAAAATGTTACCACCAATGTGGTCAAAATATGGACGCTTTGAACACAGGTTTGTATTCTGATTTACAGAAATAAGGAATTGAGAAGTCTTATTTAAATTCAAATAATCAAGTTCACGTTGGGTTGAATTTCCAAGGGCTCCAGTTTTTTTTTTGTAACGAAGAATAACTGCATTAGGTGCATATTACTCTGCTCCACCATCATGGTAGTTTCAGTCAGAACTATTTTCATCTGCGATTATCTGCGATTAAAAGACAAATAAATATTTTATTGTTCTCAGAGAGAGAAATCGTTGTTGTTGTTGGTGTTGGACCCGGGCTCGGATTGAACGCGGGCAGCATTGTATAGCAGTCCAACGCAAGAAATATTCTTTTTGAATATGATATAACATTTCGGAGCCAACAGAAGCAGAGAAAAATATATTTTGGGCTGCCTAATTACATTTGTGGTGATGCTGAAGCGTTACTGGACTCAGTGTAATAGAAGATGGACATAGTTTTTCTGAGATCCTCAGATTTCTTCTACCAACACTGGAATCTAATTGACAGAAATTTAATTGACAAATTTGACTTGCAATATGCAAGTATACTCGCGTCTGGAATAGATATAAACGCAACCACTTTTGAAGTCTTTGTTTCGAAAACTGCAGAATTATTTGTGGACCTGTATAATTGGTAGGTATCCAATGCCGGTGACCGTTTATAAAATCCTTATACAGGGATCGCTTATAACTAATCATTTTCTAATTCCAATTGGACACTGTCTGAAGATGTTGAAATAATATGCATAGAGAAACTAAGAAAATGCGTGAGGTTTTCTTAAGGAAATTTTCAAGAATCAATACAAATATGGATATTTTGTACAATTTATTGGTTATTTCAGATCCGTTGATTTCCAGTTATCGATCTTTGCCTCAATCGAAGAGTTATTAAAAATTTAAAGAATATATTCTGGAACTTTTAATTACCCCTGATAATGAAGTGAAAGCGATTATAAGGACGACTTCGATGACAGTTCAGAATCATCATATTTTTTTTTTTTTACTTTGAGTTAAATTTATTTTTGGTTTCGAAAATTTGTTACATTGAAACTACTTAACAGAAAAATATACATTATTTATTAACATAAAAAATCATTAACCATATATAATGAATTTTGATCAGCTAGATTGGTGACCCGTTTATTCCCATGTAGTTTAAGATATTTATATCCAACCTGTGGATTTTTAGAAGAGGATCAGTTACCGACTCATTTTCTCGGATATGTCTTTAAGGTCGGCAGAGAATGGTTTACCCAGTATGCGTCGCCTGGCTATCGATATAGCCGGACATTTGCACAGATAAATAAATAATTTTCACCACTGCAACTTTGGCAGAAATTGTTGTGAGGGATCGCTAGCATGGTCCTCTATTGGCTAGTGCCCTGTGCTGACTGTCACTACTCTTGCGATGTCTACGCGAGATCTTTGTCGCAACTTATTTGTTTCTGACCTAATGTAGTTTGGCCATATCTTTCTGGATATGTCATACTTCGTCAGACTGGTCCACCTGAGACCAGCTTGTTTTAGAAATTGTGACAGTATATTGCCCTTAACAGCTCATAGGAATATGTAAATGTCTTCCGCTAGTGAGCTGTTAAGGTATGATGATCGCCTAGTTAGTTCGTCAGCTCTCTCGTTTCCTTCTATGGCACTACTCCCTTTTTCTTGGCTCTGACCAACCCGTTTTCATGAGGTGATTGCCGAATTAATAGCTTTAATCCCATGCCTGAGTGTGCTAATAGTTACTCGGAAAAATGTAAGTCGGGTTGACCCGAGATGTCTCTACAAGCTCTCGGCTACCTGAAACCTAAAATAATTAAATGACCATTTCTAATCTGAATTTTACACATGCAAACAATAGTTGAAGCCTAGTCTTAGTTATGACCTAATCTTAGAGGTCTAAATACTTTGCTTCGCATTCACTAAGGAAATATTTTTCACGAAAAATACAAATCGATTAGGTACGTGTTATCAATTTTAAATGTTAAATGGCTTCTAAAATTATCCAATTTTTTTCACAATATCCTTAAACATTTAAGTAAACATAAGAGATCCATGTTAAATAAAAACTGACCCAAATATTATGCAAACTCATCCGCATTAGTCCGTCGAATGAGTTCGACCTTCTCTTACTCTTAAAAAATTAATTCGGGTCACGCACACTGAAATTTAAGCCGCAATCAATTGGTATAAAAGAAAGACGCCGAGACTAGTTTAGACATATTCAGTTCACAACTGCAAACAGTCACAACATACCAAACCAATAATGGCCAAATTCGTAAGTGTAGTAAAATTAGTTGGCCAAACAAATATAACAATTTCTGTTTTTACTTGTTTCCCAGGTCATCGTTCTCCTCGGCCTTGTCGCCTGCGCTGCTGCCAAACCGGGTATTCTTGGAGGTCTTGCCGCGTCTCCACTCGCATACTCTGCCGCACCATTGGCATACTCCGCTCCTTTGCCTTACGCTGCGCCCGCTCCACTGGCCTACAGTACACCACTTCTTGCTGCCAGTGGAAGCAGCCGCATCGATATCCAAAACAACTACGGATATGCTGCGCCATTGAGCTATGCTGCTCCTTTGGCTAGAATTGCAGCTCCAGTTGCTGTTGCCGCTCCATTGGGTTATGCTTCTCCATTAGCTTATAGCGCCCCAATTGCCAAAGTAGCTGCTCCAGCCATTTGGTAAATTACTCGTAACTTAAAAATTAAAAACACTAAATGAATGAATAATGATATAATAAATTATTTTGTGATACATATAAACGATGTGCTCCTGTGTCAATTTTATTCGGATGCTGCTGCTAGTTCTGCTCCGCAAGAATCAGTCCTGTCATCACTCTTAACAGTTTATCATACCATAACTTTGCTTTATTCACTTTATATGTCAAGCCCTAAACTTTGACTTTAACTTTAAAATTCAGACGGAAAAGGAGAAAATCTCCTTAAACTTAGTCAAGGGGACAAGAGTGTCCTTATAAATCAAACCCCAAGATCCTGATTGTCTTCAAAATTCTGGGAACTTAATACTAATTGGGGCTTAAGCGGCTCGGACTCATTATGAACCCCATTCTAACCTATATTCTAGTCGATCTTTAACGTTATGAGCTCTGATTCCCTTATTTGATTAAATAGAAGAATCGATATACGCCTTCCTATTAATTTATTAATTGCGAAAAAAAATAAAGAGACAGAGAGAGAACAACGTGTCCGGAAATTATACAAAAAATTAATAAACTCATACAGTGAAGTTAGTTGGAGTTGGACCAGTCCGCAGATGTCTAAGGTGAAGGCACCATCTCTGTTGGATATATAATTATTTAAAATTAATGTTTACACTTAAGAAATTAATTTTTGGCAGAAATTAAGAATAAGATACTTACGCTGAATATGCAAATGCTTAAAAAGGATCAAAAATGTACATTGTTGCTTCAAGGAAACAAACGTTAACTTGGAATCAAAAATACTTACCTTGGTTTGGCATTTTAAATTAAAAAAATTATTCCTTGCTAAGACTGAAAATCAAGAGTTTATAATACATATGAATCACCAGTTGGAAGAAGAGAGTAAATCACAAAATTTCACAAAATGACGTGCCCTTTATTTCAACTATAGAAAAAAAATCTCAGAACAGTTGTATGAAGAAGTCATTCAGTTTTTTGCGATTTCCCAAAAGTTATGTCAGATGGATTTACTCCCTTCTTCTAACTGGTGATTCAATTGAAAAATTCAAAAATTACCACATTCGTTTTAATAATTTTATTTTAAGAATACTCAAATATTCTGATTTTATTAACACATGTTTAAAAATTTTAATAATTCTTTTGATGATATTCAGTACTCCTCCAATGCACTGATTCAATCCATGGAAATCCAGTATAAGTCTAAACTTCCAATATCAACATTGTATAGTTGAAACTCATCGACTTTGATTGCATTTTTAGTTTAAGTTTTTATTATTTTAATTTTACACACTTATGCCCAGTTTCACAGTGAGAGTTTAAACTCTCGTTTTGGCTTAAGCTTCCGTTTAAAATATTTTCGGTTTTACAGTGCTCGTTTAAACTGAAAGTAGAGATTAACTTGTCGTTTCAGTTAAACGCCAGAACTCTGCCGTTTAAACTTTCCTATGACCTGTATAGGTTGGCATTTCACACATTCACGCATTTAAGTTTACACAGTCACATAATGAAGTTTACGCATTCACAAATTGAGAGTACGCATTTTCATTGGTGGAAGCATAGAGAACATTTAGAGAAACTGTCATCGTCGTTGACGGCGTTGACAATCGTTTGACAACGATTTTGTTTTGTTGTCAGTACACACATTCCTATATTGAAGTTCACGCATTCACAAATTGAGATTATGCGTTTTCATTGGTGGAACATAGAGAGAATGAAGAGAATCGTTTGACATTTCAAAACAATAGCGCCGAATTTTTGTCTAACATAGCTTCCAAAACTGCGTTTAGTTAACTAGAAGATTAATCCCGACTGTGAAACCGAACGAGTTAGACGAAAAGTTTAAGCTCTCGTTCACGTTGAGTTGATCTACAGTTTAAACTCTTGCTGTGAAACTGGGCATTACTGATTTTCACTCACGAAAGATTCACAACGGTTTAAAATGTTTGGATGAAGAACAAATTGTTAGGCTAAACATTTTCCCCAGTTATTGTCAAACAACAATATATTTATTTTGCCTTAAGTATAAAATTGTTATGAAAAGAATTTGTATTCTTGAAAATTTAAAAATTTTGATTGTTTTTTTAAAAAAAAAAAAAACATTTTTGATTCGAGTATCCAATCTCAAATAGAAATATTTAAAAATAAAATACTTGAGGAAACACTTTTCTTTTTAATCTAACAATATTTCGCTTTTGATTAGGTACTTACAAATATTTGTCCTGAGTATGAGATTTTTGATACAAAAACTGCAAACAAAATATTTTCAAAATACATTTGTTGCCACAAGAATTAATATTTACTGGCAAGAAGAACTTTCAGCTTACAATTTTTTAACAATTGAAAATTCTTGTTTCAACAATGTTTTTTTTCTGAGTGTAGCTTAGTTGTAACAAACAAGAAGAAGGGAGGTGTTTAACCAGTAGGAATCTGGTACTACTATGAGTTTATGGTATTGTATTGTATTGTCTATGAAGATTTTCACCTACCCACGCAGGAGTAGAACACGCAGTATCTACCGCAGTGCTATGAACAATTTTACTTAACTGCAGATCTGGAATGCTTGGCAATCACCTTAATGGCGGCGGCATCAATTCAGATTACACTGTCCCATACTCTGATTTCGAAAAACGCTTCTCGTGGGCTTTTCCACGCAGAGAACAGTGGGAGAAAAACGAGTTATCTCAGGACGCTAAGTCTATCTACACCGATGGGTCAAAGATGGACATATGTATAGGAGTGGGTTGCTTTTCAGAGGAACTGGGAATAAGCAGCTCCATACGACTCCCAGATCACAGCAGCGTTTTTCAAGCTGAGGTTCTAGCGGTGACACAGAACGCACATTTGGTGTCAATAATCGCAATGTCGCAAGATGATATCACAATTTACATTGCAAGCCAGGCGGCCAAAAAAGCAATAGCTAATACGCATATAACATCTAAGCTTGTAAAGTGTTGCCGCGAAGAGCTGCAGGGAGATACCAGGCAACGAAGCAGCATATGAATTGGCCAGAACATCTTCTTAGAACACATCGATGAGCTATCGGGTAGATCACCAACTGACCTCCTCGAATTTGGTAGGGCGTCGGGCTGGCTGAAATCTTGACACTAACAACACGGGTGGGAACAAACTATGGGTATCACAATGGGTCCATATGGACCTAAGTGTAATGCGGATGTAACCCAACCTTTTCTAACTGCATATCTCAGACCTCATTCATTACAAAAATCTACACTGCCAAATTTTTAACTTCATGTCATATCTCCACGCGTCGGGTTCCTGGCCTAAAACCCAGCTCCCAATAAACTAAGCTAAATTGAACACGTACTCCCAATGCGATGTTTATCAGCGCCTGTCTGCACTCAGAACTTTGTTTGGAAAACTCTGAACAGCTAATCAGTTCGTGTGGTATACCTGCAACCTTTTCCAAAAATATCCCGCATCTTTCGATTTTGAAATATTTATCTACGGACACGTGTCCTACTTCAACGGGCAACGACACTCTTCATTATGCGAAAACCAACCAAACTTCTGTAGCTATTTTGTGATGTGTCAGCAGGCTTGCCGGACTTTATAAATAAATCAATAATCATCCCCAACAATGGGAAAGTTTTCCATTGCATTCATGACCGACATTAATTTAACACTGTTACACTAAATTACCAACCCCTAGCAAAAAGGTCCCTTCCTTTGTCCCTTTACCAGCTCATTGAATCGTCAACCGCCTCGTCGTCGTTCGCAAAGTTGTGACACCTTTACGCATTAGCACCGTTTGATTTGAATAAATTAACGCCAAACCGTTGAAAAATTCAAAATCATGAATCAACTGTGTCGTGGAAATTTCATCAAATTAATCAAATCCCCGAGGAGCGCCACGTAACGATGGTTTCCTGCCTGGATGTGTACGAGTATATCTACATAACCACACACACTCGCACTGAATCTTGTGAATCCATCAAAGCATCGCGTTGGGTTCAATGAGTTCACGAGTTTACCCAGAGCGAACGTGAGGTCGGGACGGGACGAGTGTGGCTGTGGGGTTGCCTTCGCCTTACCGCAACTCGAGAAGAAATACACAAGCCCGAGGATGCAGAGCAGTGCCTTAATTTCCAAGGGAAGTGAAAATTTATGTCATCTCATGACTCCACTTCTTTGATTCCAGAAAACAGCAAGTACCGCACTTGAGATGGAAATTATTCGAGATTAGCATTTTACCAAGAAATGTCGCGAACTGGGGCGACACGTCATGGCTCCGTTTGGGTTAAGAAAAATAAACCAGAAGCACTAAAAATGTTGGTAATACTGTTTCGTGTGATTTATTTATTCCAAGTCATGAGTCCTGCACAGTGGTGGTGTTCGGGTAGGGGAAATCGAATTTTACCAGATTGCAGGTGCGGCAGCCAATGGAGCGGCAATTGGTGCACTGTAAGCCAATGGACCGGCAATAGCAGCTGGAGCAGCAATCCTGGCCAATGGAGCAGCATAGCTTAATGGAGCAGCATATCCGTAGTTGTTTTGGATATCGATGCGGCTACTGCCACCGGCGGCAAGGAGTGGTGCACTATAGGCCAGTGGAGCGGGAGCAGCGTAAGCCAAAGGAGCGGAGTATGCCAATGGTGCGGCAGAGTATGCGAGTGGAGCAGCAGCTAGGCCACGAAGAATACCAGGCTTGGCAGCAGCGCAGGCAACAAGGGCGAAAAGGACAATGATCTGTAAATAAAGTTTGTGTTATTAAAGTTCAATGTTTTTACCGTTCATTGTTAATGACTTACGAATTTGGCCATTTTTTATGAAGTTTTTTTTATTGTTGTTTGTTTGAGTGGGTTAAAGCGAGCTGCTGTAGTTTGACTGTGCTTTTTGGGTTGTGGCGTTCCATTTTTATACCTCATTTTCGGGTATTGAACGTGTACCGTACAGCGTGAGTGGCATAATTAATTGAGAATTTTTTTTTTGTATTTTTTGTTGTGCAAAATGTTGAAAAGTTTCAGAGAATGAATTTTCGGGATTTTAATAGCCTTGCTTAGCATGAGTATGAATGAAATCAGGTAAATAAAAACGATTTTTTGTGAATTAAAGTATTTAGGGATGGCAATCTCATAAGATAAAGACGATCGGTTGCAGTGGCAACTTTGAAATAAGGAAATAGGCCAACAAACCCCCATTTTCTAGCACGAAGAATGCACCTTCTTTTTTTACCCCCATCGAAGTTATAACCCGTCGATGTAGGACACTTCCAATTTAGTGGAACAACTACTTTAAACGACATAACGTTTTAACTATTATAGCTACAAAATCAGTTTTATACATTTTGGAGAGGTATAAGAAAGTTCGTTGTTACAATTTCTTGATTAAAATGCATTCTTCTCAAACCTTCTACTTAATAAAAAAAAACTTTTTTTTTATAAATCTTTTATCTTTGACCAATTCTCTAAAAATTATGTTAAGCACCTTTTTCACGTACGATTAATAAAAGTTGTAGTAACAGCCATTTTTTGTCAGACAAATTTTTTTTAAAAAACCATGCAAAACAAAGAATTAATACACCCAAAAGTTGGGGTTAAATCGACCAACCCACCGTTCGTTCAGTAATTCTTTTTTTTGTGTGGTTTCTTATCATTTTTGTCTGACAAAAAATTACTTTTATAACTCTTTACTGGGACATATATTACTCAAATAGGACTCTTGAACGTTCATATTCCTATAAGTGCTGTTAAGGCCAATATACTCTCACATTTCTTGAAACTAGCCGGCCTCGGGTGGACCGGCCAGACAAACTGTGTCATATTCAGAAAGATAAGGCCAAGTTACAACAGGACAAAAACAAACGAGCTGCTACAAAGAACCCATGTAGACATCGCTAGAGTAGTGGCAGTCAGTACAGGGCACTGGCCAATAGGGGACCATGCAGCAAAACTAGCGATCCCTCATAATAGTTTCTGCTGAAGCTGCAAAGATGAAAATGAAAAAGAATCGCTTATTCACTTTCTGTGCAAATGCCCAGCTCTAGCGAGAGCCAGGCAACGCATACTGCGCAAACTATTCTTCGACGACCTTATAGCGATATCTGGGAAAAGGATTGGAGAGCTGATCCTCTTTTTAAACTCCACAGGGTGGTTACAGATTTCTCAACATTACATCCGAATAAACGGGTCACCTCAGGTTTGTGGTATCAAAACGGCGCTTTACGCGCTATTTGGGTTTAAGGCCCGCGGGTCTTATGTCCCAAAAAAAGGGAAGTAAGACCCGCAGCGCGCCTTATTTCTCTTTTGAAATAGCTATAAGACCCACTACAAAAAAGCATTAAGAATTTTAAAATCGAGTCTTAAGATTTTGAGAATAAGAGCATAAGAGTAATAATGAAAAATTTGGCAGGTAAAATCACCCGTTTTTAAGATATATCGTGGGTGCTCGTTGTTTCGGCGTTGTAACTTAACTTTCTTGCTAGTTTTATATGTTAGTCCATGGTCCATAACTAAAGATTCGATTTAAAAAAAATTTCCCAAAAAAAGTGAATAAGACCCGCGGGCCTTATTAGTGAAAGGGTTTGAGATTATTTAGCTATTAAACATTAACGGGTTGTAAAATCTTAGTATTACCAAAATTAAAGTTTTGCAAGTCTGTTCGCAGTGGTACTCCATAAGGTTATTTTCTTTGAGCAGTGTTGTTTTTATTTAACAGAATAATAATAATGGAAGTTAAAAAAATTGATAAAGGGTTTTCCAATAAGAGGTTTCATTTTGATTTATTAGGAAAACATGTTATTTTAAATGAAATAAAATTAGATTTGTATTCTAATCGATAGAAAGATGGTCGCCATTAATAATAAAAAAATCCGGCTCTTTTGATTATATTTTTCATCACATTTTAACACATTTGCGACACTAATTCATTGATAACGGCAATAGCGAACTATTCCAAATGAAACCTCTTATTGGAAAACCCTATTCTATAAAAAAAAAATTAACGTAACTACGCATACTTTAGGAAATGACAACATTTTTTGTATTTGTTTATTACCATAACAATAAATAATCAAAAATAAATATATAATCATTTTAACAAATCGCAATGTCTGTTGCGTGTAATGTACAATGTACATAGCTAATATATATATATGTATAGAACCTCGGGAAATAAAATATTTATAAATTCGAATTAAAAAATATTTTATTTCAATGCGAGATCCTTGTTTTCGGGTTTCCGATATTGCGAGTTTTCGATATACGAGATTTTATAATTGCGAGATTCCGATAATGCAAGATTTTGTTATGCGAGATTTTAACTTGTAGTGCCCAACGCCTATTTTTCACCTTTTTTTATTTTTTTTAGTTTAAAGTAGCTAATTTCGGTGTCACAGACTGATATATGTACAGTTAATCTTAGTATTTTTTTGTAAAAAAAATATCTCTGGCCATTCTGTTACCTGGATGGACTATGCTAA
Source organism: Brachyopa scutellaris (assembly GCA_949775065.1). NCBI lineage: Eukaryota > Metazoa > Arthropoda > Insecta > Diptera > Syrphidae > Brachyopa > Brachyopa scutellaris. The sequence goes on from OX459113.1 coordinate 106,532,482, forward strand.
CTAAAAAAGGGATTATAAAGAGTTTGCATTATTTTCAATGAAATTGTAAGAAAAGCAATATTTTCCAAAGTAAAATTAAATTATCTTACAAAGCCGGTCCGATAAGTATGTACTTAGCCTACAAAAGAAAAACAACAATTTTGGAAAAGTGGCGATTTATTTCTCAGCATAGTCTCCTTTTGGCTCAATACGCTTGATCCAGCGATGCTCCAACTTCTTTAACCCATCCATTTATATGCATCCATGGGGGCGGCCGGGCGAGTTTGGAGCGGGACCTACTTGACTCCCGTGTCCGACCCTCCCGGTCGCCCCCATAACTTTGTTAACTATTTACATTATGTATATTAAGCTTATCCTACACTGTACGATCTCAGCTGAAAGCCCTGGTAGCTAAGCTGCAACACTTAGATTTTAGTCTTTGTATTAATATGAGATTAATAAATAATAATAATAATAATAATAATAATTTAACCCATCCAAAAAATAGGTTTTCGCAAGTTCTGCAAAGTAGGCCTCCGTGGCGGCGATGACTTCCTCATTCGAAAATTCGCGGACAAGCTGGCTTCCACACGTGTTCAAAACAAAACTACGAGTCCGATTCGGCTGAAATTTTGACAGTAGTCGTCTAAGGTGTACTAGACGATAGTAAATCTCTCTTGCGATACTGGTACCATCGGGCGGTGGGCTTAGTACTTATCGGACCGCCCTCGTTTGTTTTTGGAATGTTGACATATTTTTGGTAACAAAAGTACTGAAACCTTTTTTTCTTTATTGGCTGACCTTAGCCTGCTTTTATGAATTCACTGTAACTGCTTAAATCTTTAACCATTTTATTCTTCCATAGGTGTGGCTTATTGAAAAATTGGCATATTTTTTGTTCACACTTTAAAACTGACAACACTAAGCAACACCTTTTTAGTTGCTTATCTCTCACAAAGCCTAGATTTAAAACTTGTCTTCAGAGTTCAGGTTTAATAGAAGCAAAAACCAATTGTTATATTGCGTTGTGGCTCCAATGCTAGTTCGGCTTATTTTTGACAGTTTTTAAGGTCAGTGCGAATCGTTACGTCTTTACTATACCATCCAACCGAGATCTTGACAAAATTTATTCTGATCTTATTTCCCGTAGTAATAGTGGCCATATCCTGCTTAAAATCATTTGTCATACTTCTCAATAACATTATTGTATATTTCAAGTCTAGAAACTCGGCGTGGATATCACTGCAGAATCCTAAAAGTTCTGCTTTAATATTGAAGGTAATCTTTTTCGGTGCACCAACAACAGACAAAGCTCATGCCATTGTCCTCCCTTTTTCATTTTCAGAAACATTGTTTGGCCTTAACCTTTGATCCGTATCGTTTTGAATTGTATAGGTTGGGTTGAGTACGATATAACATACAACCACCCTATCCTGCTCCTGTGTCAGCGATTATTTCGCTTTATGTCGAAAGGACACAAATGAAATAAAGAATTATTGGTATAAAACATAACTGCTCTGAACGACGGAAAAAAGGGACATTGCCCGGCAAGATATGGTTAATTTGAACCCTTGGTTTTGTGTCCACACTTTTGTTATTTTTCCCTTCAAAAAAGGTAAAAATCAAGAGAGAGAGAGAGAGAGGACCTTCCTGATTTAGGGATCTTTCGTCCTTTCATCAACGATTTAATGTTCGTGCGCTTGACTTAATTTTAAATTATTGCTACAGTTATGCCAGATCACGTATTTGTTGTACACTGTTTCACTAATTAAATTTTCCCTTGCTAATTTATTGGCGTTTATCTTTCCCAATGTATCTGACAAATTTATGATGATATCTTATGAAAGATGCCATTTAGAAGATACAAAATGTAAATGATACCTTTCCAGTTGAACTTATATCTTAATAGTCGGCAGGAGTTGTAGGATTTATAATACTCCCACTTATAGTACTGTGCGTGCATTAATTAAATGTTAAAGACAGTGGCACAGTGAAACATTAGCATTTGCAAGAATTTACAGATACTTTGCGGAATATTGATAGTTTTCGAGATAATTTCAGTGCCTTCCTTCATTAGAAATTATGATGACGATGAAATTGCTGAGGAAGCACTATGTGCCAGAAATTTGATTACTTTCATCGTGCTTAATGTAGTCTTGGGGAAATAATTGCCAAGTACTTAGATTTGATTGTATCATTATATAAATGTATATGTTGTTATACAGAAATTTAAGACATTTAATTAAGTTGTAGTTTGTGGTAATTATTTTGTTATTTTGTATAGCATGATACATTTGTGTGCTTGAGAGTGAAAACTCTAAGAAAACAACAGCGCAAGGAGATGCAAATTAATTTTAAACGAAAACTGACAAAGAAGACAAATGTTTTGACCAGAAATCATAATAAATTTGTAGCCACTTAAGGGAATGCAAGAAATTGAAAAAATACAGGGCAACCCATTCATTAAGTGGTTTCATTTAAAAATAATAAAAAAATAAATAAAATTAAATAACCATTTTAAGAACTATCAAGTCGTTACAAGTCGTAATTATGAAAATTGTAATTGTGTCACTTATTTTCAACCATATCACATTCTGTAAATTTCATTTATTCCTGTTTTGAAAGCTGTGAAATATATTAAGCTATTTTATTTTGTTATAACACCTTTGTTCTTTACAAATGTGTTTTTAGTGTTTGTATAAACTTAGGTTGATTATTTACGAAATGATTACATATATAATAAGTAATATTTCTGTGAAATCATTTGGAAAAATATTGTAAGCATAGTGGAAAACTGTCGTTTTTCGCATATACCCAAAAAAGTGTTTTCTTATAAATAAAATATGAATTAACAAATTAAATGCAATTTTATAATTAGATTATAAATTTTGGCACCAAAGGAAGCTGAAATGTTACTTCTTTTTTAATTTGACGCAGTGCGATACAAAGGGTTAAACTTTAAATAAAATATTTATTCTAAACAACAATTTTGAAACAAAACAATTTTTGAAGTTCAAAAAAAAATGTTCAAATGTGGAAATTATTCAAATTGATCTTCATCCGAATAATCGCATTGGCCATCCTCTATGTCTATTCGAAGTGAATAGTATAAATGAATGAAGAAAAAGTCAATTTTTCTATTGAAACAATCCCAGTCTTCAATGCCATCCCCGTTGAGGTGCTTGAATAAAAACTGGCACACGAGTGTGTTTTGATCGGTTGTGAGCTTGCTGTTATCGGAGTTGAGCTGCAAATAATAAGCTGAAAGGGCATATTTGTTTAGAGCCATATCCACACGCGATCTTAAAGAAGTTTCATATCTTAAACTGAATTTATCTGGTGGTTTCAAGTTCGACCAGATATCAACTGCTTCTCCTGCAGAACAATCGACTGCTTGACATCTATTTATCAATTTGCAAACCGGATCAAAAAGCTAAAAGCTCTTAACATCATCGATAAATTCCTCATCAAAAATTAATGACATTGTTGACATTGTCGTAATCATTGTTGACATTGTTGACATTGTCTACGCTAGAAATGTAGACATTTAAAGTCGACACGTAGGGGAACAACACTGGCAGTGTCTTTCTTCTTTAAGGGGTTACATGGGTTTCACGGATTTCAAATTTTTTTTATTGTGTTAAATTCTACAAGACAATATTCTAAATCTCTAGAAGTCTAAAATATTGTCCTAAATTTTCAGGTCGATCGGAGCAATAGTTTCGGAGATGAAGCCCTTGGGAAGTTGCACGCTAAAAGCAGTTTTATGGTACGCTTACACCGAGCCGAAACCTCGAGATTTCGATGAACATTCACCGAAACATCCGAGGGGCAAGTAATCAGTGTATTCAAGGAACTTTTTTGTATGTATTCATGGTGAATCACAGTGTATACAAACGTATTTGCGTACGTATTCATATGTATTTACGTGTATATTTTTGCGTATTCTGTAGTCTAGAACCACGCAAACATTTTGATTACTTGCCCCTCGGAAACATCAGTAACCCGTTTACACCGAGTTGATGAGGTTTCAAATTTCATTAGCTGTCAATTTTGAAGTGGCTGGCAAAACTAGCAATGGGCGATTGAGAATTACTTTCACGATCGAATAAATAGAAAATTCGGTTTTAGCAGAAAACAATCGAGTAACTATCAAATCGTATTCTAGAAAATTTGTTTTACTAGGCGTCTAGGCGAGTATACTAATGGTCGATTGTAGAAATGTACATATGTTTCAATTTATTCATCGTGGTATCAGTGTGACTTTTGAATTTGGATCCGAAATCTGAACGCATGCAACCATTGATATGTAAAATAAAAAGATTTTCTTCAATTTCAATTTTAGTTTAATAACCTCATTTACAATCGAACTATCGCCCAAAACAATCGCGCTAGAACAATCGACTCCTGTCAACTAAAGGAGCTACCACATCGGAGCAGTACGCGGTAGCGGTGTAATGGTACGAAATCCTATTGCGGTAAATACCTACAGGTGCACACACTACGGCGGCTTACAATTTTGTACCGCAGCAAGCTACGTTGGTCGCGTACCGCCTGTCAAAATGTTTTCTGAAACATTTCGTCGCCCCAGAATTGGTTTGCCGTATACGCCATTTGCACTTTTTTGGGAAATCGCATTTTAAAGTTCACGGTTCAATAAAAGCAAAACTAGTCGATAAGATTTTTTTATTTTTTTACCAAATATAACTCAGAATATCTTCTTCAAATCAGAGTTAAAGAAGAGCTCAGTCTCTTTTAGTTTTTTTAAAAATTCAAAGTTTTCCTCAGAATGGCTTTGCCGTTTACGCCACAAAAATTACTTATTTTTTGTGCTCTCATACACGTACGTCAAAAAAAAAACTGCACGTACGTCATTCCAATAATAAGCGAAGATCTGGATCGAGTCGTAGTTCACGGTTAACAAGTCAAAGTTTTCCTCTGACTGGACCGACTTTTTCATTATATTTTCATTTCTCGCCCGTTAAAGCTCATATTATGCACATACAGCAAACCAAAACTAATTATCTTTTTTTTTTTTTTTTTTTGCCGAATACGATTAATACACTTATTTTCTTTGTAATGTACATGCACGTACGTTAAAACAATAGTGAATATATTTTTTAATTATTATGACGTATGATGTATGATTGAAGCCCATGGATATACGGTAAAACAATACTAAACAAAAAAATAATATGAATTGTATGGGAAATTTGACGTATATCCACAAAAATGACGTTTACGTCAAACCAATACTACAAATTGCTAATTTTGGTGGATATACGTCAAAAATGACACTCGATATCTCAGGATTGGCTACAGATAGGACAAAATGGATGACATATTCGAAAAGAGTTCACGCAAAAGCATAAGACTGCATTCACAGAAAAAAAGTGCATTTTGGCGTTTACGTCAAACCAATTCTATGGCGACGACTTATTGAAATTGAAAATAAATCCAATTTTCTTTTATTTGACTCATTCAGAGTATAAAAATATAAGAGAAACGGATAAAATATAGAAAAATATAGCAGAGACAGAGCAGAGAACAATCGATTTATTCGATTGTTCTTATTCGCAATTGCCCATCTCTAGGCAAAACAATTCTTTGTTGACATTCCTCAGTAGGCGACCAAAATGTTCTTTTTTTGTATTTTTTCGTTGCCCATTGTCTGAAAAGATTAACAAATTATAGGTCTGTTCAGTAACTCTGTGCTGGACAGAAAAGTACAGGTTTTGGTGTTCAGTAAAAAAAGTTTCTGTCCGAGATTGATCTTTTTTGTGTTCAGTAACTCTGTGCTGGACAACTTTTCTGCACCTACTTTTGAGGTACCTAGAACAGAATCGTGAGAAATGTCAAAATCAGCTGTAATTGAATATGGCTGTATTTTTCCCACAAATCTGTGCTGTTCTGATCTGATTTTTTTTTACTGAACAGACCTTATATAAATTGAATATTCTCTTGCAAACTTACCGGTGTCCCGTCAATTGGCCGCAATTATTTTGGCATTTAATAATATAAATGAATAAACCGAAGTTCACGCTGTAGACTTGTTCGGTTTGACAACCTCTCACGGAGGACGGAGTCACGGACGGATGAACTCAAAAAGATTTCAACTAGATTTCGCCGAAACCTCGAAGAAGTATGGCGATACCTCGGAGTTTTGGATGAATTTGCCGAAACCTCGGGCTTTCGTTTGGTGTAAACGTAGTATTATTGTCACTTAAAATTTAAAACGTATTTTTCTCGAATCTGTATGTTCAAAGTCGGTTGTCAAGATTTCTCGCAAACTACTGAGAGCCAAAAATGTTTTCCTTCGTGCAAGTTCTTAAGGTATTAACTAAAACACGATTTTTTTTTTTTTTTGACTTCAGTTGATCCTGTCATGAATTCTGCGTAAGCACCTTTTATCCGAGGGGTCACCGGAAATGACGTCACAGTGGCAGTTTTAAATATTTTTCTACAAAAATTTCAGAAAGTCTTTGTCAAATGTGTATATTTAAGCCAGTAAGAAGTTTGAATGAAATATCTAATTTTTTATATAAAAAAATAATTGTTAAAAATAAGCCGTGTAACCCCTTAAGGGAAGAAGTTGGTAGAAAGGATTTCTGCTGTCTGTTTCTCCCAGTTTCCGTTCAGTAATTAAGTGCACCCCGCAGAATGGTCTTGATACGAGTATCATAAAAAACATTACATTACAAAAACTTGACTAGTGTATCCTACCTACTGTAAAAGAAATAAATCCTGTAATAATTTCTCGAACCACCTTCTTCGGTTTAAAATTCTTCGATCAACTTGTAATGCAATCCGTGGAGTTTATTCCAATATACTCGCATGTACATAATATGGAAAAGTGCAATCGTTTCATAATAATATAATTGGAGCCCTTTACAAAATTACCATAAACAAAACGCAATTCCCAGTCCGTTTTCACTTTCAACGCGAAGGTTACGCGAATATCTTCAATCCAATCCGACGCGTCGTTATCGCCGCGTCATATGTGGACTGACGGAAATGCTTTGAATGCTAATTGGACAAAAGACTACAATGGCCACAATTGAATATCAATTTATATAAATACACGCACTTGACCACCGTCACAGCATATTCCATTCTTCCACCATCCGAGGAGTAAGCACAAGAAAACCACCAAAATAACTCAAAATGTTCAAATTCGTAAGCACCCTCGAGACACAAGATCCTTCCAGAGGCTGAACTTAATCAATTTCATATTTTCAGACAATTGTCCTCTTCGCTGCTTTTGCTTGCGCTGCTGCCAAACCAGGAGTCCTTGCACCACTAGCATACTCCGCTCCATTGGTTGCCGCTCCTGGAATTGTCACTGCCACTAGTAGCCAAGTGGTTGCAAGGAACTACAATGGAATTGCTGCTGCTCCAGTATTAGCTGCCCCACTTGCTGCCGCTCCATTAGCTCTTGCTCCAGCCGCCTATGCTGCTCCATTGAGATATGCTGCCGCTTATAACTACGCCGCTGCTCCTTTGGCTGCTCAGTACGCATCTCCCTTGGGATATGCTTCTCCACTAAGCTATGCTGCTCCAGCCCCATACCTCATCTAAACCAAAGACTGACAATAAAGTATTTTTAACTCCGAATTCGCTGCGTTCACTCATTGACATTCCAAAGACCGCTACTTTCAATGTCAACTAAACATGACCCATAAAACGGTGTACTCTTGCTTTTAGGTATGTTTACATTGAGGAGCGTATTCCAATTCAGCGGTGGACGACTTGAACAACTCGGACTGAAATGTTGCGTCAATTTCGAGTCCAATTGGCATTCAGGTGGCAAACGGTAACCGATAGGTAATAAATTTCACAGGCGTAAAGTAAGACCAACTGCGGCCGACCAACGAAGCCAATTGGAGCGCAATGTCCACAAAGATTGCACGTGTAGGTGTGTATTCCTACGCACTGGGCTGAATGTGAGCTGAATGCGACTCGAATACATAAGTAGAGTCGATTGGGACGGGATGTGATGGGATGGCGCGGGCTTTGGAATTTGGAGAAATAATTCGCGTCGTCGTCGGCATCGGCTGTCGGTGATGGGTTGATGACACTCTGTGACATTTGTGCTTTTAGTGTTGTTTTTGGGGAATTGAGTTTTCGGATGGAAACTTGATTTATTTTGGGAAATTTTGATTCTTGATGTGTGCTACGTGCGGAGATGGTTAAATGGCTCAGCTAATGAATTTAATCTACGATGCTGGGGTTGATTGTGCGAATAGGAAAACGAACATTCGCAGTTGGTCGTTTCCGGTTGTTTTGAAATCCTGTCTATTCTAGGATCAATTTTCAGACAGATTCGAAACTGGAAACGTAATTTCAGGCGTTTTGGGCAGTAAGTAAACGCGTTGGTGTAGCAGAATCAAACGACTACACAAGTCATCCGACTGCATTCATTTCAATGTGGAACGTATTCCGTGGGCTTCAGCAGGTTGTTTTCAGAGTTAACAGCGGAACTCATGTAGAGGAAGTTCCTTAACACCTCAAAATTTTCTTCGCTTGTCCTTAGTCCCGATTTCGTCAACTTAGTAGCAGAGTGAGTTCCTCTTTCGAATAAGACGTTGGAAGCAATCTATTCTTTAAAAAAAATTACAAGTAGTTGTCTAGGAACTCGAAACTAACATCACGTCCAGGTCCAGTCAGTTTCTTGAACACAGAAGTGAAGGTGTCAACTTTGTTTTCAATGGTGGTCTGTTGATTCTTATCTAAATGCACCTTGATCAGTTGCGTACCGTCGAGCTTAACGCGGATGCGTTTACCCACAATCTCGGCAGGGAACACCCAATCCTCTAGAATGGCATCGTACACTGATGTAAGAGTGCGGGAACGTGGCCTCTTCTGTTTCAGAGGATTCCTCGATTTCCTTGTTGGCTTCGGGAAGATCTTAGGTTCGCCAATGAAGAAGACATGTTTGCCCAAGAATTTCGTGTCCATCTGACGTACCAAACGGATTTGGATTTTTGGAAAGCTTTCTGCTTTGATATAGGGACATAGATGATGACAGCTTTCCTGTTGTTGAACTCGATTTCCCTAGCACGGGTAATGTAAAGATCTCTCAATTGCGGCTTCAGCTCCGATTTCATTTCTAGTTCCAGAAGAGCTTGGGCAATCGATTTCTCGATGATGATTTTGTTTCCAATCATCGTAGCCAGTAGGTCTGTTTGGTGTTTTTTTTGTCACCAAAATTGGACATTTGTCAAATAGTAAATAATTTGAAAGTGGGGGAAAAACCTCTCTTCTTCTTTTTTACATTACATATTGAATATATTCACGAAAAACTAATTTTTTTTTATTTTTCTAACAAATAGTGATTGACAGTTCACAAATTGTCAGATGGCTGTTTGATAGATGTCCCTCGGTGACTCCATGGATGAAGATGTAGCACGATTTCGTAGGAGGGGAAATTCTCTCATTACATTTTTTGACACCTCATTTGGTTCTCTCTTCTCTTGATTTTTGACAGATTCAGTAATTTCACGTAAAATTAGGTGTGTTTGGTATCTTTTTTGGCACACGGAATTGAGATCTGTCAAATAGTAGAATCCTCTCAAAGAGAGAGAACTCCTCTCAAAGACAGAAAACTTGCACAAAAGTAAACAAACGCTTTTCAAACAACACTTGGTCAAACCTATCAAATTGTTTTTGTTTTCCACTAACAATGAAGATTATGACATTTCACAAACTGTCAGATGGCTGGTTTGACGAGTTGGCTCGGCCCACCCCGAGGAATTGGTCTTGCAGATAATTCATCGCAAAGAGAGAGCCAAATGAGAGTAAAAAAAATTGAGAGCCATGAAACTGTCAGATTCTATGTAGTTTACGTAGAACTTTCCAAAACTAGCATGTTACCAAACAGACCTATTACTGCACACCAAACAGACCTAGTTATTTAACTGACAAAAAGTTCCTTATTCAACATTAACTATCTGTCAGAATTAAGCTGAAGAAAATAGGTTTGTTCGATGTTCGCCTTAGGACGCACTGGATTTGCACTGATGCGTTCGATGTCCGCCAGTGCTACTTTGAAAATGCTGCCCTTCGCTCGATGTCGACAGTGTTTCTGCACTAGAATCGCACTGGTATTTCGACAGTGCAAGAAAAATGGGCTGTCACAACACTAAATCAGCTGATTTGTCATTTGGTTTTTTTTCATTGTGTTGGTTTCGCTCATTGTGCACGTGTTGTTTGTGTTCGATTAGATTGTTTGATACAACAAAGAACTAAACACTCGCAAAAATAAATAAAATAGTTATCAAAGTTGTCAGGGCAATCTATTTACGTCCCATCAAACAGGGGTTGCAGATTGCAGTATGTTTTTGACAACCACGAAAATATACTGACACTAATCAGGACGCCCTAAGGGCTGGGAACATCGAACAAAGCTAGTACGTCACACTGCTGCAGAGACTCTTGCATTTTACAGTTCAAAACAAATATAGATTGCACACTGCATTTTTATAGAAACAAATTATTTGCGTGGCTTTCGAGATTCTAAGACTCAAAGCTTATTGCCCTCGTCGTAGAAGAGTTAATAGACTCTTGGTACGAAGTGTTGGCAGAGACACGAGTATCAATTGGTTAACAACTTTACCCATCCCTATTTAAAAACAAAACTCACAGCACCCACCAGTCCCCGCAATTCAGAATCAATTACCTAGCATCGTGTGTTAAGTCAGCCAAAACGGCCGTCATTAAGGCGTGTGCACAATAGCCTCGCGTTCACCTCTAATCTTTGTAATCTCCGTTCTCATATTTTGTCACTGTCAAAAAGTCCACCTACCAACACTCAAAGCCAGGCGCCTTCCTTTTCCCGTGGCTGCTGAATGAGTCGTCCTGTACGCTTGCCTCCCATATCCCCATGTCTTGGTTCATTTCGTCGACATGATTTTTATCCTCCACGCTAACAAAAGGCGGATCAAAATGGATTAAATTTCACGTTCCATGAATTCTGCGAACATTTCCTTAAAAGCTTTTAAACTGCCTCATGATGCTCACATGAATGGCACCCGACGAGCAAGGAGTCAGTGGCGGCGCGGCGGCAAAGCCAAAAGCAATGACGTTGCTTGTTGTTGACAAAGTGTCGGGTTTTCGGGTGGCGGTTGGTGGTTGAATACCTGATGCTGAAAACTGTCAACCGAAACCTTGCAATGCGACACCGCAATAATGGCTAAGCACTTTTGGCCATTGTTCCGCTAATTGCATTTTAATGTTTAACCGTCTAATAGCGCACCTGTGGAAGGACACTTTAAAAATGGCAGAATACTTGAATGAGACCACAACAATGGTTTGCTAAGAGTCACTTTATTTTCACAATCTCAAAATAATGCATCTTTGATGGTGGAAAACGACCTAACCTAACGACTTACGCTACACGCCTGTGAACCGAACTGAACTGGCACCTCTCACCAATAGGTGGTGCCAGGGTATCGTACAACTGTTGGCCCGTACGCACCCCAAGGATATGTGTAGCTGTAGCCATACCTATACACTGGTGTATAAGGATAGTATCCCGCCGTTGAATATGTCGGCACGTAGGAGGGCGTGGCAATGGGATAGAAACGTGGTGCTGGTGCAGCTACTGGTGGCAACAGTGACACCGTTGGTGTCACAATTCCATTGTAGGTCCTGGCCAACACTTGATTACTGTGAGCCGTAACGATTCCAGGACCAAGTACAGGCACAACTCCAGACGGCTTGGCTGCGGCACAAGCAATTATTGCGAGAACTACGGTGAGAATCTGTGGGGATAGTCCGATTAGATCTGTTTCCTTTGCATAAACGTCACTTACATGAGTAAACATGATGCGAGTTGAACAGCTAAACCGAATGACAGTGGCGATTGAAAATGAAATTATAAACTGCTCCATCTGTGGTCAATGATTTAACTTTTATACAAAGTCTACGCTGCCATTTTAGGGATCGGAATCTATTGAAGCTGTAGTAGGAGGTGACACCTTATGCAGTCGCATAGAAATGAAGTCACGCGCCAATCTCTAATGCAATTGTGCAGCGGTGGCATCACCGTTTCTGCATAAATATGGGATAACTAAATATTCAGTGAGGCCGGCACAGCAAAATGCAAGTTGACAATTTATTTCGAAAATTATTAACTGCACATAATTAACAGTCATAAGTTAAACAGTTATGGATGTGTTGAGGTGCCGATGTGTCATTGATTCAATTTAAGCGAGTTTTCCAATGAGGTTCTTTGTGACAAAGGAAGGGTGCGTTCAATAAAATGCCATAACTAAAAAAAAACAAACTGTAAAAAAGGTGGCGGTGAAAAGTAAAACAAAACCAGCAGGGAAGGGAAGGGTGTGTTCAATAAAACGCAAAAACCCAAAAAAAATCGATGAAAAATTAAAACAAAACCAGCAGAGATAACGGTATGAAATCGTACCTCACGAAATTTATAACATATCCGTCAAGTGCGGCCAAGTGGTGTAATTTTCCAAAGCCAAGCCAAAGTGTGCTACAAGTGTGTGTTTTCTTTATTTACTTACAAATACTCGTGTGTACATACACGCCAAAAGGTCATGCGGATGTAATTTCAAAAACCTAAAACGAGGTAGCGAAGCAGCCACTGTTCTTAACTTTCAGTCATAAATCATAGTCAGGATAAAAAGGATCTACCAAACACACTCATGCGATTTTTTTCCTTTTTTCTCTGGGCGACTTACCAACAACAAAAAAAAAAGGCGTCTCATTTCGGAAAGGGGATGGTTTTGAAATAATAATAAATTGATAAATGATACCCAATGACTGTCAACCATGGTTACGTTTCGTACTTCGCACTTCGCACATCGCACTCTGGGAATCAATTTGCGTTTGAGAGGACAATATCGATATTGAAATGATGCGGATGCGGACGACCTTCAGCCCGAGGGGACTACATTTTGGGTAAATAAAACGCACTCGATGTCCTTCCACATCAAATTTAATTACTCGCTCCAAGCGGCATTTCGAATTTAATCCCATAAGACACGCACTCAGTGTCATTTGTGAGTAAGTCCCACCCTTAAGCGATGACTCCGCAAATCGTATTCGCATCCTTGAATTTCATCTTAACGCACAATTAAACTTTTTCTTTAGGGAAAAATCAACCAAGGAAAAACTGACAGCGGTAAAAATGCGTGGGTGAATTCTGGCAGAAAGGAAAATAGATAAAATGTTCATGTTCGGCTCGTTTGGCGGATTAGACAGCGAGGTGATGGTGGTGGTAATAAGAGCTGAGCTGCTGTCAGTCGAAGATTTCGTACTTTGTATCGTTTTAGAGTGGACCATGATAATCGATGGGTTGATTGAATGAATTCATTTATCAAACACATCATAGGTAAAAGTTGGACACAATCGATGGAGTGACATGTGCATGTGCAAATGGGAATGGATGAACGTTTTACAATCGACTCCACTACTTCTCAAGAAACACATTTATGGTGTTTGTCCTTGCTTAACAGCATAACAAGACACAAACCACCGTACAGTACGAGCCAAAGCGTTGACTGGTTTGGATATTTGGACCAGTTCAATCGGCAAAATCGTTCAGCACAATAGATGCCGCTGAGTCTGGTATTCTATACTCAAACCGCTCAGATTTAAATTATTATCGCGTTGCCAAGCAATTTTTTTTGGTTTAGTTTATGGATTTATGTACATTACTCATAATTAAATTTTCATTAGAACTTTTAAAGAAATAATTGATTGGAAGGAATTAAACTAAACTTAAAAACAAATGTGTTCTTAAGACATACACTTTTTGGATTTATACTGAAGTAAAAGTCGGCCACAACGAGTCGAAAGAAATCGAGATCTTTACAACTGGCGGTTGTAAAATTCTTATGACCTGGCAAAATAAAAATATTAAATTTCGAACTCTTTAATTTTCATAGACAAAGCCAAGCTAAGAAATTCAAAAGGCTACTTGACCTCAACAAAGAAGACCTAAGGGTCTAAACTGGTTTTCTAGCTGCGGGCACTAGCCACTAACTAGCGGCTTAAGAAAGTGGGACTATTCGACGATGACTCTACTGTGAGGATGAGGAGACGACGGAACACAAAAGCAGACACTCTGTGAATGCCCTGAACCTGATGTGGCAAAAAGCAGAGTACTCCATATGCAGAGAGCATTTCTGAGCTCGGGAACATTGAACCCAGAAAAGTACTGAGGTTCATAAATAGTCTCAACACAGCCCTGTGAAATAAGACCAGCACAAAAAGTCTCTTGGTCTTAGAGCACAACTTGAGAAAACATTCTGTAAAACGATTACGTTGATAAATGCAAAAAAAAAATGTAAGCTTCCGTCTTCGTTTTGTTGGTCAGCTTCAACCTTTCTCTTCCATGGTCATACCTACATTTGTGTATGGGAAGCTGACTTAGTGGGACACTGGTACTTTCGATTTCGTCATAAAATGATTATCTTTTTATATCGCAAATGAAATGATTTTCCATGTATTGTCAACTTCTGCGAGCGTTTTTCGTTTTGAATGAACTAGCCATCCGTTCATTTAGCTCCAAGTCAAGGGGAGCCGACAAATGGGGGCACTGCCATGGTACACTGGTTCCACTATTTTTTTTATCAATAACGCTCCGTCAAATTACTCGTGATGGATTATTAAATTCAATTACTCGTACATACAGTGCCGTTCGAAAAATTTTACTCAAACCTATTTTTATGCCCCTATTCCATAACACAACTCAATTGATTCGAGTTGGCTGTCATTCAACTCCACTTTCGCGCAACTCAACGAATTTTTCATATTACATAAAACAACCTTTTTCAGTTGTGATTGTAAAAAAAATTGCATACTTTTACATGCGAATAACAACTACAAATTGACTATTTAACGTAAATCTGACCTCTGGTGGTCGAAGTAGAAAATAATTTTGCCAACGGAAACTCAATATTCAATAAAAACAGAATGAAAAGAAGTTTTGATTTGTTTTTTTTAATGATAATAATGATGAAGATAATATTGTTAATGTTGTGCACATATATGAAAATCTATCCGTGAAATATTCCAATTCCAACTAGAAAAAATGCTAAGTAAAGAATATGCATTTGCAATGTGTAAATTACTTATGTTATTTTTAAATATTTACAAGTGTTTTTGTACTGAACACAGAAGCATTTTGCTTCGTTCAAATCGAAACCAACGATTTGTTAAAATTGCATGGACGCTCGATTGCAAATGCAATACCACTACCACTTCCGAGTGCTGAAGATGTAAAACTATTTTCTCCAACTGATGTGGACTATATGCTTTTAAGCTGCACACATTTTTTTAATGACGTTATTAATAATATTGCATTATTTAATTTGTCCGATATACGTCTTTTTGTTTATATTCCATCTTTCGTATCTCAACATTTACTCTCAAACAACTGCTTAAACCCAGTTGTTATTTTTTGACAGCTCTAGCAACCAAAACATAACTGCGTTGTCTACCATAATACCAGAAAAATTCCCACACAACTCTAGAGAGGATTCGCCATCTTGGTTTTATGTTGACAGGCAACTCTTTTTCTCAGAGTTGTGTTCAGTAATACCGAATTTCAAATTTCAACCAAATTTCAACTCAACTTAACACAAGTTGTCTTACGGAATAGGGGCATTAATCTTTCGGATGGGAATTCTTGGAATTCATGAGAGCTACGTTTTTTTTTTGCACTGGGTAGCAAAATATTGTTCAATTTGTCAACAAAAGTCAATGTAATTATGAAAGAGAAATGCATTTAGCTCGTGATAGAGGATTAAAAAAAAAAAAATTGGAAAAATCAGTTCGGCGTACAAACCTAATATTTTGTGTCTGTCACGTTTAAATTTGACAACCCGTCAAATTTCTGAAAGATTTTATGTTGTTCAACGAACTGTAGCACGGAATTTAAAAAATATCATGAGACCGTAACTACCATTAGAAGGAAAAGCCAAAAAAGATGACCTCAGTGGAAGATTGTGCTTTGGTGCTCCAAAGCCATCGGTATCAGTTTAGGGATTCAGTGGATATTTAAAATGATCTATTTTGAGCTAAAGGATAAATAATTTCGGCAAGATGAGTGAGAGTGTGCACCGTAGCGCAAGTGGTTAGTGCGTCGGACTACTGAGCCAGCGGTCTTGGGTTCGAATCCCGCCGCAAACACCTAAAAGTTTTTCACAGTGCCCACCTCTTTCGAATGTCTGACAAGCATCAAAGAGTATCATTTGTCACGATTGAGCTTCTCAACTCGCCGTTCGGAGTCGGCAAAAAACTGTAGGTCCCTTCAATTCGTGTAAAATATAACACGCACACACAAATGGTTGCGAGAAGCAGGCCCAGGTTCACTTCGAGCTGTAGCGCCAACTAAGTAAGATGAGTGAGAAAAAGGCTCATAAAACCTGGACTTAGAGCACGCAAACAAGTACTGAAGCTGGATTTACCAATAAGATTCAGAGAAAAACGATGAATTTGGGATCAAGACATGTGGAACAATAATATCTTTTCCGACAAATCCAAGCTAAAGCTTGCACGTGGTAAATGGGAGGAGTCTTGTGTGAAGAGAACCAAAGGAAAGATTGAGCTCTAAATGCCTCTAACGGATGCCCCCAGAACTGAAGGTGCGATGGTCTGAGGATGCTTTGCTGAAGATGAAAAAGTCAGAATGGCCTCTTCAGAATCGAAAGTCACTGCAGCAGTTTTTCTAAGGGTCCTAGAATATGAATAAGAGCCGGCCGCGCTAGAGCTTTTTAGTGACACTTGCAGATTCATATTTCAACAGGGTAATGCTTCTTGCCATACAGCCAAAACTGTAAGTACAAGCTCGTTTTTGATTTTGATTTTCTCAACAAAGTACTGATTGAATGGACAATGTTTCTGGGAAGCAATAAAAAAAAAAAAAAAGTGAGCATTTTTCATTTATTCCTTAAAATGAGCCAACTACCCATAATCCCCATTTTTCGGTCTAAGACCATTTTGCTCCATTGACTGCAGGTAAAAAATTAACTCTTAACACTCTTAATTGTCATGAAACGTTTGAAAGTACCTAGTTCAACGAAACCTCATTAAAAAATATGTATGTAGCTATTGCAACCAATTCGCCAAAATTTGATTAAAATTGTTTAAGCAAAATTATTCGAACGGCACTGTATATCTTTTGAACTTGAACTCACCTTTATACGCACTCATTACCTCTTCTGATGCACTTCTGGTCACTGAATCAAATGCATCCGAACTCAACGAAGTACTACTAACCCTACCCATAGTGTTCGATTACTTCTCAATAAAACGCACTGGTGTATTTTCGATAGGTACTTAACTCAATTTTTGGGGTTATTACGGACAGGGTATTAGGCAAGTTGTAGACTGTATAGGATCACCTCGTTCATATCCGCAATCCCCTCATTCGTTCAATTCCTTCCACGAAGGCACGAAGCCATTTTAGAGATACTCGTAGATTGTCTTCTTCTACAATTCCGTGTCAGCAGCACATTGGCCTTGGAATCGATTCTATGAACTAGGAGATCGCGTTTGCATGTTCTAATGCACACTCTCTGCGCGCACTTTTCGGTGTGATGACACTCATGAGAGTGATCCGACTGCCGCTATCTAGCAATCTCCATGTCCATGGCAATGGTCAATGGGACAACAAGCTGCTCAAACAACAAAACAGCTGACCGCTGTTCATCGATTTCAAAACAGTCAATGATACCATCTGTAGAGCTTAACAATATAGAGCTATGTCTAGTTTTGACATCCATACCAAGCTCGTCTGCCTGTGCAGGGTGACGATGCAGAAAACTCGTTGCTCCACCAAGATCGGTAATGACCTCACCGAGACCTTTCATGTCTAAAAAGGAGTGAGACAAGGTGGCGCACTGCCATTCGTCTTCTTCAACATCATACACGAAAGAATTGTTCGAAACTCACAAGCTTACACACGAGGCACGATCTTTCAAAATTACTTGCCTACGCCGACGGCATTGACACAGCGAGTTGTCACCGGTGCCTTTGCGAGTATAGAAATGGAAGCGGTTAAAATTGGTTTAGCGGTAAACGAGGGCAAAAGAAAGTCAATGAATATGGGCACTCAACATCGACGAATTGGACAGAACATCACAATAGACGGTTACAACTTTGCGGGACTTTATAAAGGACTTTGTCTATCTCGGCTCTGCTAGAACATTCAAAAATGATATCTCATCGGAAATCAAACAAAGGATTAGTCTTGCCAATCGCTGTTTCTTTGGGCTAAGGAGGCAATTGAGTAATAAAGCCCTCTCCCGATCATCTAAGGAGATTTCATATAAGATACTTATCATCCCAGTCTTGCTATTAGAGCTGGGGCCCTACTCTGTATTTCGTTACGAAAGTCAATCCTATTCGAAATTGCTTTTCGTTTCGCTTTTGAATTGGTACTCTGTAACACTTTCGGAATGTAAAAAATACTACTAGATGCTTTTTCCACGTAAGGTTTTTTTTTTTGTCGAGTCTCGGTATATTTCTTATGAGATACATATGTCAAATAAATAAACCGAGAATAGGAGGAATAATATTGTTATGAATTTTAAAGGAAGAATTTAATATAATAAAAACGGAAAATGTATTCTGTTGCACTTCGGATGGACAAAAAAACAAGTTAAGAGCGGATTGAGTGGAAAATTATACGGGATAAATCAAATATTATTGAAAAAGGTGATAAAAGGTAAAACTCGGTTGGTACCAAGGATTCATATCACCATTACTTATCATTTATTATTTTAGTTTTGTTCAGAACTTTCGTCTTTCGAAGGATGCTTTTTTGTATGTTTTCAATTGCATACGAGATGAACTTCCTTCTCCTTTGGGATCCACTGGAGTCCCTCTAAATTTAAAATACCCGATGATGCATCACCAATCAGCATTGAACAGCAACATGGAGAACATTGCTAAGAGAATACGGGAGCAAATCAAAAATAATTTATTAAATCAATAAACACAAAAAATAAAGCACACATGAATGGCTTGCTTGTTTAAATTGTTATCATCACTAAAATTTTCTTAAAAATCTTGCATTTGCAGGTACTTTTAAATCCTTCCGTTAGCGAATTAGTTGTAGAAAGAAATTTTCCGTTTTTCAATGCTTTTGACATTAGGAAACGAGTTACAGAGTATCAAAATTCCACTTTCGGAATTGTAAATCCGAAAGTAGTAGATTTCATTCCGCTATCGAAATAGAGAGTATAAAATATTCGTTTTCGGAAAATTTCCGTTTCGAAACGAGATACAGAGTAGGGCCCCTGAACTTTATCGAAAGGGGATGAGGATATTATCGGTCGCTTCGAAAGAAAAATTCGTCATAAGATATTTAGCCCCGTTTGCGTTGACTGGCTTTTTGATAAAAAGATTCATAATTCATTCATACGAGCTGTACAGCGACATCGACCAAGTCAAAAAACTTCGCATTGTATTTACATTTAAGACGGCTAGGACATGTAGAGCCAATGGACAACAATGCTCCAATCCGAAGAGAAATCGACTCCAACCTAGAGGGTCAGCGCAACAGAGGACGACCTCAACCAACTTGAAGTGCGCAACTGGAGTCAGTTAGCTAAGGACCGGGCTAACTAGAGAAGTTGTTGGATGAGGCCTTGGTGTACCCCGATACCTGTACCTGTCATAGAACTAGAGGTGGAGAAATATCGATAGTCAGTGCCATCGATAGTTCTCGATAGTTTGCTTTTAACTATCGATAGTTATCGATATATATCGACAGTTTTTTCCTCTGAAAGGTGATAATAAAATAAAGTTAAATGCACCATAATAAATAAACTTTCTTCACCGAGAGAGATTAAATCCCACGTTTTAAAGGAACCCGGTCCAGCTTTTTAGGTTCAGACATCATAAAATGCATTACTTACCTATGTATAGACAGACAGATAGAATTGAGAGACCAACTCCTATTTCTACGTTGCTGACTCATAAAATGGGGAATCCCCTTTTTAAGTTTAAAAAAAGACAAATAATAATGCCCCTGCCCCTGTGCTACTGACTCATAAAACGGGGAATCCCCTTTTTAAGTTAAAGCCATTTTGACAGTTGGCTTATTAGATCGGGCTCCTCTGTGAAACTTTAGATATACTCCGTTCGTTAGGCATCGACCATTTAAAGAATTTTTTGAAATTCTATATTTAAATGGCTGTCGAAAACAATCGATAGTGGTCAACAAGTATCGATTGTTTTCGATAGTGGAAACTATCCATTATAATCGATAGTTCTCCACCTCTATATAGAACTGACTGGACAAATAGAAATAAAACGAAAAATTTTAAATATTTAATTTCTTTCATTCGTTTCTTATTTTTTCTTCTCAAATTATATTCTTTTTTTTTTTTGAATTAGCTTATTTTTTATTTTTTATCAATCGGCTGTCAAATGCTTCACAATTTTCTTAATTAATTTCTTTATTTTTGTTCCTTTTAAGTTACCCATTAAACTGTTTTTATTTTAGAGATCTCCTTAACAGAAATCAACAAAGTTAGTATATTTTTGTTTAATCAATTATTTGTTTCATTTAAATGTGCTAACTTTACACATGTGTATATTTAATTTATGCTTTATTTCATTTCACAGTTGTTGTTTTATTAATTGTTTCTTTGTATTACCTTTAAGAATTTTTTATTCTTTTTAATATAAAACAAAAGAAGTTGCATTTAAGATTTATATGAATTATTAAATATATATTTATATGTATATATATGTAAATAGAAGACATGTGTTTTATTTTTTTTTTTTCAATTCAACTTCTACTAATGAATACTTTTAGTATTTTATCAATTTTTTTTTATCCATTTTGTTTTCATTGTAAGCAATTCTATAAATTATTTTTTGTTAAGTTAATTGTATAGCGCGATTTATTGATTTCAAAAAAGTTTAATTTTTTTTTTGTTTAATTGTGTTTTCCACTTAAATTTGCAGTATATGTATGTAGAGAGCTACAATTAATTTATAATAATTTTTGTTTTCTTTATCAAATGTACAATCATAAAAATTTATCTCATTCATAGAGCACAGAATTTGTGGGTGGTGTTGGTATGTTTTTGTATGTCAGTGTTTTATGTCGTTGTGAAGTGGTTTGTTTAGATTTGTAGTTGAGGAAGATACGCTGAATATTGCTCGTTGCAAACTTTCTCATTTTTAAGTGTTAACTACTTCGGTCCATATGTTGGTAAGCTTGATACCATTTCAAATCGGTTTGGAATGGTTTCTGCTACTTTTTTCCTTTTTTTTGTTTATTTTTTATAAAAATCAATAATAATTTTAATGGGTTCGTTATTTAAATTGTTTGTATATTGTGAGGGCTACTTTTAAAATTAATTAAGATTAAGCAATTAGAAAATATAAATTTTTTCTTTCTTTTATTTTCTTAGGTTATATGCATTTATAATATTTTTTTAAGGTTTTCATTTTGGTTCAATTATTTCTTTTAGGATTAATCGATATGTACAAATGTTTATAACCATTAATTTAGGTTTGTTGCTAAGTTTTTTTCTTATTTGAATTGGATAAAGATCTCTTAATTGTTAAAGAGTTTCAAATTTATTTATTTTCTTGTGGATAAAAGAGGTTTTTGGTTTTTTTTTTAATACTGACAAGATGTATTTTTACAAGTTTATCAATACTTTCTCTACTTTACCAACTTTCGATATTTTATTTACCCAATTGTTCGAAGGCTTGTGATAATTTGGGGGAAGAAACATGATCAAAGGACAAAATTGATTAAAAGGATGGAACTTTTCATTACTGAAACAAGATTTAAATCAGTCAAATATTATAAACAAAAAAAAAAAAAAAATCTTGAACCAACAAGAACTTAATAATTCTTATTTCTTCAACCAGCTCGAAAGGTTGTTAACGAAAAATTTTATATGAAAATAAATCTTATAAAGAAATGAGCTGGTGGATACTTTAGAAACAAATATTTTTATAAATTACAAGCTAACTTAAGAAAAAATCGTACATAAATAAGCATTACAAGAAAATCGCATTTAATTAATTACACACGCTCAAGTGGTCTCATGCTGATCCATATTTTCTCTCTGAGCCTTCAGTTGTGTGACCATACGGAACCCTCGGAGCCCTCAGTTAGGTGAACACGGCCATACAATTCTTTGATACATATTCAAAATAAAGGTTTACACCCCTATTACGGTTAGCGAGTCCAACGAAAAAGTTGGCGAAGGTGACTATTTCGTATTACGCTTAGCGACTCGCTGAGAAAGTTTAGGCGAATTGTGACTTTTTACTTGAATGAAAACTTTCGCCAACCGTAATACCTCGACAGGAGTAATTCGCCTGGGAGTTCGATTCGAGTCGAACGTTCGATTCGCTAACCGTAAAAGGGGTGTTAGATTAATAGAAAAAGTCCGTATAGAACACCAAAAACCGATTTTGGTCGATTTCAATTTCGATATTGAGTGAAAGTGAAATTCAGAACCTGGCAAATAGTGAGCGGAATGCTACTCTAAAGGTTATTTTCATTTTCATTATTTTAGCAATTTGTGCTGTTTTTAGGTTGCCAGATTGCATGATTTTTCACCGTTTCTGAGGGTTTTCAACCCAAAAAAGGGAAACGGGGAAAAAGATTTCAAAACGGGAAAAGTTTTGCATTAAAAAATGTTTCCACTAAATGATGTTTTCAATAAGTGTATATGTACTAGTAAAGCCACGGATTAAAGATATCACAGTGCGACTCACAATCTCACATTTGCTTTTGACTGAAGATTGCCCACTGCACATGGGGCACTGATTTCAAACTTTTTCAATTGTTTGACAAATGACATCCTAGCTATACTCAATGACAAAATGGCCAGAACAGAAGAGCACAAATGTGTGACAAATGTCAGATCAAGTTAGAGCAGAAAATTACAGCTATAAGTACAAAAAACCAAATATGCAATCACAGCTGCTTTTGACATATCCCACAAATCTGTTCTACCTCATCTCATTTCATCTAGGCGCAGAAAAACTGTCCACCTTAGAATCATTGAACACAAAGCAGAACCGTTTCGGACAAAACCTTTTCTCATTGAACACGAAAACCTGATTTTTCTGCTCTGAACTGTTCGAAACAGCCTGTTTCATGTGTTCCACCTTAACCTGGCAACGCTGCTGTGGTGCTACTTCTTCAAAGGTTCTAAAACGTCCACAGTCTCCAATGTACATATACGTAGACGCCTTGTAAAACATCTGATGCGTAATAAAACTGTCGAAGGGCGAACTTCGGTACGCACCAATTACGACAGCATTTAAACTTGTGCAAACGAAATGCAGTCTAACTTTTTCCAATTATGTATAAAAATCAACCCAGTTTAAGGGTCAAGTATGTATCTGCTGGGTAATTTATTTGAATTGTCATATCACAGCTGCTTGTAGGTACATAAAATGGTTTACAAAAAATCCCTCTTTAAAACTGATTCCTGCGAAACTATTTCATTATTTTATGAATTTTCGTATAATTTTGTATTTTCAAAAAAAAGTATTTTCAAGAAAAATCTCACACTAAAATCCTGTGAAAATAATAAAATGTAAAATAACTAAAAAAAAAACCTTGTATAGAAATAAAAACAAGTAGAAAAATAAATTGTTTAGAATTATTTTATTTCCTCATTATTATTTTGTTTATCAATATGTACTTTATTTTATAATGATTCGATAAGAAAAAAAAATCGTTTGGACAGAACAAATAAAAATATCTTTGTATGAAAAAGATATGTAGGTATGTATAATAAAATTTACAAAACAATAAAAAACGATTCACAAAATAGGATTTTATTAAATAAACAAAGAAAGAAAGATATTAAAAACTTTATCAATGAAACATTTGAAAAAAAAAAACTAAAACTGTACACTGTTCCATCTCGCTTTGCAAGCGAAACTATTTTATTTAGTTCCACGCGTTTTTTTTAAGTCATTTGTTTTTATTATTTTACATCACTGTTTGTCCAAAGTTTTTACTTTGGCTGAACTGAAACAAAAACAGTAATTTATTAATATACCTTTTTTTTAAATAACTATTTGAAATGTTTGATTGAAGTAGATGTTTTCTTTTTTACATTTTTCTTTTATTTTTTAATATTTACAAAATGAACATAACCAAAAGAAAGAAGAATAAGAGATACAAAAAGAAATATAATCGTTTGTTCCTAATTTTATGAATTTAAAAACAATAATTTTATTTTTCTCTATTTATACTTTAATTGTATTAATATTTTAATTCAAATATTTAACAAAGATGCACTAAAATTAAGAATTCTTATAAATTTAATGGAATTGTTTTTTATGTATTATTTATAATTTTTACTTTTTTAATTGTGTTTCTCCCCCATTGTAGAATGGTTTTTCCTTTTTTTTATTTGTTCAAAATAATGTTCTTTATTTAATTTTACATTTTGTTTTTTCTTTAAGTTTAGTTTTATGTATGTATGTGTATTTTTTGTTAATGTTTTGTTAAGATGCTTGTAATGTTTTCGTATTTCTCTTTTTTTTTTGTGTTGTCTTGTTAGCACAGCTAGGAATCGAATTATAGTCTTTTTTACTAAATAAAATTGTTTACAGGAGTAAACATTTGGATAGAAGTAGAAGAAATAATATTGAGTATAATGAATGGTACCGAAATAACCAACAGTTTATTGTTTATATTGTAATATCAACTTTAATTGCTTTAAGATTAACATTAAGATTGTTAGGAAAGTATATATGGAGCGTTCTCGATGGGAATAGGAATTCATGTTACTGTACGTTCATGTTACTGTACGACGTTAAACATTCAAAAGATTATATACATGTGTATGTATGCACTTTTCAATGTCCTTAAACATACATACTTCGAACTAATAGCAACAGCTCAGCATAGATGCTTTGAATTAGTCAGACAAAGAATAATGCCCTATTGTTGAAGCTAATTGACTGTTTTCCTACGTTAAACAAACACAGCATTTAATTCAAACCAGTTGAACGAAGAAGTTACTTTGGATTTGACAATTTAAAACGTTTACAGAATTCTCGCATCAACATTTTTTGGCTTCGGCGAATGTGCTCTATACAGAAGATTTGATACAAAGGAATTGCGAAAAATAGGAGATTAAATTTCCAGTTGAGCCGAAGGCAAGCCCATAGTCTTCTTCTTATGGTATGCACAAAAAATGTCCTTTGATGTTTCTTGATGGGGTTACGTTTCATTAAAAGAAGCTGTAGGGTTTAAATGGAAAGGAACTACAAAGAATTCAATCAGCCATTGAGGCAAAGGGTATTTCCTGCACACGACTACCTCAGAATTCTTCAATTATGTTTGGGTTTTTGTTCTGGGAGGAAAATATCCATTTTTTTTTGTAATGCTGGCAATATGTAAGTTCAAGCACGTGTACCGGTTCCTGTGTTCTTATTGAGTGCAAAAATGTAATAACCGAAAGAATCATCTTACATTGATTTGCATACAGTGGATATTAAAAAAAAGTGCATAACGCGGACTTAGAATTGCTATGCACCACATTTATAAGGTCAGGTCTCCAACTCCCCAACTCCTCAATGTATAGAAACGACGACTGGAGGTCCGACGAGTATTCGTTTCTTAGTTAAACGCAAATGACATCCAATTTAATCAGTCTCAATAAAGTCAGCAAAAATCTTCTCCAGCTATTTCTAAACATTTTTGATTTCGGTGGAGAACTCCACATTAGTCAGTCTACTTTGAAAAGAAAAGATAGACGAAGTCTAGATTATTTTTGCATCATTCTGAGTATGAGAGTTTTATGAAATTGAAATTGAAGGTGTATCTGTTCGAAGGAAAAATAATTTTAAAAATGTTAACCTGCGGTTCACTCGATTATTATTCAAATTATTCGCTTTAACTGAAAATACTTTCTTATTCCTACATACTTTCCCCACTGTCATTGTTTGTTTGTTGGATAATTTGAAATATTTTCCTTATTCATTTAAGGAAAGGCTTTCTTTCGCTTGCTTGTTTTGTGTATTTCTTTGTATTTCTTACTTTTGTTTAAACATCAAAACCGGGTTTCTATCACAGCAACTTTGATTCATGAATACAAAGTGTTTTTTTTTTTTTTTTCTATTTCAAAAAACATTTTCAATATAATGTATGTATGTGTGTATATAGTTTGAGATTTTGTTGGTAAATTTAATTTTTAATTTTATTTTAAACACATTCTTCGAAACAAAAAATGTATTTCTCTCTCAAATTAACATTCTGCTTATTATTGTTGGTAATACTGTCATTTGAGCTGTCAAAATTAGTTTCATATTTTTTTACAAAAAATTGCATCAGGATGTATTTGTAAATTTCCCAAAATAGAAAGTGCTTAAGAAAAACGTTTGTCATCATTTTTTTAATGAAAATAATATTTATGATGTTATACTTTTCACATTCATGATACTTATTAATTAAAACTTGATCGGATTGATAAGTTCTCAAGGAGTTTTGAAGCATTTTCAATTGGTAATGCTTGCCTTGTTGATGACGATGATGACGATGATGGTGCTCGTTTGGTAGTTGAAACCCATTATGTTGTTGGTTTTGTTTTGATGATGAAATCGTTAGTGCTAGAGATGAGAATTTATCGATGATGGCATTTTCTACAATTGCTGCTACTTCTACTGCTTTTTCTGTTGTTCTGGTTTTAGTTGTTAATTTGGGAGCGGCGGCGGTATTACTGGCGATGACTTCTGTGCTGTTGCATTTGTAGATTTTAATAACTATATGTGAGTTGTTAATTTGAACATCAACAAAATTGTAACTATTTTCCTCCCATTGCAACTGTCATGGCCTATGGAACCTAAGAAATAAAAAAAGAAAACTTATTTAATGGTCTTATAATTTAGGGCAAATAATAAAATGAATGTGCTTTCCAAAAGGAAGAGGAGAAAAGTTTAGTAAACATAAGCGAAATATGAAATACAAGTGGTCACAAGACCTCAAGAGGCATTACTAAATGCCCAGTTTCACATTGAGAGTTTAAACTGTTGGTTTAACTCGTTTAGTTTTACAGTCTAAACTTATCTTTCAGTTAATTAAAAGCAGTTCTGGAAGCTATATTGGAACAAAAGTTGGCAGTGCTATTGTTTTGAAATGTCAAATTTGATGTATTGCTCCTTTAAGGTCCGTTCGCGTACTTTTTTCACCAAATATGTGTTTATCTGCCAAAGAAATGTTTTGTGCTAAAATTCGTAGCATGGGGAAATTTTTGACTCTCGTACTTTTTTTTTTACGAAAATTTACGAAACTTTTGCGTACGGGAACGTAGATTTTCGTAGTTTTAGGAGCGATATGAATACCCTTATAATGTTAACAAACAGCACGAGCACATGAAGGACAAGGACGAGAGACAGACAGATCGAGATGATGGGAAACTCAGATGTTAGGTTTAGCTAACTCTATGGCTGGTGTCCAGGATAACTGGAGAGTTGTGTATTATTGAAAGTTTTGCCATTGCTTATGATTCACAGAAGTTTTTTCCAGATGTTTCCTATTATTAGTTTTGTGCGATCAATTTCTTCAGCCAATACCACCCTACTGCCAGTGTTATGCCTTCGCAGTAGGTTTTTGATATTAGCTTCTGAAACTGATCAACTTATTTCTATTTCGTGAGGAATAAATGTTTCGACGACATCTGGATTTGAACCGTGAACCTTTAGCGTGACAAGCGACGACGACTACCACCACGCCACGGCCACCCACATTGATAACATTCAACTCTCATCTGTGTTCCTTTTCTCTCCATTGTATTCTACTTTTTGCATTTAAATGAAAATATTCAAATTCTAAAACAAAAGACACAGCTGACTTTGAAAGACAGTTAACTTCTCACCGGCAGACATTTGTTGGGCAAGAATTCGTAAGATTTTTCAGTGAGGGAAAGTTTTTACTCTTTCGTTGCCTCTCTCTTTATTATTTTTTTTTTGTGTAAAGGTACGCGGTCAGTCTAGAATTCGTACGAATTCGTAACAATTTTCAGGTAAAGGAACAGATCTATTATATTGACAAACTTAACTTATGTCACTTTCCATGTTACGAACCCTTTGTCGGGTGTGATAAATCTGTCTCGGTGGTTTTTCTTAGATCTAAAAAACATGTTCATACGTATGTAAACATTTGCAAGGCAACTCACTTTCTTTTGGATACCTATTACATCCCTTTAACACTCTTTAGGGTCTTTTCCTTAAAGCTTTTAAATGAAAAACCTTAGTCGTCGTGGATCAAATCTTGATGGGGAGATGAAAAAGAGTTAATTAAATGCATTGAAGTGACTTAATTTAGCATTTTCTATCTTCACTCTCCATTTATCGATTCATTTATTGAGTCTTAAGTCTAGGTTATGAATCGCTTTCTTTCTTTTTAAATGCTCTTCATCATAATCCCTATACCCTTAATACCAAAAAGGGCCAATGATAAATCTTCCTTTTCTTAATTTTCCGGACTTATTGGAAATATGAAGATACTAACTCATATGGCTTATGTGTACGAGTATCTATTCACTCAATATAGAGAACTAAATGATTGCGAATCATTGCAGGTTCTTACTAAAATGTAGTTCAATTTTTGTTTTGTGGTTAACTATGCCAGTGCTGACAAGAGAAATAGAAGATCATGCGAATACCAAGCACAGCAGTTAATTGACAATAGATATATAAGCTTAGAACAAACATTATGTACATTCAAAGCTCCCGGAAGAATGTTAAGTGAGAGTGTGTTTTCCGTCGAATAAAAATAGAGTGGTTTTCCTCATTTAGAAGTCTTTTTTCATCCAGAACAGATCGACCGTCCAAGTGGTGTCATTAACCGAATGTTATCCCATGAGTTGTTTTCTCATCTAAGTATTTCTGTCCATTTTATCTTGGCCTCATTAGCAAGCAAAATTAACGCATTCCGGCTGATGGGATTCATCAGAAAATTTAAGATTATATTCCGGTTTTTCTTCTGGCTAGTATCAAATAACAATGATCTTTAAAAAAAACCGAAAAACTTCCTTAAATCCAAAAGGACTTGTATTTGTCATTTCAAAGCCGAATGTGCGACACATTGCAGCCTTTATTTCTATCCCCATAAGAGCTGAAAATACTTCTCCACCGAATGACCCTGTTAAGTTTTTCCAAAGCAATTCCCACAGTCATTCGATTTCATTTAGCCCCAACTTTGTTTCGTAATTCAATTTCGTTTTACAACTGCCACACAAAAAACGATACCACTGCGATTGTTGCATTTTTAATGATTCGACAGCAACGCAAATCATGGTTAGACAGAAAAAAAAGAGGGCGAAGGATAAGAGAAACTACTCTCATCGTCGATTCAATTTTAATTGCTTTTCTTTAAAACTCAGAGCAAATATGTACACTTCCAGTTTCGATGTGGATGTACATTATATTCTCTACATTTGCAGTCCTCGTTTTGTGGCCTTGTCTATTCTTTGGAACCGTCCCGCTGTTGTTGTTCTAATGGAGAACATAACCTTCTACGAAAAGAGGAACACCTTTTCTCACAGCCGCGTGTATTCCTTGTTTGCCGGATCCACCAAACTATACAGTCACGTAATTCCTTTAAGCACAGTGACTTATGCCATTCTTCTCCATTTCTTTGCAAGAATTTCAAGTCTCAAATACTCCACCCAATTCCCGTACATTCCAAACAGCAACTGGATATTGTTAAGTAATAAAATTCTTCTAATTAAAAACTATACCCAAAGTCTGTTGACAAACTTGCTCAGATTAACCTCTGCACAGGGCAGGCAATAAATTTCAGTAAACATGAAAGACGATTCTCGCCCGTTGGCGGAGAGATTTTCATCGTAATTTTCTCGGGCAAGCATTCCGATGATAGAAACTAACATGCACCGCAACGAGTTAGTACCAGGCCATACGTCGGAGTCGATTAAATCATAAAAAAAGGTATCAGAGGAATTCTGTTGGTGTGTGGTTTGGTTTTCCATGCTGGATAATCCAATTTTGTAAGCAAACACCCAACAGGAGGATACAATGGAAACAATGGTTAATGGGAAGGAACAAACTACTACAACTACTGCTAGCACTAATACTTGGGACATCATGCTAGGAGAGGTATTTTGCTTGCCATCGGATATTTGCCCTTTTTCTGTTAAGCAGTTTTAAGGAATTTATATTGAAAAATAATTTTGCAGGTAGAGGAATGTTTAGTGATTTGTCCTCCAAGTAAATATTCTGTGAAAACTAGTTTTAGCTTTTAGTAAAATTAATATCTGCTTAAAATTCAATATTTTTAGCAGAAAATAATTTAAAAAGTTTAAGAATCCCAACCTTACCTCGTTAAATGTCGACTGCCCTCGTGCACTGCCATCTCTGATGATTTAAATTCATTCAATTCCTTCCGTATGGCAGCCTTATCTTTAGGCGTCAGTCTTGTCCATGGCTTATCAGCCCTCCGATCATAATCGTGCGCCTGTGTCACTTCAATGTAATCGTTGAACCGAATAATTTTCTTCTCCTTTAGCTCCTCAACTGTGGGTCGAAAACTAAGTTTTCGCAGCAAATAGCTCTTCTTCTCTTCCTTTTGTTTTTTCTCTTCGGCGGGTGATTGTGCTATTTCGAAAAGAAAGGGAAGAAAAAAAAAGAAAGGGTGTGCCTTTCGGTTAGCAAGCAAATCCAACCGAGTAGTTGCAGTTACATTTACTCTTTAGAATATTCCTTTCCACCAGTTCCTCCGCAGTCGGACGCATCGATAGCCGACGTATTAATCGTGCACCGATCGCTTCCTTGGATTCTTTTATCTCGTTGTCTGTAACCTGGTGCAGGATATTACGATTAATTAAATCCTGTTTATCTGGCCGCAGCTGAAGTTTCAGCGAAAGGCTCTCTTTGCGTGCGATTTTCGCTTGCCGATCATTATCATCTTCACGGTAGAGGATTCGTCCATCACTCTCGTCACTATCGCTATTCTCGCGTATCACAAATGGTCGAGTGTTCTCCTTATTTTCCACGGTGCACGGCAGATTAATGTTGAACATTTGTTGCCTACTGTGGGAAAAGAGAAATACCATGAAATTAGTAATTTCAAAAATTAAAAATAAAACATTAAACAAAAATAAATCTCATGCAGGCAAATAAAGGGAAAATTATACATTATACATCATGCTAAACATGTGTTTGTAGTACAAAATGTGCAATCATATATATTCTAGTGCATTATTCATTGGAAGTGCATATGAAGTTGTTTTGCTTAATCATGCGGAGCATATTTGGATGGGGATTCAAGTACTTTTTGTCTGTTGTTACCGAGTCTGTGGTAATTTAGTTCCACTTGAAAGGCATTTTTCATCCCATGTTCCCCACTTAAAGGATCCTTCCCATTTAAAGTGACTTTTCACCGTAAAATTGCATTCCTTCTGCATTTAATTATTCAAGTATTTACATTTTCCACTACATGAATGGAGGATCTTCAAATATAAATGCGCTCACATGTAGATGCTTCCTTGCTTGTTCAAGCGTAACATCGAATCCTCTTGTCTTCCTGCGTTTCACTGTACCTATGTACCTACACTTTACGTTAGATTGTCCTTCCATCTAGACAAACTCTTTGAAATGATAAATAATTCAGATTCCTTCACAACGATGACAAGAGAACAGTGTGACATGACATACAAGTATGCTACACTAGTTCCGTTCCAATTCGTACTCTTGCTTTGCCGAAACAATGGCAGATCAAAATAAAAGAAAACGCTTCTAGTAAAGGTGAAGTAAAACTCAACAGTGCATTCAAATTGAAGAGCTAGCGGCGAGGCAAGCAACGACAGTGGGAATCCAATAATCTACTCTGTGCACTTGAACATTTTCGTGTTTCAATTGTCGTTGGCTTCACTTAACCGGAAATGACAATGAACCCTGAAAATTTAATTTCAATTTTATAGAAGATGATGTCTCATTATGCAACCAACATCTACACATGCTAGGAATGTCCTTGTAGGTTCTCCTCTAAGTCACCTTGTTAACATTGAAGAAAATTATGTTTGCATATTCTTGCAGTGGCACCCGTATCCTGGAAATTTAAACAGGACGAACGAGATTTTAGAGTGTTTTTCTTTTGCAATCAATTTCGTCTCCATTAGAGAATTCGTGACGGAAGGATAGCGAGATGGATTTGAAATGAATTGGCAGTTTCCTTTTTATAAGATTCGAATCCGGTTTGTTTAATTTATATATGGATAGGAATTGGTCTGAAGTTGTAACACGTAGTAGTGAGTATCCGGATCTTTAGACATAGAGTAGGTATCCGTATCATCAGATTTTACGTGGTATGATTAATTTTAATCCTGCATCGAGTTCCTGCTCTATTTTTGCAGTCTGTCTCTTTATTCAAATTACTACATTGTCCAATGAAGTGGATTTATTTGATTAAAATTGCAATAAAAAGCCTTTCTGTTCGTTTTTTAAGGTTTTTCGATTGTACACTTGTATTGTATGACTTGAAATTGTAACTCCCACACTTTGAATAAACATTTTATAATGTCTTTGCAGCTCGAATTTTAATTGCTTTCAAAAGTGGGTTGTTTCACTTTTAGTCCTAAAGCACTGCTACGCATATTCGCCACTTCATTAGTGAAATTTTGTGACTTTCATTGTTTTTCTGCGCCAAAGGGGATGGAACAGTGAAGATGGAAACAATTTCTAAAAGGCATTTCGCCTTGAAAACCTGCAAACATACGAAAAAGACACAGCAAAAGAGAACCCAACTCAAAACTCCTTTCTTTTATGCTAAATAAACAGATATAATATGTCTGACGAATTTTAAACGGATAATGTTTGGAGCGATTCCTTCCTTTCTGTTGGTAGTGCCAGACAAAATCCCGAGATAATTATTATTCATTCAAATGATGCTAACCAAACACACCGCAAAAGCAATCTAACCCAAAAAAAAAGCCCCCCCAAGAGTGTAGATTGCTTTCCATTTCGTTAAACGGAATTTTTAATAAACGCGCGCTCAGGAAACGTCTGTGGCGCTATAAATACTTTATAGGAAAATTTTGCACAATTAAGCCAATTTCATAGCGTGGAGTACATAATCCATCACGGGTAGGAAGAATAATTAATTTAATTAAAGGTTAATAAAGACCGTGTACAAAATGATTGAGGATATTGTTCGCGCTAAATTGGCAGCGTGATAAATGCCTATAGGCTTATATAGATAACGGCATTAAAGTGACATTTAGGAAACGATTATGATTGTGTTAAAAATCTATTGTTTAAGTTTAAGGAGTTCGTTCTTTATAAGGAAACGCAATCTAAATTTGTATCCATTGAGAAGTTAAAAGGACATTTAAGATACAAAGTGGGCATAGAACTGCACAGCCATAAAGACCACACTACAATGACTAATAAACTTCCTGGCATTCCCCACAGACGATGACATTAGGACATTTAACTGGTCAGAAAACTTCGACATTAAGCTCAGTAACAAGAAAGGCTGGAGCAATAAATCTAGCATCTAAAGGCTGAGTCCTCATACATCCTCAAATGGTACACGGGTGGTTGAAGAACTGAGGAAGGAACGGGGGCGGGAGTGTTCGGGCCCGTAAGTAAACTTTTCGAACCCATACACAGCATCTTTCAAGCTGAAATCAGTGCTATTGACAGATGTGCCCAACTTAAAGCGCTACAACAGACGCGACATAGCAATACGTAATGTCAGATAGCGAAGTAGCTATCGAGGCAATAGGGGCTCAGATAATCAAATGTAGAATTGTCTGGGAATGCCTTGATAAACTAAATGGACTGGGCGAAAGAAACAACGTCAGCATCTACTGGGTATCAGCACACCTGGGATTAGAAGGTAATGAAGAGGCGGACAAAATTGTCAGAAAGGGCGCCGCCATACCTTTCATGGGTCCTGAGCCCTTCTGTAGCATAGGTTAACACACCATAAAGGATGAGCTCCGATCATTGGAGAAGGCAAACAGGACTAGGTCCTAGACAGAAACTCAGGGCCTAAGGCAGGCGAAGAAACTTTTGGGTAATTACAAATTGAAGAGATTCAAAGCCTGCATCAGCATCCTGATTGCGTTGTACACTCAAAGGACATATCAGAAAGCTAGGTCTATCAGATGACTCATGCAGATTTTGAATGAGTCCAGTGAAACTCCAGAACACATATTAATGGATTGCGGGGCATTAACCCAGAAAAGATTCAAGTGCTTTGGTAAATACCACTCCTACTGCGATTTCTCAGGGAAATTGGTCTGGGTGAGGTGCCGTGACCTATGGTATTCTCACCTGGGCTAATTGTGAGCGAAGCTCTCTCCAACCGATTCCAATAGGAATAACGACGAGGGGAATGTTCTTTAGTCAAGGACTTGTAGGGGGCGCAATAGATCTTAAGGTTCCGGTGCATCCACCCTTCAATAATAATAATATAACTAGTAAGCCCATGCGAGAACTTTCGCAAGGGAAAATCCAACCCCCAAAATCCAAACTTCCCATCCAAAATCCCAACTTCCCATATGATTTCCATCTGTCAACTGATGGAAATCCCAGGAAATCATACGGAAAGTGTTTATTGTTTTGGAAGTTCATTTTGGGTAAAATATATGTTTTGATCGGTTTCTTAATTTGTTAAAATTTATAAATTGAAATTGCGATTCGTCAGTGCTCCAGGAAATTCTCTTTCTTTTGACACCTTATTTGTTAAGATTGGTTAAGTTGAAGAGCGGGAAATGGTACCTATACTGCAGAAACTCAGTAAACAGAGAAATAGAGTAAGCATAGAGTAAGCACAGGAGGTATATTTGAAACTTAGGCCCAGCGTTAACTTTGTGCGACTAAAGTCGCATTTTGTCACTTTTTTGACTCTCCTGAGACTTTGATACGACTTTTTTTTAAATACCCCTAATTTGAGACTTTTCATAGAAGTATGGAGACTTTTTATAGTTTTTTGAGACTTTTTTGTCGACATGCATTTATTTTTTACCTAAATAACCAAACACATGCAAACAAATTATAAACCATATCAATGAATCCTTTACATTCCATTGGGAAATGTTTATAACTACAGGGTGTCCCAGTTAAGAAGTATAATCCTCTAAGTAGAGATTTCTGAAGTTCCGGCGAACAAAAAATCCTACGGCAGTGAGGGTCTATTTTCACCCCCCTCAAGTTATAGCCCGTCGAAGTGGGACACCTCCGATTTGAAGGTACAACTACTTTAAATGTTATAACTTATGAACTATTCACCCCTATCATTAAATCCGCCGGGGGGAATGATTCACGAAAATTCGCAAATCGGTATCATTGAATCCGTTCGAAGGGAATCGTCCACTTGTCGGTAATGTGAACAACTTTTCACTTGATCATTGAAAACGAACGGATCGAATCTCCCCATACAAAGTTTGACGTTTCAGATCCGCGAGAAAATCGTTACGGATCCTGGTTCTTTTGCTGTGGGGTTGGCTAGAATTTTTTTTACTGCCAAAAACTTTGAACATTGAAAGTGCAGAAACAAACAAATGGAATCAGAAATAGTGCGGGATAACATCCACCATTGGATCCATCTTATTTTCGGCCAAAACCAAACGGGACAGAATGCAATGCAATGCAATGCAAACGGGCAGAATTCCAATCTTCTCTGGTGTGGTCATACATCCTCAAATGGTACACGGGTGGTTGAAGAACTGAGGAAGGAACGGGGGCGGGAGTGTTCGGGCCCGTAAGTAAACCAAACGGGACAGAATGCAATGCAATGCAATGCAAACGGGCAGAATTCCAATCTTCTCTGGTGTGGTCACAAATCGGGAAGGATAAGTGTGTATAAATTTCCAAGTCTGGACTCGACGCGTTTCGTCAAAAGTCGCCAAAGTTATGTAAAGAGAATCAAGTTGTCGTATAACTCCGCTTTTCGTTAGATCACCCCCCAGAGTAGTTTGAAGATGGGGATCTAGAACAGGCGGTAGCAGTTCAAAAGAATGGTATTGACACAGAGTTGACCTGGTCACTGCCAAAGACTTTGAACGTTGAAAGTGCAGAAACAAGCAAATGATGAACTAACTTCAGGCATACGTAGAATACCTACACAGATCATTAGATAAAACATGCGGACAAAACAAGGAAATTTTAATGGAAATAAATGTAAATACATTACAAGAAACGTTGAACTTTATAAATAAAATAAATGAAACATGACATTGGAATGCAAAATATTGCAAAACAAAAGCTTAAAGAAAAACCAAAAAAGTATTTATTTATTATTTTTCATTCCTTAGATTTTTGTTTTCACACTACAATCTTCTGTGATCCCGAATAATATCCCTTATCAGAAATATGCAAATTTTCATATTTCAACTTTTTGTGAGCCTGTGAGATATTTTTTGCGACTTTTTGAAAATTCTCAGCGGTAACACTGCTTAGGCCATCAGACATTTCTATTTTTCTAGAGTAATTTAAGACATTGAGACCTCTTCTTGGAAGTTAAGATGAACCTGGCCATGAATGAAGTCATTAAGCTTCAGATAGTTATTTGAATTTTGTTTAAACATCGTGTAGTTTTTGACGAAGGTGGCGAATTAAGAGTAAAGAGTATTGTATTTTACAGGCGTCCTCCATTAGTCTGCCTGCTAGCTAACAATAATTAAGATAACTAGCATTCGTCTCCCATTCACACTCTTTTATCGATTTCCAAAATGTACGAATACCATCAGTTTCTAATTTCTGCCCAATCGGTGACTCGTAATTTCAATTTGAAACTATTTAAATTAAAATTTCAAAGTCAAAGACCTTGGCTACAACAACAACTCGGTCGTTCACCCGGTATACTTTCAATAGCTTTACAGTTAACTGTAACAAAAACACTTGTTCGTCCTGGAATAGGAAACAAAACTTTTTAATTAGAACGAATTGCCTGCTTAAAACTTACTTCGCCCAAAAGAGTTAACTAACTCTCCCATGCCATTGCTCTTAATTCGCTTCTTCTGTGTTATCATAAAATTTATTCCTCGCTTGCTTCCTTAAATAAAATCCCAAGGGCGTAAACGCAGGACGGTGTTTTACATTATTTACTTTCAAGTTGTTATTTACAAACAGAAAGAAAAGAACTTCGTTTAAAAATATTCAGTTGCCTTATGCAAGGATTATGTGAAACGAGTTTTTTGTTTAAAAAAAAAAAAACAGAAAGTTTTCATCTTCAAACAGAGGCAGACAAAATCCTTAAAAAAAGTGAGGATAACTTTTTGAAAGTTATACAATGTCAGGTGACTTTTAATGTGAATTTATGAATACATTTCGATTGTAGTGCATCCAAGAGAAGAACAAATACGACTGGTTGTCAGAAAAATTAAATGGAAACGAGGACAACTGGTGCGTAAGACAGACAAATTTTCATAGTCCTCTGTAGGAACATCTCTCTTCAAGGGTATTGAGCTAATTCCCTTCGGAGTACTTTGTCATCTTATAAAGGACTATTTTTCGATGATCGAAATTATTAATACATTTGCTGAATCGAAAAACAGAAGAAGAATATTTCATGCTGGAGTTGGAATGAGAATAAAAACAAACCAAAAATAATTTCAAGCAAACAAATAAGCGAAAGCCCAAAATAAGGGGGCAACAAAAAAAAACCATGATTACCATATCCTAATCCGAGGCCGAAGGATTGGTCTACGCATCGGTAAGAAATACAGAAAAAAATAAGAAAAAAAAAAACGTTTTCATTTCAAAATACCGTCACCAAAATTTGAGCGTTTTTTTTTTTAGTACTTACTTTAATGAATAATTATTAGCATCCTGCCTCACAACCAATGGCCGCTGATTTGTGGATGTTGATGATGAGCCCGATGAACTGCCAGCGTTATTGGTCTGCTCTTGTGTCGGTGTGCCAGGCGATGAATTTACCTGGCCGGCTTTCTTTTTCAATGCAGACTTGAGAGGAACTGCATTTGGTTTTGGCTCTTTGGCTGGAATTTCCTCAATACGACATGTGTCAATATTCTGATTTGGTTGTGACAGCTGGAACATGTATTCCTCATCCGAATCAAGTTCATCTTGATCACCATCTTGATCTGTTTTTTTTTTATTTGTTAAAAAAAAAAATCAAAAAATAAAAAGTTAAAACGGATGAAAATTAAATATTTTATTTAAAAAGGGGAAATTTCAAAAATGTTGATAGAAAATTAAAGCAGGGAAATCATAGAACAAATTTGGATAGAAAATCTTACATTACCCTTAAGTACAAACTACAAATACACAAAAACAAAGAACAAGATTTGTTAATTTAGTTTTTTAAAGTTAGTACAAAATTTTGTAAAAATTAAACATATTCGTATTACATAATGTAGATGTAAGTACAGTACGACCTCAATAAAAGCAACTATGTAATAGATATACGGGCAGTTGCTTTTAATGAGGTTGTTGCAATAACCGAGAAAAAAATATGGGTGTCAGAAGTGGAACAAAATGGAAAAAAGAGGGTTCTTCAACTGCATTTCGCTATCACCTTCGATTTCTTCGACTTCCAGATTGTTGCAAATCTTCAATTGATGAAATTAATATTTCGTCTTTGTCATAATCAGGTGCCGAATCACAGCACTCGATAACGAGTGAGTAGGACTCGTTATAGAATGATCGAGTAAATTATAGGTAAAATGATACTCGATAACGTGAGCAGTAATGCCAAATCGTCACATTTCGATAACGAGTAACTCGTTAACGAGTGCGGTAATTCGGCTCCAGTATTTGGATACATCAAAAATAGTACCAGTACTTTCGTATTACGCTAGACTGCACCTTGATCAATGCAGTTGCCAAATTCCCAGTGAAGTAATTCCGGGATCTTGCCATACGGGGACGAAAATCCGAACGGGTGCGTAGTCGACTGCTGCGCATGGAGGGGATGCGATGTGTATAGACGCGATGAGTATATTTGTTATGTATAGAGTACGCTGCGTTGATGGCGCTGTCGTCAATGCTTTGCTACGCGTAAGCGACAGCGACAACATGTAAATCTAACATTTAGTCTATTGTTAAGATGAATTCATGAAAGTTAGACGGATGTCAGTGAAGGTTGAGAAATAAATGATTGGCTTGAATTTTTTCGAACATAGAGTGGTTATTATTTGCAATTGCAATTACTGAGTCACTAATGGTAAAATTTAAAGTGTTGCTTTTATCGAGGAGTTGTGCGTATCGAGGGTTGCTTTTATTGAGGTCATACTGTTATTATTCATGGCGGGATCAGATTTGACGACATTAACTTGTGTTTTTAAGTAAACCTTCGAAGTTTGGCGAAACAAATGGGTTCAAAAAAAATAGCTCGGGAGGACAATTGCACGCTTTAAAAAACACTGATCCTCTCAGTTGTGCTATTCAGTGTCGACTGCTGGATGAGAAAAGAGGTCTTTGTCGAATATTTGGTCTTAAATGCGAAAAAGGATAAGCCTGGTTTGGAGAACAGCGTGTCTGCGATCGAAGAGGATGGAATACTGCTGTGTGGGAGAATATGAACGGTTCGGAAATCTTTTAAATATGTTAGTAAAAAGATCTTCACATAAGTTTTAAGACTTGATTTGCGCACAAAATGGTAGGAAAGGGTATCGACATTGATTTAAGCCATAACACATCACTGATTCAGCTCATCACAAACCATGATATTCTATAGTCTTGAATATCTCAAAAGCCTTATTCTTAAAACTTCAGATGAGCTTCCAATCCCATTATGTAGGTGCTGTGCATCATATAAATATTATACTAGCCGTGTTCTATTATGCTGATCTGATCCGGATCCGCTTTATTGCCGCTTTATTACTCAACCTTTAGCACGGACACAGACTTTTAGCGTTTTGTAATAAAACGGCATTATAAAACTTTTAGCACGGACACAGACATTTAGCAGGTTTTTAGCGCAGACACAGATAAGCAAAGTTCACAAGCGTAAGTGCATCCTACTGAGAAATAGCTGAACTAATTTTTGGATCACGAAAATAGATCCAAATGAAATGCAAGATCTCGTATTGTAATTGTAGTGCATACACACCAATGATCCATTCTGAACATAAAACGCGGCTATTATATGGTTTCAGTATATACGAGATTATGAGTGACAAAAATGGCACTTTCGAAATTGGCCACACTCATTACGCGTTAGCACAGGCAATTGGGAGCAATAAGATCACACATTTTTGACATTTCACCGTTGGATTCTTTTGGAAGTTTCTGCAAAAAGCAGTTGGCGACGTCCCAGTCTAAAAATTGCTTAGTTTTTCTTTGGTTTTGAATTTGCTTTGGCTAATGTGACCATTTCCATTCCATTAATACATTCATGTTAGAATTTGAGAAATTTAGTTTAAATTCCGAGGATCGGTGGCCTATTTCACCAACTACAAATTACAACCACAATTTTGTACTTGTAAATAAAAACTACAAATTTGTACTTTTCGTTCTGTTTAGCACGGTACAAATGTTTGGTGAAACGACATTAATCAGAAATTTCACAAATTTTGTTAAAAAACAATTTTAAATACAAATTTGTAGGTTGGTGAAATAGGCCCCAGGAGTCCATCCGTGCATCTGGTGAAGAGTCAGGTTTGGAAATTAAGTACCAGCGATATTAAAGTTGGTCTTCCAGTTGTGCAAAGGAATTGTCAAG
Source organism: Brachyopa scutellaris (assembly GCA_949775065.1). NCBI lineage: Eukaryota > Metazoa > Arthropoda > Insecta > Diptera > Syrphidae > Brachyopa > Brachyopa scutellaris. Next base: position 106,573,097 of record OX459113.1, read on the forward strand.
TAGCTTCTGAAACATAATTGTTTAAGAGGCAATAATTTGGCTTTGTGGTGCCTGTGCCTCTATGGAGTCCAAATATGCCGTAGGTTGTAGTATTTTCCTTATTTAATTTGTTAGCGTGTCGTCAACAGTAAAACCATATATAAAGACTAAATTGTGGGTGCTGTTTCTTCCTGGATCTTCAGCGACCGCAACCCGATCCTGTTCAGCTATCGTTATCGTCTAATTTAACTTATGACATAACCTCAAACATTACTGAAACAATTATTACTTTGGTTTCCTGTTAGTAATCAAAATGCAGCTTATGTGATAATATAAATATATTTTGTTTAATAAATTAGTAAACTACAACCAAAAGCATTAAACAAATAAAAAAAAAACCACAAATGATGATGAATGAAAAGAAAAACACAAAATTCAATCAAAGTACACAGACACGAAGAAGAAGAAGAATAAGAAGAAGAAACAAAGTAAAAACCCCTTAACCAACATATAAAACTAAAAAGATTAAATATAAGTTAATTGAAAAAATAAGGGTAACAGAAGAAGAAATACTTCGGAAATAAAGAGAAAGAGAGATAGGAAGTAAAAAAAAAAATTGCTGACTGTGCCCTACCATCATAGTCATAATCCTGATAATCCTGATCGTTAACAGCTCCCGGTCCATGTGGTCGTCCAGCTATCAACGTTGGACTTGGCGTTGAAAACATCGGTGGCGGTGGTATGGGTCCAATTTCCGACAATGGTATTGGAGGCTCTGGAAGGTCAGACAATAAAATATGCCCTGGAAGTTTATGATGACCATCACCTGTGTACGGAGGTGGAGTACTTCCTGGTGGGCCACCGCCTTCAGGATCTGTAAAATCATTATTTTATGGTTGGTTGCTAATACTTTTTAGGGCTTGTTTTACTTAGGTGAAAGTGGTACAAAAAAATTGCGATTTAATGAAAATGGCGGATGGATGGATATGCGAGAGTACAATAGAAAAGGAAAAAAAATCAAAACAGGACAAAAACAAAACGCACAAAGTTGTTAGCATAAATTTTGTATTTTTTTTTTTGGATTTAAATTAAAAATTTTTGTTTTTAAATAGTTTCCCATGGGAGGGTGGGATGCAAACAGTAAGGAGCAATCGCAAATTTTATAGAATACATTCGGAGGAAGTACTTACAATGATCATTGTGGTAGCAAATGTTGACTCGTCGAGCCAATTTATTTGTCCCCAATGTGTTTGGACGTTCCATTTTGGAATTCTGATGCGAATCCATTTGACCGCCACAACCGCTGCCCATGTTTGAATTCATGCCGCCACCACCACCACCACCACTGCCGCCACCTGGCGGAGGCAGCATTGAGCCTTGACATGATGGCTGCTCAGTACTGGGTGATAATGTGCCATTGCCACCAATTGGTGCATCAGTCTTGTCTTTTCTGGGTTCTGCAAATGGAAGAAGAAAACAATTTAATTAAATCACAAAGAACAGCTGATACGTATAGATAGGAAATACCTAACTCTAATTAGTGGACCTTTTTGCCTGATGTAAAAGGAATTAACTAATGCGTGCACATAAACACGCTTCTAAGTGGCTTTTCTATCGTATCAGAGAAAAGAAACAACAAATACGCCTAACCACGATTTCATGAGTGTGGTACTTAACGGATTTTGCGCTTGACTTAGAGTAATGCTCATGTGAACTTTGACTTTGACATGGTTGAAAAAGATTTTCCTTTTGACATACACACATATATTTGTATGTATGTACATATGTACGCCGCCTCTTCTCTTCGTTTATCCAATAAAATGGTTGCGAAAGGTTGCCAATGTGCAGTTCTGTGAGTGATTATTTTACACCGTTAAATTCAGATTTTTATGTACAGTAAAACCCGGATAAGTGCGTTAGCTGAATTGTCCAATGTCGTGAGGTACTTATCCGGGATATGTAGTAACGAAAACCCACTAAGCTACTCAAAGGGACTTATCAAAGAACAAGACAAGTCCGCGAAAAGGCGAAATATCTTTACAACCAACAATCGAAAAGTGAAGGCCAGGAGAAAACGTCAATGTCTTACTAGAGTAGATAAAGATAAAGTTCATTATCTTTTTTTTATTTGTTTCTAGTGCTGTATTAAAAATTGTATTTAAAATAATAATATTTCATGTAAAATATCACGAAAGAAAGGGAAACAATGAGTACTTAAACGGGGAATGTAGTTAAGCGAATTGTACTTAAAAGGGGATTTTAGCGAGAATATTACTTTTTAGACTTAGAGTTTCAAAAAATCGAGGACGCCATGCGGGTTTTGCACTTTAAAGGGTGGTTTTTAGCCGGGTTTCACTGTAATTCTTTGTTGTCATATAAATTTGTGGCATTTATAGTGAGCGAAATTACCTGGAACATTTCTTTAACTATTCTCAAACTTTTGAGGTTATTTTTACCCATTCTATGCGACTGTGAAAAGAGTCGATCGGGTATACAACAGTTTAGCAAAGTATTGCCAGTTCTTGGATAGTCAGAGCATTCATGGACTTTAATAAATTATTTTTGAAATTTCAGAAGTGGGTACCATTGCAACCTTTAACACCATTTCGAATTTACTATTTTGAAAAATCGAGGAAGTAAACTTCATGCATTCAGGATCTGACAGATGTTGCATCATGCTCTACTGTCAGAATGCAAAGTTTTTCTCCTTAATTTGAAAAAAAAACCACATTTAACGCTGGTTACGCGTCCACATGCAGCTTGATCGTTGCTTCGTCGAGATATAAAAGGATCTCTGATCCATTTTCAAGATCATCATCGAAAGAATTGGCAGAGCAGAAAAGGAACCAGCTGGTGATTTTTTTTATCCGATCATGCCCCAAGGCTTATACTGCGACCTAAATGATCTACTGTATCATGGGATTCTAATTAGTCCAAGAGGCAAATCTGAAGAGTTCTTAATGTAGAGTACGACGCCTGACTCCGAAAAGTGCCGGAAATTTACAAGGGGCGTGCTCAGCTGTCTCGACCTCCTCTAAACAGAGTCGACAATCGGTCTCGCTAGATAGACCTTACTTGTTTAGGTGGTATCATAATGCCCGGAAAGGACATTTGTTAGTTACCTAATGTCCTTCTAATTGTAGTTCAAAAGTTCCCTGTGGTGGCTATACAGCTTAATTAACAGTCTAAGCCCTGCGATATTTCTCCAATGAGAGAGCCGGAGATTATGTTCCAATTTATTAATTAAGGCTGAGATTGTTGCCCAGTTTATCCCACACAAGGGTTCCAGGACTGAGAATCTGGCAGTAGAGCGTGAACGAGCCAGCTCATCCACAATCTCATTTTCTTCAATGCCTCTGTGACCAGATACACACCAAAGTTTAACCTTATTTTCAAGTAGCTAGGGATTGGAGAGCATTGAAGTAGCACTTTACCAGTCTTGAGTCGGAGCTCAAAGTTTTGAGTGCGGCTTGGCTGTCTAAAAAGACATTTATATTAGCGCCCTTAATGCCTCTCTGTAGAACCAGCTGGTGATATACTCTACTGCTTCACAATGTAATCCCATTATATGAGTACAACGAGGTGTGGGTTTATGACACACATCAACCAAGACACTATCAACCCTGACCTATAAAAGTTTAGCGCCATTTACGACAGAAATTTATGACTTCGATTGAAGCTAATAAAAAAATCTCTTCCGGGACTTTCTTATTTTCTTTCTTTCTATCGAATCACAGAGAATACGACACATTCGAGATTATGTACTCGTAGATCAAACCAATATAAATTCCTTGGCTAATCTCCAACGACGTTGTTGTTATGTTGTTACTAAATGATTTGTGCTAGTCTACCATCCGCGTCATCTTACTTACTTAGTTGGCGCTACAGCTCGAGGTGAACCTGGGCCTGCTTCTCGCAACCATTTGTGTGTGCGTGTTATATTTTTGCACGAATGGAAGGGACCTACAGTTTTTTGCCGACTCCGAACGGCGAATTGAGAAGCTCAATCGTGACAAATGATACTCTTTGATGCTTGTCAGACATTCGAAAGAGGTGGGCACTGTGAAAAAACTTTTAGGTGTTTGCGGCGGGATTCGAACCCAAGACCGCTGGCTCAGTAGTCCGACGCACTAACCACTTGCGCTACGGTGCCCGTCATCTAAGCATCGCTAAATGATTTAATTTTTTATTTTTTTTTGTATCTATGTATAGGAATTTAGCCCCAGCTTTCGGCTTACCCCACTCTATGTTTAGTCATTTTATTTTATTTATAAATCACCCACATTCTTTTACTCTAAATATAATTCAACTCGACAGATACCCAAACCTTGGCCTTAGGTTAAGATGAAATCAAAATTCGTTCATGAAATATTCACTCCTCCGGCTATGAAAACTCGACGTTTTTCTTGTGAACCCCTTTTCCAGTGAGTCGTTTATCGAATTTACATTGAATTTCCCCCAAACAAAGCGACAACGCTGGAAAGATGATAAATTCACCTGTGAAAAGAAAACCATAACCAAACCGTACACAATATTGTTGTACCATCAACTCGGTCGTATACGCAACATTATCGAGAAAAAACACAAATGTATACACCCACGATTCACTTAAATACAAATACAACAGACAAGACATTCCCGGTGATATGGTGACGCCGGTGAAGAGGCTGTGAACCTGAAACAACATCCATTTGCACGTACTCCCTCTCATTGTCCATTAATAAGCGATGTGCTGAGCGTAATAAGCAATCCTCCTGTGATAGTTCGGGAGTCATGTGACGTAATGCGGCTACATGCGCAATATATACCCGGGAAGGAGCATTCGAAATGATGAAGGTTACCATTACTGGGATAAACAATTTGGTTTTAAGGTTCTCTCTTATGTTGTGCGAGCTCTGCGCAACCCTAAAGGTGAATGAATGCCCAACCAAACAACGCACAACACACACAACAGAAGAATGAAGAAGGATGGTGGTTTGCTTTTGATTTTAGGTTCATTAAATTTTCATGGTCGTGTTCTGTTGGCAATTTTGCAAATGTTTTCTGATATGACGTCAGATGACACTAAAACTGAGGTTAGAAGAAGAAGAGGAGTACAAAAAAATAAGACCGAACACAACACAAAACGAAATGGAATTGTGAATGGATATGTTTATGACGATGGCGTATACACAGACATACGAGTAGGTGTACTACCAACCACCAAGTCATTCATGTTTTCCTGCCACCGTCATGCATGTGGGAAATGTCTTTAGGTGCTCCCATCCCTGCCATGTGATGGTAGTTTATGTACATTCATCAAGCAATGAAATGACTATTGCATTCCGCCAATTGATCTATTGAATGTGTATATAAACAGAAAATGGATTGAAGCTGTTCCCACTGCATGCGGAAAAGTTTTTCATTTGATTGACGTCGACCGATATGGTTTGGATGTGGAATATTCCGATTGTGCTCTTGACATAGAGTTGATTTTGGATTGATCTTGATCTTTTTCGAAGTTAAATTGTTGCCTTACACAAAAATCGGATACACAGGAAATACTGAGAGGAAAACAATATAAAGGAAAGAGTACAAAAAAAAGCGTTGACACATTCACAAGTGTTGTTTAATGGCTTTTAAATTGCGAATGTCATTCAGCCAGGGTAAATGTGCTATGAAAAGGCACTTTGGGCGCATAAGTATTTTTTTTTTTTTTTGTAAATTCATTCCCTGAAGTCCAATTTTATTTTATCGACTTTCACTTTCGAAAAAGTGTTTAAAGCATAACTACTCGAATCATCTTTCATGCGTTATAACCACGCGTGGAATTGTTTTGGCTACATAAGCGAATCAAGTTATTTTCTGGTCGAACTGAAATCTTTTTTTTAGGGTGGTGCATTGGTATTTCATTGTCCTTCGCAGATTTTGATTGGAGCACTAGTAAATCGGCCATTCTACAGAAGGCTGCCGTTTAAAGACAAAATAGATTCTCTGGAAGAATATAGGCTAACGAAAACTCCATAATGTCACTGTGCTTCATTTGTCTTTCAAATGGAAAAGAACAAGGCGGTAGTTTTAGACATAGAAATGCTGATGTTTGAGAGAACTTCCACGACAAATGAAGCAAACCAGCATAAAAGTACTACTCAAATCACTCAAAGTACTCAAATTAAAACGATACTATGTTTTACTCGTAGTATCGTTTTAATTTGATTACGAAACCGGGAAAATGTGCAAACGTCAAGAAATCATAATGACCTGTTTCGCTTCTGCCGATAATATATAACGTTTTCGAGAAACTTTTGTTAAAACAATTACAACCAGTAAATGAAGAAAGACGAGAGATCCCGGACCATCAATTCGGCTTTCGGATCAAACATTCCACAATCGATCAGGTGTATTGAATAACGAATGAAATGGGAAAAGCCCTAGAAGGGAAAAAGATATCTAGCGCTTTTCTCGACGTATCGCAAGCTTTTGACAACGTGTGGCACGAAGGCCTAAAGTACAAGCTAAAGGTAACTTTGGCGGAAAAATTGTACAGACTATTGGAATCTTACCTTTAGAACAGACTCTTTCGTGTTAGACACGGGACTGAATAATCGGAATTCAAACAAATCTTTGCAGGTGTCCCGCAAGGAAGCGTTCTAGGCCCAATCATGTTGTCAATTTTACGTACAAGAAGATAAACAACTTACCTATTTCTATTAACTCGGTACAAATACCTTACAGAAACGAGCCAAAATACCTGGGAAGACCGTTCAACCTGGCGCCGTAAAGTAAAACCGCACGTAATGGCGGTATAAGTAGTTGCCTTTACTACAGAAGCGTTAACTACTTGTTAAGGTAACTTAGTCGTAGTCATCACAAAATGACAAAATGAGAGGAACAAATTTTCTCCTCACTATGAGCACGCGGGACCGGTTCTCAAAGTACCTCTCTGAGGGGTGAGATTTAGCCCATAGGCATATACTGGCTGACAATCAGGTCAGATATATGAATCGGACATAACCAAAAAACAAAAAGTTTTAGTACCAGATTGTTGAGTATCCTCATATGTCCTCTAATTTAGTCGTAGAACCGCAGCACTGTAGAATTTACTTGGGCATTTACTTTTGAGAAACCAGAATGTGTCTTCCTCACAATGGTTGTTGAGGAGCCCAGAAAACGGACACCACTACAAATTGACATACAAGAAATGACTATAACCAAATAACGAAAATAAAGTTTAAATTTTTGCTATCGTATTTTTCTCTAAATTGAGTTTTCCAGTCAAGTGGCATTTTTTTTTTAACAAATCGGTCTAGCAAAGCCTCCTTTTTTTTAACTAAATCCGAGTTCAATTTCACCCATCGTTGAAACCATTGTGTCGACTTTTAAGTTTACTAACGTTTTTTTCGGTTTATTTACCAACTTTCTGTAGTTCTTAAGAAATCCCAATCTGAATCTAACTCGGGATATTGAAAAAGCAAAACAAGCAGTCAATTTAGCCCCTCACTAGTAAAAGAAAGTAAAAGATTATCAACTTTCTGACAAGCCCGACAATAAAAAGCTTAAACGGTCACAAATTGACATAATTTTCTATTGAAATAAGTCGTTGCTAATGACTACCCTTCACCATTAAATAAAAAAAAAACTAATTTTCAAGATAAAACACTTGGTCCCCTCTATTGACCGTCAGAAAGTCAAAAAGTCTTAATTGACCCGAGCTATCTTCCATTTAAGAAAAACTTTGTTTCTATTTTTTTTTTAATTTAATTTCTCTTTCCGTCAAAAGAATTTCACCTGCAAAACGACGACGTCCGCTTGTCGTCAGTGTTCTGGAAAATTGAAAGAAAACAAAAATACCACAGGCAAAAAAAAAAAAATTCAAATATTTTCTTTGGCGTCCTACTGCGTACATACATACATATGTATATGTATACATTTATATCAAACGCAGTAGTAGGTGAACAGACATACAAAAAAAAAAAAAAAAGTTAAACATAAACAAAAACTAAATTTTCCGACGATTAAAAAAATATCACACATTCCTCTCCCTCTCCCCTTTTCCTTGTCTTTTTCGGTTTTTCGTCCTACGGAATTTTAATTGGGTATTTATTTTTTTTCTATGACCTTTTATTGTGGGCGTTTAGATTTGACAAACACAGTAAACTTGAGAAAGAGAGAGTGCAAACAAATACGAACCGGAAATACGTCACGAATTATAACAAAACCACTGAAATCAACACTTGAATAATTATACCAGTAAATTGTTCTTCGCGTTTGTTGTATCTCTCGGTATCGTCTTCATTTGATATTTAAAAGGAAAGATATACTTTTTCTAAAATAAACTTTTTAGATTTTCAAATCAACGTCGTCGTCATAATGGAGATACTCGACGTCACCCAAGAAAAAGAAAATCGTTTTTTGTTCACCAGCATGCTTCAAGCCCATGCCAAATATCTTGAATTACTTATGTACAAGTGTGTAGTGCTTACATTTAACCTTTTCATCTGTGGAATGTGAATTCTTGCATGTTACATGGTATGTGTATGACTTTCTGGCACATACTAAGGATTCTATTACGTTTCCGACGTTTATTTTATTTCTCACCCTCCTCCGATTAAGCCAGAGGTGACCACGGTCCAATGACCAAAACATGGAACAAAATTCATATTCATATACAATGTCACAAAATTGTGTGTTGTGAACCATGTTGAATCTTTGTTAAAATGTCATTTCCATCAGGTATCTCGCTCATTAATTTTTCAACAATGTAAAGCGCAGACAACATAATTGATATTTCGCATCAAATAGACTGTAACAATTTTATTGGCCCTAACGTCAAAGGTCAAAGTGGGCGCCGCGTCACGTTGCATAGTGGTTAGTGCGTTGGACTACTACGCACGCTGTCCAGGTTCAATCCCAGCGGGCACCAAAAAGTTTTTTAATAGCCGAATGTCTAACAAGCATTCCAGAGTATCATTTGTCACGATTCGGAGACGTCAACAATCTGTTGGTCCCTTCATTTATGCAAAAAATATAAAACGGTTCACCCCAAACTGTAACTGTAGTGTGACCTTAGGCTCTTTTCACACTATCCGGTTTGTGCACGGCTTTGACCGGACGGCAAAAATCCGAATTTAAAACCCCTTCACGCTATACGGTTTTTTCCCGTCACAAACACATTTTTTGTTGTTGAGTTGTGTGCTGTTTGCTCATACTAGATTGTAAACCGTACGGTTTGAAACCGTGTAATGTGAAAGCGTGCGTTTGGTCGTGTACACCACTGACCTGTCGGTTGCCGTCCGGGCGCCGTGAGTTTCAGTGGCAGTGGACGGTTGCTGAACGGGAAAAAACCGTCGCCGTGTAATGTGAAAGGGGCAATGCTCTTCTTCACGCCACTGAAATAATTTCGCCGTCCGGTTTTTTGCCGTACGGTCGAAACCGTGCACAAACCGGATAGTGTAAATGGGTTATGGTCTTTGATATGGTTGTACTTTTGAAAAGAGTGCTATCACAAATTTTATCACAAAACCCGTATGTAGTTATTAGTCGGCGGCTATTGCTGAATTCTTCTAAGCAATACTCAATAAAACGAAAGATTTGACAAAAATTGTTTTTAGATTTTAAATATGTGTACAAGCTTTCTCATTGCTGCCTTTTTCGATTGCTTGATCGATATTGACTTTTTTTACACACTTATAATGCTTACTGGGCACCGTAGCGCAAGTGGTTAGTGCGTCGGACTACTGAACCAGCGGTCTTGGGTTCGAATCCCGCCGCAAACACCTTAAAAGTTTCTCACAGTGCCCACCTCTTCCGAATGCCTGACAACCATTCAAGAATATCATTTGTCATGTAAAAGCTTCCCAACTCGCCGTTCGAAGACGGCAGAAAACTGTAGGTCCCTTCCCTTCGTGCAAAAATACAACGCGCATACACAAATGGTTGCGGGAAGCTAGGCTTGGTTCTACCTAGGACTGCTGAAGCCAAATATTATTATTATTATTATAATGCTTACACAAAACGCGAGAACATGAAGGACCCGAACGAGAGACAGACAGATAGGCGCTAGTCATAGGAAACTCAGATTTTAGGTTTCAACTTACTCTGTGGGTGGTGTTCAAGATAGCTGGAGAGTTTGTTCTATTGAAAATTTTGTCGTTGCTTATGATTCACAGATGTTTTTTTTTCCAGATGTTTCTTCTTATTCATTGTTAGTGTGATCCATTTCTTTGACCAGTGTTATGCCTTCGCAGGAGGTTTTTGATATTCACTTCTGAAAGTGATTGACTTATATCATTTCGTGAGAAATACATTTTTCGGGGACATCTGGATTTGAACCGTGAACGTTTAGCATGACAACCGACGACGACTACCATAACGCCACAGCCACGCACCGTTAACATATTATTTCAATGCGAGATTCTAGTTTTTGAGGTTTCGATTTGCGAGTTTTGAATATACGAGATTTTGTAATTGCGAGATTCCGATAATGCGAGATTATGATAATGTGAGATTTTTAAAACCGAAATTTTAAAATGCGGTCAATCGCATATACAATCTAGATCTAGGTTCCGAATTTTTATTAGATGATCTGTCCAAGTCTCCGATTTCGGCAGAGTCAATTTTTGAAACTCTCTGGTTTTAAACACCTACCTATGGGCACAAAAATTTCAATTAATCCAGTAACAAAATGCGAAAGCGCGCTAAATGTTTCCGAAGGACTACAATTTAAGTTCACTCTAGTTCTGTTATCCGTGCTTTCGTTACCTCTGACAATTGATTGGGGTTTATAAATAAAATAAAATATTAAAAATACCAAAACATTACCAAAAATTTTATTCGCAATTCAAAAAAGAAAAGCAAAATAAATAAAATGATTTTTTTGACAGATGTTTTTATTTTGCAGTGTTTAAAAATTACCGCAAAATCTGTTGAAAGGTATGTTCATTTTGACAAGCTGCCAACTGCAAGGTAATTTGGCTAGCATTTTATTCAAATTCCTTATTTCAAAGTGTGAAAGATGTATGATGGTGAAATTTCAAAATTTCGGCTGAAATTCGAATTCGGTTCGGTGCAAACGTACCGGGAGAGATTGATAAGTGATGACTATTTAACATGCCTTTATAGGTGAACAAGTTTGACAGTGTTGTTTGTGTCAGAACTGGAAATGGCTTACCTTACTTAAGGTGGCACCACAGCTCGGGGTGAACCTGGGCCTGCTTCTCGCAACCATTTGTGTGTGCGTGTTATATTTTTGCACGAAAGGAAGGGACCTACAGTTTTTAGCCGACTCCGAACGGCGAGTTGAGAAGCTCAATCGTGACAAATGATACTCTTTGATTGCTTGTCAGACATTCGAAAGAGGTGGCACCGTGAAAAAACTTTTAGGTGTTGGACCCGGGCTGGGATTTAACCCGGGCAGCATTGCGTAGTAGTCCAACGCACTTACCACCACACCACGGTGCTTCCACTGTTCTAAGATCACATTGAAAGACCAATTAGGCTATTTTCCTTGCGATTCACGTGTAAAAACCTGAGGCTCTTATTTCCCGGGAACTCCCACACGAGTACCAAAAACAAAAGACTTTCATCCATCGGTTCAGAACTCGCTGAGTGAAGCCGATTTTAGCTTTGAAAAACAAATTAATTATATTGAATGCATAGCTCCAGGATAACGATGACGAATACCTTCCACGGAAAGGCAAATATATCATTCAGATTTGATAAGCTATTCGTTGAGTTATGACCTTGGGAGTTTCTGACATTATTTCTGAGATTTTGAAAAATAAAAAGGTTGAATGTTTTCGAACAAAAACAAGAAAAAAAACTTAACCATTAACATATTAAAATTCTCTTTCTTTGATTTCCGAGAGTAATGGAACAACTAAAGTTTTTTTTTTACTGTTTTGGTAACGATTCCTTTCCCCAAGGAATCAGAGAAGTTTTTTTTTATTTTGACCTCTCCTCTTTTATCAGTGAAAATTTGTTTATAGTTTCAGGGAACCTTCGGGATTCGACTTCAAACATTTTCAAGGTTATGACTGACATTTAGAATGATCCCTCTCGCATGTGACCCATCACAACCTGTTGTATGTGTACCAAGTCTACTTATTTCAATAAAATATTGGAGAAGGCTACTACTCACCCCTGGTTATGAGGGATAAAATATGCAAACGGTTTCGAAGAGTTTCTGGGTAATTGCTTCGTTTTGGGGATTTCCAGGTTGAAAGTCTAAACATATCGTTCAGTACTCTTGTCGTTGTCTTTTTTTTTTTGTCATACCAAACAGGACTCTTTGCGGTGAAGTATCATTTCTGGAGACATATGGAAGGTTGAAGTAAAGCTATCTATATTTACCACTGACTGGTGAAAGGACAACAACTGACGTAAGAGTTTTCAAGTGAGCTCCTTAATGATGATGAATTATTTATTGCATAAGTGATGGTATTTCATTGAGCTTTTTACTTACTACTTGGGAAGGAAGTTGTTGGTTAATGTTTTTCCTTTTATTTTTATACATATATCCAAAGATGATGTTGAAGAGTGGTAACGTTTAGACATGGCCTGGAAGAATATCGATCAATGTGACAACTATAGGGAATGGGCAACACAAAATAGCATGACACGTCAATTGTTTTGAAAGCAATTTGAAACATCCAGGCGAATCTTATTATATGTTTATACATACATACATATACCTATTTAGAAACTTGAGAGGGCACTTTGTATCACATCCGATGTAGCAGAATTGATTTTCTGCGGTTTTTGTCACCGGATGCAATGTGTGGAGAATGATAAGACATCCCGGTATTTTCTCAATAAATGCCAAGTGCACACTATCATGCGAATTCATCCTTTCGACAGCTCATGTACTTTGAAGTGACTACACTTTTACAGTACCAGGGCTCAGCAGAACTGTTACCCGTCATCATTCATATAAAAATATTTTTCAAATACGTCAGTTTCATACACCATGAGTTTGCTTTTTTAATTTAGCACAAAATATTTAGAACAACTTGAATGGCAATAAAATTCATAGACAAATTATTTTAATAAATTCACAATGCAATAATACATAATTTAAATTCTCTATACAAGAAAAGAAAATGTTGTTTAAATACAAATGTTCAGACGCATAATTTAAAAGTTCAAAAAAGTTTTAAAATAAAAATAGAATTGTTCTTTAAATTGTCAGAGCATATTAAATTGAGCGAAAAGGCGAAATAAAACATCAACCGCCCACAAAAGTATTTAATACATTTTAAATAAAATTTAACAATTGGGAAGTTTTTGTGGGACATAAATGTATAGAGGTGAAAATGCCAAGTAAATAAAAAAAAGTGTAACTCATCCATTGATAATAATTATCGGCTTAGAAAAAGCCACTAAATGGTCTATGTCGAGTTTTACGAGATTTTGTTATTTTTATACATACATACATACCTATGTTTATAATATATTTTTTTATTTGCAATTATTTTTTCCGATTGACCATTCCATACATACTCGCATATGTATGTATTTCATGAATGAGAATCTGAATCGTGCTTCGACAAGAGTTAAAATTAAAAAAAAAAAAAAAATACAAATAGTACTAATCATAAAAGCTATTTTTTTTAGAACAGTGGGTGAAAGAGAACAAAAATCTAGAGAAAAAGAATTTATATTGCTTTGGGGCAGCAATCGAGAAACAGAAACAAAAAGACTCTTTGAATAAGGATTATTTGTATGATGATGTAATGATACAAGAATTCTTGAAGTACTGGTAGTTTTGAAATTAGAAAACCGTATCGAAGTTTCAAAGCTCTTCACTTTAGATGGTGCTCAAGTCTGAACGTTGAATAGCAAATCTATAGATAAATCAATTGAGAAGAAAGATTACAAAATTCCGATGGATTTTAGTAAGTTTTTTGTAAATCGAAACAGAGGCCGCCCCGACCCATAGAATCCGTCGAGGTCGTTGCGTTGAATGTTGACGTTGTCACATGGCGGAAAGAGCCATCCCATAGACACACACAGGCGCATTTTCCCAAAAACATGGCCAAAAAGGTAAAATAAAAATGTGTATTTTTTCGATTATTTCCCCTCTCCTAACATATTGAAAGAGTATCATAACGGATCTATCCCGTTTTTCTATTTGCAACCGATTTGTCTAGTCGTGCGTTTGAAGTAGAAGTTTCTTTGAGGTGGTTGTAGTGTTAAATTTATTTTGTGAACACTCTGAATTTGTTTTGATTTTATTTAAATTTTGTGAGTCAGCTTTCAAAAGAAGTTAGTTTGGAATCGTCTGCTGGTGGTAAGTAGATTATTATGTTTGTAAACTAGAGCGCAATTATTAGTAAAAATAAGGTTTTATACTCCTTCACAATATGTCATTTTGTGAGTAAATAGCCTACCTACTTTTCTGCTTCATAAAGTAAAAAGTTGTGTTCCGGGCAAGATCCAGCAATCAAATTAAGCTTGAAATTTACTTTAATACGTCCTTAACAAAAGTTAGCTACAAAAAGTTGCGATATTGTGCGATGTTGCAAGATATCGTGAAGTATAGCTTGTATTTATTTATCCATTATATGCGATGAGACATTTTTTTTATTTTATGTTTAATTTACTCAAATTGAATTTAGATTTTTTTTCTTTATTTTTTATCTTTTTCTTATTTTTTATACAAAATCTTTATTTTTTTGTAATATTTCTAATATAATAAAATTTTTCAAAATTAAATGTAAATTTATTAAAAATTTATTTTTTACTCATTTTCCGATAAACTTATGAAATAATTAACTATCAAAACCAAAAAAAATAATTTTGGCCATGTTTTTTTGGAAAATGCGCCTGTGTGCGTCGCATGCCTATGTTGAGAGATGACACAAACAAAAAAATTTCTTTTCAAATCGTAAAATAATCAGGGCCTCAAAATCGTAAGAATGTCCATTCACATTTTTCGACCATTTTTGGACCATTACTAGTACGCATTTGCACTAACACCATCTATTGAAAAAAAAATCAACCCAAGCCTTTTCTAACATTTAGTTGACAAACAAAAAAAAAAAAACTTATTTTCTATGTAAAATTAATTGAAACATAATTGTAACAGTATATTTGTGGACAATGTGGCGTATACGTAATTTGTTTTCTTCTTTTTTCATTGTTTGCTCTTTCTCTGCCGCCTTTTCTTTCTCTGGGCATTTTTACGATTTTGAGGCCCATCAGTTTTTTTTAACCTATTCGGTTCACATTAACTTATGGTTGTGATTATTAAATACGCCGGATACACTATTTTATCTACATCACCTTTTATATTTTCGAAATCAGCTGTTTCCTGGTTTGACATTTGAAAAGGCGATTGTAAAAGTGAAAACAAAAATCTAAGGAAATAACACTGGTAAACAGTAGTTTTGTTGCATGAAGTTTTATGCTCAATTCTAAATGTATTTGCCTCGCTGATTTCAAATTTGAAGTCCATTTTCCAGTAGCAGCTCTAGTTATTGAGATATGAAGGGCAGACATTTTTACAAAAATGTACCAGTTTTCAAGCTAAAATCTTTTACTACACAAAATTGATTTGAACAAAACTTTATTTTACACGACTTTCTTGCATGAGTGGACCCAGGAGTATTACTCTAAATGCTCCAGCTAAAAAAAGCCATCATTTTTGCATTCCAGTAACCCTGGAATCGCTCTTCCATAGTGTGAATGTCCTGATGGGATCATTCTCCTTGATCTTCCCATAAATCACCCAAATTTTCAGGAAAACGATCTAAATGACTGAAGAGGAAATGTAGCTTAATGTTAATGTTGTGCTGAACGTGCAGTATTAGTTGCTCAATGTACTGAGGGTAGTCGGCCGACTTTTTATTTCCCAAGAAATTTTTCACTACCCAAACGAACTCATTCCACGCAGATTTTTCAACAACTGCCGTACAATTGGTGAAATTTGAATCATTTATTTATTTTCTAATCTGAGGACTATCAAAAATACCAGCTTTTGTCTTTTGGAAACATTTTTGTAATGTACTTGAAACACTCCCCATTTTTCTTAAGAGCTTTTACATACTGTTTTTGGTACCATTGTCACTGTCTTCTAAACGGTCTTGAGATGTAAGATTAGATGTACTAGGTTGGGACTGTGGTACTGACTGACTCATCATTAGAACTCAGAACAGGTCTAATAGCAGATTGCAAGCTAGAATAAATCCACTTGGAACGATTTTTGCGGTTTATTCCAGTAATATTCTCAACACAAAAATAACAGTCATCGTGATGATTGGATGGTTCACACCAGATCATTGGACCTTTGTGCTTAAAAATAGGTCTTTTTTTATTTGCCCATAAACGTAAAGACTGAACAAAGTTTTTACACACCAAATTTGGGATCCAGGGCTTGATATTTATTTCTAATGGCATCCCAAAGATGTCCATGTAGACTTCTTTTACAAAGTCAGACACATTCAAGTGACATTCTTCAAACATGTACAGTGTACACGCCACAAATGAAACAAAAACTATTTGGATAGGTTTCACGAGTTCTTCTTGATGACGACACCACGGAAAATTGATAAAATCTGGTTGATTGCTCCGCCGTTGGTAACAATTCCTCGACTAAGAAGTAAAATCCTAGAGTACTTGTATCCCAAAAACTCGAACTGCTAGATAAAAAGGAACGGTAGATTCGGAATCAGAAACGTCAAATTAGTGAGAAACAGTTGAAAAATCTCATGCAACAGAAAAAAAGTGTGATTTTGTTTACCAGTGTAATAAAAATAATGGCGCAAATTTATAGTCGGTTAAAGTACACTTTAAAATTATTTTAGCACGGAACTAAGTGTTATAATTATAGTCGTCATAAAGCCGACTTTATCGTTAGCGCCTCGTATTAAAGTTTAAATCACCCGAACTTCGTTTTAAATATTTATTATGTGGCAAGACTACCAAGTTTATTTTTTATCAAAACTGTCACTTTTATGTGTGTTCGAATAAAATTTCTCATAGGAACGTTGCAAATTAGAAATTCTTTAGCAGCATACTAAGAAGTGTCTATTATGGAACAAAAATTTAAGTATGCTTTTTAGTTTAAAGTTGCGTATAACTAGTACGGGGTTAAACTGATAAAGTGGGGTTGACTATAAATTTGCACCAATATTTTTGGTTTTACTTAAGCTTTTGTTTTATAATATTTAGCGTTTCAATGCCATATTTCAACGTTTCTTGTATTTATATTTATTTCTTTTAAAATTTCCTTATTTTGATTGCAAGTCTTGTCTAATGATCTGTATACTCTACTTATGCCTGAAGTTAATCCATAATTTGTTTGTTTCTGCACTTTCAAAGTTTTAGGCAGTAAAAAGAAATGCTAGCCAACCCCACAGCCAAAGCTGCAAATCCGCCATGATTTCGCGAATCTGAAATGTCCGCAAGTGAACGATTCTCTTCGAACCGATTCAATGATACCGAATTCCGAATTCACGTGATACATTTCCCCAGCGGATTTAATGATAGGGGTGATTAAAAAAAAAGTTGCCAGCAAGACAAAAGCGTAAGGGGTCTAACAGATCAGTCCCCGGAACATATGGATCACGCAATGAAAAAAAGAAAACAGTCCAGATCAACGAAAAGGTTAAGTTCTGTGTTGTGGTGATTGGACAAGCTAAATTACTTTTGACACAAAGTTGCCATGCGAATGAATATTTTCTTTAAAATGAAAGTTTAATGCGCTTGTTTTATTTTTTATGGAGGATATTGTTACTTTTGACTAACAGATACCAAATGAGAAGTTTTACTACATATCATTATGGGCAGAATATTAAATTACTCGAACATGATAATACTTGGATTGTCAATAATTATTTCTTATTCTAATCTGGCAACATGTACCCTTGACAATTATCGATAATTATAGCAACATTATCAAGCGAAAGGTACACCCCTAGCGAAAGATTCAGTCCTAGTCAGAAATAGCCGAACTAATTTTTAGATCACAAAAATTGATCTTGATAAATAGTAAGATCTCGTATTGATGGTAACGCATACAAACTAATGATCTATATGGATCATCGGTGATAATGAAATACGGCTATTGTTGTCTAGTCTCGTGACTATAAAGCTTATGCCGCAGGACAGATTTCCTTGTTTTCTGTTTTCTGTCATTATTTTCAGTAAGTTAAAGGCAAAATTTAAGAACTATTTAAATAGTCCAATTAAAATAAAATTATTTCATTAAACAAAAAAAAACGGACTATCGCCCATTTTTAAAACAATACCCATCCAACGCAATACAACTCCAACGCAATCATGTTTCTTACTCGTTATTAAAAATTATCAATTCAGATATATTTACTAACATACATAAGTATGTATGTGTGTACAATGTACGAGACGTAGTGAACGCACACAATATCGACCAAATTAAAATTTTCCACCTCAATTCACTTGCCGTTGCTGTTGTTGTAATGCCACCTCAGACGAAGGAAAAAAATACTATATTTTCCTTACCGTGTCATGTTATACCAGATTCAGCCAAACCAGCCAACCGAATACAACACCAACGATGATGGTCGACTTCATCCTGCGGGGATGTTTTTGTACTCAAAAATTAATTTCCCCACTCATCCAGAATATTTAAATTGAATTATAAGTGCTGAGAGATCCTTCAATTCCCTTTCTTAACATCTCTTCTTTGTTTGTTTGTTTTTTTTTTTTTTTTGGTTCTTTGTGAAAATCCATGAAAAGTTAAGTTTTCCTTTCCTTACGTTACGTAAAATCAACTGCTCCATTGAGATTACTACTCAGCGGATTGCAGCTATCCGTAGAGTAGTTGTAAATAGTCATGACTCTGTATTATTCAAATTGGTTTAAAATTTAACACGCGTCAAAGTTCTTCTCTACCGTTAAATAAGGATGCGATAATTGAGTATACATCATATTTTTGAATTTATCACCTGTGTTCGTAGTCGAACTGTGAATGTGCATAGCGGGGATAAGGTTGATAAAAATCGAATTAAGATCGAATAACCCGCCGCCAATTGAGTTAAGAATTTGATTCGGTCAGACGACAGACACACATGTAGGTACTCGTATACTCGTGCACAGACAATTTCCAATGTGGTGGGTGATTAAGTTGTCACTTGTCACCGCTGCTACGGGTATAAAAATAGATTAAAGTGAATGCGATTAATTTTTCGATCTCATTAATTGGGTTAATGCAGACGCAGAACGAGATGTACTACTGGTGATGTTGTGGGCTTGTTGTGCGATAATAAAACACAAGATGTTGTTTTTTTTTTTGCGTTGTTTTATTTTAGATATTCTCTATTTTTTTTGCGAATTTAAGACGAATGTCTGCGTTTTTTTGTTCTTGAATATTAAAAATGTACCTATGTACATCTAGAAAAGGTGATAATGTGGATTTTTCAGCATTCCTTTGCAAAAATTATTTACAAAAGAACAAAATTAAATATTTAAAGTAATATCTATATCACATCGAGCGATTTCGGAAACGTCATCTCCATCGAAATTGCAGCATATTCGAAAACGTAAGTTGCAAAAGTCATTTGTTCGAAAAAAACTGCATTAACATGGTGATCGATAATGCAGATTGCTTCTGTCATTTGTTTGAAAACGTCATTTGCGCGTCATTTGCATTGCAGGAACGCAATTTTTGCACGATTACAATTATTACATATTTTCGGAATCAGTATTTTTTTCATTTTCGATTTTCTTTTATTTTCCAAATATTTTTTTCCATTTGTTTTACCCAACGAAACTATGAGATTTTCAAGAAAAAAAAATCACACAACTGCGTGTGTTTACAGTTTGACGTTCGCAGATGATTTACTTGCATTGACGAACAATTTCACAATTATTTTGACGTTTCCGAAAACGTCCATTTCTACGTTGACATAAAGTTTATACGTAGTTGAAAGCGAGAAACAATTGCAATTTGTATATAAAATTCACAGAGGGAATTATTTTGGTACTGCGTCGAAAAGAACTCTTGGAATAACTTCTCTGATTGACGGTAGCTACGAAGTGCTATAAATTTTCTATTTTGTTATTGTTTACAAGCGAATAAGACATTAATATTATAGGCAACTCAATGAACGTCAGAGCGAAATTTTGATTTTACTTTTTCCACCTGGAGTGTTCTTAGAATCTGAAACTTGACGTGCATACATATTTAATGGGAATACAAAAAAAAAAATGTGATTTTGAAATCAGACATGCATATGATTTATTGTTACAAATTCACCGAATTAGAAAAACCAAAACACTTGGGTTCCACGAATGCGTTCGTTTGTCAACAAACCCGTCGATTCGAAAATTGTATTCGTTGGGAATTCGTTGAACATACCCTTTTCATATGTATGTACTCGTATGTATGTGTATACAAGAAATTGGAAACAAAGTCTCCAAATGGGAAAAAAGACACAACATTTTCATATTCTACAGGACGTTTGTGTTTGTCAAATAAAAAAAAAAACCGGCCAAGTGCGAGTCACAGTCGCGCTCAAAGTGTTCCGTAGTATTAAAGCTAATTATATTTTGTTTAAATATCTGTTTCGTTGTGTGAACACAAAAAACGAAAACGATCCACCTCTATATTCACTTTACAAACTTATAATAAATAATATTATTCACTATAAGAAATTGGATAAACATTAAGGGGGTATTCTAGTATAGAATTTTGAAAAATCGTTTTTTTTTTTTCATATTTTTAAAGGACCTTCAAAAATGTATCACCCAAACGTTTCCTGAATTATCCTACAGAAAGTCTCTTATACACTATGAATCCTTAGAAAGTCTCTATGTAAAGGTCGTTGCAACGTATTTCTTTAAACGCGTTTTTCTCGAAACTACTTTTTCCAACACGTCTGGCATAATTTCTCAAGTTCTAATGAACCGATTAACTTGAAATTTGGCGTGAATTCTTTCTTTAAATATCCCTCTATCGCAGGAACTAGAATTATGTAAAAATTTTGTTTTTTACTATTTTTAAAAAATTAAAATCTTTGAAAACGGGCAAAAAATCACTTTTTTAAACAGGCGCCATTTTGTGAAAAAAGTTCAGTAGTTCAGGCGATAGCGACATTCTTACTGATTAAGATTCTTTTTTTGTTTGTTTTTTTCGTATCACCAGAAGGGTTGGAATCATGTCAACAAGGACGTACCCTTATTTTTCACCGCCCCACAATACCAGCCTGTAATTTTTTAAGTTTTGAAAAAAAATGTTTTTTAAATTTTTTTCTGTATTGTTTTTTTTTATCGAATTTTAAAAAAACACCCAAAATTCGTACCGCTAGACTAGAATACCCCCTTAAGAACACGGCCGAGTGTGTCATTAACCTTTTTTGCGCTGTACTACTGAGTTCAGGGGTATCAAGTTCGTTTCCTGTCAAAATCCGTATTTTTTTTATTTATTTTTTTATGGCAGCACAATTTCAGATAGCCTTTAATATTTCCAAAATTATTGTTAATATCGAATAGAGAGAATGTCATTCAAATTGGTCCAGTAGTTTACGGCCGTTTTCGAAAACGTCATCTGCATCAAATTGATTTTCTCAAAATGTTCTTAAACGTTCTAAAACGGCCACGGCCTACGAGTTAATCGGTTGAGAAATTAAATTTTTCGACATAATATTGCATTTTTCGACGTGAATTTCTCAGAAACTATACAACTTACGAGATTCGCTATATTTTTCTTTAAACTATGATTTTTGCATATTTTTGACTTCAGTAGGTTTCGAGAAAAATGTGATGTACTTTTGGTATGATAGACACCAAAGAACCCTAAAATTCCATTGCTCAGACCCAGCATATGCCCGAAAACGTCTCGCAATGAAACGGAATCCTGTTAAGAAATTGCGCAGTAAATTGCCAAGGTAACAATAAATTTTCCAGATATGAACTTGAAATTACTCATTCTGTTCGTGTGATTGATTTAGAAAAGAAATGCACCAGATGGCCAAATCACCAGTTCTGTTTTTAAACTAAACACTCACCTGTTATTTATCTGTGTCGCAGTTTTTCGTTTCTCGCTTTATGTAAATATTTTCTAAGATGAAGCCAGATGAAAAGAGATATTTATATTTACAAACAGATTTTTACATTTTTTTTTTAAACGAAATAATTCTGTTTTCGACAGAAATATATAAAAAAGAAAAATCATTTAAACTCGATCACTGTCAAATCGAGGATCGTAAGACCATCGTAGCACTGTTAAAACAGGTGTCTTGAAGATAAAATCAACTTAAATTTGGAATTCAGAGGTTGCTTCAAAGTTCTTGCGCGCGATTTCAAATAAGGGGTTCGCGGACTTGCATGCGATATTTCGACAATATTTGGTCTTGGCATTCAAAATTGATCATCAGCTTTGGAATTTTTAAACTACGATACTTTACTAAAATGCAATTTTCCAGTCCAAGTTAAGAACTTTCGCCATCCATTTAAACCATTTTGGAACTAAACATCATATATATTAGGCTATATAGACTTTGAAAAAGCTTTCCAAGTAAAAATAAGACCGGATAACTATCCAGGCTAAGGTTTTGTTGTATTTAACATTGAAAACATGTTGCGGAAACATGTTAAGACTATAATAAATAAATAAATATTTGGCTTCAGCAGTCCTAGGTAGAACAAAGCCTAGCTTTCCGCAACCATTTGTGTGTGCGCGTTATATTTTCGCACGAATGGAAGGGACCTACAGTTTTCTGCCGTCTCCGAACGGCGAGTTGGGAAGCTTTACATGACAAATGATACTCTTGAATGCTTGTCAGGCATTCGGAAGAGGTGGGCACTGTGAAAAACTTTTAAGGTGTTTGCGGCGGGATTCGAACCCAAGACCGCTGGCTCAGTAGTCCGGCGCACTAACCACTTGCGCTAAGGTGCCCAGACTATATAGATTTGAAAAAAAAAGAAACACGTCTATTATACCTGTAGTATAGGTACGGTACCATTTGCGGCTGTCACACTTAACCAATTTTAACAAATGAGGTGTTAAAAGAAAGATAATTTTCTGGAGCACTGACGAATTGCAAATTCACTTTTTTATTATTTTAACGAAATGAAAATCAAATCAAATTAAATATTCTACCCAAAATTAACTCCCAAACGAATATTTAATATTTAAAATTCATCACTTGAGAACTGACATTAATTCACCAAAATGGCGGTCAAAAAACATTGTATTGCAATATTTTTTTTTTATTTTATGACTCTCTGTCCTCTAGTTGTAAATAAATTTTTTCCACTGAACGCATCCTTCAATAAATGAATTTCAGACTAAATAAATTTATATCCAATCAAATTAAAATATTTGATCCATCCAACCGCAACGAAGAGGTAAAGTATGCATTTGAAAAAATTAAAAATATTTAATTTGTGGCACTTAGCGGATGGCTGCCATAAGTCAAAAGCCACCACACGACCCGATAGTGGAGGGGAGGAGCAGAGAAGAAAAAATTGCAAAACCTATGGTAAACGGAAAAAGGACATTTTTCAGCATCGATGCTCGCGGACTTGTAAACAAGGATTTCTTTTTATAAAAAAAAAAAAAAAAAAACATAATCAACCATCCGTGGAAGAGAAACTCTGGTTCCCTGCTGCCGTTGTTGATGCTACCACTGTTGGTTTATTCAGTGGAAAATAAATATTTCACAAAAGAACAATGACTGATAGACAAACAGGCAGTGCGGGCAAACGAGTGGGGATTCTAAATTTGTTTGCGTTTCACTTTAAAAATCGCATATCGTGTTATTGTTCCTGCGTACTGCGCGCGTGCGGTCAATTTTATTTCCGAGTAAATATTGCCGCATTATTTACATTTTCAGTTTAATTGTCACAGCGAGTTATTAGATGTCGATTTTGTCTGTTTATGATTTGTTATAGTGACCTTTGCTATTTAGATTTATTTTGGTTGACTTTTAATTTTCAAAAACATAGGAGCAGCAAACGATCGATAATCCATTCAACAAATCCGCTCCTCATTGAAAATTCTTTAAAAGGTTAAAAATGTTATGCTATTGCACTAATATCAGACTGTAATCATATCTTTTATACACATCAATTTTTATTGTATAAGGATTATGACAATCCTTTAATTTGCATGATGAAGTAGGAGAACTGTTGGCAGCTCCAAACATTTCTCTCCAACACATACTCGTACGAATATATCCATTGGTAGGAAAAGCTCCTTAATTTCCACTTCAGCACTTCGCACTCTAGTCTATAAATCTTCAGATTCATTTATTTAAGTTTTATTCTCGCGGCTCGTAAAGTGTAAAATCCCTTCAATATTTGATTACAACTACGAGTATGTTGAATGTATTGAAATCTTCGGTTGATCCTTGTAGAGTATGTGCGAGCCTGTTCTCTCCTTACTTCTTTCTGACTGATAGTGATACTCAAATGAGTAATCCTTGATGCCATAAAACACAATATACATTCTCCAAGTCCCCAAGTCCTTAAGGAAAACAAAAAAGAAAAAAAACAATCACCCAGCTGATGAGAGTAACGAGTATAATAGTGATGATGACGATGAAAAGTATGAAAACGAGACGTTGACGATGTTGTAGATGAAGATGGCAAGAATGACGATGATAACGATGATGGTGGTGAACAGAAAGGTTTGTTTTACCGAGCCCCTGGCCTTGTCCTAATCATAAATTTTCATAAGTCTCATGACGGCAAGGAGAAGGCGAACTTTCGTTCAATCCGCACAGAGAATGATGGCACTTCTATGTTTGGGTATACATTCTCGATGATAGAAGGGTATAAAATCTGGTGTGTGTGTGTGTGTGTGTGTTTTCGTTTCATGTTTTATCCATCATTCCCTCATTTTCTTCTCTTCACCATCATCATCAACAACATATAGCCATCATTATAAAAAAAGGATACTCGTTGGTAAGGGGCTTCAATGTCATATCGAAATTTTTTGCAGGTCATTTTAAGCCTTTGCTCCACTGCAATCGCACACTTCGTCGTCCTTTTCTGTTACACCTACTATACGCCTTGTTTACTTTGGCACAAACCCTTATTTGCTAGAACAGGCAAAAAGATTCGCACATAGTTAATGGTGAAACTACTTAGATACATATTTATATGGTTCTCTGGAGAGTTCGTTACAGGGTTCCAGTGTCACCATTACGACAAACTTTCGTTATTAATTCATTTATTTATTCACTTATTAATTAGATAATATTACGTACTCGGGAATATTTCTATGAAGATAAGTCAAAACGATGAATATACATACAAAATTATGTATCTTCTTTAATCCTTACATAGTATAAAGCAAAGTCCCGATCGGTGTCATATTACGTTTGTGGTAAAGGATCTCAAGAACCGCTGAATAGATTTTAACGATTCTTTTGGTATAAGATTACTAATTTCTCGGAAAAGGTTTATCAATTAGCTTTGAATTAAATACATTTTTAGTTTTAGAGTTTAAGGGACTTCAAATGAGAAAACGAAAATTCAATTTAAAACAAACGGCTATTACTTCAGAACAGCTTCTCCCATGTGATCGATATTCATTCTCAGCTTAATTACATTCAATACGCAGATTTAAAGACTAAAATCATATCTGTGCAATTGATAGAAGCTGAATAATAGTACAAAATGCATTCGGTTTTTTTTTTTAAATTTTTTTTCAAACAGATGCTGAATCACAGCACTCAGTCGCGATCGTGTGGAGTTGATGATGATTTTTTTTTTTTTAAGTCGCACTCCTCCAAAACGGCTGGACCGTGAAATTTTTTGTGTATACATATTTGGTAGGTATGAGAATAGGTTGCTAAGTATATTTCATCTCGCTAGGTGGCGCTGGAGTCAAGTTATTAATAACTTCTAAATGTATGGACCAAAAATGCTCATATTCACAGTATACATATGTTGGTTCAGTGCCAAAAGAGAAAATTATATGATAAAATCTGGACCCGATATCTGGCGCTGGAGTTAAGTTATTAGATCCATATATAAAGCCTTTTATAGACTCGGAAACTACCCAACCGATTTTGGTAAAATTTTCAGAGCGTTTTTCTTAATATAGAATAAATCATAGCATCAGTGCTCAACAACCGGCGGTTTTGGTAGCTGTCTTACAAAATTTCGTAATTTCAGGTGAAATGTGAATATGAAACATTTTGGTCAATTAATGTAGACAGACAGACAGACAGACAGCCAAACAGATAGATAGATAGTTTGACAGACAGACAGATAAATAGAATGACATACAAACAGGCAAACAGACAGACAGACAAAGCGTCCGATTCTTCGAACTAAATGACAATATATGTATGAATTGTAAGTAACTCTATATTTTTTCGACACGGGCGAAGCCGGGCGGGGCAGCTAGTATATAATAATCGTTGGTGCGTCTGTGTGTGATCGTGTAACTTTTGAACGGCTTGATCGATTAAGGTCATATTGGCATGATATATTTGTTTTTTTTACATGATGGTTTATAGCGTCCGAAAGGTGGCACTGTAGTAAAGTTATTTAAACAAAATAATGGGATTTGTCATTGAATTGAACGAAAAGTTCAGAGGAGACAATGTTTTACTGCCACATATTCCAATGATACCCACCGACACGCGGCGACGCACGTACCATTTCAGTTCAAAGGTTTACATTTTTCAATACGTTTGGCATTTTCGATGACGATAAATGTACATTCACAATACAAATGACACCATTTTCATGCTTGTGTACCCTCCTGCTTCAGCAGTTCATCAATCAAAGTAAGACCCAATTTATATTTCCGACATCTTAACCAAGACACTAAATACAATTAAGAAATCAAACTCATTGCGCCACCTACCGGAAAGGGCAGAACAACGTCTGACGGGTCATCTGGTAGTGGTGTATATCTAAAATTATAGTTTAGACTTACAAGCTTTTTCAAGTTCATAAATTTGCTTTAAATCTAGTTTTGGAATTTTCAATTACTCGTATGTTCATCATTTGAAGCATATGCACGATTGAAGTAGCTAGAGACCACAGACAAATTTTCAAATTACAAATACAAGTTTTCAGCTGGTTACAGTGATGGCCAGGACCACGTGGAAATACCATACAATATACCTATAAATGCGGTATATCCGTACACATTACAGCATACAAGATCCTTTAAAAGGTTTTAAATCATTCTTCATCATACCAATCGATATGTTCCACTTGAAGACAAATATTTTAATCCCTTCCATTCGTGCAAACAGTGCAGCACGTACACATAGATAGCTGCGAGAAACTAGTCTTGATTCTTCTTGAGACTGCTGACGTCAACATTATTCATGTCTGAACTCATATCGGGCTTGGAAAATCAGCAAGACAGATTTTGCATCCCGCAATCGATGCCTGGATTTTCGGTGAAAATTTTTCAATTCCGTTGAAGTATTCAAGAGAAGTGATATGAAAAGGGCAAGACATGAAATGCCCACCACTCAAAATTTGACGTTCGTCCCGCCATCTTGTTTTTGTGCTTGCCAGATTAAGTCAGCCATGAATAATGTCTCGTGCAGACGCCGTGTTGGGATGACAAAGCGATGTCAAATGTCATGAAGTGTGTCTTTTCCACTGGCTGAGGTTGCGCTATCGATTTGTAATACGTCATTCATTCAATTCAGTTTTATTCGAAACAAGATGGCTCAAACCAGCAACATATGAAGTGAATTTTTTTTTTTTTCTTTACAAATTTTCTTAAAAATTTAAAATTGAAATTTTCCTCTGATTTTTACAATTTTGAATTTTTGATTTCTTCAATAAAATTTCTAGTTTCACATTCGGGATTTTTGCCTTTTGGGTTGTCGGGATGGCAAGATTTTGGATTTTCGGTATTTTGGGTTTTCGGGATTATGTATTTTCGGGATTTTGGGTTTTCGGGATTTTGGATTCTCGGGATTTTGGGCTCTCGGGTTTTAAGAATTTTGGGTTTACGATTTTGGTCTTTCGGGATTCTCTATTTTCTGGATTTTGGGTTATTCGGAGTTTAGGGTTTTCGGGATTTTGGGCTTCAGGGATTCTGTCCGTCTCCGTCTATCCGAATCAGCCGTCAAACTGACATTCGATATTTTATTATTATTATTATTATTATTAATTTGTATTATTATTAATTTGTATTATTATTAATTTGTATTATTATTAATTTGTATTAGTTTTTTTTGTATTGGCTTGTACTAAGCAGAGAAAAAATAAACGAAAAACTGTCCAATTCCTTCTATTGCGTCAAATGCGTGTATGTAGCGCTTGTTTGAGAGGTGACGATAAAATATGAAACTTTTGAATTTTTTTTTTCTTTCTTAACAAATTTTCTTAAAAATTCAAAATTTATATTTTCCTGATTTTTACAATTTTGATTCCTTCAATAAAATTTTTAGTTACACATTCGTGATTTTGGCCTTTTGGGTTTTCGGGATTGCAAGATTTTGGATTATCTGGATATTGGGTTTTCGGGATTTTCGATTTTCGGAATTTTGGGTTTTCGGGATTTTGTATTCTCGGGATTTAAGATTTTCAAGGTTTTGGGCTCTCGGGTTTTAAGGATTTTGGGTTTTCGGGATTCTCTATTTTCTGGATTTTGGGTTATTCGGAGTTTAGGGTTTTCGGGATTTTGGGCTTTCGGGATTCTGACTGACATTTGATATTTAACGAAAAACTGTCAAATTCCTTCTATTACGTCAAATGCGTGTATGTAGCAGGTATGTTATGCAGCGCTTGTTTGAGAGGTGAGAAAAAAAATGAAACTTTGGCTATGACTATGGCTTTAGTTTTCAGTTAAACATCTACAATTTCAATACTTGTGGGGATGGTTTCTTTTAAATTCAAATAAACGTGGGACCTGTTCATGTAATTTCTTTGATGTAAAGCCAAGAGTTTTGACTCATCAGGGGCGTCCAAACAATGTGATACGAATTTATAATGAATTTTCAAGAGATGAATACATAGTTCAACAACATTTGAGATATCGCTTAATTAATCGACGCTGAAATATGAAATCGTTTTCTCAAAGAATGGCACGATAATAAATTATTTAAACATTTATTAGCATCTTAAAATTAAATATTTAAAAAAAAAAAATATTAAAATCGAAAATCAATGCCAAGAAATATACAAATACGATAGGTACACGTTCATGTGTTGGTATATTTTTATTTGTATCGAATGAAATGAAGAAATTTTCTGCATTTTGCACTTGTTGATTCGGGCAAAGAATTTTGTATCTCCTACAAATATATCTCACATAGTCAGTGATCTCTCGGTTGCAGTTAGCACATGGGGAACATCTTAATTAGTCATAGAGACTACACCCCGCTGCCGCCACATCACCTCCCGCAGACAGACAGACAGCCATCATAGCATAGCGTAGCACTTAACTTAGTTGAAAATGGAATAAAAGAACAGCACTAACGATGATGCCGTGTGTGGTACACGGCGATGATGAAAATTGCTCTCGTGGTACATGAAACATTTTGTATCTTTTTTTTTTATTTTTATTTTTGCTGCTAGTTGCCAGTTGGTGTAAAGTATGAGGATGCTATTTCAATGGCGCACCGTAAAAAAATGTGCACAGTATAATAAATAAACAAAAAAACAAAATAAACACGAAGGATGAAAAGAAAGGCGAAACATAAAATGTTGGCGATTAAAGTTCGTTCAAATGTGAAAATTCATTGTCAGAGTGTATGATTGTGATTGTTTCTGTTTTGTTTATTTACAAAAACATTCATAAGGCAATTGTTTGGACTTTTTGTTTTGTTTTTCAGAGGCACTAAAAAATTAAGAATTGGACAGCAGTTTGAAGGTTAGTAGAACACACAGTGAACGAGCATATGTATTTAGTGCGAGCAGATGAGTGTGAGCTAATGCTAATGGAAAAGAGTGCTTGTTTGTTTTTATTCATTTCATTCAGTGTTTTGTGTGTTTTTTTTTTTTTTTTGTATATTTATAGGCGTGACAGTTATCATTTAAAAAATTGTATTACAAGCGGAAGAGCAGAAAATTAAGTGACAATCAACAGCTGAAGTTCAATGCGTGTTCTATAAATTAAACTAATTAATCTGGAAGCAATGACTAGGAGGGGGGAATTCTGGGATAATGTGCGTATTCCTGAGAAAAATTACATTCATACAGGCGCCTTTATTCAAATTGTATGGACAATGTACTTCCCTTTTGATAGGGTATTTGAATGTCCTACGGTAGTAGTTATACAAATTCTACATTTGGGTAATCTATTTGCAGTTTATTTTGGCGGCTTACCGGTTTTTTTCTACCACTGCTGAAAAAGTAGACGTTTCTTTTTTATTTTCTTCTCTTTTAGGTGGCGCTTCAGGTTGGGGTGACCAAGGGCCTACTTCTCGCAACCGTTTGTGTGTGCGTGTTATATTGCATTATTGCACAAATGGATGGGACCTACAGTTTATTGTTTACTCCGAACAGCGAGTTGAGAAGCTTCTCATGACAAATTATACTCTTTGAACGAGGTGGCACCGTGAAAAAACTTTGAGACATTTGCTGGGATTGAACCCGGGCAGTATTGCGTAGAAGTCCAATGCACTTACCACTACACCACGACACTTATGTATTTTTCGTAAGTTTTATAGCACAAGTTCTACTATCATTAGATGTACTCGTAGGCATTGCCAAATGAGATTTTCTGTTTCCTTCATGTTAGAGGCACTAAGTTACATAAAAAAAAAAATTTGTGTCAAGCCTATGCACGACGGAAGTGAAACTTCTTAGCTTCATATAATTGTGGACAAAGGAAGAAGAATTTGTGACAAAAGGGAGAAACATTCATACAATTTTCGAATTCATTGGATATTCAAAGAATATTCTCCGTTATTTTCTCCTCAAAAAATCCTTGAAAAAATTTAAGAAATTGGGTATGAGATGACACATAATAATTATGTATTTTCCATCAGAAATTTTCCTGGCTTTTGAATGGATCCAATTTGTTCGGATGTCTATCTAACCCCACTCTCGAATATGTGTTCCGGTGTCCATTTTACCCCAAACCAACTTTCAACAAAAAAATGTTTGATTTCCATTTTACCAGCTATATATTCATTGGCCGTCTTTTATTTACAAATTTCTTGTTTCAAAAAATATATAGTGTATGTATAAGTAAGCAATGTCGTGTTCTACTTGTCAAACCCCTTCATTTGATACCCATGTAAATGTAAGTAGTACCCATGTATGTAGTAAATATAACGGAAATCCACCATTTTGGGGGGCGTCCGCCATATTGAATTTAGAATGACGTCATATCGTATTGTATTCTTCTCGCCAAGCCCTTTCATTTGATACCCATATTAAGGATGTAGTAAAGATAACAGAAATTCGCCATCTTGGGGCCGTCCGCCATATTGCATTTAGAATTACGTCATATCGTATTGTATTCTACTTGCCAAGCCCTTTCATTTGATACCAATATCAATGCGGTTTGAAAAGACTAGTCGGATAAAAAAGAAAGAAAAAGAAGAGTCCGCCATTTTGCTTGGTGCGCCCGCCATATTGAATTTTTCTGTGACGTCACATAGCCTAGGACACTCTCCGGATAAAGACGAATCCAACGACACCTCATTTGTTGAAATCGGTTCCTTGGTTTAGGCTGTGACATCCTTACATACAAACACCACCTAATGATGACGGTTTTTCATGACGATATTGAGTCGGTTATACTCCGGTAATCGAAAATGCATGACGCGCGTAAAGAAGTTTCACTTCAAAAACTTGGTTTGTTGAGTACGTTAAACATTGGGTGGTATTAATAAAACCCGACTTTACTCAAATATGCAGCGATTGCTAAAATTTTGAGCATTTGCTCGGATTCGTATGCGAGAGAACTTATTTGAGCATTTGCTTTGTTCGAAAATGGCGTTTGCTGAAATTTCGAATAAGTCTAAACATTTGCTAGGAGAATGTCAAGCAAATGCTCACTTCGAATTTTTGAACTTGCTCTTAAGTTTTATTCATACCAATTTCGAGCAAATGCCAAATGCCTTTACTTTGCTCAGAGATTTTACTCGAAGTAATTGTTTTTTTTTTTTTTTGGAGCCTTTGCAAGAGCTGGCAACCTAAAGCCGGGAATAACACATTTCTCGTCCACTTTGTCAATCTCATTGACCCTTTGTAGTGTTTTTATTTTACACCTAAAAGTCCACAATAAACTTAGCTACTTACGGTTTTTTGTTTGAAATTCATTGGACTTACCTGCAAGAAAAAGAAAATAAAAAAAAATTAGATTTAGATACAGAAATGTTCAAAAATTAAATATTTTAGTTAACAACTCATAAATTAATATATGAGATGTGAGGATGTACATCCATACAGTGGCGAGCAAAATAATAGCAGTGCTACTTTGAAGGCACCATTTTCCTTAATATTTTTTTTTGTATTTATATATTTTGCGACTTTTACTGTAATACTATACTTATCAACAATTATGTCGTTCACGTTACGTTATATTGCAATGGTAAGCCCTCACTTTTGCATTGAAATATCAATCGGTAGTGCATCTCATACTTTTTTAAGGGAGCAAAATAATAGCAGTGTTTATTAGATTTCGGTATACAAATTTTGTTTTGACTTGATTTTTGGATCTAAATTATACAAAAGTAAGTTCAAACCTTCTGCTTTTTATTTTTTATCAAACTGTAGTAAAACCGATTAATTTGATTCGATAAAAGTGGGTCGTCTTAAAAACGTACAAACAAATTAAGGAACTCTTGGGTGTAACGCTTAAATGATAAGCAATGCTGTAAAATATGAAATGAAGGTTAAAACTCGCGGCCGAAACAAAATACTGCATCCGTCAATGGTGAAACGTTTTGTAAGGTACTCTAGGACATATCTTTCTGCAGCAGATACCCAGATGGTGGATTTGTTTTACTTGACATGTGGTATTCACACTTTTAGAAGACGGCTGAGGGAACACAATCTCAGTGCTCGAAGTCCACGACAAGTCCCACTTCTCAGGAAAATGCATATATCAAAAGGTGCCAGCATCTTGTAGACTCTGTAAAACGGCTTTGCGCAGTTGTAGCAATTAATAAAGGCCATGCCACTAAGGACTAGTATATTCTTAAAAACATCTCATACTAATTTATTTAAATTCAGTATTTTTTTTGTACTTTTTTGATCAAATAAGCTGGTGAAGAAAGAGCACTTTTTTGATAAATGTCACTTCTTCAATGGCACTGCTATTTTTTTGCTCGCAGCTGTATGTATGTAGGTACATACGAGTATGCTAAGCCAGGGTCTCTTACAAGCTTAATAACTCCTTTTCGAAAGTTATGGATACACAGTAAAAAAAAATCTCTTAGGCGGACAGCGACCGTCGGAGAATTTTTGTCCACTCAAGAGGAGTGTCCACTTAAAGGGAGGGAGGTGGGTTGATTTGTAGTTTTTTTTTTTTCCTTATTAATTTATGAATATATTGTCCGCGTCCGGTGAGAAGGGGGTTCCCGTCCAAGAGAGGTAAAATTGTCAAAAAAAAAAAAAAAACTATATAAAAATGGTTAGAGAAAATGTCTGCGCAAAAGGAGTGTCCATTAGGAGAGTTCTCACTGTATTTTCGTTTCTTTATCCGCTACGTAGGCGCTGTTTGGGCGTTCCTTTTACCAAATCTTTGTCTCAAACTGATACGTCAAACTGACTAGTTTTGTAATCAATTTCCTCTCGCATCCTCTTCTCTTGGATGCGTACACTTCGAACCTAAAACAGCGGCAGTGGTAGACGACTTTCCCAAAAGATTAGGTTGAAATGCAAAAATGAGGGGTAAAACTATACACCGTAGAATGAATAAATAAATAAAAATTAGAATAAAAATCCCTTTAAAGAGAAAATCCTGCTAGCCAAAACCAGAATACCAAGTCAACTTAAATTGGAACTCATCCAACAAATCGAATTCACATAATTCACTTTATTTCATTTTCTGAAAAGGATTTCCCTTTCGCATTAGTTCATGGTCATGGAAAAACTATTTTCCACACACACACTCTCGTTAGCACACAAACAGAATTTGAATAAAATGCTGTAAGTTTTTGGCTGGCGCTAAGCATAATTAATGGGCTGCACGTCAACAACAGACAGGACTCTTTATTTGAAACAGCAACTCATTTATTTTTCTATGTACACAATATGTAACACAGGCGTGTAACACTGTTATGTAATATTAATTATTTTTCATTTTTATTTTAAAAGGCTTAAAATACTTAAATGTATTTATTTTTTTTATTAACTCTTTGTACGTTTTGCCTTTTAGTATGGAGTGTAAATCCACTTAAAATTTGTAGGTAAACAGTTAACTGAAAACAATTAACTTAAATAGGTTACCAATTTTATTCCTTAAAGGAGGACGTGATGTTTACTTCTGTGTAAGGTGTCGTAGTGGAAATTTTTATTCAAATTAATTGCATCCGAGCTGCACGTGACTTACTGATGAAGTGGAACAAAAATGCTGATTTTAGAATGGGAACGATGCATGGAGCTGGAGATTTGGTAGAGAATTTTTATGGTAACGCGGATTATACAGCTGGAGTCTGAGTTATGCAAAATATTTCCAAACAAAGCTGTGAAAATGAATTGTTTTACAAGTTACAGTAGTAGTCACAACTTGGTTGGTTGGTTGGTTTGTGAGGGTGAGGACATATTCCCCTCTTCACGTAGGCCACGAGTCGGGCCCGTTGTATAGCGCTCTATGTGTCGTGCAAACTACAGTGTTTTTGAGAAATCGATGGATCTAAGCGATGTCAGGTAGGACGTTTCTTCCCAGGTGTGCGTGTCTTATTGAGCATTAAGCCGGACAATCGCAGAGGAAGTGTTTGATACTTTCGTCCTCTTCTTCGCAACCCGGGCAGGTGCTGTGCTGCACTAGTCCCAGTCGGTTTGCATGTTTGTTCAAGTTGATGTGTCACGTGTATAGGCCAATCCTCAGTTTTATTTGAGCTCTGCCCAGATTCAGTACTTTTCTTTCCCGCTGTGAATTTGGATTTTCTATAATTTCTTTGGCAGCCTTTCATGTTTGGATTTGACTGCAGATTTGAGCGTGGCGTTTTGTGATAGACAGGCTATAAGCAGTTTTCTCTGCTTGTATCGCCGTGCCTATGGTATTAACTGTGAAATGTTCCACGTCTTCTGCCCCTGCTCATGCAAGTTCATCCGCCCTCTCGTTTCCCGGTATGTTGTTGTGGCCAGGTACCGTGAGCAGGTTCACTGTGCATGTGCAGGATCTTGCAAGTTTGTTGAATTTTTCTTTGTATTCTTTCACTAATTTAGATTTAGTTTGTGAGCACATGTGTACGCAAGTATCTCTGGTATTGGCATTAACGAGTTCGTCTACGCCCCTGAGAATTGCAAAAACTTCCGCCTGGAAGACAGTTACCGAGGGTTCTAAATGAATGGATATATTTATCGGAGAATCTGGACAGTGTACACCAGCTCCCGATTCTCCGTTTATATGTGATCCATCTGTGTATATTACTATAACTCGTACTTCAGCGATCGCTGTACCATGTTGACATTTTTCGCGGCTAAGGAATTCGACTGCATAGTCGGTTTTGAAAATGTATTCCTTTTCTATGAGATCACTTGCGTTGCTGACAAGTTCAGATGATTCTGAAACATCTTTCCAGATGGCTCTGTATCCCGTAAGCCCCTCGTCTTTAAAGTGACCCAGGGTCCACAGCCCCGATGTTCTTTTGACCTCAAGTTCCAAATGAAGAATATTAGTCTCCATGGCTGCTGCGTATGTACTGGATAGGGCTCCAGTTATCCCTAGACAGGCCATTCGCTGGGGATTTGCTAGTAGTGTTTTTGCGTAGATGTTGTTCACAGCTAACACTCCGTAGAGTAATATGGGTTTCACTACACAAGAGTAGATCCATTGAACTAGTTTTGGTTTCAAACCACGTCTTCGCGAAAGTCCTCCGACTGATCCAGAAGGCTCTTTCGGCTTTGTTAATTCTGTTTCACAAATTCTTTCTCCAAAGTAGCCTTTTATCAAGTATAACCTCTAAGTAGCTTACATGGTACTCTAGGTCTAGTTGTAAGCTTGGTAGTAACAATCATCTTTTACGCTCATCAAAAAATCAAACAGTAGCGACCACCAAACTCACTTTTTGGTCGTTGTGAATGGAGAGCTGTCGTCCTGACAGTTGCTTGAGGGATTTCGAATTGATGCAAATAGGCAAGTTTCA
Source organism: Brachyopa scutellaris (assembly GCA_949775065.1). Taxonomy (NCBI): domain Eukaryota; kingdom Metazoa; phylum Arthropoda; class Insecta; order Diptera; family Syrphidae; genus Brachyopa; species Brachyopa scutellaris. Next base: position 106,609,240 of record OX459113.1, read on the forward strand.
GTGCCGTGGTAAAGAGCGACGACATCTGTCATTTGTCATTTTATTAAATCGAGTAGATTTTATTTGGCAGCTGTCAGCGCAATCGCAACATTATTTTAGACAGTTCAAAAATGCTATGAAATTTAATGGAAAACTGTTTACAAAGCTGAATGTGGATAATCTAATATTAGCGCAATCGTAAGATGAATGTGAAGAAAGTACTCCTACTCATAGAAAAGTTCATAGCGACTTGAATCTGACATCGTGACGTTTGACACTTACATATTTCAATTTGATATCGCAAACTGTAAAGCGGCCCTTACACGACGCAATATTGTTGCACAATACTCGATATTGCGCAGTAATACTGACCGTGTAAGGCCACTCTCCCGCTTGTGAGAGTTTATTTCTGCACCGATTTCAATGATTCTAACACTGATCGAAAGCTTATTAACTGGCTTTGTTCATCAGTATAAACAAATTTGAAAAAATGCATGAGTATAATTAAAGTACTACCTCGATAATTCGAACTATTAGAGACCTACCCTAATTCGAACCACGGAGGTTTTCGAATTACTGGATACTTTTGTCGTACTCAATATTTCGGATAAAAATGCAGTGTAAAGCGGTTTTATGTAGTAAAATACAAAATCTTGTGGTGCTTTTGTCTTTTGAGGACAGTTCATGTTTGTCTGACAAAAATGATTGAAATGTAACTTAAAATCGTAATTTATTAAAATAACAAACCATTCACAAAACCAATTGACACAAATATGCTAACTGCGCGCAAACCTTTAATGTTTTTGTCTCAAAAACTTAAACTTACATCCTACCGAAATGGAATCGACACGTCTTTATTGTTAAAATGTTTTCTCCTAATATTTATAAGAAAATAATTCGAACTCTATAACAGTTAAAGTATCCAGCAAAGAAACGACGGAAAAAAAATTCGAATTACAGAGTACCAATTTTTGCAAAGTGTTCGAATTACAAGATACATAATGTAAAAAAATAGCTGTTCGAATTAGTGGAGCGTTCGAATTACCGAGTGTTCGAATTAGCGAGGTAGTATTGTACTACGAAAAAACATTATAACCTTTACCTACGTTCTCTTTTTTTTTTCATTCGTAAACCATAAACGGTTGTAGGGTTTCTACATGCGACATTTCTTGGACTAGTATGATTTAAAGGACTTATGCCCGGTTTCACCAACATTTACAAAAAGTGGTTTTAGCCAACAGGACGTTAAAATATATCAAACCATTAAATTAAATTCTGTTTCACCAACTCCATTTATTGAATTTTTAACTAACAGGCTGTCAGTGTATTTGGTAAAAAATTTGTTTTTAGTGTACTTCAAATTCTCATGGGGAAAGAGTGAAATAGACTTAATATTAACTTATAAAATAGAAAAAGTCAGCAAATCAATGAAGTACATTGTAAAAATGACACGGTTTGTGTCATAGGTTACGGGTTGTGTCGTGTGATAAGGAAAAAATAATGAAAAAAAATTGCATAATAATACAGAATATGAAATGCTTACATATGGATAATAAGAGCATGAAATGCTAAAACGGAAAAGGGGTACCATTTTATTGATAGCAAATTTACTTCCTCAATGAAGAAAATGTCACAAATGTGAAAAAGATTATTTTATTAGGTTGAAATCACGCTTTTTAATTTTAAATAGACGAAAACGGCCTGTTAGTTTAAGGGGCTGTTTAACGCGATTTTAAACTTAAAAGTGGTTGGTGAAACGGAGAAACGTAATTTTAGGAGTAAACAGCCTGTTAGATATTTAAAAGTGGTTGGTGAAACCGGGCATTAATCCTTAATTAGTTAGAAAAATAAGGAGCCTTTTTTGTCGAATAAACTACTTAACTGGTCATTATTAATTCCAAAGAAAATCAAATCAAACCAGACTGACAAGAAAAAAAATGTATTTCATGTCGATTGCCATCTCACCATCGAATTACTTTCTAGTTCACTGCATAGAAATTTCCTTAAAAAGGATCCACTTCTTTCGATAATGGAAAATAAATTAACCTCTCTCTCATAACAAACGAAATCCATTACTCAAGGAACGTTGAATAAGACGAAATAAATCCATCAATAGCTATCGAATCCTTCGAACCAAATTGAATGCAATGAATCCTTGCCCACTCAAGTTTCTTAATTCTAAGTAAAATGCGACGGCTTAGAAGGGAAGAAAACAAATCAATTTCTACTCAATCATGATTTGTTTACTTTTGCTCGTCATTTTCTTACAGGGAAAAAAAATACATATTCCAAAAAAAAAAATAAGAAGAATAAGAAAAAATCTTTGCATTAAAATATAATCCATCAGCAGCGGTGTTCCCTTTGAGTGTAACAAATCATTGATAATGTCAAAATCAAGTCTTCCACTTGTTTCGCAAACTAATTCCCGAGAATCCATCAATCAAATCAATTGTTAAGGGCACACGGGGCCTGCATTAGGCTGCTCCCATTCCGCTCGATTAGTTTGAGTTCGAACATGTCGAAGTCGAAACTAAAATATTTACGTCTTGAAGCTAATGGCTGCGCCATATTTTCCCCAAAAACGTCATCGTCATCATGAGTTTTCATCGTGCAGGAAAGTAAACTTAATTATTAATAAGTTTTCACGTATGTGATGTGTCACATTCTCTTGCCTTTGGGGATGATTTGAAAATTGAAAATATTATATTCGTAGGAAAGTCGATGTGTACCTACAACAAATTGCATTGAATTATCCAACCGATGATGACAAAAATGCTGTTCCTGGTGCCAAAAAAGTCTCACCAGCAGAAGGGAACATTCATTTCGCTGCAAATCGAGGGTGGCAAAATTGGGTCGCATCGATGATGATTATGACTAAGTGATGCTGATGAGAAACGTATCCGTAGTTTGAACGAGATGGAATTTTAAGAAAATAATTGAACTGGTGGTTATATAAGAGTATGTGGTAAACTATCTACAAGTTCTAAGGTTATACTTTAGATAGGTTATTCGGTCGACATTCATTTAATTCCAATCTATAGACTTGAATTTATCTATCTATACTATTTATAAAGACGTAACTACTTTTATGTATGTTCCAGCTAAACTCGGGAACTAATAAACGGATTTTGATGAAATTTTCGCTAAAATATTTGTTGAGTTCCTCTGCAACGGATAGGCTATATATTATCGCGCTCTATACCTTAAATTATCACAATTTTTTTTTTGTTTGTATGCTTTAAATTTAAACACTTCCATGCACTTTACGTGGTAACGCGTGCACTTATTTCAATGAAATTAATTTGGTTAATTTCAGCATTTCTTACCAAAGATTTTAAGGTATAAATCATTTTCCTACGTTACCTAGAAGCTGAGAAATAGACATAAACAACGTGATTTTTGATGGTTTTGATTAAAAATCATAGAAAACCATTGAAATTGCCCGTCAACCTGCTGGGAGAGGATCACGTTGTTCCCAGTGGGAAAAGTTGTAACTGCTTCCATGGTAAGGGCATATTTCTTTAAAGAAAATATTGAAAATGTAAGATCTTACCAAAAGTAACGCCTAGTAAGCGAATGTGTAACACATCGAAAATCTTATTTTAAATATTATTGAAATTTTACATCGATGCCATTACTTATTCGCCCCTTCGGGTAGGGGATAGAATATACCCGAGGTAGGCATGCCTGTCGTAAGAGGCGACTAAAATCCAATCTCCGTATACCGAGTGTATAGTGTATACAAAAATGCAATGGACAAAACAAAAAGATTAATTACCCCAGGTGGCAGTCCAGCTTTACTGGAAAATCCACCCTCTTCGGAGGTCGGCTCTACGGATTCTGGGGAGAGCCATTTATTGCAATCCAATGACCCTTTCACAAGAAGTGCAAGGGTATCTCGATCTCCTCCATCAAGATCGAATAACTCCGGGAAAAAAAGTCCGCCGGGAGCGCCGCAGCGCGAAAATCAGGACTTAGCGAAATATAAAAGCTTTGAGGAAGAAAATAAAGTACTCCGAATAAAGCTTAACGAAATGGATCTACTCTATCAAGATCTTAAGAAAGAGATAGATCTATTAAAAGAAGAGAATAAGGTTCTAAAGAACACACACTCGCAGAAAGAGCGCGAATGTGCTCCAGCACTATTAGATAGTCGGGAGTACCACACCGATGAAGAAGAGCTAGCACGCGAAACGAATCGGGTCCCTAAGAAAAGACCTACTAAAAAACGGAGAGCCGGTTCTTCGCCCGAAGTCGTGCCCTTAAACGAAGAAAAGCGTAAAGAACTGCAAGAAAATCAACGTAAAACGCAAATTCGTTTACCGCCACCAATAAACATCGTCGGGATAACGGAATATAATAAGTTGCATAGCCTCCTTAAAGGAACGATAACATCGAAATTTAAGGTCACATCTTTGAGGAATAATGCGTGGAAGATTAACGTCGATGACCATGACGACTATCGCGCACTGTCCCAGAAACTTAATATCGATAAGATTCAGTGGTATACTTTCGAAATCAAGTCAGAAAGGCCACATCGTGTTGTAGCAAGGGGACTTCACCCCTCGTGCACAAAAGAAGAGATTATGAGCGACCTTCAAGACAAGGGCTTTAAAATTCTTGATGCCGTTAATATCATCAAGAAGGAGAAGCAACAATCCGAAATAGATAAGGACATCTTGGTAAGGCGTGGACTTCCGCTTTTTATGCTAACATTCGATAAAGCTGATAGTATCGACGATATTTATCGAATAAAAACCATATTGAATATCGTGGTCAAAATCGAGCCCATGCGTAGAAATTTAAAAATAATTCCGCAGTGCAAACGTTGCCAAGGATTCAATCATACGCAAACGTATTGCAAAAAAGAACCACGGTGTGTGAAATGCGCCGGAAATCACCTCTCCCAAGACTGTCGAGTAAACAAGCAAGCCTCTGCAATCTGTGCTAATTGTAAGGGAAAGCACCCGGCAAATTATAGAGGCTGTGAAGTAGCCAAGGAGTTGCAAAAACGAAGAGATACACTCCATAAGCCTCAAAATAAAATAATAAAACCGCTAACTAAGGCAAATGGTAAGATCGGTCAGGAGAACGTAAACAAACAAAAACCACCGGGTTCAGAGCGGAAGAAGGTGGTGATAACAGAAAAGCCCTCGACTTCTGGTCTTAAAATAAACGGTAATAAAAAGCCATTAGAAAAGACATCGGGTAATAGCCCTCGGACAGCAGGAGTGCAGACCTACGCCAAGGCTGCAGCATCCGAAAAATCAGAAAACCTCGAAATCCCAACGGACCCTGCTTCTCAAGTTTTCTCAATTATTCTCGCGAAACTTGAAGAGCAAAGCAAAATAAATAAAATGATTCTCGATAGGTTGGTTAAGCTCGAGAGTTATTCACGGAAAACGCGTACTTCACCTAGAATATGAATGAAAAAAGAATGTTAAAAATATGTACTTGGAATGCAAACGGACTTTTGCAAAAACTTGACGAATTGGAAATATTCATGCGAGAAAAAGATATTGACATTTGCTTGATTTCTGAAACTCACGTGAAAAAGGAATCGCATTTAAAAATAAAAGGATATACTGATTACCACGCTTGTCACCCTTCGGGCAAAGCGAGAGGCGGATCTTCCTTGTTTATTAAAGACTGCATTGAACAATGCGAAGACCTAAAGATAGAGCTTGAAACTCTGCAACTGTGCACAATTCGAGTTAAAAATAGTCAGCGTACTATTAAAATCTCATCTATCTACTGTCCACCGCGTTCCGCGCTTGAAAAAAGTGATTTTACTAACTTATTTAAATCGCTGAAACCTAATTTCATTATTGGCGGCGATTTTAACGCGAAACATACGTTTTGGGGCTCTAGATACATCTCGCAAAAAGGTAGATTGCTCTATGGGGCAGGTATGGAGTACAGTTGTGATTTTCATTCGACGGGCAAACCGACTTACTGGCCAGCTGATACTTTGAAAATACCTGACCTGATCGATTTCTTCGTTGTGAAAGGAATATCTAACAACCACATAAAAGTTGAAGAGAGCTTTGATCTGTCGTCTGATCATTCCCCAGTTATTTTGACATTGAGCGAAAAACTAGTATATAACCGAGAGCCAGCAAAATTAACTGGTAGAACAACTAACTGGGAAGGCTTTAGGAACGAAATCGAAGTAAATGTTGAACTGAGCGTACCGCTTACGACACCCTATGAACTTGAGGTTGAAGTCGATCGCTTCGTTGAGATAGTACAGCTCGCCTCTTGGAATAATACGCCCAATCCAAGAAAAACGCCGGACAAATACGGTCTTCGATATCCTTCTGAAATAAAAGAATTAATCAGGGAAAAAAGAAAAGCGCGTAAAAGATGGCAACAGAGTCGTGCTCCACAGCATAAAGCATATCTGAATCGTCTCTGCAATTTGTTAAAGAATAGCATTAAGGATTTTAAAAATCGTGCGATAGGCTCTTACCTTGAGAGTTTAACAGCGAAAAAAGATTCCAATTATTCCCTTTGGAAAGCCGTAAAAGGCACCAAAAGGCCCAAAATCCCTGCGCCGCCACTTAAAATAAATCAAAATGAATGGGCAAGGGAAGATAAAGAAAAAGCAGATATTTTTGCCGCCCATTTGGAAGAAACCTTTAAACCGAACGTTGGTCAAGTGGTTCATGACAACATCAACATCACAAGGATGGTAGTTCCACCATCTGACGATTTAACGCGCAGATCTGCGACGCTTAGAGAACTCGAACGTGAGATCGCGAAACTAAAACCTAAGAAAGCTCCTGGTTATGATTTGATTACCGGAGAAATTCTCAAAGCCTTACCTAGAAAAGCATTAATTAAGCTTCTCCATATTATAAATGCTGCACTCAGATTAAAACACGTACCGAGCCAATGGAAAGTTGCGGAAGTCATAATGGTTTTAAAACCAGGAAAACCGTCATATGAAGTAAAATCATACAGACCAATATCGCTTCTTCCAGTCATATCCAAAATTTTCGAGAGGATATTACTAAGGCGTCTACAACCGGTTATAGAAGCAAATAATCTAATACCTGACCACCAGTTTGGGTTCAGAAGTAAGCATTCGACGATTGACCAGGTGCATAGAATTACTAACGTAATCGAAAAAGCACTAGAAGAAAAAAAGGTATGCTCAACCGTATTTCTTGACGTCTCGCAAGCCTTTGATAAGGTGTGGCACGATGGCTTGAAATGCAAACTACGACAAGTACTTCCCGCAAACCTATACGAGATTTTGAATTCATATCTCGGGAATAGACTCTTCCGTGTTAGAAATGGAAATGAATACTCCGAGCTCAAAGAAATTTTGGCCGGCGTACCGCAAGGAAGCGTTCTGGGGCCGCTTCTCTATCTGTTATATACTCGTGATATACCGAAAGAAGATGGCACTATCCTTGCTACGTTTGCCGACGACACCGCTATCCTAGCGGTAGGTAAAACAATCGAGGAAACGACTGCCAAACTGCAAAACGCATTAAATAAAGTAAATGAATGGACTAAGGACTGGCGGATCGCCCTTAACGGAACTAAATCTGTTCACGTGAATTTCACTTATAGGAAAATTAATGACTTGCCCATTTTTATAAATTTGGCCCGAATACCCTTTGCAAATGAAGCCAAATACCTGGGAATGACACTCGACGCAAGGTTGAAGTGGAATTCGCACGTGAAAATGAAACGTAAAGAACTAGATATCAAATATAGAGAAATGTACTGGTTGATCGGAAAACATTCCCACCTCAGTACCGAGAACAAACTGCTTTTATACAAGCAAGTGCTAAAGCCGGTGTGGACCTACGGTATACAACTTTGGGGTTGTACCAAGAAAACAAATGCCAATATTTTACAAACCTTTCAAAATAAAGTGCTAAGAGAAATTGTCCAAGCACCGTGGTATGCTAGAAACGACGATATCCACAGGGATCTCGGAATTCCGACAATCGAAGCTGAAAGTAGAAGCTTCGCGCGAAAACATAGAAACCGACTAATCGGACATGTTAATAATACAGTCCTACTTATTTTGGATGAGAGCAATTTATTGCGCCGACTACAAAGAACAAAACCTTTCGACTTGGCGAGATAAGGATTAACCGCGTCTAAATTGTGGAACATGCAGGATCTTTCATTGGAAAGTAACCTGCCAAACGTTTATATTTCGTGATAGAAAAATTGCTTGATAAATAGTATAACTTAGTTGCAGTATCTAACAAAATTATATCGAAGGGTGGTGTTTTTGGTCAGTAAGAATCTGACACTACTATGAGCACGCGCTTGCTATTCTCATAGTGTCTATGGAAGATTTTCACCTACCCTCGGCAAAAAACAAAAAAAAAAAAAAAACTTATTCGCTTACCAGACGTTACATTTGTAAGATGTTTATGTCTCAAAAGCATTCTTGGATTAAAATACAGTTATTCGACTCAGAAAAATACCAGACCAAATCCTTCAGGAATTTTTTCGATGCGGCATCATTTGAAGTTTTTTACTAAGCGGTGCCAGTACTTTTTAGTATTAATAATTAATAATAATAACAATAATTTACGAATATTAGTAAGTGCTTACACGCCAGGAAGCAGTAGCTAATATTTTCAATAATTACCGTAACTGATTCCCTATAAGGCAAATAGTAAGTACTTACACGCCAGGATGTAGTAATTAATGTTTTCAGCAATTATCATTCACCGCGGAAACCGGTAAGCCTGTGGGTAAGTGCTTACCACCCTAGGACATCCCCATTTAAATGTAATCGATTCTGTAATAAGGAAAGTAAGCGCTGGTAGCTACCAATCAGCACTTACAGAATCGATTCGGTAAGCAGTAATTTGCATTACGAGTATGTAAGCTTTTCCCTTCGCTCTTGCTCTTGCAGTATGCTGAGCGAATCGTGTTTTGTTTTTATGTGGTCGGATCATCTTCATCGCTCATCCGATGGTGATAATGATGACTGATGAAACTTTGGGGAGCTGTTGTGTGGGTGTGCATACTGGGGAAGGTTATAGATCTTTATTCATACATGTGCATATAAAAATGAATTTCTGTTTCTTTGTGTTTTTTCAATAAAATCCGATTTCCGAACTACTTCGCCGATTGAGCTCAGACTTGGACATAAAGTATGTTTGAAAGAGAGAAAGACTAAGCACATAATACAATTACTTTACGGTAGGTGAACCAATTTATATTAATGAATTATTGATAGAAAGTTATAATTTTATTAAAATCGGTCCGGTAGTTTACGAGTTAATCGGTTGAGACATTTTTGACGTGTATTTCTCAAAAACTATACAACTTACGAGATTCGCTATAGTTTTAGTTAAATATTTAGCTTAACATCTGCAAACTGTAGTTTTTCCATATATTTGATTCAGTAGTTTCGGAGATGCGGTAAGCGGCACCATATTTTTTTACGCATTTTCGGCAATAACTCATAGTTTCCAACGGAAAAAATTGCGAAAGATATTTTTGGAATCTTTGCTTCGAGCCCTTTCGAATGATATATTTTTCGGAATTTTTCGGATTTTTTGTTTCGAGTTAACATTTTGCCCTGTATAGTTTCATAATATTTTCGAGTGATAGGTTGTCTCAAACATTCGGACCGCCGTAATGTATAAGTGTGTCAAATTTCAAGTTTCTAGGAGGAACGGTTCTTGAAGTTTTTATCGTGACATACATTTTTGAGTTAGAGCGAACTTATAATTGTTCCGTTTTACCATATTGGTATATCCAAATCTACCAAAAACCAAACAATTCCAGTACCTATGAAACAAAGTTCAAAAGTTTATACCGAATGTTGTTGCTTACACGCTTAAAGGTTGAGAAACGTTGACATATACCATGGGACATTCTATTTTCTGCACCCTTATAATGTAATGTAATGGACCATAATGTTGTACACCGCTACCTCTACGCTAAGGTCTATTCACTTATATTCATTAACACAGGGATGTGCTGAGACTCTTTACAAATCTCAGCACTATTCTGGTTTCCATGTTTCATTTCTCCTCCGAGCTCAGTAATGCTCTTCGAATATGGAGTGCCCAGCATCCTTGTAGCCCTATTGATTTCCTGTTCTGATTGCCAGTTTATTACGGGGAGTTCTAGTATCATTATTTTGTTGTGCAATGTCGATCAGTGATACAACGGTTTTAGTTATCTCGTCTAAAAGTCAAAGTCAAAACTGTAAACTCTTAAGCTATCAAGTTTAATCTGTATCTACTGTATCAGTATTTATGATACCAGTATCCTTAAAAATGGTGTGAGGTCAGAGTACCAGGTTTATGGCAGATCGACTCATGCAAGACTAATAGTAGGGTTGCCACTCCATTAACGTAGATGTGATATTCTTATTTTAAATTTGCAAACGGATACACTACCTACGCTTTAAGCTGTTTCAATGGTTTTGTGTTCTCCACATAGAAGAAATTATTATGTGGGCTGCGAGGATGTCTAATGAGATCAAAAAACCACTTAATGCCTACCACCTCGCTCGGTCATAATTTGCTCTCGTCTTACGTAGTTTATTTTGTTTATATGTATATAAAAAAAACAGATAATTAAATTAAACACCACATCGTGAAAATGCTTGAGAATGAAAAAAAAAAAACACTTTTCTTCTCTTCCTCGTTACCTAACCTATATCTTAATCAGTTTCTGTTTCTTATTGCCTTTCTGTCTTCGTTGCGGGTCGATGGAATAAAATCGAGAGACAAGAAGGCGAGTTTTACAAAAAAAAACAAAAAACAACAAAAGAAAGTCAATATACAACGCGTATCCGAATAAATACACATAAAGCTCCCAAAAAAAAGAGAGGAAAAAAAAAACAAACAACAGATGTGCAATTTTTATTGGATTTTCGTCCTTGAAAGGGAATGTGTTTCCATCCTGTGGTGTTCTCTTGTATACGCGTATTTTCCGATAAAAAAGCAACAACACAAAAAACATTTTCACTGAATATCAAGTTCGTAATGAGGTTTTGGCAAACGGATGCTGTGGTGTCACAAGATACCACCGAACGCGGTCGTGAAAAAAGTGTTTATTTTTATACCGTTTTATTAGTTTGTAGAGCAGTTTCAAAGAGTGTTTTAAAATACACGTGAGAAGAATTTTCCAACGATTTCAGGACGAAAATAAAATTCCCTTTGGTCACATTCGCATTAAAAACTAAAAGCGGAGGAAAAAAAAATGTAATTTCTAAATAAAATTGCTTTCCAACTTGTAAATGTATCGCTAATTGAAAGCAGAACACGATGGTCTGGTGATTTGTGCTGGTTAATTGCTTACATGAGAGGCGAACACGACATCCCCGTCCATTAATTGAATTATAACTACAGCGGCACCATGTAATTAGCCAGTGTAATAATTTTGCGCTGAAGGTGAAATCAAGTGTCGAATAAATCAAATTTTAAAATTCCTTCATTTTGGTTGTTTTGGGCGTGGTGACACAGAACAGTCATAAATTGGAACACTCTCACAAAAGTAGGAACTGTGGACAGATTCTATAACGAACAAAGCTTGGTCCTTGACAGATTTTATTCGCAAGCACTTGGAAGCGGACGAATTAAAAAAAAAAGTTGAGTCATCTATGAAATTAAATTTGGTCTAACACATCGTCGAATTGGAGCTTCCACCAAAAAGACGAAATCTCTAGTCCCAAGAACAAGTAGGTCGAAGAGCATTTTTTTTTTGTTAAGAATATTTTTTCGAAACTCAGTGAAATGTTAGGAAATTACTATTTTTTACCTTCCGTACTCTAAATCAATCCTTCTTCTAAAAGAAAACTAAATAAAACTGTAGAGTAAAAGCTGTTTGAATGCGCATCACGCAGCAACTACTGGACGGATTCATATGTAATTCATATTCATATAACTCATCTTTCTACCTAGTCTAGTCATAAATACTGATACAATTTTTATTGCAACCGATTTAAATAAAGTATTAGTTGCACACTTTTTATGATAACCGTTACTTAAACCGTTATTTAAACCGTTGGTTTTATGCTTCTTTATCGCGGACAAGGTTTTTGTTTTTAGTAGCTTACAATCATGGAATGGGGTGACATCAAAAATCGTGTCGTTCTTAACGCGTTATACCAGTGTAATATGGGAAGAGGTGATATCTTACCAAGACACTGTTTTTGAAGATGTCGTTAAGCCTCTTAGGCAAACAATGCTCGCGTACAAGCACTGGACATTCCAAAAATATTCTGCTCCAGCCCACAAGGCGAAAACCCCTCAAGAGTGGCTAAAAACAATTAACCCAACAACAACAACACCGGATAATTGGCTAGCTGGTAGTCCGGACCTCAACCCTTTGGATTAGAAGTTGTGGTCCGTTTTAGAGTGAATAGCCTGATCTACTCATCACCGAAATATTGAGTCTTTGAAGCGAGCCCTTGTCGCGCTGTCGAGAACTTTCCAATGAATGAGCTGCGTAATTCGATTGATGATTGGCCAGTGCGTCTCATGTCATGCTTTAAGGCAATTGGCGGCCATTTCGAATGAAGTCTTCCATAACTTGTAGCTAGTGATTTGACAAATAAAAAGTATAAATTTGTTTTTAAAAATATCAGCGCGTTTTTATTTTGCATAGGTTTTTCTTTGTATCAGCATTTATGACTAGACTATCCTGAATCTGAGCTATGCTCAAAATAGTTCATGAAATGTTCGCCAACAATTTTTCATCAGTGGAGACCGCAGCCAACTGCCATGCAGCAGTGGGTGACGTCATAGTAAGCGCGCTCAACACTTCTTATACATTAGGTATGTACATACATTATATAAAAAGTAATGTTTGTATGTTCGTCCTTTATTGCGTTCACGCATCATTCATCCGATTGCGATGATACTTTGGGGATGTGCAAAAAAAAAAACATTGTAGTTGTTCGCACGTCAGGGAAGGTTCCTTCTACATTGCATTGGGGAAAGAATTCTACTTCATCCAATCCCATTTTTTTTTTCCCAAAAACAAACGCATTCATCATAGTCTCGAAACTGCATTCAGTGGTGACAATATAATCGAATCCTTCTTAGTCGAATTATGCGAGTCAGAGGAAAAAAAAAAAAAACAGAGAAGGAACATTAATTAAATTGTTTGTTACTGTGGATACTTTAGCATGGGCCCGCAGAATAGTTTGTGATAGTACCAGTCTATTTAGTCTCCGATTTCCTGGTATGTTGAAACGTTGAAGAACATGTTTTTTTTTTAATGTCGTTTTCGATTGGGCTCTTCATATTTCAGATTTTTCGTGGTGAATGGAAAACAAACGAGATTGATCTGTTTTTCTGTAATTATATTAGTGTGTCATTTGACATTTTGTTCGTAAAATTAAAAAACAGGAAAATAAATAAAAAAAAAAAAAAATAATAAACACAATTTTAAATACACTGGCGCAAATGTATAGTCAACTCCATTTTATCAGATTAACTCCGTTCTAGTTATACGCAACTTTAAACCTAAAAGCATACTTTAACTTTTGTTCAATAATAGACACTTTTTAGTATGCCGCTAAATAATTTCTACTTTGCAACGTTCCTATGAGAATTTTATTCGAACACACTTAAAAGTGACATTTTTAAAAATTAGTAGTCTAGCTCCATATTAAATATTTAATACGAGGTTCGGGTAATTTTAACTTTAAAACAAGGCGATAATGATTAAGTGGACTTTATGACGACTACAATTGTGAAAACACTTGGTTCCGTGCTAAAATAATTTTAAAGTGTACTTTAACCGATATAAATGTTCGCCACTTTCTTTATATTTGTTTTATTTTGTACATAATATTTGTGTTGATTGATAGCATTTTGATGTGCTGCCTTTAAATTTCGTATAAATTGTTTTGGTGTAGGTGCAAGTAGGTGTGAATCTCGAGTTGAAATCGGGATTAATGAAAATTGATCTCGAGCTTTTTTGCCCGTTGCAAAATGAAAACTGTACTAGAGCGATAAAAATTGTTCGAGATAAAAAAAAATGCTTTTTTGCCCAATCGAGAACCACATAACCCTTTAGCTTCGAAAAATCATATCGACTTTCCAAAAAAGCATTTAAATACTTTCTTGAGGAAATACGTCAAGTTTTGCAACTTAAAAAAAAAACGGCAGTGGGGCGAGGCAAGACGAGAACGGGTTCATAATAAGATACGCAGAATCTTACAAATTTATTTGCTTTTATTTTTGGGCGCTACACCATTTGTAACAATTTGTCTAATTGTTGTCGCATTGATGTTTCTTTGGGTGTCAGATATCGAGTGGTACATAAAAGCAAGGTGATGCTTTGAAAAAAATCTTTTCAGGATATATGGAAGTACATATGTATGTATATCAGTAAGTTTGCGACATTTAACCTTTTCGTATAGATCAAAACCGAAACCCAGAATACAAACTTGTCGACCCCGACCAATTAAAACAACAACAAAAAAAACTTATATCGAAATCCGCCGGGAGTCGGACAGAATCCAGAAAAACATAGTCCCGAAAACCTAAAATCCCGAAAATCCACAATCTCGAAAATGCAAAATCCCGAAAATCCCAAAAGCCCAAAATCCCGAAAACTCAAAATCCAGAAAGTTTTTTTTTTTCGTTTTTCGGAATTGTGACTCCAACCCAAATCCGCGTCACCTCTGAATTCAGCTTTCAGCATATTTTCAATATGACACTAAAGCCGTGTGCCAATTGCGTTAAAATATTATCGTCTTGCTAATTTTTGACGCTAGTGAGGTGAATATAGACTTCAAAAAATTAGCCGGCTCTGGAGCTGCATAAAAAACTATCCTGCGGCTAATGTTTGACATCTGTATATACCCATGAAGGGATGAAAGAGACGATGAGAGCTTTTGTGTTTATTTCGGTTTTCCTAGTCGATTGTCGGTGGAGAAATGTAGTGCACTAGTGTTCACATACGATGGGGAAACTACCCATTGTGAAAATTATGTAAAAACCAGTTCAACATATTTTTTTATAAAAAAAAGTGATTCATATGAGCAATATCGTGTAAAAACAATTAAAATTGATAGTTTGAATAATTTTGATTGGTGAAATTTTATCTTTGTATTTTCCAGTAACGAATGACGAACTTTGTTGATCAATCATGTACACAAATTACACATAATTTACAAACAAAAGTATTAACACGGAAAATAATTATTAGTTATGATTTTTATGTTTTTTTTTTTTTTTATTTAAAACTGGCAAAACAGTTTCGTAATTTTAGTTATCATCAAATGTGATGTGAATAAAATGACAGGGAAATTTTTCAATTCTAGTGGGAAATTAAAGAAAAATGACACTTAAAAAAATCCCATTTAATCCAAGTGACACGGCAAAAAGCTAAAATTTTATCCACCTCTGGTAGAAACGTCAAATATTAGCCAGTGGATAAAAATTTAACGCAATCGGCACATGGCCTAAAGGAACACTATGGTTTAATTAAACAAAATAAACATCTGTCAATTGAATTTGATAGCTTTGAAGTTGCTCGCTGCGCTACCGCAACTAATGACATCTACATATCAGAAATCTCTACTATTAAAAACAATCAGCCTTACAGCAAACAACTAAAAAGCGAGAGCACAGCTAAACTGGATGCGGAGCGGACAAGTTCGAAATAAACGAAATAAAAAATTAAGTAAATTAACAATTGAAAGTTTTTATGTTGACAAAAGCGATATAATAACATGAAAGTAGTCAATACATAATATGTTACATTTAACTTTTCTGAAGTCTGTTTTTATTCCCTTTAAAAACTTTGTGCAAAGAATACCTATCTCTTCTCGTGTTCCAGATATTTGCATTTGTATTTATTTTTTAATTTGCCTTTAAAAAGCAAAACCACTGTGTATTCTTATGTATGTATATAAATCACAAGAGTGGGGAAGAACCACTTTAACCTCTCAACTGCGTATTTATCAACTTTGCTTACTTAGATACGAGTACTTTGTGCGTTTTTAAATACCGCAAACCTGCTTTTCCGCACACTTTGTTGTTGTTGTTTGCTTTTTTTTTTATTATTATTATGACTGTAATAACAAACCTCCCCAGCTAATCCTCGTCGTCGTCCGAGCCAATTAATTTATAGCCAAGGGTATAACCACCCCCCCATCCGTTCACTCGTTTGTCCATTAGAGAGTCATGCGAAAGAACTACCAACCCAGCCGTCGTCGCTTTTATGTTCGCACTAAACCAGCAAATGACTTCTAAACAATTAAACTTACCGTAAAAGAAAACGAAGATAAAATTTCATCAAGCTACCACCTACTTATTTACCCGCCTACCTCTAGTTGCTTCAGGTCCTTAAAGCGAGTGTGTGTGTTTGGCTGTGTGTGAAAATGTGAAAGAAATTACCATTTCCTTCTGAAAATGCCACCACCAAATGCTTTCTGTGCGTTGCCGTCTTTTGCAAAGAAAAAAAAATAAAAAATTAAAAATCATTCTATTATTTCTCTCTCTTTGTCGTTCGGCTTTTCCTTCTCCCGCTCGCACCATTATTAAATCAGCATGTCCTTGAACAGGAGAAAGGCATTGAGAGAAAAAAAGCAAAACACAATTCAGGCAACCCTACGCCAAAGTTGGCTTTTTAAAGCGCCTAGAATAACACGACCATTTTAATGGCGGCAATGGGAGACGAAATTTATAAGGATCGGTGGTGGAAGGACTTTCTATTTCCAGCATTTTTTTTTTATTACATCTGTTAAAAATGGGAAAATTCATTATCACCCGCACATTATTTCTCATGCAACGATGTAATTGTCCTTCCGACTTTGATCAAGGATGAAGAGAGAGCAGGTTTGCTTGCCTGGAGGCAATGTCCTCGTTTATATTTCAATGATTGCAGGACATAGTGTGGTTTTATCTATGGAGCACACTTTTTGTTTGCGGTGAAGGTTTACCAATACCAATAGCAATTGGAAAATTGGATGTACTCGTGTGTGTGTGTGTGTGTGTGTACAAAAACCGTCGGAACATAAGAATTAAATCAAGGGCGTAGAGACAAGTCCCTGTAACACGCAACCCACAGAACCAACACCAGATGGAAAGGAGTGAAAATCCAAATGACAGGATATCTGTTTAATTTCTGCACTGAGAGTGCGCTGTAGCACGCTGCCTGAAGGCGCTTCAAATAATACTATACACATGGATGTATCAACCCACAGAAAGGATAGAACAGCAGGATATTATGAAATAGTCTGCCAGGATACAATGGGAGGGGCGGGAGAGAAAGCTCTCATAAATGTGAAATCGAATAGTGTATGGCACTCCACCGACGAGATAGTTGAAAATATTTTGCATTCAACAGCTTGGCCATCAGCTTATGTGTAGTGGTTTAGTGGCTCAGCTTGGAAAGGACAATGTTTGCTGCTGCTGATATTTATGAACTGCTTATCGTAATTCGCGGCGAAAAGGAAGAAGAAAATTATATACTTCCACAGCTAATTCTTTGCAGGATTATCCGACACGTGTGGGAATCCTTCTGACTGCGGCAACTGTGATTGTCCTTGATACAAAAAAAAAAAAAAATTCATTCAAGAGGGTTCCGTTGACCTCTTCTCTTTGTTTTCCATATTTTCCGCAAGTATATATGTATACGAGTAGGTATATCCAATACACATCCTTTTCGTCCTTTCGTCCTTTCGTGGACGTTCGTAGTACACATGAAAATCTCAGAGGCGTGTGTTGAACATCGTTTATTATACATACACACATATTTATGTACGTTTCCTTGGGTGCCGAAGTACTACGCGAGGCAAAAGCAAGATGAATGTTTCAGAGATTGGAAGAAGGGTATCGGGCCGGGCCACTAACGAAGCAATCTCGGAGGTCAAATGGAGGAGAAGTTGCGTTTTATGGCTACGAAAATGTTATTGTTGTTTTGTTTTGCTCCTTTATTCGTTTTTGATTCGCGTGTCATTCTACGGCTCCTCTCCCCGTTTTCTTTGGTTTTGCTCTTGATTAGTGTTTTTTTTTTTTTATTTGTGACTCCTGTCGACATCTTTGACAGGATCGTGCTACTTCGAGTTTGAGGCCAGATGGTAGATTTTGGAATTTATTACAAAATGAACACTGTCACAGTGTTGATTGATATAGCAGGTCTTATCTCTTAAGACAGAGAGAGAGAGAGAAGAGTGACACAGTAAAATATACATCGGCAAATGTGAAGCATTAGTTATTATATTTGATTGAAGTGTGCTATCATACCTAAGAATCTATTAACTGAATACTAGAGTGCATTGGGATTTCTCACCTGTTCAAATTCGTTTTAGCTGTATACCATCTTAATTGTAAAAAAAACATCGATGTAGGTAAAAAAAAACATGCTCTCGGAATTCTCGGAATTATTCAAGGTTGAAAAACCGGGTCGATTCGACCCTCCGAGGTTCGTTTCGAAGGTAGGTCATCTAACGGTTAAATCATAATAAATGACAAGCACAAGAACAGAGTAAGTAATTTTATTCGGATTTAATCATAAATCACTTTCAAGAACAGGACATATGAATGTACATTAGTTTTTGTTGGGATTTAAACCAGGAACAAATAATAATGTTCAAGTCATCCAAAACTACTTTAAAGACCGTACAGCATGGCGGAAGAAATGTAATGGTTTGGGCTGCCTTTGTCTGGTTTTGTGTTGACCCGAATTGTCGTGTAAATGGACGAATGGATCAACATTTGCATAAAGACATATTGCACAACACAATGAAGCGATCCGCAGCTCAACACATGCCTGATCCATTTAGTTTTAAGAAGGACAACGATCCAAAGCACACTGCTCAGAGCGTTAAGCTGTGGTTTTCCTCAGAAACATTAATGTTTTGGATTGGCCAGCGCAGAGCTCTGACCTAAACCCTATCGAAAAGCTTTGGGCAGATGTGGAAAGGGCTCTGGAGAGAAAAAAAATAGTAAAAAAAAATTGAAGCACTGTTCCAAAACTTAAAGGAAACATAGCAGAGTATTCCAGTCGAACGATGTCAGCATTTAGCCGCCAGCCTTCCGAAAAGGTGCAAAGCTGTGCTTGAAGCAAAAGGTTATCCGACCAAGTACTAAATATGAAGTGACACCTGATGTGCATTTTTCTTTTTTTAATTGTTTTTGATTAAAAAAAAAATCGATATTTTAAAGTGTCCTTAATTATGTGTACAAGCTGAAATAGCTGATTTTTTGTTATTTTGTTAATAGTTTCTTTAAAATATTTTTTTTCATTAATTTTTTTCTTTAAGTTACTACTACCTTTAAGTATGAAAAAGACTGCATTTGTTTAACAAAGAAAACATGGAAATTACGAGAATTATACGAAGCTTAAAAGCGAAAATGCAATGTCCTTACACTTGTTTCAACATTTATTTATTATGTGGCCACCACTGTATATATATATATATACAGTGGTGGAAAAAATAATAGGTGTGAAAAAAATTTCAACTTCTACTCTCGCTCATACTAAGTTGCTGCATCTTGATCTTTGAACTTTGCAGTGCTTAATATACCGTTGTCTTTCAACAGCAAATTGGCGATCGATGCACTCTTAAGAGATCTCATTATTGAATTTTTGTGACTGAAAATCAGATGTGTTTATTACAATGACGAATAACTTAATACCGTTCTGAGATAATTACAAAATATTGACAGTAAATTGATTTTATTTCTTTTTTCCTTTTCTCAAGTCATATTTTTTTCTTTTACCAACAATTTTCGAAGAAATAATGAGCCAAGGCAGACATTGCACCGATGAAGAGCAAGCTTCGCGTGAAAGGAAAAACGTATAAAGCTATTGCGAATCTACTGAGCTGCTCTCAAAATATGGTGGATAATAAAAATACAAAGTCATGGTTCCAAGAAAAGCAAATCACTGTCCTCGATTGACTGGCATAGCCACCTGATTTAAACCCAATCGAGAACTTGTCGAGTGATGTAAAATAACTGCTGGCTAACAAAAAAGCTTCAAATAAAACCGAATTATAGAAACAAACCCCAAGCTGTCTTGGGAAAGCATTCCCGTAGAAAAATATCAAAAATGTGTGGAGTCCTTGCCTCGTCGATATCAGAAAGCATTGCATTATAGAGGTTACTTCACTAAATACTAGTAAAACCACAAATATTTCAGTATTTCTAACTTATTTCTTGAAATGACTTCTGTCATAGCTGCATGGATAAGGAGGTGAAGGAATCCCCCTATCATTTCCTATGCAGCTGCCCAGCACTCTACTCCTTAAAACAAAGATTCATGGAGAACACTTCTTTATAGACATTTCATATGGATATTTCCTCAACGGTTATCAATAAAATATGGAAATTTATCGAATTCTCAAAACGGTTCGAAAAGTACCGATAACAATCGGCAACAAAATGGTCGAACTTAAGTCTAACTGAATCCCATCAAATACGGGGATAGCCACCTAACATACTGGCTATAAGATGGTTATTGGTGCCTTGTTAGGATATCGCTTGATAATAATGATTAATTTTAATAATTTTTATTTTGCACATATCCTGGAAATCAAATTTCCTTTCACGGCTATATGTACTGCCACCGCAGTATAATAAACTAAAAAACCTTTATTAAAGTACCATGTGTGTATACTTTGAAACCTTCGCATTTGTAAAAAAAAAATGTAATTAAATGTAATTCCTTTTGCTGCTATTCAACAGAATGTTTTTTTTGTGAAACATCCAAAAATTTTCCAACTTTTCTTTCAATGCCAACAAAAAACCCAGACGAGTAAGTAAACTACTTACTTTCCTCTTCTTCATGGAATAACCACTTGTACTCGAGAGGAAATGGAATAACGTAACGAACCCATTTTAATATTACTTAAAAACTCCATGCTCCTATAACATCGGCAAGGTAGTTGAAGTTGTTTCGTCTACTCCCACACGTAAATAAAAAGAAAAGCTTAACCCACACAAAAACTGAGATAATCTATAGTGCACACAGCTGACAAGGAAAACGCCAAAAAAGAAAAGAATATTTTATAATTAAAGGATATTCTGAAGTTGTCATCCACAATAAGTGATTGTAATGAGAAAATCTTGATGAACGGTTTTTATTTTCACGCATCTGAATGCATACAATTTTATTTTACATTAACATCTCTTAAACGTAAACAAATTATAACGGCTCTAAAGTCTAAAACGTGAACAATTATTTTTGTCTCCAAAAGAACGGTAAGATTACGAGTTTGCATTTTAACTTGAAATTCATTCATGTGTGCAAATCCTTATCCAGCTTATTATTTAAACATGGGTATTCAATTCTGAAGCGGAGAAGACACTGCAATTTCTTCATAGTATTTATCCGAAGGTTAGATTTACAACTACAGTAACTTCGAAGTGGTTAACGAGTTTACCTACCTCGGAGTAAATATCAACTCCACGAATGACGCCTTAGTGGAGATTTGACGAAGACTTACCCTAGGAAACCGCTGCTACTTCGGTTTGGCAAAACAAATAGGTTCAAAACCCCTAACTCGGAAGACGAAATGCATGCTCTACAAAACATTAATCCTGCCAGTTCTGCTGTATGGAGCCGAGTGTTGGCCGATAAGCAGGAAAGAGCAGATTTTGAATACTTTCGAGAGAAAAATTCTTCGTCGGATATTCTGTCCCGTATGCGAGGAGGGCGAATGGGGGAGAAGATACAACCACGAACTCTATGAACTGTACCAAGATGTGGATGTAGTCCGGAAAGCCAAAACACGGCGACTACACTGGACCGGTCACATCGAGCGAATGGACAACAATACTCCAGCAAAGAGGATCTTCGAATCACAGCCCCCAGGTTCGAGACGACAAGGAAGACCGAACCTCCGTTTCAAAGAACAAGCTATCGCGGATGACACTGCGCTTGGTCTAGTCTAGACAACTGGAAGCAGCGTGCCCGGGATCGAAGAGAGTGGAAGGCTGCCGTGTCTCAGGCAGAGACTCTTCACGGGCCGTGAGCCCGTTAAGTAAGTAAGTAAGATTTACATAGTTTAGACTTATTCGAAACGAATTTCTACTATGTACGTAGGTGTTCTGTGGTTGCTAAAATTAAACATTCGCTAACATGAGAATTTTCTAATTGTTCACGTTTTCGCAAGTGTACTGTACATGTTTTTTTTTATATTTTTTAATATAATATCTACAAAGAACTTTTATTTTAATTAAAATAATATCAGAGTTGGCGAGAACAATATACCGTTATAATCGATTCGCACGATTGTATTATAACTGGTTCAAGTCGAAAAAAAATAATAAATAAAAAAATACAAAACAAACAGATCCAATCTGAATGAAGATGAAGTATGCCAGTCTGTATCATTTCAACATTGAACTTGAACGTCTGTGCTGCTTGTCGACTTTACTCTTTACGCTAGTTCATTTAAAGAAAGTTTTTTTTTGGGGCACATGAGAGATATTAAGGATTTTATTTACGTTATAGAGAGGTTGTGCGAAAAAAAGAAAAGTTTGCAATTTTATTGTTTTCGATTGGTCTGCGGAATTATTTACATTTCAGTTTTATTTCACATTTATGACTAGATACAGTATTGTTTAAAAAAAAAATGCCCAATTTTATGTTATATTTTCAGATTTATAAATGGTGGTGAAAAATAATGTACATTTAACTGGAGTTACGTAATCGTATAAAGGGACGGTACTGTCTATTGTTTAAATCATTAAAACTATGTATTTCGAAGGTGCTTTAATTTTGGATTTAGTGTTAAAATTGAAAGAATTGCTTATACAACCAAATTATTCGAAACCTGGTGCTGAGAATATTCTGCTGAGAAACTTCTGCAGGCGATGAAGACAACAGTCCGCTATCAGGCAATTTAGATGATGATAGCCCCCAACTTCCAACATCGCATCACCTACAAGATCTTATCTGCCAAATTGTGTGAACGCCTGAAACCTTTCGTCAACAACCTGATTGGCCCATATCTGTGCGGTTTCAAGCCAGGAAAGTCCACCATAGACCAAATTTTAACACTTAGGCCGCCTATGAAAACATCTGGAGGGATGAACTGTATAGATCCATGTCTAGTTTTGACATCCCTGCCAAACTCATCCGTCTGTGAAGGATGACGATGGAGAAAGCTCGCTGCTCCATCAAGGTCGGTTATGACCTCACCGAGACCTTTGATGTCAAACAAGGATTCAGACAAGGTGACGCGCTGTCATGCGACTACTTCACCATCATACTTGAAAGAATTCTTCGAAACTCACAAGTCAATACACAAGCAACGATCTTTCAAAAGTCCGTTCAACTCAAATCGGTAGAACAGAGCGAGCTGTCACCGGTGCGTTTGCGAGCTTAGAAATGGAAGCGGCTAAAATGGGTTAAGCGGTAAACGTGGGCAAAATAAAGTATATGCTGTCAACGAAAAGGGACATTCAACATCGAATTGGACAGAACGAATTGGACAGAACTTCACAATAGACAGTTTCAACTTTGGAGGACTTTGTAAAGAATTTTTGCTACCTCGGCTCTGCTATAACATCACAAAATGACATCTCGTCGGAAATCAAACGAAGGATTACTCTTGCCAATCGATGTTTCTTTGGGCTAAGAAGGTAATTGAGCAATAAGCCCTTATCATCCCAGTCTTGCTATATGGAGCTGAAGGATAAACTTCGTCGAAAGCGGATGAAGATATCCTCGGTCGCTTCGTGAGAAAAATCCTCCGTTAGATATTCGGTCCCGTTTGCGTTGACGGGTTATGAAGAAGAAAATTCAACCACGAACTATACGATCTGTACAGCGACATCGATCTAGTCAAAAAATTGCGCATTGAGTGTTTAAGGTGGCTAGGACAAGTAGAGCGAATGGAGATCAACGCTTCGGCTCGGAGAACATTCGATTTTAGCCCGGAGGGTCAGCGCAGCAGAGGACGACCTAAGGTGGCGCGCACAAAGAGAAAAGGACCTCAACCCACTTGGAGTGCGCAACTAGAGGCAGTTAGCTAAGGACGGCGCTAACTGAAAGGGGTTGTTGGTTGAGGCCTTGCCACCAAAGTAAGTAAGTGTGAGCAAACCTGTGTCAAAGACTAAATAAAATTCGGATATACTGAAAGTAACTGACTGAAGAATACGATTATCAGAAATTCACTACTCTTCGAAAAACTAATTTACGCCTAACCCCAAACCAAATAGTATTGCATTTATAACTGTTTGACAGCCCATTTGGTTAATTGTGATTATGAAAACGAGTACGTAATTTCCGACCTCAAAAACTGTTTGTGCTTTACAAGTGCGTTTGCGTTCGGATACGAATTAGTCTTGCTGGTTCTCTTTGTGTCGTTGGTGTGTTCTTGAGTTTTACATAAAAACCATGGGTGACTATTTCCAAAGAAGACTTGTCCGCAATTTCTGTCCATCAATAATTTTCGGTATTGCAACTTTCGAATTCGATAAAAAAAACAAGTTTTTAAAGAAAGCTCTTTGCTTAGATTTTACAATATTTTGATGGCATTTTTATGTTATTATATTTTAATAGCATGGCTAAACTCTCTATCCCTTGTTTTTGTAAACAAACCGTACTTTAAACAACTAATGTCATTGGATTATACACCCGAAATTCAGGAAGAGTTTCTGCGGGTGTTTAATATGTCGCAGCAACTGATGTTCTATTGCTGTGTCTACATAAACCACAGAATGAAAAAAGAAACTCACATTCGGATTCTAAATGGCGTACTTAAACTCAATAAGGATTTTGAGGAACTATTGGGAAAATCAAATTTTCAGTGTGGCAGAAAATTTATTCTTCTAAAGAGAGCAAAACTATGCCTAGGTGCTCTTGAATTTTGCCTTACGATTTCTCGTCTAATTTTCGCGGAATACGTTATACAGGAATGGCCTTTTTTCGCTGCATCTAACCAATTGTTGTCCTTTTGCTTGTCCCTCTCGTGGACGTTCATTCACTGCTATCTGATAACAGTGTACAAGAAATTGGAAGAATTTCTCCTTATGAAAGGTGGTCGATTAACAGATGGGGACTATATAAAGATTTCAGTGCTTTGCACCAGGATACATCAAGTAAAAATGGAGATGAACGAGTACTATGGTCTGTACTTCGTACGGATGTGTTTTGGACTCTTCAGGATGATTTTTTTCTTCGGAATACACGGAACGAAAGGATCGGAATATTGCATCCCTTATCTGGCATTTGTTTACTCAATTGGTGCAAGTCTCCCGTATGTATTAGACTATTTTATAATGGGATTTCTGGCAGAGTGTTTAACCGAACAGGCTAAGTCCTTTCGTTCGCAGTTACTAATGAAGGAATATAGTATGGAAGGTTCCAAGGAGGTTTGCTAAAGAACTCTTGTTGTTAACTTAATTAATTATTTTCTTCTAACAGATCGATATGATTTTGATGCAAGAACATTTCGAAAGCCTACAAACGAATGTCAAAGGATTCTACAACATGAACCGAAAAGTAGTATTACAAATTCTAGTATTATCGATTTGGAATATGGTCATTGTATGCATGCAATATACAGCGGGTGGATATTTCTATAATAAAAAGATTGCTGCACCGATACGCTTTCAAAATATAACTGTACGTTTATATGATAAAAATTATACAATTTTTAGGGGTATGTAATTTGTTTTTCATTTTACTTGTATTAAACTTTAAAAAAAAAAAAACTCAAAATATTGGTTTTTACATTACAGTGCAGCATAATAATATTCTAGGATGCGAAATATAGATACAATAACAACGAAGGTATCATTGTAAATTTAGGTTATGGGAAAAAGTTCCCACCCTTATTTGATAAACAGCAAAATCTCCCTTAGGCGGACAGAGACGGTGACGACATTCTCGTCCGCCTAGGGGAGTTGTCCGTCCACACATAAAAAAAACTTCTTTATTTGAAACGATCAAAAAAATAAACAAAACCACAAAGATTGAGAATCCTCGCTGGAAGAGTATTATTTCATAGATATTTCTTCAACGAATATCGATAAAATACGGAAACGTATTCAACTTTCCTATTCACCGAGAAGAATAGGCTCACGTGGAATCAGTATGGACCTACTTTGCTCTAAGTAAGTCCGACCGAGTACGGTGCCACCGTGCCTCACCTAAATACGCAGGCTATATTCACGATATTTGAATATTTCTGATTTCTGAAACGTGCTTCTGAATTCGGTATTTGTTCGCCTACCCAATCGATTTAATGGGACGAAGAGTTTGAGTATATACAGAAGATCTTTAAAAAAAATGCGTCATACACATTGGTTCATATGGGAGCCGGCTGCCCAGAGAGTACCTACTCTCCTAAATGTGATCTTTATTTTTTTTATATTTAGTCGTTTCTTTTTCATCTACTGTTACTGTAAGCAAGTAATAAAAATTGAGTGTGAAACTACGGAAGATTTTTTTGTTTTTGTCCGTCTAATGGAATTAAATTAAATAATTTTTAGCAGATATGATTGTCCGCGTCCGATCAAGGGAGGGAGTACCCGGCTAATGGAACGTAAAATATATGAAATCTGAAATATAAAAGCTTGTTTATAAAAATTTGTCCGTCTAAGGGATCTGTCCGTTGAATGGAGTTGTCCATAATGGGAGATTTCACTGTGCATACATTCACATATCGTGAGGAGTAGTGCTTGACACAACAATAGTTATATGTATTTGAAAAGTGTGTCCGTAAGCTCTAGCGATCTGCTGTTGAAATACTTGGAAAGCGGGTTCCATACCAATGAAAAGAGAAGGACAGCGAACGACGTTTGGTCAGGTGCGAAATGCCAACAACTGTAACATACTTACATAGAATCGCCACTGGTGCTGAAAACTGGATTTACTACCATAACCCAAAGTGAACCAGGATTATGAACGCCAATACCAAATATTCATGATACGAGGGCCATGATGTGCATTTGGTGGGTGTCGGCAACTCTCTTAAACCATCAGTGAGGATTGTTATAGACAACAACTGAAATGGTGCAACAATGCTTTCAAAGAAAAACTACCAGATTGGGACAATAGGCACAACAAGCTGACTCTGCGACATAACGACACTAGACCACATGGCGCATAGCCGGTCCAAAAATACTTGGGAGATGTGAATTGCAAAATCCTGATCTGAGATTTTCATTTGTTCCAATCAATACAGTAGGGCATTTTTTAAACGAGTATATTGAAAAATAGATTGTCAAATGGGTTCCTCACTCCTGGGAATCTATTTACAATGGACTCTCGGTAACTTGAACATCCGATAACTTGAACTATCCGATAACTTGAATATGCTAATTTTCCCCTATAGATATTCTTTAACGTGAACGGACAGTTTTTAAGACCTTGAATTTTTCCATGAAATTCTCTACAAGTTGAACAATTAAAAAATGAAAACCTCTTTAACTTGATCAAATTTTATGTGACAATCAAAATTGTTTAAAATTGGATTCTTTACACCTATGTTATGTATGAATGTTGCTATAAATATTAATGGTTTTCATAAAGGGGAATCTAATAGAATTTCTTTTGCATCTAAGTTAAAAGCTCTAAATCATTTTCCAAGTGATTTTTACTGTGACAAGTTAGTGCGTGTCTGAATCAAAAAGTCTGATCTTTTTGATGTCGTTATCGCACATTAAAATAACAATCATTTTTTCAAGGTTGTCTTAAAAACAAATGTATGCCTCATTATTTATTATTAATACCAACATTAAACGGAATATGTTTAAAAAAGGACAATTTTTTTTGTTTTGATCCAGTAACTAGAACAATCCCTGGTTTTGTACGTGTTCAAGTTAACGAGAGTCCACTGTATTACCGGAAAGGTGGTGCAAAGTTGTAGCTTCCAATGACCCCATATTTGGAGTAAATTACTTTGTTTGAATGGATGTTTTTTGTTTTTTCTTTTCAGACAACAAAATTGTTAACGCACCCACATACAAACACAGATAGTATTGTATTTATGACTTATAGAGAACCTATTTGGTTAATTGTGATTATGAAAATGAGTACGTAATATCTGGATATGTTTTCGCAGTCTAAGCCTTTTTATACTTCACAAGTGCGTTTGCGTTCGGATACGGATTAGTCTCGCTGGTTCCCTTCGCGTCGTTGGTGTGTTTTTAAGTTGGTGAAAGTCACGTAGAAAACAATGTGTGACCATTTCCACAGCAGAATTATCCGCAACTTGAGACTTTCACTTATTTTCGGGCTTGCGACTTTCGAATTCGATAAAAAAAAACAAATATTTAAAGAAAGCTCTTTGCTTGGATTGTACAATACCCTCCTTATATTTCCGACTTTTATTATTGTAATATCATCGCTATATAGTTTATATCTTTTCTTTGAAAACAAACAGAACTTAACGGAATTATGAACATTGGATTACACACCGGAAATTCAGGAAGTCCTTCTGGGATTGTTCAATCTTATACAACAAGTGATGTTCAATTGTTTTGTCTACGTAAATCACAGAATGAACAGGGATAGTCACATTCGGATTCTAAATGGCGTTCTTGAAATCAATATGGATTTTGAGGAGCTATTGGGAAAATCAAATTTACTGTGTAGCAGAAAATTGATTCGTCTGAAGAGAGCAAAACTATGGTTAGGTGCACTCGAAGTTTTCTTTACGACTTCTCGGCGACTTTGCAAGGGATATATAATACAGGAATGGATGTGCCTCGCGATAAGTAACCAATTATTCGCCTTTTGTCTGTCTCACTCCTGGACATTTATCCACTGCTATCTGATCACCGTTTACGAGAAATTGGAAGAATTTCTTCTTAGAAAAGATGGTCGACTGACAGAAGCGGACTACCTAAAGATCTCAGTGTTGTGCAGCAGGATACATCGAGTAAAACTGGATATGAATAAGTACTATGGTCTTTATTTCGTATGGATGTGTTTTGGACTCTTCAGGATGATTTTTTTTTATATACTACGGTATGACCTGCATGGTTTTCGGAACAAATGGAACGCATGGTACGGAAAGGTGTATCCCTGTTTGGCATTTTTTTACTCAGTTGGTTCAAGTCTCCCATTTGTATCGGAGTATTTTATAATGGGATATCTGGCAGTGTATTTAACGGAACAAGCTAAGTCTTTTCGTTTGAAGTTACGTATGAAGGATTACAGTGTGAGATGCTTTAAAGAGGTTAATTGAAGGTATTTTGTTGTTAACTTATTTAACTATTTTCTTCTAACAGATCGATATGATTTTGATGCAAGAACATTTCGAAAACCTACAAACGAATCTCAAAGGATTCTATAACATGAGCCGGCAAGTAGTATTACAAATTCTAGTATTATCGATTTGGAATACTGTCATTGTATGCCTGCAATACACAGCGAGTGGATATTTTTATAATAAAAAGGTTACTGTACCGAAGCATATTTATAATATAACGCAATTTTAAGTGAACCATTTCATTTGTAATTGAAAATAACTTCATTAACTTGTATTACACATACTAGAAAATACACAAAATATAATAAAAGAAACCGCGACAGTATCTGTCCTGTCGCGAACAACACTATGGAAAAACTTACACAAATCGGACACACTTGTTAACCGTGTTTTTGCTCTGGAAAAAATATGAACAAGGTCACTTTCAGTTAAAAATTTAAAGAAAACAAAAAAAAACCTGGGGCCCAACTATGTATGTAACTTTCAATTCTATTCGAAAGTTGTTTCCGATTCTACTTTTAAACCGAACTACGTATGATATTAGAATCGAACGTTAGTAATGCCAACTTTTTCCACAAAATTTCCGAATTTCGAACGAGTGTCGCCTTGTGTTTGACAGATAAACGAAAAATAAAATAATTTATTATGTTTGTATTGTGATTTGTGAAACAAGGGAATATTAATTTTTACAACATATATTAACATGGTGCGTGCGGCATTTTGGTTTTCAAGCGAAGAAAATCAGGATCGCAGTGGTCAAATTGAGCGAAGACGAATTCGGGATAGATCCAATATAATGGAACTGGGTGAAAAAGTGTTTGTAAAGAATGTACATTTAATAATCAAAACATTTGTAATCAAGTGATTTAATTTTAATTTAATAAGAAAATGTCCAACTTTCAAAAGATGCTTTTTGTATTTGCTGTGCGGATTTTCGTCTAGCCTCCGGGGTTCTCAATTACGAGAAACTAATCGGCCAACTAGTTGAAATACTGGTTGCAATCATTTCCCTACAGACGCAACGACCAATCTTCAAACTTCAGTAGTCATCCCAAACACAAACCGAAAAATCAAAACATTTTGATCTTTCAACGACTGGTTTGGCAGACTGATGAAATCATTCAACTCATCGTCAGACTTGCCTACACACGGGTTATTTGCAATCAGTCTGTCAACCAGTTGGCCGATTAGTTTCTCGTCTGTAGCTGGCTTTACACAATCCGGTGATGTGTCGACCAGAGACGCGGCCAGTGTATGAACTCTGAAACTGCGAAAGTAACTAAACGTTCTTATAGTGAGATGAAATGCTGGAACAAATCATCACAAATCATCATTTTATTTATCTCCATTAACCACCGAAATCAAATTAAACTTTTAACTTTAATTAAATTGCAGTTTATTTCACAAACTATCAAAACAAATTCTGCTTTCTGACACTTCACAGCTGATATTTGAAGTTTTTCCTCAGACAGCCCTGAATTCTTTACTCGATTGAAAACGTTCGCCTCGAGTCGAACGTTCGATTCGCTAACCGTAATAGGGGTATTACTTACTTAACGGGCGCCCGACCCGTGAAGAGTATCTGCCTGAGACACGGCAGCCTTCCACTCTCTTCGATCCCGGGCACGCTGCTTCCAGTCGTCTAGATCTAGACCAAGCGCACTGGCATCCGCGGTAGTTTGGTCCTTAAACCGGAGGTTCGGTCTTCCTTGTCGTCTCGAACCTGGAGGCTGTGGTTCGTAGATCCTCTTTGCTGGAGCATTGTTGTCC
Source organism: Brachyopa scutellaris (assembly GCA_949775065.1). Classification (NCBI taxonomy): domain Eukaryota; kingdom Metazoa; phylum Arthropoda; class Insecta; order Diptera; family Syrphidae; genus Brachyopa; species Brachyopa scutellaris. The sequence continues at coordinate 106,640,132 of OX459113.1, forward strand.
ATTCGCCATTCGCTCGATGTGGCCGAGCCAGTGTAGTCGACGTGTTTTGGCTTTTCAGACTACATCCACATCCTGGTACAGCTCATAGAGTTCGCGGTTGTATCTTCTTGTCCATTTGCCCTCCACGCATACGGGACCGAATATCCGACAAATAATTTTTCTCTCGATCCATACAGCAGAACTGGCAGGATCAATGTTTTGTAGAGCATGCATTTTGTCTTCCGAGTTAGGAGTTTTGAACCCATTTGTTTTGCCAAACCGAAGTAGCAGCGGTTTCCTAGTGTAAGTCTTCGTCGAATCTCCACTAAGGTGTCATTCGTGGAGCTGATGTTTACTCCGAGGTAGGTAAACTCCTTAACCACTTCGAAGTTACTGTTGCCAACAGTGACGTTTTGTCCTAGGCGGTGGGCAGACAGACAGAGAGCTGATGTTTTATCATGATTGCTGATGATGGTGATTTTATTCATCGTTTGATAAAATGTTCATTCATCGAATAACAGAATGTTGGCAAATCTGCCTACGAAACACGGGATTCGACTCAGATCAACCAACATTAAAAACTTTACCCTTCAAACCCGACATTTTATGCGACGAGCGAAACAACTTGGACATCACATCACCTGTATGAAGTTTCGAAGCAAAACGTATATGTACATTTTGATGTAACGTTAGGGGTAAAACGCGAATGGTAAGAGGCATGTAACGAAAAATCCGACCTATCACGTGAGTGACACTTACGGTAGAATGAGGAAACGTGAACGGAGTAGAGGTGTATACTTGCCGCTCGCAGGTATTACCAATAGAGGAAAAAAGAGAGACGGTACTATGCAAGCAACTCCTAGCCGTTCGGTCAGACATCTACAATACAATACAATACAATGATGCAATATAATCGGCGCGAACGAGCAATTTCCCGGTTACCGTTTGAGGAAATTCATTTTCAATTCTGTCTCAATCAAACAAATTGGTTACAACAGTCGGGGACATATATTAGGCGTGTTTTTTTGAAACGTAGCTAGCCAGTCGTTCATTAAAACGATTCCCAGCCAGCCGAACCCAGCTGACTTACCTCCAAGTTGGTGTGTGTGATTTCGGTCATATGTGTGTGATTTCTATCAGCTGTTAAGTGTGAACTGTCAAAGTATTCGGCATTCAACCAAATCGATTTTTTGTTATTTGTTGTGAAAACAATTAATTTCGGTAATTTTTTCAATGGATAATTCACATAAAGTGATATGAAATCATAATATAGTGGATTATTTCTGTGAAACATCATTTAGTAATTGAAATTATATAATTTTCGTACACGGCAGTCTGTCAAATGTTCTTCAAATCGCTTTAAGCGCCACCTTGCCATGAGATATCGCAAAATTCATAGCCAGCTGCTTTTGGCTGCGGATAAAATCAAGAGTTGTGGCCAGCTGGTTGTTGTATTTGTTTTACGTGTGAAATTTGACTTTGCTTGCAACTACTGGCTAGCTACGTTTCAAAAAAACACGGCTATTATCTAAAGGGTGATTTTTTAAGAGGTTGAGAACTTTTTTAAAAAAAAAAAACACAAAAAATTCGAAAAAATGAATATTTATTATATTATAATCGATAGTTTGAACCTTGCAATTTAATGTTTAAAGATAATTTCATGCAAATGTTGACCGCGGCTGCGTCTCAGGTAGCCCATCCGCTGAGTCCAATTTTGGCATACTCTTTCACACATATCGGCCGGTATCTCACGAATGAATGCATGGATGTTGGCTTCCAGTGCGTCAATCGAAGCGGGCTTGTCCCTATAGACATTAGCCTTGACATACCCCCACCAAAAATAATCTAATGGTGTCAAATCGCACGATCTAGGCGGCCAATTGACCGGCCCGAAACGTGAAATTAACTGTTCACCAAACTCGCCTCGCAATTGCGCCATTGTTTCGCGTGCTGTGTGGCATGTGGCACCGTCTTGTTGAAACCACATATCATGCAAGTCAAGAACTTCCATTTCGGGCAAAAAAAAGTTTGTTATCATCGCTCGGTAGCGTTCACCATTGACAGTAACGCTGCGATTCGCATCATCTTTGAAGAAATATGGCCCAATAATGCAGCCGGCCCATAAACCGCACCAAACAGTGGCTTTTTCGGGATGCATTGGTAGCTGTTGCAATGCTTCTGGCTGATCTTCACTCCAAATGCGGCAATTTTGCTTATTTACGTACCCATTCAACCAAAAATGAGCCGATCATAAAATGGAAGCAGCGCGCGATGAACATTTCGAACCGAGCACGAATTTTGATAGTAAAATTCAATAATTTGCAAGCGTTGTTCATTTGTAAGACGATCCATGGTTAAATTGCAAACCAAACTGAAGCTGTTTGACAGTGACACAAGGTACTAAACACACGTCAGCTGTCAAAACCAGTGTTGCCAAAACCAAACCAGCTAAAAAATCACCCTTTACTTTGCATGCAAAAGATTTCCAGAAGTTTATCCGACAACATTTCAGTATCTATCCGTTTATCCAAAATTCGAGAGATGCAGAGTCGATTTTATCTACTCTCTTCGAAGAATAAATTAACTTTCCCCCAACATGGATAAAATAATTGCATTCATGAATTATGAAGAGCCCATTCGGTAAATTGTCATTGTGAAAATGAGTAGTGTACGTAGTTTCTGGATTTCTGACAAGTACGTTTGCGTTAGGATACGAATTAGTCTTGCTGGTTCCCTTCGTGTCGTTGGTGTGTTTTTCGGAATCTACATAAAAACCATGGGTGACGATTTCCATAGCAGAATTATCCGCAACCATATTCCTTCACTAATTTTCGGGCTTGCGACTTTTCAATTCGAAAAACAAAAACAAATATTTAAAGGAAGCACTTTGCTTGAATCTTACAATGCTATCCTTATATTTCCGTTTTTTCTTATTTTAATATCAACGCTACATGGTTTATACCTTATGATTGCAAACGAACAGTACTTTACGGAACTAATATCAGTGGATTACCCTCCGGAAATTCAGGAAGTCCTTCTGGGATTGTTCAATCTTATACAACAAGTGATGTTCAATTGTTTTGTCTATGTAAACCACCGAATGAACAGGGATATTCACATTCGGATTCTTAATGGCGTGCTTCAAATCAATAAGGATTTTGAGGAACTTGTGGGAAAATCAAATTTACAGTGTGGCAAAAAATTGATTCGTCTGAAGAGAGCAAAACTATGTGTAAGTGCTCTCGAAGTTTTCTTTACGACTTCTCGAGGACTTTTCGATGGAAATGTAATGCAGGAATGGACGCGCCTCGCGATAAGTAACCAATTGTTGTCCTTTTGTCTGTCGCTCTCCTGGACATTTATCCACTGCTATCTGATCACCGTTTACGAGAAATTGGAAGAATTTCTTTTTAGGAAAGGTGGTCGCCTGACAGAAGCGGACTACCTAAAGATCTCAGTGTTGTGCAGCAGGATACATCGAGTAAAACTGGATATGAATAAGTACTATGGTCTTTATTTCGTATGGATGTGTTTTGGACTCTTCAGGATGATTTTTTTTATGTACTTCGGTATGACCTGCATGCTTTTTGGAACTAACGGAACGTATGGGACGGCAGGTTGTGTCCCTTATCTGGCGTTTTTTTACTCAGTTGGTGCAAGTTCCTGGCTAGTGGCAGACTATTTTATAATGGGAGTCCTGGCAGAGTGTTTAACCGAACAGACTAAGTCTTTTCGTTCGCAGTTACTAATGAAGGATTATAGTATGGAATATTTCAAAGAGGTTTGTTGAAGGACTTTTGTAGTAAACATATTTAATTATTTACTTCTAACAGATCGATATGATTTTGATTCAAGAACATTTCGAAAACCTACAAACGAATGTCAAAGGATTCTATAACATAAACCGAAAAGCAGTATTACGAATACTAGTAGTATCGATTCGGAATATCGTCATTGTATGCTTGCAGTACACAGCGAACGGTTACTTTTATAATAAAAAGATTGATACACCGAAGCATGTTTATAATATCACAGCAAATTTAAATGATTCAACGTATTTTATTTATAAGTAAATGAATATATTTTGATTGGTGTTTTACTCAGGTCGTGGTGCAACACACCCTTCAATAATAATAAAACTCATATTAAACATTTTAAAAAGCACACAAAATATTGTTTTTCTATATTTTTTGAATCATTTTCCTTTGACAGTGCAATTAAACATTATGTAAGTATGTATATAGGTATATGTTTCTAAGGATGCGAAATACGTTATCACAAGAGGTCGTTGGAAGTTTATTTTTAAATTATATGCCAAGAATTATTAACGAGCACATCTTCTATTTACAAGCAAACATTTCGAAGAAGCTTATCCAGTAACATTCAACTGTTTAGGTACATATCCGGCTATCCAAAATTCGAGAATTACGAATAGTCGATTGTATCTACTCTCATCGAAAAATAAACTAGTTTCCCCCCAACACAGATAGAATTGCAATCATGACTTATGGAGAGCCTATTCGGTTAATCGTACAATGAGTATGTACGTAGTTTCTGGATATGTTTTCGACCTCAAAAACTGTTTGTGCTTGACAAGTACGTTTGCGTTAGGATACGAATTAGTCTTGCTGGTTCCCTTCATGTCGTTGGTGTGTTTTTCGGAATCTACATAAAAACCATGGGTGACGATTTCCATAGCAGAATTATCCGCAACTTTCGTCCTTCAGTAATTTTCGGGCTTGCGACTTTCGAATTCGATAAAAAAAAACAAATATTTAAAGAAAGCAATTTGCTTAGATCATACAATACACTTCTTATATTCCCGGTTTTTTTTATTTTAATAGTATGGCTACATGCTTTTTACCTTATGTTTGCAAACAAAGAGTACTTTACGGAATTTATGGCATTGGATTACACACCAGAAATTCAGGAAACCTTTCTGGCATATTTCAATCTTACACAACAAGTGATGTACAATTGTTTTGTCTATGTAAACCACCGAATGAACAGGGATATTTACATTCGGATTCTTAATGGCGTGCTTCAAATCAATAAGGATTTTGAGGAACTTGTGGGAAAATCAAATTTACAGTGTGGCAGAAAATTGATTCGTCTGAAGAAAGCCAAATTGTGGATAACTGCCCTGGATGTTTTCTTTACGACTTCTCGACGACTTTTCGTTGGAAATATAATGCAGGAATGGATGTGCCTCGCGATAAGTAGCCAATTATTCGCCTTTTGTCTGTCTCACTCCTGGACATTTATCCACTGCTATCTGATCACCGTTTACGAGAAATTGGAAGAATTTCTTCTTAGGAAAGGTGGTCGCCTGACAGAAGCGGACTACCTAAAGATCTCAGTTTTGTGCAGCAGGATACATCGAGTAAAACTGGATATGAATAAGTACTATGGTCTGTATTTCGTATGGATGTGTTTTGGACTCTTCAGGATGACTTTTTATATGTACTTCGGTATGACCTGCATGCTTTTTGGAACTACTGGAACGTATGGTACGGAAAAGTGTATCCCTGTTTTGGCGTTTTTTTACTCAGTTGGTTCAAGTTCCTGGCTAGTGGCAGACTATTTTATAATGGGAGTCCTGGCAGAGTGTTTAATCGAACAGGCTGAGTCCTGTCGTTTGCAGTTACTTATGAAGGATTAAAGTGTGAGATGCTTTAAAGAGGTTAATTGAAGGACTTTTGTTGTAAACTTATTTAATTATTTTCTTCTTACAGATCGATATGATTTTGATGCAAAGACATTTCGAAAACCTACAAACGAATGTCAAAGGATTCTATAACATGAGCCGGCAAGTAGTATTACAAATTCTAGTCGTATCGATTTGGAATGTGGCCATTGTATGCTTGCAATACACGGCGAGTGAATATTTTTATAATAAAAAGATTGTTGCGCCGAAGCGACTTTTTAATATCAAAGCAAAATTAAATGATTCACAGTATTATATTTTTAATTGAAAATATGATTGGTGTTTCTCCCTTTTGTATTAAACATTTTAAAAATCACACACAATATTGTTTTTCTATATTTTTGAAATTATTTTCCTTTGACATATACCACATATACCACAAATAATGTATAAGCAACAAAAAATTAATAAATAAAATCAACCATCGCACGCCCAAGGTTACCACCGAAATCTGCAAACAACAATAAAACAAAAAACACATAAATACTCATCCCTAAGACAACTGTTGTTTCATGTGAGATAAGCTAACAAATCAATTTGGAAAAAGGAGATTTCTTTTCAAAACAACGTGGATAATTTTTTGATATATGCATTTATTATGTCTCAGCTATAGATCACGCCGGCCGCTATGAAATAATTAGAATAAAAAAATATCAAATACTTATAAATTTAAAGATACACGTAAAAGAAAAACACCGGCATTTGTGCGAGGTAAAAATATTAAATGACTCATCGGTGGGCCATTCATTCATAGGGGGGAAGAAGCTGTGGGAAATTATTTTTAAAAATATGTCTAAAAGTGAGACGCCTTAAAAGAAAATAATAATTTTGTCGTCAGGGGCAGAGGAGGAGTGTTTAAAATCGGAATAAATGCGTGAGTGGAAAATGTAGTGATTTGAGAAGGTGAAGTTCATTAAAAGTGGGTATGACGGTCATTCGGCAATGAGGCGACGATTTTTAGTGGAATCCATTTGAATGAGTGTGCAGTTTATTTGTGAGCCTCGTAGAACTTAGGAATACGGATTTACCGGAATGCTTTCAATGTTTGTAAAAAGAAAGTACATAATTATGTTATCATCACATTGGCTGGCTATTTTTCATAACTATCTAGAACCCTAATACATAGTGTTCCTTGACACAGCGATACAGGAAAGATAAGCAGATCGGGGAAGTAGTTCGAGACTTAGGTACTCATGTAACTTCACCGGCGATTGTCGACCATGCGACAGCACCAAACGGTGTCGACAAAGGTTTGGTTCAAGAAACACTCGTGTCGTCCATCACTCTTGTTTTTTTTTTTTTTTTCAAGTTTGAGAGCCACTGAAAATAGCATGAGCAGTGTTCCCAGATAAAAAAAGCTGAAAAACTTGTTTTTCCAAAATAAAAAGTCTTTTTTTCAAGATTTTTCCCAAAAATATAGTTCGAAATTTTCAAGTGCTTAAATATTGACTTTTTTTCAAAAACTTAAAGTGACATATACATATATGTATTATAGATACCTAAAACATACATATTGCACAATGTACCTACATAAATTCAATTTCGATAAAAAAAATTGTTGGTCATATTTATTCATGTTATTTAATTTTTTTTTTTTTTAATTTTGAAACATTTATTTATATACATACTGTATTGTATTTTTTTCGGTACATGTATTTGAATTAAAATGGCTTTACATTTGATTGCTTATGTCAAGATCATAGCAATTTGCTTCGTTAAAGCGCAACAAATCCTTTGTAAAGTTTAAACTTTCAACTGGTTCAGTACTCAGACGATTTCGAATTTTTGTTTTATTCAAGTTTACAGCAGAAAATATTCTTTCAACAATTGCAGAGGAATGCGGAAGCGATAAAATATTGAAAATAAAATCTTTTAACATTGGATATGCGGCGAATTTTCCTTCCACTATTTTAACTCCTAAAATATTTTTCCAAAAACCTCAGATTTTTTATCAAATTCGTCGAAATTGATGTTTCGAATTTGACGAAATTCCAGGTCTGCTTGCGCAAGTGCAGTAGGCACTAAATTTGAAAAATGTTTACAGAGCACTGCGAAAGACTGAATTTTTTTGTCAATAATATTACGTGGATTAATCCGATACCTACTTTGCCCCATGTGATTATTAAAATCAAATATTTTTAAAATTTGACGTATTTAAATGTGTTCACCTCACTATCTGATACACCTGCAATTTCTACTTCTTGGTAAACTGCCAACCCTAGATAAATTTAATTTAAGTTCAGTATATTTTTAGGTAGTCCATATTCATCCTTAAGGGTTTGGAAGGCAAGCGTTTTCAAAAAAACGGGTTGTAGTTTGTAGAAAAAAAATCGCTGTACTCAATGTAAATTGCTGCATATCACTATACATTTTGTGAATTGGTGGTCCTTTACTTTGATATACCTTAGTCAATTTATTGATAAAAGATAAAATAAATTTAAAAAAAATAAAGATACAATTTCGTCACGGGACTACACAAATTATCAAATATGGTTTTGGCATTTTTAATTTCATCTATATTCCGAGCAAAGTATAACAGAAGCTGTTGCATAGGCGCTTTTCAACTGACATTTATTTAGAAAAAATTGATTTAATTTGGTTGACATAGAACATTTTTTTTTTGATTTCAAATATCTTGAAATTTGATTAATTTAAGGTCAAAAGTCATGTACATTTTTTGGAGTCTAAAAATGTTGAAAAAAAAAAAGATAAATCTTGTAATCTGGCATCACTGAACATGAGGGGCCATACTCTCTATTTCGTTCCGAAAGTCAATCCTATTCGAAATTGCTTTTCGTTTCGCTTTTGAATTGGTACTCTGTGTAACACTTTCGGATTGTAAAAAAAACTACTAGATGCTTTTTCCTCTTAAGGATTTTTTTTTGTCGAGTCTCGATATATTTCTTTTGGGATCTGCCAAATTATACAAGTGAACGTCGAAAAAAGAATTGAATTTTAAAGGAAGAATTTTATATTATAAAAATGGAAAATGGACGAAGAAGCAAATGAAGAACAGTTTGAGCGGAAAATTATACGGCACAAATCAAATATTATGAAAATAAGTGATAAAAGGTAAAACTCGATTGGTACCAAGGATTCATATCACCATTCCTTGTCATTTATTATTTTGTTCAGAACTTTCGCCTTTCGAACGATGCTTTTTCGTATATTGTGAATGAATTTCCTTCTCGTTTGAGATCGACTGGAGCTCCTCTAATTTTAAAATTAGCTGTTACTCTAAAGTTTTTAGCACAAAGAGGCTATCAGCAGCAAATAGGACATGGTTATTATATTGGCATGGCACAACAAACAGCATCAAGTTCTATTGTAGAAGTCTGTAGAGCAAAAGAAAAAATATTTTGTCCAAATACAGTCGAACTTCGATAACTCGAATATTTGATAACTCGAACGAAAATGGTTGGCAATAGCGCCAAGACTGAAATTTTATTTGATAACTCGAACTTCTATAACTCGAATGTCTTGATAACTCGAAGTGATTATTTGGCGTCACCTTCGATAAGTCGAATTCTGAAGGGGAATTCCCAAATTCTTTAAGTTTTTATATGTTCGATTTACATATAATGCATCGCTTTCGAGAGCACTGTGTTTGTATGTCCTATGACCTAGTATATGTATATACATGTAGAAAGTCGTGGTTACGTTATGTGTGAGTAAAAATATTGTCAAATTTCTTGTTAGTAGGGGTTAGTTAGAACACACACTACATATTGGTCAATATGAACTCAAAGCTTAGTTTTCATTTTTGAAAAAATAGTCGAGATTTTGTCGAGATATTCAGATGTGAATCCGAATCTGCACAGCTCGACAACAACGACGACAGCGACAGTGATGTAATGAAGAAAGATTTGGAGGACGATTTGATTCAACCGCCTTCAAACGAGTTGGTTGCAAATTCGTTAAGCATTTCCCGTTTATATTTAAAGACAAATGAAAAAACAACCGATTCTGTATAGATTGGTTTATATTCCATTGAATTTTTTTTTTTTAAATCAAAATGACAAATCCACATTTCAGTCATGTATACCCGACTATTTTAAATAATAATTATGTTCCTGTACGTTTTTTGTGTTATGTTCGCAAATAAATACATATTTTTATCAATTTTGTAATTTTTTTGTGGCAAGTGATGGTTCGAGTTATCGAAGTTCGACTGTATATACATTTCAAAATGTACGAAATAAAACGGAAAATTTCAAATTGTTTTTGTTTTGTGTGCTAACTTTTGATTGAGGATTCCCTGTAAATTAAAATTATTTTGTTTGCATTGTTATTATCAATAAAATTTTCTTAAAAAACTTACATTTTTGGGTACTTTTATATCATTCCGTTAGCGAATTAGTTGTAGAAACAAATTTTTCGTTTTTCAATGCTTTTGACATTGGGCAACGAGTTACCAAGTGCCAACATTTCACTTTCGAAATTGTAAATCCGAAAGTAGTAGATTTCATTCCGCTTTCGAAATAGAGAGTACAAAATATTCGTTTTCGGAAAAATTCACTTTCGAAACGAAATACAGAGTAGGGTCGCTGCATTCACAAAAATGTCATTCTCAAATTGTTTTTTTCCATTTTGGTTTTATTTTTAGCTTGATTCTCCAAATAACTGTCGTGGAATCGCTATCGCCGAGGGGATAGTATTTGAGAGATTTTCTTGTTACACTAAGTCGCACAGTCGATATCACTTGGACAAGAGATGAGTTTTAGCTCACGTGAACCATTGCTATCGATAACGATATAGAAAGCGATGTCGACTGTGTTACGTGATGAGGGCCCAGCGTTAAGGATCTCTGAAGATTTCCATTTTGTTTGTCTTCGTTTGTAGACTCCATTTGTAAAGAATAAGACAAAATGGCCACTACATTCTCAATACGATGAAGTTGGTTGCAGTTAAATGATTGAAATGTTCATTTATAGAGGGCGTTCTAGTAATTAAGAGGATCCTTATTTGCTATAGAAGTGATATAACAGAATCGAATCCAAAATGTCTTCGTAGTACGTGATTTAATCACTCGCGGCGCGGCGCCATGCCATACTTACGATTTATTTCATACGCAATGCAAGACTTACCTGAAAGGAAACAAAAAAACAAAACATTAGAATGTTGAATAGAAGTTGTAAACTGTTATCAATACAGTTTGGCTTGTATAGATATTAATGGAAAAAACATAACTATTATTACCCACTTAATTGATTTTGGATAATTTCAGTATTTTATGCTTTACGTAGAGGTGGTAATGTGCATTAATTAAGTATAACGTATGCAATAAGTCTTAAGTACCTATAGTTATGTGTTTTTGTGTATCACTTTAATACTGCAACCACATTTTTATTAGTTCATTAGTATTGATTCCGAATATTGTTTGTAATACGAGTAAACGTCAATTAAACCATGAGAATGTTCTGCACATATGTACTAGTGCCCCCTATAGCACGTGTACACGTGTACACGTGTTACACGTGTAATTAAATTATCCGTGTATGAACACGTGTATATTATTTACACGTGTATTTAGTATTACACGTGTATTTAGAATTACACGTGTATTTAGTTTTAGATCGTTTTGTATGGATCAGCTGATCCAGTAGGTGATAAAAAATAAATACAATTTTATAATTCAAATTTGATGATTTTAAAAAAACCACGATAACATCTCAACTAGTCCAGTCGTTTCGTACTGAAATCGGAAGATTTTGAAAAAAATTGTGGTGTTCTAGTTATTAGTGTTTGCTCCTTTATTATTAGGGTGCTGATGCTGATTAGTGATTACGAATCTACTATAGGTTCTATTTTCTAGAAAAGAAATACCAAATACTTCATACAAACTTCATACCCAACTATGCATGTAGTTGGCTTCACTTTTATAAAATTTAAACTCACTATTATAGTGAGTAAAAATCATTTTTTGTCAGACAAAACAAAGAATAATTGAACGAGGGGTGTTGGTAGATTTAGCCCCAACATGGTTTTGTTTTTTTATCATATTTGTCTGAAAAAAAATGATTTTTACTAGAACTTCTGTTAATCGTATGTGAAAAAATTGTTTCACATAATTTTTATGCAATTGGTCAACGATAAAAGATAAGTAAAAAAAAAAGTTTTTTATTAAGTAAAAGTTTTGAGAAAAAAGCATTTTTAGTAAAAAAAAATTGGAACAACAAATTTTCATAATTTTAAGTTTAAGGAGCAATAACTTTTTTGTGTCTGCATAGAATTACGTGAAATCTTCAACATTTTTTATGCGCTTCTGATTGGCTCTCCAATATGTACAAAATTATTCTTGCAGGTATTGTAGTTCAGAAGTTATAGCAGTTAAAGTGGTTGTAACGCCAATTTGGAGGTGTCCCACTTTGACGGGCTATAACTTGAAAGGGGGTAAGAGTAGAATTTTGTTTTAATGCCGCCAAGGGCAGGTTTTAGATGAAAAAGCACCCGGTAAATTATGAAGCGATTTTTTTGCAATTACACGTGTATTTTTAATTACACGTGTATTTATAATTACACGTGTATTTAAAAAATACACGTCTACACGTGTAAATAGTTTTTTATTACACGTGTACACGTGACACAAATACACGTGTACTTAAATACACGGCTAAAACCGAGAGCCCTAATATGTCCATACCTCAGAGTGCTTAACTCTTTAAGTATATTCGAGTATTATTTGATCAGCTAATGCCTAAGATCATAAGAGAACCACCTTGTCCTGCCACAAGTTCTGTTACAAATTCAGAACGCCATAAAAAAAAGACCAGTAAACATTTTGTGTTCAGTATTGTTTCATTTATTAGACTGTGTGGCAGTCACGTTAAGATACTGTATTTTATTATTAAAATCTTAAATCTAAGTGTCACTCACGTTTCTATTAGGAATTACTGTAACGTATAATTTTGGTTTTATTATAATTCACAGTAAGTTTCGTCCTGAATGAATAAAAGTCAGGACAATTTTTAAAATAAAATCAGTTTAGTTCTAACCATCAAACTGTGAAGTGAAATAAAAATAATAAACAAAAATATAGAGTGAAACAATTAAAGAAAGTGTTTTATTCTATAATTGGTGACCTCAATCAAGTACAATGGTGGACAATCAAAATTCCGAACCTAGTGCCAGTGCTGTAGTGAGGCAGTGCGTGGAAAAAGTACGACAATGAAGCCGCTGCGGTTAATATCGCCTTGAGGTTTCCCAAATCTGTGAGGAGTCTTGCAGGCCAAGCTCTCCAGTTCTGACTATAAAGAATAAACCAGTAGACTCAAATCTGGACATCTCGACGGCCAATCTTCTGCTGCTATAAAGCCAGAAATATTAACCCTGAGCAACTCCTGTGTGGTTTAGGCTGTTACCGCTGGAGCAGAGTCCTGTTGGAAGATCCAGTTCTATCTATTGAATAGAGTATTGGTCAAACCCCTCACAACACCTTCTAGCGCATTTTGTTACTAAAGTTTTGCTCCCATTTTCACGTCTTTTTCCTCGGAAATGGAAGGATGTGACACCTAAGTGAGACACGCCACACCTATCCATTATGGAAGTGGGATGATGGCCAAGTACAACCTTAGGAACAACATTAGCCGTGTTTTATCATGCTGATCTGATCCGGATCAGATCACGGGCATAATAAAACAAACTGCTTTGTTTTACACACATTTTTAGCGCAGACACAGACATTTGGCGCGAAATTGCCATTTTATTACACAGCTTTTAGCGCGGACACAAAGATTTAGCGTAAAATTGCTGTTTTATTACACAGCTTTTAGCGCAGACACAGACAAGCAAAGTTCACATCCTAGTGAGAAATAGCCGAACTAATTTTTGGATCACGAAAATAGATCCAAATGAAAAGCCAGATCTCGTATTGCATACACACCAATGATCCAATCTGGATCGTGGGTGCTATTATGTGCTTCCTAAGATGACGTAGCATAAATTTAGTTATTTTGCTTGTTGAAAATATCTTCCACGGAAAAAATTTTCTCATCCGTAGACAGAACGTTTTCATGGTCAATCTGCAAAAGTCGCTTGCATCTTTCCAGCCTAAATTTTTCCAAGTTTTTAGGAGTTAAAAGATGTCCCATTTACCGATGATAGGCTGTCATGCGGAGATTATTCCGAATCAGCTTAAACATGGTTCTACTTGATATATCCAAGTCCTTGGACATAATTTTCCGCTTCCTGAGGTCATTTCTGCGAATTCGTTCACGCACAACTTTCACTATCGCACTCGTTTGAGCGATGCGCGGACGACCTGTCCTTTACTTCAGACAATTGACCGAAGCGACTAAGAGTCCGATAAATGAACATTCTCGATATTCCGAGAGGTTTTAACTACTCGCAAGCTGAAACCAAACTGGCTTGTATTCTGTACTGATCAATGCATGTATTCTGAAAAAAAAAGCCAACGGTTCTGATTCTAGAAACAGTTTTAAGCAATGAGCGCTGGATATTGTGTAACAGAATTTATGGCAGGACTAGGTACATATATTAAACAGTATTTTTTTAAGCTCATAATCGAATATGATCGATTTTCGATGAAATGTACCTACGCACAAACATTTGTACCTCTAAATAATTCAATTTCCCCATCACCATTTTTTTTAAGCTACGCAGTGTTGATTCTCTTATAACACAAACTCCACACTTCAAAGCGAAAACGCATTATCTCATAAATCCTCAGCAAAAGTGGTTCACTCCATTTCAGGACGACGTGTCTTTTATTCCTCCTATCTCTGATGGTGGCTCGTGGTCGTGATGCACGACTAGATCTACAAAGCAGGCATAAAGTAATATTATCTTGAGAAATTCACTACTACCACTCTATTCCGGATGATGGACGTAATAGCCAACTGATATGGGTGTTCCCCCACAAATACACACAAGGCAAGGACCAGCACAAGAACCGGATATATGTACTCCTGCGTTCTCTACGGATGGTTTACGCTATGGTTTAGCGAAATCGTGATGACATTACTATGATGAGGATTTGTGAGACACAGCAAAGCTGTTGGTGGTACTGCGTAGCTTTACTTTTAATTTAATTGAAAATGTCGCCCATTTAATGTAGATTTTGTTCTATATTACTTTCATCTTCTTGTGCGATGCATAAATACAATTTTCTCAGCTGAGCTCTTGTGCAAACAATTTTGTTTGCGAATGACAGGGTGTTTGCATTGAAAGAACAATTTGCTTATTTAATTTTATGGTCTGGCTTGGAGGATGGAAAAATGTCGCTAGACTATAAAATATGAATTTTTAGAGAAGATAAAAATTATTCCAGCGGATTCCATCGATAAACAAGTAAATTAAGGGAATTTGTATGTAAATGAATTGTAAGTTGCAGTTTAGTAGAGTGTGAAACGAAGTTAAATAACTTCGTTAATGGCGGCGTTAACAGTTAGATTTATTAAAATTGAATTTATTTCTGATGCAAGCCAGATGCGTATGGAATGCTTTAAACAAATGTGACAATTCACAGTGCTTAGTTTTAGACAGAACTCTTGCAATTAACTGTAGCGAGCTCCACCTGGCTTTCAAATCTTTCTGACAAAACACTTGCAATTAAGGGGACTTGCAAGTCGATTTTTGGCCCGGAGTGCCTTTTTGGTTATTTCACTGTAATTTCTCAACGGGTAGTCCGATTGCGATGAAATGTTTACTGAATGACCATCTAGTTGGTTCATTTGAGTAATGAAAAAAGTAAATGATTATATCCAATAGAAAAAAAGTAATACTTGTAACAAAAAAAAAATGATTGCCCACTTTTTTGGTACAAACGACCCTTTTTCTCAGAAAATATTGGAATTACTGATCTGGAATTTTTTTGGCATCTTCACAAGCCCTATCTTCAGGGTTAGGGATTTTTTAAAAATATTGAAACAAGATTTTTTTCCAAGGTTTTTTATTTCTGACAAAATTTTAAGTTCCAAAATAATTTCTAGGTCCCCGATTTTTTTTTTTCAAAAACCAATAGTAGTAACCTTATAACCTTGTTGGAAGATAGGTTAGGTTAGGTTAGGTTAGGTTGAGTGGCTATCCACCGTAATCGATAGGATTCACTTAGACCAAAGTGATAGAGGGATTCCTTCTCCTCCTCATCCATGCAGCTGTGGCAGAAGTCATTGGCGAGGATTCCTAACCTGTTGGCATGTCTGCCTATTGCGCAATGACCTGTCAATACGCAATATAATATAATACCCACAAAATTTCATCGAATTCCGGCGAGTAGTTTCTGAGAAAATGGGCCAAATGTGTTGGAAAATACAATTTTACAGGAGGGCACACAGTGTGGTATTGAGCCCCAAAACCTGGCAAAAAAATGGATTTTTAAAAATTGGCCGCCTACCCCTTATTGTTATTCCTCAAAATAGATAAGTAATTACTGCTTTTAAATACGAAAAGTGCAACGCGCTAGTGCAATATAGCGCGCCGCACGAGCAATCGGCAGTTACCGTTAACTCGCCGTGTTAGCACGATTGTTCGATGAGTTTAAATTTCATAGTTTTGAAAGTTCAGTGATTTTTTTAAAAAAACATTTTAGTGATCGTTTTTGTGATGGATTACTCTAAGCCAGGTATGTACTTTATATAACAGTATAGTTTCGTAACTTTCTTTTTAATTTTCAGAAAGTGATATAACAAATGTTAGCATTATCGACCATAGTAATAGTGATGAATAAATGCCTCGATACCTAAATAAGTCTTTGTTTAACTATTTTTTTACTCTAGAAGTCAAATAAAACGGAACGGTTTTTTAGCTGTTAGGGCGGTTTGAATCAAAAAGGAGGCATTGCAGCGAGTGATGAGCTCAACTTTGAGCTCATATTTAGATCACTTCTACTAGTCAGATTTTCAGAATTCTTGCGGCAAAATTACCGCCTAATTGTTTAAGTGGCGGCCGTGGCCGTGGTGGTTAGTGCGTTGGACTACTACGCATGGCTGCTCGGGTTCAATCCCAGCCCGGGTCTAACACCTAAGAAAGTTTTTCACGGTTGCCACCTCTTTCGAATGTCTGACAAGCAATCAAAGAGTATCATTTGTCATGAGAAGCTTCTCAACTCGCCGTTCGGAGTCGGCAAAAAACTGTAGGTCCCTTCCATTCGTGGAAAAAGTAACACGCACACACAAATGTTTGCGAGAAGCTAGGCTTGGTTCTGTATAGGACTGCTGACGCCGTATATATATAATTGTTTAAGTGTTAGGATCAATTAAAAACCACAAATCGATTTTTTTGACCAAAATTGACTTGCAAGTCCCCTCAGATTTCTCTTGAATATATTGCCAATCAGATTTGGAGTATGTATCATAATTTCATAGTATAGGTACCATTTGCGGCTCTCCCACTCAACCAATCATAACAAATGAGATGTCAAAAAAAAGAGAATTTCCTGGAGCAGTGACGAATTCCACTTCGACTTACTAAATATGTACAGTATAATCTCGTTAATCCGGACAATTAAAAACCAAGCAGTGTCCGAAATATCGAAATGTCCGGATTACTGAGATACAAAAAATTAGCATGGAAAAATAAAGGGAGTATAACGATAACCGGGGAGCAAAGATTTGATAATGCCATTTTGTAGATCTCGGTGAAATAGGCACAAAATATAAAATAAAACAAAATTATTAATCTACTGCTTCAGTCTGATCATCCGTGACGTCATTCAACCACTCACCGTATTTGTGTGTGTGCGACACAAAATACTTTTTGATAGTCTGCAGTACACATTGGTATAAGAAAGAGATAGAACTTGACTTTCTATAGGAAACCGCTGTTAATTTATGAAACGTGGAAATCCCCGTAGAAATAGCAGACAAAAAAAGAGAATACTGTCCGGATTCATGAGGTAAACAATAAGCCCACTGTCCGGATTACAGAGTCAACAATAGACAACAATTGAATGTCCGGATTACCGCGTTGTCCGGATTAGCCAGTGTCCGAATTAACGAGATTGTACTGTACTAACAAATTAAAAAAATAAAACCATAAAAAAACAAATATTCTACACAAAATGAACTCCCAAAATGGTATTTCCTTCAGTTGACAGATGGAAATCATATGGGAAGACTTGTTGTTTTATGAATTAATTTTGGTTGATATATTGGCTATATGGAAATCAAATCAGAAATGTTTGTTGTTTTAGAAGTTCACTCGTTTTGGTTATTATATTTGCTTTTGATGCAAGTGGAAGTGGACAAATACATATATCAACCAAACTAAAATTAAAAATTAAAAATTTCCATGAGTTGACAGATGGAAATCATATGGGAAGTTTGGATTTTGGAGGTTGGATTATTTTCTTGCGATAGTTTTTGCACGCGCACACTGGTATCCCATATAAGAAATAGTACGGCAGTAAAGATGCAGCTTTGTGGTAGCTCATTTGGTAATTCATTTAGCAATACCATCAACTCTAACAAGTTTGTTTGATGAGAACAGTAGTTTGAAGTCGAAATGACTTCTGACGAACGAATTAAACTTAATTGACCTCTACAATCGAAAAAGACCTTCATTCCTCTTTCAGAACTTTATGACATCAATTGCTAGATCAATGTCCTCTGCTTCGAGAGAAAAGAAACAACAATGTTTCTTCAAGCCATTCTCCATATGATTAGCTGTTTTTAGTTGTTTTTCAATTTCAAAATTAAGTCACCGCTCAGGCAATTTTCCATAGCCACTAGCGCATACAGCTTATTGCCAATGTTCTGCTGATGCTGTTCCTTCCTATGGTACGAGTTAAACAAAATTGCTCTCATACGTTTCATATGTATGGGTGCATATATATCGACATGAGTTCTTGATTAAATTTTAGAGACAATATCGAAGGAGATGACGATGGTGACACCACAGGCCATCAGCGTTACACCTACAAACCTTGCTAGCTAGCTGTCATTTTGTTTTCTTCTTCATTTTCCGTTTTTCCATTTTTCCATTTTCTTCTTGCCTTCCTCACGCGTATGTAACCCAGAACAGAATTTAATTTATTTCAGTACACTCTTCCCATACGTAGCGTAGCGAATCCTTTTTCAATGGAATTTCAATGCCTGCCGCGTGTGTGTGCCAATAACAACCGTCACCACGGTTTGTTATCTCTGCCATGTTGTATAACAGATGGCTTCGAGAGACGAATTCAATGGAATTGAATTCCAATCTAACATGAAACAAACGAAGGATAGTAAGTCCTGCCAGAGCAAACGGCAAAAAGGAGGAAATTCTTGAATTTTGATTGTAATTTATTTATTTATTTATTTTTATTTTTTTTTTTTTTTGTATTCGATTTGGTATACGGACCGATTTTACTGTCATACAAGGGTTCAATGTTCAACCACAATAAACTGACATTGAATAGAAGAATTTGTTGCTTCTCGATCGGCTTTGGGATAACAGTGAATTCCCCCTAAAGAATTTCTAAATTAAAGGAAAGCAATTCACAGCCAGAAGTGGAAGCGAAATTCATTTCAAGTGCTTACATCGCGCCGTAAAATAATTTGTAAATGTCAGTTTCATGCTGCTAAAATTATCCCTAACTATCGCCACCACAACCTACATCAGTGAAAGGAAACCAAAGTGATTACGTTGGAACGTAGAAGGTCAATACCTACTTTCCGACACGTTTATCGCTCGTCATCATTCTCGGGATGCCCGGGTGAGGGATGTTAACAGATAAAACGAAGATACATAGACATTCCAAAGCGATTATGATCCTTTTTCGAATGGTACACCCGTACCACCTACATCCTGATGGCAGATGAGGGATATGAAATCGAAAGCATAATTCACATGTGAGCCGGAGGTTAGACTGTAGATAAATATGTGTGTTTTTTTCTCTCCCCATCTATCTCACCTCGAGGTGGAAGAGATGGAGGCAACGTTAATTTATTGCGATTGGGGTTAAGGTGAACTGTGCGAGCCATAATTTGTTGCAGAAGATGTGTTTATTATTTTCTAAATACGTCATAAATTGCCGACGCGATGCATAAATCAATTGATGATTTGAAATTGGTTAAATATATTCGTTTAAGCTCTATTTTCCCCTTGAAAAAATGCGCGAATTTTAGTTTTGACACTTCGTCAGTGAACGTCTTGGATACTTGCTGCCATGTTCGTCGAAAAATTTGTTGGGTTTCGCAAGTGCAGCTTTTTTTCTTTAATTTGGCTTTTATTAGAGACCAAAATCTCTCTATTGGACGCAGCTTCGGACCATTGGGGGGACTGGCATCTTTCGTTAGAATATTGACGTTATTTTGCTCGAAGAGTTCCAGAGTATTTTTTGCATAGTGGGATGTCGCGAAATCAGGCCAAAACAATATAGCCTCTTCATGAGGTTGAATAAGCGTTGATAGCCTCTTTTGTAAACACTCTTTAATGTATGATAGATATCAGCATTTATTGCACCGAGCGTTATGAACTCTTCGCTTTTTCTATTACACGAACAGATGGCCCGGGAGTTTGCGAGTTCTAAATTTTTGCTCAACACCACCCACAAATGGTGCGATGTTCTACTTGTGAACTTGTATCTGTCTAAAATCTGCGACGCAGTACGTTTCGTCATCCGCAATGCAGTAATTAAATTTCGTTAAAAATTGTTCATATAGATGTCTTACTCGTTTCCAGGCGAGTTCCTGATTAACCTCATCACGATATGGAACCTTTTTAACTTTGTAGGAAGACAAGCTAGGATGAACTTTTGCTCTTCTCTTCTTCACTCGAAATCTTTATAACCACATAACTTACAAGAAACTGATATTCATCACTATAAACAAACTGGAAGGCAGGATGAAATATAAGAGAAATATAATAAATAAGAGTAAGAATTTACAGTGGTTGAACATTTCCCGATTTCAAACCTCACACATTTTATCTTCGTTCACATTACCTTACCTAGTATCATGAACCTGTAGATATAATTAAACCCGAGAACTAATATGTTAATAATCATATTCATATATAGTACTAGCTGACCCGTGCTCACCTCGCTTCGCCCGCCTGCAACTTTTTTCTAATTTTCATAACTTGACCTATTTCCTAAAGAGTGTATTTAAATGATTTTTTAGAAATCCTCAATGATTCTTCAAACCTGAAGTGTTAAAAGAACATATTCTTTAACTTTCTAATATACCAGGAAATTGGAAGCTCTAATAGACGGGTACGATCATAAATTATTCTCCGGGCTATGCTAAAGTCTCCACAGTAACAAACAATTTTATTAAAGAACTAGCTAGACCCGTGCTCGGCTTGCTTCGCGTTCGCACTCTAAAGGCTTTCCCATGCTTATAAAATATGAAATATCATTGGGAGCGAAGAAACATTGCATTATTGTATTGCATTATTAGTGCGATACATATATGAACCAAAATTTACTCTTAAAACAACAGGAGTAAATTTTGGGTAGAATATTAGTTTTTGGTATTTTTTTTTTTAAATTTGCTCTAGAAAATTCTCATTCTTTTGACACCTTATTTGTAAAAACCGGTTGAGTATGAGAGCCGCAAATGCTTGTGATGATTGTAGCACATTGAAGTGCAAATTGTGGGAGATGCTTGGAATAATTGTTTTGAGCATTGCTCAGCTTCAGCACAATGCAGAAGTATATTTTATACCCCAAATGAATTAGGGGAAAATTTACTAAATTCACCTATTTATTTGTATTTCAATCCGATTAGCCATTATTGAGTTGGGGTTGAATCAATAAAATTTTCCTTTCAAAAAATGCAGTTTTTTCAATATTTTCTGAAAACCATACCATTTTCCGGGATAAAAAGTATAAATGATGTTGACCAAGAACATAACCAATCAATATGTCAATGTTTTATCAAAATCCGTCCAGTAGCTCTAGCGTGATGCGCGCACAAACAGTTTTTAATCTACAGTTTTATTATATGTATAGATTAATTACTGTAGTATTGGTACCATTTGCGGCTTTCACACTTAACCAATCTTAGCAAATGAGGTGTCAAAAGAAAGAGAATTTCCTGGAGCAGCGACGAATTGCTTTATAAATATTAACAAATTAAAACACAAATTAAAACATAAACATAAACACTTCACGTATGATTTCCATCTGTCAACTGCTGGAAATGAATCCATTTTGGTTGATATACTGGCTATATGGAAATCATATGGGAAGTATTTGCTGTTTTAAGAGTTCATTCCCTTTGGATTTTGGGGGCTGGAATTTCTCTTGCGAGAGTTTTCGCACGGGAACACCTGTAATTATAATAATAATAGCGGAGGAGGCTAAGCTATAAATTGTGAGTTAAGTGTCTGTATCTATGCATTGCTACAAAATGAGTTGTCCTAAATCGTCCTTCATATTCCTTACGATTCCTTACGATTAAAAATTGCGATAAAAGCTTAACAAAACTTTGAGAGGGTTTTTTGAAAAATAAAACTAATTTGATGTTTCAATTGCAGAAAATGTTTACATATTTTGTGACTTAAAGCCTTTACCTGGTAACAAGCCCATTCGACTCAATTCTTTTTTTACTATACATGTGTCCTTGCATGCACATACCAATGTACCTGTGATCGATAAAAGCAAATAACTACCATCTTCGATCCAGCACAAATGAAATTGAAAAGTCCACTAATTGGTTGCCAATTAGCCGATTGAAAATAGTGACATGATGGTGTTGAATAAAACCAAAAAAAAAAAAAAATCTGCAAATAGATAAAAGCAAACATCTCTAATTAATTCCGTTATTTTAACAACAGAACAATCGAGAAGCTTTATTGATTTACGTTGGCCAATTAGTCAACTGCTCTTTTAACTTTTCCATATGTATCCATTTTGTCAGTGTCAATCGAAATCCATAACGTAACGTTGTGAATATTAATTTTTATTGGTCTTGCCAAAGAAGCATATCGAATTCCAATTTTTGTTTTCTCCCATTTTCCGCCATAAATCTAATTTAAACGATATTTCAATCCCCATGTGTGATCACTTAAAATTACAGAACCCCGAAACAATTTATTTACAATTCATGGAACCATGTCAGGACTTCAGTTTAGTCATACGCCCGTAGGTACACATATGTATATGTAAAATCGTATAAAGAATTTCAGCGTGTACACATTTCAAGAATATCAAATCGCACATTTGTCTTACTTTGCGGTTTTAAATGTTTTCATCAAACGGCCGCAAAAAAAAAAAAAAATATCCTTCTACCAGCACCAACCAAAATGTCGCTGAAGTTACTGTGGCGTATGTGGGCTTTTTTTGTGCACAACAAAAAAACAAACCACATCTCCCTTTTGTTTGTCTCTCCCATCTTTGTTTGCCGTGTGAACTTTGGAAAATAATCGAATAAATTATTTTAAATACACAGAACAGAGTTGGGTTCTCCTGTTCGCCATGATTGATTTATTATCACCGCCAATCACCCGCCCCACTGTATTTTCTAATACTTACTTACAGTTCAGTCATGTTCACAGCAGCCCTGTGGGAATTCAACACAAACATAGGTACATATTATTCATTCGATCAAATAATAATAAAAAAAAAATGAATTTTTGAAACCTAAGGACTCTTCTTCTATCGTATATCCTTTTCAGAAGAATCCCAACGACTCGAAAGCAATAAACCACAAATTCCTACTCACTACATGTAATCCCGAGCAGTTTCTGTTGTTTTTGTTTTTTTTTTTTGGTTGCGGTGGTGGATTGTCCAAGTTACTCTTCTGGAATTAGATACCAAAGTATAGGGAAATATTCACTGCTACGTGTATACGTGTTCGCTCGTGTAAGCAACAACAACGAATTCAAGAGTTGATCCCGGCCAGCTAATAGTTCAACCAAAATGGTGAAATTATTAAGATTCAAGTTAGTCCAGGCGAGAAACCTCATTTAAGGACTAAGGAGCAGCTCGGGAGAAGGGAGACTTACAGTAGGTTTATTCTGTGGCTACAGGATATGTGGTAAATTGATTTTGTCACAGCAAATCGCTCTGGTGGTGGTTGAGTGTTGCTTCGTGTGGTGAAGAACAATTTGG
This sequence comes from Brachyopa scutellaris, assembly GCA_949775065.1. NCBI lineage: Eukaryota > Metazoa > Arthropoda > Insecta > Diptera > Syrphidae > Brachyopa > Brachyopa scutellaris. The sequence goes on from OX459113.1 coordinate 106,663,816, forward strand.
ATTGAGTAAACAATTTTAGATTGGATTCGAAAATGTCCCCTTTTCCAGTGAGCAGTTGAACATCTGTAAACATTCATTCCAATGAGTTGGCAAATTAATGGCAGCAGGCAGGAGGAGACCAGCGTACACGTGGTATGTGCTTTGAATGTCAATATACGAGTATCCCAGCCAAGGAAAGAGAATTTCTGATCTAATAAAGTAATAATATGGACGGACAGGACAAGCCTACCAGATGAGAATGGGTGTGGAGCACACGCATCGTAATATCATGATAAATAAACATCTACTCGTGCTTATGGGAATCAATGGATCCTCTAACCACACACACATTGACGAGAGAGATGAAAGGTATTTAGGATTTTCGGGGATTTAGGTATGTGTATTGAAATTGGTATTATCCGCTTGATAGAATCGATGCGGGTATTTTACTGATAATGTAAACTAATTTAATTAGTGACACCAACCACTGGGTTTTGCGGTGCGGTAGGTAGTTAAGGAGTTATTTAATGAAAAATGGTTGACGTTTGGAAAATATTTAATTAGTTTAAAACTAGACAGTAGATGAAACCAGCAGGAGTTGCGATAAAATCAGGAACACACAAAGTAAAACAAATAAGGTTAAGGTACTCGTAAATAAACTAAAATTAAGTGAATCGAATTTGGCTTCGGGTTGTGGGTTATGTATTCCATTTCACTTACAAAAAAAAAAAAAAATGTGTCAACAAAAGTGAAAAATAGTCACGATTTACATAATTTTTGAACCAAAATACAAAAATGAATTTTTTTGATTGACATGTGTCAATTGTTGTAACTTAACAAACTCTGGCATTGGTTGATATGAGGGTAAGGTGAAAGTTCTCGGTCTGACAATGAAAGACTGCGATTTTCAGTTAAAAAATTATTTTATTTTTCCTTGACTTCAACACACTTGGTCCAACGTTTCTCCAACATCAGTATTCGTTCTCAGAAATGAGTGTCTGGAAGGCTGTTAAAATATTCATCTAGGGCTTCTTAGCTTCTTCGTTGGATGCGAAGCGCTTCCCAGAAAACAATTTCTTCAAATTTGAGAACAGATGGAAGTCTGAGGGTGCCGAATCAGGAGAATAGGGGGGATGGATGTCCGAGCAAATCGTACCCCAAACTCCGCAGTTTTCCCATCGCCAACACACCATTAGCCGTGTTTTTTTTTTTTTTTTTGGAATGTAGCTAGCCAGTCGTTCATTACAACGATTCAAAGCCAGCCGAACCCAGCTGACTTACCTCCAAGTTGGTCTGTGTGATTTCAGTCAAATGAAATCAGCTGTTAAGTGTGAACTGTCAAGGTATTCGGCATTCAACCAAATTGATTTTTTGTGAAAACAATTAATCGGTAATTTATTCAATGGATAATTTACAAAAAGTGCTACGAAATAATTATATAGTTGATTATGTTTGTGAAACATCAATTAGTAGTTAATATTATATAATTGTCAAATGTTCTACAAATCGCTTTCAGCGCCACATTGCCATGAGATATCGCAAAATTCCTAGCCAGCTGCTTTGGGCTGGGGATGAAATCAAGAGTTGTAACCAGCTGGTTGTTGTATTTGTTTTACGTGTGAAATTTGACTTTGCTAGCAACTACTAGCTAGCTACGTTTCAAAAAAAACACGGCAATTTGGCATCCAGTCAAGAAGGTTGGATTGTGATTGTTCTGCCTTTTTCAAGCTAATTAATGAACAGGATCCCTTTTGCATCCCAAAGCACGCTGGCCATGACCTTTCCTTGGCGCTGAACCACCGGCTTCCAACCACTGCTTCCACTGCTGTTTTGTTTCTGGCGTGTAGTGGTGGACTCATGTCTCATCCATGGTGACAAATCGCCCCACAAAATCGGTCGGATCGCTATTGAATCTATTGAATTCAGTTTCCTGGATGAGACCTATTTTGTTTAGGTGATATCGAAGATGGCAATGCCCTGTTAGAAATCCCACTAATCTCTTGATATCATTTCTACTGAGGAGAAGGTTTTTTATGGATTTATTTTGGAACGGTTTAATGGCTCTTTTAGCCTGACGAAGACTCAGGGTATTTTCCCATTAGGAGACAAACATGTTGTTTTCCCTACTTTTGATTTTGAAGTTTATAGCTGAATTTGGAATGTTAACTCAATCACCTTCACTCGGTTTTTGGGCATTCTTCACGTGGGTCATCCTCAAAGGGACTTGCGACAACGTTTAAATTCAGGTACACCCAGGCGGAAAACATAAACGTCAGGCCGAGATGTTTTCACTTTACCCTCGTATTTAAACTATTGTCCGCATCTTTGCTTGACTTTGATTTTCTTATTTTTTCGAGCAAAGCCTTATGGTCCATGACAGACGTGTAGTATTTTTCTACTCAAAACGATTTACCTTTTGCGTGTTGAATTTTTAAACGAATAACATACAGTTGTGTTGGCACTAATGGTAGCAAAATTTGCCAGTTCACCAGACATACATATATACTATCACCCACCCTATTGTCACAATTACATGAAAACTGATTCATGTTGGATTTTGTTTTTGTTTGCAAAACTGTCACCTGTTAATGTCAAAATAAAGTGATGAGTGTATACTGCTGCAATGACAAACAATATCGAGCAACTTGTTAAACATTTTAAAAATTCACATATTTTTGAAACTAAACACTGCCAATCATTTACATTTTTCAAGCGCGTCATCTATTTGTCATAAAGTTATCAGTTAAAACAAACAAAACACAAAAAATACAAAAATAAAAATAGTTTCCCACGCTAATCTCAAATCACACCGGCAAAAGACACCCTAAGCTCCTGGCATCTATTCGGTGCAAAAAAATACAATTTCGATTTTTTCCACTTCCATAAACAAATCGTATCTTTTGAAAAATAAGTCCACAAATCCACAAACAGTAAAAAAAATAAATGGATAAAAAAATAAGATTAATTACATTTTATTAAGTATAAGGCGCCGCCATAGTACTAACGTCACGTCAACTTCAAAATTATGATTTATGTTACATCCCAAGCTACATGGTTAATTGTGGACCACATGACAAAACAACATCCCTCCACACCCACCAATAAAGAATAAATATGTCACTCTATTGGTAAATGTATAAATATCTACGAATAGTCAGAAAATACTTGATGACAACTTCACAAAACGACAGTGAATAGAAAGATTTATTTAAAAAAAAAAAAAAAAACTTGTACGAGTATGTAAGGAAGAACCTAAGCCGACAGTTACGATCGCGGGGGAATTTTTCTACAAATAAAATAAAAAAAAAATATTTGTAAATCATTAAAATAAATTTATTTTCCTGTTTATAATAATTTAATTTTCAAAAACCGCGCGGTAGGGCTAGCAAATCAACAACTTTGAACTTGAAGTGGTTACAGTATGCGATTGGATATAGTCGCTCTCATGGTTTAAGAGTCAACAATCTTTTTGAAGATCACTTGGCGATCTGTTGTCATAGTCACCAAGAGAGCAAACTCTTTTTGAGAATAACCAAGAACCTGAGAAGTAAGGGTGGACTAAGGATCACTACCTTGGAAATGATTACGAAATATCAGTGGTTGTTAAGTTCGAGTGGTTGCGGAAGATTCGTGGCTAAGATCAATGGTTGGCAAAGATATTAACGGCTTTGAACTTGACGTTGTTACCTACAGTATACGATTGGGTAGTCCTCATGGTTTAAGAGCCGACAAATTTTTTGAAGATCACTTGACGATCAGTCGTCATAGTCACCAAGAGAACAAACTCTTTTTGAGAATAACCACGAAACTGAATAATTAGTAAGTAAGGGTGGATGATAACTAAGGATCACTACCTTGGAAATGGTTACGAAAGATCAGTGGTTGTTAAGTTCGAGTGATTGCGTAAGATTCGTGGCTAGGATCAATGGTTGACGAAGATATTAACGGCTTTGAACTTGACGTTATTACAATATACGATTGGATGTTTTCATGGTTTAAGAGCCAACAATCTTTTTGAAGATCACTTGACGATCAGTCGTCATAGTCACCAAGAGAGCAAACTCTTATTGAGAATAACCACAAAACTGAATGATAGACGTAAGGGTGGGTGAAAAGTGATAACTGAGGATCACTTCCTTGGAAATGGATACGAAAGATCAATGGTTGTCAAGTTCGAGTTATTGCGTAAGATTCGTGGCTAGAAGATGAGTTTATCAATGGGTGACGAAGATATTAACAGCCTTGAACTCGAAGTTGTTACAGTATGCGAGTTGGATAGTTCTCATGGTTTAAGAGTCAATAGTCTTTTTGAAGATCAGTTGCCATAGTCACCAAGAATGAAAATTCTTTTTGGCCAACTTTTTACTGATCGAAAATAATCACAAAACTGAAGGTAAGGGTAGATGATAAGTGATAACTGTGGATTACTACCCAGGAAATCCATGTGAGGTGATCAATGGCTGACGAAGATATGATCAGTTTTGACACATACTATGACAGCAGGTTTTACGTAAGGAATCTTTTTCGAGGTATCATTAAAGTTCGTTTTAGGTTTATAAAATTTCAGGTTCCCTCCAAAAAAGTTCTCTTAAGTGATCAGTTATCACGACTATCCCACCAAAGTCGATCAGGACATTGGTACTCGTACAATTCATCTATAAAGAAAAAATGTATCTTAATGAAAACACTCTCACCTTTACGTGATGCAGAAGATCGTTTAAAGCCGACGGGTAAAAATGCCGGCGGTGGTGTTATAGGTGGCGCTGGAGCGGCATCCCAACACGGCACCACATCTGGTTGCTGTTCACGATATAATTCCAAATGGTGTTTCTCACAGCGTCGACGACGCCGTATATTTGGTGCAATAGTTTTCATTTTGCCTGTTGTTGTCGATGACGTATGACCACAATCAAATTTAATCATCGAAGGTTTATTTAAAACCGCCACTTGAAATTCACTTCACTTGACCTTTTTATTTTTGTATTTCAATCCCTTTTCTTATAATTATATTGCTTACACAAAGTGTTTTTAAATAAACATAAAATAATACAAATTTAAGCTTCACAGTCTCTTCATAGAGGTATCTCTTTTCCACGTTGCGTTATGTTAGCGGTACTTAATGTCTAAAGTTTATTTATTTTTTAAATTTTTGGAAGAATTCGTTTTTTGTTGTTTTGCACTTGAGCACTACTTGTAGAGTGATTAAGTTTAAGGACATCAAAAGCAAGTTTTTTTTTTGTTTGCTAATTTCAGAAGCACTTGAATTTTTTGTTGTTGTTGTTTTTTTTTTTTGTACAAACAGTTATAATAGAAACTTGAACAATTTTCAACAAGTAACAATAATGTAGTATAACAAGAATACGAGTATATATATATAATTTTGATTGATTTCGTATGTAAATGTCTGTGTATATATGTATTTATATATTAGGTATTTTATCTTAGATTTTTTTTTAACAAATAGTCTAAGTAACTTTCAAAATATTTGCAGAGTCTTATAATATTTCTGAAAAGATAGTAAAAAGAAGATTTTTGGATCGAAGCTGTGGATTTTGTTTCTTGCATTTACCCAAAAAAATAAAAGAGTTAACAAAAATTAAGATAAGGCCTGTTTTATTAAGCCTTCTAGCTACAGGAGTTGAACTCTTTTGAAAGTTAACCGATGGCAAGTCTGGAGAAAAAAACGAAGCTCTAAGGTTTTCCCAGCAAACTGAAGCTTGTTTAAAAACCTTTTGTTATAACTATAAGCCAATCAAATTCTTCGAAAGTATCCTAAGGGACCAAATAACAAGCTGAGACTGCTTATATGATAAATGTGGATACATTTTTTAAAAAAAAAACTTGAATTTCAAATGCTTATCGTATTCTACTTGGGAAATCCTGTAATTTGATACCCATATTAAACAGTTCTTGAAAATAACGGTAATCCGACATTTTGGGGCGTCCGATATATTGAATTCTTCTATGACGTTATGTAGCCTAAAACACTATCCGAATCAAGACTAGTCGGATAAAAAAAAAAGTGCTGCCGAAGGCCATCGTATTTTAGTGAAAGCTTATTGTGCCCATGCTTTAGCTGAGCAAACCTGCCGAAAGTGGGTTGCATGTTTTAAAAGTGGTGTTTTCGACTTGAAAGACAAGGGACAACCTGGACAGCCGAATAAGTTTGAAGATGAAGAATTAGAAGAAGACCCTTGTCAAAGAATTCAAGAATTGTCTAAATCGTTGGGAGTTGACCTGTCAACTATAGGAAAAGGCCTTAAAGCCATGCTAATGATCCAATAGCAAGGAATTGGGTCCCATCCGAATTGAAACCAAGTGACGTTTTTCACGATTGAACAGCTAGCTGCCCCAGAGCAGAATAGGAAGACATTTTTTGCTTCTAATTGTCACTGACTATGAAAAGTGGATCCATTGCCAGCCAACCATCAACACCAACGGCGAAGCCAAATATCCATGGATCCAAGTTCATATTCTGCATTTGGTGGGATCAGAAGGGTGTGGTCTACTATGAGCCAAATGAAACCATCACTGGAGAAGGCTACCGACTATAATTAATGCGCTTGGGCCATGCATTAAAGAGAAAACGGCCGAAATACTTCGAAAGACACGACAAAGTGATTTTGCAGCACGACAATGCTGTCTCCGCACGTCACAAAACCGCTCAAAACATACTTGGAAACGCTCCAATGTGGTTTCTCCAGACATTTCACCTTCTGATCATCACTTATGTCCGATGAGAAGCTGACTTCTTATGAAGATTGCAAAAAATGGTTTGATTCACGGATTCAAAGGTATTCGTATCCTGCCCGTGAGATGGGAAAAAATAGTGGCTAGCAATGGACAATCATCATCGTCATGCAGCCTAGCCTGTCTTGTCTAAAGTCGGACGTAGGCCTCTTCTAACAATTTCCATTCTGTCATGTCTTGTGCTGTGCGGATCCAGTTGTCTGCTTATATCCGATATTCCAGTTCTTCTTCTGATTTCTTCGTTTTTAACCCGATTCCTCCTATCTAGTTTGTTGATAGTACATCTTGTTAAGCTTAGAGTCTCCGCCCCATATGTGATAACTGGCAGTCTACATTGGTCAAACATTTTCCTTTCTAAACGCATGGCTATGTCGCTCGTATGTGTCCGATGCGACGTTGGATTTTCCGGACCTGCTGTCTGCTGTCTCCAGGCTATCACTGGGAACTAGGTTGGTCATGAATTTAGTCTTTGTGAAGTTGATATTTAGATCCACAATCTTTGAGGCTGCCCTGAGCTCATCAAGCATCAGCTTTGCATCATTGAGGTTGTCGGTTATGCTGACAATGTCGTCCGCGAAGCGAAGTTGGCTTGGGTACTCTTCGTCAACTTTGATGCCCGATGGACAGTAGTTTTAATAATATAATTGTTTTCCATTTTATTTTAAATAAACAATTGTTTTTATAAAATACTAGCTGACCGCCCAAATTCGTTTTTGCCATCTGTTCTCGTACAAATGTACCAAAAACCGGATATTCCCGGTTTTCCAGTTTTCCTTGAAATTTTCCGAGGTTTTTCTCCAAAGTGTCCTTCCATGGGCCAATATGAATCCATCAAGCCCAAGATCGTGAAAATCGGACGATCCGTTCTCGAGTTATGAGTACACACACGGACACGCACTAATGTAGAAATTGACGATAAACAGAAAACAACATCAGGACAGGGTCAAGTCTATACAAAGTGGCTTTACAGGCGCCAGCTCTTGACCTAACCTATAAAATATACACCGCATTTAATCTTCCAATAACCTATGGCGGATAAATCGGGCATCCACTGCTGAACACATCCATAACATTCAATTAACCTTCCCTTAGACCAGAACCAATATGTCTCTTATTGTAAGACTTTCACTCCGTTAACTACAGCTTGTTAGCCAATTGCAAATCCTTCAAACAATTTCTCAAAATCAGTAAGACAATCACTTGTCATAAATTGTTGACCTGGGATTTCCACTCGAAAGTCAAGAAAGGACCATCAAAAGGCCAAAGTAAATGTTTTTCCCGTTTTTTCTGTGGGCAACTTAATTTTTATTTGTCCTTTTTGCACGGCTTTTCAAGCTCAACGGTGCGCATTTTTAACATTAACTTTAAAACTTTGCCTTTCGGTTACCTGAGCTTCAACGATTAATTCCAATGATGGTGGGCAGCATGGCCACAGCCAACCACCACTGATGAACTCCATTCAATCCAGGAAACCCGATAAAAGGAAAAATAAACAAATGTTTCCTTTTTTGCGTTTTCTCTTGGGAATTTCTCAAATTTACTAAGAATTCGGTTGTAAGTTATGTTTGTGGTGCAGGAAATAAATACGAGGTCACCGGTTGAGAAAACCAAAAAAAAAAAAAAAAAAAAATGGAAAACGCACAAGGATACAGAGCCGGAGCCCGAGCATGCTTTCGGAATATGAGTTCTATTTTTTATTTGCACTTAAAGAGGCAGAAAATTGGATATCGTAAAAATGGGTAGCCTGACCAGGACCACCAGCCGTCAGAGCGAGAGTAGAACAATTTGCGCAAAAATATCCTTTTATGACATTCAATTATTTTCTTGAAAAGTAGCACACAAGAAATGCTAGTGATTCTGTGTTTTTTCCTTTTTACTTTTAAGGCCTATTTTGGTGGAATGATGACAAGCGACATAAAAGTACAATTATTAAGGACTTGACGAAATATTGGTACTAAATATTTATTAGATTCGTATGAGTCAAAAGGGAGCACTTGATTTAGCAATACATTTACGGGAAAAGTTAATAAACAAAGCCGATGGGACTTGAGGATACCCACCCGGCCATTTTTCTAATGAAGTAATAATAGTAAGAGCTAACCCTTTTACCGTCGATCGTAAAAAGAGCAGGATGACGAATAGTACCTGGGTTTGTTATTTAAAGAATTTAAAATTTAATTCGAATACCCAAACAACTAAGTCGTCAAATGAGGGGGAAGCATTCTTAGTTTCCGAGAAAAATATAAATAAACACACCGACAAGAAGCTCACTTCCAGAAATGCCAGAAGAGCCAAGAGTAGGTTCAGCAGGACGTACTTAAATGTGTTTTGCTTACTTTCGTAGCATTGGTGAAATAAATTAAACCAGAAAATAAGGCTCTTATGTTTAATATGTAGTACCCCCACGGCTATACTCTGAACGTTCGTTTTTCCCGTAGTCAGCAATTCCCCTACTTTCCTTGTCAACTCATTGGCAAACTCGTTGTCTTCTATCCCAGAGTGAGCAGGCATCCAACATAGTCTTACCTGGTTCTACATGCATAATGGCCCTGAACATTTTTCGACCGCTCCTGACTACTTGGCAGTGAACAATTCTAGCACCTTAAGCGGGACCTGACTATCAATGTGGTCGACGTGGCCGTGCTGGTTAGTGCGTTGGACTAGTATGTATGCTGCCCGGGTTCAATCCCAGCAAGAACACATAAAAGATTTTTCACGGTGCCACCTCTTCCGAAAGTCTGACAAGCAATCAAAGAGTACCATTTGTCATGAGAAGCTTCTCAACTCAACGTTCGGAATCGCAAAAAAACTGTAAGTCCCTTCCATTTCGTGAAAAAAATAACACGCACACACAAATGGTTGCGAGATGCTAGGCTTTGGACTGCTGACGTTTAGGACTGCTGACGCCGTGTCTTCTTCTGACTATCAATGTAAATAACAATACAAAGTTGCGAGAAGCTATGAGCTATATACTGAGCAATCATTAGAAAGTCATCATCCAATTTCTTATACATACATATATGTATGCTCCTACTCATTGAACCAAAAGACTGGTAAGGAAACTACAATAAGAAGGATATTAGGTATCTAACAAGCTTCCTCTCCGCTCATTGCCAGTTACAATACCACCTAAAGAAGTTAGGCCTGTCCAGCGAGACCGACTGTCTCCTCTGTTTCAGAGGGGGTTGAGACGGCCGAGCACATCCTTTGTGCATGTCCGGCACTACTCAGGGTCAGGCGGCTTAGCCTACATAAAGAACTCCGTCAAGATTCTATTTTGACCCCGGCCTTATTATTGCATTTTTTTTTTTTCATAAAAAAAGATCGAAACTTATGAACGATCATATACAGTGGGTGATCAAATTATTACGGCCACCTTAAAAAAAAATTATTTTCACGATTTAGTCCAAATGAGTGCCAGATATAACCCTAATTATTATTTTTTTTCTAATAAAATGAAAAATGCGGAGTGATAAGCTTATAAAAGGTAAAAAGTGGTAAGATTAAAAGTGTTTATTTTTGTGTTTTGGTATTATTGGAGCCTATTATTTCTTGAGCTTTTTAATGGTTTATTTCGCGAAATGTCGAAGCTTACGATTTCGGAATCGGCGTTTACGATAAAATCGCGCTCTGTGCATTACGTTTTTTAAAAATTCTGTGCATTCAGTTTGTATTTAAAATATTTTATCGAGCTATTTTTGACAGGACGCCATTTAAGACATGGATAGACGAAGAGACCCTTCGCCAGCAAACATTTCCGCAATTAAGGCTCTGATATTTAGCACTGAGCATTCTCAGAGGAAATAGCAACAATCGCAAGAGTGGCAAAGTCGTCGGTGGACAAAAAAAAATAAACTCAACAAAAAAGCCACCCTTTCGCCTATGAGAGCCAGACGATTTGGCCGAAAAAGTTACAACGCTACGAGATAAGCGGAATAAAGAAAATCTGTATTCAAAACAGAAAGAAGTCACTAAAGAATCCTGACAAATTTGATCAAGGAGTCAGGAATTGAGATTTCCGGCATGACAGCCCGACATCGCCTTTAAGATATGAGTTTTGCTTGCCACTGTCCAGCATAGGAGTCACTTCTAACAAAAGCGATGATGGAAAAACGTTTAAATGGGCTAAGGCACATAAGGACTAGAGCATCCGAAGACTGGCTAAAGTAAAGAACGTGTTCAGTCGACTTCTTAATATGTTTTTTTATCTTCTGTTATGTATCTCTGTATCTGTCACAGTTAAGTGGGTTTTTAGAGTGACGTAGAAAAAATCGTTAGAATATTTTATTGACTGGCACTCTTCATATTTAACAAAATCTTAAGGACGAATTTAATATCTCTTTAAAAAAGATATATGTACTTTTCATTCTCTTCTATTTTCTATTGCAAAAACTGCGTTTGCTTTTCCTGTTAGGACGAACACTTTTCATTTAGGATTCCGTTCTTCTTTTATTTCCACGAGTCCATAAGCTCTATGCCAGTAATTGGAAATACTATTGTTATCTTTCACATGGTGCTGAGTTGCTGACAAAGGGCAATCTTGATGAAGAAAACAGATTCTTATCAAACAACAGAAATCCCAACAATGCGTTTCGTTAGAACTGGCCACTTTCTTCCCCTATCCACTTTGTGGTAATTACTTCCCTTTTCTTTAAAGATTTGAAAACATATGAGTATTTGAAAATAAATTATATATTATATTTCGCCTAAGCCCACCTGAGGAACACGGTCGTACATTCAATATAATGCTCTACCACCGCTCGTGTTCTTAAATTAAATTAATTTCCATCCCAAGGACACCCATTCGATGGAAGAAATATCTCTCTTTTGAAAGTTATTCAGTTTAGTCCTTTTCCGCAGAAGAAAAGATACTAAAATGAAAAACGACCCAAAATTACAAATCGATATGTACATATACATACAAAGCTTAATGCGCAAAGCTAAGGATCTAATTAATCAGAAATGTATGCTTATGTCAAGGGTACGAAAGGACGCCAACTGAATAAACGAAAAGAGGAAAAAAAAACTTTCGGAAATATGATAAATCATTCGAAAGCACACTTACAATTTTGTATCGAGATACATTCATCAAATGCACAGGGTGGACCCATATGTGTGCGAGTTGATGGAAAGAGGATACACAATCTAGATACAGACGCAATGATGATGCATTCAAACCTCAGACAGATTCAAATAAACTTTTCAGACGTGCACGACTCTACTCTCCTTTGCAATTAAACTCAATTCCCGAAAAACGAACCCAGTCCTTATCTCAATCGTCTGGACATTCCATCTAAAAATAAGCTCATAACAAATTGTTTTATATTTCAAAGAATTATTTACAATATCATTCCATTTGTACAGTTACAGCCGAAGGGGAAACGAAAATAAATAAATAAGAAACAAAATCAATACCAGAGTCCACACCCAAGTAAGGTATAGGGTAAGGTAAGTACCATTACCATAGAAAATCCTAAACGAGAGGTTTCCTTTCTTTCCGCAAACGAAGTGTAAAAAAAAAAGAACGAATCCCCAAAATTATCCTTGTTTCTGTTATAACATGTTCCGAGGCCGAAGACGGCATCGTCCTCGAGTTCGAGTTTCCTTAAACGAGCGGTGGTGGATTGTATCGGGTTACTTGCCGTAGGGTGTAGCGCATATCTTAATGGCATCATTAAGATTCCTTTAGAGAATCCGTAGAAGTATAAAGTTGTTCCTCCCTTTTGCTTAGAAAGGAAAACTCGTAAAGACCTTACTTTTTGTCCCCCTCTTTTCCTTAAGAAAGTGAGGAAAGAAAAAGAAACTGGATTAGGTGATGTGCCCGTGTCATTGGTTTGTTCTGAGATTTTTATTCTACGTTCCTTCGTCTCTCCTCGCAGTTTAATTAAATGTGAATAATTATGGGAAGATCATTTTCCAGAAAAGTTAAAAACCTAACGTTTTTGTTTTTTCTTATATACATACATATGTATATCTTTTTTTCTTTAAAAGTAATTTGAATTAAAAAGAACAACAACAAGAAAACGATAAACTAAAGCAACGCAAATGAATAAATTCAATGGAAATGTACTTTTAGTTTGAATTGGTTAGTCGGGTCATTTCTAAAGAAGGACGTTCAATGTGTACTACTTCGAAAAACCTTTTTAGTCCGAAAATTAGTTTGAGTTAATTTTCACTACTCACTGGATTGTTGGTTAGTCTTACTTACTTTCGCAACTAAATGAACAATTATCAAAATTGTCATTGGAAGGCATTTTGAATCTGATAGACGTTCAGGTTTAAGAATTTCGGGTATCAGTTTCAAAAACTTTTTTTTTGGATTTAAGGGTTTTTATTTAAAGCGAATACGGAATAGGTTTCACTCAATATTTGGTTTTAAGAATGTCCACTCTTTCTCCTTTCTTTCAAACGCTAAAAAAAAATTAAGTTAAAAAAACTAAAACCCGACTAAGGGAAACACTTATGTATTTAAAAGTACGGAACAAGACGAAACAAAACGATGATGCCCGGGTTCAAGCAAACACCTAAAAGTTTTTTCACGGTGCCACCTCCTTCGAATGTCTGACAATCAGTCAAAGAGTATCATATGTCACAAGGACGTTCTCAACTCACCGTTCGGATTCAGCAAAAAAATAATTCTAGGTCCCTTCCATTCGTGCAAAAATATAACACGCACACACAAATGGTTGCGAGAAGCAACCCGAACTGTAGCGCCCCCTAAAGAAAGAAGAAGAAAGTAGGTAGGCAATGTCGTATTCAACTTTCGAACCCTTTCATTTGATTCATATTAAGGCGGTCGTGCAGATAACGCTAAACCATCATCTTGGTGTGTCCGCCATATTGAATTTTAAATGACCACTTAGCGTATCGTATTCTACTCGCCAAGCCCTTTCATTTGATGCCACTATCAAGGCGGTTGCAAGAGATAAAAAAAGGTAATCCGCCTTTTTGCTGGGTCAACCGCCATATTGAATTTTCTGTGACGTCACATAGCCTAGGAAACAAATCCCATGACATTTCATTTGTTGAAATCGGTTCCATAGCGGTGACATACTTACATAAAATCAAACAAACAAACCCAGCCTGTGAAAAACCTTCCTTTTGCCTAGTCGAATATCCCATTTTTCAGCCGTCTTCTGCTGAATGCTTACCGTACGAAAGGTTCTCGGTTATAATACCAAGTGGCTCTAGTATGTGATATGAAAAATTAAACATATTCATTGATTTCACCCCTAGAGTCCATTTAAACGGAAATAATAAGTAAAGGGGATTTCGACTTAGAGAACATATTTTGCAAGCATTTTGTTTGGTCATACGCATGCCACAATGTTTCGAAAAAAAAATCGAGTTAGAGAAAAATTCGAGTAAGAGAAAAATTCGAGTTAGAGGGACTTTGACTTAGGGGCATTTTTTGTATAAAATTAATTTCTCTGACATTTTTATTCACCTAATATAAATATGTAAATAGAAAATGTAAAAAGCAGATGTGACAAACTGCAATAGAAACCTTCAATTGTACTAAATTTTTCAAGTCAAACATTGCAAGCTGACTTTTCGCAGAATTGAAACTTCGCCATAATTTATTTTTTACTTTTCGAAACTCATATTTTCGTATATTCCAGCTGGAAGTTTAACAAATCAAATAAACATATTAACACGGAATTTTTAAAAGCCGACAAAAAACAAACGTCTGTCAAAATTTGTGTTAAACTTTAATTTGCCCATGTTTAAATTTTAGATAAGGGTTTGCTCCCTGAAATTGAACTTTCACAAAAACACGCAGTCAGTTTGAAAACAAAAATAACGCAATGAAAATGCAAAATAATGACAGCTTGACTTCTAAGCACGAGTTTTATTCCTAGCACTGGCAACAGCACAAATATCTATTTGTGTATAAGGTTAGCCTAGAGCACCAGGAATCTGTACAGGAAAGCCGCACGAAAGAGTCGTTTTTGGAAATCGTTTATCGTGTCGAGATGTCAGGTTCTTATTCGTTTTGTTTTGTATTTTGGATAATATTTAGTCTTTCGGAGCACTCGGACTCAATCCTTGGGCCCTATTCTGTATTTCGTTTCGAAAATGAAACGAATATTTTGTACCCTCTATTTCGATAGCGGAATGAAATCTACTACTTTCGGACTTACAATTACGAAAGTGGAATTTTGGTACCTGGTTACTGGTTTCCTTATGCCAAAAGCATTGAAAAACGGAAAACTCTCTTAGCTATGTTGGAGGAGGCATCATTATGTTCTCCATGTTGCTGTTCAATGCTGTTTGATGATGCATGATCGGGTATTTTAAATTTAGATGAACTCCAGTGGATACCAAAGGGGCAGGAAATTCATCTCGTATGCAATTCAAAACATACAAAAAAGCATCCTTGAAAGGCGAAAGTTCTGAACAAAACTAAAATAATAAATGATAACTAATGGTGATATGAATCCTTGGTACCAACCAAGTTTTACCTTTTATCACTTTTTTCAATAATATTTGTCCCGCATAATGTTCCGCTCAACCCGTTCTTCACTTGTTTCTCCGTCCATCCAAAGGGCAACAGAATACATTTTCCTTCTTTATTATATTAAATTTTTTCTTAAAAATTCATAAAAATACTATTCCTTTTTCGACATTAACTTGTAGTTTTTCTCGGTTTATTTATTTGACATAACTCATAAGAAATATATCGAGACTCGACAAAAAAAAATCCTTAAGTAGAAAAAGCATCTAGTAGTATTTTATACATTCCGAAAAAAAATGATTACCAATAACGGGGAGTAGATACCTTGTATCAAAATTCATTTAGAATAAACTGCAAAGCTCCTGATATACAGAAACCCATTCACTAAATATTTAACAAAACACTGACGAACCAAAAACTCAGATTAGCAAAAGAGCTTCTCAAACTAGTTTCTTTTTCACCTTTTTAAACAAAACTCCACGTGTCTAGTTAGATTTAACCGTAAAAACGCACTAAAGTAAGGAAAATATAAAAAGCCTACAGAGCATAAGAAGGCCGCAGTCCAACTTTTTTATAACATTGTAAAGGGCGGACAGTTTTAAAGCTAAATCTAAACGACGCGGTGTGTCAATAAATTCAAAATCTTGCTCAAGTTCACTCCTAAAGTCTTTTCAGAAAATCGTGAGAAGACTCAGTACCACAGTCTTATTCTTAAAAAACTGTCCTCAAAAATTCACTTCCAGATAATCGAAACCAAGGTGACTGCTTAAAACTTGAAAAGGCTATTTTCACAGTATGTACGTTTTTTCATAAGTATTCACATTCGAAGTTAAGGAACATCGAATGGCCGTCTTCATCTTAAAATTTTTAAACAATCAGCTGAAGACTTGCTCAGAAGACTTAAAAGCATGAATTTTCAAGGCGCAGTGTCAATGGGCGTGGTCGAGATATAAAATTTCTATAATTCCAAAACCATTAAAACAAACGTTACGTAAGGTCGCAATTTTTTGATTTTGGTCTTCAAATATTCATAAAGCTGAACAACGAAACGGTTGAATAATTCAGAATAAATAAAAATAAAAATATCACTACCCAATTTCGAATTAGAATACCCGTCGTAAATGCAAGAAACAAAAATTGTGGAAATTTTTAAAATTCACTTTTCGACACGAACAGAAAAGCCCTCAACCACTTGAGTGGAAATAAAACAAAAACAGATTCAACATTCTTTCGCAAATATTCACAACAATTTATTTAAGATTAATTGAGTGTCGGAAACAAAACAAAACACTAATCGCTCTCAAGTGCTTGGAGTTTTCCGAATTCCATCCACGGTTCATATTATTTTCTTTCTCTATTTACTGTTTTTTTTTCCCCCCGTCCCCAGACCACTCTTGCCCCCCCTCAAGTGGTTGAAGATTAAATTCAGTTCATCAATTTTTTACTTACAAAATATTTTCAATTGTTTTTCCCCAAAAAAGAAGTTAAATTTCTAAAATAGTCTCCAAACCACTAAATAGTATTTTTTTATGTTAAATATTTCTCTTAATTATTTATTTATTATAAATATATTTATAGTTTTTATTTGTTTTGATTTAGAATATTGTTTTGATAATTTTTTTTTAAAAGCTTATTTGAAATAATATTATAATTCAATTCTTGTCAAGTTCCTGATTTTATACTTGTTATATTTGTTTTGTTTATAACATTATATTAGGTACTTATAGTAGCCACTTGTTTTTTTTTTTTCACACCGAAACGAGATACTTTTAGCCTTTATTTTCGTAGATTCAGAGCAACAGATAGTGTCAACGGAAATGATTTTGAATTTAGTTTTTTATGCGATGAAAACTCGTCGAATATTGGGAAACGTGATTTGTTTTGAAAGTGTAAAAATTAAAGGGAGGAGCAACAGCAACAAACAAAGATTGTAAGGAAAACAAAAATTACAGTGTTCACTTT
Organism: Brachyopa scutellaris; assembly: GCA_949775065.1. Taxonomy (NCBI): domain Eukaryota; kingdom Metazoa; phylum Arthropoda; class Insecta; order Diptera; family Syrphidae; genus Brachyopa; species Brachyopa scutellaris. The sequence goes on from OX459113.1 coordinate 106,680,965, forward strand.
TCACGGATATTTAAAAATTTATTTTTTATTTTTTCACCATTAAAAAAAAACTTAATAAATGAAAAAAAAAACCGAAACGAAAAATATTAACCAAAAAGAAACAGAAAAATATATTTCATCTGTGGTTTGTGTCTTTGACGCCCAGATCTGATGAATTTTTTTGAGGGAGATATGAATCTTATAGGAGGTGGTTTTCCACACCGGGACCGTCACCAGTGAAAAGTCAAACCAAACTAAAATTTAATTTTCCCACCAAGACGGAGGAGATCCACGAGGAAATTCTTTTTACGATTTTCAGGGTGAACTTGAATCAATGTGTGCGTTTGTGTTCCGAGTCGGGTTGTTGTGAGACGATGTCGCACACCAATGGGAAAATTAAGAAAAAGTCTTTGTGTGTGCTGTGCTGTGTAGGGTTAGCATTGGCATAGATGTGAAATGTTTGTTGCGCTCATTTCATTCAGAAAATTTTGCAGTACTGGTGGGCGCGTACAAATACAATGGTGTGGGTTTGTTTATTTAGTTGTATGTGTATTTTGATCTCATAGAAGGACGTTTGCAGTTTTCGCTTTTCACTGAGATTTTCATGGGGAAATTGTGCTTTTTGTATTTTCCCCATATGAGTGAGTGTATGGTATCTGCACGTGCCAAACATTTGTAGGTGGGGGGAAAAGCAACTTGAACTTGGCTGTAGTTGACCTGCCCGTGAATATTTCGGATTTTAGATGTAAATGTAATGTTTATATGGATGCTGAGTGTGTGTGCGATAGTTGTATTATTGCACTTTGTTTTTCAATTAAATAAATATAAAGCATAGTTATGGCCGGATTCTTTTGTGAATTTGCGTGAGACGTAACAGATGAGCATCCGATTTGTGGGAAATGCATGCTTTTGTTTAAATTAAAACTTGAATGGTAAATATATAAAAACGAAAACTGTATTAGACAGTTTATCAGGTTTAAGTTTTTTTTATTTTGCACAGAGTAATACGAGTGTCTGGTATAAAATTCGGGGACTTAAATATTACATCTTGTACAAACTGCAAAAGACGTGATAATACATTGATCATAGTTCAATACAGTTTCACATTTCTTTTATTAAAATCCGTTCTGCTATTCACAATGGAGTCCATTTCTTGGTGGCTGATGAGCACTCTTTACACTTTCTACAGAAATTTAACGGAGCAAATGTTTTCAAGTACTTGTGGCCAAATTGGAAAAAAAAGTTTCTAAACTTCTGGACTCCGCTGTTTTTTTCCTATGAATTACAAAATCTCGTTAACGTCCCGTATATCTTGAACCGACATGACGTTGACGCTGTCAAAGCGTGTAGAGTATAGGAAAAAACAGTTGGTTACAGTTGATCTTTGATCAAGTTAAGAAGCGCCCCAAAATCAGAAGTTTCCAATTTACAATAAGACTTGCCAGGAGAGACTGCAAAAATTATTTGAAGAGTGTTGCCGTTGCCTTTTACAAATTCATTATTAGTATTATCCTGTCTCATTTGTATGTACATATTTCAAAATGTATTCAAGCATATCTATTTACAGTCGACTCTCGATAAATTGAATCTGTGGGGACCTTGCAAAAATTTCAATTTATTGAGAGTTTTATTTAACGAAAGTTGTAATTATCGAGAGAAAATAAGAAACATTTCGAATTCCACATTTCAAAAAAAATCGGTTCATTTTTTTCACGACACTAACATACAAGGTAAAGCCATCAAGCTACACACGTCATGGATTACGATCAAATGCCTACTGAATTATGCAGTTGTCAAAAAAGTAAACAGGTTCAAACAAGCAACTTATTCCTTCGGTGATTTGTTTACGTACATTCAGGCATCGACTTATAGAATTCGACGATGCCGTTGCTTGGAACGTTGACGTTTCCCGGAGAAAGCCGTCCCATAGAATCCTTTGCGTACCTACGTTGAGAGACGATAGCTGATGATAGAGCCCGTTCAAATTGATTTAAATTTTGAAATGTCAACCGATTAGCAATGGCATGGGGATGACAGTTCCCAATGCATCCACCAATGAATGTGCTTGCTCTCAACCTTGAAAACCTACTTTCTTATGGGTCACTTTCTATAAGAATGCGTGTATTCTATGGAGCTGATAGTTAAAAACGACGCTGCAATGCAATAACGCATTCTATGGGTTCAAATTGTCGAAAGGTCGCCTCACCTACTTCAATTTATAGCGTGTTGTGTGGGCCAGCACAATGGCTTCAAATTACCGAGTGTATATAAATACATAGGGTTTGTTCAATTTGCCGAGAGATTTTCAAGAGACCAAAGAAAATCTTCATTTTGCCAAGAGAGTTTTATTTATCGAGAGTCTACTGTATATTATGTTTTTTCATACAACCAGGATATTTGTTTTTTTATTTACAGTGCACTCTCGATTTTTGCAACCTGGATTTCTGCAAACCTGGATATTTGCAACGGACATAAATGGATTTCTTTTTTCGATTTTTGCAACAAATCCAAAAAAAAAAATCCCGACTTTAAGATTTGATATTCGCAACGTACACAATTTGTGCGTGTTAAGTTTTACTATGCAATGTTGCAGGCAAGAGCAATGTAGTAACAACAACGCGTCTATGTTTTTCTTGTGTGTTAAATACAACGAATCCTTCACAGATCAAAACCTAATAAAGTTGACTAAACTCTACTACAAAAAAAATTTTGTTGAGCCATTCTGTTTCTTCTTGCAATTATGAAGAAGCACTGAAAAGCTTAAATTTAAAATATGCCATCTATTTCTTGGTAAGCACTTGGAAAGAGTTAAAAGCGAATACAATTGCTAAATGTTGGAAACAAATTATAGGAACTCCTGAATCCTGATCATTAGGCGGAAGAAGATGCAGGATAGATATGCTGTTGGGAAGCGATCTTCTGTAAAACAAGTGCAAACCAAAATTTCGTTTTTTAAAACTTAGGATATAAATACACACGTGTGTTCCTACTAATTAATTTACCAGCATTTAAATAATTTTTTATTTTTTTTTTTGAAAATACAGTAGGTACTGCCTTACGTGAACACCCGCTAACGTGAACATATATTTTTACACTGACTACTCTGTAGCGTGAACACAATGGGAAAGCCTTATAACGTGAACAAGTTTAAAGTGCTCTCAACATAGAAAACGTGAACACGCTCGGTTTTTAATAGTTCACCTTACCGAGAGTCTACTGTATGTTTAAATGCATAATTTTTCTTTTTTAAAAAAAATAAAACAGGCAATTTTATTTTGAAAACTCAGAGAATAATGTGTAGTCCTTTTTAAAACTAAATAAATAAATATACGGCGTCAGCAGTCCTATACAGAACCAAGTCTAGCTTCTCACAACCATATCTGCGTGTGTGATATTTTTTCCATGAAATGGAAGGGACCTACAGTTTTTTGCCAACTCCGAAGTTGAGAAGCTTCTCATGACAAATGATACTCTTTGATTGCTTGTCAGATATTCGAAAGAGGTGGCATGTGGCAACCGTGAAAAACTCTTTTGGGTGTTGGACCCGGGCTGGGATTGAACCCGAGCAGAAGTAGTCCAACGCACTAACCACCACGGCCACGGTGAACTTTTACACTTTTCGATATTTGCAGCAACGTCTGTTTTCATTAGTTGCAAAAACCGAATTAAATTAAATTAAATAAAATGATAGAATATTTATGTATTTTCTTTTTTTTATTGTAAAGAAATTATATTCTATAATTTATAAATAAAAAAAAAAAATAAATACATAAATATTCTATCATTTTATTTAAATTTAATCCTCACATTTAAATGGCATATGCATATGCATATTAAATCACAGCAACGAGTAAAAATGTCCACTTAATGTATAAAATGTAAACCGCGGTTTTACATTCAATAATTTTTTTTTTAATTAATTCCAACGATTTTTTTTAGTTTGCAAAATACATGTAGTTATTTTGGATTATTTTTCATAACACAAAATATATAAAAGAGATCGAAAAAATATACTCATACCGATTCCTTTAATCGTTATGACAACAAAGAGAATAAACAACAAAATCCATTGCCAAAAATGACTTAATTATAATAAAAGTCTAACGGTTTTGGTATTCCAATTTGGCAGCGTTCCCAATTCTTCCAATATACACAAATAAAGATGTCCAAATAACGAATCCACCGAGATGTGTATGTACCTACATAATGCAGTCAAATTGCAAACACTCTCCAACCGACTGACGCGTCGCGTCGGTCGACGAGATCCTTTCATTCGCTTTCAGCTTGCATCCATTATTGCATCCGGAGTGAAGGTGAAAATAAACCTTGGATTTGTGTGCTTTTACCCATAAACTGATGACTCCAGCAAAAAGTTGAAAAAAAAAAAATATTTTTTTAATAACCGTTATTGCTCCATTGAACCATAATTCAGTGGAAATCCAGATACAATTCATAAACCGACAAACAAAATATTGAAGAGATACATTAATGCAATGCAGATATGAAATCGTATAGATGCGAAAAAGAAAAGGATTTCGGAATTGTATGGTTGACATCATTAAATTTCGAGTCACCAAGGGTAGCAGGCGAGAATTGAGGAAGTGAACTTCCTGAAGAAGACCTTCTTCGCTTTTCGTCCTATTAAGATTTTTTCTTTTCTTTTGAAAGCCAAGTGATACATCCACACCTCCGCGAAACGCGCTTATACGGAACAAGGAAAAATTTAACATTCACAGAATGAAAGAAAGAATGACAGAAAGGCTGCAGCCTAAAGGTAATCGTATGAAAAAGGAATGTTGTCAGAAGAAGATGAAAGCCAAGATAAACAAAGGGAACTCATTTTAAATCTAGAAGGTATCCAAGCCTTAAGGTGGAACCTTGTATTACACACTTTTCCTAAGTCCTAACATTAGACTTAGGGTTATGATCTTAAAGAATGCAAAGGTTAAAAGCATTCGGTACGATTGTCAATGGGTGCTTTAACATCTATTCAAATTTGTGTCACTAAACTAAAAGGTCAATTTAAACTACCAAAGCTATAACTGACATCTAAGATTCATGTCATAGTGTGATATGTATGTATTTCGTCTCAATGATGACATTTGAAGAGCAGCATGAGCTCCTTATTGAAGACACTAGTGCTAAGATCTGTTTTGCACAGCGGAATAATCAAGAAAAACCGCCCTCGAACTAAAATCCCCTGTCCTCTTAACCTTCTCAATAGGCTCTATGTTAACCAGGACTACCAATATGACAGTTCACTTTGCTATATTTGTTGTCACACGCACACATAAAGACTATCCCAGGTCTTCTCAAGTACATGCAATGATGTAAACAACAACCTGTTTGGAAATGGAACCCATACATCGGCATTCGCACACCAACACACACACACAATCTCACAACGAATCGAACACTGTTTACTTTGCGCACTGTGTGTATCTGTTCGAGGCCATCTACGTCATTCGAAGCGAAAGCTTTTCGTACGGGGATGGACAACATTTTCCCACTTCCATTTCAAGTTCATGTTGCAAGTTCACCCTCAAGAACATTCAGTTACCCCTGTGCTACTGTGCAGGGAAACGCAGATTTCCCCAACCACTTTGGAAGGATTATGTAATCCTTATCTCGTAGTAGATACTCGTACATCATACATATGCCCTTCAAACCGCTGGGAATGGAATCTCTGTGGCAGTGCTCGTCAGGAGGAAGCAGAAAAGACTGAAGAAAAAAAAAACTTTCTTAGAAATAATTTCACAGATACTTTACGCGAAACGGTTTTATTTTGTTGTGGTGGCGTGGCGTTCTTGCCACCCTCATGGGCGGCAAAAAGTTTGCATTTCCCTTCACAGCACAATGGACCCAGAAGGAAATTCGATTCGTCTTCTTCCGCCCGCAGAGAGTGGTATTGAAAGTTTCGTGGTCATGTGGTTTATGGGAAGGATGAGAATCCGTGAATTCAAGGTGCATTGCCGCCGCATGGGTGAAGGATATTTGTTGAATTTTATTTTATTTTATTTTTTTTTTTGTAATGAAAAAAGATGAAATGACGCATAATAATATCACTGTAATATTTCTACCAATGGAAAATAATTATACAATTTCTACAGTATAACATCCTTCACTGGAACGCGACCCTGTTGAGTCAATTATTTATCTCTTTCTTTTGAGTTAGCATAATTAATTTGCCTTTTGGTTACGAAGAAGGGTGGATCAAACAAAAAACTACCACATCACGTCCTTCTGTTAAAACGACAATGACAGCAAAAATGATCAATAGTGTGTGATGGAGAGACTTGATGTGCTGAGATGTGATAAAATATTTTCTTCTGGGATTACTTATGATAGGAAATGAAAAACAAAAATGGCCTCCCTTTTGTAGCCATATTCCTGTTAGCACACACAACACAACACATCCCATACTCATTTAATGTATCCTTGTGGGTGGATAGATGAACTTTTACACACGAAAAAATATTGAAGTTGAAATAAATTTCCTGACTTTTGGTTTTTTTTTTTTTGACACTTCTTTCCTAAAGTGTTGATTATATCTTTTAGCAGGAATTTGAAAGGATTTGTATTTGGATGAAAAGAGGAAGGTCAAACAAGGTGATATACTCGTACCTAATGGCATTTTGTGTGAGGAAAGTAATTGGGAGAGGGTATTGCTTTGATTTACTTTTAAGTTAAGTAGAGGATTAGACTTGTGGTGGTGAGTGAGTTAATTCCATTTCCTGGAACACTTTGAAGGAAATGGCCAGCCAAGTAAGATGGTAAGAAAAGCAAACGCCAACACGTACACGAGTCTTTGTAATTGTGTGTGTATTTTTTTTGGGATGGCCTATGAATTATTTACCACAGTCGGCTTTCGTCGTAAAATCTCTACAGGACAACAATAAATCAAACGCAGAGCGGTGTCACTATTGAACGGAAATCATGAAGTAAAATTTAAACATTTGTCAAGAACTTAAATTTTGGTCGAAATATTCGTAGAAAGACAAGAAAGGGGAAAATTAGATTGCCGGTTCGTAAACTTCAACGAACGATTTGAAAATCTGAACGAACATTTGACGAAAACACTGCCGGCGTGTTTTAAGATCAGTGGAAAGACAAAAAAGAGAACAATCAGATTGCCAGTTAATTAACTTCATCGAACGATTTGAAAATCTGAACGAACATTTGACGAAACCACTGCCGGCGTGTTTCAAGGTCAGTGGAAAGATTAGAAAGGGAACAAGCAGATTAGCAGTTGTTTAACTTTAACGAACGATTTGAAAATCTGAACGAACATTTGACGAAACCACTGCCGGCGTTTTTAAGGTCAGTGGAAAGATACGAAAGGGGAAATTTAGATTGCCGGTTGGTAAACTTCAAAGAACGATTTCAAAATCTGAACGAACATTTGGCGAAACCACTGCCGGCGTGTTTTAAGGTAAGTGGAAAGATAGGAAAGGGAACAATCAGATTGCCAGTTGTTTAACTTCAACGAACGATTTGAAAATCTGAACGAATATTTGACGAAACCACTGCCGGCGTTTTTAAGGTCAGTGGAAAGATACGAAAGGGGAAATTTAGATTGCCGTTTGGTAAACTTCAAAGAACGATTTCAAAATCTGAACGAACATTCGACGAAACCACTGCCGGCGTGTTTTAAGGTCAGTGGAAAGATAAGAAAGGGAACAATCAGATTGCCAGTTATTAAATTTCAATGAACGATTTGATAATCTGAACGAACATTTGGCGAAACCACTGCTGGCGTGTTTTAAGGTTAGTACATTACAAATGAATATAGATACATGTCTGTCTCTTACTCGGAAAGATTTCTTGCAACCATATTTGTTTCCATATTTTCAAAGAGTATTTTTATATAGAGCTATGTTTATCGAATTAGCAACACTTTTTTCACCAACAACCAATTTATCAGCCTTTTTTACTCAGTTTGGTTTACCATTTCATAGGCTTACGCCGGAACAACGCTTTGCCAAAAGCGTTTTTTTTTCGCCAAACTTACTGTACGCTATTTTGTTTAGCGATGAGGCTCAAATTTAGTAGAATTGCGACGTCAGTAGCCAAAATTAAAGTCATTATTGAGACGCTGTTATATCCAAAATCACTGCTTTATGAGCTGGAAGAATCATTAGTCCATATTTCTTCCAAAATGATGCCGGCCAAAAGGTTACAGTCAATGGAGAACGCTATAGATCCATTGTTGACATTAACGTGGAAGAGTTGTGGTTTCAACAAGACGAGCAATCAATTTATTGAAGGAAATATTCGATGAGCGCATAATTTGTGTTGTGCCTCTAAGATCGTATGATTAGATTATTTTCTGTAGTGATATGTGAGGTAAACGCTGATAAACTAGAGTCGCTATTCAATAGATGCCAACATTAGCCGCGTTATTGCCGATATGTACATACGACGCAGCTGCTCGAAAAAATAGTTGAAAATCAGACTTCCAGTTTACCGCAGGACGCTTTATTTGAGTCGGTCGACAGTACATATCCGAATGCGACCGTATACATATCCGTTCATGGAAGATCACTGTATTTATTAGTTTTTTAGCCATCGTCGACCAAGCAACTCAGTCGGGAAGAATGTATAGAATAATCGAGATTCGCGCTATTAAGTTCCTCACCAAACAAGTAAAGACGACTCCAACAATAATGAAAGAGATGGCATCCGTTTACGAGGACGATTTACGAGTGACTGCAGTCTTTTTAAACAAGGAAGAGAGTCACTTGAAGACGACCCACTGCCAGGACGGCCGATCGAAGTTTAGAAAGTCGAAAAAGTAATACTGGAAGATGTTAGACTTAGGAAGAAACAGCTCGCGGAAATGGTTGGAATATCAGATCAGATAATCTGGGCATGTCTAAGGTCGGCGCAAGGTTGGTGTCGAGTATGTTCACGCCGCCGCAAACAAAAAAAAAAAAAAACGCATGGGGTGTTCTCGCGCGTTTTTGGACATCTGTAGTGAAGACAAGGATGGAGTCCAGACAAAACAAAAAAGACACACTACCACTCAAGAAGTTTAAGGTGTCACAGTCTGATGGAAAAATCATAGCCGACGGTATTTTGGAACTCAGAAGGGATTCTGATGCTAGATTATACAGACAAAGACGTATCCATAGACGGAGAATACTACGCTTCAATCCTAGGGCGGTTGAAAAAAGCCATCAAAGAAAAAAGATGGGGGAAATCCTTCTGCACAATAACGCGCCTGTTCACAAGAGTCGTGTTGCGTTAGCTGCCCTGCATAAGGTGGCTTTCGATATTTTTGATCACCCACCCTACAGCCCCGACCTAGCTCCAAGCGATTATTAACTTTTTCCAAAACTAAAAAAGAAACCTCGCGGGAAGAAGTTTTCACACGATGAAGAGTTGAAGGACGCAGTTTCGGCTTTCGTATCCTATATAGACAAAACATTTTTTTTAGAAGGTGTACATAAACTAATTTCAATCATCAATTTCAAGATCAGAGAATTAAATAAGAAAAAAAACTTTGCATTCTTATTTTCACTTCTTACCACCCATTTCGCGAACTTAAAAACACCCCCTCGTACCACTGACAAAATCCAGGGCCAAGTCTAGAGTCCGACCTTGTAAGTAATAATATGTTTATACCAAAACTTCTCTGGCGATATTGACATATTGAAAAGAACGCAGTTATAAAAAGGCAGAATATGTTTTTAATGGTAAACATGCTTTACTCTTACATCTAAGGATATCCTTGACTCTTTTAATCTACCGAAGGCATTATATTTAAATTTTTCATTTTTTGTTTTTTGTTTTTTTTTTTTTTTTGAATAAATAAAAAAAAAGCTTTTCAACATACGACGTGCGAGAGTACGTACCGAGTGAAGTTAAAAAAAAAAGGAAATCTCTTGAGTAAGGACACCTAATTCCCAATAAAAATGCAAATGCTTTAATCAAATCGAAAAAAAAATTCTCTTAAACCGTTTTGTTTCCCATCTCACAATTGACAATACAGTCAAAACCAATTTCAAAGTTCCATACAATTTTCTGTTACCCGTGGTCTCCACTGGCAATAATTCATTGCAAGAAATATGTCATGCAATTAAAATTTCCAATGGAGACCGCAGATTTCTAGAAATAATTTATTTTATGGAATTAATTTCTACTTTTATTTTTTGCAATCTCTGTGAAAATAAATCCTGAAATAAATTTGACAAGGACTGCCAATTTGAGTTTTATTTAATTGAAACATAACTGATTGGCTAATTTCGCAAATAAAGCTACGTGCAGACGATATGTTTACTGAGCAAATTTGTGAACATATCTGAGTAAAATTTTGTCCCAAACGTGAACATATCGTGTGCACACCATATTTTTGTGATCATACGTACATATGTTCACGAAGCATATGCTCACATTTGAACACCTCGTGAACATACGGATGCTCACGTCACGTTCATATCGTGTACACAATCTTTTGGGACCATATGAACACTATTGTGCAAATTCGTACATTTGAACACAGATATGTTCACGTTGTCCCATTTGAACACTTTGGAAGTTTCAACTATGAGCATATGCCAAATGTATGCTCACTTTGAAGTAGATTTGTTGTTGTTTTTGTTTGCAATTTAATATTTTAAAATTGCGTTGCCAGGTTGCCACAAATTCCTATTTAAATTCGTTAAGTGGTTGACGTTTTCCGGATTTAACTCATTTTTGTAATTCCCCGTCTCCACGAGACATTTTTCAGGAGAAGTTCTTCTACTTGACATACAAATGTCTCGTGGAGACCCCTAATTTGCAGACATAACCAAAAACATGTCCGCGATGTCCGCATTTTAGTTTTGTCTTCTCGGCGAACTGAAAACCATCTCGCTTCCGTTGTTCGAATCAGTGAATGTATCGTATGAACACCAATCATATGCACAGAGAAAATATGAACACAACGCATTTGAACACATATGTTCACTACCAAAAATTTGCAATTTTGGGACAAAGTGTTCATATTGTCTGAACACCTATCATACGCCGCATGAACATAAGAGCATTTGTTACGAATATGAACACATATGAACACCCAAGCGTATGCTCACAAATTTGCTCAGTGAACATATCGTCTGCACGTAGCTTAAAACGCTTGAATTAATCAATTGTTTTAAACAAAATGAGTGTTTGTGGAATGAGTATGTTGTCACGAATCCTAGAAGAAAATTTAGAGGCGTTACAGTCTTATGGGGCGAGTTGTGTGAACGTTTTTGAAAGCGAAGTACTTAGACATTTTCCATCGAGTTCTGTTGTAAGGCCTTTGGATATCCCCGTGAAAAGATAGTTGTGTAACAGCATATTTGGACTAGAATATCACAGCAGTCTAAAGATACTTCGATTGGACGATGGAAAATTCTGAAACGGTCTTCCAAATGCCATTTCAACGCTCATCGTCGCTTAATCGGTAGTTATAAACTTCTTGTGATGTAGTTAAGCTTCTATTTTTGTCATAAGCTTTCATTCAGCTCTAAGATGCCGTCGCCAATCAAGTAGTATGGGGTGCATACTTCCTGCCCACTTAATGGTTACGGGGTAGGTATGTTTAATAATCCACATGTTAAGGCTTTACATAATGAGCTATCTTTGTATATAACTACATCTGATGCTCATCCGTTCCCTACAACATCAATATAAACAAATCTGCTGTGTGCATCAACCACAGCTAACAAGACGACACTAAAAAGTCCTTTCTAATTAAAGAAATCAGATCCAGGGTTCGGAGGGGCTTTAAGCCGGATATGTTTTCTGGCTTTAAATAGATTAACCTAAAAACGATGCCTTCTGTTTTCCCAGATTTTTCGATTTTCTCTAGTTCTTGCAAAAACATCACGGCAAGAATTAATCGTCGTTGCTTCCTCGAATATGACATATTTGCAAATGAAATGTCCAGACAGAATTTGCCCACCCAATGAAAAAATAAAAATGTCTGACATTATGCCGGAAATAAATATCTCTCGTGGAGACTCGGTGTTAAGTAAGCATCAAGTAGATAGAACGCTTTACAGCAGTTTTACTATGACTTTTTGAAAAAGTTTATATTTCAAAAGAACATGTCCCTTAATTTCGACGCTAGCTGTATCCGCACAATGCGTACCAAAATATATTTTATGCAAATTTAAATTTTTTCTGAATAAAATAAGCATATTGAATCTATCTACATAACATACATACATATATGTATAGGCATGTATGTATGTACTTATTCCTTGAAGCTTACTGTTAAATTACTCAAAGACACGCTGCTCCTGAAGACCCATGCGCTTGAACTCAATGAACTCGGTACGTGTATGTTATGATGAAAAACCTGACTACCAGACAGCAGCTGAATTCTTTTCCGAAATTTGAAAATAAAATTAGATACTCGTATGGAATCGTATATGAATTCCGTACTTTATAACTGCATCACGTTCCATAGCTTAGTCATAATAAAAGATCCCATCTCTGTCATTTGTTGTCGCCAAAAGTCAAAAAGGAAACTGTTTGCATTCCATCAACTTTAAACGGAATGCCATTTAACTAAAGCCTGGCCGGAAAGACAGATACCCAGAAAAAAAAGGACACAAAATACCAACAAATAACAATATCCTCGACCGAAGCTGAGGTGAAGGCGATACGACGACGGTGACATCAAAGGCATGTGCCAGCGAACTACAACAAAACAGATGGGCCAAGGCAAGTTATGGTAAGGACATTTCCTTGGAAACGTTACACAACACACAATGCATCTTTTTTTTTTTTTTTTTTTTGCAAGATTCTTTCTATTCTCGGTGGTCTGTACCCTCGTTTATCTAACAGATGGACGAAGTAGACGGTGAAGGACTCTCTCCAGAGAGAGAATGCGAGCAAAACAGATACATAGGACACACAGGAAGATGATAAATTGCATTGGGGTGGGATGAGAAGTTCCCGACCATTCCAATGCCAAACTGACAGTGGTGACAGAAACCATACAAGAGAAAATAAAACCGCTCGTTGAATGTCCCAAACAAGGACAATAACGACGTTGACGATGTCATCCTCAGAACAACAAAAAAAAAAAAGAGTCCAAAGTAACGAGAACTCCCCTGTGAAAACAACAGAAACAAACAGGACATGTATGGAATTCCTTGGAGTTTTCCCGCCAACATGCATACATATATGAAGGATAACGAAACTAAGACCTTCTGTAGATTCTAATGTCCGTGTAACTGATGAAGTTCATAAGTAGTTTTTAATTCTACACAAACTGAATAATTTGGAAAAAACACACACACCCGTTCCCACTCATCTTCAAAGATTACGCTCATGTCACATACTGTTGCTATCGGCTAAAACGAACTCAACTTGGGAAACCGGAGATAGAAAAGGATTCGGGAATGAATGAATTTATCACCGAGATTATGAGTGCTCATCTAATATTCAGTTTATTTTGTTGGCACACTACAGTAAGTGTCTGTCTCTGTCTGCTTGTGGTATTCACTTCACCTACTCTCGTACATCTCTTTTGTCATGTTTTTCTTCGTCTATTTTTGGGGAAAGTTCATGTTTTTATTACCCTGACGAGCTGTCAGTTTATGTATTTATCTCGTTACGGTGTCGTGTCACTTTGGTTGAGGATTATATTAATGACACATGATTGTGATGCGATGAAACGGAAACGGAAACTTTTCAAAAATAATGTTTTCTTTAATGGAGAATTGAAAATAGAATAAAATTTGCTGAATGGGGTTAAATTTTAAACGAACAAAGTGAGTCGTACCATTTTTCGAAACCTCAATTCATTTCGCATAAAGACGTGCCTGTTAATATTTTGAGATATTTCAAAGTGCATGGAGTAAATGACCTGCATGATTTGAAATATAATAAAGCACATATACAGATGTGGGCACCGTAGCGCAAGTGGTTAGTGCGTCGGACTACTGAGCCAGCGGTCTTGGGTTCGAATCCCGCCGCAAACACCTAAAAGTTTTTCACAGTGCCCACCTCTTTCGAATGTCTGACAAGTATCAAAGAGTATCATTTGTCACGATTGAGCTTCTCAATTCGCCGTTCGGAGTCGGCAAAAAACTGTAGGTCCCTTCCATTCGTGCAAAAATATAACACGCACACACAAATGGTTGCGAGAAGCAGGCCCAGGTTCACCTCGAGCTGTTGCGCCAACTAAGTAAGTACATATACAGATGTATGTATACATACATACAGCTGTGTTCAATAAAATAGCCGTGCATCTACCAATGTACTTTGAAAGACATTTTGAAAATATACTTCATTCATTTACCAAATATTATTTTTTTTTTTTAGTTTGGTAACCAACCTAAGATTTATAAAAAAAATTATATTACATTGTAATTTATTTAAAAAAAAAAGTACACTGGTCCCTCGCTTTGCGCGACTTCTTTTTGCGCGGTTTCACCTTTGCGCGAAATGCATTTGCCTACCCAAATTCGATTTGCGCGGTCTCGCTTTGCGCGAATTACGACACTTAATGTTCTGTTTCCCTGAATATTTTCGAATTTTGTTTGTCTTGACAGATTTTTTTAACGTTTTCTTTTGCTTCATTCATATATATGTATCTGCATGTGTGTGTACGGCAGTAAGGACTGCCTTAGCAACTTCCCGGGAATTGCACATTGAAAAGTCTAAAGCCAGCTACAGACGAGAAACTAATCGGCCAACTGGTTGTAATCATTTCCCTACAGGCTACAGATGCAAAGACCAATCTTCACCTTCAGTTTGATTTTTCAACAACTGGTTGGCAGACTTGATGAAATCGTTCAAATCATCGTCAGACTTGCCTACACTCGAGTTATTTGCAATCAGTCTGTCAACCAGTTTGCCGATTAATTTCTCGTCTGTAGCTGGCTGACAAAAATAAAGCAATCTGTAGTGACAGATTTTTTTAAACGTCTACCAAATGTGACATAAGAATTTTTTTAGATCCTTTATTTTTACTAAATGCATTTTGTAATTTGTTTTGTCCTAATAACTGTTTTAAGTTTGTTGTTTTTTTCTTTTTAATCGTTCTTTTTTAAATAAAGTATTTTGGAAAAACTTATAACTAGCTATATTTCACTTTTAAGGAACGCAACCCCCTTAATTACATGAGGTTCATACTTCGCTTTGCGCGAGACTTTTCATTCCCCTAACCCCCGCGCAAAGCGAGGCACCAGTGTATTAGAACGAAAAATATAAATTGACACTTTTTTGGTGTTCGATGAAAGAGCAGCGCTGAAAGAGAAATATGAAATCCTTAATTTTTTCAATTGTTTTTAGCTTCGAATGTGACTTCCTCCTAAATTTTGTTGTTTATCTCTTATTTTTTTATGACAAACTCGCACAGGTGTGGCATATCTAATATATAAAAATCTCATGTCACGGTGTTTGTAATCGAACTCCTCCGAAACGGCTCGACCGATTTTTAGGAAATTTTGTGTGTATATTTGGTAAGCATGAGAGTTCTTTGTTAAGTATATTTCATCCCGCTAGGTGGCGCTGGAGTCAAGTTATTAACAACTTCTATATTTATGGACCAAAAATGCTCATATTCAAAATATATGTTGGTTTAGTGCAAAAAGAGAAAACTGTAAAATCTAGACCCGCTACGTGACGCTGGAGTCAAGTTTTTAGATCTACATTTATATACCATAAAAATGAATGTATGTTGTTTGCCTTTTATAGACTCAGAAACTACCCAACCGATTTTGGTAAAATTTTTAGCGTACGATTTTCTTAATATAGAAAACAACATAGCATTAGTGCGGTTACTCAACAACCGGTGGTTTCGGGTCTTACAAAATTTAATTTCAGGTGGAATGTGAATCATTTTAGTCAATTACAGACAGACAGACAGACAGATAGACAGATTAGATAGACAGAGAGACAGATAGAGAAAAAAATAGAGCAGCAGTGATTGCGTCCTACTATGTACTTCCTTTCTATCATACCCGAATAACTATGTGCGCGGACAAATTTTGAAAAGATAGGTGGAGCGAAGCGCGTTACAGCTAGTAATTATTAAAATTCTGGTGTCTTTTCAGTAGAACAGCCTCCCACCTCTTTTGACCCACTACTCACAATGTCTTCATATTTCTGGGTTTAACTGCCTTCACGACTTTTTTTTACGTCAGTCCAAACATTTTCAAATGGATTTAAATCCGAAGACTTAGGTGGCTTTAATATTACATCAACTTTATTCTCCTCAAATCAATTTTTTGTTTCTTACGCCGTATGTTTCGAACACAAGCATAACATTTTGAAGAATTCCAATATAAACGTATTAAGTTTTTTTTTTCTTATCCAAAATGATGGACCAACCCATTACAAGAGATATGTATTTGCTGAAATCATCATTCGGACATCCCCATGCTTAACAGTCGGTAGAGTATACTGAGGGTGGCATTTTGCATTAACCGGTCTTCTGACATATTTCCTAGATCCACTAGAGCTAAATATTTTAGCTTTAGCTTTAGCTGTTTAGCTTCGACCCAGAGAATTTTTCTCCTTTTTTACAGTGGCCAGTGTTTTTTCGGATACATTGTATGCGCTAGACCCTATGTTTTTTTTGTCAGAAGGGCAACTTTTCTCGGAAAATTTACTTTTAATCTGGCCTCTAGAAGTCTCTTCCTTACCGGTACAACACTTATCTCGAGATTTGAATCTTCGTTGATGAGATACAAGGACCACGCTTAGCTGTTCTTATGATTTGGACATCTTCCCGAGCAGTTTGTTATCGCTGTTTTCACCTGTTTTCTTGTTTTTTCGCATGTTATAGCATTTCGATCTATCTCTGCCGAACAAACTAGCTACGCCCTGAATATATTTTGATAGGATTTTCCTTAATTTTTAAGTGTTTTAATTAAATTTCGTTTTTATTTTGAGCCGTCTGTTCTCGACCCATTTTTACGACTAAAACAATCTATTTTTTTCTTATTAATTAAAAAAATTATAACGAATAACCTAAATTTAATTAATTAAGAGTAAAGTTTTAAAGAATTTCAATTTAACATTTGAATTCAACGCTCTTCCAATCATACGTTTTTTTTTTTTCTATTGTTTTTATATTGTGTACTTATCACTCAATTATAAGATATTATATCTTACTGTGTATAAGCTAGTCGTTATGAAATAAATAAACTAAAAGTACTGCACTGTTATTTTAAAGAACAGCTGAACATTGGGAAAGTGATACGAAATTATATAATTTTTCCCGGATTTGTTGCTTTGGTCAAGTAAAACATTTTGTGATATAAGGATTTCAAAAACCAAAGTAGGTGCAACTTAAAAGATAGAATTCAGAGATTTTAAAAACGCACTGCTATTTTATTGAACACAGCTGTACATATGTACAGGTGGCCGCCGTAGTGCAACGTTTTTATTTTCAATCCACGATATTGCTGATTCTTTTGAACCATATAAAGACTATAATTGGTCGATTAGATAAGAATAACAAAAACAAGAACTCAAATAATTTTGTTAATTTCGATTCTAGGAAAAGCAAAACAGTTTAATTAAAAAGGCGGTGACCTTTTATTTCCAAACCTCCTTTAATGAACATATTCTTGCTGACGTTTTTTTATAAACATAAGAACATCGAATGGCTTATTGCATAAAACTAAAAAAAAATTAATTACCCCACTAGACAGCAATAACAACAAAAAAAAATGCACTCCCGTCTGAAAAGCTCTTAAAACTGGGAAAAATAGGCTTTTAAAAACTTGCCTCGAAATAACTTTCAATAGATAGCTATGTATGTATTTAAGTTTTCAATCTACGAGTATAAAAGCTTTCTATAAATTCGAAAAAGTTTATACATCGTAGCTTTTAGCTTTTTCGAATATAAAGAGAGAAAAAGCTGTTCATGATAAGAGAACATCTTTGTGAACTTTTCATTATAACTTTTTAAAATCATATTTGATACTATCAAATAAACCTTAATCTTTTCGTATTAAAATAATTATAACCCGACAATTTATTTATATACATATGTGTTTATAACTTGTGCTTATCGGCATAATTTGTTAGTATCCGCAGAAATGAAATCGCAAAGATCTTCACCGATTTCGTAGAAGCTCTTGCCCCTCCAATAATATTTTATTTACGTTTTAGGGACTATTTGTTAAGTGAAAGTACAAGAACATAAAACTGTGATAAATGTTTAAATAGTGAAATCTCCCCTAACGGACACCTTCCATGAACGGACATCTCTCCTGCACGGACGTCAAATCCATGACCTACGATTTCAGGGTTTTCTTTTTTAGATTTTTGATCATAAGACTCATGTACATACAGTTGTGTTCAAAATAATAGTAGTGCTCCACTCGAAACATTAAATAAGCAAGAAAGCAAATTTTTTTATATACGATACATACATTTTTTGATACAATTTTTAGGAAAAGCATTTAACTAACAAATGAAACTTTTAAAACAGTTGTTATCAAATGAAAGTATTAAGAAAATATTACCAAAAGTTTGGATTTGAATGCGAAATCAACTGTTCAAATAAATAGTAGTGTGATAGTTGTCCTTTGGTAAATTGATGCAGAATTGTAAAATTGTGTATAAAAAGTTTACAGACATTAAGAAAATAGCATGTAAATTTGTTATTTAAACCAATAAAAACAATAAGTGCTAACTTTAACAATTTATTGGGCTGCGTAAAGCATTGCACAATTGAAAAACGATAACTCATTTTAATGCTGCGGGGGCAGGGAAAAATGTGTCGAATTTCAAATAATTTTTGCATATGCCCCGCCCCTACTAAAGGGTGATTTTTTAGCTGGTTTGGTTTTGGCAACACTGGTTTTGACAGCTGACGTGTGTTTAGTACCTTGTGTCACTGTCAAACAGCTTCAGTTTGGTTTGCAATTTAACCATGGATCGTCTTACAAATGAACAACGCTTGCAAATTATTGAATTTTACTATCAAAATTCGTGCTCGGTTCGAAATGTTCATCGCGCGCTTTTTTATCGAAAAATTGTGTTCAGCGATGAGGCTCATTTTTGGTTGAATGGGTACGTAAATAAGCAAAATTGCCGCATTTGGAGTGAAGATCAGCCAGAAGCATTGCAACAGCTACCAATGCATCCCGAAAAAGCCACTGTTTGGTGCGGTTTATGGGCCGGCGCCATTATTGGGCCATATTTCTTCAAAGATGATGCGAATCGCAGCGTTACTGTCAATGGTGAACGCTACCGAGCGATGATAACAAACTTTTTTTTGCCCGAAATGGAAGTTCTTGACTTGCATGATATGTGGTTTCAACAAGACGGTGCCACATGCCACACAGCACGCGAAACAATGGCGCAATTGCGAGGCGAGTTTGGTGAACAGTTAATTTCACGTTTCGGGCCGGTCAATTGGCCGCCTAGATCGTGCGATTTGACACCATTAGATTATTTTTTGTGGGGGTATGTCAAGGCTAATGTCTATAGGGACAAGCCCGCTTCGATTGACGCACTGGAAGCCAACATCCATGCATTCATTCGTGAGATACCGGCCGATATGTGTGAAAGAGTATGCCAAAATTGGACTCAGCGGATGGGCTACCTGAGACGCAGCCGCGGTCAACATTTGCATGAAATTATCTTTAAACATTAAATTGCAAGGTTCAAACTATCGATTCAAATAAATATTTCATTCATTTTTTCGAATTTTTTGTGTTTTTTTTTTAAAAAAAAGTTCTCAACCTCTTAAAAAATCATGATAGTGTAATAAAATTTAAAAAAAAAAACCGGGAACTCGGGGTCGCAAGCGGAAAAACTTACAGAATTGATAACAGGCGTATATGGCGGTATAACAAAACTGACCCTTTTGGCTCGGCGATCTAAAACTTACTGTTAGTAAACTAAATATTAGTAGGCATTTCATAGAAGATCAAACACTTGTACGGAGTCATTGAAAGCGCCACTTCTGACTAAAAACATATCAGGTCAGAAGAGAACAGTTTTGCAAAAAAAACACCTTAAATGGCATATCGACAAATGGCATAAAATGTTGTGGACGGACAGAAAAAAATGATCTTTTACAACGGTATTGGCTCTGGGTGATATGCGCCCCAATCGCCCAATACCAAATTCCACCTTCAATACAATATAAGGACAGTAAAACATGGTGGATCGAAAGTAATAGTACCGGATGGTTTTTCGGACTAAGATCTGGGGTCAATCCATATGATAAAGCAAGTGATGGATCATCAAGTGTATACTAATCTATTAGAAAATGTAATGTTACATTCCGCGAAGTACAAAATGCCGTTAGAATGGCAAGTGGTTCAAGATGCGAGGAGTAAAATTCCGCCAAAGCGTTGTCATGGTCTAATGGACTCCTTGCAACGCAGGTGCACGGCAGAGTTGGACAATAATGAAACTTCGATAAAATATTAATGTCAATTTAAGTTGCCTGTGATAGTTTTGGTATTAATTTCGGTGTTATTGACTTAGTTTTCTGTCTTTTTGACACACACTACTATTATTTTGAGCAGCACATAATTGTATTAATATTATTATTTCTTTTTTTCTTTCTAAACTATTTACGTAATGTTTTGTATTGACTTTGAAATGATGAATACAATATATGAGCATGGTGTTTTGACTATAAATATCTTTAAATAAATCTTAACTTTGTTTAAAATCCACTTCAAAGAAGTCTATGAAGCACTACTATTATTTTGAACACAGCTGTACATATAAGATAAATAAATCGGAACATTGTTTTCAACCTGTAATTAGCGGTTTTTCCTAATAAGACGAAAGAATTCATAACTCTCAATTCTCAAACTTTTCTTTCTTTTTTAACATTTCAAGCAAAAGCGAACGTTTCAAATAATACCCAAAAAATAAAATGTTGGAGTCCCATTGGTGTATTTTCAAGAGAGATTTCACTGTACCATGATGAGGGAAGGAAGTCTTATCTGAAGCACCCGGTTTTAAAGCAGAAATAAAAAAAAAAATTAAAAAAAATTAAGCTTACCGTTATTATCATCATCGGTATTAGCAATAAGCTTACCTGTAAATTGAAATAAAAAAAATATAAACGTTAGACTAATTCAAATAAAGGATGTCATAAGTTAAAATTAATTAGCTAACACTGAATGAAGGGTCAATCACCTTCTGGAATAAACAATTTGAATTATCTTTTCAAATTGAGTGGAGCAAATGCAAATTAAAATATAAGTATGTATAAGGAGAATTTTATTTTCTTGGAATCGTTGTATAGCTCATATTTGCCCTATCTGTGTATATACATAAATATGTATGTACATATGTTCATTGTTCGCGAGTTTAAGGCTGAGCAGTTATAATAATTACAGCAGTGCCCGCTAATAACGAACTAGAAAGGACCGGCCAAATTGGTTCGTTATAAGTGAGTGATATGATGTGATATGATATGGAAGTACCGAAAAAATAATGTTCGAGGACTACATTTTGTCGTTTGAGAATGTTCGTAGGTACATAGAGCTATAAGGTTCTCGGGAAATCCCGAAAAATTGGGAAAATCTGAATGACAATGTAAAGTGAGACAGTTTTGGTTCATTATATCCGGACATTTCCTTTGCTTAACATGACAACAAATCAGCCTGCTTCCTATCCTGTCGATAGTTTTTGAAAGACTATTGTGTGACTTAAATTCTCAAATTTCAGACAACTATACTGGCTGCTTAAACGAGACTCACCATTATCAATAAACAACAAAATCCTTATTACATAAAACTATCATCAAACCAATTTGGACTATTGGAGTCCAAAAACTGCAGACAAGCCAGTTTCACAGAAGTATGACGCAGCAAACGGTACTGAGTACTGAGAGTAGGATATTCTTGGGATACATTGCTACATCGCTACATTGCTCATTGAAAAAGTTTGTCTTTGTTGAATCGTTGTTTTTGGCTCGTATCGCAAGATACTCGTTGTTCTAGTAGTTGTTCTTGGATTAGTATTGATCAAGATTCTCTGGAAAATATCTATCAAACTAAGTGCTTAATGTCGATAAGTGTTGGATAAGAATAAGTCATTTAGAAAATAGCCCAAAGCTGATGGAACGTTATGGGACGAAGTTGAAGCTAGAGCGCTTTTGTATTTTCCACATGAGATACTTACTCATTGCTGCATACCATCTCGCGACAAGCTCAGGACATCGCCATGATGCGACGCCCCAATGCGTCGCGACGCACAGCTAGGGAACCCCTGATAACCATTAACGTACATATGTTTTTCCCCGATTTATGTGCATTGTGAAATTAATGAGAAATTACTGAAATTATTGATTAGAGAAAGTCATAAAAATTAGATTAAGGTCTTGTTTTGACGTATATCAAACCTTTATCTGATGGGGCCTAAACGTGGTAATTAATGAATTCTTTGAAATATAAACTTCACCTACATTTAGTGATGTGATATGTTATTTTAAAAGTATTTATTATTTTCAAATATCAACGCTTTTTCCAGGCCTGGTTGTCAACGCAGTTTCCGTTCCGTATTCCGTTTTGTTTAGACATTTTCCTAGAGTTTAACTCTCACATGCTCATACAGCCCACGTTAACACTGACCTAAGCTACTAATCGAATCCACTTTCACTGTTTCACATCTAAGCTGGTTTCCGAGATTTCAAAACTCAACCAGCTTCTTTGCAATCATCCTGTTAGATTCTCTTCCAACTTATTGTCAGTTTTTATTTAATCAGCTGTGTGTAGTACTTAAGTCTCAAATCAATTTTCCATAAATTCAACAAGTCAAATTTCCAGGAGACCAGATTTTTACTATGGGTATATACAAACAGTAAGAAAAAAGAGGATCAAGTAGTAAGCTTTGCGGTACACCACAATTTATTGGCCACCGATAGGTTTCGCTATAAAACAATTGGTAAATTTTTTTATATGCACTTATGTAGATGCAATGATTTCCACCACGGATGACTTGGCCAAAACGTTCCAGTTGATAGCAATAAATTCAAAACAATCAACGAATTTGTCAATCTTAGCTCTACTGATGATAAGACCATTTGACAGAGCTGTTGCAAGAATGTTGCAAATCGATTTTTTTTTAGGTTGAGAGCAGGAGTTCTTCCGTATCTAAAACGATATCTACTATAGCAGTTTAAAAACCAAGATAATTGCCTTCATTTCTTCCTTCAAGTTTAAAAACAAAACAAAATGGTACACACTCATGTGAACAAGAAAGATGAACAAAAATAAATGATTGTCCGATATCAATGCTTGCTTCAACCCCTTGAATGGTAATTCAATACGAAACTCTTGTGTCTCCCATCTCAAGTGTCCATGTGGTTAAGCGTCGTTGGCCATAAAAGGGTGAACATTTGATCGTTTAATTAGCTGCGCGTGTCTGCAATCATTCGACTAGACACTAGACAGAGGGCCATTAGTTCGATATGCCAATCCACTAGAATTCCCACCGCAAATCTACGTTTTGACCTAATAAGAACTGACTGAAAAACAAAAATCTTATTTAATATCAAGCGAAAATGTATCCCCTGGCAAATGACTGACTAAAACTGTGTTAAGCACCAAAATAAAGTCAACTCCCATAGCGAGGGGAGGGCAGTATAGCCTGCCCAAGGGAGTATTCATCCGCAGTAAAGTTTACATGGGACTAAATTAAGTTCATTTATTTAGCTTACCCATCAGCATTGGTGTGTGTAAGGACAGACATGGATAGATGTATGCTACAATTAGATTGGGGGTGTCTTAACTCACATAGTTACCAACTACTTTAATGAGAACGGTCACACTCTAGCCTGAGGAAAGGGCGATGTGCCAGAAACGGAAAAGTTAAATGCATACGTGCGGTGTCTATTTATCTATCTATCATGGGCTTGATGTAAGGGATTTACGCTTGAGTGAATTATTATTGCTGGACGGGGATATTCTCTCGATTAAAAAGAATTATACATGGGGTAGTAGTAGCTGTAGTGGTGCAGATACGTCGGTGGTTTGTAATTTAGACGTAATCCGACGTGGTGGGGATTTAAAGACGAGTTAAACAAATCAATGGACACAAAGGTGGATATCGGCATGTAATAGTGCACCAGTTTGTTTGCTCTTGCATCTCTTGTGTGACTTGACATAAGTTGACACCCAAAAACATCAATATTTGTTGGTACAAACCAGCAGCAACCAATTACCATATGTTGCAACAAATACCATCCCCTGCCTTTCTGCCCTAATAGCCCGTCGATTTCTTTATGACTTTGTTTTGAGTTCTCGCCCATAATTCAGTCCATCATTAACGCAAGCGCCGCGTTAAGGTTTTAATCTTTTAAATATTACAAGCTGTTAAAATTACACGCACTCCCAGCTTCTTTGAAAATAAAAAATAAAAATAAATTATTTCACAGGAAACCTCATCTACTTCAAATTTTGGGCGTCAAATTTACACAAAATACCCCCCCCCCCCCCCCCCCCCCCCCCCCGGCAAAGGGATAAACAGAAATTTACGGCAAGCGGCAAGAGAGCCAACAATTAAAGTCATTTAAAAATTCATCGCAATGTTATGGCGTCATTAAAAGATTATCGCTTTTTTGGATCAGTACGCGATTTTAAAAACAAACAGGTGCTGCCGATTTAATCCATCTCCACTTGTTGTATATACGTAACGTTTGCGTGTACACACACATAAAACATGGAATTATGAATGTGCATGGTAATCGTTAAGATTTATCTAGCAAATTCAATCTGCAATTAAATGATTAATGAAAAAAGATAAATTACGAAATGGCGATAAAATAGTACGTATACGACACAGTGTGTTTAATGGTTGTAGGTGAACTTTCGTTTAATACTCGTCAAACACTAAGACGCAATCCTTCGTTGAGCGGCTAGTTTAAATAAGTTTTGCTTTAACATAATTTATGGCTTTTAAATGTTGTTTTCTTGGTTTTTCAATAGCTACAAATGTCCGAACTATGATAGCTTATTGCTCTGGCTTCAAGTGGCAAAGATGTCGTTCTTTGACGTTTGTGTTCTATCATTTACTATTTTACCACCATTCAACAACGCGTCGAAATTGTTAAAATGTATTATAAAAATTGGCGAAAAAATCATCTTCAGTGACGGAGCACATTTTTGGTTGAACGGCTTCGGGGACAAGGAAAATTGCCGCATTTGGGGAGAGACGAATCCACAGCGGTATCAAGAGTCTCCATTGCAAACTTACTGTTCGGTGTGGATTGTGGTCAGATGGCGTCATTGGGCCAGACGGTGACTGTCAATGGCGAACGGTATCGGGTCATAATAACCGTCGTTTTTTTGGCATCAATTGGATGACATGACCACAGCAAAACTACATTAAAACAAAAATCAGGGTCCTTGTCGAGACGTGGTGTTGTACAGAAGTACAATTGATCAAATAATTTATCCGAATAAATATCGAATACTAAAATTTCAATAAAATAGTAATTATTGAAATATCATAACAAACAATAAGTAAATGTACCAAAAGTTAGTTTAATTATTTCTTATGTGTTTTACAAGTTTTACAAGTGTTTTACATTCTAGTTAACAATCCCGGAGAACTGTAGAATCGTAGAGTATCCGTCAGTGCCTTGTCGAAAAGTTGTAAAGTACCACGTATGTACATCGTGTGTCAATGGCAATGAAAGTGATTCTCAGTTACGAAAGCAAGACCACTCAGAACACCACCAGATAATATATAACAAATTAACCACCAACAACACAAATATAATATATTATACACCTAGTTCCAACAAGACGGAGCAAACGTGTCATACATCGAGCGTTACATTGGAGTTGTTGCAAAAAAAAGTTTTCAGAACGCAGAACCATGTGGCATGGCCGCCAAGATCGTGCGACTTAACGCTGGCTTATTGCAACAAACCAATAACAATTGACCAGCTAGAGAACGACATCATTCAATCCATTGGAGAGGGTCACGACCAACCCGTGCAACAGAATCATACAAAATTAGACCTCTCGGATCGAGTCCTGTAAACGAAGCCGGGGAGGCGATTTGAATGATATCATTTTA
Source organism: Brachyopa scutellaris (assembly GCA_949775065.1). NCBI lineage: Eukaryota > Metazoa > Arthropoda > Insecta > Diptera > Syrphidae > Brachyopa > Brachyopa scutellaris. The sequence goes on from OX459113.1 coordinate 106,706,948, forward strand.
AAAAGGTTTCTGTCATATCTCATACACGTTTTTTTATTAAATCTTAGAGACACTCTTATAGAATACATATGAATGTATGGATATACGAGTAGTATTTGTCTGAATCCGTGGCCCTTAAACTAAATTCTGTTTTCGATTTGCTGGTGTCTTTCAAAAAATGGGTTGCTACCTATTACCGCAAAACATCGCAGGTAACGATACGACAATACAATAGTATACAATGACGGGTTCGAACGAGAACGCATTTTGTGTGATAGCGCTGTTAGAAAAGTAGCACGAAACCTTTATTTTGCTTCTTCTTTTCTTTTTTAAGAAAAAAGTTCTGACCGAGGGCACGGCGACCTAAAAGATATTTAATACCGAAGTGCCAGTTTAAGCAACCAAACAAAACCGGTGGAGACTTTTAGAAGTTCCCCAGGAGTTAGGATTTCTCTATAGAGAAGAGCACATACTACCATGTGGTCACATAGAATATGTTCCGCAGCTTCGTCATCTTCCACGAAGCAATGACATTCAGTTTACTTAATGAGACCCATTTTGTTTAGTTGACATCGAAAATGGATTGGATTTAATATGAAAGGATTTAATGATTCTGTTAGCCTGAGGAAGACCCTGTGTATTTTTCCATTTTGTTTTTCTAACTTTTGATTTTTTAAGTTTACAGCTGAGTTCGGAATATTGCTCAGCGCCGGTAAAGGAATCAGCTGAACCTTTCCAAGCCAGTTCGTAGTCGGCTTTTTCGTTTCCATCAATACCGTCTTGCTCGGAAACCCACCAAAGTATTGAAGTAGCTTAGCATTTATTTTGAGTCAATAAGGTTTGAGCATAGTGCATTTATATCTGCTTGAATATCCTTTCCTTATTCGAAGATAGCGTTTGAGCGCACACTTGACTTTTTCCCAGCCTACAAATGTGAACGAATGAATACACGCACAGACTCAATCAAAATTATAGCAATTTCGAGAGTAACATATTTTCTAGTTAAACGAAATCATCGGTAAGATGATAAAAAGTTTACTATTGGACAAGACCTTTCTACGAAAGTACTACCAAATCATGATTCCGATTAATTACAATAGATTCAAAATGCCGTGCGCATACAGCATATCCCAGTCCATAAGAATGGGACAAATCCTTAATTATAGCCCACATAACAATAAGAGTTTCCACCCCCATGTGGAAGCAATAAGCTCTAATAAAGATTCCTATCAACTCAATGGCCTGCCCCATGAATCAGAACAAGTCGCATGAGTTCATACAACCTCCAGAGCAGGGACGTGACTACAAAAACTGTTTTCCTACTAACGGCTTCCTCCATGACATTCATTTTTCCTACCCAAACCATATTCATAAGGATCATCCACATATAACTCCTTAATTCGGTATAATCCCTTCTTTCTAAAAGAAGGGACGTCTTTCAATTTAGCATAATTAATCAAATTCAATTAATTAATTCCGAAGGCAGAAATATTTTCGTCGACAGGTGCGGCCAATCGCTTCGAAGTTCAAACCGTAAGTGCCTTATGACTTGTTTCCCAGTTTCTAAGGAGAAGTACTCGAAAAGTCAATGATATGAAAGATAATCCCCCTTCCTGCAACCCCTCTCTTTCTGTCATGTAATTTTAGACAATTAGAATTTTCTCTCTCTCTCTCTCTCTTTCGTACTCTTTTGAACTCCGTTAAGAGCACTTAAATCTTTTATAAACGCCAAATTAGCATATGAGCGGAGTGTAAAAGTCGGGGTTGAAATACCCGTGAAAATGTCAGCTTTTTTCCACGTTAATTTGAATGAAAAAAAAAAAGAAAGGATTAATAAATCACTGGTTATAAAAAGAAAGTCCCCAGTGGTGGTTTTTTTCACATTCACACAGAAACCCTTTCGTTGCTGAACCGAAACCAACCAGAGGCATGACAAGCTCGTGGGAATTAACGAACCACGAACTATGTGTTCGCAACAAAGGATGTTTGACCTAATTATTTGAACTAAAGGGGTTTTCCTTGTATTTGCAAACAGCATGGATGCTTTCTCTAATAAATAATAAATAAGGATAATTGAACTGTAGCCGAACTCCATCGATTTGGAGGTAGGTAGGTGACTGATATATCAACAGCATAGTTAGTGTGTGCGTTTGAAAATGGTTATCACATGCATATGTTATCTACGCTAAAATCATTATCCACAAACTTCTAAAACCATCTACAAACGTTCGGCGTTCCACAAGGCTGTATACTAGGTAGTTCAATAAGTCCTTAGAAAAAGATAGAAAAACTAATTATTTTCGGTAAATTTTTTTTTATTTTTCAATATGATCTCCTTTCAGCTCTATACACTTTTACAGGCGTTTTTCCAACCGTTATAAGCTTTCCAAAAAGTAGGATTTTGGAAGGTCCTCAAAATAGGCATCTGTTTGAGCGATGACCTCCTCGTTCGATGTAATCCGTTGTCCGCCGAGCCATTTTTTCAAATTTGGAAATAAAAAAAATCACCGGAGGCCAAATCGGGTGGATGTTGTAATAATTCAAACCCTAGTTCCATAATTTTGGGCATCGAAACTGCGCAGGTATGCACCCGTGCATTGTCCTGATGGAAAAGGATATTTTTCTTTGTCAAATGATGACGTTTTTTTTTTCATTTCATCGCTCAACTGGTGCAATAACGATGCATAATATGCTCCTGTTACTGTTTGTTCTTTTTGTTAATTAATCGGTGTAGATGATTCCGCATGCATCCCAAAAAATCGTTGCCATCACCCTGCCGGCCAATTTCACCGTCTTCGCCTTCTTTGGAGTCCGTTCACCTTCAAAAACCCACTGTTTTCACTGTTCCTTTGATTCCGGAGCATAGTAGTGTATCCATGTTTCGTCCAGAGTTATGTATTTACGTAGAAACTCGTCAGGATTAATTTAATTTAATTACCGCTCGAAACTCACTTTTTTCCATTTTTTTGAATACACGAAAGTTTGTTGCTTTAATAGGCTATAAAAATAAAATCATGTGATGGATATAGTTGAAACTTCAACGGCTGATGCTTACTAAAAACAATGCCTTTCCGATATTACGAGAGCAATTTCTTGGATTTTCTAAGGACTTATTGAACGACGCTCAACTCTTTTTTCCTATGATTAGCAGTGTATTCAAATAACAGCAAGACTACTAGCCACCCATCTGATTTGGCTGTCGCGTCGCGTCGTCTCTGGAAACATTATAAATTCCTTGATTCACGTTTAATTTTTCTCCTTTCATTTTCAAAACAAAAACTAACATTTCCTGGTTTATAAATTTTTACCTGAATTCACCACTCACCCACATAGCACATCATTCATATCGCTAACAGCATCCATCTGCAAAGCACAACCACTCTAATGAATGAATCCTCCGAGAGAGAAATAAAAAAAAATAAAAAAAAAAACACCCCATAAACCATAAACACAAATTTCAACCTATAAAAAGGACATTCATCCCTATCCGCACCGAAATCATAATGGGAACGATGAAAGGCATCCATATAATTAAAGTTCGTCTATACCAGGGCTGCTAGAGTGGCTGGCTCTTGATGCTGCACTGCTGCTTTCAAGTATGCGATAAATACTGCCTGCATAAATGATGATAGTCCTTCAAGCTCAAACCACATATCAGTAATGGGTGAGCCTGCCCAGCCCCGCTAAGTTGTTCAGCGCCACACAGGGCACACATGGTGCTGCATATTAAACGCGATACTACACACTCTCCTAATAATGTGTGTGTGTGTTCGTCTTGATGCAAATTATTGACTTTCTGCTGCAGTTGTGGCCGGAAGGATGACGAAAGAATTAATTGCATGCCGGTCGTTCGTGTACATAAGAGTATTTTATCGCATAACTGTAACTACTATTTGCCAAACAAAAGGATTCTCCGCGATGAGCAAGGATATGCATAGTACACTTCTTCTCTTTCTCCTCTACAGGAGTGAATCTCTTAATTGAAAAGTCATCTTCAATTCTTATTCAACAATCAAAACAAATTGAAGCAAGTATGTATGTACTTGTACATAAAGTACATGTGTATGTACATGTTGACAGGGTAAATTTTAAACAAGCTCATTGACATCTCGATCAAATGGATAATATGCACTCGTTATAGGTCTGTCATATAAAAGTGAATTATTACTGTCACAGTTGAATCAGTCGCCAAACGCTTTATTGCGTCATTGTTCAATTTAGGTTGCAGCAGCGGAAACACTTGTTTACACTAACAGCCCACCATTGTCATTTAATTAACAACTTTACACAAAAATACCCTTAAACAATGAAAGCAGAAATAAAACAAAATTTCATCCCTTACCACAACGGTGTGATGCAAAATCTACTACAATTTATAATGTCAAATCGACTCTGTGAGAGTAAAAGCTCTCATCTGTCATAATGACAGTTTGTTTCAAGTGCGCATGATTTTTTTTTATGACGTTTTACCATGACGTTGCACTTGCCAGAAACGCTGACAGCAATAATAAAACACAATGTAAACTCCCGTTGGAATGGTAATAAAATATGTCTCCTAAAAGTGAATTATAATCTAGAACTTCAGTAGAAAAGTAATTAAACAGTTGATTTTATTTACAACTCAAGGATAACCTGACGTGCTATCTAGAGAATAATTAATTTTAGCGACTAAATTCTTTTATCTGGGAAACGAGTTGATTGCAATTGAGAGTCGCATACATACTGAGATACCGCTATACCAGCTGTTGTTTCTTATCACAAAGCGGTGACGAGACGAAATTGGAACTATCACCGAAATAAATTCAAACTGTGGTATATAAGTATGTACATAGCTACAGTAGCAAACATAGAAAGTGCAACACCCTTTTTTTTACAGAATAATCATTTATAACTTTTAGGTAGCAGTTTTTTTTAATTGCATAAAAATTAATAATTGTGAAAAAATGACAAATTCCGAGCAATTGACGGAGGACAAAAAAAATCAAATAATTGTACGTTTTGAAGTGGCAGAGTTGACTATTACCAAAATATGTAAAGAGGTTGGTTGCAGCAAGTCGACTGTTAGGAGATTATTTTAAAAAAAACACTACTTAGAAGCACAGTTGAACAGCAAGAAGGAGCAGAAGGGATTCGTAAGGCATCTACCGCGGATGATTGAGTTTTACACCGGATGTCATTGAGGAACCGTTTTCAAACAGCTGTAAAAATAAGAGCAGAGTTTGTGGTGTCAAATGCAATTAAAATTAGTGTGCCACAAAGACTCAAGAGTATTTGGCTTAATGGCTCGTCGACCAGAAAAAAAAAACCGTGTTTGGTCTTAAAATGAAGAAATTTGGGCCAAAAAATATGAAAAGTGGACAGAAATTGATTAGAGACAAGTGATATGCTCCGATGAGAGCAAATTCAACATTTATGGATCAGATAGAATTCAGTACGAGCGCCGAAGAGCTGGAGAGCGCTTAAGGAAAAATTGCCTTGAGAGAACAGTGAAACATCCAGCGTTCCAAATGATATGGGAATGTTTTTCCTACTATGGTGTTGGGGATTTATGCTTCGTTAAAGGAACTATAAGCTCAGAAGCTAACAAAACTATTTTAATAAATAAATGAAAAGCATTTCTCAGAGGCAATCGATATTATTTTTCAATACGGCTCCGCTTTGTGCCATCGTTACAAAATGGTAAGCTATTTTCTTTTTGTATTTCTATTCTAATCCCCTACGCAACAAAAAAAATTAATAAAATTTATTTTCTTCACAGATTAAAGAATTTATGATCGATAAGGGAATTTCCACACTCGACTGGCCAGGTAATTCACCGGACCTCAACCCCATCGAAAATCTCTGGCGCATAATGGCATTGAAAATAAACAGCAAAATGTCTGCCTCGATGAAAATGCCCAATGAAGTAATTGAAGAAGTTTGGGATGAGGAAATATCTACAGAACAACTTCAAATTTTGTGGATTCAATGCCTAACCGAATTAAGGAGGCCATACAAAATGAAGGAGGTGCTACAAAGTATTATTATACAGTAAAACCTCCTAATTGGGACACTCCGTAATCGGGACGACCTCCCAACCGGGACAACCCATTTGCCAACCCTAAAAGTTTTCATATAATATACCCTCTGTAATCGGGACACTTTAATCGGGACACCTCTTAATTGGGACACTCAATTTAACTTTCCTAGAACCTCCATAATTGAGCCAAACCTCCGAATTGGGACAATTTATTAAAAACGTCAGGAAATATGACTTCTCTAATTGGGACAATTCGAGTTGAACCTCTCAATTGGGACACTAGACCCGAAAAAAAGCAATTGTGACTACTCTAATCGGGACAGTAAAATTCCATTAGCTAAATGTTCGCAGCTGCATCTCATTCTACAAATTTTCAAACCGTTATATTTATACAGAACAGTGACTATATCGGAGACAAAAAACAACAGAGCAATGTTTTATTTATTTTCATTGAATATTAGGTATTGGTACCGTGCAGTTGCAGTTGTTTTTGTGTGGATACAATACATTATTTAAGCTTTTTCGTATGCATACGCGTTGAGTTTCGCGTAATGAGATACTACTACATAAATTTTTATAACTTTTCATTTTATTTCAATAAGGTATGATATTGTAAACGAGATAGGGCGTTCCATACTTGTTTTAATTGAAAATATCAGTTTTTTCTCAAGTAGTTGTGTTTTTCTATATTTTTTATACAAACTTCTATAATTGGGACACCTCCTAATCGGGACAGGGAAGAGTCGGTCCCATCAGTGTCCCAATTAGAGAGGTCTTACTGTATGTCACTAAATTTTATAAATGTAAATGCTATTGCCTCGGAATTCCAAAATGTACAAGTTGGATGACTGTAAACCATAAATAAATATTTAAAAGGCTTGCTGCCTACTGCAAGAAAATATTTGTTTTTTTTCAACACTTTCTTGGAAATTCTAGTTTGCTCGGACTCCGTACCTGTAGCAAACAGTTTATTGCCTTTATGTTGTTTTATTGTCCAAAAGTTGGTAAACACTTTATAACACTTTTTATTTTATTGATTTTACTCATTGACAAAGAAGGAAGAAATTAATAGAGATGTGGGTTTTTTTTCGTGTTGCACTTTTTATGCTCGCTACTGTATATAACACATGTATACAATTTCACACATGAGCTATCAGTGATATGTTGTCGCCTGATGAGAAGTTAAAAGGAGGTTAGGGTTGTTCAATGTTTGTTTTGTTTAAAGGAATAAATAAAGTGTTATGGTCTGGATGAAATGTGTATGCGAGCAGGGACGGCATTTGTTTGGATACTTTGGAACATAAAAGTGTCACAGTTACTGCACATGTGTCAGAGCGTAGAAGTTTTTAATGAGATTTTGTTTGTTCTTTTCAAATAAACGACATTAATAGCGATGAATTGAAAAACGATTGATATTAAAAGATAAAGATTTGGAACGATTTAAGTCTAAGTAGTGTTTGAAAAAGTTCATCTAAATTTATCGAAACATATACTTCAATGTATTCCCGAAGGCCTACTTCGGGATACCTTGGACACATAATTGAAATCATCTATAACTTCTGACAAACTCGCGGAACAAAATAGAAAGAGGAGAAAAAGCTGTGTGTGTGAGATATGAAATTGATTCTGATTTTGACATTCATGGCATTATGTGTGGAATAGCACATCATTTAAGTGGCTGCCTTGGCTTCGCTGGCAGTGCTTCAAGCGGTCGGTCCAATTTTTGATGACTCGGTCCAATATGTGCGGCGTTATTTCGGAAATAGCGTCTCAAATGTTGGCCTCGAACTCATCCAAAGTGGTTCGATTGTAAGCGTAGACAAAGGACTTGACGTAGCCCCAGAGAAAATAATCGGGAGTCGGACAGATGTCCGAAAACCGAAATCCCGAAAGTCCAAAATCCCGAAAATCCAAAATCACGAAAATCCAAAAGCCTGAAAATCCAAAATCCCGAAAATTCATAATCCCGAAATCTTTTTTTTTTTTTGGGTCTCCTAACAAATTTTGAAGTTACTATCTGACTATTTCTAAGCGGGTTGTCAGAAAACCCCTTTCGTTCTGGTGAAGTAAATCGACATCATGACTTCTGTTGTTTGGCCTTTATTGTGAGATTTTGGGCTCCATATCATGGATTGCTGCTTGGCTTCTTAGTCGTACTTACAAAATCAAGGTTCGTTACCGGTAACGATTTAATTTTCGAACTATTCCAGAAAACACTGCGCAAAACGTGCAGGATCCTGTTTTTGCTATTATGTATTTCAAAGTTCTTGGAACGCATAGAACTGATTCCCTTGAATATTTCAGATGATAATTCAATATTTGTGATACAGCCATGACATTCAAGCCCAGCTCATTAGCTATCAACTCCTGTATCATTCTGCAATCCTCGTCAACTACACCAACTAAACGTTCTTTTATTAGTCCCACGTACATATAGTATTAGGTCGTTACATATGAAATTTTCGATTTACCGATCATTCCTAAAGTGATCGTTGTGAAAAGAGTACAACTTAATCTTTCTAACGGTAAAAATTATTTTACCCTATTAGCTAATAAATTTGACTTTCTTTCTTACGTAGAAAATCCTTTCACCAACAAATTTTAGTTCCTCTAAAAGGAACAGTACATAGCCCAGATGCCATAAAACAGGAATTTAAGGACATCTTAGCCCGAAAAGATAAGGACTTTTTCAAAAGAGACAATCTTGCTTTGGTGGAACGTTGGAAAAATGTCACAGATGTAAGTGGAGATTATTTTTTTGGAATCAACTATTTTAATTTTTGAAATATCGTTTTTTAACCTTCCACATAAAAATCGGCAACTTCATATGTAACGACCCGATACATATGTATGTACACATGTACTTTTAATTTTGAAAGTTTGCATCAAAAGGCGTGTGATTTTTTAAATAATTCTGGAAAACTATTGAGTCCAAATTTTTAAATGCTGTTGCCGTTGACGTGAAGGTGGGGTATACGTATACTGCCTGCCAAGGTAAACTTTGAACAAGATTACTTAAAATAAACAGCCAACTGGAAGGAAGTAAGGGCGTATGAAGGCTGTTCAACCGCCGACATGTTAGTGCGACTCTCTTTGTTTAAATTCAGGCAGTCAGTCCGTTTATTTTTTCCCTGAATGATACCCTGGCTTTAGAACAAATTCTTTGTGTTTTACTAATACAATTGTACAATTCTATTCCCAATTTGACGAGTACAAAAGCAAGTTGAATCCCTAAACCAGATGATTGGATATTAAGGCAGACTTTCTCAACACAAAGCCTGATAAGCAATTAAATCTTTAATAAAGCATTTGCATTAGTTTTCCGGAATCTTTTTAACGAAGCTCCCTTCCAAAAGAGTATTTTCTGCCGTTCCTCCACCCTACATTTTTCTTGTGATTAAATTACGATCTGCTTCAAAAATTGAAAACAAATCCCAGCGTATTGCTATCTTACGCCTGAATCCACTTATTTATAACGTTACAAGGGAAACAAAGAAAGAACAGCATAAAAAAATAGCAACTGAGCATCTCTACAAAAGCAATATCAAATCTGAAGTTTTTCCATCGCATAAATAGCAGATAACTCTGTATCCGTATCGTAATCCACTCTACTATCCGAAGGCGTTTCTCTTTCTCCGCCTCCTTTTCCTCCTGCAATATCTTAAGGTTTTCTATTTTTTTCTATTTTGTATCCACATTCACTTATCTCGGTGTATCCACAAGATTGTACCACTTCACTTATTTACCAGTGTTTATAAACTAGCGCGTAGGCACTACATTTTGCTCTCTCAACACACACACATTGCTGCAAGACAAAACCAAAAAAAAAAAAGGAAGAAGAAGATAGAAGCAATGGCACTCAACTAGGTAGCAGCAACACAGAAGGACATAATGTCCTTCCGTAAGATTTTTCACTCCTCTTGACTGCTAGTTAGTACAACACAACATCCTCATGCAACCACCCACTGTGACAGAACAGCAAGTAAGCAAGATGCAAAAAAATTAGAATAAAATTATGTGTACAGCTGTGTCGCATATAATCGCTCATACATGAATGTCACTTTGTTCGATGTAAGCAAAAGTAGTAGCAAGTGATAGATGGAAGCTAAATTTGTCAAAAATAAAGAAAAAAATACTCTTCTATTAGGGATAATATTTAGTCACGTCATGTCTCACGATTGCGTTCTTTTTTTTCAAGACACCCTGTTGTTGTTTTCAATTTGTAAAAACTAATGAAAACTAATTTTCACAATGCAGTCATACTTTTCCATTACAGTTTGCTTTATATGTACCTACAGTGAAATTTCTCTTAAGAGGACAGCCACGGGACCGGAGTTTACTGTCCGAATAAGAGAGTGTTCACTTAAGAGAAATAAAAAAGACAACAAGGATATAGTTTTGAATTTTCTGAAATTGATCTCCATCGCAAAATCTTTGGCGAATGGTCCAGAAATAGGGATGGGTTTTTCGCGATGTCTGACACACCATTCATGTGTCAACATATTTTACTTTCGCTACTCCAAAACCTCCGTTTTTCTAGCTCATTCGGGCGAGTGCAGTGCTCCAATCAGCAAGTTACAATTTTTTGTTTTTCATTATGCCGGCCACACGCGATTTTCCAATACCAATATTTTTCCACTTGGAGCGTTTTCCGCATTGGGTTACGCAGAATACAGATTTTCACAAAAAAAAAAAAAAAACTGTCCGCCTGCCGAGTCTTAACGAATAAAACGTTCAAGATGCAAAACACAAAGTTTCTGTTTACTTACATTCATTCTTTTAACCTGAATGCGAGACCGCAAAACGCAGTAGCGATTGTCCTGTACAATTTACACCCGTTATGCAAGCGCTTGCAGCACACATACATACATATGTGCATACTAGCTACTACCCGCCCGGCTTTGCCCGTGCACTACAACAGTCGCGTCATTGTCAAAAACTTTGCAACATCGACCGATTCACCTTCTCGTTAACAGCAACCCTTTCTCAATGAAAATTCGAATTAAGAGATTAAGGAATTTTATTTTTCCGAATTCACCCACTTGAAGATGGAATTTCAAAAAAACTTAGTGAATATCTATGTCATTATAGGAATGTACTGTCCAAATTGCAGCCCTTTAGGTCCAGCGGTTTGGTCTGTGCGTCGTCTGTCAGTCAATCAGTAAACTGTTTTACATATACACTAGCTGATCCGCCCGACTTCGCCCATGTACGCAAACAGTCGCGCTACTCACATGACAGATAATTGCCAACGCCACCTGTGGGATGTTTCTGTGACTACACCAAACTATATTACTACATTTAAATTTAATATTGTTTATATGAAAATTATATACCCCAGCGCCATCTATCGGGTCGAAATTTTACCAGACTTTCTATTTATGAAAATATTATATGGTGTGAATTTGAGCCAATTCGGTCCATAAATAAGAATTTTGAAAAAGCGATCCCAACGACACCTAGGGAGTTCTAACATAAACAAAAACCATCCGGAGCACCACACGAACATATGGTGTGAATATAAGGTGGATAGCTTCAGTGGTTCAGTCGTGATAGTTGGACATATATACGCACCAATGTTTTTGTATATTAAGAGATATACATAGATATACAATTTGTATAATATACAATGATTTTCGTGTAACGGAAAGAAAAAAATCTCATTCTCATACGAATAACTCATATCGTCCATTTAAGGGAATGTTTTTACCCAAATTATTGTAAAAATACTGTCCATGTCCATTCAATAGAATCGTCCACTTAAGAGGAAAAAGATTCAAACAAAATCATACCAGCCAACCAATACAGTAAATCTTGTCCGCCTAAGGGAATCGTCTACTTAAGAGGGGCGTCCGTTAAGAGGGATTTCACTGTAACTTTATTGATACATAAATAAAACTATGTTACATTATCAATAATGACAACAAAAAAAAATAAAGCGCTAGCTACCAGCGCTTTCGGCTAAGAAAGTTTTTATAAAAATGTTGAAATTAAAGTTTATCAATTCAACAAAACCAATACCTGCCCTTTAGAGTCGCAATGGAAATTTCAATGTTCCTCAATGAAAGGTGGCTTTTCCAACGTATTCCGCCCACCAAAAGTGCCACTAAAAACTGATCCTTTTGAGTTTTAAGTTTTTTTTTATTTCCATTTTTATTTCCCTCTTCCCCGCCTCCTTCCTATATACACTCTGTATGCACATGTTTATATATTTTTCTAACTTTAAGCGCAATGTTAAGAACACACATCAATACAAAACACACACACACTGACAAGCACCGACACACTGAGATAACCGACGCGACGCACAGCTACTTGTTAAAGGACACCAATGGCGTGACAGTCTTTAAGCAAACTCAGGAGGAAGAACAACAAGAAACTTTTCCTTGAAGGATAATTAAATATCGATAAACAGGCGACTACTTCACCAGAAGTTAGTGACTTTTTCAAACAGTTGCGTGTCTAGAACATTAACAGTTTGTTATAAGAATGGTTATTTTTTTAATGAAATAAACAATTAAATTTAATTGCAACAGACTGTTGCTGGTAATAACTTACCACCGCCACTCTTGGCAAAGATACATTTAAAGAGAATGGGATATGTACGAGTGTATCAGTCACTTACCTGAAACGAAAGAAAATTATATTTTTTAATTAAACAGTTAAAGATGTAAGCTTATATAAAATTTGAATTGCAAATGAGGTTTAATTGTTTACCTTTAAAACAAGCACACCCCATGATGTATCCCATCATCAGAGTAACTTGTAACGAACTTTGGCGATAGGCGATAACTATTTCTTTGGTTTGTTGTTGTTATTTATTTTTTAGTTTTTTTTTATATATTTTTAATTAACTAATACTGTAACGTTACGTTTAAAATTCGTGATTTTTTTCGCTTCACGAAGAAGTAAATGACAACAACGATGAGTGCACTTGATGAAATGAACGGCGGCAGATTTAACATTTATACATGTGTATGTTAAATTAATTAAAATAATTTAAGCGACGAGTATTTAATTTTTAAATTTATATTAACGCGCTACCACAATGATTATTATTTAACATTTAGGATTTATCACTATTTTTTGGATTGTTTTTTTTTTTATTTTCACTTAAATATTTATTTACTTATTACACTACGTTTAGTTAAATTGGTGTACTGCTATTTTAAGTATCACTAAACTTAATCTAATGAAGTGAAAATACCAAAATTTTAGAGAGAAAATCACATTTTGTACGGCGTAGTCAAAGTTTTAATTTAAATCAAAGTCAATAGTATCAGAACATTAAATCTACACAATGTACATAAAGGGTGATTTTTTAGCTGGTTTGGTTTTGGCAACACTGGTTTTGACAACTGACGTGTGTTTAGTACCTTGTGTCACTGTCAAACAGCTTCAGTTTGGTTTGCAATTTAACCATGGATCGTCTTACAAATGAACAACGCTTGCAAATTATTGAATTTTACTATCAAAATTCGTGCTCGGTTCGAAATGTTCATCGCGCGCTGCTTCCATTTTATGATCGGCATTCTCGACCTTCTGAGCAGTCTATTCGGAAGATTGTGACCAAATTTCGCACCAAATTTACTTTGTTGGACATTAAACCACCAACACGTTTACGTACTGTGCGTAGTGAAGAAAATATTGCGGCCGTATCAGCTAGTGTGACAGAAGACCGCGAAATGTCGATTCGGCGCCGTTCCCAGCAGTTAGGCCTTTGTTACAGCACTTTTTTTTGCCCGAAATGAAGGTTCTTGACTTGCATGATATGTGGTTTCAACAAGACGGTGCCACATGCCACACAGCACGCGAAACAATGGCGCAATTGCGAGGCGAGTTTGGTGAACAGTTAATTTCACGTTTCGGGCCGGTCGTTTGTGTTTTTTTTTTAAAAAAAAGTTCTCAACCTCTTAAAAAATCACCCTTTATATTAACATATTTATTGTGTTCGAAATCTGTAATGCTAAATAAAAAACTCTATCGAAACTAAAACACAGGCGAAAATCTCTTGTTTCATAAAAACAGGAGAAGTACCTAGATGTTTTTCTTTGTTTTACAAATAATAAGCCAAAGTTTTTTATTTTTATTTTATTTAAAAAGGGTTAAATATAAAAGTTGATGAGAAAAAAATAAATGGGTTGTAATTGGCCTTTGTTTGAAATAGTTTATATTTTTTTGGTACATGTTATAACAATAAAAAGGAACATACACAAATAAATTAATTTACTTTTAACAATACAGTCAAACTTCCCTCTAGCGAATCCGCACGGGACCAGAAAATAACTTCGTTATATAGAAAACTAGCTGAACCCGGTGCGCTTCGCTCCACCTATCTTTTCAGAATTTGCCGCGCACTTAGTTATTCGGGTATGATAGAAAGAAAGTACATAGCAGGATGCAATCACTGCGGTTCTATTTTTCAACTTCAATTTCCATTTTTTTCTATCTGTCTGTCTATTTGACTGTCTATCTTTCTGTCTATCTGTCTGTCTATCTGTCTGTCTGTCTGTCAGTCTATCTATCTATCTATCTATCTATCTATCTATCTATCTATCTATCTATCTATCTATCTATCTATCTATCTATCTATCTATCTATCTATCTATCTATCTATCTATCTATCTATCTATCTATCTATCTATCTATCTATCTATCTATCTATCTATCTATCTATCTATATATCTATCTATCTATATATCTATCTATCTACCTATCTATCTATCTATCTATCTATCTATCTATCTGTCTGTCTGTCTGTCTGTCTGTCTGTCTGTCTGTCTGTCTGTCTGTCTGTCTGTCTGTCTGTCTGTCTGTCTGTCTGTCTGTCTGTCTGTCTGTCTGTCTGTCTGTCTGTCTGTCTGTCTGTCTGTCTGTCTTTTTGTTTGCCTGTCTATCTGTCTGTTTGTCTGTCCGTCTGTCTGTGTGTCTGTCTGTCTATATATCTATCTGTCTGTCTGTCTGTCCCGCCCGGCTTCGCCCGTGTACTAAAACAGTCGCGTTACTTATTAGGTAAAACAGTGTTCTAGTAATGTGGTTATGGATAGAAATAAGAGCCGCAAAATCCGACAAACCTTGTTGAATCACACCAAATATTCAGTGTGCGAATGAGCAACATCATAATTTTTCTATTATTTGGTTGTACTACATTAAATGTTCGATTTAGTAATAAATATTTAAAATCTAATAATACTTTTTATACATTTATCTTTTATCAAAATCTAAAGGGGTTTGCATCTACATCGCTTTTCCGACTTCAAACGTCAAGTATAAATATTTTTAAGAATTTCTGAATTTTCAACGCAATGATATCTTTAGGATTTTTCGCCCTTTTGCTTGGTATCCGAAGAGTATCTGGTAGATAAATAACTTTAGACAGACTGGAACACGAGGACAGTACCGTGGATGGGGATGAATATTCAATCCCAAGTATAAGAGTTTTTGTACTGTTGCACGTGAAGTATGGGGTATGCCATACCATGCCATTGCATGTACTACTTTTGTATGTCACCATACATTTTTTTTTTTGTTTCCCCAAATAAAGAATTTGTTAATAACTCGACTCCAGCGCCACCTATCGGGTCCAGATTATCCTTCCTCAGGTCCCAGACTATCTCTTTGCGAAATTACATTACAATCGGTTTAGCGGCTTAGGCGTGAAAAGGTTTTGTTAATAACTTGACTCCAGCCCCACCGAGCGGGTGGTTTTAATGCCTATGTCCCTCCACAGGTCCCAGACTATCTCTTTGCCAAATAACATAACAATCGATTCAGCGGTTTAGGCGTGAAAAGATTTTGTTTATAACTTGACTCCAGCGCCACCTAGCGGACGATTTTTATGCCTATGTCCTTCCTAAGGTCCCAGACTATCTCTTGGCCAAATAACATTACAATCCGTTCAGCGATCTAGGCGTGAAAAGTAAACGCACACAATATCAATTAATTTTAATATAGATTCGTTGTACAGATATTTTTTTATCAACTTTAATTAGTAGTAATCAGTAATTTTAGTTTGGATTACACTCTTCCATTTGTCTTCCTCAAAAAAATCTTCTAATACATTTAAAGATTCAAACACATTAGTCGGTACGTTACTCCTCATCGCCAGAAAGGTTCGAAATAAGTCAATTGATGAAGAAACTCGTCCCAATGTACGTAACACTTTATCAGCATTCTGTTGTTATTTCAACTTTTGGGGAATCCCCTAGTTATTTCTTAATTTTTTCTCTGTACAAAGTTTTATTAATGTGCGAAAAAGAAAATTATTTGAAAAATTCGTTATATGGAGACAAAAACGCACGAGAGTTCGATTTCCAGCTACAAAATTTCTTCGTTGTAATGCAAAATTCGCTGTATGGAAATTCGTTATAAGGAGATCAAAACACACTAAAAGTAGAACGAAAAAGCTGCGTACTTGAAAAAATTGGTAATAGGGACAGATTCGTTGTATAGAAGTTCGGTTCAACTATATTTTCAATTTATTTTTATTTTACTTTTGTGAAAAGATCTCGAAATACGTTTTCAACTTATGCCATTTAACCCTAGAAAGATAATCATATTTTGATGTATAAAATTACACTCATGTATAAAATTTACTCACAGGGTTGTGAGTATTTCCAAATTAATGAGACTTAACTTAATGAGACGTGCGTTTTCTGCTCTAGATACCTACTGGCCTACTGGCAGTCACGAACGCCCATCCCGTGATTCATAATAATTCGAAAAAGAGCGGTACATTTCGCTCGCGAGTGAGTCATTTTGACGCAGATTATCTTTCCAGGGTTAATATGGTTCTACAGAAGGGCAACAAATAAATTTTCGCAGGTTTAGAGAAACTTCTGCTGTTGAGTATCGACTTGAATGGAAATTAATATAATCATTCTTCTAAGGTTCCCGAGATTCAAAAACGCTTCGACCTGTAGCAGTCCTATTTTGTAATAACCTGGGGGAAAAACTCACCCCCAAATATGTAGGATCTAATGAGGTTTTGCTTGAGTGCACATTTCATTCTTCATTCGACTCATGGGAAACATGATCCGACGCCTCCTTTTTACACTAATTAAAAGGTCACATCTTTCCGCTGGAAACTAAGTTGCTTCCATTTTTGTATTTTTAGCGCATTTTTCCCCGAGACTAAAATAAAACAATCAATC
This sequence comes from Brachyopa scutellaris, assembly GCA_949775065.1. NCBI lineage: Eukaryota > Metazoa > Arthropoda > Insecta > Diptera > Syrphidae > Brachyopa > Brachyopa scutellaris. The sequence continues at coordinate 106,724,099 of OX459113.1, forward strand.
ATTTTAATGCACCGCGCTACGCCGCGCCGCCTACGACAAATTTGTTCCATTCCGATGGACTTATAGTGCTGCTGTGCCATCAATCGATTGTGTGTGCATTTCATGTGTCATGAAATTAATTTTTTTTTTTTGTTCTCTCAGAGTACACTGTGTTTTAGAAAAACGTGTTTAAGTTAATTATTTTACTTTACTCACACTCACATGTTTGTAGCCAAATTATTTTCTGCATTTAACTACTGATCGCGCATTGTTTTCATTCCCTCAGTATATTTCCTTAGGCCGGCGGTATAACAATATTAAAAATGAGTGCGGTTTAGAAAAAGCGTCTCGAAAGTTTGTTCTTAGTAACTCGCAAAAAGGACCGCAAATGAGTATTCAGCAAAATATTTGAAAACATCAGAGGCATTTGTGAAAAAGTGGATAAAGAGGTTTAATAAATGCGGTAATGCCGATGATGGGTCAAGTAGAGGGACCAAAGCAAGCACATCTACTAAGGACAGTTATGTAATTAGTGAAAACCCCATGAAGTCCGAGGAACGTAAGAAGTATCCATCAACACAATACGACGCCGTTTGGCGGAATCTGGCATCATGATTTGAAGTACAAAACCTTAACCGCTACTGTCGCGGAATCACGTTGAAAAGAGCCAGATTAAAATTCGAGATTGGAACAATATCATATTTATAGAGAATTATCTTTTTTAGTTTATAATAATTATTTGAAGAAAGCCTAGACAAAAAAAAAGATGAAAAGCTGCTCCAACGCACCCGTAAAACGTCCAACAAAGGTTCATGCTTATGGATGCTTATCGGCCAAAGGATTCGGAAAGTTCATAGTGTTCACACGAAATCTCGATGCTCAATCCAGGTTGGGTGGCCGTGGCATAGTGGTAGTCGTCGTCGCTTGTCATGCGGAAGGTTCTCGGTTCGAATCCAGATGTCTTCTAACCATTTCTTTCTCACGAAATAAAAATAAGTTGATCAGTTTCAGAAGTTAATATCGAAACCTACTGCGAAGGCATAACACTGGCAGTAGGACGGTGGGTATGGCTGAAGAAATTAATCGCACAAACTATAATAAGAAGCATCTGGAAAAAACTTCTGTGAATCATAAGCAAGTACAAAAAAAATACACAACTTCCCAGTTATCCTGGACACCACCCATAGAGTTAGTTGAAATTGAAACCTATCATCTGAGTTTCCTACCACTACGTCGATCTGTCTGTCTCTCGTTCTTGTCCTTCATGTGCTCGTGCTGTGTGTAAACATTAAAAGGGTATTCATATCCCCTTTAGCGTGTGTAGATTATAAAATAAAAAAATAAAAAAATTATACCAGAAGTGTTTATCTGTTGGATCTCTGTATGGACCTAACAATGACAATTGGATCTTGCAAGAGGATAACGATCCAAAACATTGGGTTCGCCTCTGTACGCGTTGAAAAAAGCGAAAACGGTATAGAAACATTAGATTGGCAGTCGCAAATTCCTGATGGAAATAATAAAATGTGTAGTCTTTAATGTGGCAGAAGGTCAAGGGAAAAATAAATAGCCACAACGAAACAACTTGGGCGGGTCTTGATGCAAATTTGGAGAGCCCGAAGTTTGGAATGTTCTCAGACAGATTAAAACTCAATCTCCTTCCGCCTCCCTGGTCATTGTAGCGTGTTTTAAGCTGAGGTTATGGCAGCTTCAGAAGCATTGTCCTAAATCAAGATAAATGCAATAACCACTAACGATATTAGCATCTTCTCGGATTGTCAGGTGGCCTTGAAATCTTTGGAATTGGTCTCATCCACTTCTATGACCACCTCCAACTGCCGCTCATCTCTTATAGAGATGGCCAAGCAGTTTAATATTCGCCTTGGCTTGGTGCCGTGGCACAGAGACATTTGAAGGAATTGTAAAGTTGACGAGCTCGCTAAATTTAGGAACAACAATACCTATTCTACCGGATAAGAAGAATATATGTATGCCGTATGCCCATCGCTACTTACAAGCAAGCACTCAAATTTGACATAGTTAATAAAACCAATGCTAGATGGGAAGGTGGAACCACCTGCCTTGCCACCAGACAGATCTGGCCAAGCCTAAATCTAAAGCGCTCTAACTGCCTTCTGTCCCTTAAAAGCCTATAGAGTCGTTTGGGGTAAGAGTGCGCAGTGCCATTTTCTCCATCTGAGAAAGAATTAGCAGCAATCGCTAAATGAGAAAATGTGTGCTTAACTAGCCGCCAATGATGAACAACTTCTACGAAAATTTTCCAATTAACAGTACAAAGAAAATCAACAAGGAAAAAAAAGCACTTTTAAAAGTGTGTCAGGAAAGCGTGGCAACACCGATACCCCATAAGTAGTATGGAGGCATAGCCAGTGTATATGTGTGTTTGATTTAGGATACAATTTTAGTGGATAGTATTATTCCTTCTTAGATTTTAAATACAATGAAAAAAAAGTAGCGTCGATGGGAATAGTGCGCAGTCATTCTGTTGGTAAGATTGCGCAGTGCTTTCTTACCCAATATTTAAATTTTTGTAATAATAACAATATCTACTAAAGACAAACAGGAATAAAATTGATAACCTTAACGCAAATCTGCGAGGCTAGGGAGCTGATTTCAAATGGAAGCAGCCCATGGGAGGCCGCCAAAGAATTTAGTTTGAGTGAAAGCACAGTTTCAACCCCTTTAAAGTACGAAAACTGTGACTTAAAATGGCTGCGCACTCTTACCCATACCTCTGCGCACTCTTACTCTGACTTCGGGGCAAGAGTGCGCAACTTGACTTCCTTTTGTTTTTCGATCAAGGCATATGAAACATTTAAAAAAACGTAAAATATTTTTGCATAAATTTGTTTCTAAAATATAGAGCTACCAAATAATGGGTTCTTTTGTTTGTTACCTGTTGTAAATTTCCCAGAATTTAAGCCCGAAGTCCAAAATGCGCACTCTTGCCCCGAACGACTATACATATAAGTACGGCTATCGGTGTCATTACAAGACACCGCGGACACGCCTTATAGGGAAGCATGCAACTAGGCTGGGCATCATTTCAAATGACTTCTGTAGAAGTTGCAGAGACGAAGAGGAGGTAGAGGACCCACCACATCTCCCTTGTTCAAGCCCAGCTCCTTCTCGTAGTAGAAAACGACACTTAGGAGAATACTTCTTCGACGATCTTAGTGGCCTAGCACAAAAGGACGGGAGAAGCTTTTTCGCTTTATGCAAAGCTCCAAATGGTTCTCGTGGGTGGCGGGGTTAAATATCCCCTAGATCCTTGGTATCACAATGGGCCTCTATAAGCCTTAGTGTAGTGGTACTCATTACTGCCAGCCACTGCTATCTACCTAACCCACCCTAAGCAATGAATATTGTTCGAGTTTCTCTAAGGCCTAATACACACGGAGCAACTCAACTGGAAAACAACTAAGCCGGTTGGCAATTCGGGTTACAAACCAGTTACGGACTCAGCGGTGACTTGACGCCACACACGAGGAAACTGGTCAAGTCATCAGCACTCAAACTCTTTAGTTCGTTCAGTGCCGTCATAGATACCGGGCGTGAAATGACTTCGGAAGACTCGAGCGATGATGAAACCATCATGTTGTATTCCTACCTCAGGAGGAGGAGAACCATAGTAAGAAGGTTTTGGGTACACCCATACCTTGAAAACAATTTTCACAACATTTCTGCCTTCTATCCACGGCTTCTCTGTTTCATTTTTCTTCGAATAGCCGGGAAGGCGATAATTGTACTAAATAGGATGTTTTTAAACTCCCTCAACAGATTGGTCTATTGTTCGCTCATATTCGACGAACTAGAAACCCAACAGGCAAATCAATAGCCGACTGGTTACAAAATGGTTTTTGTGAATCGCAAACGACTTTTCAACCAGTGGCGTCGTATGCGGCGTCCCATTTGATGATCAGTTTTTTTTCCAGTTGCTCCGTTTGTATTGGACCTTACTTTTTTTTCAACTTTTTAACTTGAAAAGTTTTTTTTTTGTCAACATTAGCAATAATTTTTAGGGTTCCGTACCCATATGGTAATACGGAACCATTATAAGTTTGCTCTAACTCAAAAATGTCTGTCACGATAAAAACATCAAGAACCGTTCTTCCTAGAAACTTGAAATTTGGCACACTTATACATTACGGTGATCCACATACATGGACAACATTTTACTCAAAAATGTTGTGAAACAACTATACAGGGTGGGTAAAATATAATCTAAAAAAAAATAATTTCTGAAAGATATATCATGTGGGACATCATTCGAAAGGGCTCGAAACAAAGATTCCAAAAATTTTTCTCTTAATTTTGTCTGTTAGAAACTTTGGGAGTTATTGCCAAAACTGTGTGTCAAATATCATAAAAAAAGCCCCCTACGGTTTTCTCGGAAACTACTGAAGTCAGAAATATGAAAAAATCACAGTTGGTAGATAATTAACTATATTTTTAAAGATAACTTAGCGAATCTCGTAAGTTGTATACTTTTTGAGAAATTCACGTCGAAAAATTCAATTTTATGTCGAAAAATTCAATTTTATGTCGAAAAACTCAATTTCTCAACCGATTAACTCGTAAACTACTGGACCAATTTTGAAGAAATTACCACTATTCTATTAACAAAAATTTTGAGAAAATTAAACGCTATCCAACACTGTGCTGCTATACAAAAAAATGAAAAAAAAAAAATAAAAATACGGATTTTGCCAGGAAACGAACCTGGGAACCCTGCACCCAGTAGTACAGCGCAAAAAAGGATAATGGATGCGCTACACACTCAGCCGCGTTCTTAATGTTTATCGAACTTCTCATAGTGAGTAATAGTACTTATTATAAGTTGGTAAAGTGAATATTGAGGTGGGTCGTTTAAGTTAATTGTGTTAACGAAACGAAACAGTTATTTAATCAAAATATAACTATATAGTTTTAAAACTACGGAACCCTTTGAGCGCGAGTCTGACTCGCACTTGGCCGGTTTTTTTTTTATTTATTTTTGTTAAATAAATGAAATAAAATTTTATGAATTAGAAACAATATTTGTACATTTATTTATTTCATTTAATTTTTTATATTGTTATAGCGTTAATATTGGACCACCACTGTACTTCAATAAAAAAAAAATAAGTAATGAAAATTCTGGCATTTTTCATTGGTTTTCTAGAGCCGCGTTTTTGTTGAACACACTGTACAGATAATTAATATAAACATTTTAAAATTCCCGTACTCGCACACGAGAATGACAAAGAATATTTTAAAATAATTTATTTACAAATAAGCGCCGCCGCCATCACGTTATGTGTACGAAAATATCCTCGGTAGCCTCCTGTGTTCATCTCGAAAGGAAAAATTTTGGTATAAGTCGTCGCGGACATTTTTTTAACAGCATTTGTGAATGAAATCTATTTTTAGAAATTTATTATTCATAAGTTGTTGCGGTGAGGGAAACAGATGGTGGCAATTGTTGCAATGTACAATTATTACGTGTGTGACCACAAATGAGCCATTTGACAGTGATATTCGTTTCCTAAATCAATTTCAAATGCACATTCTTTAAGAAGAGGAATTTATTTCCAAACTATACAAGGAGTTCGAGTTCGATTGCGACTGTCACATCGACCCCATATATGGGTGGGTGGGTTTGTTTTATTGTTGACTTAAAACTTGTGTCACTATCCAAACAAAAACCACGCGGGTGATAGTACGACTGCTGTATGATATAGCGTGACCTAATTCAATATGTTCCTCTTTAGACATGTACTCGCACAACGAAGGCCAGCAAATTGTTGAACGTTAAGTGTGGCAAATGAGACATCTCGGGGTATGTACGTGGCGGGACAGGGTTGCGTGGTTGCCTTTTATTTTAGCTGAAGAACAAAAAAAAAATAAAAAACTCAGCTGAAGTATACTTGTTATTGTGACTTCCTTTTCCTCTTCAACTACTGGTGGTTATGGTTGATAGTTTGTTTCTGTCGAGTTTCCGCTTTTCACCCAGACACATTAATGTGTGGAAAGAATCCGAAAAGGAGTTAGATATGGTTTGGAGACAATTTTAAATGTGAGTTTTTAGAAATAGTCAGCTTTTGCTTTTATATGAGAAAGGCAACCATCAAATTCGAGAAGCAAATCCAAAAGACCTTCCAAGTGTGCGGTCTATAGACTGTAATAAATTTTTTGGAACGATCAAGAAAATTCTAGAAACGTGAATAGCAAACGACCTCGATACACGACTTTCTAGAGAATTTTGAGAAAGACGGCGCTTCTTAGTTTCGGAATAAGTAACTCGTTCATCAAAATTAAATTTGTTTCATAATAACAGTCCTCGTAATTGTGATTTCACCTTAAAAAAGTAGTGTGCTTGTTGCATTTTTGTTTATTTTTAACTTTTTATGGTACAGTGAAATCTCTTTAAGTGGACAGCCACGGGACCGGAGTATTTTGTCCGCTAATGAGAGCTGCCCGTTCATAAGAACACATTTTGTACGTGTAATTAGAGATTGGTTTCCAAAAAGGCGTCCGCTAAACAGGGAATCCGCTAATTTAACTGTAGATGCTTTCCCTTTCTCACCGCTATACGCTTGTAACAAACCAGATGAAATTCTGGAATTTATTCAAGAGAAGCTAGGCATGTTTTTAAGACTTCCGGGCGACTGTAGAGTCTTTCAGCAGAGGTTTGTAGCAGTGCGGAAAGTGACAGAGCTGTTTGTGATGAAGCTAAAATTAGATAAGGATATCACCATCTATGTCGACAGTCAGCCCGCTCTCAGAGCTCTAGAATCGTGTATCGTCAAATCGGCAGTTGTAGTAGGATGTCGCTCTGTCAAACTATGTTGGGAACCAGGACACTCTCGTGTAGACGAAATGAACTTGCGGATGAATAAGCAAGAAGAGGCCGGGCACTACCTATAATCGAGATGGTGCACAACGATCATGCTGCATCAGGGCAAAATTAAAGAATCGAATTATAAGTATGGCAATCCACAGATGAACAGGAATAGAAGGGCATAGGGTGTCTTTGGCCGGGTTTGGACCACAAAAGGAGCACAGCAATCGTTGGAGTAAATAGGGCAAAATTAAGAACTTTAATAAGACTCTTAAGAAAAAATAATAGGACTTTCAAACACGGACGGATGCAGGAAGAATCCAAACACATAGGTAGAACAAATGATGTGAATATCGGTCCATTGGTCGTTCTCGTAAAAAACGAATTACTTCTTTGATACACTGGAAGAGAGTGGTAAAACTGGCCACAGCAAAATTAAACCTTCAGATAGAAATGTTTCGGTTTAGGTATCATCATCAAATGATCCTCATTCTCCCTTTTAACGTAACCTAACCTAATATAACAAGGCAGACCAGGGCCCGTTTCACCAACCACTTTTCACTTTGCACCTTGCAACTTTGCAAAAAAAAAATATTTTCCTGCAAAGTAAAGTGCAGTGTTTTATTAAAAATGCAAAGTTCTCACGACTTTGCACTTTGCAATTTTTCAGACCTTTTTGCAAAGTTAAAAGTGTAAGCGTTTCACTAACCAAAATGAGAAGTTTGCATTTGTAATCGAGTTTTGCAAAGTTGTAAAGTAAAACCTATGAACTCATATATTGTGCTCTCGCATCGGCCTAAGCTTTGAAAGTAGACTTTTCCCAGAGAGAATGTTTAAGGTTTCTGGAGGAGTAGGATGTTAGTAAGCACATTGCATATTTGACTTAAAAATCAATACATATACATGCAATATGGCTTATTTCTCTCCGGCTAAAAGGAACAATTATACAAAAACAGAAACTGGGGGTGGAAGAGCATTAGTTTTGTATATTGTCGATTGGGATCTTCTCGACGTAATAGAAAGTGATTCAGCTGCTGAATTTGCCAGAAGCAGGGGTGATAATTGACTGTCGCTTTTTTGATTGTCGTTTTTGATTATCAACTATTCTTTGCTCTGTGTAAGTCGATCGCAAAAAATTTTTGATTTATTGGCATCACTTCTAAGTCTGTCAAGAATTAAATGTCATTTTCGAATTGTATTGTTTTGAATTTGAAAGCTTAATTCAACAAAATTTGTTTACAAACATGTAAGTGCATAATTTATATCTCAAAACACTTAATAATATTAAAGATAATAACAATTTTGGTTTTCGTAGGTCTAATTCAACAAAACAACAAATCGCGATTCTTTCCGAATTCATAGAGAAACTTATTTTGTTAAACGAAAGGTTTTCAAAAATCTAAAATATTATGAGTACTAAGAAATGGTTTAAAAGGATATCCATACAGATTCGAACATACAAAGATTCGAACATTCAAGGTAGTTCCAAAATATTCGCTCTTTTTTGCAGATTTGTTCTTATCTGTCGGACCTTTTTATAATTACTTTCACTCCTCACTCTTCTTGTCCTCGCGTGTTGGAAAATTGCAAATGATGTAAACATTGCACTTGAACTAATTGGCTTTGTAGAATATTTATGTCAATCCTCAAAACACACGTTTTTTTCTTAATATATTAACCAATTTGAAGTCGACCACATCAAAATCTTTATTGAAAATTACATAAATGTATGAAAACGACACCTAAATAGCTGTCACCTAAAATCAACGCAAAAAAACGATTGTCGATTTGATAATCACCTTACAGAGAGCAAAAGTGTCGATTTTGATTATCAACTATCAACTATCGCGTTAGCCGAGTTTAGAGTTGCTGTGCTACCTTCAGAGGCGAATTCTCAAGCTACTTAGCTTCAGCTGTAGCTTTACTAGTTCTTTGCATAGATGCGGCTCCATGATATTAGCTCCATTTCCAACCCACATATGGTACATAAAACTTGTTGCAAAGGGATATCCTTTGCTTCCTAGGGGTTTCTCTGTGAAACCACATAAGTACTTAATAATTTTTCTCTACTTTTTTAGTGGATTTCTGATGAAACCAAGTAGATTTCTAGGAACTGAAATTCATTCTATAACATAAAAAAACGTCTCGATCAATTCCGAATGCGTCGACATTAATAATTTCTGCATTAACATAGTTTGATTGCTCTTATCGTTCGTAGTGATTTATTTGTTCGGTGAATAATTAACCCTTTCAGTATTTTGATACCATATGGTAACATGGTTTCTTGTAACTCCCAAATCCCAATCTTCCTCTATGAGAATATTTTTTTGTTTCAAATTCCTTCATTACTTCGTGCTGTATATGTTCAAGCATTTGATTCTAACAAAATTCGATCATATAAGCTCTCAGGGCGCATTGAGCACTCGTGCAGGAAAATCCTCCAAACTGATATCGATTATTTTACAGTAGACAATTCTTATTATTTATTTTTTATCTATATAACCGTCGAATTAATTAACATTTCTGATGTCATTTTGTAGATAGATAATGAGCGCATGGTTTTAAAATTAAAAAAAAATCGTATAAGTCAATTCTAGTAAATTTGACATAATTTTTGTGTTTTTAGGACATCATTTCCAAAAACCACTTTAGAGCTAAAATTTAACAAAAATTGGTTTTGATTCTTGTTAGTATAAGCCTCTGTGACAATAAAAAGAAAAAAAAAATGTTTAACCCTTAAAACAAAAAAGTTTCACTGAAAGGGTTAACGAAAAATTGGATTTTTATTTAAACGATAAAATGGTTTTTTATTTCGTTGTATCACAATATTTAAAATAATAAATAGACACAAACAAAAAATACAATTTTCGTTCTGTGATTAACTTAATAACCTCCTGGTTACGTGCTGTAACCGCTTTTTTAAACAACACTAAAAGCCTTACAAAAATTAATAAAAAAGATTTAAATGAACAATATTTGAAAACAATTTATACGATTTATAAGTCCGGGAACAAAAAGTTAAACAATAATTTCTTTGGCTTTTAAATCTCAGCATACACCAAATTTTGAACAAAACAAATTCGATTTGATATTTTGCTAAACGGAAACTTTCCAACGTAGAAGAATTAGCAAAATCAATATTGGTTTTTAATTTTATAAATCTTTGTAGGGTAAGGTCGGGAGGATTTGACATCAGCACTTTTCTGAAAAAGTAAGACCTTGGCAGAATTTGAATGATGAGAAATCAAAGTTAATAATGATTGGTTTGAGTGATAAATAAACAATCACTGTGATCTAGGAGATAAGCGAAGTGGACGTCTTTTTTATTTTTGTACCCATTTCATCTAACTTTTATGGTAAGCAATCCAACTGTAATATTTTAATTATGTAGCTTTTGACATTGAAAGTGCAATGTAGTGCACCTTCATTCGTTTTAAAATCATTAATAAACAATAGTTTATCCTGAGCACCATTTCAATAGTTTTTTTTTTTTTGTATTAGTCCAAAAAGTAATCAAAAAGGAGGATTTGACATTTTTGCTGAAGGAGGAATTGACAAAGTGTAAAATCCTCGATTATGAGTCAAAATAAAAATTATGTGGTAAAATAACTTCTTACTTTTTTTTAGAAAAAAAAAGCCAAATATTTACAAGAAAAAAAAATCCCCACCACAACATCGATGAAACAAGTTTTAAATTAAGTTTTTATGAAATGTTGTTTATCCTAATAAATTTATTGTTATTTAAATTCTACGCCCTTAAACTTAAATAAAAGTAGACAGAACCAATAAACAAAGATTGATATGCGTTGAAAATAAAAAAAAAAATGATTTGTTGAGCAAAAAAGCAATATAAGTTGTTTTATTATCCCTCTGTCAAAACCTCCTTCATGGTAGGAGGAATTGATACTTTGTAAGGTATTGGAAAAAACCTTACAACTCTGTTAAAATTATTTATATCGATTAATCATTAATGCTTTTATATTGCTAAAATAATATTGTAACTTATGTAAATTTTGAAAATTTGAAATTTTATTTGGATTTTAAGATATTTCCAAATGTTCGTTAAGGTGTCAAAACCTCCCGACCTTACCCTACATTATTATTCTTTCCGTTCTCAAAAATGCTTTGAAACGGTTAATTTTAATTGTTTAACTATAATATTAACGAACTTTACGCTACAAATGCTCAATTGCAAATCAAAATTTTTCTTTGCATATTATTGATAAACTTTGCATAATTATAAACGCAAAGTGCAAAGTTTTTTTTGGTTGGTGAAACGAAATGAACGAATTCTTTGCAAACTAAAAAGTCTTTGCACTTTGCAAAAAATTACTTTTCTCTTTCCAAATGAGAGATCTCGACGGTAAGTCGAGATGGCAACACAGCTACTCATGTATGTTTATAAAAATTGAAGAAAGTACTTCCCGTAACCTACTTAAAACCTGCAATACCCCATTTTCGAAAATTATTGCAAAAAAAACGACTGTTTTCCCACTCATTTTCTCAACAACAACAAAAAACAAAAATCCATATTGCTTTGAATCGGATTCGCAAACAAAATAAAAGAATAAAAAAAATTATTTATCAATCATTTTAAAAAAAAAAAAACCAAACTGAAGCATCTGGCTCCTGTTTCTTTCCACGCCGACGAATGTTTTTTTTTTTTATATTTTTTTGATCATACTAACTGTGGGGCAACAGAAGAAGAATAAATGAAAATTAAACTCTTCAATGAAATCGTACACACACGCGATTAAATTCCATTTAGAAATTTCAATTCGATTCTGTTTGTTTATCCGAACCTAACCGCCCACTACTGAGTCCACCCAAATAATGGAAAAAAAAGTATTTATTTATTTTTTAGTGCAAAATGGAAACAAAAACAACAAAATTAAGAGGAAAATATTTTGTCTTGATATGCCATTGGTATCGTTTGAGTTATGACAAATGAAAGAAAAATTAAATTTTCTCCTCCTCCCTCCCCTTAGATTTCCATTAATTTTCCCCCTTAAGAAGACACATAAGATCTAAGATGACCTTGTCCTTCCCACTCGTAGAAATGTCTTGTGATATTTTTTATTTACAATTTCATATGCGAGCCTTCGTTAATGCTTCGTTCAGTTTAACGAGTATATGTACATGTATATATGTATCTACTCGTACCACCTACACACCCACCATCTTCAGTCTAATGACATCGTCTTAATTAAATTTGATTAAGTTCTATTAAACCTCAAGTGGACTTTACGATGAATGGTTGTGGTGTACTTGGTGTAGATACTACATGCTGAAATATTGTATAATCACTCATTCATACGAGTATCGCAAGGAGGACCACTTGTCCGTACTTGTGTGACTTTGTGCCAATCCCATCCCTCTCCAGCCGCCCCGTATTCGTATTCGACGTGTTCTACTTCTTAATCTCAATTAATATCACAATTATTAGCGAATTTAATAAAAATAATAATAATTGGTGACTCGGTGCGTTCGCCGCCGCCAGCCGTTTGACTATGATTTATGATGGGATGTGGTGGTGGCGACTTTGTATTTGAATATCTGTACTTGTTGATTTTACTTTTTAGCTTTAGGTGAAATGTTTTTTTTGTCTTCTTTTTTGCGAAACTATTAGATGGAATGAGTAACTTAAAGCTCCGCTGCAAAAACAAAAATCTTAATTTCACAGTAGAGCAATTCATATGTGCAAAGAGTTCAGGTCCTTAATGGGTCCCTTGTGGACTTTCATTTTTTGTTTCAAGAATCTTAAATCGATATCAATTGAAGAATGTGGGAGCAAAAAGAATATCTATTTGAAGAAGCTGGAAGATATGAAATCAGCAGAAATACATTTGACGGCGTATATTGATTACAGATTTGCCTCTCGAAGCTGATAAAGACCAATGCGAATATCTCGAACAACACATAACCACAAAAGTTCTGTGAGTATGTGAATCTGTATGTGGTTTGGCTCCTGCTGATCGGTTAAGTCCAATTTCGAAATATCACTGCCTTGATCTGAATCATATCGCTTACCGAATTCCGCCAGCGTCTTCCAGGCGGAGCTACTAGCGATCCTCGAGGCTTGTCACATCATCAATGACCAAACATAACATAGCTATTATTACAAATAGCCAAGCTGCAAATAAATTCGGCAATCACTTCATCTAAACTGGTTGAACAATGTCAAGAAGAACTCAATCGCATGTGCAAACAGGCAATAGTCACTCTTCTCTTCCAGTCAATGGAAGGAAATGAGAGAGCAGACGAACTAGCCAGGCGATGGTCAGCCCTTAACAGGTCACTAGGAGAAAATGTTCATATTCCTATAAGTGCTGTTAAGGGCAATATAATCGCATACTTCCTAAAACTAGCTGGTCTCAGGTGGAGCTGTTTGACTAACTGGGTCATATCCAGAAAGATATGGCCAAATTACAATAGGTCAACAACAAATTACAATTGGTCAACAACAAACGAGCTGCTACGAAGAACGCGTTTAGACGGCGCAAGAGTAGTGGCAGTTAGTACAGGGCACTGGTCAAACTTGCGATCCCTCACAATAATTTCTGCCGAAGTTGCTATGATGAAACTTAAAAAGAGTCACTTATTAATTTTCTGTGCAAATATCCGGCACTAGCGAGGGAAAGCCTAGCTTTAACCACCTCAAAGAGATATCTTAAACTCCACAGGGTGGATATAAATATCTCATATTATCTATCTATCGTATATATCGGAGATAGGCAGCTGTGTGCTTATCTGCTAGTTTGCATGCCTGGCGATAGTGGATCGTGTTTATTCCGTGCGATTATGTACTCCGTAGAGTCAGATCAAACATTATGCAGTAGCAGTCGAACACTGGGAAGAGCTTAATGCTTATAGCTGTGATAAGCACGGTTTAAAAATTACACTGTGTAACAAAAACTTGTTTATGTTATTTGTTTTGTTAGATTCTGCTTCCTTATGATGTGTCAAGCACGTTTTGAGTATTCATTCGTTTTAACTGTTAGCTTTACGGTTACGGCACCGCGAAATGTGTTGAGGGAGATGCCAGCAGAGCAAGCCTATCATTCGACCTCTGCAAGTGAATGTGAATAGTCTTAGTTGAGCAAATAAATAAAAATGATTGATTTAATTATGGAACAGTCGTGCTGACACCGAAAACTATCGTACGAAAAGATGGCCGCTAAGAGAAGCCTTTATACTATACCTGATGCAAAAAAACGTGAAGTTCCACCTATTGGTAGATTCAGGAAAAGTGCTTATGCCCCCGCTTCAAATTAAAGGAACGTAATGCCTGAACACCATTCAGGGAAATAAAAGGAGGAAATAATAAAATAGAAAATTTTGTAGAACTAGTAGAAAACTTAGTGGATAGGTTTAATATATTACGATGCAGGATGTCGCTCAAACTACATGTTCTTCACTGTCATTAGGATTTTTTTAGTGAAAATATGGGGAGTATTAGTGAAGAACATGGTGAGAGGTTTCACCAAGCCATCGCTATAATGGAGAGCCGGTACCAGGGTAAATGGGATGCCAATATGATGGGCGACTACGTCTGGGGCCTAATAAGGAACAATTCCGAAATCCACAATAGGAAAACGCGAAAATGTCTGCACTTCTGAAAACATAGAGAAGTGTCAATATTTTTTTTGGTTAGATATAATGATAAGTTATTAAAATTTGGAGTAAAATTTGAGTTAAGTTTTTTTTAATATTTTTTTTTTTAATTTACAAAAGTGCGAAAATGCTCAAAAATGCAAATTTTTCGTTCAAATTCTGAGGCAATAGCTAACACTTAAGAAGCACTTTTGGCATTTTTGAAATGAGCTGACATATACCAAGCATAAACAATCAAAAAATCTACATAAACAAACATTTTTTGAAATTTTGTTACACGGTGTATCTAAACTCTGAGGTCTGCAGTCACGTCATGCTTCAAATGACCATTTATGGCTCAGTATGTGAATTGGACGCAGCGCGGAATATATTCCTCAACACATTTGAAGTATATCAGAACAGACAAGATTTGTTTAAAATGGAATTAAAGAAATGCTGTCTTAAAAAAGTTAAAGACCGGATTACCCAGAACATAAACATTCATGTTTAAGAAATTCAAGAAGATCATTAAAAAAGAGATAAAAGTAAGTTCAAAAGATACAAAGCATAATATACCAGTAAGCTTACGGGCTCTCGCTAGTCTTTCAGAAAACTCAACAAAAAGAAGTGAAATTCCATCAAAAACATTACTGTAAAAAAGGCCAAGTTCCTATAGAAAATGTAGACCATAAAAAGTGCTGAGATAACAGCGGCCAAGTTCTTGCAGAACTTTATTATAGAGGAAATATAGATAAGTAAGTTAAAGCATTAAGCCTAGAATTGATTAATCACATCCTTAGCCCAAAGCCTAGAATTGATTAAAGGTATCCTAGCCTTTTTTACAGTAATGGTTTTGGTGGGATTCATGGAACTTTTCGGTGAATTTCGTTTCGTCATAGAATGTATAAAACAATAACAACAGCAAGTGAAACGTATGAAATTAATTCATGTTTATAAATCATTGAATCTCTTTTATGATGCTACCAGTCGAATTTTGTTGGTTATCTGCCAAATTGTTCTACGGCAAGTACCAAATGTCAAAAAAAAAAACTCAGTTCCATTTGGTTTTTTCTATAAAGTAGCGTTTTGGATCCGGTCTCTATTATGAAAGTTGTTCTAATCGTGGAAAACAATCCCAAATGAATTAAACACCACTGAAGCTCTTATCCAACAAATTCTCATTGTTAAAGCAGCCACAGGGCATAGCGCGACGCAAAATTTCCAGCATTGACGATGCATGAAATTACCGGTGTTAGCTGAAAACTTATTTATTTTTTTTTCTGTGAAAAGTTAAGCATCCGTCTTGTGTGTCTGTGATAAGCAGAAACTTCATCAAAACCACAAACAATCTCAAACGCCTTGACATAAACTAAAATGAAAAGCAAAAATACTACCACCGTCCTACAGCAAAGCAAAAGATAGGCGCTTTGCACCATATGCAGACGTCTGGGCTGGGTGCCTTGAATCATCTGCTGTACGTGTTCATTATACGGGTGTATGTGTTTATCCAGGCATAGGCATTAAGAACCCAACACCGAAAGATGAGTAAAGTAATTTCCCGAGACACATATGTAGCAACAGCGCATCATTAAAATCATGTGCAGATCGGCGGCAGCAATAGAAAATGATAAATGTTCAATTCAAATGCCAATGCGCCATAAATAAATCTTTAGATGTTACACATACGCCACAGTGTTATAGAATAGGAAAAGGAGTACGAGAAATAGCAAAACATCCCTTAAAGTGACATGGAACTGTCGTGACTCCTAACTCAGTCGATATCATGCTTTGATAGCCCAGACGTGGATGCATGGATGCGCGCAGAGTTTTGTAACTTGAAAACTTTGGAAAACTTAAAGAGAACCCAATCACTCCCTCCGGACGTCGCCAAAAACAAAAACCGCAAACAATAATCTACAACTCCATTTGCGGGGCGCCCTAAATACAAGCGATGTGCCCTTAATGGAAAAGTTTGAGAGAATTATATGGAGTTCCGGTTTGCTGGCGCTTCCGTGTTGACCAACATCATGCCAACTTCAAGTTAATCGAAAATACACTGAGGTTTATCACATACACGTTCAAAAAAGACATTTTCGGACATAATGGGGGTGTTTTGTAAGGATTTAACATGTTAGAGCGAATATTATAAGGATGGATTCTAAGGTTGATTTAGAGCGCATTAGCTAGTTCCATGGGTATATTTTGAGCTTGTAAGGACGAAATGTTAAGGTTGGCATAGCACTTTATCTATGCATAATTAAATGGCAAGTACTTAAAGGTCGGGTAGAGGGTAGATTTGTTTTTCTCAGAAGCGAAGCAACCAAAGCTTTCTAAGAAACATTTCCTATCGTAATTCGGCCATGAATGTAGCCGAATAGCCGAATATTCGGTCAAACTACTCGGCCACATTAAAAAGCCCAAAAAAAAAACGAACATACAGTTCTGTGTAAAAAATTAAGACTAGTAGGATAATTTTAAAAAATATTGACTTCAATTTTAACATATTTTTAATTCTTTTTCAAACTAAAAAAAGTAATTAGATTGTAGGCTTATATTTGGCTGCATTAATTTGAAGACTGTTTTCAACATAAGGGCAAAACCTTCATCTGAAAAAAATTAGAACAAAAGTGAACAAAAATCCTACTGGTCTTAATTTTTTACACAGGACTGTAGTATGGGTGAATAAAGAATATGGTTTGAATAAACGGCGCAGACGATAAAATCATTCAACTCAAACTTCATTATTTTCGGGATTTAACACGATTCTTATCGCTCCATTTGGTTCGAGTTCGAAAAATTAATTTTCACTAGAACATCATACAGAGTTAACAAGTCCACCACGAACATGAAGAGGAATAGCGGGTCTTCGGGATATTTTTTTTTTCCACAAACCATGTTCACTTGAACCATGTTGGTTTGTGAGCGTCTCGCCTCCAAGAGAGAAGAGACAATTGGCGCGCAAACTGTTTTATAGCAAAGATCGGTAGTTCCTCGTGCTATTTTCTACTCCTATTTTTAGGTATTCGGTATTCGGCCGAATAGAGAAAATGAGCCGAATAGGCCAAATACCGAATAGTAACCGCATATTCGTTGCAACACTAATAAATACGCATCTAAAATCTTAGATTCATCATGTTGAATTTCCTAACTTTTTCGGTCCTAAAAAACGAAGTGATGATAGCAATATCCAAGCTGAAGGCCCTGAAGGTTCACCCACAGAGCTATTTAAAGCAGCTGGAGATGACTTGGCAGTGAGCATACACCAACTCATCTCTAAGATTTGGTCAGATGAAAGTATGCCAGATGAATGGAATCGCAGCATCGTTTGCCCGATCTACAAGAAAGGAGACCCCCTCAACTGCTCCAATTACAAAGGCATCAGTTTCGTAAACATCGCATACAAAATCTTATCTGCCATATTGTGTGAATGCCTGAAACCTTTCGTCAACAACCTGATTGGCTTCTATCAGTGGCCAGGAAAGTCCCCAATAGACCAAATTTGTACACTTAGGCAGATCCTAGAAAAAACCCAGGAAGTTCTAATCGGTACCCACCACCTGTTCATCGATTTCAAGGCCGCCTATGACAGCATCTGAAGAGATGAACTGTATAGAGCCATCTCTAGTTTTGACATCCCTGCCAAAGTCATCCATCTATATAGGATGTTGATGAAGAAAGCTCGCTCGGTAATAACCTCACCGAGACCTTAGTTGTCAAAAAAGGATTCAGACAAGGTGACACACTATCATGCAGCTGCTTTGACGTCATTCTTGAAAGAATTGCTCGAAACTCACAAGCCAACACACAAGGAACGATCTCCCAAAAGTCCGTTCAACTACTTGCATACGCCGACGACATTGACATCATTGGTAGAACACAGCGAGCTGTCACTGGTGCGTTTACGAGTATAGAAATGGAAGCACCTAAAATGGGTTTAGCAGTAAACGAGGGCTAAGAAGGCAATTGAGTAGTAAAGCCATTTCTCGAGCGACTAAGGAGACTCTATATAAGACTCTATATCATCCCAGTCTTGCTCTATGGAGCTGAAGCATGGATGAAGATATCCTTGGCCGCTTTGAGATAAAAGCTCTCCGTACGATATTCGGTTCCGTTTGCGTTGACGGGTTTTTTAACAGAAGATTTAACCACGAAGTGTACGAGCTGTAAAGCGACATCGACCAGGTCAAAAAAACTGCGCATTGAGCGCTTAAAATGGCTAGGGCGTGTACAGCGAATGGACATTAACCCTCCGGCCCGCAGAGTATTCGAATCCAACCCGGATGGTCAGTACAGCAGAGTACGACATTGCCTAAGGTGGCGCGCACAAGTGGAAAAGGACTGAGCTAACTGGAAGGGGTTGTTGGGTGAGGCCTTGGTCTTTACCGGACTGTAGCCCCACCTAAGTAAGTAAGTAATCCTGGATTATGAAAGTGCATTTGAAATATTTCATTGCTTTTTGATTACTAAACTAAGCTAAACGTTGATTTACTCCATTACATACATACATATGTATAAGAACAAGAATATACGAAAACTCATCAGGATTTCCATGTGAATCTGAGACTAACTCAGAAACCTGAAACTAAGTAAAATTATTACACACAAAAACCTACTAATGAAGGCTGTGGGTAAACACATGTAGCGCCTGTCTAATCGCGTTACAAATTAAGAGCAAATTTTCCACGCGACTTGGCATTAGGAGTAGCGAAAAAATCACACGTGACCTTCCCCGATACCAGCAAATATATGTTTGTAAAACGTCAACATCAGCTTTAATGTGTATTCGCTCTAGAAGGTTGAAATATGCATTAGATCGAATATGTCATATAAACACATGCAAACAGCAATTAGCCCTGTTTCGCAAAACAATTTAAGGTTAAATCTGGTTTACAAAGTGGACAAGTGTAATACCCCTTTTGCACTACATATGGGTGACTTTTTAACACCCACAGATACTTTAAGTATCTGCAAGCTACAACCACCCCATTTCGGTGATTTTGACAAAATATTTCTTGTCACTGGTCAAATGGGATATCTCTTCCATCGGCTGCACCAGAATTTGTTATGAAAAATTCCAATAAAACGCCCGCAGCCATTCGAAATGCTCAATCAAAATGTAAATCACGTTACGAGTTCGCCAATATACTTCACCCACCATGTACATCCGATACATAATTATTATTATTTATATACATATATATTTTTTTAATTGAAAAAGTATCCGAACTGTGTGTGGTTATCTCTCTGTCAGTCACCATTAACTCAGCAGTAATTACGTCACAACGTCAGACTGTAAATTGGTCGCGTGTTAAATTGTAGGCAGATACACTCGCCGACAACAATGACAACAATGGACGAGTAAGTATGCAGGGTTCGAATGACAGTGTGTACAGCAATTCAACACTATAATTGGTACGAATTTGTATTGAAAGGAGAACGAAGTAGGAGGTAGGCAGGCGAACTTAGCGAACAAACAAAAAACACAAGGGAACCCGTTATAATTAAAAGCTCAACTTAAATCTAAAAGACAACCCCATAGACCCATAGAGAATTGTTTAACACGAGCGTGTTAATTAATTTTTTTTTTTTGATTTTTTATCTGACCGACTGATTTGGGGCTTATCGCGATAATACTCGCTACACCTTGGAGTACGTACGGAACGTATTGTATTTGGGTTCAAGTTTTAGTTTTTCTTGTTTATTTATTTGATTTTATAAAGAGATTTGGAAGTTTTTTTTTTGGGAAAATACAATCAACGAGTTATGTTACTGTAATTTTTTTTAGTGCGACTGGACTGATAGTCAAGTTCGACGAATTCAAAAATGCCAGTTGCTCAACGATTATCAATGATTGAAAAAGCAACGCACTGTGAGGCAGAATACCTAAAAAGTGGGCAATTAATCAAAAATTTAAATTCTTTCTCAGTTTTACTTTTGAATACTCAAATATCCCACTCATCATAAACTAACTGTCTTAAGCCGGTTGCAAACATACATTTCACAAAAAATGCATCAGTATCAGCGATATATGCTCACTGATAGCAAATGCCTAATAACAAGAAAGTTTGAAGTGTTTTTGATAGTTACGCAGTAATAGTTATAATGGGTGATTTTTTAGCTGGTTTGGTTTTGGCAACACTGGTTTTGACAGCTGACGTGTGTTTAGTACCTTGTGTCACTGTCAAACAGCTTCAGTTTGGTTTGCAATTTAACCATGGATCGTCTTACAAATGAACAACGCTTGCAAATTATTGAATTTTACTATCAAAATTCGTGCTCGGTTCGAAATGTTCATCGCGCGCTGCTTCCATTTTATGATCGGCATTCTCGACCTTCTGAGCAGTCTATTCGGAAGATTGTGACCAAATTTCGCACCAAATTTACTTTGTTGGACATTAAACCACCAACACGTTTACGTACTGTGCGTAGTGAAGAAAATATTGCGGCCGTATCAGCTAGTGTGACAGAAGACCGCGAAATGTCGATTCGGCGCCGTTCCCAGCAGTTAGGCCTTTGTTACAGCACTACGTGGAAAATTTTGCGGAAGGATTTGGGCGTAAATCCTTTTAAGATACAGCTGGTGCAAGAACTAAAGCCAGCCGACCTACCACAACGCCGAATTTTTGGTGAATGGGCTCTTGGAAAGCTGGCCGAGGATCCGCTTTTTTATCGAAAAATTGTGTTCAGCGATGAGGCTCATTTTTGGTTGAATGGGTACGTAAATAAGCAAAATTGCCGCATTTGGAGTGAAGATCAGCCAGAAGCATTGCAACAGCTACCAATGCATCCCGAAAAAGCCACTGTTTGGTGCGGTTTATGGGCCGGCGGCATTATTGGGCCATATTTCTTCAAAGATGATGCGAATCGCAGCGTTACTGTCAATGGTGAACGCTACCGAGCGATGATAACAAACTTTTTTTTGCCCGAAATGGAAGTTCTTGACTTGCATGATATGTGGTTTCAACAGGACGGTGCCACATGCCACACAGCACGCGAAACAATGGCGCAATTGCGAGGCGAGTTTGGTGAACAGTTAATTTCACGTTTCGGGCCGGTCAATTGGCCGCCTAGATCGTGCGATTTGACACCATTAGATTATTTTTTGTGGGGGTATGTCAAGGCTAATGTCTATAGGGACAAGCCCGCTTCGATTGACGCACTGGAAGCCAACATCCATGCATTCATTCGTGAGATACCGGCCGATATGTGTGAAAGAGTATGCCAAAATTGGACTCAGCGGATGGGCTACCTGAGACGCAGCCGCGGTCAACATTTGCATGAAATTATCTTTAAACATTAAATTGCAAGGTTCAAACTATCGATTCAAATAAATATTTCATTCATTTTTTCGAATTTTTTGTGTTTTTTTTTAAAAAAAGTTCTCAACCTCTTAAAAAATCACCCTTTTTATACATATATATACAGTATACTCTCTCCTTACGGACACCTCTCATAACCGGGCACCTCTTATAACCGAACAGATTTCAAAGAACCGAAATAAATACACGATTTTTCATATAAAAAACGCTCCCATAATAGGACTCTCTTATAACCGGACACAGACATCAATTTTCGTAACCGCAATGGAATGTCGCTCTCTCTTAAACGAACAAAACACATCTACGTATGGCAAACTATTTACATAGAGTCGTTTGGGGTAAGAGTGCGCAGCGGGTAAGAGTATGCAGTGCCATTTTCTCCACCTGTGAAGAATTAGAAGCAATCGCTAGATGAGAAAATGTGTGCTTAACTAACCGCCAATGATGAACAACTTCTACGAAAATTTTCCAATTAACAGTACAAAGAAAATCAACAAGGAAAAAAAAGCCGGATTTTGTTAAAAAAAAAAGTTAAGTTTTAAAATTGTGTCAGGAAAGCGTGGCAACTCGATACCCCATAAGTAGTATGGAGGCATAGCCAGTGTATATGTGTGTTTGATTTAGGATACAATTTTAGTGGATAGTATTATTCCTTCTTAGATTTTAAATACAATGAAAAAAAAAGTCACAGTCGATCTGTGGGTAAGAGTGCGCAGTGTTTTCCTACCCAGTATTTAACTTTTTAAAATAATAACAATTTTTAGGCTATTAGATACCTTCTATCGAAAGATGCAACGAGCACATCACAGTCGTAGGCGGAAGGTGGTAGCTCGAAAAATGCCTCGTATCTACTAAAGACAAACGGAAAGGAAATTGATAATCCAAAAGCAAATCTGCGAGGCTAGTGAACTGATTTAAAATGGAAGTAGCCCATGGAAGGCTGCCGAAGAATTTAGTTTGAGTGAAAGCACAGTTTCAAACTATATAAACTGCGAAAACTGTGACTTAAAATGGTTGCGCACTCTTACCCTGACTTCGGGGCAAGAGTGCGCAACTTGACTTACTTTGGTTTTTTGATCAAAACTTATGGAACATTAGGAAAAATATGAAATATTTTTGTATAATTTTGTTCCTAAAATATAGAGCTACCAAATAATAGGCTCTTTTGTTTGTTATCTGTTGTAAGTTTTTCAGAATTCAAACCCGAAGTCCAAAATGCGCACTCTTGCCCCGAACGACTATACTTTATTTTGTATTTGATTTGTTCTCATCGTTTTTACACTTTGTATAAAATGTAATCTGTGGAGTGTGCCTTTGCGTCATTATCACGTTCGCGGACACTTGATTTTCGGTGGGGAACGCTAGAATGACACACGCATATCTCCGGCATTTTGAGAGATATCTACATAATTGAATCGCTAGCACAAGAGCTTGCGATTTCTCTTGAGAGTTTATTTCTGCACTGATTTAAATGATTCTAGATTGAAAGCTTATCAACTGAACTTTGTTTGATTATCAAATAATTGTGTTCATAAACATTTAACCATAAATCGAAGTAAAACTCAAACCGTGTGTGGTATAAAAATTATGCCTACCACTTGCATTGCAATAGTAAACCAGATACTTTAAGTGAAGGGTTTTACCACAGGTTCTTTCGCCACATTTTCTTTTGCAACATCATCATCAACATCAGCAGTTCACTTTTCCCTACCACCTCAAAGATTCGTATCTCTGGTTACGCACTACGCGAATTTGTATTTGCCTATAAAATATGACACAAAGTTTGAATTAAGCATCAGACACTTGTCAGCATTCAAGAAGAGTTTTACTAGCCCAAGAACTAAAAATCACCTCAACAATCATCATGTTCAAATACGTAAGGACATTTAGTTCATTTGTAATCTTTCGATAATAATTATTTCTTTCAGTTGGTCTTCTTCTGTATTATTGCCGCCGCTCTTGCTAAGCCAGGAGTACTTGCTCCATCATTGAATATTGCCTCAACTATCGTGTCGGCACCAAGTGTCGGTCTCATTAGGTCATCTCCAATTGCTTTGGGAACTACTATTGGCGTTCCATTGACATTAAACGGTGGACTGATTTCAAATGGTTTAGTATCTAACGGATTGGTTTCCAGTGGTGGATTGATCTCCAACGGCTTAGTATCAAACGGATTAATCTCCAATGGATTGATTTCAAAGGGATTACTGTCCAATGGATTGATCTCAAATGGATTGGTCTCTAATGGTTTGATCTCAAGTGGACTAGTGTCAGGTGGATTAATCTCCGGTGGAATCATCAAGGGTTGATAAGTATCTGGTGGAATAATCTAGTAAAAATGTGATCATTCAAAATGATAGAATAAAAAACGTTCAGAAATATTTTACAGTTTTCTTTTTGTTTGTTGATGCGTATTTTTAGAGTTTTCAGCCTGCAACTGTTCCACGCATTTTTCAACTCACGAAATTCGAGATTTTGGTAAAATGGTAACCAAATTGCAATGCAAGCACAGTACATATTAGGTATTTATGTACATCACTGTGCATGATGCGGATTGATCTCACGAGCAGGACTAGTAATGCAGAAAAGACGTTGATTTCCAATAGTCTGTGCGAGACTGCAATCAACTTGGTGTACACAGCTGTAGCAGGAACCGTTGCCTCAACAGTTCGGTGACGTCTTCTAGAAGTTGGGCGAAAAGCAAGAAAACCTCTGAAGAAACAACTCCTCAATGCTGTAATGAAAAAGAAGAGACTGGCTTGGGCTAGAAAATATAAAGAATGGACAGCGGATGAATGGAAAAAGGTGCTATTTTCGGACGAGAGTCATTTTTTCATGCAGGGTATGAAACTTCAATATGTTCGAAGATCCGATGGTGAACCCATTTCAACAGCCCATATCCAGCTGACTGTAAAACATCCTGTAAAGCAAATGTTTTGGGGTTGTTTCTCTTACCTTGGTACAGGATGGTTAGTTCCAATAACAGGAATGATGAACAGTGACAAATATATCGAATTATTGGAAAGTCATCTGGTTCCTGAGCTGTCAAAAGTGAATGCAGAAACCCCAATTTTTCAACAAGATCTGGCCCCGTGTCATGCGTCAAAGAAAGTTAAAAAATATTTCGCAGAAGAGGCTTTAACTTGTTTGGATTGGCCTAGCAACTCGCCAGACCTTAATCCCATAGAAAATTTGTGGGCTATATGCAAAACTAAATTGAGGAAAATGGACTGCACAACCAAAACGAAGCTGATTAAGTCAGTTATTCAAGAATGGTACCGGGATCCAAAAATCATTGAAAACTGTCAAAAACTGGTGGAATCCATGCCAAAACGAATACTTTTGCTTTTGCTTAAAGCTAAGGGTGGACACATTAAATATTAATTTTATAAGTTCATTACTTACTTACTAAATAAATAATACCTACACTGGTCCCTCGCTTTGCACGACTTCTTTTTGCGCGGTTTCACCTTTGCGCGAAATGCATTTGCCTACCCAAATTCGATTTGCGCGGCTTCGCTTTGCGCGAATTATGACACTTTATTTTCTGTTTCCCTGAATATTTTCGAATTTTGTTTGTCTTGACAGATTTTTTTACGTTTTCTTTTGCCTCTGCATGTGTGTATACGGCAGTAAGGACTACCTTAGCAACTTCCCGGGAATTGCACATTGAAAAGTCTAAGGCTAGCTACAGACGAGAAACTAATCGGCCAACTGCTTGACAGACTGGTTGTAATCATTTCCCTACAGATGCAAATACCAATCTTCAAAATTCAGTTGTTATCTCAAACACAAACCAAAAAATCAAAACATTTTGATTTTTCAACAACTGGTTGGCAGACTTGATGTAATCGTTCAATTCATCGTTAGACTTGCCTACACTCAGGCTATTTGCAATCAGTCTGTAAACCAGTTGGCCAATTAGTTTCTCGTCTGTGGCTGGCTAACAAAAGTATAAAGCAATCTGTAGTGACAGATTTTTTTAAACTTCAACAAAATGTGACATAAGAATGTTTTTAGATCTTTTATTTTTGCTAAATGCATTTTGTCATTTGTTTTGTCCTAATAACTGTTTTAAGTTTGTTGTTTTTTTTAATCGTTCTTTTTTAAATAAAGTATTTTGGAAAAACTTATAACTACCTATATTTCACATTTCAGGAACCCAAACCCCTAAATTACATGAGGTTCATACTTCGCTTTGCGCGAGACTTTCCATTCCCCTAACCCCCGCGCACCGTAGCGCAAGTGGTTAGTGCGTCGGACTACTGTGCCAGCGGTCTTGGGTTCGAATCCCGCCGCAAACATCTAAAAGTTTTTCACAGTGCCCACCTCTTTCGAATGTCTGACAAGCATCAAAGAGTATCATTTGTCACGATTGAGCTTCTCAACTCGCCGTTCGGAGTCGGCAAAAAACTGTAGGTCCCTTCCATTCGTGCAAAAATATAACACGCACACACAAATGGTTGCGAGAAGCAGGCCCAGGTTCACCTCGAGCTGTAGCGCCAACTAAGTAAGTAAGTAACCCCCGCGCAAAGCAAGGGACCAGTGGACAAGTTTTTTTTTCAAAAAAAAAGTGTTTGTTCACATTAATTTGCACAAGACTGTAAATCCAACACTCGAACAAAATGACTGTAGTCGAAAGACGCTAAAAGTATAGCTGATAATCTCTGTAACTACAGGCTCACCAATAAAGTATTTTAAAATCTCTATGGCGTATACGTAACTTTTTTTATTACTTACATAGTTCTAGGAAAACCTGATAATTTTATTTGTATTAAAAAACAAAACATGCGCAAATCGGCACATCAACGAGTACAGAAACACGATCTTTGGAATTAACGTCCATTAACGGCTGACAATTTTCAGCCGGTGACTGACTCTTAACTACATGGCTACACTTTAATATCGAACCATTTCACCTAGCCAATATATTTCAATTTGCTGCCATTTTTAATGATCATTCAAAGCCAACGATAAAAATCGTCCAATCTTCATCCTCTGTTCGCATAAGGTAGGTACTTATTGAACTGTAAGTCTACACTGTAAAATAATAAATCAATTAACTACAAATGCTCTTAAAAACAAATCCTTTGCATTGCTTCTCTGTATATTTCGAAATACATCACAAGACATTGTAAGGAGCAATAAATATTTTTAGTACCCCCCACCCACGGTATTTTAGTTTTAATGTCCTTCTTAAGCAGTTCACGCCCCATTTAATTGATGACTGCTCTAATTTTATGCTCGTAGTTTATTTTTAAGATTTTTATTTATAAAAATAAAAACAAAACGGAATTTTACTTAATTTAAATACAAAAAAAAAAAATTCCATATACAAAAAAAAACATTGTTTTTAACATTTCTATAATCAAATTTAAAATTGCAATAAACCGTACGAATAGCAACATTCCACAATTTTTAAATTTATCTCAAAACACATTTATACGTGAGTTAATAATATTTCTTTATAAATATTATGTTAAAGACATCACGAGGTGCGGACATACTAAGAAAATTAAATGGTGTAGGAGAAAGTTGGTAATCGTCTCCTTGCTATTGTATTCACATTGTACTGACACAATGACAGTTGGTTGGATATAACTAGAGATGTGTCATGATAGTGGCTTGGTAATGAACCCAGCAAAAACCAAAATGAGGCACATAAGAAGACCTCATCAAAGAGTTTCCCAGCGGCAGATATTTTTGAAAAATGATGCATGTACTTCCACACCTACCCAGCTAATAGCGATTGTAGAAACTTACAAATATCTAAGTGTCATTATCGACAGTAATTTTATCTGGAACACGCACATCGAAAAAATTCGCTCTGACCTAAGGAAGGCACTGTTTGCACTGGCGCATTTACGACAACATGTCACGCCGCAAGCGTTAAAACAAGTTTACTATTCCTTGATCGAGTCCAAACTGAGGTATGGCACACTTGCTTGGGGTAGTTCATCACAGTCCCACATGAAGAAGCTTCACAAACTACAAAATGCGGCGCTGAGAATTATAAACTACAGAGAATCTCCTGTTGAAGGAGTTTTTAAGTATTACGACCATATCAGATTCAAAAGGCAAATCGACCATGAGGTCAACACTAGAAGACATGCCCAGAGATTGTTACAAGTACCTCCTTGCAACAACAAATATGGTAAAAGGCAGCTGAAATATAGCGTTCCCACAGCTTTGAATGAATTGCCTCAACATATACAGTGGATCAAAAAAGTATTGGCAATATTAATATTCCTATTTTATTTAATCTTATCATGTTTTGTTTAGTAAAATAAGAATTTAATTCAAACGAAGGAACAAAACCATGCAATAAATGAGTATTTAAAATCATTTCAATAAAAAGGTAGGTAAATCATACTAATATAAAAATCTCAATGTGACGCTCTTAACTGTCAATCTTACGATTCGATAAACACAAAAACTAATGCACACAATGAAGTAAAACTTCGTATTCCAGTTCATTAACATCTTGTGCCTATTATAGGCTGATTTTTATATTAATTTACTCGCAATATTATTTAAATGAATGCAAAAATAAAAACACTCTAACAAATGCCACTTTCTTGCGAAATGTCACTTATTCAAACTACAAATACTTACAATCTACACTTGTGGATTGTATATATTGGTAGATTGCAAACCTTGGGCTGCGTTTGCACCATCTTTGATTCTTCGAACTAAATTACAGTGTATGTATCTATATTTTTTAGACACGGACGAAGCCGGGCGGGACAGCTAGTAAAAAATTAAATATTCGAATTAACACCTCAAAAAAGTATTGGCAAACCTAGAGATCGTTAAATAGGAGTTATTGAAAGCACAGGACACCATTGACAGAACAAACCCAGTCTCCTTAAGGTCTTTAACGTGCTAGGAAGTGTGTGCAGTAGTTAAGCAAGGTTTTAAAAAAAAAAATTAAAAAATGTCGCGTAAATCTAAAGAGTTAGATACTAGTGTAAAAAACCAAACTGTACTCTTGCGCCAACAAGGTTTAACATATAGTGCAATTGGAAAAGAACTTAAAATTAGTAAAATTAGTGTGGTCAAAAAATATGAAAACACGGGATCGACCGAAAACGCGAACAGAAAAGGGCGACCGCGTTTTTTTCTGAGAGAGAAAAACGAGATATCGTTAGAGAGGTAGGAATGAACCCAAAATTAAGTGCACCAGTTTTGGCTGAGCAAGTCGGAAATACAACCGAAAAAGATTTCTGTGTCCAGACTGTTTGAAATGTTTTGCATGAAGCCAAAAATGTTACGGAAGGGCTGCTAGAAAAAATCCATTTATTTCGGAAATCAATCGTAAAAAGCGTCTGGATTTTGCGAAAAAATATTAAAATAAACCTAGAGAGTTTTGGGAATCCGTTATTTTTACGGATGAATCAAAATTCAATATTTTTGGTAGCGATGGTAGACAATACGTTTGGAGAAAGCCCAATACGGAACTTCAGAGTCAAAATGTTGTACCTACAGTGAAGCATGGTGGAGGGAGTGTTTTAGTATGGGGGTGTATGGCAGCAAGTGGCGTTGGAAACATCACATTTATTGAAGGTCATATGACAGCTGTCATGTACATAGACATTTTGCGCAATAATTTGGAGGAAAGTGCCGATAAGCTTGGTCTTGCGGATATGTTTATCTTTCAGCAAGACAACGATACCAAGCACACTTCGGGAAAAACACGAGAATGGCTGCTCTATAATGCTCCTCGGCAACTAAAAACTCTTCCGTTAACCCCATAGAGAATTTATGGAACCATTTAGGGTTAGCTGTAAGAAAACATAAAATTTCATCGAAACCAGAGCTAAAAAGAGTAGTCCTTGAAGAATGGAATCAGATATCCAGCGACACAACAAAAACTCTAGTTTATTCTATAGACAGGCGAAAAAAATTAAAATTGCCAATCCTTTTTTGATCCACTGTATAAGGCGCATTCGAAATTTTAAATATATGTAGAAAGAAAATATTGAAAGATTACTTCTTAAACCTATTAACTTAAATTTAAAAATCGCTGAATTATGAAAAGAAAATTTTGAAACAATACTCCTTAAACTTGTAAGCCTAAAAAAAAAGTGGTTATTAAATAACTTATACGCAACAAAAAAAACTCGCTCAATTTAAATTTAAACATTTATGGAATGGAACCTTTTGCAGAAAAGCCATTAAGGCTTCGCGGAAAATTATAAAAATTGTTAAGTCTTAAGAAAACAATAAACATCTCAATTCAATTCAATTCATTAGTGAAAACCACATAAAAATTCAGCCAAGGAAGTATAGAACTGAACTACATTCGTATGTCACTCAATTCCCTTCGAATGACAGCTGTCATCTGTCATCAAGCGAAATAAATAAATAATTTTCATGGTGTAAGTTTAAGGTTGTTTAAACTCTTCTTTTTTTAAAACTTTTCCTTTCCTTCTTTAGAAAAAGAACGCATATGTTTGTATGTACATATGCACATAAGTATACATATGTATGTATGTTTGTACTAAAAAACTAAAACAATAAATGGATCTCAGCACATTTCCAGCCTCAAGCAAAAGGATTACGACCAATTTAAGGACTATACTAATATCATAAGTATATAAAGGTAATAAGTGAATAGGCTTTGTTAAATGAAACCTAGATCTGCCCTTAGATTGTAGAAACAAAGCCGACACGCCTAAAACGTTTTAGAACATCCACGTGTCTACTAAAATAAAATTTAAAACAAAATCCTTTTAGAGTACTGTCCAAATGTGTAGTAATCCACTGTTCTTAATCCTTCATATGACTGTTATCCTTTTCCGTACAAAATGTGATTTGTTTTTTTTTTTTTTTTTAAACACATTCCTGCGAATCCTTGTTTTGAGGGCACATTTAAAATTCCCATTACTTTTAATTATTATTAGGATATCCTTTTATATCTCAGAATCAGAATGAAAATTCCTGGACTTATGCCAGTTGGGATATTTGTAAACCGTTTTTTTTTTTTTTATTCACAAAGGATATGAATCCTCTTATCTCTTTTTTTGGAATACATTTACGAACAAAAAAACACAGAAACACAAAATAACAAAACCACAGCGAATACACTCAGTTTTCAAGGGTTCACGACCTCAGACACATCGCGCCACACCAGACGAGGGGGCGAACCGAAAAGGGAAGTTCGCCGGGAAATGTATGCGACGGTCACGGCAGCGCACCGGGAGTGCATTGATATTAATTCACAAACACAAACGCCAAGTATGGGTAAAACTTCAAAAGATTTTCAAACGCGCGCTCTTTTTTTCTACTTTTCTGGTTTTCAGTTGTGTATATATCCTTTATTTTCTGTCGCGAAAACGAGATTATTAACAATTTTTTATTTTGTTATAAATTTGAACCAACTCTCTTTTTAGGAGAGAATGGTTTTAACCCGAACACTTTTGACAGATATTCACAGGAATTTTTGTACTAGATTTGCGAACGCATTTTTTGTAAGGACGTTAGTATTTTTCTACTATTTCATACGCGGTATATTCACAGTAAAAAGAAAAGGAAGAAGAAAATAATTTCCTCTGTTCTGCACATTTTACACATTTGCGCACTTTTTGATGGAATTTTTTTCCCCTAGGAAAAAGAAAACTTTTCCAGTTTACCACTTAAACTTGATTGGTATCAGAATTTTTCCGCAAAGACCAAGGCATAGGTATTATAATAACAAATGCGAAAAAGAAATTTATTTAAAATTTAAAACAACACACATACACTGTACAGCGAAAGAAATAAACGACGACGGACGACTAAACAAAAAAAAATCAGACTACAAACATCAACAGACTGTCTATTACTAACAAAAATACGCTAGTTTTCTCTTTTCACACGCGCGCTACTCTCCGAGGGGTTGTACTTGTGCTTGTGCTTTGCCTTGTGCATTTTAAAAGAACAGAAAGAAAATCCGATTCTATTCTAAGAGAGCAACTACGCGGCGAACGAGAGAAAATGTCAGACTTTAATGTATACAAACAGAATTAAATGGGTGAAAGAAAAATGTAAAGCAAACGTCGAGTAAGAAGAAGAGGCACAGCAAAATTGCTGCAACTAATGGCATTCCGTTGTATTTCCACCGAGATGAAAATGGAAAATCCATAAATTATCATGCAAAGGACGAGGAGTAAGCCACCCCCTTAGGTAAGGCTCTTAAGGATATGTTTTGAAATGTCCACTAGACCACTACTGTGTTGTACGCTCTCTCTCTCTCTTTCTCTCTCATCCGGTGGTGGACACTTGACATTAGTTACCGAAGAACTACCCCCCAAAGCAGACAAAAGGAAAGGAAAACATTTTTCTAATAAAATGTCAATAGGAAAAGTGAAGTGGAAGACAAAACACAAAAACGAAAAAAAAACACAAAGATTTCAATTCAAATAGAAGAGTATTCCATGCGAGAGAGCGGCAGAGCTTTATTCATTATCTTGCGAAGCTTTTTATTATTTCCGTTCGTGCAAAAAAGTATTGGAAATGTTAATTTACACTCTTCTCATACATTTTTGCACCGCCGACGGTAAAAGTGTTGCCATTGAGCTTAAAACGACAGTTTGGGAGAAATATAAAGATAAAAAATAATTTTTAAAAACAAGTTTTAATGAAATGATAGTAAAAAAAATAAGTTTTCGTTGTGAAATGTTTGATTTAGTAGTAAACATTTAAAAGCTAATCATTCTTTTTTATACTTTTATCTTTAATCAAAATATAACGCGTTGGCATCTACAACGCTCTTTAGACGTCAAACTTCCCGACTTTAAGCAAAATATTATCACAAACAGAAACCGAATACATAAGAAGTTACACTATATAATTGGTTGTTTTTTATAACTTATAGGTATTTAAAAGTAGGAACTAACCTAAAAGACGTTAAAATTTATGTTGACAAATTTATTGAATTTAACACTCAATTATTTTTTTCGTAATAATGCTTTTTATTTATATCTTCACTGTTCACTGGTTCAAAATTATATCTTCACTCTAGCTAGCTGGTTCAAAATTAAATGAAAATGTAAGAGAACATAATTCCCTTCAGGCCGTCTTCTAATAGGGGACTCCCCGGATTTTTAAAATCAGGCAAGACTTGTACGTTTTTGAATATTACATTAAATGATTCCCTTCAGGCCAAGTCTTTAATAGGGGATTCTCCGGATTCACAAAATCATTTTCATCTGAAAACTAACGCGACTTTAACATTTCTGAATATTACATTAAGGCTTATGCGCAATATAAATAGAGCGTTAGTGACAGAGAATTGTATCTTTTTCTGTGTTTTGTTAGTATAATTCGGCAAAATGATGAACCGATTTTGACTAAACTTCACAGAAACACTCGGGCTAATACCGATCTCAATCAGATTGGTGGTTTCAGAGTCCATAGCATACTTACAATACTTACAAATACACATACAAATATGTAGATATGTACATGGGCCTTTATACAGCTGCGAGCAAAAAAATACCAGTGCCACTAAGGAAGTTGCATTCATTTAAAAATACAACAAATTAAGCAATATTTTTTAAAAAAATTTACCAATAATATAAACTGCGTTATTTTCTTATAATATCTACCTACATTATAAGTTTTTGATTTAATTAAAATAAATTAACATAAATGCATTTTATCGAAAGGAACTTCAAAAAACGGCGAGCAAAAAAATAGCAGTGCTCTTTCTTCGCCAGCTTACTTTATCAAAAAAGTAAAAAGAAAATACTGAATTTACATAAATTAGTATGAGGTGTTATTAAGGATATACCAGTCCTTAGTAGTATGCCTTTAATTACTTATTAAAGCTGCGTAAAACCATTTTACAGAGTCTACAAGATGCTGGCACCTTTCGGATGATATTGATCTCCAAGACTGCTGAACTACCCCTCACAACTCGTTATTTTTTGTTTTTTTTTTGTGCAGTACATATCTCTTTTATATAGGCCTATAAATGTTTAATAGAATGGAGATCGGGATATTGAGCAAGCCACTCCATGAACTCAATCAATATATCCTGACACCATTGTTTAACTGTTCACGTCCTGCCTTTCGGGTCGTTGCCCTGCTAGAAAACCCATTTTAGTAACATTTCGCCTTCGGCACATGACAACATGATGTTTTGCAATATATCAACGTATGAGTGCTGGTCCATTATACTTTTATGCCAGTATATGGGACCAATACCATAGTATGAAAAGCATCCCCAAATCATGATATTAGATCCACCGAGTTTTTTAGTTTTTGTTGTGAATCAAGGATCATATTTTGTATTGGGTGGATGCCTGACATACTGCTGAGATACGTTTCCGCTATACAGGAAGGTTTTGGTCTCATCAGTACACATTATATTACTCCACTTCTCAGCGGGGCAAGACTAATGCTTTTTCGCAAACCTCAGCCTTTTTGATACATCCATTTTCTTGAGAGGTGGGACTTTTCGTGGACTTCGAGCACTAAAAAAGTGTTCCCTCAGCCGTCCTCTAAAAGTGTGAATACCACATGTTAAGTTAAGCACACCCACAATCTGGGTAGCTGCTGCAGAAAGATGTGTCCCAGAGTGCCTTACAACACGTTTCACTATTGAAGGATGCAAAATTTTGTCCCGGCCGCGAGTTTTAACCTTCATTTTATATTTTACAGCATTGCTTATCATTTAAGCGTTAGACCCAGAAGTTCCAGAATTTGTTTGTACGTTTTCCCATCTTTTATAAGCAATTTAATTAGCCCGCACCTCTCTGGTGTGCAGTGTAGTCCACGACCCATTTTTATCGAAAAAAATTAATCGGTTTTACTACAATTTGATTAAAAATAAAAAGAAAGAACTTTTATCTTACTTTTCTATAAGTTAGAATCTTACTTTTCTATAAGTTAGAATCCAAAATCAAGTAAAAACAAAATTTGTATACCGAAATCTAATAAGCACTGCTATTATTTTGCTCGTCTCAAAAAGTATGAGATGCACTACGAATTGATATTTTAAAGCAGAAGTGAGGATTTACCATTGCAATATGACGTCATGTGAACAACATATTGTTGATAAGTATAATATTACAGCAAAAGTCACAAAAAATATTAATACAAAAAAAATATTAAGGAAAATGTTGCTTTCAAGGTAGCACTGCTATTATTTTGCTCGCCACTGTATATGTATGTATGTAGATAGAGAGTGTAATTTTGTGACATGAGTCATTTTGGTCAATAGATAGAGAATTTGTTAAAAACTTGACTTCAGCACCACCTATCGGGTCCAGATTTCGTGATTTTCTCTTTTGACACTATACCAACAGCCTTTGTCCTTCCTCAGGTCCCAGACTATCTCTTTGCCATATTACATTATGATTGGTTCAGCAGTTTAGGCGTGAAAGGTTTTGTTAATAACTTGACTCCAGCGCCCCTAGCGAGCGGTTTTTCCGCCTATGTCCTTCCCCAGGTCCCAGACTATCTTCGTACCAAATTAAATTATGATTGGTTCAGCGGTTTAGACGTGAAAAGGTTTTGTTAATAACTTGACTCAAGCGTCCCTAGCGAGCGGTTTGTCCGCCTGTGTCGTTCCTCTGGTCCCAGACTATCTCTTTGCCAAACTACATTACAATTGGTTCAGCGGTTTAAGCGTGAAAAGGTTTTGTTAATAACTTGACTCAAGTGCCCCTAGCGAGCGGTTTGTCCGCCTGTGTCCTTCCTCTGGTCCCAGACTATCTCTTTAACAAACCACATTACAATTGGTTCAGCGGTTTAAGCGTGAAAAGGTTTTGTTAATAACTTGACTCAAGCGCCCCCTAGCGAGCGGTTTTTCTGCCTATGTCCTTCCCCAGGCCCCAGACTATGTTCGTACTAAATTTCATTATAATTGGCTCCGCGGTTTAGGCGTGAAAAGGTAAGGGACAGACAGACAGAAACACAGACAGAGTTACTTTCGCATTTATAATATTAGTATGATGTTTGAGATTCTACTCGTCAAACCCTTCTATTTGCTATCCGTGTCATGCGGGTTGTGAAGAAAAAAGTAATTCGCCATCTTATGGCATCTACCATATTGAATTTAGAATCACGTTACTTACTTGCTTAGTTGGCGCTACAGCTCGAGGTGAACCGGGGGCCTGCTTCTCGCAACCATTTGTGTGTGCGTGTTATATTTTTGCACGAATGGAAGGGACCTACAGTTTTTTGCCGACTCCGAACGGCGAGTTGAGAAGCTTATTGACAAATGATACTCTTTGATGCTTGTCAGACACTCGAAAGAGGTGGCACCGTGGAAAAACTCTTTAGGTGTTAGACCCGGACTGGGATTGAACCCGGACAGCATTGCGTAGTAGCCCAACGCACTAAACACCACGGCCACGGCGATCACGTCACTTAGCTAATCGTATTCTACTTGTCAAATCCTTTCATTTCATACCCATATTTAGGAGTTCGTGAATATAACGGTAATCCACCATCTTTGAGCGTCCGCCATATTAGATTTACAAGATCATGAAATATACTATATTGAATTTACAACGTCATCGCATATACTATATTGTATTGCCTCCGCAATTATACACGTATGCAAAATTTCAGGATGATCGGATATCTGGAAACGGGTGTAATACCTATTCCCAGATTTGGCCCTCACAGAAAGTAAAGTTAATATAAAGCTTGTAACAAACGGAATTAACACCCGCGAACAATTAAACGCGTTATGTGAAGAAAACAACAACTTTTTGTTAAATTGTGAATGCCAAACCTCATCGAAGTTTCAACTGGAAGTGGATACATTTCAAGTTAAAACTGGAAATGGAGACAAAAATTATGCTTAACAAAGTGTAGGTACCGTAGATGTATTGACCTCAGGTTTGCAAATGGTCTATACCAAGTACCAACATGGAACGAAGAGTGGTTGACCAG
Organism: Brachyopa scutellaris; assembly: GCA_949775065.1. Classification (NCBI taxonomy): domain Eukaryota; kingdom Metazoa; phylum Arthropoda; class Insecta; order Diptera; family Syrphidae; genus Brachyopa; species Brachyopa scutellaris. The sequence goes on from OX459113.1 coordinate 106,760,726, forward strand.
CCAAAAAAATTAACACAATAAGTGTAAGGATAAGAAAATAGCTTTGTACTTGAGAACCGATCCGGCAGGACTATTCTTTGTTTCGGTGGCCAGGTCCTACTTCCCGCAACCATTTGTGTGGACGTGTTATATTTATGCACGAATGGAGGGACCTACAGTTTTTTGCCGACTCCGAGCGGCGAGTTGAGAAGCTCATCATGACATCTCAAATGCTTGTCAAACATTCGGGCAAGAACAAACTTTTTGGTATTTGCAATACTGCAAAATAAAGAACAGAAAAGACTCGTGCAATAACACTCGTGCAATAACAATTTAACCCACAGGGGTGCAATAGCTGACTGCATGCCTTTGTCCATTTCTTATTCGTCATTAAGAGAGATTCAGACGAGTCAGTATAAAGAACACCATACCACGTCATACACTTTGTTCGTAAGATTAAGTCCCTTTTCACAAATATCACAACCAAACACGAGCACTTATTCACATATTCCCCCACATAAGAACCCAAACATCAAATTGTACTAGATGTGAGCAGAGAACTTTATAACCTATGAAAGCTCATGCGTGTAATTACCAAAGGAGACCGTATCGTGTAGTATTTCTGTGGAGGGAAATGACTAATAAAAAAGAACATGATTTAACTACCACAGTGGCAAATGGTTAAAGGATTTTATTGGATTTCGTAGACGAAACTATAAACTTACCTACAACATTATTACCACCTTTACATATTTCTATAAGCTTTGTCTACCGTCGCGTCGCGTCGTCGCTTTTTATTGTTTGTTACGACTTATATTAGCGACACTGAACTTTAAATTGCCTACAACGATGATGCCAAAAAACCTTTCTTTTTTGTACCCTCATTGACGTCACAAGTCTTAACTATCTACCAGACATCGCGTGTGTCATCGTCTTCGTTCACATCCTTTTGACTTCCTTTTCATACCCAGTTCGTCGTCATCAACTGGTGAATTTATATTTCCATAAACAACCTATTAGCTTTCTAACAAGTGTGTTGTACTGGAATTGTCCTTTCAACGAAGGAAATCACTCACTCACTCACTCACCTACTCACTTACTCACCCACTGACTAACACACACACACTCATGGGAACGAAATATAATTGACGTACCAATTACGTCATTCAGGTGCAGGTAAATACGAGTTAATCGATAAAAATGCAGGCCTACAAGCGGCTGAAATTGCAGGATAATTGGGACGGGTTGGGTTTGTAAATGAAAGACCACTACACTCGCAGAGCTACTCGTACTCCTGCCAAGGAATGCATAATAATAGACACGCGAAAAAGGGTTATTGCTGTAACCTCGGCATTATACAGTCTTCCCTTGCTGCGCCTCATCGTTCGGCATAGTTCATGTGGAGGAGAATTAATTAAAAATTTTAAACTTTGAGTGCTCCAAGGCGAAGTGCCTACCAGAAGTGCTCCTCGGTGGGGATGAATAGAAGATGTTTGCATTTGTAGTACATAACCCGGATTCGTTTGAACTAATTGCAAAGTGTAGATGGAAACTCTTTAAAACAAAAAGAAGGGGACAAAATAGCCTACCCTCGGGCATTTAAAAAAATATTTCATGCATTCCAAATTTAATGTGAAATGTTGAAGTGGGAATCTATCCAATTTGACAAAGACTCCTTTGACCTGTCATATAAAGATTATACACCTTACTATTGAATTTGGCCTACTTATTCCCCAGACATGTATTCGTATCAATATGTCATAACCATTTGGAAATTCCCGATTGAAATAAAAATCTCCTTCCACCCAAGATATAAATATGTATAAACAATATTGTAAAACTTTGGTCTATACATCAACAATTGTTTCAATCGAGATAAGATACGAGCATGAGACGACCGACGACGACAACGATAGCGGAGGTAATTTTAATTCGAGATTAAAACAAAAATAAAAATAAAACAAGAATAATAAATAAACAACACAATTTCCAGCCTATCTATATATGTACGTTTTCATTGCCGTAATTAACCCGACAAAAATATTGAGGACCGATTAGTAATTGAAAATATTTGTTTATCAAACGATACGAATAATACGCTATCAGTTGTCGATTGAATTATTTTTCTTTTATTGGTTCAAATTAAATTAAAACAAAAAAATACCTGGCGCTTACAAAATTTATTTATTTTTTTTTTCTTTTTTAAGATGCTTTAATCAAATAATTTTTTATCTACGAGTATATAGCCAAAAACAAGTAAATACTTGCTTATTTCAAAGAGGAGAGCTAATAGCGGTACTCATAGCTACTTCAATTTATGTATACACATATTTACAATGGAATGTAGATAAGAACGTGTACAAACGGTTAAATGGCTCTTCATGTAGCCATTTATCGTTTGTTTATTAATTTAAATTTGTTTGTTGTTTATCATATATGGAAATATATAAAAGTGGGCATATAAGCTTACCGGTGATAACTAGTTTAATATACAAGCATGGAACTTACCTGTAAAAAAAAAAAGAAAAGAAAAATATGTGTTAATAAAAAATATAAATGCAAATATTCTATTAATTATAATTAATTATTTAAGAGATTTTGTGACGTCACTTAGTTTGGGTAAGAAATTTATTTTAACATGGCATAGCTAAGTCGTTAAGTATTTTCAGGTTTTTATGTTAACACATAAAACACAAAACCTAACAAGTATTATAAAAACTATGAAAATCATTTACAGCCTTAATATTAATGGTGGAACAAAGGATAAAGCCTCTTAAACTGTTTTGGCAAGTGAACTCAATCAATTCTAAACTAAATCCTAAGCTTTGTATCTCACTAGGACTAGACGGACAGCACTTCGTCGTGACCTCTCCAATATATCCATGGAACCACCTGACAAACATCTGGACCGACCTGTGGAAGTACAATCTCGAGCTCAGCTCAGCTCGAGTGGAATATATTTTTTGAGAAAAATAATCGCATATAAAGGGTGATTTTTTAGCTGGTTTGGTTTTGGCAACACTGGTTTTGACAGCTGACGTGTGTTTAGTACCTTGTGTCACTGTCAAACAGCTTCAGTTTGGTTTGCAATTTAACCATGGATCGTCTTACAAATGAACAACGCTTGCAAATTATTGAATTTTACTATCAAAATTCGTGCTCGGTTCGAAATGTTCATCGCGCGCTGCTTCCATTTAATGATCGGCATTCTCGACCTTCTGAGCAGTCTATTCGGAAGATTGTGACCAAATTTCGCACCAAATTTACTTTGTTGGACATTAAACCACCAACACGTTTACGTACTGTGCGTAGTGAAGAAAATATTGCGGCCGTATCAGCTAGTGTGACAGAAGACCGCGAAATGTCGATTCGGCGCCGTTCCCAGCAGTTAGGCCTTTGTTACAGCACTACGTGGAAAATTTTGCGGAAGGATTTGGGCGTAAATCCTTTTAAGATACAGCTGGTGCAAGAACATGCCACACAGCACGCGAAACAATGGCGCAATTGCGAGGCGAGTTTGGTGAACAGTTAATTTCACGTTTCGGGCCGGTCAATTGGCCGCCTAGATCGTGCGATTTGACACCATTAGATTATTTTTTGTGGGGGTATGTCAAGGCTAATGTCTATAGGGACAAGCCCGCTTCGATTGACGCACTGGAAGCCAACATCCATGCATTCATTCGTGAGATACCGGCCGATATGTGTGAAAGAGTATGCCAAAATTGGACTCAGCGGATGGGCTACCTGAGACGCAGCCGCGGTCAACATTTGCATGAAATTATCTTTAAACATTAAATTGCAAGGTTCAAACTATCGATTCAAATAAATATTTCATTCATTTTTTCGAATTTTTTGTGTTTTTTTTTTTAAAAAAAGTTCTCAACCTCTTAAAAAATCACCCTTTAAAAGTGGAGTATTTTTATATTCGAATGGAATAGTAAGCATATTTTAACACCACAAAAATCTGATATTTATTCATTAAATTATTCACTACTATTTAATATAATCATAACAGAATACATACGCATACCTATCACTAAATTTGGCTTCACTTATTCAATACAAAAATTAATTGGCATGTGTTTTGCATGGTTTTTTTATCATTTTTGTCTGACAAAAAATCGCTTTTACTATAACTTCTGTTGATTGTACGTGAAAAAGTTATTTCACATAATTTTTAGAGAATTAGTTAAAGATAAAAGTTTTGAAGAAAAATAAAAAATTATTAAGCAAAAGTTTTGAGAAAAATGCATTTAAAGTAAAAAAGTAGAGCAACAAATTTTCATAATTTTGATTTTAAGGAGCTATAAATGATCTGTATGGATCATGGGTGATAATTAAATACGGCTATTGATATGATTGATTTTGAGGAATGATATGATAACACTTCGATAATTGGAATATAAAATTGGAATACATTAAAATACAATTGGAATATAAATATTTAATTTCTCAGAAAAATGGAATATTTTTCAGGTTCTCAACTGGTCACACTGGTCATGGAAGAAATTTTTTTTCTAGATAAAGACTAGTGTAGACTGAGAATTCACGAATCAGTGTGTTTTTTTAGAGGTGTTCGCAATAGACTACCATACTAGGTGTACCTTTTCTTAACCCAAAAGCTCTCTAGATTTCTTCACAGTTCTTCTCTGGCTATTATTCCTTGTGTCAACACTACTACCCATTTCAATACTTCTCGAGTGTACTCTGAAAAGTTTTGAGGCTGAACATGGAGATGGCGTTACTCGTCAAAAGCATTCTGGTACTACAATGGTATATTCTTTGTCTTGTGAAAAATTCAGCCATTTTGGATGCTCAGTTTTTGTTTGCCAGCCATGGCCATTGTCGCCACCAGAGACATTTTCCTGTTATATAAGCTTAAAGTTTCGCTGGAGGGCAGGGATTTTCATCGAACGAGAAGATCATCGCATACGTAAACGCCTATTTTGCGGAGCAAGTTGCCAGATACTATTTGGAAGCACAGCAACTGAGAAGATGTAACCCGGAAATTCTAACCAAGACTTTAGACTACATAACTCCTCACTATGACTTCAACTTGAACGTACCAATCCTATTTCCTAGAAGGTAAGACTGGCTGTCAAACAAGGTGCTCAGAGACCAAGAAATAGCACTGCACTCACTGACGGCTCAAAAATGGACTTAGTTACTGGAGCAGGGTTCTACACAGATACACTTAATAAACGGGAATCTTTCAGACTACCGGATACATGCAGTGTCTTCCGGGCGGAACTACTGTCGATTGAAAAGGCTGCAATGTTCATAAAAGGAAGCGACCTCGCTCCATCTGGTGGATAATCAGCCAGCTTTAAAAGCAATAGCACGAACAGATTGGGCCACATTTCGTTTTTTAGGCGACGTTACATCTGGATAAATCCTCCATACGCTTAATCACCGGAATACTCTCAGGACACTGTGCCATAAGTGATATGACAAGCAAATGGCTCCCTGAGTCCAACGATAGAAGCTGCGGAAATAAGGAAGAAATCCGAATCGATCCAACATCTACTCCGCTACTGTCCCCCCTCCAAGAACGACGCCTCCGTACATTAGGCCATAGATTCTTGGAAGCCATAGCAGAGCTCAGAGATTTAAAGATATCGGATCTTCTAAGATTCACCAAGGCACAAACTGGTTTACGAGTTCGTAAAAAAGAGGACTTAGTCCCAAAGTATAAGGGGATTCACAGTGGACCTTCAGGTCTCCGTGTGGAAATGATTGCTCGAACAATCACACATCCTTTCTAACCCAACCTAACTTAATCATTCCCGCACTGAAATTTGAAAGGACTAAGAAGACCATACTTACGATTTTAAAGTATGAAGACTTGAAACAAAATGCTCGGGAAGTGTTTCAAATATGTAAATCAGAAACTTGAATTCATTTTCATAGGACTCAAGCCCATTTTAAGAAAGACATCGATGTACATAGAAAAGACCTTAACTCCAACTAAATTCGATCAATCCCATTGGATCTTTGCTAAAAACCAAAAAAGGCTTCTACAAGTACTCTACCACCTCACCAATTATTATTGATAACCTTAAAGAACGACCGATATGATTGACAACAATCTTCACATGAAGTCCAGTGAAGGGCTATTGAAGATGTGACACGTACGGTATAGACAACCCACTTAGACGTTTGAAAGGGTCCATTCATCGGTTTACATTGCTTTCCTAAAAGAGAGGACACCTTCCAGTTCCATTGATATGCATAATATGTAGATGCATAGATATGCACTTTACATGTGTACGTACGTATTTTTACTCATAGCAACGTGACTGGGATACCCGTGAATCCATCCAATTTCCACCAGTTTCGCCATTAAAGGACTCCATTCATTGAAATTGACGGAAGACTGGATGGATAGAGTAATCATCGTAGAAAAAAAGAAAACCAATAAACGACTGAATTGGGAAAATGAATAAATAAAAAAAAAAACACGTTAAATATACAATTCCGTTTTGGATTGCACTCCTTTGTCCACGTTTAGAATGCACATTCTTCATTCAGGGCTGCGTTTTTTTTCGTAACCACAATTGCGTCCCACAATTTATTGATTTCATTTAGTCAGCGGATATAGAAAGTCATCCTTTTTTTCCTGTTCGTGCAACGACGACGGCGGCGCCTTTTATCAGTATGTACAGTGGGGAGTAAAACTGTCCGGATGTTTTGCATCTCTATGGTTTTATTATCAAAATGAGTACCAATAGCAATTTGACAAATTATTTGGTTTGATTCATTTTATTAAACGTTTTCCTTAAAATTAAGTAACAAAAACCAATAAAAAAGTCAAGAAAAAATAAACAAAAAATTCTATAACCAGACACTTTTGCACATTATTTATTTGAAAGAAAATTGTCGAATTTGGAAGTAAAGAGCGTTTGCCGGATAACAAGGACATTTGGACACCAAATCTGGTGCAAAAGTTATAAACAAAGATTCCAGCACATGGACAGCTAGACGTGCACTGAAAAGAGTTGGTTGCACTGTAGCTTCACCATTGTGTTCGGCCAGTCAGGTGAAGGAAACGATGAAGCATGGCGGTAGTGGGATAATGGTTTTGGGCTGCTTTACTTGGTCGGCATGTCGGTCCATTGGTGAGAATCCGAGGTATTATAAAAAGGAGGATTATTTAGACATTCTTGAAACCAATCTTCCCGATTTCGTTTACCAGTATGCGTATCCAGCTGAAGAAATAGTCTTAAGCAAGACGGACATCCAAAGCATACAGCGAAAGTTACTCAAAATTGGGTCCAAAATCAAAATTTTCAGTTTATGCAATGGCCTGCACAGAGCCCGGATCTAAATTCAATCGAAAACTTATGGGCTATTGTTAAAAGGAGACTGGATGCGCATGAAAATACTCCAAAAACCATCGACTAACTCTGGCGAAGAATTCAAAGAGAATGGAATTGACCACGAAACCATACAAAATTTGGTGGAGAGTATCCCCAAAAGAGTTGAGAGTGTGTAAAAAAATAAAGACTCTTGGCGAAATACTAAATTTTATAAATCAATGGCGATGACACAACCATTAGTAAATAAAAATCATTAATATTGCACATTTTAGAATTGTTTTGGTTTTTTTATTTATTTTTTTTCCAAGAATTGATTTTTTTTATATTACTTAATTTTAAGAAAAACGTTTAATTGAATAAGGGCAGATTTTTCAATAGTCAGATAAACCTCAGATAAACATCAGATAGGACTTATCAGTCAGATAACGAAAAATTCGATTTTTCAATAGGCGAATAGCAGTTATTCTAGGAATATAATAGATATCTGTCGAATAAAGTTATCTGTCCGATTTTGAGCTGGATAAACTTTAACTGGCTGTTTATGAACTGTAAATATTGAGTTTTAAGTGACAAAAAATGGATATTTTTCGATATTTATGATGATTTTGTTATTGAAGAGGAGAATAAGATATTCTAGAATATCTAGAATTGGAAGATGTCGATTTCAAAAGAAGCATGATAGCCTTATATTTTCAAACTCTGCTCTTAAATATGTACCATTCCGATAATGGTTCCCGTGGAAATGGAATATAAACCGGGGATAGTGGATATTTCCTAAACCATTATCTTCTTACTTCGTCTAATAATCCAAAAGCAGCACCTCAACGTTTGTACAACGAATCTCATTTAAAATCGAGATATGCAATTGAGAGATGCTTTGGTGGAAGCATCGATTTCCTGTTTTGAGTATTGGAATGCGATGCAAACTTACTCTTGTGCAAGACGTTATTACATATTGAGTCTGATGGAATATTTGAACAGATAGAAGCAGATATAAATAAATAAATAAATTACGAATAAAAGTTTGTTACCAACTAATGTTACATAAACAAACAAAATACATATAACTACTTTAATTTTTGCATTTTAAAATTGTGTTCTTCTTGCCTTCAGATGAAGAGTTCGAATTTTATGCTCCTCTATTTATTTTCATGTTCAATTTTTGTATATTCAAGTTCAGCTTCTGCAATTTGTTTTTGCAGCTGCACTACTTCTATACGCGCTTCACCCAACTCATCAAACTTCGTCCTTTTCAAGCCACATAAAATTTTATATGTTTTTTTATTTTCTATTGTTTCTTTAAACTTATACACTATATCCATCAATACACGCACTTCCGATAGTTTAAAATTGACCGCCCTTTTTTCTCTTTATGGGTATGGGTACATTTTTCGCCGTCGCACAGTGTGGTATTGAGCCCCAAAACCTGGTCATAAATGGATTTTTAAAAATTGGCGGCCTACCCCTTATTAATATTCCTTAAAATAGATAAGTAATTACTGCATTTAAATACGAAGAGTGCAACGCGCTAGTGCAATATAGCGCGCCGCACGACCAATCGGAAGTTACCGTTCACTCACCGTGTTCGATGAACTCAAAATTCATAGTTTTGAAAGTTCAGTGATTTTTTTATAAACATTTTAGAGATCGTTTTTGTGATGTATTACTCTAAGGTCTAAGCTATGTATGTACTTTATGTAACAGTATAGTTTTGTAATAATTCTTCAGCCAATTTCCATCTATGGGGTCTAGAACTAAGATGTAACTAACTCTTACTTAAATATTTATTTTCAAACTTTAAAAAGGGTTTTGTTATATTTCTCCACGCTTCTCCGTAGCGAAACCTATCATATAATATGAATCACTTAGTGCAAAAATCATTTATGAGTAAAACTGCCCCACATAACCGCACATTTTTTGTTGTTGCTGCCCACGTTTTATACGTAAATTCAATATGTAAATTATGGTTATATGTAAATTATGGATGTCCTCAATAGGGTTCTTTTAACTTCAGACTCCCTAATAACGGCTTTGAGAGGCAACCAGCAGAGGAAAAGATAACCTTTATCGTCAGAAATTTTATCTTTATTATCAGAAAGTGATATAACAAATGTTAGCATTATCGGCCATAGTAATAGTGATGAATAAATGCCTGGATACCTTAATAAGTCTTTGTTTTACTATTTTTTTTACTCTAAAAGTCAAATAAAACTCGGTTTTGTAGCTGTTACAAATATAAAATATGTTTGGCCAGGTTTTGGGGCTCAATACCACACTCTTCGTCGGCCGTCACGTGTAACCAAACTCTGTACATGATTCTCAGGGTATTAGTGCATTCTCTGTTTATCCGACATCATACAAATTTTGCATAGAAACTATGGCCATTTTACGAAAGAGACCACTAGCAGTCCATGTATGTATAATATGTAATCAAGAAAATTTAAAAATAAATTTACCTACATATTCTGTAAGCGCTCGGCCACTCTGTACACATACACAAAAACCGTATGTTTACACATCAAATTTCACGAGTACCTGGTACTCACGCCTTTTTTTTCACAAGAGGGTCAATATTTTCCATTTTAATTTTTTTTTTTTATTTTTTAAAATGTGCTAAAAAATAATTGAGTCTGACTGATATAAAGAAAATCATTGAATAACAAACTGGCAGTTATTCGACGATTGAAAAATAGCAAAAACTTATCTAGCAGATAAACAGTCGAATATATTTATTCGTTAGATAGCAAACTGACTGTTTATCTGACTATTGAAAAATCGGCCCAATCTATCCAAAAAATTTATCAAATTGCTATTGTTTTACTCATTTTGACAAAACAGTACGCCATCGGTAAAAGCAACACCCAAATTTTTACCATTTGTGACATTATCTTTTCAAAAAAATGCAACTCTCCATCCATGATCTCGTATTTCGTTTTATTTTTGTTTCTATTTTTTTGGTGTTTGGTTTTACTGTAATTGGGCAGTTTTTTTACAGTTAATTCTCTCAGCATTTTCCACTGAAACTTTTGTCACCGAGGAATTAAGCAATTACATTGCCGAAAACGATATCGAACAGGCGCCTGTTTGCAACAATCTAGAAGTCGAAGAGATCGAGAGTGAAGAAGAAAGCGCAGATTGCAATGTAAGAAGGTACTCCACGGCCAAAAATCCAAGCATTTAGCATTTGTCTTCAATGGGCTGAAGAAAACTTGGTTTCATAGAAGATACGTTGACTCTTCAAAAACTGAGAGAGCTGAGCATCGACAGAAATGTATCCTCCAAGAAAAATCAAACGAATATTTTCCAATTTTTTAAATCAATTTAACCAAAAACTGTATTAACATTATGTAAATATATTTTTTTTAAAATTAATTAAATATACTTCTCCTTTCTTTTACGACGAACAATATTCTTTTATTTTTCATACTCTGGTTTTCACGTTAAATTCTAATTCAAGGCTCAACTTTTTTGTGACCCGGTTATTCCAACAACCTCAATTAACGCAACTGCTCGAATTTTCATCGGTTGCTTTTACCGAGGGCGTACTGTATAACCATAGACATGCAAAACATCCGGACAATTTTGCTCCCCACTGTATGCATAGACATATGGCGATAGCTGGAAAAATGACAGACATCAGGCACCCCAGCAGCAACAGGGTAACGTTGTTAAAAAGGAATCTTCCTACCAACACCCACCCACGGATTTCAGATGGATAACCTTATTTTTCGACCATGTCCTGGCAAAAAGGTTGCCATAATTCGATATTTAACACTTTATTGATTTGAAAAACTCCAAAATAGATTTACCTGCACTACGAAGGAAGGATTCATTTTTATAAGTACGAGTACATCCACCAACCACTGATTGAGAATTTTCGTTAAGAAATTTCAAACGCGACAATAGTATTTCCTGTAGGATCATACGAAACCTCAAATCCTTCCTTCCGTCACGGCTTCTTCATTTGAATACCAAATCAATATCCGATGTGCTTCCAAGTGCGGATGAGATTTCAAGGGAAAGAAGAATTTTAAAATGCAATGCATTGTTCGAGGTGTACGTGTATGATCCTTTGAGAGATGGTTTTTAGCTTGAGGGATAAAACTGTGAAGGAAAATCATCTGCATCCATTTCTCTATGATTATCCGATGATAATCATAAATCAGAAGCATCTATGTTACATACATTACATCCGATGCTTTGTGAGTAAACGTATCGAGTTACAGTCTATAATCCCGAATACATGACTAGGAAAATGTTACAGGTTGCATTGTAGATGGTGTTGGAAGGTACACGGAATCGGATTCAAAAAGATGATACTCTCTCTTGGAGCAGTATTAAATCATGAAGTAATGAATTCAGGGAATTCCATGCATACTAGTTAGTAAGGGCAGGAGGGAATTTTGTTTGATGGGGTTTTAGGGGTACTTCAAGGGAATGTCTTTGAAGGTGTTGGAATGTGTTTGTTCTTTGATGTATTTACATGTGCAGACAATTCTTTGTGATTTTGCACACAAGGAATTAATAGAAACGCAGACATGGAGAAGGTACTTCCTAGAGAGCAATTGGAATTAATTTCTATCATTCAAAGTCTCTTATGAGACAGACATGAAATTGACAGACTTCTAAGATCCGTCTCCGAATGCTATTAGATAAGTTTACTTCGGTTACCAGGGACTTGATTCGGGAAATATTTGAAATGTCCACTGTAGAAATTCATTTGGGCATTTAAAGTGTAAACACACCTGACCAAAAGTTGTATTGTTTGCACTAGATGGCGCATTAAGCAACATTAAGCAATGTTACTATATAAAACCAACATTAGTCAGACCAAGACTAACAAAGTTAGTCATGATGTTTCGGTAGCAGCAACAAGGCGAAAAACAGCGACAGCTCTTAATGGAAGAAGCTATACAAGGGCACCTGAGGATATAAGGTAACAAAGAGGAGGACAAACTTGCCAGGAAATGGACTGCTACTCCCTTGGGACCAAAAGAGGTGGTCTGAACATTGGAGAAGACAAATAGGACAATGTTCTGGACAAAAACACAGGGTCTAAGATAGGCGAAAAAACTTTTGGGTAAATAAAATGTGAAGAGATTCAAAGCTTGTATTAGCCTTAACAAAAAGAAACTCCGCATTCTGACTGCGTTCCTTATGCGGCATTGTAAACTCAAGAGACATTTCTCAGATAAAGATCATGCAGATATTGCAATGAATCCAGTGAAACTCCAGAGCACGGTCTGGTAGAATATGGGGCACACAAAAAACGTTCAAGTGTTTGGGTAAATAACAACTTACAGAAGAGAATCTGCGACACATAGCACCCAATCGCATACTGCGATTTCTCAAGAAATTGGTCCGAATGGGGTGCTACGATCTAGGCAAATCTCACCTAGGCTAGGTGTGAGCAAAGGTATCTCCAACCAGTTCCAACAGGAAAAATGACAAGAGGGGTATTCATTCGCCTAGGACTTGCACCATAGACCTTAAGGTCACAGTGCATCTCACACTTCAATACGTACTTACTTACTTAGGCTAGGTGCACACATGCGATTGCAGTCGCACGACTATTCAGTCGCAAAAAATAGAGCACATAGCTTTTAATGTACGTGCGCGTACATGATACGTTGCGATTGATAGGGTTCATATGCGCGCACTTACATTGAAAGCTATGTGTTCTATTTTTTGCGACGGAATAGTCGTGCGACTGCAGTCACATGTGTGCACCTAGCCTTAGTTGGCCCTTCAGCTCGAGGTGAACCTGGGCCTGCTTCTCGCAACCATTTGTATGTGCGTGTTATATTTTTGCACGAATGGAAGGGACCTACAGTTTTTTGCCGACTCCGAACGGCGAGTTGAGAAGCTCAATCGTGACAAATGATACTCTTTGATGCTTTTCAGGCATTCGAAAGAGGTGGTACCGTGAAAAAACTATTTTAGGTGTTATACCCGGTCTGGGATTGAACCCACTTCAATAACACCTTGCAAATAAAAAAAAAAAAAAAGCACAACCAAGGAATTGTGATATCTGATAACATTTAACTCAAATGCAGGCAGTCTCAATTTAGACCTTTCACTAAAAGGTTCGTTGTTGATGGTAGGGTGTATCTTCATAAAGTATTCGCTACACAGATCATTGGGATTTATGGCGGGTATTTGATTAGATTACTTTATAGGTGCTACCTACTCTCAGTAATTCCGCATCCGACAATTCCACCATTTCTAAAATTAATTGTAGTTCTCCAATTTTTTTCTTAAAATGTAAAGTAAAACCCGTCTGTAGCTCTGCTAAATGCTTATACTGCCTTTTGAATAATTGTTTATACTTGTGCTGTACAGTTTGTGTAGTTTGTGATTTGCCATTTAACAGTAACGTATTCAAAAATGTTCCCTTGTGTTGTGTTTTTGTGCAGTTACATATGTATGTTATTATTACATATATTTTTTAAAACTAAATGAATGGATATGGTAACAAAGGAGTTGGGTAAGAAAAGGTTTCTAAATACAATAAGTGCAGAATAAAAAATATAGTTCATCAAATTTTAAAAAGATTTGCCTTCCAAACAGATCTGCTACTGTTGAAACGAATATTTTCGGCATCAGTTAATCTAAAGTCTAAACCAAACGAAAACAAGAAATATATTGACCACTGAAACCTTGCAAGGAATTTTGCACGCCATAGATTTGCTAAGAATGCAAATGCTACAATTGAATATACAATTTGAATATAAGTAACAGTATTTTGTATCAATTTAATTCAAGTATGAACATGAATGAATAACTGCATAGACTGATTATGTACTTTTTTGAAGTACAATAACCTTTTTTTTATTTCTAACAAAATCGTATTTCCACGATTTTGAATCCTAGAAATTACGATTTCAGGTGACTATCATCTGGCACCGTGGGCACCGTAGCGCAAGTGGTTAGTGCGTCGGTCTACTGAGCCAGCGGTCTTAGGTTCGAATCCCGCCGCAAAAAAACACCTAAAAAGTTTTTCACGGTGCCCACCTCTTCCGAATACCTGACAAGCATTCAAGAGTATCATTTGTCATGTAAAGCTTCCCAACTCGCCGTTCGGAGACGGCAGAAAACTGTAGGTCCCTTCCATTTGTGCAAAAATATAACGCGCACACACAAATGGTTGCGGGAAGCTAGGCTTGGTTCTACCTAGGACTGCTAAAGCCAAATATTATTATTATTATTATTATTATTATTATTATCATCTGGCACCACTGGTCGCAATAAATGTCCCGAGTAAATGTGTGCTTCTCTGAGTATTAGTCACATATCTACCACCCTTACCAGCACTGATACAGGGACACTACTAGGGTTCGGACCCTACTCCAATCGGAGTAGGTCTACTCCGCTTAAAAAAAAAAATCTACTTCGACACTCCGCTTCGCTCAAAATCTACTCCAATTTTTTCACACAGAAAAATTTAACCAAATAATGGAATGTCAGCACTGTTCATTTGAAAAATCTGTTTTAAAAAATCTGTGAATGTCTAAATTTGAACAGAATGGAGGTGTTTTTTCTCTCTCGTCGTTTTCATTTGTATTTGTGTACTGCTATGTTCAATTACTGGCAAGTGTGTACCATTCTGTTATGTGTTGCCTTGTTACTTTTAATGTAAAATACAATAACAACTAAAGACTAAACCTATCAAAAATATAAAAAAAATTGGGCAGAAAAGAATGTCTTCAAGGGAGAAAATGTAATAATCGAAAATAAAAGCTAAATCGAAAAATATTCAGATATATCTATTTTTTTTAATTATCGAAAGAAACAAAAATACTACAACTGAAGTTTTACTATGCCCAGTAGTGCCAGGTGTACATTTAGAGAACTTGAGCCGCGAACGTCGTTTCTTTATGCAAAACTAGTGGTTACCCGGTGTGCTTCGCTACACTCATTGAAAACAGTGTTTATGTCATAAATGTAATGAAATTTTTTCGAGTGTCTTTTTGTGAATAGTAATGACTCTGGTGGAGATTTAAACGCCGACAACTATATTTGGATTTAGGAAAACTGTCCAAACAGCAATATTCTGAAAACTCCAAAACTAACCATCCGATTGTGCTGTAAATTAGACAATAATATTTTTTATGAAGCGAGCAGTGCACGTAAATCAAATGTTAGCTATTAGCTGTCACCGTGCATTACTGAAGTAATAATTTTGAGATTTTGGTTTTCATGGCCATCTATCGAAAAACTTGGAAACTTTTGATTTACAAACATTTTTCACTTCATAACAAATATTTAATATATTCTGTAAGTTTCAGCTCAATCGGATGGTTTTCAAATGTTGGTGTTCCTCCAGCACCATCTATCGGAAAATTTGAGAACTTTTTATGTACGAATATTTCTCACTTCATAATAAATATATTGTGTAAGTTTCAGCTTAATCGTACGTGCGCCATCGAGCGGAAAACTGGAAATTGTTTGATGTACGAACAAAAAGTGTATAGTGTAAGTTTCGGCTTAATCGGATGGTTGGCTTATGAGTTCTGAGGCATCAAACGAACAGCTAATTCTTATATATAAATATGTTTATTAGAAGGTAGGTTAGAAAAAAAACACGCCTTCTGTCTCCTTTGCTTTTGTTTTGCGATGCTTTTTTTTGTATTTACAAATCTACTCGGCAAGTTTTGGTTTTGCTCCGCTTTTTTTCGTAATCTACTCCCAAATTTTATTTCTTGGGTCCGAACCCAGGACACTAGTTTATGTTGCTATTGTGCTTGAGCTCCAACAGATCGTCATCCGTATGGAACATTTTTAAATATTCAGCCAAAAATGAACATCCAAAACCCGATTTAACTCAATTGAAGACCGTAAAGTCTTTAATCAAAAACCGACTAATCACTCTAAGATATGAGAAAAATGTTCGTCACGTACCATTTGTGCCGTGCGTCGTGAATCGAACAATTGCAATTAATCAGTTTCAAACTGCCAACACACCACACCACCGTGTGGCTTTCATTTTGTGGTCCCATTAGCAATGCCAACCAAAAAAGCTTGTCTGATTACAACCAAAGAGTGTTCTTCACACAAACACATACTTGTATGTATCGGTTTGATTAATGCCACTGAAAGTGGCAACCACCCTCCCTCGAAACAGAATTGGTAACATGCAGTTTACCCGCAGCTCGACATATGTGATCCCACACACTCGCTCCAACGTTTTGTGCCACAATGACAAATTGTCAGGTAATAATAAAAGTCAGTGGAATAATTAATCCACCTTCCCCATCGCATTCTGTGCCGGAGCGGCGTAGAAAGGATTCCATTTCGACTTGGGACCGGGCGGAATGTAAACGGGAAAGGATATGCGCAAACTTTTGGGCGGCGGGCGTTGAAAAACTAATCAGAGCAACTGGGGATGTTTATCATCCGTAATTTCGAATTAATATGATTTGGCTACGAATCGGGGTGGGCTGCCAAAAATAAATAAATAAATAATAATCAAGTCAAAGGGGCAAGCGTATGTAATTACTTCTCTGTGCGACTAGACGGGGCGTGGTGGATTCCAGTTTCTAGCTGAATATTGCAAAGGACTCGATGTTGGAAATCCATCCAAGTGGGTGACTTTCAAAGAAAGAAATTGGATAACTGTGTGAGGCATGACCTCAAGAAAGCAAGTGCCATCTGAAATTTAGTCCACTGGGAAGCCAAACAAGAGACGGCAACTAGGTGACACAGCACTTAAAACGTAAACCACTCGTAATTAATTTAGAACAGGATATTACCTTACACTTGTATGAATCTTGTGGTGGAGAAAACTTAGTGCATGACCAAGAAACGTGAACCACAACTACGAACCTTTGAGCGAAGTACACTCTGACGTATTTATGATCTAGACCTTCACGTTGGGCAAAGGACATGCCATTAGGATAGAATGAGGACTTTGTATCAGACAAAGTGGCACAGAATTTAGGATAGCTAACGAAAGTCAGCGACTGCAGATTATTCTAGTGCTAGTCAACTGGAGTATAGCAATTTGAGCAAACGCCACAATCCACTATAGGTTAGGTTAGGTAGCAGTGGTTGCCAGAAGGTCGAGTACCAGTACACTTAGGCCTATATAGGTCCATTGTGATACCAACGATCTTGGGAATGTGCACCTCCGCTACTCATGCGAACCATTTAGAGCTTTGATTAAAGCGAGATAGGCTTCTAATGTCTTTTTTTACTAGGTCATTGCGGTCTTTGAAGAAGTATTTTTACTATGGGAAAGAGCTGGGCATGAACATAGGAGATGTGTTGTGCTCTGTTCCCCTTCTTCGTCTCTACAGAAGTCATTTGAAAGGATGCCAAGCCTAGTTGCATGCTTGCCTACAGCGCAGTGAGTGTCCTGTTATTATATGTAGTTTTTTTTTAGGGACAGAAGGTAGTTAGAGCGGTTTAGATCCAGTCTAGGGCAGATCTGTCTGGTGGCAAGGCATTTGGTTTATTGACAGCACAAATTGTCCTAGCAAGGAAACTATTCCGTGAACTCAAAATGCGTAAAGGAGTACCTCACAGCACTTTAAGCGATAAAGCACCACACAGTTCTACTCTGCTGGGTACCCGAACATGCGGGTATAGAAGGGAACGGAACAGTCGACGGACTGGCCAGGAACGGCTCTTATATGGATATAACACTAGCTGACAGACAGGCCTTACCGGCTTTCAACACAGCTAAACATTTAATAGACCGCATCACCACTAATTTAGCCGGGGATCGATGGCGCAACGCTAACGATTGTGCCATAGCCCGCAACCTGTGGCCCGCAGTCGACCAGAAAAGATCAATATCCTTACTTTCTATGAAAAGAAGCCAAATCCATGTACTCGTCGCGTCGGTGTAGTAACCAGACACTGTATAATAGGAAACATGGCCAGAAGATACGGCATCCTTACAAATGACTTCTGTAGAAGTTGTAACATATAGATGAGGATGAAATAGAATCTGTAGCACACCTTCTATGCCAATGCTTGGCTCTTCAAGAACGGCGCCTTTCTTGTATGTGAGCACGGGTCTTCGACTGCCTGGATGACCTGGCTAAAATACCGCTCACAGACGTAAAGAGATTTATTAAAAGTTCGAAATGGTTTTGTTAAATGCATGTTTCGACATGTACAACTAGGGTATTCACAACGGACCTTTACGCCCTCTGGGTGAAATTGCATTTACTGCAACCGACCCTCCCAACCTAACCTTACCTAAGTAGCAAGGAGCATACCTATATTCTTCTTTTCTGGTAGAATAGGTATTGTTGTTTATAGATCAGCGAGTTCGTCAGCTCTGGCACGTATCTGTGCCCCGGCACACAGTAAAGGTGAATGTTAAACTACTTAGCCATCTCTTTTAGAGATGAACGAAAGTTGGAGGTAGATAAGACTGATCCGAGAAAATGCTATTATATTACATTCCTCTTGCTCCAGAACAGTGCTTCTGAAATCGCCATAATCTCCTCTTGAAACACGCTGCAGTGATCACGGAGGCGGAAGGAGAGATTGAGATTTTGTCGGGCACCTCCTCCTACACCATCATTGGTCACACAATCCACTATAGTCTTCTTACAAATAAAATTTGTCTGATCCCCAAGGTTTTGCAAAAGTCATTACAGAAAAAGAGGCTAAGTATGGATAGGAAGTAGGAATTCCTCGTGTACATACCTTATCACCCTTATCGTAGTACCCGCGCGCCCGAAAGGAAGATTCACTGTAATTTGATCGTCGGTATCGTTAAGTCCGGGTAAGTGAACCATTCCTTTATCCTTTGTCGGTAATATAAATGTGTTCCACCGCGTCGTTCGAATTAAATCAATTCATAGAAAATATATGTTCCTATTCCAAACACAAATTGTAATTTCTGTTACAAATTCTTTATGTGCGGAGCTCTTCCTTTTCGATACACAGCGGATTACACGACGACTAGATAAAGTGAAAGTGCATCGAATGTATACATACATATGTATGTATATACATTTTGATCAACTTATGCACATGGGAGTACAGGTCGCATGACGACAAAGAAAAAATACAAGACCAAGGTGTTATGGTACTCGCTTCACTACAGAGGTCACAATTGCTTTCAAATTATATTGAACGTGAATTGGGCCGCGGACAAATTAAGAAAGCGCCTGTGCTTCCTGTTTACGTAAACGACTCAGTCACTGGCGTGTGTCATCGCACAGTGGGTCTTGTCTTACCGATATGTTGCGCATAGCTCCTGGATTTAATTAGAACGAGATTGAATAGTTTACCAACAAAACGCAAAACTTAACAAGCTAAGTTTAGTTTATGTAACTCACCGATATTGTTGTTGGCGAAATGTTGCTGCAACTGCGCCGCTAATGCCTGGTGATGTTGTGCCAGTGGTGTCAATGGTGGGGGCTGACCCAATTGATGCGGTGCCGACTGGGAATGTGGTACTGTTTGATTAACACTTAAACTGTTACTTATACCGCCACCGCCTCCTACTCCTCCGCCACCACCAACACCGCCTCCCCCTCCTCCGCCACCACCGCCACCAATACCACCGATTCCAGAATTATTATTCTGATGACTGTTGTGATTGTTGTTGTGATTCGCAATGGAATTTGAACTGAATTGTTGTACAGAATGTGACGAAGGCACATTTCCTTGTTGCTGTTGTTGCTGCTGCTGCTGTTGCTGCTGTTGCTGCTGATGTTGCTGTTGCAACTGAGATATAATTGTACCCGCAGTTCCTGTTGTAGTTGTTGTTGTGGAATTATTTGTCGCCGTCGAATTATTGTGAGCAGATAAAACGGAACCGTTGACATTGGCTGATGTGTTGTAGTAGGATTCTTCTCCTGAAAAACAAAAATAAAATTGAATTTTGTAGTTCACTGTAACAGCAAGCATTTTAGAAATTTTTATTGGTTTGAAGATGAACTAGAAAAAGTATAAAAGCTCATATAGCGACATCTGCGGAGAAATAGTAGAAATATGCTTTACAACCAAAAAAGCTTTTATTTCAGATTAGTATTTTTTTATTTTTCGAAATTAAGTGACTTCGAAAAACAGTTTGATTCTGTCTAGTTCGACAGAGAGGGGGTATCGTAGAATTTCTTTTATAGTGCAATAAAAATTAAATGATATAATGGTGTCAGACATGGAAATATGTTATGTGGTGGGACTCTTAACATATTCGTCGGGGTGCACATGGGACAGCTGTTATAGGGGTTCAAGTTGGTAGGTGGCGGGTTATAAAGGTTTAGCGAATTTAGAGAAGGTCAGGAGAGTGTGGACTTCTGCAAAGCGCACCTGAAACTCTTGTTATTGGAAAATTCGTAAGTGGCATTGTATTTGGACTCACCTCACACTCCAAATGGAAAAAAGTTTCTAGTTGATGAAAGTGGCTGACATTGAAGTAAAATAATTTAACAGAAAAGTACCGATTTTGATGGGGGAAATAAGATTCTTCGTTAAACTCATTAAAAAGCCCCCTGAGTTTCGCAAACAGGAACACAATGGGGCTAAGATAAAAAAAAAGACACCACTGTTTTAAGTATTTTTAATGAGGTGCCTTGTGTAGCAGATCAAGCACGATGGCACTAAACACACTTGAGGTGTACATGGTGCTTCGTCCAAATACAAACAAAATTTAAGTTCGTTATTTCTCCTTAAAGTATGTACGTACGGGAAGACTATGGACTGCAGCAGGACAAATTCATCAATTGACCAATGGCTATGAACTACCGAGTTAAGTCCACCAAAAAAATGTAAGTTTACTTCATTTTAAGGAAATTTGATTTTTTACTTACTTACTTACTTACTTAGGGCACCGTAGCGCAAGTGGTTAGTGCGTCGGACTACTGAGCCAGCGGTCTTGGGTTCGAATCCCGCCGCAAACACCTAAAAGTTTTTCACAGTGCCCACCTCTTTCGAATGTCTGACAAGCATCAAAGAGTATCATTTGTCACGATTGAGCTTCTCAACTCGCCGTTCGGAGTCGGCAAAAAACTGTAGGTCCCTTCCATTCGTGCAAAAAATATAACACGCACACACAAATGGTTGCGAGAAGCAGGCCCAGGTTCACCTCGAGCTGTAGCGCCAACTAAGTAAGTACTTAGAAATTCTAGTCCAGTCTACCAGCTCTCATCAGAACTTTAAGTCTTCCCTATATGTGATATGATATGCTATGAAGAATCTGGGGTACGGATGAGATGTCCGCTAGCACTGCAACTGCGACCAGAGTTGGTCTATTCTGCCCCCTTTTATGTCTAGGAAACATATAAAATCTTTAAGACTGTGATAACCCCTTTGACTGGAATACTTTTGTACTCTTCTTCCGTAAAAATGTATTTTCCTAGTGTTTTGGCTGTTCTTTTTGCTAGAGAAGGGCACTCTGAGATCAGGTGCTCCGTAGTTTATTTTGTTTGTTGACAGAACCTGCAGGTGTTGTTGATTTTCATATTAGGTGGCTGTTCCAGATTGAATGTCCCGTCAGACCTGCAAAGAATTTTTAAATTTCTTCTGTTTGATTGTTGTGATTGAGGAACTTTTTTGGGTGCTTCAGGCCCTCTAAGTTGTTCCAGTAACTTTTTAGTTTGGTTGTTGTCCATTCGGCGATGACTTTGTTTGTATCTTCTCCTGTGAGGCCATAGTGAGAGCCTTGTCCAATAAATGGACTTTTGGCTCCATTTTGGCCTTTTCGTTGCCCTCATGTCCTTCATGCCCTGGCCCCCATATGGCTTTAACTATGTTTTTTTTTTTGTGCCAGCAGGTTTAGGTTTGAGTGGCATTCGAATGAGGCTATTAATTTGAAGTTGTGGCTTCTTAGCGTATTTGGTACAGCTTGGCTGTCAGACATTATATTTATCTTTGTTTTGTTTAAGTTTCTCTCCAGTAGGATTTGTGCGGCTGTGTTGATGGCAAATAGTTCCGCTTGGAAAATTGGGGCATCTTTATGGAGCGATATATGTGGTTGACATCTTGCTCTCACTATTCCCGCTCCGACGCCATTCTCTGTTTTCGACCGACTTGTATACCATTGCTGGGCACCGCTCCTGGTCCACTCTGGGAACTCTTCCCCAATTTATAATCGAAGTCGTCCTCGCGCTTACAAATGAATACCCTTACAATGTTTTGCGCAGCGCAGGAAAAATTAGGGAGAATTAAAGAGCAGATTGGTCTTTGGCAAAGCATTCCACATTCGTATTGAGCGGTTAAAGAAAGAATCTCTGTACTTTACACTGTACGTCCGAAGTTGGGCTTAAAGGTAAACTGATGGGCATTGAATGGGAGGAATGCAACTGGCTACTTCGCTGGAGCACTGTTTGTGTCGATAAAATAGAGAATAACACTACGACGGTGTTCAAGGGAGTTTATAAGTCTATAAGTTTTATCGCGCGTTTTTGTATTTTATCGATCAGATGTTGTGATGTTTTTGGAGCACAAAACTAGATATGAGCATTGTGCTCGAGCTTGGGGTGAATGTACGCCTTAAAAATGGAAGCGGGATTATATTGTTTATACCCCATTTTAGTCTTGAAAAGTCGGGTCAAACGCCAAAGTGAATGAGCCTATTTTCATCGACGATGAGCCTCAACTCACGGCGTGAGTGTGGACCGATAATTTCGCAAGATTTCAAAAAAATTGCCAAGACAATTAAAAATGTTGTCATCAACAAGATGCAATACTGTACACAAATACGTTGTATAGCCGGTATGGCTACTATGCGTCAAGATCCTGTCGAATACTATTCGATTGGTGGCGTCCCAAATACCGCTGTGAGGTTAATGGTTATGGTTTTTAGTATATTTGTGGGGTAAGCTATCGTTTCTATAAATTCTCGAACGCGAACCCCTTTTAAAGTTTCAAACTAAAGTTATACCATCCGGAATGTCGCTGACTGTAAGCATCCCCAATGTTGAATTTTCATCAAAACATTGTCCTTATGTGATTCTGATGGACCAGTTGACATAAAGCACCTACCATTTGATATTATTTACCATCGAAGCATGCTGTCCTGTCCTGAGTCCCATCAAGATTTTTCAGCACCATACACTGGCCAGACAGGCTACAACAAATTTATGCAGATTTTGATGAACTTAATGACAACCATCGCATGTATGTTGTTGCAATAGCACCACGAAAGGCGATAAATCATAATCGAAGTTTTGCAATAAAGTGTAAAGTCATAGTGTGTAGAAAGCCTGTCATCTCCAGCACAATGAACTCCGCCAGAGAGCGGGTTGGTCAGCAAAATTCCTTTCGCAGCACCAGGAGGCAAATCGTTTTGGTTGCGCTTAGGTGCACACACACTGACAGTTGGATAGACTACTATACATAACCTTGCTGCGGTGATAAGTAGCGATTTACTACTCAATGTCAGAGCAGCCGGATATGCAATCAAGAGAATGCCTTTTGTCCGTGCCTCAGCCTCTGCTCATGTTTTTCTAATGAACCTGTAACGCCAACAGGGACTGGACACAGGACTTCCTGTGGCGTTCTCTGATACTTGTATTCTGAGGACACTGTTCTATCTTAAGATCTGACTAATTTGTAATTAATGAAGTAAGTGTGTGCGTTTCGGGTCCGCCCCCCGTCCAAGTTAAGGTTGTGCTGAAAATTTGAGTAACCACTTGCGAAAAACCTTCACGTTGCAGTTGGATTTTGTTTGTTTTCTTCTTCTTTTTTCAGCAACTGTCATTGGATGTCGTAACGCAATTAGAATATCTAAAGAGGGTAACTAACCTGCCTTGTTGTGGGTTCCGTTGACAGTGCATACACGCACGACTGACTGAAGAACTGCGGGGTGATCCGTGGAAATGTTCGCGCCTTCGGCATATGAATAATAAATTTTATTTCTTTTTGAATTGAATGAATGTGGAATGTGCTCAGCGACTCGACTTGTCAGTGTCAGTGTTAAGAATTTGAATGAGTCAGAGGAGCACTCGAAAATTTATTACTGTATGGAGGGTGTTTAGTTATTTATTATTTTTGTTTTTTATTTTTTTTTTTCTGTCTTTTTTTGCTAACGCAAGAGGGGGGTCAGTGAATATTTTGAAAATGAAGAACGTCTTTGTGCCTGCCACATGTTACAGACGGATTTTTTTGTGGTGTTGTAGATAGGTGAATCATTCTGTGGAACATTAAAACGACGTTCTTATCGGGCAATGAAAGTGAATCTTTTCATCGGTGTTTCATTGTATTTTGTTTGTGGTTTCGAATGACCGTGACATTGGGACGACAGGTAAAAGTAACAAAGAATAAAAGTGTGTTATTTGTTTTGATGTAATGAAAGAGGAAATGGAATTAAGTGTTTATGGTTCAGCGATAAGGTGAGTGGTGCAGTCACATTCTTAATACAAAATCAATATTTGAGATCATTTTCTGTTTGCTAGCTGCTTGGGGGAGTTTGTTTTTCCTTATGAGCGAAATTACCATGACAGTTGCGTTACTCAATCAACATAATATGGCAGATGATAACTTAATCTTCGTTCAGGTCAGCATAACAAAACAACAAATCTAAATAAAATTCGCAATAGAACGCATCATTAGAGCAACAAGTGTTCAGTGGACGGTCGTTTGCTTTCCAAAAACTACAGAGACACATACATAAGTAGTCAGTACAACACAGCGTACAAGATCCAATCAAATGTATAGTGTTAACAACTTGAGCTGGGCCGAATTACCGCACTCATTAACGAATTACTCGTTATCGAAATGTGACAAATCGGCATTAGCGCTCACGTTATCGAGTATCATTTTATGTATCATTTACTCGATCATTCGATAACGAGTCCTACTCACTCACTCGTTATCGAGTGCGGTAATTCGGCCCCTGTTCTTTGTCACACTAATCAATGAGATAACATTGGAAAAACGCACCGTAAACACGTGAATGACATGTGAATCCACCCCCAAATTCAAAAAACGAAACTTAAAACTCAATCTGGACATTCGTTTCCAAAACACAAAAAAAAAAGCTCAGAAAGAATTTACTTTCGGCAAATATAAGCAAATTTTTTCCTCATCTGTGAGAAAATCCTAACTTATTATGTCATATCGACGACAGACCAATGTTTGTGATGTGTTTTATTAGATAAATACCTACTTCTGAAGCATGCAAAAACGATGCCTCGAAAAAAAATGCTTCAACTCGTATCAACTGCTAGTCGGTTTATATGAACTATGAAATCTAGCGGTCCAATTTGACTGAATTGTATTGGTCAGTCCAGGAGCAATGAAAAGGCTGATATCTTGGCCAAAAAGGAGCCAACAGTCCATTTATTGGATCATGCTCTCACTGTGGCTTCACAAGAGAAGACACTAACAAAGTCAGAATGGACAACAAACCAACTTAAAAAAATTCTGGAACAACTTAGAGGGCCTGAAGCAATCAGAAAAGTTCCTCAATCATAACGACAAAAGAACAAATGAAACCCTTAAACTAAACAGAGGAAATTCAAAAATTCATTTGCGCAGGTGTGCAACAGCCACCTCCATATTCGTAAAATAAAAATCAGCAACACAGACACCTGCAGACTCTGTCAACAAACAAGAAACTACGGAGATCCTGATCTCACAGTGCCCTTCTCTAACAAAAAGAAGAGACAAAACACTAGGTATCTAGATCTACATATACATATACATAGCATATTAACGGAAAAAGACTACAAAAATATTCCAGTCAAAGGGATTATCAAATTTCTAAAAATTGATTCCTAGACTTTATAATTATTATTATTACAAATTTATTAATACATAAGTAAACTGGATATTAATACAGGATTATAGCGCTAGCTGCTATGGCTTTCGGCTATATTGCTAGACTTAAAATGGGGCACAATAGACCAACTCTAGTCGCAGTGCTAGTGGACACCAATTTAGCTCTGAGAGAAAAACGTTTGGAAAAGTCAATCGCTATTTACGCTCTCAATATAATGGAAAGCATTCCGTTGCATTCAGTTTACTTTACACTAAAATTTTACATACAAATAAATACTTATAAGTATATTTGTAATTTGCACTAGATGGCGTATTGTATAATGTCTAGAAATGTCATTAAAATGCTAGCTGCCATTTGTCGATGATCGCCAATTGTTTTTTTAAGGACATAAACGTCACAGAAAAGTGTTAATGTCAAAAAGATGGAAAATATTTATGACTGCTTCCTTTTTAGTCATATTAGGTCTGTTTGGTGTGTTTTTGTGCGCAAGTGATTGAGACCTGTCAAATAGTAAAATCCTCGCAAAGAGAGAAAACTTGAACAAAAGACATCAAATGCTTTTAAAACAACACTTGGTCAAACCTGTCAATTTGTTTTTGTTTTCCACTAACAATGAAGATTATGACATTTCACAAACTGTCAGATGGCTGGTTTGACAGAGTTGAACAGCCCACCCCGAGGAAAAGGGAGCCAAATGAGAGTAAAAAAATTGAGAGCCACGAAACTGTCATGATTATATGAAAGTTTACATAGTATTGCGAAAACTAGTGAGCCACCAAACAGACCTATTGTTTTGGTCGATATAAGCTTATTGGATTAAATAAAATTCTGTTCTCGGAGAAAGTCCACTACGCCTTTTAGGTTTACGTTACTTGCCACTTGTCTACAAATATACCACCGGAATGTCAAATACTGACTAACAACCAATAACAAATCCAACCAAAATGGCAGCCATTAGAACATCGTTTATTTTCACTCTAACCAAATAAAAATCGAATATTTTACCGTTGCCATTTACGAAAGAAACAAAAAGAGAAAGGAACACCTCCCTAAGAAACTTAAACTCCCAATTTAGCATATTCACCACACCGCATCTATCTTAAACTGTCGCTTAACTCACCTGGTTCGGGTATGTTCCCCAATGGACTCTCTGGTAGCAGGATACCTTTTTGGACAAGTTCCTCCCTATTGGCACGTACTGATATTTTTCTCTCGAGCGCTGCAAATAAACGGAAATTTTATCATTATCTTAAAAAAAAATTCGAAAGATTTCACTTACATTTTGAGGCAGCTTCAAATTTTTCACTTTTCTTTTTTCGCCGCCATTTCCATGGTTTAAAGAAGCGTCCCAATGCACTTAGCTTGCTCTTTCTCTCCAGTGGCGGTGTACGTGTACCCGAACCCAAGCTGTTTGTTCGAAGTGCAGCACCATTTTGTTTTTTAGCTGAAAGTAAAAAGAGAAGGATAGAGTTAAGAAATTATTTGTAATTGATCGACTTTATGGTAATATTCGGTATAAATCTATGTTCATCATTAATCAAATAGTTTCTGGGGAACTTTCTGTCTAATCCGATGGAGTTTCAAAGTTTTTTTTTTCCCCGAAAGAATCAATTTTCAACTTAAATCGAGCGGATTCCTATATTCAAAGAAATTTATTTATAACCAATAAAGGAGGATGGATGGAATTCTCAAGAAAAAGCAAACTTTTATTTTATTGAAATTAAATTATCCTCGATGGAAAGTGAAAACTACAGGACGAAAGGGAAAAGTGGTTTGAAATTTTCTTGATCAACTTTATTACTTCTGCGTGTATGGGTGTTTATCAAGTTTAGTCCCAACTAAGCTAAACGATGTGGAAACGTACAAATAGTTTCAGTTATAAAAAAGAAAGTAAAGGGAAAAAAACTTTTACTTTATATCTGAGAAAAGGATTTATGACAGACTTCTTCTTGGAAGTAAACTCTAACCAACAACGGCTGGTTGGTTGTGGTTGGAAAATGAAAACAATGTTTTCATTGTTTCTGGCAGCTTGAAGCGCATCAAGTTTGCCGTGCCTTCTTGGGGACTTCTAGGAGAAGTGAAGTTAAACAAGTTGGAGTAGTTTAATGGACAAACAAAGAACTATCGGCACTTGTGGCGGTGAAGCAATAGAATTATGGAAGAAGATTTAAGAAGTTTCTCTGTGGGTTTATATGGTAAAATTATATTTCACTGAGAAGAAAATTATGGTTGAGCTCCTTACGAAATGAACAAGGAATTAATAATGAAACTGCTTTTATTCTTAGAAGTCACTAAGGAGTCTTATGATGCATTCATTTTCACTTTAATGGAAAAATAGAGCGATGCCCCAGCGCAGGGCGGTAATTAAAAGGGAGATACGGTAAAGAGATGTTAGATAGTTCAGGTATTTTTTGTCAACATAGCTTATTTTTGTTAAATTAATCCTTTAACAATAAAACCAAACCGTGAATGCCCTAAAGAACCAAAACCTAACCACCCGTCGTACGTAGTAGTAAACATCGGCAGCATACAATTATTTTTATTTCGGCCATTATTGTACAGCCATTTTTTCTTGTTGTTGCCATGTTGTTTCTTTTTTCAATGTAAAATATCAAATCGAATCTGTTGTCTTCAGTTTCACACCAAGTTGATCAAAGTTCAGTCCTTTAACAACGTTTAAACCAAATCAGGTGGAATGGGAGCATTTCCGCTGATGCCTGAGATTCGTCATCAAAATGGTAACTGTCCACTGTCCAAGGCGCAAATGTCATTTAATTAACGATTATTGTTTAACTATCCAAATACAAGACAATCAGGCGACGGATATTTGCGTACATTCGTGCAATAATTCTTAGAAATTGGAATCTAAAGGTGAAGTTTTAGGAATAAATTTTTTTTTTTTTTTAATAACGTTGAAATTCTAACGGTGAAACATAATTATGTAATAGCTAAAACTCACGGTTTTTTTTTTCATATTTTGAAAACGATAGTCGCGATATATAAGAGAACGATATACAGGGTGTTTCCAAGTTAAATGTCAAGACTTTGGTAACTGATTCTTGGGTTTATTCTAAGAAAAAAATCATTCCATAGCAAGGGTCTATCTCCAATTTAGACATCATTTATAGAGAATCTAAGAAAACACCTACTTTGGTGTACCTTGATCCATACTAACTCAAATATCTCCGCGAATACTTACTAAAGAAACTTCTTTTAGGGCTTTCATTTTAGAAGAAATAACACCCTTTTTAACTGCGTTTAAATAAATGGGATACCTTTTTTTGCTTTCCAAATATTTTATCTTTAAGTCAATATCCTAAATCTTGCCCATACATTTTTTTGACTTTCAGGTTTATATTTTCATTTTATTATATTTTCTTGTGAACGTAACAATTGTAAACAAAAAAAAAGT
Organism: Brachyopa scutellaris; assembly: GCA_949775065.1. NCBI lineage: Eukaryota > Metazoa > Arthropoda > Insecta > Diptera > Syrphidae > Brachyopa > Brachyopa scutellaris. The sequence continues at coordinate 106,790,127 of OX459113.1, forward strand.
GTAGTAAGTATTCTGAAAAACTCACCGATTTCATGATACTTGGAAAAACCGTAGCAGGAAAAAAGCGTAAAAATGATTTTTTACCTATTTTTTTTAACCACAATTGGCAATTAGTGCGATTTTCTAACTTAATCATAGTTTTGCAATCTGTTTTTTAAATAAAGTATGCCTTAACGAAGGTTTTAAGGTATGCTCATTTATTAGAATACCCGTCAAAACTCTAATTTGCATACCATTTTCGCCTTAACATCCCAGACTCTAACCCAACTGAGTATGTAGGCCTAGTTGGAAAATTTAACTAGGAAAAGTGGTATAAATTATTAGAAAACAAACATATGCGACCAGTCGACCGCGGTCTACGGTTTGGCCACCCATGCCATATACTGTATATATTGTAGGACATTTTTTAATTACCCAACATGCGATAAGGCTCATGATATGCCCGAGCATCCTTCTAAGTTAAATGTGCGTGTATTTTATTCGAGCCCATGTAATAAGCCACAACACCAACTTGTATATTTGCTGCAGGGAGTTCAACTTTTTGGTAATTTTTGTAGTATCTTAAAACCACTTTATCGCATTTCTTTTTAAATACTGGACACGAATGCAGCTACAAAACTCACAACTACAGAGTCTATAGAGTGACATTCAACAAGATTAAATGGAGCAATCAATTGTAATACCAACCTTCGACTGTTCCCCTCGAGTATGGAGTCGGTGCTGTCACCGGTGTAGCTTTCAGCGAACTGTGAGTTTTTCGTCCAGCGATTTTCATACCTTAGAACATTAGGAAATTAGAAATGCGAAAGAAGGACAGTAGGTGATAACTTAAAAGCTCGAAGATACGAATATGTTATTCAGCAATAAATCCATACAGAAACAACAAAAAATCGAAAACCAATGCACACTCCTGTAGATACCCCAATATAAAGAACAACTTTCCTATTCGTTGTTCGGTTCGGATAGGATACAAACTACATAAAACCTTCATCCACGACTTTATCACGACAAATATACGACGCCACTGTCTTCCCCATTTCTTTCGCTTTCAATTTCTAAAAACACGAAGTCCAACGTTCGAATCGTGTGCAGTCAATCTAAAAGTAACTAACTATACAAAATTGCATATATAATGTTGCTAATAACTATTCGAAGATGCTAGCTAGCCATCGTCATTCAATAAGCCATCTTCAATATCCACCTTCCCCATTGCCAGTCCTCCCCCATCCCTCCTCTAATTTATGATGCACTTTACAATTATTTATTATTTTTTTTATATCTTCTTTTTTAATTTATAATAAAGTGAATGAGACATCTTCTACTTCTCCAGCTACCCACTTTCTAGTGGAAGACAAACGTTCGTCATACACAGGGCGATACAAATTCAAGAAATAGTGTTATGTGCGTTTACCTTAAGCTCAAGACACAGGTGAACCGTACCTATACGAAGATAAAGCATATCTTGAACAAGTGCAAGTCTTGCAACTAAGTGGCTGGGTAAGACAAACTTAGTGAGAAAGAGACGACGGTGCGGCGAAGAGTTTTAAGTGCACACCAACATAAGTATCAAGTGCTAGTCAGTCAATCTCACTCATCCGCACCATGAACAACCGCAAATTATTACCTCATAATTTTTTTTTTTTTTCGCTATTACAACTGTAATTCGCGTATGATGTAAACCACTGGATGGACAGAGGAGTATAAGGAAACCCATTAAACATGAACACACACTTTTTTTTGCTTTTTTTCTTAAGAAAAGCAGCTGAGTCATTTTCTATGTTTATCGCTAGATGGAGTGTGCTCCTTTCGGCCGTGTCGTTTAAAACCGGAAGTCGTCTTCTTCCCATTGAAATGAAAGTAAAAATTATAATGACTTAGGCTAACAACTGGTAATTGTGTCAGTTGGAGTTTGCCGGTAGTTGGTAGCCGGAGCCGCCTGTTCCGTCATTTTAATGGCGAACTGGTTTGATTGTGATTTTTTTTTATCGTGCGCAGCTGGACGATTCAATGTGTCGACGTTCGACGAGTTGAGGAAATAATTACACCTAGGCCGGTTGGTATTTTTTTTTAAATAGTTCCTTTTTTTGCCGTCAGAAGAAGCGTGTCAATAGAAATTAATATAGATTCAATAATTAATTGAGGTATGATTTGAATGTTTAGGTCATGATTGCGGCGAGATGGAGTCATTTGACTCTTCACCAGATTTGTTGAGAATATAGTACAGGAGCAGTACAACCATTGACAACTACCAATCAAGGCTTCTGCAGACTCCAAAACAGGGCTTAGAGCTAGTCAAGTGGTTGTGCCATTTATAGGCTAAAACCTAGTGAAGAATTACCAAGTTTTTCTTAGCTAAATCCGAGAGCCAACACAATATCGAAAACTGCATGCATACATATGTATGTACATAAATGTAGCTTCGACAACATCGTAGAGTGTAAACAATTCAAAAGATGCCTGACGTGAAAAAGTTATAGATTAATAAATAAATAGTGCCGGTTGTCTCACAGTCACAGTAAATACCCGAACCATTCCTTACCCAGGCAATATCGTCTGCGGAGAGGTAGATCTTAAATGTTTCCAACCACATCTTGAAGGGATGAATATTCAGTGATTTCGCTTAAAGTAGAGTTTGGCAAGAAGTCGAGCAAGTTAACTTGGCTTAAATTCAGAATAACATTTAACATGGATATATGTTCTATCTTGCTGACTAAAAATACTGTGTTAACATCTGTACATCACATTACAACTCCATATGCTAGAATCGGTCTATTTGCAAACGGCTATGGCCAAGCAAAAAGCAGGTGGCTTTTTGACAGCGTTTAACTATTTTAGAGCCTGATTAATATGCCCAGCGGAAAAACATGACCAAAAGAAAGTGGACACAAAGAACAAAGTTTTTTTCACGGTCACACCTCTTTCGAATGTCTGACAGAGGGTTTTGCATCTGCAACATTATCAGTATATTGTATTATATCTACTCGTATTATATGAAAATGAATGTACATGTTTGTTTGTCTTGTTTGTTTGTCTTTTATATACTCGGAAGTCGGAAACCACCCAACCGATCTTGGTTAAATTTTCAGAGTACGTTTTTCTTAATATAGAATACAACATAGCATCAGTGCTTTTACTCAACAACTGGTGGTGTTGGTACCTGTTATACAAAATTTCGTAATTTTAGGTGAAATGTGCATATGAATCATTTTGGCCAATTAATATAGACAGACAGACAGAGGGACAGACAGACAGATAGACAGACAGACAGATAGATAAGTATACAGAGACAGATAGACGGACAGACAGACGGACAGACAGACAGACAGACAGCCAGTCACATAGACAGACAGATAGACAGACAGATAGACAGATTGACAGACAGACAGATAGGTAGAAGGAGGCAGACAGAGAGATAGACAAAAGAACAGATAGATAGATAGACAGACAGACAGACAGACAGATAGATAGACAGACAGACAGACAGCTGATGTTTTCCCCCTTATCGGAACACATTTATCGTAACACGTTTTGAAAACAAATACGTCGCTTAACCTCTTCAGACCTGCGGTGCACATATGTGTACTTCCGGAAAAGAATTTTCGTATTTCATTTATTTAATTCACAGAGAAACTATTTACGGGACCGCACTCGAAATAAACTATTTATGCACTAAAAATATGATCCAATATTTGACCTCTACATTTCAAGAAATCGAAAAAAAAGGAAACCGGACATTGAAAATACAAAAAAATCCCTGGTCGCGAAAAGGATAAATTAGTTTAGCATTGTTTTTTCGCATTCTTTCTTTCTTTAGTTTACACAACTTAGTATACAATTGTTTTTTCTTGAAAATAAACAAACAAAATAAATAAAAAAATAAATTCTTTGTTAGATATAGACCTAATGTATAATATATGAAACCCCACTTTTCTCGGAAACCCCCCACCCCACTTATTTTTAAGGTTGAAATTTACTCTCAAATAAGCCCTATGACTAGTGACCATAAGCAACATCAAACACATGGTCATTCTGGTCTTGGGTCTCAAGAGGTTAAAAAGTATTCACTGCAAAAAATGGAAATTTAAGTTGAAAAATATTTCTCTCACAACCGACTGACTACGTGCGCAGGCAACGCCGGGCGGGCAAATTTTGAAAAGATAGGTGTAGCGAAGCGCACCGGGTTACGGCTATTATTATATACGAGGGCGGTCCGTTAAGTACTAAGCCTCACCGCCCGATGGTGCCAGTATCTCAAGAGAGATTCACTATCGTCTATTACAGACGGCTACTGTCAAAATTGCAGCCGAGTCGGACTCATAGTTTTGTTTTGACCACGTGTGGAAGCCAGCTTGCCGCGAATTTTCGAATGAAGAGGTCATTACCGCCACGGAGACCTACTTTGCAGACGTCGAGAAAACCTATTTTTTGGGTGGGTTTAAGAAGTTGGAGCATCGCTGGATCAAGTGTATCGAGCTATGTTGAGAAATAAATCGCCACTCTTCCAAATTTTTGTTTTTCTTTTGTAGGCTAAATACTTATCGGACCGCCCTCGTTATTATCAGTATATTATGTAATTGGTTAATTTTATCCAGAAAATTATCCAATTATTTACAAAATCTATCTGTAGATTTGACCACATAAATGCCTCATTGGCTCAATTCTTCAGTTAAGTTTGGTTGCAATTCGCGTTGACTCAAACCTAGCAATTTGGGGATTTAATGTCCTTAACGACCAATTTTTGAATTTACTCCACTGACTCGTAGTTCTAGAAAGGTTGCAATCTGCCACCATAATCAAAGAAGAGTTTACCCACAGGCATCTCGGGAAATGAAATAAAAAACAAAGCAACACAGTCCTGTGAAAATGGTATGAACAAATTACTTAATATAAAAAAAAAAAAGTTTCGGAGACAAAACACAGCATTGAAGTACACAATTATTATTCCTTTACCCGCGCATTGGTCGGTCAGACCGCCAAGTTACTTTTCGTTGCATGCCATTGGGCGCGGGTATAGGCAGGTCAATCCAATGTAACTTATTTATAACACTGATAATAATATATTTGACCCGGCGGTAAACGTTGTTCTGCCCTTTCCGGTATTGTCTGCGATGAGTTCGATTTCTTAATTATGTACATTAAGTGTCTAAGTTAAGATTAAGAAAATATGAATTTGATCTAACATTGATTGATGAATTAGTGGAGTAGAAGAAATCACGCTTCTGATTTCACTACATAAATGTATGCAAAATATAATAACAAATAAAGTCTTTCTCCCTGCAAAACATACCTAGGTATGTAGTAGTTTCGTAATCCATCGAGAACACACAAACAAACAGTGTATGTATGAAATACCTAGTAATCAAATTATGAATATGTGTCACTTCGGTCAATAAATATAGAATTTGTTAGTAACTTGACTTCAGCGCCGAATATCGGGTCCAGATTTTATAATTTCCTATTTTGGCACTTAACCAAGATATATTGTAAATGTGAATCGAAGAGTCATTCCGTCATTCTCAGTGAAGCATTGCGGTCTTTTGCAACAAAATCCCGTAGGTTTTGGTTAATTTCAGGCGCCCGAACTGAAATTGACATTCATGTGCATTTGCCATCCTCCAACGACTCTTTGCAGCCCAAAAAACGTGTATGCCTCTCGAAAACAACTGTTCTACTCAAACAATCGCCACGGTACACTCGTTGCATCAATCGGAATATTTCTGATGCATTTTTACCAAATTTTACGAATTTAATGACCCCTCTTTGTTGCAGATAGTAGAGAAAGATTCCAACGCATGTTCAAACAAATAGATGGCGATATTGGTTGCTGAGTATGGTTTGGTCAATAAATATAGAATTTGTTAATAACTCGACTACAGCGCCACCTACAGGGTCCAGATTTTGCAAAAGTCTCTTTTGGCATGAAGCCAACATACATATGTTGTGAATATGAGTCATTTCGGTCAATGAATACAGAATCTGTAAATAACTTGAATCCAGCGCCACCTATCGGGTCCAAAACTATGCGATCTTTCAAGCTGGAACCAACAATATGACTTCCCAAAATTTCATCGAAATCAGTTGTGCGGCTTCGGAAATTAGCGTGTACAGTGACACATGATATTTTATACATACATACACAGTCAACCCTCGTATAACGCGGTAGTTAGGTTCCCGAGAAACAACGCGTTATAGAAAATCGCGTAATACGATACTTGGGCTGGGGTTACGTTCTCCACAGAGAAAAATGCATCTAAAGTTACATTGTTTTCAGAAAACTAACTGAACTATACTTTTTAATACGAAAACGCTTCGCAAATAATAAAAACAGTTAGGCAAGTTAACAATTAAAAAAAGAAGAATGTTATCTTCATTGCAAATTTAAATTCATGTTTCATACGGACATGCCTTTTAATTTAAAAAAAAAAAAATCCGTTATAGGTACTAGTTTGTTGAGCACTTCGCTGCAACCCTTTTCGGACTTCAAAATATGGAGCTAGAGAACGTTGTAAATGCCTTTTAAAATTGTTGGAGCGTTCCATAGAGGTAATTCTCCAAATTAGCAGCCCATTATGTTATAATACGTATCTAGCAGACACGAAAATGTGGCAAAAAAAACCAAAACCAGACGGATATTTCAGTGAGCCAACATTGAAAGAAATGTTCATATGTCATACTGAACAGCCTACGGAACTAGAGTCCGACCGAAGGCCTTTTTTTGCCGAAGCCGAAGCCGAAGCCGAATCTGATGAATCAAGCTATTTTAAATTTTTTGCGGAGGTTGAATTGCAATTTCAAGTGCGAAATTACTCCAAAGTACCTTAACGTAGCAAGCAAGTCTCTCCCCAGCTGAAATTATTTCCACAAAATTGGTTTTTGGTTTTGTATAGTTAACGGTATTTTATATAACATGCACTCGAATATTTAATGAGTCATTTGTTAATATTTTTTTTTTTTAATTCGTATCTGAACCACACAGTGAGTTCATAATTATTGTAAAAATCTTTCATGATTTTTTCATTCAAAAAGTTTTGAAAATATTGACACAACAAAATAGCTCTGTACTGGCGCATGGATTTTTGATTACCTTTTGTGAATACAGTTAAAACCTCATCAACTCTCAGCGGAGATGGACAAATGACCAGCTTACACTTATATTTATTTTGTATCTTAAAATGACGGTTGTGGTACCCTCAGATGTATAGATGACTGTTTATTCGCTTATACATTTCAAGCGCGGTTACAGGCTTAATAGCGAAACTTTTGATTTGGAGAGTGTCATCAACTAAGCTCGGATATAGATTGCACATTATTTCGGGGGCACAATGTTTCAGATTAGTGGCAACCGAAACAAAATAATTGTAGTTGACAATGTCTTTCGTGTTCGAAACTAGATTATTTTCTACTTCAATTTTGAAGACACCATCTCAACTCTTTTCTCTCTTAACACTAGAGTACACGCGCCCCTTTTTTTACACCAATGCACGCGTGACCTACTATGCGATTTTGGCGCTAAACCACAGAAATATGCGTACGCGTAGAAGTCACAAACGGTAGGTACTGATTTGTCAACAAAATTAATGGAGAAGGCTTTCCTGGAACCGCACCGGTCTAACATAAATAACTGCCAAGCTATCAACGAAAATGTAACCGTGGTCTACTATAGTAGGCCACGCGTGTACCCCAGTGCTAAGGATATTATTAACAACTTTCCACTTTTACCACTCTCAAAAGACTAGCTTCGATATAAATACACATCAGCTTGTAATTGCACTTCTACAACAGAATTTTTATCGACACATTAACAAGTTTCGCCAAACGAAACAAACATTTTATTTTTAAAGAAAACAATAAATTCAACATTCGGCCTTATTTAGCCGAAGCCGAATGTTTTGCCGAAGGTTGAATTTTCAGCCGAAGTTGGCCGAAGCCGAAGCCGAATGTTCGGTCGGACTCTATACGGAACACGTGAATGTGTAAAAAGGGAATTCCCCGAAATACAGGAATGCGACACTCATTTCTCGCTATAGAAAAGACTGAGAATCGCGTTATATTAGAAGTACCGCGTTATAGGAGGACTTGCCACAATTCACAAATCGCGTTATAGCGAATACGCGTTGTGAAAGTACCGCGTTATACAAGGGTTGACTGTATTAAGATTTATGTTAATATTTATGTCAACTACTGATTTTTTGCTGCGATGATTTTGCAGAAGATTTTAGTAATCTTTTTTTTTGAATGAATGAATGAAAATGAAGGACAACCACTATATTTCGTCGATATGATTAATGAGCTATTTTTCCATTCAAAAAGATAAATGATAATTAATTTATCAATACAAATAATTCCAACCACATTTTAACCTCATTAATTATGATTACTTCGAAAAAATTTACATAAATAAATTGACGTAAAAAAATCCACCCATTCATCCCCAGAGCCGCAAAGGCAGAGAGGTATTTAAACACACCTTGAAAAAAAAAACAATGCTTGAAAAAGCATAATTTAACGCGTTGAATAATTTAACAACGCATGACAACATTTGAAAAGTACTCAACGTCAACAACAACTATTCCATGAATTTAAATAACGAAAAATATATTGTTATGGCTAAAATCCATGTGTTGTAGTTCACATGCAGGCGTTCTTAAAAATATGCGCTCCCCGATGCATAAATACATTCCCTGTCGCACATTCCGCAACACTAACAAAAAAACATACACTTTGACAACACAAAACCCACAGAAACAAAAATCTAATTCGCATTAGCAACTATTTTCGCCGACCCCAAAGTGTCAACCCGAATTCCTGTACAGCTGACAGTTTTGTCAAAGTTGTAAGTGACATATAGGAAAGCAGCATCCAGCCCCTAGGTGGCATTGCCTTCTGTAAAAAAAAGATTTGCATGTGACTTGTAGGTGGCAGTGGCAGTGACATTAGTGGGTGGAAGAAGGGAAAAACCACCGATGGAACCCTTGTAATGGTAATGGAAAGCGTCAGGGGGTCATTACGGAAATTAGTTTTTCACTTCGAGAGGAAATTCCTTTTGTAGTTCTTTCTTTTTATTTTATGTAAAAGTGTCCCGTTGGGGTTTGTCTATTTTTTCGGTACTTCTTGGTCATGAATGTAATTGCTCTGGGTTTTGCCATCTAGTGGAGAAAGGGGAAAGTAGTCTTTGGGAATGTAAAAGTTGGCATTCATTTCCTTTTTCTACTTTGTTTCTGTGCGGGGGAGAAGCTCTGCCACAAGATTCAGATGTGTGATGATTACATGAAGACACAGTGGTCACGAGGTGATGCACTTGCTGAGTCCGGAATATGACACCTTTCCTGTGGTCTTACGCTTGTTCCTTGCAACTTATGAAGTAGAAGGTAGGTGTATGTTTTGTTTGCTAGCATATCACTGGCGAGTGAACATTGCAATTACGTGAGAGTGTTTGTTTAGGCTCATATAGCCCGTGAGGCAGAGAAACAATTTCAAGGATCGATGAACACGAATATGCGGGATACGGTAGTGTTGTGCTGATGCGCTTCGATGTAAGCATTTTTATTATCTGATACAGCAGGTAATAATTGAGACCATAATATTAGTAAACATTCTTTTTATTTACTTTAATTAAATTCCACTCTAAATTCAGAGGGTTATATGTTACATGGTCCAAGAACTGAGTGATAGGGTTTAGAAGTGTTTATTCGAACGCAGGGGCATCTACACCAGCTTCTTTCCGATCGAACTCTCCACAATTGACAGATATACCCAACTCAATCTTGATAAGCGATGTAACAGACGCGTAGCAATAATGTCAGATAGCCAAGCAGCTATCAAGGCAATAAGAGCTCAAGTCATCAAATTTTAAATTGTCTGGGAGTGCCTAGATAAACCATCTACCGGGGGATGGAAGGAGAAGAAGAGGCTAACAAACTTATCAGGAAAGGGGCTGCTACACCCTTTGTTGGTCCTGAACTCTAATGCGGCGGAGAAGGCTAGCAGGATTAAGTGATGGGTAAATACCCAGTCTAAGAGAGGCGAAGAAACGTCAGGGTAACTATAATTTGAAGGTATTCAGAGCCTGTATTAGTCCTGACAAAAATAAAATTTGCATTCATTACGGGGCACTGTAAATTAAGGAACATCTCAAGATGCTAGGTTTCTCCACTCAAGATGATTCTGCAGTGAATTAAGTTGAACTTCAGAGCACACACACTGGACGAATGAATGTGGGGCACTTACCCAGACAAGGTTCCAACGTGTGGGTAGATACCAACTTTCAACAGAGAATCTCCCACTTGTGGTATAACACCCACTGCGATTTCTCAGTGAAGTTGGATGATCTGCTATGACTTTCACAATTTTCACCTGGGCTATGTTGAGCTAAGCCCTCTTACCAATTCCGACAGGTATAATGACCAGGAGGATGTTTCTTCGACTAGGACTTCTAAGGTGTAGACCCTAACATCGCGGTACAACACATCCTACAACAATAATAATAATAAATTACAACTATAGCACTAAAGTTGCACTCTCATGTTATACAGATTTTCAAGTAACTTCTTGAAAAGTTCCGAAGTATTTTAAGGCATAGTTGCTTAAAGCAAAGTCAGGACCTAAACCTGCAAACTTTATCAACCTAGCTAAGCAATCGATGGCCTAAGTCTGCTTAATAGCTTAACGTTTTTTATGTCGCTAAAGCATTGCCAGACGCAATCAAAATATCGAAGAATACCAATTTAATTTTTTTTTTTAAAGCAGAGCAGAGAACCCCCAGAATATAAATATGACAGTCCAAAATGTTTTGCTTGTCGCCAAGTCCTTGTCAGACGTTGTCAAAGTATAGAAAATCATGAAAACGCACTTAGTTCTCATATGCCTTCACAAAACATAGGAACAGAAATTGGATAATCGACGTTACCACACAAAACTTTCCTAAAACATAGAATACAACTCCTTGCATATAACTACATATAGTAGGAACTCGATTCTTGCAACTAATTAAAACTGACCCTGCTGCATTCACTGGATAAGTTGCTTCTATATTTTTAAATAAAAATATTTGCGTTATTTAATATAAGAAACATACAAAACTTAAAGGATTTTGTTCAATGTAACGTATAAACAGAAATTTGGTATATTTTAAGTTTCCGAATACCATGTCTCTTTCGAAATTTAGCTATCCAGCCGCTGCTAGCAAGGAAATCAACCGGCTTCTCCTGAATTAGTTAGCGCGTGCAGTTGCCTTGCATTTTCCCCTAAAATATCAGACGTAATAGGTATATTCCGCGATCTCTGTCGAGCAAACCACTTGAATAGAACTTTTTCCTTCTGAGGCTATTCCGATTCCTTTAAAGTTTTTCTTTTGCCAGGACCAGACGGGGTGTTCATGAGATAGGTTTTCAATTTTACTTTGTTTTTACTTATTCGTGATATTGTAGGTTATATTGACATCGAACATTTTTGCTAGATTATTCAAAGAATATCCTTTATTAAGCAATTCTATTTTTTCCATTTTTTGTTTAGTTGTCAACACTGTTTTCTTTTTGCACTCATTTTTAGACGTAAACACAATCTACAATTCTTTGCACTAAATCGAACAGAATAAGGAAAATATCTAGAAGCGTATGCGTTGTACATACTTACATACATACATGAATTTATCTGTATAATATAATAATATTGATGTATGTCTTGTGTGTGAAACGTGGCTTAATAGTAGCATCTCTTTCTCAGACAATAACTATTACTGTCATAGATTAGATCGTAGTGATAATGAAATAGGAGGTGGAGTTGCTATCATAGTCAAAAAGAATTTAATATATAATTTAGTACCAAATGTAAAAACTGATATTTTCGAATCAATTAGTATTGAATTAACATTGAATGATAATACTAAATTTAAAATAGTTTCCGTTTACTTTCCCGGGGGAGTTTCTAATTCTGAAGTGATTGGCTTTTACAAGAGTGATCTTAGAAAGCTTATCACTAATAATGAAAAATTTATGCTCGGGGGTGATTTCAACAGCCGGCATCGGAATTGGGGTTGCAAAAGAGCAAATAGGTGGGGAAATTTACTACTGGACATCATTATGAGATATCCAGTAAGCTTGCTCTTTCCAAATGGGCCAACATATTTCCCAACCAACAAAAAGTCCTCTCCATCAACATTGGACATGATAATAACGAACTCACCAGAAATCGTTACCCAGCCTTTGGCAATTAACGCATTGAGTTCAGATCATATTCCAATAAACTGTAATATTCTCCTTAGTAATAAAATAAAAGATGTGCAATACCTAGATTTTAAAAACGCAAATTGGGATGGGTATAGAACAAAAATTAAACAACGCCTTAGAAATACACCCTGTGATATAGATAATATAAGTAGTTCCCATCAAATTGATGAAAAAATTGAATTTTTTACAAATTCCTTACTGGAAAGTGTTGATGAGTCCGTTCCCAAAAAATCAAAAGCAACAAGAACAACTGCTCTTCCACAGTACATTCGGAATTTAATCAAACAAAGAAATAGTTTTAGAAGTCAGTGGAAAAGATTTAGACAGGTTTATGATTTTAATGAAATGAACATATTCACAAAACGAATAGCTTTCGAAATTTCAAAATTCAGAAACAAAACATGGAATGAGAAACTTTGCTCTCTTGATCCAAATTCAAAACCATTTTGGAAAATTGCAAAGGTGCTTAAAAACAAAAACAAATTTATTCCTCACTTAGAACACAATAATTCATTGTTAATAACTTGTGAAGAAAAGGCAGAAGTTTTTGCAGATTCCTTTAAAAAAAAATTTAATAATCCGTTAATAAATGAAATCAGCTCAATTGACAGCGTAGTAAATGAGACTATAAATGTCATAAATCTTACCAGCAGACGTTTTTGTTTGCAACGAAGATATCGAAGATATTATTCAAAATATGCGTAATAATAAAGCACCAGGAATAGATTCTCTTAAAAATATATACTTCAAACAGCTACCAATCATTGGAGTAACTTGTATATGCTTTATTATTAATGCTTGTATCAAGTTACAATACTTTCCAAACAAATGGAAAACTGCGAAAATTATACCAATTCCTAAACCAGGAAAACCACCTAAAAATCCCAATAGCTATCGCCCAATAAGTCTACTAAATAACTTGAGCAAAATATTAGAAAAAGTAATAAAAACAAAACTTATAGATTTTCTTGAGTACTCAAATGTTCTGCCAGACCAACAATTTGGTTTCAGACAGGGTCATAGCACTACACACCAGGTTTTAAGAATCTGCAAACATATTAAAGAAAAAATGAGCGTAAAACAGTCTACGGGTCTTGTCCTTTTGGATGTTGAAAAGGCTTTTGATAGCATATGGCATGAAGGTATTCTGCATAAATTTAAATCATTTGGTTGTCCTTTATATATCATAAAAATAATACAAAGTTTTCTCGGAAACAGAAAATATCAAGTAAATTTAAATAACATACATTCATCTTTAAAAAATATAACATCGGGTGTACCTCAAGGATCAGTATTGGCTCCATTATTGTACATAACCTACGTTGCTGATTTTCCGGAATTATGGAACTGTGAAATAGCAATGTTTGCGGATGACACCGCCATTTACAGCTCAAATAATTCTGGCCATGAAATTGAGAAAGATTTACAACATGCTTTAAACAAAATCAACGATTATTTTAAATCGTGGAAAGTCAAACTCAATGCTGACAAAACACAGGCCATATTTTTCACTAGAAAAAGAAAAGCTTGTGCCTTACCACTTGGTCAGCTTAAAATAAACAATTGTGATGTTCCGTGGGTTAATTCTATCAAATATCTAGGTGTATATTTAGACAAGACGTTAACTTTCAAAAACCATATTACAAATACCCTCAACAAAATAAGCATTGCTACTAAAATGCTATACCCCCTTATATGTAGGAAATCACCCCTGAGTAAATTCAATAAAATTATAATATGTAAAGTAATTTTTCAAGTCATAATCTTATATGCATGTCCAGTATGGGGAACTTGTGCTAAATCACATATTAAAAAATTACAAGTTTCACAAAATAAAACTTTAAAAATGATGATAAATCTACCTTGGCTTTTTTCAACTCAACTCTTACATGAGCAAACCGGTGTACATCAAGTTACAAGAAAAATTGAAATTCTCAAGGAAAGATTTAATCTAAGATGTAGTAATTCCAAGAATGTATTAATACAAAATTTAATAGATCAATAAAAGTGTTCCTTATAAAATGTTTTATCCTCACAAATTTTTGTAAATAATATAGATAATAAACATTTTTGTACATTTTTATTTACTTATTCAATGATTAAATTAATTATTATTTAATTAAACAAATATTATATCCCATAGTTTTTAAGTTTGATTTGTATCTAGTCAATTTTTTTTTTTTTTTTTCCTTCTCTTTATATAAAATTCTATAAAAACCATATTAAATGAAGGTTTTAATCATAGTTTTCCTTCAAATGTAATCTAAAAGTCAAATTATCTTAAAATGTTTATAAAATTTTTCAGTTGTAAGATATAATTTAAATATCAAATCTCTGATTATTATAAAAATTTGTTAAAAAAAAAGAGCCTTTATCTATGAAAATAAAATATCTAATAATAATAATAATTTATCTGTTAGTTCAAGTAAGGATCAACCATAGCAAGAACAAAACAAAGAGAGCAAATTTAACGGGGTATTGTTTCAGTTTGCCAAGGAATTCATCAACTCCTTTTCTGGTGTTGCAAGAATCGAACATAAAAGTTTGTTAATGTTGCAATTATAAGATAGCTAATGAAAACTTTTTGAGTGTTGCACTAACTGAATAGTTGCAACTATATGGGGTTGCATGAATCGAGTTCCTACTGTAGGTCCAAGACGTTTTCCTTGTCGCCAAGTCTTTGCCAGACGTTCTCAAAGTGGTTACATCAATTATTCAAAATTGGTATTCTTCGATATTTTGATTGCGTCTGGCAATGCTTTAGCGACAAGACAAACGTCTTCGACTGTTACATTTCCACTGAAGGTGTTTTCAACTATGTTTTAGCAGGAATTTGTGTGGTTACATAAACTATTGAAAACTGGGAATTTTCCGAACTTTGAGAGCGTCTGGCAAGGACATCCTACAAGGAACTTGTTCTATCCCTTTCAGGAGGTTCTATACTGTTATTTAGGACTATAGTCAAGTGGTTACCCTTATTATTCCGGGTTTGGAAAATGATGCACTGTAAGGTACTCTCTTTAGCTGCCACCATATCCTGCCGGGCGGTTGGATTTGAGATCTCTTTCATCGAAGCTGCAAATTAATAAATGTCTTGTGGTTACATTTCACAACCAAAAATTACTGCGAGCTTTTGGTCTACTAAATTCGTCATCGTCGTTTAATAGCAAAATTCGTATCATAAGTGACAAAATCATTTGTAAAGAAATAAATAACGTTATGAATAGCATTCCAATATGGCGCCACTTGACTTCACTTTAATAGAAACCCTATTTGTTTGATTTATCTTGAGGCAATAAAACTGAAATAATTGGTCAAATTGTAAAATCATGTCCATCTACATCCATAAAACACTTCATATCTCAATTTCGGCTATCGTCTGGCTGTCTTCTTAAACGTTAGATTATCCTTTTGCCCAGGAGCACGAAGACGAAGAGATTCAACTTGCAGAGTTGTTTTGAAAGACACATACATATACACATTTAACACATTCCTTCTGTTTTCTTCTAAATTCTCGAACGTTCGAAGTGAACGGAAGAAAGAACCTTTTACTGCTTTATTCCCATTCTCGTTGGGTAATTTGCTGTTTAATTTATTCCATCAAGGAAGTCATTTAACTCATTCAGAGAGGCTTTCCCCTGTGTCTGGTCTGTCCTTTGGTTACTTTTGTGACAAACGGGCAGATATTTATTTCACTTAATCCCCTGCAATTAAAGTGAAACTATTTCTCATTACGTATCTCTGTACTTCTTATGGTAAACAGGACTTTCACAATCGTTGATGGAATTATTTATGTCTGTGTCCTGAATTGAAAGAGTAAACACTAGCGAACGGTGGGGGCGGGGTGCTGGATGTAAATCATGCGGAAGATATTCAGGATGACTTTTATAACCATGAAAAGGTTCATGGAATATTTTTATTTCGTTTGGAATTGCTTTCTTACATAGATAAAGAGAAGTAGGTAAGGAAGCAAATGACTGAGGGCTCAGAAATTATGGAGCTTTTATCCTTTTGATGTACTATCCTTTTGATATACTATTTTTTTTTTTTTTTGTTAGCAAACTAGAATGACAGACTAGAGTTAGTTCTTTTGAAAAGACAAGACGTCTTTCTTAAGTTCCTTCTGAATTTTCTAAAAGGCTAATACTTATGTAAACACAAAATTCAATTAATTCTACATACACATACTACATAATAATAGTAATTATTATTATTATTTATTTTTTAAGGTGGTTCCCCTGAATTGAACCGACTAAATACCAAAGTTGATTCCATAGCAACCCAAGAGTAAATTCCTTACCTGAAATGAGAAGAAAAAATAACCAGCCATGAATTAGAATGCAATAAATAAGCAATATGTAATCATAATGGCATTCTTTGCATTTATTAAAAATATTAGCATTTAATTATAAGTCTTCGTTAAATTGTTCAGGGTTGCCAATCACATAATAGTGGATGAATGGAGTGCGAAAAATTAATAAAGTAATTGTTTTAGTATTTTCAAAAACAAAAATGTTTAAAGTAAATATCCAAAAATTCTATTAAATACATCACGTTCATTAGCACATTTAAGTAGTGTCGCCATTTGCACTTACACAAAAATGGAACCGTTTGACGAAGACGAATTTGTTTTAAAAAAAAAATGGTTTATTATACTAATCACACTAATATTATACATAAATGCGAAATTAACACTGTCTGTCTGCTTGTCTGTCTGTTTGTTACTTTCTCAGGACTAAACCGCTGAACCAATTAGAATGTGATTTGGGATCTGAAGAAGGACACTGCCCGCTAGGTGGCGCTGGAGTTAAGTAATTACCAAATTCTATATTTACTGACCAAAATTACTCATTTAGCCAAAAGAGAAAATTACAAAATTTGGACCCGATAGGCAGCGCTAGTCGAGTTATAAACAGATTCTGCATTAAGGGAAAAAAACAAAGAACAAAAAATCCGAATCTAACGGACATGTTTCTTTCATGTTGAATGGTAAGGAATTTTATCAAAATTCTCAACTGCAAGACTGAAAAGGTAGGCTCTAATTAAAAAATTATTGCACCGGATAATGACCTGTGGTGAAAAGTGGAGTATATGTATGGACCTAGACAGTGGTTAGACGTACATACGAGTACATATGTACATACACTCATGGAAAAAGCTATAAATCCAGTAAGTAAACTTCTTCTCTAAGCTTTTTGCTTCGTAAAAATTTAGAAAAAGCTCCCTCGTTGTCAAGAATCCATTTTACTGTGTAAAAAATAAGGTAAGTAACATTCTTAACAGTTCTGGTAATATTTAAAACCGGACCATTATTAGAACTGCCTCGGAAAAAAAGAAAAGTTCAGCAAATATCGTCAAAGATTTGAACTAACCGATCACTTCTCGACGAGTCCAACAAATTTTGCACAACAGTGAAGCGCTAAAATGAGTTAAACGGAAGCAAAAACCTGCACTGAAGGAACATCACAAAACTAAAAGACTAGACTTCGCAAAAAAATATATGTCTTGGACTGCAGAACGGGAAAGAGTCATCTTCAGCGACGAGAAAAAGTTGAATTTAGATGGTCCCGGCGGTAATCAGTTTTATTGGCACGACCTGCGTAAAGAACCGGAAACTTGCTGGAGTCGAAATTTTGAAGGATATCAAAATTTTTCACATATCAACCTGTTTCATAAAAATAAATTGAGTGGATTTATAGCTATTTCCATGAATTTTATGCTATAATTTATAGATATTAACAATATTTTTTTTAATTATTTGTCCAATACAAATATTATTTTTCTAAATTGATAATAATACAGTTATGTACAGTTTAAACTTTAAAGCCTTTTAACGAAAAAAAGTTAATAAAAGTAATGAATTTTGAAAAAAATTTGTTTGGATTTATAGCTATTTCCATGAGTGTACATATATGCAAAACTAACTAACTAAAACCACTCTTCACCTAGAGAAGCTTATGGTGACAGTCTGATGGACTTTTCATTTCATTAACCACGAGAAACGATAAACGCCATAAAATTTTCTAATGAAATCGACATATGTATATGTAAGTAGTGCATGCAATGGCATGTTACGATACTATTATGTGGCAATGCTAAACCCCATACCTCACGTGTAACAATAATCCTTATATATAATCCTTATATTGCGGATTGGAAATTCTTCCCCATCCACGGTACTGTCCTGATGTTTCTGTCAGTCTGAAGTCATTTAGACAGAAAGTCAGAAAGTCTTCCGATACCAAGCAAAAGGCAAGAAAATAATTTGAAGAGATCATTGCGTTGAAAATTAATTCAGAAATTTAAAAAAAAACTACTACTTGACGTTTGACGTCGGAAGAGCGTTGTAGATGCCAACGTCTTATATTTTGGTGAAAGGTAAATGTATAAAAAAGTATTATTAGCTTTTAAGGGAGGCAATCCCTTTCAAACGGATCAAATTAACTCATTTTTAAACAGTGTTTTTAAAGGTGATAAAATAATTGAATCATTTTGAAGTTGTAACATCATTTTACTCGAATTATGAAAATATTTTTTATTTTTTTCACAAAATGGCGGCTCAGTTCAATTTCTCTTCAGATGTCTTTGACGGGAGGTCCAAAAGTGCTGCATTTATCAGTCTTTCTCTATTTATCTTTATACAAAAAAAAAAATTGCTTTCTATTTCATATTTCCGAAAAATTGCTTTCTATTTCCGACAGGGGAAGGATAAACCTATGAAATCATTAAAAAGTCTAAAATTAAAAGCTTGTATTTTCAAAATTCGTTTTATATTCCTACTTTTAACTATTATATTTGAAAGTTGAGAGTATGCATTATTAAAGTATGCATTATTAAAATTAATAAGACATACATAAAAGTTAAACATAAACATTTATTGATATGCCAAATATCGACGCAACGCTAGTCTTTCGATTTTGTGGTGTCTGTCATACTACCACGTCAGTCCCAGAAGGTTAATTGAAATCTTTAAAACTTTAAGTTTATTCTTCCGGTAATGAGATAGAGAAAGGCCTCACAATTTCAGCCAAATCGATCAATAACTTTTAAAGTTACAGCACGAGCAGTTTTTGAAAATACGGATTCGAGATAATCGCGTTTAAAATTTCACTTTACCATATGCAGTATACCATATGCGCTCGACTATATGTGCGATAAATCTGTAAATATTTAATATTTTAATTATTCCTCGGGTCAATATACTCTCAATACATTATATTTTCGAAATATGAAAGAAAAAAGAAATCGATTTTTTTAAATTTCTACAGACTTTCTATCGGCCGATAGTTTAGTCGGGCTCTTAATCAGTATGAAAATATATGAGAGTGCGCACACTACAACGATTCGATATCGGCCGATAAA
The DNA here is from genome assembly GCA_949775065.1 of Brachyopa scutellaris. Taxonomy (NCBI): domain Eukaryota; kingdom Metazoa; phylum Arthropoda; class Insecta; order Diptera; family Syrphidae; genus Brachyopa; species Brachyopa scutellaris. Next base: position 106,809,713 of record OX459113.1, read on the forward strand.
TAAGTTTGATAGGCTACAGGATTGGCTTCAAACTAAAGTATCTGCAAACTATCGGCCGACTACTTAATCAGTATGGCGCTGTTCTACGTGCGCACACTACAGACTATAAAGTCGGCCGATTTTTTCGATAGTTCAGTTTTCTCTGAGTTTTAAATTAATTTTCTCTAAGTTCTGGATATTTCCTCGTATTTAAATATGGAATAATGGATATAATTTGGCTAAAAGCAATGATTACCTCTCTGGAACATTTTTTATTAGCTACCATTAAGCGACTATTCTCTGCAAAATGTATTTAACGACTAGCAATAGCAAATCGCTTGAGAACAGTCGGCCGATTGTTTGTCTAGTGTGCGCACTCACTACCAACCCGACTATTTAATCGGCCCAGTGTGCGCACTAACCAGCCCAACCCAACCAAACTATCGGCCGATAGAAAGTCTGTAGTGTGCGGGGGCTCTAAATTTTTGCTACTAAATCGAGCATTTCATCTGGCACAACCAAATAATAGTAGACAAATTATTATTCACACTTTGAACATTTGCTGTGATTCAACAACGTTTATCGGATTTGGCGGCTCTTATTTCTACCCAGAACCACATTACTAGAACGCGTTTTGCCTAATAAGTAACCCGACTGTTTAAGTACACGGGCTATGCAAAATTAGGAACTCATTTAAAATGATGTACTCGAAAGGCCAACAAAGAAAATAGAAACATTTCAAATATGATTTTACAGCTAATTTCTTCAGCATTTAAAAGTAACGAGTTGAATGCACTCGAAAGTATGTTCGATTAAACAAATTGACAACCGCAAAATAATTTGGCGTTGTGTATTGGTAACGTAACAAAATGGCGGTAGAAAATGTGGTTTGGTTCGAGAACTGATAACGACAACTTCGGCTTTTGTCATGATCAACGACAGTGTTATCACAAATGACACAAGATGACACATATAACATGATATTGTTTGGGGTTAAAAGACAAGATATAAATTCATATTAAATAGCATACATCTGTAAAGGTTGATGTATAAATTTTTAATCAATCCGAAGTTATTCATTTTGACTCACCCAGTACACTTCAACCCCAAATTATAAATTATAATAACTTTTGACTGTGGTGGTAGTTTAACTGAATGCTCGCACGACTAGTTACTTGCTCTTCATGTTAAATTGGAAAAGTTTTAATAGATTTAAAACTTCTGGTAACAGCTGTTATTTGTTTAAAGAAAAAGTTATGGGTCTGTACTTCCTATAATCGCATACTATAAAACTACAAGCTCTTCATGAATAAATTGAGAGAACTAATGGTGGCGAACATTCATGGAAAAAAACACAACAAAAGATAGACCTAAAAAGAAATATATGTTGTACACAACCCATCTTTACTGTAAATGTAATTTACGGTAACTTACAGTTGTGCGTCTGAATGAGGAAAAAGATGCTCGTACATCCATTTGTCCAGTGTCTGAGTATCTCATTCAACCACATTCGTCGGTAGAGAGAACTAACAATGAGATACTAAACCACAGTTGTTTCTTATTCTTGTTAATTTTTTTTTATATACAACTCTATCTCTGCCTATTTGAATGTAACACAGATGCTGTCCATCACTTGTGGGCCATATAAACAGATAGCTGCATTTAATTGTGACCAGAAGCACAAATGGAGTTCCACTTTCTGCTGAACTCGAATACCACAAGTGTGTGTGTGACTAGACTAGACGAACGATTCGATGTGGAGAATACAGTGTTGGCTTATAATTTGCATGCAAATTCAATGCAAACTAAAATATGTAATAAAAAATGCTGTAATGGATTTAAATGGCTACTGCTCTTTGTCTCTTTGTGTGTGTTGTGTGTCTGTGTGTGTAGGGTAGTAAACCGTAAAAGGAAATTGTTGAACGCTTCATGCGAGTGTGCAATTATTCTGGGCATTCGACCGAGGCTATAGATGGAATTAGAGTCGTATGGCCACTGGACGAAGCTACCCATTCTGGTGGCGGCTAGTACGATAACAACAACGATATTTGCCGATCGTAATTTATTTCCTTATTAAATCAGTCCATTCCAGAGTCATGGAGTAAGGCAGAGGGATGGAGAGGGAATATTGCCATCTTGGAACTACTATTGCATAATGGCACAGAATAAGGGAATGATCATATATAATGTGGGTGCTTAATAAAAAGCAGTTATATACTATGTATGATTCTTTTAACGTTTTAATAAACAAAAATAAAAACCAAAACTGAATTCCATTCACCAAATAATGAAGAGTTTGCGAAAGCTATATGTCCGAACTTTGACAGCTTATTGCTCTGACGTTTCAAGTGATAGCTGTCATTCTTTGACGTATATTACGGCTTAGTTCAATCTAAGTTACAATATGGTTTGGTTTGCTGGGGCGGTACGCACGCTAATAAAATACAGCCTCTGATAGTTGCCCAAAAACATATTGTCAGAATTATTTGGAGAAAAGGACGTATGGTACATAGCTTCTTACTCTTTTGTAACTCTAAGATACTTCCCCTTAAGCATCTTTACTTCTACAAAGTACTTCAAGTTTTTTTTCTAAGAAGTGGATACTCTCTCAATCGTAATACAACTGTATATGGACTCCGTAGCAATGATCGTAATCTTGCAACTATTCCACCGCATCATACGACTCACTTCTTAAACTTTTATACCTGTGTTGCACCTAGATTATATAATATATTGCCGCCTTCATTAAGATGCACAAGTAATAGAAATAATCATTTTCTCAATCGGGAAGTCAAAAAATGGCTTTTTAGCTTCGATCTAAAATTAATAAATAACCTTGTCAGCTTAATTCTTTAGTTTTTTTTCTTTTATGATTATGTTACTGTTGAATTATAAACTTGATATTTGTACCGAAATTGTTTCTTTCATAACCGCAATCACACCACTTCCACCCTTATTTAAATTAAATGTATTTTTAAAATTTCATTGTTATGATTCATTCGATACTAGTTCTTTGAACTACAGAATGTATCCATTATATTCTTCAACTATTTATGTAAAACACTTAATATCTCTCTAACTATGTTACCTTTTGATTTATTGTGATTAGCTGAGAAATCTATCAAGCTTTTGTATTTTTTATTTAAATCCTAGTACTCATAATATTTCTCCTCAGCTTATAAGCTCTATATAATATTAAGTATTAATGAATAATGTACTTGTTATATTTTTGAATTGAAGAATTGAATAATAATAATAATAATAAACGTTTGTATTCTGTCATAGTCACCATTTTACCACGAAGCGCTACACTATTCATTTTTATTATAAAAAATCGTGTTCTGTTCGAGCTATGAAATATTTACGGCCGAAATGATTGATCAACCGAGCGAGAAATTCAACGAATTATCGCGAAATTCGGAGAAAGCGGTTCGGTTGCCGATCGAGCACTACTGATAGCTCAACTAAAACTGAAACTGAACTGATCATCTAAATGGGGCTTGAGATTACGCTTTTACGACAGAAGACAGTATTGGGTTTTTGAAGCATTATATTCCACTCTATTATTTGTACCCCATTTGGTAATGCTGTCAAGGTCGGAATTCAACGAGCTTTACATACGCTACGCCATTTCAGTTACACAGCCGAAGAGCAGGGACATGAATCAGGAAACGAATATGTCAAGTTGCGATCGTTAGCGTTGCAATGTATTTGATTAGATGTGGCAGACTTCGATTCAAACCTATATTTAATGCACAAAACCACTTCAGCCACAGCGGGCGCGAATTCCTTAACATTACACATTTTCTTCAGTTATGCGCATTACTCATGCTAAATTAAATTTTGATCTCCCAAACCAAATTCACAACGGAACGCATTTGTTTGGAAGTAAATAAGTGGAAATCCACCTAAAATTAACGCAAATTTGTTTTTACGGTTCAATCGTTAAAAACTCAATAAAAATACAAAAAAAAAAAAAAAACTAATTCCAAATACCATTAACACCCTCCTAATCGACTTCGATTTATACATAAAAATAAAAAGCGAAAATCGAACTCCAAGTCCTGGCACGTGCTGCAAACCAATTTACTTTATTACACCCCTCGAAAGCAGACAAACAAACAAAAAAGAAGAAGCTGGACCTGTACTCATATGAGAGTGGTTCCGGTAAAAAGAATATGGCGTAGCCTGTGTTCCTGATCCCAATGAACCCTTTGCTTATTAGCCATTACCCTTTCGGTCAGACAATGGACTGAAAAATCGGTCAAATGGCGAATCCATAAATTACGTTCGTTTAGAAAAAAAAGGGAAAAAACAGGAACTTTAAAAAATGGACAAAAATGCTCTCTTTGCTTTGATATTCGGGGCCTGATGGACATTAATCTTTTTTTTTCTGCTTCTATAGGTGCCTTCTGGGATTTTCTTCTTGTTTGGCATTACAATTCGGGAAAAATTGAATAAATTGTGCTGGTATCCGGCAACCAAGACTGATTTCCTTCTTGACTTGTGCGAGTAAATCTTTTCCACAAGGACGGGGATGTGCTTTCGAGGTTTCATTGGGAAAACAAAAATCATTGTTATTGGCTTGTAATTGATAGTGGTTTTCCGGGATGGGTGGGGAGTGCAGGGCGGGCACGTTCTCGTGAACTGATGAGGATTTTTCACTTGCAACTGTTGCCCAAGATTCAACGTGCCAGATAATTAGTGAGCTGTCAGTAATTTTGCTGTTAATTCTGGTAATTGATGCTGATTTGGGTAACACGCTGTTGGAATCGATAATTGATATCGGATTGAATTTGTTGGTTGATGATAATATATTTTACAAATGCTTTGGAACCACTAAAATTAGTTTTTTCCTTAAATGATCTACTTTTAATTGCCTAAGGGTATTCCGATCTTCACAGTTCCCTTCTTTTACAGAAAAAAAAACGGTTCGTGCAGAAAACTCTTCTGCCACGAAATCCCATTAACGGGTGTATCTACAAGTGCTTGATATCTTTTTTGGTGTTGGCACTACTTGGCTTTTGCTCAAGTGCATTCAAAATACAGTACGACCTCATTCAAAGCAACAATTGATAAACGCAAATCGTCGATTATCGCAAACCACTCGATTACTGAAACTTAAATAAATAAAGGGGTTTTCATTAAGCGTGTCTTAACCTTTCAATTGAATACAACGAGTTGTTTGTGAGATTGGTATGATAGAAAACTTTTTTGCGGATTGAAGTACATTAAATAATATTATGTTCTAAAAATGATATCGTTCAAATGGCCTCCGCGGCTTCGGTTACAGAACTCGATCGGAGATGTATAAGACACTATTGCATAAGTCGGGCTGGGTCTCGCCAGTGGTTTAAATGATGTTGTTATCCAGTTGGTCAGTTGTTGTTGGTTTATTGCCATAAAACAGCAACTCAACGTAGCCCCAGAGAAAAAAACTAAGGGAGTTAAATCGCACGATCTTGGCGGCTATTCCACATCGTCTCTTCTGGAAATAACGCATTCTGGGAACTTTTCTGCAACAACTCCAATGTAACGCCTGATGTATTGCACGTTGTTGTTAGAGCCACATGTCGTCCAGATGCAAGTCATCCAACTGAGGCCCCAAAAAGTCAGCTATCATGACCCGACACCGATCGCCATTTACAGTCACCGTTTCGCCATTCTCGTTTCAGAAGATGTATCAAAAGCTGGGAAAACAATATGTGTATCTCTTATTGGGAATATACCCGGGGTCTTCGTCAGGCTAAAAGAGCCACTTTACCCTTCCAAAATAGATCCAAAAACAACCTACTCCTCAGTAGAAAGGAGATCAGAAGATTAGTGGGATTTCTATCAGGGCATTGCCATCTTCGACATCACCTAAACAAAATAGGTCTTATTCAGTAAACTGAATGTCGTCTTTGTATAGAAGACGACGAAACTGCGCAACATATTCTATGTGACTGCATGGCACTTTGTGCCGCCGGAGACAACATTTCCACAGAGAAATCCTAACTCCCACGGAACTTCATACAGTCTCCACCAGTGAGATCCTCAACTTCATCAAAAGAATTGAGCCTCTCCTGGTTTCCTAAGCTGACTCTGTGGTACAATTATAGATCTTTTAGGTCTTTCAATTGCAATGCACCGTAGCGCAAGTGGTTAGTGCGTCGGACTACTGAGCCAGCGGTCTTGGGTTCGAATCCCGCCGCAAACACCTAAAAGTTTTTCACGGTGCCCACCTCTTTCGATTGTCTGACAAGCATCAAAGAGTATCATTTGTTACGATTAAGCTTCTCAACTCGCCGTTCGGAGTCGGCAAAAAACTGTAGGTCCCTTCCATTCGTGCAAAAATATAACACGCACACACAAATGGTTGCGAGAAGTAGGCCCAGGTTCACCTCGAGCTGTAGCGCCAACTAAGTAATTTATGGGAAAAGTTGGCCAAAATTGGGAGTTTTTTCTGTCTGGTATGGGAAATCTCCAAAAATGAATTGCACTCAGCCATCAAGAATGATTTTTTTTTTGTATCGATTGTTGTACAATAGCAATCGGTTCGGTTGAACGCAATTCAATTGATCTTATCTCGACCTGTTTGGGTATGGCGTTCTCTTTGTTTTCTTACATCAGCTAGTACGCGGGACCATGGAAAAAAGCCCATTCCCCTTTCCTATTTTTAAAATCCACATATCACGCACTACATTCCCGGCGTAAATATTTACATAAACTCCAACTACCAGCAAACATAACCCAACGACCCATTTATGCTGGAATATTTGTATGTGCATATGGATGTGAATAATCAACTACATATACACAGCAAAGGAGAAATTTACCCGATCCGCAATGACGGATTAGCATATATGCCAGCGACACTCATTCCAGGGCACAAGAATAATCATTTATTTGCCACCATTCGTGTCATTTTTCCATCCAGGTAGCTGGTTCATTGGACTTTATAGATATGGCTGAACAGGAAGATGAGCAAATATCACATAACCAAACAAAGTCTACCACAGCGGTTCTGATTTATCGAAGCGCCACCATCTCCACTCGGAGCATGCCATCGCATTAGCATCACAAAGTTGAATGCATTGCACCAAGCCTATCTCTAATCATTTTTAATATAAAACCCGCGTTACATCCTGGAGAAGAAGAAAGAATACGTATGCACAGGCATTCCTGGTCGGGTGCTCTGCAAATGACAGCCTACAACACTCTAGAGTACACGTAGAATGTAGGTTTGGCTATAGAAATTCCATTCGCAATGATAAACGTGTTCACTCAGCGTAAGTGGGTGCCACTGAATGGAAAAGGACTTTCGCAAAAAAACCCAAAAAAAACCCAAAAAAAAAAGGATGCTAACCTACAAAAAGGTGGGTTTATAAACATGTATGATATTTGGATATTTATTCCAGATGACGTGATGAATCAGGACAACCATGTTAATATGTCTTAGTCCTGGCTCTGTCATTCAATGTAAAAATGTAAATGTATCCCTTCTTCAGATTGAGTGTTACGGGACAGTGTTTGTTGCTTTTTTGTGCCTTACTTCACCATGATTCTAATCGATTTTCCTTGTACACGCAGTTTCACTAGAAAAAGGATGGCATTCTTTTGCAAATGACAGACAGAAAGGATGACGACAACAGACAATGGCGAGGACAACTATACAAGGACAACAGCGACTCGATAGCAGATGAAAGTTATTCCAATGGAGAATTGAATTTAATAGCATTTCTGCTGCGTGTGGCGACAGGATGCTTTCTCTCTGTTTTGTTGTTTCACTGAATTTGTTTTTTTATGACGATATGTGCTGTTGTCGTTGTCTGTTAAGTGGTTCGATATGAAAGAATTCAATTATTGCAAATATTTAATCAAGCATTTTATTGTCAGCGAACAGATAATAATAATAATCATTTCGATTTTTATTTAGTTGTAAGAGGCCACAAAACAAGTCTAAGCGTTAGCTTTTTTTATTGGTCCTTCGAGCCGGATCAAAGTATTTTTTTTTTTGCACCAACCTCACCAGTTGAGAAAGAAGGATCAATAAGAGCTAGAGGGATGATCTGGTGTGCGAAACTGAAGGTTGATAGCTACGAAGGCTCGTTGGCTAAGGCTTTGGTCGCCCTCGGACTTACTTACTTAGTTGGCGCAACAGCTCGAGGTGAACCTGGGCCTGCTTCTCGCAACCATTTGTGTGTGCGTGTTATATTTTTGCACGAATGGAAGGGACCTACAGTTTTTTGCCGACTCCGAACGGCGAATTGAGAAGCTCAATCGTGACAAATGATACTCTTTGATGCTTGTCAGACATTCGAAAGAGGTGGGCACTGTGAAAAACTTTTTAGGTGTTTGCGGCGGGATTCGAACCCAAGACCGCTGGCTCAGTAGTCCGACGCACTAACCACTTGCGCTACGGTGCCCTCGGACTGTAACGCCATTTTATAAACGAAAAACAAAGCGCTAAACTAGCGAATCTCTTTACATCCAGCTGGTTGATATGGCAACAAAGACTGTGGGAAACGAAAAAAACTACCGGCTAAGAAAGTTTTCAAATCCAAATCTTAAGTTCATCTCAGGTGGGCGCGTTCACTTCGAATTGCATGCTAATTTGAGCTGACTGGAGAGACTTGTTATTTTAGGCTAAATCGACATATTGTCATCTCTCACATATATGTCATCTGCATAACCCTTTAACAAACAAAAAGCAAACAAATGAATGTCTCTAAGTGCGTTACCTTCTCTAAATCATTTTTGGCCATCAAAGGAATCGTTAAAGTCATTACCGACCTTGATAGAGCAACGATCTTTCCACATTGTCACCCTGCGCACAAACGGACGAGTTTAGCACGAATGTATTGGGTCTATAACTTAATTCGTGCGGTTTGCTAAGAGATAGCGTAACTTGTATTATTCCATTGGAACATGCGTTGGAAAGCTACTGTCACTGTACGTCATTTTAGTATATGTCATTCATTTGAAGCGTAAACAACAATAATTTTTTTTCACTCGAATATGTCGAACTTTGTGCCTGAAAAAGTGTTTTTGCGGGGAGTTCTTCTTCATTACCTTAATATGAAGAAAACTGCTGCCGAAAGTCATCGTATTTTGGTGGAAGTTTATGGTGAACATGCGCTAGCTGAGCGATCGTGCCAAAAGTGGTTTGCACGATTTAAAAGTGGTGATTTTGGATTGGAAGACGATGAACGTCCTGGACAGCCAAAAAAGGGGGATCAGAAGGGTGTGCTGTATTATGAGCTGCTAGAACCGTCAATGGACAACGCTACCGAACACAATTAATCCTTTTGAAGAGAGCAGTAGCCGAAAAACGCCCGGAATATGCGACCAGACACGAGGCAATAATTTTCCATCATGACAACGCTCGGCCCCACGTTGCTATTCCGGCTAAGAACTATTTGGAAAACAGTGGATGGGAAGTTTTACCCCAGCCGCCTTATAGCCCCTTCCGACTACCATTTGTTCCGGTCGATGTAGAACGCCCTCACTGAAATACGGTTCACATTAGAGCAGAATATCAAAAATTGGCTTGATTCATTCTTGGCTGCCAAGCCGGCGCAGTTCTTTTGGGATGGGATCCACAAATTGCCAGAAAGATGGGAAAAGGTCATAGCTTCAGATGGGCAATACTTTGAATAATACTATTGTACATGTTTTTCTTAAATAAACGTTCAAATTTTTAAGAAAAAAACCGCACGAATTAAGTTATAGACCTGATACAAACTAGACATATGCGGCCATGAAATCGATGAAAATTTTATCTTTGGTGGACTTTCCTGTCCTAAAACCACAATAAAGGACAATCAATTTGGCGAAGAAATTTTTTAGACTTCACACAATATGGCCGATAAGATCTTGTAGGGGATGTTAAGGATGCCTCTGCAGCAGTTGAGGGGGTCTCTTCTCTTGTGGATCGAGCAAACGATGCTGAGATTACATCTTCGATGCGAATATAAAAAAAAATCGACGTCAATGAGTTTTCACAGAAATCAGACAAAACAAAACCTTTTAGAAAAACAGTCTCGATATTTAGTCCCAAATTAATCCTTGAGTCCTTCAAAGTATGTACAAATATACTTGAAATCCCGAATCTGAACCACTTGTGGTTTTGATTAAAGTTTGAATTGAAACCAAAAAAAAAAAAGGTTTTACAACTTCGTAACCCTTTTTTGTTATAATTTTAGTTTCACTCATGCGAGTCGCACCGCAACAGGATAACAACGATACCTACTCTTACTCGTATATCATCAATCATCGGTTTCGTAAATGAAAATTTTCTAATCTATATTTAGAAAGTTAAATATCCAACAGGATTTCTCCATCATCATCATCAGCGTCGTTTTCAGCGACCATTATAGTCGTCAATTTGTTTGCCAACCTGTCCCCATCCCGTAGTATCCACTTCATCATTTCTGTCTACACTACAACTTGTGGATCGTTAATCAAAGTTTGAACACAAAAAATAATTTGTTCCCAATCACAAATTAAGGGGTGGCTATGGACATGGGTATAGATATCCACTCGACTTGTTTAAAGAGGATTTATTCCCTTTTTTTGATGATTCCCGAATTTGGTGTATGTAACTGAATGTACATGACCACACCCACATGAAGGATATAGCCCAACCAAAGCAGATACAAAAAGTTAGCGGAAACGAAAATGAATATCCGCCAGGATAATAATGCCTTCTCATATCCTTATTTGTTAGCAATGATAGTGGCAGTGCGACGATGATGTCTGGCGGAAAACAAGAAAATCCTTTCAACAAATTGTTAGAAATCCTTTTTAAGGATTAGATCTGTTCACATACGATGAGAATAGAGATAAAATAGAACACTCCGTGAAATATATACTCAACTGATGCAGTGAAGTGTGAGATATGAGTACAAAATGAATTTCTTGCTTCGCTGTTCCCTTTTCCTTTGGAGGGTAGGTGGCGGGCGGCATAAAGACTTTGAAATCTGAAGGTTCATTCACCGGAAGAAAGGATTTCCGTTAGTTGGTGTAGAGAAAATATGAATATTATCTGCCTAGTGGGACAAGGATATTGAATAACATTATTCTCGAGTGGCAAGAGAAGATACTCTGATTTCGTTAAAAGTGAGATATTTACAGTTGAAGGAGTATCAAGTAGATTCACTCTGATTGAGTGATTATTAAAATAGAAAAGATACGTAGCTTGTTTAGTAACAATTTGAAAAAAACAATCCGAGATAATAGCTGTGCCAAATACAGTGGCAATTTCAAGTGCACGAAACGGCATCAACCCAAAAAATGGAATAAAGCTAAAGAAGAAAAAAAATGGGGCAATCGATGTTGTAGTGCAGAGGCCAAAAAAATATCACACATTATGTACTTTTCAGTGAGCACCGTGATGTAGTGGTAAGTGCGTTGGACTAGCACGCAATGCTGCCCGGGTCCCAGCAAACACCTAAAAGTTTTTTGACGCACCCACCTCTTTCGAATGCCTGACAAACATTCAAGAGTATCATTTGTCATGATGAGCTTCTCAACTCGCCGTTCAGAGGCGTCCCTTCCATTCGTGCAAAATATAACACGCACAAACAGATGGTTGCGAGCAGCAGGCCCTGGTTCACCCCGAACTGTAGCGCCACCTTAAGAAGAATGTACTTTTTTTATAATTTACACACGCTTAAGGGGATATGAGGGGGAGTGGGTCAGAATCCCGAAAACCAAAATCCCGAAAGTCCAAAATCCCGAAAATTCAAAATCCCGAAAATCCAAAATCCCGAGAACGGAATCCCGAAAAATTATATAAAATGCAAGGCAGACAGATAGGAAACTCAGATGTTAGGTTTCAACCAACTCTATAGGTGGTGTCCAGGATAACTGGAGAGTTGTGTATTATTGATAGTTTTACCCTTGCTTATGATTCACAGAAATTTTTTCCAGATGTTTCATATTACTGTTTTGTGCGATAAAATTCTTCAGCTATACCATCTTACTGCCTGTGTTATGCCTTCGCAGTAGGTTTTGACATTAGCTTCTGAAACTGATCAACTTATTTTTATTTCGTGAGCAATAAATGTTTTCGGCGACGTCTGGATTCGAACCGTGAACTTCTAGCGTGACAAGCGACGACGGCTACCACTACGCCACAGCCACCCACAGTACTATGCAAATTTTGTAATGTGCAAAAAGGAGCCGTTTTAATTGTCCATCCAATCGATGAAATTGAGATATTCGTACCTAACTGGTAGGCAACAATCCGTAATCGTTGAAGATCGAGCATCAGAAATGTTATTCATGACAACTGGTGTACCCCAAGGCTCTATTCTTGGGCCCATTCTTTTTTCAATATATGTAACCGAGCACACAAAAAGAGAATTAGGTATACACCAAAACGGTGTATAATAAATACATTGAGTTTTCTTTTACTTAAACGTAATTACTTAGTGGTGAATTGTTTCTAAACAAAAGTCTGAAGAAGACCTTATTCCAGGATGTAAATCGGCTCTTTAACGATCAATTTTCCACTGACGCTCTTGATTGTGAGCGTAAAGGTGATCAAACCTCACCATTAAGACGCCTATCCCATTACTTTGAAGATCTCGAAAATAAAAATGTTTTAAGAAGCGCCACCTACCAATGACAACTCAAAGTTTCAACACATTCCTAGCACGAATTCGCCTTTATGCACTGCTGGCAATACTCATTCCTCAAGAATTTTTCAGAAGAAAACGACAAAAAACCTTCGACCGATTTTTCGAACTGAATGACAATGTTTGCAAGACACGGACGAGGCCGGGCGGGACAGCTAGTATTCTTACAAATTAAGCTCCCGTATTCCAAACAAAGAAACATAAGTACCCTTCTCAGTTTAATCACAAAACTCATTATAACCACTCATCAGAGTTATGATTTATGTAAATAGCTTTTCCTGACATCCCCTCCCAATGCGCCCACCGCATCCGCAAAAAAAAATACAAAAATTTCCCGCACAAAATTTTAATCATTTTGCGTAAATTGAATTGACGTTCCCAGCTGATGTGCATCCCAGAACTCTCAACAACACCACAATAGCCAATTACATTTGCTGTCAGAGGTGTTATCGAAAACAGTTGCTGTTAGCACGCAATTAAACACCACCCGCTGTTTAAGGCACCACACTGAATTTGCATATTTATAGGAGGAAACAATAACCCACCTTGACTGTGGACTTTGTTAAGGGTGATGCATCAAATCTATAAGTGGGATTCTATGTGTCCCAGATAAAATGCAGAAAAATAAACGAAAACAAAACAATGTAGTATCTACAAACAGATATCGTGTATCTTGTGATGTGCAATGAATACCTATCGATTCCGATTCAAGTCAGGGCGACTACCGTCTATGTTTACACAGTGGAGAGACTAAGTTCAGACGAGGGCGTCTCTGTCGCCATCAATGTCATCCGATTCGGTCGTAAGTGGGTCAATCGCTTCATCGATGAAAAATCCGCTTGTGGTAACTGCTACTCGTTGTCATAATCCCAAAGCATGTGCTTTCCTAAAATGGTTTCGAAATTACTTGTCTTTCTCTATTTGAATACGTATGTCTTATTTGTAGTTTTCTCTTGAGTCGCAGATCATGTTCAAGGCTAAAACTTTCCACAATGAATATAGACGCATTACACAGCACCCCTATAGGTACCACGGAGATGAATATGACGGTGAAAACAATAGAATTCGATACGAGAATATTTATCAACACATCACTTTACGAGTATCGTGAGAAATGTTCAGAGATTCGCATCTCTACAAGTTGTAGAGAACTGACGTGTGGTAGTTGCATGTTATTGTTTGCCATGCCTTGGGTTCCCTTGTCTATCGACTGCGAGAGAAAAGAAAAGTGGGGGAAAAAACACGAATTAAGGTTGACATGAAGCATTTATTAGTTCCCCCAGTGAAGTGTGTAGTTAGACAAATTTTTAGTTAAAGTTAATTTTGTGACAATGCCAAGATCATTTCGCTGTGTATTTCCATTGGAGAGTCTCCATTGTTTATCTATTGTTGGCCGGATGCAGTTTATTTATATTTTTTTATCACAATTTGTCGCCGTGAAGGGTAGGGAGACTGTGATTAGAAAGCTACTACAGTGGTACAGGTACTTTCTAGATGTAACGGTGGATGGGAAATTGTTATAGGTGTCTCTTTTTCGACTCTAACGGTACTCGGTTGCTTTTTTGGGATGAGATAAAGTTGGTTACTGTTTTTTTACAGTTACCAAAGTATCGCTATCAGAAAATCCGCTCTCACTTACATCGTTTGTTGTTGTTTCGCTCTGAGGCAACTGTTTTACAACGATCATGTAGGTACAGGTATATGGACTTAGGTATACAGTAATGTGTCGCTAATCCGAATCAATTATTGCAATGGGATATTCGGATAAATGAGTACCGAACAATGCTTGTGTTTCATGCTTCCTCTTATTTTGGCCATTGTGTTTATAGTGCATAGATTTGAAACTCCAGAAGGCGAGTAACGACTAAAGAATTATACATAAACAAAATTATTGTGATTTTTGAAATTACATTCTTAGACTGTCATTTCTCATAATTTCATTATAGGCTATACACTATCATTCCAGGAATGATATTTTGTGCGTAGATACAGTATTGTGCAAAACAATAGCAACCATTTCAATAGAGCTACTTTTAGAAGCGTTTTCGATACCATTTCATTTATTTAAGAAAGAAAACAATTATTGAGTTATGTTTTAAAAACACTTAATTATATTTATTTAGTTTAAAAAAAAATATAATTCACTTATTAAAAAAAACATCACAATATTTTCAACAACCTCGGCACATCTGCGGGGCTATTAAATTGTCAATTATGTTTTGGGGTATATTTTCCGACTTCTCTTGCATTGTTCTCAGCAGCTCTGATTTGTTCCGGAATCGTTGCCCTGTGACTCGCCGCTTGAGTATCCCAAATAGGTTTTCAATGGGATTCAAGTCGGGTGATTGAGCTGGCCAATCAAGAACTTGAATCCCCTTGCTACTGATCCACTCTTTTACCACCTTCGATGTGTGTTTCAGGTCATTATCATGTTGAAACACCCAACGAAGGGGCATTTCCCACTCGGCGTAAGGTAACTTTTGCCTTTCTAAAATGTCTCTATACTTAAAACGATCCATTATTCCAGCAATTTCATAGAAAGGACCGAGACCATAACCGGAAAGCAAGTGCAAATCATTACGCTACCACCACCGTGCTTAGCTGTGACGGTGCAGTATCGGGGATTAAGTCGCTGACCTTTAGCTCGCCGGACATTACAAATCCCATCGGAGCTAAGAAGGTTGAATTTGGATTCATCACTGAAAAGTACCCTTTTTCACTTTTCAATGGACCAGTGAAGATGTGATTTTCCAAACTGTAACCTGTTCATGAAATAGTTTTAATTTACCGTATTTTCTCAATAAATAGTATGTCACCTTTTCTGCCAAGTGTTTCTTCATGGCATGGCCTATAACTTCGGAGATTATTTTCTATTGCCCGCCTCCTAACGGTACTAGATTCTATGTTCAAATTTAACTTATTCACAATTTGTTATGAAGATATGAATGGCTCTTTTTTGATGAAGGGTACAAATTTGCCGATCTGTACGTGTCGTTGTTTTACGCGGTCGACCACCCAAATGCAGGACTTCGATATTCCCGGATGCTTTATACTTTTTAATTAGTCGCGAAATTATAGATTTATTCATGTCGTATTTGAGAGCTTTCGATATCTGTGATTATCCACCTGAATAATCACTTATTATTTTAGGCTTTTATTAAACTTATTTAGTGGTAGAGCAGCTTTCATGCGACTTCACTAAACCAAATGAATGAAGAACTGTAAAAGATTAATATTTTTTTGCATAACATGCAAAACTAACGGGAAAACATCGTATGAAACCTTTTTTTTTTGTGCTTAGAAAAACAGACATTGGAACCATATTTTTTGGTATTCCAATATTTCTTCAATAATCGGATAATAGATTCTTTTTAATAAGTATGTAATAATGTTAAGGAACTCTTAAGGCGTATTTCCACTAAGTCGGTTTGAAATTTTTCGAAGTAAAAATAGCAAAAAAAAATAGCTGTCAATAGTTTTCCTCGAATAGTTGCTTTAGTTTTGCACAATACTTCATTTACCTTGACATTATTATTGATACGTTATTCTCCATCATTCCAGCAAAATTTCCGAACAATTTCAACCCTCGTCATTCTTGCCATCATTCCAATCGGCATTTTTCATTCCAAGCTACACATTGTCATTTTTACTTCATTTCGATAAGAATGCCATTTCAAAAATGATACTGTGTAGCCTACTTTAGGTAATTTTTGAGGAATTCAGTTTGTTGAATACAAAAATTGGAAAGGTTAAGACTGTAGAATACAATGGGATTCGGATTAGCATGATATTCGGATTAAAGGTGGTTCATATTAGCGAAACACTGCGTACTGTATTTGCAATCAGGCCTATCCTGAATAGATTTTCCCGGAAAATATTTCCCACTCAGCAATCTGATTTACATTGCTGACAAAGAGAATATTTCCATCGGAATTTATTCGCGATAGCCCTGAATATTTCCTAGAAGGTGCTTAAATATTCCTGAAATAAATGTGTTTAGGGACTGTATTGTTTACTTGAGTTTTTGATAATCGAAAATGCCTTGCCTCTTCACTGAGAAAGATAAGAACTCTTGTACCGTTCGAGATTATAGAATTCAAAACGTATACAGTGGTGGTCACAGAATTAGAAACGACAACTTTATATTATATTGGCATATTTTTGAAACAACAGCGTTCCATTGTATTTTCTAGTATGCCTCTGAAAAGGTTTTAATCCATTTGACCACTTATACACACTAATGGACTCACACCGAACCAAGATAATGAACCCCAAACCATTACGTTTCCTCCTCCATGCTTTACGGTCTTAAGGGTGTACTTAGGATGCAATTCTTTGTTTCGAGGACACCTAACATACACTTTGCCAACGGATCTAAGCAAGATTAACTCAGATTCGTCGCTCCAAAGCACTTTATTCCGGCCTTACTTGATCGTCAAATTAACCTGTCTTCCTTTGGAGTAGTTTTTCGTGTAATCTCCTTTTGAAAACTTCCGATCTTCTTAAAGACTTGTATTGCTTCGAAAACTGAACCTTTTCGCTATTGACGCTATCGACATCTTTTCATTTTAATAGCTCTGGACTACTAGCTTTCGAATTTCTGGAGTACAAGATTTCTGCTTACCAATTTTTTTACCATATATTACTTGATATTAACAAAGCAAACCAAAACAAATAAAGAAACATATTTTACATCACGAAAAACAAAGTGTTTCGTACAAAGTTTTCACTTTAAAAAATCGTTTCTAATTCTCTGTCCACAGTGAATTGTAGTAACAATAGCCGAACTTTCTGCAATTGTGCCAGTTTGACAACCACCCGAGCTCATGAAAACATATTAAAAGAATAAACAATTGAACAGTTATCCAATAACGGTACTAGCTCATCAGAATATAGCTTGTAAAAAAAGAACCCATTACTCATATGCATTGACGATTATCGTCTCTAATTCTGTGGACACCACTGTAGGTCCCAAGGCGATCCAGAGATGATTTCTTTCTCTGTCATTGGTGTTGGCAGTTTGCACACTCAAAGCAAGTTGTCGTGAATAGTCTCATTTGAGGGAAAATCGAAGTCAACAAAACTCCTAGCTTCCGATGATGTACTGCAGCCTCTGGCCATACCACAGTATCGAAGCCAAAACTTACACATCAAAAGTAATAAGTTATTAGAAAACAGGTTAAAGACGCAGCTAAAAATTAAGGATAACATTGAAATATTCCATTACGGACAGCTCCATTCGACGGGCAGATCCTTTAGACGGACGAATTTCTAGTACCAAGCTTTTAAGTGTCATATTGCATACATTCTACGTTCCCTTAACCGGACACTCACTTGATCGGACGCGGACACGCATATCTGTTAAAAAAAAACTCGGTAGGATCCACTAAGTAGAATCATTTTAGAAGCTGGATAAATTTCCATATTTTATTGATATTTGTTGAGGAAACATCTTGAAGGTCTTTAAAGAAATAGTCTCCGAGAATCTTGTACTGGGCAGCTAGACAGGAGGTGGTAGAGGGATCATTCTTCCTCCTTATCCATGCAGCTTCGACAGAAGTCTTTGTTTTTGTTTTTTTTTAATCGTTTCAAATAAAGTTCCAGTAAACATCCCTTGTACGGACAACTCCCTTAGGCGGACAAAAAATTGTCACGTCACTGTCCGCCTATGCCCATAACTAAAATACTCAACAAACCAAGCACTTGAACCTTTGGTTCCCAAATATCAACTTGGGTGGGATTTATTCGAACTGCTTTCGGAGTTCGGTAGAATAAACTTTTTGCACGATTACCTTTCATGTAGGTGAAATATATTTTGGGACTAAAATAGGTCTGTTCCCGTACTGTTGCAAACAGCCGAAAACAGCCGAAAACTACACTCTCTTCTGTCAAAACATATGAAAAGTCTTCGTACGGGAACAGGATTTGACTGATTTCGGCTGTTTTTGGCTGTTTTGGACAGGTACGGGAACAGACCTAATATGTACATAGGTACTCTGTCAAAAATCAAAGCGATTTAAGAAACTGTGCAAGGCAATAACAATCTCCAAATGTATCAGTCTTTTCGGTACCTGAAAAGTCTCGTTTGCCGCAAGTGCCGAAAGAGACCTTATCTACATTTTATTCAAATTACTCATTACTCAAATTACCCCGACAGAATCTACAAAATATCGCCTTCGAAACCAGTTTCCAAATCTATAAATTCCTCTCCGTAAATAAATTCATACCTCAAATGTTCAGGGCTATTGGGACTGGGGACCCGATGACCAATTTAAATTCACTCTGCGTAGAGGAGCAAAATCTTTAAATCTATTTTTGGGATCGAACAGTATTAAAATATCCACATCCGAACCGACCGGAAAAAAACAAACAACATTACACACCCAATTCGTATTTGATGCTTCTTCAACTGTCGCTATCGCTATCGCTACATGAAGGTGGAAGAAGAAGCATCCAACTTCAATCGTCAACAGGTTTCCTCGAAAGAAACGCGTGCGATGTTTATTTTTATGTTTTTCAATAATAAATTCGAAGCCATTACGTTTTATTTGTATTTTTATCCATTACGTTCCATTGTTATGCATACAAATCGGCACTCGTTTCACACCTATTTACGAGCCGTTAAAATTTTATAAGAACTGTCAAATTGACATTCGACTTTGTGTTTGTTCAAAGTAAAATAAGAATTTTTTAAGTGAACAAAAGAACCTCTTAAAATAAATAAATAAACAAATAAGATACTCCAAAAGCGCAAGTACTTCTTGAATATTAATCGCATAAAAGTAAAAGATACGTTCCACAAGCCAATACATTGACAAAACTCAGCGAAAATGGTCGTAGTTTTCAGGGAATCCACTGAAACTGAACTGACAGTTCTCTCAGTTGCTCTCGGAATTTTTGTATTTTTGAATTTCACACCAATACAACGATCTGTACTCTGTCTCCCTTACCCTTCTGTAGGTTGTGAATTGTGATGATAATGCATCTGTGTGGATTGTGGAAAACTATACGCATCTCGGGCTCCAAAGATGTAATGAAATTTGTTTTTGTTTTTAAATTAATTATATTCGTCTGCGAATGTATGTATGTACACGATTATTGCTTTTGAATTATGTACTTATTTTGTTTTTTTTTTGCTTCGGAATTTATTTAATTTTTGTAATTTTTTTTGTAGGTGTTTCCATCGCGGAAAACTGGTTTTGTAAAGAAAAACAGTACGTAACGTAACTCGTATGCTGTACAAGTATTTTGTTTTTAATGAAGAAAATTGTTTCGTTTTGAGGAAACCAGTTTTTGCGCGCAATTTGTTTGGTGGGTATTTTTTTTTTTTTTTTTTTTTTATTTTACAAAAATGTCATGAAAACAAAAATAAAAGTTTTTTGTTTATTTTTTCATCAGAGGAATACAATTTGTTTGACTGCCTAAGACAGATTCCTTAGCAGAAGCAGAACACGTTGTTGTCTTGTTGTTAGTATAGAGACGTGTATGTTTAGTTAGTGCCGACGGCGGGTGAGGACGAGGGAGAGGGCCTCCAATGGAATTCGGTTGTATAGCGCTCATATTTATTGTGCGGAACCCGTTCCCTGGATTGGAATTTTTTAACTTGATTGCGATGGAAAACAAATAAACGTAGGCAGACACACCAAATATTATTATTATCTCGTCAAAATGGATTTTATTTTTGTTTTGAAGTAAAAACACGAGTTAAGTGAGTGAATAGAGGGGTGACATGGTGTTTTGTTATTGGGGTTTTGTTTATTTTGATTTTGTTTCAAAAATCGCACAGCGCATCAATAAAGTGGTTATACAGCCGTCTTATTCCAGTTTAAGGGTTATATTTATTTTATAGTCCTAAAAAACAAGAAAATTTTGGTGACAAATTGACGAGTTATGTGAAAGTTTTTGCTGTTTGTTTATCTACGTATGTACGTTTTACTACGCAAGTGAATTGGTATCTTATCTGAAGTTGTACTTTTTATGTCAAAATATATCTAAATGAATACGTAAATTGGATACGTTTTTATACATACATATGTAGGTACTTATGTACTACA
The DNA here is from genome assembly GCA_949775065.1 of Brachyopa scutellaris. Taxonomy (NCBI): domain Eukaryota; kingdom Metazoa; phylum Arthropoda; class Insecta; order Diptera; family Syrphidae; genus Brachyopa; species Brachyopa scutellaris. The sequence goes on from OX459113.1 coordinate 106,830,372, forward strand.
TAAATGTGTATGTGTAGGTATTTGTGGAATTAATTTATATCAGAAATAACCACGTGCTAGATAACGAAACAAATTTGTTGACAGCAAATGCAATTTACTCGCTGGCACCTATTCTAGACAAAATTAAATTATATGTAAGTAACTTAAAATCAACAAACGAAATAAGCGGAAGCAGTCGTAGGTTATGACTAAGTAATACAGTAATCCGAATTGATTATTGCAAGGGGATATTCGGACTATCGAATTATACGGATTGGGGAGTACATAGTATGTCATAGGTTAGAAAAAAAAAACTTCTTTTTTTAAAGAAAACAAATCATATTTATTACAGTATTACCTCGGTAATTTGAACTATTAGATACCTACCCAAGTTCGAACCACGGAGGTTTTCGAATTACTGGATACATTCTTCGTAGTCAATATTTCGGACATAAAGCCAGTGTAAAACGGTTTTAAGTAGTAAAATACAAAATCTTGTCGTGCTTTTGAAGACGGTTCAAGCTTGTCTAACAAAAATGATTGAAATGTAACTTTAAATCGTAATTTATTAAAATAAAAAACCATTCACAAAGCCAGTTGACACAAAAATGCTAACTGCAGGCATACCTACAATATTTTTGTCTCAAACAAAATTCAGCTTACATCCTACTGAGATGGAATCGACACGTCTTTATCTTTATAAATGTTTTCTCCTAATATATCTACATGAATACTTATAACTCTGAAACGGCAAAATCATTCAGGAAAGAAACTCGGGAGAATTTTTGAATTATAGAGTACCCATTTTCGCAAGTGTTCGAATTACAAGATACGTAATGTAAACGAATAGGTGTTTGAATAAGTGGAGCGTTCGAATGATCGAATGTTCGAATAAGCGAGGTAGTACTGTATTCCTTTACATACAAAAATTAAATTAAATTAATTAATTAAGTATTTGTTCGTCGTTTTTCCACAAAAACTAAAAGAACAATCTGTTGGAATAGAAACTCAGACGCAAATGTGTTTAACCAACGAGAAAAAATAGATACTGCACCGTATGAACATGTTCAGATGTATTTTGCATGTCCAGTTCCAGTATGCATATAGAAAGAGTAATGTGACAAAATAACTGTAAAAGCTATCTGTATTCTTAGGTAATTTTTGTAGAATTCGGATTGTAGAATACACAAATTGAGATGGTTCGGACTGTAGAATACATAATGGTCAAAAAGGGGGTCATTCGGATTAGCGTGGTATTCGGATTAAACGTGATTCGGATTAGCAAGACTTTACGGAACATCTTAAATCATCGGTCATAAGAGACGATGGATTTTGAAAATTCTCCAACGATGCCGACTATTCCACTGTTTTGTCAGAGAAGAAGTTTATGCTTTATGCTAGTAGTATATACATATGTGTATCATAATATGTTATGTGATCCTATTGAAATAGGTATGTACAGTGAAAGCTCTACTTGTAAATACAGTGTACTCTCTCCTTACGAACACCTCTCATAACCGGACACCTCTTATAAGTGGACAGAACGGAAATAAATACACGATTTTTTATATAAAAAAAAATCTCCCATAACCGGACTCTCTCATAACCGAACACGGACATCAATTTTGGTAACCACAATAGGATGTCGCTCTCTCCTAAATGGACAAAACCACAAAACACGTCTACCTATGGCAAACTTAAAATATACTTTATCTGATAATTTGTACGCTTCTCTGACCGACCTAGAGCAAATGTAATTTCTGAAATATAAAAAATTCTGACAATCGCCTGGAGAATTCAATAATTGTAATTCTGTTAGCAAATTAACATAAGAAAACTATTCCTACATACTCAAATTCGCTTCCTTTTTCTTCTTCTAAAATTTTATCAATCATAAGTGCTGCTCTCAGTTCATCCGACATAACATATTTGCAAAGTGAAGTCGGACAACATGTTGGACAATGTGAACACTGACGACATCGGTCTGTCAGGCATCTATCCGACCAAATTGTCAGATATATCGGATCATGTGTACCCCTGCCATAGGGTAGTAGTTTTCGGTTATTTGCGTAATTTGTGTTTATCATATAAAAATGAATTCCTTTATAAAATAAAATTAATATCATATGTCTATGGTGTTTCTTTTTTAAAGGATGTCAGTTAATTTTTTTTCTCCCATAACTGGACACCTCTCATAACCAGACAAATTTCTTGGTACCGTCAGTGTCCGCTTATGAGAGAGTTCGCTGTAGCTCCCATGCGCGGACAATTCCGCTAATCGTACACATGTTCGGGAACCGACATTTTTTTCTAGTTTCCCGTACAAAATGTTTTCTTGTAAATGGATACTCTTAAACGGACGCGAGACATTTATCTATCCCCATTCAAATAAAGTATCTTATAAACGGACGCATGAATTAAATAAAGGACCCTTTTTTAGTAGTTTCTATTTTTCTTAATACACAATAAAATGCATGGGAAATCTACGGCGACCGGGCGCGAATATCTAATAACCATCATGTGATTCCTATTGCATTTCTACACTGTACCTGTTCTTCTGCTCTCATATTTTGGAGTCATTTCATTGCGTTATGTCGACAACAGCAGGCTGCAAGATGTCAACAAAAAAAAAAGCTTTCTTTGAAAACAAAAATGGAAGTGATTATAATGTTTTACCAAAAGGTTTGTTAAAAAAAAAGCTTTCTAATTTTTTCTCTTAGCCACTGAAAGATCGTGAGGAGGACCCCAGTACCCACTACCCCCATTTAGAAAGAAAATAGAGTAGAGCCAATAATCCTTGCACGAGGGCTGATATCTTCATAACTTTATGTAGACGACGAAAGTTATCTGTGGGCAGGCGGCGCTTAGATCAAGGCTGCGATCAATGTTTACATTTTTACCGCTCACAGAAGACTTTTTTTCTGCGTTGTTTAGCAAAGCTCCTCCGAGATGGACTCTTATTGTGATTTTAAATCATTAGGTAAGAATATTCAATCGGAAAACAGATAAACTTAGGGAAGGTGTAGTTGATTTTGTCAGATTCGTTCGTGAGATCAGAGGTTAGATCACTATCTCCAACCATAAGAGATGTGTTCAAAACTACTTTTGGGACAGAATTAATACTGAACAGATGCAATAAGTTTGAGATAGCGCCCTAGAAGAACTTAGTCATATCGCTTGACTGATTTAAGGTCTGAAGCGATAAGGTTTGTTTGCTTATTACAGAAATCCTCCTCTGAATTTATCAGATGGGCCTTAACTAGCGACTTTTATTCTTCCTAACAGCTGCTCAAGATGTAATTTAATGTGATACATTTTCTTCTGGCAGAGATAGTTTGACATCTAGAGATCAATACAAATTTCAACATAGGAGATAAAATACAAAAATCGAAACTCTAATCGAGTGCGAATGATGAAAAACAAACACTCTCTATAGGGAAGAAAATACAACCCAAAAATCGTCTACAACGCACCTTTAAAACAAGAAGCACAGTGGAACGGTCCACCTCCACTGTTTCCAAAAGAAAAGTCACTTATTCCACGTGTGCCATCAAATTAAATAAATTTTTGCCAAAAATATCCCAACACACCACCGCTGAAAATTTGATCAAAATTTCGTACAAAGTCGACTTCCACTTCGACGATAATCGTCTATATTTAGCACGACCTACCAATTGGGGTGGCGGACTGATGGCTCACAGACATTGTGCACTCGGCCATTTCCCATATCGCCACAAAAGTCACTGAAGCTTTGTCTTTGTCATGTTACATACGCCATATGGAGGGAATTTTCCAAAAGGCTATGTCTACCTATAGTTCTACTTTGATCCCATGTTCATCCCATCGTTCCGCTTTTTCGATAATCACCGAAAGAAATGATAGGGATGAGTTAAACGACGGCATTTATAGACAGAAGGTTGAATCCGTTTCCACTTTTCCAAACCAGGTTCCCTCCCTTTGACGATTGCGCGCCCGAGTGTGGATTAAATGAAAAATCAATGTTTTTCAATTCTTCTGCAAATTAAACGCGCGCAATTGCGGCTATAAAGACGTGACTCCGACTGCACTCATATGTACGCACACGTGCTGACCTTCTTATGTGCTCCCTTTTCAAGGAGTCAAAGGAAAAGTACTCGTACTTACGGTATTCTTCTGTAACTTTGTAGAATATTATAATCGAGCTGTTCACATATTTGAAAACCACTTCAAAGGGTACTCATGGTAAATACAAATCCCGCTAAATTATCCATTTAACTGAATCCTCCCCCTTGGTTCGTGATCATTGAAATGGGGGTAGAAGCAGTTGGGTGGAATGAAATACTCCTTTGATTGTGGTTTTTACATTTTCGTCGTCATTTAAAAACAATTGAACGGGACAATTAGCAATTTTGGTGAGTATCCATGCCATCCATCCAATTAAGCGGCGTAACGAAAAACTGTCTGTTTGAGACTATGGTGCAAAAGTTATCGGGGAACTGTGGTTATCGAGAAAGCTAATTATAGCTTTTTTTCTTTGATATTAAGCAATCGAAGATAAGTAGGTCCTTGGAAGCTTTTTACCGATTTCCAAGTTGCAGTTTAAGTAAACAACTATTTTCAGACAGTGAATGTTGCTAAATGACATAAGTCCGTTTTTTATGCTCGTATAAGCGAAAAAACACAAAATTCTGTGGCACAATAAATCTTCATTCATCGTGATTCCTCATTCATTAATCCATCCAAGCCAACACAATCCGACTCTTACAGTTGGGTGTCTACCTCGTATTTCTATATATGTCAGACCGCAATGTTCATATGTAGATGTAAGAGTACCGAAGAGCTCACTCAATTAATTGAAATTGAAATTGGCATTGTTTGCCAGTAGAATGAGACAAAAACAACAACAAAACATCAACGTTTTAAAATGCATTGCATTCTGTCTGTCGCTTTGACATTTCTTGTTGTGAGAGTAGTTTACATGCGTCTATCCTCTATCGGAGGGGTGGACCTAAACTTGACTATGAAATAGATTTTATTTTCGTAAACGGATTTAGTACGCGAACTATATAGTGTGGAATGTGTCCCAAAATAGATACACGAGTTGATTGGTATATTTAGGAGATAAGTGGTTTGGTTGTGGGACGCTTTTATACTCCAAGTTAAGATATTTATAAAAGCTTTTATTTTTAAGTACCCACTCTTTGGTCGTCTAGTTTGACGTTTCGAATGACTTTAAGCAGTAAGAAAGATACTTAGATGTACTTTCGTAATGGTAGTATGAGTATTATCCAAGTTACAAGAGTATTGTATCTTCGAAAACATTAGGGCCTTTAGTTTTTTTTTATAATTTACACACGCTAAAGGGGATATGAATACCCTTATAATGTTTACACACAGCGCGAGCACACGAAGAACAGGAACGAGGAGACAGACAGATCGGCGTAGTGATAGGAAACTCAGATGTTAGGTTTCAACTAACTATATGGGTGGTGTCCAGGATAACTGGAGAGTTGTGTATTATTGAAAGTTTTGCCCTTGTTTATGATTCACAGAAGTTTTTCCAGATGTTTCCTATTATTGTTTTGTGCGATCAACTTCTTCAGCCATACCACCATCTTGCTGCCAGTGCTATGCCTTAGCAGTAGGTTTTGACATTAGCTTCTGAAACTGATCAACTTATTTTTATTTCGTGAGAAATAAATGTTTTCGGCGACATCTGGATTCGAACCGTGAACTTTTAGCGTGACAAGCTACGACGGCTACCACACTACGCCACAGCCACCCACAGTGGCAGCTTTAATTTCAAATTTAAAATGCTGGGAGGTGGACCCTATTTTAAGGCTGCCGGTTATTCGAGTACCGGCACATTTGGCCCTTTAGAGGTTCATTATGTTACCAAGAATCTATGGGGTATGCATCCCAGCTACTCGTGAAACCATTTGGAGCTTTGTATGAAGCGAGATAGGCTTCTGACATCCGTTTGTGCTACGTCAGCTATATTTTCCTAAATATCAGGTCGTTACATATGAAGTTGCTGATTTGTATGTGCAACGTTAAAAAACGCTATTTCAAAAATTAAAATAGTTTATTCCAAAAAAATAATCTCCATTTATACGTACATCTGTGAAATTTTTCCAACGTTCCACCAAAGCAAAAATGCCTCTTCTTCAAAAGTCCTTATCTTTTCGGGCTAAGAAGTCCTTAAAGTCTTGTTTTATGGCATCTGGGCTTATGAACTGTTTCCTTTGGAGGTGATTGCCCAAACTTCAGAGAAGGTGGTAATCGGTCGGGGATAAGTCCGGAGTCCCAACTCCGCCAGCTTCAGCAACGTTGACTGTGCGGTATGTGGTCTTGCATTCTTTCTCTTATAATCTTCTGCAGAAGTCGTTCGAAAGGACGCCACGTCTTGTTGCATAATACCGTATCCTGTCAACTATGCGTACTTGTAGTCTTTTCAGAGACAGTGCGCTTTAGATCCACTCTGAGCCAGATCTCTCTAGTGATAAGACGTGCGTAGATCCGCCTTCCTATCTATCATTAGTTTTAAGGCGAATAGCTTACAAATTCAAAGAATCTCAATCAAGCAATGCCTTAAATTTAGAGTTTGGCAACGAGCTGCCATTGCTATGAAATGCCGTATTATTTCAAACCTAAATGGATTGCAACTTCCACCTTACGCTATTCCTGTCTGGTCACGGCGGCTATCGAAATTTCTTCATAGATTTGGACACGATAGCTCGCCCTTCTGCCCAGAATGTTCAGAGGAACAGGAAAACGTGGAGCACGCAATGTTCCACTGTAATAGCAGTAGACGCTTCACAGAAACAAGAATGGATCTTCCGACCCCGGAGCTTTTAGTAAACCGCATGATAAGCTCAGGGGACCACTGGTTGCAGCTCTTTCATAACGAGCACGTAGAACGAGCTAAGAAGACTCGAAAGATTAAGAAGAGCTGTAACGGCAGACATAGCGCACATGGCATAAGGTGCTACCCAGCCGCGCAAAGTAATACCTAACGTAGTGTAGATTAGTACGTAGGCGCACTCCCGACATCGAGTATTTGGGTGTACGAATTGTGCATGCTGATAGCCCGGGCTACTACTTTGGAAGATTACCACATCCATTGGCGCACCCAAAAAAAATTAGTCTAACGTCACCAAGTCACCATATTCAAATAGGTATGTATGCCTAATAATAGGTACAAGTATGTACAAGTAAAAGAGTATGCACTGTCTCAAGTAATAGTTGTCACCTCTCGCTAAAAATAAGGCAATGGACATGGTGGATAAGATAAAGATGAGGAGTTCACATTCGTAAAGCTCGTAAGCTTCAAAAGAGAAAGTCAACTTGTAGTAGCAGGCTTCTTGTTGCTGATGCTAAAGAGTGGCCTGGCTGACATCAATGGGAGCAATTAAAAAGCAGATGGGCTTTTCTGCTAACCGAAAAACAGGCCACCTTTCCTTAGGTCATGCTGAAAACAAATATACTTTGTTCGCTGTTCTGCCTTTTGGGACTCTTACATGTCCTTGTTGTCTGTGGCATCCTTGAAAACTAGTTCTGCCAGTAGTTTCCAGGACGAATTCTTTTGATGTGAATCGCAATAACCGTAAGTTTTTGAGGTGTGTTTCACTCCACAATTCATTTCCAACTACCCTAATTCACAATTGTCGAATAAGGCTATGTACAAAATTTAAACCCGATTGACTGACTATCCTATACCGTCTCAGATGTCTTCAAGGAAAGAGTCGTAATATTCTACCGAATATCCTTCACGAGACACTGAACCCTAAAATCCAAATCAACTCAAGTGTCCACTTCAGCGACGACATCAAGTGGACGAGCTCACTTCAGAAAATTTGTACAAGTTGTGTGAATCATCAACCTCTGTGGTCCTTTTCTGCTCCGGTGATTTTGGTTTTTGCCTAACAATCAATCATTCATGTGGTGTACAGAAGCACCCAACCCTTCATCTCAATATTTTCGACTTTGCAACTCATTGAAGCTGCGGACCCTTTGAGAAGTTCACTCCCTCTGTGTATACCACCGAAATGAAAGTGTTGACCTACCATACATGTGTGTAGGGAATTCCAAGGGTGCCCTTTGGTTTGGTTGTGTACTGTCTTCCATTAAAAATTATACAAACGAACATACCTACGAGTAAAAGTCCGGTGTCAAGAACTTCTTAAGAGCCTCAGTCTCACCCACAATCAACCGAACCGAAGCGCAAAATGCCTTTCGTAGTTTCAGTCCTTTGCCGAGGTGAATTCGTCGCCATGACAGCTATAGGCTGTTGTTCAGTGCCATACCAAAACTATTTCAAACGAACGATGTACGCTTTATTATTCTAATTATTTCTTTCAAATAGCTCTTCTCAATCGTGGTGATATACGAACGAGTACTAAGTGTCACATTCGCTTGTCTCTTGGCGTGTGTCGTCGTTGTCGTATCCTATGGCAGAATGAAGGAAAACAAAAATGCCGGAAGACATCACTGGTGGTGCACTTTTCTTTCATTTGCATAAAAGGGGATACACACGAGTATGAGCTCTTGTGGGTGGCGATTGTCGCCTCAAACCGCCCGGCCCGACCGACGCCCACACAAGGGTGCACTTGGCAGTGTCAAAAGAGGTTGTGGTCAAGTATATCACATTGTGTGGTTCAAAAGGATTGTTCGTCCTTTAAAGTGTGCAGTTGAAGGTCGCCACGTATGGCCTTTTGTTGGTCTTATTGCAAAATTCCTCAAACGCCGATTGAATGACTTCACCTTGGCGTATATCTTTCGCAGATTTATGAAATTTTACACAACCAGCTACGGATGAACCTACTAACCAATTTGATTTGCACTTACATCACCGCGGCACGCATAAGCACTCCCAAATGCTCCACACATATACAACGCTCACGAGTATACGATAAAAGGTATAAATTTGTACTCGTAACTGTGCCAAAGAAAATGCGGTTGCATTTCAAAGAAATCCATGATTCATGAAATTACTGGATCAAGCGAAGCTAAATAATAATAATAAAAAAAGAGAGAAAAGAAAACAAGTAGCACAACAGAGTTAACCAAAAAAAAAAAAAAAAGGCAAAATGTTTTAAGCTACAAGCTTACACCGTTAGATATCCGCCACCAATTAAACCGTCAAGTGGAAGAGAAGGGTCAACTACTTAATGAATAGATTATACCGTTGACCTAATGTGGTCTGACACAAGTCAGCGAGTTAAAGGTTAATGACAGTTAATTGCTTTAGATGACGTTTGACAGTTTTCTTTTCATGTTTTTTTGTTTGTTTAGAGTTTTCCCCAAATGTGAAACGTGTTTAGTTTCGTTGGATTTGTCTCTCTGCTGCTGACTTAAAGGTTATTTGGATTCTATTTTTAATTGGTGCAACAAAAGATTAGCGGTAGGTAAGAGGAACTTATTTAATTTCTAAGAAAAAGTTTCAGATTTCTTTAACACTTTCCAATAGGCTTAGGAGTTTTCTAACTTTCGAAAACTTTGTAGATTATATTGTCACTTTCCTAAAAATGTAGATGGTAATGGAAGTCATAAAAGTGCATCAAATGGAGTTCCATAGGATACTACACTTAAGGCCGAACTATAATAGTAGAATGGGTTCGTACGTCCACGGACGTTACTATGCAAACACAAGAAATTCGTATTGTACGGCCATAATAGCTTTTTGATTCGGTTCGTTAAGTTTCGTTCACTTTTGCTAACGTATGAAAGGAGCGAACCCGTACGCTGTTTCGTACAAAAATTTGACATTTGACTTTTACAGCTGTGTAAATCGTTTCCGTTCACATACTCCTATTATGGGCAACTTGAGAAATTGACAGTACTGAAGAAAACTTAAAGCGTGGTACACACTATCGATCAAAGCTGACAGTTTTGGTTGACGTCCATCAAAACTGAAAGTGTGTACAACTGGTTGATGGTTTGTCGGTCAAAACTGACGAATTGCAAAATTTTTTGCTACTGACTAATGATCAGCGGCCATCTTTGTTTCCGCTCGGTTATATGTACACAAATTTCGTCATTCCAAAAGCAAACAAAGAAAGAGAGGGGCGAAAAACAAGAAAAACAACGATCATTTGAGTGTCAAACAAAACCTGTAGTGTGTACACGAGACTCTTCGATCAAAAATGACATCAGTTTTGGTTGACAGTTTTGATCGATAGTGTGTACCATGTTTTACGATTCAGTAAAATAAACCTGGCAACACCTAAAATGTCTGTCGATCACTTTTTTGGTACCACTTGACTAAATCTGACCAGTTTGGTGTGTACTGAACGAATAGGTGCAGTGATTTTGAAGTAGTGTTTTGGGTGAGTGCTCCATCATATACAACAGTAAAAAAAAGTTGTCAGCTTTGATCGATAATGTGTACCATGCTTAACGTAGAATTTTGACAGTAGCTTCCGATTGCTTTCGACTTTTATACACTGAGTTACAAAAAAAGTGGCGCAGTCACACTTTTCGATATGTTGTTATCATTTTGATGGGGGCACCGTAGCGCAAGTGGTTAGTGCGTCGGACTACTGAGCCAGCGGTCTTGGGTTTGAATCCCGCCACAAACACCTAAAAAGTTTTTCACAGTGCCCACCTCTTCCGAATGCCTGACAAGCATTCAAGAGTATCATTTGTCATGTAAAGCTTCCCAACTCGCCGTTCGGAGACGGCAGAAAACTGTAGGTCCCTTCCATTCGTGCAAAAATATAACGCGCACACACAAATGGTTGCGGAAAGCTAGGCTTGGATCTACCTAGGACTGCTGAAGCCAAATATTATTATTATTATTATGTTATCATTTTGATAATATGCCGCTATGTTTTTGCAGAACGTTTTTTTTAGTTTGGCGGTATATTTGTGTGTCTGTTTGCATAATCTGTTTCCATTTTCCCTGTGATACGCACATTATATTAAGGAAAACCGCATCATAATCATTTTTTCATTCTAGACGCAAGATATACAAAAATTGGCTTCCGTGATCCCGTAAATGTTTTATTAATTTAAATGTTATGGGTTTATTTTAATTTCTGTATTTATTAGTTTTCTAGTCATTTTTGTAAAAAAAAAAATATGCAAATAACGGCAGAAGAAATCGCCAGATTGCTGGCTTTGGATGAGGATGGACGAAGTGTGCGGTATGCTGCTGTTATGATCAAGAAACCGGAGACGACGCTAAAAAGAGCCATTAAAAGGTACAGAGAAACCAACTCCTACACCCGGCGTCAAGGTTAAGGTCGCCCCAGACCAACATCTGCAAGGGATGATCGATATTTGGTGATTCAAAGCCTTCGATATTGTCACCAAACAGCGGTTGAGCTGCTTCACAGACTAAGATCCGTTAGAGGGACAATGCTAGACCACATGTCGAGTTTCGCGATATTCCGGGCAACTCGGACATTCTTTTATCACATCAACCTGCTTATATCTCTGAAAAAATAAGATTCGCCTCATCAAACAGATCTGCACAATTGATTCCCCCCGGCACTCTTGTTTAATATCTGAGCGACAGTTTTTCATTCACGCCACACGGTTGTGGAACTCCTTGCCCCGCCCTCTCAGAAGGCTAACTAAAACAACTCAACTTAAAAATGAACTCAGAATGAATCTCAGAACTCCTTAAATTCTTGAAATTTGGATTTATTTATTTATTTATTTTTTTTCTCTGCTTAGCTTATGTGTTTACATTCTTTTTATAATTAACTTGAATTCTTCATTTCATAGCTCATGTAGATCTCTCTTCCAATTATACGTTTTTTTCTATTGTTTTTATATTGTGTACTTATCACTCAATTATAAGATATTATATCTTCCTGTGTATAAGCTAGTCGTTATGAAATAAATAAATAAAAAAAAATAAAAATAAAATGTTGCCCGGTGCGTTACCGAATATTTACAGAAAGTAGAAATCGACGTGATGGCTTGGATTGCGATGAGCCTGGATATGAATCCCATCGAACACGCAGTTAGGAAGAATGATTAGGAAGCGACCTGCCCTTCCAGAGACACGCAGTGGGCTGAAATCTGTTCTGCTCGAAGAATGGGAGAATTTGAGCGACAACATGGTAAAGAACCTTATCCAAGGTATGCCCAGGCAGATTAAAACTTTATTAGATGTTCGGGGAGCAACTAAAGGAACGAGGATTCTTTAGAAAAATAAATACAAATAAAAATCTTAAATGTTAAGTTCTGAAGCTTTTGCCGTTAATTTATGTTTCATTTGAAAGTTCATCCATTTTTTTATTTTTTATTTTACATGAATTACTTATTTTTATGTTAAACAAAATAGCATTAAAAAAAAGTTTTTTTTATCCAACTTATTTGAAATTATCGCAAAATTATAAGGTGCGCCACTTTTTTTGTAACTCAGTGTAGTTGAGCCTTTAGACCTGTTCTTTATCTTACAAATAAACCTTATCGAAGAGATGTAAAGACCTTAAGAGCAGATGAAAACCCACCCGAGAAAGTGATCAAACCCAGAGGAACATGAAAATAAGAATTTAAGATAAGAAACTGATCAGTGATGTTCTTAGACCCACTTCAGACGGGATCGTCAAGTCTTTGAAATTTTCTGGTTGGATGAAAGAACAACAAAGACTTGCTGCATTTATAGATCCTCATTCCCGAGCGACCTTCAACTGTTGTTCTTATTTATTTATTTTTTTTTTTGAATCACATGTTGAAGGTACAAGTCTATATGAATAAAAACATTACATTTATTTTTCATTAACAAATTAATCTGACGATGTGACTGTCTGACAGCAAGACCTGCCTTCCTGATCATATATGACCTCCGCACTGCGATCACTTCCAGTTGAATTCACTCCAAACGACAAGTTTCAACATTCATACCCGACGACGACAGTTACGAGTTAACCCCCCTTTTCCATAATGTTGCCGTCTTGTCTCGGTTAGTAGGTACTAATCTACCGCGTGATTTATTAATAACAAAAAAAAAACAACCATTCGCCTTCACCTCGCTGTCAAACTCAATAAGCATTGCAAACGCACACAAACAAAGTTCAACGCTGGATGAATGTAATTTTGCATTCGTTGCAGTCATTACCATTACCGAACGCCATTGTTGCTGTGAGCACTTGCATGCACATTGGACCATAAAAATAAAAATTAAATTCATTCATTCTCAGATCATCACCGTCATCATCATCATCAGCAGCAGCATCTGATGTTGCCATCATCACCCGTTACAATGGCGCATTCGATATGGTTTCTCCTTTGGAATCTGTCTGTGTCAGTCGTCTGTCAGTGTTGCAGTTTTATTTCGCTATAAAAATCAATTAAAACCATTTATTAAGTGGAGACTATTTCTTCTTGGCAAACTTTGAAGATGCCAACTGATGATGACATTTCGTCCACCACACTCATAAAAAAAAACAAAAAAAAAAACGAGTCACTGAATGCAACCATTTCAGTAAAGCTAAGGTCAATTGATAGAGTCACCCAAGCCAGTGACAGTGACACGGGTTTCTAAATTGCTTTGCATTGTATTTCATTTTAAGTTCGAAACAAATTCGCAAGCGCTTAAGTGGCATTATAGAATGATTCATTAGGTCATCCCTGTTTCAGTCAGTTTTTCGGTCAAATAGGCGGGCTCTATGGATGGTGTCAACCACAGCCTCTCCCCACCCGCTGTCAAAGCACCCTGTACAAATATTTGAATGTATACATAGATAGGTCAACCATTATTGTTTAACGTTGTAATTAATTCCTATAATAAAATTTGTTTAAACCCAAAATATGGTTATGTATTTCGAGAGTTGAAATTTAATTAGTTTTAAGGTAAACAAATTTACTTTAATCTATTTTCTAATTAAAGTGGAAACCTTTTTTGGGCTCTTTTTACGGAATTTGGTTAATTGGAAAAGTTTCACAATTTGATTTCGCAATTATTGCTAAAAGCTTTCTACATATTTAAGTTTATTTCGACATTATTCAAACCAAACCCGCCTTATGTCAAACAAGCTTGTCAGCCTAGCTTTTTATAGATTTTAACGAACGTACACCCAACAGATGTGAATGCCTTTTTTGGTTTCGTCAAAATGGATCGTTCACTTATAACGTACCTTATTTTGACAGTTGTCAATCCGCAAATGTGTTCCAATTTAAATGCCAATGTGACATGAAATAAATGGTCAAATATTGCAACAAGTGGTAAGGTTGACTTCGTCCATAATAAACGTGTTTTGTAATTTCATTTCGTTTTCGTTCATGGGGTACGAATGTACGAATGTACATAATTATGTAGGTATGTAAGATCCTAAGCAGCAACGAGATTTTTTTTTTTTTAGTTTGTAATTTAAATGCGAATGCGTAAATTGCAAGCGAATTGAGAGAAAAACAACAATTTGACATATTGTTTCGCTTTCTCATTTTGACAGCTAAAGTTCAGTCAAATATGATACATTCAGTACCCCGCCATTATGAACACTGTCATGATTTATATCATTTTTGCAAAATATGGTACAAAATAATCAACTGAAACCAGGTACGTACGAGTACTTAATATGGGTTTTCCGATTTATTTGCAAAGTCAACAGTCTCCTTCAACAGGATACACCTTTTTGTAGGATGGCGTTCCTTGCCACACTTAAAAAAACCTTTAAATATAATAGGTTCAAGAAATGTTAACATTCTTCGTTGAGCGGTAATTTTTTCAGACCCCTATTGAAAATGTTTTCAGACCCCTATTGAAAATGTTTGGGCTTAATTAAAATCAAAACTTTATTCTCGAAGAAGCTCAACAACACTAATGCCAAAAGAAAATATTGTGGATGTGTGGAAGAATGGCAGTGGCATCAAAGATGTGATAAAAGAATGATTTGCCTAACTTAACAGTGTCTTAAAAAGAAAGGAAATTTAAAACAAATTAAGCTTACGTACATTTACTAATTACAAAACAGAATAAAAAAATACATCAAAGATGTAAAAAAAAAATATTGTTTTAATGTAGAATTTATAAAAGTTAAGAAAAGTTTAAAATTGTAGCATTTCAACCGTGTTCATAATTTTTTGGCGGGGTAATGTAGTAGGTCTGTTACCGACTTTCCGCACCAAAATACACAGGTTTTCAAGATTCAAGGAGTCGGGGTACAAATCTCAGAGAGAGAGAGAGGTAAAATTGGTCAAAAGTACAGAATCGCTTTGAATAACAAATAAAAAATGGGAAATGTATAAGATTAGACATTTTTCATAAAGCTGCCCAAAGAAATTTCTTGGGCTAAACTTCGCAGCATGGGAAATTTCTTACTCTCTTGTGTGAACAATTACAAAAAAATCTTCGTACAGGAACAGGATATGACTGATTTTCGTAAATTTTCGTAGTTTTTCGCACCTGTCGTACAGGAACAGACATAGTGTGAGTAAACAGTTCTTTACTTAGACCGGCATTTTTTTGCATTTCTTTATTCTCGAAATCCGTCCAAAACACATTTCCATATTTAGTCTCTGTATCGGTAATGACAGCTGAATTTCTACGATTTTTTTTGTCAACAGGTGGAGAGGGGCTTTGCCAGAGATGCTATAATGAAGCAAACACTTATTATTTTAAATCCGTCAGTAAATCCATTTTTTTTTTTTGCACGCGTCTGTATTTTAATTCGGACGTGTCTGTGAAAATTATAAAAATTATTTCTCGGGAAAAAAGACATATTTCCATCTTCCATCATCGGACTTTAGATTGATTGGTGTTAATGAATAAAAGTAACCCGCTAGCACGTAATCCATTAGCAGGTATTCCGTTGATTACCCAAACGTTACTGAGTTTCAACAAAAAAACATGTCCCGTCTTTCGTGATTATTGATTTCGGTGTTAAACGCAAATTCAATAAAAACAAAAAAAAAGGTATCAAAATATACAATCTGCAGATTGATGGGTAAAAGGAATATTGAAACCTGAAAATTATATTTAATTCTATTCAAAATTCAACTAGTATCAAGTATCCAAAGACTTAAGTTCGCCTAAAAGGTGCTGCCTTTGGTAGAGAAAGACGCAATGTTTACGAATTTATCAGTTCAGAGGCTGTAATTATTAAAGGACATTTACCACAAAATAGGAAGAGACCACTTAAATCATTTAGAACGCGTTCATCGTCAGTGATTAGTTGTTAAATTAAAGAACCTTAATTTGTAACTTACTACTTGAAGACAACTAAGTTGTAAAACTTACCTGAAAAGATAAAAGAAAAATATATATGTAGTTAGAAACTTGTAATAAGAAATATTATCATAAATCGTAGAAATATATAATTAAAGAATATTTTTTAAAGCCCAGAATCAGTTAAAAACATAAAAATGCTAAAGAGTACGTGACTAAAGGTACGTTTACATTTTTAACTACAAGAAAAATTCTGCCAAATGAGCTGTCAGATGTGACTACCGACCAAAAAAACAATCCGTCAAAAAAAAAATTAATCATGCCGATTATGGAATCCGGCGGATCAGATCCGACAGAAATTATCCTCAATTTTAAGTTTTTCATACTATTGAAAACGCCGGTAAGGAAGTGAACGGATGACCGATTCGCACTCCATACAAAGTCTAACGTTTTCAGTACGCATCAAACTAGCTTCGGATTACAGCAATAACGGTTGGTAATATACAAAAGAAGAAATGAATTGAAATGATACAAATTCTTACAGAACACAAACAAATCGGCCACAATTCCAAGCGATGGTGGAATGCACGAAAAAAATCCTGACATCGCAAAAAATCTTACAAAAAAGTCCCGAAATTGTTCAAAGGTTTTGGGAAAACTTAACGGAATAAAATAGTTTGGGGCCTCCTTTCGGAGTGGAAAAAGGTAATTTCGATAGCTTTTTTTTGAGTTTTTACAAGATACGTACCTATCTGTATTTAGGTTTGGGCGGACTACAAATGATCCTTACGGAAGAAATTGGCCCATAATAAACGTGAGTTGAGAGCTACTGGTGGTGGGGAAAAAAAACAACGAATCCATTTTGTATTTTTTTTTTCTGGTTTTTTTATTTTTTTTATTTTGTATACTATACTTTGTATAAATTAACATTTGTATAAATTGACATTTGAAAATTTGAAATTTTGACAACGGATGATAGCTTAGTTTCGCAATTGATAATGTAGTTTGATAATGTAATGTAGTAGCTCTGGGGAGAAATGCGAATCCAATGTGGATCGGATGTACTCCCGGGGAGTACAATCCGCCGGATTCTATAATCGGCATGAATATCTGACAACGGCCCTGAATTTGTTTCAACCATATTCAGAGAAATCAAAAAGAAATCAAGTTCTCCAATCGAACACTAACAGAACTCGTGCGAATAATTGGAGAAACTGTGGATGAAGCGGTTATTACCTATAACAATTCCACTCACTCTACTATTAAAATGAGAACATTTGAATTATTGACAGGACACTATTATAAATCTATGCCATTTCCAAATTTAAAAAATTCCAGTCAAAAGCAGGTCGTACTTGCGCAACAAGAGGTCCGTGCTTCCAGATATTTTAACTTTATGTAATAGATTTATGTTGATAGATTTATGTTAAAAAAAAACACAAACAAAGTAGGTATACGTACATTAATTTACGCATGCGCATCAGATTTCATTATTTGTCTCGTTATTCGTTGAATTGTATTAAATGCGTGGAATTTTGGAATTTGTCACTCTGTGTCTATACAATTCAATTCAATTTTTCCCAATGTAGTAAAAGTAGAAACACCTATATTATAATGTATAGAAAGCCATCAAGACTCCTTTTTGTGCATAAAATCAATGGTTTAAGTATAAGCTCAATGGTTTATTTTGGGGCATATTTCTAGGATCAACCATTTAATTTTTACTTTCACACATACCAATTTCCCTATACGTATCCGCTTTTATTTTATTTAATGCGGTTACGTGATTTCTGGATATATGAACATTTGGGTAGTTGAAATTTATAAAAAAGAAACAATAAATAAAAAACTGTACAATGTAATAAAAATTGATAAATTTTGGTTAAATCTACACTTTATTCTCAATGTTTCTGATTTTATTTAGATTTTTCTGAGCTACATTTTTGGAGATAAGGTAGTGGGACAGACATTTTTTAAAGTTTTTTGAAAAAGTGAAAAAGAGAAACAGTAAGCCAAAAAAATATTTTATAAATTTTGGAATTCGTGTTTTAAATAGCTTTCACTTGACATCCTACACGATGACCTCAAACATATTTTTTTTAACTCCTCGTTTAACCCCCAAAACTAGCCCCTCAACGACGAAATTCAAATTTGTAAGTTCTGTGTTTGGGCCACTTATTGCTACAACTGTTCCAAATTTAAATAGTCTACACGTCAAATAGTCTCTGAGAAAAAGGCATGTGACAGACAGACACCGTTTTTGGGTACGGAAAACTATGCTACTTTATAAAAAATATAATCTCTGATGTAAATGTTAATGTAAATGTACAAACATATACATATGTATGTGCGCGTGCAATATATTTGGATTTTCGTGTAAACCAGCACTTATTTATATGTACAGATCGTTCCCTTGAAAATTGTAATTTTGTTCGGCGAAGTGGTTCATTGAAAAACGATCCATGAAGTAATTTGGGGCGGTCCTTGTAATATATTCTGGTGACAAACTCCAACGAAACTTAGGTACGCTATTTGAAATAAAGGAACCGTCAGCATTGCTGTGTCTCTCTCTCTGATTTACAAGTGCTATAGATCAATTTAAGGCGGATTTTTGAAGCTATGCAATTATGGTTGGTTATGTGGATAACGTGAACTTTTCCTAGGCGCGGTCTGTTAAGCAATTTTGGCGATGTGCCATTTGAGATTTATGCAACATTCAGGACGAAGTGTTGAAGATAGATGGCAAGCTAGTGATAGCTTGTGCAGTTTCCGTGCAAATGTGATTCATTAAAACAAAATAAAAAACGAAAAACCTTCTTTTGGACACACCAGACATTTCCAGGCAAATTATTTGGTTAATTGTTTAATTTTAAACCATTCTTAGAAGCAGTGTGTTTATTCTTCTATAATTTTGTTCGTTACCACGTTCGTCCCCCTGATGAGCATTTAACAAAAAAAAAAACTAAATTAAAAAATTACCTTTTAGCGTAAAGAACGAACGGTTTTTATTATTTCCTAACTTGGCTATAAAAAATTAATCTACAAGTATAAAGTTATTGAGCCGATAAAAATTTATAAATCCAAAGACCACACATGCATAAAGTCGAATGGTTTTTTTTTTGTTTAACCACAAGCACAGAGCTAAGCGGATCAACTAGGAGTGATGCTAATGTACCCATGTATATAAATAAAATGTCGTCAAAGAGCACTCATAAAAAACATTCTTTTAAGATATTCAATTTAATGTCTTCCCACGGAGCTGAGTGGCGGCTATCTGGAAGATTTATGTAAAAAGATTTATCTTGCACGATGATTATGTTCTCATCAAATTTTACCATAATAAATAACTCGTTTTCACAAATTGACAGGAAACTCAAATTTGTAAGCAAAACAGATCTCTCGCTCTCACGGTTGGCGGTTATCGCATACAACACGTCGAATAATAAATGAAATTAAATTTAAAAATGTATGCAATGGTGTTGTCACTTAGTATCACCATTAGTAAGGTCATCGATTGCAATACATTTATGAAGTACAAAAAAAAACCTTGATTACTCACAAACACAACCAAAGCGACTGTCGTTACTTATAGATCGCAGTTTGAATTTCAATTAAACATGTAACGAGTGTAATAGTAGCAGAATCAATAAGATCTTCCACTGACCAGAGCGACGCGACGCCACCAAACAACAAAAAGAATAACATTCCAGCTACACTCACTGTATAGCACGTGTAGTTATCTCATTCTAAATAATTCGAAAACCAATGCGACACCCTGTATAGTCTGTAGAGTAGAGACAGACAAAGCGACAGCTTGTGATGGCGAAATAGGAAATTCTGATAAATAAAATAAAAACGATGATGATGTCGTGAGATCATATGATCACTATCATCCGGTTGATGATTCACCAAGATTAGTAATGCTCTACACCTCATACGAGTAGTAGGCTGGATGTTGTGTGTACATCAGTTTAATTTTGCGATTTAAATAACAACGTTTTCATACATTGTCATTTTTGTTGTGCAAGTTACGACTAATTGACAAAATCCCGCCCAGGGAGTGTGATTTTTATTCATGGGGAACAACAGAAAAGCAAACCCATTTACAGTGGTGGACACGAATTGAGAACACTTCACTTTTCTCATTTTCTAATCTCGTTCTTTAAGCTACAAATACATTGACCTTTGGTTTATGAAGTATATATGTATTGTCAAGTATGTTAATTCAAGTACATGTCACACTGGACACATATTTAGCAAACTTATAAAAAGATACTTTTCACAACTAAATCGTTAATATTTTCAGATATTTATGTATTTTAAAGTGTTAAGAATATAAACATGCTCTTGTTATAAAGAGAAAAGAGCTCGAATTTTGCAAATGAAGGCTAAAGGAAATAGCCACTCGAACAGTTGTTCAAATTTGCCAATTATTGAAAAGTTCCAAAAAGAAGGATTTTAATGCAATTTCAGTAACTTTCAAAATATTTGGCTTTAGGCAAAAAATTTAAAAATAATTCCTCAATACCAAAAAATGACCTGATAATACGAGTACATCGCATAAGACGCACACATGCGTAAGCCATCTGGACCGACGATGAATAGAGTTGTTTTGGTTCGAATCAAATGCAAAAAATATGTACCGCGTTCTTAATACACGCAGCAAAAAAAGAGAAAACACGATAGTGGGTGTTTCATGGTATTGGGGTGTCTTCTACTCACACACTAGCCGTGTTTTTTTGAAACGTAGCTAGCCAGTTGTTCATTAGAACGATAGCGATCCCCAGCCAGACGAACCCAGCTGACTTACTTCGAAGTTGGTGTGTGTGTGATTTCGGTTATATGAAATCAGCCGTTATGTGTGAACTGTCAAAGTATTCGGCATTCAACCAGATTGATTTTTTTGTTAATTGTTGTGAAAACAATTAATTTCGGTAATTTATTCAATGGATAATTTACAAAAAGTGGTATGAAAACATAATAAAGTTAATTATGTTTGTGAAACATATTTTAGTAATTGAAATTACATAATTTTTGTAGACGGCAGTCTGTCAAATGTTCTACAAGTCGCTTTCAGAGTCACCTTGCCATGAGATATCGCAAAATTCCTAGCCAGCTGCTTTTAGGTGTGGATAAAATCAAGAGTTGTAGCCAGCTGGTTGTTGTATTTGTTTTACGTGTGAAATTTGACTTTGCTAGAAACTACTGGCTAGCTACGTTTCAAAAAAACACGACTAGTGTTGCTCTAATAGTGAAATCATGATATTATTTGTAAAAGAAACTTTACTATTTGTATGGCAGATCTGCCTAGAGGTTACTAGTGTTTTGGATTGGCCTGCACAACCACTCGATCTGAATCCGATCTACCGGAAGCAGTACAGAAAAAAAAGGGTCAGTTTTGTAATTTACTCCTTTTTCCTGAATGAGTCGTGGCCAAAAATTAAATTGACATTTTTTTATCTTTACATGTAGAGTATGTACATATGTGCATGTTCGTTTGTACATATGTATGAAGTACCTATAGTTTTATGCACATGCGTGTTTAAAATATAATAATAAATAAAATACAAATAGCTAAGCAATGATTGACTGAGACTGTCTATCTATTTAAAAAAAAAAAACCTTCAAATTTTCTGTCCACCACTGTATGGGCATATGTAGATTTTTGTGCAATTATCTTTGAAAGTGAAACTGTGGCCTCTCAAAGGTTGCGTAGATATCCGAAGTGATATCAGCACGTTCATCTTTGTTTGTTAACATGCTGTAATCTACAAATGTATTTACATAGCTACATACGTTTACTTGTAACGGTCATATATGAATTTTATTGCAAGGAGAGTGTTGCATCCGAACTACAACCCCTAATGCATGAAATACACAAAAGAGACACAACCATTTTGGAAGTTATTAACATTATACTGCACTCCGCAACCCTTGATTTCGGGGTTCCTCTACAACAAATCCCTTTTCTTCCTTAATTTTATGGGAATCTCCAATTTTTCCTTAATTGACCGCAACTTAATTGTTCTTTTATCATTTCTTTCACAGTGTACTTTAAATCGCCGGCTTGAGGATCTTATAAAAAGTCTCCGCGTTTATTCGTATGACGAATTTGCTTCTCCATCACCCTCTGGACCTATTTATAAGAAAGAAACAGCGATTGACAGTGGTATTTTTTTTTTGCTTGCTGATAATTATGGAATAGGTAGATATACCTTTACTCAGCAGTGTTTGAAAATCTTGTTTGTATATGTATGTATTTTAAAGGGATGTCATCTACATATGTACATATAAGGACAATATGCACGCAGACCTATTAATCTATGTACTTTGGTGTAAGCCGAGCCGACACATTTGCTGAGTTAGCGATTTGTTGCTGCACTATACGTCGATTTAAATCTGCCCGTTACTTTTGCGAAGGGTAGGAATTGGGCATATTTAGCTCAAGTCGATCTTCATCTCGAAGGATCCGGTCCGAGCAAATGACGGACATTCACTAATAAAGTGCTAAGCTGTCTCTACAGGCTGAGGACCAATGAAAAAGGCATTCCGATGCAGCTCTAGCCAGAGGACTAGGTTTTTCCTTTCCTGGAATCAGAGCAGATGTCAATGTATTTGCCATTCCAACTTTTGTTAAGTGCAATGTTCGCTGCGTTAGCGATAGCATATAGCTCTGCCTGGAAGACAGTTGAGTACACGGCCAATGGGATAGATTCTTCTGCATGATCTTCGTATGAAATGATACCTGCCCCAGGGAGCTCAACCATTAAGGATCCGTCAGTGTAGAGATTATGCTTCCCAGTCAGAAGCCAGACCATTGAGGGCGATTTGAAAGGAAACATTGAAACCTACACTCTAATTTTGAGCTTATAGTATTCAGAGCCCCTTACCACCCCTATAACCCTCTCCAAAGATAGTTTGCCTCCCAAACAGTAGTATACCAATGCAATACGCCGCGGATAAGTGGATGGAGCGGAAATAAGAGTGAGAAGGATCTCTATAGCGACTGTGGATGTCCCCTTATAGTCCCGCTAATGCTGATGCACGCAAGGTGCTGAAGTTTACCAAGACTGTTTTTGTGAGACTTTGCTTGTCTTGTTTTCGACTTTCCAGAGCAATCGTCTTAGGTTGAGTTGCTTGACGTGCTTTTTTCCAGATGCTCATCAAATTCGTTGTGGAAAATTCAAGTTCTGGGTGAACTGATAAATCCCATCCCTTTAGTACAAGTGCAATTCGAAGCACACTGCATGATGATAGGAAGAGTACAATCGCAAAATTTGGTCTAGATCAGCCATCAGTCTTCCAACCAAATAATTACCCAAACCGCAAACTGCTGAAGCAATTTTGAAACTGACAGAAAATTTATCTTGAAATAAGATTCGTCATTCGTCAATGGATGGCAAAAAACTCCAAATTGAAGTACCGATGAAGTTGGATTCCACGGATATTTAAGATGCTTATTTTGTTTTACCTTCGTTGACCTATTTAATCGCTGCCACAAAACAGGCCGAGTTTCAAACATAAAACCTTTTCGAATACCATTTCAACCGCTTAAGTCATCATTCGTCAGAGCCGAACACATTTGGCGGTGGTCTCGAAACTAGACATGGCTCAATTTATATCATCTCAATTAACATATTTTAGGTGAAAGTCGATGGTTCATCGAGAACCTAATAAGATTACAACAAAGTAGGCTAGACAAGACTTTATACGTGATGACGATGTAGACGATTCTAGTAGGAAGCGCCGCCATTCAATGAACTTAAATAAAGGTCATTCTCGATTTATATTGGTCGAATCGAATATTTAAAGCCTCAAGTTTCCCTAAAAAAAACTTTAGTAGAAAGTTTGCAGTCACTCAAACTGCTGCGTTTACCTTTTTGTGTCGAAAACACTCATTTCAAAGAACCGGAAAATGTCCCCAATCGCTGTTAACAAAAACAAACAACAAGCTGTCAAAGTGGGAAATTTAACGTCACAAAATGACCAACATAACAGTAAACACACATAAAACAAAATGGGCCACCGCACTTAAAATTTTATTGCCCGCAGCCACAATATTCATCATTTCACATTTTCGCAAAGCAAAAGAAGAGAGAAAAAAAAATTCCATTTCAATTTCAAACACAGATAAACACCTTTTCCCAACCTTTCTCCCCGTTTTTTCCGCCACACTGCGCCGCGGCGTGTCCCATTTTCCCAAACACCACAAGAGAGTGGAAAAAAAAAACACACAGAAGAAAACTCTGATAGTTCATCTCTAATTGATTTTCTCTCGTCTGTTGACAAGACAACAACTTCAACCTTTTGATCTCTCGAGACCGAGATGTCGGCGTGCCCGAGGTGGTGTTGCCATTTTCCATTTTCTGATTTGGACTTTTACTTTTTTTTTTCTCTGTTCACTTGTTTTGCGAATTCCCGCAGACAAACGATCGCCGCACTGTAAAATGGAAAATAGTATAATTTATTTATTACGAGCTCAAGAGACGCCAAAAACTACAAAGATTGATGAGGTGAGTGAAAGAAGGCGAAGATGGCAGGTAAAAGGAATGTCACAAAAACCTATTTTCTCATTCATGGGTTTTGCTGTGGTATAACTTTCGATGAGTTTGTGTGGATCTTCTTCGCTGTGGGCCACCACCAATCATCATCTTTATTATGTCTGTCCTCTCCTCATCTACATATTCGTATAATTTAATATTACATACAGATATATTTATGTATCTCTAATAAGACCGAGATGAATGGTGAGAAAAATTTTCATAATTAAACTGCGTTTAGATTACGAGACGAATTGAATCAGAGCCACAAGATTGAGCCGACAAAAAAGAGGAAAATGGCGCCTTTTCCAGCGAATACCGAAAATTATTATACGAATTTATTTTTGCTAGATCTTTTAAGGAGTTTGCTTTCTCAAAGCTAATATGTAAATTTAAATGATTATAGCGGTTACGTGCTCAGCCGCACCATTGCAATCGATACCTAAGCGTGTGTTGTGAACGTGAAATTATAGAGAAAAAAAAACTAATACTTATGGGAGTGGCATCTGCCTCACGATCGGATGGTGTATAGTATATGCTAATCAGCGGGGTTATGTAATATATTGTACATGAAGTAAACAAAGACATATCGATGAGTATACGAGAAATTTATTCATAACTGTTTTAATGGTCTATTAGTTAATTAAATTGCAGTTTAAAAAACTAAGCGGCTTTCATTTCAAAAGTTGTAAAACTTAAAGCTAAACTGTGTAGGCCTTCACAATTCACAATTCAATAGGCCTTCAGAAAAATTAATATAATACAATATGTGCTGCTAACAAGACGAAACCAAGAAATTGTAGAAATCAAAGACAATAGAGCCTCTAAGAGCCGTTCGACAAGTCAGTGACTAATACTATATATAAATCCGGATCCTTGTAGCATTTTGATTTTTTTTTTTCTAAATACTACTATGTCCAAAAACTAGTCGGAATTTTTCGATTTAAATTACGCGGGTAAATATTTTCGCTCAATATATTTTTTTTAAGTTGCTACAACTGTTACTGACTTCCATGCCAAATTATATGTCAAAATATTCATTAGTGTTTGAGTTACGCTTGTTTTTGTGCGACACAAAAAGGCGATTTTTACAATGTCTGAAATTATTCAACAAAGAAGTGCGATCAAATTTTGTTTCCTGAATGGAATAAATGCTGCAGAAACGTTGAAAATGTTGAAGTAGGCTTACGGGGACCGAGCTCTACCAATATTAACAACATATGATTGGTATAAATTGCTCAAGGAAGGTAGAGAACGCGTTGAAGACGAAGAGCGCCCTGGTCGACCATCGACCTCAACTGACGATGTTCACATCCAAAAAGTAAAAGAATTAGTACTTGCAAACCGTCGATTAACTATAAGAGACATTGCTGATGAAATTGGCGTATCAAAAGGATCAATTAATATCATTTTGAAAGATGTTTTGGGCCTCAAACGTGTCAAGTCTCGATTGGTACCAAAAATGCTGAATTTTCTTGAAAAACAGCACTAATTCCTCGTGACTTTTTCGCCAAAAATGCAACCAATATCGTTCCGCAACCACCTTATTCACCTGATTTGGCTCCGTATGACTTCTGGCTATTTCCAAAACTCAAAAGACCACTCCGAGGAAACCGTTTTGAGTCGATTGAAGACATTCAACGTGAATCGGCGCGCGCTCTGAAGGCTATACCGGACGAAGACTTTTTGGCATGCTTCGAGGACTGGAAAAAGCGGTGGCATGAGTGTATTATATCGGGAGGGGACTATTTTGAAGGGGACGAAATTGATTTGGAAGAATAAATAAAGATTTTTTGATTTATAAAAAAATTTCGACTAGTTTTTGGACACAATAGTACATATGTATTGCATTCTTCGTAAGGCTCCTACTAAAATTTTCTAAACATCAGTTACATATATTTTTATTTCGAGTCTGAAACCAAATGGAGATGGGAGAAAATTATAACGGTTGTGTAGAAGTGGTCTACGAATCTGAAGCAATGAAGTTTGAAAAAATAAGAAACCACCGTGGCGTAGTGGTAAGTGCCCTTACACGGTCAAATTTAATATCATTACTGATTCAGTACTGCTCAATTTATTCGAAGAGAGGAAAAGTGATTTATTGTTTTTGACCTTATTGCGAAGATCAACTATCAATTAGTAATTGAAATTTATCAATCAACTTTATTAAATGGTATTGTGACTGTCAACTGTCAATATTGTTGATACATTCTGATTTTTTTTTTTTAAATCTATTGTGAATGAAAAAAATCTGTATTATGAACAACAATTTTCATCGATTTTCTTGTCAGCTGTCAATTTTTCTTTCAATCGTAAATTTGCAGTCGATGAGTTTCCGCTAGCTAAAAGAATTACTAAAAAATGTGAGTTTCAAATTGAATAAGTGATAAATCCTTAATTTTTTTATTTCCAAATGTCTAAAAAAGTAGTAAGCAATAAAAAAGAGCTATGCAGCTTTGTCCAGTTGATGGAAGAGAACGTGGAACTCGCCAAGGGAGAAGCTGTAGCAAATTCAAAGTGGGAAATAGTTGCCGTAGAGCTGAATAGCCTAGGGCCTCCACAACGAACTTCAGAAAAGTGGCAGAGAGTATGGCAGAGAGTAACTTTATCCATTTTGGGCACACATGGTTTTCAATAACTTCAAGAACTTCTTTTAAGACAAGCGATGCAGTTGATTGTGCAATACCAAGATGGAAGTCGTTTCCCAAACTCAACTGGTAGTTCCCATGTGCACAGAATCTTGGCACTGTTGCTAGTTTCAAAATGTTTGGCAAAGCTCGAATGTTTTTGCAGGGCTTCAATTTGTCCTCAATTTCTTGGAATAGATCAAAAAATGCATCCTTCGATAGCCGGAAGTTTTTCAAAAAACTAGAAACGGAGTAGAGCACGTACAGATTGATTAATTTTTATCTGAAAATCGACTTACATTTGGCTTTCTAATTCCAAAGGATTGGATGCATCCCTCAAACTTCTTCGCATTCTAACCATTTCGTGGATAGAAGGATCATTCAACTCCTCATTTTCATCAAAAAATAGTTCAGTTGAAGTCATTTTGTATTTTGTTTTAATTATTTATTTTGTACGTTCCTCAAAAAAAAACAAACATCTGTCAGACGCACATTTCCATTCACAATAAAAGAAATATTTTGAAGGCATTCACAATAGCACAGTATTTTATCAATTCAATTCCACAATACCGATTTTTATTTGAATTGATAAATTCTATCAACCGTCAATCGGTTGATAGTTGATCTTCGCAATAAAGCTGATTAACTTCATTCATGGATCCACTTGCCTTGCTATAATTTTGGCTATTTCCGTACAGAAAAGTGTTAACCGACGACGCGACGGTGGGTAAAAACTTGGTTGCGAAATCGTGAACACATTTTCGGATTTAGTGCCACGCTTATCTGTGTAGGAGAGGTTGACAGTAACCTTGAGGTACATAGCTACCTGGAGCCGTAGCCCCCCTGGTTAAATGTTTACGTACAAAATTTAAGTTTTTCTGACGCTTTATTTCTCTTGATTTTTTTAATATATGTATTTGTGAATTTGTGGGATTCCACAGTTCTGGAAGAACTTCGAAAGACTCAATGAATGTACGCAGGACATGACTTTCTTCAACACAAACACTTTGCGGCGATTCCGTGTTATCACTTTCCATTCTTAAAACAGATGTTACTGCACTAACTTCACTTATTCAAATGAATAATGATAAAGTCGTGAATCGTGATGTGAATACCTTACATGATCAATACTTATGACAATATTGGCAGTAATAATGCTTTGAAATCAGAAAATCCGGATTTTTGTCATTACTGCCCATCATTCCAAGTACCTAATGACATTACTATCTACCTTACACAATTATTATATTATTATAGTGTAAGAGCTTCTTTTGGACTACTACGCAGGCTGCTAAGAACATCTGCATGGGTAACCTTGACAGTTGAAAACCAAATCAGTTTCGATATTGAGGTATTCATGAGAGCAACTGGTACCGCCTTAGTAGTGTCTTCAAAAAAAAAAACTCTTAAATTTCATAGACTCGCCTCTAACGAATCAGTCAATATCGGGACATTTATGTTTCTAGAAGAGATCGCAGATCAAATATTTCAAATTATATATATCTAAATCTCTATCCATTCAACTGAAACGATGCCAGCTATTGTCATTCCACTTTCTTGATAAACACAATTTATAGAGCACTATAACATTCTCCGCAAATATAATTCTTTTTTTTTTCCTTTTTTTATGAATTTAATTTTATGGAGCATTCAAATTCCAATGACATCGGTTACAAAGGATCGCACACCTGATGACATTTAGCTTCAGCACTCTACGTAAGCAGACAAGCAGATATGCTAAGAATTTCATAAAATTATCTCGCAAATTATTATCTGATATCTTTTTTTATTTTATCATATTTTCGCTATAAATAGCGGGGGTAGCGAAATAAAATAAATTCTGTCGACTTTCAGCACCGAAAAAAGTTGCGTAATTTATTATTTTGGCCCCTCCAACCACCGCTGCCATCCATTTTTCATTTCAATCAAAATCTTTGAATTCCATTCCTCCCGACAGTCATTAGTGGCGCGTATACGAGTGTACTCGTATTCTTTGGCGTATGAATGAGGAACGAAGTCGTATTCGTTCTCGAGTATCTTTAATGATATTCTTTGTGCATTTTTCAAGGATGATGAGTTTTTCGTTTCCTTTTACTCTCTTGTGGGCCAATCCTTATCAACGGTTTTCAGCTAGAATAGAACTATTATTATTAATGGCTTCCTTTCTCCATTTTTGGTTATATAAATAAGAAAATACCACAAATCAATTCAATACGAGTGCCATTTTATTGAGATCCAAATATAAATCCCTATTCACTGGTAGACACGAGTTTGATGTACATTTGTATGTACGTGTAGGTACAGCAAACATCGTGATGTGAAGTTATACATATGTATCTACCTGTAAGGATAACAACCGCTTGATCGATCGATTTCTCGTCATCAATGGGGACTCGTCTCTTGGCAGTTGATTACCTTTCTGTGTAAAAACACACACACAGGGTCTTTTGAGAATAAAAAGGAATTTTGTTTTTGCAGACTTTACTTTGTGGATAACCTAATTGGCTGTGGGTTTTAAAAAAAAAAATTGCAATTAAGAGCAATTATTATTGATAATTTTAAAATCGCCAACGCATATGATAGAACATGTGAATTGGCATTTAATTAATTAATATTAGTACTCAATGTATGATTGCCTGCATGTATGATATTGATTGCACTTGATTGAGATGCGTATTTTATTTATTGCGTTTCTTTTAATGTGTTTTTAATACATATATTTTTTTTAAAAAACACACGAGTTATTTGTTTATGTTTTCAACAAAAGGTTACGCTGTTGAAAACACTACATCATGTTCTGTGTATGTTCATTTCCACTAAATTGATTGAACTGCAGTTCCTAAAATGTTTTTTTTTTTAATTCCCATGCAAAAATATGCAGGTTTCCCAGGGTCTATGTACGAGGACGGTAGGATAAGTACTTAACCTTACCGCGCGATGGTACCAGTATCGCAACAGAGATTTACTATCGTTTCTAGTACATTCTCTTAGACAGCTACTGTCAAAATTTCAGCCGAATCGGACTCGTAGTTTTGTTTTGACCACGTGTGGAAGCCAACTTGTCCGCGAATTTTAGAAAAGTGGAAAAAGAGCAATATCGGTTGGTGATTCGATTCCAAATTGGCCAAATTGGTCGAATTGCACAACGAACTGCTGCCCCATCCACCGTATTCTCCAGATTTGGTCCCGTGCGACTTTTTTTTGTTTCCAAACTTGAAAAAATTACTCGCCGGGCAGAAATTTGAGTCGAATGAGGAGGTCATCGCCGCCACGGAGGCTTACTTTGCAGACCTCAAGAAGACCTATTTTGGGATGGGTTTAAGAAGTTGGAGCATCGCTGGATCAAATGTACCGAGCTAAAAGCAGACTATGTTGAGAAATAAATCAACACTTTTCCAAAATTTTTGTTTTTCTTTTGTAGGCTGGACCGCTCTCGTATAGTCCCACACAGGCCTATAAATTAATTACGTACATATCGATACCTTCCGGCAAGAATGTATTAAGCGACATTTTCAAAATTTTACAGGAAACCATAAAAACTTCTTGCTCAGTTATTTATTTGTGTATTTTAACGAGTTAGACAGATTTTGAAAGGGATTTTCAACACAAAAAACTTGGGATATTTGCAAAACCAAAAATTGAATCAGATAAGAAGTTTTTGTCGCTTAATACATTTTTGCAGTCAAGACAATGTCGCTTTATACAATGGTAAATGGCGCTTAAATCATTGAAATGGTCACAAAAAATAGGTAGGTATCGATATGTATGCATTTTAGGACTGAAGTAAGAATTCAAAAGTATAGGGTTTTAAAAGTATACTTTTAAATGTTCGTATTAATATTTCCAGTATTTTGACTTCTACAGTCTATTTAGCAAGTCAGCGCGCAGAAGCAGGTAAAAGGAGCAGGTAAAATTTAAACTCATTTATCTCGAAACTATATTTTTCTGCACGGTGAGCGAGAAAAAAAAACTGTTCGACCGATTCGTCACAAATTTTAGTATGTTATTCAGTAAACCAGTGCTTATCGTCGGAACTAAAAAAAATGTTTTACGTTGAATATTTCTTACTTTTTACATACAAAAGGTAATGAAAAATGGTCTTTTTTCGAAACGTACATTTCAACAACGCGCCATTTTGTCGATTTTAAAATTTTTTTTTTCATTCTATGTAGTTCCTGCGATAACTACATTCATACTGATTAAAATGTTTTTTGTTTTGTTTGTTTTTGATCAGTGGAAGAGTCAAAACAAATTATTATTATTGTTTTTTTTTTTTTTAATATTTTTGTATATTGTTAAAGTGATAAAATATATATACAAAGCTTAAAACTGTTGCTCATTATTTTCATTAACAAAAAAAATCGTAAAAACTCGTCAAATTCAAGGGCGCTAGACCAAAAGGTCCCCTTAAATGCAAATACCCACAATTCTAAGAAATTAAATTTGTTAAGAACTTATACATATACATATGTATCCACGCTTATTTCTAATATTTACTGGTAAATGTATGCAATGTATGTAGTAAGCGAATGCTTAAACTGGTATACTTTACTTAAAAAATTGAATTTACATTAAGAAATCAAAATTATGTATATAAAAGTAACTAGTGTGCCTGTGCGGGAATTCTCGGAAAAGAAAATCCAAACTTCCCATTCAACATCCAAACCTCCCATATGATTTCCATCTGTCAACTGATGGAAATCCCAGGAAATCATACGGGAAGTGTTTATTCTTTTGGGATTTCATTGGGTAAAATATTTGTTTTGATCGGTTTTTTTAGTTTGTTAAAATTTATAAATTGAAAATGCAATTCGTCAGTGCTCGAGGAAATTCTCTTTCCTTTGACACCTCATTTGTTTAGATCTGTTAAGTATGAGAGCCGCAAATGGTACCTATACTACTATAAATGACAAATTTTTACCAACTTTTCAGTTAGATCACATTTGCAAGTACTTCGAAGGAATTACAAGTACAAGTCCCGGGGCTGGTATTTGAAACTTTTAAGTACAAGTACCAAAGAATTGTATACTTGTACTTAAAAAAAAATACTTCGAGGTAATTGTACTTTTACTTTTATATTACAGGTATGGACCTACAATGCAAAATCTATAGACTGGAACTGTCACAAAGAATGAATAGATTTTGACATCTGTTAAAATATTTACCGTCAGCAATCATTAAGAGAACCAAGTCTCGTTCCTCGCCCCTATTTGTGAGCGTGTTATATTTTCGGAGCAAATTGAAGTTCACGACAAATGATACTCTTTAATGCTTGTCGAACATTCAAAAGAGGTGACATCGTGAAAAACTTTTTGGTGTCTGCTGCCAAAGCACTTATCACTGAGCCTGCATACAAAAAACAAATTAAATAAAATAGTACGGGAACAGACTGTTACATGTATGGTAGTCCCACAAGTACCCGACCTGACGTTTATGAACGTTGTTTAGTATTTGTTTGACAACCATCAATAGTAAACGCTCAGTGAATTTGTAAAAATGAAAAAAAAATTGGTCATCGGATACAATACTTTCATTTGAAAGGTCCAACCAATATCAAAGCCGTTCTAGTTTCTATTCTATGAGACTCTGCTCGTTCGCTTACAACAATAAAACATATGGTGGCAGAGTTTAAATAAGGCCGTACCGGCTGCCAAGACGAGCATCACAGAAATCAATTGAATCCCGTCAATTTTTACGACGTTCACTTTAATCGAACCGATTAGCTTAAGTTGAGGAATTCCATACATTATCCCTTTATGTCTATTTCGATCGCAAGAAATAGCAATAGAAGGGGTTGACGTTTTGCATCCATGCCTAATGCGGTAAAAGACGTACAGTTCTACATCAAAACGAACACACATACACACAAAACCCCCTCATTCAACCCCATTTTCTGTATAAAAACTGTTTACTAGAACACGTGACAATTAGCACTTTAATTCTATGACCTTGTCCGGGTGTTAACACGGATCCGCTTCGGTCATTCCAGCATTTTGCGCTAGTCATTTCGCAAATAGCTACCATAAACACTTTATGGCGAAACGAAGTCGGTGTAAACAAACAGAAAAAAAAAAAAAACAAATTCCTAGTTCAACTGTCACTTGCATAATGAAATCCAAACCAAAGCGCAAACCATTTCGAATTTGAAAAGCAAGCCAGGATGAATGTTGCTCCCCAATGGACAGCATGGCGAATTTGTTATTAAACGAGTCCGCGCCGGCCGGTAAGAAAACATAATAAAAACAACAAATATCGACCCCATTCAGCGCACACATATTTCATTTACCTCAGGGGTGAACAGAAAAAATAAACGACCCCTTTTGATATTTCACCCAATCATGTTCCGCCTACACGATGATTATTTGCAAACAAAAACAAAGATATTGACGGAATAAATTCATTATAATCCATGAGTACATTTTGTGCACATGAATGGACCATGCCAAAGGGGGCTGCAAGGGGGATGCTTATACATACTCATGTACTCGTATACTCACATACTCGTATCTTGCATGCGCGAGTTATATGGTCTTTTAATTGAGAATACTTGTGTGGAATTAAGGAAGTTTTATTTTTTTATCTTATTTATTCCGGCAATTGTTCCGACACGCGAGTTACGTAGTTGTGACTGTAAAGTTGCCATTTAAGGCGATATCGAGTTAAAAATGCAGTAAACTTTGCGATCACGTAAAGGCATTTATGTCGAAATTACTGTTGTTCGCGTTGACACGATTGCTGTGGAAAGTAATTCAAGAGATAAGCAGATACATTTCATGAATAGGAAATTTTATTTTTTTATTTCCTCTTTTTTTATTCAATAGAAAATTAAATATTTTATTCTGCTGAATTGAATAAATGTCACATTCTGTTGAGCTTAATTTTGACAGAACAGTCATTTGACAAACTGTGCAAAGATTTAAGCCAACTTCTTAGAAGAATTAAGAACGAAATAAAATTAACAAAGGAAGAATCGATGATATTATTTCAATTCGATTTCGCTGGAACTCGAACCAATGATTGTAGTTAACCGTTTCGGTGCGGCTGGAACATTCCTGTACCATCAGAAGTATAAACATCCCTAACAACCACAATTTTCCTCCGTACCAGATCGTCTTCCAACTTTTGGGTAACGGTATCTTAACATATTTCCAGTTTTAAACGTCATGTTTATTGTGCTTAACCGTTTATTTTGAAGGTTATGATTATATGTAATATGTAATTCACTAAACTTTTCTGAATATGATCCTCCGAAAGCCGTCCGAAAGGGTTAAGTGAGGTTAGGTAATGAAAATGAGTAGACCTCGTAAAAATCAAGCAGCATGTAGATTTTGCAGATTTTAGAGATTTTCGGACGTGAATGCATATTCAGCCGTTTTCCAGAAATTTTCAGTAATTTTCGAAGAAGTCCATTTTTAACAAATTTTCAACATAAAAAACAGAAAACAAACGTACTACGAAAACGACAACACTTGGCTATATTCAGTATGCTTCGATTTGTCGCCAGCTTCAGATTTGTTTGTGTATTGAACGACTTGTCGCATGCGCTGCGCATTCACTACACCAACAATATGTAGGGACGTTCCGATACCGCCATGGTATCGATACTTTTACTCATTACTCGTATCGAATCAAAGTATCGAGACTACTCATTTACTTGCATAAAAGTATCGAGTATGTACTCGTATCGAATCAATTGTGGATACACAGAACTAGAAGATTTTGTGGCAATGAAATGACAGATGAAACGGCAAAAGAGTAGGCAAACGTTTGCACTGACATGACGCAATGAAGACATTCGGTGTCCTTTTCTTTTTACTTTGTTGTCTTGTTTTTTATATGGTTTGAGTATGTATGTGGGAAAGAGAAGTTTATAAAAACATAAAAATTATATATATTGTAACCTAACGGAATTCAAGTGTTAAGTCCCTTTTAAATAAAAATATTTATATGTACTTGGAATTGGAAATACTTTTTACTTGGAATCTGGCTCCGATACCAAGTAACTACACAAAGTAAAAAGTATCGAGTACAAAAAGTACTTGGATCGAAACAAAAGTATCAAGTATATACTCATATTTACTTCCGCGCGAACGTCCGCGCGATAACAAAACTGTAACAAAACTTCTACTCCTTCCTATACGTCCCGTCCGGGTACCCATCAAAGAAAAACTATATTGCTCTGCGTGCCAACAGGTAGTTTTTAGCGCATTTTGAAGAAACGAGGTTGGAGTCCAGTGCTTTAAATGTGGCTCAACTATCTGATCTTGCTGCTTTCTTACTGTCGTACCCGTACATACCTATATGTATGTATGTATGTACGTAGATCTCACATTATTCTATGCATAATTCTTCACAGGAAACCATCTGTAAAAATGGGCGTTAACTGTGTCGGGGTTGTCTAAGACTTTTCTGCCCCGTATGGAGACCCTGAATTTAATGAGAGTGTGTCCAAAGAAGTGAGCACCGTGGTGTAGTGGTTAGTGCGTTGGACTACTATGCAGTGCAGCCCGGGTTGAATATCAGCCCGGGTCCAACGCATTAAAGTTTTTTCACGGTGCCACCTCTTTCGAATGCCTGACAAGCAATCAAAGAGTATCATTTGTCACGATTGAGCTTCTCAACTCGCCGTTCGGAGTCGGCAAAAACATGTAAGTCCCTTCCATTTGTGCAAAAATATAACACGCACACACAAATGGTTGCGAGAAGCAGGCCCAGGCTCACCCCGAACTGTAGCGCCACCTAAGTAAGTATGTAAGCAAATGTCCAAAGAAGCGAGGTCTCCAACTGTCATTCTCTCTTAATATGAGAGCTCATTTAGCTGCCGTGTGTCTTATTGTGAGTTCTATAGGTGCAAGGTGTAACAGCTTTTTCAGGTCATTGTAAATAGTGACAAACCATTGAGAATATAACTTTCCCATAAGAAAATTCTCAAATTGAAAATGTTAGTCGAATTACAATGCAATTAAAAAAAATTGCTACACAGTCAAATAAACAGTTCACTACAATACCCTTGCGAGATCCTGCACGGTGAACCTACTCTGGGTACCTGGCCAAAACGACATACCGGGGAACGAGAGAACAGATGAACTGGCAACGACAGAGGCAAAAGACGTGGAGAACTTCACGTTTACCATGATAGGCACGGTAAAACCGCGTACAGCCTATATTTCCAAAACGCCATACGCTTATGTGTCAAAACCAAACTTGTAAGACTGCCAAAGCCACGATAGAAAATCCGAGCCCACAACGAGCAAGGAAAGTACTAAAAATAGGTAGAGCATAAAAAAAACTGATGATGGACGTGTATACGGGACACATCCACTTGAATAGACATAAACAAAGACTGGGACAGGTGCAACATAGCATCTGCTCGGGTTGCGAAGAAGAGAACGAAAGCATCAAACACTTCCTTTGCAATGGTCCAGCTTTATGCTCAATAAGGCAAAAATACCTGGGAAGACATATCCTACATATCCAATCTGGGCCGACATCGGGAAGAATTATCAATTTCTTGAAAACACTTAAGTTCACACGATATACAGAGCGCTTTTCTTGAATCTACATTCACAAACCCTTCACTCACACAAACCGCTACCCTTTCTTTCTCAGCACAGTTCCTGAGGGGTAGATACACAGCGGGCCCGACTCGCGGTCTACGTGAATAGGAGAACCACCCTCTCAAACGAACCAACCAACTTCTGGAGAAGACTTTAGAAATTGATCCGACGCTGTGTCAATTTTAGAATCATAGAATTCCGTATGACATTGCAATGATATCAAAAACTTTAACTTCCCGCGTTCTGTCTAAAACTAAGGTCGCAATAAACTTGCTTTCAATCTGCTGGCAATTTGTAAAAAATTAAAAATAAATGCGATCTGAGGAAATGTGCCACTTATGGAGAGTAACGTTAATGAAACTCTAATTGCTTAAACACCTCAATAAACAAAAAAAAAAAACAAATAAAAATGTAATAACAAAGTAAAGCTCAAGGTACACATCAGGTTAACGAGACGATCACATTGAACGATCATAGAAATGCGCATGACGTTCACATCTCGCACCTCCGCTCTCGATTCGTATCGTATCTAAAAATAAAAAAAAATTCATCTAATTCCAAACGTAAACACATCGAATTTTAATGAATGAATTTCACGTGAGCGCGCTGCGAAATTTATTCGAAAAAAATCGAAGAAATTTAAGAGGAAAAAAATCAACAAAACAACGGGCATTCCATACCCCTACACCTATTGAGAAAACAACGGTCGAATTGGAATTACAAAAAAAAAGCCAAATAGACTATTGGACGACGACGAGCGTATCATGTCGGACGGCTGCTGAATCATCAACGCGTGTTGGGCAATAAATATTTCTTCGCGTCGTCATCAGGTGCCCGCTGATCGTGTGAACTTGAAAATTTATTTATTCAATATCAAGTTTAATAGAACAACGGCAAACAACAAATAGATTGACACTTCCTGGTTTGGAATAAAAAGAAAGACACGTGAAATAGCACATGATCATCTGTCAAGTTGGGCATTTAGATGGAAGCAGCTCTTAACTCCTCCCACAAGTCAGCTTCCTACTACTCGTACACACACTTAAACTTGAACGTGAACATTTCCCTCTCGGCGTAGCAGTATTTGTCGTCTCAAGAGTTTATTATAAAACGCGAACACACACCACTCCTTTTCCCAGTAGCAGGGCATTGTCTTCCAGCATCACATTGTTCGGTGCAGTCATCCACTCACTGTTCTACTCACAGCGGGTACATATCACAACCATATGATTGGCCTTACACAAGCCAAGTACAAGTACGAGTGCACACCACAGGGATAACCTCCCTTCTCCCTGCAACCCCTTATCATAGAACAATCATTGATTTCCCACCCTCTCCTTTGAGTAAATTTAAAAACTGGAAATATAAAGTGCGAGTATTCCCCGCTTCCCTATCCAACCCATCAGCACGATCGATGAGTACCTATACCTCGCTTCTGATTCAAAGATAAAAATGAAATGCCTTCCAGGCCAAACGATGATTTTCCTCGCTTCTGTGGGTCGGCTGGCTGTTGGCTTTTACAATGATGTGCTAAACCCCATGGTACGAGTAACCGTCTAAAATCCACCATGTCGTCTTTTTCTTGTCTACAGAGTAGGCTTTCTACAATTCCGCAAATATACTCCGACTACCCCCCTCTAGAGTGATGTTGTTCATAAGGACTCTTGTCCTTTTATTCCATTTCAAAGGAGGTACAAATCGAGCGAAGGGAGAGATATTTATAGCTATCGATGAAATTGCGCTAGCTCATAGAATGACGGTGTTCAGAATAAGCTATATGAAGTGGAATTCTTCATTGTAATTCACACGAACACATACACATATCGTACACGTGATGATTTTTGTGTGAAAAGCCGTTCACAGAGAAATGGCCCAAACTGCCTACATTAGTATGTGTGTATGTATATGTCCTGCTCTAACCTTGTGTATAAAAGAAAACATTTACGACAACGATGAAGAAGTCTTTGGGTAAAGTGCCATCCCATTTCGATTGGGGGGGAAGGGTAGACTAAAAGAGCTTAAAGCAGATAAAATACTATAATCCTGTCCTTCAGATGATTTCTTTATAAAAATATTCTGTGAGATACGAGTATGACGAAATCTAAAGCCTTTCGTTTCTATTTACAGAAAAAAAAAACCCGTCGTAGGTACTCAGTTCAGTTGATGTCAGTTTTGGGGCTGGGTAAATATTTGCTTTTGATAAAATCAGGGAGTGATATTGGATTATCTGTAATCGATTCATATAATTTTTTATCGTTTCGAAGCAATTCTAAACAATTCGG
Organism: Brachyopa scutellaris; assembly: GCA_949775065.1. Classification (NCBI taxonomy): domain Eukaryota; kingdom Metazoa; phylum Arthropoda; class Insecta; order Diptera; family Syrphidae; genus Brachyopa; species Brachyopa scutellaris. Next base: position 106,869,459 of record OX459113.1, read on the forward strand.
AACAATTCTGAGCAATTGTTTTTGATTGTAGAAATAGGATTAAGTTGGAATATCAAGTAAAGACGGCTGAAATTAAATTTTACTTTACATTTTTCATTGAGCATACGGGTTAAGAAGTCGGAAAACAGTTGTATACAGCAAAAAGATACGACAGTGAAGAAGTGAAAGTGTTCCGGGCGATAAATATAATCACCCTATATACAACTGTCAAAGAACGACAGTTAAACACAGCCATAAATACCTGCCGGCCTATCTGCGTTGGTTCAGTTAATCCATTAATCACTGGAATAATATAACTCCACTTTCCAAGAACAACAAAATCTCTAAGAACATTGTATGGATTTATCGAGAGAAAGGAATCCATAAAGCATAAACCAACACTTTTATGTGCTAAGAAAGAAATTACACAATCCTTCAATCCAGCAACACAGACAAAACAGAACATATTACCGTAGTATAAAAGTAGAAACACCTTTATGTCGGCAAGTCAACATATTTCCACTAGAGTAATGACGGCATTCGGAAGTGCACCACCACCAGTCGAATCGATCGATTGAATTCACTTAAATGAAAGCCGCACCCAGATGCCTTCGTCTGCCTCTAAATGTTATTGCTAAGACTTGCAACCGCACCACCATCGCTACCGCAGACAAAAAAGACAGACAGACAACGTTTAAATTTTTGAATTTGTAATTATGCCATGCATCCATGGATAATCAGGAAAAACCCCCAACAGTGTTAATCTGTCCGTCCATCCAACCATTCAGTCAGTCACTCAATCCATCTCAGATTGGTGGTTTCGACTTGGCCCTCCAATGATGAATCACCATACATCAATATCCGACCGCGCAGTGGAATAATATTTTCCTCCTTTTTCAGGAAACAGATATACTCGTATATCAACTCGATGCACATATGTAGTTTTCACTTACCCGGCCGTATTTTAATAGACCGTGACTGAGGTGGCAGCCACCTACACCGGACACACGGACAGTGTATCGAAATTCAACAGACAAATTACAAAATTTGAATATTATCTGATACCATCATGACGGAGCACAGGGGATTCCAGCGATTATCTAATAAATTCACTGGTTTGCATATTTTCACTGCGGTTGAATGGGTTCTTTTTAACGATGCGATAGTTTGGGGTTTATTTCGTGATCCGCAATGGGATGGGGGTATGGCGTTTTCGCGAATCAAAATTTAATTCTAAACACAATATGTCATTGGTGTCGAATTGATTTAAACTCTATTCGGTTTCGTAGAATTAAATTAGATAGATTTATGTGAAACGTGCCACTGACAGTCGAAAGGCATCCAAGGCGGCGAATGTAAATTAAAATATTAATTGTTTTCCACCACAAAATAATTGTTTTCCAAAATTTGCTATATTTATACAATATTTTGAAAACCAATTAAGTTTCAGGAATAACTACGGAAACTGGAATTTCCAATGGAATTTGGAATGAAAAATGTTCTCTGTATAAAATTTTGAAAACAAAGGAAAGTCACAGTCGAAGAAAATAATGCGAATCATATGGAATCGTGCGAATTTAAAAATTGGTAGCTATTGTCTCCGCTTACTTTCGACCGCAACCCATAGAGTGATCTATAATCTAGGTTTCGAACCACTAAACTTAAAAGAAAAACTATCGCTCGAATTAGATGTTTCCCTTCATAGTCCAGTGCAATTAGCTTTATACCTCGGAACCCAGCTATAGTGAATGGATTTAGAAGTTTCGGGATTTTTTGAATCTCTTATCCTATAAAGTAAAAAGTTTACCTTTTGAAACCTTCCGCTAATGTTTTTTTTTTTAGGACATGTCCCATGAAAATGATGCTACTTCTAGTATAGAGTACATTCCTTTTACAGGTTCTTGAGACTAAATAACTTAATACCAGGAAAACTATATGCCCCAGGTAAAAACTTTGTATGGTGAATTTGTAGGTGACGGTATGACACATTAAAATAATATTAATAAAAAAAATTATAAGCACACTTTTCCGAGAAAAATACGATTTTCACTAAAATTGGTTAAAAAAAATTATGAAAATCTGTGTTAGAAGACCAATATCTCGAAAACGAAATTAAGGATGGTAATCATTTTTAGCTGTGATAAGCACTAATTAATTGTCTATGAAACAATCTCACCTTGGTTGCTCTAAGTTTAATACACTAGAAGTTGTACTAGAATAACTGTTGGTACCTACTTCAATGATATTTTTTAAACACCCTGTAGCTCAGTGGGTGTTCAAGATAGACCCCCCCTCCCATGCAATTTTTTTTATGGCAGGAACAAATGACTCTGATCCCAAAATATCTGTATGGTAATAAAAAAAACCCTGTTTAGTAAGAAAAAAATTTGATTTTTGATTTTTTGCTTTGAAATTTTGATTTTTTGCTTACATTTACGGATTTCAAGAATTGCGGTAATTTTTAATGGGTAAACTTTTTAGTTTATGGTATTATAAATCCAACACAAAATCAATCTTTAAAATCCATTCACTATAACTGGACTCCGTCATTTTTCATTTATAATAACTAATTGCACTGGACTATAAGTAGAGTAGAACAAATAGGAGAAACGATAGCTAAGTGTTTGCTTCTTTAAGAAGTGACATTTTAAAATTGACAGCCGCCTGGGTAATGGCCTCCAAGGCCTTGATTTCATACGCCTCCCAGTACAATTCCAATCCAGAGTCTGTTATTGCTGAAAACTGGACGTCGTTGCAGATCGGCAAGAGGAGCAGAAATGATTTTGCCTGTCAATGCACTTGAAGATATTGGATTGCCGTTTGCCACTTGGTGCAGCAGCAAGCAGGCCATTCGAGAACATAAATCTCATGTCGACCAAAACACGATTTGGTTGCCCTGCTGGTGTGAATAGCGGCGTTGTCCTGCTGGAAAACCCATTCTGTGCTTCGATTGCTTTCCAAAAAAGGTAAAAGTTTTGTTTCAAGAACACCAATGTACTCCTCACTATTCACCCTAGCGGATGAGAAGGCTAATGGAAATGTTCCCGCTAATAAAAGCCCGCCCCTTACCATCAGACTTCCACCACCAAAATTCTTGAGAAGTACACGGGATCCATCCGTAGATCTCTCCAGTAGTACTGGAAGGTATCTGGACCATCGAGGTTGAATTTTTTTTTTTCGTTAGAAAAAATTACCTTCAGGTAAGAAATGGCATAATAATAATAAAACCATAACTATGCAGAGAAGAGAGGAAACATATTTTTTCGAGCGAATTCTCGACGGGCAGCCTTATGGATTGTCAATTGCGGTATGGCCTTTATTTTTTGATTACGCAGGTGGTTACAGTTCTTGATAACCTATAATATGGTTGAACAGGACACATTTAAATTAAGTTCATTTTTGAACTGTTTCAAACTTTTTGTTGAGTTGCTTGCCGCCTTGACGATACAACGGTTTTGTCTTAAAACTTAAAGATATCTTTTTTTTCGGACCACCTTTTTTTAGAGCCATACGATCCTAATTTTTCAAAAAATTTGAAACCGTTACGTGATCACGTCCGAGCTTTTTTTTTACCAATATCACATAAAGACTGCCCTCCATCGTGATAATCAATAATTTTACCTCTTTCTTCTTCCGTTAAATATTTTCCGCGCGGCATTTTGTTAAACCCTTAATAAACTTCTTTATTTTTACCGTTGCACAGTTTTTCAAAAAAAAACTATCGACCACTACACCACTTAAACTATCGACTACACTCGTATGCAGCTCGTGGTGCTATAGTTATGAAAAAGGCCAAAACGCATTATTTATCTTTCCTTCTAAAAAAAGATAACGGTATTTTTCGTTTTTTTCATAAAATTGTTTGTGTTTTATTAATCCTTCGCAAAAAAACAGGTTCTGGCAAAAAAAAATTGATTTTAATCAAGAAATAATCAATAGCGGGATGGTGATATAGTATAGTTATGAAATGGGGTGTAGTAAAACTATTAATTACTATTTTAATGTTTTGACAGTTACACTAATTTACAAATAATGTCAATCTGTTGACGTTTCTAGTTATTTTCATTCACATATATGTACGCACTTAGAAGCATCAGAGCATATTAGTACTTACTTAGTTGGCGCTACAGCTCGAGGTGAACCTGGGCCTGCTTCTCGCAACCATTTGTGTGTGCGTGTTATATTTTTGCACGAATGGAAGGGACCTACAGTTTTTTGCCGACTCCGAACGGCGAGTTGAGAAGCTCAATCGTGACAAATGATACTCTTTGATGCTTGTCAGACATTCGAAAGAGGTGGGCACTGTGAAAAACTTTCTAGGTGTTTGCGGCGGGATTCGAACCCAAGACCGCTGGCTCAGTAGTCCGACGCACTAACCACTTGCGCTACGGTGCCCAGAGCATATTAGTTGCAGATTTAAATGCTCAGCTACTGAACTCTATTTTGACACCTGTCACTTTGACAGTCAACAAACTTCAAAAACATATTCAAGAACTTACCAGCAATAACGGTATTGGCGGCAACTTCCTTAGCGGCCGCAGCTGCTGCTGCTGCTGGTCCACAATGCAAAATATCTGACAGCGACAAAGATGAAGCAATCAGTTGACGTTTCTCTTCGAAATTTAGATAATCCAGCGAATTACTACGCTGCGGTGTAACAGTGATTGTTACAGACTTCTGCATTTTGGCAACAACACACAATTGTTGTGTCGTTGGATCCTCTTCTTCTGTGGTGGGGGAGCTCAACTCCACCGAATTCGGAGCGAACTGACTGCCCGGTCCGATGAATTGGAATTGTTGTTGTTTGTGCGATTCTGGGAAGTTGGATGAAATTGGTGACAATTGATAACAATTCTCATTGTTTATGGCGGCGACTAGATTCGCTAAATTATTACGGCTATTGTTGATTACATGCTGTTGATGTTGTTGAAGCTGCTGCTGTTGCTGCTGCTGTTGCTGCTGCTGTTGTTGTTGATGCTGATTGTGCTGGAGTTGTTGTTGCTGCTGGTGCTGTTGCTGCTGTTGTTGTTGATGCTGAAGGTATTGTGCAAGAGGGATTTGCGGACCAAAGGTATTATTACTATTGTTATTGTTGCTACCGTGGGTGATTTTATTACTTCGCATAGACATAACTTGGGTGGATTGCTTGGGAAGGTCCCTTGACGTATGTATAACAATTAAAACCGACCACGACACGTCGTTTTAAAACGTCGTTAATCTCAATTGGTGTTAACGAGTGGCAACGGTAATTATTCGGCTATCACACGCACAGAAGACGCACGCGATTCCAGGCTTGAACATGCAATAAAAATTACAGCTGGCTTTATGTACTGTCAGTCAAGCAATTGTTTCAATTGCTAAACGGTTGACTAATGAGATGTGGGCGGATGGTTTACTGTTTTCTTTTGTGTTGACACTGACACCTCTACTCAGTGTGACAATTTCATTTATTCCAATCCGTCTTAATGGAGATTTTGGCACAGAATACAGCTGCAAAGTTTTGTTTGCTTTTCGAAAATCCGTTTGCGGTTCCTCGCCGACTGATGTTTGGTTCACGCTCTTCTGCTATTTTGTTTGTTAGCAAAAAAAAATCTACACATTCCATCTAAAAATGTAGAGAACGTAGACGTGGAAGAAGGAAGAAGAAAAACTGTGTCAGAATAAATATTTTAATTCGCCCATAGAGCATCTATAATACCTTCGTACCTCTCTTCTTTTTTTCTTTATCTCTCTCTCTCTCTTTCCTTCTATATTTTATTTTTATGGTTTTTTTTCAAGTCTAGGCAAAATCTTTTTGATTTATGGCGCAAACAAAAAAATATATAAAATAAATCATCGAATGCTGTTTTTATTTGTGTTTGGGTGAAATTTTGAATTTATTAGTGGCTTTTCCACGAGCTTGATTATGAATGCGAAATCTTGATAAAAAAAACAGTGTTTTCTGCATTCTAGAGTAAAAGAAAAACAAAAGGGAAAGCTCAGCACAGTGTAAATTTAAAATCATAAAATTTGTCAGTAACACGGTCCCGAACATGAGTAAATTAGGTCAACCAGCCAAATGCCCATATCGAATCATATTCTACGCTTTCATAGAAAATACTTAAAAGCTTTAAGTTTTATTACTAATTTCTTGAAATATAAGTCACAGTTTTCACCGCAATTGATTGATTGACAATAACAATGTTTAGTCATCCGACAATAATAACAATTAGAAGTCAAATGGAGTAAATACGATTTAACGACTCATAAATCTTAATTCCAACGAATGTCATGCTCTGTGTTTGAATGAATCGAATGTCGATCTTGCATTTGTTAAAAGTTATTAACTGTCAAAATGATAGAATGTTTATAAAATTGAAATAGATTTCGGTTTTTGTATTTGCAACAGGATGCTCATCGAGCACGTAGTAAATTATTTGGTTTAAAGAAAACCACAGCTCTCTATTGAATAAATTGTCTTAGGTCAAAACAAGGTAGTGATTCAATTTGACAGCTGTCATCGATGAACATTTGTTAGCTCATGAGCTAACAATTCGAATTTAAATTACATATGTGTATATCCAAAGATTACATATCGCATATGTGCGCCCTTGCCATACGGCTGAAAATAATACAGCTATACCTGAGAGATCCAACAATGCCCATTGCGTCTGCAGAAGACGTTATTCATGGTAGCACAAGCAAAATGCTTGAAAAATGGCTAGCGGCAAGCCAGATTTTGCACCATGCCCCATCTATGGCACGATTTAGCGACTTTCCATCGATGGCTTGCCAGGAACTGCCACTTTCGTTAAAATTTGTTGTACGTTGATGAAATGATAGGAAATTAAACATTGACATATCATATGTATATGGACTGCTAGTATCCAACTTAGCGTTGATTCCAACATAAGCACTATCCCAACATAGTCTTACCTGGTTCTGCATAATGCCCATAGCATTATTCGGCAGTTCCTGACTATTCGTTGCATTATCAGGACCACTAGAATCCTAAGTGCGGCTATAACTTCTGCCTGAAAGAGGCTGAAGGCATCCGGGAGTCTTAAGGATACTTTAAGCTCTGTGTTCATGCAAAATATACCAGTCCTAGTTTCTTTTACAGTTTTAGATCCGTCCGTGAAGACTGCAGTGTCTGTATGCCGAGTAACTGTATTATTCGTCCACTGTTCCCGTACAGGGTTTTGTTGGCTTTACCATAGCCGGGTAAAAATAGAAAAGAAACAAAACCAAAGGAAACAACTTTCTGTTTTGTCATCACGATTGAAAAATAGAGAAGACACAAAAATTAGAACCGTTGCAAACTCACTTTTATATTTTTTATCAGAACAGTAAGTCCTATCTCCGCTAGTAGTAAGTAAGCAAAAACAACAACTTAACCAAAGTAATGAATAGAAAAGACACAAACGAAATTCAAAGGAAAACAAATTTCTTTTCTATCATCACGATTGAAAATAGAACAAAAAAAAAACAAAAAAAAAAGTGCCTCCACCAGGAAACGAACCGGGAACCTATGAGATGAGAACCCGACATACCATACACTGAGCTACTTACTTACTTAGTTGGCGCTACAGCTCGAGGTGAACCTGGGCCTGCTTCTCGCAACCATTTGTGTGTGCGTGTTATATTTTTGCACGAATGGAAGGGACCTACAATTTTTTGCCGACTCCGAACGGCGAGTTTGAGAAGCTCAATCGTGACAAATGATACTCTTTGATGCTTGTCAGACATTCGAAAGAGGTGGGCACTGTGAAAAACTTTTAGGTGTTTGCGGCGGGATTCGAACCCAAGACCGCTGGCTCAGTAGTCCGACGCACTAACCACACTGACCTACTGCCCATCTTAAAACATGAGTATCCAATTTGGTATATATTTCTCTGGTAACACTTTTAAAGCGCACATTTCTCAGTACAACCATCAAGCGGTTAGACATATTAATGTCAAAAATTGAGAAAAGTAATGGTTACACTAAAGAGTCAATTTGAGGGAAAAAGTGTCGAGATCGAAGCAGTGGTTGTGCCGAATATTTGCGTGGATGTGTTACCAGCCGCAGACAGTTGAGAGCAGTGAACACCATACTTGGGTGGTCGCTACAAGGTCCACATCTGTCGAGTGGTAAGAAAACCATTTCCAGCACCTACTTCTGTTCTTCTTCATTTCTTAGCACTGCTCTGATCGAAGACGAAATTTCATCTTTCTGGTCATTGGAAGCCATCGGGACCAGAAAAAAAAAAGGCAGAGAATAAACATACAGCGGATCATTTGACCTCCACCTGCATCACCAAGAAGGGCACCCGTTATGAAGCCCTCGCCCCATGTGCCATTTATGTTCACATGAAATACTTTAGGACTCGTTTTCTTTAGTAGATATAGAAAAGCTATGTGCAGGTTTGAAACTTTGCTACATGGTTGGTGTTCGAAGCAAAAAAAGAACAAAAAATTATTCCAATTTGACTAAGAAAATTAACAAAGAGAGGGGGGCACATTTGAACGCTGGGCAGCTTTGAACTTTGCCAATAACAACTCAATTGATAAATATTTGAAAGCGTAAGCCAAAATTTCCATATGGCGATACTCCCACTTTTCGGGGGTTCCCTCAGTCGTCGTCTGCCAGTAGCGGGGCGTGCAGAGTTTATGCGCACAATTTTATTGTATATTTTTATTTTTATAAGGGTGTTAAACATTTTTGGTGATGATCCCCATTTGTGAGTAATATTTATTGAAGGCACCGTTTCATTTGGAATAAGAATTTTTTGCTAAATATTTTATACATAATTCGTTATGCTAAATTTTGTATCACTATGCATGTTGGGGCAGGTTTGAACAAAACGGGCGGGGAACTTTTGAACACGTTCTAAGCTGCATACTTTCTCATTTAAAAGTTGATTCTCTTTTTGTTGAATTCTTTTCTGATGGTATAATAATGTTAAGCAATTACAAAAAAAGAACTACCGATACTAACGCAAATTACATCAAGAGCGCCATTCTAGCGGTAACTCAACACACCAGATGTTTAAGTTTGATTTTTTTATCAAAAAAAATAAATCGTTTATTTAAAATGGTTTTTATTAAAATACAAATATTTGATTCGTTTAAAAATAAGCGCATAGCCCCTAATTTGTTGTCATAAACCATTAAAATAGCTACAGTTCAAAAGTGCCCCAGACCTGTTCATAGCTGCCCCCGGTTGGGGTACATTTGAACATTAGGACTTATTTAAAAAAAAAAATTAAGTTCAAAAAAACTAAAACCCGACTACGGGAAAAACCAACTAAAAAGTACGAAACAAGTTGAAACGAAACAATGATTTTCAGAGTACAGCTGTGGTCGCATGCCGCTTTGTCCAATGAATGCGCAATTATATGAATACGTTATTGTAACGGCAGGCGACCACAGCTGTACTCTGAAAATCATTGTTTCGTTTCAACTTGTTTCGTACTTTTTAGTTGGTTTTTCCAGTAGTTTTTCAGTAGGACACTCTCCGGATAAAGACGAATCCAACGACACCTCATTTGTTGAAATCGGTTCCATAGTTTAGGCTGTACGAGGTGACATCCTTACATACATACAAACAAACAAACAAACCCAGCCTGTTAAAATCACAACCCTTCCTCTGCGTGGTCGGGTAAAAAATTAAATAAAATATAAGCTTTTATTGAATTTACACAAATGCTGGTTTAAATTGAAGGGTAATTTCACTTCCCAAAGTGTGAATAACTTAAAGACCAATATTTCAAATATATTGGTGTTAAGAAGCCTTTAAAGGCAAAAATGCTCAAAGGTGCCCCCTCTCCCCTACTTCTTTTCTTATGCGTTGTTGAACGCAACCACTTTGCAGGTTATCTGTAGCCAATATGAAGGTAAGCTATTTCAGCTTTAACATCCCTAACGACCACAATTTTCTTCCGATTTAGTTGAAATCTGTACCAGATCGTTTTCCAACATTTTAGTAACGATGTCTTAATGTATTTCCAGCTATCAGACGTCAGGTTAATTGCGCTTCATCGTTTATTTTGAAAGTTTTGATTACATGTAAATCAGTAAACTTTTCCTAATATACTTCCCCAAAAGCCTTTCCGAAAGTGTTAATGAACACAGAGATAATGTACGTACACAGTTCTTTGTTAGTCGGACTGAATGACCAGTATGAATGACCCCAACATTGCACCAAATAAAAACTGCAATCACTTCCAAATTTTGCAGAGAATAAATAAAAAATAGTTCTGTTGTATTCGTTATTTTAATCGTAGAAAAAAAAACACATAAAATCACCATGAATAGCAATCAGTTCTGTTCACAAACGACTTAAGAAATAGCTTAAGTAATATACACTGGCCCGCACACCGAACCCTGTGGAACTCCTTTTAATTAAATTCAACTTGTAACGACCGCAAACATTTTCTGTCTGGAAAAAAACCAAGTTGATTTCATTCTGATTGGATTTACAATTTTCATTGAATCTCAATCAGTATTTCCATTATCCTTCGACAATGAAAATCGAAAAAAAGTAAAACTTTCTTTCAATTTGACAAAAAAAAATAACCAATTCCTATCCTAACGGTTATTCGGTCCACCACCAGCACGTCCCCTTCAAAACATCCCTAGAAGAGCAACGAAATTAAATTTCCTTGCTTTGTCTGCTGTATTTTTTTTTAGTCGATGGTCGTTGGAGTATCGGCAACCACTTCAGACATCGTGATGGTTAGGTATCCTTCTTGCCAGCATTTTTGCCCTCTTAGTCCTTCATTATTGATTGCACTGCGTTCGTACTTTGCTGCAGATGTACTCATACCTACTGAGTGTACATATTCAAGTTCCTAAATTATTCTTCCTCTAACAGTTACCAGGTAAAGGTATAAAAGTACATAAAGCGGTTTTTATTTTTACCTGTTTCAATCGTCCTTTCGGGCAAATGAACTTGAAAAAACACAAACACACTCAAATAAATGCTCAAATAGACGGGCAACGTGGAGGAATAGCCTATTGGGAATAGTGTCTGTCTGTGTGCATCTCGATGGAATTTATTAAGGGCTAGCAGCAGACAGACGAAGCAGAACAGGTGCGCGGCATTATTATAACCTTTCCATTGTGTTGTACGATGAATTTATTTATTTATTTATGAAGCCTGCCCGCCAGCCATGTTAGACGTGAGGGGAATGTACATATACATACGTTCTGTCTGTTTTTTTTGGATTGTATATAAATATAAACTGGGTTGCTTCAAAACCTAATTAAAATTTATTTAAGATCCTTAAGGAGGCGCAAAGAGAATAGGTCCCCCATCGTTATGGTAAATTAAAATTTGTGAGTGTATTTGTCTCTTTTATTTGACCCTCCTTAGTAGAAAATATGATAATGGTTTCTTGTTTTTGGAAGGGGGTTGCGTTGTTTATGTGTACATGGAACAGTTCGAGGGGCGTTTACATGTATAAGTGCTCTGCTCGGTTAGGAAATCTTCGCTTTTAAATAATCCGCGTTTAAGATTGGATAAATCAGTGGCTGTTCCGGCAACCATTTCATTTCGTTTTTATGGTGCAAATATTTGTATTCTTCTGTTAAAAGCTGGTGCTTATGCGTTACGTGAGTTTGTAATGCAACGCTGTCGGAGATTCGACAGTGAACGGTTCTGAAACTAAATGTTCAGCAGCGAAACGTCAGAAGAAGATGGTAAGTTAAGGAATAACAGCTGTGATGATACAAACCCGAGTTAAAAATGACACAGAAATAAAACGGTGTTTCAGACTGCATCACCACGTGCCTGTCACTGCACTCATGTCTGAAAAAAATGGCATTACTGGAAAAATTCACACAAAGACCGCAACTAACGTTTGAGAGCTCACGAATTGACATCTGTACATTAACATTACTTTTTCGACACGAACGGTCTATTTGTAATAGATTTGGTTGATGTCGGCTGTAGGGCGCACTGGAAACGCACTGAAAATGCTGCCCTGCGTTCGTTGTCGACACTGGTTCTGCATTGGATTCGCCTTGGGTATTTCTTCAGTGCAAGGAAAAGGGTTGCCAAACCGCCCTGTTCTGCATTCCACTCTTAGTGAATTCAACCACCAAAGTGGAATTAGATGTTATGTATTCCGAACGAAATTATGAATTGTGGATTGTATGTTCGAAAGTGAATATTTTGGTTTTCTACATTGCACTCGAAATGACAACTGTAAATTCGTGTTCTGCATTCCGAAAATTAAATTCACTTGAGTTTCTTGACGTGAAATTAATTCACATGTCGTTGTAAAGTGAATTCATTTATTAATTTGATGATCAGAATCGTTTTGATAAATGTGAGTAGACTAATAAGACACTTCATTTGTGTATTAAAATAATTTGTTTGTTTAATAGGCAAGAGAGTATTCTCTTGAATTACATGGAAGAAAATCAAGATTTTGCAAAGGGTTTTTGTAAAAGGACACAAAGCCTATACTAAGGAATTGTGGAGCAAGGTAGTTCAACGGTTGAAGAGTGAAGGTTTTCCAAACCTGGATGGAAAAAGATAAGAAATTGTAGTTAACAATTTTTATTAACAAAATAAAACATTTATATTTTTTAAGGGTCGAAGGTGAATATTTGTACCATCCAAGCAATCAATAATCCCCGGAATAACTTACAGTAGCCTCTCGTTAGCGTGAACACCGGTTGATGTGAACTCTGGATAACGTGAACATATTTTTTTTAACATTGACATCTCTAAAACGTGAACAAATCCTGAGCACTCAAAAACGTGAACTACAATTTCCGCTCAAAATAATTGTAAAATTCAAGCAAGATTCAACTTGAAATTTGTTTTTCTTTGTAAAACATCTCGCCTTGTACAGTTTTACTTAGGTACAAGTCAGTTTGTTCGTGGAGAATGAAAAGGCACTCTACGGCGCTATTTATCCTGAGGTTTGATTTGTATATTTTTAAAATGTTTGTCTTAAATACAATCGTTTACCTATAAAAAAGTTTTTAAATTAATTTCTCCTGTGGGATTGTCCTATTCTTTTGTTAAAATTCAACCTCCGCAAACGAGAACTCTCTCGCAAACGTGAACTAGCTTGGTTTTTAATTGTTCACGTTATCGAGACTCTACTGTATTTGCAAAAAGAGCATCTTTCTTCTTCCGTCTGCGTACTTTGCAGTTTGGTCCACTTCGAACAGAACTTGTATTGTAAAATATTTAATATCTCGCCGCGAACTTTGCTGACTGTTTCTGAATTTCGAATTCGATTTCAATCCACTTTCACTCGAAATGCAGAACAGGGCAAAATATAAAATCAGCTAATTTATCATTGGTTTTTTTTTTTTTTTTTTTTTTCATTGCGTTGGTTTAGTTCATTGTACATGTGTTTTTTTATGTTCGAATAGGTTGCTTAATGAAACAACGAACTAAACAAGTTCAAAAATATATATAAAAATATAAATATACCTAATGTGAGCAAATGGAGTTTCTTTTTGAGTTTCTTGTGTCATTGTTGCTAACTTACGTGAATGGTGATAAAAGCAATGGGATTTCAAGATACAAAACGGCCACTCAGTAAAATTAGACATCTGCTTGGATTTGGATGTACAGTGAACTCTCTCATAACCGGACACTGACGGCACCGAAAAATTTCTCCGGTTATGGGAAAAAAATAAATTGACATCCTTAAAAAAGGAATTCATTTTTATGTGATAAGCACAAATTACGCAAATTACCGAAAAATACTAATTTCTATATATGGCAATAGGGGGTACACACGATCCGACATATTTGACAGACTTGGTCGGATAGATGACTCACAGACCGATGTTGTAAGGATTCATTGTGCAGCATGTTGTCCGACTTCACTTTGCAAGTGGATTTGAAAGATGTCGGTCGTACTGACTCAGGATTGAAATTTTAGAAGAAAGAAAAGAAAGAAAAAGGAAGCTAGTTTGTGTACAGGAATGGAAGAAAAAGCGACCATGGTTTTCTTATGTCAATTTGCTAACAGAATTATAATATTGAATTCTCCAGGCTTTTTTATATTTGCAAATATTTTTTTCAAAATTCAAAATTTCCATACACAGCCATTTTTAATTCTCCGACAACAACCACACCCCTTGAAATACATTTCAGAAATGATATTTGCTCTTGGTCGGACAGATAAGCGTACGCATTATCAGATATGTCCGTCCGACCACCAAAATATCAACAACAAAAATTGAAAACCAGGCGACATGTCTGTCCGCCCGTTGTTTCTTGCGTTCACATTGTCAGATATGTGGGATCGTGTTTACGGGGTCCGCCTAATCAAGCTTAAAATTACAGATACATACACCTAACATACAAACCTATTTAAAAAATGCAACGGTATTCATTAATGCACATAGTTGTTGGATAATAACGCAAAGGCACAGTTTACATCTTTGTTTCGTTTTTTTGCAAAGTGTAAAGAAGAGGAAAACAAAACAAAAACAAAATAAAGTATGTAAAAAGTTTGCCATATTTAGATGTGTTTTGTCCATTTAAGAGAGAGCGACTTTCTATTGCGGTTACGGAAAATTGGTGTCCGTGTCCGGTTATGAGATAGTCCGGTTATGGGGGAATTTTTTATATGAAAAATCGTGTATTTATTTCTGTTCTTTGAAATCTGTCCGGTTATAAGAGGTGTCCGGTTATGAGAGGTGTCCGTAAGGAGAGAGTACACTGTACTTATTCGTGCTGAGCATTGTGTGAGCATGTGTGAGAATCGATGTTCTTCATGCTAAACTGTTTGAAAGGATTCCAAATCACGGGCTCAAATGTAAATAAACAAAAAAGTCGTCCACACAAACTGGAACTTATTTTGATTTTCAAAAAACTCGCTGTCGTGCAACGAAATAAAGATGCGTTTACCTAGCAGCCTTACACGTTAACATTTTCATTGAAGTCTAATAAAATAGTTTGGTTGTCCTGTAATGGCCGATACCCACACAAGCTAGCTAAGGAGGCGATTCTACCACTTTTTATGTCATCTTACAATTGCTTAAAGGAGCTTAAATATCTACGAGTACTTTTTTTTTAAGAAAATAATAAAGTTTTACGACATTTTGTGGAGTTAATTTTCTGGAAAACCACTTTGTTGCACCACCACCACCACACCACTCGTTCGATTCAATCAAACTCAAGCAATATGTTGGCTTTAGCTTTGAAGTCGAACTAAGATCCTTTCGCTCATTAATAAGTTATCAGTTTGTGTCAGTGTTCTCGTGCGATGTGTCTATCTATACATCCAAGGACATGACAAGAAGACAAACACTATACTCCTCGTCTTTTAATCCGAGTAAATGCTTCTGTAATAAATTCCATTTCAGAGGATTATAGATTTCCCACTGGGAGAAGAGAGCGAATAAAAAATAAACAAAAAAAAACTTATCTCAGCTCACTGGATACAGAGATACTCGTACTTTCACCAGCGCCAGCGGTATAGAGATACTTCAAGCGAAAACTGAGAGTGCCACCAGAGTACAGCACAGCCACCAAGGAAAGCGGGGCATTGTTGTCATCTTTCATTTTCAATTTTATTTTTTACAATCTTCTTTCGTACTTATTCCCATGCCAATCCCAGCAATACACAGATTCGCATTAATTACATTCTGTCCATTTCGTGCGAATGTATCTGCGGCGCGGCACGTCACACACGCGACAAGATGAAGAATTGGAAATGTAATCCATCCCTCTGTGTGTTTGCTGTCTCCTGTTTCAACTACTTGGAAGTTTCGCAATCCTATCAAATTGATAAGAAGTTGGGATTGCTTTCACATTGTCACACCATGAGAAGCAAACATACCCACTTGGATGGGGTAGAAAGAGTAGTGAAAGCTAATACTGCACGGAATACATACGTATATATGTATTAATTAAAATGGCAATTTGTCTTTTCCTTTGTGCTAAACTGTTAATTAAAGAAAAAAATCAGCGAAATGAGAAGACGAAGTTTTTCGCCATTCGAGATTCGCAAATGTTAATCTTGTCTAATTTTTTAGCAAAACTTTGAAGAGCTGCAGGGGCGTTGTCGCGAACTCACGTTGAATGTGCGAGTTTGGTTTGATTCAATGAATTCATATGAATTAATAATAAAAACAAAATTGTACGATGAAACGGGAAACATACTACATGGGGAGAACGAACAGTCTCCGGACTAACATATAGATGGCGGTACCAGACAAAATTCCATATGATATTCCAATAGTGGCACCCTTTAAAAGTTTCTTTATAAAATTTGGTAACATTGAGTCGATTAGTTCCAAAGTTATACTCATTTGCGTGGCACCACTCTTGTTAATGTAAAAAAAACATGGACAACAAGGAGCTTCGTATGTTATTCAAACATTATTTTTTAATGGGAAAAACACGGTCCAAACAAAGGGATACTGACCCGCAGGTTGCGGAGGGCACCGCGACCTAGAAGATCTATTTTACCACAGAGTCAGTTTTAGGGAACCAGGAGAGGCTCAATTCTTTTGATGAATTTGAGGATCTCACTGGTGGAGACTGTACGAAGTTCCGTAGGAGTTAGGATTTCTCTGTGGAAATGTTGTCTCCGGAGGGCACAAAGTGCCATGCAGTCACATAGAATATGTTCCGCAGTTTCGTCGTCTTCCATACAAAGACGACATTCAGTTTCCTGAATAAGACCTATTTTGTTTAGGTGATATCGAAGATGGCAATGCCCTGATAGAAATCCCACTTATCTTCTGGTATCATTTCTACTGAGGAGTAGGTTGTTTCTGAATTTATTTTGGAAGGGTAAAATGGCTCTTTTAGCCTGACGAAGACCCTGGGTATTTTCCCAATAAGAGATACACATGTTGTGTTTCCAACTTTTGATTTTTAAGTAAATAGCTGAATTGTGGAATGTTGCAAAACGGCTCAGGGCCGATGAAGGATTCAGCCGAACCTTTCCTAGCCAGTTCGTCAGCTTTTTCGTTTCCATCAATACCCTCATGTCCGGGCACCCACCAAAGTTTGACTTTGTTTCTGTGGGAGAGGTCTTGGAGAGTATTGAAGCAGTTCAGGACTGATTTGGAGTCAATCAGGTTTGAGCCTAGTGCTTTAATGGCTGCTTGGCTATCCGTGAGTATATGGATGAGGACACCTCTTATTCCCAATTTAAGGATGACGTTGGCGCACACTTGAATGGCATGAATTTCCGCTTGAAATACACTTGAAAAGTGTTACGGCGAGTCTGCACCGTTAAAATCAATGATTTGCGAGTGGCTCAGTGAATTTAAACGTCGTCGTACAAGCATTCATTATGCTGAAAGTTCTGGATGGCCGAGTGGAGTTACAACTTCAGAAAACATCGAGAAAATTCACCGCATCATTTAAAACTACCGAAAAGTAAAAGTGCGTGATATAGCTGACGTCTTGAAGATGTCACTAGAACATGTGCGGAATATCTTGCATGAACATTTGCATATGAAAACACTTGGTTCGTGATGGGTGCGATCTCTAACAACCGATCAAAAACCACGACGTGTGGATGATTCAGAGCGCTGCTTAAAGCTGTTCCAGTGTAATCCAAAAGAATTCGTGCGTCGGCATGTGACAATGAACAAAACACGGACACACCACTACATACCAGACTCCAGCGCAGTGGTTAGAACCAGGGGAACGCCGCCCAAGGCGACCGAAGACGCAAAAAACAGACAGGAGTTTTCGCCAGTATTTTTTGGGACGCACGTGGAATCATTTTTATAAATTATCTCGAAAAAGGTAAAACAATCTCAGGAGAACATTACATTGCATTATTGGAGCGATTGAACGATGAGATCAGGAAAAAACGACCGCACTTGAAGAGAAAAAAGTGCTCTACCAACGAAAAGGCACCAGCTCACACATCTCGAAAAGCAATGACAAATTGAATGACCTGGAATACGAAATTCTTTCTTATCCACCATACTCTGCAGACATGGTACCGAGGGACTACTTTTTGTTTCCAGATTTGAAAAGATGGGTCCAGGGTAAGGGTTTTTTACTCGAATGAAGAGGTCAAACAGGAAACAGAACCTTATTTTGAGGCGGTCGACAAATCTCAATATAGAAATGTTGGAAGAACACTGGAAAAAGTACGTTGAAGAATACAAAAAAAAATTCACAAAAATGTTTTTTTCATTTCGAGTCCAGGGACTTTTCACCCCATGTAGTAATATGCAGCAACCAAATGACCGAGATATTTTTCCTTTGGAAGGCCAATCTAATTGACTGTGCTCGAGTCCCTTTTTTATTGGATTTTCGGTGCCCTAGATGCGGAAATTTAGCTAAAAGGTGAGATCACAATGCGCAAAATGGTTTCCTTAAATCAAAATTATGGTCCACATTATACAAAATGTATATTTATTTCCAGCTATGCCGCGTGACGCTGGAAAACACGCGGTGCAACGTGCAATTTGGAAACAGTTCCTCCGAACTATTCCAAACATGCATCGGATTTTGGCAAGGAGATGTGCTGTCATGCGCAGGGCAGGTGTAAACACGGAAGGCACTATCTTTCACAAATCTGTCCAGCTACTGGGATACGCGGACGACATCGAAATCATCGCTCGCTCCCAGCGCGCCGGTCGTGTTAGAGGCTTTTACGGCAATTGAAGAATAGACACCTTAGTTGAGATTCGACGGAGGAAACCGCTGCTACTTCGGATTGGCAAAACAAATGCGTTCAAGACTCCTAACTCGGAAGACGAAATGCATGCTCTACAAAACATTGATCTGCTATATGGAGCCGAGTGTTGGACGATAAGCAGGAAAGCAGAGCAGATTTGGAATACTTTCGAGAAAAAAATTCTTCGTCGGATTTTCGGTCCCGTATGCGAGGAGGGCGAATGGAGGAGAAGATATAACCGCGAACTCTATGAGCTGTACCAAGATGTGGATAAAGTCCGAAAAGCCAAAACACGTCGACCACACTGGCTCGGCCACATCGAGCGAATGGACAACAATGCTCCAGCAAAGAGGATCTACGAATCACAGCCCTCGAGACGACAACGAAGACCGAACCTCCGTTTTAAGGACCAAGCTACCGCGGATGCCAGTGCGCTTGGTCTAGACAACTGGAAGCAGCGTTCCCAGGATCGAAGAGCGTGTCTCAGGCAGAGACTCTTCACAGGTCGGGAGCCCGTTTATGTAAGAATTATGTAAGAATTTATGAAACAAAAGTTGCGTTTATCGATACACCTTTTTTGAACAGTTGCAATTACTGAGCCAACAATGATAACATTTTAAGTGTTGCTTTTATCGAAGTTGCGCGTATCGAGGGTTGCTTTTATTAAGGTCGTACTGTATGTGCAAAAGTCGAACGTGACGAGTGTTGATTATCTGAGCTTCTTATCACTAACGTATGTAGTTAGTCGGTTTTATACGGAAGACAAATAAAGTTCAATGGAAAGGTTTCTGGTTTCTACCAAAAAACCACGCTAGGTCACTTATTTCAGAGTTCATTGGTACTCTCTGCGGACGACTCTTAAGTATTTTATATTAAAATGTGATCAGGTAGCCTTGCTCCGCATAAAAACTGTAGGCACCTCCATTTGAAAATGCTCGACTCCTTGCCTACACTTTACTACAAAAACGGATTTCAAAATGTGATTTTAACAATTTGCCTTCGTTTTCGATACCCGCTGCTAGGGTTTCCCCGCCTCCACCTCCCCACATTAAGTATCAAAATCGCACGTCCATTATCTGCCCCCGTTGTCTATGCCGAAATCATTAAACGAATTACGAATTACATTAAACCGTATCAAATGAAATAAAAATTGAAAATAAAAAAACTCATAATTTGCGCCAAACAGTGCATTAAACGAGTTACACGCAATAAAATCGTCTTTATTCCAAAAAACAAAAAAACTTGCGATATTCTCAGCACGATTCGCTCCTTTGGGCCGAGCGAGTGCGTACACAGAAAGCAAGACTCTAAAACTAAATTGCACAAATACAACTCACAAAAAACGCAATCCAAAACCCCACAACCCGCTATAACATCATAAACAACAACAACTATGGCGTCAAGAGAGAAGTTGAACAAAAAAACAAAACAAGAGTTCACCGAACTTTTGTACGATTGCGAGACGAAAAGAATCTACAGACAGAGGTTGCCAGTTGTCAGTTGCCATTGCCACACGAGATTTCAGGAAAAGTGGGGGTGTTCGGCGTTCGGGGCAGCCGGCAGTATGCGCTGCGTCGTTCTTTAGAGCCACGCACACCAACACCAACTAACTCTAGTGTTTCCAACAGAAATAGGGCGCGGGGTAACCGGGTGATAATTTTAAGTGAACGTGTTTTGCTAATGTTTTGAGTGTTTTTTTTTTTATTTTTTGCGTACGGACAGCTGATGAAGATGAACAAAAAAAAAACACAATTTGACGTGGCGCCATCTCAACGCAACATGAAGTCGCCTCCATACGGTGTTGCAATAATCAATTAGCATTCGAAAGGAAGAGTACATTATAATTCCTTACACACCAACACACAGAAAACGTGAACATATGGAGCCTCTGTACTGTTTTTCGTCGCGAATTTTGTAGACAGCAATATACGACGCGAATACAAAAGTTAGCAAGACATGTGTTCTTAAATTAGCACAAACTGGAGAAGGGACTTCTCTGATAAGGAAAAGATGTAAACACCAGTGGAATGGCGGATGGAAAGGTTAAAGTTGCACAAAAACACAGATTTGCGCGATGTTGTTCTTTGTTGATAATAATAGCTGAACTTTGTTTTAAAAGTTTAAGCAAAACAAAGGACACGATGATGATGACTGGTGGAGTGGAAGAATTCTATTCCGGATTCTGTTGACTTCAGAGACAAACAGTTAATTGTTCTTTTACGTTTTCACAATAAAACATATGTATATGTACCTATACAGATAGGTAGATAGAACCGTGTACTTAACACATTTTAGAAAGTTCTGCAGTTAAAAATAAAACAAAACAAAAAAGGAGAAAATGGAAAAGTTACATATACTCTGGAGAATCCAGTTTTGTTTGTTAAGAACATAAAATGAACTAATTATGTTCACTCAAGTTGCATTCTAGGTTGCGTATAAAATACATATTTACATACTTAGCGTTGGTAAAGGAACTTTGTTCATTTTAAATGCAGCCTATCTACAGAAAGTTGGAACAAGTGCATGCCGAATACAGAGACAAATTTAAAATTCAAATATTTACATTTTATGGTGGACATGTGGCTGCGTCTACTGTTCAGATGTACGCCATTATGATACATGTCGGATGGCATTTTACCATATTGTAATCAGTGATGCCAAACGCCCGCTTTTATTGTCCAAAAATATAATTTGGCTGCGAAGAAATATTTTTTAAATATTTCCTGAAACGTTGAGCGATTAGTTTCTTTTGATAACCAACATTTAAAAAATTTCAGATTTAACTAAATAATTCTCACTTGGTCATAAATTCGTTTTAATTATTTTAACTGTGAATAGTCTGGGCCTTGTTGGCATGTAGGAAGGAGTACGTTTGCGTTGAACAAAATAAGGTGTGACATTGGCTATTCATTAAAACCGTCAAGTTGTAAAATTAACATTTTAAGCTTCTGCTAATATTAATCTAATTGAACTGCGTCTAAAGATGAAGACAGGTTCTTATATGAAAAATTCTGTAAAAAGATTATCAAGTAGTGATAAAAGTGGTGGACGTTTTGATAACGCTCATCACTAATGCGCGTATACATGATAAGTTTTAACTACAGAAAAGTTGATATCTGTCAAAAATGAAGAGAACGGTGTTGCAAGTTTGGGGATTTTCCCCCCAGATTTAGGGGTATTTTTCTGATTAGGGGCGAATCTGGGCGCACAACCTACTTAGGGGGAGATCTGGGGGAATTTGTATAGACAAAAGTTCCACCAACTTCATTTGGAATAAATGGCTTATGAAATATTTAAAACTCCCCGATATACATTCTAAGATTGGGTGTCGATTTCCATTGGAATTTGGAAGTTGAATGGAATACTAAGGGAATATGGTGTTGCAATTCAATTAACTATTTATTGTTTTTCTGAGCAAAGATAATTTATGTTTTGGAATTGTCCTTTGGTATTATAGTATAAAAAGTATAGAATAGTAAAATGGATAGAATAGCTCTATTTCTGGACTCGTCAGATGAAACTCAAGAGGAGCGGTAGGACATAATGGAACTACCAGATAAGACGTGTTTTCAAATACACTTTTTCTTTTAAATTTATTGAAAAAACCGTTTAATCTTGCAGTTTTATTAAAATTGTGCAACTAAATAAATCGGCTTATTCATAATTTGGAGCGAATGAATCTAACTCGGAGCTTATTTTCAAATTCTCCCAAAGTGAAATTAGCAACAGCTTGCCCACGTTTTTTTTTTTTTTGAGTGAAATCACCAACATGGTGTTGGAAAATAATCATATCGATGGCCCCATGCAAAAAGATACTAAGTACACTTAGTATAGTTTTGAGTTATGTATACCATAAGAATCCCCACATTGTCTTTTATTTTTCAAATTTTTTTCGTATGAATCGAACCAAAAACCTTGAAAATAGAGCTATAATAGCACTTAGTATAATTATAATGTCTTATGTAAACACTTATTCCAAGCAAAATCATACTAAGCGCTTTTAATATTTTTATCACTAAATTTTCCAATAAACGCATGTATACTATGTTGACATAGTATTTTTTTGCATGGAATTTTTGGAAGTTGGATGCACTAATGTGCCTTTTAGTATACTTTTGTCTGTACGCAAGAAAAAGAAGATGACACTTAATTGTTTTTTAGTATACTCTTCAGTGTATAGATTTCCAGTCACATTTATACTAAGTGCACTTGAAATAGTTTTTGATATGTTTTGTTCCGTGTAAAACAGAACTAACATCAAATAGTATATTCAAAAGTTTGAATTAGACAGTCAAAATAATACTAACTGCAATTCAACATAATAAGCCACAATATTGCAGACCTAACTCCATCTCTAAAAAATTGTATACAAATTATGAGAATAACAAAGCATTCAGCTTAAAAATCCGTTAATAAACAAAGAAGTTATAGTCAAAAAAACTTTTAACGCTTCTCCTGAAAAATAGCAAAAATGCACTTAGTATCTTTTTGCATGGGGTCATCGATATTATTTACTGTGTTAAAGCACTAAATTCATCAATTTTAGTCTTTTATTTGCTGCAAAATATTTTTTTTGTTAAATCTGTTAATTAAAAAAATATCAAATTATCAAGTAAACAAATCAACAATATGAGATCCGCGACGTTTGAACTGCGGATGAGAAATGTCATATTTTGTATGGATAGATCCGATTCGATCGTTTTCCACGATGCCGTGAAAAAGATTCACTTTACCGACAAGGGCAGTTCACTTCGGCGGATTCAACGATACCGATGCTCAAATGACTGTGAATCTTTCTCCCCGGCGGATTCCACGATAGGGGTGTATATATTTACAAATATTTTTTTTATATGTACTTATGTGTATAAAATCATGTATACAAAGTTTGCTGTCATAAATTCTGCCTGACAGAGACCCTTCCTTTTCGGCATTCACGTCGGTAAGGAAACTTCCCCGCCGGATTCTACGATACCAAGCTTAAGTGAAAGTGAATCGAATAAGTAGATGGAATCTCCAATCAGGCGGATTCCATAGGGGTGATAAATATATCTAGCGTTCGAGTAATAAGTGAATTGCGAAAAAAAAGTGTTTGTGCTTAATAATATCTTTTTTGGGGGGATTTTTTGCAAAAATGGTCAATTCTGGGGAGATTTCAAATTGATCTAGAGGGAACTTGGCCCAAGCACCTAGCAACACTGAATTGTCCGAGTCAGTAGGAACACAAAATGACGGACAAATAAAATTGAACGATACTCTCTTTGCTTAGATGCCCGCCCCCAAAAGTTTCAGTAATCCACCAAATTATTCCACATCATCCCCTATTGAAAGGGTCATTCTGACAAAGGCCTGCACTGTACACGTCTACATAAAAAATTATGTATTTGTCAATAAAATCGATGAATTCCTCACTTATACATACAAAGCTCTCTAGATATTTAACCCTTATGTCTGCACCATGGTCTGGCCAGACCATTTGACTACTTGCAGTGACATTTTTTCACAGAAATACTGATTGTAGGGACATGAAACTTAATGACATCCTCCGCTACTCAATTTGCAATAGATTATGTGAAGTAAAATGAAAAAAAAATACAAATTATATGAGTTTTTACAGTTTTTGTATATCAACTACACTAACGCACACCATGGGTCTGCGTAGACCCTGTAGGTAAATACGGTTAATTTTGTCTTCTATGACTTAAGGTTACGAGTATTTCTACGTATTATCATGGTTTGCCATATTTTCGTAGTTTTTTTAACCGACTATTTGAATTGTTTGAATTTATTGTGAAGTTGTTGGAGTGAAATTCATTACGAGCTCAGATAATAGTAGCAGCGAACAACACCGAAATTAAATTTTTTCAAACTCATCTGATTTTTTTCATTTTTACTTTTTTTTCTTATATATGTCAAATAAAAGTTAATATTCTCTTATTATTACCACAATATCTATTGTTCTTTTTACTATTTTTCTCATTACTGCAATTATTAATCCCCATTCCCATATAAATCAAATCTGTTCGCAAAAGGTCTGGCCAGACCCATGGTGCAGACTAACGAAGTAACCAATGTGGTGCAGACATAAGGGTTAAAGGACAGATGAGTAAGGCGCTTTTGCTTGCCAAATTAAGTCAGATAAATTTATTCCATCTGTGAAAACATCCCAACATGGGTACTTTCCAATATGATAATAAAGTAACAGGCCGACTGTCAAATTTTAAAAGATGAAAAAAATTTACTCACAGAGAAGAAAACTTGCAACAAAATAAACAAATGCATTGAACCACATTTGCGCATGAAACGTCAAATGCGACCCCTTATTTGGATACTATTTGGGTTTTGTTTACATTTGCAGTCTATTTAATAAACATTTTCGATTGATAATTTATTAACCATTGTTTTGGAAACAAATTTTTTGACTTTATTTCCATTATCAATCACAATCGAAACAATAAATTTTTCACGGATAGAAACTGACAGCTCGTTGTTTTGACAGTTTTAAAACTACTTACCCATTGGAATTCGTGTTGTTCAATGGGGCGGACATTTTTTCTCCTAACAAACATGATTTTGTGAAATACATTACCAAAAAGTCCTAAAATACAAACATACATATGTACATAGATAGCGTGATCAATGAGCAGTGTACCCAAATGAACGAGACCAATTAGCATTTATGCATTTGACAAGCAGAGGAATGAGCAAGCGAAAAATTAATTATTTCCTCCCGGAAAGTTTTTATATAATTTTGTATTGATAAAAATAATGGAGCAAATCGGGGTTTTGTCATGATTACCAGTGGCGCATAAAAATGCGATAAACAGATGCAGAACTGGTGGAATTGATAGTTAACATAGTTTTAACCGGTTTATACATATAATTTTCGCTTTATTTTGCAAAAATGCTTTGCAATCCAGAAGTTTTTGTCTAGTATTGTACTTGTTTGTTACTAACTGACATTGTAGGTACTAAATGACTGATTCACCACAGAATTTAACCACGCCCGCAACTTCGTTTCCCCATTGGCTTCGACATTGTCATCTTGGCCACATTATTTTCAACAATTTTTAAAAGTTAAAAGGGAGGATTCGACGACCTCACATTTTTGTGCCTGTGACAGGCTTGTTATTGGTTACATATATAATTCTGAAGTGCATACCGTGGCATATGGCATATACATATGGAGGAAGAAAGTGAAACACATTGCGCATAAAAATACGTATGTGTATTTGGTTCAAACATGCCTGCAACTTTTGGCATTTAAAAGTTATGGTCCTCAAATAGGTGACAGTAATAACTGCGTATTGAAATCGTGCAGCTACATACGGGGTCCTGGCTCTCCTCGAGGTTACGTAAAGAAGCTATGTATGTACATGTACATATTTTTGTTATGTGCACTTATGTAAGTAGGTATCGTAGGGGGAGTAAAAACAAAAACCAGCATCCGCTTCGTTTTAAGATCGTTTATTGACCGCTAATCGCTGTTACCAAGTAATGCATTTATGTATTAAGTATGTGAGCACATATTATGTACATATGTACACTAAGGTGGCAAATGCTGCTAACAGAACTAAGAGAGATTTCGGGTAAATCATACGATTAGGTGGCCGGACTAAGACTAATACCAATGGACGGCATACAATATATGGAATTAATATCGTAATTACAGTGTGGTTGAGAAGTACATACCTATTAGGTAAAATTATTCTATCTTCGACTACAGTATGTAGTATATTGTATGTACCTATTGACTCATTAGATTAATTTTCTTTGAAGTTACGGGTAGAAAATTTCGTGGTTCGTATTATGCCGGCTAGCTTTGTCGGTGGCTTCATGCTAATCTACGGAATTAAAATACATAGATACATGTGTACATATACATATGTACTTTCTCTGTTGTCGTATGGCTTTAAATGTGAAATATCACGTGTACTCCTGTCGATACGCAGAACAACGGGATATGTATTTGGGTTCAACAATTTTGCACTTTGTGTTATTTATTCTAATTTAATTGTTTGTTTTCAAGAATAAGAAAAAATATTTATTCAACTAAAGCGGCCCCTAGACGCTCAATATTATTGTGCAATAATTAATATTGCGTAATATTATTGACCGTCGGTAAATAATACTGCGAGTTTTTACAATATTTTGCGCAAAGTCAAATATATCAAACGTATCGTCTGCAGGTAATATTGCACAATATTCTTTCATTAATTATTCAAATGCTGTGCAGAAATGTGAGTGGGCACCGTGGTGGTAGTGGTTAGTGCGTTGGACTACTATGCAATGCTGTCCGGGTTCAATCCCAGCCCGGCACTAACACCTAAAGAGTTTTTTCGCCTTTTTTAGGGACGGGCTGGACAAATGCTGTTTTCCATCAACTCGGAAAGAACCCAGATGAGTAGGCAAGATAGAAAAGCTTACGCAACGGTTTTGCCAGCGTGAAAGAACACCACTTTAGAACTATGGGAGATATACCGTCTGGGCCGGCGGATTTGTGAATGTCAAGATCTTTAAGTAGTCTTGTAACTGTACGAGTGCGAAAGTGGATTTGTCCCATGGAGTACAGGCGGAGGCAAAGCGCAATCTGGAAGCGTTGAGCTCGCTGCAAAATGAGCAGAATTCTTAATGTTTTTTACGAATGACCAACAATTCTTACTACCCTTGCGACACTGTAGTATTTTTTGCCTTAATTTTTGGTCATGGAAGAATTTCACACGTCGAATATGAGCATTGCAGTCATTTCTGGCTTGTTTAAACTTCTTTCGGTTATCCTCAATGCCAGAGAGAATAGTGTTTGAGATCATACCAGTGTCCAAGTCATTTGGTTCACACACCACTAGCTAATTTAATAAATGTTCACGAGTAAACACATTTCTTTTTTTACACCACTCTTTCATCCATCTGCGCTTTTTCTTTTCTTTTTTCATGCCCTCGGCCAGTCGTACAATGGCCACACAACAAACTTCAGTATCATTCAACATGTTTTCTATACAAATATCAGCCGACTACTAAATTATTGGGAAAACGATTGTATCGTCTAGGGCACAAAGCAAATAATATTGCACAAAGAACAATATACATATTGCACAATAATATTGTGCGTCTAGGGGCCGCTTAAGCTATGTAGTAAGTTCATATATTAATTTCTTTTTCTGTTTATTTTGTGTTCAGATTACTGATCGCTGCTTCGCGGACTTCGCAATACGGTCAGTTTAAAAGTTGTTCCACGAACAACATACATAAGTCAATGATCACTGATCACAGATCACCTTTCAGTTCTTGAACCAAAGCAATGATATTCCAAATGAACATCACCAACAAATAAAAATAAAAAAAATGATTTGTCATTCTCCCAAAATTATAAACTAATGTGAATGGATATGGTAACTCTGAACGTGATTAGCTTTAACCAGATGGAAAATTATCTTCCCATACATCTCCCTCTCCCACCCCATACCAATACCACCCTGCAAGATGGTCCAGGAAAATGCAAAAATCTTACCGCACCACTATACAGAAAAAAAAAACACATTCGTCTAGACTTGAATTACACATTCACCCATCGTAGCGTGTTAGAAAGAGAGGTATGAAGGCGAAAACTCTTGTGACAAAAAAGGAACAAAATCTCACTTGACATTTACAACTGCCGACGAAATTCTCCTTTTTTCGTAAATAATCCACAAAAAAAAAAAACTGCAACTGGAGAGTCGATCCGAATTCAAAGCTAGAAAGGTGGAGATGGAGATGGGAGACACGATTTTAATTCAATAAAAATCACAAAAGTTTGTGAGATTTATTTTCTTTCTCACAATTTCTTTCCCACAGATGGCGAGAGAGGTCAAATACCCGCGCTTTATTTGCTTTTTTCGATTTTTCTTTTTACTATCACTTGCACTTTTATTCTCGCCACACCTGATTTTTTTTTGTAATGCAAGCGGGGTGCTGCGAGATAAGAAAGAAAAACAAAAAATTACCGACACTTTGGGCGTGTTTTACACTTTTTTTTTACACACAAATTTTCTATTCTTTTCCACTTCTTTTTTTTAGAGATCTCTTCCAAAAACGATGAATACTTTGGCAACCACGCAACACTACCACTACAAGCAAAGCAACTCGGTGGTGTTTTTTTTTTAACCCGGTTACAGATGTTTTGTCGGACTTCTTCACGCGTGACAGTTGGATGCGAGAGTACGGTGGACGGGAATGAAAGTGAAGCAGCAAACTACTTTCGACTCCAATTCGAAAGGACGAAATGAACAATAGAAAATACAACGATTAGTTGTGAAACGGCACAACCGCGTAGAGCAGTAGTTTTGTTTACTTTTCTCTAAATTTCAACATTTTTAAAGCGAACGATGACAGAAACAAAAGAGAAATACCGACGAGACAACATTTACACCATACGCTACGAGAAACACAGTCGAACTGATAATCGGAACGGAATGGCAAGCCTGATTCAGTTCCTCTATCTAATGTTGTTTTCTCGTCTGAATTGAGTTAGAGTGGGAGAGCTAGTAAAACAATTTTGTGGATGCAATGTTTTACGCACACATATGTAATTCGAAATAAAAACCGATTGGAGAGTCAGTGCGTGTGTGAAGGGAGACAGGAAAATCGCATGAGATTTAGCGAAAAAGTGATACCAAATGATCGGTTTTTGTTACCTTAAGCGAATGTTTGAAAATAGAAATAACGAATGATGTAGTAATACACAGTCTTTCGTTAAATTGGTCGCCGTTTTATCTATCTAATTATACCAGCAATGTATTAATTATAAGAAAACAGAAATCAATTCACTAAGCGACACTACTTTTTTACACTCTTACTTTAGCGGTGTTTTTTTTCACGCGTAGGTTTATAAAAGTGCACAAAAAATACCTGCTTAACGAATTTATCTCAAAAAATTTGGCAGCACGGATATATTTATGACAGATAAGTTGAGCTGTCAGTTGTTGACAAAATAAAAAATTAAGAAAAAAATTATAAAGATGGAAAACTCAGGAAATGCACATTCTAATACATTTACTTACTTAGTTGGCGCTACAGCTCGAGGTGAACCTGGGCCTGCTTCTCGCAACCATTTGTGTGTGCGTGTTATATTTTTGCACGAATGGAAGGGACCTACAGTTTTTTGCCGACTCCGAACGGCGAGTTGAGAAGCTCAATCGTGACAAATGATACTCTTTGATGCTTGTCAGACATTCGAAAGAGGTGGGCACTGTGAAAAACTTTTAGGTGTCCCCGGCGCTTAGAAACTCTTTTTTGTTTGCTGGTGCTTTGGGAACAGCTACAATATGAGACGGAGGAAACTTTTGAATGGGCATTGGCATTTGTCAAAACGGGCCCTAGGGATGATGTCAATCGATCCATTGGTCTCAGGTTAACGGAATTTAGGGGAAACATTGTGGAATTATACGTTACGGAAACAGCGCTTGGAGATTACATCAATGAATTGCTGGTTGTGTATGAACTTGGTGGCACCGAATATAAGTCGACAAGAGTGGTTTCATCTAAAAGCAGAGACTCCTCATTTGGCATGTCCGTGGTTTGACATAGCAAAAAGTCATGCTCCTTAAATACATTCGGATTAAACGGCCATATTCCAGTCTTTTGAAAACCGTTTATGGCGACTGGCATTATTCGAGCTCAAATAGGGTTTGCGAACCATGTGAAACAATTTCAAATTGATGCTGATAGAATTATATAAACAAAAATAAAAATATTGCAAAATTAATGCGGCATAATGTATAACCATGCCCATTCTGCCCCATAACGCATTCTGCACAAAATCTATAAAAAATTTGTTTGACCTAATCGGAAAAGAGAAGTCAATGGATTTATACAAATTTTATTTACCTACTTGGATATTAGGTAATGGAAATCCAATTTAAAATTGCTCTTTGATTAAAAAAGACACGCTTTATTTCACTTGCAAATAACTTCAACTCTATGAAAAACCTTCTTTTAGCACGCGTGTCAGTTTTATAAAAAAAAAAGGGGTTTCCCCTAAAAGCCACCGATAAATTAAAGCAGACAGATTAACTTTCGGAGCTGCAACTTTGCTCATCAGAAAAATACGGAGGAGGCCCATTATGCGCCGGGTTCCCCTACATGAAACCTGACAGTTGAGCAATAGAATATCAAAAATGGCGACTTTCGAGAGTAATGGCCGAATCACAATGTGGAACTCACGCGGTCGCTTGTTGACAGTTTGAGTAGAAATAATGGGCTCTTAGAGTGGTGAACTATTTTGAGGAAATATTAATAGCTCTCGTTAAAGAGAACGGTTTCATAATACTAATGGAAATTGGAGGAAACATTATTTATACGCCTGACCGTCTGAAGCCACATTTTTGTGTTGCAAATTTTAAGACGCGCGTCTGACAAATATTTATCATAATTCAGAAGAAAGCCTGTCAAACGCGCGACCACGCAAACGCCATCGAAGTTGCCTTAGAATTTAAGCATTCTGAATAGACTCCACTTCGCCTAAAACCATAATCTTCACCAGAATCCTTTTAATTTGGCATACAAAACTCATATCTTAATTCATTTGATCCAAACGATTGTTTTCAAAGCCATTAAGATTATCCCATCGTTAGTTTTCCAATCAATTAAATACAGAACTTAATTCTTCTCTCCATCCTGTTTGTTAGTGAACAAAGGAAATGCATCCATTTGCTTTATTTTAGTCCTTCAATGGGATTACACACATTTATATTTAACTCTCCTTGCTCTTCGACAGACAGAGAAGTTCGCTCTGCAAAAGATGACTAAACAAAGCCAAAAGTAAAAATAAAATCGATAAACTACCAAAACAAACAGCGAACAGAAAAGATGGAAAAGCATCCTCATCGTCATCCCTTTCAGAAATTTTGTCCATTTAAGGCTAATCTACAGACTCCAGTCTCTATTTACACCCAACCCCCGTTAAACAAAACCACCCTACCTACCATAGCTTTTACCACCCCACACTGCATATAAACAAAAATCAATTGTATTTCATTCTGGTTGTGTTTTCCATCCACTCGCATACACATGGTTCCGTATCCGTATCCGTAGTATGCCAGCCAACAAAAACAAAACCGACACGATGAGCAGGTTTGCGAGGATAAACCAGAAACAACCAGTTACCAGTGCGAGTGGCGGGTGTGTGTATGAAAGAGACAAAAATGGGGAAGGAATAGTAAAGAAATACCGGCTTTTCCATTTCAAATTGGCGTTTGTTGCGTGTGTGTCGGTATGTGGATTGTATTCATTAAATTTCTGGATTATATTTGAAAGAGAACCACTGAGGAGGGGAATACTTTAAGGGGAAATATGTAACTGAGCGAAAACACGTCTCTTATGAGATGACGGTTGTGTGGACATTTATGTCAGATAGACAACGGTGGTACTCAAACTGTAAGCGAAACGTAAATACATGAATGGATTCCATAAGTCAAACTGCGAATCACACAATTGTGGATTTAGACGTACTTTTGCTCGGTCGAATTCATGGATGGCATTTATTTTTTTAGATTTGATTGGATTGGCAAGAGTGGCTGTAAAACGGGCATAAAGTGTTGACATTTCTGACAGTTGGCGATCTTGAAAGGCTGTTACTTATACCTACTTGTACTTAAATCTTTCAATTTATTTGCGAATGTGACAGTTTGGCATCACACCACATTTTACAGAAGAAATTGTGGAACGAGCTTGCTATTGTCGAAAATGGCAAATGGCAATCACACAAACATTTGTTGTTGATACGTGCTGCACGATGAGCTCTCGATAGGGGGTTACATGGGTTTCACGGTCTCAAAAAATCGAATTTTCTTTATTGCCTTATTAAATTCTACTCTACTCTCTAGTCTTCAAGTCGATCAAAGTAATAGTTTCGGAGATGGAGCGTTGGGAAGTTGCGCGCTCAACGCCAGTTGGGCTCAGTTTTATTGTCACTCAAAATTTAAAACGCGTTTTTCTCGAAACTGTATTTTCAAAGTCGGTTGTTAAAATTTCTCGAATCTACTGAACCGATCTTGATGAAATTTTACATACGTGTTCGAGATATTATTGACAAGGACTTGGACGAATGATTTTTATTTTTGAAGTGAATACTTCTTCAGCAACGTATTGTTTTTGAAATCGAGTTACGATAAATGAGTTACGGTAAATACGTTACGATAAATTTCGATAGATGTGTTTCGATAACGGGGAAATGATTCCATACCAGGGTCCGTTTGTCTGTCTGTCCGTCTGTCTGTCTATCTGTCTGTCCGTCCGTCCGTTTGTCTGTCTGTCTGTCCGTCCCTCCGTTTGTCTGACTATCCGTCTATCCGTCTTTCTGTCTGTCCGTCCGGGGTGCTGGTGTCAAGCTTTTAACAAAACCTTTTCACGCCTAAACCGCTGAACCAATTATAATGTAATAACCTGAGGAAGGACATAGGTGAAAAAACTGGCCGCTAGGTAGCGCTGGAGTCAAGTTATTAGCAACTTCTTTATTAACTGACCAAAATGATTCATATTGACAATTTATGTTGGTATAGTACCAAAAGAGAAAACTACAAAAACTGGTCGCGATGGGTGGCGTTGGAGTCGATTTATTAACAAATTCTATATTTAATGAAATTTTGAATAGCTGTTCCTTTCATAATTGGTATTACGAAAATATAGTCAAGTTTACAATCATATTTACTAAACTTTAATACACATTTTCTATCGATTGGACTAGACAAATTTCTTCTTCTCCTACACATTACACATACACAACTGCTTTGGATTGCATAAGTATTCACTTCTACCGTGAGCTTATGCGGATGAGGCTCATACATTTTTTCTTAATGCAACTATTTTTAAAAAAGAAATATAGAGCAAATTTTACTGACATTTTTAAATTGTTTGTAAAAACGTCTGCCAAAAATCCAATTTTCACTTTTTTGTTTTTTCCTTCGTTCAAGTTCTAGTTTAAGGTTTTAACTAAAACATTTTTTTTTTGGCTTCAGTTGATCCTGTCATGAGTTCTGCAGCTGTCAACGCGCACGCACCTTTTTTCCGAGGGGTCACCGGAAATGACCTCGCAATGCCAGCGTTTTAAATATTTTTCTACAAAATCTTCAGAAACTCTTTTTCAAATGTGTATACCTATTTAAGGCAATAAAAACTTTGAATGAAATATTTGAAAGAAATTGTTAAAAACAAGCCGTTTTTTACCCGAGGAAACCCATGTAACCCCTTAAAGTAAAACGTCTATAATAATAATCGTTTCTGTTGATTTTGTAAATATGTATATTTTTGAAAGCCAACCTACTCACAATATTTGGTGTGTGCTGGGATTCGAACATATCTAAATAGATTCCGCAAATTTTAAACAATTTAAAGAATTTAACACCTTTTCATAACATGCCCCTCGTTGAAAGGATAATATAACCAACCGACTACCCACTTCCTCTTTTTTCAGTGTCATGTCGTCCGTTCTCAAAGCGATGCTTTTCAAACTCAACACCGTTGTCGATGCAGAATCCATCACATAACCAAAGATTAAACAAACTCTCTGTCACACCACAATTGCGCTGTGAGCCATTGTAGACCAGGTACCACAACGCTTCATCAAATTAGCTATAAAGCACCATCCCGATATCCCGTGTTTACACTTGATCCCACCGACGACCCAGCAGCTCTTTGCGTTCCTGACTGAGTTCACGCAGCGGTAATATCATTTCGAATCGATTCGCCGAGATCCTTTTGTTCGTACGCATACATCGTTCAATACAACAGCCAAACCATTATTCTGCGACAGGACATCACTTTGTAATTCAGGTTTTTTTTTTTTTGGTCAACGAAGGCATGGATGCCGTTTGAATCTTTCAGTCAATCATGTATGGGGATTTGCATATGGTAGCATCATCCTGTTGTTAGATGAGAATTTTTTTTTGTTGTGTTTAACCAGCGATGCAGAAGTGTGGAAAAGCTACACTTCCACGGAGTTCGTTACTCGTCAGTTGGAAAGGCGTTTTTTTCTTTGTCATTTGTTTCTGGATGGACAACGATTTGGTGGACATTGAAGGGACTTTATCTGCAATATGCAGGACATATGAACACAATAAAGGGGCGATTGTTTTTTTTCGTGATTTGTCCATCGCTATTATTCAATAAAAAATGGTTACGAGGTTTTTGATGTTTCGTCCATAGTAAATAACCAGCTTTGTGCGCATATGTACGCAGGCTTCAAAAAATATGGATATACTTACATTACTAAGAAATAATTAAGAGCCAAGAACTCACCTGAAAAGAAAAGAAAGAAATTTGTAGAGATTTTGCGAAAAAAAAAATACATATAAGCTACGCATGTATTTAACTCTTTAAAACAAATCATTCCTGTGTCCTTAGAAAATAGGGAGATCCACAGTGTTTCTACTACAAATACTGCTTTCAAATTTCAAGCTCTGACCAAACGAATAGCGTTTTTTTATAGTTAATGGATGGATGGCTTCAAGACTTGCTTATCTACGAAACTACGCCTAAAAAGTTGCAGTTGTCATCGACAAGAAGACTAGAAATCATAACCAAATACATGAAAATCCTAGCAATATCTTATCACTTAGTTCTGGACATCACCCATGGTGTTATCTCAGACACACACCATCCAAGATGCACACCAAAATAAGAAAACAGCTTACTCTAGCGAATTCGACGGATTCAATGCATCCCAGATATTTTCATTCTATTATGGGTGTACCTTGTCCTTGATGCCCTGGCACAAGACTAACCCTTTTATCATGTTCGGTAAGAGTTATACAGTGTCCTCTCCTGATAGAGTGAATTGGGAGAAACCCAGATGACCTTGTCAGACCATACACTCATATCTTTTATGCAGATGGATCTAGCACCTTAAGTGGAACCGGAACTGGATGGAACTTGGACAATGCAACCAAATGTTGATATGTCCTGGGCAAATTAGGGCAGTTGCCTACTGGATTTTGAATAAGACATGGTGTGCAAAATACATTGGCATTTGAAGTGACAGTCAAGCTGCAATCAAAGCGCACGAAGCTACCATTAATCACTTAAAAATTGTTTTTGAATTTAAGTACAGATTGAAGGCACTATCCAATAGGAACAGTGTCTGCCTGTGGTATGAAGTCCGAGTCACGCTGATAAACTAGCGAATCTGGGTTCGAAATCTAACAGTTCAGCTGAAAAGCTCGTATCGTTTTAAAAAAGTCGATTTTATTATTCAATATAGTGGCCATCGAATGCGATACACCGATTATATAAAGATTTCGATACCATTTTTGTAGAACGATTTGTCTTTTGCTTCAAAATAGGCCTCATTCTCGGCGAATACCTCTTCATCGGCGCTAAATCTCTTTCCAGCGAGCATTCTCTTAAGGTCTGAGAACAGGAAAAAGTCGGAAGCAATTCGAAGCCCAATTCATACAATTTTGCCATCGTTTTCATTGATTTCTGACATGGTGCATTGTCTTGATGAAACAGCACTTTCTTCTTCTTCAAATGGGGCCGTTTTTCCGCGATTTCGTCCTTCAAACGCTCCAATGACGCTGTTTAATAGTCGCTGTTGATGGTTTTCCCCTTTTCAAGATGATCGATGAAAATTATTCCACGTGCATCCCAAAATACAGACGCCATAATTTTGCCAGCTGACTGTTGAGTCTTTCCACACTTTGGCTTCGGTTCACCGCGTGCAGTCCACTCGGCTGACTGTCGATTGGACTCCGGAGTGAAATGATGGAGCCATATTTCATCCATTGTCACATATCGACGCAAAAATTCCGGTTTATTACGATTGAACAGCTTCAAACACTGCTCACAATCATCAATTCGTTGTTGTTATTGGTCGATTGTGAGCTCGCGCGGCACCCACTTTGCACAGAGCTTTCGCATACCCAAATATTCATTAACGATATGTCCAACACGTTCCTTTGATATCTTTAGAGTGTCAGCTATCTCGATCAACTTCATTTTACAGTCATCCAAAATCAGTTTGTGGATTTTGTTGATGTTTTCGTCCTTAACAGCCTCTTTTAGACGTCCACTGCGTTCATCGTCTTCGGTGCCCATATGGCCTGTACGGAATTTAGCAAACCACTTACGAATGGTTGCTTCGCCTGGCGCAGAGTCCGGATAACACTCATCAAGCCACTTTTTAGTATCAGCACCATTTTTTTTCTCATAAAAAAACACGCGAAATTCCTTTTTATCCCTTTTTTTTCAAAATAACAACAGTTGCTTCACTCAAAATGCTATATCTCACAAACTAATAGTCCGACAGCTGTCAAATTTATACACGTGTCTTTTGTAGGTTGGTACTAACGAAAAATGATATGGATGTAATTCGAGTGGCGTTCTCTCATAGGAACGATACGAACTTAAGCCGAACTGTTAATTCGTTGAGTCTGTAACCTATTATTTATGTCACGATGGCGAGAGGCCTGCACTGGATTAGCTCTCATATGGAGTCTATTCATAAAGACAGATGGGTCAAGTTTAATTTCCTGCAAAAGCAGTGATTCATATAGAGGCCAGATAAAGTCATTCCAAAATTTCTTCCGAGCCTGAGAAGAAGAGATTTGCCTTGACTTCGTATAGCTAATTACTGGACACAACGCACAACGTGGATATCACATGAGAAGTATAAGTATCATCGAGAACTCAACGTGCAGATTATGTCCTTAAAATGAGGATACTACAGAATATTGCCTCTGTTATGGGGGTGAACATGGTTCATTCTCTTGTCCTAGCTGAGATTCGTCGTTTTATTAGAGCAACAAAGAAATTCGACTAGGGGATTCTAAGACGACGGACACAATGGATCGCATTTGTGATGAAGTGCTTCCCACCACAACAAGAAACAAGTGATTTCTGTTTTTATTAAATAGCTTGTTTTTTTATTTTTTGAATTTTTCACTTTTTTATCAACTAAAAAAAAAGAACTGCAACAATCACTTCCAACTAGACTCCACCTTAACGAACCAAAACTGAGGCGCCAGCATATGGGTAGGCAGAGTAGGCGGCATATGGGGATGCAACATAAGGAGATGCTACATAGGGTGAGGCGGCAAGATATGGTGAAGCGTATGAAGCGGTGTAAGCAGCAGAGTACGGCGATGCAATCAATGGAGAAGAGTAAGCGATAACACCTGGCTTAGCAGCAACAGCGGCAACGACAGCCAAGAAGCACAGAGCGAACTAGAAAATAAGGAGACAGAACAAATGTAAATCCTTATAATCCTGTGAATCCTTTGCACTTACGAATTTGAACATTTTGATTGTATTTTTTGTTGGTTTTTAGGTTCACTTCAGGAGAATTCTAAATTGAAACTGATAATTATTTGGCCACCGTCGTACACTTTTATAGCCGACTGAGCGTGAACGGTATTCCCTTGGCACGTAGCGCTAGTCACTATTATGGCATACTCGCAGCGTGTAACACACAAAATAACGATTTGCATTAAAACTATTTCTTCATGGCAGTCACATACGAATACGAGTGCTCATGTGTATATGCATGTGTACCGGCTGCAAGTACGAGTATGCGAGACTATGACCATCAATTCTAACTTCCTAATTTCGATGACAAATTTATTTAAAATCACTTTACACAGCGGAAGGAGCACAATTGTTCCAGGACTCAAGTTAAAACCACACCCGTCATTTGAGATTTATTCCAAAAGGGAGTTCGTTGTGCTCCTTTCATCGTCCTCGTAGTCCTCGAAATGTGAGTGTCGAGTGGAATACACATTTAATTGAACCAAATTGAGTTTTCATTTCAAGCGGCTTCTGCCAAAACAATGCCAGTGTTTGCTTTTTTTTTTGGTAATGAAGTGCACACGTGTATGGATGAGTGGCGAAATTACGTATTCCAAGCAGCGGCAGGAAGAAGAAAGCGAAAAGAGACTCCAGAGACTCCTTGTACCAGATTTCTGCGAAGAAAGCAAATAAAAAAGTTTGCTTTCCATTGGCAGTGGGGTTAGCTACTCTTGACTGTTATTTTCGATGACAGCCCCTGTACCCAGTTTTACACCCAAAGCAAATACATATACATATTTTCCTTAAAAGCGATGTGTGTGTTCTTTTTCTGCTCGATTTGGTTAGAATTTCTTGAGGATTTGTCAAGGTCACAGCAGCTATTGTTGCTTTTTATTTCATTTTTCTAAAGAGCCCACGAACTTCGAACTAAAAAAAACCCCATGTATCTTTTGATGGCGCTGTAAATTACCACCATTTATGTAGATTTATTTGCACAAGTTTAGTTGAGCAAAAAAATCTAAAAATAAAAGCCCAAATAAATAATAAAAAAACGATAAATCCTATTTGAATCATAAATCTTGGTACCACCATCACACCATTTAGTATTCCATAAGCTTTTCATACATACAGACAGAAGCAGCGTTCAAATAATAATTAGCATGACGGCGGCGTTCAATGTTGCTACGTGACCGAAGCAAGTTCGCTGCTACAGCTACTGCCCCTGCCATCGCCACAATTGGTTGGACTTATGATTTTTTTTATTTTAATTGCTCACTCCAGTGGATGGCTATAAAATGCGAATGACTCTAGAGACAGTTAATCAGTTTCCAATCAGAATTTCCCTGAAGTCAATCGAAAACCAACCAAAACTAAAGCAAAATGTTCAAATTCGTAAGTGATGAAAGACGAAAGGATTACACGGATTACAAGGATTTACATTTTTCTATCCACTTTTTCTTCTAGTTCGCTCTGTGCTTCTTGGCTATCGTCGCTGCTGTTGCTGCTAAGCCAGGTGTCATCGCTTACTCGTCTCCATTGGTTGCATCGCCGTACACTGCCGCTTACACCGCTTCGTACGCTTCACCCTATGTTGCCGCCTCACCCTATGTAGCATCTCCTTATGTTGCTTCTCCATATGCCGCCTACTCTGCTTACCCATACGCTGGTGCATCAGTTTTGGTTCGTTAAGGAATGTGATAAAAAAAAACATGGATTTGGAATTTTGTTGACGAATTTGCAAAATAAAAAAAAAACGGAAGAAAACTTATATCTAGATTGCCTGATTGAATACTCTTACACTTAAATGAATGATGTCCTCTCTGGGATTTTTCAGTTTTCGAACGTTTATCTGCAGCAATGTAGATACATACAGTACGCCCTCGTTAAAAGCAATTACAGTAAAAGTAGAAGAGACAAAAATCCAACGAATTAAGAAGCTATGGCTGGGAAGTTGTTTTAACAGTCACCCTTTCTTAAAAGTGGCAATTACTGAGTCAGAAATGGTATGAATGGTTGCTTTTATCGAGGTATTGCATTTATCGAGGGTTGCTTTTATGGAGGGAGTATTGTATATGGATTTTTTGTTAGCAAGTTTGGAAATGGGTAAATGAATCTAGGGTTTCAATATGAATTTAAATCTTTCTCCAAATATCTCCTCATGTTGGTTTTGGTCACACACGAAATACAGACGTTTAGGCTCTTTGCGAACTTTGAAAGCTTCTTTTGAAAACTCATCTCTCACCACAATTGCTTGGCTGAGGAAGATCGAAAGTTAGTTCTGATGGAAATAAAACAGATGGTTGGCATAACTAACCCTTTGAGTATAAGATAGAACCGCTTCGGAGCAAGTCTATCAAATAAAGTGTTACCAACTTTACTGATGACAGCGATAGCAGCTGATTCAAATGTTCACATAGTAGATTGATAGTCTATCCAGTTGTTTACAAGCATAAGGGAGCTTATTGCTCCCATTGACATAATATTGGCCTTGTCATTGACAGGAAACTCGCTGCTTGCTGCACTTGCGTGTAAATCAAATGTTTGTGGATCGAACTGTTACGCTTAACGCTTTTGAGTGGGTCTAAGGAAAGCAGCAACATAATCAGAAATAGTCCAAAAGGTAAAAGTGCTAATTCGAAAAAATCCACGTCAGAACGCAGCAAAATTGTCTAAAAATCTGAACGTGTCCAACTCAAGCATACGGCCAACACTAAAAAATTAGCATAAATTGAAGCCCTATGAGATACAAAAAGGACAAAATTTAACATCGGCACAAACAGCAGTTCGCCTTCAAAGATGAAAAGCACTGAAAGCCAGTTATCAGCAGAATTTCTTTACGTTCACTTTACTGGCTGCTTCTGTGATGGTTTGGGCTACTATAACTGCAAACGGTCGCTTTCCGCTCATTTTTTTGGACCAGTCGGCGACAAAATGTACTCCGTGATGCGTTGATCTCTTTGGGACGCAAACAATTCATTGCCAACCGCTGGACATTCCAACACCACTCCACACAGTCTTACAGAGATCATATGAAATAACACTTTTAAATGATAACGTTTCGCAGTTTAGTTTTTCGCAGCAATGGCCTTCATACTCGCCAGACTTGAAACCGTTAGGCTTTTTCATATGTTCCATTTAGCAACATTTTGAGGTTTATCGTTTAATGTACATATAAGTGGGAAAAGGATGGTCACTAGGTAGAATTCTTTCTCCACTAGCAAAGCCCGTTTTATACATGCTCAGTATTGCGCTGAAGTACCGACAAAACTTATCTAAACTTGATTCATAAAGTGCGGTTCAAACAGACTGGAACACTAGGGAACGTTTGATGTGAAATGTCGAACTAGTGTGGCCAAGTGACAAAAAAGAACCGAGAGAACTAGAGAAAGAACCACAAAAATTGGTTCAAAAGGAAGCCCGGATATCTTCTGAACAACTCAGTTTAGTTAGTCCATCTTCAAGATCAAACTAGTCTGGGTCCGGGGACATTCCGATATCCCGCGAAACGAAAAAGCTGATGCTCTGGCTAGAGCTGGATCAGCGACCCCTTTTATCGGTCCTCAGCCTGTTATTGGCTGCAGTTCAGCTTATGCTAAAAACAAGCTTCTTGAACTGCTGCGACTACAATACTATAACCAGTGAACGGATTTTGTTGACTCTGCCTTTTTTTACTCATATTGCCTTTTTTTGCCTTTGTTTGCCTTTTTTACTCATTTTGCCTTTTTTGCCTTTTTGGTACTATTTGTCAAAGTAGCCTTCACTTTCTTCTTAACTATACGATTTATCCTTTCACATTATTATTTCACAAAAACCGTTAGACATTTGGGAAGTATTTTTTTCGTAACTGTGCGCCTAGATTCATATTCTGTGACATACTGGTCATACTAAGTGCTAGTCTCTTGAATATTGCGTGTACTTAAATGCGTGCTGTCTCCAAAATATTTTGTTGCTTGTCATTGAAAGTGAAAATGCCCCAAGACCCGTGTAAAGATTCAAGCCAATTGCAAAAGTTTGTGGTGAAATTGGAAAAAGATTTTTAGTCGACCCGAAAGACCACATATTTCAGAGTTTACAAATTACAGGAGACTCTAAGTAGTTGTATGTATTTTAATTTGAGCACCTGATCTTAGTGCATTGCGTAGTATTTAGAAGAAGAGGTGTTAAAGACTTTGAACGGACTCGAAGAGAAATCACAACAAGCTAAAGGGCCAGTAGCTGAAGATGGGATGAAAAAATTGTACGCGGTTTTTTCAGCAAATTAACGAAATGCCGCTGCAAGCTCTAAATTGGACTCAAATATTAAAGTCAAGGACGTGACATCTGTTATCTCGGCTCCACTAGGCTCTGCCCATGTTGAAAGGTCCTTTATTTCATTCAAGGCTTTCCTGAGAGATAATCGCAGGCGATTGTTACCAGAGAACTTCACAATGTTTTGGGTTACAATGTTAGTAATAATGCATAAAAACCTTTATAAATAAATGCCTTTTTTGCCTTTTTTGGCTTTTTTTGGTCAACAAAATCCGAACCCTGACTATAACCATTGGCACGAGCTTAGGTCATGCCGACAGGCCAAAATGTTAGTAGATGCACCTTAGTAGAAATGACCTCAAAATCCTCACATGACTTGTCACTGGGTTCACTCCCTTAAACGAGCACCTGAACAAAATTGGAATCGAAGCTCCGGTCTTTGCAAGATGTGCCTGGAAGAAGAAGTGACAGATGAGCACTTCATTAGCGAGTGTCCGGCCTTTGCTCGGATCAGAAAGGCCACTCTAGGCACGTATAAGTCCTACGGGACGTTGATCTACTGGTGCTCAATCTTGCCCTATTGCTTAGCTTTGCGAAAGCGACGGGCAGATTTAGATCGACATATAGCTCATCAACAAATCGCTAACTAAGCGAATGGGGTGGTACTTCACCAAAGTACAATGGGCCTACAGGTCTACGTGCTTGTTGTCTCTACGGGATAACCCCCTCTTAAATACAATACAATAAAATAGTCCATCTTTTATACAAAATCTAGATGATGCAACAAAAGTCTCGAAGGACAAGAAAAAATCATTCTGAATTACGGGACACATCGTTATCTCTCTGAATTGGAACATGAACTTAATCCTAGAAAACCCACTGTTTGATGCGGCCGGCGCTTAGCCCAAGTCGTAACGAGCGCAACCAAACCATTTTCCATTTAATTCTGTAATACCTGAATTAGTTGAATAAGAATTTAGGATATGTCATGACAGCTGTCATTTCGATTACTGCTCACATCGGCCAAAATGATTTGAGCTACAATTTAAAATTTTAATAATACGGCGGCATACAGCTTATCGTATCACTCTCAAAAATATAAGTAACTATAAATATTGATGAAATCTGAGGCATTTCTCATTTCGAACAATGAGCCTCTGGAGTAAAAATCAATCATCTACTAGTCGTGGTTAAGTATATCCCCGGTCACAACAAAAAATGGAAACTATAAGTTTCTAAAGCCTCATTTAGATG
Organism: Brachyopa scutellaris; assembly: GCA_949775065.1. Taxonomy (NCBI): domain Eukaryota; kingdom Metazoa; phylum Arthropoda; class Insecta; order Diptera; family Syrphidae; genus Brachyopa; species Brachyopa scutellaris. The sequence goes on from OX459113.1 coordinate 106,912,790, forward strand.
ATCAGTTTCAGTTTCAGTTGTCAGTTCAGTTGACATTTCAGTTAAAAAAGTTAGTGCATTTAGACTTCAGTTCGGTATTCAGATGAGCTTTTATTTTACTTCTGGGCAGTTTAACTGAAAACTGATGGAAATTCCATAAGTTTCAGTATCAGTTTCAGTTTCAGTTAAACGGTTCAGTTCTTGCATTTACACATCAGTTTAACTGAAAGCTCAACTAATAGCTCAACTGAAACTGAAACTGAACTGATCATCTAAATGGGAGTTAAATGGGGCTTAACACAAATCAAAACCCCCGTGCAATAATAAAGTGTCCAACTTTAGTAGATCGTCGTTGACAAATGGAACATTTAATTCCGACCTGAATGTAGATATGTACATTACAGCTTAAAATTGTACACTAAAGAAAGCATGATGAATTACCTCACATGTAGGAGTTAAGTTAGTCTAATCTCTAATCTCATTTTATTTTCAGGCTAAGCTTGAAAACTTCACTTAGGCTATACAACTTAGGCTAAACGCTTTGAAAATTCAGGAGAAACTTCCAACATATCCAATGACCTGCCAACACAAGCGCGATTCCTTACTGGTTGTCAGTGCAACTCAGTAAAAATGTGAAAAATTTAAAATCGAACATCACAAAACGTCTTAAATTGGGTTTGTTGTGGCATACTGCTGTGAAAGCGGAAAAGCGTCTTCGCGTCTTCGACTTCGACAAATTCAATAAACCCAAAAAAAACGTGGACTCCAACTTAGAGGAAACCAAATGATCAAAAACCAAACAAGATGCTTTGTAGTTAGATGTTTTTTTTTTTTTATTTATTTGAAGTCCTTCAACTAATCCAAATTATTTCGCGTTCATTTGCAACATCTCGAAATATCTTAACGAACCAAAACTGATGCGCCAGCGTATGGGTAGGCAGAGTAGGCAGCATATGGAGAAGCAGCATATGGAGAAGCAACATAAGGAGATGCTACATAAGGTGAGCCGGCAACATAGGGTGATGCGTATGGAGCGGTGTAAGCAGCAGTATAGGGCGATGTAATCAATGGAGAAGAGTAAGCGATGGCACCTGGCTTAGCAGCAACAGCGGCGACGACAGCCAAGAAGCACAGAGCGAACTAGAAAAAGTAGAATAAAACAGATTAAAATCGTTGTAAACCTAAGATCCTTAGTCACTTACGAATTTGAACATTTTGATTTTGTTTGGTTTATGAGTTGACTTCAAGTGAATTCTGAATTGGAACTGATAATGGTCACCAGCTACGCTTCGACTTTATATAGTCAATTGAAGTTCACAATTCGATTGGCATTGCCTTGGCACGTCTTAATTATTATGCCGTAAATGAGTTCTGGATTTGTTTTGTTTTTTTTTTTTTATTTGCTGGGAAACTGTTAAGTGTTTTGCTTTCAAGGCCAGTTAGTACCTAGCAGTTGAAGTAACCGCATTAATTTATCCATTGCGACCGATGTTGTTTCTCATCCTAGAATCAAAAGTTATTAATAAACTTTGCATCGTGTGCTCCTACGATAGCACTCTAATTATTTTGCTCTTATTAAAAGACAACGCACATGCGATTGACCGCTTCAAGGACAAGGGAATGCCATTCGAAATGTGCACTTCAGTTGGCTATATAAAGTGCTCGACATTGGCCAAATGGTCATCAGTTTTAGTTCAGAAGTCTCCTGAAGTCAACCGTAATACATACTCATCAACATGTTCAAATTCGTAAGTCGATGAGAAGGATTCTTAACAAAGATTGCAATTTTTTTTTATTTATTATAGTTTGCTCTGTGCTTCTTGGCTGTTGTCGCCATTGCCGCTGCTAAGCCTGGCCTTCTCGCTCCATTGACGTACTCCTCACCATTGATTGCATCGCCCTACACTGCTGGTTACACCGCTTCCTACGCTTCACCTTATGTTGCCGCCTCACCCTATGTGGCATCTCCTTATGCTGGTGGTCCATATGCGGCTTACTCTTCCTACCCATATGCTGGCGCTCCAATTTTGATTCGTTAAGAACTCATATTGCAAGTGAATGGAATTTGTTGGATGAACTTAAGAAATAAAAAATAAAAATATAAAAAAAATCATGTCATACCCAAAAAAAAAGTTTAGTTCATTATTGCCCGCGCAACGCATCAGAATGGTGAAACCAGTTTAACTGATAAAAACAGTTTGAAAAAGCTGTGTATCATGATTAATCGCCAAACAAGTTCAAAGAGAACGAATTCAACTCGTTTTATTTGACAGATGCCAGTTTGTCGACTTTACATCGAAGACAATTCTCAAAACAAAAGAAACTATCGGGTTTCATACTGATCCAAGTATAGTAGTTTTAAGTCGTCATTGTCGCATTTTTTCAGTCTCTCAGGTGCCCATTAATGTAAGCTTAGGGTAAAAGAAACCCACTTTTTTTATAACGATGCGCAACTCTCTCTATTCATCGCCGTAAAACTGAAATGTAAGCGCTTAAGCCCTATTTAGATGATCAGTTTCAGTTTCAGTTGTCAGTTCAGTTGACATTTCAGTTAAAAAAGGGAGTGCATTCGACAACTGAACTGAAAACTGATGGGAATTCCATAAGTTTCAGTCTCAGTTTCAGTTAAACGTTTCAGTTATTGCATGTACACAGCAGTTTAACTGAAAGCTCAACTGATAGTTCATCTGAAACTGAAACTGAACTGATCATCTAAATGGGGCTTTATAGAAACGCATTGAATCAAGGCCTGTCTAGTTTTGACATTTTTTGTGAAGATCTGTATCATTCTCTGCATTCTCCGAGAATCAATATCACTATATCAAGTAAAAGATCTTAATACCGGAGAATATCCGTTCTCGAAAGTTTGGGTGTATGCTGGGATTGAAACCGGAGCAGTGAAAGTAAGGTGTTCGAAAGTAAGTGCAATCTTTTTAAAAACGTTACTCGTTCATTTGCCAACAGTAATTATATTCTTGGAAGAACATTTAGACAGACAGCTATCAGTGGTGATCACACAAAACGTTGTGGTTACATAAAAAATGCGTGTTCTGACACATTCTGCTGCAATGCCGTTTATCGCAAACTGAACCTAACAGCGCAGCGTTCATTTACAATCAATCGTTTCTGAAAAGGCCGACGTATTTCTCTGAACAAGAGCCCGTCAGAGAAACCACTCATTGTAACCGCAGCTTCAGACGCACATTCGATATGCAGATCCTACAGAGTTAGGGTGAGTTCGTAATTGTTAAAAATTTGCTGTAAATTAACCGGACGCAACAACTAATTTATGAACGCAACTTATGTCGCAGCTGTGCAGCAAAATAAAATAAGCTGCTAATTTGCCCATCAAAAGCGGTAATTTGACATTTATGAGCACAAGTGCTGCCGGAACGTTTGCAATGGTAATGCAGTTTTTCTACATTTGTGAACGTAATATCTGCATTGCTGCAGTTTTTTACAATTATAAACTCACACTTTAGTCTAGTATCTACAATTGAATACCTTTTTCAACTGGAAAATTGTTGACAAAGTATATGGTGTCAACGAAAAGGGACACTCAACATCGACGTCACAATAGACAATTACAACATTGAGGTAGTAAAGGACTTTGTCTACCGGCATTGCTATGACACCGACACATGGGATCTCATCAGAAATCAAATGAAGGATTACTCTTGCCAATCGATGATTCTTTGAGCTAAGAAGGTAATTGAGTAGTAAAGCCCTCTCCCCATCACCTAAGGAGGCTCTATATAAGACCTTTATCATCCCAGTCTTGCTTTATTGAGCTGAAGCCTGGACTTTATCGAAAGCCGATGAATGTGGATTTTTCATTTTCATTTTCATTTCATTGTAAGATATTCGGTCCCGTTTGCGTTGACGGGTTTTGAAAGCACCACGAACTATACGAGCTGTACAGCGACATCGACCTGGTCAAAAAACTGGGCATTGGATTTTAAAGATGGCTATGGCATGTAGAGCGAATGAACATTAAAGCTCCGGCTAACAGGGGACGACCTGGTGACGAGCACCAGTAGAAAAGGACCCCAACCAACTTAGAGTGCGCGGGTTGACGGTTGAGACCTTGGTCCACCCCGGAGAGTAGCGCCACCTAAGTTAGTAAGTAAGTAAAGTGTTGACAGATGGCTTTACTCATCATATGGCAGATCAGCTGTCAAAAAAAATACATTTGGACATTTACCAGATAGGTAACCATTTCACATTGGCCTTTGTTTTGTTTTCCAAAAATTATAGTACGAGTAACTCAGTTACTGGAAAAATACCTCCACAACGAAGGTGACGCTACAGTTCGGGGTGAACCAGGGCCTACTCCTCACAACAATTTGTGTGTGCGTGTTATATTTTTGCACGAATGGAGCGAGTTGAGAAGCTACTCGTGACAAATGATACTCTTTGAATTTGAATGCTTGTCAGACATCAGACACGAGTGAATCTAGAAGCGATATTTTCATGTAAAGATTAACTGGAAGGTACTTTAAAAGATGTTAATAACAGAGATGGCAATATAATCCGCCATTATTCTTCGCCACCCTATGTTCGTATCTAGGACTACAACCAGATAAGATATGTTTTCTAGCGTAAGTTCGAAGTTACGTTTTGTACATTGTATATTGCGTAAATACGAGTGCAAAAAACCAGCCTGTTGTCACTTGGCTACCTATGTTCACATTTGTAACCAAGGTCCTGTAGGCTTAATTCAAGGACGAAAAATTCTAAAAAGAAATGAATTGTCTTCCTTTAAGTACAACCAGTAATATTAAATTACGAAATAACTGTTTTGTCTCATAGAAATAATTCAGTAGTCAAAGGGTTAAATATCATCACTTATCTTGAACTCAGATGCAAAGAAAATTCTTAGACTTTCCCTAGAGAGTGTAGGAACTACACAATCACTTGCAATTAGACCTTGACCTTTATTACGCACAAACTTCTCGTTCCTCAATACACCCACGTGAATGTCAAATTACCACAATGAGCATGACATTCCGGCAGACAACCACTTAATTGAACCTCCTCTGTTGTATAATATTCTAGACTCTTTGTTACTCAATTAAGCCCCAACCCCCCGCTGTACTGTCTACCGACGCAATAAATCACAAGATCAACATAATAGTTTATTATAATAATTAATCCGATAAACCATGGCCGGGGTACCTTTTAACCAGCTGACTGGACTGACTTAATCACATTTCGTATTCCGAGAACGTACTCACGCACTTGGCATCGTCATTTGTCACTGCACTCAGTCGGTGGAGGAGAAAGGGGGGCAGTGCCATATTGAGTCTCAAAAAACCGAAACCGAAAGTAAGTCAGCCGCTTACAGCACACACAACAAGTGATATTTCTTTTGATTTGGATAAATTTCAATTATTTCCACAAAATTTCCTGCAAATGACTGCATTTGTGTCGACGAACTTTACTCGAAAATTGACACATCACACCACACGTTGTTGGAGGGCGGCAATTTACTTACCTTCGATGGCCGAACGTGCCATGGGCACCATCATTTTGAAAAGGCAAGCAGAAGCATAACTCCAACTCCATTGGTAGGTATATAAGCAACGGGAAAATTGGTGTAAGGTATCAGTTTCACTTGGAATCTACCAAAGAAGTAACATAATCAAAAAACAATCAACATGTTCAAATTCGTAAGTTGCTCTTTATAAAACATCGCAACATGTGTCTAAGCAAAAATCTCCTTTCTTACAGTTCGCTATTTGCTTGATGGCTGTCATTGCGCTGGTTGCTGCAAAGCCAGGTATTGTCGCCCCAGTTGCCTACTCAGCGTACTCATCTCCTCTGATAGCTGCCTCACCATATACCGCTGCCGCTTATAGTGCTCCGCTAGTTGCATCACCCTATGTTGCTTCACCATATGTTGCTTCGCCATATGTTGCTTCGCCGTATGTTGCTTCACCTTACGCCGCTGCCTATAGCGCGTATCCTTATGCTGCTTCCGCTTCATTGCTGCTACGTCGTTAATCAGTGAAAGAAACTTGACAAACGACATCCTGTATCATCCGTCCGTCCTTCTCTACTGTTTGTTGATTCCTTTGTTCAAACTTTTCATTTTACCTCGAAAAAAATAAACCTTAAAAAAAAGATAAACAGGAACTTTTAACTGGTAAAATGGTTTTTGAAGCAGTAGAACCCTCAGTCCTTAGACAAAGGCAGACAAGGAAATGAAATTAGGAAAACAAAAACAAACATTGTCTAGTATTTATGTCCATGGACATACATACGTATACATACTCGAATTTACTGGTAGGTGGGCTCTTTCTTTACTTCCTGTGAATTTTGCCTTACGGGCCAGTTGCGCTAGCTAACAAAGTTTCGTTTGGATATGTTGTTAGGGAAGTTTGGTCCATCATCGGTAGAAAGGAAAGTAATCACAGTTACTAGTCAAACCTGTGTCCCTTGATCAATGAATCAATGGAAGTATGTTCTGGGAGATGCTTAAAGAATAAACAGGAATAGAATTGGTAAACAAAGGAGTGACCTCTCCAGAAGTGTTTCGACTTTCATTTGGGTATTTGGACATAAGTGTACTCGTACGTCAGTTTATGGTATATCTGGTAAGATGATGATGATTATAACGAGAAAGAGAATATGATTGATGACAAGGATAACGAAGTGAACTTATGAGGACGGATGTTTGGATTCGAGTGGCCATCAGATGAATCGCTCTTGAAGTTGGAGCTGACTTTTCCATTTGTCAATTTAGACAGCCTGTCCACTGCTTTGGATTTTTTCAGTCACAGAAGCCCACAGAATGAGTTATGGATGGGTTACGTTCACTTCATTCAGGACATTTGGAAATGTACTGATGCTTTGAACAGTAGTTGCAAACTACAAGAGAGGAAAGGATTTTTATTTAAAAAATAATACATGAAGAAGCCAGAGGACTGTAAGTCCATTCGTTTATTCCGAAAAATATAATACCCCCACACAAATAAATGTAGTCTTAAGGTCCTTTATGGTATGTTTTTATATTTTGCACATCGTAACGCAATCAGTCGATGGATGGCTTTTCCAGGAACTTCAAATCGGATATGAAGTTCTCTGCCGGCAGAGAACCTGAGGACTGCGGTATGAGTTTAAGCGGTTGAACGAGGTAGGAAACTAATACATACACTACTTTCAAAATATTTTGGTTGGAAAAAACACTACCCCAGTCACAGTGAAAAGAGGTTTATGTACACAATTTTTTCTGCCGGCAGAAATCATTCCGTGTGCGCTGCCCCAATATGTCTAACGGAGCATTCGATATACTTGACGACAGACAAAGACAGGGTACAGTTGACAGCTAGAATACCATTCCTAACATAGCTTCCTTTTTTTACTACGTTTTTATTAGGTCGCTTTCTTGTCTGTCCTAATATTCGGTACACATTATGCAATTGATTTTACACTTAACATACTTCCCGATGAGCTAGAGCGGCGGTGAGCAACAGGCGGAAGACCGATCCTTGGACCGCCCGATATTTGTAATATGCTGTCAAATAGCTGCTAGAGACTTGAAACTTTAAACATAGCTCAGAATTGGGTGACATGACAGTGCAATATTAACTCGCTTTCTTGTCTGTCTGTTCGTTAGGGTTCCGTTCAGAGCCTCAAACACATAAAACCTGTAGATATGCAACGTTTTTCTGGTGCTTCTTCTGTAGTTATATGGTATTGTGCCAAATTTAAGAAACCGCTGGCTTTAGTACTTCAAGTAATATTTTTTTTTCATAATTTTACACATAACAAAAAAACTAAATAAACGGAGACTTGAGCCACTGGATGAAGCTGTTTTAGTTCTCAGATTGTAAAAAATAAAAAAAATCCTGGGGGTTTGAAAATAAATAACTTAAGCGAATATCATAAAATTGCCTGTGCAAATTTTCTTCTAACTTCACAAAAACTTACCTAACGGGACATTTGCAGATATTTTGGATTCTAAATGCAGTGCATTGAAGACAGCATTAATATTCCTTAAATTTGTATTGATTAGATGTGCAGAAACAACACTTCGCTGCAATGCCTTGAGATAAGTATCATAACCTGGAAACGGATTTGGTTGACTTTGCCTATTTTTGTCTATTTTTTGCCTTTGTTTACACTAGCGGGCATAAAACAAAATCCCTACACACCAATACAACCTGTCATGCGCTTCTTGTGCCGTAAGTGCAATCTCAGGCATTCGCCGCAGTTCTATTTACCATCTTTTCATCTAGCAAAAACCGTTAGACATTTGGGAATTTTTTTTTTTTTTTTTTTTAACTGTACGCCTTTTCATCTAAGTTCATGTTCTGTGATACATAGTCTAGTCATACATCTGATGAAAATTACGTGCTGTTGCCAAAATATTTTGTTGCTTGTCATTGAAAGTGAAAATGCCACAAGACCCGTCAAAAGATTCAAGGCAATTGCGAACGTTTGTAGTGAAATTGGAAAAAGATTTTTAGTCGCCCCGAAAGAGCACATATTTAAAAGTCTACAAATAACAACTCCTAGTAGTTGTATGTATTTTAATTTAAGCCTATTGAAGAGGTATTAAAGACTTTGAACGGGATCGAGGAGAATTTGCAATAAGCTAATGAACCAATAGCTGAAGATCTGATGAAAAAATTGTACGCGGTTTTTTTCAGCAAATTAACGAAATGGCACTGCAAACTTAACATTGGACTCAAATATTAAAGTCAACGACGTGACATCTCTTATCTTGGCTCCACTAGGATCTGCCCATGTTAAGAAATCCTTATTTCATTCAAGGATTTTCTGAGAGATAATCGCAGGCGATTAATACCGGAGAAATGTTTTGGGTTGTGCACTATGCACTATGCAGTGCTATTACAATGCTAATAATTATGAATTAAAATCATTATTATTTGCCCTTTTCTGCGGTATAATTTTGACCTTTTTGGCTTTTTTTGATCAACAAAATCCGAACCCTGATCATAACAGTTCGAAATTAAAAACAACGAGAACACCGATGCGAGTACAGTTCGTAGGCGAGCAATCGAAAGTTGGTTAAAAAGTTACTGACCAAGTAAGGAGCAAATACTAGCACAAAAGCATCTGCCAAAAAGGACATGCTAGCTAAAATAAACGTAAATGAACAAGGAAAAATTATTTTATATTTCTTATTCCGTCTAAAAAACGTAGTATATTAAAAATGTCTTTTTTTAAAATAATTTTTGATAATTTGATTGACACACCTTATCTGTAGGAAGGAAGCAACTGATTTCAAAAATAGCTGACGGAGTTTTTCTTATAGTTTTTTTGTTTCTTGAAATTACGATTGTTCTTGTTCTCTCCATTTAAACGACAAGGTTATGCTCAGAATTATGAGGATCACAACCCTCCCACTTCACTGCATTCCTACTGGTCCGACTGTGGGGCTCGCCGGTTCGAACTCAAAAAATATCTGCAGGCCTCCCGATTTTGAACCACTTCATCATTGAGGCCAATCAAATGCTGGTGGAATAACTTGGAACTACGATTATTTAAAAAAAAAAAAAACTAAAAAGTTTCCGCTTACGTTTAAGTCAAGGTCAGCGTTGTGCTGAAGTACTCAATTGGGTAATTCGGCTCAAGTATTTCTGCTTTGGCTCAATGCTCCGAGCCACAAAGAAATGGCTCACATTTGGCTCATTTGGATCAAAACTTCATTCTCATAAAAAAAATATTAAGAAACAATAAAACGTCATCATGAAATGAGAATATTCAATCTTCAAATAAAATTGAGACAAATAAACGCAATCGCTTATGAAGTAATTATATCACTTATAAGTTTTAAAGAGCCTTAAAAGGGATAAACAAGAACATGTGGACATTTGAACAACCTAAAGATAAAATAAGGAAATGTCAGACGGAGCTTTTGTTTCTTTTCTTGGTTATTTGTTTTCGTCTTTATTTATATGCTATTGTTTATTGTTTTTTGTTTTATGCCTCAATATTTTGTTTTGTTTGCGAATCCGAATAGAATGTTTGAATTTTCGCGAACCGTAATAATTTGATATCACATTTTGTCAATTTTGTGACTTTGAAAGCGAGTGTAATTTTTTCGATTCGCGAGTCATAATATCAAATTAACACTTTAACATGAATTTGGGATATGCTGTTTCTGTGTTCGTGTTTATAAGTATGTATGAAGCAATTTTTTTTTTTTGGGCCACAATACCCCCCACCCCCCGCTCATTCATATTCAGATTTTCAGTAATTTTACTACTGGCTCAACCTGGTGTGAAATGGCTCGGAAAATGGCCCAACTCCAACATTTCTCCGGGACAACGCTGGTCAAGGTTCCATAAGAGTCCAAATGAATTTGGAAATTTGCAGGATCCTTTTTCTATTTCGCACCTCAGTTTCACTAGTATTTCTTACTCCAATTCCCCAGTCTCTGGGGTTATAGAAGAACACTTTTCAGACTGGTAATCGACAAAGGAAATCTGCGATGCAACTTTGTTCCGATTGGACTTTCAAAACGGATATTGTATAGAAAGCCTGATGATTTTTTTAACTATGTACTTTTAACTTAAACGGTTCTCTCCATCGTATAGGTACCTCCACTTAGAATTTATCACATGATTGGCAAACATTTTCCCTGTCATATATGACAATTCAACTTCGGAATTTATTTTCCTTTAAAAACAGAACCATAACCCACCCCAATGTTTGGGTGTGTGTGTGTTTTGTTTAATAAAAAAAACTTATTTCCAAGTATCAATCAATTTCAACAAAATAAAATCCCAAACAAAAGAAAAAAAAATCCCTCGAACCCATAAAAACAAAATTTCGCCATAAAAATCCTTCTATAAACGGCAGACGAAAAATTATGATACAATTTGTTGTTGATGTTGTTGTTGTTATCATCAAATTTTCATTCGTCATTATCTCTGAAGAGCCACATGTATGGCCAAAGTGTTTTCGATTAGGTGCCACTGTGCCATACCGTTGCGCGCATGAACACATCCCCCCATGCGAAGGGAAATTCCAATTTAATATCGCCCCACAAAACAAAACAACAACAACAACAAAAAAAAACACATCCTGTATGTGTGGTGTGCCACAGATGTTGCTGTGCTACGATGACAGTCCTTCAGAGGGTCATCAAGTACAAAACCAAGAGAGTGCTGTACACATAAGGATCCACTCACTCATTCATTCATCTTCACTTCTAAATGAGCCGCCACATGCTGTGCTCGGTGTGTTTGGGTATTCAGCAAATGTCGCCCTCAATGGTGTACTTAAGAGCATTGATTTCGTTGTTAAAACCGTTAGCTTACGGAGCATTCACTGATACAACACGACAAATACACGTTAATGTGGGCCAAAGGAAATCAAAAGGCGATAGAGTGGCAAAAGGATAATGAGAAAAACGTTCTCTATTGAACAGGGAAAAGTACACTACGATCTACGAGTAACATCAGCGTGTGTGGTGTCACCTCTGGGGGGTGGGTACAAACTTCACTAAGAAATTGGGAAATTAGCTAGAAATTCGAGAATTAAATGCCAATTCAAGGATGTTTGGCATGGAAACAGATTTATTGTTTGCGTTATGGGATTTCGAGTAGAAATAGAAATGCTGCTCAAGCTACGCGAGTGTCTTTGAGTAGTATCAATTGTTAGCAGAGAATTATAACCACAAGGACACAAGGATGTGGGGTAATCGATTTGGTATTAGACAAAAAAAAAACAATCAAAAGTGCTACATACAGAAATATTTCTGCTGAAGGAGGAGCGGATTCGCGTCCCCTAAAGAGGTGTACCGATAGGATTGGCCGCTTGCGTTAGCTCGATGGCATCGAAGACAATCACACTCCCGGTATGGGAATTAACAAGTCCTCGTCTCCATTTTTAATACGAAGAAGAATCAACTTCTATGTCAAATGCTGGAACTCGAGCTCCATTGCGAACTGCAGTGTCGATTCTTAACTCTTAAGTCAGTAACTAAGCCGTAAACAGAAACCGAATACCTAGGAGTGACCCTAGATTAGATAGCAAATTAACATCAAATTCCACCTATAAGAAAGCAATACAGACACTATGGTCCACGAAACAACTATATACTAGAAAAATAGTAGGGACTCAACACCAAGACCCAGTATACTATACGGAGCGGCGGTATGGTAGAATACAACTAACAAGAAAGCTGTCATTAACAAGCTAAACAAGATCTAGAGACTAGCATGTTTGAGCGTAACAGGGGTCAATGAGAACCACACCAACTGCAGGTCTGGAAGCTCTATTGGACATCACCCCACTTCACCTAGCAATACAGGAAGAAGCAGCTAAACAAGCTCTTGCTCTTCATAGGATCTATGAATTCAAAGACGGTAACTTAAAGGCGACATCTTAGTGTACTGTACAAGGTATATCTAGCTAAAGAAAGACCAGTGCCAGCGATCACAACCTTCCCACCGGAACTATTTGCCATCAATACAGACGCACAAATCCTAATGGAAAGAAACTTAAACAAAACAAAGATAAACAACCAAGCTGTACTAACACTAAGAAGCCACAACTACAAACCTGAACCGAATTCTTGTTCTTGTTCTTAAGTGGCCAATGTAGAATTTGACAGGTTGTTTCGGCATGATCTGGCACACTACACAAGGAACCAATCCATTCGCAAACAAACCAGCATTAAAGATCGTGTGCCAAAAGCACGTGTACCGTGATTCAAAACGTGGTTGGTCACATTCTGCCGCATCTCTGCATAAGTGTTTCATCGAAAGATCACAGCTGTCATTTCGCTCTGCGTGTCTAATCTATCACTTTTAAGTACTATGTAAGTAGCTGTAGGCACTATCCTTGAATCTTCCATACATAGAATTCCGTTTTCTCTGACGAGGTAATATTAGGAGCAACAACATAGAAACCGCCCCTCTATCCTTGTTGACTATGCTTTTAGGCGATAAGTACATTATGCACAAGAGATGCCAAAGTGATTATCTAATCCTCTTGTCGTCAGCCAATTTGTTTATATTTGTGTATCAGAACTGAGATTAATTTAAGCTCATGACACAATGTTATACTGATGGAAACACAGCGACACAGAAAATCAGGTCAACTTGTATAGTGCGACTCTGAATGTTTCCTCCGAAAAGAACATAATGTTGTTACATCAAAGTGCAACTACAGATTTACACTATGTTGTCAATGGGGAACTGACATAGTTAACACTGCTTATGTGACATATGGCAAGTGATACGGAGTAGAATGGATAAATGGTTTTTGCTGTCGTGTTGTTAACAACAGAACCGAACATGAAAAAGTCTTTGATAAAGGATTGTGTTGAATATCCAAAATAACGAGCGTACCTGATATCATACAGAACTCGTCCGTCTATAAAATTGTCCTTTCTTGTTTGTGACAGCTGTCAATCAATATTTTAAATAAAACGGTTGTTAACCTTTAACCAAAACGAACTGTCAAGTAACTGCCACTTCAAGTAAATTCCTTTCATCCTACGAAATCTATTAAAAGACACGTCACTTAAAACACCACCACAATAAAATAAACACTTTTGTTTGTTATTTCTCACGGCACACGTTCAAATTCAAAGACACCTTTCATAATTAACTAACATTCCTTTTAGCATTTCAAGCACATGCCAAAAGTGCCAGCCAGCAGGACGTCTTTAGCTTTCACAGAATGCTTTTGACTTTGTTTCTTTGGGAAACTTAGTGCCTTACGTCAATTTCTTGCAATTTTGTAATTTGAATTTCCCAAGCATGATAAGCTCTTTCCGCTAACTTTTGTTTTTCCTTGGAATACACCTCTCGGAGGGGACCGAAACTTCAAAACAATAATAAAAAAAAGGCCACAAAACAAAAACAACCAAAATACGCAAAACTTAAAAACGTATCCTACGCATCTTTACCAAAATGAAATTTATGAGTATACTCGTCTTTGAAGACAACAAAAGTTGTACCCCTGTCCTGGGTAGGGTAGTTTTGTTGTCCTTCCTTATGCCCGGCGGATGGTATGCCGCCCATCCTCTATATATGTATGCAATTTGGCCACATATTGGGTTCTTCTGGGTTTGTTTGTTATTTGCGTTTTAAAATACACTGCATGAATGTATTTTTAGAATTACCCCAACTTTGGCGAATTATTCGGGAAACTTTTTTTTTCTCCCTATGAAGGTTGGCAAAATATATTTTTTTAACTACACACGACGTCATGTCTTGCTGTTGGTTTCTGTTTTGATTTTATTTATGTCAGCTATTTTGCATAATATGAGGACCGATGTGGACCGTAACTAAAAAATACATCACAGTCCCGCCAAAAGGATATTACTCGTTTTGATCGTTAAATATTACGTACACACATATTTTGAATGGAACTTTGTCGTCTTCTCGTTACTGTCCGATAATGGTCTATGTGAGGGACACAGTCGCTACCCCCTAACCTAACCTTTACTGTCCAGGAGTTAGTGAGGGACTGCATGAATTTCTGACTAAAAGTCACTGTGGAAGAAAATATGAATTTTTTATTTAAAAATAAGAAAGGATGTGGTGTTTCATTGGGGAGGACTGCATCTCTATGTATGTACATATTTTTCTTTTTAGTAAGGTTAATTAAAAGCATTACAAAGACGAGAAACAGTGGAATGTAAGTCCTTAGTTAAACTTCATTAGCACTTTAAAGCAGATACAAATTATATATAGGCATGTTTTTTTTGTAACCTGTATAGGCTAAACATGTTTCAGCAGCATGTTTAAACATGTAAAATACAACAAAACCTTAGCCTGGATAATTATCGAGTCTTATTTTTGCACTGAAAGCTTTTTCGAAGTCTACATAGGTTACAAAAAAAACACGCCTTATATCAATCAAAGAAGAAAGATGCACAGAAGATATGCAAATTGAAGATTATTTATTGAAATGTGCGAATCCGTTGGACTCACCGTGTTAAATGGGCGAACTGAAGTACTGACAGTTTCAAACGGAATATAATTTTCCCCATATTCAAAAAGGGAGACCACAGTGACCCAAGCAACTACAGGGCATATCATTCCTGAACTCAGCATTGAAAATATTCACGGGCATCATCTTAGAACGATTGACAGCCTGGGTACAGTCAAATGACCTACTCAGCGAGTTCCAAGCGGGGTTCAGGAAAAACTATTCAACGGTGGACAATATTTTTACACTTTCAAGTATTGCTAGGTCTTATCTGGACAACGGTAAAAAACTATACGCATTTTTCGTGGACTTCAAAGCGGCGTTTGACTCCATTGACAGAAAGTCCCTCTTCTATAAATTAATCATACAGAGCCTTTATGAAAAGAACAGGACTGCAATTTGGGATGGAAAAGACGTCTCAGACTGGTTTGAGTCGCGGATGGGTGTTAAGCAGGGTTGTCGCATGAGTACTACTCTTTTGAATATTCCTTGATGACCAGGAGGAATCGAGTTCGCCGGAGTTAGAATAAAACTTTTAATGTACGCTGATGACATTGTAATTTTGTCCGAAACGCCGATGTTGATGAAAGTCATGATCAACAAATTACAACAGTATTGCAGTCTATGGAACCTCCAAGTGAACACCACCAAGTCCAAAATAATGTTCTTCCGAAATGGGTTTGGTGGCTACGCAGGCTGTGAAAAATGGAGTTGGCAGCGCGAAGAACTTGAGAAGGTTAAAGAGTATAAGTACCTCGGAGTGACTATAACACCTCGACTGGACTTTAGAAAAACACCTACAAGAAAAGCTAAAAGAAGCAAAGAGAGCGATAAACTGCAATTGGAAGGGCATACAAGGTAAAAAGAACATCGCACCAAGCATAAAATATAAGATATACGATGCCGTACTCAGGTCAATAATGTGCTACGCAGCTCAACTATGGGGTGTCTGTCAATACGAAGAAGTGGAAAAACTCCTCAGATATTTTATTAAAAAAATCTTTAGACTGCCAGAAAATACACCGAACTACATGCTATACCTGGAAACCGAACTGCCACCATTGTATATTTATACTTTAAGATTGCATTTTCTATACATTTTAAAAGTAATAGCGCTGCCAAGTCATCGTCTCCCGCATATAGTTGCGATGGACCAAATACGCTCTAAGATGCAGTTCTTCAATGAATGGATTCGATTATGCAGCGAACATGATATCCCTCTAATGGAACGCAATACAACATTATGGAAAGAAACTCTGCAAGAACTATTGATAAAGATTGAGATAACCGCGCGTGCTACCTTCAGAACGAAAGCTCAACAAAGGCAATCTCGGAATACATATCGAGACTTACGTATGACCTCGGAGAAAATAATTTCTTCCAAGACTTTGGACACGATCTCGATGATTTTTAAGGCGAGAGGCGAGCTTCTGCAGTTGAACTTCAGACCACACACATATCACTATCCGAAATGCGGATGCGGAATGCACCTTATGCAACCTTCGAGCTATTGAAGACGTCCACCATATTATAGGAGTATGTCCAATATTAAAAGAAATTAGAAGAGCATACTGGGGAAAGATCGCTTTATCGGCAAACGAAGTCAATTGGAGGGTACTGTCTGGCTATTTAAAATCATCTTTAAAATATCGGCGCCAAATATTAGATGAGGCTTTTTAAAATATATACGTTCTTAAATCTATTTATGTGCATTATCCCAATAACTATGTTAAAATTGTAAATCTCTTTCACTTGGCCGACGGCAAATGCCAGGCTATATTTTGTGAATTTTGTAACAAAAGAAAACTGTTTTTTATTGTACAATAAAATCACATTTACTACTATTACTAAAAATTATATAATTTTGACGGATGATATCACACTATAAGCAAATACGTATTCTTTCATTAAAAAGTTTTAAAATAACAACAAGCAATTCAAATCAACAGATCAAGTCCAGATATTGATGATGATATCAAGCAAAGAGGTCAGAATGAGGCGTTTTCAAGCGGACTGAAGAGACACATAAACCAAGAATGCCACAACCAACAGATGCTTAAATGGGAACACTACAGACACCACTGCAAAACAGTCAATCCGAATAAAACTCAGCCAAAATATCCAACAAGCATCCCCAAAGCTGACATAACAATGTTCATCCGGCTCCGTCTTGGTCACACTGCTTACAATCACCAGCTCCTGCTCAATAGGGAATCCCCTCCAACCTGGCCCACTTGTTTCAACACAACAACAGTAACGCACCTGCTAAGCCCATGCCTCATTTCATCACACTAGGGAGCCAAACCAAAGCAATATAGCTATGTATATATTAAAAAATATTGCAAAAACTCAATACCATTATATAATTCATATTAGTATTACTTGTATATCGATAATATAATAAATAAATAAAATAAACAAATACCTATCTGATGCCCTTTCTCATCTGCTTAGAAGAATAAATTATACATCCACACCAAACAACAAAAATAAAGTATACAGGAAATTTACGCATTTGCATCAGATTTCAGTCTTCGTCTCGTTATTTCTTGATTTGTATTAAATAAAAATTTTGAATTTGTCTCCCTCCCTGTGTATGTACACTAATTCAATGTTTCCCAATGTAGTAAAAGGAGAGACACCTATATTGTAAGTATGCATATGGAACCATTAAGATTTCTTTATGTTGATTAAAATCAGTGGTTTAAGTATAAGCTCAATGCTGATTTTTGGGGCATATTTTTAGGATCAACCATTAAATGTTTACTCTCAACATACAAATTTCCCTTCACGTATTTACTTTTATATAATTGTTATAGGGTTACATCCCTTCAGGATATGTAAACAGTTGGGAAGGTGAGATTACAAAACAAAAGTAATAAAACAAAAATTGTCAAACGTAATGCAGTCCTGAGAATTTTGGTTCAATCTACACTTTGTTTGTGATTTTATTCAGATTTTTCTGAGATTTTCACTTTTTTTTTTTTTGAAGAAGTGTTAAGAAAAAAGGAACACAAAAAAACTATTTCACACATTTTTGAATTCGTGTCTTAACGAGCTTTCATTTGACACCCCACTCCATGACCACAGAATTCATTCCTTTTTGAATGCGAAACACTAAAAAGGCAGACAATTGTTTTTTTAATTTCGCCACTATAAAGGATATATTTGCCGAAGTCAGTAAATATAATTCCATTCCTTGTCTTGTAACCTTACTTGTTCGCACAAAAAGAAGATAAAATCATATTTTCAGCTTGAAGATGTGTTTTACTGGATCTACTCGTAGATTCTGAATTTTTCAGAAGGAGCAATTATGTCCGGTGAACTGGCCATGCGTTTCATCGTTTTTAAGGAATATTGTGAATTGTACAAGAGAGGTTAATTGAGGCATTACAGTATTATAATTGACAAAACTTCAAGATTCGTAGTGTTTGTTTATTACTACGTCACTTAACGCCACCTTGCACATGTACGCAGATGATGTTCATCTCTATATCAAAATTTTCTTTTGGTTCTTTTCCAAATCTTTGTATAACATTGCACTAGACAATTTATTTAAACTTAAAACATTAACCATGCTTCATGATATTTTAAAATCATGTCTACTAAAGTCTCTTTTTAGTAAAATTAAATTTCCGCGTTCCAATAGATCTTGTTAGCTCATACAAATTCGTTACTAATTTTTTAGTATCTGAACGAATTTCTTTTATGAATGCCATTCGATTGTGGAATTCTCTACTTCGTTCCATAAAAATGATAAACTGTGGTTTGGGACGATGCTCAAACAATTCTTTTTTCCTGTGTAAATTTACTCCTTCAAGGCGTGGGTATGAACCTTAGAAATTCGAAAAATCCCAAAGCAAAAAGTACTACGGCATGATCTACGCATGATCTAGGTGGCCAATTTCGATTAGCAAAACGGGAAATTATACGACCAGGAAATGCAGTAATCGAATTGGTTCTCGGTATGTATACCACAAAATGAATACATGCCCATATTGGCATATTACTAAAAAATATCACGAATTATTTTACGGGCCGATGTTAAGTTATCAAATTGTGAATATTAGTCATGTCGGTCAATAAAAAATATAGTTCTTGAGAAATTCACGTCGAAAAATTAAATTTTATGTCGAAAATTAAATTTCTCAACCGATTAACTCGTAAACTACTGGACCAATTTTAAAGAAATTAGCACTATTCGATTAACAATAATTTTGGAAAAGTTAAAGGCTATCCGAAATTGTGCTGCCATACAAACAAAATAAACATAACTAGTTTGCAAACTACGAAAACCTTTGAGTGCGAGTCTGACTTGTTTTTTTATGGATTAATATTTGTTTCGACATTCAATGAAATTTTGTCTAAACGTTTTTCATCCAATACTTTAGTAACTGGAGAAGAGCAAAGTGAAAAAAAAAAGTTAGGTTGGCGACAACTAGAGCCGTTACCCTAATATGTTATATTGGTTGTTTTCGAAAACGTAATCTGCATTAAATTGCTTTGCTCAAAATGTTCTTAAACGCAAGCTGCAAATAACGTAACCCTTAGTGCTGCAAATGTTGATCGTCATTTGACGATCAAATTGATGATCGAATGACGTTTTCGAAAACGGCCATTGTGAATACGAGTCATTTTGTTCCACAATAGAGCATCATTTTTCAAGTTTACATTATGGATTGTTCAGGTTATCGAGGCTCACATTATTGAGATTCTACTGAATCCCTAGAGAGTCAATTTTACTAAATTCGAGTTTATTTCTAGTTTTGTAAACGTCAATTTAAAGTTTCGGAGCCCATCGAAAGAGCAAGTTCAAAGCAAAGCATTTACTGTGATACACACATAGTTAGTTTTTTTTTTTTTAGTTTTTATTGACTCAATATTTCATTAATACATTTCTTACAAAAATTATCCTTAAAGCCTAGATGGTTTGGCGTAATGCCGTCTACCAGATTGACATTTACAATAATTTACGAAAGAAGAGAGAATATTGTTAAAATTAAATATATACATAAACATTTTTTTTTTTTTTTTTTTTTTCTTAAAAATCTTCATCAATTATGCATCTCCTATAATGTAATGCTTTCACAGCAAATTTGTACAGCACCGCCCAGCCGTTCTCCGTTCAGAATGCGTATTGTATCCTCCAACTCCAGTATCTTTGATCCAAAGAACGTCTTACGGAACTCTCCGAGAATAGGGCACTTTGCGAGGGCACTTAGATTGCAGAGGCTACATATAATTGGAAGTTCAGGTCTGTGTGGTATATAATTTAAGTTATACACACATATGTTATGTATGTATCTATATCACTCAAATAAACATACTCCACATTCGTTTTCTTAGTGCCTAATAATTTTCCACACTGGTTATTGCGCCATTGCTCGGCATTTAAAGACAATATTTTCTACTTAATAAATCAGCTCACAAATTTTCATTTCATTTACTTTGCGCAATGAATATAAAGATATCAACAAAAAAAAACCATGTCATGCCAAGTCAGTATAAAATAAAAAAGGAATTGTTATTGTTCCCGTTAAGGGTCTATTAAGTTTGTTTATTTCTAAACGTTTCAACAATAGCAATACATTTTTTTACACACTTTTAACATGCTCCTATAGCGCTCCTATACAGTGGGAGTATAATATGTGTTACTACTCTTCTCTGTGGCCGTAGCTTTCATGAGCAGGGGAGGAGGACATTTTTAAAAGTCACACTTTGGATTAAGAAAAAAATAAAATTAAAATAAATAAAAGCCCACATTTTAATAGAAATCACATTCATTGCAGATATACTCGCACATATTTGTGTCAGCTACATTCATTCATGTCCTTCGCTTTGGCTTCCTAGTGCCTACCCCAGGAGTAATCACTTCTCATCGTTTTACCCCCAGTCCGGCCAAATTTTCTTCTCTGTTACTGTAACTGACTTTTTTATTCCGCCTATTTATATCCAGGGCTGTTTTCTTGTCCTTTTTTTACGCCTTCATTGTGCTGCCTTTGGAAGAGGACTTTCCAAGGATAACAGAGATAACACACAGATGTTGGAACTTGATGGAACTACAGCTGAAGTTGTAGTGTATTTCATGTGTGTTGGTAGTGGGATATTCACAGAAACGAACAAGAAGGAAACTCACCAGGGATTCGAATTTGGATTCTGGTTTCTATTCAGTTGGAGAAACTATATATACTGATGTATGTTTAAGCGAATGTTACTCGTACATGTACAAGATGAAAGATACAAAAGTTGCAGTCAGCTGGTATAGTTCGTATGTCAAGTCTGCCAGGATAATGGGTTGTAGATGTTTTGTTTAAGAAATACACAAGTGGGTTGGTGCTTGGTCAGGGTAAATGTGGTGTTTTCTTCTCTGATTTTTTTTCTGGCAGACGTCGAGGTTAGGTTGTCTTTGGAGATATTGCGCTTCGTATTTAGACATGGGGATAAAGTTAGAGGGCTACTAAAAGTCTCTAACGGACTGTGTCATTGTATAATTGTTTGTCAACTGGTATAACATAGAAGGCTTATTGGATGTCCTTAGGGAATTGTATTTTTGTTTAGAGAGTGGCAATGGAAAAGCCAATACATATTCAGTTGAAAGGGCATACGAAAATCTGTGGATTTTGTTGATCAAAATACTAGTACAGTAAAACCTCCCGTATGCGGACAGTAACATTTGTGTCCGCCTAAGGGAATTCTGCGTTCAAGGGATAAACACAATTTGGTTTAAATTAATTTCTCTGCAATTTACTGCAACTTTATTTGAAACGATTAACAAAACAAAGCAGAAAAAATATTGGGAATCCTCGCAAATGACTTCTGCCGCAGTTGCATGGATGAGGAGAAAGAAGAACCCTCCTTTTACCTCCTATGCAGCTGCCCGGTACTTTACTTCTAAAAAAAGATTCTGGGAGAATATTTCTTGAAGATATTTCCTCAAGTGAGCAAGTATGTTTCTATCAAATTCAAATTCAAAATAAAACCAAAAACTTTGGTGTGAAGATACGGTGGATTTTTTTTGTTTTGTCCGTCTAATAGAACTAAATTAAATAATTTTTGACAGATATGCGTGTCCGCGTCCGATCAAGGGAGTTTCTGGTTAAAGAAACGTAAAATGTATGCAATCTGAATTAAAAAAGCTTGGTTAAGAAAATGTGTCCGTCTATCTCAATGGTGCGGCAAAGCAGTTTAATATTCACCTTTGCTGGGTGCCGGGGCACAGAGACATTCCAGGAAATTGCAAAGCTGACGAGCTCGCTAAAATAAGAACAACAATACCTATTCTACCCGATAAGAAAAATAAATGCATGCCAGTCGGTACTTACAAGCTAGCACTCAAACTTGACACAGTCAATAAAACTAACGATTGATGGGAAGGTGAAACTGCCTGCCTTGCCACTAAACAGATCTGGCCTAGTTGAGATCTAAACCGCTCTAGATACTTTTTGTCCATACATATAAGTTCAACCATCAGTGTCATTACAGGACACTGCCTTATAGGCAAACATGCAACTAGGCTTGGTATCCTTTCAAATGACTTCTGCAGAAGTTGCAGAGATGAAGAAGAGGACAAAAGTCCAACACATCTCCTCTGCTCATAAACAGCTCTTTCTCGTAGTAGAAAACTACACCTAAGAGAGTACTTCTTCGATGATCCTAGTGATCTAGCGCCAAAAGACGTAGGAAGCCTGTTTCGCTTTATACAACGCTCCAAATGGTTCCCATGAGTAACGGGGTAAATATATCCCCAAGATCCTTGGTATCACAATGGGCCTCTATAGTCCTAAGTGTGCTGGTACTTGCTACTGCCAGCCACTGCTACCTAACCTAACATATCTAAATGATCGATCCGTCTAAGGGAGCTGTCCGCAATGGGCGATTTCACTGTACATTGCAATTATATGAAAAACAATGCGAGCAAAGTATAACAAAAAAAACATCTTTGATTTAGTGACACACGACACTTTTGATTCAAACTCAATGTACGAATTCCAATTTACAAACTGTGCACATGTACTCGTAAAAAGCGATAATTTTGGTGTTGCGTTGGAACCACTAGATGGCGTAGACAGGCAACTAGACAGATGGGAGCGATTGTATAGGAAGGAGAAGAAGCTGTCAGAGAAGATGTAAGCCATCATAAGAGTCTGGTACCCAGCGTTGAAGACACAAGCATCCTGCAGTCAAAAACACCGCTATCTTTTATACCAGAAGCAGCTGATTGTATTTTCAAATTTATAAACATTAAAACACAATTCTTAACCGCCGTTACTCGCGCGCCTGTTTATGGACGCCGTTACTCGCGGGGTGTCACCAACACCCCAACCTAAACCGTCAATTTTCTTTAGTTAAAAGACTCGTATAGGCCTGTGGTCAAGGTATTGGACACATAAGCGCTTTAACTGATAGTTAAAACAATTTCCTTAATAAAATTTTAATTTTGTAATTATAAATTTTATATACGAGAAAAACAGGTTGAAACAATAGAATATTTCATTTTATTTTAGAACAGGATTTTATTGTTTGCAAACGTTCGCTTACCGTAACGACACCAGCAAAACTAACCAGCCCGCGTCAGCTGATGTAATGGGTCAACACAATCAGCTATTAGGACGGGTGCGGCTCAAAAATGACTAGAAAAAATAATAGAGCAATAATTAGAAGTATTGGGGTGCAAATAGCACCCCGCCCGAGTGACGGCGGGTTAAATACAGTGAAATCTCTCATTTGCGGACACCTTGTTTAACGGACGACTCGCATTAACAGGCACCTTTTTGGGAAACCAAATTCTAATTTCTCATACAAAATGCGTTCTTATAAATGGACAGCTCTCATAAGCGGACAAAAAACTTCGGCTGTCCGCTTTTTCACTGTTTCACTGTGAAATAAAATATGATGGGTCCTTCTAAATGGTCTTGTGGCAGTTAATGTAGAAATGCCAATTACCCGTTTACTATAAGAATGAAAGCCGCCGTTTATGTGCCTTATTTTACTTCTGTCTTTGTCTTTTTTTAGTCCACTCGTGGCTCGATCTCTATCCTTTTCAATTGTTTTTTCTGCTGATTATCTCAGAACTGAAGTCTTAAAATATCAATCGGAAAATATCTTTACAGAAAAAAATAAGTGCATTAATACCAACCAAAATGGCCGATCAAGTGATGCCAAACTTCGATTTTAAATGTTTATCGTGAATGAGTGCACGAAACGATTTGAATGAAAAGAAAACTTACAAAGCTCAGCGCACCCGGTTCTAATTTATTATCTTATCATTTATCAATAAATAAATAAATGTAAAATTTTTTAATAGTAAGATAAAATTTAGTTGTCATATCTAAAAGAATCGAGCACACCTTTTTCGCGTGCAATTTTCTTTCATTTCCTATCTGAAATGACAGTTTGACATGAGCCTTCAATTTTTTTTTTTTTTTTTTTTGAAAGCGTTGACAATATTCTAAGACTTTTTAGTTTTTGGGGAAGTATTACACCTAAATTGACAAACAAAGCGGAAGAGTGAAAAAACATACAGCTCATACCACAATGGTCCATGAATATGATTTTGAATAATTTACATAAGTATGGTGCAATACGCTACTTTCACTAGCTTACTAATCTTGATCCTTCAATGCATTTCTTCTAAAACCCCTATCCCATGCAGCTAAGGAAAGAGACCCAAAAGGAAATGAAAGGACGAATCTAATTGAATATTCAAGAAACCACTCGACTGCTTCATCTCGTAGATGTCAAGTTGCTTGTCAGATAATCTCAATAAGTATACCCATACCCACTTACTTATGATATCGTTTAATTATCCACATACTCGTACGCACGTACTTTCTGTTCCTTTTCCAAGAGTATAAATACCAAATAGTTATTCACACAAATGCTGGTCTGGTTACAGGCACACCCTCAAGAAAACTTTTAAGTGGGTACTTTCCTATGTTTACCTTCCTTAATGCCATTCATTTACATCATTAGCTCAGAGAGAAGGTCCTTACTACACACACGTATGAATAATATACATTATTTACATTCATGTATCACCCACATCTATGCTATTGAATTAATTGCAACAGACAGAGATTTAATCACTTCAAACTAAAAATGTTTCACTGTTATTATCCTGACAGCTATTGTGGTTGACGTTTTATAAAACTTAAAAAAAAAAAGAAGACTAGAGGGGTATCCGTCCATGTCTTCTCCACCTCCCAAGCTACAGAAAAACTTTGATGAATAATAAAAAAGAAACGAACAAACTACTGATGATGCTCAAGTGGCAGCGGCTGGCGGGATTGCTTCTGCAGGATATTTACATCAACGGAATACTTCCGCACTTAAAATTGCATTTCTCTCTTCTTTTTTTTCTGCTGACTTTGCCTGCATATCCTTTTTCTCTTACTTGGGCGACGACTACGTGCTTGGAATAATTGCGTCTCTCGAGTTTCTCGTCTTTTTTTCGTTTCTTTTCTCCATCTCCTTCATTGCAGGAATCGTGATTAGCATTAGGGATGAAATCGAATGGTATCCTTGCATTGGATTACCATTACAAGAGATAGCTAACGGTAATACATGTACGAATATCCTTCAATAAGATTGCGAAAAAAAGGCGCACATAGCGACGAACGTCTTCTTTCTCCGTGAGAATTACGAATTTCACTCACAGATAGTGTCAGCTGCCGACTCATGCTGCTAAGGTCCTTGAAAAACCAAACTCAAAAAAAAAATCAATGACTTATGAAACTGTCGTGACAGCTCAATTAGAACCCACAGCACCAATTTAATTAGAATAGTTTTCTCGCCAGCCACCAGGCGACAACTTTCGAAAACATCTTTCGCCTCTGGCCGCTGTTATCAGTTAAACATTTATATGATGTTGTATCCTTTTGTAGCCCTAAGGCGCTAACCGTATCCGATAAATGACAACCGTTAGCAGAGCGCGGCGGGCATATACTACGAATTTTGATCTTTGAAATAACCAAAAACATGTTTGGACTGACAAAACCCTTTCGAATTGAACAGCCATGTTTTCTATTCAATGGCGAAAAGTACCAATTAATTCCATGGAAAATTAGGACGTGTTCGTCTTTTATTCAGCAAAATCATGGAAGGGAAAATGGGGTTCCTTTGAAAAAGGACGATGGCGAAAAGTAAGTGAGAAACTCCTACTATCATCATCGCAATTTCCGGAGATGAGATTAAGAAGACCGAAACTTTTTTTCTGTTTTATCAAAAAAAGAAGACATGTGGGCGCTGCTTAAACAGACAAGGCTGCAAAAACAGGGCAAGGCAGGAATAAATATACGAGTATAACCAGCGAATGTGCTCGGTAATTGCAATCATGATATGGAGGCGGATTAACAACATTAGTTGGATAGAAGTGGTTTTTTTTTTTCTTGTCCAGTTTTAGTGTAGGGTATGTGGGCTGTACTACGGCATTTTACAACACAAGGATATAGAAAATACCGGCAATTGTGGTAATGAAAGAGTGAGCAAGTGAGGTTATTTCGAGTCTAGAATCACAAACAACTTGATCGAAAAGCCTTTACTTCGGAACATTATCCTTACTTTCGGTTAAGAATTACCTCCATAGCCAGTCTAGAACTCGATTTCATTATGCGCTGTAGGTATTTCTTTTGTGCTTGTTTTTTTGGATTAGTTTTATACTTTTGGTATCACGTAGATGATAATCATATCCAGAGCAGTGTATCTCCTATTGGGTAATTACTAAAGCTTACCTTCAAATTGCTTAGTCCATTTGACAACGAATCGAGCTTAGTCAAATTCAGCACACAATGAGTTAATCAAAATGGTGACAAGCGACAGCGTAAAGGTCTTAAGGATCCTAAGCTTTAGAGTTTACTTCCAGCTTAAGAAAAGGTTAAATCGGCAACGAGAATGGCTTCTAAGTGAAATGTTTTTCTACAAATTAAAAGGCTGTGAGTCTTTATGACAAAGCTCAGATACCACCGTGTAGATCCTTTTAAAGAATAATACAAAAACCTCTTTAACACTAAATCAACAAAATGTCATCGGTATAAGTTACAATAACTTTACAAAAGCATTCCGTAGCTGTTATAGTAGTATATAAATACATTACACTAACACATTACTGTATGAAGTATAATGTACAATGTCAGTCATTACTATATCATTGTCAAATCAGTTGCTAATAAACACACATCAGAAAAAAAAAAAAAAAAAAAAAAAAAAAACTAGTAACTGTTGATTTCTTTTCAGATTTCTTTGAAGTTGATGAGCTATCGTCAATCAAGGCAGCTTCATTAATAGTTGCCTGTAAGAAAAATTTTAGTAGACATGGTATCCCGCAGATTGTTACTACAGATGGAGGTACTCCATTCATTAGTGAATGTTTTGAACCATTTTCTAAGGAGTGGGAGTTTAAGCACACAAGAAGTTCTCCACATCATCAACAAGGGAATGGCAAAGCCGAATCTGCTGTTAAAATAGCCAAAACTCTTATGAAGAAAGCAACGCAATCTGGAAACTGTTTTTGGAAGATGCTGCTGGATTTACGTAACACTGCAAATCATATTGGCTCCAGTCCAGTACAGCGATTGATGTCTAGAAGAACACGATGCTCCGTTCCTGTAATAGCGTCAAAACTTAAACCTGATGTAAAGCAAAACATTATTCACCAACGTCGAGTGTCAAAAAAGTATTATGACAGGAAGAGTGCAGTCTTACCTAAACTAGAACAGGGACAGGACATAATGGTACAACTTAAGAAGTCTGGAGATAATATGTGGTCGAGAGGAACTGTGGTCAATCCTATTACTGACAGAGCAGCTATAGTGCGCGTGGGCGATACAGAGTACTTACGCAACCGCCAGCATATTCACAGCATACCCGCTGTTCCTAATGTGCAAGAAGAAAAATCGTCATCTAACCAGCAGAACCCGGATAACCTGCCATCACTCGAAAACTTGCCAGACGAACTAGAGGAGCTCCCAATAGCACAGAGAAAGGCGAAGAGGAACGTGAAGGCACCGGATCGCTACAGAGAATGAAGCTTTCTCTATCATTCTCACTGTTGATATTTGTGTTTGCTACCTACATAATCGTTTTTTAATTCAATATTTGTTTAACTTAAAATTACTATACTAATTAATATTTTCTCAAAAGCTTATTATAATTATTACCTTTCATGAATTTAAAAAAAAAAAAAAAATATATATCTTGAACTAACTTGTGTATTTATAAAGTATTGAATTTATAAGTTAATGAATTTCTAAGATATTGAATTTATAAGTTAATGAATTATTGCAAACAGGGAAGATGTTATAGTAGTATATAAATACATTACACTAACACATTACTGTATGAAGTATAATGTACAATGTCAGTCATTACTATATCATCTTGTCAAGTCAGTTGCTAATAAACACACATCAGAAACGGACGTCTTTCAATATATAACAGTAGCCTTAACACCCGAGCTTATATTGAAATATCGATATAACCCTTATAGAGGACGAGGCTTTATGTTATGGCGTAAAAGTAAGTTAAAACAATTTAATAATTCTATTAATTAATATTAATAATTAGTTTGATTACTATCCATCAACTTAATTTAAGGTTATAAATGGATGAAAAACAACTTAAGGTTATAAATATGTCAGCTGAGCGCTCTAGTGTGTTTCAAAAAAAAAGCAAAGCGCTCAGTCTCAAACTGCGCTCAGAGCACACTCAAGTCAGAGTGCGCTCGATTCGCTCAGTCGTCAGGACTCAGGCAGGCTCAGGCTCTGTTCTGTTCAGACTCGCTCTGAACTAAAAATGAAAAACGCCTTATGAGAGAGAGAGCTCGATTTTTCGATTTCCGAATGCGCTCCTTTTTGAACATTCGGAGTCAATGGTGCTCTTTTCGAACATGTCAGTACTCAGTAACAAATGGTAATGTAAATATGGGGACGATGCAGCACAGCTGCACAGCTGTAGGTGGAGAAATTAATGTTGGTAGATATAAATATTTTTTCGTCAAATTCAATTCAATCAATTAGTGAAATAAGGAACGTGTTCACTTGATTCATTATAATTTTCTTTCCCTTTTCGGATAAATTCGGATCCTTGTGGACCCATTGTGATACCCATAAAGTGTTCTTACCATCCATCTGATAACTCGTCGATGTCTTCAAAGAAGAATTTGATCAGGGTTATATTTCTAAGTTGACAGAAGTTAGTGCAGTGACAGAGGAAATAGGTTGTGTCCTCATGTGCCTCCTCATCACCGCATCCCCGGCAAATGTCGTCATCGCTTAATTATAGTTTCTTTATGTGGTATCTTAGAGCATTGTGCCCAGTTAGCACTCTTATAAGCATTGACAACGATTGCCTGTCTTTTTGTATAAATTCGGATTTCTTTCTCTTCTACCCATTTTAAAAATCAACAGAAATAATTTAAATTTGAAATGGCAGCAGAGTTCGGATTGTTTCGAAGTTATCTAAGATAATTGCTGGAGACAATAATAATTGTCTCTGATATTATTACTCGTAACTTAAGAATGGTCGGGACCACTCATAAGTCTTATGAGTGCTCATAAATACGCATTAACAGCCGTTGCGGTTGGTGAAAAGGTTTATGAGGCTCTCAACTTATGAGCGGTTGGTAACTACCGGCCTGAGTGCGTAAAGGGTCGAATGGAACCAACGATTTTTAGTAGAATTCTTCGATTTTCTGTTTCAATTAAATACATGTTCAAACGCGTTTTTATCTGTATAAACTTTTTTTTTTATAAGAAACTGTGTATTCCATCTTAAAGAGCATCGATTTTACTAAGAAATATGTTATGACATTTTTGTTTATAAAGTTCGTTTCGGAGGAATTCAGTCTAGAGTTAAAAAACAAATAATTTCCCTACTTCGGGCATTTATATTGCTCTATAGTTCATACAGAAGGGACACTCTAGGAATCTCACCATGTAAAATAAAGTGTGAATAAAACAAACAGTGTTAAATGAATTTGACGCTTGTCTACATTTTGAATGACGCTGAGGCACCTCCACCCCAAATGTCACATTAGAAATTAAAAGATCAACCCAATCCTATCTACATAGGTCTTTTTTATTGTATCCTCTCATTACGTTACATTACGTATGTGCACCATAGATATACTTCAATTTGTTTGAACTTAAAGTCTCACAAAGTATATTCGCACCAATAAAAATTTTAGCATTTAGCCAAATACAGTGGAAGTCGCTTATAACGACCATTTTCCTTTCAGTTGGTTGGTTTCTTTATATTTTAAGCTATTCTACCGTCGGATATAACGTCGTCGTATATAACGACGGTTCGCATATAACGACCAATTTTCGAGAAGAAAGAATCGATTTCGTCGCTTATAACGACGAAGTGAGAGAAAATTTACAAAAATTGTATACCTATTCACGTATATGCATATGTGTGTATGGATGTACGTTAGTCTGAATATTACAAAATTGTTAAATGTTTTTTTGCGCCGCCGATGATGGTCGTTCTACATTGTGCATGTTATTATTATCGCCAGGATAGTTGATCTTAGTTCTAGTGTTTTGTGTATTTATTTGAGTAGCTTATGCAACCATGAGTTCTAGAAAACGTAGGAACTTTTCTGTAGAGGAAAAGGCAGCGATTTTTTTCCGTTTGGAGTCAGGTGAAAAAATAGCGTACGAGTTTGGAGTGATTTATTTTGTTAAACTTAAATAAATAATAATAATAATAATAATAATAATAATAATAATATTTGGCTTCAGCAGTCCTAGGTAGAACCAAGCCTAGCTTCCCGCAACCATTTGTGTGTGCGCGTTATATTTTTGCACGAATGGAAGAGACCTTCAGTTTTCTGCCGTCTCCGAACGGCGAGTTGGGAAGCTTTACATGACAAATGGTACTCTTGAATGCTTGTCAGGCATTCGGAAGAAGTGGGCACTGTGAAAAACTTTTAAGGTGTTTGCGGCGGGATTCGAACCCAAGACCGCTGGCTCAGTAGTCCGACGCACTAACCACTTGCGCTACGGTGCCCACTTAAATACATAAATTTAATTAATTTATGAATTCTGTATAATGTTCTTAAATATTAAAAATACATTTATTTTATCTGTGAATATTTTTAAGTTTTCTCTGAATACTTATGGAGGGCAGTCGGATATAACGACCACATTTGCTCGGTCCCTTCACCGTCGTTATAAGCGACTTCCACTGTAATTGTATTTAATTTATTTCATTTTTTTCACAGTTGCGGCCATTTTATGATAGAGCTAAATTTTCCTCGTAAGTACAAACCATTTTTAAAAATTTAAAAAACCATCAGTACTTCATCCATACAAATTTACGTTCAAACACAACTTTTGGTCGCATAAGGCTCGTTCAGAATTACATTAACAAGGTGACGATATACCTATGAATTGAAATTATAACAAATTGTATGAACATAAGACATTTTATGGCATATAAATGTATGTGCTTTAATTTACTGTCGTTATGAAATAGGGTAAATCGCAAAGCAGCGTTAAGGAAAATCAAGTGTTTGCCCTCCACTTTTCTCCCTAATTTCAGCTACCCACTAGCACAGAGTGAAGGATGAACCTTTTTTTGTTGGTTGGGAAAAAGAAATGTAATGAAGGTGTCAAGGTGGTTCATTAGGACACCCGCCTACGTTCAATTCAAAGACATTACTGCGCCATTTTTTCCCCCTTCTCTTGTGCTTTACAAAAGTGGATGGAGTAGTTGATGGTTAATAAAAAAGATTTAAGAAACTGTGGAAAGGTTTTATAGACTTTTTATAAATTCCATAAATTCTGCAACTCAATGAAATAAGGAAAGAGTTAATGTTATTGAGGGATAAAGATAAAACTTAAGATGCGGCATCCATCAATCGTCATCATGATCGATGGCAATGTGACGATAATCCGACGTATACGTGAGTGAACCTCGTTTTTTCGTGTTTCTGGATGGTAATAGATATTTATATTTTGATTGATTATCCTTGAAGGGAATTTGTTTATACACAAGGGACTAATAGCATTATTTCAGTGGGAGAAAATAAATGTCAATATATTGACTTTGACAAAACCCTCTTTTTCGGGTAATTTAGAAGAATCATACGCATTAAGGGTTGGCTTGTGTCTGTTTTGTATGGATACACTTATGTGATTTCAAATTTCGTGAGTTGACAAGAAAGTAGTATTGAAATGAGTATGTGCTATGAGCAGGGAAAGGGAGGACGATGTTAAAAAAGGTCAGTTCTTTCAGTTTCAATGAATCGATATAAAGAAGAAATCACGATTTTATTTGAAAAAAACATTTTGATTCATTATTGTATTTCAGTAGAATTTTGGAATAATGTGATGACTTTAAGATACAAGATACTGAAAGTATACATAAGTATGTTAACATTTTTTACTATGCGCGCCGCCTTGGTCGCTCAGCAGTTCAGTCAATCATGGTAAGAAAATGTACTGGTCTTATATAGAGTCTCCTTAGTCGATCGGGAAAGGACTTTACTGCTCAATTGTTTCTTAGCCCAAAGAAACAGCGGCTGGCAAGAGGAATCCTTCGTTTGATTTCCGACGAGATGTCATTTTTTGATGTTATGGCAGAGCCGAGGTAGACAAAGTCCTTTACTACCTCAAAGTTGTAGCTGTCTATTGTGACGTTCTGTCCAATTCGTCGATGTTGGGTGTCCCTTTTTGTTGACAGCATATACTTAGTTTTGCCCTCGTTTACCGCTAAACCCATTTTGGCCGTTTCCATTTCTATACTCGCGAACGCACCGGTGACAGCTCGCTGTGTTTTACCAATGATGTCAATATCGTCGGCGTATGCAAGTAGTTGAACGGACTTTTGAAAGATCGTTATTTGTGTGTTGGCTTGTGAGTTTCGAACAATTCTTTCAAGTATGATGTTGAAGAAGTCGCATGACAGCGCATCACCTTTTCTGAATCCTTTTTTGACATCGAAGGTCTCGGTTAGGTCATTACCGACCTTGATGGAGCAGCGAGCTTTCTCCATCGTCATCCTGCACAGACGGATGAGTTTGGCAGGGATGTCAAAACTAGACATGGCTCTATACAGTTCATCCCTCCAGATGCTGTCATAGGCGGCCTTGAAATCGATGAACAGGTGGTGGGTATCGATTTGAACTTCTTGGGTTTTTTCCAGGATCTGCCTGAGTGTGAAAATTTGGTCTATGGTGGACTTTCCTGGCCTGAAACCGCACTGATAGGGCCCAATCAGGTTGTTGACGAAAGGCTTCAAGCGTTCACACAATATGGCAGATAGGATCTTGTAGGCGATGTTCAGGAGACTGATGCCTCTGTAATTGGAGCAGTTGAGAGGGTGTCCTTTCTTATGAACTGGGCAAACGATGCTGAGATTCCATTCATCTGGCATACTTTCCTCTGACCAAATCTTAGAGATGAGTTGGTGTATGCTCACTACCAAGTCATCTCCAGCTGCTTTAAATAGCTCTGCGGGTAAACCGTCAGGTCCAGCAGCCTTGTTGAACTTAAGCTTGGATATTGCTATCCGCACTTCGTTTTGATCAGGTGGATGGAAGTTTTGGCTATCATCATCTAAGTTGAATGGTTCATTCTGCCTGACAGCGGAATTTTGGTCGTCATCGCCATTGTACAGTCTGCAGAAGTAGTCTTTTCAAATTCTCAGCACCGACTGTGTTTCTACTACGATGTTTCCATCCGCATCTCTACAGGTTTCTGTATGGGATTTGTCTTTCTGGCACATTCTTTTTACCCTCTGGTAAAACTTCCGTACATTGTTCCTGGAGTAGCATCTCTCAATATCCTCGAGCGCACGCTTCTCGTGCTCTTTCTTTCTCCTTCTAAGAAGCCGATGTTCTTCCCGTCTCTTTTGCTCGTAGAGCATGCGAGCAGATCTAGTCCTTCTTTGCAGCGCCGCTTTATACGCTTGTTGTTTTTCCGCGTTAGCTAGTCTGCACTCTTCATCAAACCAGGGGTTTCGTGGTGGTGGTCGTGTGAAACCCAGCACATCATTCGCGGCACTTATGATGGCTTGCTGGCAGTGCTGCCACTGGTCTTCTGTACTAGCTGTTGCTGCGGTAGGACAAGAGGAAGGTCACTCCAGATGAATCTGCCGAGCATATTACTCCTTTATTATCTGATCGGGAAATGTTTAAAGTGACATGCTCTCTAGTACTTGTGGCTGAACTTCAAAAGAGAAGAAAAGCGTACAGCAATTTAAATAGCAAATTTTCGGTTTTAAGCAATCGGGTTGATTTGAACTCTGAAGACGTTGAAAATAGAGCTGATGATTTAGAAAAGTGCTTGGTAACCCATTAGAGCCTATCGTTGCCATATGGCAACGGCAATCATGTCACGGAAAATTTCAAATTTTTAAAACTCTTCATTTAGTAATCGGCGATTTTTTTGTCAAAACAAATACACATAGATATTGCTTTGTGCACGTTTGTTTTTGTTAGCTGTGATTTTGTCCAGTTAAGTTGATTTTGGAAGTTAAAATTGGCAAAAGATTTAAATTCCGAAAAATGGCATACCGAAAAATGTAAGTAATATTTTAAATTTGTTAGACTCAATCAAATTGGTTTCTATTGCACTTGTTCGAACTACAACATCATAATATATTAACTAAGTTCTGAATGGTAAATTTACATAACAGTCAACAATATTTACTCTTTTCTTCGCCCGATAGGCAATAGTGTGTACATTTTTTCTTAAAATTGTTTATGCTTGTTTTAGTTTAACTTTGGCTGAAATCATCGATGAACTTGAAAATGATGCTGATATACTCATTGAAAATCCAGAACCTGCCGAGTTAACCGATGAAGATGGAGGCAGATTGGTGAATAACTTGGCAGCACGGCAGCGATTAGCACCTGCACGGTTTGCCGCAAATAACTTGTTATTGATGTTTGACGTAATGAATCACATCTTTTCATTGCGGCTAAGTCCCTGATGTGCTTCAGTTATAACAACTGTATGGGATCTGATGCGTCCTGTCTTTCAAACCACTTAGAAGCAGCATCTAGAGCTTTAAATGCTTCTGCGTGAGATGGTACTTGAAATACATTGCAAAATATTCGTAAAAGAGAGAGCCAAATGTGAGTTCAAAAAAATTCCCCTCAACTGAGAGCGTATACAAAAGGTCTGCTCCCGTACTTTCTGCACTAAAGATTAAAGATTCTCAAAATTGCATGACCTTTGACAGATTTGACACTTTCATAAAGCCGCCCAAAGAAAATTCTTGGGCTAAAATCGGCAGCATGGGGAAATTTCTTACTCTCGTGTTCTGTCGAAAACTACGAAAACTCTTCGTACGGGAACGTAGTTTTGCGCTGTTTTGGACAGGTACGGGAACAGACCTAATATTACACCGTCTTTTTCTTCGCGTAAGTTTGAATAACTCTCTCAAACTAGCCATCTGACAGTTATGAAATGTCATAATCTTCATTGTTAGTGGAAAACAAAAACAAATTTACAGGTTTTACGCACAACGTGTTTGGTTACTTTTCTTACTAATTTTCCACTTTTCCAATTATGTATTTATTATTTGACAGCGATGTTAAGCCTTACACAGAAAAGATACCAAACAGGCCTACTATCGCGCAAAAAAATTACAGCGGGAGTACACGGTCGGAGGCGTTAATAAACTCGTCGTAACATGTCTCGTTGCGCCGTAAAAACATTTTTAAGTCAGCAATTAGAGCCGTGACGAATAAGTTCGGATAATCGATGTTCGGATAATCTGGATTCTACTGTATACGCAAATAAAATCAAATCACAAGATACTATATAACATGGAACTTTTGTACACGTTACGGCCTATCGTTGCCATATGGCAACGGCTCAAAACTCTTAAACTATCAAGAAATTAAAGCTTTTTGTTGCGGATTTGTCTGAATAGATGCATTTGGACATGGATTCATAGAAAATTTTAAAATTATCGCGAAAAAAAAGAACCCCAGGCTCTAATGTCTAATGGGTTGTTAAGTATTTCCACTAAAATATATTTTGAATTGATTGCACTTACCGATAAAACACAATTATTTGCACATAGAATTTATTTTTTTTTGTCACTTTTTTTCCAATGCGCGTTGGACTGAAGAATGAGAAAATCGCCGACAGGCGCTATCTGGCAAATATGAAAAAGTACCGTTTTGTGTTGAAAATAATACAGACGAAGTGATAATGTTGTGTTTTGTTCTTTCGAATCCGATCTGGTGAAGAAAATAAGTCATAAATGTGAAAAGCCATACATGGCTTTGTATGCGGTAGAGGGTTAATGCTTTCTTTTAACTATGATGATATTATTTTTTTATCAAATATTTATATTTTTTCTAGGCTAGCTGCCAGAAGGGCTTGGATGAGATGCTTAGCCTAGGGCGCTCTATTCATTTAATCCGCCACTGCTGTACATGTTGTCCATGTATGTGGACCACCGTAATGTATAAGTGTGCCAAATTGCAAGTTTTTAAGAAGAACGGTTCTTGGTGTTTTTATCGTGACAGACATTTTTTAGTTAGAGCGAACTTATAATGGTTCCGTATTACCATATGGGTACGGAACCTTAAAAAAGAAAAAAAATTGTTTGTAGAAAAGTATAATACAAATTTGAAATCATTGAAACACTTGCAAAATTTTTTCTTTTCGTTTAAAATTTGTGTATTTTTTTCATTGTTTTTAATTAGTTTTCCACCACTGTATATCTCAAGAAAAGCTCCATCCGAACACTTGTTAGTCTTCCAAAGCTTATCACCGCTGTGATGAATTTGGTAATAATTGCCAAACCGAATGAAATTGCAAAAAATTACGAATTAGAAATGCAATAAAATCTGCTCTTACAATTACATGCTATCAACGAGCAATTATTCTTCAAATGGCCTGAAACAAATTAAAAGAAGACAGATCATCATCCATATCATTGCTGGATGAAATTATAATTGACGCTAGCCGCTCAAAACTGTTAAACTTTCCACTTCAACTCTCTCTGTAGCTACCGTAATGGACAAAAAAAAGTAGCCACCATGAAATTTCCGAAAATCATTAAGTAGCAACGCTAATTATATTTTTTTATGACCCACATCCGCAAAAATTTTCACGGAAAAGTAGGTAGCGCACACAGGCGGATTTTCCAAAAAACATGGCCATAACTATAAAAAACAAAAATGCAATTTGTTGCTTTTTTTCATGCCAACTTGTTAATATATTACTTAAGCATATTATCTGATTGATCCCGCTTAATTCACTGCAACCATTGCGTCGGTTGATGCTTCTAAAGTGGAAGCCTTTGTGAAGCACGTGCAGTACCATATTGGGTGTTTGATAACTGGTGTATTTGCTTTGTTTTTTTTTTTTAATTTTCTGTGTGAACTTATAAAATAAATTAGATTGGAATTTGTTGATAGTGGTAAGTAGAATAATTGTAATACAAAATTTTTAAGCAATTTGAAGTTTTATGTAGATTTAAAAGCTCTCAAAATAAGGCCTTTTGAGACCAAAAAAATTATTTTACTTTTCTGTTTCATAAAGGAAAAGTTTGTTTTTCCCGCGTTTTTCGGTTATATAAAATAGCTTAAAATTATTACCTTATTCAGGAATCACCATAAACAGTTGCGAAAGTTTGCGATGTTGCAAGATATCGTCAAGTAAAGTTTGTATAAAAAAATGTATTATAAGCGATGAGACATTTTTTTATTTCATTTATAATTTATTTAAATCAAGTTAAATTTTTTTCTCTTTATTTTTTCTTATCTTTTTCTTATTTTTCATACAATTTTTTTTATTTTTTTGTAATTTTTCTGATATAATAACATTTTACAAAATTACGTGTTAATTTACTAAAAATATATTTTTCACTCGTTTTCTGATAAACTTAAGAATAATTAACTAACAAAAACGAAAAAATAATTTTGGCCATGTTTTTTGGAAAATCCGCCTGTGTGTAGCGGTTAAAAAACTATCACATTTTCATGTGTTTTTTCCTCAATTAAAAATCAGTTCAG
This sequence comes from Brachyopa scutellaris, assembly GCA_949775065.1. Classification (NCBI taxonomy): domain Eukaryota; kingdom Metazoa; phylum Arthropoda; class Insecta; order Diptera; family Syrphidae; genus Brachyopa; species Brachyopa scutellaris. The sequence goes on from OX459113.1 coordinate 106,950,678, forward strand.
TTCAGTTCCGCTTTTAGTGCAGTGCAGTCAAAATGGGTAAACAACTTACCAGTGAGCAAAGAGGTGTAATTGAGTTTTTGAATGAAGAAGGGCTTTCAGCCCGAGCTATTTTAAAAGAGAATTGGATGCCGCCAAGTCACCGGTAAAGCTAAGAAGACGACCGTAAGAGAAGACCGAATTTCGAAAAGAATTTCACACGCTAATCGAAAAAAGTCAGCAAAACAAGTGAATTCAGAGTTTTTTGAAGAAACACAAAAAAAAAATAGCAACCGTACGGCCAGCAGAAGGCTAGATTCGTAGCTAGGAGACCACGAAAAAAACCATCTTTGACCTCAAAAATGAAAGCTGCGAGGTTGCAATTTGCTAAGATTCATCAAAACTGGACCGAACATGACTGGAAAGCTGATGAGAACAAATGTAACCTGAATTCATCTGACGTGACGGTTCGTACGGCGGATGCGCGGAGAAGATTTAAAAAAATAGTGCCTTTTGACGAGAAATAAATTTCCTCTAAGTTTTATGATATGGGGCTGCATTTCATACTTAGGTCAAGGCGAATTAGTATTTTGCACCGGTTCAATGAACGGAGACAGCTATATCAATGTCATAAGGGACCATTTGGTGCCTTCCATAGATGCCCTGTTTCCAGTCATTATTGATCCTATCTTTCAGGATTGATTGATGATTACAAAACTCGATTGAGCATTAGAAATGAAATGGTGTAACTTATCAATGATTTTGCATCTTATGTGTCTCTAGGTGAAGGATTTTGTGGCAAGCATCGGTCAAAAAACATTAGATTGGCCTGGCTCTTTTAAAGGCTAAAATAGTGTCCAGGAACCCAAAGAGAAAAGACGAATCTAAAACCGCAATTCAAGAAGCCTGGAAAAAGGACTAACAAGAGAATACTGTAAAAATTTAGTGACTTCGATGCCACGGAGAATTCAAGCTGTAATCAAGGCCCGCGGTGGTCATACAAAGTACTAATCAACTTGTTATCCTCCAATTATGTACTTCTGATTAAATTTTTTTAATAAAAGTAAATAGCTTAGTCGGATTTCAATCAAATTTGTTTAAAATGTTTCTTTGTTGAGTTCACTTTTTGTATTACAGCAACACATAAAAATACGATAGTAAAAACTTCCAAAACAAGAAATTTCTATGACAAGATCAATCATAAACAAGTGCTGAAAGCATTTACTGATAGTTTTACTCTCTAAAAATTTTAAATCATAGCTGTAGCAATAGGTTCTCGAAAATTCGGAGGTGGTAACTTTTATTTGTCCAGTACGGTATATCTACCCATACTATGAGGTTGGAGAGGTTCAGCAAATTTCTTTGAAATAATTGGCGGTATTTGCTCTCACAACGCTATCTCTGCAAAACTATTACCAAACTATTCACGCAATGAAGGTATGATAACAAATAAACTATTTACCATTCGTCTTCCCGTAGACAATCATTCTGATTAAAAACTTTTCAAAAAGGACGAAAACCGCATTAAAATCTTTATCCCTCTATTCAAATTTACATTTTGATATCCAAACAGAAATCTCATCCATTTTCAAATGCACTTCATCCTTAAAGTACACCCTCTATGCTGAGTTAAACCCACAAACGAATCGCTAGAATCCTATCCTTCCAAATCCATATACGACTACAGAACACAAACGCCGCCCGTGTGGTGCGAACAGTTTTACCAAAAACTTTTTACAATTCGTACGGATTTCATCGGAGAAAACTTTTTCACAGCAAAGGCACGCATACCATATGTTTGCGTAAGGATCCTGGTGTCTCCTCCTGATTACACCGAAAAAAGGATGTGTCTTAATTATACACACGCACACATCAGTGAAACAATAGAAACCCAACTGCTTTCAATCTCTGAATGTAAATTTAAAAATCAACAAGGATTCTAAAGAATTAAATTAAAAGAAGATCTGAAATACATGCAAAGTATGGTGTCGTCATCAATTTACATAAGTCTGAGTATGTACATATGTATACCTTCCTTTTGGTGGTGATGTTTGTGGTGATGCTGCTGCTGCTGCTTGTGCTGGTGATGGCGTAAATTTAACATTTTCTTCTCCACACAGATGTTTTGTGGTTATTTAATCAACTGTGGTGTGTGTTTGGTAATTTATTTAATTTTATTAAGTAGAACATACACTTAGAACACACACACACATTGACGTCACTTGCAACTCTTTGTGGCGACTTACTTGCCACTAAATATAATAAAGCCATTTAATAAAAAGGGATATCATTTGAATTTTTTTTTTATTATTATTATTTAATTATGTTCTTTATTTTTATTTTTATTAAAAACAAAAAACTCCTTCTATCCGTACGCGGGGAAAAATACAATACAATTCCATGCAAATTGTAAACCACTAAAGAGAACAAATAAAACAAAATAAAATCCAATAAAAAAAACTTTTATAAGTCGACGTGTACCACGAGTATATGTTGTGAAGGAAGTAAAGTAATAACACAATAGACGAAGAGAGAGAAAAGCCAGAAAATAAAAATATAATTCTATTAAGTTGAGGGTGAAAAGTTTACAAAAAAAAAAAAAAAAAAACAGATAGTAGAGAAAAGCAAACAAAGTATGTTTTACGTTTCATGTTTTCATACATATCTTTGTTCTCATTTCTTTTTTGTCTAATTAGGGTTACGAAAGAAAGGGATGGAAGTTTTTTTTTCAAATTCCTTACGTTCCTTCCTTTCTATTGGTCAAAAGCGGAATTTTTTTTTTGAATCCATTTTTTTTTTTTTTTGTTGAATTTTTATTTTATTTAAATTTAACTACGAATGCGGAGTTGAGTTATAAAATGATGTAAGAGCTTTGATGAATGAATCAGATAGTACATATGTACATAAGTCAGTGGCATGAAATCAGTTGAAGCACACAAATTATGTCGTTACTAACCAAGTCTTTGAGGCAAGGGTTCCATTTGCTGGACGGCTTCAATACGAGTATTGTGATTGATATTGTGATTCGAGAGAGCCGACGAACTAGCCTGGTGAGGGTCAGGAATTTGTCCACCTCGGTTCTGCTTTCACATCAAAAAATGACATCTCGTCGGAAATCAAACAATGGATTACTCTTGTCGCTGTTTCCTTTTGGCTAAGACGGCAATTGAGTAGTAAATCCCTTTCCCGATCGTTTAGGAAGACTCTATATACGACCCTTATCATCCTAGTCTTGCTATATGGAGCTGAAATATGGACTTTATCGAAAGCGGATGAAGATATCCTTGGTCGTTTTGAGAGAAAGATATTGGGTCTCATTTGCGTTGACGAGTTTCTGAGGAGAAGATTAAACCACAAACTATACGAACTGTACAGCGACTTCGACCTAGTCAAACAACTGCGCATTGGGCGTTTAAGATGGCTATGGTATGTAGAGCGAATGGACGTCAACGCTACCGCCCGCAGAGTATTCGACTCCAACCCGTATGGTCAGCACAGCAGAGGACGTCCTCGCCTAAGGTGGAAAAAAACCTCAACCAACTTGGAGAGCGCAACTGGAGGCAGTTAGCTAAGGACCGGGCTAACTGGAAGAGGTTGTCGATCCACCACAGACTGTAGCGCCAACTAAGTAATGAAGCAAGTAGCGGAAAATGTTCATATTTCTATCGGTGCTTTTAAGGGCAATATACTTTCACACTTCTTAAAAGTAGCTGGACTGTTATCAAGAAAGATGTGACCAAATTACAATAGGAAAAAAACAAATGAGCTGCTACAAAGAACTCGCGTAGACATCGCAAGAGTAGTGGCAGGGCACTGGCCAATAGGAGACCATGCACCTAACCAATTTTTTTCGAAGCTGCAATGATGAAAATGGAAAAGAGCTTTCTGTGCACATGTCCGGCTCTAGCGAGAGCCAGGCAACGCATACTTGACAAACTTTTCTTCGACGACTTTAAAGTGATATCCAAGAAAAACAAACGGTGCCCTTTTGCGCTACTTAGGTTTTCTTTCACCTGAAACCACCACTTCTACCTACCTAACCTACACATTGTGATTTTTATAATAAGATGTCCATACTTGCGAAGCATATTTGAGGTGAAGATGGGCAAGAATATTAAAAAGTGAAAGAGTGACATGAAGGCCTTTAAAGTTTTTTTTTCCATTGTTTACCAAAACCTAACATTTAATTTGATTTATTCACAATGTGGTTTGTATGCTCTATGAAATCAAGTTTGGGGATAAAATAAGACCGACGTCCTCAAAACAATTAACATGACAGAGAATCGATATCAAGTACTTGAATTGAGTATGTCATGTACTGACACTTGAGTTTGTTAAGGACTAAACCATTTTTACTGCTGAAGTTATGAGTATCTGATTGCAGAAATCTTCTGTTATTTATGGTTGCAATGATTTTGCTTATCGTCATCTTATTCATGAATGATCGAACATCATTTATAACAAGAATAAAAAAGTGGGTCTAGGTGATCCCTTTAAGGTATGCCGGATCATGCTAAAAAGGAGTCTGAGAAAACCCTCTAAATTCAACCTGATATGACATCTCGTTGAGTAAACAGCAAATCCACAAAGTAAATAATGGAGGAAACCTAACGTCTAGAGTTTGTAGATAAAAGCTGATCAAAATCTTTAGAAAAATCTGTGTAGCCACAATCTGTGTGTTCAATAGCCAGTTTTACTACTTGAACTGTATGCTTACCTTTTTTAATCCTCTGTCTAAGTAGTTCCAATAAAAAAACACAAATTAAATAAAAATCACAAATTGGAAAAGCTCTGATTTATTTCTGCTATCTTCACTTCTTGACATATGCAAAGGAACTCAAAGGAAACTCAATACCGACGCTGACAGAGCGGGCTACGCTTGGACGCACTGCAAATGCGATTCACTTCGTCCAATCATCGTGTCTTCTTCTGCCGAGTGCATACATTGATGTCTGTGTCGGCGTGAACAACCACTTTCTAAGGCAATGGAACAATAAGGAGAGAGAATGTTACATGTTTTCAATAGACCTGCTCCGTACGAATCCATCACAATACATATTTCGACAAACGAAGATCAGGCTATCACACAGCACTTTTTGAATGCATGACAGCATTCAAATTGCTCTGTAGTTAGTAATAACCAGGAATAGGATTTTGCTAAATTTGCCTCTTTTTTTTGCTTAGTCAGAAGATAGTATCGACTTTACACAATCATGTTTCATGTCCTCCTGATTCCAAATATATGTATTTTATTTTGCCTTTTTTTGCCTTTTTATACCATTATTGCCTTTTCCAGCCTTTTTTTTACATATGTTGCTTTTTTCTCAAAGTTTGTTCGCTAAAAAAATAATGCTCGTATGCATGCATGTTCATCTTTGCAAACATTATGCTTTTTCCTCACAATACGTAATACGCATACTTACATTCCTAGATGCATTACAATTTAAAACCTCTAGTCTGTGGGAGAGTCAACATGGAACAACATATCGTACACTAGCGAATACCCTGCGTGCGTTGCTACGCTTTACAAAAAATACATATTAACAGCATTGCCGCCACCAAAAGTGTCCCTGCGCTGCGATCATTGATCTATATGTGTATGTATGTATGTTTGTACATATCTACTTGCTTTGCTTTGAAAATTTGTATTGCTTGTGTGCATTTATAAATATGCATGTACGTACACGTATTCCGACAAATCTATGTTGGGCTAGAACGAGTATAAGTCAAAATTTGTTCAAAATGAGATAAATACATCCTTATATTACAAATTTTATATATCATGTCTGGTAAAAGCTGTATCGGTCTATTGCACACACAAATGGTTAAAAAAGGCAGTGCAAAGTAGCCTTACATAGTAAAAGGTTTATTTAGTTTTTTCCCTCTACTGAAAAATTTAAATTTTTTACTTATACTCGTGCTACCGCACAGCACACCATAGAAATTGAAAAATATTTTCCAGAAAGTGCCGTCAAACATTGATGTAAATAATGTTGAAAGCTTTAAATGGGCTCCACTCGTTTCAGCTGAAGTAGAAAGGTCATTTAGCTCCTTCAAGGCGCTTCTAAGAGACAACCGGAAAAGATTATTACCAGAAAATTTCAAAAAGCTCTCGGTTGTTCAATGCTACTACATACAATTAAATGTGCATTTACGTTCCTTTTTCTTGTTTTTTAATAAATGCCTTTTTTGCCTTTTTAAGTCTTTTATTTTGCCTTTTTTTACATTTTTAGGTCAACAAAATCCTATCCCTGGTAATAACATTTCCATCAGTTTTCTTTAAGATGGGCGTACTAAGCGAAACTATTTCCAGCTGATATCGTGACTGCGAGACATTCTGCAAACCTTTCCTGGGAGCTTGTACAATGTGCATAATATACATAATCTATTTTCAACTAATGGTTCGCCTCAGGGTTATATGTTTAGTTCGCTCTTGTTTCTTTTTTTCATCAAAGATCTTAACTCTCAACTCTCTCTCTTGATGTCGCTTTTTCTTCAGAAATTACGCGATAAGTTCGCCTAGATGTATAGCGCCCTCTTTTTGTGAAATTGCAGAAGTATTTTTTTTTGTTTTCGTAAAAAGCTTAAATGTAGAGTCCAATACTATCTAAAAGATAAGCCGAATGGATGGTATAGTGCATATATCACTATCTAACTACGGAATAGGTGTGGGCTCAGTTCCCACAGTTACCACAGGTAAAAAGGGCACAATGAACCCAACTAAGTGAACGGCGGCTGGTCTACGTCATGGAGTACCCATCCTACTTACCTACCAAAGACGCATCATTTTCAAAATTCATAAGGTTGTGAGTGATTTATAACGATATCCATAGCAATGGGTTCCAGCTGTTGAAGAACTTTTCCTGTTTTAGATACAATAAAAACATTCTAATTGATACAATCAAATCGCAGACATTTTCAAAGTTCCAACATAAGAGTTTATTTTATTTAAGTGCATAATCTCCAGATTATTGCTGTCTTCAGTCAATATCGAATTAAATATGGAAATAACATCAAAGTAGAGGATTTTCGGAAATGAACAGCCTCCACACAACCCCCACCCCAAGTCACAATAATTACCAAACAAATGGGCTCCTCCAAAAGGTAAACGAAATAAAATTGATAGCAACGGCAAATACCGTCTGCTTTGATCAGTATTTCATTTTAATTTGAATTTAAAAAGGACTTATGAAGAAGCATGGACAATTTCTCTATTAACCTTCCTCTGCCCAGCCATTTTTTTTTTTTTTTGTTTTGGGTAAAATTCAATTACAAGAAATCGACTTTCATGTCGTTTATGGTTCTTCAAGCTTGAACGCAAATAAATCTATAAACTGTCCATCAGTCGTCAGTTACTTCACACCAAAGCGATTCCATCAATTCCCATTTCAACCGTCTGTCTGTCATCAGATTGACCCTGCCGTAGGTTATACGCGTAAGTACCTTTGAGCTTTGAGCAAAAAAAAACACACACACAAACAAATCAGGAGGCACATTTATAAGCTCTACGGAACACACACAGGAGACGGCATATAAACAAACAATGAAAAAACAAACAAACAATGAAAACAGTATCTACTAACACACATATTGGTATGTAAGTCAACCCAAATGTATCTGTGGGAAGTCCTACGACTACCGCACTGATTGCTTTGAAGAGCTTACAGGTTTATTGAGAACATAGCAGACACAGTGGGAGCACTCAATATCAGAAGTAGCTACGAGTACGAGTATCTCAAAGCGGTTTGCCACCAACAGCGCCACAGAAGACCTCAATACGAGGGCGCTCTGCTCTTTTTTTTATTTTTTTTTATTTTTTTTTTATTTTTTTTATTAAGTGATTTTCACTGATGCCACCTTAGCAGGCCTCTGCTGTGGGTGGTAGCTGGTATTATTGGGGTTTCATATTTCTCCGGCCGATGAGAGGGTTGTATAGCCAACCGACTTATGGGAATAAATTTCACATACAGCGCGCCATCAAAAACCTGCCCTAACATCTCGATTAGCTCATGTGTTTCGCCCGCTAAAACTCCAAGTATAGCTTGAATATGGATATGAGTTCCATTACCAACGACATAACGAGTACAATAGCTTTTGAAATACAATACCCTAACTTCGGACATTCCAACCGAAACATTATTTGACAGTCAAGTGGTATAAACATATGTATGTACTCGTACTCGTATGTATCTCCAAAAGTAATAGAAGTGCAAAATGGTGATGGTATTTAGAGCGCCCAATAAAAATTTCAACGTTTAAGTGAAGAATTTCACGAGGAGGGAGCATAGAATTTAATATAACAGGAGTGTCGAAGACAAGCCAAAAATATGTTTGTACTTTCTTTGGATACAATTGCGCCTTTGTATTTTCACCTTACTTTGTAGAGTGTTACCAAATCTCAAATTCGATTAGATCGAAACACACAATCACCCCTGTGATCGATTTCAGTCGACTTTCAATCCGCTCGGTTTTCAATGTTTCGGTGTTGTTGTTTTCGTATTTTTTCGTATTCGTCCCTTGTAATTTCGTTCGTTTTCAATCCGATCGGAATTGATCACAGGGATGAATATGTCTCCTGTCTTTTTCTCTACAGGGTGGTCCGGTTTGGGATACAGATATTTTGGAATGAAACAAGTCGTATGGGATATGATATCGAGCATCAGCCTGCATTTAGTCTGATGGAGGACAGGACATACAAGGCAATACTGATTTTTGAATGGTTCCTGTGACTAAATTAACTTAGTTCCAGGAAAACTGTAACCCCTAGGTAAATACTTTGCATAGTCAACTTGTAGGTGATATTATAGTGCAATAATAGTAATAAAAAAAATAACACCACACTTTCCCGAGATAAATGCAATTTTCACAAAAATGGTTAAAAAGAATTTAAAAAAAGCGCTACTAAAGTGCTTCAGAAGAAGGCAATGGAAAGCACTTACGCCAACATCAGTATGAAGCGCTTTTAACGTGCTTCAGAAGTATCCCAAACCGGGCCACCCTGTAAAATAAATGAAAATTTTATAATGATTATTTTTTTAGAAGTTTATTTTTCGAATTGGCAACACTTTTTCCAGCTACAATCAATTTGACAACTGACAGCTGATTTGTGCTCAGTTTAGAATAGAACAACGGATAAAAACTGTGCATATGTATTTATTTCAAAAATCCTGGTTTAGATCGCGAAAATTACCGCTACGTCCATACATTATCGACATAAGCATTCATCCGAATAAGTAATTCGAATAATCGATTTCGCACCACGCATACTCTAATCGATAATAATATGCATCCGCAAAGATGTCGTAGTACAGTTCGCACCGAAGAAGCTGTTGCTGCTGTGGAGCGTAGTATTGAGGAGGACCCGAATGAGTCTATTTGGACCTGTCTCCATCAACTTTATGAAAGATTTTGCGGAAAGGTCTCAGCTAACGAATTTACAAGATCCAGCTCGTGCAAGAATTGAAGCCGCTTAATCATTGTGTACGTCGGTCGTACGTTCGCTGAATGGCCCGGAAACGAGATTGCTCTTGATTCTCATTAATATCACAAAGTTTTGTTCAGCGATTAGGCTCATTTTTGGTTTGATGGCTATTTCAACAAGCAAAATTGACGCATTTGTTGTGAAAAATATACATAAGTCCTTGTTGAGTCGCGGTTACCTACACAAAAAGTCACTGTTATGTGTGCTTCATGGGCTGGTGGAATCATTGGTCATATTTGATCTAAAATGATGCCGGTCAGAACGTTAGAGTCAATGGATTTGCATTCGCCAATTTATTGGTATCTATGTGGAAGAGCTGTGGTTTCGACAAGATGGCGCTCGCTATATCTCCGTGATTTTACAACGAAAATGTTCGAAATTTTCAAGAAATAGAAATGTATAAAATAACCCCAAGATTACAATAAAATATATATATTCCTTATATGTTAAAAAAATCTCATGAATATTACCCAAAATACACCTTTCTACCGGTTTTTCCCCCCCTTAACATTATCGAGGGAGAACTGAATTGGGTTTTGTGGTTCGAAACCCAGATTGTGTTTGTCTGAATTTGGCATCCGAAACTAAGTGCAGACAATATCGCAACCATTTTTATTGTTCAGTCATGATAACTGATATGTTGGTGAATTTGAGTTGCATCTACTTCAGGTGAAGTGCATGCTATCGCATTATTGTTACATGGATATACTCGTAGTTGAGACTTGAACCTGCAATCTTTTGCGTACCAGCCACTTAGCCACCAGTCATGTTTAAGCGCTTGTTCCACATAACATTTTAACTTCTTATACACTCGTATAAGTATGTACATAGTTATGTATGTACCTAAAGTTCAATTGACTTTAAGGCTTTGTTTTATTTATAATCTCTTATTCAATTTAACTTTTACTACACTTCGATAAAATGTTTTCTTTTGTTTTCTATTATGAAAAAAAAAAATCAATGAAACGCCACTTCTGCTTTAGAAACCACAACGATTCAATTAAATTCAAATTCTAACAGATTCATAATGCTTTCGTCCTTGTTTGCATACTTTCCTCACTCTTCAACAACTATCTACAAATGAAATGCAAAACAAATCCCAACGCAAAGTGCTCGATATTAACTTCGGCGAAATGGAAAACAAATAAGCAAGTAAAAAAAATCGATTAAAACATCAAACCGATTCGAGAATTTCAATTCATTAAAACTCGAGTAGGTATTCTATTTCTTTTTTTAAATCAGCGTTTCGTTGTTGTAAAGTTGTTGTAAATTAATGTTTTATTAATGTTGTTTGTTAACAAAAGAAAGCACTCCTAATAACTAGTAAAAAAAACATTGGCAACTCTAAGGACACTTAAATCTTACACGAAGTGAGCGTGCCTTACCCATCTCCGCTAGGACTAGAATCGTGAACTGTAAATTAACTGCTAAGTAACCAAATAACAGGGATAATTTTTTTTCATAATTTTGGCAAGAAAAATGAAATTAAAACACTTGGCAGGACATAACATAAAAGTCAAGGTTATCTACGGTGACTGCATTCACATGCAAATGATAAGAATAAAGAAAAAGCAAATTCATCTAAAAATTCAGTAAAGAATAAGACAAAGGACACGTTCAGTAAAGTTTGTTGGAACTTAACCAAAAGTATGTCGCTAGAGGAGCAAGAAAACCGATTCCAAATCGATCGACATCTCTCTATCCAAACAAAAAAAAAAAAATTCCTACAAACGAAAAAGGAGTTAGAATCAAACAAATCTAGATGCAAGGATGTGTTCTTTAAACCAAATAGCCCATTTAGAGTGTAAAACACTGTAAAAGAAAAGTTTTTTTTTAAGCAAAAAAGGAGTTGAAGCGATAAGGATTTTCAAGAAACAAAAGGAAACGCAGCGGCTATCGAGTATGTTGCCTGAAAGGAGACTCTGAAGTCAACGAAACACTACAGAGTTTTGTTTGTTTTCAACACTTCGGTGAGTCACACAGTGGCACAGAGTTAAGTGAGAGATATCGGTTTTGGAATATGTGGATAGTTCCTGGGTTGTAAGGACGATTGGCTGAAAGTGGATTTACCGTTTCTAGGTCAGACAACTTGGTGCCAAGTATTTTTATTTTATTTTTTATTTTTTGTTGGTATTACGAATCCAAAATATGGATAATTGGCGCGAACGAGAAAGCTTTGTGTATTTGTGTGCACAAATTATTGAGTAATCCTCTTGATTCGCTTGCTCATTTGCGGCATCTGTCCATAAGGGAGAGGAGGAGGAGGAGGAGGAGGAGGAGGACAAAATGTTATTGCATTGATTTCGATTAATGTTATTGGTTCGTTGGTTTGAGCATTGTATAAGCTAGCAGAAAAGTAAACAAATTAACGGATGCCAGGATGCTGAATTTAATTGAATGCAGATAGTCCTTCGAATTTATGGGGGTTTTCCTGTCTCCGTAAACTGAGTAGATATGAAAGAGGATGCACCACGAATTGAAGTGCTTATTTCTTTTATTTTTGTATTCCTCCATTCACCTGTACTTTAGCATTTAGACGTATTATAAGAAACTAGTGTGCCCGGGCGAGAGCTCTCGCAAGAGAAAATCCAACCCCCAAAATCCAAACTTCTTTCCTTTTTAATTTGTTAAAATTTATAAAGTGAAAGTGCAATTCGTCACTGCTACATGGAATTCTCTTTCTTTTGACACCTCATTTGTTAAGATTGGTTGAGTGTCAGAGCCGCAAATGGAATGGATTAACATGGCAGCATGAAGAATATATTTTAAAGATGATATAATTTATTTTTATTTAAACCTGCGATAGGTGGCGCTACAGTTCGAGGCGAACCAAGGCCTACATCTCGCAATTATTTGTGTGTTTGCGTGTTATATTTTTTCTATACCGATACAGGTTAATTTCAAAGCTGATAAAATGATCCACATTTGATTAGCTGTTTGTCCAAATTTCGCGCTATACGAAAAGTATTACCATCCTCTGTAAGCCACATGTTCTGTAATTCCAAAACTTTGAATTCTGTCGTTTCAGTCTCCGTACTAAAAATAATTGTAAAAAAGTAAAAAAAAAAGTTATTTTAGGGGTCACAACATAAGATGCTTCCTGTTTCACTAATATTTTTCTAACTGCTACTTAATAAATTATCTTATAGTTGAAGTTCGTATAGATAAATTTTTATTAATGGCGTAAATTTTACCTGTATATACATATGTACATATAATATTCATCCTATATTTGTGTTTTTTTTTTTATACCTTAATGCCCAGTTTCACAGTGAGAGTTTAAACTCTCGTTTTGGTTTAAACTGGCGTTTTTATTTTTTTGGTCTCACAGTGCTCGTTTAAACTCAAAGTAGAGTTTAACTCGTCGTTTAAGTTAAACGTCAGTACTCTGCCGTTTAAACCTTCCTATGACCTGCATTAGGTAGGCACTTCACACATTATCGCACTTAAGTTCACGCAGTCACATACTGAGGTTCACGCATTCACAAATTGAGAGTAGGCATTTTCATTGGTTGAAGCATAGAGAAAATGTAGAGCAATTAGGTTTGTATGATGTCAGCCCCAGGGCGCACTAGGGCACACTGAAAACGCACTGATGTGTTCGATGTCAGTCAGTGCTACACTGAAAATGCTGCTGCTGCCCCGACACTGCTTCTGCGCTGTATTGCCATTCTGGGTCTGGCATGTGGCTAACATACGCATGCCAACTGTGTCCCAAACATGCCGAGTAGACGGTTTGCCACCTTTTTTTAACACCGAGTGGCATGCGTATGTCGGTTTGGCATGCCGTGTACTGGTAGCTTAACTGTATTCTGAAGCCATGTTCGACTTGAAAGTTGGATTTCAATTGAAATTTACTTTAGGTGTGTTCGCTTTTAATTAACTGATTTCCCATCTCCTTTAATTAAACATAAATGGGGACATTTCTAGCTAATTAAATTCGTCCACCGGAAATGCTACTTATTTCAAATAGTCCTCAAGCAGATATTATAGTGGCAAATGCCGTATTCGAATCACGATTCCTATAATCCTTCGATTCAGTACAATTGCTGGGCAAAAGAGCCATGAACGTGCTTTTAGTAAATATCGGTTTATGCTTTTTTTCATTTTTCATTTTAAATTTCCATACATACATACGTAAGCCCTCAGAAATGGAATAAATGAGTTTTTTGGATTTCAACGTTCTAGGGCGTATACGTAACATTTTTTGTACGAGTTTAGAACCAAAGCGAAAGTCATTTGGCAAGGAAAAATTCCAATAAGTTGACGCGCAGATTTGAAAAATTAGCTAAATGTTTAACGGAACAAACCTAATAAGATGTAAGCAGACCATAGGAGCCTTCAGCGTTAGTTTTAACAACCATTCGCGTGCACCAGTTATGGAGAAGTTTCCTTTGAAGACAAACGATACTTTCAAATATTTGTCAGACTTTCGAAGAAGTGAACCGGAAAAAGCAAAACAAAATATGTCAGAATCAAGATCGAAGATCATCCAAGGTATTTCTTTACCCACCTTGGCACTTCCCTCTTTGTCTGATTTCTGCACGAAGCAAACACCACCATCTCATAAAATGTTCGTTAATTTATGTTTCCTTAAACGCGCTGATGTCTGAGCAACCAGCTGAAACCTTTTCTTTGTTGTCTCTTTCCCCACCGCACTCATAAAATGCTTCAATCAAAACGGAAATGACTATGCCAAGATATGAATCGACGAAGAACCCTTTTCACGTACTTTATTAGGGGTTCTCTGCCGATAATATATTGGCACTACTAAAAGTCCTACAGTCAAATAGAAAGGATCCCCTTGAAAAGGATAAACTCTCGTTAACCTGTAACTTTAAACCCAAATCATCGTTCAACCCACCCAAATTGCGCCCAACCATCATTTTCAGCCTGGACAGACTCTATTAACCCGCATAAAAGAAAGAACTCTAGGGATTGAAAAAAAAAACAGTCGAACGTGTCTAAAATCCCACATGAGACACAACCGTCCCAGGATTCTTTTTAAATACCTACCTTTGTACATTGGAAACTCCCCATCGCTATGACTGTGGCACAACATCATCGGACTGCGACATCTTGACCGTGGCGCTACAACGGTCAGGGTACGTCGCATCGTTGTGGTGGCACCACCTGCCATCGATGATGATGAACTGCCGCCACCAATTGATGTTGCAGCCACAAGTTGCTGTTGAAATTGCACATGTTGCAGTTGCAACCGGTGATGATGATGGCTATGATGGATGGTTGCAGTCGCTTGAGAAGACGACGACGACGAAGATGCTGCTCCTCCCGATGATGCTGGGGGCAGAGCATTTCGCAATGATGACGCCATTCTCCGAGGTCCACATTGGTAATCCAGGATGACGGCCGATAAGAAGCACAAAATTCTAACGAACAAATAATTTCAGAAACACCCACTCACACTAAAAATAGGAACCTTGCTTCACGATTACACACCGTTGTACACACCTCGTTATATAACAAGAAAAATAAGACTAAAGGGCATTAAAATATTTGGTATTATCAGCCATATCCATTAGGAGTGGCATCAACCGCACTAAACACTTTTAAGATTCAGAAGGAAGAACAAAGGGGGACGTCCCTATGACAGGGATATCTCGACTCCAGGTCGTTTTCGTGATAGGACTTTTGCAGCGCGGTATGCAGCCTCGACTAAAGGTTCAGCAACGGCAGTAGGTATTCACGAGTAGATCATTTTGCAAAGCATACAAACAAAAATTAAATAAAACACACTTTTCCGTCGCAACTATGGAGCACTTGCGACTAAAGCGACACGCGTCCGAATCGGAGCAATTTCGAAATGAAACTGAAATTTCACTCTGCAAGAGATGTCTTGGAATTTCCGAGGATTTTGTACTCTCAGGCTACTGTTCCTGCTGCGGTGTGTATCTGAAAGCGTTCTTATGGGTTTTACGACGAAGGCAGTGTAGATAGTTAGGGTAGGCACCTCCCTACCTCTGTAAGAGCGTAGCCACCTCGTTTGGGTGCAAAACAAATAAATTTTCTGCGAAGAAAAATCATCTGGGATTGGGATGGGAACCGAATCCGGAGAGAGTGAGTGGGTTTAACTGGAATGTAATTTCAATCGCAAGTTGTTCCCATGCCTCATCCTCAAACCGACCAGCATTGGCATGGCATCCTGTCGAAGGAGCGCAGAGAACAAAAAGCAGAGAACCACCCGTTCTCACTCTCTATGGCTCTGATAATCGCAAGCTCTCAGTTTCTCTTGGGAAAAAAAAGGACAACAAAGTTCATATAGTGGCAGTAGATAGGATCTCCGCGTACATGAAATATTGAGTTAAAGCACTCGAAAAGAGAAATACCAGCAGCTCCAACTGCCAAGGCGACCCACAAAGTTGTTGGGTTAGGGTGTCATCGTTGCTGTCGTCAATAGAATGGCGGGAGCGGCAGTAACGAGGAGTACGAGTACGCGCCAGGACTATGAACAAAAATCGACATGACACAGTGAATGAACTTCAACTACATGGGAGGGTAGTAGGCTGCTGGTGGACACTAACACAGAGGAGAGACAAAGAGACAGAAAGAGAGATATGTATATAAAACAAAGGAATAGGGAGCACCAACTGATAACTCCATATCGAAATTTAAAGGACTACTAGGGTAGCAGGAATTTCCAGAAAGATGCCGTGGGCGATAAAATTTCATCCACATCCAGTGCTCTTAGGTTCTTCGATTGTGCTGCTCCTGTGTGCGAATTATTTTGCTCCCGATTCTTTCTCCTTGTGCGATTCGCGCGCGGAATTGAAAAAAAAATCATAAAAAGAAGACCCTTATAGGTTTAACGCTTAAATACACTTGGATGTAATAAACGGTAGCGGAGGCTGGAATAAAGTGGGTGTCCTTTTTTTGTCTTGGAATTTATCTTAAAGCGTACAAAGGGAGGTGTTTTTTATAGTACTATTATTTGGGGGTGTAGAGGTGACTAACTTGTACGTCTTCGGGGGTAATTGTTCGAAGGTTAAATTATTTTTGGATTCCTTTTGATCAGTGTTAAATTGGGGTTTAGGGGACATTCTTGTTTTTTTTTTTTCAAATTGTGATATTTTCCTAATATTCAATTCACGAAAATTGTATGGAAAGGGCCACTGGTTATTTGAATGGAATCTGTTTTTAATCATGGTAAATTGATTTGTTTTTCTGAACGTTCACAAAGCTTCGCAGAATTCATTCTGTAGAGCGCCAATTATTTTACACCAATGGCTCTCGTCAGACAAATGGCGTTTTTGAATTGGACCATGCTGGCATTAAAATAGACGTATTTGCTCAAGTTCAAAATACTCTTAAGTTTTAAAACAAATAAAAAGTTAATACTGTGAGCAACAGAACAGTGATGGGAAGTATCTATGATTTTGAATTGTATAGCCTTCTAGAGTCTAGAGCTAGACAACAATAATCTTTTTAAGACGACTGAGTTTGTCTGCTGTTTTAACTAGCTATTCTGAAATGTGATAAATGAAAAGCGGACAACTTGTTCCCCTTCCCGGGCTCTTTCCTTACACTTTAAATATCCAACCACCTGGTATATTGTTCCCAGATTTACAAATTCTGACATGTACACTTGTACAGGTACACATGTGTTTATATTTTTCCTTCACTTTTGGTGAATTCGTAAACGTCAATTGCATGGCCGATCACAATCGAGAATTCGAAAACCTATTGCCACTGCAGCTGAACGCAAAACAACAGCGCATTCGGTGGCATTTTAATGGGCTTGCGTCACAACACTGCAAATGATCATCGCAACTTTGACGTGATCTTCGTGCAATCGACGTTTACGAATTCACCCTTTGCGATAATTGGGTTGTTGCAAGTTTGGTTATATTTAATTATAATATTTAATTCCAACTGAATATGATAAATATTTAACTGCAAAAATTGTCATCATGTCCAAAATTTGTTGGCTAGTACTTCTTCGGTCTTCGAACGTAAAAGGTCTTCCATTCAGAAGTTCCATTTTAAATTTCGTTATATATATCACCTGTCACAGTATCACTCCTTTTCAGTTTTCAAGTAAAAACTATACCGTTCAATAAATTGAGGAAAATACACGTGAGCAACGCATAGAAATTGTGGAAATTCACTACAAATATGGTGAAATATCGCGGATAAATTTCGCTAAATTCTTACTTTTTTCGGTCGCTAGGCTAGTGATATAAAGACGTTTAAGATAAGGTCTACGCCAATAAGCCACAAACGATTATAATATCAGAGTTGGTATTGCGGAGATCAAGCGGCGATTGTGCGTAAATTTCATGGGAAATTTCCTCCAAATAATGAAAAGAGAAGCAGGCGAAGCAGAGATGGACATTCATCAGAATCGTGTTCCACATGTAAAATATATTTTTTACTTTTTCATAATGAAAGCTCTTTGCAAGACCAAATGACAAAAAATATAAAAACTTATCTTATCACTATCAATTTGTCCTAATTACGGAATTCTCTCTAATAAATTCTCTGAATTATGACATTGATTTTATTTGGTGGTCGAGCTGTACCTACAAAAATATGTATAAATGAATTTAGTAATCAGTTAAAAGCGATTTAAAATAATCTTCATAAATATGACTTCAGTTTATTAGATCAGCGTTGTTGAATGCATTTTGGTTCACTTAGCAAGTTTTTGAAATAAATTATCACGTAGCCCGGATCCTATAGAGCACGTATGGGACAACCTTAAAAGACGGATTCGCGCTAGGATACCAGCGCCAACCAACATAAGGGAACTCAAACCGGCTGCAGTAGAGGAATGGGACAATATCCCCCAGTCAGATATTCAAATCCTATTGGATGGACTTCCAAATAGGCTCCAAGAAGTCAATAGAGCTCGAGGAGGAAATACGCATTATTGATTATAAAAATTTGATTAAATAAATGGCAAAATAAAAAGAAATAAAAAATGTTAATTTTATCAAAATTAAAAAAAAAAAAAAATAGCGGTAAAGTTGAATAAATCCATAACACTGAAATTTTAAATTGTTGTTTTTATTACCCAAACCATGCTCACAATAAACCCATCCAAAAAATGTCCTATTTTGAAACATTATCTACTAAAATCGTAAAATAACTGGGTGGGCGGTTAATTGTGCCTCTCAGTGTATTTTGTGTGTTTTTTAATAATTAAAAATTCTTTATTAAATCCCATTCTAAATGAATATACTCTAGAATACAATTACACTACACAAATAAACCAAAACAAATTTGCTTTTGACGTTCGCAAAGTAGGACCGGAGCAGGGCCGTGTATGCAGGTTTCTTTGCCATTTATGGAGCTGGGCTGTGGATGAGCTGCCCAGTCTTCAAAATGCAGTCAAAACTTCTGATAGTTGTTTTGGCGCAAGCGTGGACACTTCTCCTTTATAAGAAATTGAAGGGGATCTGCAACAACAAAATTCCTATCATCGTGAAACACTTGCCAAGTCATACCGAACCACAGATTAGATTTATCCCGAATTATTCTTCGTAGTCTACGTATTGTGATTGTCCTATAATAGCTTATCATATATTTTCACTATATTTTTAATAAATTCACTATTAAATCCTTTTAAATGAAAATACTCTAGAATACAATAACACGAATACCAAACCAAATTTCCTTTTGACGTTCGCAACTGTCATTTAATTTGTTTTATTTTTTTTTTTTGTTGTGGCAGCAGTTGTTTCACAGGCGAATGAAAACATTCGCTAACCATAATACCACGATACGGGTGATTCGCAAAAGAGTTCGCTTCATATCGAACGTTCGATTCGCTAACCATAATAGGGGCCTATATATTATTATACATTATATTATTATATATTATTTTCAAATAAGAGTAGAAGAATTTTATATTAGTTGGATTCTTGGATTGCCTAAGAGTTACGAAACGCTTTCACAAAATGTGTACCGGGAATAAGCGCCCTGTATTAAGTTGAGTTCTGTTCAACTCTTTCTGTTCTCCTTAAAATCAAAACTAATATAAATTGAAATAAAGTCTCCTTTTAGTTCTATGCACTTCGTCCAACATTTCTCCAATTCGTTGATGCCCTCTAAACAATACGATTTCTTGAGGCCCTCAAAATAGGCGTTTATTTCATTAATAACCTCTTCCGCCGAGCCATTTCTTCATGTTTGGAAACAAGAAATAGTCGCAGGAGGCTAAATCTGGAGAATTTGCTGGATGAAGAATCAATTCGTAACCTAATTCATGCCACCTCTACAAAATGAAAATCAGCAACACAGATACCTGCAGATTCCATATACAAACAAAAGAAACTGTGGGGCATCTGATCTCAGAGTGCCCTTCTCTAACAAAAAGAAGAGACAAAACAATAGGCAAATACATATCTACTAAAAAAAAGCATTCCAGTCAAAGGGATTATCAAATTTCTCAAGATTTTGTATGATTCCTAGACAAGAAAGTGGGCACAATAGACCAACTCTGCTTGCAGACATCTCTACCGTACCCCTGATTCATCATAATCATAATCATAAATTCATGCAATTTTCCCATTGCGACTGCGTCCCATTGGAAGAGAACTTTTTTCCTAGCCAAATGCGCCGTTTTTGCTTCAAATCGTTGTCGAAAAGCTCTGCATTATATGAACCGGTGATCATTTTATCCTTTTCAAGGTAATCGATGCGGATGTCACCGCGCGCATCCCAACTGTCGCCATGACCTTGTTGGCCGACTGACCCACATTGGCCTTCTTC
The DNA here is from genome assembly GCA_949775065.1 of Brachyopa scutellaris. Lineage (NCBI taxonomy): Eukaryota > Metazoa > Arthropoda > Insecta > Diptera > Syrphidae > Brachyopa > Brachyopa scutellaris. The sequence continues at coordinate 106,970,869 of OX459113.1, forward strand.
GGCTTCGATTCGCCTGGAGAAGTCCACTGTTTCGACTGTTCCTTGGTCTCTGATGTGTTTTGATGAATCCACGTTTCGTCCACGGTTACGAAAAAACTATTTGACATATCTGTCTGAAAATTTGGGTGCGTTCTTTTGAAAGATGCTCCTTGGGGAGCAAAATGTTGGTTTTGGATTTGGCAATGCCATCTATTTTAATTTTCAGGGACTTATTGACCCACCTTCGTACTTAAACCTAATCACTCGTATGTATGTAAATATTGGTTTTCAGACTAACATTACGACACTCAGCATCAAAAAAAAAAAACTGTAGGAACCAAGAAGATGTTTGGACTGCCACCTTAGATTTTAAATCAAAAAAAAATCCTTCTACCTACCTATTGAATCGTTGAGATCTGGAACTTCTTCATCGGTTGTCTTATCCGTGGTATCTGAAACATATTGTAATCAAAATAAGTAAAAAAACAAAATCATAAACTCATATAAACAAAAATAACTTAAACTAACAGTAGAAAAATAAAACAAGTTCAATTTGGCAAAACATATTTCTTTTTATTCATTCAAATTGTGATTTTATTGTAATTATTTTTTTAACAAATGTTTCTTGTAGTATCTAACAGTATTTCGAAGGCGTTTTGAAACATTTGCCATTTTATTCAAACAATTCTCGCTCATGTGCACGTACAAATATGGATATAGCTCCTCTGGTAATCCATCCAGGCCTGGATAAAGTAGCAGTCGGCCATCCATTTTAATTATATGATTACGAATCGGAATCAGTACTAGTTCGCGCAATTTATATGATAGTTCTGGTAGTTTCCTAAATCGGCTTGGAAATGGTCTTCCTTTTGCATTCAAAACGTAACGTCCAATCGAAAGACATATACTCTTTCCACCGGCATCCCCACAATCTGGCGTAAGAGTGAGAAGAAGCAAGTCTCCAGTCACGATGCCTGTCAGTACACAGGGTGTTGCAGTTTCATCTAAAATCAGTTGCAGTCGCATTGTGTATGCCATTTTATTAGAATTATAAATTCTCTCCGGCATTTTTGACAGCAATTTAACATTTCGAACGTCAAATGTTGACTGAATTGACATGGGCTCCAAAAAGCGTGCATTTCTTTGTATTTCTTCTATTTCGGCAATGGAACATTCTAAGGCTACGCCGTAAATAAGGGCAATCAGCAAGTCGGAAGGTTGAGAATTCTCAATATCAAATGACGTCAGTAGCCTCTCCAAGTGAGGTGGTACTTTTTCAAGGGAACAGTCTTCTACAATTAGCATTTGGATGTCGGTCTTGCATGGTACTCCATCTTGATTTTCTGAAAAAGTTAAGTTAAGAATGAAGTGACTTTTCTCTTTTAGCGTTTTATCAAATGAGGTGGAATATGGGAACGGGGGATTTATAAAAAGATAATTTATACATTTTAAACAAACCTTGCAAAGAAATAATATTTTTTTTTCGTTTTTTTTTTTTTATTTTGTTAAACACATGATGCTGGTTATTTCACAAATAAGAACTTAAAAACGTGCAACGAAAATGTTATTTAAAACTGTGTAATCTACGAGTATGTACTTTTAAACTGCAGTCATATAAAATTATAAAATACACTGTGTACAGTGTGCTATGTTCTGTGCAGTGTGTATACAGTCTAAACATAAAATGAGTCATTTAAACAGACAATTGAACAGTTCTTTGGTAATCAAACGGTCTAAATCACCAATACTACGAAGCCCTTTATTGCCCGAACACAATGAGGCATGTAGTTGTGGCGCAATACGCCGCGGTAGTAAGAGCTGTCAAAAGTAGAAATGGTATGTATGTAGTACATACACTCAATAGCGCGCCCACAATGAGGTAGTTGTAGCGTAGCGTGTAGTACGAGTTGGTTTACTGCCCGAACACAATGGTGAAACTGTAGTGGAAGTAGAAAGTTGAAGTTGTCTGAACTTTGCGCTTCACCATACAATTCATACTACAGCAACAGCTTAGCATTGTGTTCGCGCTATAGGGTTTACGTGTATTTTAACTTTGACAGCGCTGCCTACTTCCACTACAGCGTCACCATTGTGTTCGGCCAGTAACTCTTTATCTTCTGCCGCGCTACGTTTGACAGCTCGGTTAAAAAAATCCAAAAATGTTAAATATTGTTGAATTTGTGCAGTCCACAGTATAAAAACATTAAATTAAATTAAACATTCTCTTTTAGTAATTTGTATGCAATCTACACACCACAATTTCAACCAGCTGCGTTTCAAATGACAATTAGAGGCTCCGTCAAACAGAGCGCGTTTTAACGTCGCGTTTTACCGGCGCGTTGTATTAAGGAGCTCACACACCGGAGCGGTACAACGATACGAAATCCTATTGCGGTAAATATGGGTGCACACACTGAGGCGGTATACCGCCTCCGGTACTGCGGTATTTCGGCGATACAATTTCGTACCGCACCAAGCTGCGTTGACCGCGTACCGTCTGTCAAAATCTATTGTGAAAAATTAATTGATGTTGAAATTAAATCCATTTTATTTATTTTGACTTTATTCGGAGTTTAAAAAAATAAGGGAAACGAATAAAATATGAAAAAAAATAGCAGAGATGATAAAAAAGACAGTCAGTGATTTCAGTGCTTAAAAAAAAGAAAAGTTCAAATTCCGTGAATATCGCTTTTGTGTGCACGGACAGGCGGTTTACCGCTACCGCGTCTCTACCGGTACCGCGTACCGCTCCGGTGTGTATGTGAGAGCTCCTTTATACTACAACACATAGCCGCTGTCACACAGAGCGCGTTTTGAAAGTTGCGGCGTTGCAACGCAACGGTGAAACGCGGTGTTGTGTGAAATTACAGATTATTTTCATTATTCGGTGTTGACGGTATTAAAAGTGTTTTGAATTTTTGTGTCATAAAAATGGAACAATTAATCGAATTTGTCAGAAAATATCCATGCTTGTACCTACGACATGGGTGATGAAAATTACAAAAACATAATTTTAAAGGCTGAGATCCGGGAAACAATTGGAAACGGGTTAAAATCTTAATTATTTTTGACCGCTTTCTGTTTGACCTTCTTAACCGCGGCGTTAAGGACGCCACGTCAAACTAATCTAACCGCCGCCGCGTAAAATGATCTCACCGCGGCGTTAAAAACGCTCTCTGTTTGATGGAGACTTAATTTGACATGCCGCGCAACGCGCAATACATATGCGCAATACAAGAGTGTCATTCAAAACATATCATTTTTGCATTATGAAACGTGCGTACACACTACATATAGGTTTTGTATGACACTCGAATCATCGTTTGTTGTTGTTGTTGTTGTTCGACCCTCTCTACTTGTGTTTGCTTTTTGGATGACGAAATTTGTATACACACAATCAAAAAAAAAACAAAGACGCTACAGCTCTAGGTGAACCGGGGCCTGCTTCTCGCAACCATTTATGTGTGCGTGTAATATTGTTGCACGAATGGAAGGGGCCTACAGTTTTTTGCCGACTCCGAACGACGAGTTGAGAAGCTCAATCGTGACAAATGATACTCTTTGATGCTTGTCAGACATTCGAAAGAAGTGGTACTGTGAAAAAACGGTTTTAGGTGCTAGGCCCGGCCAGGAGTTGAACCCGGGCAGCATTGCTTGGTAGTCCAACGCACTAACCAGATAAATGGAATACCTATAGTATCTAACACTTTACTTTCAAGATTGGCAGATTACAATTTATATAATGACTCCTTAAATGGCCCGTAAGCACTAAAACATGGTACGAGTAAACATGGTCTCACTAAAACCCGCAGACGATGAAACCAAACCGACACCAATTCACTCAAGTCAAGCTAAGCGGGCCGTAGACATGGTGCGAGTGTCCTTGGTACGCGAACCATATTCAAGTTGATTTTCCATGTCTGTGGGCTTGTTAAAGTACCAATTTCGTGGTTTGAGTGAACCAAAAATTTGGTCTCACCAAAATCAAAAGTGCTTTGATATTTTTCAATGTTCGAGGGCGGGGCTACGTGATCGTCGAACAAAATTCGAGTGTCTGCGGAGTAGTTTACTAGTTTATTTACTCGACGACTTCATTTAGCTTGCATTTGCGCCTTGGTGTAGTGTGACCTGTGACGTGTATATAAAAAAAAATTACAAACTAAAATGTTTCAATGCTTTGATCAAAGCCCAACAGGTTTCAATGACGATATCACCCAAACATCTAGCCGAAATGATTTTTAGAAATTTAAGGTCTTCAACGAATTTCAAGTCGAGACTCACCATCTCTTCATCGACTTCAAAGCCGCAGATTATAGCGTTCACGTCTTGAGCTCTACAAGGCGATGGCCGAATTCGGGATCCCGGCTAAACTGATCCAGCTATGCCGCGTGACGCTGGAAAACACGTGGTGTAACGTGCAATTCGGAAACAGTTCCTCCGAACTACGAACTATTCCAAACGTGCACCGGTTTTCGGCAAGGAGATGCGCTATCGTGTGATTTCTTCAACCTTGTGCTGGAACAGATAGTGCGCAGTGCAGGTGTGAACACGGAAGGCACTATCGTTCACAAATCTGTCCAGCTACTGGGATACGCAGACGACATCGACATCATCGGTCGCTCCTAGCGTGCCGTGTTAGAGGCTTTTACGGCAATTGAGGAACAGACGAAACGAGTTGGCAAACAAACAAAGAAACATCTGTCCACCGCCTAGGACAATAGTTCACTGTTGGCAGCAGTAACTTCGAAGTGGTTAAGGAGTTTACCTACCTCGAAGTAAATATCAACTCCACGAATGACACCTTAGTGGAGATTCGACGAAGACTTACCCTAGGAAACCGCTACTACTTCGATTTGGCAATACAAATGGGTTCAAAACTCCTAACACGGAAGACGAAATGCATGCTCTACAAAACATTGATCCTGCCAGTTCTGCTGTATGGAGCCGAGTGTTGGACGATAAGCAGGAAAGCAGAGCAGATTTTGAACACTTTCAAGAGAAAAATTCTTCGTCGGATATTAGGTCCCGTATGCAAGGAGGGCGAATGGAGGAGAAGATACAACCGCGAACTCTATGAGCTGTACCAAGATGTGGATGTAGTCCGAAAAGCCAAAACACGTCGACTGCACTGGCTCGGCCACATCGTGCGAATGGACAACAATGATCCAGCAAAGAGGATCTTCGAATCACAGTCCCCAGGTTCGAGACGACAAGGAAGACCTAACCTCCGGTTTAAGGACCAAGCTACCGCGGATGCCAGTGCGCTTGGTCTAGACAACTGGAAGCAGCGTGCCCGGGGTCGAAGAGAGTGGAAGGCTGCCGTGTCTCAGGCAGAGACTCTGCACGGGTCGGGAACCCGTTAAGTAATTAAGTAAGTAAGGTCTTCATAGCTTTGACCTGAAGCCAGAAATAGCAAAATTTCCGATAGCCTTTTGCGTGGGGAGATAGCTTTGTGCATCCAAGTATCTTGTTTAATTATAAAATGAGTCACCTTGGCTAGCAAATAGTTACATATAAGCATCACTATACGCAAACAGTTTTTGTAATCATCAGAAGAAGAAAACTCCAGTTCTCTTAATAATTGCGTATGAGTAAATGTTTCCCTTTGCTTCAACCATTCATTTGTCCAAATTATTTTCTTTTTACGTTGTGGCCAAAGTTCCTCCTCTTCATTCTCTAACAACTCACTCAAAATTAAAAAATACTTTGGAACTTTGCACTTTCACGAATCAACTAAAAATAATCATGAGTTATGATGATGGGTGCATACTGTATAACGTGAAGACGCCAAGAAAAATTAGGTTCGAGCAAATTGGTCTCACTGTCTGCTGGGTTTACTCGAACCAAGTTCACTCGCACCATGTTCGAGTGTCTACGGCCCGCTTAAAACTCGGTTTGTTTTGCATGTTTACTTGTACCATGTTTTGGTGTTTACGCTTAAACTTATTGAAAATCTAACTGACGAAAATATGACATCAGATATCGGTGATTCTAAACAGAGTAATCACACGCGGATAAAGAATAACGAACGACATCGATACATTACTAAATGAATTAGCTTATAAAAATGAAATCATGCATCCATCATACAAAAAAAATTACCAGTAAAAACCAGTTTTAAAGTTAATAAAGATAAGTGAAAATTATTGGCAACGGTCATATCAATAAAAAATGGTTGCTTTTGTCAAATACGAGACGTCACGTAAAGTTAGATTAGATCAAAATTATAAATACACTTTAGTTAATATATTGGTCTGTATGTATGCGTGCAACAAAATAAAAATAAATTACTAAAACTTTAATGTGCACACAATTAATTATATACATATACATACATCATTAATTATTTTGTAAACGGAACGTACTTTGTTGCCATAGTGTTATTGTTATGTTTTCAAGTTTAGTGTTGCCATAAAAATATTGCAAAGAATCTTAAAGATCACTCTGGAATTTAATGTTTTTTAATAGGCCTCAAATGACCTCTAAAACACAAAAAAAAATAAACTTGAAGCGAGGAAATAACAAAAAAATTATATAAATTTTCGAAATTCTAACATCAAAATATTGAAAATTACAATTTCAAAGAATGAAGGTGGTAATTTTGTGAGAAAATGGAGTGTAATATATATTGGCAATTAATAAATAATGTAAACAGTCTATGTAAACTATGGACAGGACATCGCCTTACATTACTGAGGGAGTACTCGGGCTGTTTTCTCAACTGATTTGATAAATACATTTATTAAATTTACCATCATCAAACTGCAGTTTCAATTTTATGGTTAACAATATCGCCTAATATTGAAAAATAATGCATCATAGACCCGCAGAACGCAAATACAGTGCACGCCGCTTAATGTGATCACTTTGGGACCTGGTTAAATTGATAACGATAACCGATGTAGAATGGAATGGGTAACTAAAATATAAACTCAAACAAGTGTATTTTATAGGTAGGTATGTATTTATACGTATGTATGTATTTAACAAAAAGTACGATTTTAATACATGCATACAGAAACAATACCGCCGTGCAAATTCCCATTTGCTGTGTTTGAAATAAACTGAACAAGGAACAGAAATGCAAGGAAACGCTTTTGTCACGCTTTTTTTTAAAACTTGCGCACATACATACATACGATGCGTCTTTTCCCAATACACAGGCCCCTCGCTTTGCGCGAATTCTTTTTGCGCGGCCTTAATAAATGCTTACATTTCATTTTTCAGGAACGCAACACCCTAAATTACATGAAGATCATACTTCGCTTTGCGCGAACTCGTATTGCGCGAAAATTTTCAACCCCGAACCCGCCGCGCAAAGCGGGCGACCAGTGTGTTTGAGACACACAAATACTGTTGACATACAAACATTCCAGGTGTGGATCTCCAAGGGGAAAATGTGGCAAAACTTAATAAAAAAAATTATAACAATAACCGATGTGCTGATTACAAAAAACGAAATTTATCCTGTGTAATTGTGTGTAATTGTTTGGGACTGTGTCAAAGTGCTCATAGGCGTGTTTTTTTTTTCAAATCTATATAGGCTTAGCGGAAAATGAGAAGAAAAAACGCTGAACAGTGACTTGGCAGGACTATGCTAATTGAAATTTGACAGTTTCACAATGGCATTGTTCTCATTGAAAGTAAGGCCGGTAATTATCAAGCGCTCATAAATAAGTTGTTGGGTAGAATTTTTTTTCGTCAAATTTAATTCAATTAAATAGTAAAATAGTTAAAAATCAACAGAAATAATTTAAATTGGAAATGACAGCAGAGTTCGGTGGATAGCTACCGGTCTTAATAGGTGTGTTTGTTAACTTTTATTAACAAAAATGGCACATCTGTCAAACAGTAAAAGTGGGGGAAAATCCTCTCTTCTTCTTTTTTAACTATTGAATATTTTCACGAAAAACTAGTTTTCTTTTATTTTTCTAACAAATAGCGATTGACACTTCACAAATTGTCAGACGACTGTCTGAAGGATGTGCCTCGGTGACTCCATGAAAAAGACGTAGCAACGATTTCGCAAGAGGGGACATTTTTTGACGCTGTCATTTGGCTCTCTGTTCTCTTGATTTTTGACGGTTGAATGTAAATTTACGTAAATTAACATGTTACCAAACACACCTAATATGTCCGTTCGCGTACTTTTTGCACTAAATATGGGTTTTCTGTCAAATCTCGAAGAGTAGGGGTAAAATTCTCTCAAAGACAGAAAAATCACGAAAGTAATCGAACACATTAAGCACCAAAAAATTAAGAATGTATGTGATTTGACAGTTTTAATAATACACCCCAATTTCTTCAAATTTCTTCGACTAAAATTCGTAGCATGGGAAAATTTCTTACTCTCTCGTGAGCACTCTCTTCTCCGAAAAACTACGAAATGTTTGCGTACGCGAACGCATTTTCGTTGTTTTTCGTTATTTTTCGTGGATTTTCGTTGTTTTGGGAGGGTACGCGAACGGACCTAATATTTCTCCATCACTTCCATGTCATGTTTGACATTTCGATAAAATTTTCGATAACAATCGACGAAAAACAGTTTGGTAGCACATTTTTCTATCCAGGCTAAGGCCCTAAGACTGGATAATTATCCAGTTTTCGTAAGCCTATATAGGCTTAGTTTTTAGTGTAATTAATATGGAAAGAATTTGCTGATCCTATATATAGTTTTGAAAAAAAAACACGCCTAATATGTGACTGATAACAGTAACCGTGATTATATATAAAGGGTGATTTTTTAAGAGGTTGAGAACTTTTTTTAAAAAAAAAACACAAAAAATTCGAAAAAATGAATGAAATATTTATTTGAATCGATAGTTTGAACCTTGCAATTTAATGTTTAAAGATAATTTCATGCAAATGTTGACCGCGGCTGCGTCTCAGGTAGCCCATCCGCTGAGTCCAATTTTGGCATACTCTTTCACACATATCGGCCGGTATCTCACGAATGAATGCATGGATGTTGGCTTCCAGTGCGTCAATCGAAGCGGGCTTGTCCCTATAGACATTAGCCTTGACATACCCCCACAAAAAATAATCTAATGGTGTCAAATCGCACGATCTAGGCGGCCAATTGACCGGCCCGAAACGTGAAATTAACTGTTCACCAAACTCGCCTCGCAATTGCGCCATTGTTTCGCGTGCTGTGTGGCATGTGGCACCGTCTTGTTGAAACCACATATCATGCAAGTCAAGAACTTCCATTTCGGGCAAAAAAAAAGTGCTGTAACAAAGGCCTAACTGCTGGGAACGGCGCCGAATCGACATTTCGCGGTCTTCTGTCACACTAGCTGATACGGCCGCAATATTTTCTTCACTACGCACAGTACGTAAACGTGTTGGTGGTTTAATGTCCAACAAAGTAAATTTGGTGCGAAATTTGGTCACAATCTTCCGAATAGACTGCTCAGAAGGTCGAGAATGCCGATCATAAAATGGAAGCAGCGCGCGATGAACATTTCGAACCGAGCACGAATTTTGATAGTAAAATTCAATAATTTGCAAGCGTTGTTCATTTGTAAGACGATCCATGGTTAAATTGCAAACCAAACTGAAGCTGTTTGACAGTGACACAAGGTACTAAACACACGTCAGCTGTCAAAACCAGTGTTGCCAAAACCAAACCAGCTAAAAAATCACCCTTTATATATAAAACAGCACGACAGTTATAATTGTCACGACAGATAGTGGTGAAATGAAATGAGAATCAAAATGGTGTCTATAAAATAACAATTTGTTTTGTGTCAACAAAATCGTTTGTTAGTGACCATCTACAAAACTGTCCAAAACAAATCATGCAGACAAAATTAAGAAAAACAACTACAAAAACCACCCTTTGTTTTTATACCAACATTTTAACCGCACTAAACTGTAAAGTATTTAAAATAACATAACACTGCGGCAACGCTGATTTGCACAGTTTACATTGGCAGCACCGCATTTTTGACAGGAAATTGTTTAACTGTCCTGTCCATGCCTTCTGAAGAATAAATGCAGTACCGCAAAATATTAAAGCAAAAATGATAGATAGCTTTGCTGCCCAGCAGATTTGTTGTTGGTTTCGGTTTATAAATGTTAATGTACCTTTGAACTTTGAGCCCTCCTCAGCGGGTGTATCCGTCTTTGGCAAATTATCGCCTGGAATGTTGTAGTTTCCTGCTCCCGGAGAAGACGGTGAAGTGGCTGCTGTTGCCAATAATGATGACGATGTATCCATTTGAACAGAATTTTATTTTATTTTTGTGTCGAAACGAAATTTTCAACTTTATTTATTTACTCCTCTTTGATATTTTGATTCCTCACACACCGAACAATAGGAAATAGAAAATGAATGGACAAATGATATTTAAAAAAAATGACCAAAGAAACCTAAACTCCTACGTTTTCGCGGCACACACCACTCACGCAAAAAAAATTTCGAAATTTCTACGCTTTCTGTGATTAGGTATATTTTCCGAATTAAAATGCAATTTCTTCTGATATTCCTACATATTTCAGGATTGGATATTTAGACCGGAATTGCGACAAGAAAACTACGAAGTACAGGCACAAATTTAAGAATAGAGTGGACAACAATTTGAATAAAAGAAAACAAAATTAGAAAAGTAATACTGCACACAAACGACGATTACACTGCAGAATTTTTTTTTCGTTTTGACAGTCGCAGCTGGCGGTTGGATAAAAAAAAAAGTGTAGCTACAGCCGGTTTTCGCAACGACGACGATGTAAAATGACACATGCAAATGGAATCGTCCGAAATCTGTATCGTGGGTTGAATTGTCAGTTTGGGTGGATTAAAGTTTGAAAAGTCCTGGGTTTTGAAATCGTTTGATAATTTTGAAAGTGTAGGTCCGTTCTAGTGCGCTCCTAAAACTACAAAAATCTATGGAAAGCTACGAGAGCCCGCTCGCGTACGCATAAGTTTCGTAGTTTTTCGTAGAAGAGAGTGTTTACGAGAGTACGAGATTTCCCCATACGAATTATAGCACAGCTTTATGAAACTGTCAAACGTCATATATTTTTCATTTTTTGTTGTTAATGCGTTCCTGTACTTTTGCACACTTTTCGCTCTCTTTGACAGATTTTTACCACCACTCCTTGCAATTTGAGAACCAATCTATAAATTTTGGTGCAGAAGTATGGGAACAGACCCAGTGCCTCTACACACGGAATGAATTCCACCGGTGGAAGAAACGGAATAAAATTGTAAGACTTCAGGGCGACATCTACCCGACAAGTTATAGAAGCTGACCCTCTTGAATTGGGACTGGCAGCACTCAAAGTGAATCCACGATCAGCGTTGCCGCAGAACATTTTTTTTCCGTGTCACCACTGACAAAATAAGGTGCCATTCTGAGCCATTGCGTGCCACCAGCAAAAATAGATAGAAAAACACCCTTTCTCAGTTTTTTTAATACATATAACGCGTCTTGACATATTTCTCAGACAATATTCAAATGATTCAAACTAGAAAATAATTTGGCGGATAAGTTGGCACCAATGAGGATAATCGAAAATGAATGTTTTCAGCGCAGCCTATGTAAATGCTGTGGGTGAATGCAGAGTTGAAAAATGTGTTCTTTTAAGGAATATTTTTGCGATTCCATCACATTATTTTACTTATTCCAAAATCAATGTGAAATGGTGCCATTATGGAATCTTTAAGTGCCACCGTGCCATTTTAATTAAAAAGTGCCATAATGGCACGATCGTGCCACATCGGCAATGCTGTCCACGATGTTCACCACCAGGCGTCAAAGGAAATAAGAACAAGCTACAACGCACTTAACATCGTAACGTCGTCAAAAGCAGTTTACTTAAGTGCTAAATTTTGTGAAACGTTTATTTTAGGGATGTAACGATACATAGTTTGGCCGATACGATACCGATACCGATTACTGTAGTAAAATATTGGCGATAGCGATATCGATAGCTTAGTAGATAATAAATCAAATATATAATAACTATGTACCTCGGGCTTTTGTATATATTTATTTTGCATTTAACTTACCTATACTTAACAGAAAGTCAACCTTGAGTGTAAAAGTAAATAAATAAAAATTAAAAAATTCGAAATGGTAAATAATCGGCGATACCGATATATCGGTATCGGAATCGGAATCGTTACATCCCTAGTTTATTTATATTTTTTCCATTTAAATAAAACATTTTCTTTATAACTTTATCACTATACGCAAACAGTTTTTGTAATCATCAGAAGAAGAAAACTCCAGTTCTCTTAATAATTGCGTATGAGTAAATGTTTCCCTTTGCTTCAACCATTCATTTGTCCAAATTATTTTCTTTTTACGTTGTGGCCAAAGTTCCTCCTCTTCATTCTCTAACAACTCACTCAAAATTAAAAAATACTTTGGAACTTTGCACTTTCACGAATCAACTAAAAATAATCATGAGTTATGATGATGGGTGCATACTGTATAACGTGAAGACGCCAAGAAAAATTAGGTTCGAGCAAATTGGTCTCACTGTCTGCTGGGTTTACTCGAACCAAGTTCACTCGCACCATGTTCGAGTGTCTACGGCCCGCTTAAAACTCGGTTTGTTTTGCATGTTTACTTGTACCATGTTTTGGTGTCTACGCTTAAACTTATTGAAAATCTAACTGACGAAAATATGACATCAGATATCGGTGATTCTAAACAGAGTAATCACACGCGGATAAAGAATAACGAACGACATCGATACATTACTAAATGAATTAGCTTATAAAAATGAAATCATGCATCCATCATACAAAAAAAATTACCAGTAAAAACCAGTTTTAAAGTTAATAAAGATAAGTGAAAATTATTGGCAACGGTCATATCAATAAAAAATGGTTGCTTTTGTCAAATACGAGACGTCACGTAAAGTTAGATTAGATCAAAATTATAAATACACTTTAGTTAATATATTGGTCTGTATGTATGCGTGCAACAAAATAAAAATAAATTACTAAAACTTTAATGTGCACACAATTAATTATATACATATACATACATCATTAATTATTTTGTAAACGGAACGTACTTTGTTGCCATAGTGTTATTGTTATGTTTTCAAGTTTAGTGTTGCCATAAAAATATTGCAAAGAATCTTAAAGATCACTCTGGAATTTAATGTTTTTTAATAGGCCTCAAATGACCTCTAAAACACAAAAAAAAATAAACTTGAAGCGAGGAAATAACAAAAAAAGGAAAAAAAATTATATAAATTTTCGAAATTCTAACATCAAAATATTGAAAATTACAATTTCAAAGAATGAAGGTGGTAATTTTGTGAGAAAATGGAGTGTAATATATATTGGCAATTAATAAATAATGTAAACAGTCTATGTAAACTATGGACAGGACATCGCCTTACATTACTGAGGGAGTACTCGGGCTGTTTTCTCAACTGATTTGATAAATACATTTATTAAATTTACCATCATCAAACTGCAGTTTCAATTTTATGGTTAACAATATCGCCTAATATTGAAAAATAATGCATCATAGACCCGCAGAACGCAAATACAGTGCACGCCGCTTAATGTGATCACTTTGGGACCTGGTTAAATTGATAACGATAACCGATGTAGAAGGGAATGGGTAACTAAAATATAAACTCAAAAAAGTGTATTTTATAGGTAGGTATGTATTTATACGTATGTATGTATTTAACAAAAAGTACGATTTTAATACATGCATACAGAAACAATACCGCCGTGCAAATTCCCATTTGCTGTGTTTGAAATAAACTGAACAAGGAACAGAAATGCAAGGAAACGCTTTTGTCACGCTTTTTTTTAAAACTTGCGCACATACATACATACGATGCGTATTAATAACTATGTACCTCGGGCTTTTGTATATATTTATTTTGCATTTAACTTACCTATACTTAACAGAAAGTCAACCTTGAGTGTAAAAGTAAATAAATAAAAATTAAAAAATTCGAAATGGTAAATAATCGGCGATACCGATATATCGGTATCGGAATCGGAATCGTTACATCCCTAGTTTATTTATATTTTTTCCATTTAAATAAAACATTTTCTTTATAACTTTATCATGTTATAAAATCTTCCCCCTCTTAATAACGAAGATAAAAACAAAATTTCATATTTTAGATATGGAAAAAAAATACCAATACAATGATAAATGGTTCATATATGTATACACATTCTTTCCCCAGCATAGTTCATCTCGTGTGTGGTTGAAGTGTGGAATAAAACTGGTTTTCCTCCCGATAGAATTCATTCCGTGTTTTTACTTTTAAAAACATTTTTATTATTTCATTTTCAATCTAAACTTACATACTAGACAAAAATGCTTAAATCGAATTTAACAACTAACAAAACTGACTTAATCAAGCTTACTGGCCCTTAGGGGGCACTCTAGGCTTAACTCTATTTTTACAAACTATTGCCTTTCGGCCTCAAACTAACTATACTACGACTAAGCTAATTTAACACATATTTTATTCATTCCGTGTGTAGAGGCTCAATGTGTGTGTACGCTCTCAGTTGAGGGGAATTTTTTGACACTGTCATTTGGCTCTCTTTTACGAATATTTTGGGTTCCCAAACAGGAGATGCGTAAGAATTACGGATGTGTACGAATCCGTGAGTTACAAAACACACCTGGTAAAAGGTGTGTTTGGTAACTTGTTTGGGTCAATTGGGTAAACGGTGTCAAATAATTCAAATAGTCAAATAGTTTCACCCACTGCACCAAAAAAATAAAAAATTGGTGCCAAAATTCGCGAGTTTCTCAACTGAGGGGAAATTGTTGACACTCTCATTTGGCTCCCTTTTTGCAAAATTGTTTCGATTTTTTGGGTTAACAAGCAGGAATTTGTTGGAATTTCAGAGTTACAAAACAGACCATTTATCTCTAACGGTTGCTGAGTTATATGTTAGGAAAAAACGAGAAAGTAGTTTTCCGCAAATATGCAAATGGAAAAACAGCATAAGTTACGATTTCCCATAAATCATTTGAATCTTATGCTCCAACGGTTTATGAAACTAACGCAGGCACAAGTAATTGTGTAAAAATCTTATTTTCTCATCTTTTTTTTTGTAAGCTAAGATCAAACCTTTCCACTACTCTTAAAAATTGTAAAAAAAAACGACATGTAAGCTGTTTTTCTTTGTTACCACAAATATGATGGAAGAAAAAATTGACGCTGAATAACAATCTCATCTTGAGATCATTTTTGATCAGATTCCTATGATCACAGTCCCAGAATTTCGAATCATTAAATGTACCTAGTGTAACATGCAGTTGCTTGTTTTTTTTGATTATGCATTTACGTACAAACCACATCACGATACTGTTCAAGAGTTGGCTGTTTTATTTTCATTGCAAGATTTGAGTATTTGCTTTGCACATCAGGCACTCGGCACCATTTTTCTAGTTACTATGTCCTGCACTTCGCTTCTTCAATATTTCGAAGACCCAGGGCTTGACTTGATCACGTGACTTCGAAATCGTTGAGCTGTGGGACTGGGAATTTACGTACATAGACTAAAATTGTATCGTCTTTAGTCCGATGATCTGCTTAGACGCTTCACACTGCAAAGAAACGAATTTTTACAATAAACCAAACCGTTATTTGCGATAATCAGTTCGAATGTAGAAGTCTCATTTATTTCCACCAATAAACGCGATGAAATACAAAAGATTAATTTTTAAAACAACACAGGCAGTGTGTTCGGAAACTAATACTATACATTGAATAATATAATTACATTGAACAGTTAAATTAAAAAGAAAAAGAAAATATAAATAAAAACGGTTAAGTAACCATTTCTCCAAAAAAAAGGCCATTGAGTAAGTACTAACGGGGAAACTGCTTCGCTTTCAAAAAGAATCCAATGTTGTCGCCACCGAACCAAGTGTAACACATGTAGCCAACGAAGATATTGTCTCCATGGAGACATTCAAATTCGACTTGAAAGCTTTTAATGCGTCCAAATGATGAACTTCCTGCAATCCTGACTGCTTATCGATGGCGACGACAAATGCATTGAACTTTCCACTCTCGGCGACAAGTGTAGGCATGTATAATGTTAAATGCGTTCTCTTGAACTGCGGTCCACCTTCGTCATCTGTGGACTCCGGGTCGGCCTCATTCGTATATGAACGATGCAAACGAAGAATCTGCACCGACTGGAAATGAGAAATGTACAAGAACGGTGCCCGATACATAAATCCTGTGGGAGTGTATTCCCAATTGATGTCGTAGGGACGTGATCTGCAGCCGAATTCATCGACAAAGACGCCACACTCCATGAAACAGAGGAGGAACTCCTGCTGACTGACACGAATAGCCACTACCGGTTGGCAGGTGCGAGTATGACTCAGCGTCTGATCAGAGAGATCTACAAACTCCTCAGCGGTGTAGGCTCCAAAGTCGATCTCAAAGAATTTATCTGAACCAACAATGGCTGTGTGCCGTGTGAAGAGAATCGATGACACCGAAGTAGCTGTGTCCAGAGCACGAACTGGTTTGAATTTCTGTATCTTCAGATCGTACTTGAGAATCACAATGCGCGTGGAGGTGGCAGCAACTGCAACCGAGTCCATTGGGTTCTCAGCCTCTCCGGAGATTTTAACCAACTGCCACTTCTCATTCGCAGCACGATTGGCAAAGGGGAGATCAAGTACTGATGCCTCCAGCATTGGTTTCATACACGCATTGGATTGAGAACGGGTCTGCAAGTGTCGCAGATCGCACTGATAGAGATACTCACCACCGGAACCGACGAGAATTGCTTTCGCCAGAACGCTGGCTATGGCGATGCAGTTGACGCTGTCAATTCCGAGTATTTGTACCAAATTCTGGCTATCAAGGTGATAGGTAAACAAGCCACTACTACAGCCCAGCAGAAGCACATGCTCAGCCATTTCAAAGGCACAGTTAACCTCCAACGGAGGGGTGTGGGCATTTCCCGATAGGATCAAACGCCCTCCGCAGCTAGTGGGAAAATTGAGTTCACTTTGCTCTGGCGCTGTGGGTTCATATGAATACTTGCTAGTGAGCGACACAGCATCTGCATTTCTGTTCTTTCCACAGTCCATATCATTGTCGTCCAACATAAGCGGTTCAATTCCATCGCAGGAGGTGTTAACATCGCTACGACACTTCCGATGAGCAGCTCCTTTGCATTCCTTACACTTCCAGTAGGGAGAACCGGATAGTATAAGTTTCTTGCATGCAATGCACTGTCCGGTGCCACTTTCCGCGTCGTGCAGGTTCAACTCGAACCGATGGGTTTGGTATGTTCTGCGTTTGCCGGTGCTGACCCGCTTCACGTTCGAATTTCCAATCTCTGATTTTTCCTTCAGCGGAGATTTCATTGTTCCACTCTTTGAAGGCGACCGTGGAGAACATCCAGTAGTCAACTTATCAACCTGCTCCTGCAACGACTTAGATTTTTGTTTCTCCCGCTTCAACTCCTCCTGCAGAGCTCTGTAGAGAATCGAAGACTCGACTGTGTTCGGCGAAATATTCTCCTTCTTACCCGACGTGGTGCTTGTTCCGAAAATCTTATCAGCCAACGATTTTTTTTTCTTCTGTGATAAATCCTCAACCTTCAGTTGCAGATAGTCGATCAACTTCTTATGTTGTGCCAGCGTGGCCTCGCTCTTGATATCCCTTTGGAGATAATAGTTCTGCCTCTCTCCCAACGTGCCGTTCAGCTCTTCTATTTCCTGGCGCAGATCAGACACTTCGTTGTGCGCTTCTTTCAGCTCAGCGTGTACCCTATTACAGTCTTCCTTCGCTCTAAACAGTTCCGTTAGAATCCGTGCATTCTCCTCCTTTAAAATATTGATCTCCTTGTCATAGTTCTCGTTCAGAGTCTGTAGATTGTTCGAATCTGTTGTCAGTACCTCCAACTTCTCCTGCGTTTCGAACAGTTGATTTGTTTGCTCGATTAACTGATTTTGTTGAGAAATCAGTTTTTTGTGAACCTGCTCCAGGTTCGACCTGAGATCATCCATTTCACCAGTCAAATGTTTGATTCGACCTTCAGCGGCCAGCTTATGTGAGACTTCTTCGTTTATGTTTCGCTTTAGCTGACTTATTGACTCGTCTTTTTCACGCACACTCTTGTACAGCTTGTCAATCTTTTCCTGATTCGATTGGTTGCGCTTTTGTTCAGCCTCAAGCATAGCCTCGACTTCGGTCAGTTGATTGTCGGTGATGGTGCAGGCGTATTTTAAACGCTCGTAGTTGTCTTCGAGGTTCTTCAGCTTGATTTGTGCTTCGGAGGCAGCATCGCTGGCGTTTAACGAGCGCTCACGTTCCTCGTTGAGTTCACGTAGCTGCCTATTATTCTCCAAACTAAGTGAATCATGTTTTTGTTGGGTTTGTGTGAGCTTCTGACGGAGTTCCGAGACACGCTCTTCCAAACGGTGAACTGCCGAGATTTGCTCAATGACCTGCGAATAAAAAAAATATATATGAGACTTTGGATAATTTTACGGGTTGACCTGTATTTTTTCAGAACTTGGATTTGGTGACATAACAAACGTTAGGTTATTAAAAGTTGTAAGGTTTGATTCTATGCCTTCCTTTCTTTTGAATAGTTAACAAGTACTCACCTCAGATTTCTCCTTCATTCGCTCCTGTTCGGCTTTCTCCCACATTTTATGCTCCTTCTGAATTTCCCTTTTCAGACTGCCGATTTCTTCTTTGAACTCACTGATGCGCGACTCCTTCTGCTTCACCTCGCTCAATGCATCTTTCAATTTCCTGTCCAAATCGTCCTTTTCCGCTATAACCTTTTTGATCTTCTCCTCGGTAAGTTCCATCCTACGCTGTGTCAGTTTCTTCTCATGTAGTACATCTTCCAATTGTTTCTCCACCTTCCACAGACTCAAATTTGCGGTTCTAGCTGATTGGCGCTCCACAATCATCTGCTCTCTAGCGGTGGCCAATTTGTCCTCCAACTTCTCATTTTGTTTTTCTAGCATGTCACCTACACTCTTGGGCTGTTCACTAAATTTCGCAACCATATCCTCTAGCTTTTCCACGACTTTCTGCAATTTGTCCGCACGCTGGCGTTCACTATCCTCACTTTCCTTAGCCAGTTGCAGTTCTGATCGTAACTGCTCCTCGATGGCGTGCAATTCGGTGAGACTTCCATGAGCTGTTTCATAGGGTGATGTTACAACACTTTCCACACCGGATTGGGCTTGTGCGAAATTCTTACTGCATTCGGCAACTTGCAGCTCACGTTCTAGTTTCTCTTTGGCTTGTAGAAGCTCTTCTGCGGCTCTCTCCTTCTCAGCACGTTCCTTCTCGAGACGTGCATTTTCCGATCGTAAGTTGTTATTCGCCTCAATCTCTCGATTCAAGCGACGCCTCATATCATCGATGTTCCGATCGATGACAATTTTAGCCTCCTGATTGCTGCGCGATGAACAAATGCTATCATCCAGTTCGGTGCGTACGTCTCGCAGCTCCATGGTCAGGCGACTTTTGGTGTCTTTCTCAAAACGCAGCTTGTTACGCAGATCAATCATCTTCTGTTCATAGGTCTCCGTCAGATGCATTTTATTCTTCTCAAATTCAACCTTGTCCGTTTGTGCTTGTTCCTTGATAACGTCTAACATCTTCTTGTAATTCTCCATTTTCTCCTGGAGATGTTGGCACTCTTCTGCCTTAGCGGTAAGCTCATTCTCTCGTGCGTCTAACTTCTGAATGACAGTTACCAACTCATTCTTTTTCTCAGCGATTTGCTTCTCATACTTCTGTTCCGAGGCGACCTTAGCCTCCTCATACTTCTGACGATTCATGCGCAACAGCTCCGTGATTGTGGATTCCTTCTTCTGCCACATTTCCTCCTCGATTTTAACCGAACTCTGAAGTGTCTTTATTTGCGTCTTACAAGCAGCTAGCTCTATGGTTTTCTCTTTCAAGCGGTTTTTCATCTTTGTTATCTCTTCCTTAGCTTCGGAGAGAATTTTGCCCTGCGAATCAGAGTGCTTGGCCAGCTGCTCTGCCTTAAGCAGTCCCTGCTTCAGAGAGTTGATTTCCTCCATTTGTTCTTTGATCTTCACCTGAAGATCTTTAAGCTTCACATTCAGTTTGGTCAAACGGACATCATCGCTTATGGAAATTGGTGCTGGATGATCGGTTTCGTCTACTTTTTCCATGTGAACAAAGCTGTAGCCAAGAAATGGCAGATCCTTACCCGAGAAGTCATTCGTTTTGACGTTGGTGGTGAGCGATTTCTTTGAATACGTACTGCGACGTCCTTTGTTTCGTTCGATATCTTCAAAGTTTGATGTATCATCTTCGGCGTTTACATTGGGAATAATCGGTGGCACTTGGTGGCGCAAAGAATCCCATTTAACGCCCTCGAAATATGGATGCTTTGTTAACTCAACATAGCCAAGTCGGTTTGTCGGGTTTGTAACCAGCGATAAAATCAGATTCTTAAAGTTGGTGCTTACTCTCAGGTCACTGGGAAACGAAATGATTTCTTTTGTATGGCTGTCTTCGCAGTGGCTAAGGATCTTGGAATACGTCTCATGAACATTGTCCTCGTGGAAGGGAGTTTCTTCGCAGATCAGCTCGTACCCGATTATACCCATTGACCAAAAATCGCAACTCACCTGTAGATGAAAGCAGAAAAGAAACAGGAACATAAAGCTTAAGATCCTGGAAAAACCTTCTTATACTTACATCGTGCAATGATTTCGACAGCTTGTACGTCGATATTGTCTGCAGCAACTCAGGAGCGATATAATCTGGTGTCCCAACAGGCGACAAACTCAACACATGGCCATCGCGATTCAATGCGGCGGCATTACCAAAATCAGCCAACTTAATGTGACCAAACCGATCGATGAGAATGTTCTCTGGTTTGATGTCACGATGAATGTATCCCATCCGATGTAGAGCATGTATAGCCAGTGTCAATTCTGCCAAATAAAATCGCGCCAAATCCTCGTCAAAAGGGCCATTTCGACACATCAAACTAAGCAGATCACCACCGGGCAAGTACTCCATAATCAAGTACAGATAATTGTTGTCCTAAAACCAAGCAACACATGTCAATTTAAAAGTGTTTTCCTATATGTACTTCTATTTGCATAACTCACAAGGAAAGCATACTGCAAGTTGGTGATCCACTCCGAAGACCTTCGTGACATAATGTCACGTTCTTCCTTCACCTGTGATGTAGTCACTACGGACTTCTTAATTTTCTTCATTGCGTACACATCTCCTGATGTTTTCTCCACAGCCAGGTGTACATTTCCGAAGTAACCCTTCCCTATCAACGTCTTTACAGTGAAATCATCTGGATTGACGCGGAGCGCTTTGGTTTCGTCCAGAATAGGGCGGTCTACGGGAAGCATTTATAAAAATTCACTTTTCTATATTTTTTAATTAAGTCACTTACATTTTGTAATAAACTCAGATATATTCTTGTCCCTCTTTCGTAGAGCATCTTTGTCGCATTCGTTGTACAACAAGCAGAATGCATCCAAGAGTCCTTCACGTGAAATTGCATCTGCTACAGCCCGGCTAGTTTTGGCTGCCGCCTTCCAGTTACCAAGTATTAAATTGTTTAATCGTGTCGTACGCACACTAATCGGTTCACGTTTATCTTCCATTATTAGTCAGTCATATAATAAAAGAAAAATCAACAAGGAAATTAATAATTAGTTACAAACAATGATAAAACTCGCGAAAAAAATCATTTTAAACGCGCCATTGCCACAAACGTCTTTAAAATTCAAATGTTGTTTTGTTAAAAGGGCGTTGCCAGGTTTTTCTGTCGTCTTTGTTAATATTTTCGGACTAATTTTTGGTGGTTGAGTCACAGTGATGAGAGTAGGTCCAGAATAGAATTTGTATTTTAATTCGACAGTTCTTTTTTCCACGCAATGTATATAGGCATCAAAATAATAAATTTAATCAACAGTGCAACGAAATAAACATTTTGAGTACACATGATAGCAGACTATCCTCATATGTATGTATGTAGGTACAAAAAGTGATATTAAGAAAATTCCGGTTAAATGAAATTATATTAAGATAAAAAAGAGCAATTTTTCAGGCTAGGATACAGCATCATAGCCGAGCCACCACACCGGTAGAAAACAGGTTGTATGGGCAAAGGGACTGAGGTATACGGTAAGAAATGGCTGAAAATCTTCTACCGAGTTTAAGCGGTTGGACGAGGTATGAAACTTGTACATGCAAAACTTTCAAAATATTTTGGTCCGAAAAAATACCACGGCAGAAATCATCCCGTGTGCGCTCGAACTATGGTATTTGGTATGAAATGAAAACAGTTTTCTGCTGGTAGAATTGATCTCGTATGCGGTGGCCAATTAGCCTATGCAGCTTGTGCTCATTAAATTAATATAAGCACTAAAATTATTTTAATTATTTTGTTAATAAATAATAATAATAATTATTTTATATGTATTAATATTTTTTATTCCAAAAACGTGGTCACTTGGCATGAGCACGATAAGTTTGGCGCAAAGATTTGACAATGCCATTTTGTAGATCTCGGTGAAATAAGCACAGAATATTTAGTAAAATATATTGATTAATCGCTTAGTTTAGGAGATATCGAGGATTAAAAATTAATTTTTTCCTATGGAAATCCCATTGAAATGAATTATTTTTGCTTCGGTACAAACAAAAGTGTTGCATACATCTAGGCGTAAAAGTGACAAAATTGTTTTTAAGGACTTAAGTAAAGAAATTTTATAAACTTTTAGTTTTTGGGCATCCGACTTTGAAAAAAAATAAAACGATTTTTTTAGTTTTATTTTTTCAAAGACTGATGCTCAAAAACTAAGTTTATAAATGTCTTTGCTCAAATTTTGAAAACTCGATATCTTCTAAACTAAGCGATTAATCTTTTTTTTACTTTATATTTTGTGCTTATTTCACCGAAGTCTACAAAATGGCATTGTCAAATCTTGGCGCCAAACTTATCGTACTCATGCCGGTCACTTTCAACCTTCCCTGCCATCGGACTTGGATAACAAAATACGAAAATAAAAATTGTATTGGAGGTGGTCTTGTAATTGAATGAGTCCTGGACGTCACCTTACCGGTCGATTTTCGTTGCCTGTTTTTTGACATTTTTTTTATTACTGTTTTGAGTTGTGTGTTTTGCTTTATTTTCGTTTACCACACACAGAGCACATCACCAAAAGAACACAAGCAACAAAAAAAAAGTAAAAGGCAACGGAAAAAACAAATGTCAAACAATAGTCACTGAAAACTGTTGACGTGTAACGACGACCGATTTTATAAAAAATTATATATTATATATTATATTACATGCACATAAAAAAATACACCGTTTAGAACCTGACTAAATTGAACATTAACTTTTATTCATTTCGGCTTTAAATTTTTAATAAAGCAAACAGTCCTAATATTTTTTCCTATTGTGAATCGAAAGCATTTGATTGAGAACTACATTAGCGAAAATGAGACAACGCCATTTCGCAAATCATACCAAAACTGACAGCCACAAACTGACAAGCGAATGAAGGCCAAAAATAAACACAAAAAAAACTCCACCTTTTTTTTTGTTCCAAATACGCTGAGGAACAGCGAGCGAGTACGACGAAAGCGACGGTTGACAGAAAAATTACAAAAAAAAATCGTATTGTTAAACAAAATTGCAAAATATTTGTGTTAAATTTAGCTAGTAACGTAGACTAAATCGTTAAATATATCTGCTATTCGTAATCGCCCTGTGCAGTGACGGTGAATATACGTTCTTTTGGGTGTTCTGTGAAAATCTCAATCTTCGATCGAAGAAAAAATGTTCTTGTCCTAGAATTGGAAGAAAAAAAAATTTTTTTTTCATCAAAAAAAAAAAGTTAATTTACATAAAATTTTTTTAATTACCAAGCTGCGCTCGTGCTCATTAGAGTGAAGTGAAATATAAATTCATTCCTATCCAAATTTGATTCTTGTTTTTAATAAGTTTAAGTCGCCATGAAAATCTGTCGATAGACGACGAACTTAAGAAGGAGGTGGCGCATAGAAAGAAGAACAAAAAAGTGTGCCAGAACAAGACCAACCCGATAGAACGACCGTCGCAATATTGGTAAACAGATATTTTCCAATTGGTTTTCAAGTAAAAATGTCGCGAAATCTTGTGAATGGCACCAATAATTCGGCTCGGAATAAGGAGAAACGTTTCTCCATTCACGATGCATTCGAGGAGGAAACCGACGAAGCGATCCGAGTCTACGGATCCACAGTGATCTCGACACCAATGCGTGCTAAAACCCGTTCCACAGATGATGTAACCATCAGGATTCAAGATCCAAAGTGAGTTTGCAATTCAAAATATAAGAGACATACATATGTACATATGTAGATACGTATACATAATGTGTAGTAGATATTTGTGTTTATTTTTGGGTGCAATGCAGTGTCGGTGGATGATAAGAAATCGCTGGTACCCTGTTTTCTAAAAAAAATAAATACAATATGTTTATGTACATACAGGTGTGTATGTATATATATGTACGTGGTGTTCAACCCTTAATCATCCATCAGAAGATTTCAATTTTAAAATATTGAATGGTTTGGTGGTCAGATTTCTGAAGGTGGAGCCATTGTAAATGTGTTCTCATTCTATGAGCTTAACACACAATGCGACGATTTCATTAGACAATAGACGAAGGAATCAGGCTCTCGCATTAACCTTGTAGTCATCTTTGTTAATCGTTTCTGAAATAATTCATTAAATAAGATATTGTTACATATGTACATATGTATGTCTATGTACATAAAAGAATACAGTCAGTGACTAGGCCCCGAGAGAATGTTCTGGTTTACTATCGCATTTGATGTTGATTTGTTATTGTTTCAGATGTTTTTTTCGGCGATTAAACAAACATAGCCTTAATAAGGTTGGAATGCACGCATGTATAATTCTGATTCAGAATGAATTCATCAGCTTACTTCTCTTCCCTTTTCGATGGGCGTTATGGTACTTCTTAAAAAGAAAGTCTCATACCAAAGCAGCTGGAGTTTTATTTGAGTTGGATGAGACGCAGACTGCATTGTTGCATTGTAAAACTATTGATCTTCCCTTTTGGTGTTCATAGCTGCTTGCAAGATTAAAATTCTCTTATTTATGCAGTAAACACTTGTACTTCTTTCTTTCTTTCGCCTTTTGTTCTAGCAACACGTTCCAGTCCTAAGCTAGAACGAAGTCAACTACTAAATCCAAAAACAGTTTCATGGTATATTGCTTAATTTCCTCGAAATTATTATCTTCACTCTACTGAGGAAGTAAATTTAAAGTTCTGGAAAGGCAACTCTTTCGATAATTAAATTTGTATTTATCTTCAATTATAATATACATATCATATTCTTACAATAAATTGTTAGTGCGTTATTTAAAACTGCCTTTATGACGAATATGATCAAGAAACGAATCTTTTCAAGTACATATTATTTATCTATTTCTAGAAAAGTAATTCTTGGAAGACGTACAGTTATACATTAGTGTTTTATTTATAGCATGCAATCACAGATAAGCTCTTTCTAATCATAATTATTACTAGGACTTTGTACATCAAATTTGTTTTATTTATGGCAAACAATGTTTGTGGAAAGCGTTATATCAGAAATGTTGAACCATCGTTATTATTGCATTATTTACGAGGATGAAAATGGATCACCTTCAGATAGGAGACTTTTTTCTTCTTTAGGTGGCGCTACAGTTTGGGGTGAACCAGAACCTGCTTCTCGCAACCATTTGCGTGTGCTTGTTATATTTTTCCAGGAATGGAAGGGACCTAACCTACACCGATACCGAAGTATGCGAGTTGAGAACTCCTCATGGCAAATGATACTCTTTGAATGCTTGTCAGACATTCAAAAGAGGTGGCACCGTAAAAAAACATTTTTATTATTTCATTTTCAATATGTATAAACTAATGCTTAAATTAAAAACTTACACAAATGACTTCAT
The DNA here is from genome assembly GCA_949775065.1 of Brachyopa scutellaris. Taxonomy (NCBI): domain Eukaryota; kingdom Metazoa; phylum Arthropoda; class Insecta; order Diptera; family Syrphidae; genus Brachyopa; species Brachyopa scutellaris. The sequence continues at coordinate 106,996,829 of OX459113.1, forward strand.
CTATACTCTGTCCCGATCGAATTGTCAGTACAGGGAAGATAGGAGTTTGCCTCTCAGTCTGGTTGCAATAGTTTGCATAAACCTGTCCCAGCTCTTACTGGGCTACCGTAGTATGCAAGAAAAATCGCCACAAATCGGAGAGCAATACCCGTAGGGTTACCATCTGCTGATTTGGAAAAAACACAATTTGTTGAACAAAATTAAAATAATTGTTTACAAAATGGACTCCTCCTCCAATTTGATGACATTTTAGAATGTTTTAGGGGGCATTTTTTCGAGTATTTTGATTTATGAATATTATATATCGGAAATGATTAGTTTGGATATAAGCTTAAAACCAAAAAAAAAATACTACCCAACTACAAACCTCTCGCAAATAAATCTTCAATGCTTCAATACGCACAATACGCGAAACGAAATTTAAATGCATCTAAGCGATTTCTCCAGAAAAACAAGAAACTGGAAAAAACAAAAAAAAATTAACGGCAACATTCTACTCAAATTCATATATTGGTTCTCAAAGCACAAAATCCCAAAGCTCTTTGACAAAAACAAATCTGTAACACTGCTTGATGTTCATATTTTCCATACACACAGCGAGGGTTAATGGCGGCCGATCGATCACAGTATGCTATAGCCATTATCTGTGTGTTTTTATTTCAGTGGCAATTTTTCCGATTGAGTACCCGGAATATATGAACAGGCACTAGCATTTAAAAAAAAAAATCCCCATAAGGCCTGTACTGACAATTCGGTTGGGACAGAGTATAACTTACTGGCACTCTAGGCTTAACATAATTGTTACAACCTATTGTCTTTCGGCCTTAAACTACAGTAGACTCTCGATAACGTGAACAATTAAAAACCAAGCCAGTTCACGTTTACGAAAGAGTTCATGTTTGCGAAGGTTGAATTTTAACAAAAGAATAGGACAGTCCAACAGAAGAACATAACTGTACATAACTGTATTTTTAATAGATTTTTAAGAAAAAGTAATGGCAAAGGAACGCAAATACAAAGTTTTGGACATAACGCTAGGGAATTTAGTAGAAAAAATCGGTCATTTGTTTACTTGAGTTCTTTTGTCCAAAACCTTTCTTACCACTCTTTGCTTAAGGCGTCTTAAGATATTTAAGTCGATTTGGCTAACAAGCTCATCTTCAGCCTATTCCGAAGCCTTGTTGAAGATTTAAATGGCTTCACTAGGCTTAATTTTTTCTTTTGCAATTCAAGCACATCTCCATCATCAGTCTCTCCATCACTTATAAGTTGGTTACTTTGGACACGACATTAGAGTCGTCTATATCCTCGTTCCATCATGGATGTTTTTAATTGTACAGCCCCCCTATGCAAACGATTTTATTTCAGACAAACATCTTAAAAATATAGATATTAATTAAACCTCAGGATAAATAGCACCGAAGAGTGCCTTTGCATTCTCCATGACCAAACTGAGTTGTAGCTAACTTAAACTGTAGAAGACGAGATGTTTTACCAAAAAACACAAATTTCGGGTTGCAACCTACTCGAATTTAACAGTTATTTGGAGCGGACATTGTAGTTCACGTTTTAGAGATGTCAATGTTAAAAAAAATATGTTCACGTTATCCAGAGTTCACATTAACCGGTGTTCACTCTAACGAGAGTCTACTGTATCTATACTACTATACTACGACTAAGCTAATCTAACAATAACATTCCAAGAAAAGTTTGGAAACTTGGGTTCCGTATCAATTTTTATTATTTTTTTCTTAAAACTATAAAAACTTAACCTATTTATAATACCCTAAGCTACTTAGCCCAACCTAACTGTAATCAGTTTGGCAAGCACTCGTTGCCTAGTGCCCCGAGTGGTCACCATCCTGATTGCATCCTGGGGCGCCGCGTCGTCGCCATTACGATGTCCCCTTGCGGTACCGAGACCTGAGCGAGGTCGCAATGTCGGTAACCTCTCAGAGACGATGCATCCCAATGGCAGGCCCGGGTACTCCAGGAAGACCCCCTAGCTTACCTTAAACTACGTAACTAACCTAACATAAAAACTAGGATGTTACAAAAGCAACGCACCGACCTGGGAGAGCGCTTCATCAACCACCTCCTCTTCAATAAGCCACCAAAATTCGGCGTATTGTTTTTCGGTATCCCCTTTATCCCTGTCCGCAATTGCGGTACTAAAATGGAGAAGCTTATGAGCATTGGCGTCGTAGCCGCCGTAGATGAGCCGCATATCTCGCACTCCGCGGTGGCGCTGGTACAATACCTTTTTCAAGCTAACGCTTAAGCATCAATATGAAGAAATACATATGGTGGGATGCAGCCCGATAGGAGCGTACTCTTTTGGTACATTTCATTGGGGTAATAAGCCCCGAAGATCAGGCTATTATTGCTGATCATCGCCCTCGCAATATGCCTTCGAATCGCATTAATGAGAAAATTGTCAATCCTGTTCAGTTGTGCCCCATTGTATAGGACATGTACTGGGACTCTGATGTTCCGTAGAATCTGAGACAGGGCCTAAGATATACCCAACCTGGTCAGCTTATAGAAAAGCCCTTCTAACCATACGGTGTCGAGGGCCTTCTCAATGTCAACCAGACAGGCAGCCATGCTTTGGTTTTTGGCCTTATTCCATTGTATGTCGGAAACCAGTTTCGACGCGGCATGAATAGTGTCATGCCTCGCCCCAAAACCGGGCGAATTGTCCAGAATTATTTTATTATCCTTAACTCACATCCTTAACTTAACATGTCCAACGCGCACTTACCACTACACCACGGTGCCCACAAATAGGAAGACAGTAGAAGAAAATTGACTAGTTTTAAAATTAATTTTATTGTTCAACGTAAACACGTGCACTATCTATTAGAACTTTTCCAAGATTTGTTTTTGATACTGCTTTATGTTTCGGTATAAGAATAACCAGGCTCTATCCACTGTTTTGACTGCCTTTTTGTTTCATACAAGTACATCTACGGAAAGTAAGCATTAAAGCACCCACTTCGTTACTAATTTTTGTATGCCCGATTTGTAGCTTAAAATATTGAATAACCGTTCTTTTAAAAATGTTCACAATATTAACTATAAGTATAACGAATAATTTTATTTGTAAGTTTGATCATCACAGCACCGATAAAGTCATACATCTACTGCGCCCAGTGCGGTGTTCATCTTGAATGCTTGTATTGTACACGTGTCAAACGATCATTTAAATATTAGATCAAAATAAGTCCTTTTTTAAAAAAGAAACAAACAAACGATTTATTATTTTTCTAAAAGAAACACAAAAATTATTCAATATCTTGTCAGAAGGACAATCGTTATTTCTCTGCCGACTCGTTGAAGTTGCTCTCGTTGACTGTCCCTTTCTCGTTCCGTTTCAATCACGCTTCGATTCGAAAGCCCAATTTTTTTTTAATGTTGTATATGATGGAGCACTCTCCCAAAACACTACTTCCAAATCACTGCACCTATCCGTTCAGTACCCACCAAACTGGTCAGATTTAATCAAGTGGTACCAAAAAAGTGATCGACACTCAGGGCAGTTTCATAATTTTATTGAAAACATAATCAAATCAATGATGGCGTTTAATTTGTTGCCACTTTTCTGATACGTGGTTTATCAAGATCTATCAAACTATTTTTCGCAGTTTTATAAGTAGCCAGACGTGTGTCAGAAAATCCCTCTTTAACGGTTATTTATGGACACATTCTACAAGGTGAAATAAGCGAAACTGAAGTATATTCCGTTTCTTTTTCTTTGTTTTCTTGACTGTGTCGATCGATGAGGGCGCATCGATCAGAGTTCTCTGAACCAAAACCAGATCTAAAAATAGTTCTGTACAGAAACAGAAAATCCTCTCAAATTAATTCACCCCAGCTGGTTGGATACTTGGCTTGGTTGGGGTTGGTTCGGCATTGCGGGCAGAGCAGTGGTTTGTTTTCCAGATATCAACAAAATAAAAGGCAGCAACAAGACACAATGAATATCTTGTCGGCATGCGAGGGCGAGGGCAAGCTACGTTCTTGTTAATTTTTTTTTTTTTTTTTTTTTGTTATGTCAGGACTCAGGGTCTTCCTCTTTTTCGATTCCGATTCTTTTTTCAATCTGCATAACTACCACAGTCTTTGGCTGGTACATGGTTTGTGCCTTTGTTCGGCCACCAAATAAGGAAAAAAAAGACCACTAAACCGAATGCATTCACATCACTATGGATTTATTGTTTTATGAATTTCATTCATTGAACTTTGTTCAGTTCGGTTGTGATGTTGTGGTGTTTGGTTCGGTTGGTAGGAATCGATGACGACGACGGCTTGTGTGCAGACGACCTTAAACTAGCAAAAAAAAAAACAGTGCTGAAGGTTGAAGGACTCCACTTGCCGCCATGTGAAGTTGATTTACTTGTTTTGAAAGTACGAGTAAATTTCAACGATGAAATGCAGAGGGACAAGAGAATTTATGATCAGATTAAGTGGAATGATTTTATTTCCCTAGAATACTCAGTTGCATAAGGAAATCGGTGTAAAAATAAATGTATTTTATTAAGATATTTCCAGCACAGAAAGGTGAAACGGTGTATTTTTTGGCAATTTATTTGCTTTTCCGGACGGAAAATTTTTGGATGTGTTTCTGTATTCGGAAATGTATGCATGTGAGGCAATCAGTAGCTGATGCTCAGTTGAATTAAGAACGCAACAAGGGTTTTTTTTTCGTTTTGAACGAAGTGAATGTTGTTTCACCGTTGGGGAAAGTACGTGTTTCGGTGGAATCATCAAGGACTCCAAAATTCAATATGCAAATCATGTCTAAAAAGTGTGTATAGACGTAAATCTTCTTCTGCCGGGCGGCGCATTACATCTAGTAAACAAAGTTGATTGAAGACCATTTACACCGGAGCGCGTTACTTTCTGTAAAGCTATTACTTGTCCTATATGAAACCGACAAACTAGGTATACATTTTTGTTGATATACAACTAATTTACTTACTCATAGGGCGCTACAGTCCGGGCGCTACAGTTAGCCCGGTCATTAGCTAACCACCTCTAGTCGCGCACTTCAAGTTGGTTGAGGTCCTTTTCCACTTTTGCGCGCCACCTTAGGTGAGATCGTCCTGTGCTGCGCTGACCATCCGGGTTGGAGTCGAACACTCTGCGGACCGGAGCGTTACTGTCCATTCGCTCTACATGCCCTAGTCACCTTAAACGCCCAATGCGCACTTTTTTGATCAGGTCGAAGTCGGTGTAAGGCTCGTATAGTTCGTGGTTGATTCTTCTCCTCCAAAACCCGTCAACGCAAACGGGACCAAATATCTTACTAAGGATTTTTCTCTCGAAACGACTCCATGCTTCAGCTCCATATAGCAAGACTGGGATGATAAGGGTCTTATATAGAGTCTCCTTAGTCGTTCGGGAAAGGGGTTTCACTTCACTTCTTAGCACAAAGAAACAGCGATTGGCAAGAGTAATCCTTCGTTTTATTTCCGACGAGATATCATTTCTTGATGTTATAGCAGATCCGAGGTAGACAAAGTCCTTTACTACCTCAAAGTTCTAATACTGACACTTTTAAACCTTTTGGTAGCTAATTAAGAACGAATGAGCCCCATGTTGATGCATTTGTTTTTATTTGGATACTATTTAGTCTGTCCGAGCACTTAGACTCAATGAGTACATTGTACTGTTGAGGATCCCTCCAGAAACCATGCCCTGAGAGCGAATCAAACTCACAAACTAAGCGATAATGCTACTACCGACTACCGAGGCTGCTTTACTTAATGCATTCCTATAAGATGATGTGCAAGGTGTATACGATATTGACACACTAGGACAGCGAGGGAAAAGAATTTGTTGTTGTGTGTGAGCTCCTTTGAAAACAAAACATCAAAAAAGAAACCATAAAAGGTTATCAAAAGATGCTCTGAACTGGCCTTTTTATTTATTTATTTTTAAACAGAATTTCTATATTTCCTCGGAATCATGTATTCATTACGATGACCACAAGTGCGATAACAAGGAATCTTAACCTTAATGCAAACATATTTTTATTTACATACGTATGTATTCATATGTATGTATTTATGTTTTTTTGTGAATCAACTGAATAAATCAGAATATCGCTGAAAGAGTAAGGAAAACATATACGCAACAGTTAACCTTTGATCGGCGCAACGAACAAAGGGGAGTAGCAGCGATCTAATAAAAGATGTAATTATCTTCTAAACTGCTTATGTAAATGAAATCACGCTTTTGAACTGGTCGCGTTGACATAACGCGTACATTAAATGTATACTCGCTGTGTCGTTGACTTCTTCAACTTTTCAGATAGGTACTCACTTGATACGAACAAAGGAAAGTGCCTATGTGTATCTCTTGTCGCCATAATACGCTGTTCGAGTGCAACAAGGTCAATGAAACTTTTTCGAAAATACGAGTGGTGATACGTATTCAAATTGGATGCACTCATACGCATAATGAAAGTGCTTTGGGTGACTGCGTCCACATATATAACTACTTCCGGACATTATGTCGACACGAAACGTCATCGAAAACCTGCCATCAGAGGTCTGACTCTGAAAGTTCCAAATGTAAAACGTCTTATCGCTTTCAATTAAAAAACCCTAAATTAACACCAATAATAATCTACAAATCAATTGAAGTGCTGAATCAACTTGTTGTTCTGCTCTCCAATCGAATCGTTTACATGGGAAAAGTAAATGAAAACAAAACAAAACAAAAAAGAAATAAATGAAAAGGTGGGACAACAAAACGCTCAACAGATATTGTCACCAATTAAAATAGCACACACAGAGAGACACCTAATCGAGAATTGCAGTGGAGAAATGAAATCCACCGTCTTAGGAGATGGAGGCGAAAATAACGAAAATTACACTCAGCGAAGTTTTCATATGTACACTAGAAAGTAAAAAAAAAAAAAATTAATTTGTTATAACGCATGCATTGTACGTTTATTATTACGATTATCTTTGTGATTCCAATTATCACGTCCCCCACTGTCATTATTCGAGTTATCTCGGGTAAGTAGGTACGTCAATCAAAAAAGCCAGAGTAATGGTTGCGTATACTTATTATAATTTCGAAGCAGGCGGTATGCTTGGAATGTTTAGCACAATATGTGTGCGCCCAACAAGATACTACTGCGACTTCGGAGTATGGTAATTAGTAACCAGTGTTCACCGTCTTGGCGGCGCGGTGAGTAGTTTTTTTTTTTTTTTCTTTAGTATGCCGATCAGTCAAGTGATGATTTTATGGGCAGGAAGGGATTATACAGATTTGCGTAGCTTTTTCTTACATATTTTACGTTCCTATCACACTCTTTCGCCTTCAATTATGGACAATTTCCGGATTATTTAGTTGACGGCGATATACTCGTATTCTAGCGGTGTCGAGGCACTGACGCTTGATTGAGACGCCTACCTACTGTGAAGAGAGGTTTTAAGTTATGCTAATGCTATATGGTTTTAAATATAGAAATGAATGGACGTGGCAGACTTTGAATTGAGTTAGGTTGTTATTACTTTTGAGGTGCTATACATATGACAAGAAAGAATACAATTGAAGTAAAATTTGGAGCGACCTTGTAGTAAGACTATAGGATCTAAACGTATCTGCTTACCACATTTCTCAAGAAAAGGCGGGGAATTTTGTTACTGGTTGCTTCAGCGATTCCTTAAATCCTGTATGTATAAATCTCTAAAAATCTCTGTTCCATTTGTAATCTTAAATCAGTCACGATACACCCTGCAATTGTGCAGGAAATAATGTGAGCAGCGCACAAAATGGAATTGTCAAAGTCGTAGTCCAACTAGCTGTACGAATAAGTTTTGTTTTTTATTTTTTTCTAAAGTTGTCTTTAAAAGCCAAAACTGTTGATAATAATGCATATAATGCTGCAAAGACTTTACATGTGCAAATTCGAAAACGCATCATTGCAATCGTATGTAAAAATGGCGGATGAAAAGAATAAGCAATACTAGTGGACCAGTGCGAGAAATATCGCATGTAGAAACCCTGCAACCGTTTACGGTTTACAGAAGAAATGGCTACCTACTGGCACCTTGTAGCAAAAAGTAAACGCTACTTTTCCTGATCGTGGACCTGAGAAATATTAACATTAAGTGTTAACAAATTGTTAATATTTATAAAATGAGAGTGCAATTTAAATCTGCTCCAGGACATTCTCTTTTTTTGACTTCTCACTCATTTATAAATATACTACATACGTTGAAATAATGTTTTTTTCGTAATGCCTTTGCTCATTTGTACTTTTTCAAAAGTATTGTTTACTTACTGATGAACAATATTTAGTTGATAAGCTCCCGATCATTGAAATAGGTGCAGAAATAAACTCTCAAGAGGAATCACAAGGTCGTGCGCTAGCGATTTATTGTATAGATAGATAGATAGGTGCCTTCTGAAACGTAAACAAAAGATTGTATCAGCATTACCTATCTTACGAATCAGCATCGTAATCGAGCAGTGATATCACATTTTGTTGACGTTTCCGAATGAACTCTATTTAACCTCACATCCAGTAAGTGAAATTTTTTTAAATGATAATGCAATAAAAATAAAGAATTTCTGGAGCTGCTAAAGTATTGCGTCTCCATGAGTCTCTGAGCAATGAGTACAAAGCCATGACACATGCAAGCTCTTTCGCTGTATCAACTGTTGCAGAGTGTGGGTGTACTTCCATAACTGTAACCATCTTATTAGCTCTGTGTGATTTAGAAAAGGTCTTTAACATGATCATCGACTTTATATCCTTTATATGTAAGCCTTATACACAAAACTATGAGCTTAATTATATTTAATTTAATTTCTACTTCAGAGTTCGAAAAATAAAGTTTGGAGTCGTGGAATCCATAATCTATGACAAGTCATTATTGGTTACGAATCCAGACATCATTGGTGAACACTCATCGCTTACCTGACATCTTTATTAATGCCGATGACGCCATGGCGCTTTAATATAGGATGATGAATATAATTAACACTAAAAATCTGCGAAAACACTCATTACTAGAAAACAACAAAATCAGTGCAACGGAAAATTGCATATAATACTCAACAAGAGACTTTCTTGTAATCAATCTGTTACTTTTTTTTACGGTGTCTGGTGTTTTATTTTCCTCCTTTAGTTTACCGCTAGTTATTAATTTCAATACAAATCATATATAAACTGTATACCGATTTATCTAATAAATCACCACTTGTACTTTGATCCACAGGCTGATTTAATTACGCAAAAGTGGAAAGAAAAATAAATAAAAATAAACAAAGCTTAGCTAAATGATAGAATAAAACAAAAAGAAACTTCAAACCACAATAACCACAATTGACTCATTCGTAGATACATTTTCATGTAGCTACTATAACTATAGGAAGTCACATTCACATATCAATCCACGAATTAACTTGTTTATTGCTACATGATCTTTTCTATACGGTTATTGTTTCTTATTCGTATGAATAGGGCGGGGACAGGTAAACTTTTTTAGTGGCGGACGGGATACCCACAAAATACCCAAACGCAAAACCCCAAAACTTAAAATCCTCACTTTTTTAATAATCCAGAAATTAATTATCGCCAAATCCAAAATCTGAGCGGGCCAGTTCAAGGTTTTTCAGTGGTGTCTCTTGAGCCAATGTTTTAATCAAACACTAAGTATTGAGGAAAAACGAGATATTATGCGTTAGCAGCTAATACAAAGCATGCAGTTTCAACAATTCGTGTTCCATTTATAATATGTATTAGTTGTACTACAATGAACCTACAAGCTTATTCCAAGAAACTGTTGTATTCTATATGTACATAATTTTGTACCTACGGACTTTTTTTGTGAAACTAAAGTTTACGATCGGCTCTTTAATAATTTTACAAAACTACTCTGTTCCACAAAAATTGTCAGTACAGGAAAGATAGGACGTTTTCCTCTCAGTGTGGTTGCAATAGCTTTCATAAATATGTCCCTTTTTTAAGCTCTCACTGGGCTACCGTAGTCCATAGTATGTATGACAAATCGCTGCAAATCGGAGAGCAATACTCGTAGGGTTACCATCTGCTGATTTCAAAACAACACAATTTGTTGAACGAAATAAAGATAATTGTGTACAAAGTGAACACCACCTCCATTTCGATGAAATTTTAGTACGTCATAGAGTATTTTGATGTATGAATGTTATACATACAGTGACTCAACTTTTTGATCACATGATGAAAAGAAAAGAGGTTTTTTAGTTGTAACTTTTTGAATCTAAACGTTAATGCAACGAATTTTTGACGAAGTAGAGTTACAGATGTTCTAGATAAGAATACGCAAAAAAAAATAAAAATGTACTTTTAGATTTCGGAAAATTACGGAAATCTATTCTCGAAAGCATGTCCAATGTCTGAATGATTGGAATAAGAACGTGTCGGACATTATCTTCCAGCAATAAAATCTTTGGGTTGAGGTCAAAAGTGCAATTTCAAAAATGCCAGGCGACTTTCCAAATCCAAGCGATTTGTGGGACCGGACTCAAACTGCTTAGAACAGTTTAGGCTCTAGCAAGTGCAGAACATTTGTGGAATCTATGCAAAAAGAATTCAAGCTGTTCTCAGAGCTAAAGGAGGTCATACTGAATATGAAACTACAAACGTTTGTCAAAGTCAACTAATTGATCACATATCATATTTTGTACTTTCTCGTGGTATATTGGAATTAAAAAAGATATTTAAGTTTTTTTTTTCAGTTGCTGAATAACAACATTACTATTATTTTCTCCTCAAAATTTCAAATAAATAAAGAAGTTACAGCGAAAAATCATTTTTGTACTTATCATGAGATCAAAAAGTTGAGTCACTGTATATCGGAAACGATTTGTTTACGAGATATAAACTACAAACAAACAAAAAATACTCACTATTCGTTTCTGTACTCACTATTCGATTCTGCACCCAAAATTCATTTCACGCAAATAAACCTTCAATATATAGCACAAAATCAATTGTTTAACTGCAACAAAGCGGCAACACCTTCACATACTCCAATTCAGCTCTTTGACAAAAACCTTAGAAAAAGTTGTATTGATTTGCTTTAACATAATAATGGTAACACTTGTTTGATGTTGATATTTGATACACTCAGCGATGGTTGATGGCATGGCGGCCACGCATGATCATACTGCCATCAGTTGTGTCTTGTGTGGCAGGCTGGTCTTACTTACTTAGTTGGCGCTACAGCTCGAGGCCTGCTTCTCGCAACCATTTGTTTGTGCGTGTTATATTTTTGCACGAATGGAAGGGACCTACAGTTTTTTGCCGACTCCGAACGGCGAGTTGAGAAGCTCGGTCGAGATAAATGATACTCTTTGATGCTTGTCAGGCATTCGGAAGAAGTGCCACCGTGAAAAACTCTTAGGTGTTAGACCCGGCCAGGAGTTGAACCCGGGCAGCATTGCATGGTAGTCCAACGAACTAACCACCACGGCCACGGCGACCATATGGACCATATGGGTACAGGTTTCTGTGCGGAAAATTCTAAAAATTGAAAAACTGACCTGTAACCTTTTCTGCAAACTAGATTTTAATTATTTTTTTCTTATGTACCTAACTACTAATTAGAACTAATTTACGTATTTTTCCCATCAAATTTCGTAACCTTGACATTAATTGATCACAACACGCAGTCTCGTTCCATTAATCTGCCGAAAATTATTTGTTTTCACGATAATGAAATTAAAAAACAGAATTGGTTGTCTGGAACTCGTATGCTTCAGCCTTGGATGTGTGCAACAGTCCACACAAAATTTCAATATGTTTTGAATTTTATAAACGCTGCTGTTGTTACCAGTCATCATTCACAGCTCATTTATCCTGAAATCTTATTTAAAAAAAAAAAACTTAATAAATCAAAAACTACATGTGATGTCATGTATGTATGTATATGTCAAAAAAAAACCGAGGCAATAATGCTATTGTTTTTAACATGTTTTTTTTTTTTAAATAAGAAGCATTAGCAGCTTGATGCTAAAAAAAGGTCTTGGTGATAATGGATTCTAATGATCTAATCTTCTGGATAAGTAAATCAAATTTAATTGTTTCCTCTTGGATAAGCCACCAAAGGCCGGCATTACAACAGCCACCCGTAATTACCCAATTGAACTTGGTCATGAAATAAAAACCAGCACATGCCGGTAAGCTAATTGATAATGTTGATGGCATTACCGGTATACTGATGATTTTGTTTCGAGTACACGCGATATGGAGAAACTGACGATGACAATCGACGCTTATGCGAAGTGGAAAATCGAAACCGGTTAACACCTGTTATCGCTAATTGTCGATTCGACAACATAAGTGTAGCGGTATCAATCGTTGATGGTATCATTAGAGTGTCAAAGTGAATCGTTACAGGTGATTACGCAGATAAGAGGAATTACTTGGGCTTATCATGGGCAATTCGAATCAAATTCGTTTCTGTGACTTAAGTGCTGTCAAAAATATTTATTACTGTTTGTGTGTACGGTCTGCTTTTCTCATTGTTGGCAAGAAGCCGTTATTCTATACAGGAAACGAGACAAAGAGACTTGTTTGATGTATGAAAGTGATTAAGACACAGTGACGCTTTGTCCAATGAACTTTTTAAAGGACAATGATAACTTACCAATTATAAGTTGTTGTTTGTTGCCTCAGTTTCTCCTACACATGTTGGTCTACCTGCAATTTGCACTTGAATTGTTGGCCGGGTACTGGCGTTAATCTTTTCGTTCCCTATTCTTTGGAGTTTTAAATTGTTCGATCTACCGAAGTTCGGGTCGTTTCGTATGCAAGGCCATTGTTTTATGCCTCACAAGCCCCTTTCCTAGATAATAGATTTTCCGAGACAGCTGTCAAATACGATTGCTCCATTTGTGACAGGTAAAATATGTCGCGAAATTAAGACCATTGAAATGTGAGAGGACACTGAATTTTATTTTGTTACATTCCACTTCATGTCAATGTCCGAAATTAATTGTGGCACATGCTAGAATCTACATACATATGTACGTGTATTTATTTATCTATTTAATCAAATTGAAACATTCATAGTCAAATGAACTAGAATCGCAAAACATCCTCTCAGAATTTGATGTAAATTACTATTCAGTTAGCACCACACCTACACTCATAATTAGGAATCGCCGCATTACAGAGTCACACATTTCCAAATCAATTGTCACAGCCGTTAACATATTAACTCTTTGGAGATACATATGAATATGTAAGTATGTATGTGTATTCAACGACCCTTTGTCATGTTGGTTCGGTTAGCCCAAATATACCAGTTGTTCACTAATTGCATTAGGCTGCACACAATAATTTTTAGCTTCGATAATTTCATGGAATCTAAGGCAAACCAACTGCCATAGCACTCTGCCAGGCCTCAGTTTGGTTATGACGTTAATGAAATTGTCACATTCCTATATGTACTATACATAATGGTGATCCTATTATCAAGTAGGTGTGGGCCTTTAGGGCGCAGCCCAGCTAAATAGGTTTAGTGTAAAGAATGTTTCCCCTAACCACTGATATTTAATAATTACTTATACGTATGTATATGTGAACATACAAAATTGATTTTCAAACTCTGGATAGGTGAACGTTGTTTTTGAAGAATTCAAAGAAATTTAATTTATTTTTTTGATTTTGTATAAACTTCAAGCAGAATGTACTTGACTTTGAAGTTTTAATCAACTTGTGACAGTATGACTGACAAGAATTTTACAGAAATACAATTCAGTAGTAGAAGTGTTTTCTAGTGCAGCACTGGTTAAAAGTACATATTGAGTCAAAATCAAGAAACTGAAGCCAATTGAGCATTCAAGCATTCGAGCGAATTCCAAAACTCAACTAAATTGAACTTGCTTGTATTCAATGTCAAGAATGGGTTTTTCTTGTGGATGCTGCTGGCTATAGTGAGAAGATGTTGGTGATCCGTAATTCTTAACAGGGTCGCAGCTTTCCTTCTTGGGGTTCCGGCTTTAGCTCTATTATGTTATTCCGGCATTTGGTAGAATCAGCTTTTCGTCTATGTATGTTCAACAACAACAAAATGGAGGCAGCATATGTACGTCATGGTACCGGTAACGTAATGCATCATTGGAAAAGCCCATCTCTTCACTAACTACTCTCTAAGTGCCACCATTTTTGAATTCTTTATTCAATTTTATTTTGAATCATTTATCAAATTTTATAACTGTATCCCTATTTGTTTTCAGAAACTATAAATACGCCGATGACACAACGTCCCGTGACAGTGACTCCCTTATTCAAGAATACGGTAATTTACCGACAGATGAGACTAACACATATTGCTGGCGACATCCAAAAGTTCGTGAAAACTGGCGAACAGTCCTCGCCGCAGTTACCCTGCTATTGGTCGGCACTGGTCTCTTCGTGATGGGCACCTTCGCTGTAGCTGATCCAACGAAAACCTCACAAGGCGTTGTATTCTTCGTCGCGGGCCTAATTTGCTTCATCCCGGGAGCGTACCATGTAGTCTACATCTGGTTAGCGGCAAAAGGATATCGAGGGTTTGACTTCTACCACCTGCCGTTATTTACATAAAAGCATGTGTCCCACATAGGCAGCTAGGGTGTATCGGACCCGGTGAAGTTATTACATCGTACGTTTGTTTTATTGCATCTATAAAACATTTTCGATATGAATGATAAAACTTAAACAAGTAAATAAGAATGATAAACTGTAGTGACTGCAAATATTAAATGAAAACACTTTCGAATATTATGTTTTATAAATCTTTTCCGTCGGATCTTTTTTTTTAATTTAAATTATTTTTTTAAGACTTAAATATTAAGAAAAGACTTTTTTCTGTTTGACTTTTGTTTGAAAGACTTATTATTTAAAAATTAAGGAATGCATTAAGTGATTGGGAAATATTTTTTTGTTTCTTCTAATATATATATATTTTTTTTTTATTTTAGTTTTTTTATATCAATACAACTTAACTGGAAAGACTTAAGTTGAAATTAAAAAAAGAAAACAAAAATAAATATGGGAATGAAATACAAATCTGTTTATTTATAAGATAAATATTAGAGATTATAAATATTTAATTGTACTTTTTTTAAGTGTGTACATTATTTTATAAATGTAACCTATAGAATTTAAAAAACGAGAAGATATTCCACAATGTGAAAAGCATGGTGTTAAAAAAAAAGAAAAAGAAAACAAATCTTTGTAAGTTCGATTTTATTTTCAATAGAAAAGGAAATTTTGAGATTGAGATATATTATAAAAAAAAAAAACAAATAAAAACGCAGAGTATGAAAAAAATAATTATATAAAGCAAGGAATGGTTGTAAACAAATAATAAATTGATTGAAAATAATTTAAGTAAAGTTAACAAATTTGTGAGAAAACAAAACAAATCGTAATTTTTATTTATCTTCGGCTTTGGTTTATTATTTAACTTTTAACATTTAGTTACAGGGTTTTGCATTGGGTGGATTGTTGCTGATTGGTGATTTATACAAGATATACATTTTTATTTTTAGATTCGTAAAGGCGACAAAAAAAGTCGTCGTTCTAAGACTTTTAGCTGCGAAAAAGCGTTAAATTGAATGGAATCAAACTCGTTAAGTTCAAAAGTAAATCAGATAAGTAGTTCTCCTAACAAAAACGTCAATTGAAGTTAGGAAAAATTAACAATGCTTTTATGCACAGTAGTACACCGAATAAAGTTATTTGGACCTTTCAGAAAATATACCTTTATTTATTTTCATCTCCTACTTGACTCAATAATTTGCCTTATATTCTGTATATAATTTTTGTGGATATCAGTTAAATAACATGATCTGCGAGTGTACATTACGTGTATAATCAGTTTTTTTTTCTATTTATGCTATGTCTGTGGGAACCAATTAATAACGTCAACCATCAATTCAAGCGCTCTATTTGGACCCTATCAATAAACAAGCAATCCGTCTTTGAAAGATATATTTGTAGTTTTATAACAATACGGCGTGTATTTCATTTCTCAATTTTATTAGTACCCATGTATGTATCTATTTGGATGGCGCTACAATCAACCAGCAAGCTTGTCTAGTGAGCCCGATAATTTGCCAGCTGCTTTTAAGTTGGCGGAAGTTCCTTTTCACTTAGATGTGCCATCTCAATTCGCAGTCGTAAAGTTAAGCATTGTTGCTACTCTTCCATTTCCTGTTAACAAAAATAGGGCAAAAAAGCAATGGAAGGCATTATCATCCGATTTTTGTAATGCCCGTGGTTTTGCGCCATATTATAGAACTGGGCTGATGATGATCTTACTTAGCCTCTCATTAGTCGTCCTTTGGGATAAGCTTTCGAAGCCAAAGAAATCTAGCTTATCATAATCTCGCTTATTATGACAATCTCACTTATTAAGAGTAGTCTTTTGTATTGTACATACATACATGGTATTTAATATAATGCAATTATTTGAGTTTGGAGTAGGTACCTACATAGCTAATAAAGATTTAGAAACTCGCAAAATAAAATATTTGTTAATTCCCGAGATCGAATAAATATTTGATTTAAATGCCAGATTCTAGTTTTCGAGATTTTGATACTGCCAGCACTGTAGCGCAAGTGGTTAGTGCGTCGGACTACTGAGCCAGCGGTCTTGGGTTCGAATCCCGCTGCAAACACCTAAAAAGTTTTTCATAGTGCCCACCTCTTCCGAATGCCTGACAAGCATTCAAGAGTATCATTTGTCATGTAAAGCTTCCCAGCTCGCCGTTCGGAGACGGCAGAAAACTGTAGGTCCCTTCCATTCGTGCAAAAATATAACGCGCACACACAAATGGTTGCGGGAAGCTTGGCTTGGTTCTACCTAACACTGCTGAAGCCAAATATGTTTAATTTAATTATAGTTTTCGATATACATATACTATCCCCCTTGTTCTGCATTCCACTTTTAGTGAATTCAACCACCAAAAGTGGAATTGGGTGTTCTGCATTCCGAGCGAAACTATGAATTGTGGATTGTATGTTCGAAAGTGAATATTTTGGTGTTCTGCATTCCACTCAAGATGACAGCTGTAAATTCGTGTTCTGCATTCCGAAAATCCTGTGATTTTAGTGAATTGAATTCACTTGAGATTCTTGACGTGAATTGAATTCACATGCCGTTGTAAAGTGAATTAATTAATTAATTTGTTGATCAGAATCATTTTTAAAAATATGAGTAGAATAATAAGACTTTCCATTAGTGTATTAAAATAATTCCTTTGTTTAATATAGTACAACACAAAAATTAAAGGCAAGAGAGTATTCTCTTGAATTACATGAAAGAAAATCAAGATTTTCCAAGATCAAGATTTCTCTGACTCCACTTCTCGCAGGATATCAACAAATTTTTCTTACTCACTCTAAAACTGTTTTTAAAAATGCAAAAATCATTAAATAAATTATTTTTCTTCAGTTGTCTAACTTCGGGAAGATCCAGAATGTTAGATTTATCTCGGAAAATCTTCCTGCAAACTCTCTCCATTCGGTTTTCTTCGCGGTTTTCACCAATCATTTAAAAATGTTGTTTTCCATTTTTTTTAATAAAATATAAATATTTAATTCACTTGCACAAATCAAAAATCAAGAACTGAAATTCTCCAATGATTTTGAAATGATTTGACAGCTGTGTTTGACATTTCAAACAAATGAAGTCAAAGTGGATTCCAAAAATTCGAAATCACTCGGAATGCAGAACACTGAATTCCATTCCTAATGAATTTCAATTTCGGTTTCAATCCATTTTCACTCGAAATGCAGAACAGGGGGGTATACGAGAGTTTGTAATTGCGAGATTTTGAAAACGAGATTTTAAAACTCGTACCCAACGGATAGCGGATCTTATGTAAACGTTAGATTGTAGGTCATTTTTAGAGTACATATGTATTTATATTCTATTCGATACGTGACTCAACGCAGAGAATCCTCCCAATGAGGTTAGCCGATTATTCGCTCGTATGCACACATGTGTGTTTGTATGCGCATTTTTAAGGCCGCTCCTTTGAAGACCGTCCACTATACTTCCAGTCTAGGATAATGGGGTTTTGGTTGTCTCTAGAAGCACTTTCTTTTCGCAGGTACCAATAAAAATCCACTTTGGCTGCTGCACGGTTTTTGTATCTGGTTCCTTGGATAATTTATTCAGCCAGAACGTAGTTGGCCAGGCGTAATTGCCAAGACAGCATTAAATTAAAAATATTGTAGGTATTGAGAAAATCACTGCGTCTTTAATAAAAATAGCTGTGCTAGATGTACACAAAAACAGATAATGACAAGTCGACAAGTCTTAATTCACTTGTCGAACTATGTTTGTCCGATAACTACAAATTAATTATGTAACAGAACTCAAACCGTTGCACTTGTCAAAATAATTAATTTCCCTTGACTTGTCGGCGTTCTTCGACAAGTCCTTAGCAAGTGAAAATAGCAAATATCACGGCAGACAAAATAAATGCCATTTTAAGTGACGGACTGTATTTTACTGTCTAGCCTGGCAGCAAGATAATGTGCAGTTGATTTAGATAGTTGAAATTTTTCAATAAACCAAATATCAAAATGAATTCTTGGCTTATAAACTTTCAACCTGTAACGAGGCTCGTCGTTATAACTATCGCTATCACATCCAACTCAGAATCAAAAAAGTACATTTTGAGTTAGATATAATTTTATTTTTATATATGTATTCTGCTTTGTCCAAGATATTGCATAAAAAAGCTTTTGACAACTTTCAAATCACTTGTCCTCATTCAACCACAATTCAACAAGTGTTTCTTGACACTTGTCGCGTTCTATTACAGAAAGTGGTTATATAATTTCCCACTTGTCATCTTTCCTCGCGATAATTGTCCAAGAGCCCACGGACTTGTCGTTTTGTGCTACACAATTTTTTACAAATTGTTGGAATTCACTTGTCCTACAAGTACTTGTCGCGTTCTGTTACAGGCCCCAGGATGTGCTTAGAGCACTTCTTTCGCATTGCAGAAACATATAACGCGATAAATATAAAATGGATTTACTCTACCAAGAGCTTAAGAGAGAGGTAGACTCCCTAAAAGAGGAAAACAAGGCCTTAAAGAATTCACTTTTGCAAAGAGAACGCGAAGTTACTCCACCCCGTGCACCTAGTCCCAAATATCACACGGATGAAGAAGAGTTAGCACGCGAAACAAATAGGGTCTCAAAGAAAAGACCCAGCAAAAAACGAAGAGCCGGTTCTTCACCTGAAATCGAGCCACGAAAGCAAGACAAAGAAAAAGACTCGAAACAGAAACAAACTCACGACAAATTACGTCCTCCGCCTGCAATAAACGTCGTCGGCATTACGGACTACAATAAACTGCATAGCCTTCTCAAGGGAGCTGTGACATCGGAATTTAAAGTAACGTCATTCCGAAACAATGACTGGAAAATTAATGTAGTTGACTCTGACGGCTACCGAGCAATATCTAAACAACTAAACGCGGAAAAGATCCAGTGGTTCACCTACGAAAATAAATCAGAAAGACCACTCCGCGTTATAGCAAGGGGTCTCCACTCCTCGTGCACTAAAGATGACATTATAAATGACCTTAAAGGAAAAGGCTTGAAAATTATCGACGCAAATAATATCTTAAAGAAGATAAAGCAGAAAACGGAACAAGGCAATGAAATCTTTGTCAAGCATGGACTCCCGCTCTTTATGCTAACCTTCGATAGAAGCGAAAATATAGACGATATTTATAATGTAAAAAGTATTTTGAATATCGTAGTTAAAATCGAGCCTATGCGTACGAATACACGATCGATACCTCAGTGCAAACGCTGTCAAGGTTTTAATCACACCCAGTCCTATTGCCAAAAAGAACCGAAATGTGTGAAATGTGCCGGGAACCATTTATCAGAAAGGTGTGACCTAAATAAGCAGGCTCCGGCGACCTGCATAAACTGCAAAGGCAAGCACCCAGCAAACTATCGAGGCTGTGATGTAGCAAAGGAGCTTCAAAAAAGGCGGGATACTCTCAAGAAACCGATAGACCCGAACCCAAGCTTAAGATATCGTAAAGCCGATAAGCCTAAGACCGCTAAGCCGATCAAAACGACGAAGCCGATAAAGGAAAGTAAAAAAATTGCGCAAGAAAACGTCGCTGGTCCAAGCGTAGCGGAAAAACCACCACAGATTGACGCGAGATCGTACGCGCAAGTCGCTTCAAACGAAAACAAATTACGATCAGCTACAACAGACCCGGTCAGCCAAATATTTACTATTATATTGGAAAAATTTGAGGAGCAAAACAAGATTAACAAAACAATACTTGACAAATTGAGCAAGCTCGAGTTCAAACCTCGCAAGGCAATCCAAAAAATATGAATATGAAACAGCTACTTAAGATACTAACGTGGAACGCAAACGGCCTTCTGAAAAAAATCGACGAGTTAGAAGTGTTTCTACGGAAAAATAATATCGATATATGTTTGGTATCGGAAACGCACTTAAAAAAGGGACATAGACCCAAAATAAAGGGTTACAGCGATTACCATGCGAATCATCCTTCGGAAAATGCGAGAGGCGGGTCCTCTCTTTACATCAAAGACTGTATTAAGCATTCCGAAAACATAGAAATAGAATTTGATTCTATGCAAATAAGCTCAGTCTCCGTAAAAATAAGCCACTTAGACTACAACATCGGATCTAGCTACTTCCCTCCGGGATATAAGCTAGCAGAAGACGACCTAGCTCGTCTCTTTGACTCCCTCGGACCTAATTTTGTCTTAGGTGGTGACTTTAACGCGAAACACACTTTCTGGGGTTCAAGATGTAATTCGACAAAAGGCAGATTATTGTACAAAGCCAGCATGAAACGTGGGGTGAATTTTTTTTCGACAGGAAAGCCAACTTATTGGCCAACTGACAAAAATAAAATCCCTGACCTCGTCGACTTCTTTATCGCAAAAGGGTTAACTAAAAATTTGACGGAAATCGAAGAAGGCTATGATCTATGCTCAGATCACTCAGCAGTCACTCTGAAAATAGGTGGAAGTTTAGTTAAAAAAGAAGGACCGCCTAGGTTAACGAGTAACAAAACTAACTGGGACACTTTCAGAAGAGACTGCAAGGAAAATGTTGCTTTAAATGTACCGCTAAAGACACCGTTCGAAATTGAAGAAGAAATCGACAAACTCGTCGAAGCCATCCAGAGCTCAGCGTGGAAAAACACTCCTCTGCGAAAGACAGCAGCACGGAACAATAAAGTCAAATACCCGCCTGAAATCGAAGACCTCATACGAGAAAAGAGGAGAGCGCGCAAGAGATAGCAACAATCCCGCGCGCCACCGGATAAAACTTATTTGAACCACCTTTGTAACAAGCTTAAAAATGTGCTGCATGACCTAAAAAATCACGAGACTTCTACTTACCTTGAGGGTCTGACCGCTGATAAGTATTCAAACTACTCTCTATGGAAAGCCTT
This sequence comes from Brachyopa scutellaris, assembly GCA_949775065.1. Classification (NCBI taxonomy): domain Eukaryota; kingdom Metazoa; phylum Arthropoda; class Insecta; order Diptera; family Syrphidae; genus Brachyopa; species Brachyopa scutellaris. The sequence goes on from OX459113.1 coordinate 107,018,321, forward strand.
GAAGTCCATAAAGAAACCTGTAGTGCACTCGCCGCCAATTAGGAAAGCTAACGGGGAATGGGCAAAAGAAGACAAAGAGAAAGCAGAATTATTTGCCGATCACTTAGAGGAAACGTTCAAGCCGTTCGATGGGCAACCGTTGACCGAAGATCCGAATGATAATATGGCACCCGACAATTTTAAAGTAAAAACTGTATCCCTGTCCGAACTTCGAATGACAGTAAAAAAACTGAAAAATAACAAGGCCCCGGGATATGATTTAATCACTGGCGAAATTTTGAAAGAGCTACCGAAAAAAGTGCTGGTTAAGTTGCTCTACATCATAAATGCTTCTTTAAGACTATTATATGTCCCAAGGCAATGGAAAGTCGCCGAAGTTATTATGGTTCCAAAACCGGGGAAATGTGCAAATGACAAGAAATCATATAGACCCATTTCACTTCTGCCAATAATATCTAAGGTCTTCGAGAAACTTCTGCTGAAACGATTGCAACCAGTAATTGAAGAAAGACACTTGATCCCGGATCATCAATTCGGCTTTCGGGTCAAACATTCCACAATCGATCAGGTGTATCGAATAACGAACGAAATTGAAAAAGCTTTAGAAGGGAAAAAAGTATGCTCTAGCGCTTTTCTCGACGTATCGCAAGCCTTCGACAAGGTATGGCACGAAGGCCTAAAGTATAAGCTAAGGGTAATCTTACCGGAAAAGTTGTACAGACTATTGGAATCTTATCTTGAAAACAGACTTTTCCGTGTTAGACACGGGAGTGAATATTCGGATTTCAAAGAAATCTACGCCGGTGTTCCACAAGGAAGTGTTCTCGGCCCAATTCTGTTCCTGCTCTACACAAGAGATATACCACAAGATGAAGGGACCGTTGTAGCAACGTTCGCAGATGACACGGCTATCCTCGTAACGGATGAGTCAGTCGAATCATCAACGGGAAAACTCCAACGAGCTTTGAACAAAGTATTCGAATGGACAAAAACCTGGCGAATAGTCCTCAATGAGACAAAATCAACGCATGTAAATTTCACGCTAAGAAAGATAAACAACTTACCTATATACATTAACTCGGTGCAAATACCGTACGCAAACGAGGCAAAATATCTAGGAATGACCCTAGACGCAAAACTTAAGTGGAAACCACACGTTAAAAAGAAGCGCGAAGAGCTCGAAATCAGATTTAGAGAAATGTATTGGTTACTCGGGAAATACTCGAAGCTAAGCACATATAACAAACTGCTTCTGTATAAGCAAGTGCTAAAACCGTCTTGGACATATGGTATACAACTTTGGGGTTGTACCAAACCAAGCAATATGGCTCTACTGCAAGCATTTCAAAACAAAATACTAAGAGCAATCGTGAATGCTCCTTGGTATATAAGGAATAGTGATATTCACAGAGATCTAGGAATCGCTACCGTGAGGGACGAAGTAACAAACTTTGCTCGCAAACTTCGTACCCGTCTTCATGTTCACTGCAATAATGAAATAATCCGTACTATGGACGTGACAATTCTTGAGCGCCGACTACAAAGAACAAGACCTTTCGACCTAGCGCCGTAAGGAAAACCGCATTTAATGACGGTATTAGTAGGTGCTTTCACTGGAAAGCTACCTACCTAACGCGATTAACACTACAGAAGCGTAAACTACTTGTTAAGGCAACTTAGTCGTAGTCATCACAAAAAATGAAGAAATGAAATATAACGCGAAAAAATTGTATTTATTTATATACATATGTATGTACTAACTGTTGGCCGGGCTACTAAAAACCGTATCTTCCCGGATCTCCAATTTTCCTGAACATTTCCCGGGATTTTCCTCCATAGTGTCCTTCTTTTGGCCAATACAAATCCATCGAGCACAAAATTGTGCAAATTGAATGATCCGTTCTCGAGTTGTTAGTGCATACAAAATGCGGCAAATCAAACCCTTGAATGTTTAAATTGAAATTTTAAATTTATGCCAGCAGTGATTTTTTGCCGCAAAAAGGAGCTAGAGTGAGTTGAATGCAGAACAGCTAAATTCTTAGTGATCTTAGAATCTGAACATAAAAAAAGCATAATTATTTTTAGTTTAAGTTTAAGATAAGTATCTAAAGGAAAGTGTTTTGGTTTTCTTTAGTTATTGATCTTACTCTGAAATCTTCAATAAAATCCGCCATTTAGAATTGTCCTTTTGCTCGATGTCGATGTTTTCAATACTAAATGGAGAACTCTCTTCTCAATATATAGAAACATGAGATATTCAAATTCAAATTTATAAATTCTTGATCTGTTTCTATAATTTCTACTTGTGTTTACGTAATACCTACATAGACATTTTTATCATATAACAAATATTATCAAAATCTAATGTCCGTCCTTAAAATGTTTTAAAAGCTTCTTTACCTACCTATACAAGTGTTTAAATAAAATCAATCAGCAACAAATGAGAAATGGAAAAAAAAGATTTCAAATTGAATATAAAATAATTTGATACAAAAGAAAAAGAAAATCTTTATACACAATATTGTTTTTCAAGCACATGTTTCATAAAAAAAGCGAAAATAATTTTTCTTCTAGTATAAAACAACACAATACAAATCACCAACAAAATATAACTCTTAATGACTAAACTGTGCAACAAAAATGATAATAAAAACATCACTTTCAACTGTTAAAAAAAAAAACTAATATTAACTTAAAAATATATGAAACAACATTTTTAGGATAGTAAAAAATAATTATTAATATATGTACCATCCCCTCCAAGAGATCACTTTTTTACCCAAATTTTTTGTTGAAAAACAAATTTTACAAAATAAAAATAAAATCGTTAAATAATTTATTTCTCTGCTAAATGTGACATTTAACAAAAAATACTATGTGTAGTTGCTGCCTCATTCGAAATTCCAAATGTCTTGCGGGAAAATATGGCTAAATATGTAAATCCGCATTTTTATAATTTATATTTATTGTTTTTTCTTTATAAATTAAAGAAAAGGAAAAATGAAAAACAAATCGTATAAGTGCCAAATTATTCTTTCTGCTTTTGAAAACTACAAGAATAATGATTTGCATGAGTTTAAGTAAACTAAAAATGAATACATTTTATGCACTCTAATTTGTGTCTTACGTAGTTTTCGTAAAAAAAATCTAAAAAAGAACTTAATAAAATAAAAAGGAATATTTTTGCAATTACTTTAGCGATTGCGAAACAAACGAAACATCAATAATAAAATGCTCAGAGTCTACAATAAAAAAAAACTTGACTTTCAATTTTCATTTAAAGTTATTATTTTAAATTCAAAAATTTTCATTTGCTCCATTTGGTAATTTGGCATTCATTTTCAACTGCAACAAAATATTTTCATTCAAGCAGGATTTGAAGGAAAGCGTAGTGGTAATGTCAGAAAATTGGATTCGATAGTGCTGTCATTGCAGTATTGCTCCTCAAAAATGGTTAAGGTAAACAAATTATCCCAAAACTATGACATGACATGACATGACATGTTATTTTTATTTTGTTACTTTTTGTTAAATCCAATCCCAGGGTAAACCGTTACGCCACATATTTGCAGCTTTCTCTTATGAGCCTGAACTGACAACTGCGCCAGTATTTGCAGTGAATAGTTCGTCATTCTTGTTGCCGTTTAAAAGACAGAAATTTGTATATAACGCAAACTTTTGGGGTCAACAACTTGAATCATAAACTTACTTCTTCTTAAGGTGGCGCTACAGTTCGGGTAGAACCAGGGGCCTGCTTCTCGCATTCATTTGTGTGTGCGTGTTATGTTTTTGCACGAATGGAAGGGACCTACAGACCTACGGCGAGTTGAGAATCTCCTCGTGACATTTGATACTCTTTGAATGCTTGTCAGACATTCGAAAGAGGTGGTACCGTGGAAAAGCTTTTAGGTGTTTGCTGGGACCCGGTCAGTATTGAGTAGTAGTCCAACGCACTTACCAGTATACCACGGTGCTCACATAAACTTACAGAACTGTTTAAAAAATGGACTTTAAACTTTTATAGGGACGGATTAAGTACACCCTGTGAAATTTGAGCGCATCTTATATCACAATCACACAGTTGGTCGTCTCCGAAGCATTTAAATAAGCAGTTTTGAATCCCATGTTGCTTATTATTTTTTAAAAGCCAAAGTCAACATCATTTTTAGAAAAATTGTTAAATGAACAATTTGATGATTCATCGAATCAACATATCATACACACATAATGCAGTTGAGTCATTCAACCAAGCCGTAAAAACATCTAGGTTCATATGTATGAACATATACGAAACTGCTTTTAAAAGATAAAGATACAGTCATGTGTTTTAGTTTGTCCAGGTGGTTTCAATTTAATCCGTTTCATGCCAAATGGCATACATTTTTTACTGCTTTCAATCGGTTGCTTTTTAGTGAGTCAATCAACCAAAGATTTCTAAGAAACATTTTCTATCGTAATTTTTTGTGCCCTTTCCGAATCCGGGGACAGAATTCTTCTATCTGCCGCCATTTTTGAAATATGGCAGCTGAAAGCAAAAAAAAAGGAAAATTTCAATTGTTTTTTTCCAAACAATCCTAAATTTTAACATAAGCCACCTACGATAGGAGGCTTATAGTTCGTATCTGGTGGCATAATCGATTTTTTTTTAAAGATAGGACCTATAAAGTAAGGAAATTCAATGTGGCGGATTTAAGTAAAAGATGGCGACATGTTTCTTAGAAAGCTTTGGTTGATTAGGTCCGTTCGCGTACTTTTTGCACTAAATATGGGTTTTCTGTCAAATCTCGAAGAGTGAGGGTAAAATTCTCTCAAAGACTGAAAAATCACGAAAAAGTAATCGAACGCATTAAGCACCAAAATATGAAGAATGTATGTGATTTGACAGATTTGACAGTTTTCATAATACACCCCAAAGAAATTTCTTGGACTAAAATTCGCAGCATGGGGAAATTTCTTACTCTCTCGTGAGCACTCTCTTCTACGAAAAACTACGAAAATTTTGCGTACGCGAACGGGTTTTCGTTGTTTTTCGTTATTTTTCGTTGATTTTCATAAGGACCGTTCGCGTACTTTTTGCACTAAATATGGGTTTTCTGTCAAATCTCGAAGAGTGAGGGTAAAATTCTCTCAAAGACTGAAAAATCACGAAAAAGTAATCGAACGCATTAAGCACCAAAATATGAAGAATGTATGTGATTTGACAGATTTGACAGATTTCATAATACACCCCAAAGAAATTCCTTGGACTAAAATTCGTGGCATGGGGAAATTTCTTACTCTCTCGTGAGCACTCTCTTCTACGAAAAACTACGAAATTTTTGCGTGCGCGAACGGGTTTTCATTGTTTTTCATTATTTTTCGTGGATTTTCGTTGTTTTGGGAGGGTACCCGAACGGACCTAGTAATCGAACGCATTAAGCACCAAAAAATGAAGAATTTTTGTGATTTGACAGATTTGACAGTTTTCATAATATACCCCAAAGAAATTTCTTGGACTAAAATTCGTAGCATGGGGAAATTTCTTACTCTCTCGTAAGCACTCTCTTCTACGAAAAACTACGAAATTTTTGAACGGGTTTTCGTTGTTTTTCGTTATTTTTCGCGGATTTTCATTGTTTTGGGAGGGTACGCGAACTATTGATTCACTAAAAAGGAAACGATTGAAAACAGTAAAAAAAAATGTATGCCATTTGGCATGAAACGGGTTAATTCGAAAATTCCATTTCATTTGAATGCAAATCTTTGCAATTTCTAACTGCTTCAAATATTTATGTTTGAGTTCATACATTTTATTATACGACTTTTGTAGATGGCCTTGCCATTGTACACTATAAACCATCACCTTCAACCACCGGTATCTCTCTTTACATACCATCGGAAAATCCCAAGTTCCGTGTCAACGATTGGTATAGTGTCATTCTCAAACCATTTAATCTACCTAATAAGCGGTAAAAAGCATGTCACTAAACTTATATCTACCCTTCACATAGGTACTGTTGCTAGCTCGCCAAATAAATAGGGGCACCCTTCTCCCAACCATTACCAAAAATAACCCACACAGACTATCGATTTGTAATCGAATATCACCTTTTCAGTCAAATCCATCCGACCTGTTTTGTATTACATTTGCATGTTCGTATAAATTTAACCGGTTGGATTAACCAGCAAACCTGTCATCTCCATTGAGTTGATGAGTTATGTATTTCAAAAATGTCTCTGCTTGCTCTGAAATCCCTCTTCGACACAATTTTTCAAAGCGATTACCCTGCCTTTGTCTAAGAACTGACTTCAATTTGAATCTACCTCTGTTCCATTTTACAATTAACTCAACCGAAAAGTATATTAACCGACAAAAAAAAGTCTCCTCCAACCAACCCAGCAATCGATCCAACAGTTTTTAATCCACTTAGTTACCCCGACACGAAGGCGCACGAGAAGTCTCTCATGTAGCACAAAGAAGCGACGAACGTAGACGTATCTACTACAACTCAACTACTGGAATAGATGCTTTATTATCGGGAAAACTTTTAATATTTGGATTTGATCTTTATTTTTGTTTCTTTTTTTCGATTTTCTCACGGTCGTGCGATGTGACGTTGTAGTAAATTTTATGTCATTCCGAAGCGCTGAGGGTTGGATTTCTGATTCTAAAAATAGTTAAGGACTATTGGTTGTGTGTGTCTGTTTTTTAACTACTAATCATAGAAGCAAGTAACAGCTACAAAAATGCTCGAACACGATTGCGATACAGACGAGGACTGTGAGGTGTACTGTAAGTTTCAATACCTACTGAGCAAAATAAATAAATTAATTTAACATAAATAAATTTCTAGTCCTTAAACCAGTCAACGAATACAACATAGTGGATAAGATAAAGGAGGCGAACAAGGAGCTCTTCCATGAAGAAGAGACCACTGACACGACACCTGAACAGAAGAGGAAAGTGAAATTCCGTGCGAATCTAGAGGACTATGAACCAAATACTGCAGAAGAACTTCAGAAAGAAAATAATCCAGACGACGACGAAGGTTGCTATGAAGTTTTAACCCTGGATGAGGACGTGGAAGAGCATTTGCTGCCAAGTGAACGAACTATTTCCACAATAGAAGAGTGTGCTGAGATGTTGGCTTTGGAGGTGCAGAAGAAGATAGAAGCAATTGAAATTAAAATGCCAGAATCTGATGAGGAAGTTGAAGAAATCTGTGAAGAAATTGTAGTGATGGATATGGAAACCGGGCGAAGGCTAGACGAAGATACCGAAGAACTGTGTGCTTCCACAGATGACGTCCATAACCCACCTGAACAAGAAGAAACCACCAAAGAAGTCGATTCAAATGACGAGCAAACAGAAGAGGATGATGACGATAAGCTTTCAATCATAGTTGCATCCTACGTGCCTCCAGATCCACCGCTACGTGAAGATAAAAATTCTGGTACAAAATCCCAAGCTTTTAGTAGACACTTTTCATTTCGTCGCAAAAACACGAACATGAAATTAAATTACCACTCTCCAGAGATTACAAATTTGAAGCTAAACTACAAAACCTGTTGTGAATATCGGAATTCCGATGTTAGCAAGCTGCCCAAGTACACTGGCTACATGTCTGAATATGGATTGAGTCGCGATCAGTTGGACAGGCGTGAAGAGGCTCTGCAAAAGAAACACAATGTCGTTGTAGAAAAGAATTTGAAAGCGAGCGCAACGGATGTGCGAAAGATGCAGGACAATGAGAGAGCATTCACCACATGGCTAAAGAATAAAATGCGTTTCCCCATTAACAGGACGAAAAATATGTTCGATGTGAAGAAAGCCAACAACAGTCCTGTCGGCGTTGGTAGAAATGGTATATTCAGGCAAAAGATTTCTGGCAACAATAAGAGCGGGTGCAACTTAAATAAAAATTAGAATTTGTAACATTAACATTAAGCAATCAACATTTGTTATAGGTCTACGTTCGTCCTGGCACATTTTGAATGGAAATAATAATAAATAATGCAAATAAATATTTCAACAAATGGTATGGTTTACTTGTCTGTTTATGGGAAGAATTTTAGATTTCCGAGAGTGTGCAAAAGAAGACTGATACAATATTTGCCAGCCTACGAAACAATAAAATAACTGGCGAGCATGGAACTCTGGTAAGCAATCCAAATCTATAGTCCCCGCTGTGTTTCAGTCGCATAATAAAGAGAAAAAGCCGCTAGAGCCACTTACAAAAATTTCAAATGGCAAGAATGCTATGTCAACAAGTAGGTTCAGTTTGTTTAACACTGGTCTGCAAAAAAAAAGAAAAGTTGTTCCTCTCTCTCCGCCGTCGACTCAGCGTTAAGAGTTTAACGGTGTCATCCCCTTCCTTCAAAGTAACAGAAATAGCTTTTGCATATAATATAAATGCAAGTTTGGCTGATTTATAAAGCTTTTTACACAAAGAAAACCCTTAAATTAGCTTAATTTATATAAATATTAGAAAAAAACAAAAATGTACGTGATAGAGGATTTTCGTTTTCGGATTTAGATTCAGCACCCTTCAATTAGTGAGAAACACCTTATATAGTCAAAGAGAGGAACAACATTTTTCTTTTGCAGACCAGTGTAATCAGAATTCATCAACATAAACGATAATTTAAACGTTACTAATTTTGTGGCAATAAGTTAAAGTAGCTTTTGTATGTTTTGGTAATTTTTCAGTATCTACAGCAATAATAAGATTCAATTATTTTTTGAAAAAAAATATCAAAGCTAGATGAATAAAATTTAGTATAAATAAATAACTATTTTTATTGGCGTTCGGTTTTTTTTTTATTAAAAAGTATCAAAAGCGGCTAAAAAGCCGCCGCAGAATTCGAAAAATAGCTTATGTTACATAAACTACTTCGCGGAATTGATTTTTGACCAACATGATTTGTTTTAAAGTAACTTCAGTCAACATAGGGAGGCAAAAAGTTGACAACAAAAATTTTTCTAAGCTTTTAAATTGTAAGTTTAATTAAAATTCAATACTTGAAGTTAGGTCACGTCGAAAGACATAGTATAAGCATTAAGTTTAGCTTAGAGTGCCCGTGTGGGGCCAGTAAGTTAAGCTAGTTGTAAGCACTTTTTGTCTAGCATGTAAGAAATACTTGAATTTACCAATAAAAAAATGCATTAAAAATGAGTTGACTACATCCGAAGGAAAAAAGGCTGCTGCGGAAACGTGTTTAGTCTACAGTTAGCCACAAAAGTATTGATACACCCCCCCCCCCCACCCCTTTCTCTGAACAAAATACGAATTCTAGCGTTATACAAAAAGAAAAAAAAATTTTCAATTAATTTATCTTTATTTTAGTAATAACTAACAACGCACTAACCACCACGGACACGGCGACCAATAGTCTATATATATTTGGAAAAAAAAACACGCCAATTAATTCAATAAGCCTTATAATAGCTTTCGTGATAACTTATGTGGTTTTAACAACAAATCGAATATGTAGACATAACATATGTAGGTTGTTTTAAAAAAAACAGTTTTTGTCCAAGGAGACTTACAGCCCAATTATGGTTACCGAATCGAACGTTCGATATGAAGCGAACTCTTTTGCAAATCACCAGTACCGTGGTATTATGGTTAGCGAATGTGTCATTCGCCTGTGAAACAACTGCTGCAACAACAAAAAACAAATTAAATGACAGGTGTGAACATAATACCACGACACGGGTCATTCGCAAAAGAGTTTGCTTCATATCGAACGTTCGATTCGCTTAACATAATAGGGGTATTAAGCTGGTGTGTGCTCTTGCGATATAACGGTTATTTGTTGGTTTAGATGCATGGGAACCAGACCAAAAAAAAGGGTTGTAAAACATACATTTTGGACCAAAAAACTCGAAAATGAGTAATTGGGATACCATATGACGATGGAAAGCACTGTTTTGTCACTACCCTGGGAATAATGATTGCAAAATTCCAGACAAATCGTAGAATACAGCCAATTTTCAATGATCCTAACACTGATCGAAAGCTTATCGACTGAATATGGTTTATCGATAATAAAACAGTACTAATGAGTAAATGTATTACGAAAAAACATTATTTCCATGTATATATGTAGGTATATTACCAAATATACCTATATTAACAAGAGGATGTCCTGAAGCAGTGACGAACTTGACTCGCATTTTATAAATACAGTCGAACTTCGATAACTCGAACCATCACTTGCCACAAAAAAAATTCGAGTTATCAAGACTTCGAGTTATTAAGTAAAATGCAAAATTGATTAAATATGAATTTATTTGCGAGCATATATAACACAAAAAACGTACGGGAACATAATTATTATTTAAAATAGTCTGTCTGAACTGAATTGTGGATTTCTTATTTTGGTTTTTAAAAAAAAAAATCAATGGAATTTAAACCATTATATACAGAATCGGTTGTTTTTAGTGTTCCGTCCGTACCAAAACGGAACACTAATGGAATCAGTTCGGTGTCTGTCTGTCACAGGCCTTTTTCTCAGAGACTACTTAACCTAGACTATTGAAATTTGGAACAGTTGTAGCAATTAGTGGCCTAAACACAGACCAGAACTTAAAAAGCTGAATTTCGACTTTGGGGGGGTAGTTTCTTAACAAATTTTCACAAAACGTTACAACTTGCTGTCCCGAGCTTTTTCTCCGAAAATATCGCTCAGAAAAATCTGAATAAAATCACAAACATTGAGAATAAAGTGTAGATGGAAACATAATTCTCACGACTGCCCTACTTCAACCGTTTTTTTTTAATTAATTTTTTAATTTCAACTACCCTACTGTTTACATACCCAGAAAAATATCACAACGCCTAAAAGTAGATACGAGAGTAAAAATTGAATAATTGATGGCAAAAGTGTTATACCCGCAGCGAATTTTCGTGGCATATTCCTACCGGATAACTATTGACCTAAGACTTAAACCAATGATACATAATATAACACATAAAGGAAGCTTGATGGTTTCCTATTATAATGTAGGTGTCTCTACTTTTACTATATTGGGAAAAATTGAATTTGTGTATATACAGACACAGAGAGGGAGACAAATCGCAAAATTCTACGCAGTTAATGAAATTGAACGAATAACGAGACGAAAAATTAAATCTGATGCACAAGCGTACATTTCTTGTAAATACATATACATATGAACATATTATGTAGGTATATATGTATGTATGTATATACATGCTTTATTTGTTGTTTTTTTTTTCTTTTACTTTGTGTGTGTGTATAACTATTCTTCTGAGCAGATGAGAAAGGACATCAGAGACATATGTACATACATACATGCATATGTAGGTAATTTGTTCAACTTACTTGTTGGTATACATTTATGTAGGTACAAATTTGAATTTATTTTTCGCAAATTGTGCTCAATTTATTTGTATTGAAATGTGCTGTGCACCATAAAACTATGTATGTAGGTACACATGTACTTTCTTATGTCTGCAGATATACAAGTGCATATGTACATATATGTACCTATATATGTTTTTATGTTTGTACATATATGTGAGTATCGAACAAAGTATCATTGTATCTTTAGTAGAAATCGTATCGTAAGGAAAGGGTTCATATAGATCTATCAACATAAATCTATGACATACATATGTATGTAGTTAAAATAACTGATACAGTACGGAACACTTATTGCGCAAGTATAACTTGCACTTGACCGGATTTTTTCATTTGTCTTTAAATATAAACGCAAAATGCCTAACGAATTTGCAACCAACTCGTTTGAAGGTGGTTGAATCAAATCTTCCTCCATTACATCACTGTCGCTGTCATCGTTGTTGTCAAGCTGTGCAGATTCGGATTCACATCTGAATATCTCGACAATATCTTCATCTGCTGGAAACTCCGAAGTAACAATATCGTCATCCTCCTGCAGAAAATCTTTATACGTAACACCTTGTATATTTCTGATATTTTCCCAAGCTTCAAATTCCACCTGCAGTTGAACTTCTTCCTCATTTCTTTCGTTTGAGCGTTCAGATATGAAAATCAAAGGAATTTCATCCTCTTCCCCCCACTCAAAGTACTCACCAAAACCGGCTTTTTTAAAGCAATTAGAAATGGTCTCAGACTTAACGTCAATATTCCACGCATTGGTTATCTCATCAACACAGTCTATCATAGTAATGTTAGTTTTTTTTGTTTTCTTCAAAATCTCTTGTAGTGTGTGTTCTAATCCCTACTAACAAGAAATTTCACAATATTCTTACTTACACATAACGAAATCAAGATTTTCTACACGTATGTATACTAGGTTATAGGACATACAAACACAGTGCCCCCGAAAGCGATGCATTCTATGTAAAACGAACATGTAAAAACACGCAGAATTTGGGAATTCCCCTTCAGAATTCGACTTATCGAAGGTGACGCCAAATAATCTCTTCGAGTTATCAAGACATTCGAGGTATCGAAGTTCGAGTTATCAAATAAAAAAAAATGTAAATTTCAGTCTTGGCGCTATTGCCAACCAATTTCATTCGAGTTATCAAATATGCGAGTTATCGAAGTTCGACTGTATTAGCAATTGACTTAATCATTTATCAGGATCGCGATACCGAAAAGTAGCTTTTATTTTCTGCTACACCTAGATATCAGTACGTAACCATTTCATTCGTAAGCCGCACTGGTACACTAGTATATACAGTAGAATCCGCTTAAGACGCTCACGCTATCCCGCTTTTAACGCTTTTTTTCTCCGGTCCCTTCATTTTGATAAAAATTCGTATGAAAAAAAAATCCGGTTAATACGCTCTATTTCCCGCTTAATACGCTCACACAGCTTAACGATACACTTCGTAAAATTTGCATTTTCTTCTTTTTTAATTTTTATCAAAAAAAAAAAAAACCATTCGTTGGTGCATTGGGATATACGGCGACGCGGACGGCCACCGCCGTTCTTATAGGGATTTTTTGTTTTTCGAAAACAAACCATATGAAGCGTGTAGTTTTTTGTGGTTGTTACTTTTGTCAGTTTTGTTTCGCTTCTTGTGTGCGCCTTACGTACATACAGGTGGTGTCAGTGCATTAGAATTTGATTGCGTACAATGGTTAGTACAAGGGATGAAAGGAAAACTAGCATAATTACATGTATAATATCAACTCTTTTTATAAAATAACCATATTTTTGTATTGTACTGTATTCATGTACCTCTACATATGTATCTTAGAGCCATATTATGGTTAGCGAACCGATCGTTTCATTCGAATCGAACTCCGTTGCAAAGCACTCCTATCGCGGTATTATGGCTAGCGAACTTTTTCATTCGCCGTTCGGTATAACTCAATATTTTTATTCATCCGTCTGGGTTAACAGTATTAGCACTTATAACTAAAATTATTTCGAGACACGACTGGGTCTGGGTCCCAGGAAAATTCAGTTATCACTGAAGCGCCTACTAATCATTCATTGAAAGAAGAAACAAAACACATGGGGTTGAATAATACAAATCTACTAAAACAAAACAACAATCGTTACAAAAGATTTATTTTATTTTTTTTATTTATTTATGTACTTTCTCAAATACGCATATTATCTCATAACATTGGAATCGATCGATGTGGTTGTATGTATGGTTTTATTTGTTCCTGCATATGAAACTGTTAACTGCAAAATGTTCGATTTAACAATAAGTTTTTTTTTTGGGTTATGGTGTGATGAACTTACTATACTGCCTCGTTTGGTTTTTTTTTAACTTATAAAACAAACACGAGGGACAATTATTTTTTATGTAAATGATAAAGGTGTAAGCATAAGACAAAAGAATAACAGAAACAAATTCGGCAGCCCATTTAAAATTTTACAAAAATAAGAGACTTATAAATGAAAGAAAGTGCTTTAAAAAATAACAGAAAAGGCTCTTGGTATATATGGTATTATTTTGCGCCACAGGACTCTTGTAAGGGATCCCTTTATTTGAAGTGGTCGCTCAGCGCTTTGATTTTTTAGATTTGTGGCCGCTACGATCTTTACTATCGTCACGTGAACGTTTCTTGTCATTGTGATGATGACTACTCCTGTTTTTGTCTCGACTCCTGTCCTTATCGTGCTTATCCCTACTTCGATCGTGATGTCTATCTTTTGATGATTTTGATTGGCTGCTAAAAATATTGAAATCGGTAAGTGGATGGTTGGAAATAATTGTCACAAAAATCAATTTAAGATTAAAAAAAACAAAGCACAATCAAATTTCCAATCAAAAGAAACAACACAGAATCAACATCTACAAACCTATGAGATGACATGTGTTTGTCTTTTGTGGATTTGGTATTTTTCTGTGGCTGAATATGACGTTCTCTTCTTGGATATAGAATTCAAGGAGAAACAATAAAAACAAATTTTTATCACAAGTTATGGCGCAATAGTAAAGGAGAGTGTGGGAGGGAGGGGACGGGTTGGACTTGGGAATATGTGTCGCTAACTCACCTGTGTTTTGAGCTTTTCGAAGAAAGTTGCTTCTTATCGAATTCCCTGCTCTTGCCATTTTCCTTGCCACCGTCCTGCTGATACTGTTGATTGCGATCCTCTTCAGCTGCTTCGCGCTCCAAATCGGACCAATCTTTTCCAGACTCTTCATCTGTACCCAGTTCCTCTGCAAATAAAAAAAAACATGAAACTCTGACCCCTATCCGTAAAACGCTTGAATTTTACCATCACTCTCGTAACTGTCGTCCTCGGAGGCCTCAGAATACTCGGAATCATCATCGGATTCCTCATCGTCCTCCACATCAGTAGGTTCATAAGCATCGTCTTCCTCAGACTCGGCACTGTCTTGATTTTCTTCACCATCGGACTCTGGATCAAGGAAAGTCCATCCACCACTTTCAAAGAAGCCATCCGGATCATCTGTAATAGTCTTCATGATCTTAGTCCAGTTCAACGACTGGATACCTTCTGAGTAACGAATGTCACATGAGCTGAAACATTAAATACAAAATTTAACTGCTTTCAAAAAAAGGGAAACGCAGCACTCACTTCAACCACTCCTTGACGTGATCAAGCATATTCATCGGAATGGCATTGACCATCGCGACTTTCCTATTATAGTCCTTAAACACGAATATCATGTCAAAGTTCCTCAGGTGAAACTGAACTCTCTCAAAGTGCACCAGCTCTACGTCCTCCAGAGTGATGACAAATGGTGGCCATTCGGTCAAGTTTACCAAACTGCCTGAAGTCGGTTGTAAGAGCACTGTACTACGGAATGGGGCACCAGGGAAGCCCAACTCCCGGAATGGTGTGTCAAATTCAACCTGCTGTTTGGTCATCGCTTCAACCTTCTCGCAGAAGCTCTTAAACGCGGTTTTCAGCTTGTGCCGCAACTCTCGTTCGGCTTGTTCTGCAGCCAAATCATCGCGATCGTGCATGTGTTGGTGTTTGCCCAAATCGGTGGTGATCTCACCAACTTCTGTATAGAACTGGACATCAACATGTTTTTTCTTGCCAAACATGATCGCATGCTTGAGATGGAAATGTAGCAAAATTATCATTTCACCATCGCATGGTTGAAAGAAGGCGCTCTTGATATTATTATACAGAATGTCCACCTTATCGCCACGTACGGAAACATAACGGAAGCCATTCGTGTGGGCTTCCAAACTTCCAGTCATGCGTTTGGTCACAATGTTTGGACGAATGTACAAATCTTTTAGCTTGGGATTACCTTTATTTTGGGACAGAACTAGGGTATCTTGTTTCACGAGATCCTCTTTCTCGCGTTCCTCTGCTTCGCGGGTTTTAAAGCGTTTCTGAACCTCTTTAATGAGACGGAAAGCATTGTTTAGATTGGACGATGGCGCTGAGAGCTCCCCTGGCTCCTTGGTATTTGCACTCCGGTAAGTTCTGGAAAAACACATACATTATGTATATGATTTTTTTTTAAATTTATTAAAAACACTTACACCTCCTTAACGAATGTCGCCTCGGGCTGTGGGTACATGCCTCCTTCATTCCGTCCCATAGTCGCACCGGGATGGAAGAAGTTGATACGCAAGTATGTATACTCTCCTTCGACCGATTGAGATATATTCTTAATCGTGGATATATGGAACGGCACTGGAATACCAAATACTGGCATAATCACTGTCTCATACTTTTTATCCACATACAACTTCAGCTCCTTAACCTCTGGCTCGCGCGGCATCTGACTTACACTCTTATAGGAAACCGTATTCTTCCGAACTTTCTCAATCTCCTTGGACTCGCCTTGCTTAGCTAATCGCTCTTTGGCCTTCTCATTTAACATCTGTGCGAGTTCCTTCTGATGCTGCTTTCGCTTCTCCTCAGTACTGTGTTCATTTCGCAGTTTATTCTCAAGAACAGCATTTCTCTTGCTACGACCAAGTATCTGCGTACCATTATCCTCAACTTCTTCCTTCTTGTCATCCTCCTCCTCGTCATCATCATCCTCCTTGATGAAGATTCCAATATTTTTGATCTTCTTTTTTGATGGCGTCATAATGTTCGCTGGTGGTGTTTCAGTGACCAGCACTGTGTCTCCAATGAAGAGTGAGTAATTTTTGCCTTCTTTGTCGGACGATTCACTGTTTGTGAGGTTTGAGAGTCCAACGTTCACATTGAAGATCATTCCACGTTTCACAATTGCCTGGCATTTGGGGCCGATTATAATTGAATTCTCACGGAACTCGATACCCATGGCGAAGCCAAATGTTTTTGTGAGATTGTCTATCAGTTTGGGTTTCTCCTTCTTAACGAAGTCAATGGTCGCATCGAAGATTTGATTGAGTTTAGCACCGGGTTTCAGGTGTTTGAGAATCTCCTCTTGGACAGTTACCAAAAAATTGTAATGCTCTTGAGTCTTTTCTGTGGGATTAACCAACAGAGTGCGAGAAATATTTGAGCAGTAAGACTTGTAACGTGCTCCCAGGGAACAAACTATAGCACCAAAATGCAAGTAGTTTTTATCGCTAAGAGCAGAGAATTTTAAAGAATACACTCCGCCGGATTGAATGATCGGTGGGTAACACATATCCAATTGGGAGGTATCCACGCCAGTTACGTATTTCTTGTCGGTGAGCGCACCTTCGACACCTTCAGCCAGCTTAGAGTGCTTTACTTTCTATAATGAGATAAATAAATCAAACAAATTTAAAAAGCAAACAATTTAAACGTGGAAAAATATAAAAATACAGATAGGTTCGTTGGTCATTTCATAAATGGTGAAATAGGCAAGAAACCGTAGAGGGTTAGATATAGAGTGGCAAATGAAGCTGTATTATGAATGCAATGTGCTAGAAAGTGCAACTATTTTTTGTTTCAGAACAAATTACACAATTATTGATAAATTTTCCGTTTCATCAGAATCAGTTTTAGCATAGCAGTCAACTATTGACTCGTCCGCTAACAGGGTGTCAATAAAGCATTGATTATGTAATAATTGATGGTTGTTCATAATTCATATCTACATAAATAAGTATACATTTTCAATAGACTTCTGAAATAGGACACCAGTGGTTAACTTCTATGTAAAATAATGTTCAAAGGTCGTTGTGCATCGTCTTTTAAAGTGACTGGAAATTAAAAACAAAACGGCTGCCTTGTATGTAATCGAATACTGATATCGCTGCTATACAATGTATTGCACTGCCTCAAGAGTATGCTAAATATGGACAAAGGAAAAAAAACTAAAAAAAAAAAAATTAATTCAGGACTCACCTTGTCTGAATCAATAATATCCATAATTTGATCCTTTAAATACTTATTAAACAAATCTACAGACACCAATGATGCCTTTCGAATGCTATTTATTTCCGGCTCATCTTTAGGACACATTATGTAGGCCACAGCAGCTCCTATGTCAATATTTTCAAATTTCTGCTGTTTAAGCGCCTCTTTCCACGCTTCGCAAAAATCACCAGGGAAACCGTCTTTTGAAAAGACTCCCAAAGACTTTCCATTCTTGGAGTCTTTCATGGCGTTAATAAGTTTGGCAAAATTTGCCCCATCTTTGTCGTTCTGAAAAAAAAAAAAGAAAAAAAAAATTAATCATTGAAAATATGTTAGATATAATTCAGTTGAACTCTATAATATAGAGTACATATTATGTACTGGTTAGATATTATGTATATACATATACTAAATTTATCACCAATGAATTAAGTCAGTGGACTAAATTTTCACTTCTACACTGACTATGATCGGATAAATATATTTTTTTTAATTCGCTGTTGATATTATTTTCTTAATTTGGATTTAGGTACTAAGAGCTAACAAATTAATATCAAATTGTTTTAGATTAAAAATAATTTTCACACTCACCCTATCACGGACCAACAACTTAATCTGAGGCACATCATGTTCTTTGCTATTCTCGATTTGCTTCAAGAATTCAATTTTCTTTTTACTTGTCAAGAAATAGACGGTCTTCTCGGCCAGCACACATATTGTATCAGTTAATTCATAACCAAGTAGCCATGACTAGAAAAATAATGCAATAAAAATTCATATTTTACTTTCACCACAAACCACGGGTTAGTGCTTCGTCCTAACCTGTAGAGCTGTTGATTTGCTGTAAACGACATCCTCGTCCACGCCGACACAGGATAAAATGCAGTCAACTTTCTGTAGCGAGTCATCGTGATCAAACGTTGGAGACTAGTAAATTAAAACAAAATGTATATGAACAAAACTAAATTAAATAAAAAAATAAATCGCAGAACGGTGGACATAGCAAAAGCCAAGCACATTCCGGGAACGTCACATTTTGTGCGTCGATTAAATTTACCTTCCACTCCGAATATAGTCGCTTTATCCGGCGGAAAAATGTTTCTTTATCTAGCGCAATGTTTGACATCTTTGTGGCACTTAATTTTCAATAAAATTACAATTGAACTTTACATAAAACACACCGGTTTCCAACCGAAGCTCGTGAGAATTAATTCCTTGTCACAGTCGACGATAATTTGAAAAAAAAAAACAAGCACAAGTCTTCCCTTTAGAAATTGCCCATTGCGCTGTAAATAACAATATGGCGTAGTTTTCGCGTGCGAAAAGAGCGCGAGAGAAAGAATAAAGAAAGAAGCTTCTTGTCGCTGTCGCCTGTCGGTAGAAACGAATGGGACATTTTTTCACTAGCGCGGCGAAACTTCCTATTTGGTTGAATGTGAACGTTGAAGCGCGGCTGATTTTGAATTTAAAGGGGTAGACTACACTATGCACTAAACTAGTCGTTTTACTTTTTTTTTGTTCAGAGCATATCCTCAAATATCAAAAATTGTGTGTTTCTTTTTTTGGCTCAGACACGTCAGAGCGTGTTTCTTGAGATGTGTAGAATCCGGAAGAAATTCCGAAATAGTAATGTGTGTAAGGCTAGTACGGGGCTCGCGCTAAACTGAACTTTCCACACAAAATTCATCCTTGCTACACGCAAAGATAAAAATCCACTGGTTTTTGTATACAAAATGAATAAATAGACAATTCTTAGTTCTTATGGTTGTTTCCGAGGCTTATGCAGTAATAACTTATGTCATTCTTTGCAACTTCTATACCTACGTACATACATATATCACGGTAAATTCTAAAAGCGGGTACAGACCATCGAACAAGAGTGTCTCCCAAAACCGATATAATTTTTGCACGATGAAGCGAGTATACACTATAGGTTTTGCATGACACTCAAGTCATCGTTGTTATTGTTGTTTTTCGATCCTCTCCACCTGTGTTTGCTTTTTGGATGACGAAATTTGTATACACACAATCGAGCAAAAACAGAGATGGCCGCTGAGTTTTACGCAGTAGCAAAAAAATGTATGAGCATAATTTTTTAAAGTCACCCCAAATTTCGAATGTACACATTTATCAGTTTTTCGTCAAGCGGCCATTACACGGTCAATCAAATGACACCAATCACTTATATTTGCTAATGAAAATAGGATTGTATGTGTCACATACATTATATCTATATACATAAAAATGAATTGGTGTCTGTTTGTGCAAGCATAACGTTTATCAATAAGGTATTTTGTCAACGACCAATTTGTGTTTAATGCAATTGATTGACGGTTTTGTATAATAATACCACTGATAAGACCATCAAACATTGGAGCTCGCTATAAAAATATGAATGAAATGGATGAACAGCTTTCACATCACAATGAACAAACCCGTTTTCGAATGGATAACATAGAGCCGCTGTTATCCAAGAACGCGGAGATAAACCCCACCTAATGTCGTCAGACGAATCTCCCCATATAATCCAGTGTGGATCAATTGTCCCATTCCATTCCATTCCATAAACAACCTTGCTTATAACAAAGCGATGTAGTGACCTATTTCTATTTTTCGTGTAAATAAAATGCATTGAATTCAATTTAATTTCATAGAGCTTCATTCTTTAAATAAAGAGGCTTGACTTTCGAAAAGGCCATTAATAATTTAATCAATTTTAGGCGGAACAATGTTCGCCGGGTCACCTATAATAGTATATATAGGTAGATATGCTACGTAAGTGACGCGACTTTTTCGATGCACGGGCGAAGCCGGGTGGGTCAGCTAGTTTATATTATATTTATTGTCTGTGCCTATAGTGTGTACGCGAGACTCTTCATCCAAAAATAACATCAATTTTGGTTGTCAGTTTTGATCGATAGTGTGTACCACACTTTACATACAACAATCTACCTATCAAATTCTTTTTTAAATCTATATAGGCTTAGCGGAAAATGAGAAAAAAAATGCTGAACAGTGACTTGGCAGGACTATGCTAATTGACGTTTGACAGTTTCACAATTCATTGAAAGTAAGGCCGGTAGTTATCAAGCAAGTTAAGTTGGTGGATAGAATTTTATTTCGTCAAATCTAGTTCAATTAAATAGTAAAATAAGGAACATGTTCACTTAATTCATTATAATTTTCTTTTCCTTTTCGGATAAATTCGTATTTCTTTCTTTTCTACCCATTTTAAAATGAACAGAAATAAAATGAATTTGAAATGACAGCAGAGTTCGGTTGATAGCTACTGGCCTTCATATTTCTCCCTCACTTTCATGTCATATTTGACATTTCGATAGAAATTTCGATAACTATCGACGAAAAACAGTTTGGTAGCACATATTTCTATCCAGGCTAAGCACCTAATATGGGATTCACACTAGCGTCGAAATGAGATAATTTCGAGTTTCAAATAAAAAGTGTTCATACCTACGCTTGACTGTAGAAAAGTGCCCCAACGGGCGCGGAGCTCAAATAAATGGACAGATACTGTGTATGTACGAATCCTATGGCCGACGCTCTTTGGCTCCACACGCAGTTGATCAGAGTGTGTTGGTCGGGTTTCCAACTTATTGTAGCATCCAAACGAAAAATGAAACATCTGTTTTGTTCCACTTGGAGAATGCTTTAAAAAACTTTATTTTTAAAAAAAAAAGAAACGTTTTAGAATTCATAAATTATTATAATTTTTAATTTACTCACTTTGGTCTGCCGTTGCTGCCGTTTTCTTCTTCTGTCAGATTTGAAATGAAATGAGCGTGTTTAAGGTGTATTTTAAATAGAAATGAAATTGACAGTACACAGAGCTATTTTATGAGTAATGCGGCAGCATTCGGAGACCAACTGAGTTTACAATAAAAAGTCGAAGTGGTGTGTTGGTAACATTCTCCCCCCCGGTATCACGATCATCGTAAGTGCATACCTTACACTATTGAACAACACTGCCACCATCTTTTTTCACATCTAAGACAGCAATCTTGGTAGCTGGCCGGAGATATTCACCATGTATGGTACGTACGGTTGCGCTCCTTACTTGTCCGTCCTTTGCTTCGTTCGTGCTCGTCACAACTCCTTTCGGCCAACAATGCCGGGGCAGATTAGGGTCGACGATAATTACCACATCCCCAACTTCAATGGGCTTAATTTTCTGGAACCACGATGTTCGCCGAGTTAACGTTGGCAAGACTTCAGCCACCCATCTCTTCCAGAACTTGTCAGCGAGGAGCTGCGAATGACGCCATGACATTCTTGCGTATTTGTCGGTGTCTTCGAATTTGCCTGGAGGCTTACAGCCGGATGATGAGCCCAAAAGATAGTGGTTAGGAGTTAGAGCTTCCTCTTCGGCGGTGTCCAAGGATAGATAGGTCAGTGGTCGATTATTAATTATACTTTCGACCTCCACCAGCACATTACAAAGCGTCTCGTCGGTCAGTTTGGTGTCGCGTGTGATGATTTGGTACAATACGGTTTTTATTGAACGAACCATACGTTCCCAGGCACCCCCCATATGAGGACTAGCAGGAGGGATAAAGGTCCACTTGCTGTCCGGACTTGTAAATTTAGCTTGGATTGCGTTAAAATCGATCATTTGGTGGGCTTCTCGAAGCTCCTTTTCTGCCCCTCTTAGGTTGGTGCCATTGTCGCTGAAGATATGAAGCGGTGTCCCTCTACGACCGATGAAGTTCCGAATTACCATCACACACGAATCCGTTGATAAGCTATGTGCCACCTCTATATGAACAGCACGGCATGTTAGGCATGTGAAGACGACACCGTATCGCTTTTCCTGGCGTCTCCCGACTGTGACCAAAAATGGGCCAAAAAAGTCAAGCCCAACGTACGAAAAAGGTCTTGTATAAGCCGACAAACGCGCTTCTGGTAGAGGTCCCATCTCTGGTGGATTAGGATGTGCTCTTCGGATTTTACATAGCTGGCAGTTACTGCGAACAGTTCTGAGAAGTGATCGTACTTTTGGAATGTGGTACCTCTGAAAGATCTCGTTGATTACTGATTCGTGGTTAACATGCTTAAACTTGCGATGGTACCAATCTACCAGCAGCTTCGTAATATAATGATCTTTCGGTAAAAGGATAGGGTTCTTAGTTGCGTCACCTATCACCTTGGCGTTCTCAAGGCGACCTCGCATTTTAATTATCTTATTTTTGTCAATAAAGGGCGACATACAACGTAGTGGACTTGATTTGGGGAGCAGGCAATCAGGATTCTTTAGCAACAGGCAGGTCTCATGGCTAAAGGTTTGGGTTTGGGCAAGGCGAAGTAAAAACTCTTGA
The DNA here is from genome assembly GCA_949775065.1 of Brachyopa scutellaris. Classification (NCBI taxonomy): domain Eukaryota; kingdom Metazoa; phylum Arthropoda; class Insecta; order Diptera; family Syrphidae; genus Brachyopa; species Brachyopa scutellaris. The sequence goes on from OX459113.1 coordinate 107,041,373, forward strand.
CTCCAGAGCAATTCGTCAGCAGTGAAGTTAGTTATGTTACTTATTCTTGGATCGATCTTTGAAGCCTTTTTTACGGTTTTTGTTGTTTTCAGACATGTTATAAAACGCTTAACATACGCTAGACATCTTAGCAGACGTTCCCATCTAGAGAAACGATTGTAACATACAACAGGCATTGGTTCATGGACTTGAACTGCTAATTGCTGCGGCTCCGAAGATTGTCGTAGTTCTATGTCACATTTGCTTTCGAAGTTTATTTGATACTTGGGCCATCGGTCTATTTTTTGTTTCAAAAATGCGGGCCCCGTAAACCATGGCCCGCTTGGATCGAAGTCTGGTTGTTGGCTCCACTTAGTGCCTAAATCTGCTACGTTCTGCTTCGTTGGGACATAGTACCAATTCGCTATTTCCGTCTTTTCTTGAATTTCACCTATGCGTAGCATGACGAACTGCTTGTAGCTTCTTGGATCGGAACGTAACCACAACAAAACGGTTTTTGAGTCCGACCAATACATGGTTGTTTCAATCTTGAAATCGTGGGCTTTGATGACTGTATTTCCGAGGCGGGCGCCCATGACTGCGGCGAGAAGTTCCATGCGAGGTATAGAGATAGGACGTAATGGGGCCACCTTCGTTTTCGAGCACACCAGGGACACCTCTATTCCTTTCGCGCTTAGGATTCTCAAGTACGCTACTGCGGCATATGCGGTCTCGCTGGCGTCCACGAATACATGTAATTCCATCTTACTCTCGTTGCTAACGGATAGGCCAAAGTAGCATCTTGGCACCTGAACATCTTGCACTCTCTTGAGAAATGACAGCCATCTTTTCCATGCAGTTGCCAAGTCATCCGGTATGGTTTCGTCCCAACCTATTGCACTGCGCCAGACATCTTGGAGCAATATTTTCATATAGATTGTAAAAAATGATAGAAATCCTAATGGATCAAAAATGGACATGAGCAGTCTAAGAAGCTCCCTGGCGGTCGGTAATTTTTCTCCGCGCAGAATTTCCTGACTGGCCTTTGTAAATTTTAAATTGAATGTGAATGTGTCACTAGCTGTTTGCCACCACAGTCCTAATACCTTGTCTGCTTCTACGATTTGTTCTACTACTTTTCCTGCCCGGCAAAACTTATCCGCAGTACCTATTTCTCCTAGAGCATTGGTGACCTCGATAGAATTTGATAACCAGTTTCGAATATGAAAATTCGCGCGCTTGTGGACTTCTCTGACACCCTTTGCAAGCTCAATAGCCTCTTGAACGGAATTTATACTGTCTAGCATATCGTCTACATAATGCCTCTCGACAATAGATTTGACTGCTCTTGGATAGTCCTTTATACACTCATTGGCGTTTTCGTTTTTAACAAACTGTGCAAGCGACGGTGAGCAAGTTGCACCAAAACTCATAACTCTAAGCACGAAGATATCCGGAGGCCGACTGGAATCCCCGTCTCGCCACATAAAACGCTGTGATTGCTGGTCCTCTTCATCGATGGCTACCCTGTGAAACATTTCACAAATATCGCCGCATATTCCTATTTTTCCTATTCGAAAATTGAATAGGACTCCAGTTAACGATGTCAGCAGATCTGGGCCCTTCTCAAGGCATCCATTTAGGGATATGCCATTGCATTCCGCGGCGGCATCCCATACCACTCTTATCTTATGTGGTTTGTTTGGATTCCTGACTGTAAATATCGGCAGGTACCATTTTCGCGGGAAATCTGTATTTATCTCAGCAGCACTTAACTTGCGAATATAGCCCTTAATTTCCATGCTTTTAATATGGTCGTTGACCAGTATCTTTAAATTTGGGTCCTTATTTAACTTCTTTTCGAAACAGCTTAGTCTTCGGATAGCCATTGTATAGTTGTCGGGCATAGTTATATTGCTTGAGTTCCACAGCAATCTTGCAACAAAACAATCACCATCTCGCCTTACGTGCTCTCGTAGTTTTTTATTTTCACTTGCATCCAACTTATCCTTTGGCTGTGCACCCGACAGTTCGTTTTCAATTCTCATATTCTCTGTCATTAGGTGCTGCAGAGCCACATCGTCATCGCATTCACATACATGTAATTGCCTATGGACCTCACTCGTATTTCCTTTTGTTCCTGTGGCGTCTCGATCCAGTTCACCGTATATTGTCCAGCCTAGGCGCGTTTTAGTAGCCGCAGGTTCATCTACCTTTCCTTCTCGGAATTTTAATGGCATGGCTACGCTTTTGTTGTTTATACCAATGATCACTTTCGGGACAACATTTCGATATGACTCCACTGGAAGACCTTTGAGATGTTTATATCTTTCAGTAAGTTCCGATACCATTAGTGTCTGCGAAGGTAGATCAAGTGCACTTACTGACCGCACGTTTCGTAATGAATATATTTTTCCGATGTTACCTTTAGGCGATATTTTTAAATCAAGACTATCCGAACTCTTCTCTACACGTACTGACCCATCAGTCCATTTTAGACACAGATCTGACTTTGAGCCCTGAATTTCTAATTGCGCAAGGATATCTTTCTCGATAAGAGTGGGACCAGACCCGTCGTCGAGAAACGCATATACATCGATGGATGATTTCTTTCCATGAACAGTAATTGGTACAATTCGGTATAATACTTTGGAGGTCTCTACATGGTGTACTGCGACTACATCTGGCTTGTCTTTATCATTGTTGATATGGGATTTGTGGAGTAGAGGATGGTGCTTAGCGGTGCAGTGATTGATTCCACATTCTTTGCGATCTGGACAATAGTTGGCCTCGTGACGCTTTAAACATGTGCGGCATAGTTTGTTCTTGTGCACCACGTTCCACTTTTCGCCATATTCTAACCCTTTAAACTTTTCGCATTTTACTATTAAATGTGCTTCATAGCATGCAAAGCACCTTAGTGCCTCTGTGCTCTTGTGATCCATTCTTTTTCTCGTGGACTGTCCCTCGTCTTCGTGAAAACCGACACGATGTGTTTTACGTTTCTCAAAGTCTGGTTGACTAGATTTGGTAATCGGGATAGAGATCACACTACTTGCAGCTTCCGCTAGTTCAAATAGCCAATTACTGAAAGTTGTTAAATTCTCAACATGAACTGTTTGGGCAAAAATCGCCCAACTGAGCCGCATCTGTGCTGGAAGTTTCTCGAGAAGCTCTTGAATAAGCAAAGGATTATTTAAATGTGCTTCAAGTTCAGCTGCCTCCATAGTAGCTGTAATATTTTTTACTTCCAAAGAAAAGTTCACCAGAGTTTCTAACTTGTTTGCATTTACACCTGGTGACGCACGTAGCTTTGCCAGTAAATTATATATAATGTGTTCTGGCCTTCCAAATACCATACGCAAAGTAGAAATTATCTCAGGTACTAGTGCCGGTATCATAAGTCTACTACCTACATATTCAAGAGCCTTTCCTTTCAGTGCATGTTGTAGCCGAAGTAGATTCTCATCATTACTGAATCCACACAGTCTTGTTGAGTTTTCAAAACTACTTACGAAAAGTGGCCATTCCTCTGGTTTGCCACTAAAAACTGGAAGCTCTCTTGGAACGACCTGACGCGCACAAGCCTGATCTGCATTTAATGTTTGAGCAGTTGACCCTGATTGCACTCCGCTCATATTTAATGACGTTGGTAATTTATTTGTCTGAATGCCCTTTACGTTTTCGTGACAACCGTAACTAACCCTAGCACCTTTTTCACCCTTGCCTACCTTACCCAGCGTGGAACCATTGCCATCCGCCCAATGTATGCCTCGCTGAAGCTGCTGCTCCCCCAAATCAATCTCAATATCTTCGTCGGATTCATCGGAATCCTTATACATTTGCATAGCCGAATACTTTTGCTCTAAGTATTGCATGTTTATTTTTCTTTCTTCCTCCAGACGCATTAGTTCTAATTTCATACTACGTCGTTGTTTGGAGGCGCCGCACATATTTGTATTTGATGAATTAGACAAATTTTCTGTACGTACCTTTTGTCCTTCTTGCGAGGTCACCCCATTTGGTGACTGAAAGTTACCGCCGTCTGTCGCTGTAGATCGCTGTTTGTTCTGTTTTGCTGTCGATGTTGAAGCGGAACACATGTCGCAAATAAAGTCCTGCTTTGAAATCTCGTCGTCGACATGGACGCACTCGAAGTGAAACCACCCATCACATCTGTCGCACTGAACCATTCGCATAGTATCTTCCTTTTTACATATTCGGCAACTTCCCTTGGTTGGATCTTCAACCCCAGTACCACTTGTTGCTTGACTCATTATTGCTCGTTGCATCCGCGTTGAAAATGAGTAATGCGCAGTTGTGGAAGTTTCCAGGGACTCTTCTGAAATCAGCAACGCTTGCCAACAAATTTTTTAAAGAAATGTTGGTCGGGTTTCCAACTTATTGTAGCATCCAAACGAAAAATGAAACATCTGTTTTGTTCCACTTGGAGAATGCTTTAAAAAACTTTATTTTTAAAAAAAAAAGAAACGTTTTAGAATTCATAAATTATTATAATTTTTAATTTACTCACTTTGGTCTGCCGTTGCTGCCGTTTTCTTCTTCTGTCAGATTTGAAATGAAATGAGCGTGTTTAAGGTGTATTTTAAATAGAAATGAAATTGACAGTACACAGAGCTATTTTATGAGTAATGCGGCAGCATTCGGAGACCAACTGAGTTTACAATAAAAAGTCGAAGTGGTGTGTTGGTAACAGAGTGCCTCTATAACTTCAATTTCTTTTTTTCAGATAACATTCCATTACTATTAAACCATTCTGTGAGATATTTGTGTTTTGTATGTTATTCCATTATATTTTTCGTTTTTATATCACTTTACTTGTGCTGAACGCGGCCAGTAGCTTTGACAATTGTAATCTCAACCACATAGTTTATTTACGGAAATAACTACTAAACACTAAATTTCTCCCAAATAAGCGATATTTTTTTTGTTTTAGTACTGAATAATTTTTCTTTTGTGTTTAGATCACCGAGATCAATAAGAATCCGTTGTTTAATCTTTGCGCAACGAAAACTTTAATATTACCTTATTAATTTGTTCTGTCATTGTCATTCAGAATCATTCAACTGCATTCAAATTAAGTTTGTTCGATTTTATTTTCACATAATTTTGAACGAATTTCAACGAAATTAGGTTGAAATGAGATAATCTCGATATGTCAATTCGTATGGGAAATTATCTCATTTCGTGCCTAATTTGGAAATTCGCAACGAAATTAGCTGTTTTGCCCTGGTGTGAATACCGTATAATATGGGATTCACACTAGCGTCGAAATGAGATCATTTCGAGTTTCAAATAAAAAGTATTCATACCTACGCTTGCTTATTTTGTGAATGGATGCATTCAGTTCCGATAGTAAATATATGACGGTGTCATGTTAAAAAATTGTTTAATATTAAATTATTTTTTATATACATAAGACACGCACGTGGACTATAGAGCCAACTGTAGGAAAGTGCCCCAATGGGCGCGGAGATAAAATAAATGGATTTATGTATGTTTATGTACGAATCCTATGGCCGATGCTTTTTGGCTCTACATGTAGTTGATCAGAGTGCCTCTACGCGACGTACAACTTCAATTTCTGTTAGTAACTTTATGGAAATAAATCCACAATAAAACAATCAATTATATATGTATGATTATCAAATGAATATATGTATCTTTATTTATTCGAAACGCGTCTTGTCAGGACTTTACAAAAAAAAACTCGTCATCATTTCACTCTCTCTCTCTCTCTTCTTGTTTCATTTTAACAATTACATTCTAACATTTCTGTTTTTTCAGATAACATCCCATATTTATTAAACCATTTCATGAGATATTGATGTTTTGTATGTTATTCCATTATATTTTTCGTTTTTATATCATTTTAATTGTGCTGAACGCGGCCAGTAGTTTTGACAATTGTAATCTCAACCATATAGTTTATTTACGGAAATAACTACTAAACACTAAATTTCTCCCAAATTAGCGATATATATTTTTTTTTAGTACTGAATAGTTTTTCTTTTGTGCTTAGATCACCGAGATCAATAAGAATCCGTTGTTTAATCTTTGCGCAACGAAAACTTTAATATTCCCTTATTAATTTGTTCTGTCATTGTCATTCAGAATCATTCAAATTAAGTTTGTTCGATTTTATTTTCACATAATTTTGAACGAATTTCAACGAAATTATGTTGAAATGAGATAACTTCGATATGTCAATTCGTATGGGAAATTATCTCATTTCGAGCATAATTTGGAAATTTGCTGTTTTGCCCTGGTGTGAATACCGTATAAGACTGGATAATAATCCAGGTTTCGTAAGACTGTATAGGCTTAGTTGTTAGTGTAATTAACATGGAAAAAATTCTAAGCCTATATAGTTTTGAAAAAAAACACGCCTTATATAGAATAGTACCACCGCCTTAATATTCGCCGTATCGATATTCAGCATAAAATTTCCCTTCAGTCGTTAGCAACATGTGGTTTTGTCTCTTTCCAATTTCGGAAGTTTTGAAATGTCATATATTTAGACAGGTGTCACTGCCAATGTGTACATGGATGGGTGGAACTGCACTTGAATCAGTTTGAATGCGGCACATATTCCAAATTATTTCGACATCAAATTTACGCACCATGAGTTTATTTACACAAATTCTCAATCCCATCACTGGTATATCCGAATGGGAGTCCAGAGCTGACGACTACGATTACCACCAAGAAGTGGCTAGAGCTGCATTCGCTGACATGCTTCACGATACCGAACGGAATCAGAAATACTTTGCTGCTCTTAAAAAAACAATCCGGAAGCTTCATGAATTAGGGAAGGAAGCACATGTTCTCGACATCGGGACAGGAACTGGTATTCTCTCAATGATGGCAGCCAAATCTGGAGCAGACACTGTCACAGCTTGTGAGGCTTTCATGCCGATGGCTTATTGTGCTGAGAAGATTATTCGAAACAATGGCATGGAAAAAAACATCAAATTGATAAAGAAACGTTCCACGGAGATTCAAGTGGGCGAAGGCAAGGATATGGCGCGTAGAGCCAATGTGCTGGTCACAGAAATTCTCGACACGGAACTGATTGGTGAAGGCGCAATTGGGATATACAATCACGCTCATAAGCACCTACTCACAGAGGACTGCATTTTGATACCTTCGGAGGCCACTGTATACGCTCAAGTGGCGCAAAGTCCTTTGGGAGTTACATGGAATAGAACGAAACTAATCGCTAACTTGGATGGTGAAATGTTGCTTCAAACTCCTCAGTCAATAGAACAGTGTAAGGGTGAGGCTGGTGTCCATGATATGCAGCTAAGTCAATTGCCTTTGAGTTTAATCTGCCCAATCACAAAGCCACTCCCGGTGTTTGAGTTTAACTTCAGTGAAACATGTGGTATGGCTACTGATCGATTTAACAATTTGAAGGTCCAAGCGGAATGTCATGGCTCTGCTGATATGGTTCTTTTCTGGTGGTCCATAAAAATGGAACCAGAGGGAGAGATTATCCTCAGCTGTGCACCCTACTGGGCACATCCTCAATTTAAAAAGCTTGCAGAGGCTGGAGATCCTAAGAAACCCATTCAGAATGTGATTCCTTGGAGAGATCATTGGATGCAGGCAGCCTATTATATTCCAAAACCATTCAACATACAACCACAGGAACATTTTTTACTGAGCGCGAATCATGATGAGTATTCTTTTTGGTTTGATGCCTGGCCAACTGGGGAAAAGGAACAAAGAGTCAATCGACACTCGTGTACTTGCAGCCTGCACATGACATACTCACGTAGTAGGATCGGTCAAATGAATCAAAGCACTCGAAACAAGCGCTATATGCAATTTCTAGAGCACACAATTGATAACTCCTCGGTTGTGCTGTCCATTTCTGATGGATCGTTGCTAGGATTGTCCATAGCGAAGCTAGGAGCAAAGTCTGTCACCTGCTTTGAACCCCATCGATTCTCGAAAAACTTCATTGACTCCTATATCAAGCAAAACTGTCTGGAGAATGTCAATATAGTGGGGGAATTGTGCGAAATGGACAATATAAGTGCAGTCACGCATGTGTTCGCTGAACCGTACTTTATCACTTCGATTCTTCCGTGGGACGGTTTTTACTTTGGAACCCTTCTCATGAAACTTAAAGATAAGCTCAACGATGGTGTGAAGATATGTCCCTATGCCGCTCAAATATATGCAATTCCAGTGGAATTCGTCGACCTACAGAAGATCCGTGCACCTCTTGGCATTTGTGAAGGCTTTGATTTGAGTATTTTCGATGAAATGGTCAATGTAAGTGATTTGTAAAGCTGTTTCCAAGCCTAGCTCATATTTATGTATCTTTGCAGAGGTCTTCCCTTCTAGCTGATGCGGTTGTTGAAGCTCAGCCACTTTGGGAATATCCATGTAGAGCTCTGGCAAAGAAAACAAATATTCTCGGTGTTTCTTTCCATAACTTTCAAGAGAATAAAACCTGTTCAGGATCAATAAAGATAGAGGAGTAAGTTGATCATTCTCCTTCCCTGTTATTTGAACTATTCTTTTATAGACTTGGATCGTGTAATGGCATTGCTCTCTGGGTTGACTGGAATATCGATGGCAATGATAGTCCCAAATCTATTGTGACAACAGGACCAATTGAATCTATTACTGTTGGGGGTTTCGTGCAATGGGATATGTTTGTGCGTCAAGGGGTTCACCTTATACCAGAACCAAAATTGGTGAAAGTGGGCAACTGTGTTGACTGGAGCGTGACCTTTAGGCCGCTTTCGGGTGAAATTAAATTTAATTTTAAAATTGTATAGTTTTTTAAGTCAAATATAGTCTGTTAAACAATGCTTTTCATTTTGTGGTTTCTAACGCTGGTGAATCGGGAGTAAGGTGACTTCTAACTCCAAACAATTGCAAAACATTTCCTTGCACTTCTGCCTATTGATGCTTAGATTTGGTACAGCAGCTGAGGAATTCGCCGTGTTTTGAGCCACATTTGCCCTCAAATATTGTTATGGGAAACTGGCTTGCAGCTCTTCATGGAAGGCACAGACTACGTTACATGTTTCCATGGAGTTATGTTGATTGGTGAAAAATATCAATATCTTTACTCTACCATTGATTTATATCCACTGCTTCACGACGACTCTACTATAGGTTTTGTATAATCAATACTGCTCTACCTTAAACCTCAGAAAATAAAAGTTTCCCAGCGAGTTGTTTTCGTTTTTCTTGGAATAGTGTTGCTTATAAATTTTAAACTTAACTGGCGATGGCTTTTCATTCAGTGATTACTTTAGAGAAACCACTCCAGCATCTGGGACTATCTGACTGGCATTCTCGTGTGAATCAGTTAAGGAATGTCGCAGATGCACGTCGAACGGATGCTTTCGATTTGCGTCACTCATCGCGAACGCTTCGTAATGAAACACGTATCGAATCAGATTGGAGCAATTATGAAACCAATGAAGCTCTCTCTGATAGGTAAGGAGAAAACAGGTCTTAGCCTAACGAATTTCGTTAACTGTATCGTTAATAAAAATAGAATTGCTGAACTAAATCGATGGCGTACAACGATTCAAAAGACTTTCGATCGGATTGGACTTGAAGTGCGTTTATTACGAGAAGAATCCGCCTCCACTGAACGAGAACTGGAGGGAATGGTCACCCCGTTGACTGTGATTTCTGAATGTTTGACAATGCGTGACTGTCGTTTGGGTTCGGAGCTTACCTACGACGAAGCTGACACTGAACTTAAAAATGAACTGGCAGTGGTAGAGAATAATCAGCGCCTATTGCGAGAGCAATGTCAGTTCGCTTGGGAGAAATTAACTCGCTTGGAGGAGGTCCAGTTTAAGATTGGCTTAGAGTTGGACAATAAACTGGAAGCGGAAGAGCTCGATGTTACGCAGTTGGATTTAAATAAATTCTCTGCTAATATCTCTTTCAAAACCGACCCGACTAGGCATCCAAGGAAGTAATTGACAAAGTATCAGCGGTTGTCCGCTAGCTCACTTTATTTCACTTACAGCTCTTGTACGTATCAAGCTTGGCTGGAGTCCACAAAGGACCTCAAGCAGATGGCTGAGAATGAATTATCAGATACTTACTCGATTCGAGAGTCTTTGTTCGTTTGTCGCGAGAAGGCTAGAAATATTTTACATTCCCAGCAGGACAGGGCCGAACATTCGATTCGAAAGAGAATATTCGAGACTCAACGAGCTCGCAACGAACTGGAGTGGCAAAAACTTAAGGTTATTCTATGTGAATAGTAGTTTTGTTATAATTTTTAATTTATTTCTCTTACAGATGAAAGAGGAAATGGAGCGAGCCGTGTGTGAGATAAAAACACTGGAACAGGCATTGCGAGATAAGACGGATGCACTAAAATTGTCCGAAACCAGACTGGAAAACCGAGCTCAGCGTTCCGGAACAGAGCAGTGCTTAGATGAAGCATACGACAAACTCTGTGTTGAAGTTGCGAAAATGCAAAAGATTCGCAGAGCGCTTCAAGAGAAGATTGATGCTGCAAAGACTATCTATAGCCTGCTGGAGGAGCATGCGCAGAAAATCGACGTTGACTTGGAGAACAAGCAACACTCGCTAATGACTGATATCAGAGGTTTAGATTTAAGAGCTCGATTGAAAGTTGGCGAGTTTGCACAAGCTTCAAATAATTCGTCGGCTCAAACCGAACGCAATATTAAATTGACAAAGATGGAGGATGAAATACCAAAAATTTAAAACATTTTTAAAGATTTCAATTATATTTAGTAAAACTGATTTTGTGTGTGCTTTTTGGAAAATACATTTTATGTTCTACATATGTGCTAGATTCGACTTTGTTTTGGAATTGTACTTTCTAGCGAACTCGTATATAGGTCGTAGTCGTTCCCGACATGTAGAATGAAGAAAAGTCTTCGAGAACACTGAACACCTATCCTATCCCAATAGATAGATAGATGGAGATATACATTTATGTACTTTCCGTGTTATTTTCTATTAGAAACGTCCGGCAGTTATGTCACCATTTTCTATAAACCTTTAACAATATCCGGCTGTCAGTATTCCAATACAATTTCAATTGCATCGACCTTCACGGATATGCGAAAATTTGGCAATTTCCACGGCGAATTCACAAATCTTCCATTCCAATTGCGAAAATTCGAACCCAAAACTGATAAAACACACACAAACACAAACGAACTTATAAGTCGAAGTCAGAGTGCTGTTTGCCGTTCATAATTATTTTTTTTGTGTTAAAAAGCGTAGAAATTACGCCACTTCAAAGTAAAAACTCGCATTAATATAAAAATAAATTTTTATTGAATTATTTCACTGCTGTTATTGTGCATGTAGCGTGTATTCTCTTGTGGAAGAATTTTAATTTGTCCAACTGAATTACAATTATAGAAAATCGAAGGTGTACACGGCGAATACGACAGCGACGACGACGATTTTTGAAGGGCTACCACCATTGGCGTAGTCTGTATGATAGAAAGAGACCCGTCATATCGGCGAGCAGAACAAAAATAGCAAAACCACAATGGCGAACCAACCTAGCACCGGTGTTGGTAAGAAATTAAATTAATTTTTTTTAATTCGTCCAATATTTTAATGTAAAATTCTTTACAAAATATGTGCCAAAAAGTGTAAAGAGTTAAATTTTGCGATAAATTCATGGTGGAGTAAGGAAAAATTCTCGGAAAACTTGTTTCGAAAATCGAACTATCGTCATAGAGCAGAACAAAACTACCTAAAAGTGCAAATGTCAATTTTTTCCTTTCGACGAGAAAAAAAAATTCATATATATTTGGTTTTTTGTTTTTTGTGCATGAGTTTTGCAGTAATTTTTTGCACGCCCATTTCGAGTTTTTGTTTTAGTGATTGGAAAATATGAATTTTTCAACTATTGCGATAGAAAGACTCCTAACGGTCTAGTTCTTGTGGTCAAGTGAAGTTGGTTTAATGACTTCACAATAATTGATCTATAGGTATATCAGTTTTTTCTTTCTTTTTTTTTTAATTAGATTAACATCAAAATTCGCGAAATTAATGATAGATGTTGAGCCAAGAAAATGGGAAATTAAATGCTATTTGATCCTTTCTCGCTGACGGTGAGACGGCTAAATCGATGGGTTTATCGCGTTTGGGAGTGAATGTGTGGCTCGGCTTATGTCATAGAAACCACCTTATTTTTGACGATAGTTCAAAGTCATAATGTTAATATTTCTTGATCGTTGGTAAAATGTAATATGGGTTCTGTCAAGTAGACGTAGAATGTATATGCGAAGAAAAATTAATGCCTTGTACGATTCCTACAGGAAAATCGGAGACCCACATTTGTTTTAACACCTGCTATTAGCTTGTCAATTTCATTTAACCAAATGTTTTTCCTGCCATGGAATATGTGTAATACGAATGTTTTGTAAGTGTCCTTACTCGTCGGTTAACATAAGTAGATATTTGGATAGTTCTGTCGCAAGCTGTTTTATATCGCGCTGTATGCCCTCAAATGTATACCTACTTTTAGGTAATTTGTCCCCCTCAGATTGCTAGCTTTTTATCACGCATACGAGCCTGTCATTGTTTGCCATCTATGTAAGTCCTGTTTGACAATCCACTTCAAAAGTTTTGTGGGTTCGCCTTTCGACCAGAATATTTCTTGTCAATTGTAGTGGCTACAGCTCTAACCCATACAACGGCAGTTGACATTTTTATGTTCTCAAGTCTTATACTGCAGATACCAAATATTTGGCACTCGAACTAACTAAGCCGTTTTATAGCTAAAAGTTAATAACACACTTTGGCGCAGTTGTAAAGCAGCTATATTTAGCATGTATGCTCCTCATGTCTCGGGTCGTTTTACTGGTCAAATTTGTGTTACAATCGTCGCCCTAGGATCAAAATTTACGGCCAGCTATAGTGCAAGTAGTGAGACCCCGAGTCAACATCAGCCTATTATTTATCAGAATACATATAAGTTATTCTCTATAGCGAACGAAATCCATTTGCGTCCAACGGTTTCGTTTGCGCACCTATTAATGAGTACATATTAGTGTTTAAAAACACTTGCCGAATAGTCGCGTGAGATACATTCACTCCAAATTCTGACTTAAGTTTCGTCGTAAATAGAGCCACATACATAATATGTAGGTACATACAGAAATTGATGTATCCTCCTGATTATTTTCAATTCAAAGGATAACCCTGCTCGACTCTTATGATTTCTATTAGCAACCAAAGTTGGTTGAGATTTTAGACTTAGGAAAGAATGAATTTTAGATCTTACATAACGTGATACGAGTAGAAGCATTAGAATCTTTAGACAGTGTCAGGCTGCATCCAAAGCACTCGAAACTCCTTTGAGTCGTTGAGTCGTTTAAAAACTGTCCCGAAAAATAAATGGGATTTATAAGAGCAACTGTTTTTATATGTATGTAATATTTGGGTTTGGCCCGGCTCTGTGGTACGGGTTATGAACTCTTTATATTTTATTTATTTTTTTTTTTTTAACAAAGAAACAACGGTGTTTGAAGTGAGTCATTGAATTGTATTTCTGCAAAAAACACACATGGTATCGACTGGTAGTTCGTTTATGCTCACTGTGATAAAAGTAAATCGTTATGTAAAGAACTGTTTTGCTCTGTCCCGCCGCATTCTGTTTGCATGAAACCTTAGATATAATTGAAAATAGATCGTGACTTTTACCTGAGTCATACTGAACGATCTGATATTATTTTATATTAGACATAATAGGTCTGTTCCCGTACTTTCTGGACTATAATGTAAAATCTGTCATAGAGAGGGAAAAGTGTCCAAAAGTACAGAAACGCATTGACAACAAAAAATGAAAAATGTATGACGTTTGACAGATTTGAAAGTTTCATAAAGCTGCCCAAAGAAGGCATTTAATAATAAAGGTTTTTATGCATTATTATTAACATTGTAACCCAAAACTTTTTGAAGTTCTCTGGTATGTAACAGTCGCCTGCGGTTATCTCTCAGGGAAGCCTTCAATAAAATAAAGGACCTTACAACATGGGCAGAGCCTAGTGGGGCCAAGATAAGAGATGTCACGTCCTTGACTTTAATATTTGAATCCAATTTAGAGTTTGCAGCGCCATTTCGTTAATTTGCTGAAAAAACCGCGTACAATTTTTGCATCCCATCTTCAGCTACTGGCTCTTTAGCTTGTTGTAAACTCTTAAATATAGGGTCTTTCGGGTCGACTAAAAATCTTTTTCCAATTTCACCACAAACTCTGTCTTGGGGCATTTTCACTTTCAATGACAAGCAACAAAATATTTTGGTAGCAGCACGCATTTTAGGAACACACAATATTCAACAGAATCTACAATCTAGATGAAAAGACGCACAGTTACGAAAAAAATACTTCCCAGATGTCTAACGGTCAGATCAAACTGCGGCGAATGCCTGAGATTGCACTTATGGTACAAGAAGAAGCGCATGTATATTGAGTTGATACAAATGTATTTAGGGTTGTATTGGTGTGTAAGGATTTTTTTTTATGCGCGCTAATGTAAACAACGCGTGCAGTTATGTGCATGTTCATACGAGAGAAAAACCTGCTCTCATACGTGGGGACACTGAAATTTCTTTCGTGTGAGCAAGGATAAATCGTAGTTCAGAAGAAAGTGCACAGCTACTTTGATAAATAGTACCAAAAAGGAAAAAAAGGCAATATGAGTAAAAAAGGCAAACAAGGGCAAAGTCAACAAAATCCGATCCCTGATGATAAGCAACGCATTATGCCCCTCTGAATCATATTAGTCACCCCAATTCTCAATGTCGTATTTGTGAGTCGTATACGACTATAGTCGCATTTTGTAATAGCAAATACATTACAAAATACAGTTATGCTCGTATACGACTCACAAATACGACATTGAGAATTGGGCTGAGTGTAAAATTATTATGAGTTGGAAGTAAAAGAAAGCTGGTAGTACAGTCAATCTTTTGGGACTGTTGGTCATGAGGTCACAGTAGGTCAAGAAATATTTCTATTTATTAGCCTGCACTCGTATCGAATTTGTATGCGGTTTCTAATATCTATGCGCATACAAATAATAGAATGTATGCGAGGAAATAAAATTGCTCACAATCCCCCCGCTCATCTTTCCGAAAAGATCAATTTGTCTCGTCTGACGTGAAAAATCATAAACACTATGGATATGGAATAGAATTAATAGGCAATACAAGTGCTTACTATAGCTGAAAACAGCTGCTCCTCTCTCATAATCTAGCTAACATATTGTTAAAAATTTGTGTTTAGTAATTTTTTTTTATATATAGTGGTTCCAAGAAATTTTCGTTTACTGGAAGAACTGGAACAAGGACAAAAGGGTGTCGGCGATGGAACAATTTCCTGGGGTCTCGAAAATGATGATGATATGACATTAACACACTGGACAGGCATGATTATCGGGCCGCCCAGAGTAAGTGCCTTTATATTTACATACATACACACCTACATATATATGTATATATATATATATATATGCATAAATAAACAAAATGCCTATAATACCCATCCACTCACAGACACCTTACGAAAACCGAATATATTCATTGAAAATTGAGTGCGGTGAACGCTATCCAGATGATCCTCCATCTCTTAGATTTCTATCAAAAGTTAATATTAACTGTATTAATCAAAGTAACGGAGTGGTGAGCTAACTATATTATAACCCCAATCACTTTCTCTGGATTAATTTATTGTATCCACTATAAACAGGTCGATCATAGATTAGTTCCCATGCTAGCCAGATGGAATCGGGAATACACTATAAAATCAATGCTTCAGGAAATTCGTAGGATTATGACCTGCAAAGAAAATTTAAAATTGGCGCAACCACCAGAAGGCAGCTGTTTTTAGTTGAGTGTGATTTTCTCTTAAAAAAAAAAAAACAAAAAAAAACTTCATTTATCCCCAAAAAAAAAAAACAATAAAAATAAAGTCTAAAAAAATGATTTAACAAACATAACAAAAAAAAATGTTTAAAGAGTAAAAAATCAACAAAAAAAGAATTATAATATTATGTAAAGAAACAGCCGAAGAAAGAGGAACAGCAAATCGTGACACAACACCAACACAGTAAAAATACCAATTAAAGTAAATAAATGATTAATTTCAATCAAACAGAAAAACCAACCAACCAACCTGCGTACTATTCTCTCTTGTTCTTCTTTGTCTTCTTTAAAAATGATTTAAAATAAAAAAAAGACCAACCAACGCAAAAGCATAAACATTGCAACACACCTATGCAAAAAGTAAAATAAACGCAAAAAAGAAAAAGGAATGCAGCCGATTTTATTTCATTATTATTATTACTATTATAATTATTATATATGAATTCTCCAATTAATAAGCAAAGTAAACAAACTGATTTAAACAAAAAAAAAAGCATTAAACTTATAAAATATATTTATTAAAAAAACAAAGAAAAGAACAATGCGTAAGAGAAAAGTAAAACAAAACAAAAAACGGAAATAAAATTTAAAAAAAACATAATAAATAGCATTACATCATTATAAATGATTAAAAACAATTAATTATAAATTTATTTAACAGTAAACTATTAGAAAAAAAAAAACCGAGAAGAATTTGTAAATTGATGTATTTTTTTTTATGTAAACTTCTTTTTTTGTTTTTTTTTTTTTTTTTTTAATTTACAAACAGGGGCGCGCCGCCGTGTTACTCTGTACACATCTTGAGTTATTCACTCTTAAACATTCTCTCTTCATCTCGCTCTATCTGCTGATACATATATGCATTTCTCTCTTAGTTCTGTCATTAACTATGAATGTTTTTATTTTTATTTTTCAATTTTAAAATGATGAGATTAAAGAATATAAAATTAAAGTGATAAAGCGCTTGAAAACGAAAAATAAAATCCAAATTTAACCTAACAAAGCCATGGTTATATTTTGTGTAGTTATTTATAACCTTGAATTTTCCCATAAGTGTTCGATTGGATTCAATTCCGGAGATAAAGATGACCATCCCAAGACACACTTTTTCCCGCTAGAGTCAGTCTTTTAACAATATGGTGGAACGCTTCGGATAGTCGTCTTGTTGGAAACTCCAACGTAACGGCATTTCTTCTTCAGCATGTGGGAGCAGTGTTTTTTGTATCTCCAAGTAAAATAGTAAAAATTCGACGATGACTTACCCTAGATGAAACAACCGTATTCAACACTCCTAACTAGGAAGAACAAATCTATTCTTTACAAAACATTGATCCTGCCGTTTCTGATCTATGGTGTCGAGTTTTGTTGCTATATGATAAGCAGGTAAGCAAAACAGATTTTGGCAACTTTCGAGAGAAACATTTTTAATCGAATATTTGGCCCCATATGTGAGGAGGGCGAATGGAAAAGAAGATATACCCGTGGGGACCGTAGGAAGCCGGCTAAGTAAGTGAATATGTATTCGCTTTTAAGTTTCATATGAAAATGCATCCACCAGTTATACCACCGCATCAAGTTTTGGTTTAAGATAAACCAGGACTTTTTTTTGAGAACGATAAAAAATTGGTAAGTACCGATTGGAAATTCTTGAGGTTTTTTCCAAGTTTTGTAAATAAGAGATGGCTTCTTAAATCATACGCTTTAAACTTTGTATGCAATTCGAACAACCAGTTATGGTTAAAGATTTAAAAGTTTAGATGGATACGATGTAGCAATGCACATTGTAACGTTGCTTCTTTTTGAAACATCAGTCGCTGTTGATATTGTAGGCCAAGCCGATTTACAAGTGCATGCAACCGAGTCCACAGATTTAAAGCAATGCGAATTCAATTAATTTGCTATATTTATATTAAACTAGTGGTAACCCGATGCGCTTCGCTACACCCATTGAGAATAGTGTCATGAAATTTTTTCGAGTGACTTGGTGCACCGAGCGATGTCATCTGGAAGCAGAAATTATTTGCGAATGTTGTTTAAGAAATGCTTGAAATCGGATGTATAACCTAAATGTATTTGAACGAACTTATTTCGTCTGTTTGATATACATATATACATACATACATACATACATATCGTTTTGAATCAATTTTCCTGACATTAAAAATAGTAATGACAAATGACGGATTAAATGCCGGCAACACAATTTTTCCATTCGCACCAGCATATTTCTGACACGCCTTTATACTTCAGTGCCTAGCAATATCGACACAATTTGTTCATTGGTCCAAAAACAACTAATGCATGTGCACTATAGTTAATTTCTGGATCGTCATCGAATATATACAATAAATTCGAATACAAATGAAGCATAATTCTGTAATTCGTTCATTTGCGACATGTTGCACTTCACCTGTTTCATATGCTCGTGGCACAGTCATACGAATTCGTAAGTTTTCAACATTGTTCGTCTGTTTCGGCGGCTCGTGCTGGTGCATGCTGTCTGCAAACCGTTGCTCGCCGTACTTCAATTTGTTTGCCAATTTCATCGGCTCTTAATTAGGCTTTTCACATAATATTTACACAAACAATCCTTTCTTCAGACTAACGATCAATGACAATGGTTTACCTACAAAAATTAGAATTAAGGAATTATATTTTTCCTCCTTTCCCCACTTTAGGCATGGAATTTCAAAAAAACCTCTTAGCTTAGCTAGTTGAGATTTTGGCTGCGCAATTTATCGGAATACTTGAACATTTTTAATTTACAAACATTTCTCACTTCATTACATGTATACATTTCAGTAAGTTTCATAGAGCCTAAATTGGGTTATTTGCTGGATCAGCTTACATCAGATTAGACCGATTGTTTGAATCCAGCTGTTTAATTAGATTCGATGGATGGATTTGTAACGCCTATCTTGTGTAGGTATGTAGTACATATCCGCAAACTCGAAAAAAAATTGTAAATCTTTTTTTTTTTTACTTATGAGAAGCTCGTGATCGATTAGTTTTAAAGGCTTTGGTTTTGCGTCTTGTAATATTGAGCTAAGTGCCGTAGGGCTGCAAATGTGAGAGATCCCATTTAGAAAATTTAGCTAATCATGAAGGTTTTTTTTTTGTTCTGCAGTTGGCACAACATCCAGAAAGAGGGATTTTGGCTTCTTCATAAAGATGGTTTATAATTTAAATGTTCAGGATTGCTGGTTTGACATATTGAAGTCCACTGATTCTTCTATACAGATTTCAACTTTAATCGTCTTTGCTCGCATGAAGTGTCTCTTCATATTTATTCAGCTTTCTTAATTTGAAAAGAGATTATTTTCGATATGTCAAGTGAGTTGCATTTACATAAAACACAACTAATTACGTGTACAAGTAACAACAAACCGTTCACATCATCGTATTAATTTTTTTTATTGCGCTCGTGATGGCATTCAACTCGTTATACTTCTATATCGCAACTGTTTAATTTAATATTTAACAATATTTTACTTATTTATTTAAAATTTACAAGATCAAAGCGCTCATAGGCGCATTTTGATGTGTTTCTCTCTTACGCTTCTTATTCTTCATTCGTCAACCATTTAAAGTAGATATAAATAAAAATAAAATTTTACTAGATCTCCTCAAGAGACTGTTCTGTTGTTTTGATACTGCGCAAAGGACTAATTAGATTGATAATTGGTAAAGGGCAGGCATTAATGATAAAATCGCAATCTTAAACGAGAGACAGTTATCGTTTAATTAAAACAAAATCTAGCTACATTTGCCGATTTTGTTTTTGTTTTAAAACAGTCACTAAACTTCCATTAAAGACGAAGATAACCTTTATTGATATCTATCTTAGTATTATTTGGTTGTATTTTTTGTTTAACTGTTACAAAGATGCTTCTATTAGTTTAAGTGTGGTAGTTTGCTGCAGCTGCTACGGTTGTTCTTAAATAGCTGGCGGTTGTCTAGTGTTCGTGCGTTTACTTCTTCTTTGGGAGGAAGGCCATTTTTCTCGTTTTCAACGAGGACCATTGATGTCTCTTAGCGTAGTAAGAAATGGCAATCAAGAACGAGAAGATACCAACCGCCTTGATGATCATACGCTTACGATCATCGTGTTCGGGCTCAGATGTCCATTTTAAGAATGTCGCAACATCTTTAGCCAATTGACTGGCAGTTGGTGGTGTTCCATCCTCGTATTCAATGGTCTGGTGGGGAGGAAAGTTATTAAAATTGTATAATCAAATAAATATGAAATATATTATACAAGACCTACCTCATTATACAAGACTTGAGCCATTGATATAGCACCACCCGCGAAATAGGGATTGAAGTATTGTCCATCACGGAGAACGACACCAGCTGGGGTCTCAGTATAGCCAGTGAGCAACGAGAAAATGTAATCTTCTCCACCATGGCGAGCCGACACAATGTAACTCAAATCTGGTGGATAAGATCCATTGTTGGCAGCACGCGCAGCCTCCTCGTTAGGGTAGGGGCCTTGGAAGTTATCCGACAACTTTCCAGGCCTTTCAAAGTAGTTACCGGTATCATCTGGACCATCCCTTACCTAGAAAATAAATTTTTAATAAGAATACTTTACATTTCTAATTTAACGTGACTAACCATAGCTTGCTCAGCTTCAGCTTTAGCCTCGGCCTCGGTATGAGAAACGCCAACCAAGTTACGATACGCGATGTATCGCAAGGAATGGCATGCTGAGCACACCTGTTTGTAAACTTCGTAGCCACGACGAATGCTGCAAATAAGATAACAAAAAAAGAAGAAACGCTTTAGTTATGTTTAAAATTAAGCTTATCAAAGTACGATTTGCACCTAAAAGGAAAGTGCATTGAATAGGAATGAATAAAAATATTTGCTCCAATTCTTTACAAATCAATAATCCTGTTAGGTGATAATCAGAAGACACAGTATTTAGTGATAGGTTAAGAAACGTCTCTGTTCTCTAGTGTTGAATCGTGATGGCAAACGAATATTGCCATGTTGCTGTATAGTGAAAAATTCATTTTTTTCAGTTTTTCCATATCGAAGAGTTAAAAGCAAACTCTAATTGGGTCAACACCACGGTTCTGTATATAACTTTGTAATCGCGTTAACATAGTGCGATTAGTTATTCTGATGTACTCATTTTGTCGATTACAATAAACTCAAAAAAGGATGACCGTGATGTTAAATTGTTAAATTAAAGGTTTTTTTTCGAGTTTAGTTTTCTTATCGAAGAAGTGGTTTTCTGTTTGTTGGTTATGTAGGCAGCCAATAGGTTCTAAGTTTCATTTTTAATAAAGACAAACGAGGTTTGTTATGATTTAATCCTAAATGCCACCTTTTTGACTGTATAGATATAGAAATATTTTAATGTATCTACAATTAAAAACATACCTAGCATGATCCAGCGATGAAAGAACACCCTTGTGACTCCATGGCATTGCTGGTGGATGTACCTCAGTACCGGAAGCCTGTACCGATTGTTCGAGGGCAAAAACAAGTGCTCCAACACCTCCAGTCACAGCTCCTACAGTTGCAAGTAGCTGCAGAACAAAAAGTTTGCAAATTGAATATTTATCAATTGAAGTTATTTTTTTATTTTAAGGTTAAGTCGATACATCTCCCATGCATTACACAAGCTGACGTATGAGTTACCTTCTTTTGGCCGCTGGTCCATGCTTTGCTAGTCGCAAAATGATTCACCTGAAATGAAAGGAATTAGTTGTACCTTAAATATTTATTACATCCACTATTTAAACTGTGAGGTAACAAGGTGTAATTTCCCCTCAGTCTTTGTGTTCGAAAGATCAGAAAAAAAGCAAAATTTTCTTCGTATGACGGTTACATAATAAAACATTTAATGGAATTTTCGCACTTAGATAGTACAATGAAAATTAAAATTATCACTACAATGTAGCATATTCACGGAAGTATTTGCTTCTCGAAAACTAATTAATTCGGTGGAATTAATATTTTTCCAAATAACATTGGATATTCTACATTTTATTAGGTGTTCAGATTTTTCGAAAATGTTATGCACTCAAAGCAAAAAAAAAAACAGTCTGTAGATAGAAATTTGCACATTCCCCATTGGATGATGATAGGAAATTTTGGAAGAGGTAAATACCTGCTGCCGGGATAAACAGGAATTAGTTTTTAATAAATTAGAGCCACAAATTCTGCCTATTGTTGCCGCCATGGTGGCTAGAGAAGGTACACGACTTTTTGAAGGAAGAAGAAAATTCGAAACTGAGTTTATGCAGTTTTTGACTTTTCGAAAATGTACGATTTTTTGGGAGGGGGTGGCAAATTTGTGTAACTGACAGTTGGCGCTGTCACTCGGTAAACTTGGTTTTATTTTGTGTGTTGTCAGGAATGATGAAAGTGTTCAGCTCCTATGCCAAAAGTGAATATCTTATTGAAAGGCTGAAAACACACCGGAGCAGACAAAACGTTTTTTTGTGACTGTTGAAACAACAGTACATTGATTCTTATGAGACAACAGACACCAAAGCAGGCAAAACCAAAAAACCTGTATTTGTTTCGATGCGCTTCAATACTGGTTGTCGATAATACATGGCTTTGCATACGGCCAACACACACTGAATGAAACAAAGCTGTTACAAACCAGCGTCGTTGTCGATTTTAGCACACACGCTTTTGATGCAACACACACCGCATGCGGCAAAACAAAAAAACAAGGCGAAAAAGAAAAACATGTTTCGTTGTCGATAGCTGAACATTTGTTTTTCAGAAACAAAATTACATCGTTGTTGTTTTTTGCACTGGCGTGTTATTTATTTTAAAGTTTTCGGTGAACTGACGTAGATGCAGAGAAATTATTATTATTATTATTGGGCAAAGAAGTCCAATACATAATAACAAAGATAAAAGGCCATGCTAATAAAATTACTATCGAAAAGTCTCAAAATCAGTTTTGATTTTTCTCAACACACATCAAACGAAACAGAATTTGAATTGATTTTATTTAAGACTTCAGGTTACAGTTGCTTATTCAACTAGATATAGTCTGTTAATTTTTTTTATAATGCTGCTAAATGAGAGGCTTTAATGTATGGCCTTCTTCTTCTGTTACATGGTTATGTTAAAATGCCTCATGGCGACGATTACATTTGTGTATCTGCTCTTGCTTACGGAGCTGAGGGCTGTTGCTTTGACTTATTGTCTACAAACAAAACAGAAAAGTAAAATGATTTGTTTTGTTACAACGTGTTTCGGTTGGTATGTGTCGATATATAAAACGTTTTCTTGCGTTTCGAATCAAAAACGTTTTGACTGCTCCGGTGTGTTTTCAGCCTAAATGAGTATTGAGTACATATAATTAATGTCGTTTTCGATTGGGTTTTTCACAGATGCTGCGCTCAGATTTCAGATTTTTCGTGCTGAATGGAAGACAAACGAGAATGATCTGCTTTTCTGCAATTGCATTAGTGTGTCATTTGACATCTTGTTCGTAAATGGAAATAAATAAAAAAATAATAAAAATAAATACAATTTTAAAACACTTTCTTTATTTTCTAAATATTGTGCTCAGTTTCTGATATTATTTTGATGAACCTACTGCGTTGAAATTTCGTATAAAATGTTTTGAACCGATATCGATACGACTCGCGATTGTACAACGATTGTATGGTGCATTTGCCGCTTAACACAGATATACATTTTATCTGTCAAATTATGTTCTACTTCCGGAACTACCAGATCCTGAAATGTCGAATAGGAACTATTGTTACTATTGTTGTTTGTGGTGATTAATTATGTTAATTGTTCTCAGATTAGATACTTGTTGGTGGCCGTGGAAAAAACGCAACTTTAAGTATTTTCTATTTTATTTTAAGTAACAAATGAACATTAATAGTTAAACATGTAATTTTAAGATTAACTGATAAACCATAAAAGGCAAAAAATGAATGTAAAAAAGGAAAAAAGAAAGAAACTAAAATTAAATTCTATTACTCCATCTTCTGCCACCAACTGCTTGATTTAAAAATTCGTTTGACATCTCAATATTGTCTCGTTCACCACGAATGGCTGCGTTCAGAAAATGATCATCAGCAACAGGCAGCGTTCAGAAATTATCATATTATTAAGCGTCAGCAACATTTCCCCCCTCCGGTGAATCAGCCGCTTCTGCTGTTGATTTACCAACCTTCGACCTACTGACATCCAAGACCGCCAACTTCGCTACGGGTCTCTCGTACACACCGGTTGCTGTCCTCACGGTAGCTCTTCTTACTTGGCCATCATGGGCCCGGATGACTCCAACTACTAAGCCTTTTGGCCAAGAACCTCTTGGCAGATTTTCATCGACGATTATGACGATGTCTCCTTCTTCAACGTTCTTAACATTCTGGAACCATTTCGTCCTCCGTGTCAATGTTGGTAGGTACTCACGTACCCACCGCTTCCAAAACAAGTCGGTCAGCTGCTGGCACTTTCTCCACTCCTTGCGCAGAATTAGGTCCTTATCGCAGAAAGCTCCTGGTGACTTGCTTCCGTTTGATGACCCCAACAGAAAATGGTTTGGTGTCATCGCTTCCACATCATCACAATCCACTGATACATGTGTGAGTGGTCGTGAATTGATGATACCTTCTATCTCTATCAGCATCGACTGCAGGGACTCATCCGTCAACCTCTGATTCCGCATTACTTCTTTCAAAACGTTTTTAACTGACCCGACGAGTCGCTCCCAAACACCTCCCATATGAGGTGCCGCGGGGGGGTTGAAATACCATCTAGTTTCTGAGGTTGTGAATCTCTCCTGGATCCTGTTTTGGTCGATTTGGTGAAATGCCTCCCTGAGTTCTCGTTCTGCTCCTTTCAGGTTACTACCGTTGTCGGAGTAAATCTCTCTTGGTACCCCTCGCCTTGCCATAAAGTTTCTGATACACATGATGCAAGAGTCGGTCGATAGTGTATGCGCCACCTCTAAATGAACAGCTCTCACCGTCAAGCAGGTGAAAAGCACTCCCCAACGTTTCACTGACCGCCTACCAACACTGGTCACAATCGGACCGAAGTAGTCCACCCCGACATAGCTGAATGGTCGAGTATACGCTGCAAGCCTAGCCTCTGGTAGTGGCGCCATCTCGGGCACTGCTGGTTCAGCTCGAATAATACGACACCGCTGGCATTTTCGACGAACTAATTTTACAAGAGGACGTAGGCCAGAGATCCAAAACCTTTGCTTCACTTCATTGACTACTGTTTCCTGGCACTTATGGTGAAATATGAGATGGTACATCCTTACAATCAGATATGATATATGATGATCCCTCGGTAATATGATTGGACGTTTGGTGCACTCGTCGATACACCAGGCGCTGTCGATTCTTCCTCTCATACGCAAGACTCTATGCTTATCTATATATGGAGACAATTTATATAGACAATTACCTTTTGACAGTGTTTTTCCATTAGATAATATTGCAATTTCGTCGCCATATTTCTCCGATTGCACCATCTGAAATAGCAACAGCTCAGCTCGTTGAAGTTCATTCATCGTCAGCACACCAACAACCGTAGAGATTCCTCGTACCTTTGCCTTCAAGTTATTAACGTATCGCAGCACCCATGCCACAGCGCGGTGCAAACGTGTCCATGATGAAAACCGGTCTACGTTCAACAAGGGCTCCTCCGTCAAAGGGAAATGTATCGCCAGAAGATACTTTGAGCGCAACTCTTCTTTGTAGCATTCAGTCTCCTCCGGTGCTGGCCATGTAGTTTCGTACTGGTAGAGAAAGTCTGGACCTACGAACCATCGAGCACCTTTATTGAAAGAAGGCACCTTTGCCCACTTTGTCGCCTCGTCGGCCACGTTCAACTTAGTTGGGATCCAATTCCAATCATCCAATCTCGTCTTCTGCAATATCTCCGCCACACGAAACATCACAAATGGCTTAAATTTCTTCGCATCAGAGCGCAACCAGCATATGACGTTCTTCGAATCGGTCCACATGTACTTCCGCTCAATAGTCAACCTATTTGCATGTGCTTTTGCTAATGAATTCGCCAGCCTAGATCCCATCAAAGCAGCCTGCAGCTCTAACCTTGGAATTGATATAGGTCTTAACGGTGCTACTTTACTTTTAGCACAAACAAGTGCACACCCGAAGCGGCCGTCTTCCATGAAGCGAAAATAAGCCACAGCAGCCATCGCGTCCTCGCTAGCATCGGTAAAGATGTGAAGTTGCACCTTTGCTCGCTTGCTAAATCCTTCAGGAAAGTAGCACCTCGGAATTTGCACCTCTTCCACCTTTGTCAGTAGCCTGCGCCAGCTCTCCCATCTTTCATGAAGTTCCGGGGGTAATTCGTCATCCCATCCTATTGCAGACTTCCATGCTTCCTGCTGCAACACCTTCAGTTTGACCAAGTAAAAGGCGAGAAAACCCAACGGGTCGAAGACGGACATGAGTACTCGAAGCAGCTCTCTCTTCGTTGGAATCCGGATCCCTCTCATAATGTCTTCCTGCATCTTTACGAACTGCAGCGAGAATCCAAGAATGTCTTCACTGGTGTTCCACCAAAGTCCCAAGACCTTCGTCGTGCATTTGTCTTCTATTAGGTTCTCCAGCATCTTATTTGCATTGCCGTCAGGTTCTTCCATTGCTCGCAGAACGTCCTTTGAGTTAGACAACCAGTTGCGAATATTAAACCCAGCTTTTGCGTGGACGAACTTCACGTCCTTCGCCAACTGGATTGCTTCCTCGATTGTTTCGACACTGTCTAACAAGTCGTCCACGTAATGGTGATTAATGATGGTGTCGGCAGCTCTTGGAAAGGTTTCAGCAAAGTCCCTTGCGTTGATGTTCTTAACATGCTGCGCAATACTTGGCGAACATGAAGCACCAAATGTTAGAACCATCATTACGTAGACTTCTGGTTGCCGGCTAGAAACACCATCCCGCCACAAAAAACGTTGACAATGCTGATCCTTTTCGCACACTTTAACTCGGTGGAACATTTCCTGAATATCTGCTGCTATCGCAATCCGATTAATTCGAAAGGCATAAAGAACATCTGTGAGAACTTTTAATTCGTCCGGACCCTTTAGAAGAACACTGTTTAAAGAAAATCCCTGTGTCGTAGCCGCTGCGTCCCATACCATTCGGATTTTTTCAGGCTTGTTCTGATTCCTCACTAAGAAAGTGGGCAAATACCAAACCCTTGGATGTTGTGTGTCGAGCTCTCGTTGATCCAGCTTACGAGCGTACCCCTTATCCACGAGATTCTTTATTTGATCGTTGACCACCCTCAATAGAGAAGGATCTCTCACAAACTTTTTCTCAAGGCACCTTAGCCTTTTGAGGGCCATTGGAAAACTATCCGGCATGGTGATATTGTCGTACCGCCACAACAATCCGCATACGAAAGCATCTTCTTGCCTGTGTACTGTTTCTTCCAAGATCTTCTTCGCGCGAACGTCCTCCGCTGTCTCACAACAAGCACTCTCGATCCCTTGCTCCTCTAACGTGTAATGTCGACGCAACAACTCTTCCAAATCCTGATCGCATTTGCAGGCTTTGATGTGATATACGCCACCATCCTTTACTCCATTCGCCTCGCCGCCACTCAAACACCAACCTAGTCTGGTTTTGATTGCGATTGGGTCGTTCCACTTTCCTTCCTTAGTCTGCAAGGCTAAAGTCAGCTTCTGGTTGTTCAGCCCTATCAGGATCCCACACTTTGCCTTCACGAACGTGGCCAATGGTACACCGCTCAAATGTGGATACTGACGCTGCACCTCCTCAGCTAGAACAGTCTGCCTCGGCAATGCCAAACGCTGCACTGTACGAACATCTTGAAGCCGGTACCTTCTATCGCGATCGTTTGTAGCAGCAGAAATCTCCATCGGTACAACCATAGATGACCCCTCATAGCGAACGGTGTCTGCAGTCCATTTAAGACATAATGGTTTGGCTGTTCCCTCGATGCCCAAAGATTTCACTATGTTCTGTTCCACAAGTGTCAGAGAAGAGCCGGTATCTAAAAATGCGTACGTTTCTAATGACTTTCCATCGCCATGAAGTACCACTGGTATAATCCTAAACACTGTATTTCCTCCATCACACCTTTGATGAGCGTTGCACGGTTTCACTGGGGCCGATGAGTTCGACTGCAACAATACATGTACAGAACCCTTCGCAGTACTTCGACATTTAAATCGTTTTCGATGTCCAAGACAACTCTCACATATGCCCTTGTCCTTCACCAGTTCACATCTTTTTGCAATTGGAAGTGTTTTGAACTTACCACAATCCAACAGCTTGTGATCTTCTTCACAAATGAAACAGCCGTTCCCCTTTGGTTGTGTTGTCTCAGACATTTGCATTTCAGTGTGAGCATGCAATCCCGCTTGTCTCTTTTCGTTTTTATTCTCAAATGTAGAAAACGTCATCACCGAACTAGCTGCTTCTGCCATCTTGTAGAGCCATTCGCCAAAGCGCACTAAATTCGGTTCCGTTGTACCACGATGCAACGCCCAGTTCATTCGAATAGACGCTGG
The DNA here is from genome assembly GCA_949775065.1 of Brachyopa scutellaris. Classification (NCBI taxonomy): domain Eukaryota; kingdom Metazoa; phylum Arthropoda; class Insecta; order Diptera; family Syrphidae; genus Brachyopa; species Brachyopa scutellaris. The sequence goes on from OX459113.1 coordinate 107,069,817, forward strand.
TAGCTTCTCCACAAGCTCCTGGAGTAGAACGGGGTTATTGAGGTGGCTCGTCAGCCCAGATGCCTCCATTGTTGCATACAAATTGCGCACCGACAGTGCATAGTTTACCAAAGTGTCTAGCCGATCAGCTTTCAGTGGGGGCTCTGACCGAATCCTAGACAATTGCATTTGCACAATGTACTCAGGACGCCCAAATCGCATACGGAGAGTAGAAATCACCTCATCTACCATAGATGGAAGTAGTAGACGTGCCCTAACTGTTTCCAACGCATTACCTTTCAATGCCCTTTGAAGACGCCACAAATTCTCCTCTTTGCTGAAGCCGCACATTCGTGTACTATTCTCAAAACTGCTGATGAATAATGGCCAGTCTTCTGGCCGCCCGGAGAAAAATGGCAACTCTTTGGATACTACCTGACGCGCCGAGATCTGATTCCTACTCAAGCCAAACTCAGGAACTTCAGCAACACATTCTAGAGGCCGATGCTGAGTGTGAACCACAGGATTTGTCTTGAGATCAATTGGAGCATTTTCAACACTCACTTGATCCACCCACGCCGATGTCCTGCGCCTCTCCGAACAGCTTTCTTCAATACAGTCGTCAGCTTCTTGTGCCAACAATTCGTATCGCTTTATGATATACTCCTTTTCCTTTTGTTGTTGTTCGACTATAAGCCGCATATCCAACTTCTTCTGCTCTTCAAGGCACTTCAGCTCCAATTCCAATCGTTTCTTGCTTTTGCCTGATGATGCAACACTCAGATTTGTTACTGAATGTGCCGTCACGCCAACGCTTTGATGATCACCTAGTCCTACGTGTGACAACCTATCGCCCATATTATCGACAGCTGCCACATTTCCACGAACCGTTTCATTAAGCCCAGCACACGTAACACACTCGAAGCTTCTATCTGCAACTGATGCATCCACTCCCACGCAGCTGTAATGATACCACCTGTGGCACACATCACATTGCACCATATCATCAATGCTGTTCGGTTTATTGCATTTGGCACAATCGCAATTCTTCGTCTGATTTGGATTGGACATTCTGCCTTTTTTCTTTGACGCCTTCCCCAATATATATATGTAATATAATTGCCAAGAAAAGGCAGCTCTAAAAGAATTTAATTTTAGAAATGTTGGTGGCCGTGGAAAAAACGCAACTTTAAGTATTTTCTATTTTATTTTAAGTAACAAATGAACATTAATAGTTAAACATGTAATTTTAAGATTAACTGATAAACCATAAAAGGCAAAAAATGAATGTAAAAAAGGAAAAAAGAAAGAAACTAAAATTAAATTCTATTACTCCATCTTCTGCCACCAACTGCTTGATTTAAAAATTCGTTTGACATCTCAATATTGTCTCGTTCACCACGAATGGCTGCGTTCAGAAAATGATCATCAGCAACAGGCAGCGTTCAGAAATTATCATATTATTAAGCGTCAGCAACAATACTAACTATACATTTTGAAATATTCGAAGAAGGCACTTTTTAAGATTTGAAATGAAAACAAAAATAACTTAAATATATGTTTGTTTTCCTCATTTAATTGGTATTTGAATTCATTGCTAGCTTTAAATATGTTCGTTTATCCTTTTGAATTATCTTTAACATAATGAAGCTTGCAATATAATGCTTTGAAACTCTAGAGCTAGTATACTATTTGTAAAACGGGAACGTGTCTGGCTTCAGTGCTTAAAACTTCGAAAACACACACATACGAATAAAAATTCACTTATATTACAACAATTTATAATAAAGTTATCAGCTGTGCATGGATATTTTATATTTTATTGGGTATTCAGAAATTTTGCGAAAAATTCCAAAATAATTGCTATCAAGCAAAACGAGTGTCATATAAATGAATTTTGCAGGTCTGGAAAAATTGTATAAAGCTGGAAATACACGATACAATCGTTGTACAACCGCGGTGTGTGAATTAAATTTTTTTTTTAAATCCGCTGGCTTGCGCGCACAAACATAGGTATGCGCATTCATGCCGGCCTCTGAATGGCAAGGAGTGCGCAAATTGTGTCGCTTACGTCATTTGTTTTGGTATGAATTTATTGACATTTATGAAAGTGCCAGAATTTGCCAGAATTGTGGTAAGTCCCAATCCCAATCCACACGTTGACTCATGAGTCGCGACTCACACGAGTACGAAAGAGAAGAACGATGAGAAAGAAAGCAAACTGCCCGGTGAGTCGCAGGCAGAATTTTCCGAAACTCTTTTTGACGTTTCTCTTTTTCTTGTTCGTTATTTTGCTATTTCGCTTCATTTCTTTTCGTTGCGCTTGAAAATTACGAAAGAATTGAATTTGACGAACACCAATTGATGTTTTAAATGATTATCCATATATGAAATACATCCAAACTTGTATAACAACTAGTACAGAGGCTCCATAGCTACTATTTTAGGAAAATTACAAAATGTAAGCAATATTATCTTTATATAACTAACGACTCATGAGTCAACGTGTGGATTGCGACTAAGTGAAGGGTAAGTCATATGAGGAGGAATAAATTTGCAAATCCAAAATTTGCGCATTCTTGCATGCCTTTGGATACCCACCTTTACGCTTCTGTGTATCCACTAATTGCACTAATTTTACTGCTGTCGAAGAAAAGAAGAAACAGATGTTGAGTTTTCGTTGTTAAACGTTTAATACTACGTTTACACCAAACGAAACCCCGAGGTTTCGGCAAATTCATCCAAATCTCCGAGGTTTCGCCATACATTTTCGAGCTTTCGAAATCTTCTTGAAATCTTTTTGAGTTCATCCGTCCGTGAGAGGTTGTCAAAGCGAACAAGTCTACAGCGTGAACTTCGGTTTATTTTGGTGTTCATTTATAGATGTCAAAATATTATATGCCAAAATAATTGTGGCCAATTGACAGGACACAGGTAAGTTTGCAAAAGAATATTTATTTTATATAATTTGTTAATCTTTTCAGGCAATAGGCAACGAAAAAATACAAAAAAAAGAACATTTTGGTCGCCAACTGAGGAATGTCAACAAACAATTGTTTGCCTAGAGATGGGCAATTGCGAATAAAAACAATCGAATAATTCGATTGTTCTCCGCTCTCTGTCTCTTTTATATTTTTCCATATTTTATCCGTTTCTCTTATATTTGTATACTCTGAATGAGTCAAATAAAAGAAAATCGGATCTATTTTCAATTTCAATAACATTTACAAAACATTTTGACAGGCGGTACGCGGTCAACGTAGCTTGCTGCGGTACAAAATTGTAAACCACCTCAGTGTGTGCACCTATATTTACGGCAATAGTATTTCATACCATTATATCGCTACCGCGTAACGAACCGATGTGTGAGCTCTTTTAGTTGACAGGAGTCGATTGTTTTGGGGGATAGTTCGATTGTAAATGAGGTTATTAAACTTAAATTGAAACTGAAGAAAATCTTTTTACTTTAAATATCAAATTGCATGCGTTCAGATTTCAGATCCAAATTCAAAAGTCACACTGGTACCACGATGAATAAATTGAGACATACATTTCTACAATCGACCAATTAGTATACTCGCCTAGTAAAATAAATTTTCTGAAATACGATTTGATAGTTATTCGATTGTTTTCGGCTAACACCGAATTGTCTTTTTATTCGATTATGAAATCGCCCATCCCTAGTTTTGCCAGCCACTTCAAAATTGACAGCTGAAACCTCTTCAACTCGGTGTAAACAGGTTACCGATGTTTCGGTGAATGTTAATCGAAATCTCGAGGTTTCGGCTCGGTGTAAACGTACTATAAGAACTTTACAAATACAAACTGCGGATATTGCATTCTGTTTTATTTAAGTAATAAAGGTATTCTTAACTACTGAGGAAAATGAAGCGTTTATAATAAATAATATTAAAATGAATATGTAATCCTATCCACACAAAGAAATGTCTATAAAGATCTAGAAATGAATCAAAGATCCACAATTAAAGGCTACTTTATATAATAATGTTTGAAATCAAACAAGCATCGGAATCTCATTCCTGCGTACTGTACCAAATGTGTGTATCAACCTTAGGGATTACGAAATTACCTTGGAAGGGTAATTTCTCGATTCACATTTCGAACTCAATTTTTATATAAATTTCAACATGCGCCCATCCACAATTACCTCGTGCTGTCCAAATTCATACAATATATTCATTTTCCACTTTACTATGTTTATGCATTTGCTAATTAATTAGTTAAAATGGTATATATAAATGATTTTCAAATCTCCCGCCCAAGAATTACCCTCGGCCATCTTTTTTATTTCCCTTCAAAATTTCCCATTGGATTTTTTTCACCACATCAAGCTCACCCTGTCAGCTGTTTGTCTGTAAAAAAAAATCCCTGGCGAAAGTACAATTCGTGAACGCCATCATCATTCTTAATTTTTTTTTCTTCGCTTTTGGACCGTACGAAAAGTGTGAACGTCGGACGAGACGACGAAAACCTCAAAAGGTACGCCATTATTGTGTGCGAGGAACAAAGAAGACAGAATTTTCTTCTGCTTCTTTTCTTTTCAAAAAGAAATCTCCAAAAATTAATATTTGAGTTCGCTGTAATTTGTAGATAATATAATTCAATTCCGAATGGTGAACACAAATTTCACAATTTACATTGGAAAACGAATTCCTTCCTAAGTCGAGTTTCGAGTTCTCTATTTTTTTCCTGAGTTTTCTTTTTGTATTTTACATCACGCAGTGAGTTGAAGAAACGTTTTCTTTTTGTTTTTTTTTTTTTGGTTTTATTCTGTGAAGTGGAAAGCAGCATCAAAGCAATAACGCAGAAAACGAAGAAAAAGACATTTTGGCCAAAATGACCAGTGGTGGAATGCCCGAATTGGGCTCAAAAATAAGCCTCATTTCAAAGGCGGACATTAGATATGAGGGCCGACTGTATACCGTCGATCCAAACGAGTGTACAATTGCATTATCGAGCGGTAAGTTTTTTTTTTTTGTATTTTGCTTTCATATATGTATGTTAATGTTTACATAGGTATATGTACACACGTCTGTGTACATATATTTATCATTTTTATGTTTTTATTTCTAAACGCATTTTGCAAATGTAAAAAAGTTTGGACAAAAAAATGCGCAACGTTGCATGAAGAGTTGATTCACCGAAAAAACGAGTCTAAAACCATTGTGGTGGGCTCCTTCTTGTGAATTCTCTTCTGGTGTTGTAGATACTACAACAAGTGGCCCACTTTTGGCGACTTGGTTGGCGCATAATTTTTATGCTTCCATTTTATTCTGTTAATGCGAAATATCCCGCCGTTCTCATCTCGTGAACGTGAAAAGTATAACCACATTCTTCTGTGGGGGAGTGCAAATCGAAGAATTGCTGTAAAATTAAGCGGTTTCTCTTTTCCAATCCCGTTACGGAACAAATGAGTAATCACACTAAAGCCACCATTGTTGTGCCTGCCGTGCCGGCGATAGTTGTCCATGTGACGATGGTTAAACGTGTTTCAGTATGTTACCACAAAAGCGAAAAGAAAAACTGCTTCCATATGGAAACGCCGTGGCAGTACAGTATATTTTTTTTTTCTCCATTAAGGGATAGCATTGAAATAGCAGTGAAGTTAGGGTACACGCAACGCATATCCACTGAAACTGAATATTTTGTCAGGTTATCGATAAGAATCTCGTTCCACACTACTCGCACACACCACTGATTATACAAAAAGTGTAATCATCTTGTTTGTTTTCAACAATTTGTTTTGCTCATCACTCGTCAAGGGGAGGAGTGGGTGGAGGAATAACTGCGCAGTTGCTAGTGAGTCGAGGGATTTTACCATTATTGGGTGATTTTCTTTCCCAATCTTTGGATTTTATCTCCTGTAGGTACTAAAAAAAAAGTAATACATATACATAGTAAAATACGCACCCGGTAGTGAGATATGTTTGGTGTGTACAACTATATGTTGTAAATATGTAGATTCTATATGTAGGTACTGCAGCTAAATCTTAAAAGAAACAAGGAGAAATAGAATTTGTGACCATCCGTCTACTATTAGTCTTGATTACGGACTTTTGTACCAAATAGATTCTTTGTGGAGCCGGCCGGTGTACGCAAAGAGGTTTGTATTTTAAGCTAAATACATACATATGTAGGTACATATATACATATTGTATGTAATGAAAATAAAGTGGAACAAGCTTTTTTTTTTTTGTGTTTTAATTTTCTTACAAATTTAACCGAAAAAATTACTGTTTTCTATGGGTCACTATCTTTAAACAACCCCACTCCACTGGGTTGCTTTTTTCATAATTTTTCCATAGCCAAATTAATTGACCAAATTATTAATCCATATCTAAACCATATCATTGGGCCATAGCATGCTTTGACACTTAAGTGTTTCGTTTTTCCAATTTATATACGGAACACTGAAAAAGGGTTCGTGGTTATGGTTTATGCTAGATATCAAAATATGTAGGGGAAGCAGCAGGAAAAATACAATTCCTACATAAATAAAAGTTAACTATCTACATATAGCTGCGGTCAAAAAAATAGCACTACGCAGTACAATGACAAAAAAGAGTTTAGGTACACCTCAGCATCAATCGAGTTGCTGCTGTAAAAAAATATATAATTTGAAGCTAATCTAGAAACAGTTTTTCTTGGCAAAAACTAATCCAATTTAATCTACGAAAATAGTATTTAGAAAGTATTTTCACCACATGAGGCAATTTGTTGCCGGTCAAAAAATAGCACCCTCAACAATTTACAGTCAAAATAGAAATACGAAATGGTTTTCAAAGCAAAAACTGTTTCTCATTTAATAAGTACTTAATTTTTATTATAATTAATAATTTGTTGCATGTCCTTTATTCCAAATAACTGCCTTACAACATCGAGGCATTGAATCAACCAATGACTGACATCTCACCAAAGGAATGGCATACCAACAGCGTCGAATGGTATCCCAAAGTTCGTTTACGTTGCTTGGATGCTCTACTGATACACCTTTCTTGACGTCGGCCCACAAATTTTCCAGTGGATTTAAGCCTGGAGATTGAGGCGGCCATACTATGACATCTACCGTATTTTCTTGAAACCATCCTTTAGCTTTTTAGCTGGAATGTTTGGGGTCGTTGTCTTGTTGGAAGACCCATACCAACGGAAACATAATTTCTTCCATGATTTTTACATAAAGTTGTTGGTCCAGTACAGATTTAATCCAATATATTGGACCAACACCATGGTATGAAAAACATCCCTATACCATTATACTACAACCGCCGTGTTTGACGGTTTGTATGGTGAACGTTGGTTTAAATTCTGTGTTTGGGGGTCTTCTAACAAAACAACGAGATCCAACACCACCAAAAAGGACAAGTTTACTTTCGTCAGACCACAGAACATTCCTCCACCTCTGAACTGGCCAATCAGTATAGTTTCCTGCGAACTGTAATATCTTCTTAACATGATATGGTCTTAGAAACGGGTCCTTTCTTGGTCTGCGGGCTTTCAAAACTCCCTTCCTCAATCTTCGATGAATAGTTTCAACGCTTGCTGATACATCCAATTCCGTTTTCATTTCAACAGCTGACTTAAACGGTTCCTTTCTGGAGAGCCTGAGCAAACGTTTTACTAAGTGCGGTGACATTGATGACTTTCTACCGCGTGTTTCGGATTTCGGCTGGTGTTGAATTGCGTTACGAATCATTTTGTTTGAATAACCAACAATTTTTCTAGTTTCTGCATATGTTTTACCATCAGAAATTAAGCTTTTGATGAAATTTCTTTTTTCTGGGGTACAGTGCTTTCCACGGCCCATAACTAAAAAAAGTAATAGCAATTGTTTTGTTTTTCTGAAGAAGAAATATGTATTACTCAATAAATTTATCTAATCAAAACGATTATCTCAGTATTTTATAAGAAAGTAGTTATTTTTTTGCGACTGCCTCTTTTGGTGCTATTATTTTGACTGCATAACCGAGACTTTGTTATTGAAAACTTGCAGTTGATTTCATTTACCGTTATCATTTTGAATAGATTAACTACAGAGCAGAGAGCACACTCTGGGTAATAATATTTAACAGTAAACTGTGAAAAAGAATTCGAGATATAAAAATATTTCATATGGATGCTGATTATACTCTCGCAGTGCTATTTTTTTTTGACCACAGCTGTACATATCGATTAGCCGCCACCAGACTTACATATATGCGAATTGTCAGTATTATTGTACGAATTATTCAAACATACAAATTATGTATGTACTTATGTTATCCAGTATTGTTCGAAACGTAAGCAACTTTTTCCTCTGAATTATTCAAAGTCGAATATTTATGTATTAATTCTTTTTAATTTAACATTAAGTACTGGGATAGATATAGTAAAAACAAAAATCCAAAATCAATTCATTTAAAGTAAATAAAAAATTAAATACAAATTCATCTCAAAATACAGCTGTTCGAAACCTAAGCAACTTTTAATATTCATTGTGATAACCCTTATTTCTGATTACCTTCGCACATCTACGGGGCTTAGATTCAATTTGGTTTTTAATTGTGGACGCTGGTATCAATTTCCATTTCATTTTCTAACGTCATGAGCTAATCCCAATTTTTGAAGCTCTGAGTCCCAACTCTACGCTTTAAGATGCCAAATAGATTTTCAATGGGATTCAAGTCCGGGGATCGGGGCGGCCACTCCAAAACTTGTATCCCATTGGTTGATAACCACTCTTTGACCACTTTCGATAAATGCTCCGGGTAATTTTGGTGTTGAAACGCCCATCGAAGTGGCATGTTTCATTCGGCGTATGGTAACATTTGCTCATTGAAGTTGTCTCTATAGACAAATCGATCTATTAATTTTTTTTTTTAAATAGTCTCAAGTCCAAACGCTAAACAGCAGGTCCATACCATTACTCTTCCCCTCCATGCTTTACTGTGCCTTTGCAATACCTAGGATTCAGCTTTTGACCCTTTCCTTTATGAACGTGACAGATACCATCTGAGTTAAACAAGTTGAACTTCGATTCATCACTAAAAAGAACAGTATTCCAATTGCCTAGGGACTAATTTATAAGTGCTTTTGCTAAATCTAATCCTACAAATATATAAAATTAATATTCTAGAGTTCTAGACAGCAAATTGAATTTCTTTTAAATAGACCTATATTTTTAAATGCTTTTTTGCTCATAATCACCCCTATTCTGGAACCCGTCGGATCTGAGATTCACTTCACTAGTTAGATCCACGTGAACGTGTTCACTGAATCACAGAATCCGTCGGATGAACTATCTTACCGACACGTAGGTTTATTCTTTCGAACACAGTTGTCTTGCATTGTTGACAGGAAATTTTAATAATAGGTTAAATTAACCAAAATTGATACTGTGGGTCTATAACACTTCATTTGTTTTAAAACATTGTGCAATAAAAAAAAAATTAATCGAAATTAAGAGCCTTGTTCAGCACTGTTTAATCATTCATGTATACCACACAACAACCAGATCCTCACTGAAGTAGTTGCGAATGTCAAATGTATGGGGAGATTCGATCCGGTCGTTTTGAAAAATCAAGTGAATCGAATTCATATTTATCGGCCGATATCGAATCGTTGTAGTGTGCGCACTCTCATATATTTTCATACATTATTAAGAGCCCGACTAAACTGTCGGCCGACAGAAAGTCTGTAGTGTGCGGGGGCTCTTAATGTATTATTATATAGATGTAGTAAATAGGATCTGGAACAAACGCTCAAAATAAACCAGCGCAGTGTTTGGGGCTCATAGAACCACCAGTATGCCAAAGTAAACCCCAATAGATCATACCCAATATACCCCACAACTATTTAAAGACCCAAGATCACGAACTTATAGCTAATTTAAAATAAAAGTCAAGTTCATATTTAAAATTTTGGCAGTATAGCAAGAACCATTGTACTGTTGAAAAATGAATCTGCAAGTGTCACTAAAATGCTCTAGCGCGGATTGGCTCTAATTCGTTTTCTACGACTCTAGATAAACTGCTGCAGTGACTTTCGATTCTAAAAATATCATTCTACATTTTTCATCTCCAGAGAAGCATCCCCAGATCATCACACCTTCAGTTTTGGGGGCCATCCGTAAGAGGTATTCAGAGCTCAGTCTTTCTTTTGGTTCTCTTCGCGTAGGAATACTACCATCTCTAACATGCAGCTTAAACTTGGATCCGTCGGAAAGATACAATTCTTCCACAAGTTTTGAGTCCAATTAAGATAATCCTGAGCCCAAAGTGCGCACTGTTGTGTAGTAATAAGTGCGTTGGACTACTACGCATAGATGCCCGGGTTCAATCCCAGTAAACATCTAAAAGTATTTTTCACGGTGCCACCACTATCAAGTGTCTGAAAAGCATTCAAAGAGTATCATTTGTCACTAGGAGCTTCTCAACTCCCGTTCAGAGTCGGCAAAAAACTGTAGGTCCATTCCATTCGTGCAAAAATGTAACACGCACACACAAATGGTTGCAAGAAGCAGGCCCTGGTTCACCCCGAACTAAAGCGCCACCTAAAGAAGAAAAAAGAGCCCAAAGTAATCATTTTTCTCTGACTCGAAGGACAAAGAAATGCTAGTTAAAGTATCAAGAAGAGTGTTGGGGTTTTTCAGGTTTGATTTCTACTTTTATGTTCAAAAGAGAATTTGAAAACTCTTTTTAGGGTGCATTTGGAAATCCGAAAACTAGTTTATCGCATACATATTTGAATTAGTATAGAAAAACCCCTATTAGCGCATACATATCTACCAACAATTTAAAACTAAAAGAAAGACATAAATTTAGAATCGATTTGAGAGCCCTTGATACTTATTGGCCTACTCGCCTCTATATACAGAAGTCAGAAGTGAATTTTAAGTAGATTTCCCAAATAGAACAGATAAAAACCTCTGATTTCAACGTTCCAATTCTATTTTACATACATATATGTACTTGTACATATTAAGCTGATACTTTCTTTTTTTTACTTCTATTTGTTCCTTCTAAAATCCAATACATATATCCATTATAATAATTATTATTTTTCTCTTTTGTTTCAGTTCGTTCCTTTGGCACCGAAGATCGTGAAACCCAGTTCCAAATTGCACCGCAAAGTCAGATCTACGATTACATTCTATTCCGTGGCTCCGATATCAAGGATATACGTGTAGTCAACAATGGCATGCCACATCCCAATGATCCGGCTATTATGCAAGTGCAATTACCCAATGGACAACAGTTGATGCCTCATTTCCCAATGCAAGCAATGAGTCAATCGATGGGTAATTATGGAAATCCATTTGGAGCAATGGGTGGCCTTGGTGGAATTGGTTCATCGTCGGCAACGGCGACAGGATTGGCGCCCGGTTCGTTTATGCTCAACAAACCGCCGAAACAACCAAGTGAGTTAAACGACGCCATCCCTCAAGAATTTAGTTTAAATGCGATAAACAATTCATCAACGGCTGCTCCTCCTAATGCTCCCTCGACCTCCGTGGCTGAACACAAAGACCAAGGTGTGATGGTAATTCTTTGGCGTATTTTAGCACACACGAAAAATACACAGAAATTCAATTGTTTAATTTTTTTTTTTTTTTACATTTTTATATAAAAAAAAACATAAACACAAAAAAACACAACACATACTTAACGATTGCGCTTTGCATTTGTTTAAATATTTTTTTTTAATCTATTATTATAATTTTATTGCATGAGCTTTTAAATTTCAATTATATAATTAATTTTGCCTGCTTTAAGGAACATTGAATTGAACAATTTGGTGACTCGATACTTGATCATGCACATACACATAGAACAATTGAAAAAGAAAAAAAATAGAAAAAAAACTTTCGCGGGAAGAGCACTTTTAAATCGGTGCCGAAATTGTCCATGAATCCTTGGTCTGCAGTGTCTGCTATACAGATGAAATGTTTCCCTGTACAGATGTCTCGTATTTTGTTTTTTTGTTTTGTTTCATCTGTTTATTGTGTATGCCTTCAAGTAAAAAGTAGTAAAAGTGCGTTTGAGATTCGAACATTTAACTAGTATTTTTTAAAAGTGACAAATGGTATTACATATTTCTGTGGCTCCTCAATAGGCGGCCATCATTTGTTTTAGCTTATGTAGAAGTCATCTCTTGGAATTGGAAAACTGTGAAAATGCTAACGTGTGTGATAATATAGTTTTATGTTGCTATGGGATGGGTTCATGTGTTAATTCTGCGCGGACGTTATGAGTAAAACCTACCAAGTGAATTATAGAGGAATATCAATACAAAACGAGGGTGAAGTAGTAGACTTTGTTCGGGATAATAGATGAATATACGATACAATATACATCTACTATCCCGAATTATAACACCAAAAATGGTAGTTTTGGAAATCAATTCTCTGAATTTTATTACAAGATATAGTCAATAAACAGGACCATTAGGTCGATGAATAATACCGTAATGTCTGCTAACTTTTCGTGGTCACACATGACCAAAAGCATTGAATTCTTCAAAGATGGAGAAACTTCAGTGCAACAAATAATCAAAACACAAAAAAATGTCTACTGACTAAAATTGTTCTGTTTTTTTTTTTTTTTTTTTTTTTTTTTTTTTTTTTTTTTTTTTTTTTTTTTTTTTTTTACAGTTTTTACAATATTGTCAGTACAGGGAAGATAGGGCGTTATAAATTAATATACATAATACATAAATCTGTCCCTCTTTTAAGCTCTCACTGGGTTACCATGGTATGTACGAAAAATCACCGCAAATCGCAGAGCAATACCCATACATAGGGCTACCATCTGCTGATTTGAAAACAACACAATTTGTTGAACGAAAAAAAGATAATTGTGTACAAAGTGGACAACACCTCGATGTTGATGAAATTTTGGTACGTTCTAAAGGGCATGTTTTCGATTATTTTGGTGTATCAATGTTATATGCGAATTTGTGGTAAACTTCAAAAACAAAACCTGTGTAAGTCAGTGCTTTGGTTTTTATTTCAGTGGCGATTTCTCTAATTGAGTGCCGTGAAGACATGTACAGGCACCAGTGTTTTAAAAAAGCTCCCCCTCTAAGGCCTATACTGACAATTCGGTTTGGACAGACTATAGTTACCCAAAGAAATTTGAACATTGTTTCTCTCTCGTTGTTGGCTCTCATAAGGTTTGTTTGATGTGCGCACTGGAAACGCACTAATGCGTTCGATGCCAGTCTGTGCTGCACTGAAAATGCTGCCCTGGGTTTTGTTGTCGACACTGGTTCTGCTTGTTTTTTTTTGTGTTGGTGATAGATTGCTTAGTAAAACAACGAACTAAAAAAGTGCATAAATATACGAAAATTAACAAAATCTGGTTTATGTTAAGTTTTCAATGCATAACAGTTATAAGGGCAAGCTATTTTCGTTCGATGAAATGGGGGTTGCACGGGGTTTTTGGACAACCATGAAAATATGATACACTGACACGACAGCGAACAAAGCTATTGTTGCAACTTTTTGGGGTTAACAAACACGTTTTTTTTTTTTTTAAATTTACAGGAATTAATACGACTTTTTAAATCCAAACAGATCTATTTTAAGTTCTATCAATGTTCTGCTACGCCTGTTTGATCGTCTGGGTCTCTCAATAGTTTCACGGACAACTGATTTTCGGAGCAATTTTAAAAGAGCTGCGTTTTCAAAATAGTCGAGTCTGTACGTTATAATTCATGCCTGGGTCCACCACGAACTGTAGCGCCTTCGCAAGAAGAATTTCGTTATTATTTTGGTTAGGTTTTCTCTGAAGCCACGAAGATAAAAGTGAACTGCCCTCTTGATATTTGAATACAATTAAGATTTAGTAGGAACTCAGAGACATAATAAAACCCGACTGGAGTTTCTGGTCTAATTTATTAGAACAATGTACCAATAATTTAAGTTTGATAGGTTTTTAAAAGTATTTTCATTTTATTAGAAGTGTCATTGCATGCTGCGATGCTTACTAATTTTTTTCTTAAAGCTTTGTGAACTTCAGTTAAAGTCTGTTAGCCAGGACATATTTTGCTTTATTATTCCCTATTGTATTATTCCCAATTGTATTTAAAAAGCTATATATATGTCAACTAAATTCCATCTAATGAACAACTAATTGTGATCTCCTTGAATTCCCATTTCCTTACGTCCTAAGTCTTCTTTAGTGCAGAAAACCAGTATTTGTTTAAGTTTGTTACTGGCTATGTTTTTTTGTTCGTGAAGTTGATACGTTCAACGTATTTTTAAATTAATTAATTATTAATTGTTTTTGTTTCGTCCTCCACCCCTCATCATACAGTTCCACATGTCAACATTTTTCTGTTCGATGTTTTGTTATGAACCTGAGAGCGCTCAACCAGTCCCCTGACTTTTGTTTCCCATTTTTTATTTAATTCAATTATTATTATTTTTTGTAATTTGTGTGTATAATTAATATATATTCCACCCAACCCCCCAATTAATTCCATTGAACTATGCAAACGCTCAATTTCAATGTTACATAGGTGCCGTCTTCGATTTGTTTACTAGTGCATCTCGGTCGACAACACCGATTAGTTTAATATCAAGGAAGAGTCCCTCTGCCGATATGGCCGTCCAGGTGAACCAACAACAACAACAACAACACAATAATAATGCTGGTAATCGTGATGCTGGACATAAGCGACAAAACCATCAGCAAAGAGGCCCCAACAACAATAACACTGGCAATGGAAATGGTAGTGGCGGTGGGGGCGGCAACAACGGTGGCGGTGGTGGTGGTAGTGGTTATTTTCAAAGAGACCGACGCGATTCTGGTCGGCTAGACACCCAACATAATAACTACAATAACCACGAAACCCGAAACCATTACAACAATCAACGAAATCAAAATCAAAACCAGAATAATCGGGGCTGGACAATGAATCGCGGAAACAACAATAACAACAACAACATGAGGAATCGTGGTCGTGGACGCCTACCGAATCAGGTAAGGAAATAAAGCACTAAATGCTTGAAACTTTATCTAATTATATATGCATATGTGTTCTCTTTTTTTATGAAGGGATTCAGGCAAATGAGCGGTAATCCGAGTAAAAATAATCGTCCCAAGAATACAATCAAGTTTGAGCAAGACTTTGACTTTGAACAGGCTAACAATAAGTTCGAAGAACTTCGTTCACAGTTATCAAAACTTAAGGTGGGCGACGAACCCAAAACTGAGCAGGTATTTTGTTTTGTTTGATTTGGCTTTTTTTTTGTTTTATGTTTCATATTACCCTTGCATTCAGAACAGATCCATAACTTTGTCTTTGTAATATTAAACTTGGTATTTCTAGGATTGTTAAATTTTTGCCTTAAATACTGCATATTATGCGAGTTTTAAATGTTTTTTTTTAAATAAAGTGCAAAAGCAAATCATTTTTTGACCACTACCGTAAGTAAAAGTCATTCATTGCCTTAATAACTTTAACAACGAGAATATAAAGTACACTCACATACGCTGAATTTAAAGATGTTAATGCATTTTTTCGAACCGTTGAAACTGTTTTTAGCATACCACCATTGTCTAACAAATATCCTAAACAGTGCCTTGAGGTTTTCCTCTAGATAATTCATGGTTCAAGGTCAAACAATCGCCATGTTCATGTCCGTTCTTCTGATACATTTTGAAGACCCCTCTGCCAGCGTCATGGACATCGTGAGAGTCAAAGTGGTTGCTTTCTCTATCTGATCTCATTTGCAGATTTTCAATTTAAATTTGTTTTTAACCGCTTCGCTGTTTCATTTTTCTTTTTTGCAACAAATCAAGACATCTATTTACAAGGCAAACACATCGATTAAAAATTCTTAATCATCCCATTTCCATCGTTTCCCACTAATCTAAATTGAATTGCGACATTGTGTTTGAATTAATTTCCCCCACCAATTTTCGTTAATTACATTTATTTTAATATTTCCCATACGAGAATTTAATTAATTTTTGTTTTTTTTTTGTCCATTATTAAAAAAAAAAATCAAAATTATATACAATATCCCCCAACTTCGTCTTCGATCACTTGTTCCTTGTTTCAAGTGTTCTTCTCCAACTTCGCAGATCAACGGTGAAACAGATAAAAAAGATGATTCTGGCAATGAGACTGGAGCTGGCGAACACGAACCCGAAGATGAGGAGATTACCGTCGGCTATGACAAGACAAAATCATTTTTCGATAATATCTCATGTGAGGCAGCACAAGATCGTACGAAAAATAAGAAAAACGATTGGCGTCAAGAGCGCAAGCTAAATAGTGAGACTTTTGGTGTTTCATCGACAAGACGTGGAAGGTATTGAAATTTGTACACAACACTAGCCTTATGAGTTTGCTATATTACTTTTTGTTTTAGCTATCGCGGGCGAGGAAGCTATTATTCTCGCAATATGAACAACTATGGTGGATATAACCGAGGTTATAGGGGAGGAAACTACAATAATAGGAATCGCAACAATAACAACAATAGAATGGGACAACAAAATAGCCAAACTCTTCCACAAAAGAACCAAAACTTGCAGCAGCCACAAAGCCAACCGCAAACCCAGAAACCACAGGAAAATAACACACAGCCGCAAGTGGCGGCTGTAACTGCAGGTGAATAATAATGATCTAATATGGCGTATTGCTATTATAATGTTTATTTATTAATTTACTGCGAGTCTCTGCTTTTTATCCTTATTGATCCGCGGTTCACTTGGACATAACATTAGCTTATTCTTTGCAAACGTTACAATTTATTTACTCTTTTTTTGTAGATACCATCTGTTGCAATGATATAATAAGAAGGTTTCATACAAGCCTCTACTCCGCTCAGATCCCTTTTCCTTGACATAAAAAAATCCTTTGTCTACGCTCATGTCGGGATAGGAAAATGTTTAATGGAGATCGCAACCGATTAAACATATTTTCTAGTCTGTCATCTCTGTCTGGATCTTCGGCCTGACATCTACATATGTCTGGAACTGACACTTTCTTTGAAGCTTTTCGTTCGATTGAAGATTTTGATATATGTATGCGGCTATTTTCAAGAGATAGTTTTGCATATCATTGCATTGCGGCATCGACATCTCTTCGCTGTGAACTGAACTCAAATGAAATGGCAAGACATGAAATGCCATCCACCCAAAATTTGACGTTCGTTTCGCCATCTTGTTTTTCTGCTTGCCGACATGAATAATAGGTCTGTTTGGTAACCCACGAATTCGTACATATTTGTAAGATTCTTACGAATTTCGTGTTTGTTAACCCAAAATATTTGTAAAGGAGAGAGCCAAATGACAGTTCAAAAAATTTCCCCTCCACTGAGAGTGTACACAAACTTACGCAAACTTACGCGGTCTTTTTCTTCGCGTAGTTTCATCGATTCTTTAAACTAGCTATTCTGACAATTGTGAAATGTCATAATCTTCATTGTTAGTGGAAAACAAAAACAAATTTGGAGGTTTTACGAAAACGCGTTTGTTTACTTTGCTTACGAATTTTCCACTGCTGAGAGGATGTTCCCCCACTTTTCAAATTATTTTATTATTTGAGAGCGAGTGACGACTTCCACAGAAAAGATACCAAACAGACCTAATGTCTCGTGGAGACGCCCTGTTATGGATGGGTCTTTTTGCTTTTGTCTTTCTCGTATAAATATTTACAGCCTAACATTAGTTCATTTCCGCTTCATAAAATATAACAAAATTAATTTATCCCCCATTCCTCTATAAGCATGCATAGATGGCCAACAATTTATAGTTGCCTTTACCGATAGTTTAAACTCCATAGACATGCCATGCCGCCTATGATGTTTGGATCCTTTCACGCATAATGCGAAAAACAAAAAGGAAATGAGAAGGCACGACCATTGCGAACTGTATGGCGCCATATTTTTTTTTCTATTATCGAAAACCAGGCATCCTATCTTTGTTGCTTTGTTCTTGTAATAATAACGTGTTTTTTTTTTTTGTATATTTTATGTATGTATGTATGTGGTTATTATCACTTGGTAGTTATTTAATGTATATAAATATGTATATTTTAAATGCAGCCAAAAAGACCACCGACGGTGATAGACGGAAATTGTCGGATACGTTCTTTGACCATTAACAATAGCAATAAGAAAATTTAAAAAGTTCACAAAGTAAATATTCTAATTTCTACATGTTCATAAATTATATACTCTTCTCTATCCGATTGTACTTAGTACCTTATGCAATTTTGTTTTTTCTTCCAGGCCAATAATACAAAGTGAATAACACAAAAAGAGAGTAAAAAAAAAAACACACTTTTTTTAATCTGCTGACGTCGTCCTTCCCCCCTCCCACATATACGAACTAAAGATACAAAGAGATATATTTAATAAAAAAGAAGAAGAAAAGATGGTAAAAAGTAGGAAACTAAAGAAAGAACGCGTGTACACAGAAAATTGTAAGAAAAAAAAAATTGTATTTATAGTTTTTTTTTTAGATAATTTTTTTTCTGATTATAACTCTCAATTATTTAAAAAAAAAAAAAAAATGTGTGGATACAATTACGATAATGCGATTTATATGTAAAATTATATTTAGAAATTAAAATTGAAATTAAAACAAAAGCAGCAGATTCTATATAGAAAATACGCAAAAGTCGGAAATTCGCGAAATGAAGAATATATATATTTTTTAATAACAAAAATAAAAATGTAACGGGGGGAAAAGCTCTAAAGAGTGTTGAGAAATTTTCAAATTAGTTAAACACGCACGCAAGTAATTTACAATTAGTCATGAATATTATCTATATAAATGAATAATTGCGCGAAAAAACATTAACAAGTTATCATAAACAATGATTAGATATAATTAAAAAGAAGAAGAAAAAAGAATAAAACATTTAAAAGAAATACAAATAATACAAAAAACTTTTTACCACGAAATATAATAATAATAAAACAATGTTTAAACAAAAACTAGAGCGAGAGAGAGAGAAATTTACATATACACATAAGAAATAATAATTACATATTAAGGAGAAATAAAAAAAGAGAACGAAAAAGAACTCAAGAAAGCAAACCTAATCGCGGGGGGTATAAGAGAATCAAATATGTAAATTTGAAAGCACGAAATGATTTATCTAATTTTTTCTTGAGTAAAAGAAAAAAATTCGCTCACTGCCTCGAAGAAACACACGGGTATACACACAGACACAAAAATAAGAAAATTGATTAAAAAAAACAAAGAAAACAGCGAACAAGAAATTGATTTCATGCATTAAGAGTTAAAATAAAAATGATAAAATAAT
This sequence comes from Brachyopa scutellaris, assembly GCA_949775065.1. Taxonomy (NCBI): domain Eukaryota; kingdom Metazoa; phylum Arthropoda; class Insecta; order Diptera; family Syrphidae; genus Brachyopa; species Brachyopa scutellaris. The sequence continues at coordinate 107,089,086 of OX459113.1, forward strand.
AAATCAGACTGTGCGCGCGCGAAATAGCAAGTATGTAGTATATTTTATATTAATTAAAAAGGAAAGTAAATTATTCTCTTTTATTACCAAATATTATAAAACATACACACACACACACACAATAGGTTTTTTTTTTCACCCACACGAAAAATATAGATTTCACTTATTTAGATTTATTTAAAAAGAACTTAAAGAGAACTCAAATTCAACTTTTTTCTTGTTTTAATTTTCCCTCAAAATAAATCTATTACTATTAACTATTATATTATCTGAATTAGAGTGAACAATGAAGCATGTAAACATAGAAACAAAAAAGTAATAAAAATGGCCTAGCTCGCAGAGTTTCTCGAGTTTGTTTTTTCCTCTAGTTGTAACCCCCCCGATGTGTTAAAAATTGTGTGTGATGCATTTTCTATGGTTTACACAACAAATAAAATTATTCTATATTTTTCTTTTTAATAAATTGGCAATTAATAAATGAAATTTTGTATACAAAATATACATACACAATTGTTTTTATTTATTACTATGTATTTTGTTGTTATTGAATTCCGCGCACTTTTCTGATAAAAAAACAAAAAAATAACGAAACCTCAAAAAGGTACTAAAAAATAGAAGTACTAAATAGAAAGAAAAAAAGTATCAACACGTGAAAACTAAGTTCAAATTAAAGTTATTGTGAAAACACTTTTTTATTAAATACTTTTTCTTTTAAATATTTTTTCTCAATTTATAATTAAGTACGAGTATGTATAACCAATGTTTGTGTTTTTTGTTTTTCTTTATATTGCCTCGGTAGTAGGTTTGTTTTATGTAGGATTAAATAATTATTATTATTGTCTATCATAATTATAAAAAAACAACTATTTAATTTTGCATAGAAAACATACCACAACAAAGTAGACAAAATTAAAGTAATCAAATTAAAAAAGAGAAAAAGAAAAAAACAATAAAACAAATGAAGATGTTTATGAAACATATTGTGATTTTGTTCGGCATACCACCCCATGCAGTTTTGTTTGTTTGTTGTGTTTATTTTTTATTTCAAAAATGTGTTACACTCATAACTAACCGAATGAAATATATAATGTATTTACCAGTTCTGTGGCACTCTAAATTAATTCCAGTTTTAAGCATTAATGCGTTTTAGCTATTGTGTAGGTGAATGTTGTGTTGACATATCAATATCCAGGCAAGTTACAATTGTTACAAGAACCATCGTTTTAATATGAAACCAGCAAAATGTATTTTTTTTTTAAATTGGGTTTCATATTTAGTTTTTGCAATTCAAAAATCACATAGAGTAAGTGCGGCAATTGTTGACCACTGCTTTCATTTTTCATTCCTGCATTGTTATTTTTAGCTCTTTTTCAAAAGCAATAACTTAAAATCCAGTACAAAACATTTGCTTATCATTATCACTTTCAAGTGAAACTAACCTAATCATGCAGTTTTTTCTCTTTGCGGGTAATGTGAATCATACGGTCGGGTAACGCGGACTAGTGTTCCACATTTTCCCACTGAACCATTTTTTTTTTTTGAATTTCATAAAGTTTTATGCAGATTTGTATTCAAATAGATTTTGTCATTTTCTCTAAAAAAAAGTATGAGGGTCAGGTATTTTTAAACATTGGAGGGTAAACTGGGCCCTTGGTACACATAAGCCGCCTCTGGATTGTCCACTTTACCCGAAAACTGAGGAGCTGCGATTTTATTTGACAAAAATGTACAAGACTTGGAGCGGTAGCTATCGACCGCTCATAAATCGCTTTTATAGTTAAGAGGCTCATAAGTTTAAATTTTTGGCTGGTATTCACCGACCACTGTGTATGCTAACCTCGACTATGAGAGAATCGATTTTTGGATCTCCGGATGCGCTCTTTTTCGATCAATGGCGCTCTTTTTCGAACATGTCAGTAACAAATGGAAATATGTTCACTTAGCTCATTATAATTTTCTTTTCCTTGTCGGATAAATTCGGATTTCTTTATTTTCTACCCATTTTAAAAATCAACAGAAATAAATTAAATTTAAAATGACAGCAGAGTTCGAATTATTTCGAAGTAATCTAAGATAATTACCGGATACAAAAATAATTGTCTCTGATATTATCGGTCGTAACTTAAGAGTGGTTGGGACCACTCTAAGTCTTATGAGCGCTCGTAAATACGCTCTAATAGCGGTTGGTGAATAGGCTTATGAGGCTCTGAATTTATGAGCGGTTGATGACTACCGGCCTAAGTCAAATATGTTGACTTATCTTTTTATCGACTTTATAAAATGTCTAAGCACTTGAAAAAATATAAATATGTTCATATTTGTAACAAACAAAACCATACACAGTTTTTTTTAGGACTTGAACAAACACGTTTTTCTTAGCACAACAACCTTCCATCATAAAATCACCAAACCAAGTGAGCCTGTAACGCAAAAATTATCTTTTACTAATCAAGTAGCCTTTTTGCGTGTCTAGACATAAAAAGTTATGTAATTAAGTGCAAGCTGTTCGATATACCGAGGTGGTCCGCATTACCCGACTTCGTACCACTGAGAATTTTCAGATTATAGTTGAACGTAATTTTTCGTTTGAAAAAAATAAAAATAAAAAAAAAAATTTATGAAGTTTCTTATCGCAAAAGGGTATGCAACAGGAAACCAATATGTGCCAATAAACAAAGCTCATTCGCAACTAACCAGCAGTAATACTGGCGGAATGAGTAGAATATTGGAAGCCATTTTGCCTGCTCCTTGTGCTGGTAAAGTACATTTAGAAGAATGCAACTCGTAGTTATTTGGTAAGTCAATTCGAAATCTTTCAGCCAATCAAGGTTCAGTTAATGAAGCGCAATATTTACTCGAAAATCTTGTTGTTTGTAACAGCACTATCTCTTTATCATTTCTTGTTTTATGACTTTGTTCCCACCGAGTTCTGATTCACTTCTTATTTGTGCTTTTGTTACATACACTGATTCCCAATAAAATAAATACACCAATGCCACAGAGAACATTCTTTCCTTTATAGTTTATTTAATAATTAAATATTTACTCTTATGTATTATGGTAGATGCTACAAAAATAAAAAAACAAAAAACATTTGATATTTTATGATCAACATTCAAGTAATTCACATCATAATAAACTTGACATGTCATAAAATATACAAATTTCTTCTAGGCCAATTCAGAGTTATCTACCGTAGTACGGTTAAATATTCACCTTAATGGTGTACATTTTAATAGTTTAGTAAAAAAAAAAAACGCAAGCAACTTGCAAATTTAATTTTTTAATATAAAAAAAAAAAAAAAACAGAAACAATGCTTAACATAAAAAACAATTATATTTATAATAAGTTTGTATGATTCTTAAGATTTTTTTTGAACAAAATACAAAATAAAAAGAAATGATTGTTGGATGATAGTGGCACACATCTTAGTGATTTTTATTAATACTCTATTTACATTACAAGAAACAAATTTTGTGTATGTTTATATAAACATACATCAGTAAATACTAATAAAAACAAGTAACAATACTACAAATGTATGATTTATATATTTAGAACAATTACACACAGGGTAATCAACACGGCCAATCTCTGTATGTGTATGGGGCGTTGAATATGCGGATCCATTCTAATTGCCGCTTGTGTATGTAAATTAAAAAGTAGAATGTAACATTATATAACTGGCAGCCATTCATTTTTTCACACACAATCTATTCCCACTCCAACATCCTACAGATTGGCCTGTATATCACCCTGAGTGAAGCTACTTTCAACACAAATTTTAGTAGTAAAAAGTGTACCATATTGCCGTTTTAATTTTTGAAGAATATTGCTTTCGCAACAGGCAATAATATTTGACAAATAATTTACTAAAAAAGTGCAAAAAATCGTCACTGCAATGTAATAGGGCCCAAACAGTATGATCGAAAATTGCTGCCATATGTATATATGTGTGTATATTTGTGCTGCGAGAATTTTTAGCAAAGTAAGACACATGAAATGAGGGGTAAAATAGGTATGTTTGGTGTGTCGCTATTTTTCGAAATTTCTATTAAAACTACATAGAATCATGACCGTTTCATAGCTCTCAATTTACTTTTTTACTCTCATATGGCTCTCAGCCTGCGATGTATTTTACGCTACCCCCATTTCCTTGTGGTGACTGTCGTCAACTCGGTCAAACCAGCCATCTGCCAGTTTGAAATGTCATAATCTTCATTGTTAGTGGAAAACAAAAACTAATTGACAGGTCTGACCAAGTGTTGTTTCAAAAGCGTTTGGTGTCGTTTGTTCAAGTTTTCTTTCTTTGAGAGGAACACATTTCACAATTGTCAGATGGCTGGTTTGACAGAGTTATTCAACCTTACGCGAAGAAAAAGACGGTGTAAGATTAGGTCTGTTCGGTAACTAAAAAATGTATGTAAATTTACATCCAACTGTCAAAAATCAAGAGAAGAGATAGCCAAATGATAGTGTCAAAAAATTTCCCCTCTTGCAAAATCGTGCTAGATCTTTTTCATGGAGTCAGCGAGGCACATCCTTCAAACAGCAATCTGACAATCCGATAAATTCTTGTTAACAAAATGAAAGAAAATTAGTTTTTCGTGAAAATATTTAATAGTTAAAAAAGGAAAAGAGAGGATTTTCCCCCACTTTTACTATTTGAGAGATGTCCCATTTTGGTCACGCAAAGTTACCAAAAACCTATTAGGTCTGTTTGGTAACTCACGAATTCATACGAATGCGTAAGTTCTTATGAATTTCCTGTCTGGTGAGAGCCAAAATGAGAGTAAACGAATTCCCCTACTAAAAGCTTACGAATTCTTTTTCTTTGGGTAAGGTTAACCAACACTGTCAAACCTCATTTTAGTGGAAAACAAAAACAAATTTGCATCTGACAATTCGATAAATGTCAATCACTTCTTGTTAACAAAATAAAAGAAAATTAGTTTTTCGTGAAAATATTCAATAGTTAAAAAAGAACAAGCCCCACTTTTACTATTTGACAGATGTGCCATTTGTGTTAATAAAAGTTAACAAACACACCTATTGTGTACGCTCTCAGTTGAGGGGAATTTTTTGAACTGTCATTTGGCTCTCTTACGAATATTTTGGGTTACCAAACACGAAATTCGTAAGAATCTTACGAATGTGTTCGAATTCGTGAGCTACCAAACAGACCTATTGTTACGAATCTTTTGGGTTAACAAACAGGAATTCGTTAGTTACCAAACATACCTTTTTGTTTGACCACGAGATGGTTCCCTGTTAGGCGTTTAAACTCAGTACAAATGTTTTTCATTTTTATAAGCAACAATTATTAATAAATTAGCGGTAAGCCTTATCGACCTTTAAAAATCTGAATAAAAAGTAACCACGAATCATTTCTTGTAGTCATGTTGTATATGACTTGAAAATCATTTCCGTTTCAACATTGAGTTTGAATTTATTCTTACCGTCGCAAGTTTGCTAATATAGTATAGATTTTAGCCTAAGTTTTCGTTTCGCTGCTTTGTTTCAAGATACTTACTGCTTCTAAAACAACACCAATTCAGTCCAGTAGTTTTTTTTATTGCGTATCCTTCAATAATTGGATTGCAAATTTAATATTTGATCAACTGCAAAATTTTTTGATTTATTTAATCGAATAAAATCCTAAGATGAAAACACTTCACGATATGTGTATGTATGTACTTTCACCCGTGTTCAACTATTGTTCAAAGTACGAAAAAGTTAAAACAAAATCCACAAATATCATTGATAACAAAATCAAAAGAAAAATAACTCAAATAATAGAATGAAACTTGTATCAAAAGGAAACCAAACTATTGTATATGATGCCTTCAGATTTAGGCAATTTTTAATGTTATACATAAATATTACGATTTGTAAGTTAATAAAAAAAAAAACAAAACAAATAAATTTGTAAAAAAAAAACAAAAAACGAAAAAAATTTAAGTTTATTAACAAAACTAAGATTATATATATTAAATATAAATAATTAAAACGTGTGTGTTTTTGTTTTTTTTTTAGCGAAAAAGTGGGCAGATAAGTACCAAAAATTCTATTTACGTTTAACGGTTACAGTTTAAAATCCTAATTCGATAGAAGGCGCGCAACCTGCCGTATTCGAAGATTAACCAACTAGGGACTAAAAATTCAGTGGAGCAGGATCTTATAATGAACCGACTTAGAATTGTTGGTGGTAAATTGATTGGGCGCTTAGGAAGAACAATGCGTAGCGAGTAACAGAAGTACCGTTAGTTGCTGTTAATTTATTGGGTTCGAAAAAAAGTTGAGTTTTAAGAGTTATAATCTATCGATGTTTAATTTTAGATCAATCGCTCTAAGTCACCGCCAACAATTCGTTTTGCAATTCTCTTCGGAGTTCGACGTCGATTCATTCGTGAAAATGAATGAGAGTCAGGCTAAGGGGTTACATGGGTTTCACGAATTCTCAAAATCGAATTTATTTCTATTGTCTTATTCAATTCTACAACATCTCTAGAATATTGTCCTTGATAGAGCATTGGGAAGTTGCGCACTCAACGCCAGTTGGGTTCAGTTTTATCGTCACTCAAAACTTAAAACGAGTTTTTCTCGAACTAGAGGTGGAGAAATATCGATAGTCAGTGCCATCGATAGTTCTCGATAGTTGGCTTTTGACTATCGATAGTTATCGATATATATCGATAGTTTTTTCCTCTTAAGGGTAACAATAAAAAAAAGTTAAATGCACCATATTAAATAAATTTTGCTCACCGAGAGAGATTAGATTCCACGTTTAAAGAAACCCGGTCCAGTTTTTTAGGTTCAGACATCATAAAATGCATACCTACCTACGTATAAACGAGAATCGAGGGACCAACTCATATTTCTAGCAACAATCCCGCCCGCCACTGGATAAAACTTATTTGAACCACCTTTGTAACAAGCTTAAAAATGTGCTGCATGACCTAAAAAATCACGAGACTTCTACCTACCTTGAGGGTCTGACCGCTGATAAGTATTCAAACTACTCTCTATGGAAAGCCTTGAAGTCCATAAGGAAACCTGTAGTGCACTCGCCGCCAGTTAAGAAAGCTAACGGGGAATGGGCAAAAGAAGACAAAGAGAAAGCAGAATTATTTGCCGATCACTTAGAGGAAACGTTCAAGCCGTTCGATGGGCGACCGTTGATCGAAGATCCGAATGATAATATGGCACCCGACAACTTTAAAATAAAAACCGTATCCCTGTCCGAACTTCGAATGACAGTAAAAAAACTGAAAAATAACAAGGCTCCGGGATATGATTTAATGACTGGCGAAATTTTGAAAGAGCTACCGAACAATTGCTGGTTAAGCTGCTCTACATCATAAATGCTTCTTTAAGACTATTATATGTCCCAAGGCAATGGAAAGTCGCCGAAGTTATTATGGTTCCGAAACCGGGGAAATGTGCAAATGACAAGAAATCATATAGACCCATTTCACTTCTGCCAATAATATCTAAGGTCTTCGAGAAACTTCTGCTGAAACGATTGCAACCAGTAATTGAAGAAAGACACTTGATCCCGGATCATCAATTCGGCTTTCGGGTCAAACATTCCACAATCGCTCAGGTGTATCGAATAACGAACGAAATTGAAAAAGCTTTAGAAGGGAAAAAAGTATGCTCTAGCGCTTTTCTCGACGTATCGCAAGCCTTCGACAAGGTATGGCACGAAGGCCTAAAGTATAAGCTAAGGGTAATCTTACCGGAAAAGTTGTACAGACTATTAGAATCTTATCTTGAAAACAGACTTTTGCGTGTTAGACACGGGAGTGAATATTTGGATTTCAAAGAAATCTACGCCGGTGTTCCACAAGGAAGTGTTCTCGGCCCAATTCTGTTCCTGGGGCCCTACTCTGTATCTCGTTTCGAAACGGAAATTTTCCGAAAACGAATATTTTATACTCTCTATTTCGATAGCGGAATGAATTCTACTACTTTCGGATTTACAATTCCGAAAGTGGAATTTTGATACTCTGTAACTCGTTTCCTAATGTCAAAAGCATTGAAAAACGGAAAATTTCTTTCTACAACTCATTCGCTAACGGAAGGATTTAAAAGTACCTGCGAATGCAAGATTTTTAAGAAAATTTTAGTGATGATAACAATTTAAACAAGCAAGCCATTCATGTGTGCTTTATTTTTTGTGTTTATTGATTTAATAAATTATTTTTGATTTGCTCCCGTATTCTCTTAGCAATGTTCTCCATGTTGCTGTTCAATGCTGATTGGTGATGCATCATCGGGTATTTTAAATTTAGAGGGACTCCAGTGGATCCCAAAGGAGAAGGAAGTTCATCTCGTATGCAATTGAAAACATACAAAAAAGCATCCTTCGAAAGACGAAAGTTCTGAACAAAACTAAAATAATAAATGATAAGTAATGGTGATATGAATCCTTGGTACCAACCGAGTTTTACCTTTTATCACCTTTTTCAATAATATTTGATTTATCCCGTATAATTTTCCACTCAATCCGTTCTTAACTTGTTTTTTCGTCCATCCGAAGTGCAACAGAATACATTTTCCTTTTTTATTATATTAAATTCTTCCTTTAAAATTCACAACAATATTATTCCTCCTATTCTCGGTTTATTGATTTGACATATCTCATAAGAAATATATCGAGACTCGACAAAAAAAAAATCCTGAAGTGGGAAAATCATCTAGTAGTATTTTTTACATTCCGAAAGTGTTACAGAGTACCAATTCAAAAGCGAAACGAAAAGCAATTTCGAATAGGATTGACTTTCGTAACGAAATACAGAGTAGGGCCCCTGCTCTACACAAGAGATATACCACAAGATGAAGGGACCGTTGTAGCAACGTTCGCAGACGACACGGCTATCCTCGTAACGGATGAGTCAGTCGAATCCAACGAGCTTTGAACAAAGTATACGAATGGACAAAAACCTGGCGAATAGTCCTCAATGAGACAAAATCAACGCATGTAAATTTCACGCTAAGAAAGATAAACAACTTACCTATATACATTAACTCGGTGCAAATACCGTACGCAAACTTGGCAAAATATCTAGGAATGACCCTAGACGCAAAACTTAAGTGGAAACCACATGTTAAAAAGAAGCGCGAAGAGCTCGAAATCAGATTTAGAGAAATGTATTGGTTACTCGGGAGATACTCGAAGCTAAGCACATACAACAAACTGCTTCTGTATAAGCAAGTGCTAAAACCATCTTGGACATATGGTATACAACTTTGGGGTTGTACCAAACCAAGCAATATGGCTCTACTGCAAGCATTTCAAAACAAAACACTAAGAGCAATCGTGAATGCTCCTTGGTATATAAGGAATAGTGATATTCACAGAGATCTAGGAATTGCTACCGTGAGGGACGAAGTAACAAACTTTGCTCGCAAACTTCGTACCCGTCTTCATGTTCACTGCAATAATGAAATAATCCGTACTATGGACGTGACAAATCTTGAGCGCCGACTACAAAGAACAAGACCTTTCGACCTAGCGCCGTAAGGAAAACCGCATTTGATGACGGTATTAGTAGGTGCTTTCACTGGAAAGCTACCTACCTAACGCGATTAGCACTACAGAAGCGTAAACTACTTGTTAAGGCAACTTAGTCGTAGTCATCATAAAAAATGAAAAAATGAGAGGGACGAATTTCCTACTACTATGAGTACGCGCAGCCGGTTCGCAACCAAAAAAAAAAAATAAAAATAAAAAATTTCTACGTTGCTGACTCATAAAATGGGGAATCCTCTTTTTATGTTAAGAGAAAGGCAAATAATAATGCCCATATTACTGAGCTACTGACTCATAAAACGGAGAATCCCCTTTTTAAGTTATAGCCATTTTGACAATTGGCTTATTTAGATCGGGTTTCTCTCTTGAACTTTAAATATACCTACTCCGTTCGTTAGGTATCGACCATTTAAAGAAATTTTTGAAATTCTATATTTAAATGGCTATCGAAAACAATCGATAGTGGTCAAAAAGTATCGATTGTTTTCGATAGTGGAAACTATCGATTATAATCGGTAGTGCAATCGATAGTTCTCCACCTCTATTCGAAACAGTATTTTCAAAGTCGGTTGTCAAGATTTCTCGAAAACTACTGAACCGATCTTGATGAAATTTTACACACGTCTTTGAGATATTATTGATAAGGACTTGGACGAAGGATTTTATTTTTTTTCTAATGCAAATATTTTTAAAAAAGACATGTAGGGCAAATATTACCGACATTTTTAAATTTTTTGTAAAAATGTCTGCCAAAAATCCAATTTTTACTTTTTTTGTTTTTTCCTTCGTCCAATTTCTAGTTTAAGATATTAACTAAAACACGTATTTTTTTTGACTTCAGTTGATCCTGTCATGAGTTCTACTGTCAACGCGCAAGCACCTTTTTCCGAGGGGTCACAGGAAATGACGTCGCAATAACAGAGTTTTAAATATTTTTCTACAAAAATTTCAGAAACTCTTTATCAAATGTGTATATTTAAGGCAGTAAAAAATATTTCATTTTTTATTTAAAAAAAAATTGTTAAAAATAAGCCGTTTTTTACCCGAGGAAACTCATGTAACCCCTTAATAAAATCCTTATATGTAGGTGGTGAGTCTTGGTTTTAGAACCAAGAAGCGGTCCATGGTATGGAGCCCAAGTGAGTAGATTGTAAATGCAGTGAATGTCGGAATCAGAAAGCTTTAAAAATGCGATTTTGAAAACTCTTGAAACAGATCTATCGGATGAGGATTAAGATCTAAAGTTAATCTGGCTAAGAATTCTTGAACCAATCCGAAGCTTTGCTAAAGGTCCTTAATCGGTTTCAGAATATTTCCTCAAAATCAAAGAAGAAAAGTCGAGATAATTTGGATTAATTAATGTATGCGACCGAATGCCGAATATGTATGTACTAGTAGGTATACACGTGCGGGAACACTCGCAAGAGAAAATCCAAACTTTCCATTCAACATCCAAACTTCCTATATGATTTCCATCCATCAACTCTTGGAAATCCCATGGAAACCATATAGGAAGCGTTTGTTCTTTCGAAACTTCATGTTGGTTGATATATGTACATATGTATATATGTATGTATGTATTTGCCCACTGGCCACTACCACTTGCGTCAATAGCAAATATCTCAACTTAAATGAGTGAACTCTTAAAATAACACACTTCCTATATTATTTTCCATATAAAGAATAAGTATATATATATATATAAGTATATATATATATATATATATATATATAGTATATATGACCTTTTGCTATAATTTTTTACCTTTTATTTATTTTTGTAGGTAATCAGGGATTTCTCATAAATAAAAACTGACTTCGCTTTTTTAATTCATCATATATTATATTTGTGTGCACTTGAGATGGGGATAAAACATAAGGAATTAAAAATAAATGGTTTACTATAAACTATTACAATTTACAATCATTTTCAAACATCGCAAGAGTCGGCATTGATAAACAAAAAGGTATAACATGCAACTTAAACTTAAGACATTCAGTATAACAGGTAGGTACGTATACGAGAGTGTTAACGTAAGAGGCAGACGCTTAGTTTTTAAATAACGGTGAGTACGAGAGTATAATAAAAATTGTTTGAGTATTGTTATATATATATATATAGAAGTTTTCACAATTTCTTTCAATCACTGGTCGTTTTTGTTGTTCACATAAGAGGGCGCTCATCAGTTGTCCATAGCGTGAATCGCCATTTTTTGTTCTTTTTATTGAAGTCCTTGTGTCAAGAAAGTCGAACTTAACGAAATGGGCAGTCTACGGCTAATGGTTTGAGTTGATGTGGCTCGAAGAGTTGGTACAGCTGTCAGAATTGTTGGCGAGATAACACTATATCCATGAGTTGGTGTAGAAACGCGTAGATACGATGTAGTACCTGGCAAACGAACCGTGTTCAATGAGATTGGACGCAATTGAGAGGTGGTTGCTGGAGTAATTTCAGAGAATCGCATAGCTTCGTTGTTATTATTAAGACTTCTTGTGAGGTCCTCATTTAGCTGAATGCTTCTTAAGCCATTTAAGTCATTGGAATTAAATGAGCCGAAGCTAATCCCATTGCTTAGGGAGCTACTAAGACCTTCACTGAGACTGTTGCTAAGAGTGCTACTTAGGCTGTTGCTGAGACCATTCATTCCATTATTGAAGCTGTTGCTAACAATATTACTTGAGACTCGGGTATTACCATTGTTTCCATAGCTGTTCCCGTTACCGTTGCCATTTAAACTAGAGACACTCTGCGACTGTTCAGAGCTTGGTTCGTTAGAATCCTCCGAACCATTTGGACTCTCGGTTTCCGCAGAGGTAACTTCCTGCGAAAGTCCATCATTTCGCTCTTGAGATCCGTTCGTTGGCGACTGTTCCTCTTGGCCTTCATTAGTGTTTGCATCGCCAGTAGCTGGATCCTCGGCAGCTCTCAGTTCAGCTTCCCTAAAGGCAGCAAAATGTTCATTCTTGGCCATTGCAACCTCAGGGGTATCCTCAACTGGCTGTGGTGCGGTCTTATCATCAATTGGAGCTCTTGGTAGATTTGTTGCTGAAGCCTGGAATCCATTTGCACTATCAGCTGTGTACTCGACAGTTTGCAGCGCTCCATCAGCATCAACATAGCTGTATGATCCACGAGTTACGCCATCTACCGACTTGTATTCAGCTTTAGCCGATGGGCCTCCACTATATCCATACGAGTACTGTCCCAAGCCATCCTGAGCATGGTATTGCGTCGTAATCGGAATGGCAGCAGTATACAATGTTGGTGAGAACTGCACCACAGATGCACTGGCCACTGCCAAATATGCCGCAATTACTAAGAATGTTTTCATCTTCAAAGTGTTCCTAGGATTTAATCCAAATATTTGCTGATTTCCAGATGCAGATGAGGAGATCTCCAAGTGAACTGATGCTTTGTCACCCAGAGCTGCTGTCTTTTTATACCCATTATCTAATGCACACTTGAAGTGGACTGGTCAAATTGTCAGTTGCATCAGTACAGTTTACCCTCTCTTCATAGGAACAGATGCCGTCTGTTGTGACTGACCTCGAAATTCGCTACTAATACCCCGCATAGATCCAATTTCAAATTCACCTGATCTATGCACCTACCCTATACATACATGGCGCACAAGCTTTTGTTTTATTTTGTTGTTGTTATACGGTCCCGGCTGTGTAAGATGGGATCAGATGACAGCGACTTGATGAAATCCTAAGGTAGCGCAATTTTGGTGTCTGGACCTGAAATAGTTGCGTCGACCTGGAAAAATGAATTCATAAGACACCTTCATTATGAGCACAAAGAGGCAGGCCACATTCACTTCCCGTATGATTAGTAGTGAATTTAATTCCAAACTGCATTGACCATAAGAAACATTTATACAACCATTAATTAATCTTAAGGCAAAGTCCCTTAAATTTGCCACCTTTTGTAGGTACACATACATACATTTGTTGCCAGCGGCAAGTTGTTAATCGTGTTCTACTAGTATAAGTTATTGCTGGAATGGAATTCTTTTGAAATTCTTCTACAAGCCGATGTGCTCTAGTAACTTTTTGTACAATATGCGCTTTGGTATACATTTTGTTCAATGACCAGATTGGAAGGTTGCTGTCACATGTGTCACATGTTGGGTGCGATTTCATTACATAAACTATGATAGGAGCATTGCTCGTCTTTAGTATTTGGAGAACTCATCTGGTTTTGCTTTGGAATTAGTTTACGATTAATACGAATTGGTGAAGTTTGATTCCCGATAATTTAGACTTTTAAAGCATAGTCAAGAGGAAGGAAATATCAAACATTACTTAAGTGCGAATTAGAGAATATTAATTATAGTAAATCATCATGTTTTTTAAACATCACTATACTTTATTGTAGTGTAGATTATTAAAATTATTAAATTAAAAAACATGTGTGTGTGGACACTGCCCACGCTTCGCTACACCCACTACAAGATCCCCCAACCAGCGTTACCGTTGTGCGACTAAATTCGCATTTTGGCAATTTTTTGACTCTCCTAAAACTTTGATACGACTTTTTCCAAATTTCCCCAAATTTGCGACTTTTCATAAAAATAGTGTTTTGAGACTTTTTTGTCGTAATACATTTATTTTCGCTAATTTCTTCGTTGTTCATTCAGTGTTCGCTGTTCGTTGTATATTGCTCGTTTAACGTACACCGGACAACGAACAACGAAGAAGCATTTACATTATACAGATTTTCGATCCATTTTGCCCTTTGTATCAAATTATTTAACATCACCTCATTTATATGTGTCCGTTACATTAAGCAACTGCGGTAGACTTTAGTCTGGTCGTGTCCGTGCTTGTTGGCGCACCTGTGCAAAATGATTTTTGAATTTTTAGTGAAAAACAAAAAAATCGAGGTGAGTTTACTTTTTAATATTTTCTTGGAAATCAAGTTTTTCCTTATTTAAAATTTATAAATTGCTTATTTGGGCAACATTTGTTTATATTTTAAAATAAGAAGTTTATAGTTTTGTTATGTTTTTTCTAAATATTTAAATTTTTATCAAAAATTTCATGGTGGTGCACAATGCTCCACATAAGCATAGTGCTAAATGCACCATGATGTATTGTGCGCCTAAACGATTTTTTGAAGAATAAACTTTGTTTTTAGATGCCACGAAAACCAGTCTTGCAACATTAAAAAGAATCTCATACGAAAGACCATATGAGAGCAGCACTTACAAAAATCGATGGCGGAATGTCTCTCCGAGGAGCTGCAAAAAAAAAAATTGGTCTGGCGTATCATACTGTTCGGCGATATTATCAAAAATATAAGAGCTGTCGAGCTTCAACAATCTCTTTAACATATAATCATAGAAAGCTTTTTTCTGACCAGCCAGCAGGAGGAATCTCTCAAACTATATTTAACATATTGTGCTAATATTTTTTATGGGATCACAGCAACCGAATGCCGAAAGTTGGCTCTTCAACTATACTCTGTTCCACAAAAATTGTGGTGGAGCTTTTTTTCAAACACTGGTGCCTGTACATCTTCCAATAACTTCCAGCCAGCTGGAAAACTCATTCAATGGCTGGCTTACTTTTCTTTTTCTGTTAATTTTTTTTGAATAATTTATTTTTGTTAATTCTCTGTATTTAATATGAATTTTTTTTATTTATATGTGTTTTAAGAATCCCATATGTTCTAATAAAATTCCATAATATATTAATTGAAATCGTGTTTTTAATTCTTTAAATCAATCCGGGGTACAATTAGCACACTCCTGGGGCATCGTGCACACACGTATGGTGCATTTAGTACATACCATAGTGCACAATGCACCATTTGCCATTTTTCAAAAAATGGGTGCTAACTTTAAAAAAACAGGTGCTATCACAAGTTTAAGTTTGTACGTATCTACTTAAATAACCCATCGAATAGGATATCAAAAAACCGAGCACAAAGAGTTCATTTTGAAAGAGTTGAAAAAAGGGTGGTGCATCTATGACCACCTCACCCTACATACAATTGAGCGAAAACAAAGATGGCCGCTGATCGTCAGTCAGTAGCAGAAACCTCATCAGTTTTGATCGACAAACCATCAACCAGTTGTACACAATTTCAGTTTTGATGGTCGTCAACCAAAACTGTCAGTTTTGATCGATAGTATGTACCACGCTTAACAACGAACACTGGGTAAAAGAACCAAAATGGTAGCTACATACACTACAGAAATAATATATAGGATTCAATCAATTTAAACGCGTTGAACAACAAGAAATGAAAGTCTATCCGATTTTAGTATTTAGTATTTAGTATTTATTACATTTTTATTCCTTGTACAGTAAGATAAAATAAACATCTTTTAAGTTGTACATGCTTGAGATTATGTTGCAGAGTTAGATTTTTAAAATTATATACATTTGATTTAACATAGAGAGAGATAAGTGTAATAAGAGAAAATAAATGTATTAGAAATTTTCAACAAAATTTGACAGATTTCATACGGTTAACTGGTCAATCAAATTTTTTGGGCTAAAATGTACAGCATGTTGAAATTTCTTACTCTCTACCATCTTTTATGAACAACTACAAAATTTTTGCGTACTTGAATAGAATTTCGTAAAAATTCGTAACTTTTCGTTAAACGAGAGAGTTTTGAAACTTCAAATGAGGAGTATGAGCAATGAATTTGGATATTTGATTCGAAACTCGAGTTCTCGAGCCTTTAAAAGTTTGGTATTTGATGAAATTAGACAGACAGGAAACAACACTCATAAAATTAAGCGAATCGTTATTTACCGTTTGAGTAGTAAAAATAAAGATAAGGTGTACAATCTATTTAAGAAATTTTTATTTAAAACATAAGTGAAACTATAAGACTATGCCCAGGACTTAACTTGGCCATATTCCCTGGTGGGATTAGAATTGTAGTTGTTGTTTGGAGCAACGAAACTTGTGGAGTATTTGCGCTCGTTCTCAGCAGCTAAGAGTTGAGCCTGACGAACCGCTTCAAAATGTGCGGCTTTAGAAGCAGCTACTTCGGGTGTATCATGCACATTCATTCCGAGCTTGTGTTGGTTAGTTTGAGGAACAGCCAGATTCATGCGATTATAACCGATGTGAGCGTACACCGCTGGCATGTACATAGCTTGATGTGCCATTGGTGCATATTGATCAACGAATCGGGGACCAGCGGTCATTTCAGCACGACGTACCGCTTCTAAGTGAGCCGCTTTAGCTGCAGCAACCTCAGGGGTGTCACGAATGTAAACGGATCCATGAACGACGGGTGAAACTGGAATAATTGGAGCAGGTTCTTGATATCTATGAACCATCATATATGAACCGTCGTCACTGGAACCGGAAACAGCGGATAATTGTTCAGCACGACGGACAGCGTCGAAGTGAGCGGCTCTGGCGGCAGCTACCTCAGGTGTGTCATGTACATTGATACCGAGTTGATGTTGACTGGTTTCCATAATCGGCAAAGAACGATGGTGGTGGTGTGGGTGTCCCGTCGATGGGTAGTGAGTAGGTCTATAGTGATGGTCAGGGTAGTAACTAGGAGCTGGATGATGGGGATTGTAGTGATGTGAAGGAGATGGATAATTCATGTGCGAAGGATAATGCACAGGTTGTCTGTGGTGTCCGGAACTGGAACGAGGCATTGGCAGAACACCGATATGATTTGGTTCAGAAACCTGGTTAGTAGCATTTGCCTTAGCTGTAGCGTATTCGGCATCACGAACAGCTTCGTAGTGAGCGACCTTAGCGGCAGCAACTTCAGGGGTATCGTGTACGTTGAGTCCCAGTTTATGCTGATCAGTTTCCACCACTGCTGGTTTTTGTTGTTGTTGTTGATATCTGTCGATGGAAGCTGGAGCTGGAGCTGGAGCGTTAGCAATCACCAATTCCGCTCGGCGAACTGCTTCGAAATGAGCTGCCTTGGCGGCAGCTACTTCAGGAGAGTCCTGCATTTGGACTTGAGATATGCACATTGCACATAGCACTAAGCAAGAGGCGAATAACTTCATTTTTGAATGAGAAATGGAATAGAACTGATATCTAGAGAGCAATGTTTAATGATATTTATAGGTACTTGGTGTCTAATTGCTTCGTAATTGACTAACATTTTTGGCTGCATAACTGTTGTTTGTTTGTAAACTTGTTATTGAACTAAAAATTGATTTGGAAAACCTATTTTTCAGAAAGATTACAGAGAACCTGTTAGTAAATCGACGACTGGTTTCTTGCAATTACATATTTCCAAAATAAGACGGAAAATTACGTGGTGGGGTCGAGAAAATACATTTTTTCTGAATATACTTAAATAGTATTAAGTTTAGCTTAGAGTGCCCCTGTGGGGCCAGTAAGTTATAGTAAGATAGTTAAGTTAGTTAAGCTAGTTTTAAGCACTATTGTCTAGCATATAAGAAATTACTGAATTACTGAATAAAAATGCATTGAAAATGAAAAAAATACTTAAATAGAATGAGTATCAAGTTGAAGATGGAAAGGTCAGTTGAAGTTGGATTTTCCGCTTCGATATTCGAACCAAAATACGTAAGAGAAACTCGATGATATGTAGAATATCTACCTAGAGGCGGACTATAAAAAAGAACATAGCATATGATTAAAGTCAGTCAATCAGCGAGCGAATCCGAAATAATAAAAAAGTAGTTATATAAAATATATTTAAAAAATTAAATGCTTTGGGCTCTGGTTGCTTAAGCCAATAAGGATGTCACCTCTGGCTTCCTTATCAAAGTCTCGTCATAGACAGTACATTTCTTCATATTTTTATTACTGTTGAAAATTCCTGCAAACTTCTGTAAAGGTTTGCCAATATCGTCCGATCTAGTGAAACTACATTCACTTAAGCCAGAACTACATCGGAACAAAAGTGCGATGTGTTGTACTCCTCCATCGCATGGCGAATCTGCATCATTTCCTTTCAATTTATAAAAGCCATCGCGGCTAAAATCAGAACTACATCGGAACAAAAGTGCTAAAAAGTACAACAAAGTCAAAACGATGTGTAGTACTCCTCCATCGCATGGCAAATCTGCATGATTTCCTTTCAATTTATAAAAGTCACCGCTTGAGCTTGAGCATGCCCTAGCTTTTGCTTCGGTGATTTTGCAAGGCAGAAAAGTCAATGTATTTTCTATATTTCAAAAAATCATATCATCGGATCTGCTCATCAGAATTTACGTTTTTCTGAATTCAACAAGGTATATTTCACTAAATTCTGATGAGCAGATCCGATGCTATGATTTGTTGAAATATAGAAAATACATACCTTGAATTCTGCAAAACTTTTTTGCCTTGTGGTTTTCACCACTCCAATGAGTAATTCTACCAATTTTGAGCAAAATCGGAGGAGGGTCGTTTAGAGCTCCCCATATAGGTTCGGCGATTTACCGTGGAATGACCCAAAACGATCGTGTATGAATTTAAGTAAATCGAATTCGTTTCATGAACAATGCTTTAACCATAGAACGCGCTCATTCACATTTTTCCATACAAGCTGATTTCAGATGAAACTTAAATATGATTTTATACGTATATTCACGAAAGCAATTACCGATTTTATTATTCCCGTACATTTTTTTTAGATTTTTAAGGTTTAAAACCAATTTAATTACGAATAAATGAAAAATAAATTTGTTTAATTCCTGGAGCTTTCAAATCTCAAACAAATAATAATTTTATCCGTTAATGGCACTAGTGGGTCAGTTGGAATTTTGTGAGCTTTCATCTTCTGCACATTCTCACTTCTTAGCACTTTTGTTCAGATGTAGTTCAGACAATACGAAGACCCTCTTGTTGTCAGTTTTTTACTGCGCAGTGTGGAAACTGAAGCTGTGCTTAGAACTCTCGAAGGACGTGCTTGTAGGATCTCTAATTGTGAATGAACAAATGGGTCATGTCCTCATGAACTTCTTCGTCACCGCACCTTGCAGATATTATCATCATTTAGTCGTAGTTTTTTCATGTGAGATCTTAGCATGTTGTGGCAAGTTAGCACTCCTGGCAGCAGTGACAACGATTCCCTATCTTTTTATAGGGGTTTACTCGGTCTCGCTTTGTTATGTTCTGGCCACACTTTTCTTGATACAACATAGTGATTCTGGTTCTATATTGGCCCTAAGGTTACAGAGTGGATATTTAGCCATACCATCTGCTTGTTCAATGTCATGCGCTGAGTCCTTTCTGGCCAATCCATCCGCGGCTTCATTGCCTGGTATTTCGCGGTGACCGGGGATCCAGAAGAGTTTTACGTTGTGCTGCGTGCTGCGATCATTCAGTTCTTCGCGGCAATACCTTACAAGCTGTAATGTTATTTGCGTAGCAACTGTTGTTTTTATGGCCGCCTGGCTGTCAATGTAAATTAAAATATCTTCTCGAGATATTGGCATCGGTAACACCGATTGTGCACCCTTTGTCACGGCTAACACCGCAGCTTGGAAAACGTAGCTATGGTCTGGGAGTCTTATGGAGTGGCTTATTCGTAAATCTTCCGAGAAGCAGCCCGCTCCTATGCCTATGTCCATCTTGGACCCATCAGTGAAGATCTATTTAGCGTCCATAGGTATTTCATCTTTCTCCTACTGCACTCCGCTTGGAAAGGTCCATGAGAAGGGTTTTTCGAAATCGCTCACCGTTAAGATAGTTGCCAAGTATCTTGGTGTGGCCATATATGTTCGGTCTCCAGTGCTTTGACTGACTAATCCTAAAAGTGCTCTTTGCTGTGGTCTTGTGCAGATCTATAGGCAGAAGGTTAAGAAATGCTTTCAATCCCGCTGTTGGTGTTGTTCTCAACGCGCTGGTTGTTCTAGTGCATGCTATTCTCTGTACTTTGGTCATATCCTCAATGTTGCTAGTTTTGGCGGCAGCGTGCCACCAGACATATCCTCCGTATGCCGCTTAACTATTTATTTCTGCAATTCTTTTGGGCAATCTGATTTTAAGTATCAATAGGATATTGTACAACCTAGTGGAAAGGATATAATTTTTATCAATTTGCTTTCGATTGCTGTCTATCTTCCCACTATTGACTACTTACACCGTTGGCAATAAAAGATGCTATCAAATCAATACAATGTCCGCATATACATATGTATTTATTTATGATAATTTATTAACAAATAACAAAGGGTGAAGAAAAATGCTTGACATTCCTTATCTTATTTATTCGCAATTTGTGATGCAATACTGCACACTTATTGCCATTATACCCGACCCTTTGCCAGAATAAAGAGCATTGATAAAATAAGAATTGACATCTACCTCTACGTGGAATAATCACGACTTTTTATGAAAAAACAATAATTGCACATTTAGTGTCATCACCACAAAGATGTAATACATTTGAATGACGACATGTACGAGTATGTATGCTTTTAAACTTACTTACTTATTTACTTAGGTGGTGAACCAAGGGCTCAAACAACAACCTCTTCCAGCTAGCCCGGTCCTTAGCCAGCCGCCTCCAGTTGCGCACTTCAAGTTGGTTGAGGTCTTGTTCTACTTGTGCGTGCCACCTTAGGCGAGGTCGTCTTCTGCTGCGCTGACCCTTCGGGTAAGAGTCGAATATTCTCCGAGCCGGAGCGTTGATGTCCATACGCTCTACATGTCCTAGCCATCTTAAACGCTCAATGTGCAGTTTTTTCACCAGGTTGATGTCGCTGTACAGCTCGTACAGTTCGTAGTTGAATCTTCTCCTCCAGAACCCGTCAACGCAAATGGGACCGAATATCTTACGGAGGATTTTTCTCTCGAAGTGACCAAGGATATCTTCATCCGCTTTCGATAAAGTCCATGCTTCAGCTCCATATAGCAAGACTGGGATGATAAGGGTCTTATATAGAGCCTCATCCGACGAGACGGAATTTTTGATGTTATGGCAGAACAGAGGTAGACAAAGTCCCTTACTACCTCGAAGTTGTAGCTGTCTATTGTGAGGTTCTGTCCAATTCGTCGAATGTTGGGTGTCCCTTTTTGTTGACAGCATATACCTTGTTTTGCCCTCGTTTACCCCTAAAGCCATTTTAGCCGCTTCCATTTCTATACTCGCGAACGCACCGGTGACAGCTCGCTGTGTTCTACCAATGATGTCAATATCGTCGGCGTGTGCAAGTAGTTGAACGGACTTTTGAAAGATCGTTTCTTCTGTGTTGGCTTGTGAGTTTCGAACAATTCTTTCAAGTATGATGTTGAAGAAGTCGCATGACAGCGCGTCACCTTGTCTGAATCCTTTTTTGACATCGAAGGTCTCGGTGAGGTCATTACCGACCTTGATGGAGCAGCGAGCCTTCTCCATCGTCATCCTGCACATATGGATGAGAATGTCAAAACTAGACATTGCTAGTCTACACAGTTCATCTCCCCAGATGCTGCGATAGGCGGCCTTGAAATCGATGAACAGGTGGTGGGTATCGATTTGGACTTCTTGGGTTTTTTCCAGGCTCTGCCAAATTGTGAAAATTTGGTATATGGTGGACTTTTCTGGCCTGAAACCGCACTGATCGGGTCCAATCTTGTTGTTGACGAAAGGCTCCAGGCGTTCACACTATATGGCAGATATGATCTTGTTGAATCTTGAAATTGCAAGCCCGTTCATCAATTTCGGCCAAAATAAATACCGCGTAAGGCCAAACAGTTAAACCTGCGCTGCACAGCTCCGATTCTAAGGTGGTAAGTGACGTGAAGTGGTAACCAAACTTGGCAGGCGTATTCAAGGAGGGGTCTGACAAAGCTAATGTAATTTTGGGCAAAATAGATCTTAAGGTTACGGTGCATCTCACCCTTTAATAATAATGTAAAGGGATGTTGTAACGCACGGGTTCGAGAAGGGCCAGGCGTTAAAAGGGGAAGGTTGACATTTACCGACACGTTAAGTTCTAAGAAGATTTTGTCGCACCATGTGTTAAATGAATTTAGGTCGTTTTGAAATTAAATTAAATTGAATCGATGGGGTAGATATTACCCTAATGATTTTCATGTCATCCGCGTGAATAGACTGATTTGAGACTCTTATCAAGTGACCAACGTCATTAATTGTTCAGACAAAATTCGATGTACCGAGATGACTGCCTTAAGGAGCACTTGCAGTGGAAGAGACTGAAAATCTGAAGAGAACCCTGTACTGGCGTTTCTCTAGCTACGAACTTAGCCATGAAATGAAAAAGATGGAAACCGTTATGGTTGATGCTTTAATTTGTGTCAAATATGCTACTTTTTTGGGATGTGTGTGTGTATTCATAGGTATGTTAGTAGCTTTACCGTCTATGCACTTTGAAATCCCAATTTATTTGAGATCCAATTTTAGTTAGGTCATCTTGAGTGCGCCTTGTTTCTTTAATGTGTCTAGTTCTACCCTTGTACTGAGTAATTATAACTGAAATATCACCTGCATCAGGATATCTTCTCAATGTTTAAAGTTCACTAAATACATCCAATTGGCCTTCTAATCCAACTTAAGCGATCGAAATCATTTTTAATTGCAAGTATTAAATCGCTCATTGCAAGAGGTAAAAATTCGAGTTCATTCACACACCCACTGGCTGACTTATCGGAAAGAAACAAAAAACACTTCTTTATATGTGCAAACATTGTTTTCTCACTGATAAACAATCAATTTGAGGCCATGACATCACAGTATTTCAATACTTTGAAGTCGCCTTTATCAGCACCTAGCTACAATCATTTCGGTCCTGTGTAATCGATTGACCCATAGGTATTGAGGGAACAAGATGACGCTTCTGTAATTTTTAAATAAATACCGCTCCACTCGGCATTCCAAGTCAGTTGTAGTCCCACTTACAGCACTCTCAAGTGAATCTTCTTCTTTGAGTCCTCTTACACAAGTACTTCAAACAAACTCTCATCCTATCATCATGTTGGATCTTGCTGGAAAGAATGTTGTTCTCGTTGGAGGATATGGTGGCATTGGCATGGCGACCGCCCGTCTCCTGTTGAAGAAGAAGATTGCTGTTAGTTTCAGGAGTGCTGGTGAAGGCAATTTTAATATTATTGGACTGATCTTCTTTTTAGAATCTGGTGATCGTTAGCCGCACGCAGAACAATGAGAACTTGCGCAAACTACAAGCTGAGGATTCCAAGATCAACATCCTTTGGGTTCGCATGGACATCACGAATCGCCAGAGTATTGAGAAGGGAATACAGGAAATTGCTCAACAGATCAAGAACATCGATATTTTGATCAATTCGGCTGGAGTGCTATTGGATAGTGATGTGGAAACAACTATTGCTGTCAATTTGGTAAGGATTTACGAGTAGCCTCCAAACGATGATACTAAGATGAATTCTGTTTACAGACCGGTTTGATTAACACCACACTCTTGGCCCTTCCACTGATGGATAAGAGCCAAATGGGACGTGGAGGTCTTATTGTAAACATCGCTTCCGTTTACGGTTTGGAACCTAATGGTGCTTTGCCTATCTACTCAGCTGCCAAGCATGGTGTCATTGGATTCACTCGTTCACTTAGCGTAAGTTCTCTTTTCCTCATTAACTTAAAGTCTTTATGATGACATTCTTTTCATCCAATTAGGATGAGCGCATAAAACGCCGCACTGGAGTGTCTGTGATTGGTGTCTTACCAGGATTGACTCAATCTGAGCTCATGCAGAACTTGCGTGATAATGAAACTCTGGACAGCTCTAAGGAATTGATTGAACAAATGTTGGCTGCTAAGCAACAGAAACCCGAAGATGTAGCAACCAATCTGATTAAAACTATTGAAATGGACAAGAATGGTGCTCTTTACATCATTAATTTGGGAACCATTAAGGAAGTCTCCTTGAACTCTAACTGGCAGTTGTAAATTCAATGATCAGCAACTCGATCGGAAACGCAATAATAACGATACTGCCTAGTGAAATTGTTTTGTCAAATTGAATTGACTTCCTTGGTTGTTAAATAAAGTAATTGATTGTTTCCCTGAAGTTGAATAGTATTTTTAAAATGTGTATACAAGGTTGTTTTGTAACAAAGAAGGTTGCTTGGTCCAGTTGGCATGAAAACTCGGTCCATTTTCCCATAAGAAACAAACAAATTAAGAATATCATGAAAATGTTTAGTTACAATCTTCCAAAACCTAGTTTCGTGAAAGTCACATTTTCTATTTTTTTTGTTTATAGCCTTGTAGCTCGTTTTGTACAGTTACATTTCTGGGATACAACTGCCCCATCCACACTAAAACGGTTTGAAGTGTCCATTTCAAAATGTTTCTTCTGTTCCCCAAAGCAGGTTCCAGTCTGAACGTAGATATAATTTAAATCAGTTACTATACCGCCAGAGAACTAGGAGCTTGTTAGCTATTGAGTAAAAGTCTAATCATAATAATCTACAACTCCCTAATTATTATTATATTGTTTGACAGTGTTGTTAAATCGAAACTAATGTTTGGAATCTTTAAAGGAATTCTATTGAATCGCTTTAATATTGGATTAAAAAGATTGGCTAAAAGTGCGCTTCATGTTGAACTGAGCAGTTCAACAACGAGTTTCTTTATGAAGAGATTTTGTTACATTACTTACGTTCTTCAGTCGTCTCATAAACTTGAAACAAGCCTGACGGTTCAATGAAAAAAGAAATTTACATTGTCGAACAAAACTGAATACCAAAAACTGAAAAATGGAAAACATTTACAAATAATTCTTAGCCCATCAAATATTAAAGTTCAATTAACTACATAAAAAATTAAAAAAAAATTGGGTTTTAAGCACAGAAAAATTATAATATAATAATTAATAATAATAACAATTCATAGCTGAATGTATCCATGTTTGCACGTTTCGAAAAGTGTGCGTAAAAATCGACTTTGGTACCTACTTGGTCCAAAACCCTTGGTATTTTTGTTATCACATTTCTCATTCTCCGTGGCGTGGATTCCACCAACTTCTGAATGCTTTCGTCAGATATTTTACTCCATTTGCTCCTTACTCCAGTCCAAAGGTCGGTTAGGTTGTTATTTAGGTTGATTTTCGTACTTAAGAAGTGACCACTTCACAATGGCCCACAAATTCTCGATCGGATTTATGTAAATCCGGACTTTGTGCTGGCCACTGCAAAGTTGAAAATCTATGGCTAGAAAGCCAATTTTCGACAATTTTGGCAGTATTCTTTGGATCCTCGTCCTGCTGAAAGATGATTTCATCAATGGGGTAGTCACATTCTTCAACAAAATCGGGCAAATTTGATTGCAGTATTATCTCGAGATAGTTCTGTTTTTTCATTATTCCATCGATTTTAACTAACGGACCCACATGCCCACATACCCACCAAGTGAAACATCCCCAAACCCCGAGACTGCCTCCACCTCCTCTCGTCAGACCCTATAACCCTCTTCCAGTCTTCTACCGTCCAATTTTCGTGGTATTTGTAGAATTTTAGCCGTGCTTTTACATTTACATAACGCAGGTTTATTCTGCTTTGCCCATAAAAATATTTGGCTTCAGCAGTCCTAGGTAGAACCAAGCCTAGCTTCCCGCAACCATTTGTGTGTGCGCGTTATATTTTTTTGCACGAATGGAAGGGACCTACAGTTTTCTGATTCTTTCTTGACGTGACAAATGATACTCTTGAATGCTTGTCAGGCATTCGGAAGAGGTGGGCACGGTGAAAAACTTTTTACGTGTTTGCGGCGGGATTCGAACCTAAGACCGCTGGCTTAGTAGTCCGACGCACTAACCCCTTGCGCTACGGTGCCCATACAAGACCGATTATTTGAAGTGCGCGCCTGGCAGTCCATTCGCTGACCTCTTTATTTATAACCTTGAAGGCAGCTCTCGGTGTCTTGACTTTATTGGTCCTTAGCATCCTTTCCATGACACGAGCATCGCCATCTGAAACGATAAAATTCCTGCATTTTTGAACTAAAAAAACGGTTGTCTGGCTTGTATTACAGCTTTTGCAATTTCCCTCCAGCTGGAACCACTGTTCGACAAGGCAACAATGTTATTTTGCAACCATTGCTCGACAAAAACTTGCATTCAATTAAAAATAAGAAAAAAATTATTGTTTGAGAAAAATACCTTAATTGAACAATATTGCTGAATAAAAAAGAAATAAACTAAAATTTATAACCAACAACTATAAGAAATTTTTAAGAAATTAAATGATCGAACATCATTCGATTTGCATGGAGATTTTTTTGTTGCATTCGACGGAGCTGGAAATTTGAAAATTTTAAAGGAAAATTGGAAAATTTGGAAAAATCGCTTTTCCATACATTTTGTATGGTGAGTTTTCTTCTTTTTTTTTTGATCGTAAAATTATAGTTCAAATGGTTGCGAAAGCTCAAAATTGGGAAAAGTTTTCCGACAAATAATTATTTTCTTTTTGACGTAATAATACAGTGAAAACAATTGCCAGAGCTCTAAATTTGAAAAATTTGAAAAATGTTTAATCGAAAAAACCATTTTTTTACACATTGCCAAAATATTCGAATGCAATGATTTTTTGTTTGCAAGATCAATAAGAGATGGCGCTGTTAGTCCACATTTGCGCAATTTGAAAGGTGTCCTTTTTGCTTCGTCATTTCACCATAGCTAAAATTGATCCATTTCCACCTACAAGCTTGATTGTATTCTGACGTTCTAGCAAAATCAATTGGGAGCCTCACTCACACACTCTTACAAGTAGGTGGAAGATGGTGTGGCATATTAACATATAAGTATAGTACACATGTAATACATATTAACATATTCATTCCGACTCAGCAAAATATGGATTATGTTCGCCGAGTAAAGCCGTTAAGCCTGGAAGGGAATCTAGCGGATAATTGGAAACGATTCAAGCAATCGTACAAAATCTTCCAAACGGCCAGTAAGGTGGACACGCAGTCATCAGAGGTTCGGGCAGCGACGCTATTAAACGCATTGGGAGAGGATGCGTTGGAACTATTACCAGCGCTAAGTTTAACAGACGAAGATTTGACAAAGTATGATGTCGTGTTAGCGGCATATGAAAAGTACTGTATACCGAAAAAGAAGATAGTCTTCGAGCGTTTCATGTTCTACACACGGAATCAACAGATAGATGAACCTTTTGAGAACTTCTTGAGGGAGTTAAAAAAGTTGGTAAAGTCGTGCGAGTTTTGTGACCAAGAGGAGAATATGCTAAGAGACCGGATCGTATTGGGGATTTCATCAAAAAAGACACAGGAAAAATTGCTGCAAGTGGAGACGCTTGATTTACAAAAGGCTCAGGATTTTTGTCGGGCGGTGGAACTATCCCGGGAGCACACCAAGCAAGTACAAGGTCCATTAGAGGTCGACGTTGTGCAAGTGAATAACAGGATCTACGGAAAGCATGCAGAAAAATACAGCAACAAAACACATGCGAAGAAGAAACACGCCAACGAAGATAAGTATAACGCTACAAACGGTAAATCGAGAAATGAGTACAAGTGTAAATACTGTAACACACATCATAAGTACCGTCAATGCCCAGCATTTGGGAAAAAATATTTTAATTGCAACAGGTTAAATCATTTCTCGAATTGCTGTAAATCAAAAAAAGTAGAATGTTTAGAAACTAATACGGATATTGTAAGTAGTGATGATGAATATTTTATACATTCAGTAAAAGAAAAAGAAAAAAATGTTGATAGTAAATCAGATAGATTTTGGACTACAAAGTTAAAGATTGGGAATTCAGAAGTGAGCTTCAAATTAGATTCAGGTGCTGAGGTAAATGCTATGTCATTAAACTTGTTGAATAGTATTGTTGGTAAGATAAAGCTTGAACGAGCACCGTGTATCCTCGAAGGTTATGGAGGACAGAAAATATTACCCGTTGGCTTGTGTTATTTACTATGCAAATATAAAAATCTAAAAAGCCGTGAAAGATTTATAATAGTTAAAGAAAAGGTAACTCCAATTATTGGTTTGAGTACCTGTGAAAGATTTAATTTAATAAAAAAACTTGATCAGCTTTCGGTATTAGAATCAATTCCTGAATCGAAAGAAGAATTTATAAGGAAATTTTCTGAGACTTTTAGTGGGGTGGGTAGATTTGAGACGCCATATAAAATTGAATTAATGAAAGATGCCTCACCGGTTATGAAACCCCCTCGCAGGATTCCGATTTTGTTAAAGAAAAAATTGAAATCTTCGTTAGAAGAATTAGAAAAAGCTGAGATAATTTCGAAAGTGAATGGTAGTCGAGAGTGGGTGCATAATTTAGTAATTATTGAAAAGCCAGATGGTGGTTTGCGCCTATGTTTAGATCCTAGAGATCTAAATAAGCATGTTAAAAAACAACAATTTCTGATACCAAGTTTTGAGGAAATTTGTTCGAAGATTAGTGGTGCTGAATATTTCACAATCTTAGATTTGAAACAGGGATTTTGGCATGTAGTTTTAAAGGAAGAGTCGCGAGAACTTTGTTCATTTAATACTCCATGGGGTATTTATCAATTTAATAGAATGCCATTTGGGTTGAGTACAGCTCCGGAAATTTTTCAATCATATACTTCGAAACATTTCGGAGATCTCGCTGGGGTAGCAAACTATATTGATGATTTGCTAATAACTGGCAAAACAAAAGAGGAACATGATAGGAATTTGTCTGTAGTCATGGAAAGAGCAAAGCAGTTAGGAATAAAATTTAATCCTAATAAAGTTCAACTTAGGTCCCAGGAAGTTAAGTTTTTCGGACACAAAATAAGTTGTAAGGGAGTAAGCCCAGATAAGGAACGAGTTGAAGCTATTTGTAAAATGCCAGACCCTATGAATAAAAACGATGTTCAGAAGCTATTAGGAGTTTTGAACTTTTTGAGAAATTTCATTCCTAATATGTCAGAGCTAACAGCTCCATTACGAGAACTTCTCAGAAAAAATGTTGAATTCTGCTGGACACAGGGTCTCTCTAGAGTTGTAAGCAATATTAAAGAAAAGATAGCAAACGACCCATTTCTACAGCCCTTTGACATTACACAGGAAATTGTTATTGAAGCGGACGCGTCAAAGAACGGCTTGGGATGTTGTCTCTTGCAAAACAATAGGCCAATATGTTACGCGTCGCGATCTCTGTCAGACACTGAGCAGCGATATGCTCAAATTGAAAAGGAGTTTCTTGCAATAACTTTTGCTTGCAAGAAATTTCATTATTATATTTATGGACGTAGAGTGATTGTGAAAACTGACCACAAACCCCTGGTCTATATAATGGATAAAGAAATAAATAAGATACCTTTGAGCAAACTACAGAGAATGAGACTTAGACTTCTGAACTATGATCTTAAGGTAGAATATAAGCCAGGAAAGTATCTACATATTGCAGACTACTTATCAAGGCATTATTTAGAAGATAGCTCAGAAGAGGATAAAGGGTTCGTGGGTGCAGTTCACACAGTTACTAATATTAGCATTCAGAAGTTAGAAACGTTGTTAGAAGAAACTAAAAAAGACAAAGACTTAAAAGTAATTTACGGATATTGCATGTCAGGGTGGCCAACTGATAAAACAAAAGTGGAAGAAAATTTGAAACCATATTTTAGAATTAAAGATGATATATATGTTGAGGGTGATATTCTTTACTATAATGATAGGGTAATTGTTCCAAAAAACATGCGGGAACAAATTTTGAAATCTCTGCATGAATCACACCAAGGTATCACCAAAACAAAAAGGAGAGCAAGTCAAGTAGTTTATTGGCCACTCATTAATTACGAAATAGAAAGAATGATTAATAGATGTGAAATTTGTCAATCAGCTAAGCCGAACGAACGTCGAGAGCCTTTGATTTCACACCCAGTTCCATACCATCCATTTCAAAAAGTAGGAAGTGATATTTTTGAATATAAGGGTAACAGTTTTTTAGTTATCACTGACTATTTTTCGAAGTGGATGGAAGTGCTCATGTTAAAAACAAAGTCTTCTTTTGAAGTTATTTCAAAATGGGCAGAGACGTTCTCAAAGTACGGCATACCAAAAACAATTATCGCGGATAATGTTCCTTTTGGCTCCTGGGAATGTAAAAAATTTGCACGCTCATGGGGTATCGAAATTATTACATCAAGTCCTTTATACCCAAAGTCTAATGGGATGGCAGAACGTAGTGTTCAAATCGCTAAGAACTTACTCAAAAAAACAAATAATAGTGAACAATTTCAGCTAGCTTTACTTGAGTTTAGAAACACACCCACTAAAGGTCTTAGCAAATCTCCAGCAGAAATACTGCAAAATAGAATACTTCGCTCAAAGATACCTACTAAAGTAAATAAAATGAAAGGAGATAATGCAGATATCATTCGCGAATTAAATGAAAATAATAGAAAAAATGAAATTTATTATAACAAAGGTACTTACGTTAAAAAAGAATTTCAACCAAATCAAGAAATATATGCAAAGATAAATAATAAATGGGTACGAGGCAAAATCATTAACAAATCGGTAACACCTAGATCATATCAAATTAAATTAAATAATGGCACTGTATTAAGAAGAAATAGTAGCTTTTTACGAAAAGTACCTGATGATAATTGGGAGCCACTAGATAATTTTGAATTAAACCTAAACGAATCAAATTTGAATAATGAAATATGTAAACATTCAGATACAATATGTGACAATGATTATATGAAATTAAGAAGTGGAAAAGTATTGCAAAAATATGTTTAAAGTAAATAAAGAACAATGGAATAAATTAAGAACAACTACATATTTAAAAAAAAACTGAAATTTAAAGTTAAAGCAAAATTGAAAAAAAAAAAAAAAAAATTTATGAATTTTACTATATAAATAAACTTAATTATCATTAAGAATTTAACTTAATATTATAAGAGGGAGATGTGGCATATTAACATATAAGTATAGTACACATGTAATACATATTAACATCTCAATGTACATGCTCGCACTCTCTCATTCGTTACTGTACTTTCTCTTACTATAGTGAATGTACTATAATAAACCTAAGATACCAGCCAGTCGGAATCTAGTCTTTCATTATACTACAGATGGGAGCAGCCATTTGATTGGATCAGTATTGATAAAAAAAATTGAATTCGGGTGGAATCGTGAACACTCGAAATTATTTCAATCAAAAAATCAATTTTGGGCGGGACGAAGCTCGCCGGGTCCGCTAGTATATCCATTCAAATGTTATATTTTAAAAACGTGAGATTAGGTTTCAAAGTAAAATTTATGAATTTTCGTGCATTCGGTACTCTGTTTTGCTCGCCACTGTACATGTATGTAAACATTTCATGTTAAAAATTATTACCATTAAAATAATTAAAATATGTATGTATTTCACTTCAATAGCGCCCTGTGATATTTGACGCCTTAAATCCGATTTTTTTAAACCATACTCAAATCCGCCACTGCGTATAATCCCGCATTGTAATAGGGCAACTAATCACCTAGTCCTAGTCTATATATATATGTAATCTATGGAATTAACGCTTATGTTAATGCCAATGTTATTTACCAACTAATTAAAATTTATTAAAACAACATATTTAACAAATTAAGCTTGAATATATTTTATTTTAACATCATTTCGATAACAATAAACCGTTCAGTCATCCACCTTACCTTAGTGAATAACATGTGAAGTTAGAAAATGGGTATTGGGCAGAAGAGCACCACTCAGGCCATAAGTATACGAGTATCCATTTGGTAAAAGAGTCGAACGATAGTCCAGGCGCAGTGGTGAAATAATCGGAGTACCGCGGATAATCGAAAGCTCATTATCGATTTTATCGATAGCAGCATTCCTTAGTTTTGCCTCTTCAACTGCATTCAGATGTTCCGCTTTGGCTTGAGCCACTTCAGGAGTGTCCTCAACTTGACGGGGTAATTCAACGGCGGTCGCCATAGCCACTGATTCTGGTTCTTCTTCTTGGTCACCATTTCGTGCCTTAGCCTCTTCGACAGCAGCCAAATGAGCGGACCTTGCGGCCGCAACCTCTGGAGTCTCCCCCACCTGTTGTGGTATCTCCTGAGCAGGTACTTCTGGAGCTTCAACTGGTTTGGGTAAGTTGGTAGCTGCAACTCGGAAACCACCCGCATCGGCTGTATAGTCAACAGTTTGAATTATCCCCTCGGAGTCGGTGTAGCTATACGATCCTCGAGTAACTCCATCCAAAGTTTTCACTTCCTGCTTGGCCGACAATGGTTCACTGTATCCGAACGCATATTGACCGAATTCATCCTGCGCATGGTATTGCTGCTTGGTGGCTGGTATGACCAGTCCAGCTGGGGCATAGTACGAGATACTGGCAGAAGCAACAGCCAGCAGAACAGAAAATGCAATAAAGCTTTTCATCATGATGTATGTGGTGCGATTAGATGGCGTTGTAACGAGAAGACGCTGCTAGTGATGTGTACTAGTACTCGCTTCTGAGAACTCTGAATCTACGAATGTTGGATGCTGGATTTTTATACCGCAATCTAGTGGAATGCCATATTCAGATGCAGGTTATTGTAACCTAACCTATGAGCGCTAAATAGAAGCATACGAGGGTGATGGGCGGTGTGAAAACCACAAAACCTACTCGCAACTCTGCGATGCAACAGAAGGGAACAACCTTGGCAAAGGTAACGCCAGGGTCGCCGTTTCACTTTTGCAAGAATAACGAATAAGTAAATGCGTGCGGTACGAGTAAACCTGTAAGGGAATGTAATTCGTTTAGCGGTTTATAGAAGATTAAAATGGTGTGATTGATATTTTCAATACGAATCGGTGTCAATCAGGCTTTTACATAGTTACATATATAATGAGCCTTGTATTGCTGCTCTGACAAGTTGATGGGTTTTACCGATTTGTGTTAAGATATCATTTTACTTTGCTTAGCCTTAGAAGTCTACAAGAATTGGCAGAGCTACTGATTTGAAGAAGAAAAGATGCATATTTTGCATTAGCTTGAATGCAAAGGGGAAATTGGTCCTATGAAGTTGTAGAGTTGTTTTTGTGAGCGTGAGCGTAGATGCTTACATACACAGGTGTAGGATTACTGCCAATGTAAACATGGATAAGTTGTGACCATCAAATACATTTACGATTTGTCTGAAAGCTAAATTGCCCATTTGCATGATATAATGGACAAAGTATGTAACACGAATGGTCACTTTACACGGAAAATACATTGGCGCAAACTCATAGTCAGATAAAGCCTACATTAAAAAAATGTATTCACCTACTTAACCTAAAATGTACTTTTTGCTATTCATAGTCACCTTATAGTCGACTACTTATAGGCGGCTCGAAATATAAAATGAGCCAGACGTCACTTTACAAAATTAGCGTCGGCTTTAAATTTCTCATATAATATATTGACGTTTGGGTTTGTTCGTTCAAATCTCTTTACAAATATGTACACACATAGAAAAAAATATGAATAGTGAAAAGTTATAGCCGGCTTTTTTATTTAGTGCCGACTGTAACTAAAGTCAGCTCTAGGCACTATTCATGGGCTGACAATGAATTTGCGCCAATACTTGCTTCTATTCCAACTACGACTCATTCTATAGCTTTGTTTAATAAGTGTGTTCCGAACAGTTCAGAGCAGAAAAATATCAGGTTTACGTGTTTAGTGAGAAAAGCTTCTGTCCGAGACTGTTCTACTTTGTGTTCAATGACAGGACAGTTTTCCTGCACCTGCTCTTGAGGTAGACCAGATTTGTGATAAATGTCAAAATCAGCTGTGATTACGTATTTGATTCTTTTACTTGAAGTGAAAAGTGTATCGACGAGATTTAAGTTGACAAAATTGGAGAAATCGAAATTCAACCGAGAAAAGGGCAATTATTGTAGATATTGTAAAATGCTATTAATAATTTGAAAAACATTAAGTACAATACTCGACACTGAAGTTGTCATTTTTGATAACTAACATATGGCTGTAATTTTCTGTTCTAACTAGATCTGACATTTTCCACATTTGTGCTGTTCTGATTTGCCTATTTTCTATTGAACAAAGCTTATGAAACTTAGTTAGACAAAGCAATCTGAATTCAATACAGTTGTAAGAGATGGTAAAGGTGTGTTCAGATCAAACGAAACATTTCAAAAATTTATCTGAAATGTGTTTTCTTTCCCAATCGCAACGGATTCTCGTGCAGAAAGTGAAAATGTCAAGAAAGACGAGTTAAGCTAAAAGTTTAAACAGTTCAGGATTAGTTGAACTTTAGTTTAAGATCTCACTGTGAAACTGGGCATAAAAATTGACCCGTTATTTTTGTTGTTAATTTTGTGCAGCTTTAACAAATGTTTTACATGGAAATTATTAACCGCAATTTAACCGGAAATTATTAATCGCACATATTTGCATATTTTTTACACATTTTCATTTTCCGTCTAGTTTTTTTTTATAGCTTATAAAAGTTATAACAATAAGCTAAGGCTTTCTTATATTTTGTTAAAACTGAAAAAGTTCTCTATGAAAATAATTAACAAAAAAAAAATTGCGTTCATTTTGAAGAGTATTATTTTAGAAAATAGTAACGAGGTCGACGGTTTACTTTGGTTTTGTCCGCATACAGTGGTGCGCAAATAATAGTCCGGTAATAACACCGACGAGCATTTGGCTTCTTCCCAGTGAAAGTAGTGTTGTTGATTTTTTGTTCGTAAGCCACAAGCTGTTTCATTCCCAGCAGAGCTCTGAGTACCGTGAGGCAGTCTTTTGCGCATTTTGAAGTCACGAGGTTGCTGTTCAGTGCTTTAAGTACGGCTTGGCTGTCCACGCAGATAGTAATCTCCATTGCTGGTAGTTTCTTTGCTTGGACAATTTTTGCTGCTTTCTTAGTAGCGTATATCTGAGATTGGAAGACGCTGCAATAATCGGCTAGTCGGTCGGACTGGTTTATGCATCGTTTTCAGAGAAAACTTCTGCCCTCGTACTCTAATAGAGAGTTCTATAGGTGCAAAGTGTAAAAGCGTTTCCAGACCGAGTTGTGGTGTGTATTTTAGTGAACCTGTATAATGCTATTTCTGTACCTTGTTCAGGCCTTTGAGGCATGATTTGGTAATAGCCTCACTTCACCAGACTACAAACCCATATGTGAGGATGGTATGTATGTACTCTAATGGGAACTTTTGGTTTCAAATCAATAGTTGTTTTTACTAAGGTATCTTCTTGTCATAGAGACTACCAAATTTTGTCATCTTTTAACATGTCAAATACAACAAATAGACAAATACCACCACCCATCGGAGAAAAGGGGACATTCTCTGAACCCGCATAGCGATCTACCTAAGTACTGACCTACGGCAGTACTTGCCAAACTTAGAATCCATTTGAAAGTGATATAGTCTTAATTCGAACGGTAAACAAGGTTTCTGCTATTGGCAAAATAAAACAGTTATATGGTCTTATTGTTTAAAAATTAAATAGGCTTATTTATTTATGGGCCATAGTATATCAAAATATGGACTTATGTCACATGGCCTACAGCACCCTAGGATAGACCCTTTTAACGTCTGCATCCGTTCGAAATCATATGAAACGATAACGAACTTTGAGCAAAACATGTTACAACGGTTTTGGTAGTTATTACATTTATTTAGTTATTTATTTATTATTGAATTTAAAAATGATTTTGAACACCACTGTATGTATTGGTCTGGGCTATGGATATCAGCAATGAAGAGTGAGCTAGGGCGCTAGGGATTTTACACAAAGCTTCGCTTACTGCCAGATGAGACTTAACGGCTCAGTTCCAGATCCGCTCCAGGCTTTCGCTTGACTATTGAAGCATACGTTTTACTATTTTTGACTTGGTCTATCCACTTAGATAATAAAATAAAAACAGATGCGATAAAATTGCATTGGGTTCAACTACAACGATATCAATAAATCAGTTTATTCAAAGAAATTACAAGAAATAATAACTGCGAAAGTGTTTGGCAGCTCCATAGTAGTCCCTGAAAAATGGAGGATACTCGATAATTCGCTGATTCAGCATCTGTTGCTGACTACTGGCCACTTGTTGAAGGTAAATAGCCTGATCTCGGGCGGCGAAATGAGCAGCACGAGCGGCTGCAACTTCCGGGGTATATGGTACGGGTTCAGGAAGAGTAGCTGAGGGTGCATCACCCTCTGTAGTTGCTTCGTTCCCTTTCATTTGGTTCTCTGTCGATGACTCAACAATTTCCTCAGTCATCTCCTGACTTTCTTGATTGGATTCACCCACTAGTGCTGCAGGTGCCTCCTGGGCTCCCTTCTCATTGTTATTGCCATACGAAATGGATTGGGATTTCCCATCGCTGCCAATGTATGAATACGTACCATGGACTATACCATCAGGGGTGCGTATCTCCTGTCGTGTTACACTCCCATAGTTGATTCCATATTGCAGTGGACTACTCGGATGTGCATTCAGTGAATAATACACAGAAGCGTTCGCTAATGCGATTACTGCCAAGAAGGTTATAAATGTTCTCATCTTTCGACTGCGCCGCGCCCGTCTCTTTGAACTGGCTAATGAGGTGTTGAGTTACTTACTGCTGATCGCGATGCAACAACGCACGTATTTATAACGCACGGAAACGAGAACTAGTTCAGCATCACCACTGGCTGTTAAGATTGATGGGCTCTTTTTGTTTGGTGCTGCGCTTGCTTGTCATTTGGGGGCATCTACCTTCGGTCTCATGGAATCTGGATTATTTGTCGGAGACCTTGAACGGGAATTGTGGCAATCATAATTGTATTTGATCCACTTGTGTTTTCTGCAGACAAGCTGGAATTTTATCTGTCAGTTTCGAATTACTATTGTCATTGTGACAGTCTGGTTTTTAATCAGCAGCAGGTTTATGTTGGTTTCTATGAACCATCTGAACTTTTTAGGATCAGTGAAAAATAACCTTGGGATAGATCGATTCCTTTCTATTTCATCTTAGTTGCACTCACTTTGAACAAAGTTAGTTAGGCTAGTACTTTCTAATTCTTCATCTGATGAAAATTCTACACAAACTGTCTTAAGTTGGTTATGTACTCAATTACCTTCTGTATCCGAAGAAATGCGACTGACAGGAGTAAAACTTGTTCGTGATCTCTATGTTTTTTTATTCATTTATTTTGTAATAATTATGCACATTTAGATACAATAATTGTGATAATAGTAGGCATACCAAAAACAATATTTACAGAATTTGAATTTGAATGCATATCCAGAAAAATAAGTCCTTAATTCCTTGATCCTTCATATGTTTCCTATGTTGCTCATAAGTGACGCGCTGAGATAGTGGGCGAGTAGTGAGTGGTAATTTATTGAACAAGCCTGTGCGGGAGCGGTCAATAGAGTCCCTTCAGATCAGCAGGGTTAAGGTGCGAAACTGAAGATGGATCTCAAGAGGCATGTTAAGCAGACGATAATAAAAACTACGTTACGTATCATATTTACGTACCCCGAAAACATACCATTTTGTGCTATTAAAAGCGATATTGAGCTTTATTGAACTGATGGTGTTCCAACTGCAAAAGAGTTTGCACCAAAGCAATCATTAAGCGCATCTTTATAGGGTTGAATGACTGTGTTATAAATAAATTATGTAGTGCACCAAATACATTTCCTTACGGCACCATTCATATAACTATCCCAAGTTAGGTTGCGATTAAGAATAACCCAAGGTTTTAAGCAGTCTCAGCATATTATATTAGATAGCTCTTGAATAATATGGAAGGGAAGTAGGAAAGATATACGGGTTTCCTAGATATGAATAGGCAGTAGGCACATTAATCTATTCCCGTTTAAAGAAAATCCGTTAAGATCAGACCAACGTGCAGATCTCTAGATCTTCATTAACACAACCCTTGCTCTCCATAAGGCCAAGTGGTTTAAACATCAACGACATACATTTGTGACGAACAGTTTCTTTTAATTGATGGAAATTCATTTTAATATAATGAGAACAAATAGAGGACCAAGTATAGTAACTTGAAGGACACCATTAACAGCTGGAAGGAAATCCAATAAATCTAAATGGCTGAACAGCCATTTGTCTATTTGTTATAAGTAACATGAAATCACCTTTACTGCACCTTTTAAAAGTGAAGTTGTCGAAACAGCTTATTGCATAAAAAATGGAAGTGTAATCAACCATGTTACTCGCTTTGGAAAAATCAA
The DNA here is from genome assembly GCA_949775065.1 of Brachyopa scutellaris. Classification (NCBI taxonomy): domain Eukaryota; kingdom Metazoa; phylum Arthropoda; class Insecta; order Diptera; family Syrphidae; genus Brachyopa; species Brachyopa scutellaris. The sequence continues at coordinate 107,127,707 of OX459113.1, forward strand.
GGAGGAACTTAACGGTTACTTTTTCTTCATCATACCTGGCGTGACGCCGAGCCGTAGTAATAAGTGCATTGGACTACATCGCATGCCGCTGAGCTTGTGCATAAGTAGTTGCATCGACAATCGGAAGATTGTACTTTCGGAACTAACTCTTTACTTGTGTTCATCAAAAGTGATTTGATTTACTTTGAATGAACAAAGTCTTTTTCACAGAAGTGAAACTTAAACAAATATACAAAAATTACTCGTAGATATAATTCTAAATAACTAGTCTCTATTAAAGCCTTTCGTAGGCAGTCTTAACACAAAGTAATTTTTCGACGAAGTGAACTTTAATTCATTTTACAAAATCAGCTAAAGTAATTGCAACTTTGACAGGAGCAAGAGCTTTAAAGTTTGTAGTCGTATCAAACACATCAAAACAGCAACAGTGAAGTGAAAAAAAACTTTAGGAAACAAAATGTTGTTTTCAAAAAGCCTCCAAAATTATTATATGCTACAATTAGTTTGTATTGTACAAAAATTGTGTTAATTATTGCATTTTTTTTTATATATTAAGTAATATATTATAATTTCTTTAATAACTGCGCACCGTGAAAATGTTTAAAGGTTAGAAAAACTAAAAACGTCACCACAAGGTTTGTAGGATTTGCGCAGCAACAGCGAATTTATGATTTAGGTCTAACGTTAGTTGATGTTTAAGTTGCTGCAGATTTATCTACATATGCCAATGTGTTCCTCACTATTAAAAACCATTGGCGCAAATTCATAGTCAGCCTATGAATAGTGCCTAGAGCCGACTTTAGTTACAGCCGGCATTAAATAAAAAAGCCGGCTATAACTTTTCGTTATTCATAAACTCAGTTTTGCCTGTGTATAGTTAGTAGTTAATATCGACTTTAGAGTGTTATTGTAAGATGATTTGAACGACAAACCCAAACGTCAAAATATTATATGAGAAGTTTAACAGTCGCTTAAAGCCGGCTCTAATTAGTTAAAGTGACGTTTGGCTCATTTTAAATTTCGACTCGGCTATAAGTTTAAAGTCGACTATAAGGTGACTATGAATAGCAAAAAGTCTATTTTAAGTTATGTAGGTGAATTAATTCTTTTAATGCTGACTATGAATTTGCGCCATCGTCAAAGTTGCTGTTTCTGTTGCTGTGTTGGTGTGAATATTTGATTGATTGTGAACCACAGTGATATGCATTAATAAGGTTGTTGGTGCAAAGTTTAAAGTGTTAACATTCTACAGCAGATAATTTACGAGAGGATAAGGCGCAGGTCAGGTGGTTTATTTCTCAGTAGGCTGAATTTCCATTCCACGGAATTTCCGCTGTGTTATATAAGTAAAGTTCACCTGGTAAGTTGTCACCTCTAAGTGCGATGGACTGAAATTTTTGAGTTCAGACAAGCATGAGAGCAAGGATTCCATGCAGATGCGTAGCTGAGGCGAATACTGTTGGGTGAGACAACTGAAGAGGCTTTCAAATAAGATGTGATGCGGTATCTGTTCCTTGCTTCAAGTTACCCAGTTAATAAGTCTAACTGCTTTCTTGTTTAAAACCATTGAACACTTTTTTCTGAAGTTTAAAATCTGCTGCCAACGAAGATTGCATTTTAAAATCTTTTAAGAAGCGCATGGTCAACATTTTCATCGAAGACTTTTGACTTATTCCCCATACCGCGTAGTGTACATCATATTTTATTTTTGAAAAGTAGAACAGATTTTAAAGTGGATACCAGGGTTCTGGTGCTAGTGTCTTTGGATAACGTAGTGGTAGTCGTCGTCGCTTGTCATGCTGAAGGTTCACGGTTCAGACACAGACAGATGTGTCTGAAATATTTATTTCTCGCGAAATAAAAATGAGTAAGTTGATCAGTTTCAGAAATTAATGTCAAAACCTATTACGAAGGCATAACACTGGAGTAGGGTGGTAATATGGCCGAAGAAATTGATTGTACAAATAATAATAAGAAACATGTGGAAAAAAATTCTGTAAATCATAAGGAAAGACAAAACTTTCAATAATACACAACTCTCCAGTTATCCTGGAAACCACTCATAGAGTTAGTTGAAACCTAACATCTGAGTTTCCTATCATTATGCCGATCTGTCTATCTCTCGTCCTTGTCCTGCATGTGCTTGCGCTGTGTGTTAACATTATAAGGGTATTCATATACCCTTTAGCGAGTGTAATTTATAAAAAAAATCCGCTTACCCTATGTCAATTATTCAAACTCAAAGAAGAACAACAATTTTATACACAAAAAGATTTATTCCATTCAAATTCTTTATAACAATAATTTCGATTCAAACCATCTGAGAGTTAACTAGGGAAAGAAATTCACTGTTGGATGTAGTGCGAGCTCACAAATCGGCTAGCGGGCAGGATGGCATTATCCAACCCGTAGGAGTATGCGAATCCACTTGGCAAGATAGTTGATCTGTATGGAAGTGGGAGTGAAGCAGCACTGCTGATGTAACGCAATGGAGCGGCCGCAACAATCGGAGCACCCTGTACTGAGACCTCATTTGATTCCTTGATGAGGGCATTCCTCAGTTTGGCGTTTTCAACGGCATTCAAATGTTCTGCCTTGGCAAGTGCAACTTCAGGGGTGTCTTCAACTGGTCGGGGCAAGTCACGAAGATCGAAAGTTGCTGGCAGTGTAGCTGGGGCTGGAGCAGATGCAGCGCGAGCCTTGGCCTCATCGATGGCAGCGAAATGGGCCAACTTGGCAGCAGCTACTTCAGGAGTGTCTTGTACTGGCAATGGAGCTTCAGCTGGAATGATTTCAGGCATCTCGACTGGCTTGGGCAAATTGGTTGCAGAGACACGGAAACCATCAGCATCAGCGGTGTAATCGACAGTTTGTACTTTTCCCTCAGCATCCCGATAGCTATAAGATCCACGGGTAACTCCATCCAAAGTCTTCACCTCCTGCTTGGCGGACAACGGTTCGCTGTATCCATACGAATATTGACCGAATTCATCCTGGGAATGGTACTGCTGCTGGACGGCTTGTTGGTAAGCACGAACTAGGAGCGGTGCTTGGGAATAGTACAAGCTACTGGCTGAAGCGACCGCAATCAGAGCAGAAAATGCAACAAAGAATTTCATTATGATTGGTTTGATTTGTTTTGATTGAAACTAGAAAACGCTGCTAGTGATGTGTACTAGTACTCGTTTCTGAGAACTCTGCCTATCTTCGGTGCGTTCTTCTCCTTTTATACCTACAAACGACACAGTTCGGCGCCAGGATCGCGTTGTCCCCTCACACACTGTGAACAATCAAAACAATTCAATCACAAGACCTTGGCGTGGACCAGTGCGACAGATATGACTTTCAATTTTGACCAGTCGCAGTGGTCCTCCTAACTTCGCATTGGAATTTCGATGGCGCAGGCGATGATGGTGCTAGCGAATGCGTGTAGTGCGTAAACATGACGACGACGCGCGGTCACTGGGAGTATGCGGAAATTCCTTTCACTAATTGACAGTAGTTGTGTTTTGTGTACATCGGTTGGTGAACAGCAGTCCAATGCAAGGTAAGTGAAGGCCAAGGGCCAGATCATTTGAGGGACTACTCAGAAAACTAGTTCCTGATTTGTTTGTGCTTTTGCTTCGGTATCTGGAATGTTGCCAGATCATCGAGTATGATCTTCTCGTGCATATGTGAAAGCATAAAAAACAGTCGTAGCCTTGAGCAACTGCAACAGTTGACAGAGTCATGAATTGGTGGACAGGAGGCGCAACTAAAACAACAACAAAAAAAACTCGTCTGTTTTGTTTGTTTGTAGTCACTTTGATTTGGTGGGTCTTTGGGGGTGCAGCAGTCGTCCTCTATCCTTGATAATAGCATTTAATGTCTTCACCTATCGTGGCTCTTACATTACATACTACTTTATTGCTCTGCGATAGTGTCATCAATGTCAGGTACAATGTCATTTTGTAGCAGGAATGTCTGAGGGTCCTCGGTTCGATGCCAATTTGCTTGCGGTGGCAATTGCAGTTGCCCGATCCACTGTAAGTACACGATAAACGACTTAACTGTGGAATTCAGTTTATCGCGGGAAGGAATTGGTATGTTTTGTACAATTGAGTTGTTTACTCTGTGAATGGAGGAAAATTAAGAAGCTTTAGAGATCATAAATCCCAGGATAACATAGTTATCCCGCATTTCAATTGCTGAAGTGTCCTGGGAGCATTTGTTAACTTGGAACGCCATGAAGTAACACTACAAGTTCTAGTCTGGTGGATTAGATTGGACGAAGACCTAGGCAAAGTGAGCCACAACTCAAAGGAATCACAATCAACCTCTCAAAGGAGGCGAACTACTTACGAATTATTATAGACTCCAAACTATCTTGGAGACAAAATATTGAAATGAGAATGAAGAAAGGATTACATGCCTGTAAAAGGAACTGAGCGCCGTAGTGTTGTGGTATGTACGTTGGAGTTATTTCACGTTGCCACCTCTTTCGAATGTCAGACAAGCAAAGTATCATTTGTCAATGAGCTTCTCAACTCGCGGTTTGGAGTCGGCAAAAAAATGTAGGTCCCTTCCATTCGTGCAAAAATATAACATGCACACACAAATGGTTGCGAGAAGCAGGCCCAGGTTCGCCCCGAGCTTTAGGGCCGCTTTAAGTAAAAGGAACTCCGGGAAAAGTTGGAACTGCAATCCTGCATCAGTAACTGCATGTAGGTACACTGCAATCATCACCTATGGATCCACTGTATGGTGGACTGCTACAAATGTAAAAAGTTACATAAACAAGCTCGCCAAAGTGCAAAGATTAACGGCGCTCGGCATGACAGGAGCAATACGAAGTACACCACAAGCGGGATTGGATACGATTCTTCATTACCTTCCCTTTGACATGTTCATCAAAAGCGCAGCAGCAAAGGGAGCCCTCAGACTAAGAGAATCCGATTTGCTAAAACAAACCACGTATGGACATGCATATACCAACTGAGGAGATGCAACCCTGAAATTCTAACCAAGACTTCAGACTACTCCTCACTATGAGTTCAACTTGAACGTATTAATCCTTCCTAATTCCCAGTAGAGAAGACTGGTTGTCAAGCAAGGTAATCAGAGACCAATAAATAGCACTCTTCACTGACACGGCTCAAAAATGCACTTAGGTACTGGGGGAGGGTTCTACTCAGATACACTAAATAAACGGGAATCTTTCAGACTACCGGATACATGCAGTGTCTTCCAGGCAGAACTACTGGCAATTAAAACGGCTGCAATATTCGTAAAAGGAAGCGACCTCACTCCGTCGGAGATATAGGCATTCTGGTGGACAGCCAGTTCTAAAAACAATAGGATCAAAGACAATAACATTAACGGCAGTCCAAAAATGTCACAATGCACTAAATGCCATAAGCCACCACAAGGTTAGACTGCGCTAAGCACCCGGACATAGCAATTTTGAAGGGGACGAGATAGCAGGCGAACTAGCTAGAGCTGGATTAGCTATGAGCAACAGTGATGCTGACACCGATTAAAAGACTGTTCAGCATAATCGACCATAGGTCATATGACAAGCAAATGGCTACATGAGTCCAAGGATATCTGTAGAAGCTGCGGAGAGGAGGAAGCAGGCGAATCGATCCAACATCTACTCTGCTCTGAACGACGCCTTCGTACTTTAGGCCATAGATTCTTGAAAGTCGGAGTAGAGCCCGGACAATTAAAGATTCCGGATCTTCTAAGAGCACAAACTGGTTTACGAGTTGGTAAAAAGAAGTTTTTCTCCCAAACTATGAGAGGATTCACAATGGACCTTCGGGTCTCGGAGTGGAAATGATTGCTCAATCACAATCACACACCCTTCCACTGGTTTTAAAAACCCACAGTTTACAAAACATCACTAAAGTGCAAAAAAAAAAACACTTTTATGGTTCAGCCTTGAAAGTGGACTAAACTAATAAATCAAGTTATGTTCTCTCGGGGCACACGTGCTAACTGTCAGTGAATCTCTTTAATATACCTAATTCGTTCGCTCCCACGCATGTTTGTCAAAATGTAATTATCTCTTACCTCAGCCAAAGTTTTGCATTCTTATTCCGCGTGTGACGCAATTATCGCATCATCAATATTATCCGCCTCACGCTATCCCCCCATCCTAATGTTCTTTATTTATAGTCAGACACATATTGTATGTATGCTTGTATGTAAATCAACATCAAGAACTATTTCGTATGATATCATTTAGTTTCTAACATCATAAAAGAAAAAAAAAACGGTTTTGTCTAGAATACAATTCTTGAACTGGCTATTCTCTAAAACACATACATTTGAATTTATTTAAATATTTATGTACAAGTTAACATGGCGCTAAAACCAAAAATAACACGCAAAACTTCCGGACTTCACCCAGAATACGCTTAATTATAATTTGGGCACGCTTTTTACTGTGACGAAAATAGGACAAACTGGCTCCCCTAGCTAGTGTTTGGAATAGAATCATAAATTTCATTTCTTTGTTGTCTGTAGCCAACTCAGCCCTAAGAAAAGTACGACAGTCAGCTGGTCTACCGCGAACGAGTTAATTTCATCCATACACTCGAAGCAAATTTGAGTTAAGCCACCGACTTATTTCACTCAAAAAAAAGCTTTCTATTTCAAAACGCACGAACTGATAATAATGGGCACTGGGTGTAAACTGATGTCATCACTTGTTATAGGTTGACCAGGCCAGCAATCCAGCATACAGTGGCGTGAGACTAAAATAACTCACATTGGTGATAAAATTTTGAAAAAAAAGCAATAAATTATTATAGATAAAAGTTAATCTAAATTTATAGATTTCAAACCGGGTATGTATAGCGTTTGTAACGACTTGGAAAAAAGTTACAAAAAATATTCAAATGTGGCTCCGAACATCGCTATGAGCTGTCAACATAAGTGCTTTCAATGAACTAAATAAAAAAAACAATACTTTTATTACCTACTTTATGTTTGATTTGAAGTTTAACAATAATGGTGGTGTTGTTTTTATGGAAATGGAGTAACGGGGTTGGTCGGGGACCAGACAAAAATGGATCTTTTATTTTTAGTATAATCAATTAGGCATTGAAAGATAACTCTAAACGGTTCATGGCTGTTAATGTAGGTTGTATTAAAAAAACTAGAATGCAATTTAACTTTAACCTTTAAAAATTAATTAATTAAATGAAAACCAAAGAAATAGACATTTTGTTCATAAAATTGCTTGACAGGATTTATGTTGTTGAAGATTTTGTTTTGGAAAAATTGATTTTCTAGAAGAGTATGAACTCGGTAATCGCAACACTTACTTGATACACACAATTCCTCAATTTTTGCAATACTATAAAACTTAGCAGTATAACCTTTATAAGTGCAACTCATCAAAAAAGATTTACCTCAATAACTGCAACTTTCTATGAGGTTAGTAAGCAAAAATTGACAAGACACCAACAAGAGGTGCCAGTTTAACTTAATAGCAAAAGTGAGGCCGCGTTGTTCGTGGTCTGCTGGCTTCAATTCTTGTGTCAACTGCACCTTATAAGCATGTAGGACAAGATCTTAAGAAAAATGCGGCGCAAAGTGGTAGCTGGAACTCTCTCAGTCACGGCGACGATATTTTCAGCTGAATTTGCTGAGTTGGAGTCTTCACATCAATAACCTGTCTGAAACGTTCAAATTCATTGATTTAATTCAATGAGAAGGCGCTTGATAACGATTGATGACCAAAAGCAATAAAACGAAACATTTCCGCTATATTATTTCCACCTTTGAAAATTCATTATCCATAGTTAATAACCTCTTAGTTTTTACTTATCAAAAGTCATCGCAATAATAACTACATATTTGAATGTTGATAACTTTTGTTGGATCACCTTTTTTTTTGTGCTGGTAGGTAGTAGGAAGGACGGCCATTGGTAGTGCCGGATTATTACCGGCTGACCTGAAACCATACAAGCAGACCGGTCTATTTCCTCCGCGGGACTGTCTTAAGGAATTACATAATTCTACTTTGTATTCGCTTTGAGTTGACGTTTTAGGCGGCTAAGGTCGCTGTCTACATATGTGTACCGCTACGTTACTTACAATGGTCCAGCTATCGTCGTTTTGAAGCATGTAAGATACGATATTATCGGGAGTGGGCCACACTTCATCTCTTAGGCGATCCTCTCGGCTTCGTATCGTAGGCAGTGAAAAAATACGTGATCCATGTTTTCCGGAACGGTTTCGCAATATGGACAGTTTGGGTTTGCTTCCTGCTTACGTTGGAACAGGTATTCTCTAAGACAGCCATGTCCCGTCAAAACCTGTATAAGGTAAAAGTTCGTTTCCCCGTGTTTTTGTTTAATCCATACATCGATCACTGGTATGAGACGATGCATCCATCTTCCTTTTATTGATCCATTCCATTGATGTTGCCAGGTTGCGATACTACGATTCCTTTGTCTACCAGGCCGATTCGGATTTGCTCGCTTTGATGTCTTTCTATTTCTTCAGCGAGTATGTCGATAGGTAGCATTGAAGATACGACGAGTATAGCATCGTGAGAAACAGTTCAAAAAGCAGTGGCAACCCTTAGTGCGCTAAGGCGGTGGACGAATTTGATATCCCGGCTTCACTTTCGCGACACTAGACCATATTTCTGCTGCGTACATGAATATAGAGCTTGTAGCTCTTGCAAGAAAAAGTATTTTATTTTGTTTTGGGCCTCCAATATTATTCATTATTGTTGATAGTGCACTTATAGTTATTTATTTTTTTAAGCTAGGTGATTAAACGAGCGTCAATAATCACTTTCAGGAACTTTATGGACGGTTGAGAAACTACTTTATGCCTTCCGACTCTAAGCGTAACCGTTTCGCGAACTTTCCTACTCGTAACAAGCACTGTTTCCGTTTAATTATCGGCGAGTATCAAACCGGCGCTTGATAACCACCGGCGACGTATAGTTTCAATTGTATCGTTACTGTAGAGTTGAACTTCTTCTAAGGTTTTTGCCGCAACCACCAACGCGGTGTCGTCAGCAAGGCCGATAATCAATACTTCGCTTGGTATCGCTTGGTATCGGTAGGCGTATACTTTCATCATACTCATACATAACGTTCCACAGCATGGGGCCTAAGATCGAGCCTTGCGGCACACCTCCAGTTACTTTGTACCCTTTGGATGACCTCGTATGTATGTGTTTATTATTTTCTTTTTGATCTTAATGCGAATATGAGAGTGAGACAATTAAAAAGTTCAATGTTTGAAACGATTAGTTAGCAGAGGCAATAGTTGAAATTTTGCGATTACGATAAGGTCCCACCTCTTGCGAATGTCTGACAAGCATTCAAAGAGTATCATTTTTCAAGAAGAGCTTCTTAGCTTTCCGTTCGGAGTTAACAAAAAAACTGTAGGTCCGTTCCATTCTTGTAAAAATCTAGCACGCACACATAAAGTGGTTGCGAGAAGCAGGTTCTGGTTCACCCCGAACTGTAGCGCCACCTAAAGAAAGAAGACGAAAGAAAATATGTAGTACTTTTGCGTGATTTTCGTTCAAAATGACTAAATTTTCTACTTATAGATTTAGTCCGTTCGCCTACTTTTGGCACTGAATATGGGTATTCTGTCAAATTTCGAAGTTCTCTCAAAGACAGAAAAATCAC